>OX419721.1:27679891-30240124 GCA_948474765.1 Patella depressa | reverse complement strand
GCTTCTAATCTTGTGGCGTAGGTATAAGACTTTATCGGCCTTTTGACGTGCATATTCGTAGTAAGCGTTTCTAACACCTTCCATGCCGGACATCCTGAGACGGATGTTGTAGCGAAATGAGCGCATCTGGTCCCTCCTTGCTCGATCGTAGCGGATTTGAAGATCTTTGAGTTTGTTGTTTAGTAAAACAACCTGCTCACATGCTCGGCGGAAACGGTGCTCTGTCTCAGACAAATCGACGTGAAGTTTCGAAATAGTTTCCATTTCAGTTGTTGGAGTCTTGGTAGAGTTCTTAGAAGATTGAATGGTGAAGCTATTGAAGCGACAATTCAGAATGCCTTATCCAATTCGGCCCCCAACTATATATAGGCATGTACCTGGAGTGACGTCAATTTCTCTTCTTGGCATCCCGTGACATTTTTGTGTATTAGTCGTAGCTGGCAAGGTTGGTCAGTGTTTTGATAAGCATATTGTCTCCTCATTAGTGGGCAATCAACATCTTTTTCCGACATGACAACTTTATGATCGATTATTGATTGTATTGATTGGTTTTAATCGGTTCTATTCTCTGTAACTATTCCGTTCGCTGGAGGAAAACGATATTCTGGCCTTGAGGTCAATATTTAGTTATCTCCGTAAATGAAATATAAAACTCGCGCCTACATCGGGCGAGCCCCTTGCACTAAGTTACACAGTTATTTCCCTTTTCCACTACTCTTGGGACAGCCAAAGGCCTGTGGTTTTAAAAGATTTTGTTATTTTTTGTTAACCTCGGATATCGTTGAATGTGCCTTTAATGCTTGCGATCGATACCAAGAAAACACTTGCGATATTGAAACGTTCCGTCCCTGTTGAAAATTCACGCTGTTAAAGGGAGTGTGCGTTCTCTTTTTTTAGGGGGGGGGGGTGAGATGCGGGCGGAAGTATTTGATTTTAATATTTGTTCACACGTTAAGCATGGTTGAATATGAACAGTTGCTTTAATAAAATGCTCCACAAAATCAGTAGGGACTATTGCATATTAAGGTCTATAGGTCTGGCAGCATTTGCATAAATGGGCGTGTGTGTGGTGTTGATTTAATTGACTATATTTGTCTATCCTCCTGTTATTCGGGTCTTTTCTTTTATTAAATAAAGAATATTGCAGTTGTCTGCCTTTAGTGGGTTTGTATGGCCGTGGGTCACAAGCACCCTTGTTTGTTTCATTGTGGATAGTGAAATGATTTGGGATATGTTTTTTTTTTTTGGTGGGGGGAGGGGGGTGTTGATGATACATAGAATATGAAAGGTAATCTTTCGTAGATTTTGGTGGCTCTGAAAAGAACCTTTTGTATAAGCAAAGAAGATTCTGCGTGATTTCAAATTCACTCCATCTCGCCTTCCGACGAATGGCTGCTATCTTCACTATCAGTTGGTACACAGCTTCTAATCTTGTGGCGTAGGTATAAGACTTTATCGGCCTTTTGACGTGCATATTCGTAGTAAGCGTTTCTAACACCTTCCATGCCGGACATCCTGAGACGGATGTTGTAGCGAAATGAGCGCATCTGGTCCCTCCTTGCTCGATCGTAGCGGATTTGAAGATCTTTGAGTTTGTTGTTTAGTAAAACAACCTGCTCACATGCTCGGCGGAAACGGTGCTCTGTCTCAGACAAATCGACGTGAAGTTTCGAAATAGTTTCCATTTCAGTTGTTGGAGTCTTGGTAGAGTTCTTAGAAGATTGAATGGTGAAGCTATTGAAGCGACAATTCAGAATGCCTTATCCAATTCGGCCCCCAACTATATATAGGCATGTACCTGGAGTGACGTCAATTTCTCTTCTTGGCATCCCGTGACATTTTTGTGTATTAGTCGTAGCTGGCAAGGTTGGTCAGTGTTTTGATAAGCATATTGTCTCCTCATTAGTGGGCAATCAACATCTTTTTCCGACATGACAACTTTATGATCGATTATTGATTGTATTGATTGGTTTTAATCGGTTCTATTCTCTGTAACTATTCCGTTCGCTGGAGGAAAACGATATTCTGGCCTTGAGGTCAATATTTAGTTATCTCCGTAAATGAAATATAAAACTCGCGCCTACATCGGGCGAGCCCCTTGCACTAATTTACACAGTTATTTCCCTTTTCCACTACTCTTGGGACAGCCAAAGGCCTGTGGTTTTAAAAGATTTTGTTATTTTTTGTTAACCTCGGATATCGTTGAATGTGCCTTTAATGCTTGCGATCGATACCAAGAAAACACTTGCGATATTGAAACGTTCCGTCCCTGTTGAAAATTCACGCTGTTAAAGGGAGTGTGCGTTCTCTTTTTTTAGGGGGGGGGGGGGGGTGAGATGCGGGCGGAAGTATTTGATTTTAATATTTGTTCACACGTTAAGCATGGTTGAATATGAACAGTTGCTTTAATAAAATGCTCCACAAAATCAGTAGGGACTATTGCATATTAAGGTCTATAGGTCTGGCAGCATTTGCATAAATGGGCGTGTGTGTGGTGTTGATTTAATTGACTATATTTGTCTATCCTCCTGTTATTCGGGTCTTTTCTTTTATTAAATAAAGAATATTGCAGTTGTCTGCCTTTAGTGGGTTTGTATGGCCGTGGGTCACAAGCACCCTTGTTTGTTTCATTGTGGATAGTGAAATGATTTGGGATATGTTTTTTTTTTTGGTGGGGGGAGGGGGGTGTTGATGATACATAGAATATGAAAGGTAATCTTTCGTAGATTTTGGTGGCTCTGAAAAGAACCTTTTGTATAAGCAAAGAAGATTCTGCGTGATTTCAAATTCACTCCATCTCGCCTTCCGACGAATGGCTGCTATCTTCACTATCAGTTGGTACACAGCTTCTAATCTTGTGGCGTAGGTATAAGACTTTATCGGCCTTTTGACGTGCATATTCGTAGTAAGCGTTTCTAACACCTTCCATGCCGGACATCCTGAGACGGATGTTGTAGCGAAATGAGCGCATCTGGTCCCTCCTTGCTCGATCGTAGCGGATTTGAAGATCTTTGAGTTTGTTGTTTAGTAAAACAACCTGCTCACATGCTCGGCGGAAACGGTGCTCTGTCTCAGACAAATCGACGTGAAGTTTCGAAATAGTTTCCATTTCAGTTGTTGGAGTCTTGGTAGAGTTCTTAGAAGATTGAATGGTGAAGCTATTGAAGCGACAATTCAGAATGCCTTATCCAATTCGGCCCCCAACTATATATAGGCATGTACCTGGAGTGACGTCAATTTCTCTTCTTGGCATCCCGTGACATTTTTGTGTATTAGTCGTAGCTGGCAAGGTTGGTCAGTGTTTTGATAAGCATATTGTCTCCTCATTAGTGGGCAATCAACATCTTTTTCCGACATGACAACTTTATGATCGATTATTGATTGTATTGATTGGTTTTAATCGGTTCTATTCTCTGTAACTATTCCGTTCGCTGGAGGAAAACGATATTCTGGCCTTGAGGTCAATATTTAGTTATCTCCGTAAATGAAATATAAAACTCGCGCCTACATCGGGCGAGCCCCTTGCACTAAGTTACACAGTTATTTCCCTTTTCCACTACTCTTGGGACAGCCAAAGGCCTGTGGTTTTAAAAGATTTTGTTATTTTTTGTTAACCTCGGATATCGTTGAATGTGCCTTTAATGCTTGCGATCGATACCAAGAAAACACTTGCGATATTGAAACGTTCCGTCCCTGTTGAAAATTCACGCTGTTAAAGGGAGTGTGCGTTCTCTTTTTTTAGGGGGGGGGGGTGAGATGCGGGCGGAAGTATTTGATTTTAATATTTGTTCACACGTTAAGCATGGTTGAATATGAACAGTTGCTTTAATAAAATGCTCCACAAAATCAGTAGGGACTATTGCATATTAAGGTCTATAGGTCTGGCAGCATTTGCATAAATGGGCGTGTGTGTGGTGTTGATTTAATTGACTATATTTGTCTATCCTCCTGTTATTCGGGTCTTTTCTTTTATTAAATAAAGAATATTGCAGTTGTCTGCCTTTAGTGGGTTTGTATGGCCGTGGGTCACAAGCACCCTTGTTTGTTTCATTGTGGATAGTGAAATGATTTGGGATATGTTTTTTTTTTTTTTGGTGGGGGGAGGGGGGTGTTGATGATACATAGAATATGAAAGGTAATCTTTCGTAGATTTTGGTGGCTCTGAAAAGAACCTTTTGTATAAGCAAAGAAGATTCTGCGTGATTTCAAATTCACTCCATCTCGCCTTCCGACGAATGGCTGCTATCTTCACTATCAGTTGGTACACAGCTTCTAATCTTGTGGCGTAGGTATAAGACTTTATCGGCCTTTTGACGTGCATATTCGTAGTAAGCGTTTCTAACACCTTCCATGCCGGACATCCTGAGACGGATGTTGTAGCGAAATGAGCGCATCTGGTCCCTCCTTGCTCGATCGTAGCGGATTTGAAGATCTTTGAGTTTGTTGTTTAGTAAAACAACCTGCTCACATGCTCGGCGGAAACGGTGCTCTGTCTCAGACAAATCGACGTGAAGTTTCGAAATAGTTTCCATTTCAGTTGTTGGAGTCTTGGTAGAGTTCTTAGAAGATTGAATGGTGAAGCTATTGAAGCGACAATTCAGAATGCCTTATCCAATTCGGCCCCCAACTATATATAGGCATGTACCTGGAGTGACGTCAATTTCTCTTCTTGGCATCCCGTGACATTTTTGTGTATTAGTCGTAGCTGGCAAGGTTGGTCAGTGTTTTGATAAGCATATTGTCTCCTCATTAGTGGGCAATCAACATCTTTTTCCGACATGACAACTTTATGATCGATTATTGATTGTATTGATTGGTTTTAATCGGTTCTATTCTCTGTAACTATTCCGTTCGCTGGAGGAAAACGATATTCTGGCCTTGAGGTCAATATTTAGTTATCTCCGTAAATGAAATATAAAACTCGCGCCTACATCGGGCGAGCCCCTTGCACTAAGTTACACAGTTATTTCCCTTTTCCACTACTCTTGGGACAGCCAAAGGCCTGTGGTTTTAAAAGATTTTGTAATTTTTTGTTAACCTCGGATATCGTTGAATGTGCCTTTAATGCTTGCGATCGATACCAAGAAAACACTTGCGATATTGAAACGTTCCGTCCCTGTTGAAAATTCACGCTGTTAAAGGGAGTGTGCGTTCTCTTTTTTTAGGGGGGGGGGGTGAGATGCGGGCGGAAGTATTTGATTTTAATATTTGTTCACACGTTAAGCATGGTTGAATATGAACAGTTGCTTTAATAAAATGCTCCACAAAATCAGTAGGGACTATTGCATATTAAGGTCTATAGGTCTGGCAGCATTTGCATAAATGGGCGTGTGTGTGGTGTTGATTTAATTGACTATATTTGTCTATCCTCCTGTTATTCGGGTCTTTTCTTTTATTAAATAAAGAATATTGCAGTTGTCTGCCTTTAGTGGGTTTGTATGGCCGTGGGTCACAAGCACCCTTGTTTGTTTCATTGTGGATAGTGAAATGATTTGGGATATGTTTTTTTTTTTTTTGGTGGGGGGAGGGGGGTGTTGATGATACATAGAATATGAAAGGTAATCTTTCGTAGATTTTGGTGGCTCTGAAAAGAACCTTTTGTATAAGCAAAGAAGATTCTGCGTGATTTCAAATTCACTCCATCTCGCCTTCCGACGAATGGCTGCTATCTTCACTATCAGTTGGTACACAGCTTCTAATCTTGTGGCGTAGGTATAAGACTTTATCGGCCTTTTGACGTGCATATTCGTAGTAAGCGTTTCTAACACCTTCCATGCCGGACATCCTGAGACGGATGTTGTAGCGAAATGAGCGCATCTGGTCCCTCCTTGCTCGATCGTAGCGGATTTGAAGATCTTTGAGTTTGTTGTTTAGTAAAACAACCTGCTCACATGCTCGGCGGAAACGGTGCTCTGTCTCAGACAAATCGACGTGAAGTTTCGAAATAGTTTCCATTTCAGTTGTTGGAGTCTTGGTAGAGTTCTTAGAAGATTGAATGGTGAAGCTATTGAAGCGACAATTCAGAATGCCTTATCCAATTCGGCCCCCAACTATATATAGGCATGTACCTGGAGTGACGTCAATTTCTCTTCTTGGCATCCCGTGACATTTTTGTGTATTAGTCGTAGCTGGCAAGGTTGGTCAGTGTTTTGATAAGCATATTGTCTCCTCATTAGTGGGCAATCAACATCTTTTTCCGACATGACAACTTTATGATCGATTATTGATTGTATTGATTGGTTTTAATCGGTTCTATTCTCTGTAACTATTCCGTTCGCTGGAGGAAAACGATATTCTGGCCTTGAGGTCAATATTTAGTTATCTCCGTAAATGAAATATAAAACTCGCGCCTACATCGGGCGAGCCCCTTGCACTAAGTTACACAGTTATTTCCCTTTTCCACTACTCTTGGGACAGCCAAAGGCCTGTGGTTTTAAAAGATTTTGTTATTTTTTGTTAACCTCGGATATCGTTGAATGTGCCTTTAATGCTTGCGATCGATACCAAGAAAACACTTGCGATATTGAAACGTTCCGTCCCTGTTGAAAATTCACGCTGTTAAAGGGAGTGTGCGTTCTCTTTTTTTAGGGGGGGGGGTGAGATGCGGGCGGAAGTATTTGATTTTAATATTTGTTCACACGTTAAGCATGGTTGAATATGAACAGTTGCTTTAATAAAATGCTCCACAAAATCAGTAGGGACTATTGCATATTAAGGTCTATAGGTCTGGCAGCATTTGCATAAATGGGCGTGTGTGTGGTGTTGATTTAATTGACTATATTTGTCTATCCTCCTGTTATTCGGGTCTTTTCTTTTATTAAATAAAGAATATTGCAGTTGTCTGCCTTTAGTGGGTTTGTATGGCCGTGGGTCACAAGCACCCTTGTTTGTTTCATTGTGGATAGTGAAATGATTTGGGATATGTTTTTTTTTTTTTTGGTGGGGGGAGGGGGGTGTTGATGATACATAGAATATGAAAGGTAATCTTTCGTAGATTTTGGTGGCTCTGAAAAGAACCTTTTGTATAAGCAAAGAAGATTCTGCGTGATTTCAAATTCACTCCATCTCGCCTTCCGACGAATGGCTGCTATCTTCACTATCAGTTGGTACACAGCTTCTAATCTTGTGGCGTAGGTATAAGACTTTATCGGCCTTTTGACGTGCATATTCGTAGTAAGCGTTTCTAACACCTTCCATGCCGGACATCCTGAGACGGATGTTGTAGCGAAATGAGCGCATCTGGTCCCTCCTTGCTCGATCGTAGCGGATTTGAAGATCTTTGAGTTTGTTGTTTAGTAAAACAACCTGCTCACATGCTCGGCGGAAACGGTGCTCTGTCTCAGACAAATCGACGTGAAGTTTCGAAATAGTTTCCATTTCAGTTGTTGGAGTCTTGGTAGAGTTCTTAGAAGATTGAATGGTGAAGCTATTGAAGCGACAATTCAGAATGCCTTATCCAATTCGGCCCCCAACTATATATAGGCATGTACCTGGAGTGACGTCAATTTCTCTTCTTGGCATCCCGTGACATTTTTGTGTATTAGTCGTAGCTGGCAAGGTTGGTCAGTGTTTTGATAAGCATATTGTCTCCTCATTAGTGGGCAATCAACATCTTTTTCCGACATGACAACTTTATGATCGATTATTGATTGTATTGATTGGTTTTAATCGGTTCTATTCTCTGTAACTATTCCGTTCGCTGGAGGAAAACGATATTCTGGCCTTGAGGTCAATATTTAGTTATCTCCGTAAATGAAATATAAAACTCGCGCCTACATCGGGCGAGCCCCTTGCACTAAGTTACACAGTTATTTCCCTTTTCCACTACTCTTGGGACAGCCAAAGGCCTGTGGTTTTAAAAGATTTTGTTATTTTTTGTTAACCTCGGATATCGTTGAATGTGCCTTTAATGCTTGCGATCGATACCAAGAAAACACTTGCGATATTGAAACGTTCCGTCCCTGTTGAAAATTCACGCTGTTAAAGGGAGTGTGCGTTCTCTTTTTTTAGGGGGGGGGGGGGTGAGATGCGGGCGGAAGTATTTGATTTTAATATTTGTTCACACGTTAAGCATGGTTGAATATGAACAGTTGCTTTAATAAAATGCTCCACAAAATCAGTAGGGACTATTGCATATTAAGGTCTATAGGTCTGGCAGCATTTGCATAAATGGGCGTGTGTGTGGTGTTGATTTAATTGACTATATTTGTCTATCCTCCTGTTATTCGGGTCTTTTCTTTTATTAAATAAAGAATATTGCAGTTGTCTGCCTTTAGTGGGTTTGTATGGCCGTGGGTCACAAGCACCCTTGTTTGTTTCATTGTGGATAGTGAAATGATTTGGGATATGTTTTTTTTTTTTTTGGTGGGGGGAGGGGGGTGTTGATGATACATAGAATATGAAAGGTAATCTTTCGTAGATTTTGGTGGCTCTGAAAAGAACCTTTTGTATAAGCAAAGAAGATTCTGCGTGATTTCAAATTCACTCCATCTCGCCTTCCGACGAATGGCTGCTATCTTCACTATCAGTTGGTACACAGCTTCTAATCTTGTGGCGTAGGTATAAGACTTTATCGGCCTTTTGACGTGCATATTCGTAGTAAGCGTTTCTAACACCTTCCATGCCGGACATCCTGAGACGGATGTTGTAGCGAAATGAGCGCATCTGGTCCCTCCTTGCTCGATCGTAGCGGATTTGAAGATCTTTGAGTTTGTTGTTTAGTAAAACAACCTGCTCACATGCTCGGCGGAAACGGTGCTCTGTCTCAGACAAATCGACGTGAAGTTTCGAAATAGTTTCCATTTCAGTTGTTGGAGTCTTGGTAGAGTTCTTAGAAGATTGAATGGTGAAGCTATTGAAGCGACAATTCAGAATGCCTTATCCAATTCGGCCCCCAACTATATATAGGCATGTACCTGGAGTGACGTCAATTTCTCTTCTTGGCATCCCGTGACATTTTTGTGTATTAGTCGTAGCTGGCAAGGTTGGTCAGTGTTTTGATAAGCATATTGTCTCCTCATTAGTGGGCAATCAACATCTTTTTCCGACATGACAACTTTATGATCGATTATTGATTGTATTGATTGGTTTTAATCGGTTCTATTCTCTGTAACTATTCCGTTCGCTGGAGGAAAACGATATTCTGGCCTTGAGGTCAATATTTTGGTATCTCCGTAAATGAAATATAAAACTCGCGCCTACATCGGGCGAGCCCCTTGCACTAAGTTACACAGTTATTTCCCTTTTCCACTACTCTTGGGACAGCCAAAGGCCTGTGGTTTTAAAAGATTTTGTTATTTTTTGTTAACCTCGGATATCGTTGAATGTGCCTTTAATGCTTGCGATCGATACCAAGAAAACACTTGCGATATTGAAACGTTCCGTCCCTGTTGAAAATTCACGCTGTTAAAGGGAGTGTGCGTTCTCTTTTTTTCGGGGGGGGGGGTGAGATGCGGGCGGAAGTATTTGATTTTAATATTTGTTCACACGTTAAGCATGGTTGAATATGAACAGTTGCTTTAATAAAATGCTCCACAAAATCAGTAGGGTCTATTGCATATTAAGGTCTATAGGTCTGGCAGCATTTGCATAAATGGGCGTGTGTGTGGTGTTGATTTAATTGACTATATTTGTCTATCCTCCTGTTATTCGGGTCTTTTCTTTTATTAAATAAAGAATATTGCAGTTGTCTGCCTTTAGTGGGTTTGTATGGCCGTGGGTCACAAGCACCCTTGTTTGTTTCATTGTGGATAGTGAAATGATTTGGGATATGCTTTGTTTTTTTTTGGTGGGGGGAGGGGGGTGTTGATGATACATAGAATATGAAAGGTAATCTTTCGTAGATTTTGGTGGCTCTGAAAAGAACCTTTTGTATAAGCAAAGAAGATTCTGCGTGATTTCAAATTCACTCCATCTCGCCTTCCGACGAATGGCTGCTATCTTCACTATCAGTTGGTACACAGCTTCTAATCTTGTGGCGTAGGTATAAGACTTTATCGGCCTTTTGACGTGCATATTCGTAGTAAGCGTTTCTAACACCTTCCATGCCGGACATCCTGAGACGGATGTTGTAGCGAAATGAGCGCATCTGGTCCCTCCTTGCTCGATCGTAGCGGATTTGAAGATCTTTGAGTTTGTTGTTTAGTAAAACAACCTGCTCACATGCTCGGCGGAAACGGTGCTCTGTCTCAGACAAATCGACGTGAAGTTTCGAAATAGTTTCCATTTCAGTTGTTGGAGTCTTGGTAGAGTTCTTAGAAGATTGAATGGTGAAGCTATTGAAGCGACAATTCAGAATGCCTTATCCAATTCGGCCCCCAACTATATATAGGCATGTACCTGGAGTGACGTCAATTTCTCTTCTTGGCATCCCGTGACATTTTTGTGTATTAGTCGTAGCTGGCAAGGTTGGTCAGTGTTTTGATAAGCATATTGTCTCCTCATTAGTGGGCAATCAACATCTTTTTCCGACATGACAACTTTATGATCGATTATTGATTGTATTGATTGGTTTTAATCGGTTCTATTCTCTGTAACTATTCCGTTCGCTGGAGGAAAACGATATTCTGGCCTTGAGGTCAATATTTAGTTATCTCCGTAAATGAAATATAAAACTCGCGCCTACATCGGGCGAGCCCCTTGCACTAAGTTACACAGTTATTTCCCTTTTCCACTACTCTTGGGACAGCCAAAGGCCTGTGGTTTTAAAAGATTTTGTTATTTTTTGTTAACCTCGGATATCGTTGAATGTGCCTTTAATGCTTGCGATCGATACCAAGAAAACACTTGCGATATTGAAACGTTCCGTCCCTGTTGAAAATTCACGCTGTTAAAGGGAGTGTGCGTTCTCTTTTTTTAGGGGGGGGGGGGTGAGATGCGGGCGGAAGTATTTGATTTTAATATTTGTTCACACGTTAAGCATGGTTGAATATGAACAGTTGCTTTAATAAAATGCTCCACAAAATCAGTAGGGACTATTGCATATTAAGGTCTATAGGTCTGGCAGCATTTGCATAAATGGGCGTGTGTGTGGTGTTGATTTAATTGACTATATTTGTCTATCCTCCTGTTATTCGGGTCTTTTCTTTTATTAAATAAAGAATATTGCAGTTGTCTGCCTTTAGTGGGTTTGTATGGCCGTGGGTCACAAGCACCCTTGTTTGTTTCATTGTGGATAGTGAAATGATTTGGGATATGTTTTTTTTTTTTTTGGTGGGGGGAGGGGGGTGTTGATGATACATAGAATATGAAAGGTAATCTTTCGTAGATTTTGGTGGCTCTGAAAAGAACCTTTTGTATAAGCAAAGAAGATTCTGCGTGATTTCAAATTCACTCCATCTCGCCTTCCGACGAATGGCTGCTATCTTCACTATCAGTTGGTACACAGCTTCTAATCTTGTGGCGTAGGTATAAGACTTTATCGGCCTTTTGACGTGCATATTCGTAGTAAGCGTTTCTAACACCTTCCATGCCGGACATCCTGAGACGGATGTTGTAGCGAAATGAGCGCATCTGGTCCCTCCTTGCTCGATCGTAGCGGATTTGAAGATCTTTGAGTTTGTTGTTTAGTAAAACAACCTGCTCACATGCTCGGCGGAAACGGTGCTCTGTCTCAGACAAATCGACGTGAAGTTTCGAAATAGTTTCCATTTCAGTTGTTGGAGTCTTGGTAGAGTTCTTAGAAGATTGAATGGTGAAGCTATTGAAGCGACAATTCAGAATGCCTTATCCAATTCGGCCCCCAACTATATATAGGCATGTACCTGGAGTGACGTCAATTTCTCTTCTTGGCATCCCGTGACATTTTTGTGTATTAGTCGTAGCTGGCAAGGTTGGTCAGTGTTTTGATAAGCATATTGTCTCCTCATTAGTGGGCAATCAACATCTTTTTCCGACATGACAACTTTATGATCGATTATTGATTGTATTGATTGGTTTTAATCGGTTCTATTCTCTGTAACTATTCCGTTCGCTGGAGGAAAACGATATTCTGGCCTTGAGGTCAATATTTAGTTATCTCCGTAAATGAAATATAAAACTCGCGCCTACATCGGGCGAGCCCCTTGCACTAAGTTACACAGTTATTTCCCTTTTCCACTACTCTTGGGACAGCCAAAGGCCTGTGGTTTTAAAAGATTTTGTTATTTTTTGTTAACCTCGGATATCGTTGAATGTGCCTTTAATGCTTGCGATCGATACCAAGAAAACACTTGCGATATTGAAACGTTCCGTCCCTGTTGAAAATTCACGCTGTTAAAGGGAGTGTGCGTTCTCTTTTTTTAGGGGGGGGGGGTGAGATGCGGGCGGAAGTATTTGATTTTAATATTTGTTCACACGTTAAGCATGGTTGAATATGAACAGTTGCTTTAATAAAATGCTCCACAAAATCAGTAGGGACTATTGCATATTAAGGTCTATAGGTCTGGCAGCATTTGCATAAATGGGCGTGTGTGTGGTGTTGATTTAATTGACTATATTTGTCTATCCTCCTGTTATTCGGGTCTTTTCTTTTATTAAATAAAGAATATTGCAGTTGTCTGCCTTTAGTGGGTTTGTATGGCCGTGGGTCACAAGCACCCTTGTTTGTTTCATTGTGGATAGTGAAATGATTTGGGATATGTTTTTTTTTTTTTGGTGGGGGGAGGGGGGTGTTGATGATACATAGAATATGAAAGGTAATCTTTCGTAGATTTTGGTGGCTCTGAAAAGAACCTTTTGTATAAGCAAAGAAGATTCTGCGTGATTTCAAATTCACTCCATCTCGCCTTCCGACGAATGGCTGCTATCTTCACTATCAGTTGGTACACAGCTTCTAATCTTGTGGCGTAGGTATAAGACTTTATCGGCCTTTTGACGTGCATATTCGTAGTAAGCGTTTCTAACACCTTCCATGCCGGACATCCTGAGACGGATGTTGTAGCGAAATGAGCGCATCTGGTCCCTCCTTGCTCGATCGTAGCGGATTTGAAGATCTTTGAGTTTGTTGTTTAGTAAAACAACCTGCTCACATGCTCGGCGGAAACGGTGCTCTGTCTCAGACAAATCGACGTGAAGTTTCGAAATAGTTTCCATTTCAGTTGTTGGAGTCTTGGTAGAGTTCTTAGAAGATTGAATGGTGAAGCTATTGAAGCGACAATTCAGAATGCCTTATCCAATTCGGCCCCCAACTATATATAGGCATGTACCTGGAGTGACGTCAATTTCTCTTCTTGGCATCCCGTGACATTTTTGTGTATTAGTCGTAGCTGGCAAGGTTGGTCAGTGTTTTGATAAGCATATTGTCTCCTCATTAGTGGGCAATCAACATCTTTTTCCGACATGACAACTTTATGATCGATTATTGATTGTATTGATTGGTTTTAATCGGTTCTATTCTCTGTAACTATTCCGTTCGCTGGAGGAAAACGATATTCTGGCCTTGAGGTCAATATTTTGGTATCTCCGTAAATGAAATATAAAACTCGCGCCTACATCGGGCGAGCCCCTTGCACTAAGTTACACAGTTATTTCCCTTTTCCACTACTCTTGGGACAGCCAAAGGCCTGTGGTTTTAAAAGATTTTGTTATTTTTTGTTAACCTCGGATATCGTTGAATGTGCCTTTAATGCTTGCGATCGATACCAAGAAAACACTTGCGATATTGAAACGTTCCGTCCCTGTTGAAAATTCACGCTGTTAAAGGGAGTGTGCGTTCTCTTTTTTTAGGGGGGGGGGGTGAGATGCGGGCGGAAGTATTTGATTTTAATATTTGTTCACACGTTAAGCATGGTTGAATATGAACAGTTGCTTTAATAAAATGCTCCACAAAATCAGTAGGGTCTATTGCATATTAAGGTCTATAGGTCTGGCAGCATTTGCATAAATGGGCGTGTGTGTGGTGTTGATTTAATTGACTATATTTGTCTATCCTCCTGTTATTCGGGTCTTTTCTTTTATTAAATAAAGAATATTGCAGTTGTCTGCCTTTAGTGGGTTTGTATGGCCGTGGGTCACAAGCACCCTTGTTTGTTTCATTGTGGATAGTGAAATGATTTGGGATATGCTTTGTTTTTTTTTGGTGGGGGGAGGGGGGTGTTGATGATACATAGAATATGAAAGGTAATCTTTCGTAGATTTTGGTGGCTCTGAAAAGAACCTTTTGTATAAGCAAAGAAGATTCTGCGTGATTTCAAATTCACTCCATCTCGCCTTCCGACGAATGGCTGCTATCTTCACTATCAGTTGGTACACAGCTTCTAATCTTGTGGCGTAGGTATAAGACTTTATCGGCCTTTTGACGTGCATATTCGTAGTAAGCGTTTCTAACACCTTCCATGCCGGACATCCTGAGACGGATGTTGTAGCGAAATGAGCGCATCTGGTCCCTCCTTGCTCGATCGTAGCGGATTTGAAGATCTTTGAGTTTGTTGTTTAGTAAAACAACCTGCTCACATGCTCGGCGGAAACGGTGCTCTGTCTCAGACAAATCGACGTGAAGTTTCGAAATAGTTTCCATTTCAGTTGTTGGAGTCTTGGTAGAGTTCTTAGAAGATTGAATGGTGAAGCTATTGAAGCGACAATTCAGAATGCCTTATCCAATTCGGCCCCCAACTATATATAGGCATGTACCTGGAGTGACGTCAATTTCTCTTCTTGGCATCCCGTGACATTTTTGTGTATTAGTCGTAGCTGGCAAGGTTGGTCAGTGTTTTGATAAGCATATTGTCTCCTCATTAGTGGGCAATCAACATCTTTTTCCGACATGACAACTTTATGATCGATTATTGATTGTATTGATTGGTTTTAATCGGTTCTATTCTCTGTAACTATTCCGTTCGCTGGAGGAAAACGATATTCTGGCCTTGAGGTCAATATTTAGTTATCTCCGTAAATGAAATATAAAACTCGCGCCTACATCGGGCGAGCCCCTTGCACTAAGTTACACAGTTATTTCCCTTTTCCACTACTCTTGGGACAGCCAAAGGCCTGTGGTTTTAAAAGATTTTGTTATTTTTTGTTAACCTCGGATATCGTTGAATGTGCCTTTAATGCTTGCGATCGATACCAAGAAAACACTTGCGATATTGAAACGTTCCGTCCCTGTTGAAAATTCACGCTGTTAAAGGGAGTGTGCGTTCTCTTTTTTTAGGGGGGGGGGGGTGAGATGCGGGCGGAAGTATTTGATTTTAATATTTGTTCACACGTTAAGCATGGTTGAATATGAACAGTTGCTTTAATAAAATGCTCCACAAAATCAGTAGGGACTATTGCATATTAAGGTCTATAGGTCTGGCAGCATTTGCATAAATGGGCGTGTGTGTGGTGTTGATTTAATTGACTATATTTGTCTATCCTCCTGTTATTCGGGTCTTTTCTTTTATTAAATAAAGAATATTGCAGTTGTCTGCCTTTAGTGGGTTTGTATGGCCGTGGGTCACAAGCACCCTTGTTTGTTTCATTGTGGATAGTGAAATGATTTGGGATATGTTTTTTTTTTCTTGGTGGGGGGAGGGGGGTGTTGATGATACATAGAATATGAAAGGTAATCTTTCGTAGATTTTGGTGGCTCTGAAAAGAACCTTTTGTATAAGCAAAGAAGATTCTGCGTGATTTCAAATTCACTCCATCTCGCCTTCCGACGAATGGCTGCTATCTTCACTATCAGTTGGTACACAGCTTCTAATCTTGTGGCGTAGGTATAAGACTTTATCGGCCTTTTGACGTGCATATTCGTAGTAAGCGTTTCTAACACCTTCCATGCCGGACATCCTGAGACGGATGTTGTAGCGAAATGAGCGCATCTGGTCCCTCCTTGCTCGATCGTAGCGGATTTGAAGATCTTTGAGTTTGTTGTTTAGTAAAACAACCTGCTCACATGCTCGGCGGAAACGGTGCTCTGTCTCAGACAAATCGACGTGAAGTTTCGAAATAGTTTCCATTTCAGTTGTTGGAGTCTTGGTAGAGTTCTTAGAAGATTGAATGGTGAAGCTATTGAAGCGACAATTCAGAATGCCTTATCCAATTCGGCCCCCAACTATATATAGGCATGTACCTGGAGTGACGTCAATTTCTCTTCTTGGCATCCCGTGACATTTTTGTGTATTAGTCGTAGCTGGCAAGGTTGGTCAGTGTTTTGATAAGCATATTGTCTCCTCATTAGTGGGCAATCAACATCTTTTTCCGACATGACAACTTTATGATCGATTATTGATTGTATTGATTGGTTTTAATCGGTTCTATTCTCTGTAACTATTCCGTTCGCTGGAGGAAAACGATATTCTGGCCTTGAGGTCAATATTTAGTTATCTCCGTAAATGAAATATAAAACTCGCGCCTACATCGGGCGAGCCCCTTGCACTAAGTTACACAGTTATTTCCCTTTTCCACTACTCTTGGGACAGCCAAAGGCCTGTGGTTTTAAAAGATTTTGTTATTTTTTGTTAACCTCGGATATCGTTGAATGTGCCTTTAATGCTTGCGATCGATACCAAGAAAACACTTGCGATATTGAAACGTTCCGTCCCTGTTGAAAATTCACGCTGTTGAAGGGAGTGTGCGTTCTCTTTTTTTAGGGGGGGGGGGGGGGGTGAGATGCGGGCGGAAGTATTTGATTTTAATATTTGTTCACACGTTAAGCATGGTTGAATATGAACAGTTGCTTTAATAAAATGCTCCACAAAATCAGTAGGGACTATTGCATATTAAGGTCTATAGGTCTGGCAGCATTTGCATAAATGGGCGTGTGTGTGGTGTTGATTTAATTGACTATATTTGTCTATCCTCCTGTTATTCGGGTCTTTTCTTTTATTAAATAAAGAATATTGCAGTTGTCTGCCTTTAGTGGGTTTGTATGGCCGTGGGTCACAAGCACCCTTGTTTGTTTCATTGTGGATAGTGAAATGATTTGGGATATGTTTTTTTTTTTTTGGTGGGGGGAGGGGGGTGTTGATGATACATAGAATATGAAAGGTAATCTTTCGTAGATTTTGGTGGCTCTGAAAAGAACCTTTTGTATAAGCAAAGAAGATTCTGCGTGATTTCAAATTCACTCCATCTCGCCTTCCGACGAATGGCTGCTATCTTCACTATCAGTTGGTACACAGCTTCTAATCTTGTGGCGTAGGTATAAGACTTTATCGGCCTTTTGACGTGCATATTCGTAGTAAGCGTTTCTAACACCTTCCATGCCGGACATCCTGAGACGGATGTTGTAGCGAAATGAGCGCATCTGGTCCCTCCTTGCTCGATCGTAGCGGATTTGAAGATCTTTGAGTTTGTTGTTTAGTAAAACAACCTGCTCACATGCTCGGCGGAAACGGTGCTCTGTCTCAGACAAATCGACGTGAAGTTTCGAAATAGTTTCCATTTCAGTTGTTGGAGTCTTGGTAGAGTTCTTAGAAGATTGAATGGTGAAGCTATTGAAGCGACAATTCAGAATGCCTTATCCAATTCGGCCCCCAACTATATATAGGCATGTACCTGGAGTGACGTCAATTTCTCTTCTTGGCATCCCGTGACATTTTTGTGTATTAGTCGTAGCTGGCAAGGTTGGTCAGTGTTTTGATAAGCATATTGTCTCCTCATTAGTGGACAATCAACATCTTTTTCCGACATGACAACTTTATGATCGATTATTGATTGTATTGATTGGTTTTAATCGGTTCTATTCTCTGTAACTATTCCGTTCGCTGGAGGAAAACGATATTCTGGCCTTGAGGTCAATATTTAGTTATCTCCGTAAATGAAATATAAAACTCGCGCCTACATCGGGCGAGCCCCTTGCACTAAGTTACACAGTTATTTCCCTTTTCCACTACTCTTGGGACAGCCAAAGGCCTGTGGTTTTAAAAGATTTTGTTATTTTTTGTTAACCTCGGATATCGTTGAATGTGCCTTTAATGCTTGCGATCGATACCAAGAAAACACTTGCGATATTGAAACATTCCGTCCCTGTTGAAAATTCACGCTGTTAAAGGGAGTGTGCGTTCTCTTTTTTTAGGGGGGGGGGGGTGAGATGCGGGCGGAAGTATTTGATTTTAATATTTGTTCACACGTTAAGCATGGTTGAATATGAACAGTTGCTTTAATAAAATGCTCCACAAAATCAGTAGGGACTATTGCATATTAAGGTCTATAGGTCTGGCAGCATTTGCATAAATGGGCGTGTGTGTGGTGTTGATTTAATTGACTATATTTGTCTATCCTCCTGTTATTCGGGTCTTTTCTTTTATTAAATAAAGAATATTGCAGTTGTCTGCCTTTAGTGGGTTTGTATGGCCGTGGGTCACAAGCACCCTTGTTTGTTTCATTGTGGATAGTGAAATGATTTGGGATATGTTTTTTTTTTTTTGGTGGGGGGAGAGGGGTGTTGATGATACATAGAATATGAAAGGTAATCTTTCGTAGATTTTGGTGGCTCTGAAAAGAACCTTTTGTATAAGCAAAGAAGATTCTGCGTGATTTCAAATTCACTCCATCTCGCCTTCCGACGAATGGCTGCTATCTTCACTATCAGTTGGTACACAGCTTCTAATCTTGTGGCGTAGGTATAAGACTTTATCGGCCTTTTGACGTGCATATTCGTAGTAAGCGTTTCTAACACCTTCCATGCCGGACATCCTGAGACGGATGTTGTAGCGAAATGAGCGCATCTGGTCCCTCCTTGCTCGATCGTAGCGGATTTGAAGATCTTTGAGTTTGTTGTTTAGTAAAACAACCTGCTCACATGCTCGGCGGAAACGGTGCTCTGTCTCAGACAAATCGACGTGAAGTTTCGAAATAGTTTCCATTTCAGTTGTTGGAGTCTTGGTAGAGTTCTTAGAAGATTGAATGGTGAAGCTATTGAAGCGACAATTCAGAATGCCTTATCCAATTCGGCCCCCAACTATATATAGCCATGTACCTGGAGTGACGTCAATTTCTCTTCTTGGCATCCCGTGACATTTTTGTGTATTAGTCGTAGCTGGCAAGGTTGGTCAGTGTTTTGATAAGCATATTGTCTCCTCATTAGTGGGCAATCAACATCTTTTTCCGACATGACAACTTTATGATCGATTATTGATTGTATTGATTGGTTTTAATCGGTTCTATTCTCTGTAACTATTCCGTTCGCTGGAGGAAAACGATATTCTGGCCTTGAGGTCAATATTTAGTTATCTCCGTAAATGAAATATAAAACTCGCGCCTACATCGGGCGAGCCCCTTGCACTAAGTTACACAGTTATTTCCCTTTTCCACTACTCTTGGGACAGCCAAAGGCCTGTGGTTTTAAAAGATTTTGTTATTTTTTGTTAACCTCGGATATCGTTGAATGTGCCTTTAATGCTTGCGATCGATACCAAGAAAACACTTGCGATATTGAAACGTTCCGTCCCTGTTGAAAATTCACGCTGTTAAAGGGAGTGTGCGTTCTCTTTTTTTAGGGGGGGGGGGGGTGAGATGCGGGCGGAAGTATTTGATTTTAATATTTGTTCACACGTTAAGCATGGTTGAATATGAACAGTTGCTTTAATAAAATGCTCCACAAAATCAGTAGGGACTATTGCATATTAAGGTCTATAGGTCTGGCAGCATTTGCATAAATGGGCGTGTGTGTGGTGTTGATTTAATTGACTATATTTGTCTATCCTCCTGTTATTCGGGTCTTTTCTTTTATTAAATAAAGAATATTGCAGTTGTCTGCCTTTAGTGGGTTTGTATGGCCGTGGGTCACAAGCACCCTTGTTTGTTTCATTGTGGATAGTGAAATGATTTGGGATATGTTTTTTTTTTTTGGTGGGGGGAGGGGGGTGTTGATGATACATAGAATATGAAAGGTAATCTTTCGTAGATTTTGGTGGCTCTGAAAAGAACCTTTTGTATAAGCAAAGAAGATTCTGCGTGATTTCAAATTCACTCCATCTCGCCTTCCGACGAATGGCTGCTATCTTCACTATCAGTTGGTACACAGCTTCTAATCTTGTGGCGTAGGTATAAGACTTTATCGGCCTTTTGACGTGCATATTCGTAGTAAGCGTTTCTAACACCTTCCATGCCGGACATCCTGAGACGGATGTTGTAGCGAAATGAGCGCATCTGGTCCCTCCTTGCTCGATCGTAGCGGATTTGAAGATCTTTGAGTTTGTTGTTTAGTAAAACAACCTGCTCACATGCTCGGCGGAAACGGTGCTCTGTCTCAGACAAATCGACGTGAAGTTTCGAAATAGTTTCCATTTCAGTTGTTGGAGTCTTGGTAGAGTTCTTAGAAGATTGAATGGTGAAGCTATTGAAGCGACAATTCAGAATGCCTTATCCAATTCGGCCCCCAACTATATATAGCCATGTACCTGGAGTGACGTCAATTTCTCTTCTTGGCATCCCGTGACATTTTTGTGTATTAGTCGTAGCTGGCAAGGTTGGTCAGTGTTTTGATAAGCATATTGTCTCCTCATTAGTGGGCAATCAACATCTTTTTCCGACATGACAACTTTATGATCGATTATTGATTGTATTGATTGGTTTTAATCGGTTCTATTCTCTGTAACTATTCCGTTCGCTGGAGGAAAACGATATTCTGGCCTTGAGGTCAATATTTAGTTATCTCCGTAAATGAAATATAAAACTCGCGCCTACATCGGGCGAGCCCCTTGCACTAAGTTACACAGTTATTTCCCTTTTCCACTACTCTTGGGACAGCCAAAGGCCTGTGGTTTTAAAAGATTTTGTTATTTTTTGTTAACCTCGGATATCGTTGAATGTGCCTTTAATGCTTGCGATCGATACCAAGAAAACACTTGCGATATTGAAACGTTCCGTCCCTGTTGAAAATTCACGCTGTTAAAGGGAGTGTGCGTTCTCTTTTTTTAGGGGGGGGGGGGGGGGGTGAGATGCGGGCGGAAGTATTTGATTTTAATATTTGTTCACACGTTAAGCATGGTTGAATATGAACAGTTGCTTTAATAAAATGCTCCACAAAATCAGTAGGGACTATTGCATATTAAGGTCTATAGGTCTGGCAGCATTTGCATAAATGGGCGTGTGTGTGGTGTTGATTTAATTGACTATATTTGTCTATCCTCCTGTTATTCGGGTCTTTTCTTTTATTAAATAAAGAATATTGCAGTTGTCTGCCTTTAGTGGGTTTGTATGGCCGTGGGTCACAAGCACCCTTGTTTGTTTCATTGTGGATAGTGAAATGATTTGGGATATGTTTTTTTTTTTTTTTGGTGGGGGGAGGGGGGTGTTGATGATACATAGAATATGAAAGGTAATCTTTCGTAGATTTTGGTGGCTCTGAAAAGAACCTTTTGTATAAGCAAAGAAGATTCTGCGTGATTTCAAATTCACTCCATCTCGCCTTCCGACGAATGGCTGCTATCTTCACTATCAGTTGGTACACAGCTTCTAATCTTGTGGCGTAGGTATAAGACTTTATCGGCCTTTTGACGTGCATATTCGTAGTAAGCGTTTCTAACACCTTCCATGCCGGATATCCTGAGACGGATGTTGTAGCGAAATGAGCGCATCTGGTCCCTCCTTGCTCGATCGTAGCGGATTTGAAGATCTTTGAGTTTGTTGTTTAGTAAAACAACCTGCTCACATGCTCGGCGGAAACGGTGCTCTGTCTCAGACAAATCGACGTGAAGTTTCGAAATAGTTTCCATTTCAGTTGTTGGAGTCTTGGTAGAGTTCTTAGAAGATTGAATGGTGAAGCTATTGAAGCGACAATTCAGAATGCCTTATCCAATTCGGCCCCCAACTATATATAGGCATGTACCTGGAGTGACGTCAATTTCTCTTCTTGGCATCCCGTGACATTTTTGTGTATTAGTCGTAGCTGGCAAGGTTGGTCAGTGTTTTGATAAGCATATTGTCTCCTCATTAGTGGGCAATCAACATCTTTTTCCGACATGACAACTTTATGATCGATTATTGATTGTATTGATTGGTTTTAATCGGTTTTATTCTCTGTAACTATTCCGTTCGCTGGAGGAAAACGATATTCTGGCCTTGAGGTCAATATTTAGTTATCTCCGTAAATGAAATATAAAACTCGCGCCTACATCGGGCGAGCCCCTTGCACTAAGTTACACAGTTATTTCCCTTTTCCACTACTCTTGGGACAGCCAAAGGCCTGTGGTTTTAAAAGATTTTGTTATTTTTTGTTAACCTCGGATATCGTTGAATGTGCCTTTAATGCTTGCGATCGATACCAAGAAAACACTTGCGATATTGAAACGTTCCGTCCCTGTTGAAAATTCACGCTGTTAAAGGGTGTGTGCGTTCTCTTTTTTTAGGGGGGGGGGGGGGTGAGATGCGGGCGGAAGTATTTGATTTTAATATTTGTTCACACGTTAAGCATGGTTGAATATGAACAGTTGCTTTAATAAAATGCTCCACAAAATCAGTAGGGACTATTGCATATTAAGGTCTATAGGTCTGGCAGCATTTGCATAATTGGGCGTGTGTGTGGTGTTGATTTAATTGACTATATTTGTCTATCCTCCTGTTATTCGGGTCTTTTCTTTTATTAAATAAAGAATATTGCAGTTGTCTGCCTTTAGTGGGTTTGTATGGCCGTGGGTCACAAGCACCCTTGTTTGTTTCATTGTGGATAGTGAAATGATTTGGGATATGTTTTTTTTTTTTTGGTGGGGGGAGGGGGGTGTTGATGATACATAGAATATGAAAGGTAATCTTTCGTAGATTTTGGTGGCTCTGAAAAGAACCTTTTGTATAAGCAAAGAAGATTCTGCGTGATTTCAAATTCACTCCATCTCGCCTTCCGACGAATGGCTGCTATCTTCACTATCAGTTGGTACACAGCTTCTAATCTTGTGGCGTAGGTATAAGACTTTATCGGCCTTTTGACGTGCATATTCGTAGTAAGCGTTTCTAACACCTTCCATGCCGGACATCCTGAGACGGATGTTGTAGCGAAATGAGCGCATCTGGTCCCTCCTTGCTCGATCGTAGCGGATTTGAAGATCTTTGAGTTTGTTGTTTAGTAAAACAACCTGCTCACATGCTCGGCGGAAACGGTGCTCTGTCTCAGACAAATCGACGTGAAGTTTCGAAATAGTTTCCATTTCAGTTGTTGGAGTCTTGGTAGAGTTCTTAGAAGATTGAATGGTGAAGCTATTGAAGCGACAATTCAGAATGCCTTATCCAATTCGGCCCCCAACTATATATAGGCATGTACCTGGAGTGACGTCAATTTCTCTTCTTGGCATCCCGTGACATTTTTGTGTATTAGTCGTAGCTGGCAAGGTTGGTCAGTGTTTTGATAAGCATATTGTCTCCTCATTAGTGGGCAATCAACATCTTTTTCCGACATGACAACTTTATGATCGATTATTGATTGTATTGATTGGTTTTAATCGGTTCTATTCTCTGTAACTATTCCGTTCGCTGGAGGAAAACGATATTCTGGCCTTGAGGTCAATATTTAGTTATCTCCGTAAATGAAATATAAAACTCGCGCCTACATCGGGCGAGCCCCTTGCACTAAGTTACACAGTTATTTCCCTTTTCCACTACTCTTGGGACAGCCAAAGGCCTGTGGTTTTAAAAGATTTTGTTATTTTTTGTTAACCTCGGATATCGTTGAATGTGCCTTTAATGCTTGCGATCGATACCAAGAAAACACTTGCGATATTGAAACGTTCCGTCCCTGTTGAAAATTCACGCTGTTAAAGGGAGTGTGCGTTCTCTTTTTTAGGGGGGGGGGGGGTGAGATGCGGGCGGAAGTATTTGATTTTAATATTTGTTCACACGTTAAGCATGGTTGAATATGAACAGTTGCTTTAATAAAATGCTCCACAAAATCAGTAGGGACTATTGCATATTAAGGTCTATAGGTCTGGCAGGATTTGCATAAATGGGCGTGTGTGTGGTGTTGATTTAATTGACTATATTTGTCTATCCTCCTGTTATTCGGGTCTTTTCTTTTATTAAATAAAGAATATTGCAGTTGTCTGCCTTTAGTGGGTTTGTATGGCCGTGGGTCACAAGCACCCTTGTTTGTTTCATTGTGGATAGTGAAATGATTTGGGATATGTTTTTTTTTTTTTGGTGGGGGGAGGGGGGTGTTGATGATACATAGAATATGAAAGGTAATCTTTCGTAGATTTTGGTGGCTCTGAAAAGAACCTTTTGTATAAGCAAAGAAGATTCTGCGTGATTTCAAATTCACTCCATCTCGCCTTCCGACGAATGGCTGCTATCTTCACTATCAGTTGGTACACAGCTTCTAATCTTGTGGCGTAGGTATAAGACTTTATCGGCCTTTTGACGTGCATATTCGTAGTAAGCGTTTCTAACACCTTCCATGCCGGACATCCTGAGACGGATGTTGTAGCGAAATGAGCGCATCTGGTCCCTCCTTGCTCGATCGTAGCGGATTTGAAGATCTTTGAGTTTGTTGTTTAGTAAAACAACCTGCTCACATGCTCGGCGGAAACGGTGCTCTGTCTCAGACAAATCGACGTGAAGTTTCGAAATAGTTTCCATTTCAGTTGTTGGAGTCTTGGTAGAGTTCTTAGAAGATTGAATGGTGAAGCTATTGAAGCGACAATTCAGAATGCCTTATCCAATTCGGCCCCCAACTATATATAGGCATGTACCTGGAGTGACGTCAATTTCTCTTCTTGGCATCCCGTGACATTTTTGTGTATTAGTCGTAGCTGGCAAGGTTGGTCAGTGTTTTGATAAGCATATTGTCTCCTCATTAGTGGGCAATCAACATCTTTTTCCGACATGACAACTTTATGATCGATTATTGATTGTATTGATTGGTTTTAATCGGTTCTATTCTCTGTAACTATTCCGTTCGCTGGAGGAAAACGATATTCTGGCCTTGAGGTCAATATTTAGTTATCTCCGTAAATGAAATATAAAACTCGCGCCTACATCGGGCGAGCCCCTTGCACTAAGTTACACAGTTATTTCCCTTTTCCACTACTCTTGGGACAGCCAAAGGCCTGTGGTTTTAAAAGATTTTGTTATTTTTTGTTAACCTCGGATATCGTTGAATGTGCCTTTAATGCTTGCGATCGATACCAAGAAAACACTTGCGATATTGAAACGTTCCGTCCCTGTTGAAAATTCACGCTGTTAAAGGGAGTGTGCGTTCTCTTTTTTAGGGGGGGGGGGGGTGAGATGCGGGCGGAAGTATTTGATTTTAATATTTGTTCACACGTTAAGCATGGTTGAATATGAACAGTTGCTTTAATAAAATGCTCCACAAAATCAGTAGGGACTATTGCATATTAAGGTCTATAGGTCTGGCAGCATTTGCATAAATGGGCGTGTGTGTGGTGTTGATTTAATTGACTATATTTGTCTATCCTCCTGTTATTCGGGTCTTTTCTTTTATTAAATAAAGAATATTGCAGTTGTCTGCCTTTAGTGGGTTTGTATGGCCGTGGGTCACAAGCACCCTTGTTTGTTTCATTGTGGATAGTGAAATGATTTGGGATATGTTTTTTTTTTTTGGTGGGGGGAGGGGGGTGTTGATGATACATAGAATATGAAAGGTAATCTTTCGTAGATTTTGGTGGCTCTGAAAAGAACCTTTTGTATAAGCAAAGAAGATTCTGCGTGATTTCAAATTCACTCCATCTCGCCTTCCGACGAATGGCTGCTATCTTCACTATCAGTTGGTACACAGCTTCTAATCTTGTGGCGTAGGTATAAGACTTTATCGGCCTTTTGACGTGCATATTCGTAGTAAGCGTTTCTAACACCTTCCATGCCGGACATCCTGAGACGGATGTTGTAGCGAAATGAGCGCATCTGGTCCCTCCTTGCTCGATCGTAGCGGATTTGAAGATCTTTGAGTTTGTTGTTTAGTAAAACAACCTGCTCACATGCTCGGCGGAAACGGTGCTCTGTCTCAGACAAATCGACGTGAAGTTTCGAAATAGTTTCCATTTCAGTTGTTGGAGTCTTGGTAGAGTTCTTAGAAGATTGAATGGTGAAGCTATTGAAGCGACAATTCAGAATGCCTTATCCAATTCGGCCCCCAACTATATATAGGCATGTACCTGGAGTGACGTCAATTTCTCTTCTTGGCATCCCGTGACATTTTTGTGTATTAGTCGTAGCTGGCAAGGTTGGTCAGTGTTTTGATAAGCATATTGTCTCCTCATTAGTGGGCAATCAACATCTTTTTCCGACATGACAACTTTATGATCGATTATTGATTGTATTGATTGGTTTTAATCGGTTCTATTCTCTGTAACTATTCCGTTCGCTGGAGGAAAACGATATTCTGGCCTTGAGGTCAATATTTAGTTATCTCCGTAAATGAAATATAAAACTCGCGCCTACATCGGGCGAGCCCCTTGCACTAAGTTACACAGTTATTTCCCTTTTCCACTACTCTTGGGACAGCCAAAGGCCTGTGGTTTTAAAAGATTTTGTTATTTTTTGTTAACCTCGGATATCGTTGAATGTGCCTTTAATGCTTGCGATCGATACCAAGAAAACACTTGCGATATTGAAACGTTCCGTCCCTGTTGAAAATTCACGCTGTTAAAGGGAGTGTGCGTTCTCTTTTTTAGGGGGGGGGGGTGAGATGCGGGCGGAAGTATTTGATTTTAATATTTGTTCACACGTTAAGCATGGTTGAATATGAACAGTTGCTTTAATAAAATGCTCCACAAAATCAGTAGGGACTATTGCATATTAAGGTCTATAGGTCTGGCAGCATTTGCATAAATGGGCGTGTGTGTGGTGTTGATTTAATTGACTATATTTGTCTATCCTCCTGTTATTCGGGTCTTTTCTTTTATTAAATAAAGAATATTGCAGTTGTCTGCCTTTAGTGGGTTTGTATGGCCGTGGGTCACAAGCACCCTTGTTTGTTTCATTGTGGATAGTGAAATGATTTGGGATATGTTTTTTTTTTTTGGTGGGGGGAGGGGGGTGTTGATGATACATAGAATATGAAAGGTAATCTTTCGTAGATTTTGGTGGCTCTGAAAAGAACCTTTTGTATAAGCAAAGAAGATTCTGCGTGATTTCAAATTCACTCCATCTCGCCTTCCGACGAATGGCTGCTATCTTCACTATCAGTTGGTACACAGCTTCTAATCTTGTGGCGTAGGTATAAGACTTTATCGGCCTTTTGACGTGCATATTCGTAGTAAGCGTTTCTAACACCTTCCATGCCGGACATCCTGAGACGGATGTTGTAGCGAAATGAGCGCATCTGGTCCCTCCTTGCTCGATCGTAGCGGATTTGAAGATCTTTGAGTTTGTTGTTTAGTAAAACAACCTGCTCACATGCTCGGCGGAAACGGTGCTCTGTCTCAGACAAATCGACGTGAAGTTTCGAAATAGTTTCCATTTCAGTTGTTGGAGTCTTGGTAGAGTTCTTAGAAGATTGAATGGTGAAGCTATTGAAGCGACAATTCAGAATGCCTTATCCAATTCGGCCCCCAACTATATATAGGCATGTACCTGGAGTGACGTCAATTTCTCTTCTTGGCATCCCGTGACATTTTTGTGTATTAGTCGTAGCTGGCAAGGTTGGTCAGTGTTTTGATAAGCATATTGTCTCCTCATTAGTGGGCAATCAACATCTTTTTCCGACATGACAACTTTATGATCGATTATTGATTGTATTGATTGGTTTTAATCGGTTCTATTCTCTGTAACTATTCCGTTCGCTGGAGGAAAACGATATTCTGGCCTTGAGGTCAATATTTAGTTATCTCCGTAAATGAAATATAAAACTCGCGCCTACATCGGGCGAGCCCCTTGCACTAAGTTACACAGTTATTTCCCTTTTCCACTACTCTTGGGACAGCCAAAGGCCTGTGGTTTTAAAAGATTTTGTTATTTTTTGTTAACCTCGGATATCGTTGAATGTGCCTTTAATGCTTGCGATCGATACCAAGAAAACACTTGCGATATTGAAACGTTCCGTCCCTGTTGAAAATTCACGCTGTTAAAGGGAGTGTGCGTTCTCTTTTTTAGGGGGGGGGGGGTGAGATGCGGGCGGAAGTATTTGATTTTAATATTTGTTCACACGTTAAGCATGGTTGAATATGAACAGTTGCTTTAATAAAATGCTCCACAAAATCAGTAGGGACTATTGCATATTAAGGTCTATAGGTCTGGCAGCATTTGCATAAATGGGCGTGTGTGTGGTGTTGATTTAATTGACTATATTTGTCTATCCTCCTGTTATTCGGGTCTTTTCTTTTATTAAATAAAGAATATTGCAGTTGTCTGCCTTTAGTGGGTTTGTATGGCCGTGGGTCACAAGCACCCTTGTTTGTTTCATTGTGGATAGTGAAATGATTTGGGATATGTTTTTTTTTTTTTGGTGGGGGGAGGGGGGTGTTGATGATACATAGAATATGAAAGGTAATCTTTCGTAGATTTTGGTGGCTCTGAAAAGAACCTTTTGTATAAGCAAAGAAGATTCTGCGTGATTTCAAATTCACTCCATCTCGCCTTCCGACGAATGGCTGCTATCTTCACTATCAGTTGGTACACAGCTTCTAATCTTGTGGCGTAGGTATAAGACTTTATCGGCCTTTTGACGTGCATATTCGTAGTAAGCGTTTCTAACACCTTCCATGCCGGACATCCTGAGACGGATGTTGTAGCGAAATGAGCGCATCTGGTCCCTCCTTGCTCGATCGTAGCGGATTTGAAGATCTTTGAGTTTGTTGTTTAGTAAAACAACCTGCTCACATGCTCGGCGGAAACGGTGCTCTGTCTCAGACAAATCGACGTGAAGTTTCGAAATAGTTTCCATTTCAGTTGTTGGAGTCTTGGTAGAGTTCTTAGAAGATTGAATGGTGAAGCTATTGAAGCGACAATTCAGAATGCCTTATCCAATTCGGCCCCCAACTATATATAGGCATGTACCTGGAGTGACGTCAATTTCTCTTCTTGGCATCCCGTGACATTTTTGTGTATTAGTCGTAGCTGGCAAGGTTGGTCAGTGTTTTGATAAGCATATTGTCTCCTCATTAGTGGGCAATCAACATCTTTTTCCGACATGACAACTTTATGATCGATTATTGATTGTATTGATTGGTTTTAATCGGTTCTATTCTCTGTAACTATTCCGTTCGCTGGAGGAAAACGATATTCTGGCCTTGAGGTCAATATTTAGTTATCTCCGTAAATGAAATATAAAACTCGCGCCTACATCGGGCGAGCCCCTTGCACTAAGTTACACAGTTATTTCCCTTTTCCACTACTCTTGGGACAGCCAAAGGCCTGTGGTTTTAAAAGATTTTGTTATTTTTTGTTAACCTCGGATATCGTTGAATGTGCCTTTAATGCTTGCGATCGATACCAAGAAAACACTTGCGATATTGAAACGTTCCGTCCCTGTTGAAAATTCACGCTGTTAAAGGGAGTGTGCGTTCTCTTTTTTAGGGGGGGGGGGGTGAGATGCGGGCGGAAGTATTTGATTTTAATATTTGTTCACACGTTAAGCATGGTTGAATATGAACAGTTGCTTTAATAAAATGCTCCACAAAATCAGTAGGGACTATTGCATATTAAGGTCTATAGGTCTGGCAGCATTTGCATAAATGGGCGTGTGTGTGGTGTTGATTTAATTGACTATATTTGTCTATCCTCCTGTTATTCGGGTCTTTTCTTTTATTAAATAAAGAATATTGCAGTTGTCTGCCTTTAGTGGGTTTGTATGGCCGTGGGTCACAAGCACCCTTGTTTGTTTCATTGTGGATAGTGAAATGATTTGGGATATGTTTTTTTTTTTTTGGTGGGGGGAGGGGGGTGTTGATGATACATAGAATATGAAAGGTAATCTTTCGTAGATTTTGGTGGCTCTGAAAAGAACCTTTTGTATAAGCAAAGAAGATTCTGCGTGATTTCAAATTCACTCCATCTCGCCTTCCGACGAATGGCTGCTATCTTCACTATCAGTTGGTACACAGCTTCTAATCTTGTGGCGTAGGTATAAGACTTTATCGGCCTTTTGACGTGCATATTCGTAGTAAGCGTTTCTAACACCTTCCATGCCGGACATCCTGAGACGGATGTTGTAGCGAAATGAGCGCATCTGGTCCCTCCTTGCTCGATCGTAGCGGATTTGAAGATCTTTGAGTTTGTTGTTTAGTAAAACAACCTGCTCACATGCTCGGCGGAAACGGTGCTCTGTCTCAGACAAATCGACGTGAAGTTTCGAAATAGTTTCCATTTCAGTTGTTGGAGTCTTGGTAGAGTTCTTAGAAGATTGAATGGTGAAGCTATTGAAGCGACAATTCAGAATGCCTTATCCAATTCGGCCCCCAACTATATATAGGCATGTACCTGGAGTGACGTCAATTTCTCTTCTTGGCATCCCGTGACATTTTTGTGTATTAGTCGTAGCTGGCAAGGTTGGTCAGTGTTTTGATAAGCATATTGTCTCCTCATTAGTGGGCAATCAACATCTTTTTCCGACATGACAACTTTATGATCGATTATTGATTGTATTGATTGGTTTTAATCGGTTCTATTCTCTGTAACTATTCCGTTCGCTGGAGGAAAACGATATTCTGGCCTTGAGGTCAATATTTAGTTATCTCCGTAAATGAAATATAAAACTCGCGCCTACATCGGGCGAGCCCCTTGCACTAAGTTACACAGTTATTTCCCTTTTCCACTACTCTTGGGACAGCCAAAGGCCTGTGGTTTTAAAAGATTTTGTTATTTTTTGTTAACCTCGGATATCGTTGAATGTGCCTTTAATGCTTGCGATCGATACCAAGAAAACACTTGCGATATTGAAACGTTCCGTCCCTGTTGAAAATTCACGCTGTTAAAGGGAGTGTGCGTTCTCTTTTTTAGGGGGGGGGGGGGGTGAGATGCGGGCGGAAGTATTTGATTTTAATATTTGTTCACACGTTAAGCATGGTTGAATATGAACAGTTGCTTTAATAAAATGCTCCACAAAATCAGTAGGGACTATTGCATATTAAGGTCTATAGGTCTGGCAGCATTTGCATAAATGGGCGTGTGTGTGGTGTTGATTTAATTGACTATATTTGTCTATCCTCCTGTTATTCGGGTCTTTTCTTTTATTAAATAAAGAATATTGCAGTTGTCTGCCTTTAGTGGGTTTGTATGGCCGTGGGTCACAAGCACCCTTGTTTGTTTCATTGTGGATAGTGAAATGATTTGGGATATGTTTTTTTTTTTTTGGGGGGGGGAGGGGGGTGTTGATGATACATAGAATATGAAAGGTAATCTTTCGTAGATTTTGGTGGCTCTGAAAAGAACCTTTTGTATAAGCAAAGAAGATTCTGCGTGATTTCAAATTCACTCCATCTCGCCTTCCGACGAATGGCTGCTATCTTCACTATCAGTTGGTACACAGCTTCTAATCTTGTGGCGTAGGTATAAGACTTTATCGGCCTTTTGACGTGCATATTCGTAGTAAGCGTTTCTAACACCTTCCATGCCGGACATCCTGAGACGGATGTTGTAGCGAAATGAGCGCATCTGGTCCCTCCTTGCTCGATCGTAGCGGATTTGAAGATCTTTGAGTTTGTTGTTTAGTAAAACAACCTGCTCACATGCTCGGCGGAAACGGTGCTCTGTCTCAGACAAATCGACGTGAAGTTTCGAAATAGTTTCCATTTCAGTTGTTGGAGTCTTGGTAGAGTTCTTAGAAGATTGAATGGTGAAGCTATTGAAGCGACAATTCAGAATGCCTTATCCAATTCGGCCCCCAACTATATATAGGCATGTACCTGGAGTGACGTCAATTTCTCTTCTTGGCATCCCGTGACATTTTTGTGTATTAGTCGTAGCTGGCAAGGTTGGTCAGTGTTTTGATAAGCATATTGTCTCCTCATTAGTGGGCAATCAACATCTTTTTCCGACATGACAACTTTATGATCGATTATTGATTGTATTGATTGGTTTTAATCGGTTCTATTCTCTGTAACTATTCCGTTCGCTGGAGGAAAACGATATTCTGGCCTTGAGGTCAATATTTAGTTATCTCCGTAAATGAAATATAAAACTCGCGCCTACATCGGGCGAGCCCCTTGCACTAAGTTACACAGTTATTTCCCTTTTCCACTACTCTTGGGACAGCCAAAGGCCTGTGGTTTTAAAAGATTTTGTTATTTTTTGTTAACCTCGGATATCGTTGAATGTGCCTTTAATGCTTGCGATCGATACCAAGAAAACACTTGCGATATTGAAACGTTCCGTCCCTGTTGAAAATTCACGCTGTTAAAGGGAGTGTGCGTTCTCTTTTTTAGGGGGGGGGGGGGGGTGAGATGCGGGCGGAAGTATTTGATTTTAATATTTGTTCACACGTTAAGCATGGTTGAATATGAACAGTTGCTTTAATAAAATGCTCCACAAAATCAGTAGCGACTATTGCATATTAAGGTCTATAGGTCTGGCAGCATTTGCATAAATGGGCGTGTGTGTGGTGTTGATTTAATTGACTATATTTGTCTATCCTCCTGTTATTCGGGTCTTTTCTTTTATTAAATAAAGAATATTGCAGTTGTCTGCCTTTAGTGGGTTTGTATGGCCGTGGGTCACAAGCACCCTTGTTTGTTTCATTGTGGATAGTGAAATGATTTGGGATATGTTTTTTTTTTTTGGTGGGGGGAGGGGGGTGTTGATGATACATAGAATATGAAAGGTAATCTTTCGTAGATTTTGGTGGCTCTGAAAAGAACCTTTTGTATAAGCAAAGAAGATTCTGCGTGATTTCAAATTCACTCCATCTCGCCTTCCGACGAATGGCTGCTATCTTCACTATCAGTTGGTACACAGCTTCTAATCTTGTGGCGTAGGTATAAGACTTTATCGGCCTTTTGACGTGCATATTCGTAGTAAGCGTTTCTAACACCTTCCATGCCGGACATCCTGAGACGGATGTTGTAGCGAAATGAGCGCATCTGGTCCCTCCTTGCTCGATCGTAGCGGATTTGAAGATCTTTGAGTTTGTTGTTTAGTAAAACAACCTGCTCACATGCTCGGCGGAAACGGTGCTCTGTCTCAGACAAATCGACGTGAAGTTTCGAAATAGTTTCCATTTCAGTTGTTGGAGTCTTGGTAGAGTTCTTAGAAGATTGAATGGTGAAGCTATTGAAGCGACAATTCAGAATGCCTTATCCAATTCGGCCCCCAACTATATATAGGCATGTACCTGGAGTGACGTCAATTTCTCTTCTTGGCATCCCGTGACATTTTTGTGTATTAGTCGTAGCTGGCAAGGTTGGTCAGTGTTTTGATAAGCATATTGTCTCCTCATTAGTGGGCAATCAACATCTTTTTCCGACATGACAACTTTATGATCGATTATTGATTGTATTGATTGGTTTTAATCGGTTCTATTCTCTGTAACTATTCCGTTCGCTGGAGGAAAACGATATTCTGGCCTTGAGGTCAATATTTAGTTATCTCCGTAAATGAAATATAAAACTCGCGCCTACATCGGGCGAGCCCCTTGCACTAAGTTACACAGTTATTTCCCTTTTCCACTACTCTTGGGACAGCCAAAGGCCTGTGGTTTTAAAAGATTTTGTTATTTTTTGTTAACCTCGGATATCGTTGAATGTGCCTTTAATGCTTGCGATCGATACCAAGAAAACACTTGCGATATTGAAACGTTCCGTCCCTGTTGAAAATTCACGCTGTTAAAGGGTGTGTGCGTTCTCTTTTTTTAGGGGGGGGGGGTGAGATGCGGGCGGAAGTATTTGATTTTAATATTTGTTCACACGTTAAGCATGGTTGAATATGAACAGTTGCTTTAATAAAATGCTCCACAAAATCAGTAGGGACTATTGCATATTAAGGTCTATAGGTCTGGCAGCATTTGCATAATTGGGCGTGTGTGTGGTGTTGATTTAATTGACTATATTTGTCTATCCTCCTGTTATTCGGGTCTTTTCTTTTATTAAATAAAGAATATTGCAGTTGTCTGCCTTTAGTGGGTTTGTATGGCCGTGGGTCACAAGCACCCTTGTTTGTTTCATTGTGGATAGTGAAATGATTTGGGATATGTTTTTTTTTTTGGTGGGGGGAGGGGGGTGTTGATGATACATAGAATATGAAAGGTAATCTTTCGTAGATTTTGGTGGCTCTGAAAAGAACCTTTTGTATAAGCAAAGAAGATTCTGCGTGATTTCAAATTCACTCCATCTCGCCTTCCGACGAATGGCTGCTATCTTCACTATCAGTTGGTACACAGCTTCTAATCTTGTGGCGTAGGTATAAGACTTTATCGGCCTTTTGACGTGCATATTCGTAGTAAGCGTTTCTAACACCTTCCATGCCGGACATCCTGAGACGGATGTTGTAGCGAAATGAGCGCATCTGGTCCCTCCTTGCTCGATCGTAGCGGATTTGAAGATCTTTGAGTTTGTTGTTTAGTAAAACAACCTGCTCACATGCTCGGCGGAAACGGTGCTCTGTCTCAGACAAATCGACGTGAAGTTTCGAAATAGTTTCCATTTCAGTTGTTGGAGTCTTGGTAGAGTTCTTAGAAGATTGAATGGTGAAGCTATTGAAGCGACAATTCAGAATGCCTTATCCAATTCGGCCCCCAACTATATATAGGCATGTACCTGGAGTGACGTCAATTTCTCTTCTTGGCATCCCGTGACATTTTTGTGTATTAGTCGTAGCTGGCAAGGTTGGTCAGTGTTTTGATAAGCATATTGTCTCCTCATTAGTGGGCAATCAACATCTTTTTCCGACATGACAACTTTATGATCGATTATTGATTGTATTGATTGGTTTTAATCGGTTCTATTCTCTGTAACTATTCCGTTCGCTGGAGGAAAACGATATTCTGGCCTTGAGGTCAATATTTAGTTATCTCCGTAAATGAAATATAAAACTCGCGCCTACATCGGGCGAGCCCCTTGCACTAAGTTACTTAGTTATTTCCCTTTTCCACTACTATTGGGACAGCCAAAGGCCTGTGGTTTTAAAAGATTTTGTTATTTTTTGTTAACCTCGGATATCGTTGAATGTGCCTTTAATGCTTGCGATCGATACCAAGAAAACACTTGCGATATTGAAACGTTCCGTCCCTGTTGAAAATTCACGCTGTTAAAGGGAGTGTGCGTTCTCTTTTTTTAGGGGGGGGGGGGTGAGATGCGGGCGGAAGTATTTGATTTTAATATTTGTTCACACGTTAAGCATGGTTGAATATGAACAGTTGCTTTAATAAAATGCTCCACAAAATCAGTAGGGACTATTGCATATTAAGGTCTATAGGTCTGGCAGCATTTGCATAAATGGGCGTGTGTGTGGTGTTGATTTAATTGACTATATTTGTCTATCCTCCTGTTATTCGGGTCTTTTCTTTTATTAAATAAAGAATATTGCAGTTGTCTGCCTTTAGTGGGTTTGTATGGCCGTGGGTCACAAGCACCCTTGTTTGTTTCATTGTGGATAGTGAAATGATTTGGGATATGTTTTTTTTTTTGGTGGGGGGAGGGGGGTGTTGATGATACATAGAATATGAAAGGTAATCTTTCGTAGATTTTGGTGGCTCTGAAAAGAACCTTTTGTATAAGCAAAGAAGATTCTGCGTGATTTCAAATTCACTCCATCTCGCCTTCCGACGAATGGCTGCTATCTTCACTATCAGTTGGTACACAGCTTCTAATCTTGTGGCGTAGGTATAAGACTTTATCGGCCTTTTGACGTGCATATTCGTAGTAAGCGTTTCTAACACCTTCCATGCCGGACATCCTGAGACGGATGTTGTAGCGAAATGAGCGCATCTGGTCCCTCCTTGCTCGATCGTAGCGGATTTGAAGATCTTTGAGTTTGTTGTTTAGTAAAACAACCTGCTCACATGCTCGGCGGAAACGGTGCTCTGTCTCAGACAAATCGACGTGAAGTTTCGAAATAGTTTCCATTTCAGTTGTTGGAGTCTTGGTAGAGTTCTTAGAAGATTGAATGGTGAAGCTATTGAAGCGACAATTCAGAATGCCTTATCCAATTCGGCCCCCAACTATATATAGGCATGTACCTGGAGTGACGTCAATTTCTCTTCTTGGCATCCCGTGACATTTTTGTGTATTAGTCGTAGCTGGCAAGGTTGGTCAGTGTTTTGATAAGCATATTGTCTCCTCATTAGTGGGCAATCAACATCTTTTTCCGACATGACAACTTTATGATCGATTATTGATTGTATTGATTGGTTTTAATCGGTTCTATTCTCTGTAACTATTCCGTTCGCTGGAGGAAAACGATATTCTGGCCTTGAGGTCAATATTTAGTTATCTCCGTAAATGAAATATAAAACTCGCGCCTACATCGGGCGAGCCCCTTGCACTAAGTTACACAGTTATTTCCCTTTTCCACTACTCTTGGGACAGCCAAAGGCCTGTGGTTTTAAAAGATTTTGTTATTTTTTGTTAACCTCGGATATCGTTGAATGTGCCTTTAATGCTTGCGATCGATACCAAGAAAACACTTGCGATATTGAAACGTTCCGTCCCTGTTGAAAATTCACGCTGTTAAAGGGAGTGTGCGTTCTCTTTTTTTAGGGGGGGGGGGTGAGATGCGGGCGGAAGTATTTGATTTTAATATTTGTTCACACGTTAAGCATGGTTGAATATGAACAGTTGCTTTAATAAAATGCTCCACAAAATCAGTAGGGACTATTGCATATTAAGGTCTATAGGTCTGGCAGCATTTGCATAAATGGGCGTGTGTGTGGTGTTGATTTAATTGACTATATTTGTCTATCCTCCTGTTATTCGGGTCTTTTCTTTTATTAAATAAAGAATATTGCAGTTGTCTGCCTTTAGTGGGTTTGTATGGCCGTGGGTCACAAGCACCCTTGTTTGTTTCATTGTGGATAGTGAAATGATTTGGGATATGTTTTTTTTTTTTGGTGGGGGGAGGGGGGTGTTGATGATACATAGAATATGAAAGGTAATCTTTCGTAGATTTTGGTGGCTCTGAAAAGAACCTTTTGTATAAGCAAAGAAGATTCTGCGTGATTTCAAATTCACTCCATCTCGCCTTCCGACGAATGGCTGCTATCTTCACTATCAGTTGGTACACAGCTTCTAATCTTGTGGCGTAGGTATAAGACTTTATCGGCCTTTTGACGTGCATATTCGTAGTAAGCGTTTCTAACACCTTCCATGCCGGACATCCTGAGACGGATGTTGTAGCGAAATGAGCGCATCTGGTCCCTCCTTGCTCGATCGTAGCGGATTTGAAGATCTTTGAGTTTGTTGTTTAGTAAAACAACCTGCTCACATGCTCGGCGGAAACGGTGCTCTGTCTCAGACAAATCGACGTGAAGTTTCGAAATAGTTTCCATTTCAGTTGTTGGAGTCTTGGTAGAGTTCTTAGAAGATTGAATGGTGAAGCTATTGAAGCGACAATTCAGAATGCCTTATCCAATTCGGCCCCCAACTATATATAGGCATGTACCTGGAGTGACGTCAATTTCTCTTCTTGGCATCCCGTGACATTTTTGTGTATTAGTCGTAGCTGGCAAGGTTGGTCAGTGTTTTGATAAGCATATTGTCTCCTCATTAGTGGGCAATCAACATCTTTTTCCGACATGACAACTTTATGATCGATTATTGATTGTCTTGATTGGTTTTAATCGGTTCTATTCTCTGTAACTATTCCGTTCGCTGGAGGAAAACGATATTCTGGCCTTGAGGTCAATATTTAGTTATCTCCGTAAATGAAATATAAAACTCGCGCCTACATCGGGCGAGCCCCTTGCACTAAGTTACACAGTTATTTCCCTTTTCCACTACTCTTGGGACAGCCAAAGGCCTGTGGTTTTAAAAGATTTTGTTATTTTTTGTTAACCTCGGATATCGTTGAATGTGCCTTTAATGCTTGCGATCGATACCAAGAAAACACTTGCGATATTGAAACGTTCCGTCCCTGTTGAAAATTCACGCTGTTAAAGGGAGTGTGCGTTCTCTTTTTTTAGGGGGGGGGGGTGAGATGCGGGCGGAAGTATTTGATTTTAATATTTGTTCACACGTTAAGCATGGTTGAATATGAACAGTTGCTTTAATAAAATGCTCCACAAAATCAGTAGGGACTATTGCATATTAAGGTCTATAGGTCTGGCAGCATTTGCATAAATGGGCGTGTGTGTGGTGTTGATTTAATTGACTATATTTGTCTATCCTCCTGTTATTCGGGTCTTTTCTTTTATTAAATAAAGAATATTGCAGTTGTCTGCCTTTAGTGGGTTTGTATGGCCGTGGGTCACAAGCACCCTTGTTTGTTTCATTGTGGATAGTGAAATGATTTGGGATATGTTTTTTTTTTTTTGGTGGGGGGAGGGGGGTGTTGATGATACATAGAATATGAAAGGTAATCTTTCGTAGATTTTGGTGGCTCTGAAAAGAACCTTTTGTATAAGCAAAGAAGATTCTGCGTGATTTCAAATTCACTCCATCTCGCCTTCCGACGAATGGCTGCTATCTTCACTATCAGTTGGTACACAGCTTCTAATCTTGTGGCGTAGGTATAAGACTTTATCGGCCTTTTGACGTGCATATTCGTAGTAAGCGTTTCTAACACCTTCCATGCCGGACATCCTGAGACGGATGTTGTAGCGAAATGAGCGCATCTGGTCCCTCCTTGCTCGATCGTAGCGGATTTGAAGATCTTTGAGTTTGTTGTTTAGTAAAACAACCTGCTCACATGCTCGGCGGAAACGGTGCTCTGTCTCAGACAAATCGACGTGAAGTTTCGAAATAGTTTCCATTTCAGTTGTTGGAGTCTTGGTAGAGTTCTTAGAAGATTGAATGGTGAAGCTATTGAAGCGACAATTCAGAATGCCTTATCCAATTCGGCCCCCAACTATATATAGGCATGTACCTGGAGTGACGTCAATTTCTCTTCTTGGCATCCCGTGACATTTTTGTGTATTAGTCGTAGCTGGCAAGGTTGGTCAGTGTTTTGATAAGCATATTGTCTCCTCATTAGTGGGCAATCAACATCTTTTTCCGACATGACAACTTTATGATCGATTATTGATTGTATTGATTGGTTTTAATCGGTTCTATTCTCTGTAACTATTCCGTTCGCTGGAGGAAAACGATATTCTGGCCTTGAGGTCAATATTTAGTTATCTCCGTAAATGAAATATAAAACTCGCGCCTACATCGGGCGAGCCCCTTGCACTAAGTTACACAGTTATTTCCCTTTTCCACTACTCTTGGGACAGCCAAAGGCCTGTGGTTTTAAAAGATTTTGTTATTTTTTGTTAACCTCGGATATCGTTGAATGTGCCTTTAATGCTTGCGATCGATACCAAGAAAACACTTGCGATATTGAAACGTTCCGTCCCTGTTGAAAATTCACGCTGTTAAAGGGAGTGTGCGTTCTCTTTTTTTAGGGGGGGGGGGTGAGATGCGGGCGGAAGTATTTGATTTTAATATTTGTTCACACGTTAAGCATGGTTGAATATGAACAGTTGCTTTAATAAAATGCTCCACAAAATCAGTAGGGACTATTGCATATTAAGGTCTATAGGTCTGGCAGCATTTGCATAAATGGGCGTGTGTGTGGTGTTGATTTAATTGACTATATTTGTCTATCCTCCTGTTATTCGGGTCTTTTCTTTTATTAAATAAAGAATATTGCAGTTGTCTGCCTTTAGTGGGTTTGTATGGCCGTGGGTCACAAGCACCCTTGTTTGTTTCATTGTGGATAGTGAAATGATTTGGGATATGTTTTTTTTTTGGTGGGGGGAGGGGGGTGTTGATGATACATAGAATATGAAAGGTAATCTTTCGTAGATTTTGGTGGCTCTGAAAAGAACTTTTTGTATAAGCAAAGAAGATTCTGCGTGATTTCAAATTCACTCCATCTCGCCTTCCGACGAATGGCTGCTATCTTCACTATCAGTTGGTACACAGCTTCTAATCTTGTGGCGTAGGTATAAGACTTTATCGGCCTTTTGACGTGCATATTCGTAGTAAGCGTTTCTAACACCTTCCATGCCGGACATCCTGAGACGGATGTTGTAGCGAAATGAGCGCATCTGGTCCCTCCTTGCTCGATCGTAGCGGATTTGAAGATCTTTGAGTTTGTTGTTTAGTAAAACAACCTGCTCACATGCTCGGCGGAAACGGTGCTCTGTCTCAGACAAATCGACGTGAAGTTTCGAAATAGTTTCCATTTCAGTTGTTGGAGTCTTGGTAGAGTTCTTAGAAGATTGAATGGTGAAGCTATTGAAGCGACAATTCAGAATGCCTTATCCAATTCGGCCCCCAACTATATATAGGCATGTACCTGGAGTGACGTCAATTTCTCTTCTTGGCATCCCGTGACATTTTTGTGTATTAGTCGTAGCTGGCAAGGTTGGTCAGTGTTTTGATAAGCATATTGTCTCCTCATTAGTGGGCAATCAACATCTTTTTCCGACATGACAACTTTATGATCGATTATTGATTGTATTGATTGGTTTTAATCGGTTCTATTCTCTGTAACTATTCCGTTCGCTGGAGGAAAACGATATTCTGGCCTTGAGGTCAATATTTAGTTATCTCCGTAAATGAAATATAAAACTCGCGCCTACATCGGGCGAGCCCCTTGCACTAAGTTACACAGTTATTTCCCTTTTCCACTACTCTTGGGACAGCCAAAGGCCTGTGGTTTTAAAAGATTTTGTTATTTTTTGTTAACCTCGGATATCGTTGAATGTGCCTTTAATGCTTGCGATCGATACCAAGAAAACACTTGCGATATTGAAACGTTCCGTCCCTGTTGAAAATTCACGCTGTTAAAGGGAGTGTGCGTTCTCTTTTTTTAGGGGGGGGGGTGAGATGCGGGCGGAAGTATTTGATTTTAATATTTGTTCACACGTTAAGCATGGTTGAATATGAACAGTTGCTTTAATAAAATGCTCCACAAAATCAGTAGGGACTATTGCATATTAAGGTCTATAGGTCTGGCAGCATTTGCATAAATGGGCGTGTGTGTGGTGTTGATTTAATTGACTATATTTGTCTATCCTCCTGTTATTCGGGTCTTTTCTTTTATTAAATAAAGAATATTGCAGTTGTCTGCCTTTAGTGGGTTTGTATGGCCGTGGGTCACAAGCACCCTTGTTTGTTTCATTGTGGATAGTGAAATGATTTGGGATATGTTTTTTTTTTTTGGTGGGGGGAGGGGGGTGTTGATGATACATAGAATATGAAAGGTAATCTTTCGTAGATTTTGGTGGCTCTGAAAAGAACCTTTTGTATAAGCAAAGAAGATTCTGCGTGATTTCAAATTCACTCCATCTCGCCTTCCGACGAATGGCTGCTATCTTCACTATCAGTTGGTACACAGCTTCTAATCTTGTGGCGTAGGTATAAGACTTTATCGGCCTTTTGACGTGCATATTCGTAGTAAGCGTTTCTAACACCTTCCATGCCGGACATCCTGAGACGGATGTTGTAGCGAAATGAGCGCATCTGGTCCCTCCTTGCTCGATCGTAGCGGATTTGAAGATCTTTGAGTTTGTTGTTTAGTAAAACAACCTGCTCACATGCTCGGCGGAAACGGTGCTCTGTCTCAGACAAATCGACGTGAAGTTTCGAAATAGTTTCCATTTCAGTTGTTGGAGTCTTGGTAGAGTTCTTAGAAGATTGAATGGTGAAGCTATTGAAGCGACAATTCAGAATGCCTTATCCAATTCGGCCCCCAACTATATATAGGCATGTACCTGGAGTGACGTCAATTTCTCTTCTTGGCATCCCGTGACATTTTTGTGTATTAGTCGTAGCTGGCAAGGTTGGTCAGTGTTTTGATAAGCATATTGTCTCCTCATTAGTGGGCAATCAACATCTTTTTCCGACATGACAACTTTATGATCGATTATTGATTGTATTGATTGGTTTTAATCGGTTCTATTCTCTGTAACTATTCCGTTCGCTGGAGGAAAACGATATTCTGGCCTTGAGGTCAATATTTAGTTATCTCCGTAAATGAAATATAAAACTCGCGCCTACATCGGGCGAGCCCCTTGCACTAAGTTACACAGTTATTTCCCTTTTCCACTACTCTTGGGACAGCCAAAGGCCTGTGGTTTTAAAAGATTTTGTTATTTTTTGTTAACCTCGGATATCGTTGAATGTGCCTTTAATGCTTGCGATCGATACCAAGAAAACACTTGCGATATTGAAACGTTCCGTCCCTGTTGAAAATTCACGCTGTTAAAGGGAGTGTGCGTTCTCTTTTTTTAGGGGGGGGGGGGGGTGAGATGCGGGCGGAAGTATTTGATTTTAATATTTGTTCACACGTTAAGCATGGTTGAATATGAACAGTTGCTTTAATAAAATGCTCCACAAAATCAGTAGGGACTATTGCATATTAAGGTCTATAGGTCTGGCAGCATTTGCATAAATGGGCGTGTGTGTGGTGTTGATTTAATTGACTATATTTGTCTATCCTCCTGTTATTCGGGTCTTTTCTTTTATTAAATAAAGAATATTGCAGTTGTCTGCCTTTAGTGGGTTTGTATGGCCGTGGGTCACAAGCACCCTTGTTTGTTTCATTGTGGATAGTGAAATGATTTGGGATATGTTTTTTTTTTTTTGGTGGGGGGAGGGGGGTGTTGATGATACATAGAATATGAAAGGTAATCTTTCGTAGATTTTGGTGGCTCTGAAAAGAACCTTTTGTATAAGCAAAGAAGATTCTGCGTGATTTCAAATTCACTCCATCTCGCCTTCCGACGAATGGCTGCTATCTTCACTATCAGTTGGTACACAGCTTCTAATCTTGTGGCGTAGGTATAAGACTTTATCGGCCTTTTGACGTGCATATTCGTAGTAAGCGTTTCTAACACCTTCCATGCCGGACATCCTGAGACGGATGTTGTAGCGAAATGAGCGCATCTGGTCCCTCCTTGCTCGATCGTAGCGGATTTGAAGATCTTTGAGTTTGTTGTTTAGTAAAACAACCTGCTCACATGCTCGGCGGAAACGGTGCTCTGTCTCAGACAAATCGACGTGAAGTTTCGAAATAGTTTCCATTTCAGTTGTTGGAGTCTTGGTAGAGTTCTTAGAAGATTGAATGGTGAAGCTATTGAAGCGACAATTCAGAATGCCTTATCCAATTCGGCCCCCAACTATATATAGGCATGTACCTGGAGTGACGTCAATTTCTCTTCTTGGCATCCCGTGACATTTTTGTGTATTAGTCGTAGCTGGCAAGGTTGGTCAGTGTTTTGATAAGCATATTGTCTCCTCATTAGTGGGCAATCAACATCTTTTTCCGACATGACAACTTTATGATCGATTATTGATTGTATTGATTGGTTTTAATCGGTTCTATTCTCTGTAACTATTCCGTTCGCTGGAGGAAAACGATATTCTGGCCTTGAGGTCAATATTTAGTTATCTCCGTAAATGAAATATAAAACTCGCGCCTACATCGGGCGAGCCCCTTGCACTAAGTTACACAGTTATTTCCCTTTTCCACTACTCTTGGGACAGCCAAAGGCCTGTGGTTTTAAAAGATTTTGTTATTTTTTGTTAACCTCGGATATCGTTGAATGTGCCTTTAATGCTTGCGATCGATACCAAGAAAACACTTGCGATATTGAAACGTTCCGTCCCTGTTGAAAATTCACGCTGTTAAAGGGAGTGTGCGTTCTCTTTTTTTTTGGGGGGGGGGGGTGAGATGCGGGCGGAAGTATTTGATTTTAATATTTGTTCACACGTTAAGCATGGTTGAATATGAACAGTTGCTTTAATAAAATGCTCCACAAAATCAGTAGGGACTATTGCATATTAAGGTCTATAGGTCTGGCAGCATTTGCATAAATGGGCGTGTGTGTGGTGTTGATTTAATTGACTATATTTGTCTATCCTCCTGTTATTCGGGTCTTTTCTTTTATTAAATAAAGAATATTGCAGTTGTCTGCCTTTAGTGGGTTTGTATGGCCGTGGGTCACAAGCACCCTTGTTTGTTTCATTGTGGATAGTGAAATGATTTGGGATATGTTTGTTTTTTTTTGGTGGGGGGAGGGGGGGTGTTGATGATACATAGAATATGAAAGGTAATCTTTCGTAGATTTTGGTGGCTCTGAAAAGAACCTTTTGTATAAGCAAAGAAGATTCTGCGTGATTTCAAATTCACTCCATCTCGCCTTCCGACGAATGGCTGCTATCTTCACTATCAGTTGGTACACAGCTTCTAATCTTGTGGCGTAGGTATAAGACTTTATCGGCCTTTTGACGTGCATATTCGTAGTAAGCGTTTCTAACACCTTCCATGCCGGACATCCTGAGACGGATGTTGTAGCGAAATGAGCGCATCTGGTCCCTCCTTGCTCGATCGTAGCGGATTTGAAGATCTTTGAGTTTGTTGTTTAGTAAAACAACCTGCTCACATGCTCGGCGGAAACGGTGCTCTGTCTCAGACAAATCGACGTGAAGTTTCGAAATAGTTTCCATTTCAGTTGTTGGAGTCTTGGTAGAGTTCTTAGAAGATTGAATGGTGAAGCTATTGAAGCGACAATTCAGAATGCCTTATCCAATTCGGCCCCCAACTATATATAGGCATGTACCTGGAGTGACGTCAATTTCTCTTCTTGGCATCCCGTGACATTTTTGTGTATTAGTCGTAGCTGGCAAGGTTGGTCAGTGTTTTGATAAGCATATTGTCTCCTCATTAGTGGGCAATCAACATCTTTTTCCGACATGACAACTTTATGATCGATTATTGATTGTATTGATTGGTTTTAATCGGTTCTATTCTCTGTAACTATTCCGTTCGCTGGAGGAAAACGATATTCTGGCCTTGAGGTCAATATTTAGTTATCTCCGTAAATGAAATATAAAACTCGCGCCTACATCGGGCGAGCCCCTTGCACTAAGTTACACAGTTATTTCCCTTTTCCACTACTCTTGGGACAGCCAAAGGCCTGTGGTTTTAAAAGATTTTGTTATTTTTTGTTAACCTCGGATATCGTTGAATGTGCCTTTAATGCTTGCGATCGATACCAAGAAAACACTTGCGATATTGAAACGTTCCGTCCCTGTTGAAAATTCACGCTGTTAAAGGGAGTGTGCGTTCTCTTTTTTTAGGGGGGGGGGGGGGGGGTGAGATGCGGGCGGAAGTATTTGATTTTAATATTTGTTCACACGTTAAGCATGGTTGAATATGAACAGTTGCTTTAATAAAATGCTCCACAAAATCAGTAGGGACTATTGCATATTAAGGTCTATAGGTCTGGCAGCATTTGCATAAATGGGCGTGTGTGTGGTGTTGATTTAATTGACTATATTTGTCTATCCTCCTGTTATTCGGGTCTTTTCTTTTATTAAATAAAGAATATTGCAGTTGTCTGCCTTTAGTGGGTTTGTATGGCCGTGGGTCACAAGCACCCTTGTTTGTTTCATTGTGGATAGTGAAATGATTTGGGATATGTTTTTTTTTTTTTTGGTGGAGGGAGGGGGGTGTTGATGATACATAGAATATGAAAGGTAATCTTTCGTAGATTTTGGTGGCTCTGAAAAGAACCTTTTGTATAAGCAAAGAAGATTCTGCGTGATTTCAAATTCACTCCATCTCGCCTTCCGACGAATGGCTGCTATCTTCACTATCAGTTGGTACACAGCTTCTAATCTTGTGGCGTAGGTATAAGACTTTATCGGCCTTTTGACGTGCATATTCGTAGTAAGCGTTTCTAACACCTTCCATGCCGGACATCCTGAGACGGATGTTGTAGCGAAATGAGCGCATCTGGTCCCTCCTTGCTCGATCGTAGCGGATTTGAAGATCTTTGAGTTTGTTGTTTAGTAAAACAACCTGCTCACATGCTCGGCGGAAACGGTGCTCTGTCTCAGACAAATCGACGTGAAGTTTCGAAATAGTTTCCATTTCAGTTGTTGGAGTCTTGGTAGAGTTCTTAGAAGATTGAATGGTGAAGCTATTGAAGCGACAATTCAGAATGCCTTATCCAATTCGGCCCCCAACTATATATAGGCATGTACCTGGAGTGACGTCAATTTCTCTTCTTGGCATCCCGTGACATTTTTGTGTATTAGTCGTAGCTGGCAAGGTTGGTCAGTGTTTTGATAAGCATATTGTCTCCTCATTAGTGGGCAATCAACATCTTTTTCCGACATGACAACTTTATGATCGATTATTGATTGTATTGATTGGTTTTAATCGGTTCTATTCTCTGTAACTATTCCGTTCGCTGGAGGAAAACGATATTCTGGCCTTGAGGTCAATATTTAGTTATCTCCGTAAATGAAATATAAAACTCGCGCCTACATCGGGCGAGCCCCTTGCACTAAGTTACACAGTTATTTCTCTTTTCCACTACTCTTGGGACAGCCAAAGGCCTGTGGTTTTAAAAGATTTTGTTATTTTTTGTTAACCTCGGATATCGTTGAATGTGCCTTTAATGCTTGCGATCGATACCAAGAAAACACTTGCGATATTGAAACGTTCCGTCCCTGTTGAAAATTCACGCTGTTAAAGGGAGTGTGCGTTCTCTTTTTTTAGGGGGGGGGGTGAGATGCGGGCGGAAGTATTTGATTTTAATATTTGTTCACACGTTAAGCATGGTTGAATATGAACAGTTGCTTTAATAAAATGCTCCACAAAATCAGTAGGGACTATTGCATATTAAGGTCTATAGGTCTGGCAGCATTTGCATAAATGGGCGTGTGTGTGGTGTTGATTTAATTGACTATATTTGTCTATCCTCCTGTTATTCGGGTCTTTTCTTTTATTAAATAAAGAATATTGCAGTTGTCTGCCTTTAGTGGGTTTGTATGGCCGTGGGTCACAAGCACCCTTGTTTGTTTCATTGTGGATAGTGAAATGATTTGGGATATGTTTGTTTTTTTTGGTGGGGGGAGGGGGGTGTCGATGATACATAGAATATGAAAGGTAATCTTTCGTAGATTTTGGTGGCTCTGAAAAGAACCTTTTGTATAAGCAAAGAAGATTCTGCGTGATTTCAAATTCACTCCATCTCGCCTTCCGACGAATAGCTGCTATCTTCACTATCAGTTGGTACACAGCTTCTAATCTTGTGGCGTAGGTATAAGACTTTATCGGCCTTTTGACGTGCATATTCGTAGTAAGCGTTTCTAACACCTTCCATGCCGGACATCCTGAGACGGATGTTGTAGCGAAATGAGCGCATCTGGTCCCTCCTTGCTCGATCGTAGCGGATTTGAAGATCTTTGAGTTTGTTGTTTAGTAAAACAACCTGCTCACATGCTCGGCGGAAACGGTGCTCTGTCTCAGACAAATCGACGTGAAGTTTCGAAATAGTTTCCATTTCAGTTGTTGGAGTCTTGGTAGAGTTCTTAGAAGATTGAATGGTGAAGCTATTGAAGCGACAATTCAGAATGCCTTATCCAATTCGGCCCCCAACTATATATAGGCATGTACCTGGAGTGACGTCAATTTCTCTTCTTGGCATCCCGTGACATTTTTGTGTATTAGTCGTAGCTGGCAAGGTTGGTCAGTGTTTTGATAAGCATATTGTCTCCTCATTAGTGGGCAATCAACATCTTTTTCCGACATGACAACTTTATGATCGATTATTGATTGTATTGATTGGTTTTAATCGGTTCTATTCTCTGTAACTATTCCGTTCGCTGGAGGAAAACGATATTCTGGCCTTGAGGTCAATATTTAGTTATCTCCGTAAATGAAATATAAAACTCGCGCCTACATCGGGCGAGCCCCTTGCACTAAGTTACACAGTTATTTCCCTTTTCCACTACTCTTGGGACAGCCAAAGGCCTGTGGTTTTAAAAGATTTTGTTATTTTTTGTTAACCTCGGATATCGTTGAATGTGCCTTTAATGCTTGCGATCGATACCAAGAAAACACTTGCGATATTGAAACGTTCCGTCCCTGTTGAAAATTCACGCTGTTAAAGGGAGTGTGCGTTCTCTTTTTTTAGGGGGGGGGGGGGGTGAGATGCGGGCGGAAGTATTTGATTTTAATATTTGTTCACACGTTAAGCATGGTTGAATATGAACAGTTGCTTTAATAAAATGCTCCACAAAATCAGTAGGGACTATTGCATATTAAGGTCTATAGGTCTGGCAGCATTTGCATAAATGGGCGTGTGTGTGGTGTTGATTTAATTGACTATATTTGTCTATCCTCCTGTTATTCGGGTCTTTTCTTTTATTAAATAAAGAATATTGCAGTTGTCTGCCTTTAGTGGGTTTGTATGGCCGTGGGTCACAAGCACCCTTGTTTGTTTCATTGTGGATAGTGAAATGATTTGGGATATGTTTTTTTTTTTTTGGTGGGGGGAGGGGGGTGTTGATGATACATAGAATATGAAAGGTAATCTTTCGTAGATTTTGGTGGCTCTGAAAAGAACCTTTTGTATAAGCAAAGAAGATTCTGCGTGATTTCAAATTCACTCCATCTCGCCTTCCGACGAATGGCTGCTATCTTCACTATCAGTTGGTACACAGCTTCTAATCTTGTGGCGTAGGTATAAGACTTTATCGGCCTTTTGACGTGCATATTCGTAGTAAGCGTTTCTAACACCTTCCAAGCCGGACATCCTGAGACGGATGTTGTAGCGAAATGAGCGCATCTGGTCCCTCCTTGCTCGATCGTAGCGGATTTGAAGATCTTTGAGTTTGTTGTTTAGTAAAACAACCTGCTCACATGCTCGGCGGAAACGGTGCTCTGTCTCAGACAAATCGACGTGAAGTTTCGAAATAGTTTCCATTTCAGTTGTTGGAGTCTTGGTAGAGTTCTTAGAAGATTGAATGGTGAAGCTATTGAAGCGACAATTCAGAATGCCTTATCCAATTCGGCCCCCAACTATATATAGGCATGTACCTGGAGTGACGTCAATTTCTCTTCTTGGCATCCCGTGACATTTTTGTGTATTAGTCGTAGCGGGCAAGGTTGGTCAGTGTTTTGATAAGCATATTGTCTCCTCATTAGTGGGCAATCAACATCTTTTTCCGACATGACAACTTTATGATCGATTATTGATTGTATTGATTGGTTTTAATCGGTTCTATTCTCTGTAACTATTCCGTTCGCTGGAGGAAAACGATATTCTGGCCTTGAGGTCAATATTTAGTTATCTCCGTAAATGAAATATAAAACTCGCGCCTACATCGGGCGAGCCCCTTGCACTAAGTTACACAGTTATTTCCCTTTTCCACTACTCTTGGGACAGCCAAAGGCCTGTGGTTTTAAAAGATTTTGTTATTTTTTGTTAACCTCGGATATCGTTGAATGTGCCTTTAATGCTTGCGATCGATACCAAGAAAACACTTGCGATATTGAAACGTTCCGTCCCTGTTGAAAATTCACGCTGTTAAAGGGAGTGTGCGTTCTCTTTTTTTAGGGGGGGGGGGGGGGGGTGAGATGCGGGCGGAAGTATTTGATTTTAATATTTGTTCACACGTTAAGCATGGTTGAATATGAACAGTTGCTTTAATAAAATGCTCCACAAAATCAGTAGGGACTATTGCATATTAAGGTCTATAGGTCTGGCAGCATTTGCATAAATGGGCGTGTGTGTGGTGTTGATTTAATTGACTATATTTGTCTATCCTCCTGTTATTCGGGTCTTTTCTTTTATTAAATAAAGAATATTGCAGTTGTCTGCCTTTAGTGGGTTTGTATGGCCGTGGGTCACAAGCACCCTTGTTTGTTTCATTGTGGATAGTGAAATGATTTGGGATATGTTTTTTTTTTTTTGGTGGGGGGAGGGGGGTGTTGATGATACATAGAATATGAAAGGTAATCTTTCGTAGATTTTGGTGGCTCTGAAAAGAACCTTTTGTATAAGCAAAGAAGATTCTGCGTGATTTCAAATTCACTCCATCTCGCCTTCCGACGAATGGCTGCTATCTTCACTATCAGTTGGTACACAGCTTCTAATCTTGTGGCGTAGGTATAAGACTTTATCGGCCTTTTGACGTGCATATTCGTAGTAAGCGTTTCTAACACCTTCCAAGCCGGACATCCTGAGACGGATGTTGTAGCGAAATGAGCGCATCTGGTCCCTCCTTGCTCGATCGTAGCGGATTTGAAGATCTTTGAGTTTGTTGTTTAGTAAAACAACCTGCTCACATGCTCGGCGGAAACGGTGCTCTGTCTCAGACAAATCGACGTGAAGTTTCGAAATAGTTTCCATTTCAGTTGTTGGAGTCTTGGTAGAGTTCTTAGAAGATTGAATGGTGAAGCTATTGAAGCGACAATTCAGAATGCCTTATCCAATTCGGCCCCCAACTATATATAGGCATGTACCTGGAGTGACGTCAATTTCTCTTCTTGGCATCCCGTGACATTTTTGTGTATTAGTCGTAGCTGGCAAGGTTGGTCAGTGTTTTGATAAGCATATTGTCTCCTCATTAGTGGGCAATCAACATCTTTTTCCGACATGACAACTTTATGATCGATTATTGATTGTATTGATTGGTTTTAATCGGTTCTATTCTCTGTAACTATTCCGTTCGCTGGAGGAAAACGATATTCTGGCCTTGAGGTCAATATTTAGTTATCTCCGTAAATGAAATATAAAACTCGCGCCTACATCGGGCGAGCCCCTTGCAATAAGTTACACAGTTATTTCCCTTTTCCACTACTCTTGGGACAGCCAAAGGCCTGTGGTTTTAAAAGATTTTGTTATTTTTTGTTAACCTCGGATATCGTTGAATGTGCCTTTAATGCTTGCGATCGATACCAAGAAAACACTTGCGATATTGAAACGTTCCGTCCCTGTTGAAAATTCACGCTGTTAAAGGGAGTGTGCGTTCTCTTTTTTTAGGGGGGGGGGGGGTGAGATGCGGGCGGAAGTATTTGATTTTAATATTTGTTCACACGTTAAGCATGGTTGAATATGAACAGTTGCTTTAATAAAATGCTCCACAAAATCAGTAGGGACTATTGCATATTAAGGTCTATAGGTCTGGCAGCATTTGCATAAATGGGCGTGTGTGTGGTGTTGATTTAATTGACTATATTTGTCTATCCTCCTGTTATTCGGGTCTTTTCTTTTATTAAATAAAGAATATTGCAGTTGTCTGCCTTTAGTGGGTTTGTATGGCCGTGGGTCACAAGCACCCTTGTTTGTTTCATTGTGGATAGTGAAATGATTTGGGATATGTTTTTTTTTTTTTGGTGGGGGGAGGGGGGTGTTGATGATACATAGAATATGAAAGGTAATCTTTCGTAGATTTTGGTGGCTCTGAAAAGAACCTTTTGTATAAGCAAAGAAGATTCTGCGTGATTTCAAATTCACTCCATCTCGCCTTCCGACGAATGGCTGCTATCTTCACTATCAGTTGGTACACAGCTTCTAATCTTGTGGCGTAGGTATAAGACTTTATCGGCCTTTTGACGTGCATATTCGTAGTAAGCGTTTCTAACACCTTCCATGCCGGACATCCTGAGACGGATGTTGTAGCGAAATGAGCGCATCTGGTCCCTCCTTGCTCGATCGTAGCGGATTTGAAGATCTTTGAGTTTGTTGTTTAGTAAAACAACCTGCTCACATGCTCGGCGGAAACGGTGCTCTGTCTCAGACAAATCGACGTGAAGTTTCGAAATAGTTTCCATTTCAGTTGTTGGAGTCTTGGTAGAGTTCTTAGAAGATTGAATGGTGAAGCTATTGAAGCGACAATTCAGAATGCCTTATCCAATTCGGCCCCCAACTATATATAGGCATGTACCTGGAGTGACGTCAATTTCTCTTCTTGGCATCCCGTGACATTTTTGTGTATTAGTCGTAGCTGGCAAGGTTGGTCAGTGTTTTGATAAGCATATTGTCTCCTCATTAGTGGGCAATCAACATCTTTTTCCGACATGACAACTTTATGATCGATTATTGATTGTATTGATTGGTTTTAATCGGTTCTATTCTCTGTAACTATTCCGTTCGCTGGAGGAAAACGATATTCTGGCCTTGAGGTCAATATTTAGTTATCTCCGTAAATGAAATATAAAACTCGCGCCTACATCGGGCGAGCCCCTTGCAATAAGTTACACAGTTATTTCCCTTTTCCACTACTCTTGGGACAGCCAAAGGCCTGTGGTTTTAAAAGATTTTGTTATTTTTTGTTAACCTCGGATATCGTTGAATGTGCCTTTAATGCTTGCGATCGATACCAAGAAAACACTTGCGATATTGAAACGTTCCGTCCCTGTTGAAAATTCACGCTGTTAAAGGGAGTGTGCGTTCTCTTTTTTTAGGGGGGGGGGGGGGGGTGAGATGCGGGCGGAAGTATTTGATTTTAATATTTGTTCACACGTTAAGCATGGTTGAATATGAACAGTTGCTTTAATAAAATGCTCCACAAAATCAGTAGGGACTATTGCATATTAAGGTCTATAGGTCTGGCAGCATTTGCATAAATGGGCGTGTGTGTGGTGTTGATTTAATTGACTATATTTGTCTATCCTCCTGTTATTCGGGTCTTTTCTTTTATTAAATAAAGAATATTGCAGTTGTCTGCCTTTAGTGGGTTTGTATGGCCGTGGGTCACAAGCACCCTTGTTTGTTTCATTGTGGATAGTGAAATGATTTGGGATATGTTTTTTTTTTTTTGGTGGGGGGAGGGGGGTGTTGATGATACATAGAATATGAAAGGTAATCTTTCGTAGATTTTGGTGGCTCTGAAAAGAACCTTTTGTATAAGCAAAGAAGATTCTGCGTGATTTCAAATTCACTCCATCTCGCCTTCCGACGAATGGCTGCTATCTTCACTATCAGTTGGTACACAGCTTCTAATCTTGTGGCGTAGGTATAAGACTTTATCGGCCTTTTGACGTGCATATTCGTAGTAAGCGTTTCTAACACCTTCCATGCCGGACATCCTGAGACGGATGTTGTAGCGAAATGAGCGCATCTGGTCCCTCCTTGCTCGATCGTAGCGGATTTGAAGATCTTTGAGTTTGTTGTTTAGTAAAACAACCTGCTCACATGCTCGGCGGAAACGGTGCTCTGTCTCAGACAAATCGACGTGAAGTTTCGAAATAGTTTCCATTTCAGTTGTTGGAGTCTTGGTAGAGTTCTTAGAAGATTGAATGGTGAAGCTATTGAAGCGACAATTCAGAATGCCTTATCCAATTCGGCCCCCAACTATATATAGGCATGTACCTGGAGTGACGTCAATTTCTCTTCTTGGCATCCCGTGACATTTTTGTGTATTAGTCGTAGCTGGCAAGGTTGGTCAGTGTTTTGATAAGCATATTGTCTCCTCATTAGTGGGCAATCAACATCTTTTTCCGACATGACAACTTTATGATCGATTATTGATTGTATTGATTGGTTTTAATCGGTTCTATTCTCTGTAACTATTCCGTTCGCTGGAGGAAAACGATATTCTGGCCTTGAGGTCAATATTTAGTTATCTCCGTAAATGAAATATAAAACTCGCGCCTACATCGGGCGAGCCCCTTGCACTAAGTTACACAGTTATTTCCCTTTTCCACTACTCTTGGGACAGCCAAAGGCCTGTGGTTTTAAAAGATTTTGTTATTTTTTGTTAACCTCGGATATCGTTGAATGTGCCTTTAATGCTTGCGATCGATACCAAGAAAACACTTGCGATATTGAAACGTTCCGTCCCTGTTGAAAATTCACGCTGTTAAAGGGAGTGTGCGTTCTCTTTTTTTAGGGGGGGGGGGGGTGAGATGCGGGCGGAAGTATTTGATTTTAATATTTGTTCACACGTTAAGCATGGTTGAATATGAACAGTTGCTTTAATAAAATGCTCCACAAAATCAGTAGGGACTATTGCATATTAAGGTCTATAGGTCTGGCAGCATTTGCATAAATGGGCGTGTGTGTGGTGTTGATTTAATTGACTATATTTGTCTATCCTCCTGTTATTCGGGTCTTTTCTTTTATTAAATAAAGAATATTGCAGTTGTCTGCCTTTAGTGGGTTTGTATGGCCGTGGGTCACAAGCACCCTTGTTTGTTTCATTGTGGATAGTGAAATGATTTGGGATATGTTTGTTTTTTTTGGTGGGGGGAGGGGGGTGTTGATGATACATAGAATATGAAAGGTAATCTTTCGTAGATTTTGGTGGCTCTGAAAAGAACCTTTTGTATAAGCAAAGAAGATTCTGCGTGATTTCAAATTCACTCCATCTCGCCTTCCGACGAATGGCTGCTATCTTCACTATCAGTTGGTACACAGCTTCTAATCTTGTGGCGTAGGTATAAGACTTTATCGGCCTTTTGACGTGCATATTCGTAGTAAGCGTTTCTAACACCTTCCATGCCGGACATCCTGAGACGGATGTTGTAGCGAAATGAGCGCATCTGGTCCCTCCTTGCTCGATCGTAGCGGATTTGAAGATCTTTGAGTTTGTTGTTTAGTAAAACAACCTGCTCACATGCTCGGCGGAAACGGTGCTCTGTCTCAGACAAATCGACGTGAAGTTTCGAAATAGTTTCCATTTCAGTTGTTGGAGTCTTGGTAGAGTTCTTAGAAGATTGAATGGTGAAGCTATTGAAGCGACAATTCAGAATGCCTTATCCAATTCGGCCCCCAACTATATATAGGCATGTACCTGGAGTGACGTCAATTTCTCTTCTTGGCATCCCGTGACATTTTTGTGTACTAGTCGTAGCTGGCAAGGTTGGTCAGTGTTTTGATAAGCATATTGTCTCCTCATTAGTGGGCAATCAACATCTTTTTCCGACATGACAACTTTATGATCGATTATTGATTGTATTGATTGGTTTTAATCGGTTCTATTCTCTGTAACTATTCCGTTCGCTGGAGGAAAACGATATTCTGGCCTTGAGGTCAATATTTAGTTATCTCCGTAAATGAAATATAAAACTCGCGCCTACATCGGGCGAGCCCCTTGCACTAAGTTACACAGTTATTTCCCTTTTCCACTACTCTTGGGACAGCCAAAGGCCTGTGGTTTTAAAAGATTTTGTTATTTTTTGTTAACCTCGGATATCGTTGAATGTGCCTTTAATGCTTGCGATCGATACCAAGAAAACACTTGCGATATTGAAACGTTCCGTCCCTGTTGAAAATTCACGCTGTTAAAGGGAGTGTGCGTTCTCTTTTTTTAGGGGGGGGGGGTGAGATGCGGGCGGAAGTATTTGATTTTAATATTTGTTTACACGTTAAGCATGGTTGAATATGAACAGTTGCTTTAATAAAATGCTCCACAAAATCAGTAGGGACTATTGCATATTAAGGTCTATAGGTCTGGCAGCATTTGCATAAATGGGCGTGTGTGTGGTGTTGATTTAATTGACTATATTTGTCTATCCTCCTGTTATTCGGGTCTTTTCTTTTATTAAATAAAGAATATTGCAGTTGTCTGCCTTTAGTGGGTTTGTATGGCCGTGGGTCACAAGCACCCTTGTTTGTTTCATTGTGGATAGTGAAATGATTTGGGATATGGTTTTTTTTTGGTGGGGGGAGGGGGGTGTTGATGATACATAGAATATGAAAGGTAATCTTTCGTAGATTTTGGTGGCTCTGAAAAGAACCTTTTGTATAAGCAAAGAAGATTCTGCCTGATTTCAAATTCACTCCATCTCGCCTTCCGACGAATGGCTGCTATCTTCACTATCAGTTGGTACACAGCTTCTAATCTTGTGGCGTAGGTATAAGACTTTATCGGCCTTTTGACGTGCATATTCGTAGTAAGCGTTTCTAACACCTTCCATGCCGGACATCCTGAGACGGATGTTGTAGCGAAATGAGCGCATCTGGTCCCTCCTTGCTCGATCGTAGCGGATTTGAAGATCTTTGAGTTTGTTGTTTAGTAAAACAACCTGCTCACATGCTCGGCGGAAACGGTGCTCTGTCTCAGACAAATCGACGTGAAGTTTCGAAATAGTTTCCATTTCAGTTGTTGGAGTCTTGGTAGAGTTCTTAGAAGATTGAATGGTGAAGCTATTGAAGCGACAATTCAGAATGCCTTATCCAATTCGGCCCCCAACTATATATAGGCATGTACCTGGAGTGACGTCAATTTCTCTTCTTGGCATCCCGTGACATTTTTGTGTATTAGTCGTAGCGGGCAAGGTTGGTCAGTGTTTTGATAAGCATATTGTCTCCTCATTAGTGGGCAATCAACATCTTTTTCCGACATGACAACTTTATGATCGATTATTGATTGTATTGATTGGTTTTAATCGGTTCTATTCTCTGTAACTATTCCGTTCGCTGGAGGAAAACGATATTCTGGCCTTGAGGTCAATATTTAGTTATCTCCGTAAATGAAATATAAAACTCGCGCCTACATCGGGCGAGCCCCTTGCACTAAGTTACACAGTTATTTCCCTTTTCCACTACTCTTGGGACAGCCAAAGGCCTGTGGTTTTAAAAGATTTTGTTATTTTTTGTTAACCTCGGATATCGTTGAATGTGCCTTTAATGCTTGCGATCGATACCAAGAAAACACTTGCGATATTGAAACGTTCAGACAAATCGACGTGAAGTTTCGAAATAGTTTCCATTTCAGTTGTTGGAGTCTTGGTAGAGTTCTTAGAAGATTGAATGGTGAAGCTATTGAAGCGACAATTCAGAATGCCTTATCCAATTCGGCCCCCAACTATATATAGTCATGTACCTGGAGTGACGTCAATTTCTCTTCTTGGCATCCCGTGACATTTTTGTGTATTAGTCGTAGCTGGCAAGGTTGATCAGTGTTTTGATAAGCATATTGTCTCCTCATTAGTGGGCAATCAACATCTTTTTCCGACATGACAACTTTATGATCGATTATTGATTGTATTGATTGGTTTTAATCGGTTCTATTCTCTGTAACTATTCCGTTCGCTGGAGGAAAACGATATTCTGGCCTTGAGGTCAATATTTAGTTATCTCCGTAAATGAAATATAAAACTCGCGCCTACATCGGGCGAGCCCCTTGCACTAAGTTACACAGTTATTTCCCTTTTCCGCTACTCTTGGGACAGTCAAAGGCCTGTGGTTTTAAAAGATTTTGTTATTTTTTGTTAACCTCGGATATCGTTGAATGTGCCTTTAATGCTTGCGATCGATACCAAGAAAACACTTGCGATATTGAAACGTTCCGTCCCTGTTGAAAATTCACGCTGTTAAAGGGAGTGTGCGTTCTCTTTTTTTAGGGGGGGGGGGGTGAGATGCGGGCGGAGGTATTTGATTTTAATATTTGTTCACACGTTAAGCATGGTTGAATATGAACAGTTGCTTTAATAAAATGCTCCACAAAATCAGTAGGGACTATTGCATATTAAGGTCTATAGGTCTGGCAGCATTTGCATAAATGGGCGTGTGTGTGGTGTTGATTTAATTGACTATATTTGTCTATCCTCCTGTTATTCGGGTCTTTTCTTTTATTAAATAAAGAATATTGCAGTTGTCTGCCTTTAGTGGGTTTGTATAGCCGTGGGTCACAAGCACCCTTGTTTGTTTCATTGTGGATAGTGAAATGATTTGGGATATGTTGTTTTTTTTTGGTGGGGGGAGGGGGGTGTTGATGATACATAGAATATGAAAGGTAATCTTTCGTAGATTTTGGTGGCTCTGAAAAGAACCTTTTGTATAAGCAAAGAAGATTCTGCGTGATTTCAAATTCACTCCATCTCGCCTTCCGACGAATGGCTGCTATCTTCACTATCAGTTGGTACACAGCTTCTAATCTTGTGGCGTAGGTATAAGACTTTATCGGCCTTTTGACGTGCATATTCGTAGTAAGCGTTTCTAACACCCTCCATGCCGGACATCCTGAGACGGATGTTGTAGCGAAATGAGGGCATCTGGTCCCGCCTTCCTAGATCGTAGCGGATTTGAAGATCTTTGAGTTTGTTGTTTAGTAAAACAACCTGCTCACATGCTCGGCGGAAACGGTGCTCTGTCTCAGACAAATCGATGTGAAGTTTCGAAATAGTTTCCATTTCAGTTGTTGGAGTCTTGGTAGAGTTCTTAGAAGATTGAATGGTGAAGCTATTGAAGCGACAATTCAGAATGCCTTATCCAATTCGGCCCCCAACTATATATAGGCATGTACCTGGAGTGACGCCAATTTCTCTTCTTGGCATCCCGTGACATTTTTGTGTATTAGTCGTAGCTGGCAAGGTTGGTCAGTGTTTTGATAAGCATATTGTCTCCTCATTAGTGGGCAATCAACATCTTTTTCCGACATGACAACTTTATGATCGATTATTGATTGTATTGATTGGTTTTAATCGGTTCTATTCTCTGTAACTATTCCGTTCGCTGGAGGAAAACGATATTCTGGCCTTGAGGTCAATATTTAGTTATCTCCGTAAATGAAATATAAAACTCGCGCCTACATCGGGCGAGCCCCTTGCACTAAGTTACACAGTTATTTCCCTTTTCCGCTACTCTTGGGACAGTCAAAGGCCTGTGGTTTTAAAAGATTTTGTTATTTTTTGTTAACCTCGGATATCGTTGAATGTGCCTTTAATGCTTGCGATCGATACCAAGAAAACACTTGCGATATTGAAACGTTCCGTCCCTGTTGAAAATTCACGCTGTTAAAGGGAGTGTGCGTTCTTTTTTTTTAGGGGGGGGGGGGGGGGGTGAGATGCGGGCGGAGGTATTTGATTTTAATATTTGTTCACACGTTAAGCATGGTTGAATATGAACAGTTGCTTTAATAAAATGCTCCACAAAATCAGTAGGGACTATTGCATATTAAGGTCTATAGGTCTGGCAGCATTTGCATAAATGGGCGTGTGTGTGGTGTTGATTTAATTCCGTTCGCTGGAGGAAAACGATATTCTGGCCTTGAGGTCAATATTTAGTTATCTCCGTAAATGAAATATAAAACTCGCGCCTACATCGGGCGAGCCCCTTGCACTAAGTTACACAGTTATTTCCCTTTTCCGCTACTCTTGGGACAGCCAAAGGCCTGTGGATTTAAAAGATTTTGTTATTTTTTGTTAACCTCGGATATCGTTGAATGTGCCTTTAATGCTTGCCATCGATACCAAGAAAACACTTGCGATATTGAAACGTTCCGTCCCTGTTGAAAATTCACGCTGTTAAAGGGAGTGTGCGTTCTCTTTTTTTAGGGGGGGGGGGGGTGAGATGCGGGCGGAGGTATTTGATTTTAATATTTGTTCACACGTTAAGCATGGTTGAATATGAACAGTTGCTTTAATAAAATGCTCCACAAAATCAGTAGGGACTATTGCATATTAAGGTCTATAGGTCTGGCAGCATTTGCATAAATGGGCGTGTGTGTGGTGTTGATTTAATTGACTATATTTGTCTATCCTCCTGTTATTCGGGTCTTTTCTTTTATTAAATAAATAATATTGCAGTTGTCTGCCTTTAGTGGGTTTGTATGGCCGTGGGTCACAAGCACCCATGTTTGTTTCATTGTGGATAGTGAAATGATTTGGGATATGTTTTGTTTTTTTGGTGGGGGGTGTTGATGATACATAGAATATGAAAGGTAATCTTTCGTAGATTTTGGTGGCTCTGAAAAGAACCTTTTGTATAAGCAAAGAAGATTCTGCGTGATTTCAAATTCACTCCATCTCGCCTTCCGACGAATGGCTGCTATCTTCACTATCAGTTGGTACACAGCTTCTAATCTTGTGGCGTAGGTATAAGACTTTATCGGCCTTTTGACGTGCATATTCGTAGTAAGCGTTTCTAACACCTTCCATGCCGGACATCCTGAGACGGATGTTGTAGCGAAATGAGCGCATCTGGTCCCTCCTTGCTCGATCGTAGCGGATTTGAAGATCTTTGAGTTTGTTGTTTAGTAAAACAACCTGCTCACATGCTCGGCGGAAACGGTGCTCTGTCTCAGACAAATCGACGTGAAGTTTCGAAATAGTTTCCATTTCAGTTGTTGGAGTCTTAATTACTATTTCACGCATGACCTTAATATTATTTTTGGTCGCTTTTTTCGGCCACAACTAAACTTTTTTAACCACTGACAGAACATCAAATGAAAATTTCATTTCTCCAACGTTTGTATGAGGTTGAAGACTGAAATCTAAAACCTGTTACTACCCGCCGTATAAAACCAATCTCTGAACTTTGTTACCCCCCCCCCCCGCCTTTAAACCACGAATATTTTCCAGTTCAAAATGGCCATGCTATCATTGTCTGTATTTATGGACCGCGTTCACAATAACAACGCTTTTCCCTACAAATACTTCGGTAGATGGGATAGTTAGAATTATATAGAGCATATTGAAATAGCCCCAATGTTATAAAATATAAACTAAATATGATGCTATTTTTTGTGATTTAAGATAACAGCTTCCAAAGATCTAGGTAACACGCTAAAACCCTTGAGATAAGTTTGGTGTACAGAGGAATGAGAGCAGAGGTACTCTTTTTTAACTAATACACGATTAGTAGCTCGTTTTTCGATATTCACCAATATCGAAAAACGAAAATCGCGCTAATTATTAAAACATTAGGTTGTACTCTATATCGTTTGAACTACACAATATGCTTGAAGTAAACTTCCAATAGCATAGGCTCTGATGTGAAACCTTTGCTACAATGATTCACAGACATGTATTGAAATAAGAATATAGTTTCTTGATTGGTATCGACACTTCAATGCCTGTGGAGATTGACATTATGTTACGTGTTATAGGCCTTATATTCTAAATGCACATTATTGAGTCATTTTAAAATAATTATCCCTTATTTAGTCACGTGGTAGTGCCATATGCGCTTAATGGACAAATAAACAAGGCAAATAAAATTTTTAAAAATATCTTTTTACGGCCAGTCAATAAACTTGGAGCTGAGGAAGCCTAACATACAACGAACGCTTTTCTCATTCTCGTTCAAACGGAGCGTGTTCAAAATGATACATATTTATTTTATGATATTATTAGAGTTCTTCTGTGGTTTTCATTTAGCTTCTTCTTCGAAACCCGCTGTTCTGAAAGGTAATGTAAACACAACCCTGTTGGGGCATTTAAGAATTAGAAACATTAGAAAACTGCAAATGTTTGTTGGATCAACACTCACTGGTTTATTATACAGTCCCAACGTTTCCATAATTATCCCTGTACCGTTATCAAGAACAAAGGGTTTGCTAGATAATGACGCAAGAATACTTATCGAAACGTCATGCTTGATAACGACAACGGGATGCTTATCGAAACTTCGTGCCTTTGTATAATAAACCAGTTGTTGCGGTCTCATATAGTTGTTCTAGATTTGTTATCATAATGTTTGTTAGAATAATGTGACCAAGGTTCATAACATATAATTTCATCGATGATGCTTACTTAAAGTTTCCTTTCAGATCTTATTTTTACAGTACAGTTGACATGTTGTGTTTAAGCATCCTAATTAATTTTTCGTATGTGTTAGTTAACATGTCTAATACATTAGGCTAATTTAGTTTACATACAACTGAAAGGGATGTTCTAAATACAGATATTGTTTATGAATTTAATATACGAAACTAACTCTGTCAAATAACGAACCAATACAAGAACCAATGAAATTGCAATTTTGATCCAAAATATCATAAAATAGTCAAACATAGGAGTTTTTGAAATTTCTTGTTAAATCTATCTGAAGGCAATAAGAAAAAACATGCGAATTCATTATAATCAAACATTAAAAACGCTTTGCTTCTTGATATTTATTTTCATTTGGATGTAAGAATATCCCCATTGTGCCACACACTGCCATTTGCAACATTTATATGAAGTTACAATTCCTTTGGACATTTATAAAACTTCCAGTCAATTAGGGGTGTAGATTCGCCTCCGAGATTGTTTCTATAGATATGCTATTTCATTCATAACAAAATTTCCAGAGGAATTTTAACAATCCTTTAAACAATCCTTTAAAGTATAGTATATTTAAGATTACGGGGGTATAATTCATATTCAATAATAGCTAATCTATTTTTGATATCCCACAAAGTATTTTTATTAGTTAGTTGGCGCCGTTCATTTCTGGAGCACCAAACAGATGTTCACAAGTCTAAGCATACGTGTAAACCTATCTTGATGATGTTAGTGTTGCTTAATTATACTTAGGTATGTGCCTGACATAATTTAACCAGGGCTATACAACTAAGCGTGCCCGCCCCGCCCCCACACATTAAGATAATGCATCTTATATGCATACTAGTAGAGACGCAAGCTGGTGGTGTTAATAAGCTTCAAGATATTGATTTTAGAGAAAGTATTGGTTTTGTTTTTAGTTTTGTTTAAGTTTTTATATACTAAAATGTCATTTCCTTGATTCCTCAGTGATTATTGAAATAGTAATTACAGAATATTACGCAAGTCCAGAAATTACCCAGTCTGCCTTGAGTGGACGTTAAACCCTATTTATCTCTCTGTATCAATTGTAAAAATACCAAATACACTGTCTGTATTGATGCCAAAGTAGTACTCATCATCATTTTCTTCTCTTTTCTTTTTATCATTTGAATGTCTTTTTTTAAATGTTATTATTGTTGTGTTTTTCGGTATAAGAGGTGAATCCATGGTATGGCAGAACGATGTATCAAATGGTTACCCCGAGTGGACTTGTAAGTATAATCATAATTTAATAATTTCAAGGAAAAGTAGAGTCTAGAGTCTAATGTTTTGTTCTTGTTTGTATTTATATATTATAAAATAATTTATATATTACCTAGCTCTTTGATGACGATAGACAGACATCGATGGAAAGACATTAAGTAATATACGTGCATTAAACAGAGTTTATAGCCTCTTGATTATTATAAATATTTATGGAAATGTATCATGCAACTGTTTGTATTTAAACATGTATATTAGCTCTTTAATATGGCACTTTGATGATAACAATTTTCTATGGAAAGGAATAATGCAATAATACAATCTAATCATCATAAGACCATATTTTTGTTTGCTTTTCGATTTTATGTCCCTGTTCTCAGATTTACACAATATTTTATAGAAGTTCGGGTTCAACTGACCTCTCATCTAGCCAATAAACACCAATTTTAGTTGGTGCTTAAATAGTCTCCGACAATCAAAATACCCTCGTCTTAAACATATTTATGTGAATGATAGAGACTATAATACCTAACGATTGACTCCAAAGAGAGCAGATACATAAAATAGAAGTAGTTAATTGTTGTGCAGGCCAGTCAAAACTAAATCTGGAATGAAATAACACATATCTTGTCTACAGTTCTAAAATGCTCTTTGTGTCAGGTCCATAAAGATTTTGAACTAGTACTTCGTATTGTATGAAGATTATACTAAAACAAAAATTAAATATCCTTATTTATTTAATATACAGCCATCGACGTGCACTCCAGATTTTCAGAAGGTACATGTAAATCATACGATGTGTCTATGGGATCACCCCGATATTATTAAAACTGGAGTAAGCGAAGCAGACAAAAAACTTATACTCGATCTTCACAACAAATACAGAACCATGACACAATTTCCAGCAGCAGACATGTGTAAAATGGTAAGGCAATACTTATCTGCATTAAGACTTTGGAGGTTAAAGCCAAGACTATCTTTGTTATATGTTATATCGAGCTCTTATAGAACACGGGTGTTTAATTGGCACCAGACCTACAGTAACAGAATGGTTTTATCAAGTGTTTCGTAATCTAATTATTCAAAAACGAAAATCTTTATTCCTACCAAGGGTAAACTGAGGGTAAGGCTAGTTGGTATTTTCTAGCGGATATTATATCAGCTGTGGGTTGGAATTTTGAAAAACACATGCACATTTATACCACAGTTTCAGAATAAGCTATCGTACACCTTAGTGGGTGACAAATTTGGTTACAACCAGGGGAATTGTTTTGGGCATACACAATCGAAATCAAATTCAGCTGTGGCCCCAGATTCTACATGATATTGGGTACATACTCCCGTGTTGCGAGTGTTGTATAATCATAAGTTCTTTATAGTCTCCCATTGATGTTGGGACTAGAAACTGATCCCCAAGCGCTACTCATCTGGTTGGTCTTCTTGTTCTTGTGTTGGAGGCTGTTCGAAAATAGTCCAAGGCTCCGCAAGTTCAAATACGATTGTTATAGATAATGACAGACTTGTTCCGTGGACAAATGCTCATCGACTGATCGACTTCGATTTTTGATGTGACGTAACAATTTAAAGCCGTTATGCTGTGTTGTTTTTTATACTTCGTTTCTTTGTTTTCAGTACTGGGATGATAATTTAGCTAAGGTTGCGGCTAAGTGGGCCAGACAATGTTATCTCGCTCATGATGCTTACCGACAACTTCCAAGTAAGTAAACAATGCCGTCATAATGGAATATTTAATGTGTTCAGAGTTGGTTTTAAATATCTGTTAAACATATGTTATTTAAGAGCTAAATGTGCCTATTGCAGGTCTTTCTTTAGGCCTGAAATGTTTTCCAAATTATTAATTAGACATTACTTAACTGATCCTGGCCTTAGTTAACTTTCTCCGATATTATATAGATTAGAACGGTTCAGCGAAATTTGATTTAATCTAAAAATGGAGGAGCGAGACTTAGCTGGCAGCGTTTTTCATTCTATGTAGAGCAAATTGATAAATGATTCCTTATGCATCTATTTGTTTGTCTTGCTTTACTTATTTTCCACTACAACATTTTATGGGGGTATGGACGGCCTCTCAAAACATGTATACATACCAAATGAGAGACTTAGCAAATTTGCTATTTTATGACGCAACAGTGCAGAAGTATGGCTATTGGTCTTAACACCCTGTGACCAATTGTTAATTTCACATGTTTCAGTTAAAATTTGACTACTCAATGCTTGTCTGAAGTTTTTCCCTTTACAGGAAAATAGTTTAACGTATTTAGTATTTACCCTCAAACTTTGCGCCTTTCCGGTATTCCGATTTTAGTAAACTTTTAGGGTGGGATTCAGTACACCGAACTCTACCAGAAACCATCAAAAAAAACTTTTCTTGCAATTGTTTGGGAGTTGGACTCTCTTTTTTTCATAAATTGACTGATGTACTAAAAGACCTAACAATTAATCTCAAAATTAGGTACTTTCCGGAAGTCCCATTTTGGTAAACTTTTAGGATGTCATTCAGTACACCCAACATGAAAAAACCTTGTCTAGCAATTTGTTGGGGGTAGACCCCCTTTTTTCGTAAATTGACTTTACTATAATGGCAGAGATCGACAGAAAGGCCCCTACCAACTACAATTATAATTTTGTTGTGTACGAAAATAATAGATGTTTTGGTTAATACTGTTTTCTGTAAAACTAGACTCGTTTGCACGGATGCTGATAATTGTATTCAGTGACAGACCCACAACGGAAAGTGTGTTTATTCTTTGGGATTGTACGAAAAATCGTGTTCTATTCGTGTAGATATTGGGATTTACGTAAATAAAAGACTTGATTTACGGAATTTGAAGAAGCTTGCACAGTAAACGCCACTGTCCGGACAAATTTCACCGAATTCGTAAATTCAATGTATACCATTAAATTGAAGACATGTAAATGAAACTTTTTATTCGTGTTTCATTGATATTCACTTAATATTTGACACGGGCTTCGAGCTTTTATTATGCGATTTCCCTTTCCTGTACTTGATGTAGGAGCCACGATGGTTAAATCTGTAGGTCGCGGGTTCGCTCTCGGTGTTGGCCAGGGAAATTTCATCGGGATTTATTGTGAAGGGTGAGGGGTCTGGCAAGTACAGCTGTCTAGTCGTTCGAATGGGAAGAAAAACCGAGGTCCTGTAAACACAAAGACAGCTTGGTAGTTGGAATTTGATGTAAGAGTAGGCCGTACCACCGCTCTATGGACAAAATTTCCCCACACCACACACTGTATGGCGTATGCAGAACAGTAGGACGTTAACCACATTTCGTTCAATTTATTGTGAGCTTTAGGATCTACAGGAGTCTCCCATAACACCTCTCTTCTTTTGTTGTATTGAGACATCTTTTCTTTACAGAGCACGGGAAGTCTACAGGACAAAATTGCGCTGCAGGTTATCTCCATTGGGGTGATGCCGTATTCCATTGGTTTAACGAACAAAGGTTGTACAAATATGGCCATGAACCTGATTCCTATTTAGGAAAGGGAAATTGGGTGAAGATAGGACATTTCACAATGGTATGTGTAGAATTTTCATTCCCTATCTCTAAGTTTGATGGAAGCAGCGGAGGCCCAGAAAGCAAGACTATTTCTCGTTACCAGGAGGTTCCGTGTTCGATCTTGGTGTTGGTCGAGAAAGGTCCCCGTATATTCTGGCTTAGTTTCCCCCTTGTCAAATGGTGCAGGGTCGAGAGCCTTCACACTGAGATTTTGAAATTTGGGGAGAGAGAAAGTGAGAGAGAGGGAGAGATGGGAGAGTGAGAAAGAGAGAGAGAGAGAGAGAGAGAGAGAGAGAGAGAGAGGGGTCTAATCAAAGAGTGAAATCAAAAATAGCTTGTGAAGAATCAGGTGTACGTCTGAAAATTGTATTTTTCCTCTTTAGCTTGCCAACGCCCAAGCAACACGAGTAGGTTGTGGATTTGCAGAGTGTACCCATAGACCAAAACGATTTTATGTGTGTAACTACGAAGGAGGGTAAGCAGATTTATGAAATAACCGGGCGAAATGAATTTTAAGTGCATCTTTCGTTAAATTCTAAAGACCTCGCTGATGTAACATATACCGGCCTATCGTCTTTGACGTGATTTGCATTTTTCGGAAAATATTAAACTTTTCAAGGCATAATCCACGCTACGGTGTACCCAAATTGACTATGTATGCCATTTACTTAAGAAATAAACCCCCAGTTTGATTGCAATCGGATTAAAAGCAGGCCGGTCAATTTGGTTCACGGCGAATAAAAAATATGGTGGTCAAGAGGTAGTAGACCTGATACACCTTATCTGTATTTTGTAACGCCTTTATCGTCTACTAAAAATACGATTTTTAATTTTGACTTCAGACAAAGAAGCAATGATGTAAAGTTTCCATATAAAGTTGGTAAACGCTGCTCAGCTTGTCCCAATAATTGTGATAATGGACTGTGTGGTAAATAAAATCATTTATATATAAAATCCCTTCCCTTTTTAACATGTTGGTGCATTGTTGTTGTCATGCGTTGAGAAGTATACTGTCATTAATCCAAGTCGTGTGTATAAAACTGGAAAAGTTGCAAATAGTTTGATGTATGTAACATATCTGAGCAAAAGGAAAATCATGGTCGAAAACGAAAATTAAGATAACTTCACAAAACAAGCAAAACACGGTTACACTCATCACAATGGAATGATATCCTCGTGATTAATAAAATATATTTTTATTGTGTTTCTTGTAACTGTCTAGATTGTAAAGGGTTGTTTTGTAAGAACTTTGGTAAACTAAATGTAAAAGACTGCTCATGTAAATGTGGAAAATTATTTCTTGGCAAAGAATGTGAAAAACGTAAGTATACATTGTCTTTATTTAACTTTATTTACTCTATAAAATATTATACATTAAGAGCCATATATAGTTCTCTAAAATTGTTCTTTTATACACAAGCATAAATTTACATTATTATTTTTTGATCCACAGCAAACTGTCCCAAAAAGGATCCTTTCTACTGTGGACCGGGTAATTTCTTCCCACCAAAAGCGTGTATAACATATGGAAATGTTCCTGGATTATGTCCATACATGTGTGGAGTATGTGTTGGCGGAGAAAGTAATATTATTTTTATGTCATTAAATCAAGTTAAACGCACACATTCAAGATTTTCTTCCATGTTTCCATGCAAAGAACTTAATACGTCAATAAACTACTAGTAACCACTTGAACATGCAGTGTAAAATAAAGATAACTTGCATAAATTTGATCGACTTAAAAAAAAACGGAAATTTCTTTAAAGTTTCTTTTTTATCAAGAGAATTCTCAAAGGATTTCAGCTTTCAACATTTATCTGTGTTATACTTACATTATATTATTTATATTAACTTATTTATGCTCATGTTTAGTCGCCATTTGGTGGTAATAATTAAAAATAGTTAGAGTGTTCATTAACTTTAGGAAACAGTTCGTACTGAACACAATCAATTTTCACTTTTGATACGAATTGGTTAACTTATTTTTATTTAAAGCCACTACTACAACAACCTTGGCACCAACTGAAGCTCTTGAAATACCAATAGCAAAAACGACTTCAACTACCACTACCACTACGACGACTACTACAACCACAACGACCACGGCAGCGCCAACAACTACGCCGAAACCGGGTCATTTATGTCCGTACAGTGGGACCAAAGCCAGTAAGAGTAAGTATTATGTAAATTACTTATATTTAGTTGTTGAGCAACTGATAACACTTCTTATCTATTTGGTAATCTTTCAGTCAACCTGCTTTATTTTCACTTACAAATGGTTTACCTACAATAAAGCGTTTAAAAAGTCAGACCATGATAACCATGAGCCTTATTAATGGAAAACCAAGTCAGCGTTCCCAAATTCTTACGCACGTCTGAATATTAAAAAGATCTCCACCTACTGTTCTTCTAAAACATGATGGCAGGGACCTGGTGATTATTCGTACGCTGTAGCAATACAGTGACCTTTGCGCCACTTATGCTGTCATTTTTGCGAACGAAACAAAAAGTGGATTTGCTGCACAGCAATAAAGAATTATTCATATTCCAAACAAAATTAATACCACTTTCAGATTAGAAGTGGATGGAATTCAACGAGTTATCTGTTTTCCTTGGATGTGAGGGTCATGCTGGGAAATATGGTCACAATAGTGCACAATATTTTTTTCATGATTATTTTTTTTTCGTATCATATCATTGAAAAGGCAGTCGAATATTGGCCGTATAAATGGACATTGGTTATCATCGTTACAACGGTAACAATGACAAACGAGGCAACGGGACCATTGAAATGATAATAGTTAAGTAATTTGACTGACATTTTCAGCATACTCCCTTATATTATCTTTTGACTATTATAGCGAGAATTGCCCGCCCCTCTTCTAATCTTCCATAATGCCGCTTTAAACTTTATAGTGACAGACTGTGACTTTAATCTATATGTGTTTATAGGTGCGTGTGCTGGATATGGTGATGCAGGTGATGATATGAAGTTATGTGTTAGTAAAGGTGGTGTAGTTGGTTGTACAGAATGTAATATGTATTATAATATCAAGAGAGATATATGTCCAGTGATGTGTGGATATTGTGACGGTACTAATACTCTTTATATAACAATCGTGATATTTCATTATATGTGATAGGTGTTTTATGGGGTATATATGATGCCTACTCTTTACAACAGAGAAAGATTTTGGGACTAACATATTGTTCAATAATTCATTTGCTCGCAGGGGTCTTTAGTAATTGAAATAAGTCCACAAGTTCAATATACTCTAACATTTTTCGCTGTATATATACATACATACACATGCGCTGCGATAGTAATTTTGCTCGGCCTACTCTTATACCGATTTCCAACTGTCAAAAGTTCTTAAACGTGAACGCCAATGTGTAAACGGCACCTTGGTTTTTTATCCCATCTGAACAACTAGACATCTATCATCGTCTGTTCCTGTGTCCTGTCCCATTGACATCCGAATAAGAGATTAGAATTATCTACATCTATGATATGATTTTATATCCTACTATTGGCTAACACTCCTATCGCCGAGGCATCATGCGGAACGATTACGCCATTATATCAGTTGGGGTGAAGCCAGTATTAAAAACAAGAAGTTCTTCTGTGTTGTATTTATTTGCATCGTTTGGAGAGAATGGAAAACGAGTTGACTACTGTTGCTTTATTGTAAGTTCATCATGTCATTAGCTCGCCCATAATCTCCATTTTGTATCATGACGAACTATATTTGTTAGTTCATGATGGATATTGTATTAAAAGTTATACCAATGAATTAACGGTTTATCTCCCCAAACATAATGATCTCCAATATTTCCTTACTTGAGTTGAAATATGCTATTTAAACACTATGCTTTTGGCGATTGTTTAGCATGTTGTATCTGATTCCAGCACCGTGTAATGGTAAAGTATGCTTAAATGATGGTAAACTGAACACACAGTCATGTCAATGTGAATGTAGAAATCCATACGAAGGGGAACTTTGTGACAAAGGTAAGTATAAATAACCATATAAATAAATAATTTCTCTGTAGTTTATAAAAATTAAATTTAAAAAGAGTATAGATATAGCAATAGCCAATAGACCAAGATAGCATTATGTTTCTTCATATAGTAATATGGAAATGTATCGAGTTGTCCGAAGTGTATGTGTCTTTCAGTTTTTGAGAATTTCCTAACGTTATATTATACTATTCCAAGATGAATAATATTCGACCGACCTTTGTACGATTCCTTTCTCCAAAATATAGTGCAGAACAATTGATATATCATCTTAACTTTGTAAATTGAAGTATTTTTGGCCTGATATTTCTTGGGATTCCTTAGTGTTGTTTCCGCTGATCAATGGTGCAATACGTCCAGTCGTTTGGATGGAATGATAAACATAAAGATAAACAGGTGTATCATGTACACGTTGGCGTGCACGTAAAGAAACGCTTGAAAAATGATGACGAATAGGCACAGGATGGGAGAGGCGTGACCGTTTTGGGGAATAAAGAAAACTAAAATACAAAAGAATTAGTTTATATAGTACAATATGAAAATACAACATAAACAATTCTCACAAGTGCGCGCACTAAATGAATTATGACTTAAGAAAATGTCCACCCGTGGGTAAAACCACACTTCGATGATACCATTTATCGGCGACCAGTCATCGACGATACCATTCCAGGAACACACTGTCGACGATACCATTAATCGGCGACTATTCAAAAGATATCATTCCAAGGATAAACTGTCCACCCATCGGCAAGACCACACTTCAATGATACCATTTATCGGCGACCAGTCATTGACGATACCATTCCAGGAACACTGTCGACGATACCATTTATCGGCGACTATTTGAAAGATATCATTCCATGGATAAACTGTCCACCCATCGGCAAGACCACTGAATAAACTGTCCACCCATCGGCAAGACCACACTTCGATGATACCATTTCAGGAACAATCATCAGTAGGTACCCAAAAGGGGACCTGTAAAATTAGTCAACATTTGTACATAAATTTACTCATACTATACTAACTTAATTACTCACACAAAAATATACAACGATGAGTAAAAACACGAATCATGCACCGAGGAACCCAAGGCAACAAAGTTTAGCATAATCTTACTCACCCAAGTACCTGGTGGCAGTATCGAGTCCTCTGTCAAAATCCATCTCCCAAACAAGCCAGATTGCCCGGCTTATATACCTGTACTAGGTGTATGCACGTGCATTGCAGGTAGAAAGTTTGGGCGAGCCTTAATATATTACAGGTAAATAGTTTAGGCGAGCCACGCAGCAGAGTTTGGGCGACCGATAGTGATACTAATGAAATACGACCGTGACACACCTTCCCCCTATTCAAAGTTTTAAATGCAATTTAAAGCAAGTAACACACGGGAGATTTTATTAGAGCCGATGGATTCGACTGAGATAATCAGCCCCAACATTAGCACTACCCTTGATAGCTTCAATTCGGAAGCGATATGGCTGCAAAATTAACGCCCACCGCATTAAACGAGAGTTAGTCATATTAGATCGATTTAAATAGATTAATGGCTGATGATCCGTTTCCAGAACAAACTCAACCCCATAAAGATACCTCGTGAATTTCTGAACTGACCAAACAATTGCCAAGCACTCTTTCTCTATCGTCGAATATCTAGTTTCACTATCCTTTAATTTACGACTGGCATAAGCGACTGGCATTCTCATTGCATTTTCAACTTGAAGAAGAATCGCTCCAATGCCATTATCAGAGGCATCTGTCTGCAAAATAAAGACTTCCCTCAAATCTGGCAACCTTAAAACTGGTCCACGTATCAGCGATCGCTTCAAGGCTTGGAAAGCATTTTCCTGTGGGACATCCCACGTAAGTTAGGCCTACCTTTCTTCGTTAAGTCTGAAAGAGGAACAGCGATCGTGGAAAAGTTTGGAATGAACCGTCTATAAAAACCAACGAGTCCTAAAAATGATCTTACCTGTTTCTTTGTACGAGGACGCTCAGCTTCCTCCATTACCTTTAGCTTATCCCATGTCGGTTCAATGCAGCCTAATCCAACCTTAAACCCCAAACACTCAATCCGATCAAATCCAAGGAAGCACTTCGATGGCTTGACCGTTAAGTTCGAAGAACGCAAACGACGAAACAACGAATCCAGAATGTTGACATGTTCAACCCACGTTTCTGAATACACCGTAATATCATCTATAAAATTATTCACATTTTCTAATCCCAAAAGCAATTTCCGCATCAACCGACTAAAAGTAGCCGGAGCATTAACCAAGCCAAATGGCATGACTTTGAACTGAAACAACCCGCGTGGGGTTTGAAAAGCTGTCAGAGGTTTCGCGGTTTCAGCCATGGGAACCTGCCAATACCCTTTTGATAAGTCGAGTTGCGACAAATATCGGCACCCACGTTCCGCCATTCTAGCAAACATATCTTCTGGGTTAGGAATAGGCTCAGAGTCGAAGATGGTTACCCGATTTAAAGCGCGGAAATCAATACAGAAACGATTCGTCTGATCTTTCTTTTTGACAATTACTACTGGAGACGAGTAATTACTATTTGAAGACTCAATTACGTTCATCTCAAGCATTTTATCAAGTTCATCATCAATAACCTGAGTTAATGCAAAAGGGATCGGGTACGGTTTCAAACGTACGGGTACATCCGTGGTGGTGTTAATTTCATGCTCTAGTAAATTAGTGTGCCCAGGTAAATCCGTCAGAACGTCCTGATAACAATTGAGCAAACTAGCTAAACTCTCTCGCTGCTCCATATTCAACTTATCACAAATATGTACTTTATCAATACCTTCTTTACCCGTACCGGGTAACTGGATGGGTTCCGAATCCATTCCGTCATCTTCTACGTCCACCACAGCCGCATTCACCTTGTCCACATGATTATCTTCCTGTGGCCTTTCCAAATAACGCTTTAGAAGATTACCATGGAATGTCTTAATCTTACCATGTACAGACAATCTATAATCATAATCGTTTAACTTTTCTACTACTGAAAAGGGGCCTCTCCACTGAAGTAATAATTTGTTTGATTTTGTCGGAAGTAAAACAAGAGCTTTATCGCCAACCTCAAAAACTCTACGTTTAGCACGTTTATCGAAATAACACTTTTGTTTTTTGGCACAAACATTTAAATTGTCTCTAGCCATTTCCCCTACCGTCTCCAGTCGCTCTCATAAGTCTAAAACGTACTGGTAAGTGGTTTTGACTTCCGGATCATCAATGTTCTTAGTCCACAACTCCCGCAGAATCATCATTGGACCACGAACCGGCCAACCATAAACCAACTCAAAGGGCGAGTAACCCAAACTCTCTTGGGGTACTTCCCTGTAAGCAAACAACAGAGCATTTAAATACCGATCCCAATCTTTAGGACGCTCCGCGCACATGCGTTTCAGCATTTGTTTCAGCGTTCCATTGAAACGTTCAACTAATCCATTACACATAGGATGATATGGGGTTGTAGTGAGTTGCTTCAAGGAAATCAATCTACTTACTTCCTTCATTAGTGCAGACGTAAATTGGGAGCCCATATCAGTTAACATTTCACGTGGAAACCCTATTCTACCAAACATGTCTATGAGAGCTTCAGCTACCCGCTCGGCCTCGATACTTGGCAGAGCCACAGCCTCAGGATATCGGGTTGCGTAGTCAACAAGAGTAAGAATGTAACGATTTCCGTTTGTACTAATGGGCTTCAGTGGCCCTATAATGTCAACAGCTACCCGTCTGAATGGCACATCAATAACTGGCATCTTCCCCAGTGGCAATTTCGGTACTCTCCCTTTTGGGATGGTCCTTTGACAAACGTCACAAGATTGACAAAATCTTCGAGTATCTGCATGCACCCCAGGCCAAAAGAATTCGGATAAAACCTTATTTACGGTTCTTTCGATGCCCAAGTGACCCGACATTATAGACTCGTGGGCTAGTTTTAATACGGACCGTCTGTACTTACTCGGCACTACCAATTGACAGAACCGAGTTCCATTACCGATTCGGGGTGAATGATACCGTCTGTGAATTAAACCTCGTTTAATTATGTAATGGGTTTCGGAGTCATACTTACCCTTTAATGGTGTTGCCCTCTTAACCAAATCGCGAATATTCGCCAACGTATGGTCATTCAGTTGTGCCTCTTTAATGGCCTCTGGATCGACTATGTCAATACCACCTTCCACCTTCATCCCTGAATAGCCAGTCTGTCGACTTTGCGCCTGTTGCCTAGTGAGAACTGGCGAAATAATTCGAGACATGTCAGGATCAGAAGGCTCCCGTGCTCCCGCCACGTTGCCTATAATTATGTCATACAGAGGATTATCCATACACCATACTTCAGTTTGACCTCGAAAATATGGAGAATCAATAAAAACACAAGCTACAGGTACTTTTATTCTTGTCCCATCGGCAAGAAGACAAGTTTGCTCACGACCCGTATATTGCCCAGTCGATACGAACTCCCGTCTAACAACTATGCCACTACACCCCGTGTCCCTCAACACCTTCACCATGTGGTTTCCAACCCAACCGACTTGAACGGGCATTCCTGAATCCCTGTACATGTTTGAAGCATAAGAAATCACAGGAGATGACGACACACACATGCGGTCATAGGAAGGTAAAAAAACATTACAAGACTCGGGACACAAATCGCACGACCTATATACGCCATCCTCGTCGACGTAGCCTCGCGGCGTTTGTCTTGGCCGGGGTGCAGTCCCTGCATTTTGAATCGACGCGACCCTTTGTCGGGCTGGACAATTCGTAGCCATGTGTCCGGGCCTACCGCACCTAAAACACCGCTTATCATTATTCAAGCCTCGGTTGACCTGTGGAATTGGGGTAATAAAATTACGGGACGAATAAGCCTCTTTAGGTACCGCAGCTGTACGGTTACTAAGTGCGGTGGGGCTTATGCAGCGAGCCTCTTTATACTGATCTGCCAGACGTGACATCTGCTCAATGTCTTTGGGAACCCTCTCACCCAAAAACAAAGTCAAATCATGTTCACAAACTTGGAGAAATTGATCCCTGAGGATCAGATCATACAAACCTTCATAAGTAGCCTCTACGGTTGACATCTCAACCCATCGTGATAAGTAACTTCCCAAGCGCACAGAAAACTGAGTAAACGACTCTCCCGCTGTCGGTTTACAGCTACGAAACCGATTCCTAAATCCGCGTTCAGTAAGGTCAAACCTTTTGAGCAAAGCCGTTTTCAATGCCTTATAGTCTTTAGCTTGCTCATTTGACAAAAGAGAATACACGTCCAAAGCTTTGCCTTTTAAAAGAGAACCCAGGTGAATAGCCCACGTTCCAGGCTCCCACGCTTGTACAGCCGCGTACCTCTCAAATCTGCGCAAGTAACTATCCATTTCATCGTGCTCTTCATCAAAGAACGGAATTTTGGGACCCTTGGGTGCAACGTTACCGATTGCTTGCGATTGATCAAGGAAAGAGGTCGAGCTATTCGCGGTCCTCAGTTCCAGCATGGACATTTCCATTTCTTTTATCTTAAGCAGCCCATGTTCTTTAACCTTAATCTGCTCAGTCCGTTCGCGCTCTACTAATAACTCATGCTCTAGTTTCTCCTTCTAACACTTTTCCTTCTCAAATTGCAAATCAAATGCACGTTTCGCTTTCTCTTCCTCTAATTTCTCTTGCTCCCTTTTGGAAGCCCTTTCTTCGCGCAAAATGTTTTGCTGTTCGGAGATAAAACCCTGTAATTCAATTCCAGACAGTCCCATCGACTCCCCGGTTTCTTTAAGTCTAGACAAAGTATCCATGATAGACTACCGGAGCTCCCAAACTCTACCGCGTATACGCCACCACCAGTAATAATACTTGTAAATATGGAAATTAACTTACAGTCTGAAGGCATCGATTTCTATTCCACCACTATTTTTTTTTTTTTTTAAAACAACTTACATCAAAACAACCTTCGGTACTTGGGTCCCCAAGGCAATGTCCGTTTACAATCTACAATAAACTAAATGCAGAATATTACCTTCCCCATTCCCTTCCACAGTCACATCCCACTTCTGACACCAAATGTCACAGGATGGGAGAGGCGTGACCGTTTTGGGGAATAAAGAAAACTAAGATACAAAAGAATTAGTTTATATAGTACAATATGAAAATACAACATAAACAATTCTCACAAGTGCGCGCACTAAATGAATTATGACTTAAGAAAATGTCCACCCGTCGGTAAAACCACACTTCGATGATACCATTTATCGGCGACCAGTCATCGACGATACCATTCCAGGAACACACTGTCGACGATACCATTAATCGGCGACTATTCAAAAGATATCATTCCAAGGATAAACTGTCCACCCATCGGCAAGACCACACTTCAATGATACCATTTATCGGCGACCAGTCATTGACGATACCATTCCAGGAACACTGTCGACGATACCATTTATCGGCGACTATTTGAAAGATATTATTCCATGGATAAACTGTCCACCCATCGGCAAGACCACTGAATAAACTGTCCACCCATCGGCAAGACCACACTTCGATGATACCATTTCAGGAACAATCATCAGTAGGTACCCAAAAGGGGACCTGTAAAATTAGTCAACATTTGTACATAAATTTACTCATACTATACTAACTTAATTACTCACACAAAAATATACAACGATGAGTAAAAACACGAATCATGCACCGAGGAACCCAAGGCAACAAAGTTTAGCATAATCTTACTCACCCAAGTACCTGGTGGCAGTATCGAGTCCTCTGTCAAAATCCATCTCCCAAACAAGCCAGATTGCCCGGCTTATATACCTGTACTAGGTGTATGCACGTGCATTGCAGGTAGAAAGTTTGGGCGAGCCTTAATATATTACAGGTAAATAGTTTAGGCGAGCCACGCAGCAGAGTTTGGGCGACCGATAGTGATACTAATGAAATACGACCGTGACACACCTTCCCCCTATTCAAAGTTTTAAATGCAATTTAAAGCAAGTAACACACGGGAGATTTTATTAGAGCCGATGGATTCGACTGAGATAATCAGCCCCAACATTAGCACTACCCTTGATAGCTTCAATTCGGAAGCGATATGGCTGCAAAATTAACGCCCACCGCATTAAACGAGAGTTAGTCATATTAGATCGATTTAAATAGATTAATGGCTGATGATCCGTTTCCAGAACAAACTCAACCCCATAAAGATACCTCGTGAATTTCTGAACTGACCAAACAATTGCCAAGCACTCTTTCTCTATCGTCGAATATCTAGTTTCACTATCCTTTAATTTACGACTGGCATAAGCGACTGGCATTCTCATTGCATTTTCAACTTGAAGAAGAATCGCTCCAATGCCATTATCAGAGGCATCTGTCTGCAAAATAAAGACTTCCCTCAAATCTGGCAACCTTAAAACTGGTCCACGTATCAGCGATCGCTTCAAGGCTTGGAAAGCATTTTCCTGTGGGACATCCCACGTAAGTTAGGCCTACCTTTCTTCGTTAAGTCTGAAAGAGGAACAGCGATCGTGGAAAAGTTTGGAATGAACCGTCTATAAAAACCAACGAGTCCTAAAAATGATCTTACCTGTTTCTTTGTACGAGGACGCTCAGCTTCCTCCATTACCTTTAGCTTATCCCATGTCGGTTCAATGCAGCCTAATCCAACCTTAAACCCCAAACACTCAATCCGATCAAATCCAAGGAAGCACTTCGATGGCTTGACCGTTAAGTTCGAAGAACGCAAACGACGAAACAACGAATCCAGAATGTTGACATGTTCAACCCACGTTTCTGAATACACCGTAATATCATCTATAAAATTATTCACATTTTCTAATCCCAAAAGCAATTTCCGCATCAACCGACTAAAAGTAGCCGGAGCATTAACCAAGCCAAATGGCATGACTTTGAACTGAAACAACCCGCGTGGGGTTTGAAAAGCTGTCAGAGGTTTCGCGGTTTCAGCCATGGGAACCTGCCAATACCCTTTTGATAAGTCGAGTTGCGACAAATATCGGCACCCACGTTCCGCCATTCTAGCAAACATATCTTCTGGGTTAGGAATAGGCTCAGAGTCGAAGATGGTTACCCGATTTAAAGCGCGGAAATCAATACAGAAACGATTCGTCTGATCTTTCTTTTTGACAATTACTACTGGAGACGAGTAATTACTATTTGAAGACTCAATTACGTTCATCTCAAGCATTTTATCAAGTTCATCATCAATAACCTGAGTTAATGCAAAAGGGATCGGGTACGGTTTCAAACGTACGGGTACATCCGTGGTGGTGTTAATTTCATGCTCTAGTAAATTAGTGTGCCCAGGTAAATCCGTCAGAACGTCCTGATAACAATTGAGCAAACTAGCTAAACTCTCTCGCTGCTCCATATTCAACTTATCACAAATATGTACTTTATCAATACCTTCTTTACCCGTACCGGGTAACTGGATGGGTTCCGAATCCATTCCGTCATCTTCTACGTCCACCACAGCCGCATTCACCTTGTCCACATGATTATCTTCCTGTGGCCTTTCCAAATAACGCTTTAGAAGATTACCATGGAATGTCTTAATCTTACCATGTACAGACAATCTATAATCATAATCGTTTAACTTTTCTACTACTGAAAAGGGGCCTCTCCACTGAAGTAATAATTTGTTTGATTTTGTCGGAAGTAAAACAAGAGCTTTATCGCCAACCTCAAAAACTCTACGTTTAGCACGTTTATCGAAATAACACTTTTGTTTTTTGGCACAAACATTTAAATTGTCTCTAGCCATTTCCCCTACCGTCTCCAGTCGCTCTCATAAGTCTAAAACGTACTGGTAAGTGGTTTTGACTTCCGGATCATCAATGTTCTTAGTCCACAACTCCCGCAGAATCATCATTGGACCACGAACCGGCCAACCATAAACCAACTCAAAGGGCGAGTAACCCAAACTCTCTTGGGGTACTTCCCTGTAAGCAAACAACAGAGCATTTAAATACCGATCCCAATCTTTAGGAAGCTCCGCGCACATGCGTTTCAGCATTTGTTTCAGCGTTCCATTGAAACGTTCAACTAATCCATTACACATAGGATGATATGGGGTTGTAGTGAGTTGCTTCAAGGAAATCAATCTACTTACTTCCTTCATTAGTGCAGACGTAAATTGGGAGCCCATATCAGTTAACATTTCACGTGGAAACCCTATTCTACCAAACATGTCTATGAGAGCTTCAGCTACCCGCTCGGCCTCGATACTTGGCAGAGCCACAGCCTCAGGATATCGGGTTGCGTAGTCAACAAGAGTAAGAATGTAACGATTTCCGTTTGTACTAATGGGCTTCAGTGGCCCTATAATGTCAACAGCTACCCGTCTGAATGGCACATCAATAACTGGCATCTTCCCCAGTGGCAATTTCGGTACTCTCCCTTTTGGGATGGTCCTTTGACAAACGTCACAAGATTGACAAAATCTTCGAGTATCTGCATGCACCCCAGGCCAAAAGAATTCGGATAAAACCTTATTTACGGTTCTTTCGATGCCCAAGTGACCCGACATTATAGACTCGTGGGCTAGTTTTAATACGGACCGTCTGTACTTACTCGGCACTACCAATTGACAGAACCGAGTTCCATTACCGATTCGGGGTGAATGATACCGTCTGTGAATTAAACCTCGTTTAATTATGTAATGGGTTTCGGAGTCATACTTACCCTTTAATGGTGTTGCCCTCTTAACCAAATCGCGAATATTCGCCAACGTATGGTCATTCAGTTGTGCCTCTTTAATGGCCTCTGGATCGACTATGTCAATACCACCTTCCACCTTCATCCCTGAATAGCCAGTCTGTCGACTTTGCGCCTGTTGCCTAGTGAGAACTGGCGAAATAATTCGAGACATGTCAGGATCAGAAGGCTCCCGTGCTCCCGCCACGTTGCCTATAATTATGTCATACAGAGGATTATCCATACACCATACTTCAGTTTGACCTCGAAAATATGGAGAATCAATAAAAACACAAGCTACAGGTACTTTTATTCTTGTCCCATCGGCAAGAAGACAAGTTTGCTCACGACCCGTATATTGCCCAGTCGATACGAACTCCCGTCTAACAACTATGCCACTACACCCCGTGTCCCTCAACACCTTCACCATGTGGTTTCCAACCCAACCGACTTGAACGGGCATTCCTGAATCCCTGTACATGTTTGAAGCATAAGAAATCACAGGAGATGACGACACACACATGCGGTCATAGGAAGGTAAAAAAACATTACAAGACTCGGGACACAAATCGCACGACCTATATACGCCATCCTCGTCGACGTAGCCTCGCGGCGTTTGTCTTGGCCGGGGTGCAGTCCCTGCATTTTGAATCGACGCGACCCTTTGTCGGGCTGGACAATTCGTAGCCATGTGTCCGGGCCTACCGCACCTAAAACACCGCTTATCATTATTCAAGCCTCGGTTGACCTGTGGAATTGGGGTAATAAAATTACGGGACGAATAAGCCTCTTTAGGTACCGCAGCTGTACGGTTACTAAGTGCGGTGGGGCTTATGCAGCGAGCCTCTTTATACTGATCTGCCAGACGTGACATCTGCTCAATGTCTTTGGGAACCCTCTCACCCAAAAACAAAGTCAAATCATGTTCACAAACTTGGAGAAATTGATCCCTGAGGATCAGATCATACAAACCTTCATAAGTAGCCTCTACGGTTGACATCTCAACCCATCGTGATAAGTAACTTCCCAAGCGCACAGAAAACTGAGTAAACGACTCTCCCGCTGTCGGTTTACAGCTACGAAACCGATTCCTAAATCCGCGTTCAGTAAGGTCAAACCTTTTGAGCAAAGCCGTTTTCAATGCCTTATAGTCTTTAGCTTGCTCATTTGACAAAAGAGAATACACGTCCAAAGCTTTGCCTTTTAAAAGAGAACCCAGGTGAATAGCCCACGTTCCAGGCTCCCACGCTTGTACAGCCGCGTACCTCTCAAATCTGCGCAAGTAACTATCCATTTCATCGTGCTCTTCATCAAAGAACGGAATTTTGGGACCCTTGGGTGCAACGTTACCGATTGCTTGCGATTGATCAAGGAAAGAGGTCGAGCTATTCGCGGTCCTCAGTTCCAGCATGGACATTTCCATTTCTTTTATCTTAAGCAGCCCATGTTCTTTAACCTTAATCTGCTCAGTCCGTTCGCGCTCTACTAATAACTCATGCTCTAGTTTCTCCTTCTAACACTTTTCCTTCTCAAATTGCAAATCAAATGCACGTTTCGCTTTCTCTTCCTCTAATTTCTCTTGCTCCCTTTTGGAAGCCCTTTCTTCGCGCAAAATGTTTTGCTGTTCGGAGATAAAACCCTGTAATTCAATTCCAGACAGTCCCATCGACTCCCCGGTTTCTTTAAGTCTAGACAAAGTATCCATGATAGACTACCGGAGCTCCCAAACTCTACCGCGTATACGCCACCACCAGTAATAATACTTGTAAATATGGAAATTAACTTACAGTCTGAAGGCATCGATTTCTATTCCACCACTATTTTTTTTTTTTTTTAAAACAACTTACATCAAAACAACCTTCGGTACTTGGGTCCCCAAGGCAATGTCCGTTTACAATCTACAATAAACTAAATGCAGAATATTACCTTCCCCATTCCCTTCCACAGTCACATCCCACTTCTGACACCAAATGTCACAGGATGGGAGAGGCGTGACCGTTTTGGGGAATAAAGAAAACTAAGATACAAAAGAATTAGTTTATATAGTACAATATGAAAATACAACATAAACAATTCTCACAAGTGCGCGCACTAAATGAATTATGACTTAAGAAAATGTCCACCCGTCGGTAAAACCACACTTCGATGATACCATTTATCGGCGACCAGTCATCGACGATACCATTCCAGGAACACACTGTCGACGATACCATTAATCGGCGACTATTCAAAAGATATCATTCCAAGGATAAACTGTCCACCCATCGGCAAGACCACACTTCAATGATACCATTTATCGGCGACCAGTCATTGACGATACCATTCCAGGAACACTGTCGACGATACCATTTATCGGCGACTATTTGAAAGATATTATTCCATGGATAAACTGTCCACCCATCGGCAAGACCACTGAATAAACTGTCCACCCATCGGCAAGACCACACTTCGATGATACCATTTCAGGAACAATCATCAGTAGGTACCCAAAAGGGGACCTGTAAAATTAGTCAACATTTGTACATAAATTTACTCATACTATACTAACTTAATTACTCACACAAAAATATACAACGATGAGTAAAAACACGAATCATGCACCGAGGAACCCAAGGCAACAAAGTTTAGCATAATCTTACTCACCCAAGTACCTGGTGGCAGTATCGAGTCCTCTGTCAAAATCCATCTCCCAAACAAGCCAGATTGCCCGGCTTATATACCTGTACTAGGTGTATGCACGTGCATTGCAGGTAGAAAGTTTGGGCGAGCCTTAATATATTACAGGTAAATAGTTTAGGCGAGCCACGCAGCAGAGTTTGGGCGACCGATAGTGATACTAATGAAATACGACCGTGACACCCGCTATCTGGCCAAATGCTCATTCATACATTGCCTGGCGTTCGCTAGTGCAGACGGGGAACAAATATGTAAGGCGTTTAAAGATCAACAGCGAGCAATGAAGTCTTTCTTGTTGACCTTATTCACGTGGATTCAGCGCTCAATTCCATCCCATTTCTTTTTTTTAAATTTATGACCATAAAGTAAAACACCGATGCAATATTTCATATGGTACCATATGTCTTTAAACATTTCAGTAAAGTGTGGATCGCCTGATACAACACCCTGTGAAAGATTTAAGAAGAATTACTGTGATCTGTATTATAACACCAACGTAACGTGTCCCGTTCTCTGTGGAATTTGTTAGCGTATTAAAACAGCCATCCTCTAAACTAATTGTTTGTTAATTTTTAACGCACGATTTTTCTTCATCACCGAAGAGACCGATATCAAGCTAACCGGTGATGTAATATTGTCTACATGGTGCAAGATGAAAACAAATAACACTGTTTTTGGGTATCAATGTTATATTGAATACTGATGTGAAAACACACTGTTGCCCAATCCCTTTGCATAAAAGACCACAGGTTTAGCGAAGAAAAAATTCTGATAGAAATTCTCGATTGATACAGCAAAACTTCGACACGTTATCATTTGGAGTAGTCCCCCTTTACGTACAGACATACATCCTGAACCAACTTAATGTAGAATCAATAATATTTCGCTGTGTCGTTGCGATAACGTGAAATTGAAATATATCCATGGATATAATGATGGGAATATGCAACCAACTGGACTTTTCCTTAATAACTCTGTGCAGAAGGATCTATAGTGCTAAATTGATAAATATGTAGGGTCACTGGGCGACGTGAAGTTAGCCCGTTGTTCGTTGTTCGTTGTTCGGTATTCGCGAATAACGAACAACGAGCCAGTTTGTTGTTCGGTATTCGCGAATAACGAACAACGAGCTGGTTTGTTGTTCAGTATTCGCGAATAACGAACAACGAGCTGGTTTGTTGTTCGGTACTCAACAGATATGGAATTAGTAATGTAATAAAAGATTTTTTGCAGGGAACACGCCACAGGCGGGTTTTAATGAGCTTAACTGGATAATAAAACTTCAAAATACTGGGAAATAGATTCTAATAACCTTTCCTTCTATCCAAAGAAAGAGCTGTTACATATTGGCGAATAACGAACAACGAGCCAGTTTGTTGTTCGGTATTGGCGAATAACGAACAACGAGCTGGTTTGTTGTTCGGTATTCACCGCATATGGAATTAGTAATATAATAAAGGTACTTTTGTAGGGAACACGCCACAGGCGGGTTTTTATGAGATTAAATAGATTCTAACAACTTCTCTTTCTATCCGAAGAAAGAACTGTTACATATTGGCGAATAACGAACAACGAGCCAGTTTGTTGTTAGGTATTGGCGAATAACGAACAACGAGCTGGTTTGTTGTTCGGTATTCACCAGATATGGAATTAGTAATCTAATAAAATAACTTTTGTGGGGAACACGCCACAGGCGGGTTTTTATGAGCCTAACTGGATAATAAAACTTCAATTCTAACAAATTCTCTTTCTATCCGAAGAAAGAGCTGTTACATATTGGCGAATAACGAACAACTAGCCAGTTTGTTGTTCGGTATTGGCGAATAACGAACAACGAGCTGGTTTGTTGTTCGGTATTCACCGTATATGGAATTAGTAATATAATAAAGTTACTTTTGTAGGGAACACGCAACAGGCGGGTTTTTATGAGCTTAAATAGACAATAAAACTTCAAACTTCTGGGAAATAGATTCTAACAACTTCTCTTTCTATCCGAAGAAAGAGCTGTTACATATTGGCGAATAACGAACAACGAGCCAGTTTGTTGTTCGGTATTGGTGAATAACGAACAACGAGCTGGTTTGTTGTTCGGTATTCATCGTATATGGAATTAGTAATATACTAAAGGTACTTTTGTAGGGAACACGCCACACCCGGGTTTTTATGAACTTAAATAGACAATAAAAGTTCAAACTTCTGGGAAATAGATTCTAACAACTTCTCTTTCTATCCGAAGAAAGAGCTGTTACATATCGGCGAATAACGAACAACGAGCCAGTTTGTTGTTCGGTATTGGCGAATAACGAACAACGAGCTGGTTTGTTGTTCGGTATTCACCGTATATGGAATTAGTAATATAATAAAGGTACTTTTGTAGGGAACACAGCACAGGCGGGTTTTTATGAGCTTAAATAGACAATAAAACTTCAAACTTCTGGGAAATAGATTCTAACAGCTTCTCTTTCTATCCGAAGAAAGAGCTGTTACATATTGGCGAATAACGAACAACGAGCCAGTTTGTTGTTCGGTATTGGCGAATAACGAACAACGAGCTGGTTTGTTGTTCGGTATTCACCGTATATGGAATTAGTAATATAATAAAGTTACTTTTGTAAGGAACACGCCACACGCGGGTTTTTATGAGCTTAAATAGACAATAAAACTTCAAACTTCTGGGAAATAGATTCTAATAATTTAACGTTCTATCCGAAGAAAGAGATGTTACATATTAGCGAATAACGAACAACGAGCCAGTTTGTTGTTCGGTATTGGCGAATAACGAACAACGAGCTGGTTTGTTGTTCGGTATTGGCGAATAACGAACAACGAGCTGGCTCGTTGTTCGGTATTCGCGAATACTGAACAACGAACAACGAACAACAAGCTAGCTTCACGCCGCTGGGTCACTGTACGTCATCTATACACAAATGCAATTTGTATGTCAGTATGGCAGACAGGTAGATTTATTTGCCATAATCATTTAATACATATTAATATATTGTAATAAATTGTTTTAGAACTAATTTTGCACCCTTTTGATATTGGTGACCCCCGACCGAATCCCAGTCAGCCCCCTTTCATCCGACCCTGATGAAACGGGCAGTGTGTTGCTGTGTGTGAACAACGTTCTTTAATGTTCATATACGGGGAGTTTTCTCAACTACAAGATGTAACCTTAACGTGCATTATGCAAGAGCTAAACCTTAAATGTTATCTACATGTAAATTCGTAATTATACATTAATTAACATACGGAGCATAATTAACTATCGATGCCATCGGATGCCTGTGATATTTAGTGGATTCAAATACGTTTTCTGATGGATGCGGTTACGTAAAGCTAGTAGTGAAGATCTAGGATAGCCTATAGTTTAATCGCTAATATCTAGATTCAGAGTGAAGTCATATAAATGAAATTTTCAGCATATTGTCTTTTTATTATGTAGTTTTGACCTTTTGTAGCAAGACGCTGCGGTATCTAATATTAACGAATTCCGCTTTACCCACAAAAATATGGCATTTTCGGAATAAATAAACAATCGTTACTCCAATCTAATATAAAAACATATCTTTTTTAATAAAACAACAGTAGAAAAGTATAGTCTCATGTTGCAATATTTTGTCACTACGAACCAAACCACATCTTATAGCTATGCCCAACTTTGTATTTAATACACTGATATGTGTTTGAAGCGTTTATAGTGTTTATGGATTTTCTTTAATGCAGCCTACTAACATGAGATTGAAATGTCTCGTAAATATCCTCCGATCATGAAATACAATAGAATGATATCATTTTGCGGAAATATTCCCCTGATTTGACATTTGAAACATACTTTGACTGCATATTTTTGAAACTTTTTGGCAATATTAGTTGACCATTTAAAAGGCATTTAGTTAATTGTACATCAGAGAAAACGTTATATTCCTAGCTTAATCCTCTGAATGAGAAGGGAAAGCTTTCACGACTGTATTATTCCTAGCATACATGACAAATTATTCTAATAATATTATCAGATAGTTTCGTCTCGTTTTTGTTAGTTCTGGAGATGATGTGCTAGACTGGCTGATGATTGTAAACATTAACAAGGAATACTGTGTTATCTTAGCCTTCAGATAATTCATATAACACTCACCAGCTGTACATGGCAGGTCGTGTCTCTGCTGTGTAGTCCTAACGAACTGTCAATTATCAATGCCAATGACAATCTGTAGTATAATAACAGGCGCGGATCCAGAGGGGAGGGGGTCGGGCCCCCCACCCCCCCTGCTCAGCTACATAAAAAAAAATAATGCCTTGCATCAATGAAATTACATGACAAAGTGATGCTACATCAGTATAAAAATGATTTCTCTGTTTAAAAAGCTCAATTTGTATGTATGCCAATGTAATTTAGAGACGATGACGGCAGATTTCCGTAACAGAAACCTGGCAAACCCCCTCCTGCAAAAATTCCCGGATCCGCCCCTGAATAATGGTTATAATTCACCGACAGGAGCAATTTTTGTCAATATCAGCCGAAGTATTGGAAATGTGAACAGCAAGGAAAGATGTCTTACAGATTTTTTTATTATTTTGAACATGATGTGAAGAATATGTATTTATCACCCATTAACTCATTTGACAGCAGATATCGCTTGTGTGATAAATTAAATGATCTACTGCTTTACATGATTTTGATTGGTTAATCAAAAATGAACTACTTTCTTTTATTTTAAAGAAACCACTTATTTTAAATAAAAGGTTAGTTTCTTTTTGATAAAAGGAAACTGTTCTATTTAATTCATCTTGAAGGAAACGCTGGGTCAATATATAAGACTATATAATAGGTAAATTACTTTAACGATGTATCACTACGCTGTAATGTAATCAGATTTGGTAAAATGAAATCTATACCAAAGAATTATATTTTTGTTACTAAAGCGTATAAGAAAGGATTGGGTGCTAAATAGAATCTCCAACTCGTCTTTTTGATATCAAAAAATATCAACACTCGTTGATAAAGTAAAAAAAACATATCAAAAAAGACCCGTAGAAGATTATCTATATTTCTTTGTCGATCACGTTTTACTATATATTGGGTGCTTCGATGAGAAAAAACCCCACTTGGTTAGCAAGATAGTTATTTAATATTTCAATTATCCATAAATTCGCCAACCTCTTAATTTTATTTGAATATGAAATGTAGAATGTATACATATCTTTCCATGTCGGTCACATTTTGCCGTACTGTTGGCACTGTTGACAAAGGTAACGCACTGGCGGTGATTACTAGGGCCAGAATTTAAGCGCAGTTCATCTACGAAACTTTGACTGCATAGACCTACATAATGTCCAAGTCGATAGCTGACATTAGGTTTGTGGGACAGAGATTGTGTACGAGAGGATTTTATAATTTATATGTTTAATTAGTCAGTCCAAAAATCAATGTTTCAGTCTACAACACCCATCTGATCTGGTTGAAACCGAATGAAGACAACACCAAACAAATAATATATAGAACGGGCGGTGATATGTCGGATTTTTATTAGCAAGACCTACTACAATATCTCCCGGGACATATCACTTCAACTTACTTTTGAAATGGCACCCTCGTTGCCCTTTTGTTCGCTTAAGAATAATATATTTGGTGTTAAATACGATCTTACTATCTTCAGAGCTCCGGATTATTTGATATTATCAACCTGCGCAGTTGTGTATTTATTGATAATATTTTCTATTACATACAATAGTATAATATCACAAATACAGTTTATTGGCAATATGCAGATGCAAAAAATCTCAAAGTGAAGGTATCTGGACACAGCTAACCAAATATTTCTACGACAAGGGCCACGGCTATTTTAGTATTTCTTTCGCTTTTCCCTTTACCCCCTTTTGCATGGCGCTTTTCGTTGACGTTTTGGTATAGAATCGAAGAAAAGGGTTTGAAAATGTATTTCCTGAATATTCATAATTTTGAGGCGGAAGGATACCGGAATTGAGAGGTTGATTAGACTGAAATGTATAGCCGAACATTGCATGTTCACTTGTCTCACTCCAGTGTGTGTATCGCAAGTTTTTTTTATGACGAACTCCATTCGTGCTTTTGGACAAAAGTTTGCCACATATTGCTCAATCAGTGGTATAAAACGTTTTACACAACCAAAATTTGATAAAAAAAAAAGTTAGAACCGATCTAAGAGAGGAGAATTAACATTAAAGTCAATCGGGAATTATTTAGTAATCTGTGACCATGTGTGTGTGTGTCGTGATTTAAACTCATGGAGGTATGGGGATAATTCATCTGCTACGGATGTGCGTCAAACTCAAAGTTGGAAACAAATAAACAGCTATTAGATGGATATACTAAATGATTTTATGACGTAAGGGTAAAAGTTTTGCGCTGGCGGTTGTACAGGTCTGCACCCTCCCTTCAATACACAGTCGCGTATAATGTATCCCGACCGTGTCGTAATACAGACAATTTAATTTGTCGAGAAGTTAATGGCGTACAAAAGGAAAAGTAAAATGAAACGTAATTCACACAGTTCCGATCATGATAAAATCGGGAAAAGTTAAAATAAAACGAAACGTAATTTGCATCTGATTTTAATTAAAGGGGCAGTTCTCGATACAATAGTTAAATAACAGATAATGTAAACAGAATATTCTGCAAATGTAAGTGAAATTGGTTCAATTAGCGATTAAAATTTAGGTTAGCCTCGAACGTCATTACTAAAGTTGGTACAGTAATAAACTAAGTCTTGGTTATCCATTTTTACGTTAAATTATCAAAAACAAAATGTATTCAAATCCACTAAATATCTTAGGCTATCGAGAGTCGATTATGGTCTGGATCAATGTTTCATCAATAATTTAGATAACGTTTCAGTCTTAAAGAAAGAACCGCAATAGACGTGTTTAAAGTGGTGAAAGTTAAATAAAACGAAACACAATTCACAGCTGATCATAATAAAATTAGACAAATTTAAAATAAAAAAAAACTTGAAATGGATTTTAACGTCCTACGTTTTTTGCTCCATCCTGGCTAATGAATACTGTGAGGTGGCGCTGAAACATATTGAAGGAACGCATTATTAGAAGGAAGGTTTATTATATCTGTTTCATTTTAGATATTTTGACATTTTTCCTGTTAAAATCCATCATTCCAAATATTAGAATTCCCTGTTGGTGTAAACTGTGACAATTTCATGACAAAATTCTTTGTCTGCGATACATCATTTAAATTTTTAAGTGGATACACAGTAACAAAGGTTCTTTCTATCTACCAAACTTATCAACAAGAACATAAACAGACAATTTTCTTCTCTAGATCAAATAAAGATTTATACTGATTATCACCGTAGACAACTTACTCTTAATTAAAAGTAAGCTTCTATAGATTGGTCGTCACCTCTAGTTTTTAAATGAACTTTTAACCAAATCTGGCACTAAATAATGTGTTTTTTATTACCTTCTATGACTTAAATTCTGGCCAAAGGATACAGGTATAATCTCATTAATTCCCCCCTTCACGCGACTAATTCGTCTTTAATGGTTCCTGGAAGCGTTTCTTTAACCAACTAATCAAATAAGGGCAGTGAAGAAAAAGATGGCCGCTTTGTTTTTATTCCCTGGAGCTTCTAGCTTTTATATGCATGGCTTTCTTTAATCATAGGTTTGAATTTTGCAAAACCCAATTACCGCCTAGAGAATGGTGTTGTGGCCGCGAGCGAGCAGTCTAATGTTCAATTTGTCAGCATAAAGTTTATACATTTACATAATAATCTATCGTTTCCTTGCCTGGAACAGCTCCCTTAACACATTTCGATGTTCTCTATCAATCTTAGTTTTCCTTGAACAGTAGCGTGCGGTTGACTTAATTACAAATAAAAACCAAATAAAAGAACCACATGTGTTACGTACACATTTGCTATACCCCCAGAACAATACAGTTCAATGATTAATTACAGAAGACAATGCAAACAAAAAGGGGTGAATTCATTTTGTGTTGCTAAATGGCTTCATTATTATTTTTGTGCGGGACTCATAACAAACCATATCGTTAACATACATTGCAAAAGTAAGATAAACATGTCCGATGGGAGCCTTCATAAAGAATGGGCTGACCTATACGAAAGAGATTCTTATTACTATATTCATCTTAGAGAGATAAAGATGGCCGTTTGAAATCAAAATAAACCACTGTAAACTTCAAATGTCCTAAGTCAGGATGAATCTATTTGAATAATTTCTGTTTTCTATTTTTGGAATGCCTGGATTTTACAAAAGGCTGTATGGCGAGAAAAACATCCGATGAAAAAATGAAAGACTGGGTCACGGATAATATCCTATGGAAAGTTAAAGTCGCTTACTGGTTTTGAAATCACCCAATAAATTAACATATAGTCTCCATCAACTGCATTAGCTTGGTGAACGTATTTGTTTTAATTTGGACTTTTTATCATTCCAGTTACGAGTATTGGTATCAAGAGAATGACGTCTAACCATGTCTTCTTAGCTATTACGGCTAATGCAATATCTCTACATGCGGTTTTAATTTAATTTCGTTAAGCGCTGCAAATTTCCTAAGCTACATATTGTTTGCTTTCGCATGTGACCTACCAACCGGTATCCCATGAACATCAAATATCTCCATAGGATACGTGGTAATTACGAGCACGTTTGATGTAAACTCTCATTTCATTGACAAAAACACTTGCAATTCTCTTGTTGACCAACTTGTCGAGTATTCAATTCTCTCTCTGGCTCCTAAAGGAATCAATTTTCTACTGAAATTTATCGCCGAGGTCTAATATTGACCAAGAAAATAGAGTAAACTTTGTGTATCGGGTCACAAAAAAACACACACAAATGAAAACCAAAGATAAACGGAAGAGCTACTGCGTTCGAACTCCTTGCATTCCGCTGGCACCCTTTGATGCTAAAGCATATCCATGACATTGGTCGATAAAATAACCATAAAGACAAAACATAGAAGGAAGCATACGTGCATATTGGATGAATGCTGGAGCATCACGGGGTTATCGGCATAGAACCAGTTCTAAACACGTTAACCAAGTGATATTTAACCAGCTTAGGTAATTCTGGAATGAGACTTCTCCGTAGGATACCTGTTTTCATACACGATACAATCATGTATTCAAGGAATAATATCTGGAAAGTGTTTTATTTGGCTTTCAATGGAATAGCAACTGACATCTTAACTTATTTTTTTTTGTAAAATAAAACACTATGAAATGACACGAGGGTTATGTCTTGGAGGTTAAATCAGTCTTTTAAACAATATAGGACAATTGCTCATTCTTAATAAAAGCAAATGTCAAGACAAATCAAGCAGTTAGCTACGCGATCTTGAAATTGCAAATGGGTTACATACAGTTGTACCACTTTCTTACGGCTGAAATACAGATAAAATTATATTATCTAGACAATATGAATTGATCTTTTGTTATGGGGATGAAATGGAGTGGGTTTTAATGTGTCATATTTCTGTTTTAACAGATGTGCCACTCTTATTTCTTTTTCCAACTGCTATGAGTTTTTAACGTGCTTTCAATTATAGACAAAGGACTCTTTTGCATCACTGTCTGGAAAAAACATGATGGTACTATGCTAATTGGAATTCGATCATTCCCTAATTCACCATCTTCATGAAACAAGGACTTTTTTCTTTGGGGCATCTATTTAAACTCAGGGAATTGGTAATTCAAATACTTCAGTACCAATCTGCTTTTACACAGGCATATTGGCGCATGAAAGAGAGTTCAATTTACCCGGGCATTTGAGTAGTTCAGTTACTGTATACCCTTATGTATAACTGGATGGAAATGGCGATGTCTTTATAAACTCGAAAAGCACGATTTTATCATTTTTGTATCTGCTATCAAAATTATTTAATGGACTTAACAATAAAGAATTTTCAGAAACAAATCTCTAGACATTTTTACTATCTGTCATAGATATCTGCCAGTAATCGAAGCATTTTGCAATACAGAGAAAACCATGCTAAAATATATTGCATGCTTAACATTTACATTTATGAGAAATAAACACGCTTTAAAAATATTGTATACATACCAAAAGAAAGATTTATTTTTATGATCAGAAAACTGTTTTTGTGTTAAGCATTAATTTTACAGGAATGCGCAATGTTTTGCGACTCTTCTATTCCATTTATTGTGTTGAGAACATTTGAATAAACATTAAATAAGTCATGAAAATTTGTAATTTCTATTTATTTCTTTTTAACGTTCATCTGGAATTATTGTAGAAGCTGGCACCACTTCGTGACGACATTTAATACCAATCTACTTTGTAAAATATCTCGTTAAAAAAACTCGTTTAGTGAAAAACTGATTTAATTCAATATAATGTGTAAACGCTTTGAATATTGAATTTCTGTCATTGGCCGATATCATGGATTGGTCGGAAAAAAAATACAAAGTTGCATATAATCTGTAAATTATGTTACTTTGACAGCGAGAACGTGATTGAATTACGAACTGCTGGCATGGACCGTTGGAAAAACGTCCATTTTGTGGTAATATTTCTTATAAACGTGTTGGAGAAGAGTTGTTATGATGTAAAACGGGTAAAATCAGATCTGTGTTGACAAATCTCTGTTAATCCTACAGCTAACTCAACTTCTCGTATCTGAAGTACCGGAGAAGTTTCGTCGCGCATGTATCGATAAAGTTTAAGCGCGCAATAACCACCTTCCATTCCCTTGATCAATGACCAGATCCCGGCAAGCTCAATATAATGGACCCTTGTCAATATCATAACGGATCTAATGTCAATAAATAAGACTAATTAATGGTAAGGAAGCCGCCATCTTCAGCTGTGTACATATTATATATGTAGATAAGGTTTTCGCTTGTCTTCTGGTTAAATATTAGAGGTTCGAGTGATTAGCAGCACGTCTTACGACCGACTCATCAAAAATTTCTTGTTTTTAAGTGACGGATTATAACGACGAGTAGCTATCATCGACCGCTTTAAATCCGTTAAACCTGCGAAGAACTCCACTTATCGCCCTATTTTAGCCGATGAGTTAAGAGCGATAAAACAAAATTAAGTCTTCATGACGAAAACTCAATTAGCGGCAAGCACTTTTTTTAAAGTAGTTGGCAAATCTTTGATACATTAACACGATCTGGAATAATATATGCATTTCAAGAAGTTTCTTCAAACATTGTCCTCGTGCAAAATCTGTGTGTGCTTAATCTGCCGTTACCGACAGAAAACATTATGTTATCCAGTTATCAGAAACACTCATACAATTTTGTGCCGTGCCCGAGACTCGTCGGATAAGTATAGGCATAAAAAAATTAAATCAAAACAACCATTCTCCGGATGCTACAACATTTTTAATCCATGGGCATATAAAATGAATGAAATGAAATGTGGTTTAACGCTATACGGCGGCGCTACGATCAACTCTTATATCGAATTCTAACTGCGAAGGGCTCTTTTACGGGACTTCGGATTTCCGAACCATCCGAAGACTAGACAGTTGTCTTTATCAGGCCGCCCATCCTTGCTCCACTAACAACTTGAAATCACGCCAGGAACCCCGATAAACTTTCTCGGTCAACACCTGTATACAACCCTCGGTCTCCAAGCTAGAGTGCCGGCGTCTTATTTTCTTGAACAAGTGTTTTACTCACTTGCCCCTATATGCATAAATGACAAGGCTGGTGGAAATAATGATTTGGTCGTCGGGTTTTACACATAAGATTGCTTTCTAGTCAATGGAGCGAACTTGTTGAATTGGGATGCGCTCATTTCAATTTGTGATGAACTAGGCCCATTGCTTACATGTTTTATTTCGACAAATTTGTTTATGCGTTTAGGAATTTATAATTTCGAATTTAACAAACTATATTTTATACTGCAATAATCTAAATATATACAGTTTTAACTATAAGCCAATTTTGGGGAAACATGTCAAAACTTCAAATTTGAAGCCCCGTGTTGGCATGTCGAAGCGAACACGACACTTTCAACCAACAAAAGTTTTCAATGACATGCGTTATCTGTTCAATTCGGCTCCTTAGTAAATAGAAAATACTGCACTGTTTAAATGTATTTTTTATGTGAAGTGTACATATCACAATTGTATTTGTAGTATATTTATTAAATAAGGAGACTTTGTCTTGCTTTGAATCCCCACCTGTTGACAGTGTATGTATACAATATCTACCTTATTTGAATACAATATTGTTTAAACCAATTCTGATCTTTTACAATATTGAAATGGGTTTAGCACTCTTCTGGCATTGTTTCTTTTCCTCGATTGAACGTGGGCTTTCTTTTCTTCGGGTCCCTTGGTTTCCCCAGACGAATTATTCAAATAAATTGAACCATATAAGCCCTACTCTTGCACCGAACTCCAACTGTCAAAGGATCTTTGGCGCTAATGCCTTTGTGAGAAACTCGGTTTTCGTCTCATCCAACGACTAGTTTTAGTTGACTCTTGACAGACCCCATGTCTTGCACCACAGACAAGGTAGAGCCACGTCAAAAAATCTTGATGAACTTTTTTTTTAGCTAACACCAGGATTGAAACGGGACATCTGTGTCTTACTCACCGAGTCATCGCCGCTCTCGATTTTTTTTTACAAGATCGTACTGGTATAAAGTAGTGTTCTTTTCGTAGTTTACAATATTTACGACAACGAATCCTGGGAAGCTTTTCGTTTAAAGCTTATATAGAAATAATGTAACCAAATTGTTTTACTGGTAATTACAATAAACTTTGCCCACCAATAATTGTTCATTTCGAACTAAACATTAATTTATGAGGACGAATCGCGAAAAGCTTTTTTTTTTCATTTTAGACTTAATTTGAATTGCCGTCAAGGTACTTACATAATAAACTTCGCATACCAATAATGCGAAATGAAACCCAATGCATAATCTAAACCCTGCTAGTATTGATTACGGTAATTCGATTGTAACACGTTTGGTTGAATCTGTTGTAAAATTTATTTAAATATTTAGACCCATGGGGAAAAATAACTACACTTCTCCATAGCAACAATACCAACACATATTTATGCCTCGTTATCCGAGATAGGTTGCTAAGAAATTTTTTAAAGTTTCGTGTTAACGAGTTCACGGATGTTGCTGATCAATCACGAGGTATGAATTAAATATATAGGTGTAGCGTTACGCTGTATGTTTTCTTTACTCGATCTCTTATGTAAACACCATCTTAAAATTAATAAAATACAATACATAAATCGATAACTTCCTTTATTCAAATAACAATAAACAAGAAACGTAAGCTCGTTAAGGATACGAAATCTGTCAAGAGCTATGGAAACTAAAATTACCTCTAACGTCCCAACTGTCATTTTAACCTTTAATCAAAATTTATGATTATAGATTATCTGTGTATTCCGGAACGAAATCAGAAGAACTCTAATCGATAAATTGAATAACTGACAACGTTCCTTTCTTTTTGATGAGAGTCCAGATTTTAATGATGAGGAAAACTGTCGATATGAGATTATATACAGAGAGTTCCGTCAGTAATAATGGGTTGGCAGAGAAAGAATTATAATCAAATCATTTCATGTAGCCAGAATTATACATCGTATAAGGATGCAGGATGTTTGTAGCCGAGGTCCCCACAATCAAAATGTCGCTGTTATCAACATCCCGCCGCCTCGTACTGACAGGTAGGGTATAACCTCGGCGTCAAATGTATGTATTTGGTAGTCACATTGCTTTTTTCAATTCTTGCTGACATTTATATTTGATACATCTATTTTGTTTACTGTTTTATTGGAATTAAACTGCTGTTTGCGTGTTACATATGTTGCACATATGTTAAAACTGTTGCCCATGTATTGCTAATGTTGCCAATGTATTGAAACTGTTGATCAATTAATTAAAACCAGTACAGTACATATTTCCACTCTATACCGAAGACCACATAGACCAATGTGAATAAATTGAAATAACGATGCTAAATATTGTCCAGCGGCTCTCTCGCTCTGTCTCTCTCTCTCTCTGTCTCTCTGTCTCTCTCTCTCTCTCTTTCTCAGCCCCCCTCCCTTTGCCTTGACGATAGGTTACGTTACGTCTAACCAAACGCAACTGTATTAATCACGTCTTCGCTCGCCAGACCCAGGGTTTAAAGGCTAGCATCAAAAATGGTAAGCAAATGAATGCAAACTCTAATTAAACCAAGTATGTTTTACTCAGAAATAATTGTCTGAAGCTACATACAAATTATCAATGAATGTCTGCCTCTAATTTGAGGTAAGATTAGATGGTTATTAGATCGTTTACAGTCTCGTCGTATCAATTTCAAAGTTTAATTAAAATAAACCTCTGTTGTCTAGGTTGCACAAGGAATTCAATTCATCATCCAAGGCCCACATTCGTGAAAAGAAATGGGGTTCAGCTTCCTACTTTTGAACACCGACTGGCCTATTGATAACAATAGTGTGCTATGGGGAAATTTTGCCCAGACAACGGCGCTACGGTCGGTTCTTGATCCGAATTCCACCTGTTTTATTTTTATACGTGAACGCTAATATGTGCACGCGACTTTGGGTTATCGTTCCAAGCTACAACACTGACAGACGATAAACATAGGTATCGAAATCTCTTGGTTAAAACCCAATTTATGTGAAGAGGTCATATATAAAAGCGAAACAGAAGGTCTGGGTCGGTCACTTTTTACTTCGCATTTTGTTCAAGTCAGTCAATTTAAGATTCCAATATTCTTAATATTATTCTGGCAATTAATAGTTAGTGCATGGGAACTACACAGACACATGACAAATCTATGGACAAGACACAATGTACGGGCATCACAAACAACAATCCTATACATCAGATTAAGTAAATGGATCAGCGGGCTAGCCGTAAAAGTCTTCTGCGAGTCAAATGTAGAAGGAGTAACAGGTGATGTGATAACTAAAATTGAATTTTGTATAGTTTTAACAATACTAAATCCCCATTACACAAGATCGCGGTATTTGGGACAGAAGGGTCATTATACATTTTACAAGACATAATAAATTTGATCAGTGCTACCCACGGTCTTGCAAATATGAAATCCAATCCACCACATCATGGAATGCTCCCCAGGACCATAACACTGCCGATTTCTCTACCCATATTCCCCCATATTCCTGAAGCAATGGCCCGAGAAATCCCTCTCTGGCCGTTGCTGGAATAGCGTCTGTTTCTTGAACTTATGCGGGAGTGTGTCTATTCTTTCCGTTCAGTGAAAGCTATCACTTAAGTACAGCAACATGACAGTCCTTCGTTTAATCTGGATCTTCCCTAAAACTTTGAACAGTGATTTAAGGTATTAAAAACGGTGAAAGTATGTTTGTTTCCAAACAGTATTGTTTACATTTCATTCGACTTGATAGCCTCGTTTGTCACGCAATTTTACTGCAGTATTCTGCTATGCACGGGCTAATTAGGCATAATAAAACCGTGAGCCATGACGTAACGTTATGTAAACATATTTGGTCCATTATTGGCACTCGTTTTAAATGTAAAGCTTTTGTAGGGCAGCTAGTGATTGGTTGGTAGACGGACTACTGACCAATCAAAATTTAAAAAAGTAATATCCACTCATAATAGCAGTGTGTAGTTGGATTAGCTCTAATCAAACGAAACGCTGCGCGGAGTACGATATTCCCCCTTCCGCAATGACCCTCTTCACGCCCTCCACATCACCATACATTTACAACAGCAAAGAAAAACAAACACACAAGATACAAAACCCAACGAAATAAACAGCTTACATAATCGAAAGAATCCAACAAAGGACAACAGGTAGACTAACTAAAATGAAATAATAGGTATTAGTGTGATCATGCATAATTCACCTTTAACGAGATACGGGTTATAGAAAGACAGCGACTGCTTTATGTTCTTTTTATACTCTATTCTTAACTCAGTACAAAAGTTGCAAACATTTTATACCACGCCAGGTAAACGCCATGTTGATTTAGATAACAGCTTTAAAAACTAGTGTTTATGGACGGTAATGGGTTAAACATGGCTGCTAACTAGCCCACCATCATTGAATCAACTATTTAGCTGATTTATTTTACAGACTTAAGTTCTAGAGATTCCTGATAACGGTGCTGAATTATGCAGACAACACATAAAGAAAACAGGAAGTGTGTCATTTCAATAGTAAGACAGCACTCCCATAGACTATTATTAAATTCTAGCTTAATACCTTTATCACCTGCAATTAGTTACTGGATGCACAGTCGGAAATATCGAATGTCAGAATTAAAACATAATGTTTCATATGATTGAACCTTAATTTAATCTGAAGAGAGCTGTCAGGTTTTCTTTGATAGCAGAATAATATTCTTCCGTGAATTGGATTTCAGAAGTCGAAGCTATGAATAATAAGTAACCTTGGGGCACATGCTGCTATATAACCCAGATTGGAAGTGGACAATAAGCCAGACATCAAATCAAGGGACGGGGCTCATAGTATACCTTCCATATCAGTTTGATTGATGAGTTACAATAAGTTGTATGACCCATATGTATTTGTTTTCGAAATACAAAATTTACACACAGATAAAATAATACAAATAGCCAATAATTAAAACCTGTATTGAAATGTAATTTGGAGATTATCTATCACCTTTAGAATTTAAAGGAGTGTTCATTATTTGATATCGCTTAAATCATTCGATCGTGTACCGAACGTGCGCCTTTGATGAACACTCTAAGCGGTATTAAATGGACAATAATAGTCCGATAAATTCTAAACAGGAAGTGTTTATCGAATATTTGATATTTTTACTGACAATCTTTCGTTCGCGACTGTTGACGTTCATATTTTGGTTTTAATTGCCCCCCCCCCCCGAAAAATATCCCCCCACCCCCCCAAAAAAAAACCCAACCCAAAACAAAAAAATAAAAAAAAATAAAAGAAAATAAAAGAAACAAAACAATGTTGACGTAATTAAAACATCCTTATAACCGCCACTCAAGTTGGATTTGGTTTACTAATCGACTGGACAGTGTCGTCTGTTTGAAATGGGAGTCCACTATGCGTTAATTTTGATCATCGGAACAGATCGACACAGCTCACAAACTTCCTACACCTTTTCCACCTTTTGCATAGCGACTTTTGTTAACTGTTTGGTGTTGAATCGAGGAAAAGGTTTTGGTGAATTTCACGATTTTAAGGCAGAAGGATACGAAAGTTGAGAGGTTGGTTTGGTTGAAATATAGAGCGGAAAATTTACTTTGTCTCTACTTCCAGCTTGTGTAACTCATACGGGCTTTAGACAAGAGATTGCCACATGTAGCTCCATCTGCGGTAGAAAACGGTCTTCTTCCCAACAAAAATTTGGGAAAAGGTTACAGGCGGTCTAAAAGGCGAGAATTTACGTTAAAGTCAATGGGGAAAATTATTAGTGACCAGATGATGTACGTAAAAGTGTTTTTATGGACCTTTTAATTGATTTTGAACTCCAGCAGTGACAAATAAATTGTGTATCGTGTTTGATAAAGGACTATACAATGGCGTGGTCGTGTAGATGATATATGCTGTAATACTTGTCTTTTCAACGATGTGATGTTTTCCTCACTAATATTTTATATTTTTTGTTGCCCAGTGCAGAACTTCACGTTTATAAAATTGTGCGGGGGCCATAAAAACTCCTGCCAATTTCGAAAAAGAGAAAAAAAGGCCCACGTAGAAAAACTCTTCTTAATCATATTGCATGCGTAATAATGCTACATTTTGGTTTGGTGAATATGGTAGCGTCAGAATGATCAACATGGAAACTGATAGCTCAAATGTATGCCGTTTAAAAATATATAAACCTGAAAGTAGTTTATTAATCTCAATATTTATGAGAGCGATTTAGCTAATTTGCTTTAATGGTTCCCACAAAGGAAAGCCAAGGTGCCTTCGAGAGGAGCAGGAGCGAAAGCCTACTTTAAACGTGAAGGACTGTCAGTGTGTGCTTCAATTAGCCAATGGTTGAATTTCATTGGTGCGTCTAGTTTTTGACCACTACTGGACTAGTAATTATTTCCCCTTATTTCATGATGTAGTGGGAGTTATAAGTATAAAATTTGTCCCTTAATATTTCCCCCCACCTCTTCCTGCATTTTTGGGGTGACTTTTTGGTCTAGAATTGGAAAAAAAGGATCAAATTTGCAATTTCATAGCAGTTTGGTTAATACTGACAGCGAACAAAATTATAATGAGGATATTGCCAAATGTGGTCCCCGACGTGCCTATAAAGATTCAACTAACATAAAAGTCAATGGGTAAATAATTACCATAAGTCTGAATCCTACTGCAAAGATAGCGTAGTGCCCAGGAAATTTAGAGGATTGTTCTACTCATTCGACGCCGCTTTTCGACTAATCACAATCCAATAAATTTTCATTTTGGGCTAAAATAAACATACAAAATACAAAATGGAAAATAAAAGAGGGGTGGTAAAAGAAAGTATAATTTAAAAGAAATGGAGATGCTAATAAACGATATTGACAATGCATATCGATATTATTGCAACATATCAGGTATTAAAATGAATAGTATATTTGACTAATTGGATACGTGGATAAAATATGACTGTGGCAATGTATATGTATATTGGACGTATACATTAACGGGTATAATTGCAATTAACGTATTATAATAACAACCACGTGCAACCAAACACATACGGTAAATAATACAGCTGATAAAACATATTTATACTGAAAATACGTACTGAAATAATATATTTCTACAGTTTTGAAATTGTCTTTTTCTTAAATCGATAGTACAGGAATCATTAAACATTCTCATTATGATTGAATGGTATCAGGTGTATATCCCCACAGCTGGTAATTCTAATGAGATTAATTAAAACTTGTGAAGCGAATGAAACGAGATATAAGATATACACACTGTTAAAACTTTGTTAGTTCTATGTTCCAGGGGGCGGCCGAAACATCAAGCGCGCTCCAGGTCTGTCATTAAGACAAATGGCGTCGTTTCGATCCTACACATGTACATGACAAAGAGTAGGGTCGCATGTTAGTCACGAAATGTCTTGTTTTGAGTGGACGTTACCCCCTCCCCTTCTCTCTCTCTCTCTCTCTCTCTCTCTCTCTATTCGAGCTGACTAAATAATGGAAATAGTTTGTATTACTAATTACAGATCACATCAAAATTTGATGCCACTTTCAATAATCATCGGATATTATTCTATTAAACCATGGGTCATCATTGCAAATTATTCAAATTGAGATAGGTGTATTGGGGATTAGTTCAATATTGTATTTGAATACTGTATGATTGGATTCCAGTGAGCTTGTCAGTTTGCACCATGTGTCGCGTTATTAATATTTCCCTAAAGATTGAAACAGAGGTATCTTGTTTACGTAATCTGAATTAAAATTTAAAAACAAATTTACGCCACAGTAAATGTTCGCTAACGTTGGTATTCATAATGTTATCTATGATAACGATCATAAGATAAGGTTGTGGATAATATAGAATGAGAACAAGACACCTTAGAGAGCATTAAAAGCGAACCGCTTAGTAGTTGGTAGTAACTGTATTCCATAGAATTGTGTCTTTTTTAAGAGCTAAATCTATCACATATTGCTGGTCTTTGTTGAGATTAATTTACTTTTATGTAAGATACCTCATATTAAGTTGTATGTACACATTTTATAGTTCTTTTATAATTTCATTTCTTTTCTGATATCTGTGTTTACTTGTATATATTTATTCACTCCGGAAATAAACATACATAAGAACCTGATTTAGAACGAAGCAGCTAAGTGAGTAGGAATCACCCCAACCTGTACCAATTGTAGTACGCAAGTAAGCAGCCCGTTCTCAGTAGCAATTGTAGCAATGAAAATCAAGATTACGCTACTCTTATCAAAACTTCCAGCATTGATAACTTCGCTCAGAATAAAGTAATTCCACCGGAAATTTCAATCTGTTCCATTATCCATCTTTGAACTATATACTATAACCAAAACTCTCAGTTCTTTATCTAAATCTGACATAGTGCATCTTTAAGATCTATTGTGAGTAAAGGTAAAGTACAGAGAGGAAACGGCAATCATAATTTATATTATAATGGTGTCAATGAAATCGGAACAAAGAGGCAGATATTGAAAACGGAGAGAATTATATGGATAATAAAAAGACTCGTATTGATCGTGGAAAGATGGCATAGACACTGATAATAATGAGAATAATAGTCATGATAATGAGAATGATAGTCATGATAATGAGAACGATACTCATGATAATGAGAATGATACCCGATACTCATGATAATGAGAATGATACCCGATACTAACAAAAATGATATTCATAATAAATGTGATAATATTGATAATGGCTGAATGATATTTCTAATAACGAGCCTGGTATGAATAATATTATATTGATACTTATACTCATAATATTGATACTTATACTCATAATATTGATACTTATAGTAATCATATCGATACTTATACTGATAAGATTGATATTGATAATGGTGGGAATGAAATTGATCATGATTCATCATGATAAACAATGAATAAGATAGAAATGGTATTGACAATAACGAGGATGGTTTCCATTATATTGATAATTATACTCATAAGATTCATATTGATAATGGAGAGAATGATATTGATTGATCATGATTCACAATGATAATGATTGAATAAGATTCGAATGGTATTGGCAATGAAAATATAAGAAAATCAAGAGACAATATTATGAGGATGATATTGATAAAAATAACAGCAAAAATGAAGATCCAGTTTATTAAAATATGCTGAAAGTCTGGCAACAGCACATGGCCTGTTTTTGCCTTGAATTGAGCATAGTGGATATAATTATTTCTCTCTTACCAACCAGTTGTTTCAAAAGAAAAACGTTTTTCTTAAATTACAGAGCTTGAACAAAACACGTCTAGAGATATCACAGGAACCAGTTTTGGTTGTTTCAGCTGCTGTGGTAACTACAAGGATAATACTGGCATTTGGTTATTTCCTTTTTGGACTTCCATTACCATCGATTACACAAGGCATGGTGATCATATTTCAACGAGGATAAATATTTTCATTGTGTAAATTGGAAGAATAAAAAGAATTATCTAAAGTTTGATCTTCTTTGAAGACATTGCGATGTGCGTTTCTTCCAATAATGATAAGCGTTATCCGACCGACTGTGTCAATAATTTAATACGCTCACCGTATTCATAGTCTTGTCTACGGTCAACATCAGAAACGTAATTAATACTCCACCAAGACTAATTGTATTTGTATTATTAATATGGATATATTTTTGTGCTTGGTTTAATTGGCAAGAGTCGTACGACATCAGTCTACATATGATTAAGGATGTTTTATTTTCCTAATGTAAATATAATTAGTTTTAAATGAAAGAAGAGTATGGTTCGATATCTAATTGATCTTATGATATCATCTCCGTATTATACATGTAAGAGGATTTAATTTTAATAACACCCAGCAGACAACCACCTTGATTACGTTATATCGTTATATCACATAGCTTCCGTATCTGTTTTCCTTGTTTGCTTGTTTAAAACAAGCACGATCGTACCATGGACCAAGAACCGAACGTGGTGTCATCGTAATAATCTTTGAATTGTAATACCACTTCAAAAACCGAAGTCCTGCAATTCATTCACATTTCTCCAAGAAACAGGCATTCATGTATCATATCGAAGGAGCGACCCGCATTCCCAAGAAAATGATGACGAAGCTGACGATGAACAAGACGAAGAGCAACAAAATAACTGGACAATAATATGAGTAATGGGGAAAGTTTTGAAATCTATAAAGATAAACGAAATTTTGGGAGAATGACCACATATGTAACTATTTAGCGTAGTTTATTCGACATTCAATCCCGTTCTATGAAATCGCGTACTTACGGGCAATATTAAACAAACTAAGTTACTTTCAGCAAATTATCATGACCCATCATACCGTTTTACAATTATTTATATGTATACAACCGAAACTTTACATGATACTGTATACTGTTGTTATTGATACCTTGTAAAGGGTTCTGACTTTCTGTTTAGTTTGACAACGAGAGTAATGACCAGCCTTTTCTACTTTTCCTAAATTCTTTATTTAATACAGATCAAAAGCAATTATTCAGGTAATACGTTCTGGGATGGGACTTGTGTCTAATCCACAACCCATTGCGTTTGTAGAACCTTTTAATCTTTTCATGAAAATGTCTAGTGCATTTGATGATTGGAATTGGAAATTTGATCACATGATATACATTGAAATCTTTTCAACTTTGTTCTCAGCCTCCAGTTAAATCTAAACTAGAGTCGGGTGCCAGGTTGAAATTCCCCATTTCTGTAATTACATCTTTCTTATATTAATCAAACATGGTGACCTGTTGGTTTTAGGTTGATGGATTAACATCACAATTCTTTCGTTGATTAGGAAAACTTAAGAAGGAAACTAACGTCTGTCGTGAGACTTACGTTCCTTAAGCCGGGGGTTTACACTTTGTCAGAACCGGATATTTTGTCCAAAAGCCAACGATGGACTAAAGAATGGTGGCTAATCACGCCTTTGTCTTGCTCGGGACGGGATCTCGTCGGTAATTCTCTTCCTCTGAAAGACTTCTTTTGTCTACAAGAAGCAATCGGTTATAAGAGCTGCAGCCGGATGTTCTTCAAGAAACAATATGATGGACTGACAATGAATTGAATTTCGGGTTAAGTGAATGGCATATAGTATAACTGAGCATCTTCTACCGGTAAGCTATATATCATTACTGTGTAAATATTACTTGGTGATAGATAGCCTTCTAAAGTCTATAATAGCGATAATTGTTTTAGTCATAGCCGCATCCAACCCCCGAAAAATAAATTAGAAGCAACAAATACACGTAAAAAAGCCCTAATCCTTCACATGCACATCATAATATTACCCTTGCCTGCCTATTCGAACTGTACCTTCATATCTATAGGATATTCAGTACACATTGGAGAGGCTGCATATCCTGCAAATTTAAAGTTTATGACCCTACGATATTTCACTATAGCTGTTGGTTAATTATTAGTTTTAGGCAACACAATAAATTACCCTGTAAATTTAGAAATTTTGCTCCTTCAAATTTTTTTTACAAACGAATTAATAAATTTAAATTAAATTTGATAATAAACCTTTCCTGGAAAATCGGTTCTATATGCGATTATGTTACCTACCGCGAATATCAAGACACTGAACCTTGCTCTCGTCTAAAATCTCCCCCGGGAAAGAAAGGAGTTCGATCAGAATGAGAGTTAAACACATTCAACTGCCATGTTTCTACATGCTATTACTGGGACATTGACAGCTGACAACGTCAGTTTTATCTCCACGGCGAATTGCATCATTAAAAACAGCTGTGATATCTCGCAATATCCGTTTAACAGGTATAAGAAATTGTTAAAATCTTCTCTAAACTTAAAACGCAAGATAACTTACTCCACGATTCTTTAACCCTTTAAGAAATTTAAAGATTCTTAATGGAATCGAATGCAATTGCACTGTCATAAGATAACATCGACACCGCTTTCTTCAGCTATACCCTTTTTATTTTAGGAGGGATTCTATTTCCGCATCAGAAAAACAGAATTAGAACATTATAGCGCGAATAGGATCAACGGATGACATTAAACGTGTGAAAAGGATGGCAAAGACATCAATGAACCTGCATTTGGACAATTTAAAGCCAACATAATCTCGGCAACTGATAAATTATTGCTAAATTTTAAGAACCGTCTTAGGTACGGAATTAGTTGCCTTCCGAAAAGATAACTATCTCAAGAAAATGACTTTTATGAAATAAGAAAATCTACACGCTGTGGGTCAACGCTCACATTTAGTTTGTCCTTCCAGGCAGAAATAAGAAAACCGTCGTTTGTGAAAATATCACTGATGGGTGTGAGGAATTAATTTGTATACAACCACACAAACTCTAGTTTGCCCTGGTCTGTACATATATACGTAAACATGCCACAAAGAATATGCGATCGGAAGTCAGCCAGTCGCTAACAACAACTTACAGTGCATTGGCTTTTTTTAAAATTATACTAAACGCAGCTTTATGACTAACAATTACCATGTATCAACTTTAATAGTACGACGTTTCAACAAGTATTCTCGGGTCGTTAATATTTTCTTGATTTGGATTTTAGTGCCGACTGCCCCAACTGTAAGCTATATTGTTCCATACAAATAAGCGTCAATTATATATGCAGTGTAATCGGTACGGCAGAGATATTTCTATTTCTTTTAGTAGGCTGAGAGAAAAGAAACAGGAGGGTACCATGAAGCAGAAACCTATTATGGTGGCATGGCAACCATCTTGCATCTAAAATGGCGATGACTCCAAGAAGAACAACAAAAACTACAACGAGGTAATGGACGCTTACTATCCAGTTTCTGGTCCGAAAATACCCAACGTCTTTCGCAAGGCAAACTACATTGTTAAAATACTTTTATCAGACAACACAACATTTCCGACAAGTGGTTGCCTGAAATGTATACGCCAACAGTCTGACTTTCAGATAATAGACACACAATTGACCGAAGGGCGACAATTTGCAATTTGGACTGAACACTAATATGGATTTGAGATGTGAAAGCTACCGGGATACCCAAGGGGAACAGACGATAAAAATCCACACCTCTCATTTTAACAAGTGTTAACAAGAATACGACCAATATAACGACTTATCTGTATCTTGTTACTGGTAACCTCACAACTTTAATCACTGATATGAAATTAATGCAAGCTAAACGCTATGCGATTTCAATTCAATTTAAGGTTAATTAATTATGATTATAACACTAATTATTGTGTGATTAGTGAAGCTTAGAGGACACATGACTATGAATATATACTCGGTTTAGTTATCCAATTCGTCCCATTGATTAATGTAACGAATCATCGATTAAATAACTGGAGTATTTTGTTAAACGTGATTAGAATTAACAAATGGCTAACGGTATTCCTGTTTGGGTAACATAACCAATTACGACCAAAGGATGTAAGCAGGGGGAAACGTTCTTATCGAAAATTTTCGATAAAACGGGCTATTATCAATTGAATGCATTAACCTTTCGGATGATCGAAACTGGCTGGCATTATTGAGAGTTTTATTCCCCCATTTAACTTTACGTTTTTCTTTTCAGTTAGATGATTATAGTAGATTCTGTACCAATATCCAAACGATATTTAGTTATCTGTATGGTCATAATACATGCAATACAATCACCCTATACTATGTATGCTATATTTGTATGTATATTTTTCGGAACACGACTTGGTTACTTTTTCCAGAACACTTGACGATAGGCTCATATTGTTTTGGGCACCTGAAGTTTCAACTATTTTTGAGGATCTCTTCAGCCAGCAACGACGTCTAGGTAACCAGTTGGGTTGTTTCGTTTAAAATTCCCAAAGTTCCGATTATACCTGAACTATTACCAGAACACCCAACTATAGTACAGTAGCTAGCTGTTCACCTCTAAAACTCCCTATTATATTTTGTAAAGGTTTTGACACTACAATACTAATAGACCTATAAAGGGCAAGCAGAAGCTTCATTAGTTTCGTAGTTGACCCAACCCAAGTGCTTATATAGGCTATTATAGGGGGCATTTTCTTGTGGTAACTTCGATGGCTATACTACGTTAAGACCCACGTCTACATTTGGTATGAGGATTGGCGCTTTTTACACGCTATCTTCTTTAATGAGAAATGTTCGGATTTGTATGTTTACATTTTATTTTACGGTGGTTCTGAATGCTCTTTTATAAATTAAAGTATAAAATGAAATTATTGTTTTATTATAAAAGGAACGAGTTACATTTCTCGATCAAAACTAATTACATGGACTTAACTCAGTATAGCGTGTTCACATGAAGAGTTACAACTAGGTTTGGAGGAAGAAAAATAATGGTGTTACATCCAATTAAACTAATTGATTTTCTATGGGAATGAACCCTTCGCCAATTAATCATACTGGTCTCTTCTGATTAAATGGCGATTCAATTCATTACTGCGATAAATTTGCCTTCACCACGGAAACTTCAGTCGCCATGTTTATTTTACAGATTTGATTAGTTTCTGATCCATCGTTTCCACTACTGGGTCTTAATAAGTAGACAAAATGGAGTTTTATGACTGTTTTTTTTATGGGCTGGAAATATATTAACTATGGTTACTTTGACTTTAATTTTGTTGCTAGATGCTAGTTTTATGGTTCTTTGTAATGTCTCTGTCTTTATGAAAAAGTGTTAACATGGCCGAATGAACGACATAAAACTGCTACATTAATTTACTTCGTAGCGTTATTGTCACTTGCAATAACAAAAAAATAAAACAATTCAGATAACTCTCGAAAAAAAACCCCAAAAAAACTGTTATCACTGACAATGGCTTTTTTCAAAAAAATAAAAATCTCTCTCCCAGTTCCGTTACCAGAAAATGACTTTCAACACTAGGTGTGAATAGCTGAACAGGAGATATCATTATGTTCAGGACGTTAAAGTATCTGTAATATTGGAGATGTTCTGCATCTGAAATCTGATGGTCGCTATTTAGAAGCTATCTTCTACTTAGTGGCTTTTATTTCTCCATTTAGATATTAATAATGGTGCATGCCATACTCGAGGCAGAATAGGTTTACCTTTTGTAGAATATCCGACAGCAATTTATGTTTATTTGGAAATCGCTCTAAGCTAACATATGTGTTGTACACCTGTATTTCACACACCCAGTGCTTATTTAGTTAAGGAAATAGATTGTAACAGCAAGATTTTGGCATTGATACTTCGACAATATGACATACTTTATAATCTGAAAAGTTAGACTACTCGATCACTCAAACCCCATTTTGATGATTAACCCAGTTGTACACCTTGAATGAATCGTATCTTGATAGGTAACTGATACGACCAACTTCGTTTGCATGCACAAGATACCTAAGGAGCTGACCCAAACTCCTCTATCATTATTATGGATAATAGAACACAAATTTTTAACTATATTTAGATTGAAGTGTGATTACGTCCTGTTTTATTACTGTTATACTACCGATATAGAATACACAATATTAAATTACACTAGATGTATAATTATCTACAGGTTCGAAATGTAAACTATGGGGGTGATTATTACCCAGCAATGATACCAGATGCTGACAATCCATGTCAATACCTAGTGAAATACGATTAGCTAACATTAAACAGTAGTGTCAGATGTTCCTTTTATTACTAGTCATTCATCCTTTGTTTATCAGCCCATGTCGAAATAATTCTCATTACTACAACTTATGTTCTTTTTTGTCTCGGTAATAAGAGGAATAATTATTTGCTCTGAACACGATCATTATATACGAAGGGTTGCAATCAATACCAACAGGCCAAGAACTTGGCACATTTTCAAATAAATGGCAAATTTATAGGGTATCACCACGCAATTTTCATCGCTAGCGGTTAATTGACTCCATAAATTGCTCTACCACCATGTAGAGAAATATTTTCTCTCTGAAATAAATCTTCTCTTTATCGCCCAATTATAAAAGGAAAACGCACCGAAGAATACAGATGAACAAGCGTTAGAGTTATTTCCCCTTCCTTACACTTAATCTTCTTGAATCACCTCCCTGGAGAGGGCTCCTGGAAAACAATAAATTAAAACTGCGGCGCCTGTATAAAGTTAAAACTGTTAAGGTTGCAGGCTCATGCTTCCCAAAACAATGTGCATGACATCTATCATCCCTTATCTACAGTTACGTGCAAGGGTTTTGGGTATGACCAATCTGTCTAGAACGTTTGATATTACCGTGTATTTGAGCAGTTCTCAGATTGTCTTGTACTTCTGTCGTTATGTATTTATTTATCTTTTCTTAGAATTTCGGGGTCGTGCAGTTTGTAGTGTTTGAGGTATGGCCACATGCTGTACTAACATCCTTCTATTCTTAATCCAAGCAAATATCTTAAGACTTCTCTAAGGCTTCCACAGAAATACAAAGGTCCTGATGGAGACGGACTTAATAGCAATCCCCGTATGTATATAAAGCTGTATATAATCCAACTTACTGTAATACTTGCGTTATTTTTATTGTTGTTTTCTAGCGAATAATCCAATTAGTTCACCACTTAAATTTTACAAACAAGCGAGTTGATCAGGATAGTCAATGAAGAATCGCTGGCAAGAGTTCTAAAATTGTTACGTAACGTCAATAACCATTCCAAAACGTCCCAATAGTTTGAGAAGCAGCTATCGGACAATGTAAATAAGCAATTGTTATACATGCTAGCGTTTGATTTGTATGCCTGGGCATGTGAAATTCTCCATTCCGTTGTCATTCAATTAGTAAATGCAATAGACACTAGCGTGTAAGTAGGATCTTAGATAAGAGATGGGACTATATAGATCCACCCCTGGCAAATTCCAATGTTGATCACATCGGAATTTCAATAAGCAAACATGGCAATTTTCTCTTCAAAACAAGGACGGGTTATTGTTATTTATAACACTGCTGCCGCATCCAACAACAATTGGGACTATAATCCCACCTGACACGGTTACAAACCACCCCCTGTAAATCGAAGCGACAATAGCTGGTTTTCCTCGGCATTTTAAGGTGGGGCTAAGTTTTACTTCGTCAACAACAGCCAATCAAAGTACCGTACTAACCTGATACGAGTGCCAGTTTTGATAAAAAAAAAAACACAAAAAAAACCCACCTTATTGACAATATTTGCAGATAAACGAAAGTTGTTTCATTCTGTTTGATAAGTCCTACATAAATTCAACTTATTTCTAAGATGTTACACGTATTAAGAACGAAATTTAGTATGTTAAGTGAAACTAATGCATCCACATATCTCAACTTTTAGCTACGTTTTCGTAGCTAGTGTCATCCAAACAATAAGGCTTCATAAAAAGTAAATCAAATGCTACTTTACATTTCATACGTATTAATAAACGATATATCTAACCTGTATATTCCAATAGATAATACAGTCTATTTTAATTAGTCTAGAAAATTTGTCTATAGTCATGCAAATTAACTTACGAAAGTGTGCCAGTCACGACTGTTAAACATTAATCGTATCGTTAACCAAGAAACTTTATTTATTAGAATGTTTACAGTCTTAAGGGGCATCAAATGAAATAAGATTTAACTTCCCATTTTTCTTCATTTAAGTGAAAGTTCTTTGCTACTGGTTCATTGGTAACGTCTACGCGCTAGTAAAAAAAAGTTACAACTACAACTATGTTTTCAGCTCAGCTCTCTTGTAAGTTATCCAAAGACAAGGTGTTGCAAATTGAGATTGTGAAAGGTGATTGATACCAATGCCTGGTTGCCACGAGATCAGACAACGACAAGAAAACGAGGCAAGACAAAAACTTCGTTACATCATTCGCCTTGTGCTGCAACGATGGGTCATACCGTAACTATAAACATCATATTATTTTTAGACTATGAACCATGCCCTAACCTCTACTCATCTTGTTCTTCTTGTTCTTATGTTCGTCGAAAAAACCTAAGACTCCACCAAGTCAGGTACGCTCGATGCCTGCTCCTGGGACAATTGCGCATCAATTGACGGGTATGTTTTTCATACGACGATACAATTTCAAGATGGCGATGATTACGTACTGGTCCATTTCGGATCCATAGTGATGTTGTTTATTAACAAATTTAACGTTCAATATATTAATATAGGATATGATGGACGGGGGGGGGGGGGTCCATAGTAATGAGATTTTTTATGATATCAAATTTATATAATTATGCCTATAAAGTATAAATTGGATCAAAACACCTGGTTATGACCCATTTAACTGTGGAAAGAAAACAAGCTACTGTATGTGTATATAGGTGCCTAAGACTTTAATATAATATCTGTGTAATTCGTGCCAAATAAAAACAGCTCATCGCATCAGTTATAGCGTGGAATGTTAATGAGGGGGTAGCATGTTTACCAACAGCGTAGAGTATGTATTTTAAAGCACACGTTTATGTATATAAAGGCACGGCAACAGTTTCTGAACACAAAACATTCAACCCAACATATCAAATAGAGTGGCTAAGTCCCCGTAATGGCACACAGTTTCCATAGAAGTCATAGAATGACCTGAATGTCGACATGGAATGTAGAAAACACTAATATTTACAAATAATACAGACTTTCTATGTCTGTTTCATCTTAGCCACTTCTGACAATTGCAGTTCCAACTTGTGTTCACCCATACCCTTAAAATAATTTTACTTAAACTCCAATTTGCTCAAGACAAAGCAAAATGTTCTATCATTCTAACAACGTATACAGCATACAACACGACCGTCTCTTACTCCTAAAGAAAATATCAATTCACCCACTTTAAAGAACGTATCACTGTGTAAGTCGAGTAGCAACCAACCGCTATTCGGACTGCTTATGAACATAAAAGCTTATGAGATGAGGTTTTATTTCGAATAACAACCGAGAAAATATGTTGATCACATCGACGCATCCTATAAAAATAATCGCCAGGTATTAGTGAACTATTTAATAGTTATCCAATATCACCCCCTGTTTATCTTATCTTGTACGAGGGAAATACAAAGTCTGTGGTGATTGGAGACTTTAATATCAATGAGTTTACAGAAAGCTGATATGGGCAAAGCACCGTCCTTAAAATCTATGTGAGATATAACCGTGTTGTGCGTAATTGCTAATATAATGTATACAAGCATTTAGATCTGGAGTTTGTCTGTTAGGTAGTTGTTTCATCACCTGTCCAGTTGATCAGATCTACTCTTCATTTATGTCTCGTATATCAGGGGTCGTAGTGGGGTGAAAGTGTTCAAAAGATAAAATTTTGAAGTTAATGATTTGCGAGATCTATAAATCCCTCCTGTTGATATCACAATAATTCATTTACCTTTTGATATCGTATACTTTGATACGCGAGCTCTAGCAAGAATCCAGTAGCTGAGTACATTTCTAATGGCGGTTCTTCAACCACGCGCCAATTAAACCCTGATTACCACGGTACGGATCTGGGATATTTCGGTTTAACACAAGTCGCAAATTATTGTCGACAGGTCACTTATTGATATCCTAAACACATTATTCATTTAAAAGATGGCTGTTTAAGAACTTTACAAAGTAATAAATGAAATATCTGCTAAGATAATGGCAAAGACCAGGCCCTGCTCTATAGACTAATTGGCGCTCTAACACATCAATGCTTAAATATAATTCTAATATCTTGTGAAGCATGGTTTTATTTGGCAGAATTTTATTGTAGCAATTAAACTACGTGTCGGTTTGTGCAATAACGTTGCATCAATACCATCTGCGTTCCCCAATATATAGAATCCGTCGAAAAATCTATTTTATTATGTGAACATGTATGATATCATGGACTTGTGCACTATATTAAAATGTGTTTCTACCCCCCCACCCCCCCCAAAAAAACTTCTGAATTCTGTGTTTCTATTTACTCCGCGTTGAAAGTCTTGAATTAAACTAGTCAGACTTCTTTTAATTTCCAAACAGTCTATATATAGTGACCGAATGTTTAGTTCTCAGAAGACATCGTCTTCCCCATTTTTGGGAACAACTCTAGGAAAAGTGTTTAATGTGAACGAGAAAAAATCATTTATATATGCTTACATTTTTGTTCATTTATTTATCTGAAAAAAATGTTTCAGGCAAAATGGGTCGGTTGACAAAGCCTTGGAAGATGTACAATATGTTTCTCTTTTTATTCTCCATGTACTTCACTGTTAGTCTAATATACATCCCAGTTTAAAATATCATTATTCAAAACCACACAAACACTATTGATTTGTCCCAGTGTTGACTATTTTATTAATGTCCTTATTGTGTAATTCAAAGTGGCAGATTTTTATCAAAATAAGTATTATCATACCTGCACAACACAATTGAATATATATATTTTACTGCGTCCAGAAGCATGACTAAAATGTTACAAACTATTCGCACGGTAATTCTTATGAATTACATTTTGATAAACGGCTTTTTGTTATGTATCGATAATGAAATCTCTTACTTCCTTTCCCTTCATTTTCTTTTGTTTAGACAATATGTTGATTAACATAATATAAAACTGTATGTTTATGTTTCCATATCTATATTAAAATCTGTCATTGTTATGTATAGTTACTCTTATCTTTACGCTATCATTTTCTGGTTGTGTAAATTTATCCGTTATAAAATCTATGCAATATACTTTCCGAGTTTTGACTTGTACATCATATAATTGTGTTATTCACAATTTATGCGTCTGTTATCTATGCTGTTATATAGACAAGATATAATATGATGTTTTTATAATTTCCTATCAGGTCTAAACCTGTAATATAGTTATTTCTAAGGACTAAATAAAGTTTCTATGAAAATTACAATAAATATACCGTTTTTTATTCATAATAAAACAGATCAAGCCGATAATGATAATAATATGTCCCGTGTAGAATATACTGAACTAAAAGCGTGGAGAATACAGTTTCTTAAAGCGTTATCTAAGATAATGGTATAAACTATTTGCTCAAGATATCAATGTACAACAAGAATTGTTAGATTGTGTGCCCATTTGATTTAATCCAACATTTCTCCAGAAATTGAGAATATTATACTATTGAAACAATGAATTAATTCTAAGAGGCATTCTATGAACTTGCGTGCATTTCTTGAAAAAGTTATAATATACTTTCCTTTGTTAACTGGTAGATAAAAAAATCAAATTAGAGAATTAGTTTGTGAGATATGAGGTTTTTGAATTGGTTTCTCCTCGACTCTCTGTTATCATTTCTGTTTATGTATAAAATGATATTGCTATGTTCAGTCATACTAAAGAATGTCGTTGCTGTTCTAGCTGAAAACACATGCTTTGACAATGATATTTCTAAAACGGGTCATTATGTTCTCTGATTTGAAACGTAATGAACAAACTGGTGGTACTCAATTTTTTTTTATGAAATTATAATGTTATGATTACGGTTATTGAAGACTCAACCACACACAACGACACACAATCACAAAGGGTCTTTATCAAAAGCCAATGAGGGTCGAACAGTTAATCATGTCGGTCAGAGACTTCATTAATTGTGTTAAACAATAATAGTAATAATAATTAATAGGCCATCCCATTCTGCATAAAAGTTTTCTCTTATACTTAACTGATATTAATTATATGATATTTATAGTACATATGTGGAAGATCTGGCTATTGTCCCTTTTATAAAACACACATATAAATTTAGCACGTTGGTATTCCACGCCATTTCCCAGATCACCTGCTTTCTTGGGTAATGAAATCGCAGCGGTATCAAATCTTTATTATGGGTTGCATTGTTGCTTTGACTTCCATGAAAAACTTTAACTATAAGGGTACGTTCATATACACAAAGCAGTCATGTAAATGTGCACAGGTAATTTTAAAACCATCCATCATTACTTTTATTAAGAATAGATATCTGGTTACCTAAAGATTTGAAAAATACATAAATAACAAATCTAAATGTTTCTGTTTAAAGAGTATTTATGTAGTATATGTAATACTATGTTCCAAAGCCTTAACGCGTCTCGTGGGGTTTTAGGGATCCAATAGGGGCTGAATCGTTCCGGGTCAGGGATTTTAAGGGTCGTGCGGTATTGTTCGTGAACGTCATATTGAATAAGAACACACAAAGAGTGGTTATTGTTAATACAGTCATTGATATAGGAGGATAGACAACGCGTACATCGTTTAGTCACATATTTTGGGGATATTTTGAATACAAGGTAAGTCTCTGACAATATATCAAAATAATGAAATGTTTGAAATGTAAAACTATGATAAAGTATACGAATTTACTAGAAATATTTTAAAACGGTTAATATACCTATAGTAATCGATGTAGGGTACACAATACATCTGAAGTTCACTAATCTCGAGTGGTCTAAATTACGCGCTTCAGATCATCACTAAATATATGTCAATAAGTCAAATGCTAAGACCGTCTTTACTTTGTTAGTTCTGGGTGTATGGAATGCTCCCCCCCCCCCCCACACACACACAACTCTGTATGAATGAGTCAAGGAATGAGTCAAGAAGTTGTAGGGTAAATAAACTAGTTTGCATCGAGTGGATTCTAAGTTAATATTCCTCTCCCAGAGAGAGAGAGGGGGTGGGGAGAATGAGAGAATATGGCGACTACTATTATAATATCCATTTCAATACTTTTCATTGAAATTACTTTTAACAATAGGTGTATGAAATATCTAAAATCAACTGTTGATCGAAATGAGTCATCTTATTAAGGTAGTGACATACCTTTGAGATAAACATCTTCAATATAGTTTTGTGTCCAGTGAATTGCTGCTCGAATTTTTCTGAATAATCTTTTATTCAATAAGCAGGTTATTTATAAATATCAATAGACGTTTTGTTTGGTGTATAGCCTGGGGTGTTTATTCTAATACAGGTTATACAAAAATTTGGTAGGGTGGATACACCTTCCAACTGCAATTTTATTTTTCTTTATAGTAAAAAGAACACAAACTGTGTCGTCTTGTAGTATGGGTGAAAACATGAATACATGTAATTCAATTAAAATAAACACATTTTTCCCTTCGCACTATTGAATATAATTGGCAATTATCCTTCCTTTTTTGTGAACAATATTTTTATTTCATTTGAAAATGGATTAGGGGAAACCCTAGACCTATGTTGACTTCTCTCCTTTCTTTCCTCCTATATATGAACACAAAATATTATACTAACAAAACGTTACAAATATCATTGAACGAGGAAAACGAATTTCCTGAATATTGAATACCCGCATAGTGATATATTATCAGGTGTTCCAATAAAGTACGTGTATAGTTATTCAGCTCGACGCGCGACACCCGGAAAAACTACAAAATACGTCTATATATACATGTATTTTTAGAATGAACGACGAGCTCAGCGTTCACCCAAAACAAACTAGATCATTTCTGGACTAACTGATGGTTTATCTTTATTTCAAGAACCTCTTAAGCCCAATAATTTTCAGCGGCGAGAGTAGGGAAGAACAGCAAAGACCTACCAATACTGGATCAAAACCACAACACAGTACCTATGACCTAATGCGCCCGTGTTAGACCGTTCGGTCACATTGCTTATGGTTAAGACAAATTAGTGTGCTACACAAAGGGAGGGGGCATGGCACCACACTCTGATTACCTGTCACCAAACTGTGGACTAATGGAATTAAACTTGAACCGGGTTGGCAGTAAGAGGTTTTACAAAAAAATAGCGCTTATGATATAAAACATATGAGTATCCTTAAACTTCAATCTTAATTCTCGTCTCTTAGACTGGCTGTAACTTTTTCCCAAATATTCGTTGTCTAGAAAGCTTTTTGCCACAGATGGAGCGACATGTGGCAAACTCTTGCCCAAAAGAATGTATGAGGTTCTTCATGAAAAACTTGAGATACACAAGCTGGAAGTAGAGACAGCTAACCAGTCAATTTTCGCCCCCCCCCCCTTTCAACGTAACCAACCTCACAGCTCTTGTATCCTTCCGCCTGAAAACATGAATATTGACCAAAACCTGGCAGAAAATGTATTTTCAAACCCTTTTCTTCGATTCTACACCAAAAAGTAAACAAAAATCGCCAAGCAAAAGGGGTAAAAGGGAAAGGGAGAGAAAGACTAAAAATAACTTGGCCCTACAAATTTTAGAAATATTTAGTGATCTGTGTCCTTTTATATTTCTATTTCTTTGGATATTGGTCGATCCCGAGAAAGTTCACACGACAGTTGGAATTCGACAAAGGCCGTTGTTAGGGAAAAGTATCTGACAAAGCACTCTGTATAGGGTATTCCCGTCTCCATTGGCCCAGTTGGTGTTGAAAAGTAGGCGATTAAACCCTATTCCAATTCATTATTTATATCAGCCACTAATTATTATAAATAGGTTAAGTACATTGTCTACGATAACATAACCACAGGAGGAAGTGGACGTAAAACCCTAATACCGAACGTAGGTTAACTACATTTTAACGTGTCTGGTTGATTTAAATCCATTTCTGTTATAAAATAGTTATTTTAGAGGTTTGAAATATATATATATATATATATATAAAATAGGAAATGTTACTTGATCTCCCATAGCCAGGTTTCCGGTAGTGTGTTATTATTTATGCGTGCGGAATGATATACATGTATTATATAAATTGCAGTCACTTATTTAAAGAATTGGTGGTCGTTTTTTGGTTGTAAGACCTGATATCGTAACATTCATAAGCTTTATCCAGTCGTAAATATCCGTAGAGAAATCCAATGGCCGACCAAATATAAAACTGGCATATAGTGTATTTGCAAAAAATATCGCAGAGTTTCATATTATTATTACACAACATGCATCTTTAAAGAAGACTTATCTTGTTTTATCTAAGATGTATCCGGGCTGGCCCTCCAGCGCTATTTCAATGTTTCGCAGTCACGTATTCAATAAGATGTATGTTTGTCAATCATATATATTTTACACCATATTTATCTCTGTAGGCAAGCAAACTTGCTGTGGGTATTGTCTACATGCTCTTCTGATAATGATAATACACCTACATTCTGCATAGGGGATTATTATTACATATTTCAAATACATATGGTAAAGCACAGGATACCCCCCCCCCCCCCTCAACACTAAATATTAGATAAAGAAAACGTATGTTTTATGCACTTGTTACATACTGGGATAATACATGCACCCATTTGTATCTAATTTAAAAAAAAAACTTATATGCAGCCCAATTTGTTATAAAATGAACCGTTATCTTTTATTACCTACTGAGGGAAAAGCCCCAAAAGAGCATTATAAGCTTTTACCATTACCATAACTGAAATGTTAATTTGAGTCTACCAGTTATTCTTGTGTTGAGATGGAGCAACTTAATAAATAATTGTCTGGGATGGAAACTGTTATATAGCATGCAATTGCCCACTGAACATATTAAAGTAATCAACGTGGTAACCCTGCTCACCTTCCGCATGAATATTCACCAAAAGCAGACATAACTGCCCCTAACCCCGTTACTTATAACTAGAAGTAACTATACACCCAACCGAGGGAATTCTTAGTGGTCTGCATCCAAATATTCATAGAATGTCTTTTCGAACAGAAAGTAATTAGGCGTATTCCCTGTATAAAATCATAACTAGTCCATACACTGTTAGGGTTTAAGAAGCATGTTGAAAAATGTTATGCAATTAGCAAGAAGAAACAGTCATCTTGTTCTACTGTGAGAGTTCTGACACCTTGTCTTATTCACGGGTAAATAGTTACCTGGTTAAATGTAAATATCTACCCGGTAAAAGTAAATATACCCGATGTACATGTAAATATATATTACAAAGGAGAGATAATCAACATAATGAAACACGTTTGTCAATCTCATTAAAACCATGACACCAGAATACTTACCACGTCTATGTTTATAGAAAGTCGACTGATGGCAAACTATCTGCTTGGCAATTACATACAAAAACATATGAATTTTATTGAAAGACATTCTAATCTGAATTAGACTATAATCTGGTTTCTTTTTGAACTGATGTTTTTTTTACATTTACATCATAGCAAAATCCATCATCATCTTTTTCCTGTCAATGGACGGGGGCTTTGGTTTTGCAAAGAAGGACCTTACCCATTCACAGTGGCTAAAAGAATCATAAATTGATAAATAAAAAAATAATACAGAATATCATGACTAAAATGTATGTTATAGTACATACTAATTTTTGTAAATCTACAACTAATATTGTCTGAGATGGCTGACATAGCCTTTTGGATAGAGGGATACCTTTTCGCAATTTTTGAAGCTACTATTCAATGAATCGATTTTGGTGTACTGATTTTATATCTTCCAGATTTTTTTCTTGAAATTATGGGGTTTGTAAGAGAATATTAGATTGATTAAGAATTTGTTAACGAATTTTTGCAGACCGTCAGCTGTGTATGGAATATTCTTAGTGCCAAAAATTAAATAAGGAATCAATATTTCGATACAGGGTAGAAATCTTACTACACTATACATGTATAAGAAGTTCTTACCTATCACATGCATAATGTATCAATGGGTATTGTTTTAAAGGGGTAATTTCATATTTTTAAGTCATATTTTTAAAATTTATTAAAATAAAGTCTTGTTAAAGAATAATCGTATTAATTCTATAATTCACTATTTCCGGTTGAGAAATTGGCAAAAATGTCATTTTCAACTTTAAATTCAAACGTTTGAAGATAACTATTGAATGGGGGGGGGGGGGGCAATAGAAAAACAAGGGAGTTAATTGTGTTATCATTTCCTCTGTTAATGAGTTATAAGAGTGGGAAATAATGCCTATGGTCGTATAATAGTGAGTTGACAACCTATTGAGCGAAAAAGGCAGAAAGGCAGACTTTTTCTGAAAATATGAAATTGTCGCTTTAACAAACATTATTCAACGCCATATCTTTGGGGTATAAATTAGATGATAACTGGAACACAACTAATTGCGGGTTATGGAAGCCATGCGTAGTCATAAACTTGTTTTCACTGGGTGTGGTTTTTGTTATTTAATCATAAATTTAATGGTCCCCCACAGTCTGATATTGATGCGTAAGTATTGTTAAGTAGAAGTACACACAAAATGGCGGTAAATTCTTAATCTATACATTATCTTACTAACCATATTATTATCATTTCAAGAATATAGCCTGACAAGATGGACAAAATTAGATCTCAAATCCTGCGAAAGTGTATCCTGATTCAAACGGTCATATCTAAGTCAACATCAATGCAGTTATTAAGTCTGCATAATTAATATACGATAACATCATTTTTTTCAAAATTTTCTGAGGAGGTCACTTTACAGCTTTCTGAGAATTTGGTCCACTTCAACCGAAATTAAACCCATGTTGAAATAATAATCATATTCTAAATAGATAGTCCAAATGAATGAATACAGGAAATATGAATTTAACTAAAGGACGCCTTAATAAATGTCTAACGAAATGAACAAGTTCCTAATCAAAAATCTATTAAGAAAGTGGGCGTCTCAGAATTTAATTTTATTTTAATTGGTTCACCAGTTTTTAATTTCACAGTCATAACCTTAGCTTCGTATGTTACTCTTATCTAAGAAACGGGTCACTATTCCCCAGATTGCATTTGATATAATTATCACTGCTGGATTTTAAGTAATTAATTTAAAGTACCATGTAGTTCTATATTTATTTATTAAGCATTCCAATTAAGATGAGTAGGATGGTGTATGATCTATCATCTAAATCGGTAATTAAATTAGATTTGAATTTACACATTTTCCGATGAATAGACGGTAGGTCCTACTTATAACGTGGTAGGAAATTAAAAAAAAGGGGGAAAAGACATCATATCTTAATTCTTGGGCTATTTCTATATTCTATAACCTGAAAAATAATTGAGGTCGTGTGGTAGCCCAATTTTACTTCTAAAGTCAAGTTTCTCTTCCGAACCTGTCACAACGGGCATATTTATTAATGCAAATTGTTCAACAACTTCAACGAAACGACTAACTGATATATTATTATGCTCTACATTTGATCTCCATCGGTGGTCGGTGCGACAACTTGAAACTCCTGAGTTTACTTTGAGTGAAAATGTCTAGAGCAACCAAAAATATTAGTTTTTTAAATTGACTGACAGTTAATGTTTCTTGTGTCAAGTCAACTAAGACCAGCAGACGTGACCAATTGCTTTTCAAACATGGAGGTCAAAGTTTAAAACTGTCAAGTACATCCAGACAGTTTTTCCAGAAGGAACATGTTGCGAGTTCATTTAACCGTTTAAAAACGGTCTTGTTGATCGATTAAAAAACATTTTTGAGGATAATGCATGGTCTTTACAGGTAGACGTCACACTAGTGGTGTATAGAAAGACATTTTTGGATGACATTATAACTAATACGTGTTCGGGTTCAGCACGACATATCTAGCTTTGGGAAATATTTGAAGTGAATTGTTTCATACACTCTGTTGGATATCATTGGAAACACCCAACACGAGAATGACTACACCGAAGGTAAGACATTTTAAATTTATTTATTTTCTTATGTAATAAGTTTTTATTCTTTATCTTAGAGAAGGGGGGGGGGCAACTCCTTGTCTCATATCCCACCAGTCCTGTTTCAGCCATGGAATGCATTCTAACGACCATACACCAACTTACGGGCTATTAGAATCACGATACCGTTACCAAAAGCCCTTTGACACATAACGTTAGTGTGTCAGAAAGGCTTGTGTGTTGAAATGCAAAGTAAACTGAAACAAACTTATCTGGAAAGATGTCATCCCTTGGTATTTTGTTAAATTTAGATATGGCATAGCCCTGCGGCATATCTATCCATAATTGCACAGCTGTATGTCAACCGGTTGGGAAGTAAATTAACATATTCTCTGTATTAAATGTACAGAGCATCCTTCCTGAAGACAAATAACTATTGACTTGGAATATAGATTTCTGTCGTAAATGGCCGCCATATGCAAACATTAGGGTACGTTAAATAACCAGTTCAATGTCAATAAATATGAAAATAGAAGCGGAATAATTCCCGAAGTATACCTAATGTTTTCAACTGAATTAAACTGTTTGTTTTCAAGCGAAGCTGATTGTAGACAGATAGCGTAAGTTTCGTATGTAGAACACCTAAACCCTGAAACCTGTGCAGTCGTGCTTTCCACTATCGCACCCAGTGCTTCGTCTCACTAAATAAATAACCGTTAATTAAATGTATCCTGTTGTCTGACGATACAAATCTGTAATTAATTGTCGTTTTTAGATGTATACATATACAAATGTCAGTATGATTGACAGGGTGATTGGCAGTGAGTCGTCTATGGTCATTTACAACAATAATAAGATAAATGTTCCCAGAACAAATTGTTTGAAGTGGGTTAGGTCATGTGCCCCGATAGAGCGTATATTATAATACGCGTGTTTGGAAAATGTTTTGTAGCACACACGATCATATAAAATAAATGTTTTGCTATTATAAACATGTTCTAATAGATGGCAACAAGAAATAACGCAAATAAAAGTACGAAAAAACACAGAAAATTGAAACAATAATATAAATTTTGTATGATTCCTTGCCGTAGATGTTGGTGGGTATAAATACAAATATCACGAGACGCTTAAGGATAATACAACAGCATGAAATCAAAAAGAGCACAATACACGTTTGGGGTGGTCATAGCTTATACATGTTGGATTATGATTGTCGATTTGAAAATCAGTTCGACAAGAATGTTTCTTTGGCATCAATATCGTCTTTTGTTCATAGTACGTTTGATTATGAGTGACATGTATTTTGGGTTGAAAGACAACAATCCAAACTCATTTAATTATTCGTAATAAGATGGAAAAAGGGATGATTAAGTGGGTAATTTGCGAAATCCGACAGCAAACCGCGACATTGCCCAAAAGCTTCGAGATTACCAAGTTCATGATAACTAAGTTTAACATATGCACATGAAATTTATGCATAATATATAGTGTATGGCGTAATATAGTGTATGCCGTACATGAAATATATGCATAATATATAGTGCATGCCGTACGTGAAATTTATGCATATTGAAATATTCCATGTGTCTTTCTGAGACATAATGATTGATAACTTCTTGTAGATCCTCATCTTGAAAAACGAGCTAACACATCAAATTAAAGACTATCAAAGTGATCGCTGTTTAATCTTTGATGGTTATCAATTCTTTTTTAAAAAAAGAAATCAAAGGGACTATCTTCCTTGGACGGTTAGAATGCGCTATTTAGGAATTTAAAAAATATTTTTTTTGCAATCTTCTAGCTAGGAATTAAATTTTTAAATAATTTCAAAAACTATTTGTTACTTGTCAACGTCCTGGGGTTCTGCTGCGTGGTTGTATCAATTTAGTCTTCCTTTGTATCTGAACATGAAATAGTTCCAATAATCTGAAATCATGTCGGGGGAAATGTTTAATGCTAAAGGCAAATTCTTAAAACATCCACTAACTGTTCTAAGGAGTGATTTTGATTATGCATTCATTAAACGTCAATGCAAAACACCGAATAAACAACCTTCACAAAGACGTTGGTTATGACAGGAAGTCTTGCAGAACCGAGATGCTTTTTTGCCAAAGGTCCCAACTTGCTTTAATGCATCACAGCAATCAAACGATATCTAAAGCGTCAAAGATGTGATTATTGTTAATTATTAGTTCTATCAGAATTAATATTAAAACTGTTTATGTGTCATTTGTGAAAGCGCTATTGGTGTAACGGATTATTGTTAATTATTAGTTCTATCAGAATTAATATTAAAACTGTTTATGTGTCATTTGTGAAAGCGCTATTGGTGTAACGGATAAGGTAATAAGTTACGTTTAGCTCATGCTTTCCTTTTCATTATCTCCCTTTGGATAAATAGATATACATGTATACTCCTCCTCCCATCCTGATACTGAAATACAAGTCAAAGCAATGAGTCCCATTAGATCTAAGTTGTCCAGTGTACTTTGGATATGCCTAATCTGTGTTGAACACACGATACATCTTCTCATATGGGCAATTTATATTCTATCTATGTGTTTTGCTCTCTTGTCCTATTTCAATGTATGTTCTATATTTGTGTTGTTCTTTTCTGCCCTTTCTTAATTAATTTATGTTCTGTCACTGTGTTGTGCTCTCCATTCCAGCTCGATGTTCCATTCTATTTTTGGGTCGTGCTCCCCTTTCTTCGCTGTGTGTTGTTCTCATCAGTACTATCTCAGTTTATGGACTATCATTGTGTTGTTCTCATCCCTACTATCTGAATGTATGACCCACCATTTTGTTGGTGTACCAGCTCCATTTATGGTGTACCTTTGTGTTGTTCTCAAGTGTAGAAATCTTTTAATCGATCTTCCTGTTGTTCTCATCAGCGCGTCTCTTAATCAATCTTTCTTTGGTATCAATAGTTAGACGGTATCGGGATAAATTCATTTTTAATTCATGAAACCCCCGTTAGTTTGCATGAGGTTTGAGTAGATACACACCATATATATGTCAGCTATAGAAATGGCATTAGATATTCTGATAGAATCCAGACAACTCCACAGCAAGAGTCGTGCCATTAGTAAATGGAATCAGTCATGAATATTTTATTTGCTTCCAGTAGATAAAAAGGTAAACACGGAATGAATAACAATATCACTGTAACACCATGTACATCCAAGCGCTTTGTAATCAAATATTTAAGCCAAAGCAATTCACTGTCTTATAAAACGTAGCATAAAAACAATTGGCTGAACTGCATTCGGGTAGAAAACCCTGTAACTTGTTTTTCTATTTTTATTTCATTGTTTCACTCCCCTCTGTAATGTTAAATATTTTATTTATAAGAATCCACTTTAGTTCTTTTTCATGTGCGTGTTATAACTGATTCCTACGTTTGTATTACATGACAATAGAAAACTGTTTTTCAGTTTGTTACATGACACTGTAAGGTCACTGTCAGAATATCGAATAATACATTTATATACATCATGATCTTTAAGTTCCATGTAGTCAAAAGTGGCCCCCGATATTTTTGTTATCATTGATTTCATTAATATACCGAAAGCACGCGAACTGGTGATTCGTTTGAAGTCATGGTTGTGTTTATGTTAAATACGTTAAATGCTGTTCCTTTCCTTCTATGCATACATGTTGGTAGAAATGTATCCTGCCCCAACGGTGAAATTATTAAAACAGTAGTAGGCTCCCGTATGTTTATATCATTTAAAGTAATTGTAGATTCTTCACTAATTCAATGATGCCCACAGGGGTGTAATTTTGTTTGATAAGGTAATGCAAATTGCACATTGCATGCTTTCGGGTATATCTCATGTGGGTAGCTCAAAATTTGTTTTTATTAATGCCTACTCCCGGTAAGTATTTCATTTCTGCAAATAAAATACAAATTTGAAACATTAAGCCAGTCTACATTTTTGAACAGTAATGGGTGGCTGGTGGTTTAGTGCTTTTACATAAGTGTTGTTTAGAACCCACGCTGATACATGAAAAGAATTTAGAAAGCTCAGTTAATGTTTAGGGGGTGGGGAGGGCTAACTTGTTTAAAGCGGAAATGTCATATTTTCTAAGAAAGTCAAAACATTATTATTTCTATGTCGTTTGCTCAATAGGCTATCAACTCACTTATTATACGATCATAGGCAATATTTTCCACGCTTATACATCTCTCACACAGGAAATAAAAGCACAATTACCTTCCTTGTTTTTCAATTTCCCCATGCAATAGCTATCTTCAAGCGTTTGAATTTGAATTTGAAAATGATATTTTTCCAATTACTCAACTGGCAATAGTGAATTATAGGATTAACAGGATTATTCCTTAACAAGGTGTGGCTATTGAAAGATACCATCTATTTTAAGGCATTATTTTAATATACTTTAAAAATATAACTTAACAATATGAAATTGCAGCTTTAAGTTATTCATTCATTAAGGTGATGTTTAATTCTTATTTACGTAGTTTTATAGATGGCTGTCTTTCTTGACTTCTGGTTTCCCATGGAGTATTTTCTCTCACATTCAATGTCTTTGTTCGTAGGGGTTTACACCACCAATTCCATATAAGTTTTAGAATATTCGGCACGTAAGCAGGGGTCATTTCTGTAGAAGGGAAACGTAGTACTGTGGGTCGTAAACCCACGAGGATGAGAAAGCACCCAAACCACATTCCCTCAACTCAAGGATCGAACCCACCACCGCAGGTCAGATGACCGACTGTCTAGAGCTCGAAGTGTGACGCTCTAGACATCTAGGCCATCACGATCCCGCTTAAAAATGTCCCGTTATCCGTGTTATGCACCCGTATTATCTGTATACTAACCGGTTTACAATACAAAATTTAATGGTGTTGAGATTGGTCAGTTAATTTGTAGTGTAAACGGGTCAAACATAACAGAGCTGTACTGAGAAACGTGCCAATCTGGCCCAATGAAGTTAGGTGGTCTCGGACGGTTTAAATATTCGTGGTGTAAACGCTGTCCGGTCTCTGAACGGATTTCTGTACATGTGTTAGTATTATCTTTGACCTTTTAACCTTTATGCCCAATATCAATTTATTTAATTTTTTTGTGAAGGGTTCCAGGCACGGTTCCGAGAAGGATTATTGAATAGCGATAGAAAGAGTGTAATTTATTGAATTTTGTCGTGATCTGGAACGGTATCTAGTACGATACACCTATCGCGGCCAAGTGGTCAGAGAGTGCTTACTTTTCTCGCTTATTATATTGAAAAAGGGATGCATGCCAGTAACTTATGCACTGTCAGTTATATTTAAGTTAGGTAACCGATTTTGAGAAATTAAATAAAGATTGGCACCTTACTTTTCTAATGAAGACAAGTCTAGGCAATATAGTGTGCTATAAGGGAAATTTTGATCGAACAGCAGCACTATACGTCCTACTCTTATATTGAATCCCATTGCCAGGGATTTTATTACGTAAATACAATAAGTTACGGCACATCGGTTTTCGCTCTTCCTGAACTACTATGCTAGGCACTGTCCTTGTCCTGCATAACTGCCACAGCGTAACCGCGCTGTAAAACTAATTTTAAGAGGTGTGTACGCAATGGAGCACTGATATAATAACTCCTTAAATACAGCTAATTAATGAATGTACATAAATAATCGGCTATAGATTTTTAATTAACACATATGAAGTCATTTTATTCTAATAAAAACTCGCCTTGTGACAGACTCATTATTGATATTGTTAAAAACCTTTGTTTGTGAAGCCAGTTAGTTATAACAGCATTTACTTAGTAGAAACAAAACGCCCAACACCTTTCATTGTGAGGGCCGTCTATCTTTAACGCTTATCTCAGTTAGACAATTGCAAGCACAGTGAAACAGGTATGTATTCCCTGGTTAACAATTGCCTACATCTTTCTGTGATGCGGCAAACCTCAAAGGAGCCATGATCAATAATAATAAATAATGGACAAAACGCATGCGCACTCATCGCTTCCTCACGCGCTCACGAGGTAAAGGATAACAGTAGTGTTGATATTTAGTATACATGTTGTATAGTAAAGCCATATACACGCCATTCAGCCAATGGTATACGCGTAAATACTAAATATCTGTTTGCTGTAATATATGTAGACAAAACATAAATGAACCTGCCTCATACGCAGTGGCACTCATACAGTGACATTCGATAACTGACATCTTAGCGTGTGGATTATGTGACATAGTTTTAAAAAGTTTATCTGACATCTAAGGGTACCTATCGCTGCAATTGTTATCTTGCACAATGGAGTTGGATTTAAACAGCATTTTAGCAGTTACATTGATATTAGCTCAGGTGAGATAAAAAAAAATATTCTACTAAACCCTAAACTTTACCAAAGTACTTTACTTATAGGTGATGGCGTTTATAACCCAGTGGCGGAATACAACACATGTAGACTACTTTCGATTTTTTAGCCGTCTTATGGGACAATTACCATATATAAAAAAGATTACGTATAACACGTAGTTGATAGATGGATTGATTGTAACATCGATTACTAATCAATTTATCGATGGTAAAATCGTCATCTAAATGTCAAACACTGATGATTATCTAATCGAAGTCGAAGAATAAATGTTACTAGAGCATTTCAAACATGAAATATGCTGTTGTGATCAATTTTGAAGAATGCTTGATTTTATTTCCAATTACAAAATTAATGGTAACATTTCACCTGTACAACCGAGAGTTTAATATAATCGACTTTCATTCTTTACTCAAAGAGAGATAAAAACGATTTCACAAAAATGGAAATCGAAACCCAAGTGTTCAGTCATCTGTTATAACTTCTTTTTATATATATATTTCATTTTAAAGTTATGAAATGGAGAGCATTCTTTGTTATTTTTTGTTTATACACAAAGAGTCTTCGAAACCCACTAATTGTATATAGTACTCTTAGGTCAAAATTAAAGTTATATGTTGAATTGATGTGTGAGATCCTAGTCTGTGTACGCCAATTACCGATTTTAAGTTCAATATAAGATAGATTAAAGCCAAAGTAAAAATAATACGTAAACTATATAGAATTTTTCGAGAAGAAAATGTAACTTTTTACAGCGTGTCACACGATTAGTCGAAATAACAACACAAATCAACCTATTTCTAAACTTCTAAACCCATTTTTTTCTCGAAATCAGAGGGTTTTATATCATTTAATGGGCAGCTTTATGATAACAAAAAATATGCCCCCGTAGTGTGAAAGATACATGTTGTGTGTGATATTTATTTGTACAGTTAATACTCGTGGCTTCAGATAATAAAGAAGGATGACATTGTTCACATTTCCTTTTAAAGCTAACATGACTCTTTCTTTTTACACTAAGAGGGAAACTTGGTAGTTAATATATACATGATGTCACCGCACGTACCGGCCATTCTTAGTGTGGACAAAACTAAAATATACACTTCGCCATTTACAATTCATTTTGACCTTAGCAAATATTGTTTCTTCTTAGGGCAAAAATAGTAGCATGGGGTTCAGCAAATATTACTGTATAATCAAAACGAGCCCAGCTTGTTGTGGTGTATAATAAATACAACGGTAAGATGTATATTCTACACTTGATGAGATGAAGAGCTAGATCCAAATGAATATGACTTCAATTATATTGGTCTTCATTCGTTTCGCTTTACTAAGTTTGAATGTATCGCGGGTGTTAGAAAAAATAAAACGAAATCTGATGAGCAAACAGCCTTTTTTTATTTGCCAATAATAACAGCTTATTTAGTTTGAAAACAGAATCACTTTCTATGAGGAGATTTCTTTTGAATTTCTTGTAAAAGAACTACTCTGATGTTATCGGGTACAGGGCCAAATTACGTCCTTTTCATACAAAGATATCCACAAGGATAGGAAAATAATCTTAAACACCAAGTTTTAGTGTAGAAAATAATTCTATTCTTCTGACAGATTTAATCGTGGCTTAGTTATAAAACATTATGATTTTAGATATCTTTATATGGAATCCATTAAACTCAGGCTGTCGCGCATTGTATTTCAACCTCTCATCGTACAAGAGCAATTTAAATCACTAAAATGGACACCCGATTTAAATCTTTACGTGTTAATGGAGAAATGAATACTGTTATCTGACGAAGAAACTGTCCACTTTTCTGGATATATCACACGTATTCACAAGATCGTGAAATTATCAGGGGATATTTCTTTCCTGACAAGGATGCTGGTGTTAAAGGTCAGATCAGTAGTCAATTGAATTAATGTAAATTTCGAATCGGTTATTGAGGAAGGACTATTCTGAAACTAACGATTTTTGTTTTGAAATAAGAGCAAATTGTTCTGCTCAGCTGCTTCATTACGAAGTAATTAAAGTTTAGAACTACCTCTACGATTTACGAATATGATACCACGCTGTGGATGTTGGTGAAATAAAATATTTTGATCATTTAGTAAATATAAGGCCAAGCTGTTGGTTTTGGTTACGTTTTTTCGTTGAAGAGTCCGACCTAAAATTTGGCACTTGACATCAAGTTGTTTCCACCCCTTCTTGATCTGTAGGCTAAGCTTCAAATCAAAAATAATATATCTAATGACTATTTCAAAGGGTCATTCCAAACTTTCCAGTTAGCACCGATGAATTTTTTAGGTTTACACCAATTGTGAACGTTGTTCAATTTTTGTATATGGACAAAGCAATTAATGTATAGACTACCATGTAGACCTACATGGAAGCTAAATTAAGTTAAATTTATGACCTTCTCCAAACCATGTCACCAGAACAGTTGCTATAAATTGATATCCATCTTTTGACGACGACCATGTTTGCTCAGTTTATTGACAATAACTCGACAAAGGTTGTAAATCGTTTTGGGGAATAAATAACAAATAGTATAATTTTAAACTGGTGTCAGCTTGATGTCTTATTTAGTTGCCACGTCAGACGCCTGTATGCATTGCGTTTAAATAATTGTCCTATTACGTCACACTATTTGTTGTATTGCGTCACAGACCCGTTATTTGAGTAAACTATAGTGATGGACTAGACATGAAGGGCGGTTATTATGTGAACTCCTCTTCTCTATAACCTGCATTATAGTCGACAGCCCCCCGGACACACTTGTTTAAGCCTCTTATAGACATGATTAAACTCAAATCGCTCCCACTGATAATCGTCCCAACTAATTTCACGCTGAAAGCCTTTCTTATTAAAAGGCGATGTACGCATGTCGATGTTAAAGCAAACTATCGTTGTATCTCCTATCAGATTTAAAACAGCGGGTTGCATAGACTGATATTGAAAGTAGATAACAAATCTCGAACTCTTAGAAATTCATTAAAAGCTTACTGCATGTGTATCTTTTAGAAACTCGCAGATTCATACACGCTTGAGTAAACGATTGGTAAAGACTCTAACCCAACTATACTTCAAAGTAGATCATTATTTAGTCTGGTTAAGTAATCTCTTTCAAAATTTATTTGCCCAAGCTACGCGTATAACGTTATATAATTGATTATACAAAAAGATGAATTAGCTTCATCGGTTTGTATACATGTCGACATGTACGATGAATAGAGGATTAAAAAACCTGGCTGTATTATTCCCCGAAAAAGTTAAACATTTTATAGTTTAAATACAGGTATATTGTAAACGAAAAAAACATACGTAATATAATGTTCAGAACTGCTCGATTCACATACTAAACACTTCCAGAATCATGGTCATCTTTGAAAAGGTACACGTATTATTCGGGTTATTTATCTGTATGAAGTGTTCTTTTACATCTAAAACATACATGTATGCACATAAACTAATTAGCTTATTGTCTTGTAATATTGAATATACGACCAGAATTCTAAGATATGTATGAAACATTCATTAAAACCATATTAAGTATGTTGAAATCTCCTCAACGATATACATAACTCTTATGATTTTTTAGGGTGTTACTCATGAAATCATTGTTATCGATGAAAGATAACCTGACGCTAACAATTTGAGGACATCCTTTGTAATGGTGGGTGTGTTGGTACACTCTGACCCGGAAATGGAAAATGCTTGATTAAGCCATGTTACTTTGTACTTATACACGTATTTCCTAATAGATTTATTTCATTTGAATATATGCTGTTGGTAAATGTGATTTAGTTTAAATTTAGCAGATGTTTTGTTAAGAAGCGTTTAATGTTTTATAGTAAAATCGGACAGTATTTTCTAAAATTGCAAAAGACCGACTTTAATGCATTCCCGGAGATTCTTCTTTCCAGAAGAAACATATACATGAGTAATAATTCATTTGTTTCCCTTCCTCGTGTCTTTTTTTTCAAATTTTACGTAGTCGACACAGCTTGATGGCGTCACCAGTTAATGTGCACCTGCCAAGAAGGGGATTAAGTTCTCGCAAATTGATTTTGGATTAAAAAAAATATCATCTGGTTCAGGTTGTAATTCTCATCCAAGTTTCATCTTATTGAAAAGGACACATGTAAGCCATATTGATATTGCCTATACAAATCAATTTACAGGAAATCATATATTGACCTGAATTAACATTACATGACACGCGAAACGTGAATGGGAGATAATAGACTTTATGGTAGGATATATGAATCAGGTTTTCTAAAATTCAAATTTGATTAAGTGCGAAAAATCAAGCACGGATAAATCTGGTAAATTCTGAGGTTACTAAACATGTTTTCTTTTTCAAAATGACTCTTATTACAACACTATACAGCATTACATTAACAGTGTAGTCATTATAAACAGCATTTGACAATATCAGTTCACCCAGCTCCAAAACAAATAATCATTAGGATCAACAGTCACGGTATACTTACATATTTAGGGCTCGATATAATCAAAATCGTTATTACAATTACAATGTACACAGACGGGCGAATTCGACTTGTGTATTTCATATAAATATGAATATCTCAAAAACACAAATTCTCAATGTATTCTTAATTCTATTGCATCTTTAATTTCACATTTTTCCTTTAATTTCACGCTTTGCAACATGTCTGAACAAAACTGAGCATTGGTGCATAATTAGAGAACACAGATAATGTTATTGTAAGACATTTTAACTACAAAAAGCGCGATACTAATTTGACTGGCATGAAATTGATACCTGAAAAATCCTTAAAATGGCACACGAGCAGAGAATTCTCTAAAAAAATAGATTATCTTGTTCTGAAATATTTTGTAATGAAACATATTTAGTTAGAAGTTGAAAAGTTATTACTTCCAATTTTACACCATATGAGAGAGCCTTATGCCATTTGCATCAAAGATTATGTTCAGGGAAAGATAATTTAGATGCATGTATAGCGCGTGAGAAAAAAAAAAGCCTGTTGTATACGACAGAGAGATAGATACACGTAAACTGTTGTGTGTTTGTTATCCCAATTCACCCCTAAATGGGTCGTAACCCTACCTTGACAGACTCCTTTAATTCGCTTGATTCAAAGAATTCACCGGTCGATCACACAAATTATCTCCCTTGTATAGTATTGGTCTTTATAGACCGTTCCTCAAGACTTGCCGTTCTCCCATATCGATAACTTTATTATGTATTATTAACCTACATGACCGCAATCAATGGTACATCAAAGATACATTGATTAGTTTACAAGTATCAGTTATTGTACAATATTCTCAGCGGATAGTTTGGGTATACATGTATATGTGTTTTCTATTACATACCGACTCCTGACAATATCTAATCATGCACTTAACGACCTGTGTTTTATCGATATGAGATACATGAAGAAAAGTCTAATAATAAACAAAGGAAATATAGAGGTGGTTATTAAAGATAACAATTGCTTGTTAAATGTTTTAATAAGCTTTGATGTCTGTATTAATCAATCTATATGTAAAGAATTTTGTAGCTTGTGTTTTTAATATTCTTTTAATTAAACCCTGGGTAAAGAGTACTTGTATAAGACAATACATCTTAAGTGATAAAGTAACTGCTCACCAAAACAATGACATAACAAACGGTTTAGCAGTGCAGTAGAGACTGCACAATTTGTTAATTTCCACATGGAAGTTAATACCGTAATACCCAGATGGAAAATTTACATTTTAGCGTGATTTGGTGTGTTTTAACATTGGTTACTGCTTGAGAATACATTTCAAGGATGTATTTTTAACATTGGTTACTGCTTGAGAATACATTTCAGAGATGTATGTATACATTCATGGATTCAAGCAAGACGCTAAAACTTGCCTTGCTATCCCGGATGGATCGACAGCATTCACGGAAGTCACGTGCAAATACGACACTGTGAGTTGCATTCTAAACCTATTTTAAGAAATTTAATTGTGTTATTCATTGTAGATGTAGACATGTAATTGACGTGTATTAATACATCGATAACAATAATAAAGTATATTTGTATTTGTTACACCAGTCTGTTACGATATTTAGTTTGGATTGACATGTCAATATATTGCCAGACTAGGGTCAATATTTTTGTTATTGGTTGACGTGGGAACGCTTTTTATGTCAGACAAAATATATAGAAATCTTTAGGGATATACTTTTATTAAAAAAGACAAAAATACAGCAAAAAAAAAATACAATTAAAACAAATATTAAAAACACATTAACACAAAAAGAAACTAAAACAAACGAAACCTAACAAATTGGCTATGATTATCAAACTCTCTGGACTATAAAGTATTTTATTATGTACTTAGAAACTAGTGTTTATTAAAAACGAACATTGTTTTCGCTTGAGTGGGGACATGGAATTTGGTTTTTAACACAAAAAGTTTTATTGTCTTGCAGAATTTATCGTATCGTTTATGTTAGGAGACAAAGATTGGTAAAAGAATTCTAAAGTTTTCCCAACGTACATAAATATGATGGCAATTATTTTATCTAGATCGCCCTCCGTTGGTTTCAGCAGATCCACTTCAAAGGCGTATAGATTAATATACATGTATGTATCTTAGCAAGTGACTTTCAAGTTTACTAACGCTTGTCATCTTTCAATAAACATTTGAAAGACACCTATTGCATGACACCAAAACGTCTCCGCAAAAAAAAGTCTTGTCAATTAAAATAAAGTCCCAACTTCGTACATATACATGTATGAGTTGTTTGGCAGACATGCATTCTGAAAGACAACATACCTTTACTCAAGCATTTTATAAAGTTATTTTACCGATTGAAAAAAAATATTATTGTCTAGCAGGTGTTGTTGATATTATTTTCATTTTGTTAAAACAGCTTGAACTGAACAGTTTTAAGGCTGCACAAGTGCACATGGATGTAAAATAAAAGTTGTTATAGCAATTTGGGAATATTATAACGGTGACATTTCCTCGCCATATTCAAATCACCTTTTAACCTATGTGGAAATCGTGAGGAATAATATGATTATGTGTAATGTTTATTTGACAGATTTATTATAACAAACATGGATGTTTAATGGCGCTGAACTAATGCATAATATAAACAATATATACCATTCGTAATAGCTTTCAGCAGAAATGGAAAGCTGACTTAATGATCTTTTACGTGTCGTTTAATGTCTATATTTAGACATTACCAGTTAATAAGCCCTTCAAGTTTACATGTAAGAACAATGGGTCCCAAAACTTTTTGTTGTAGCTTTCTGTTACATTTGTGACCTATAGGTAAGTTGACGCATATATTTGTAGCTTCAGCTTCGTAGAAACATTTACGGCACATCCCAAGATTGCCGATTTTGGCATTTCTCAAACCCAAAATCCCTGCACTTGCCAACAGATTTGCGATACTAGATGACGACATGTCGAACTCCCTGACATGATCGAAATATATTTCTAAAGCACATGTGGGGTAATTACACCTAATTATTAATCAATATCAGGATCTAATCATTAATGCATGTGGCAGCGGAATGTACCTTAATTACATTGTTAACCAGTTGATGGTGCGGTACCTGTCATAATTTTAGGTATTTAGAGATAATTATTCTCACCTTACCTTGACACCTGAAGAGCTTTATTATCGGTATATAGTTTGTTTATTAAGAATATATACATGCTAAGAAAATCGCCTAACCCCGCTGGGCATTCCTGTCGACTAACTGTTTTGACGGGACTCCCGTTCAATGAGAATACGTTTCGTTAATGGGCGCGATCATGGGTGCGCTGATGATGGTAATGATTACGGCCACTGTTCAATTAATAACCCATTGTACGTTTTCCGTGACACATCTGAAAACCCGTCGTGTTTAATAACAATGAAAATAAAAGGCAAACGAAAATATTCCTTTTTGCCCTGTCATGTGAGATGTGAAAGTCAATATTTAGTGTATTTATTAAGTGGAGTTGATTATTGTTCCCATGACTTGTGAATGTTGAAAGTTTTAAAAAACACTAAGAAAGGATTAATGAAAATATCTCTGAGGTAAATGTGCATTTCTATACCTATTAAGATTTGGAATATATACTAATGGATTTTAAAGTAAATAGAATGTCTTTCTATTATGTTTTGTTTCTGAAAACCTTAATTGGTTTTTACGCTTAAGCAAAACTTATTAAGATTTCTAAAATACGAGTTAATGCGCTAAACTGATGTCTTTATAGATGTCTTTAGCAATCTTAATTCGACACTCAAGAAACACCAATAACTTAAGATTTTGCAGACGTCAACTAATGTTTTTATCAAGTATTCTGAGATGTTTTTATACGGATTTCAATAGACTACTGATTATTTAATCGTATTAATTTAGATCTCATTATGTTTTCGCCCACTGTCATAGTTACATGTACATGTCGGGTTATTTGCACAATATTTTTGTGACTTTAAATGGATGTAAACTTACTGTCATTGTTTTACCTATCGTAGATTGTCACTTTAATATAAATAGGTCAGCCAGAACCAAATTAATGGCTTCGCCTTTCAGGATCATGCATTGCCCTTCTTTAATTCTATCTTGTAAAGGGGGTGGGGGTGGATGGCCGAATGGTTAGCGTGCGCGCGTTGTATCATGCGGTCTGCCATTGAGTCAACTGGCGTGGTATCAAATCCCTGGTTGTACGTGAAAAGGAGTAGGGTCGCCTGTCCAATCTCGTGAATTTTCTCCGGGTACTCCGGTTTCCTCCCACTGCTAATGACCCCAACGCGCAAGCGAATTATTGAAATAAAATTAAACCATATGTTAGTTCCGAAATGACATAGTTTGTGTCGAGTGGACGTTAAACCCCATTTCTCTCTTACTAGCTCCCTCTCGCTATCTTGTAAAAATAAAGGAATACCGACATAGATACTTTGGTATGATGTTCCTTTAAAGTTCCAATAGCATTTTTTTAAGTTATATTTTTAAAATTTATTAAAATAAAGCCCCAAAATAGATTGAACCTATAAACAGTCCTACCTTGTTAAAGAATAATCCTATTAATCCTATAATTCACTATTGCCAGTTGAGAAATTGGCAAAAATATCATTTTCAACTTCAAATTCAAACGTTTGAAGATGGCCGTCAATTGTAACTATTTCCTCAATCAACCAGTGTCACCCTTTCTACCCCCCCCCCCCAAAATTTTGTCCATGATCGTATAATAGTGAGTTGACAACCTTTTGAGCAAATAACATAGAAATAATTATATTTTGACTTTCTTAGAAAAAGTGAAATTGGAACTTTAAAGCAATTAGAAGAATCACCTTATTATGTAATCACTTTTTATTACAATATCATAAATTTTAAAGAGGCAATATGACAGAAAATCAATAACATTTACATGATTTTTGCTAAATACTAAAACAAGTGTTATTAAATCAATAGATATATTTGAGAAAAAGCATTTATCTCGATGTTAGCGGATATAATTCATATAATGTAAAATTGAAATTCATATTATGTAAAATTCAAATGGTGATATCTTACCTCGGGATCGATATATTTCAACAGTTTTGAACCGTTGATTGATTCCTGGCATGACGTTAATTCTGAATTGTTTTCCAATCAAGAAACCTATACTGTATATCTATTGGAACGGTTTGTGTCAGTTCCATCGGTGTAGGTAATTGTCTAGAAAGGGAATTTTGCAGATAATGTCGATACTAATTTCTATACTGCAACCGGATTCGTCCTGTCTGCATCGATTTACGAATAATTAATGAATAACACTCCATTATATCTTTCTAACAATTGTCTTAATCACATTAGTATTTACAAAACATAAGATTGTGGAATTGATTTTTATAAGATTATGTTTACGACGAAGCGAAGACAGATAACTATAAAAGATTAAATTTTTGCTTATACTTAATTAGTCGATAAGCCTTCAGATAAATTTTAAAAAACGTACGGAGTCTAACCTAATGCGATTAATTTACCTATGTGAAAACAAAGATGTTATGATTTGAATTTTTTTTTACTTATATTTGAGATTGACCGATAAGCTTAGCAGTCTATACCCTCACAATAAGATCGAAGACGATTAAGATTTATCTATATGGAGGGGATGTGATGTATCCGACATAGACAATAGTTATATATCAGTATATTATATTTTTAGTTAATGAATTACTCAAATTTATAGATGGGCATTCTTTTAGTAACACCATATAATTGATTAAATCGATTGTTGGGTTCCAAACACTCCGTTATACGAGGGAACAATTTGCCACAGGGGAGACTATCTGTTGTAAACTTGCATGCAATATAAAAATTACTGACGTGGATCGCCTAGTCAGGAAATGTATTATTCATTTAATTCAGGACTACAACGGATAATTTTCATCAATTATTGACACATCGGGTTATCAAGAAATGCAAAACATGCAACATCACTGTATCAATTCGCCATTTTGATACAAGGCCTGCTCTCTTTCATGATCATGTTGAACGCCTTTTTTCTGGGTTTCGTAGTCACGATGGCTGGGTGAATAAGGTGCTGGCGCACTAATGAGTATTTCCCGGTTTCAATCCATTGAGAACAGGAAGAGTGAGTTCCTTGGGATTTGTGTCTGTGGTTTCCTTGTCAGTAGTGCAAGACGGCGGACCTGGCAAGTAAATGCAACATAAAAATAAGGTCCCATGTATGCCATTGGCAGTTTGAATTTCACGAGGAGTAGGCGGAATCCCCGCTGTCCGTCGAATAGTTACCCAATAGCACATCATAAGTATGTGCCTATCTTCATTTTATTGACTGGAACAAACGTTAAACCATATTACATACCAGATTACTAGGTTTCGAAAACAGTTCTCTGTTTGATTTCTCCAATTCCCATAAAGTGGATAGCTGAAGTGAATTGAGGGCTGTAAAGCGTTATTATATAGACGTTCCTTCACAAATAAGATGGAAATTGAACCAAGAGTAGCTCTCTTGCGTACCTGGAGTTGCTTGTCTTTATTAATCAAATGTACTTCTATCTCTTTAAGACATTATAAGTAGCTATTTAAAGGCTGGTCGGCGAGTTATAAAGAATTTCTGACCACACTCGTCGTCTTAAATCATTTACGTCGCTCGTAGGACAGCAAAAGAAAACCCGTATAGCTTGAACTGCAATGCTTTATGTGTCCCGTGGATATTTTATATTCTCGACTAATTAGGACGAATTATATACTTCTGTGCATTTATTTGCATAATAAGTAATAATACCTCCCATTCAACCAATTTATCACGCGCTGTGCTGAAAAATTATCTAATTTAGTTACTTTGTCTAATGTGAATGTGATGTTCTTCGTTTATTTACGAGAATTATGTCTAATAATATTTTGCCAGACATTTGATGATTTCTATAATAAGACAATTAAAGTGTGATAGAGGTTCGTGTAATTGTCTTATATGTTTAAACTTATAGTGCCCTTCATTTGTCTATTCAATAATACCCCCATAGAATAAAACCTTGAGTCCGAACTTTATGATGCAATATGCATGTTATGCAAGAAAAAAAGGTCTGCGATCAATTAGAACACACGTTTGCTCAATTTATAGGTCAACATTTATGCTTGTTATGGAGTCTTCGAGATTTTTGAAAACCTTGCTTGGATTGTTGAGTTAGTCATGTGGAGGCACCGTATCGAAATGTAAGTTGCCTGATAATCAATTCGTCTTTCCCTAAATATGCATTACGTAAAAGCTAAATCTAGCTTTCGCATGTTTTATAAATTATAATTTAGAAATTTAATCACAAGCCTGTAATCAACTTTCCAGATTATCGGATGACCTATATATTAAATAAATTAGACAATGTCCGCCATACCTTGGTTAAACAGTTATATGGGCGTCACTCACGGAAAAACTGAGAACCGTTTTTTATCGTGGTAATAGTACTTAATTAACAATCGAGACTTTAAGCTATTTCTCGTCAAAAACTCAAACATCCATAACTCATCCCAGAATGAAATAATTTGACCAAAATTTTCAATATATTCATTTCCATTATGCATTTCAAAACTACTATAGAAAGAACGATCTGCTCTTTATCTAAATCTTACATAATGCATCTTCAACCAAACCGAATTACAATATATTTCTCCGCGAACCAGGTATCCTTATGATTGTACACGGAAGATATATTATTAATAACCTGAGTAATAATTTGACTTCCGAGATAAAACAGGAATATTGATTTGCTCAAAGAATATTACCGATTAATGTGGTCAAGAAACCAGGGGGTGCTGTCAGATCTATATATAAAATATTTGTTTAATTAACAGAAAAGCCTGGTATTACTTCATTACATAAGCAACACGACTCTAAAAAAGCTTGAAGGTATATTTTGATTAAATTTTCTTCTAAGAAATTGTTGGGATAATAAAGTAAATTTCTTTTGGGGCCCAGACGGTTCTTCGAGGTATGTTGAAATCTAATAAATATTAACTATCTTGGGTCACTACTGGGGGTCCTCAAACATACGACATAAGACAAAAATTTCGCGTGTCAGTCGAAAATATCAAACAGAAATGAAAATGACAAATACAAGAATTTATTGACTAAATGAATGAATATTGATCGTAATTGAGAACTTGGTAAAACTATTTTAAACAGAAGAAATTGGATTTACTGGATAAAGAAATATGGTTGGTAAATGCCAGTTTAGGATACAACATTGGTTCTATCAAATAGTCTATGTAACTTCTATATATGATTGGCCTATACAGTGTTATAAATGTCTTTCTGTGGGATGATTTTAACTTTTGAATAACTTGCCGAAGACTCTTTACAGCTGTTTAAGTAGTCGATATTACATGTTAAGTGATAACAAATGTCTAATAATTAGCGAAATTTAACCGGTTCGCGAAAAAACTATTTATGAATTTTAGACCTCCCAAATTTAAGTAACTAATTATATTAATATATTAGATTATTTACCCAGCATTGCACACATGATGACCTCCCAAATTTAAGTAACTAATTATATTAATATATTAGATTATTTACCCAGCATTGCACACATGATGTGTGTGTGTGTGTGTGTTGTTAGAGGTTCGAGGTGCCAAGGCAGTCCAACAATTGCATTTATTCTAATTAGTAATCCTGTTCAAACATTTTATTTTTTCTCCCTAAGTTACGTTAATATGTACACTTTCTAAGTTAACTCGATTTATTTCTTCGTTCAAGGGGCTAAATGTCTCCTTCAACTAGGGGCGATATCACCCTTGTTTGCATTTCAAGAAATTGCTGGACACCCTGCAACGGTCTCAACGATCACCATTACAAGATAGGTAAAAGCTAGTTCTATCTGCGCAAGGCTGTAATGATGATTCGGTGATTCATTTTGTGTTCCCCAGTTTAGTCTGAAACGTTTGGTCCTTTTCTTGGTGCTATGTTTGGCCGTTGTGAGAGATTGGTGTCACCAGGGTAAAACCCAGAAAGGCGCGTTTGTGTTGTTTCGGAATATTGTTTACAACTGTTTAAATAGTTTAACATCGCGCAGCAATGATTTATTGCAGGTTTGATTTATTCGGTGATTCATTTTGTGTTCCCCAGTTTAGTCTGAAACGTTTGGTCCTTTTCTTGGTGCTATGTTTGGCCGTTGTGAGAGATTGGTGTCACCAGGGTAAAACCCAGAAAGGCGCGTTTGTGTTGTTTCGGAATATTGTTTACAACTGTTTAAATAGTTTAACATCGCGCAGCAATGATTTATTGCAGGTTTGGTGTAGGGACAGGGTAACATCCGATATACTATAAGCTTTAGTAATGTTTATAACAGATAGCCACATAAGCATCCTTTCTCATCAATTATTTCTAGAAATAGCAGAGCTATTGTTATGACAACCAGTACCCAAACAGTTACGTAATATCTCAGGTGTGTAAACCCTTACCTGTTGATTTAAAGCCGACCCGGATTGGTTTTCCCTCGGCTCATTATCAAACTAAACGAAACGTAATATGTTATTACGCATTTATTATATCCGCCACCGTTTCGTATTCTGTGACCAGTGGTTATTAAAGGGTCAGGGATGTAGTTAGCATGTTTAACACCTAGAAGTTAATTACTAGGCGTATTAATAAAGCTGTTTAAACAGCTGTTCCATCCCTTATTAATAGTTTTAAGACACCAACCACTTTGTATTAATGATGAACGAGCACAAGGCCCTTCAATAACTTCTAATAAGCAATTAGAAATCATTTAGAAGCGTGCCGCTGTGAGGGAATATTATGTTCCAAATTGAAATTTCAAAGATTCTTAAGCTTGAAATAGAGAAATACGTGTATTGTCTGCACACGAAGTATGTTATCCTCTCAAATTAATTGCTGACACTAACAACCCACCAATGGAGCATCTATGCACACATTTCTTATATTTGATTACAAAAGCTGTTCAAATGACCAAGAATGTCCATTATTCTTAAAACTGAAAAAGTAAGAATCTTGAAATACATTAAGATGTGTATTACTCTGATAACTGACCAACAAAAAAAGGCAATCTGTAGACTAAAGGTTTAAGAACACCTGCAAATGACTAAGAATGTGTCATTATGGCGGATACATTCATCTTATAATTTAAGAAAATCCTTGGATATAATTTATATTGCGAAAATTTACAGATTATGGGAATGTCCTAAATTCGTGCCGCGATTAAATTCTGATTGTGTTTACATCAACGTTTCGCAAAGGATTTATTCTTATCTAAGAAACTACAATTTTTATTGATAGCCACATTAAAGTAAGATGGTCGTCCTCATATAACTGCTCCTAAGAAAACGGTTGGCGTCAAACAAATTGACCTTTAGCGTGACTGGTCCGTATTAAGCTCGGTTTGAAATATCTTTTCTTTTCTTTGACTGGTAATGCCTATTGTTTTCTTTCGTATTGTATTAGCTATAACGCGATCCAGCAGAGTATATTTAAGATATATCTTTTGTATTTCTTTACACCATTAACAGAAACATTCAGCTATTCACTGACGAATGATTAATTCGAATATTTGGATACAAAGATGGTCATTAAACATGGCCGCCTAGATACCATGCGTTTGTCTAACATTTTCAAATAAATATCCGTTTTAAGAATGCAATGCCAATATTTTTTTGTATTAAAGAATTAATATTTGTTTGCATAGCGTAGAATAAAGTTGGCGCCAGAATCCAGACGACATTTTCACGCTCTGTATAGATTCTGCTGGAAACTAACGCGGGGTTCATGGAACTGCCGGGGATAAATAATTAAATTCGTGACAAAAACAAAATAGAATGCTAGTTTAAGGAATTTTCAGAGAACTGCTTGGCGCTAGAAAAGAGGTTTCGATACTGTTACATCCACTGTGAGAGCTCAGATGACTTACCATAAAACTCAACGAGCGCGTGCTGAGCGGGTTGAGGATTAAGCGAGAATCTCGGGAGATCGGAATAAATCTATCGATCACCACTGATAAGAGACGGAAAGTAATTGAAATGGGATATGGGTTGTTGGATGCTAGCACCTGGTACGGTTCTATATCAAGCTAATTGATCACAAGAATACCATTGAATAGCCTGGGTGGTCATCTGTACATCGAGATTCTAGGTCGCCATGCCAAGTACACACTCTGATATATCTGTATCTACATCTTGATACATGCACCGTTATCTCTATTAACGTATATGTATTCTACTTTTTATCTTGGACTAATATCAAAAGTAACAGTTACCAGGTGTATCGTTGCGCTCAGGAATGTAAGAAGTTAGAATCAAATGCCATGATTAAAAATTAAAGAGACAGCCTAGGTTTTGCAACCATCTTTTAAATTAAAGTTACACATAAAAAAGTGTTCAAGTCATTATTTAACGATATTGCTTTGATTGGATGTTATACATACATCTGTTTCAGGCACGCTCTACTTATTTGCTAGTAAACCAGGCTAAAACATGCGGTATCTCCAGCTTTGCATTTACTTTGTGTACTAACACATAATCTTTAAGCGGTTATATTTATGCTATTTGCCTTAATTTCGATTTTAGGAGAGTAGTAATTCACTGCCTATCTTTATCAGCAATAATGCATAACTGTTTAGTCTACTAATAGTCATGTAAATAAATGGGGACCGATAAAAATGACCATCCGATTTATATGCTAATTGAACTTAGAATTACGATTGCAGTATCATCATACCTCGACATGATATCGATACTAAAATAGTTCTCCGGGCGGTAATTAAATATCACGAAGAACCGTACATCTAATCTTTAATTAAATTGGTAATATACATTATCGTTAAATTATACGGTAGGCTATACCTCATTCTTTATTTAAGATGATGTATAAAAAGGTAAATAATTTATTTCTCTTTTGCACTAGATAAACGCCTCCAGTATAAAGATAAGCCGAGGCCTGCCGAGTTCTCTTTCTTTACATGTTTCCTCTTAGCTCGGCGTTTTTGTTTTAGTTAGATTCCCTAGATTTATTACCGAGTTATCATGTAATGGAAATATATCCGATAGTTTATCACTTCTAAAACTGTGCTGTTTATATCTCAAATTTTAGCCAACCACCTAGCTTTGTTTATCAAACGCGTTTCATTATTCGACAAGGGAGATAACCCCCCTGATAAGAAACTTAATATTACACTTTAAAGCGATTAAATACACCCCAAAAAGTAATTGAAGACATATTAATAAAAACTACTGGTTTTATATTTATCTTAATATTCATTAATTTATACATCAATATATACACGCGTTATTCCCACACATAGATTATCTGAAATTTCAGGTAGGCCGAATTTGCGGGAGACAACTTTATATCTAGCCTAAACAAACTCTTAATCCCCAAGAACACTTTTGTTGGAGAAAACGAACTAGACAATCATAAAATACCACTCACGAGTATAAATTTTCCCCCCCATGGTTTTGCTTCCAAAATACTTTCGGCTTCTGAAATCCGTGTCAAACCTATCGCTTCGTATAGTTCTAAATAATATTATGTGCAATACAAATTTCAGGATATGCTAACTTTTACGAGAGCTTCTGGTGACAAACTAGAAGTATGTCTATTGATTTTGGCCCTAAAGTATTGAACACAAAGTATCACTTCGTATAGCTGTAAATAATAATGTGTGTCATACAAATTGCAGGGTATGCTAACTTTTACTTGAGCATCTGATGACATTCTAGAAACACGTCTATTGATTTTAGCCACCAAAGTATTGACTACAGAAACAGTATTCCTATAATATGTTCGGTATTACATTATTGGATAAAGTATGAATTTGTTTGTTCATTCGATTTTCCTTGTTTCTGACATGGGTTCGACGAAACGCCTAAGATCAGTGAATCACATGACTTCCTCCATTGATTGTGAAGTGGCCGATTTCCTGTAACGATCGACACACTAATCTCGTCTGCAGGTCGTCGATGATGTTGCCTACCATCTGTTGGTGAATACCGATACCTGTTAAATAAATGAATGTATTTCATTTACTAAAAAGGTCACAGCATTTTAGATCAAAGACACAATTTATATTGGACAGGGGTATAGACACAAGGAACGTTGTCCTAGCTGAAATTACGAGTCGTTTTACATGTTGGATTTTCTGATCGTTTATGCATTAAGCAACTTCTTTGATCAACTTTTAATAGATATCTGTTAATAGTTAACTGGAGCTTCTTTCTTGATATTTTCAGATCAAGGCAATTTGGATTTAATGCTACCATGTTCAAAGAACAGTTTCCTCGTAAATCCAATCTTGAAACTGACCTCTCATCTCATGGCACATCTCTTTGTGTTTAAAATACTCTTTAGGGTCTAAAACCGGCAATGTTTTACAATCTGTTTGCTTAGAACAAAACAACTATTGGAATGCAATTTATCATTTACCTAATATGACTTCAAAGAAAAGTTGATTGTCTTTGACTCAAGAGTAAATCACAACTTCTAATTCTCCAGGACCGTTATCAGGTTTTACGGACGGAGTTGGGGATTTGGACGAGTTTTGGTTTTGAAGTGACGGCGTGTGAGGAGTGAATGTCAATAGATCGATACGCACTACTTGTGAAAGTCTGATTACGCGACTCTTCAACTGAAGGGTTAGCCGTTAAACTCCACTAATGGTGTTGCTCGGGGTCTTAGCAAGCAACTTATTCAAATCGCTGTCATTTTTCCGGAAACGCAATGCTTGTCCGTTGTAATAAGAGTCGATTTAGTATCCGTGTTGCTGGTTTGTATGTTTTGTTAGGAGTTCATCAAGTGGCCTTTAGTTACACCAGGCGCTAATCCACATAAAACGAAAGACAAGAAAAGGGTCATCATCCACATTTCTTTGATACGCGTTAAACGGATTATTGTCTTTTTAATCCATTATTTATTGGATGACATCTGACTAACTTTGATTAACAAAGCTGAGTTGAAACTAATATTTTCCAGACCCAAGGATATTTTACCCAAAAGGCAAGTACTTTTCTGTATTTTGTTGAAATATTAGTATCGGTCTCACCTCATGATTTTAGAAGCAATCCCTTATTTGTTATGGTGTTAGGTAAGGTTTATTTTAAATACTGAAAAGTGATAGGTTCAATTTTGTGGATTGATTTTTAAAAAGAAGACTGTAATCTTATTCCCATTTAGTATTACTATCTACTCTTTAAATATAAAACTGACATACGCATATTCTTTGTATGTTAACTATTACAATCGCGTAGTATGTAACCCATTTGTTTACACGTATGAAGCTGACAGGGACATGATCTGTAAAATCCCGAACAAGAGTTTATGTTGTGTTATTATAGTCTTATCCTATTCAACTTCCGTTGCCATGTCCATATGTTCATCGTTATAGATCTCAACTTTCCAGTTCGAACTAGCGAAAGTGGTCTAAAAGAGAAATCGTAATTGTTGAAGGTGACAGCGACAATGATTAACTGTGGGGATGAATGTTGAATGTCACGTAAAAATGATAAACGATATAGTTACGTTTGTAGTTATTGGTCCAGTATTTTGTCGATATAAGTGTTGACTTATAATTGATTCCATCACCGATTAATAAGACTTTGTAATTCTATTGTTGGCAACGCCGTTAATAGAACAGTCAGTCTCCAGGGGTGATGGATTGCTTTGGATCAGTGGATGTCGAAAAATGTTTCTAAATGTTGAATCGAGTCTCAGGAGCTTCACTATTTTGATATAAAGATCTTGATATTTCTTAGAGAACAAGTTCGTTAAATAATATATAAGATACTGAGGTGCATAACTTGTGGATTGCCTGTTGTTTCAATGGTTTAGATAAAATAAAAACTATAGTGACCAATTCATAATTATTTAAACCGGGCATGGCCAAATCTGATTAACAATAGGTAATCCTGATTGAACTTTAAAAGCACTCAATTAAAAAAAATCAGCTTTTTCAATCTTTTGCAGGGTTGGGCGTCCGTGTGGCAAGGATTCGTGCCAAGTTTGTGCGGTTATCATTTTCTAGTTATCCGTTTCGACAGAAATTTAAAAAAAAAACAATTGAAGGTTCAAAGCTAAAGCTTATGGGAAAGATCTACTATGATGGAAAATATGATTTTTCTCGTGATGGAGCACACGTTTAGACGGACTCAAATCCCCATTTCACTCTTCTTGACAAACTTAATATCATCTTTTTACGGTCTTTCATAAATGAATAATGACAATTTCTGAGTGACTCAACACATCCGAAAAGGTTAAATTGTAATATTATCGACAGTACTGCTTTAGCAGCCAATAAGTGGGAGAAGAAGAGATAAAAAAACGTGAGCCTGTTTGACACTTGATTAGGTGTTGCAATTTATTACTTACTTTGTGCTATTCGGTGCATCTGATATTCACGATTTGACTCTTGAATATTCTGAATTTAGTATGAAGTAGAAACATTTATAATTGTTTAATCCAAACATTGTAAACAATATTCAATTAATAATATTAGTGCATCAATGTTATTTCGTTTCGGTTAAAGAAAATTGTTCTGCGTTATTAGAATTATAATCAATATATCAGTAGTTATATATAATTAAATTATCTAACAACATGCACGTGTAAAAGACTGGTTATTAAACACATTACCAGGTTCTCTTAACGGAAATTACTTGAGTTTTGAAAACATCGAAGCTGGGTATTAAGAATCTGAATTATAAATGGAAACATGGTTGAAATTGGAGTCTTTATTTACTAAATATTGCCAACAAATAATTGAATCTTCGGTAATTGCATGCCTTGTAATGCTCCAAGGAACACTTGGTAGTTCCCAAATTACATTACTACTTCTTCTGTTTAAAACTTTCATTGTAGTCAAAGTTCTGCATGCATTTTGCGCAAAGAAATTAACGATGGCGAACTGATTGTTTCCCCCAAAAGACTGGTATTTCATTGTTCCACTATGAATACCTTTACCAGAATTTCACGCTGATCTATATTTTGAAACACCTTTCGTTGTAGACTAGGTAATAAACTTTATTATAAACGCTTCTGGTAGTTATATATGGCAAGCCTTGTTCTTACCAGATCAACAGACAAGATATTCAAGAATTTCCGGAAATTACGTCATTGTGCACTTATGTACTGAATGCGATTATCGAGGAAGTACCGTAGAACGTCTACTCAACTCGGTTCATGTATCAAATACCTCGACTACCCTGTGGTTGACATCCATCATTATCCTTGTTTATTCAGATCATCATCGCTCTCATAATTGTTTTATTGATTTTTCCAATTGGCCTATTAGTTAGGAGTGGAGCCCGTTGGTCACTTGTACGTCTATTATACGTTAACCCGTCGGTCAAACAATTATATCTATCAACTATTATTATCACTCCTTCACCGCGGAAATAGGCCTGATTATATAGATAGAAAATGTCTGAGGGTACTGTTCGATTTAACAACACGATTTTTCAACCATGTGATTTGTTTTAGATCATGGTTCTTACGCCCGTGGAATTAGCAATATTCCTTCTACACAGTCGACTGTCAGTAAAGCAATTCCGGAATCTTCACCTAATGAGATTTTAAAAGTTGGTCGTCTATACACCGCGAGATTGGTTTCCTTTGCACAACTACCCGAAAGGGAAAAGAAACCTGTCCAATATCAGAAAACGTAATAGGAAATCATTTTATTAAGCAACACTGGTAGAATTCGTGCAAATACAGAATAGTCGACTTATAAATACTATGTCGGAGTTGTTAGTTTAAAATTTAGTTTAAGGCTATGTTATGCATGTAACTACTAGCTAGCATCACTGTCAGACCAGTGTGATTTTGATATTCGTATGAAGAATTATTAAGAGGTCGCACTTTAAGATAAAATTGAAGAACTAAAACCAACAGAGCAGGTTTTATAATACAAATTCAAAAAAAGTCTTCTTTAATCTTCTCACATCATTAATCAAACCTTCAAAAAACTGCAGTGTTAACATTATTCCTAATAAGGTAATTACTGCAGATTAAAGATGCTTTCTTTGACAAAAAGTTTCTGGTTTGAGAGTTTATGTTAGCATTAGGCTTAACAATGTTCGTTAGTGAATGTATATTCGATGTAAGAGGATTAGAACTGTCTAAATGTATCTCGTTAAAAAAATAAATAGGATAAATCTTGCAATAGTTTAGGATAAGTCTCGTGAGAGAAATAAATTCCACTGATGTTACGTACATTTAGCATTTTTACTCAACAAAAAGTAATGTAAATCATTATTACGGAGTAATTGTATGCTCACGTTTAGAATTATTACACGTGTATTTCGTGTCAATTTGAATGTTAAGAAGATAAATTCTTATAAAGATATATGTAAGGACGCCTGGTTGGTTAACTTGCCATATAGTTATCTCTTGTGCATTTATCAGTGTACACTTGTCTTGTCAGTCAATCTTGTTATTTCGTTAGAAGATATCAGTGTTTAGTAATACCCTTATTAACTTAAGATACTGGAGTCTGTAGTGACCATCCTTACTTTGACACAAAAAAAGACAACCAGGAACCCATGCCAATCTCTAACATGACAAGACGAGAAGAGAAAACAACATCTCTTGGCACACTTTAGTAATTCTTTCTCCTCTTAGTGCCGTGAAACTATGCAACATTATGAATGAATGCAGAAAGATACACGTAGAATAAATAAATAAATCGGGGAATATTTGTATATCTTTGCTCGATTTTCTAGTTCATGAGTTTATCGCACGGGTTATCGAGTCACGTGACCGCAAATGCCTGGCGTAGTGATACACGTTAAAGAGCTAAACCATCTGCCATTTTAAGATGTAGTTCCGCTATGATGAGGTTTTGATGGTTCAAACATTTACATAACCATATGCAAGGGAAGTGATTGTATATACAATGTTGACTACATCATGTAGTTTGGGATATTCTCAGATATTAAAATGCCAAAGCCACGGTGAGATATGGTATACATGTTGTTTGGTATTTATACGCCATCAATTAAAACGGATTTGTTGTCTTCCTCTTCCATGTATCGGTAGAGATTCACCTGTTAGAATTCTTTTATATGAAACATACTAGATAGGTTTATTATTCCAAAGGGATATTACTTATCTACGTATAAGATATAATTAGTTTAATCTAAACTTCAAGATGAACATGTTCTTGTCCTTCAAGCATGAGTTATCTTTAGAGCAGACCATTAACCTTTTTTGTTTTTGTAGTTTTGCCAATAATCGGTCTTTGTTAAATGAAAAGTTAGTAAAATCTAGCTTGAACAATTATCGACGATTGGATTTAAAAGTTGTCTCTGTAATACATACTATTATGTTGAGTTTTCGGCATTGTTATGCAACCTTTAAAACATTGGCATATTTAATTCCTTTTACTTTCAGATTACCACCAAACTCAAACAAATATCAAACATAATATATGATTTAATATACCCATCCATATCTAAGATTTTGGCAGTATGTCGGCCTTTGACTTAACATGGATACAAATTGAAGTTTTATTTGCCAGAGTGTGACAATGATAAAGCGAATAAAAACTTGAAACCATGGATAATATTGATTATACATCCTGAAAATTAAAACGTTTCTGTAGAAACTCATTCGATGCATTCCTCGATTACACGGATTCGGGTCGCATCGTGATGAAGAGTGTGGAGCACTAAGCAGGGTATGTTACCACTTAAGTAACATTTGATATGAAATGAACGGGTACATAATATTACACTAATTTTATTTTGTTTTGTTTTGTTTTTATTGGGGGGGGGGGGGGGTACACAAAACAGCTAGGAACATTATGGAAGACTTGATATTGGACTCATCTTAGAGACGTGGTAACGCCATATAGTTTACAAGTGGGTTTAATTTTGTGCATTGTTTTTATTGTGTGTATTTTTCACAGTTTGTTTATTGTCGGTTAGAATCGATGCGACTGTATTTATTCAAGTAATGGTGATTAACGACGTTAGAAGACGATTCGTGTCAATAAAAAAAATCTCCCATCGTTTTGCGTTGCCAGCAGATCAGCTGCAGATTCTTTTACCATTTTAAATACCACACGACCGCTTGTTCATATATCCATCACTGTCACAAGGAACTGTATTGACTGTAGACGAATATCGAGAAACGTCCATTTGCATTTCGATCTTTTGTAAGTAACACTCGTTTTTATCGCTGGAAAAAGATGGCAATACGTTAGACATTAAAGCGCCATTTTGACAAGCACACACCATGGGCATCAGATGCAACCAATTTGAAAGACGTATAATAAAAGCTGAACTGATATCCAAAGAGATTTAACAGTATGGCTGAATAATCCTCAGCGCAATCCCAATGCTATTTACGCATACGTTTATAGAAGGTTGTGATAATTAAAACTGCAGTTGAAGAGAAACATGGAATTAGATGTCTATAGTGTTTCAACTCTATTCCGATCAAAGTTAAGAAAAAGTGCATGTTGTATAAAGAAATTACTCAAAGTTAATCAAAACAAATTTTATGGAAAATCTTTGATATTCAACCCATAGCAATGCACATGCACACAATAATCTCCTTTGATAAGAGGAAAGCATGTTGCAAATCCTCCAAACGTGATATAACACAAAGACTTCCTCTCAATTTGTTTAAACACTTTTTTTTTATTTTTGACTACGGTTTCTTTACCCTACCATATTGCCGTAATGAAGAAAAGCGATTGTACATTGGTATGCGGGGACATGCGCGAACATTAAGGAATAAGTCGTCGCCACTTAAAACCTGTTCGACATATTTGTTCACTGTAAACATCTTTACAATAAGAATCACCAGCGAGTTTGTGCCTAAAGAACCCTGAAAGGGATTCAATAGCTTTTTACCTGCCTGTATCAGCTTACACCTTTAAATATAATGAAATTAAAAGCAAAATATTTTGCTCTTTGGGCTGAAGCCTTATTAAGTGATTTATATCGACTATTCAGGGCCTCAACCCAATTACGTGTATAATTAGAAACTAAAGTCAGATTGGCAAGGTGGTGGATTATGTACATTTTGTATGGGACATTACGGGAGCATGGTCTAGGACCGCGTTTCTCAACCTGGGGTGAATTCACCCCCAAAGGGGGAATGGCTCACGTCCAGGGGGTGCATGACCACACTCCCAGTAACTTCAAAAATGGTCATTGTGCAGTTGCTCCAGCAGTCCTATGATAGGTGAATTTGCTTATCAAGATTTCATTGCAGTTGTCAACTTTTTCTCAATTTCAATTTGAATTGATGATCGTGCTCGATCCAGGCCTCGATCTCGCGATCCACTCATCAGTGGATGACATGGTGATAGCTAGTTTACTTGGCTGTGTGAGTGGGGAACGGCGCAGGTGTCCAGGCGAGTCCCCAATTTAGTTTCATTTTGAATTTTTATACGCCCACATTTTTATGTGGACGTATATTGTCGTCGCCCCTGTCCGTCCGTCCGTCCGTCCGTCCGTCCGTCCGTCCACATTTTTTTGTGAACAGTCTACAGGTCACAATTTTTATCCGATTTCAATTAAACTTAAAATATAGGTTTATCACCATAAGATCTCGGTTCCTTTCGATATTGGCATGTATCGGACTGTAACTTCATGGGTTATGGCCCCTGATTGTACGAAAAATCACGTTTTTTAGCTTGTGAACAGCGTAGAGGTCACAATTTTGAACCGATTTGGATGAAACTTGACATGTGTGTTTATAACCCAAAGATCTTGGTTCCTTTCGATATTTGCGCCAATCGGATCGTAACTTCCTGAATTATGGCCCCTGATTGTCCGAAAAATTGCCCTTTTTAGCTCGTGGTCCCTCTGGAGATCAAAATTGTTATCCGATTTGAAAAACCGTTTGATTATATCACCGTTCCATGGTTATGAAGGTCGAGTTCGAATTTCATGAAAATCGGACCAAAATTGACGGACAAAATGGCCGCCATTTGTACGCGAATAGTCTGAAAATATGTTAAATCAAGGTTGTGAACAGTGTAGAGGACACAATTTTGAACCGATTTGGATGAAACTTAAAATGCATGTTTATAACCCAAAGATCTTGGTTCCTTTCGATATTTGCGCCAATCGGATCGTAACTTCCTGAATTATGGCCCCTGATTGTCCGAAAAATTGCCCTTTTTAGCTTGTGGTCCCTATGGAGGTCAAAATTGTTATCCGATTTAAAAAACCGTTTGATTATATCATTGTTCCATGGTTATGAAGGTCGAGTTTGAATTTGGTGAAAATCGGACCAAAATTGACGGACAAAATGGCCGCCATTTGTACGCGAATAGTGTGAAAATATGTTATATCAAGGTTGTGAACAGTGTAGAGGACACAATTTTGAACCGATTTGGATGAAACTTGAAATGCATGTTTATAACCCAAAGATCTTGATTCCTTTCGATATTTGCGCCAATCGGATCGTAACTTGCTGAATTATGGCCCCTGATTGTCCGAAAAATCGCCCTTTTTAGCTTGTGGTGCCTCTGGAGGTCAAAATTGTTATCCGATTTAAAAAAACGTTTGATTATATCACCGTTCCATAGTTATGAAGGTCGAGTTCGAATTTCGTGAAAATCGGACCAAAATTGACGGACAAAATGGCCGCCATTTGTACGCGAATAGTGTGAAAATATGTTAAATCAAGGTTGTGAACAGTGTAGAGGTCACAATTTTGAACCGATTTGGATGAAACTTGAAATGCATGTTTATATCCCAAAGATCTTGGTTCCTTTCGATATTTGCGCCAATCGGATTGTAACTTCCTGAATTATGGCCCCTGTGTGGGCGTATGTTTCGTTGCCTGGCAACCTATTTTTATACGTGCTTTTGATTCCATGTGATTTTAATTCAAAATCATGCCCCCAAAGAAGCGTAAATACTAAGAAGAGTATTATCATTCGGGTTCAAGTCGATAACAGGCGCGGATGGCGTCGAGAAGCCACAGTGTGTCATCTGTGGTGACGTTTCTGGGCTTCGCGCCTACGGCGCTGGCGGTGACCGGCTTTGCCGGCAACGGCTCCGCGGTCAGTAACCTCCTCAAAACTCTGGGGGTAAATGGGTGGGTTGAGAATTTATTTAGGGGTGAACGGTGAGAAAAGGTTGAGAAACGTGGGCCTAGGACCTCCCGTATATAGTATTCCAGGTGGATGGGGGGGGGGGGGGTATATAGAAATCTTCAAAATATTTTCGCTTTGTTATTTACATTTTCCATCATAATTCTTCTGCTTGTTTCCATGTTTAAAGTTGTGAGACAGCACCATCCAGCAAGTCAGAATGATAAAAATGAATACCCCCCCCCCCCCCGAAAGTGGAATTTCTCCACTAGATCGCACAAGCATACCCTGTCAGCTATCACCAGTCGAATTGTACAACTGATGATACTTGTATTATACTTGTGGTATTTTACCAGTATAATAATTTTAGTCTTCTTTTTGTATAATGCATAGCATAAATAACCAGCAAATTTATCAGGAAATGAATTTAATCAAGAAAAATGAATGTATGTGTCAGTGAAATTTTATCTAGACCTGCTCGGTTTGTTGATCAGATAAGAGTTCGATAATAATTTAATATTTTCGGTTCAGGCGCCACACGGAACATATATCTTCATACCGCGTATCGTTGGTTTAATGAATATCAGAATAATTGAGCTTTGTAATCAAGTAAATATTCACAATTTTAATTTTGAATTTAACGCTCAAAATATTTCGGTAAATTAATCGATTTGACATGAATTGTTGACATAAATTTAATTAACGACATACTGTGACTCATGGGAATGTAAAATGATTTTAAAATGTTCTGTTGATCACGACGTCAATGGCATTTCTTCAACATACCAAGTTTGACATTTCTATTGGATGATGATCTAATTGAATAATTATTTTTCTGCAGTTTCCTTACACTAGGCCTACCTGGATTATCGCCTTTGTTCTATACCTTTATATAAATACTCTTTTATTATAGAATTTCTTCAATATAACTGGTTTGCATTTCTTATTGGTTTATTACTAGTTATAATATTTTGTGCAATGAAATAGCTAAATAGACCCGTTTAGTTCCTAAATTGACAATTTATTAACCTTATGGTGTTGTGTGGATTATGGCCATTTTTATTGTTGGTGTTTATTACGTTTAACTCTTGGCGTAATTTGGCAAACTACCGCCTATTACGTCATGTCATTCAATAAGCAGACGACTGTCTTCGAAACAGGTTGCACTTTCTCCGTTGCACTTTCTCATTCAGTATTGTTTTTTGTTTTTTTAGTTTGGGATAACTCGAGCATTTTTTCTAATACACCTCTTTCTTTTAAACAATTCAATTAAACTGTTTCTAACTATAATATTGTTAATTTAGTTGTAGACAACCTGGCTTTTTGTAGGGCTATCGATATGACGTCATTTGCATTACTTCATGTCCGGTCATGCGTACCTAGAATCTCTAATTAGTAGATCGGCTAAAGACAATAAAACTAATTTAAGTATGCTTTAAACATATTATGGGACTACGAGACTATTTCATGGAGGGATACTGAGCGATTTTAACTGACACTGTTATGTTTTAAATGATGCAGATCATAATTACATACTGTATAACCCCGTAACAATAGTCCCCATTAATTACAAACGGCGTATAAAAATGACTATTTTTTATATTAGGCCTAAAGTATTTGAAATCAATAGCTAGAAAGTTTTTATTTACATCAAATAAAATTAGGAATGGATACTATGTCAGAATATCGAGTTAAAATGTTATCTATTAATCGTGTTAAAATATTATGGAACATTAAACACATGTTATATTGGGTTACCATAAGAAGACCGTTCTGCATCCAATATACCAACCCAATATCAATATATATTGACAAATATTTTTATTCTATAAGACATATGAATAATCGAAACTGGTATACACAGCCATCACAAGCACGTGATGCATCAAACTTTAATAATGTGTCTTTGAAAATCAATATATAAATTGTGTGCGCCGAGTGAGAAAATATATGGCTATTATACTACACTCATACACCACACACATGGTTCAGTTCTTCGTTCACTATTATAGGAACACACTGTATAGGCTTCACGACAACAACTGGTACTTGCTATAGTATTAATTAGAATTTTTCTCGAGCTAGCATTCTACACCACCAGCTTGCCACTTCACCGGAAGTATATTATGAGACTGACATCGCCTCGTATTGAAATCAAACAGCCTGTGTTCTCAGTGTATGTTGCGATGTTATAATCAGGACATCTTATTCTTTGTGTGAAGAAAGGTGGGTAAATACAAATTCTTATTTTTATAATGTATTCACACGAAACGAAACTAAACAATCGATGGACACGTAGTTATGCACATAACATACGATTAGTGAAACGAGATCTAACAAAGAAGGAGGGCATCGGACATCGACGTCTTCGTTCTGTGTTAAGATTTCCTTCACAAGCAGACGTCAGTCTATTATTAGCAGACTCAGAAGAACATGAACGCTACACTCACTTGTAAACAAATGTTGAAAACAGAATATAATGTTATTGTGCTTTGAGGCAAAGAATAGTAAAACAAAACTAAACGATATCTGGAAATCCTAACTGGTTGTGTTTCAATGGTGTGTTATGATTTAAAGTCGAGAAAATAGTATAAGATCCCATTCTCCCCCAACGCTTCGGGAGTTGTATTTATTGTTAACGGAAAGATAAGAGAACATGTTGTTATGGGTCTCGGGTTTCATAGCTGAAAGACAGTATGTCTAGGTGTTGTTGGAGTGATCTTGACTAACATTATAGAACATGGTTAATATTATATTGAGTAAAATGGCTTATGTGTGGCATAGTTTTATAGAAAAATAGTCGATAGCTTGAAATATATCACATAACTGTTTGAATGTTACAGTGGGTTGGTTAGTTGTACAAGCGTCTAGGGTCTAGGCACTTCATCAATAATGATATGGTAGAATTGACTCATGTATTCAACACTGTCACAGAATAAGCTATAATTATTGTCATTATCAGCTGTTTGAAAACCGAATCATTCTCTGACCCAATTTTCCCGTCGTCTTGATCTATTGTCGAAAGAATGTTTCATTGTGAAACATTCTAATACCCCATTGTTGATTAATGCCCGAACGGGAAGCTTTCAACCGTTTCGTAATGGCATAGACCTTATAAGGTCCATGGTAATGGCTTTGCAACAAGCGAGTTGAAACATTCGTAGGTAAACATATGAATATTTTATGTCTAATTATGTCGATGTTTGTCATCAAAGTACAACTATCTATATAGATAAATAAATTATTGAACAGTTTGCTTTGTGTTCCATCAGTGATGCGTTTTGTCATCACGTCTGACATCACATTTGAAAACCGTTATTGACGATTTATGTATTATGCTCTATCGAATAATGTAAGTGTTGTATGGCTATTAATGTATTTTTTCATGATTCGTCGATTAAAATTGAAATGTCGCAGAAACATGTAGATAATATTATTATGATTTCAGACAGTTTACAATTACTCATTGACATTTGCCATTTTATTTAGAAAATAGATAAGTAAAAATGTTTAATTTCAATGCAGTATATTTTCAGTGTATTAACATAACTGACAAAACACGGTCATGTATTATAAAACTAGGTATAGTAATGAATGTGTTGAAAATCTAATATGGCGGACCGAACTGCAATGAGAAGTATAGTGTGCTAAGCCTCATCATCAGCATGACTTAGTCATTTGTTAGCTCTCAAGTAAAAATAATTAAAAGGCGAAAATTTAATACAGCCTTTGATTGTGAACATCTGCAAATTTAACATGATAAGTTTAAACTCTATTCATCACCAAGGCCCTGACTAACTACACGAAACGGAAATCTTTTGTTATGGCAAGAGAGAAAATGATTTCCGAGGCCATTAAAGCAAATTATTTGGTAAAGTACACAATTGCGTCCCCGTGTCCGTTATGTCTTATCACATCCAACAGTACACAATACATCATAGAGAAATACTTACAAGCCAAATTAGTTTGTGTGTAATCATTGTAAATGAATCATTATGGGATTTATTTTTCATTCCCACGCACGGTGAAATGCAATTTATTAACCTTGCATACATGTCTATTTGAAATCTCGTGCCATAGTAAAGCAGGACCCTTAAGTATCTAAGTCCACTGTTCCACTTTTCTGTTGTCCTGAGTAAAATTATATGGCTAAGAATGTGTATACATGGCTGCCTAATGATTAAATGTTCTGAAACACCTTAAGTTTCCTATGCTATATGTGTTCTGTACTAATTCAATTTCCATCGATTCTGAACGTCTGCCTTATAAATAAAAACAGAAATACTCTTTTGGTATCTAGGAAGTCTTAATGTTAAATAGCATCAGTTACCACGTACATAATCGTGGGACTTAATTACAGTTCCGGTGTAAAATTGCAATAGGTGTAAATTCTACTTAACACAACTAGACCTTTAGTATACCCTTCCTTTAAAAACTTAATCAAACGGATTGAACCGAAAAGTGTGTTTCATTTTCAAATTAAAAATATTTATTGAACTGAAAAAACCTCTATAACCGTACCGGATTATTCAGTTTGATATTCATTGTATAACTTATACACGTATATGGAATTGCGTTTATTAACCGTGTGTTTAAATTGCATGATAATTAAAATCTATTCAATATTTCAATACAATCATTGAATAAAATGTATAACCGATCCTTTTCACGAAAATAAATGAAAGTGTTATCCACATTTGTGTTTACCAACACTACGTATGAAAACAGGTGTGTCTGATGTGTAATACAGGTTATTATTGTGTTTTACACCTGTAAAATAAGACACGGTATATGTAAATGTAGACAGTATATACATGTAATTGTTTTCAGTCCCTGATCTATCTGTCATTGGTATTATTCAAAGGGGAGTTAAAGGGGTTGAATATATTTCAAATCTGGAGTTGATTCTACCATGTGACAGTATGAACTAAAATGTCGTTTAAGGTCCTATTCACCCAATATACAGTTCGTTTATGTCTGGGTTTGTAAATGGTTATGCCTGTCAGTCCTGTTCATCATCATTGATGGTAATAATGATTTTTACGTAAAATCCATGAAAATCTGTAGAAGGCCATTTCTTCACGTCCCAATGTTGTTGTGGTTTAGTCAAAACGACCATGAACCAAAATGGCAAAAAATCACTACATATCTATAACGTGACAATATCGGAAATCCCTTGTGTATATTCATCTTAGTTTATAAACTATAGTATATGAAATACGAATATTATTGATTTGTATGAAAGTGTTACATTTTAGGTGGTTTGGCATTTTAGCACTAATTATTTTAATACAAAATGGTTGAGGTTATCAATATTACAACTCTATTTTGTTTCGTTCTGAAATTACTAAATATTAAATAAGTCATTTTGTGGTGAAAAGAAAAAAGGGTGCACCCGAAATATTGGCGTGATATTAACTAAGAAAGGAGCGAATCCGTGCATTTTCGACGCATATTCAATTAGTTATCCGCTCTGCCTGATCTATTGGTATGAGGCGACGTTGGGATGGTAAGGTTATGGCTACGGTTATGCCCTTTCTTATACAACAAAGCCTTTTATACTTTAAATATCTCTTTCGACTGAATTTCTTAGTTCCATTTCCCCATGTACATACACATCTAGTGTTTTGTTAGTTACGCTCATTTACTTAGATATCATCATCCAGTTCCATTCAGTGTGTTAAGTATCTATATATTGCTATATAATAAGCAAGCCGACTGAAGAAAGTCTACGTGCATCATGTAATATATTATTCGTGTCGAATGTTTTTCTACGGTAAAGCATCATGTTATGAATATAAACAACCAATTTTAAAACGTCTTGTCACAATCTTTTCGTTAATCAGCTTCTGCATAGCCGCAAGCAGAAACGTCTAGGATGAAGTAAACGTTTGCATTGAAAGGAGCTTGTGGGTTTTATATTTGGAAGTTTTATGGCTTAACAAAGAACAGTAGTTATCAACCAGTTTATATTAACAATGAAGATAACTTCAAGTAGTATATTTTTCCTCTTAAAACTTATCAAATTTCAATAACATCGCCCTTTATTAGATGAATAGTTCATCCTTTCCCATGTTTTCGTGAACAAAATATTCACTGATAAATCTATCATATAATGTAGATCTGAAATTGATATGGAATTATGATTGACAAGCCATTTAGTCTATAATTTACGATTTTAATTACACATTTATCATATATCATGCTCTGTATGTTTAAAGACTTTAAATCTACGCCTAGCCATGACTAGACGTGGGTGTCTCAGATTGAAAGGTATTAAAAGTATATAAAATTTATATGAAACAAAATCAGCCCTTTTATTCCTTGGGTATCCGTCAGCTTTTTATATAAAGAATATGATTTATAGATACCAAGACATTTCGTCTCGTTTCGTTCTATATTCAGAGATGGATTTTATTAAGATGCAGGAAAGCGTTATGAGAATGTCTTTCGCCTCATCCATTGTTAAAAACTAGTCAAGGATAAAGGTATTTTTGGGGTGATCAAAACAAGTTATTACCGATCTCTTATGGAAAATGTTGTTCAGGGGTCACTGCATATCTAAACTCAAATAAACATTTCAAACGTTTTAATAGAATGTTAAACCGGTGTAACATTTACATGATCAAATACTATTTGTAATCTAAAATGTATATTTTATTTAAATAAAAATAACTTCACCGGATTGAGGAGGAGCCTGAAATGTATAATTATTAAGATTGTTCGTGAACTTATCGTTTCATTTCAGATTAGTAATAAGGTCACAAATCCACAAAAGTAATTATTGCACAAGCCAAGATAGCGTTATTAACGTAGTAACACATAACCTTGAAATGTTATTTTCGTATCGACGAACTTCATCTAAATGATTATTCTTTGTTAATGTGTTGAATGGTTCCATTATTTGAAGAAAATCTATTTTAGCCATAATCTCGTACTTTTCATGCGAAACATAAGACTTTTCATCAACGTTCCAAGTGGGAGAAAATAGTTTTATCTCATGATGCTTTATTGTCGTCTCTTATTAAAATAGAAGTCCATCACTTGTGGTATTTCTAGAAGAATCATTTCCTAACACAAGAATTTTACGTCCTTGCTCATCAATTCATTATAGATATAATGTACCTTGCAATTTGTTAATAAAAGAGTCTTCTATTGCCGGCATTATCTCTATTATCAATCAGACAGTTTTGATATTTTTGCTAGTCTCGGGCCGAGGTCTCTCAAGGAGATCTTAATATTTATGTACATTTCTTAATGACTTTAAATCTAATCATATTTTAAAGAAGAAAAAAATGATGATCAGTCTGTTTTTAGTATTTTTATTCCCGCACTGGAAGGTAATCGCTGATGGAAGTCCTGACATTTATATGCATTTCCTAATTAGCTTAAATCTAATCACATTTCAGCAAAAAATGACGAGTAAAAGTTAATGCATATTTTATGTGAATCTCGTCTAAATTCGATTAAGAAAATGTATCTTGTTAAAATTGGTAAACAACTGGTACACGAGACAGATCTCATTATTCAGATCAACTTCATTATTGAGGAGGTAATTAATACCGTACAAAATAATTAAATCAGAGGGTTAAATAACTAAGATAATGAGACACAAGGCATGCACGAACATTAACTTTGTTATACATTAGAAAATGTTAAGTGGAGGTCGCATTTTCTCATCTTTTGTTTTTTTTTGTCTTTCAAGTATTGCCCTGCACACGATGTGAACTGATTAGTTTTAAGTATTAACCCTGTCTATAATGTCGGTTTTAAGAATTGCGTTTTATTTTATACCACCCCTTTTAAAACCGTTGTCTAATGCCACTGGTAAGAAGAGATTATGTTCCATTATAATATGCAAGTCACAAAAATAGGCCAACAAGTAACTAGTTGCATCTGCGACTAAAACGTTACCAATAGCATTAAATGTTATTTTTGTCTATAAATGGACCTTTCCTGTTTGTTCTACCACCGATCTACCAGATCATAATTTCGGTGCCTCATTAGGGATATTCAAAAGATTAAGGATATTTAAAAAATGCTGAATCCGTGTAGTTAAAAATAGCCAGTAATGCAGCATATCATAAAACCATGGCATGTACTAGAGTGTAGACAATACGAAATATATCCTTAGATTTATTGCTATTTATGTCAGTTTAAGGCTTCCGTATCTTTTATCTGATATTAAAATGGGTTTTAATTAAGGCCTGTTAGATTATTTATGTTATTCTTTAATACATAAGTGGAAGTGTTCCCTGGATATTATAGGAGTTAATGAATGTAACGGAGCTTTTTTGGTGCTTTTAACTCGTCTTAAACAATTCTTTGATACCTTGAATGCCCACAAGTGTGACTGGCATCAGACGGGCTTGCGACAATTTTCTGCTAGACTGACTGATTTACAACCTATCTGCGAGGCTGACTGGAAGCAGAGATCGACCATAGGGTATTATTAACAGTTGGAGTGTAAATGATTGCCTATGAAGTTCACGATTCGCTTTGTTATTGATTCTCACAGGTTTGAACCGTGTTAAGGTAGTGCGAGAAATGGGTTAGCAAACATGATTTCTCTTCTCATACATATTTCAAGAATACCAAGTGCTTCTACTTGTGTAATTGCATTAAAGCAAGTGGACAATCGTTAGTAATCTGATTATGGTAGCACGGCGCTTAATAAACTGTTTCAGATATAGATAAAGATTAGGTACTACCTATCACAAAGATACAAATCACTCTTAACCATTGGGGATGATGGAGGAACTCTTTTAGAATTGGTATTTAAAGGTGTTTCGACAGGGCTCTATTAGGTTTAGATGAATGAATAATTTACCGACTATAATGAACACTCACTGATAGTGTAACACGGGCGAAACAAAGGATTGTTTTTAAAAAAATGTAATCTTTGCAAACATGAAGTATTAATATCCAGATCTGGAAGTATTTACCTCCGGCCTTAATTTCCAATTTCCCAAAAGACCTAAGGGTGGTCGTATGTTCAGAGGACCCCCTTGCTATAAATAAAACTAGGTTATGATCTCACATTTGGTTTACAGTTTGACAATGAAGTGAAGAGAGTTTTTGTAATCCAATTCAAAGACCGTTCTTTGAGGTTCTAAAAATCGATCAGCTCGACCACTAAGCAATCTCGTTCTTTTCCCAAGCTTAATCAAAGTAAAAGGCCTTTACTTTTGTATTCCTCTTGATCAATGAGCTATTTGACATACTGTTCCAATTCCATATAATGTCAACTCCCCCTACATATGACCGGCATACTACAAATCTTCAAGTAGAAGAAATCTAGACTACGTAGACTTGTACAATTATAAAGGAAATATGTTGTACCATTTTTTGTGTCGCCTTTGGTACCCATAAGTCTGCTACCAGACAATCTAACACGCTAAAGTGACATTCAAATCACCCCGTAAAGGTCAAAGAATAATAAAAAAAATAACAGTTTTTTGCTTATATGTTCACCCAATCTGTATTCGAGTTCAGTTAACCTGCTGTGCTGTAAACAGGTTCTTGGTAATATCAGTATCATTAAAACTCAAGCTATAAGCAACAGATTTCAAGCAGGAGCCAACAACATTACTCCGGACTATGCACGAGGCTGTGATGCTAACATATTTTAAACGCGGACTATGCACGAGACTGTGATGCTAACGTATTTAAAACACACGGTTGGATGGCTGTCCAGTTCGCATACCAAACCTCTCATATTTTTATTGTTTCAAACTGTAACACTGAGTTGATTGTATGTGAAACTCCTGTAGGCTGTTACCTGTTAGTTGACGAGGATAAATAAAATGATCATATCCATCAATGTGTATTAAAAGCGGATATAAGTTCCCATTGACCTATGTCACTCATGTTATTGGTTACTGACTGTCTTCTAACACGACTAAGCTGATGAGATGTAGACAGTATATTATGAAGATGATTCGTGAGTTACCGGCACATAATAGAGCCTTTATTCCGCATAGGAGGCACGAAGACAACCCAGATAGTCTAACACGACTTGCCACTAACACTACAACCCAGTACAAACAAGACGAGTAAACACATTTGTTATAAATGAAATCATCCCGGGTTTTAGGTTTGTCCTGGGTCGATAAACAAATTAATGTGTCTTCAATTCATTTGTCTCGCAGTTTTCATTCCTTTTGCGTTCGACAACTATAGTCCAAATCAGAAAGGACACGCACACAAAGCAAAACATATACTTAAGCAGACATATGCCTTGGACAAACAAAACAATACAAAATGGCGACTGTTTTTTTATCGTCTTTAAGGCATGTGTAAGAATCGTATCAGATGTTACATAGCATGAGTGGCATTATTGGAATACGGGGAGAAGGTTTCCAGACACTGTTGATATTTTTACCAGAAAATACACCTAGGTGGAATGTGAACTAGCGATTTTTGTCAGGGGCTACAATATTGATGCCATAACGCCTTAAACCTGTATGAACTACAATAAATAAATGCCCCTGTCATGACATGCACTTCCGGGATCCAGTATTGGCATGCGGGTGAATAAATAATTGAATTTGTTGGAGAGGGCACCGGGTAAATTAGGGACAAACTGTGGTTTGCAATGATGTTAGATGTACTATAGGGTGTCTGGAATCAATTTTCAGTTGCAGGAAGCAAGGAAAGGTCTGTAGCGGGAAAGATATTCCAAGCTCGAGTAGCAGTAACGGCGTTAGCCTTCCTAGGCATTCCTATGTTTTTCACACCCAAATTTCGAGGCCCTCAGTCCTGATGTGCAAATGTATGTTTACAAATTCCAGATGATCGTGATGCTTTACATTGTATGATAACAATGTTTGAGATTGAAGGCTAGCAAAGAATTAAAGCAATTTAGTTACCATAATGATATAATAAAAACTAAGGCGCCATGTTTCGATACGATCTGCGATAGAGCACCATTCAATTTGAATTTAACGTATCTACCGCCAATAAGAGTGTTAACCTGAAATCATCCGACCTGGATCATTATTTGAGAACAAACGAACCGCAAGTAACCCACAGAACATGCGACATAAACCTGAAATAAAGCCAACTAGCAATTAAATAGTCTATTAATACCTTTAATTATCTGAAGTTTAATGTTAAGATTTATAATGGTGTTTTTAATTGAGTAAAAAGATGGGAATTGTTGATTCGCATTCTGTATTTGAAGCCCAGTTTGAATAAATTTACTTAGTGATACTCTGTTTTACTACTGACTCGTTCGCTTCAATTCAATGACCTTTGAAGACATTTAGTATTGATTTTGAAGGTCTGGTACTGCTGGTTTGGTTTCTTTATAATGAAGTATTGATTAACCATCATTATATACATGTTTCTAGTGGTATGTTTTGCAGTGTAACAGTTGGTCTTTTATACCTTCAGCAAAACTCTCCGTCGATAATAACGTATAGTGTTACCTATTTATGCCACAAAGCATATATGCGTGTATAATGAATGCATTGTATAAAGCATCTGTGTTATTCATGTTAACATTTCATGTATATAGGGATCCTAGTACCATAAATCATCGACAACAGTGATGTTTTGCCAATAGCCCCCGAAGTAGGATTAGTCTGGTCGTTTTTGTCAATATTTCATTATCTATATTCGTAAAATTTTCGGACATCGTTTATATTTTGAGTATAATATGTAGTATATGCGTACCTGTAACATATTTTCCTTGTCGGACATTTTTTGCAATACCCTGAGCGCTGTTAGCAAAAAAACGCCCTTTTCGGTTCTTGTAGGACCGCGCATTTAGTATCACATGGCTCTTAAACGATATACATCCTACAGGTAGGAAGAACGTAGAATATATCTGACGAATTTTATAGTGCCAGTCAGACGCGTGTGTTCAGTTCAATAGCCTAAACAACAGTGACGTAGAGCTGATATTCTTTCCTTTTTAAACCATAAAAATAACACCGTCACGGGAGCTTTTGGTGTGTTTCTAAATTATTCAATGTTTTGTGTAAATTCGCGTATGGTTAATCCCCACTGTTCAGCCATGCTGAAACAGTACTGATTATGCTGGAACATTTCCTCTACCCGTTGCTCTTAAAATATTGCATGTGTATAACTGGTGCATATTCATGTGTATTAGACGTTTAAATAATATTTTCACCGGAACCTCCAGTGGCGTCAGTGGTCGGTCAAATACAGCAGAAAACCGCCATATTGGTTACCCATGGTGCTTGAACAACACCGGTTTAGACAAGCCTCCGTGAAATATTATTCAATATACACTGTCCGTTGCAGTGTGATTGTTCGATATTTCCTGTAATATGTGTGTTTGTCTGATTCGGGCCACATAAAGACAACCATTCCTTGTCTATCGATCATTCAATAACTGGGTTCCATCGGACCTCGGGCAACCGATCGAAGTCATTCTGTGTCGACGTGCAGGAAATATTGATGGATAGTTCTTAAGAATGTTATTAATTATAATTATAACCATATCGCACTGTACCTTCCATACATACACGCCCATTCTTGGGTATTATTACCACTGTTATTATTTATGTAAGCCTTTGTGTACACAGTTCGATTTGTTGCCAATTATTACGAAATGGGCGGGGACATGTTGTCGTTTCATCAATATTAAAAACTAACAATGGATAATAACGGGGACACAGATCAATGTTGACTACAGGATTGTTATTTTAAGATGTTCAATTACTATTAAAGAACACGAAAAGATCAATACGGTTATTTTTGAATTCTGTATAATCGTCACCCCGATTACAAGATGCATTAGATCCAGTCTTCGTAAATTTTTATTTTGGTAAAGTCTCAAAACAAAAGGGAAATAAAAATATGACAATTATCACACTAGAAATTTATTCGGTTATGCTGCACGTTTTTGTCAGTCTGAATACAAAGACGCCAAGATCAGATTCAGATGATACCCAATGCAAAAATTCATCTTGAATGTTTATATACAGCCTCACTACTTCATTATAAACATGCATAGCCATTGTCAACTACAGACGTATCCATCCCAATATGGCCGCTAGCCAATTTCCTGTTAATGCCAAACATATCACTATGTATATAATGAGTTTAACGATAACGGTGTCAATAAAAATGATGAAAGAGATTGTTATGTATCTTATATTCTATTGTCATCAACTCCATTGTTATTTATAATATGATGTTATGCGCCATTCCTGGCTTTTTACTGTCTATTATTGTAGTGTAAAGTTTTTAAAAATATATTCGTCTGGCTGCAAAAAATGCGATCATATCTTCGGCTTATATCTTGCGACATACATTTGTACTTTAATGATAATAATGAGTATATTTATAATGCGCTATATCCATAAACCAAGTTCATGTTCAAAGCGCTACACAATTATTATCCCGGTCTCTAGGATACAGGTAAAGCCTGATTACCTCCCTTTACCCCTGAACTCTCAGAAAGAGCCCCAACATATGCTGCCCCAAGGAGCGCAACAGTTTTTTTATGTAATACATACACCATCCTACCGGTACCCATTTACAGCTGGGTAGACTGGAATACAGGGATAAAGTGTCTTATTCAAGGACACAAGAACTCGACGCACAATTCGGGTCTCGAACCTGCAACCATTCGGTCACAAATCCTACTCTCTAACCATTGCGCCAAATCCCTCTCCTTTGGTTTTTATATGTATATTTCTTTCGCCCATAATGTTCTCCCTTTAGGTGGACATAAAACATCCATTCAACATAAACTAGACCCTTTCTAAACTACCATATGGTTTATCTTTATACCGAAAATCTACACGCACAGCCTTCTTTAGCGCGAGGAACAAATTGAATAACCATGCAAGGTTAAGCAGGTGATTGATTCTCTGGATTCGACCATACTAATGTCCCAAACAGAAGCATTGGACCACTCGGTCACCCAACAGCCAGTTAAAAGTGAAAACAACTGATTAAAAGTCGATAGAAAAAGTAGGAAAAATCAAGTGCTCTCCAAGGATATATGATTTGGAATAAATACATTATTGATAACTGATAGTTAACTATAACCTTTATGCAGTAGTTCACATGTCCGTTTTCAAATTCAGCATCTGTAACGCCCACACATGTAAACTATACTTAATGGGCACTATGCTACTGGATAGATTAGATCTTCACTTAAGACGATGTCGTGTTGTTAGCTGATGTTGGTATGGTTCAGCTTCTCTCCCACACTCGATAAAACATAGTTCATCCATCTTGATCTCTCTATAGGGAATCAACATGTTACATGCAATACATGTTAACTAAACATAACGTAATATAGACAACATTGGGTGGTACTAAATCAAAGCTTTATTTTAACCTGTGTGTTGCATGTTTGACCGATATCTGGTTAAATATTACATGTATAATATAATCTAAATTCTTTTATCACTCTTTTTTGCTCTAGCGGATATCTGGTAGTTTTATATTCAGTGGGCTTTTAAACCGCCTCACACCTTCTTGATACCAAACGTATGTTCAATAACAACATGTTCGTAAGTCTAGTGTTATTACACTGGAGTTCTTTTAAGTGATTGTGGAATATAGATTTAGCCAATGATCAACGATATTGTATGAAATATTTGAAATTTTACTAAATATATAGAAAATAGCGGTGGTACCATTATTAACCAAATTAAATATATCAGATAAAAATTAGATTCGAATAAAGTTTAAGTAACAAGGTTTTGGGGACCTGTTTCCCTTTTCTTACGATCTTAGAATAGGTTTTCGCAGGGACCAGAAGTAAATAAAACTCACCCTAACCCACAAAACTAATTTGTTTCCCAATAATATAATATTAAAGTTGGCATAATGTCCATTTGGTGATGAAAAATTGAATAGAATGTTGGTGGGATTTGCTACAATAATTTGTGACGTGGAATAGGTCACTGTAATGATATGTTTACAGTTATATATAATTTATACCTATGACATTTTACCAATGATCCCAATAACACGTATCCCTGAAAGTCTATATTTTAATTATACATGAAATGTTTTCGTGGTAACCTAAAATGTAATACCGAACTAATATTAAATCTTAAAGAATACAACGCAACTGGTCATAACTGTCGATATACGCGCTCTTACAACTTTGCTCAACTCAACGACGACTTTCGATTGGAATCCTGAAAGTCGACATATTGAACTTCCGCGACTACGAAAAACTGTTGTTTTTCGATTTACATCTCTTAACGACACAGCATCTAGGGGTCACCCTAAAATAATTAATTAGCTGGATGCATATTTTGCCACGTGATAGTTTATCGTTGAGTTGGGTAGCGAGACTTCATACAGACATTCCACAAATAACTTTCTATCGTAGGCTATATTTATTTTTCCCGGATATAAGCCCTTATTATGGCACTCAAAGATTTCAAATATCTCTTTTGTGTTCGTATATTGGAATGTAAAACACAGAATACATTTGTATGTGTTTCAGATAGATTGTACATAGACCTTTTATATCTTACCTAAAATCCATCGGCAGACATTTTTAAAATGCATACATCACAAAATATTGCAATATATGATTAATGTCATTTGCCAAAGGCCATACGTAATTTTTTTCATGGAAACCCAAAACCACAATAGCTTATTTACTTCTGTGTGATATTAAATACATCTTTAGTTCGTTACAGACATTGTTATGGCATGCTTTTGGTGTCAAATGATATAAGTCTATGGAATGTGTAAAGGTGAAAAGTAATAGCATTTTGTGTTGCGACATATTGTCGATTCTCACAAAAGGCTAATGTACAAAACTGTAAGCGAGTCCCTGCTACGTTGTTAAATGTGAATGCGGAGCACCACACAAGTTTGTTAGCGTTGTGAATTCTTCTGATGAGAAGTGGTATCAAGCGTTATATGAATAGTAAGAACACCCCACCATATGCGAGATATACGTCCCGTCATGTGCTTTAAACGGGAGCTGGAGGTTATCATTAACAGCCACTGAACCCCAGCGTGGCTATTTTGGGACTAACCTGTATCTATTTTCAGTGTGCTTAACTTACAGGTAGATTTCTTAGCCCAGGGGGTAGGGGTTAACGATTATATGTCGGTCGTGGTAGAATGAGTGAACATACATACATACTATTACTCACTATAGCTTACTGGACTGTACTGGTAGTTAATAATATGTTAAATACATATCTGTAAAAAAAACTGTGCATGTATTTGTAAAGAACATATTGATTGTTAAGACAGTTGAAAGAGTTTTAAAAAGTGGTGGAATTCGAATCTTGTCTGGGAATGTTTCTCAACCTCCAGGCACGATGTACCCACAAGAATAGTTTTTGTAGATGGCGCGTTACAATGTCCGTTAGATGTTAACGGCTTCAAATTGATTACAAAAATGTCGGCAATAATAATAGTTTGGATGACGATGTAAAAAAAGCGCGTACAAATCGTAAAATATGCCACATATCAACACATGGTATCACTGTTTATATTTCAACATGCTTCTGACATTAAATTGCAGAGAACGTATACGTAAGCTAACTCTTTTTATAAATGCAACTACTTGCAAACTTGGCTGAAGTTGGATATTAAAGAACATCCGAGCAATCTGATCGCCATCAAAAGTGGAATCGCAAAGAAGAAAGCCATTAGTTCCAGGTTGTGCAATCTAGAAAAAGGGTCACTTATGATTTATGGAATATTGGGCATAATTTTCCACCTGGCACTTATTCTTGGGAATTTAAGAATTGTGACAATACACACGAACTTCACGAAAACTGAATTTAACTATTTAAAATTGCTGAATAAAATATGTTTATAATATTATATGTTATCTTCACAGAGACCTTAGCTCCTATACTCACCGTGCTGAGTCATGATGCACCACCAATGTTCTAAGCTCATGCATGCGGGGTTATCATTTGGACTGATAAATTAGACCTAGAGTCTTAAATATTACAGGATAACTTTTAGTTGCAATATTTGTGAAATCCTTTAATGTGCTCATATAATTATGTTTGCTTGACCTTGTGTTGGGGTTCTGTGCTTTATCATATTTGGGGTATTTATATACACCAATTCCAGTGTTACGTAGTGCGGTAGATGGTGCATGTATCATCTACGGCAATGTGGGTAAATATGATTGTGCATTGCTTGACCTGCGTAATATAAGTCGAATTTGAGGTCTCTGCCACAAATTACATGCTTTATGGAATGAAATTCGCAATGTGTTTTAAATATCGTGACCCATGCAGAGCATGCTTACTATTTCACGAACACCTGTTACCATTTTCCCTTATGATGTTCGTTCTGGTGCGTCTTGTCGTTATAATTTATATGTTGTGTTTTTTTTTACTGAATTCGTCCTCGATTTTGTACTTTGACTAATATATTGTGCTTGAATTTTTATATAGTTTGGACTTATGTAATTTCGGCGATTTATCCTGGAAAATGACTTAAAGACCAATGTCGCCGTTCGTTGGTCTATCTATCCTAGTTCTGTTTCCAAAGTACATGCATTTCTAATAAACAACTCAAGATACATTTACGAAACTGTGCACACACATCAATCTATTATAATAGTTGTGCTGTTATCTAATGTTAAAATTAGTAATTTTTGTGCTTTCACTGGAACAGAATTGACTTAGTTTTTGTGTAGTGATTTGGGATATTGATGACCAAGCCATCTTGTTTTTGTATGTATGAATACAAACAACCATTAAAAATAGTGTACAATGCCTTATCTCATATACATCCGTCTTAGTCTCTTGTCTACTCCGTACTAACAAGATAAATATATATTAATATAGATTCTAGTTTCCTGGTATTACAATTCGCTATATCTATTACACATGCTCGTACCATTGTCGTTCATTGATTTTATGCTGTCTTTCATAAGACGCGGCCGTTCTCTATAATGCATTTCTAATTGGCTAAATAAGAACGTAGCGCGAGTCACTGGTTGAACGTGTGGAATTCCAATAAGAAAATGGATTGGACATAATGGCTTACGTGAGTATAACAAGACGCCATATTTACCAACACACTTTTACATTAGAATATAGTGTTATTGTAGGGTGTCCATAACGTGTGTTAACGCAGCCATTCTCTTCGCCATATATTGGATATTGTTTGTAATAATTTGTTCTAATGTTTACAAGATCAACTGAAGCGTGTTGTTTTTAAGTTATGTTATCGTGCTCAACAAGCTTATCATATGTATGGATACATTAATCACTAATTTGATGAGATCTTTTTTAGATATTGAAGCGTGTATTTCACTGATTAAATATGTTTAGCATGTTACTGAGGGTTTCAGAATCCTTGCTTTATTAATATAACAACGAAAATGATAACTATGTCACATGTACGGACAAAGTTCAACTTTTGTATTTGATATTCCACCAAGTCTAATAAGACTGAATAACGTTGGCGACACAATTCGGGGAAATGTCATTTAGCTAACCTTTGTAAGTTAGATGAAAACTAATTCGCTTAAAAGTTGTAAATATTTCTGACGACTTAACTTCATTATGCCACTCGCTCTAGGGAATGATATTTTTGAAAAAAAAATAATTTGTTTCTTTTTTGTAGAATTCCCCATCTGGGAATACCTGTTTGATCTATTGCACCAAAAGCATATTTATTATGGTCTAGGCTCCGCTGCCAGTCAAAATCTGTAAGCTTGGCAAACTCCTATTCGTTGTTAGTCCACGAATCATGAGAAATAACTTTATTTAACGCCCGCTTCCGATTAAGTAGTAATGAAACATATACATCTAAAACAGCAACAATCGCTTGTGTCTGAAATAATTCATTTAACGCCTTCTTCCACAATGGACATGATGACGCGTGTGAAGCAGTAACAATCCCTTGTGTAAGAAAAAATATTATTTAACGTCCGCTTCTACAAATCGCAGATTCACAAAAAGACATGCCTTCAAATGTATCAAAATCCCCCCTACAAACAATGATTACTTGTTTGCCTCTTCGTGTTGTTTTCCTTCCACAAAAAGAAAGTCGTCCTTCGTTATAACAAACAACATTTATTTTGACACTTTACAATCAACGACAAATCAACCATTCTACGGCGTACCTGTGAAAAACACACTGATTGGGAATATTGATTTCCCGCGGGTTCTTTATCAATCTAAGAATAGAGTTGTCACCCTTGACTCAATGTAATCAAGGCGGATATTTCTCACCAATTAGCATCGCTTGGGTTAGAATGAGATCATAAACTCCACGTGCTCACCTACGTGCTCAATATGAAATGCAAAATATCGTGATTTTTCTCTGACACCTAAATAGACAATATTAAATAGTTGGATAAAGAAGATGCACTCATAAAACTTACTGACGAAGAAATATCGGACAAAATGTTATTGGATATCGTGTAAAATACAAATAATGACAGCCTTGTTCGCCTTACGCATTCCACTTAAGCATTTAAAAGTAAGGCTTTCCCGGAGAGATTATATCATCATCGAAGTCCACATTGGCGATGTTATCTAAATATTATGAATTTACCTAAATTGCATAACAATGGCGGTTTTCAGAATGGTAGTAGCCCCTGACCAGAGATTATTATTATGCCATGACATAATGAACCTTTAAATGACTTTGACATTTGACTTTAGAGCCATCGACACTTGTGTCTTTTTTCTACATTAGAGATTACGGTGAATAAGTTTAACGCCGATAACCGTTCAAAGTTCAATTTTTTTTTAATTCTTAAAATGATTGGCAGTTGAAGACATTTGATTGTGATTCGGAATTGTTTTTTTCCATCTGGACGTTTTTTATTGGCCGCTCTAACATGTTTTGGCATTTAGTAATTCGTATTGATTTGGCATTCTGCAACAGTTTCATATCCAGTAAATTATTTTCAACAAAATATTAGATGGCACGCTATGCGCGGTGTAAATTGTTTCATGACAAAAACGAAATGTTAAAAGTGCAGGGTGACATGCAATGCACAGCTGGAATTTTTGGCGATTGTGAAAAACTGCAGAGTATAAGATTATATACGTCACGCAAAGGCTTTATACCCGCTTTTCAGATTATTGGGCGTTCAGCGTATATATTAAGACCAGATTAAAGCTCGATTTATCAGCCACCTGTGGCCCCGACACTGATTTGAGCTTGTATTAATCAAAACAGCACTGACAGTCTCAGAACTCCAATCATCGCCTGCTAAGAATATTCAGCCATCTTGATTTTGTCACGTGATACCCTAACTGTTTATATTTTCAACACCAGAGAGCTGTTGGTAATTACCTATCTAAGAGATATAAGCCGGTGGGTTACAGAGCATTCCGGTCATTCAAAGACTGTATACCTTTCTCTAGCATAGTTGTTTTCCTTTGCTAGTAAAGAAGCGAGTGTGTAGATTAGTCCCAGATGAGTAGATAGTTGTTTGTATGTCACGATGGTGGGTAATATTCAATACTTGTTTATATCTATACCCCACGATACATATGTAGTTAATAGTATATACACAGACTAATACAGTTATTACATACATCGATACACTAATATTTATAACGGTAAATCTCAAACGGATATCAAGATTCTTTTCAGTCGCATTATATGGGAAAGAACTCGGGAGGGGTGCGCGCGTTTAGATAACATCCGATTTATCAAAGAACATGGTCAGTGATGTCTAGTGATTGGTAGAGAGATGAAACATACTCTATATCGATTTTGATAATGGTCAATCACTGATGTTTAGGCCGTCGAAGGGTATGGGTCGGACAAACCCATAGATGGTGACATTATTTTGTTTCTTCATAAAATATTTAAGATATATCTACGGTGAGACTAATAATTACCAAATAATAATATTTTACAAAAATATTAGTAGACGACTAACCTTTTTTGCGATCGACTAATTTCATTGAATTTTCTTTTTTAAAGAAAAGTATTAGAATTGTTTTTTTCTGTTGTCATCATAAGTATGTTTAGAGTTTATTCACGGGAAAAGAAAATTGGAAGCTTTTGTATGATTAGAAAAATGATTCAACAATCTTCGTCGACTTGCACTTATTTGAAAGAAATTGGGTTTATTTCTGTGATGAATAATGCTCTTGAAATAGTTAAGAATGTGTGTATAAACGAGATAAACTTTTATTAACCGGTTGATCATAAGTTTATATTACTTTACTTGTTGTTTACAGAGGGTGGTTATACACTCGGTTATTGCAATGGTTTTATGAAAGTGCTATTTGTCGTTGTATTTGAGGTTCCGTGTGCAAATTGAAACCACACGTCATATAATATCTTGTCAGTTGAAATTTAGTTTAAATCAAAAATAGCCGAAAATCACATTGTCTTGGGGGAATTATTCCCCTCGTACCACAGTTGTCAACGAATTAGGATTTAATTCAGTATACTTTATTTATTTTCTTATGTTATCCACTTTGGTCCTGGTTGTGTTTGTGGTAAGAGTGCGTGGGTTTGGCATGGTATTTTCTGAAATGAATACCACCAATTTTAAATTGCAGGTTTTAATTTTACTTTATCATGATTTCAAAAGCTATTTTTGGCAAGCTTGGAATTAATGTAGCATAATTCTATTTTCTTTTAGCCAAGGCTTCGTGTTAACCCTTTAGCAAGTTTTATTAGTAAAAATGTAACCGTCGAGATGAATTCCATTGACAATAAAAACTTAATATAAACAACGTAGATAATCTCCAATCTCTCTTATTCTATTGTGCTATTTCTGTTAGTTTAGTTTAGATTTCTTCTATTCGCTCTTCTCTTATTACGAAACATGCTGTAGCGTTATTTTTATAAGTCTTCTTGGCACTACCAACGTTTTTAAAGGCCAACGTCTACAGGATAAGAATAGCGTTATGTCGTGTGACCAAGAAAATGGCTAGCCGTGTTCATCTATCATCGCTAATGAATCGTCTGCTTTCGGTTCTTGTTATGTATAAATAATTAGGAAAATTGAAAGAAAGATGTATATCAATAACATGTTCAACCTAATTATATCTAATGGGAACGTGGCCCACTTCTTAATTGTCCAATCAAAGGAAATAAAACTCAATTAATTAGAAAATCGGGGGTCTGTCTTAAATAGAACAGTTGATTGGTAATAACATAACTGACTGCAATGTATACTCAGACCGAAACAAAATTTTAAAACAAAGATAGAAAATGCCATTATGGATATAGTTATTGGGTAAGACGTTCACTCAAAACAACTAGATCAATCAATCATAATGCTGAATTTTCAAATGTGGACGATTTGTTCGGACAACCTGCATATTGATTATTATTCGTGCATCATGTTAGGAATCTAAAATGGAAACCAATAGCTAATATGCATTCCACGGCGTAATCAGGCCACACAAACCCCTGATGTTTTATGGAGTTGTTGATATTTAAAAAAATTGTAATCGGTAATACCAAAAATAATAACCAGCACCTGGATTACACATTTCATTTTTATACGCCCACATTTTCATGTGGACGTATTATGTCGTCGCCCCTGTCCGTCCGGACGTCCGTCCGTCCGTCCGTCCGTCCGTCCGTCCGTCCGTCCACAATTTGTTTGTGGACTCTCTACAGGTCACAATTCTTATCCGATTTTGACGAAACTTGAAATATAGGTTTATCCCCAAAAGTTCTCGGCTGCTTTCGATATTGGCATGTATCGGATCAAAACTTCATGGATTATGGCCCCTGATTGTACGAAAAATCACGTTTTTAGCTTGTGGACCCTATAGAGGTCACAATTTTGAACCGATTTTGATGAAACTTGACATGCATGTTTGTAACCCAAAGATCTTGGTTCCTTTCGATATTTGCGGCTTACGGAATGTAATTTCCTGAATTATGGCCCCTGATTGTCCGAAAAATCACCCTTTTTAGCTTGTGGTCCCTCTGGAGGTCACAATTATTATTCGATTTAAAAAACCGTTTGATTATATCACCGTTACACCCTAAGGAAGGTTGAGTTCGAATTTCGGGAAAATCGGACGAAAATTGCCATACAAAATGGCCGCCGTTTGTACGCGAATACTGTTAAAAAATGGTATATCAAGGTTGTGGACCCTGTGGAGGTCACAATTTTGATTCGATTTTGATGAAACTTGAAATTCATGGTTATAACCCAAAGATCTTGCTTCCTTTCGATATTTGCGCATATCGGATCGTAACTTCCTGAATTATGGCCCCTGATTATACGCAAAATCGCCTTTTTTTTAGCTTGGAGGTCACAATTATTATTCGATTTAAAAAACCGTTTGATTATATTACCGTCACACCCTAAAGAAGGTTGAGTTCGAATTTCGGGAAAATCGGACGAAAATTGCCATACAAAATGGCCGCCGTTTGTACGCGAATACTGTTAAAAAATGGTATATCAAGGTTGTGGACCCTGTGGAGGTCACAATTTTGATTCGATTTTGATGAAATTTGAAATTCATGGTTATAACCCAAAGATCTTGCTTCCTTTCGATATTTGCGCATATCGGATCGTAACTTCCTGAATTATGGCCCCTGATTATACGCAAAATCGCCTTTTTTTTAGCTTGGAGGTCACAATTATTATCCGATTTAAAAAAACGTTTGATTATATTACCGTTACACCGTAAGGAAGGTTGAGTTCGAATTTCGGGAAAATCAGACCAAAATTGTCATACAAAATGGCTGCCGTTTGTACACAAATACTGTTAAAAAATGGTATATCAAGGTTGTGGACCCTGTAAAGGTCACAATTTTAATTCGATTTTGATGAAACTTGAAATTCATTGTTATACCCCAAAGATCTTGGTTCTTTTCAATATTTGCGCATATCGGATCGTAACTTCCTGAATTATGGCCCCTGGTTATACGCAAAATCCCCCTTTCTTTAGCTTGTGGTCCCTCTGGAGGTCACAATTATTATCCAATTTAAAAAAACGTTTGATTATATCACCGTTGCACTGTAAGGAAGGTTGAGTTTGAATTTCAGGAAAATCGGACCAAAATTGACAGACAAAATGGCCGCCGTTTGTACGCGAATACTGTTAAGAAAATGATATATCATGGTTGTGGACCCTGTATAGGTCACAATTTTAATTCGATTTTGATGAGGAAGGTTGAGTTCTAATTTCGTGAAAATCGTACCAAAATTGCCGGACGAAATGGTCGCCGTTTGTACGCGAATAGTGTAAAAATATGGTATATCATGGTTGTGGACTCGCTACAGGTCACAATTCTTATCCGATTTTGATGAAAAGTCACATTTCTAGGTTGTGTACCGTCACACCATAATCATTGTCGGTTTCGAGTTTCATTAATATCAGACTGGAACTGACCAACTAAATGGCTGCTCCCAATACAGTATGAAATACAGCACGTAAAGATGTAGGAAAAATCGCTTTTGGTATTGCTTGTTCTCTGTCCATCTCTCGAAAATGTGGGCGTATCCTGCCTGGCAGTGCCAGCCTATCTTATTTAATTTCGCAACCCGCATCATAGTCTATAAAGAATTAGAGCACCCTGAAAGTTGGCTAAATGTAAACCACGTAAAACCTACTTAGTATCTTTTACCATTCATTCATTCACCGTATGATTGTAACGAAATGGTGGAAGCTTGATCACCTTCCCAGTTGTTAGAACATAATATACCGCCATTCTGCCATTATATCACCCGTGTTTCTGCTTTGAATAATGTTGTTTAGACGTGAAACAGGATTGACAGATATCCCCCAAAACTACTTGATCTATCTTTAAGACGGTTTTGTTATATATTTTGCCAGTTTCTTTTTAAAACGAGACCATAATAAAAGTCCACGAACCAATAACTCCACTATAAAACAAGTATAATTTTAGGAGGCTGTTGAATCTGTTTGGTTTTAATAACAGTTTACATTTGGTGAAAACGTTTACCCCCTTTATAATAGCATGAACAGTTGTTGATGTATTGCATTAAGAATCGAAAATTCCAATGTTTTGGTAAAGCGAATGTTTATTTTCAGCTATAATACCGCCATAAAATAACAAAGATGTACGCGCCTCCCAACGGCTATTGTGTTCATTAAGAATTAAAAAACACAATATATACCAAAGGTTGTACAAACACTTCAGTTTGCCTATTACATAGCTACAAAAACAAAGACAATCTTCGGTTTTTATTAATAGCCACTTTAGTAATACAAGAATTAATTTGAGTATCCGGACCAATAACATCTCCTCTCAAAGTTTCTAAGTTGTTAATACCGAGATTTTGTTGAAATTTAATTTTGTTTTCGAATACACAATTTTGTTGCATTTTAATTTATATTTAATGATACATTCCGATTTTAGCGCTTTCTGCAGCACGTTTTTAAACTTAGTTTTGAAATATACAACACGTACACAAAACGTCTGGATGTCAATTTCCCATTCTTAATTTTGTTATAATATAAACTCTCACCTGGACTTTTTATAAACCTGACCTAAATCAATAATTCATTTATGAATTTAAAGTAGTGTACATACTCAAAGGTAATTTGTGCTGGGAGCTTAAAAGCCTCACTAATTTATTTATGTAGATTATATAGATTATTTAGAAAAGAAGAAAATAGTTGTATAGTGTGGTTTCGATTGTTTTTTTTTCAATATTCCGTATTTCAAATGGAAACATGTGGCCGTTCTGGTAGGGGTTAAGAAGTACTATTTAATTATCATACATTTAACAAAAGCAAAAAACTAGGCATTACTCGAGACGCTTTGATTGGATTTAACTACCACCTATGCTCAAATAGATCAATTTGATATTTAGTAAAGTTAAGTGTTGCCACTTATTGCCTTCAGATCTGCATATGGTTCCCAGAAATCAGTATTCAAATTATTTTATATCTTACTCAAATTATTGGCACTTATATTGTTACAATTAACTGAAATCACTAAATTCGCATTGGGGAATGATGTGTTTGTAATTATGGCTAAAATTAGAAGTACAGGTGCTCATGGTTCTCTCCGAATACAAGATAATTTTACCCATAGTTGCCCAATAAATTAAATCGTTATGCGGATATGTTAGTGTGGTTTCATCTACGATTTTCTTTCACAACCAATTTATTACTTAAGATGATATATCTGATTCGGTGTAAACAACATCCTGCCTTAAGTATGCGATGTTGAGAAAATTTACTAAGTCTGGTAATATGCGTCTTTGTCGGTGTATTTTCTATCGTTTTTTGAGTTCATTAGTTTTGACAATATATTGAACATATACGTCACATGGGTATTAAATGCACTCTTGGAGACACGTGGGAAATTGTGTTAGCTTTATATCAATTTCCAATTCTAAATATTATACCAAACGATAATGATATCACAGATCCCGCCATATTGGGTGTGACAGTATCGTTATACAATATGACGTAAATGGAAACAGATGCCCCTATAGGTTCAAATACACAAACCGTTTCTTTGTCTCAGAATGTCGACATCGGAACCATGTGTGTCCTGTTATCAATTCTAAAATTATTAATACATCTAAAAATACAGAAAATACCCAATTCGGTTAGTTAACCATTTATATCATTTTTGTTTTCTTTTGATTCCAGATAATGTCGATCAGTTCCAGATCTCCGTCAAAATGCGACAAGAACAGAAAAACTTGCCCACCTGGTAAGTTGTACATTCTTTATCTTGAACGCGTAATAGCACTGTGACTAACACATTCTGTATTACTGTAGTACGAGGTATGTTTTGTAACCGGTTTCGTTCATTAGACAGACCGTGTTTACCAGTGGCTAAGCGCAGGGGACGAAGTGGCGCTCTGTCAGTGTCACATGGTTTTGAGTTACTGCGCTTCCTTAAGGGGTTGCAACCCTTCCAAATACACGTTTTAATGCAGTTTTCAAGCGTATAATCATATGCTGAACGAGTATCAAACACCGAGGTTTAGATATACACTAAAAAATCAACATTAGCGTATTGCATAAATCTCAAAATTTATCTGTGCCGGTAAGAGACAGCCCCCACCCACCGATATAAATATTGGGTTATGGGGCCCCCATGGGATTTGTTCCTCGTGCAAAATCATTGGCCACCTTGCACCTGGTGCTTACCCTTTCATGATCAACCTATACCACGTCTTCTATGCTGACATTTCACACACCTAACATTATGTTTAGTACAATAGAATATTATGTCGTGTTAATGAGGTAAAATTTAGCGGGGTATTTTTGGCGGGTATCTCAAGTGTTTGACACGTAGTATTGTTATCTTAAACGGGTTTACCAGAACCCCTACTGTTACCTGAGAAATTGTACAAACTGGCAATGCAACAATGTGCTGTGAAAGAAATACAAACATTTCACAACATTGATGGACGTTAAAGCTACTTGAAATTTTTCCGCTTTGATCAAAAACGCATACGTAACACAAATATACATTTCATCGTGTTCAGGAGGTTGACGCATGGGGTATATTAGACATCTCTTATCCAGCAGCAATGTACGTGTAGTGACATGATCGACCCTTTCACGTGATTCTTAAAATATTGTCTAGATGAGAACTAAGCGTTAATGTTTCCAAACTTATACATAGAATGAAAGCGAATTAATCCCAAAAGTGATGTGATAAAAGTAATTGCAATTACGCAGATGATTTGTTGTTCATTTTCAAACGAATGTGCACGGTGATGTATTTTCAAGTTGTTTTGTGCGGCCTGCTTAAAGATTTCTGATATACAACATATCAACATCACAGATTAACTATATCTTTCCCCTTGTGTTTGAATGGGAGTATTTGATGTATTAATCGGTTGTGTGTAGCCGTATACCATACACCCAGCGCGTGAGAACGTAACATAAATCTCAGAATCTCAGATTCTGCTTCTCATCCCTCACCAAACAGACACGGCACGACGTGTTCTCAAAGGTTTATTGTTCAAAAGGCGGACGCGACGTTATCCAATCTCCCCTCAAACTCTTCAAAATGAAAAAAAAAATCTTGGAAGACAGATATCAAGATGGGTTAAAAATTAATGATAAGATGTTTTCAATAAACAAGAGGGGTAGCCAAAGACTGATTTAAACGAGGAATGTATCATAGTATCAACTAATCTTTGATCTCCTTAATTACACATAAGCCTTCTTTCCTAAAGTTGTCTTCTTTGTTGGTCTGGGGCCCGGTTTGGGATAGTAAAGATCTTGGTGATCAAGAAGGTCTGTCGGTAAAACTCCTTGTAATGGATAAGCTGCTTTTAAGCTCGAGTTAATCACCAGAGTTGCTTCCCATTCGACCACTCGATTTCTCCCTTCTTTTGAGAGCCTCAATTATAGAGAGTAATGGAGAGGAAAGGAACATAAAGATGGCTGTATCGACTTGTCTAGCCTAGCCATGTTGATTAAGCTACTTGAACCTTAATGAAGATATCGCATTGATCAGAACATCCATACTTCAGCGTACAACCCGCGTTACGACGTAACCTGGCGATCGATAGCTTCAATACCGGACAAACTAATGCATCGAGGGTCGAAGCCTCCTGAAAGAAGGATTAAAATCGTTTCATAGACACAAATATACGATCGACAGGAAATATCGAAGAAAGATTTATTTTTGTTATTTTCACTAAGTGCTGCCCGAGGATTGATTTTATGGAAATGTTCAATGCTTGAACCCTTTTCCTGCATCCTGTTAAGAATATTATTAATACGTTTCCATGTAAATGTCCATGTAACGTCATAATATGAAATGTAGCCTATTAATGGTGGAAAGAAATTAATCTAATTATATGCTATCTTGATAGTCACTGCACCATGTAGAACGTTTATGATAAATGTCATTTTTGGAGAGATTTGAAGTCGTTACAATTTGTCTTTTAAATTATAGTTTAATGGGGTATCCGAATGAATCTATTCCGTGACTTTTGGGTGTTTTAAATACACATTTATTACAAATTCAGATTTAATTTAAGATTAGAACTAGCATGTTTGGTTTTCGCATTATAACATACTATATCTTCCCAAAACGCTTTTAAAGCCCAATAACCATCACATGATTGCGGAATCGAAGCCTCTTCATCCAGATGCATTGACATAGCGACAATTTGTGCTGTGTACGTGCACATGTCAGTCACTGCATTATGTCGAAGCCACTGCAACCATATGTTACATAGATTGATTCCTACACCGATCCTTTACTGATATACATCCACTGGTGATTAACACTTGAATGTGCCTGAAAACACATTGTTTCCTTAAAGAAGTTCATATTAATACCCTCAGCATTAAAGTCTCAGACACATTGCACATAATATTAAAATTAATAACCTTGGATTCAGAAGAGATCATTATATCTTTCAAATAAAACCACCCATCCATATAATAATATGCATAGGTCATAGAAAGATGATAAATCTAATCTTGACAAAAGCAATTTTCCTACGAAATTCTCGTACGTCAAAATATGCAATGTTAAAATATTAAGATTTTGACACTGCTGTAAAAAAAAAGTGCACACTGTTGTTACGGATTTACATGAATTTGGATTTAACATAACTTTTTACTCATTATTGTTGCGTTTTATCTATGAAATCGCTACATTAATATAACCCTTCAAAGCAAAGAGCTCACGCATTATCTTTGCATGAATTAACACTCAAAAATTTTCATGAGTGCCGAAATGAGTATTAGAATCTCTTGAAGTCGGTAGAGTAATGCAACCTACGAGGTCACAAGCATTATCTTGAAAATTTGGCTGTCGCCGGTTTTTGCATATATTATGATGTACAAAAAGGTACACGAGTGCTGAAAAGTATAGGAATCTCTTAATTCAATTTACTCTAAAAGGGTAGTGTACATCAAAGATGACGATGTGTATCAGGAGTTTTGATCATAAATTATAAAGCGAATACAATTCTAATTGCCTGGAACTGCAAGGAGATAGAATTTCACAATAATATTACCTATTGTATCATAGACAAATATATACTGTATGTTATATTTTCAAAATATGTTTCGATTTAATTCAATAAATATTACTCGCCGGGAACAGGCGGAATAAATGTTAGACGTATTTATATACGTTTCTTTTATAGCTTTTGTGGCCATACATTTTGCGTTTACTTTGCGTTTTCACTGTTTTCGGCTTCGTTACATGGCTTCATGATTTGAGAAGTGTAAAATACTGATTGGCAATGTTAAATATGGTATTTATTGAATATTTCTTTGGAAACGGGGAATGTGATCCGACAGTTAGTCGATTCATAGATAGTTCCGTAACTGACAAGGGACAGACATCAGTGTTAGCTTTTAAAGATCTGTTCAGTCTTGCAAGACGCCATAGAATTTATTTAGAGGCAATCTCCGTGAAGAAACGAATTGATTGACTGTCAGGCTGTGTATGAAAAATAAGCAAAGCGGGCTTCCTGAGCTTATGGTCTAATGTTTCTTGGTATTTTGTAATTGTGTTATGGAAGACTAAGCTTTCGCGATTTGAGAAGGCTATTAAGACAGGACATTGATTTGACGGATTCAACTCTCTAGTTGCTCTGCATGACGCTATTTTTACCGTCCTTAATAATATGCGTTGAGAGATCTAAAATCCCAGCGAACAATAAAAAGGACGCCTCCTGATTGCAATTTTAGAAAGTTTGGGTGATTTTTTACAAATAAATCAACTCTCAAAAGTGATCATAAGTACACAGAATGTTGTAAAATATCGTCGCAGATAACACCCTTAATCCGAGTTTGTTGTTCGTGTTGTCATCCATATCGATAAAAGACTTGTCTTACATCATTATCATTTTAAAATTATTCACTTTTTTATACATTCATTGTGTCATTGCATTAACTGCAACGTAAACTACAACTAAGAAATCGATCAATGGTGCCATGTCATGTTGATGCCAAACTAGTACTGAAGTGAACTTACACCAATTTACTGACAGATAATCACAGCCTGGCGTCCTATGGGGCTTTTCCCGAGCATAATTCATAATGCAATTGCAGAAGCACGGTACTTTATGCCTGCTCTAAAATGAGAATCCACACTCTCAAGGGGTTTATATTCTCTTTTATCTGCTTCAATTCGACATTAAATATGAAAATACAGTTTCATAGAAACATTTTACACAACCAAATAAATTGACTGGTTGTTTAACCTTGTGTTGTATTTTGATTTACTCAATGTGATATACTGGCACCCTTGTAATACTCCCACATTAAAATGTTATCGTATAATGTCGACAACCTTACCCGCTCGCCCCCCCCCCGTCCGTTGCCCTCTCCCATGGTTGTGAACGCCCTAGAGTTCTTGAGGCTAAATTTGACCTTAAATTTATACACATACCAGAAACAGAAGCCAATATAATTACTATTGAAATATTGCCAGTCATCTATTTTTAAATTCTTACGGACGCTTTCGTTACTAAATTTTGTATTCCCATTGGATCGAAATCAATACACATTGCTTATGTGAAGACGCCTTTTGATCTCCAACGATTTGCGATAACAAATTAACAGTGTCTCCGTTAAGATCGATGATGTTTTGTTATTTTCTCCCACTTATAAAGATCGAACATTTTCGAAAAGTAATATTGTCTTCTGTATTTTCCTATTTTAGTGGTGTTATCTGGAAGCGGCGCGTAAATTTGCCCGTGTCTGTAGTGAGAAGTGGGGACGCCCACTGGAGAGAGAATGCATGATGCACTATCGACTAACTCAGCGCAATTCGATGATACCCCCCGCGATGGTTAATTTTTAGTATAGGTAATCAGAGTTGTCGTTTCACAGTCGCAGATTCTAGTCGACAATGCTCTCACAGAACCACTACGTATAATTCTCAGTACTAAAATTATGATGATATACCCGATCCTTATCAAATATCCTACTTAATTCCAGCTGTTATCAGCCATCAACACGATAGAATAACACCAGAACATACCAACGTATTATAGTGACTTACTTGCAAGAATTCCACTCTCCCACTGCCAGAATGAAAGCCATCCTGCCAGTGTGTGCTTTTATCGTATTTCAACATTACGCCAAACGAATATGTACCCTGGAAAATGGTACAAATAAACGTATTTTATTTAACTAGTCACTTGATCTGTCTACTTCAAACACATTCAGTGGTCTCAATATGGTCGATTCTCGTCCATGTACATACCCCAAAGAACGGACAATTCGCTTCTCCACACCCATACATCTGTTGTATTTAGCCTAAGGTATCTCTATTGAAATTGGTTGGATTTTTATAAGCGGGGGGTGGGGGGCTTTCTTCAAAACTCTGTATTTGTTTCTTACATATTATATATATTAATGGTCCGTGTAACAATTTGTTTGTATGAATACATGTATGTATATAAATTATTTTATATCATCACATTTCGTATATGTTATGTTGTTTCAAGATTACCAATTTGTTAATTTTTTGTGTGTGTCAAGAATATCCAGATAATTTGATATAGTTTGCATAATATAACGAATTGTTGAATGTTTATATTTGTTTGTATTTTCAGGGCATTATATGAATGAATGTGCCGACAATGAGGGAAATGAATGTTTACAATGTAGTGTAGACACGTTTCAACCAAATCTCAACCGGCTGGGTGACAAGTGTCGAGTAATGTAAGTTTATTTTTTTTTAATTGACAAATTTTAACCAATTTTCAAATTATGTGAGCTGAAAACGTCGATTGATCCAGTTTTTTACCTAGGTGAGTTTCAAGACTCCCAAAAGACTTGTCGGCTCATTGAGTGGTGCAAGTCGGCTCAAAATGTTTGTCTCTTAAAGGAGACCTTTGTGTTTGGAGAACGGGGAAAACAGTTGCCTGTCTTCTTTTATAAAAAAAACGAACACTCTTTCTTTGGTACACATAGAACATATGCCTAGGAGATTTCAGAAATCCCGAATTTTTCTTAAATAGATTCATGGTAGCTTGACTAGAAATCCCTGACTGTCAGTAATCTGAGTCATTCTGTACATTTTATGAAATCAAATCTCCTTTAGATTTCCCTTTCTGCATATTCCGAGATAAAACACGTTGCAAAAAATCCCACAGTTGAGAACTTTGACAGATTCAACATATAATCAATGCAAATTTAATTTGCCTGAAATCTGCGACGCACAGCGGCTGATCAAATTGAGATGTATCGAAATAAGTTCCTTTGAAAATCAAGAGGCAAACGGTTATGCAGCGTTGGCCTATCAAAGTTGATTGAAGACTGCGGTAATTGGGCGTTTATCGTTCATTGGAGTTAAGGAAACAAACTAACCACGTTAACAAATTTATTATCGTTTATCAATATTTTGAAATTAACCATAGCAACAAATATTCAACCATTTCGGATTTTTTATTCGAAATGATATTAAATCATTTTGTTTTAGCGATTTGTCTTCCATTTTCGATATAATGGGGATCATGAATATAAAACAACATCATAATACAGTAATAATATCCTGTTTCAGTAAATATTTCTAAAATGATTATTAAAGGGTGCACATTTGTAAAATTATCGCTGTTTCTTCTATGAAACTTTTAATTCATATCCAGTACATTTTATAGAACAAAATATTAGGACCTTAGAAGAAAACTAGCAACACACGTGCTTAACGAAGACCAGACCACAAATAAAACTAACTAGTGAATACTAATTTATTGAAAGTGTTCGTCGAGAATCGAACAGGTTTTCCCTCTGAAAGACAACGATGCCAATTAGCAGGAACCGTGGAAGGATAATTGGCACCATGTCCATATCATTCTGATTATTATAGATATCAAAGTAGACGTATAGATGTCTCCTTTGCTCAACTACTGAGACGGGGTTCATTATGCTATCGGTTCTAACCGTTCTTGTAATACTAGACGAATGTCCAATTTTGAACAGTAATTTATTGATATACTGTATAAGATATTGAGGACGTTCAGGAATAGAAAATGAAATAAAATTCTTTGTACACGAAAGGGTAATTATGTACAATATTTCAATATGTTGGTAATATATCCCTATATATAGTCATAGTCGTCATAAAATGCACAAGCTCTAACGTATCAATCCCACGGTTGGGATAACCGAAAACAGAAAGCATTATAAGATATTTTTGGGGTTCCAAGATTTATCAGTATTTGGAGAACTGACGAATAAAGTGCATGTATACAGTAAATTTAAATTACTTGTTGAAATTGATAGATAATGTTAAAGATGTCTCTATAAACCGGCATGGTGTATTATTTTTGTATTTTTATATTAGTGCACTGAATTTAAATGGGAATCTATAGTGTTATTTTAGCCAGAGTGCCAGAGTATGTGCAAATCAATATAGTTGTCATCTGCGAATAACTGTCAGAGCCTTGTCACTCAAAACGGAAATCGAACATTGTGCTGTATTAAAAATAATATTGCTGTCATAGGTTATCTTTCTATAATATTATTCCCACATCAGTTATCTATTTGGTCAATAGTTTGACGCATTAAAAACAGTTGGCGAAAAGCATCAACGTTGATAGAATGTCTGATTAAAGCGAACTGTTTAAAATAAAGGTATATCCAGATGTATCAAGTCCGTTGGTTTGTTTTATATCTGGCACGAATTCAACAGGCTTGTCGAATAAGTCTTCGTGGTCCATCAGATTAAAAACGGTGAAACGTCTTGAAGAAAGATTGATAGAGATATGACCTGCTCCAACTCATGAAAACAGCCACGAATCAAGTACACATTCGTTTAATCTGCCAGACATTCAGTTGGAAATTTCTGTTCTTGATCTTTGTCGTTCTTCTGAAACAGGTACCTTTAATAAACACGCCTCAGTGAGAAATAGATATACATCTTTAGATCCCCCATTCTTGAAATCAAATTACTGTTTTTATATACGATGTTCATGTTTAACACCTGGAAATTACCAATGTCCGTATTGTTTCACTGGGTAATTATTATCAAGATAAGCCTAAGGGTTTGTTTATGTTTGGTTTTTGTTTCCATAACTAAGTAAAACTATGGTATAGAGTTCGTAAACGGGATGTTGTAAAATGGTGATTGTTGTAATGTATACTTATATAATAGAATTGGGTTGCCAGCATTTTATTTAAGAGTAAATATCCGCAAGGAATGGACCCTATATACCAGATCCATCTCCAACGCCCAGACGTTGACGTGTTGGGGAACCTTTTGGAAGATCAACGCCCGGGCAGAATATGATAATATTTTTTTTTATAACTAAAACATACGGAGTGGCAGTAGAGTACATTGTACATGTAAATAAATCTGACATATCAATTTTATCAGACTGTAACTTACGTCTAAAATTCCAATATGGCGACTGTCTGCAGAACTACATATTTCGTGGAATCAATTCCGAGCCAGTGACTGTATGGGCATATAAAGATCATATAGAAATTTGATATCAAGCTATGCTTTTGATATAGAAGTTTCGAATAAAAATTGTTTAATACTTTACGGGTATACCCCGAAAAGCCGTTGGCACTCGTTTAAGTGGGGTTGTGCTCAGAATTCGATCACTTGATTTTATCAAACAAACCCATGGCCGTAGTCGTTTTATTTTTATTTGTTCCAATCTCAACTTTGATGGTGTTGACGCCATTTTGATCTTATCGAAAGAATCGTAGGTATCAAATAAGGTGTTAAGTAACTTAACATGTGATAAACACATACACGCAATAACGTGATACTCCATTTTTGTCATACCTGTGTCTTCTTAAGTAACCAAAATAATCTAAACATCTCTGCTTTGATGTCTTTAAACGTTTCTGAAAAGGCAGTAATATCATGCCAGAATAGTGTAGGTTTGAAGTCAGTTTCATCATATATTCCTTTCATTTTGTTTTTTGATTAAGGTGCATGAATGAAAGCATAGTATTGATTTCGAATACGTGCAGCTTTGAAACAACAATGGGACTTTACTTCCGCTTCCATCTACGGTGATATCACGCATAAGCAGTTTTCGTCTCAATGACTTTCGTTTTCAGAATTTCAGACCCGCGACTAACAATATCACTAGAAGTTTAATATCAAACTGGTATTCCAATTGATGTTGCTACAGGGAAACCATCATAGTAACCCCAATAAGTAAACGCGGACGGTGTTCTTAATCCTAGATTACAAATTATCCATTAAAAATTATTGTAAGGACATAACACATCAGAAGAGTAGAAAACAATAAAACACGTGTGCCAAATCTATAGCAAGAAGTTTTCATAGATTGCAATAATGGCATCCCCACCTGTCGTTTATCTAAATGAGTTTTTCTCTTATCTTCTTAACAACAAGATTTAGATAAGTACGAAACCACGGACAACTGTACATCTTCTTAACCAGAGTAGCTTTACCTGATAAAACTACGGAATTGTTATGATCTATTGATATATAAGAACTCTCGGTACTATAAATCATATAGAACTTGTTTATGATGTCTGGTGTTACTGACTACATTATTGGCACTTGATATTATTTATATGAAAAATTAATATTTAAAGTAACGGTCACGTTGGAAATACAGATTATTAATTAAAAACAAAATATTAAATTCTTTCTCGCCGAAACAGAGCTGAAATGGTTTGAACATGGTCACTCTCGATTATCACGACAATTTTGTTTCGGATATCTCTACAAGTTGATATCAAATTATTATGCAATTATGTGTATACAATATTTGATAGTTCTCGTTATTAGAAACAATGCTAAAGCACAAAGTATATTATGCAATGTATGCTTACTATTTCATCCAAACAAAAAATCCCCCGCTCCAAACAAAAAAAAAACTAACCCGCATCCTTGTAATCCACAAATAAACTAAATGTCGAAATATATGTATTTTGAACTGGTAATAACCTTTACGTGTAGACATAAATATGATTTCGTCCTTCTCAACACGACACGTCGACAACGGATAATGTCAACGAAAGATCATAACCAATCATTCAATTTCCTTTCGGTTTGTTCAATAATTCTGCTTGTATGAGAGACTGGTCAAATTAAACACGGGTCTACTTGATTTCTTTGATTAATATCTTCTTGATTATTGCTGATTTGATTACTGCTTTATTAATAGTCTCGGTCAAATAGACACGTGTTATTAATATGCCATTCCAGACACTTGGAGGAAAGGCCACCGAGAGAGGAATATGAAGTCACCGTTATCCCAAATGATAGTCTCTGTAACGTCTTTTTTATTCGTGCAACCAGCCAGGATTAATCTAAAATCAATATCTCGCCGGGTTACTTGCCTAAGTTTGCGTTTGGGGAATTGTCATAGATCTTTTTATTTTAAAGAAAAAGCGTCAATAGTACGAGCGATTTGATTATTTAAGAGTGACAAACTATGAATAATTATTCATTTGCATGTATGTTGATTAATATGAGTTCGGATTCGTTGCTGTTGGAAACTTTCTAATCATTTTTATACGCGTATCTGTATTTTTGCTCGGTATTCGGAATCAGTAAAACGTATACAAGTTTAATAATCAAGAATTGTTGCACTAAAGTTGATGTTGGGTGGCAAGGTGGTCTTAGGCTTGCGCTTTAGATTTTAAGGTCTGTCATTGAGTGAAGTGGCGTTGATTGGACCAACCTCCTCGTTTTTGTCCAGGCCCCAGTGTTTCACCCACAGTCAAAAGTCAAAAACCCCTATGCAAAAAGGAATTATTGAAAATCAAATTTGACCACGTGTTAAATAGCTACCCCCTCTCTCTCCCTCTCTCCCTCTCTCCATTCCTCTCTCTCTCTCTCTCTCTCTCTCTCTCTCTCTCTCAGAGACACACGCGTGAACAGGGAGACATTCAAAAACTGACTCGAATTAAAAAGGAAAACACTACATCAATGTTAGTTTTTTCGGAGGTTTGTGAAGAGCATCTGTCGTCTCTATTGATTTGTATTGTGCATATTTCTAACAAAAAATCAATTTGATCAGGTGCTGGGCTACCAACAGTAACATTTCCTATATAAATATCTCTATTATTGTAACATGTCGCTTAAACTATCCTACCAATGTTATTATTCCCAACGCCAATAACTCTAGCTAAGGAAAATGGGGAATAAATCTATAAAAATTGGTTTACGCCAGAAAGAAATGAAAATAGCAACAGAGCGATATCGGATGCCATAAATGACTGTAATAATATCTCTTTTTTAATGTCATTTCTACCAATGTCTGATCTTATCAAAATATATACACGAAGCAAATTTCCTTCCAAATTCAAATTTGTGATAGCTTTAACAAGGTAATTTGGCTCTCTTTATTCGTCGATGTCCCGGGGTAAAACAAATTGAAAAGCAGCAAATTTAACAAAATAGATTAGCTTCCGCGAATGTGATGAATTTCGTCTTGTAATCGAAATTGTTAAGGCGTATCGGTTTTGTGACGAATCGGACTGAATAAGACATCTTTGCGTATTTTTTTTAGAAAGGCAAAAAAGACATTGCTATTCCAGTGTGTTATGACTTATTATCAGTGTAATGAGTTTTGATAAAGTTTTTTTTTATGGATAATTCTGATTTGCATCAAACGAGTAGCATTGTTGTGAGTTTTAGAACATTTGTTTTCATGCACTGTTGAATTTTGTTGAATAACGACCAAGGTGGGCATTTGTTATTTCGTCTCGAAATATACATATGATCGCCCCTTAATGATAAACTCAAAGATTCAACGTGTCAGTGGTGTCTTTACTTTTTCATATATTTCATTTTAAATCATATGCAGTTAAATTCAATTTAAATTTTAATGACATTTCTTTTTTTCAGGCGATCATGCGGAGGTCGGTATAAGGAATATGCTAGTTATGGTGACACTGTTACCGATGCTCACTGTAAATGTATGAAAGGCTTTCATTTTGAAAATGAGGACCAGAGAGCATGCGTTCCGAACAGGGAGTGTGGAAAGGGATATGGTCAAGCTACATATGGTAAGAAGTGTCACTATTACGTCATATATAAATTGTAGAACTAAAAGGTTTTATGTTATGAAGTTAGTTTGGCGCCATCTTTAATTCTTAATTTGTTACACCAAAGAAACTCAAAAGACGGTAAAAACGAAGGCAATATTGGGTTGAAATTAAATACCAATGTACACGTTAATTTGATCTCGTACGTTTTTCATGCTCAATTCATAACATACCTTTCTAAACACTCCTATGCCTTTATGGTTCATTCATTACTCCTTTGAAACATAAGCCACCATTTTGTTTGTTTTTGTTGTGGCATATGGTTGCAGATATATGATAGTTAATGATAAGAACATAGTCAACAATTTAATTATAAGAATTAAAACAAATATTTAGATATGCAATGCATGACAAGCACTCTTCTTAGTCTTAAGCTTAATCATCATATTATGTAATATACTAACGATTCATCGTTATATTAGACTTGTATGTTAACATCACGGTGTAGTATCTTTAACACACCTGATCAAAGGTAAAATATTAATTAACTAATTTCGTTTCATATTGAAATGCCAAGACTCGATTTCCCAACTTGTATGTCAGTCATGTCGACGTTTATTGCCAAACAAAATGGCGGAATGGGCGCCATTTTAAAATTTGTTGTTTTTATTCTGACCATGCATCGTGAAAGCCATATAAATTCTCTTACAGGCTACGGACTAGGAGATAGTGGTAATTATCAAATTTAGGTCATTCTTCTCAAAACATATAACATCTAACGACCAAATCAAAACAACCGTGCCCTTTTAACATAGTGTTGCTTTTTCCGGGTGTGGTTTATGGCTATCTTAACGAAATCGATGCTCAGAACAAAACAATTTTACAGTAACAGAGATTTAATTGACACTAAAGGAATTTTGTGACATATTAATGACTCCACCCCATATTAGTACATAAAAATATCACAGGACAGTAGTATCATACCTTACTCACTAAAATCCCCACCACCCTCCTTTGTTAAAATATTAGTTATAGTATGTGTTTGTTGCTTATAACATTAGCATGGACTTATTATACAATTGATACTCCTAGACCAATTGGACAATTTATACCCCTGGCCTATTTTGATTTACATTGCTAAAATGGGCAACTGTTTTGTTTATAGAGTAACAAGAATGTAACATTCTTATTTAGATTATTGTTTTAGATGTGTCATTAACATCATTTACGTATCATATACCATAGACCACATTATATGTAATCCGCTTTATATGTTTCTAATATATAATTTTTACACACCCACCATTCCTGGGGAAGATTGTTGTCTCTTCCTCTGTACATCTGTCCATTTTCAGTGATTGTCAGCATTCTACAGAATAGAATTTTTGAGACGTGCATTAAGAACTTGATGTGGTTGTACCTTATCCCAATGTAATTTATTTTAATGACAATGGTGATATATAAAACACTATATATTCATAACAGTTACTATGGTCCATTTCACCGGAACGTTTCAACAAGATTTTTATACGCCCACATTTTCATGTGGACGTATTATGTCGTCGCCCCTGTCCGTCCGGACGTCCGTCCGTCCGTCCGTCCGTCCACAATTTGTTTGTGGACTCTCTACAGGTCACAATTCTTATCCGATTTTGACAAAACTTGAAATATAGGTTTATCGCCATAAGATCTCGGTTCCTTTCGATATTGGCATGTATCGGAACAAAACTTCATGGATTATGGCCCCTGATTGTACGAAAAATCACGTTTCTAGCTTGTGGACCCTATAGAGGTCACAATTTTGAACCGATTTTGATGAAACTTGACATGCATGTTTGTAACCCAATGATCTTGGTTCCTTTCGATATTTGCGGCTATCGGAATGTAATTTCCTGAATTATGGCCCCTGATTGTCCGAAAAATCACCCTTTTTAGCTTGTGGTCCCTCTGGAGGTCACAATTATTATTCGATTTAAAAAACCGTTTGATTATATCACCGTTACACCCTAAGGAAGGTTGAGTTCAAATTTCGGGAAAATCGGACGAAAATTGCCATACAAAATGGCCGCCGTTTGTACGCGAATACTGTTAAAAAATGGTATATCAAGGTTGTGGACCCTGTGGAGGTCACAATTTTGATTCAATTTTGATGAAACTTCAAATTCATGGTTATAACCCAAAGATCTTGCTTCCTTTCGATATTTGCGCATATCGGATCGTAACTTCCTGAATTATGGCCCCTGATTATACGCAAAATCGCCTTTTTTTTAGCTTGGAGGTCACAATTATTATTCGATTTAAAAAACCGTTTGATTATATCACCGTTACACCCTAAGGAAGGCTGACTTCGAATTTCGGGAAAATCGGACGAAAATTGCCATACAAAATGGCCGCCGTTTGTACGCGAATACTGTTAAAAAATGGTATATCAAGGTTGTGGACCCTGTGGAGGTCACAATTTTGATTCGATTTTGATGAAACTTCAAATTCATGGTTATAACCCAAAGATCTTGCTTCCTTTCGATATTTGCGCATATCGGATCGTAACTTCCTGAATTATGGCCCCTGATTATACGCAAAATCGCCTTTTTTTTAGCTTGGAGGTCACAATTATTATTCGATTTAAAAAACCGTTTGATTATATCACCGTTACACCCAAAGGAAGGTTGACTTCGAATTTCGGGAAAATCGGACGAAAATTGCCATACAAAATGGCCGCCGTTTGTACGCGAATACTGTTAAAAAATGGTATATCAAGGTTGTGGACCCTGTGGAGGTCACAATTTTGATTCGATTTTTATACGCCCACATTGAAATGTGGTCGTATATTGTCGTCGCCCCCGTCCGTCCGTCCGTCGGTCCGTCGGTCCGTCGGTCCGTCCGTCGGTCCGGCGTCCACAATTGCTTGTGGACGCTCTACAGGCTAAAGTTAATATCCGATTGACTTTAAATTTATACACAGTGTTTAAGGTCATGAGACGAAGAAGCCTATTGTTTTTCAGCGATTTCCGATAATAACTACCAGAGTTATGGCCCTTGATCACCTCAAAAAATCTTGTGGACGCTCTAGAGGCCAAACTTAATATCCGATTGACTTTAAACTTATACACAGCGTTTAAGGTCATAAGACAATGAAGCCTATTGATTTTCAGCGATTTCCGATAATTAGTGCCAGAGTTATGGCCCTTGATCTCTTTAAAATATCTTGTGGACGCTCTAAAGGTCAAAGTTAATATCCGATTGACTTTAAATTTATACACAGTGTTTAAGGTCATAAGACGAAGCAGCCTATTGATTTTCAGCGATTTCCGATAATTAGTGCCAGAGTTATGGCCCTTGATCACTTCAAAAAATCTTGTGGACGCTCTAGAGGCCAAAGTTAATATCCGATTGACTTTAAATTTATACACAGTGTTTAAGGTTATAAGACGAAGACGCCTATTGATTTTCAGCAATTTCCGATAGTTAGTGCCAGAGTTATGGCCCTTGATCACCTCAAAAAATCTTGTGGACGCTCTGGAGGCCAAAGTTAATATCCGATTGACTTTAGATTTATACACAGTGTTTAAGGTCATGAGACGAAAAAGCCTATTGATTTTCAGCGATTTCAAATAATTACTGCCAGAGTTATCTCCCTTGATAACTTCAAAAATTCTTGTGACGCTATAGAGGCCAAAGTTACCATCCGATTGACTTCAGATTGATACATAGAGTTTAAGGTGTTGAAACGAACAAGTATTTTGATTTTCAATGAATTTAGATAACTGAACAGCTAAATCCATGATATTAAATGCGTCATGTATATACTAATTGTTAGCTTGGGATAAAACTTTATAAAAAGCAATCAAATTCTAATGATTTTCTGATAATTACATAATGAGTTGTTACTCTTAATCAGTTTTTAGTGTATTGCAAATGTTTCATTACCGAAAAAAGTAAAAATATGCGACAACCCTTGTTGACTGCCCGGACGATTTAGCTGCTGTGGGCGTATGTTTCGTTGCCTGGCAACCTATCTTGATGAAACTTGAAATTCATGGTTATAACCCAAAGATCTTGCTTCCTTTCGATATTTGCGCATATCGGATCGTAACTTCCTGAATTATGGCCCCTGATTATACGCAAAATTGCCTTTTTTTTAGCTTGGAGGTCACAATTATTATCCGATTTAAAAAAACGTTTGATTATATTACCGTTACACCGTAAGGAAGGTTGAGTTCGAATTTCGGGAAAATCAGACCAAAATTGCCACACAAAATGGCCGCCGTTTGTACGCGAATACTGTTAAAAAATGGTAAATCAAGGTTGTGGACGCTGTAAAGGTCACAATTTTAATTTGATTTTGATGAAACTTGAAATTCATGGTTATAACCCAAAGATCTTGGTTCTTTTCGATATTTGCGCATATCGGATCGTAACTTCCTGAATTATGGCCCCTGGTTATACGCAAAATCCCCCTTTCTTTAGCTTGTGGTCCCTCTGGAGGTCACAATTATTATCCAATTTAAAAAAACGTTTGATTATATCACCGTTACACTGTAAGGAAGGTTGAGTTTGAATTTCGGGAAAATCGGACCAAAATTGACAGACAAAATGGCCGCCGTTTGTACGCGAATACTGTTAAAAAAATGATATATCATGATTGTGGATCCTGTATAGGTCACAATTTTAATTCGATTTTGATGAGGATGGTTGAGTTCTAATTTCGTGAAAATCGTACCAAAATTGCCGGACGAAATGGTCGCCGTTTGTACGCGAATAGTGTAAAAATATGGTATATCATGGTTGTGGACTCTCTACAGGTCACAATTCTTATCCGATTTTGATGAAAAGTCATATTTCTAGGTTATGTACCATCACACCATAATCATTGTCGGTTTCGAATTTCATTAATATCAGACTGGAACTGACCAACTAAATGGCTGCTCCCAATACAGTATGAAATACAGGACTTAAAGATGTAGGAAAAATCACTTTCGGTATTGCTTGTTCTCTGTCCATCTCTCGAAAATGTGGGCGTATCCTGCCTGGCAGTGCCAGCCTATCTTTCAAATCGTTATCAATGGGAATATCCGTATTAATAATGCTTATAAATGGTGTATGTGCTTTAATACTGAAACAAGACTTTTCTGGTGGGTCCATTATATTGGCGTAGTGGCGTAACAAATGATTTGGACGTGAAGTTATTGAATGTACATTGTTGTCTTTTGTCTGTTCGTTGAAGTGACCAGACATCTTTGATTCGCGTCAAAAATAAAATTATCGACATCTTTGGATTTTATATTTGGTTTGATTTGTTTTATGGAATGGTAATCTGTTTTCGCAACTAAATTTGTGTAGCACTCTCCGAAACAGTAAGCCAACAAATAAACTAGAATGGTATACAAACTAGTCCCATCACTAATGGAAATAAAACATCAAATCCAATACCAGTTTTGACCCGAACCAAAGATTTTTGATGGTAGCACTGTTTTGTTGATATGCGTTGTAGAATGTGTTTTTCCTTTTCGCCGTAGTGGCTAGTGCTAGTGGGTTTGGTTATGGAGTAATCGTGATGATCCTATCAGGTCCAAATGTATCTGCAATAGAGACAATCCTATCGTAACGCATTGCACGACCGTGGGAACCTAGCATTAGGCATCAGGACGCCTGTCAAGAACTGGACTGTCATACAGAAAGTTATATTAATTATTACGTAATGAGAGCAACAAATATCATACAATTCCAATTTCTTTCTTACTGAGAACTACCGCAAAACAGCATGTTGACATCTGGAATTATGAGATAATTTTAGATTCGATGTTGATTTTATGGAAAGATTAATGGATTGTGGGTTATGGTGGTGGATTAGAGTTTTTTGTATATGTGTATAATATTTGTTTGTATAGCATGGAAAATACCCCTGACACTACTGACATTTTACTAATATTGAGCCGTGTAGAAAGGGGTAGATGTTAATAACCCTTGGGATACACGTGTTCCCCAAGTAGCATTAAAGTGGCCCCAGCAATACTTTTAGTACTTCTCCGTTTGACTTCTGTAAGCGATAATGAATCCAAGGTTTACAGTTTTCGTGTTCCCTTAACCCAATAGCTATTTCTGCTCAATCCTTTTTTTAAACAATAAAGACGAACTCTTTAAATTCGAACATATCATCCTGTTTTGTTCATATGTAGTACAATGACATTTAGATCTTTTGAATTCATAGCTATTTGATTTTCGTTCTCAGGTGTGTGTGAATCTTGTTTGGAAAAACAAATGTATTCAGATGTCAAAGATAGATATCAGCAATGCAAGCCACTCAGAAAGTAAGTTCATTTGACATGATTCATATGCTTATTTTATAGATATTTTTCAAAATAAATAGATTATTCATTGTTGTTTCTTACACAACATATTAATATAACATATTGCATTATCTCTATGTATAATTTTTTTGTTATATTTTCAGTTGTGAAAAAGAGAATCGCTGTGTTGCTAAGAAAAGTAATGGTACTTTTGATAATGTTTGCGGCCCCCTAGTTAGAGGTTAGTAGTAAGATATATCCAGTAGTCCATAAAGAAAATCATTATATCACAAAAATATGCATATGGCCCCAGTGAGTTAAATGTTTATAGATGATTAGGAGAAGATACACCCCTGATTAACTATTTAGGTATTAAAATAAATGGCTTCCATCTCTTATTCCACTGAATAACTACATATGTATGACAAAATTATTCTAAAAATTAAATTCTTTTCTTTTCAGATATAAATGATTGCAGCAGTGTTGTCGAGAAAGTAGACGATGACGTATCTAACAAATATCTTTCTGCAATTATCGGCAGTGTTGTTGGTGTGTTCGTCATTGTGTTCATCTTTATTATTATATTACTGGCTAGAAGACGTAGGGCTCAAAGGCGAAAAAATGCCCAGAAACCATTGACTTCAGAGCAGTTGGAGGAGTTGAAACATAAGTTATTGGATAAATGTGAAAAAGACGAATCCTTGTGTAAAAAGAGTAAGTAGTTTTTAGCTGTTTTGTTTTCTGAAACAGTTGATAATGAAATGGATGAGATTCTCTAAGGAATGTGTAATACGTTGCATTCCTGCTAATTATCTTTCTTTGCACACACAGTGTAGCAGAATTCGATTATCTATAAGTAATACATTTTAAATGTTTTGGAGAAAGAATATCTTTTCAGAATTGTTGGTGTGATTTCTAGAATTTTCATTGTTTTTCATGTTTTTGTAAACAGCCCTATCTACAGCATTCCGAGTTACCGAAGATCGAATTGATAGACAAATATGGAATCTTCCACAAGAACTCTTCCGTTCCCAACCTGGCAGATATGAAATTCTAGTGAAAAAATACACAGGTACTATCTTTTACAACTCAAAAAAAAATTCAATACTGTCATGGCATGTGTAAAAAAACATTTTTAGACCTAAAACAGTTAGGACAACGAAATCGTGACATGTTTTGAAATTGTATTATCAAAGTAGCCAGTCTTTCTCCGTTGACTTACCATTGATGATTTTAAAACCATAAACAATAGATCATGTCTGATTCGAAATACAGGTTCACATTCAATGTGTTTGTCTTACAGAGAGTCACGAGAAATATGCTGTAAATGGTTATTTGAGAGACTGGAAAGAATGGAAAGGGTCAACACATGAATCTGTTAAAGAATTATTTTACTGCTTACGCCAATGCAAACGTGACGATATAACTTATGAAGTTTGTAATCAACTACGTGATGAAGTTGGTAAGTAGAGCGCTGTGAGTTGCACGGATAACGATCTTTATGTTCCAACAAATCAGTGAAATGTTTGGCTTTAGCTGTTAAATTAAATTAGCAACATTGTTATTAATTCATGAAACGAATCATGTCCAATCTTTTTGCTCGAAGTAAAAACATAACATATGATAGCCAACCACAGCTTACTGACTAGGTTCTACAAGATCCCGTTATTTCTTGCAGTATATCGTTATTTATATATAGTATTCGTAACGGCGTTTACAGTAAAGGACGTTATCCAGTTATAAATAAGAACATTTCTTCAGAGGCGCGTGGGTATACCTGAAAAAGACTAAAGTTTTACAAAAGACGAATTAATTATTATATCGGCAATTTAATCATGCCTTATGTAAGAGCTAAACCTGCCTATTGAATGCCTTTCCTTGGGCCTTAAATGTTATTTAAAGTATTAATTAGACATCGTCTTCATTATCCCAGTAGGAGCAGAGCAGTAGGACGTTAAACCCCATTTCATGCATTTTATTAATAAGTCATTTATTAACAAGACCATGATCAACTATCGATGCCATCGGATGGCTCCGATTTTAAGTATATTAGAACGGTTTGGCCATTTAATGATTTAATTTAAAACTTGTAATGACTTGAGTGACGAATACGTTGGTTACGATCAATGCACACATCTTATCAATTCTACAACTATTGATAACTTAGCTAAAAATAAAGTAATTTGAATGAAATTTTCAATATATTTATTTTGTAATATCTATTTTTGAAATATTATAGCCGGCTCTTCATCTAAATCTTACATAATGCCTCTTTAATTTGGATTTTCTACACCCTCCTCCCCCCCCCCCCGTGAAAATTTGGACCATTGTCTATTTTATTTGTACACTTTTAGAAACATCATTTATGTATTTTAAACTTTGTTAATTTTTCTTCACAGATATAACATTTGACGTGGAGGCAAATATAAACGACATGGGTGGAAATAATCGTGCCAAGGATAGTTTAATGTATGACATCAGAGATATCCTCTTCCCGTGTGCAAAGCAATCAGAGAAAAAGGGTAGTTTAGGAAAGAACGAGCAAGCTGAAACAACCCATAAACTTTTAGAGATATCCCAAAGTGCACCTGATATGGATCCAAAAGCTGCTGGTGCCATCTATCGAGAACACCCTCTCCCAAGTGCCCCAGAATATGTCGATGATAATAACACCATTATAGAGCCCAATATAGTAGATTATAAAAGACAGTTTAGCTGCCCCGTGCAGTGTACGACGTGATGGGTATCTCGACTTTACCATCTGCTTATGTCTTTCGATATACAAAGAGTTATTAATAAACGGATTCGTGTACAAATATACATTATACTAGTGAAATGCCTGTCTCCTAACTTGCCAGTTACAAAACATACTTGATGATAGAGTATAGTCTTCGATTGGACTTCTAAAGTTCATTTAGGATGGAAAACAACTAGGGGTATCATTTACTGCAAGGAAAATATTGTGGATTTAAAAGGAGTTGCATAAGTTTATAATTGGATAATTTCACTTTAATAAGACATAACTTTGGGTATCCATATAAACGTTGTCTTAAGATTTAATTTGCTTATTGTGTAATTTATCATGGAGACAAACAATTACACAAAGTTAAGATTGTGCTGCGACAATTGTATATCATGAATCGAGACGGATCGAACTATTTGTTGAAACTATTAAATTTCATTTGTCCCGATAGTGTCTTTGTGGAAAGATGCTAATAAGTTGTGTTTAAACAACGTTTTGATGTGCTTCAAATGTGCAACTATTTACGACATCTTTATGTGTCCTAAAATAGCAATACAATAAAGAAATGTTTGTGAACAATTTGTTATGGATTATAGTGAATGACTGTGCAATAATGATTGCACATTCATTTCCATCATCATCATCTGTGTACTTGAAACAAGTCGCCATCAGAAATTGTTTCAATGGATTATTTTTAAAACTGTAAATATGACTCTTTCATTATAATGTGCTCGCGACACCTGGTCAGCATTTGAACACGTGACTTATATAGTGGCATTTTATACTAAATACTATATATCCTTATAAATATAGAGTAGTCGTTACTTTTTAAATAACTCCATATATTATATATATATCACCGTTAGCTTTATAAATGTTCAATTCTACAGAAAAGATATATGGACTAGTGGGCCTTTGGATTATCGGTTTGGTGTTAGAAGTATTCGTATTTTAGTTTCGTATGCAGTAACCATTTGTAGTTCCACATATACTAACGTCTCACAGTCAAATTTCATATCATTTGCTTTCGATTTCTTGAACACCAAATCCCTCTTCAATCCCCATGGCAATCCTCCAGCTAATTCATAGGTTAGAGGCTTAATCTAATTGATGTCTTAATCGTGTATAGCTTTAAATTCAATATGGAACATCTGAATAAACTTACTGTCACGTTATTTTATGTGTAATCGTGTAAATAGTCATAAATGTTGGTTGACATTATAAAATAGTATATTGAGAGTGCATGAGCTGTTGATGCAATAAAATTGCATTCATACAAATACATGTATATGAGCATATAAGTGGATCTAATACTTTAGTGCAAATTATAGATCTGATAAGAATTATTTAGTTAAAACTACAAATGATTCCGGTTTGTTATCCAGATGATAGATCTGATAAATTTACAACAACAAGAAGTAAATTCTGGTAGCAAAATACCAAGAACTTTCATTAGTGCTGTAAATTTGAAAATTTACATTTAATGATTCTCTTGATGGTTTAATTAACATTGATTTGATTTATTAAAGAATTTCATTTTTAAAAACTTAAACGAAATGTCACTAAATCGCTAATTTAGAAATTTTATGCTTGTTATTATTTTTTCATCATTTTGTTGTTAAATTTGTGAATATAAATCACTCTTCTTATTTCATACATACAATGTATGTTTCATACAACTTTGTTCATGTGTGGTAAAAATGTGTTCTTTATTATGTATATTAATGTAGGCATGGCTGTACAAACTCTTTATTTACATAATTTATATTCATTAAACGGTGGTGTCATGTAAATATAAAAAAATACGCATTATTGCATATCTGTATACACATTTAACATGACGCTATACCTAATAATAGTATATATAGAACTTATTATTTTTTATTTGTGATCCAGGGGGCTGTTATGAGACCCTCACTTTTTAGCATGTGTATTGATGTAATTTTATCGAATCTCAAATTATCACATGCCTCCGTAGCTAAAAGTGTCGTATTTCATATTCTTTTATTTATCTCGTTCCACATTTAGATCAAATTTTGACATGTGATCTGATTATATTAGCTTTTAAAAACACATTTTACTTTTTTAGTTTTAATCGTTTAGTTATCCCCCAATCCCATTAACTAATATATCAATTAATTTTTAAAACGTAATAATTTAAGTAGTTAAACATATCAGTTTCAATACCTTTTTTTTTGATAATTTAATATCATCATCAGTTCGCTTCTATAAAATTCCATTCTCCTCAATAATTGAATTGTGTAAATGAATTTATCTATATAATGTTTTAATTATGGACAGTAAAAGAATTGTTATGCATGTATATTTCATTTTATCATGGCTACTTGGAATAAACAACTATTTTCCAAATATGTATATAGTTTGTATTATTTTAAATAGTCTATCGTACTCATGTTCTCAGACTTGTATTTTAGAACGTGTGTTATTCTGACGAAGTAGCCAACGCCTATCTGCGACAATTATTATTTACATACCCACCCACCCCTCGTGACGAGATACATGTACTGCTGTCTAAGTAAGTTATCGAAGGCAGTGGTTGGTTCTGTCGCTCAATATCGGATATCAAACCTACATCTCTTCCCTTCGTTATATAATTGAATAACTTCTCCCAACGCTCCGTCGCAGCAATTTCTTGATTTTATATTATTTGAACCATGCATTTTAATAATCAAATGAATTCACCTCAATGCAGATCTGGTTCATATTCTAGTTTTGACTGATGCAATCCTAACCCATAGAAATATTGACCAGAGAAACAGCTATTAGTTAAGACAAAGACAAAGAAAGCGGAAACATATATTGAATAGAGTTGTTAACAAATTGAGAATGGGAGAAAACCCTTTTTATACGCCCACATTGAAATGTGGTCGTATATTGTCGTCGCCCCCGTCCGTCCGTCGGTCCGTCGGTCCGTCCGTCCGTCCGTCCGTCCGTCGGTCCGGCGTCCACAATTGCTTGTGGACGCTCTAGAGGCTAAAGTTAATATCCGATTGAGTTTAAATTTATACACAGTGTTTAAGGTCATGAGACGAAGAAGCCTATTGTTTTTCAGCGATTTCTGATAATTAGTGCCAGAGTTATGGCCCTTGATCACTTCAAAAAATCTTGTGAACGCCCTGAAAGCCAAAGTTAATATCCGATTGACTTTAAATTTATACACAGTGTTTAAGGTCATAAGACGAAGAAGCCTATCGATTTTCAGCGATTTCCGATAATTAGTGCCAGAGTTATGGCCCTTGATCACTTCAAAAAATCTTGTGGACGCTCTAAAAGCCAAAGTTAATATCCGATAGACTTTAAATTTATACACAGTGTTTAAGGTCATAAGACGAAGAAGCCTATTGATTTTCAGCGATTTCGGATAATTAGTGCCAGAGTTATGGCCCTTGATCACTTCAAAAAATCTTGTGGATGCTCTAAAAGCCAAAGTTAATATCCGATTGACTTTAGATTTATACACAGTGTTTAAGGTCATAAGACGAAGAATCCTATTGATTTTCAGCAATTTCCGATAATTAGTGCCAGAGTTATGGCCCTTGATCACTTCAAAAAATCTTGTGAACGCCCTGAAAGCCAAAGTTAATATCCGATTGACTTTAAATTTATACACAGTGTTTAAGGTCATAAGACGAAGAAGCCTATTGATTTTCAGCGATTTCCGATAATTAGTGCCAAAGTTATCTCCCTTGATCACTTCAAAAAATCTTGTGGACGCTCTAAAAGCCAAAGTTAATATCCGATTGACTTTAAATTTATACACATAAGACGAAGAAGCCTATCGATTTGCATCAATTTCCGATAATTAGTGCCAGAGTTATGGCCCTTGATCAGATCAAAAAATCCTGTGGATGCTCTAGAGGCCAAAGTTAATATCCGATTGACTTTAAATTTACACACACTGTTTAAGGTCCTGAGACGAAAAAGCTTACTGATTTTCATCGATTTGAAATAATTACTTCCAGAGTTATCTCCCTTGATCACTTCGAAAAACCTTGTGGCGCTGTAGATGCCAAACTTATAAATCATCCAATTGACTTCAGATTGATACACAGAGTTTAAGGTGTTCAAACGAACAAGTATTTTGATTTTCAATGAATTTTGATAACTGAACAGCTAAATCCATGATGTTAAATGTTTCCTATGCTAATTGTTACCTTGGGGCAAAACTTTATAAAAAGCAAACAAATTCTAATGATTTTCAGATAATTACATAATGAGTTGTTACTCAGATTTTAGTGTATTACAAATGTTTTATTACCAAAAAAAAAGTAAAAATATGCGACAACCCTTGTTGACTGCCCGGACGATTTAGCTGCTGTGGGCGTATGTTTCGTTGCCTGGCAACCTATCTTTTTCAAATGCCAGCATTATGATTTAGGAAAAAGCCAACAGTGAGGCTTATGTTCCCAGCCGTAATCTCAAACAAAAAATAGATGCATGCCTTCAACATTTATCTTTTTATAAAGCATCGGAAAATCACACTGGGCGCAAACTGTTCATTTCAGAACTTGCTCCTATAATAAAACCAAACACCAAGTTTCAACCATCTCGTTTCAAAGCGTCGAAAATAAAATTTCTTATACATTAGGAAGTATAAACATAATCTATTGAACCGTTAGTCATTAGAAATTGTTTTGATGTCAGGAATTTAACGATTGAAATCATAGCGTGATCTCGATATTGAATAATTTTAGAAACGGTAATAAAGTTAACTGCATTTTCCCTTAGCGGTTAAATTTGATGAAATATTGTAAGAATTAACCGAGTGCATTAAACGTTATATCTTAAGTTCTTAGCACGGGTATAGAATTACTCACAATTTGAGGTTCATCTCCCACAAAATAGAGTGACTGTACTTGTGAAAAAGAAGAAATTGACATAGCCAGAGAAAACGACTGTTTTATTTATAAGACCACGCACTAATGTAATAATATATGATTCCAACGGGGCCATTATCCATTCAGATACAATGGATTTTCAACCTTATACTATATAAATATGAACATAGTTTGTCGCCAACTTTCATAATATATTTAAAATATATATCCACTTACTGTCATAATTGCTCTCCCAATAGCTGCATTCATAAAAAAAATAACAGCACATGGACTGGCTGAATATTTCGGTTTTTATTACATATAACATGCACTTAAAACAGAAAATACCTCTCTCCCTCCCCCGTGCCAAGGTACTAATAATACCGGACCTCGCGACGATATATAATACTAGCCAGCTCGATTCTTATATCATCAATTTGATAACAGGTCAGATTCAGCATTTACTATCAATCACGGCCAAGTGAATTTGCTATATTGTCATTCCAGCCTCGTGAGTTTTCTCCGGGTCCTCCGGTTTCCTCCAACCGCTAAAGCGTCCTACGTCCAAGCAAATTATTGAAATTTTATTAAACCATATGTTAGTCCTGAAATGACCTAGTTTGTGTCGAGTGGACGCTAAACCCCATTTAACTTTCTATACATAATGTGATGATAATCGGGATTAAACGTGGTAATAAGAAATAGGTTTGAAAAGAGGATAAATTAACAATTGTAAGGGTATTATAGCAAGGATACTATAAATTATGTTTCAATAATGTATCACTCAGTAATTTCGTAGATTATGCCACGGGACGTATCTTAATTATCAATGTCGGCTTTCGACATATGATACATTAACCCCGGGAATAGAAAGGACAACATATATATTTTAATATGTGGTATGTGCCTTCAAAACAATGGGCATAATATTTGCCCCTGAGACAGTACATGTACCTATACCTAAAATGTACTCATGTAGGTCCTTGGTTATATTTGGGACCTCTCTCTCTCTCTTTCTCTCTTACTCTCTCTCTCTCTCACTCTCTCAAATGATACCGACGAAGTTCTTCTTAACACATTCACTTTATGCACAATTCATAGTAACAAATGTCCGTTTCGATAAAAGATACAAAGGGTTTAAGAAAGGTCTAAATTAATTTTCAGGTTTGAAACTTAAAGGCGATCAACACAATTAAAATTGCGTCAAATCGCTAGTCTCTTGTCTCCCTATACAATTACTACAATCTTATTAGATCTTAATAAAGACGGTAGACAAAATTTAATCAAAGCTTAATTACAAAGTTTACAGTTATACTGTTATCTTCTTTTCAGAATAGATTCAAGAATTGTTTTATGTTTTAGACAAATATAAGTTCTAGAATTCGCCAACACCGACATTACGTCATCTAGAATAATAGTGAAACTCGATTTGATGAATGGAAAATAAATATAGATACGCCAACATAAATCTAATTCAAGGTTTAATGTATTTCTAAAGTATGGTCGTGGGGCACATCGCGTAGGCATTCTACTGCAAACAATAAATATACATTGTAAATTGTAAAATAAAAGTCTTGCAAATTAGTTTTGCAAATCATCCAAGAAAAATAGAAATTCAATACTGCCAAGAGATTTGATGGTTGCCAAGAATTTAAGCCATTTACATAAAGAGAACAAGTTACATACTTCTTGAAATGGACAACAGATATGACAATATATAGAATAACAACCAATGGTGTATTATCTGGCACCATTTTTATTCCATACATGGATTTGTCGTATATTACTATTCAATTACTAACGGCCACTCAAAGAACATTGCATATTGATAATTGGCCTTGACAGTAGGTTGTCACAGAATGTTAACTCACGTCTTTGTGTTAACATAATTCAATTTGAAAAATTCCCTCAAATATTTATATCTGAAGGGAGTACTTTAATACAATCATCATGTTGGACAAAAACATAATAACCCTCCCCTTAAAGTTAACGAGCTTCTTGAATTACCGTGTTCGCCTAAAATTCTGGAGTCTTGGTGCCTTCCCTCTTAAAGGCCAGAATAGTGAAACCATATACAGTGACGGCTTAGAGATGTGATGCAAATAATGAGAGACAACGTATCTCAATTCCATCTTTTCTATTAGATTTTGATTGATTTTGGTGAAGCGCTTTAATTTACTTGTGACAACTTAGTTTCCATAATTTCGTTAGCAGACAGGGGGCAAAGTCTGTATTAACCCCTCATATTCCAGTTAGCCATTTTCCACTCAATATCATCACCGTCGGTGTCTATGTTGAGATGAGATTGAAAAAAAGGACCACACGTGTTCATTTTTGTATAATTAAGTCAAGAAGGCTGGTAATCTAAACAAAATGAAGACCCAATTTAAAAAAGTGATAGAATTGAAATAATATGAGGATTTTCGCCCTACACTTCTACTGTAGATCAAGTCAAATGAGAAAATTTGTATCGGTTTTTCTAATTTTGCACAATTTTGGGCGGAATAAAACTAAACTGGTTGATAGTTCATGTATATAAATTGAAAACTTAAACATGACTGAAAATATAAACCAACAATTACTCAAATGATTTAAATCGCATCATTAGATCCAACTTTCAAAAATTGAAATACAAATCAACATTAACTTTTTGGGATTAAATCCCTTTATTAAATCCAATTTTGAAAAACAGGAAACAATGCATGATCGAATATAATGAAGAGAAATGAATACAGTGACATACATCGAGTATTGAAGTGGAATCAGAGATGTCTGCATTCATCTTATTTTTAAGTTTATCTCAAAAACACTGAAATATTGTTTTGGCGAGGCATTAATCTTACCATTTCATTCAAAGTGTCTTGTAAAGGTAGCAGGGCAAAACAAATATCTTAAAGACGCATTACTAATGAAACTATATCATAATGAACCTACTAGCTGTCTTGGGTATATGTTACAAATCATCACTTTGCTCGCACTCAAATGCCACAAATCAGACACTCTTAATTCAAAGAGCACATAAAATGACAAGACCAGTAGTATATATACTTACAGTCTGTGTTTATTACATACAGCAATTTAATTTAAATAATTCATAATTAATCACGACATCTTCACTCAAAGTCCCAAATATAGATCTACCACAAAACAATTTGCCAATAACCGAAAACACTTCCCGCAAAAGCCAGTTACGTCCCAGTAACTGAAAGCATATCTAAATAAACTAAGCAGCAAAAGAAACTCCAAGTAGACGCATTGCATAAAACTTGTCAAATGTTTTTATTGTATATTTATGACCACATCTCCATTTTTACCTGAGCAATAATGCTCCTTCCCAAACACAGAATTGAACCCATGGGCAGGAAATGTTCTCAAAAACGCAACCTGACTTCCAAGATGGTGACGTGTTCTCATGTTACCCATGCTGCACGTGATGTTCATTGGGACCAGCCCTATAAAATGCACCACCATACCTTGTTAAATCATTCACACTACAACGTAAGCAGCATGCCACGACTCACGACAGCTCAGAGTAAAAAGATGCTTGGTAGACTCGACGAGGGTCCACACTGCCTAAACCGTTGCCAATCACCCAAGCATATTGATTGTGGCAAAATCGGTCTGAACCAGAGAGTGGGTCCTGTGGGGTTCCAAAACCTTGGTCCAGGGAGAGGAGGCGACATTATAGCAGTGCGCTACATCGATTAAGCTCACAGACCTATTCGCACGTCATCGAAACAACGTTTTCCACATGACAACTCTCTTGCCCACACCACCAGAGATAATCGTGACTTTCTACGTCAGAACGATGTCAACGTTATGCACTGGCCAACCCTTAGTCCGGACTTAAACCCGATTGAACATCTTTGGGACGAAATTCAGGGGAGACTTATTAACGTCGCACCGACATCAAACATAGCCGATAGATTCCGTTAAGTTTTTCTGAGGGTATAGTTCCAGTTGCCGATGACGTTCATCAATCGTCTGGTCCACTCCATTGTACAGTCGCTGCGCTGCTTTTATTAACAGTCGCGGTGGACACACCGAGCACTGATGTATAGACGGTGTACAGAGTCTAAACCTTCTCGTAATGTCTTGGATTGTGATGAATTGATCACTAATGTGTCAACATACTGTTCATAAAAAATGCTTTAATCCATTTATTAAGCCGTTTTCTAGCATGATTTGATTAGAGTGCCCCTCTGATGTTGAAATCGTACTGACAAATTTTTTGCCGTTTAGTATATTATCATCTACATAGTCGGGATGTGTCCTCATTAACGCCTCACTGATTCCTTAATCCCCAAATAACACCATTAACGTCTCGAAGTTTTATTTCAGCGCTATATGGATCACTTGCAAACAACAATGGTGTGAAAGATGAAGCTTTAATAGGAATATCAGTCCAAAAAAGGTTCAATTTCGCATAGTATTTACAAAGATGTTTGGCGATCCCGCCGCCTTTCCGTTGTCCGTGATTTTTTTATTTTTTGATAGACCTGTTTCAAATGCGACTGAAACAAAGCCATTGACATCTCCTAGCGTTGTACTCGCCGTAATAGTTGAAAAATAGCCATAAGTAAATATAATTTAGGGGGTCATTTTTATGACATTTTTATCCAGGCTCAATTTTCTCTCCATTAGTGTAAGTATATTCCCGGTCCGCTTAATCAGCAACAAAATGGGACAAAGTATTGCAGAATGTCTTTTGTTGCAATAAAGTGGGTGGCATTGGCAAAAGATACGCTCTTGCTAGTTCTTGTCGATGATTAGCAAAACATCGTTTATTTCAGAAGAGTACCATTATTTGCAAGTGCATGCATCAACTACCAAATGGAATCTCGGATGCTTTATTTAGACTGCGATAGTATTCAACTGGAGAGAACTTATATAGGCCTTTGCCGGTTGTTCAATCCAATACAGTCAGTTTATTGAATAAAATATTGTTTAAACTAACTGACTCCGCTACCACAAAACAAAAGTTAAAAGAGCCACATCGCGGTCATGTGATCAGTGCAAAATGGTCACACTGTCGTCTAAGGTTTGCAATACATTTTTAAAAGTTTGTTCTGTTCTGTTATACCTAAACGCTCCCTCAAAACTAGTTGCATTCAATTTCGGTGGTCACGAGTTGAACCGAACAAATAAAAGCAAATTGTGTTTTACTGGCTGTAACTAATTTTTTTTTTCACAGTCGCATCTAATGGTAAAGACCCTTGTATCGACTTTTTCATGCACCAAACCCAATCTCACCGTATCACAAGGTCGACATAGGCCCCCTAACTCCTCTTGCAAGCAGAGTTCACTTTTACAGGCCATAAAATTTAACAACAAGTTGTTTTTAAAATTGAAAGAGTTTGAATAATATAACTCAAAACATATAATTTTGTTATTAGCCGCTTTGGCATCATATCTGTTTTATGTAAATAGTAGCATTGCATGTAAGTACCGTCCGCGGTGCATGGCAAGTTCACGGTGCACTTTGCAAATGAGATTTTGTTCCTAATTGCTCAATTCATACTGGCGGTTAAGATACTTACCAGGGACGGATCCAAGAATTTTTGCAAGAGGGGGGTTTGCCAGGTTTCTGTTTTTCTATATTACATAGGCATACATACAAATTGAGCTTTTTAAACAGAGAAATCATTTTTATACTGATGTGGGATCACTTTGTGATGTAATTTCATTGATGCAAGGCATTAATTTTTTTCATGTAGCTGAGCGGAGCGGGGGGGGGGACCCCCAAACCCCCCTCTGGATCCACCCCTGCTTACTGTATTATAATATCAGTATGGTCTCAATGCAAGACATTGTTTCTATTCCAGGTTTGTTTGTTAGAGGATGCACAGTCATCCGTCGAACCTCTAAGTGTTTTCGCGGGTAACCTACATGTACAGTCCAAATTAGTTGTACACATGTACGTACACATATTCATTTATACCAGGCCAGATGCTTGGAATCAAACAACTTTAGTGACTATAAGTAGGAATTGTGGGACTGGTTATTCCATACTTTTCCATATTCTGTAAATTTTGCATTTTCAGGGCTTCAGGATTTTAAAATACTTCGAAAGCCTTCTCAACTGACTGTATCCTTTCACATACAAGCATTTGAATATTTTTTAAAATTGTTTCCCACGGTATAAGTCTCCCAATCGAATAACCTGAATAAACTGAAATCGCTCAATTAGCCGGCATATTGAATAATGGGAGGCTACTCTGGTTGCGATAAAATATTAAGGGTTTAGACTACTAATTATTTACCATTTGACTTCAATGTCCAGTCTACAGCTGTTTTCAAACATTCTTTGAGATATGTTTTATAACAAACAATAACTGTTGTATTACTGCTTATAACATGGGTTTGGACCAACACAGGATTCATAAAAATAAAGAAAATACATCGTGAACTGGGAATGTTAACGTTCTGGAATGAAGTCAATCACGGTGGATAAGTGGGCAAGGCGCTGGCTCACTAGCCTGGAGGTCGGGTGTTCGATCCTTGCAATGGCCGAGAAAGTTCATTTCGATTTTCCGGCGTGATTTCCCCTTGTCAGTGATGCAGAAGGGGGGGCCTGACAAGTACAGCTGCCAAGTCGTTCGGATGGGATGAAAAACCGAGGTCCCGTGTACTTATTGGAGTGCATGTAAAAGATCCATTGGCAGTTGGAATTCGATATAAGAGTAGGCCGTAGCGCCGCTGCCCGGGCAAAATTTCCCTCACCGCACACTGCATGGCGTATGTCCGTCTTCCATTAGCCCAGGTTAGGTGCAAGTAGGAGGTTAAACCCCATTCCATTTCATTTCATTTCCATAATCTTTTGAAGGCCATACACAAGGCGGTTATGTCACAGAATAAACAGGTTTTAAACGAAATGTTATATAGATGTATGTACTTGCATGGGGTCATCTGGTACATGCAACTGGTAGACAATAGTAGAAATCTGCAGTAACACTATCATGTGCAACCAATTACCGGAAATGTGCAAATATGGGCAATAATGGCATACATAGCTTTTATTATATTTTTATTTAATTGACAAAACGTATTAATATTTATGATTCTCTTTTGAACGTCATAAACAATACAGGTTGATTTTTGCGTTGTGTGCATTTTTAACAAATGCCTGTTATAAAAATAAACAATATGATATATTTTTTCCATGTGCATTTCTTTAAATTTCTATAAATACAATTGAACGACATTAGCACTCTTTACCTATAAAAAAATTACATGTAACGATTACTATAATCATTGATTCGAGTCCTCATGAAATTTTCAAATACATTACAATCATTGTGTCTCTCGTCTTCTGTAATATTATTGCTATAATAATATTGAAGTGCTTCCATATCACCCTTTTTTTCTAATAGAACTAAATTATTTTCGTTACTAGAAGTTGGTTTAATTGAATAGAATAATGAAACCTCCATTAATACACTACTCAATTCTGATGACGTCAGCACAAATTGCGAAATGGTTGGTTCAATGTCCAAAACGTCACAAATAGTTGATGAATTAAATGAGTCGTAAAGAGAACAGAACTGTTGCGAAACTGAATTGATGACTTGACATGGTTCAAATTTATGTATGGTTGTAAAAGGTGTGTCATCATACATGTCACACGAGCCTGAAATTTGAGACGAATTACTGTCAGTATTTTTGACATGATCAAATGTCATTCCATTCTTGAATTCCGTAAATCCTGGGACTGTGGTCGGATTTTGAAAGTTTATAGTACTTTGTTTATAAGCATCAATATGTCCTACACGCATGTCGACCTGCCTCCGGTTTTCCAATGTCTTTGACATAAGTTCAGAATGATCACATCATAGATTAACAAATCTAGGATTAACAATTTCTTGTCAATCTATTTATTTTATTTTACTTAACTTGTTTTTTGGAATATTTGGTCCTTTCTCGTCTTCTGACACCTTTAAATGGTTGTTTATCAGTTAGAATAAAACTGGTTTGAGCTTTCATGTTGGTAAATAATAGAATATAGTAGAAACAGTGTTGATATGATCAATACAAATGTTAGAAGGATGATGAAATCTACATGTTGAACTTATATAGTACATGATATATCGGTATTTTATAAACATATTCAAACTTGATTTAAGAATAATATATGCAGATAGAAATTAAAAACGAAGTCGTCCAAAAATAGTTTGTTCAAAAATGAGTAAACGAAAAAGAGTTTTCCAAATACCGATATATGGAGTCGTTAATCCATTCCCATAAGACAGATGCGTTCCACTGTAATGGTCCATTTTTTGAGCTGGTTGATATCTTGTTCATCAGATTATTCTAACTTGTTGGGCTGCTTGTTTATGTAAAGGATAGACAAACGATAAGTTTTGAAAACAGTTATAGGCTCAGAGTCAGATATGGAGACAGGTCACAAATAATTTCTCTTTGCCCGGCTCCAAGATTTTCCAAATTTTCAATCAGAATTAACAGGCGGGGTATTAACTGGTCGAGATTTTGCTATCAAATTATTGTAAGGCACTTATCCTTTTTTCAAACTTTCTATCGGACTAAACATACAGGGTGTTAACTGGTCATGTTTTTACTCCCAAACTGTGAGAGTTTGGTCATCATGATACTGAGATACAAAAATGCTACAAATTCATTAAAGCCAGTCAGTTTCCCCATCCACCAATAGTCTCCAATGCCAGACTATTTGATTCCGAATAATCTAGCTCGGGGTAATGGAGTATGGAACTCGATTTTAAAATGCGTACAGTTAATTTTGGACTGTGGTGAACCAAGAGATGACCTGCGAGGTTAGCTGGATGATCCTACTCCATATAACACACAAGCCTGGGATAGGAACCAGGACCTGCATTGAGAACAGACTTTACCATTGACGTATCCACAGAGCAAGTAGCTGACCCATACAATTCCTCAAAGATAAATGGGTTACAGTGGTTATAATTCGGAAGACGGGAATCAAGAAAATAGTCGTTTGAAATTCTGTAGAAACCTTTACTCGCTCATTGGTTGCAGCAGTGGTTCTAATGTAGATCGCTTGTTCGTGTGCAATCTGGGGGCTACATTCTTATAGACCACCAGCAAAGCCCAGCTTAGGCCTGGGTCTCAGGGGCCAGGCCTAGGGACCCGCGGCTCATGACAAAAAGAGAAAACATTGAAATCCCAGATGAAAGTTGCATAGCAATCAATGTATCGACGTGACCAGATACTTATTCTTGTATTTACGGACAGTTTAATTGTGTTACGCATGCATGACATTCAAAAGGATATGAAATAATCTTTTCGTCGGGTTAGGGGCTCCGAAATTCTATTCAGGCCCAGGGCCCCACCCGGTTATGCTAGACTTTGACTACCAGTTATTTTTGATGTGCTAATAACAAGAACTAGCTTAATCCAATGTTATTTTCGGTTCCTGTCCTCAATGATTAGATATAATTTCTGAAATACTTACTATAGAATCGAATCCCACTTTGATATATTTTAATCCATACATCGGACAAATATTTGTATGTTGCTATATAAATAATTTCGGTAAAGGCCAATTAATACCCATGCTACATACAATATAGTTTAATAATAAAACAACTATATTTACAACACAGTAAACAACAACATATATATTTACAATAATATAAACAATAGCAAGAGCGACAAGAAGATAATATATATAAGAAATAACATGAACTAGTGTGAAGGAAATGAAGCAAGATCTCCATTATAGAAATTGGTTGACCAACGCCCGTTTTCTGTATTTCTTTCGTCTGGTTTGGACGTAGTATTTTGAAAAATATTATTTTCTGCTTCAGTATTAAAATATTTACTATTATTGTAATCTGTATTATAAAATGTTTGATAATGAATGCCACCGATGTACTGACTGTTTTGTTGATATGAATAACACGGGTCTGTATTTTTAACGCAATAATGATCAATACTAAAGGCAGGTAACTCGTGGTTATAGTTATAGGCCCATTTATTCTCTGATACCGAGGTTTCACGTGGTGATGAACCGCAATACTGATCAGAAGAATAATCTGAGATATTTTCACTGGATATCTGCGTTAATGCTACTCTTTCCACAAGTCTGTTTCTTGGATTATTTCGCGGGTAAATGTCGTTTGAAGAAATGTTGACACGAGTTTCCTCACTTGTTGCAAGAGTTACGACCTCCTTGTTCTTTACGGCAGCCTTTTCCTGTCTTTTTGTTTTGGCGCGTCTGTTCTTAAACCAAATCTGAAATATCAAAGATAACAAAGCCTTAGAACACAAAACGATTTACTAGTGATACAAAATATCTAAAAACAGGATGTGATATCAAGTGGTCGAGGAAAAATAAACAAATGTCAGTTCCACAGCGTATTTCAACGTCATGTTATTGGAATCAAAATTGCCAAAATTATTAATATGAATAGTTATTGTTTAACTTACCGATATATTTTTATCTGTTAAATTTAAAACAGATGACAACTGGATAACTAATTCTTTGTAAGGATTTGATGTTTGTCTATAAATTTCTTCTAGTTTTTCTACTTGTTTACCAGTAAAATGAGTTCTATAACGTTTTCTAATTCCTCCCGTTTTAAAGTGACAATTCAGTGAATCAGATTTATCATTACATCTACTGGTAAATCGAGACGGATCTTGTGGCTTCATTGCGTTCTATATTATATTAGACAGTGTATTAGTTATGTCTTGAAGAAGAGATAGTACTATACCAATATACTTAGCACAAGTTTTTTCTATTTATACTATTTTGTTGTAGAAAAACTATCAAAAAGTAACACTTTTATTCAATAATCATTGTACTTTACATTTAAGTGAGATGAGTTAATGTCGTGTTTGGAGTATGTTGTAATTGCTTTGACGATTCCGACAATCCAATCACGTTAAATAATCCAGAAAGTGTAGTTTCTAGCAAGATATATTCTTATGAAACGATGAGGTAAGAAACAGTATCTCCAAAAGATATTACTATTAAATTCTTTCAAAAAAAACATAGTGAAATATGATACGTAATTCTCACAAGATATTAGTATTAAATTTATATTGGAAAATAACAAAGAAATATGTACTTGTATAACAATATTTTTATTCTAAATTCTCAGTTACATGTAATTGTGTTTGTATAAGGAGGTGAGTACTTGTATATGTTATCCAGTTGATCAATTTGAAGAGTTAATCAATTAGCAATCAACATGTGTTTAATTATTGATTACATTATTGTACAAGGACGTGAGTACATATTAACCGGTTAAACACCCACGGTTAAAGGACTTATAAACAATATACCAAACTGCACTTTTATCATTGATTGCAAAATGTTAAGCCTATCTGCATATATTATTCTTAAATCAAATTTGAATATCTTTATAAAATACCGATATATCATGTACTATCTAAGTTCAACATGTAGATTTCATCATTCTAACATTTGTATTGATCATATCAACACTGTTTCTACTATATTCTATTATTTACCAACATGAAAACTCAAAACAGTTTTATTCTAACTGATAAACAACCATTTAAAGGTGTCAGAAGACGAGAAAGAACCAAATATTCCAAAAAACACGTAAGTTACATTTCAAATAGAAAGATGAACGTCATATCAAGACTCGAACATTGCATTGTTTTGTATTACGTTTTCTACAAATATTATATAATTATTTTTCGCTCCATTACACATAATTATTTTACGCTTTCTACACATAAAACATAATTATTTTACGCTTTCTACACATAATATATAATTTTTTTAGGCTTTCTACACATGATACAAAAATTATATTACGCTTCCTACACATAATGCATGATTAATATACTCATGCCTAGCACATACAGTATTTTCTCACACATAGTATGCATAATTATTAATTATTTTTTTCTTCTTATCATTTCAGTTAAATATAATGGAGTCCGTTTTTAGAGAAAATAATTATCCTGATAGTTGTGTGTTTGAACAATTGTGTTACATGTTAAAACTAGACGTAGAGAAATTAGCTGTAAGTAAAAGTATATCACTGTAATTAAATATCACATGATAGACTAATCAGTTCAAAGTTGACACCTTCCAAATAAATCCGTACAGAAAGGAATATATTCATATATAAACATTAATCTAAACACTATATCGTGGGTTATAATGTTGTTTTTGTATTATTTTCAGACATGGTTTCAGAACAGAAGATGTAAAGAAAAACGTCAAAATAAAGAAAAGCACAGAGAAAACATCAGACAAGAAATTTTTAATCCAAAATTTGTTAATCTGTCGTGTGATCAACCTGAATTTATGCCAAAGTTATTGGAAAACCGTTGGCAGGTCGACATGCTTTCAGGACACATTGATGCTTATAAAGAAAGAACGACCACTGATCATTTCAAAAATTATATCTTGGCATCGTCAGAATATAACAGTAATTCGTGTCAAATTTCAAGCTCGTGTGAATTGTATGATAACACACCTTTTACGACTATACATAAATTTGAATCTTGTGAAGTTTTTAATTCAGTCCCGCAAAAGTTCTGTTCGCTTAACGATTCATTAAATTCATCATCTACGTGTGACGTTTCAGATATTGAACCAACCATTTCTCAATTTGTGCTGACTTCATCAGAATTGAGCAGTGTATTAATGGAGGTTTCATTATTCGATTCAATTAAACCAACTTCTAGTAAAAAAAATAACTTGATTCTATTAGAAGAACAGGGTGACATGGAAGCACTTCAGTATTATTATAGTAATAATATTACAGAAGACGAGAGACATAATGATTATAGTGTATTTGAAAAGTTCATCAGGATCTGATTCTGTAATTATTATAATATATAGCTAGGACATTAATCGGTACATTTGATAGGTAAAAAGTGCTAATCTGTATAAATTTGTATTCATAGAAATGCGAGGAATTGTTTATAGAAACTTTTGTTTTATAGTTGTTGTTATTGTAAAATGTATTATTCAATATTTGTATTTAATCATTTTGAATAAATACATCGATTTAAACGTTATTTTCGTAGCCGTTGGATTTTTGTTAAATTTATGAATTTAAGTGGCAACGTTTCGCCCTTATTTTAATGGGAATTGGTTTATTGTACGTTATAGTGTGGTATGGCATATGCCATCCCGTAGGATTTGTATGCTAAAATTGATTTTTGTTTTGTTGTTTTGTGTTGATTAAGAACCAAACTGTCCAAAAATGTCGGGGTTCAAATTTTCCGACCCCTTGACCCCTGGGAAGGGCATTGTTGACATCGGGACCCTATGAACCACCACGTAGCTATCTCCGGCAATAATGGTCGGATTTTCATGATCTGAAGTACATTCTCGTGTTTTTTCATCATGTCAACACCATTTATGATACCCTTAAAGCAATTGGAAATAGTTTACATGGACTTCCGGCAGAGAATACCAACTTCCGGTATCAAACTCGGATTGATTTCAGCCAATAATCTTTGGATTTTCACGATCTGAAGTTCATTCTGGGGTTTTTAATCATGCCGACCCCAAGTAGTTTTCATTGACTTCCGGGGGAGGGGGTACCAACTTCCGGTGTCAAACTCGGATTGATTTCAGCCAATAATCTTTGGATTTTCATGATCTGAAGTTCATTCTGGTTATTTTTTTCATCATACCGACCCCATCTTTTATACCCTTAAAGCGAATGGAAGTAGTTTTCATTGACTTCCGATGGGGAATACCAACTGCTAGTGTCAGACCCGGATTGATTTCAGCCAATAATCTTTGGATTTTCATGATCTGAAGTTCATTCTGCTTTTTTCATCATCAGTCTCCAGTTTCGCGACTCTTGACATCTGCCGATCCCATCTATGATACACTTAAAGCCACAATGGATGCAGTTTCCATTTAATTCGAGTGGCAAATACCAATTTCCAGTAGCTCAGCTTACCACTTTAAGTGGCTTTTGAAGCATGGTAAAGTGATTAATATGGTCACCTTTGGGTGACTTGAATGTTATATCACAAGATTCAAGACACTTTGTCATTTGTAACTAGTAAACAAGTCTAATACCACAAAGCATCTTAACAAGCCAGAAGTTGCCAGAAACGAAACAAAAAGATCCTATCTTGGAAATAAATCAACGAGTTATTCATCATCCTCGTCCTCCTGCTCACTCATAATCATATTGGTACGGCCCCATCAAAACACGTGAAAACAAGTATAAGGCAGACCATTTCTGCTGCTACTGCATCGCCCCGTGCAGCCTGTTTAACGACCACATTTTTTGAGTTCAATTACAGCAAGTTGGGCAGGCAGATCACGATTCAGCACAAGTTTACCTCTCCAGTCAGCACCAGAGAAGCTGCGAAGTCCAAATCAGACCTTGAAACTTATCACTTCCAACGACACGCACTCGCTCGATCTCATCTATCTTTAGATCTTTGATTTTTGCGACCTTCTCGGTTACAGACGTGAGACAATCCCGGGGGAGAAAGTCCATGGAAATCGTGTGGGCATCGGCGTCACAAGGGCCAAACATGATGTGAACCCTGTGTGATTTAGCCTTTGCTGTATCAAACAGACTAAGATATGCTGTTGAAGGAGCAAAGGCACAACCAGTGTTATATGCTAGGCTACACCATTTTACTATGGCTGAACGTCGGGGTATGAAGAAACCATCCATCATGCAGGAACTCTCTGGCCTACAAGAGGCATTCACAAAGCGCATGCAAGTTGAAGACGCATAGTATTTGGTCATACGTGAATAGAATGACACATCCCGTAACTCACCAAGTCCTTACATCTATAGCTGTATCTCGAGGTCATCTCAAGGCTTTAACTGCGGTACCCGCGAAATACAGAGAGATATATTTGATCAAACGATTACATGTCATTGAAAGTCACAAGTGTCAAGGCCTGATAGATTTCACAACTTAAATGCTAAAAAAGTATGGGTATGTGCATGCCATAAGCTTGATGTTGGCGACCCTGTAATTATCTGTTTTAAGAGCTTTTCAAATGTGTGATAATTACCGAATTGGTGAATTACTTGACCAGATCCATGAACCTTCCTGCCATTGATGCCATTGAACAATGTAGTTGACAGTTGGACGAAGGCATGCATATACCTGTTCAGAATCTTACAACCTAGGCATGCTCTCGCAAAAATAAATATGTATGCTGAGAAATAAAGCTTTAATTAAAAACAATATATATTTGTCTGTTATATAAATATTTACGGTAAAGGCCAATAAACACCCATGTTATATACAATATATTTTAATAATAAAACAACTCTATTTACAACAAAGTAAACAACAATATATTTACAATAATATAAACAATAGCAAGAGCGATAAGAAGATAATATATATGAGAAATAACATGAACTAGTGTGAAGGAAATGAAGCAAGATGCCCATTATAGAAGTGGGTTGACCAACGCCCGTTTTCTGGTTTGGACGTAGTATTTTGAAAAATATTATTTTCTGCTTCAGTATTATGATATTTACTATTATTGTAATATGTATTATAAAATGTTTGATAATGAATGTCACCATTGATACCCTGATTGTTTTGTTGATATGAATAACACGGGTCTGTATTTCTAACGTAATAAGGATCATTACTAAAGGCAGGTAACTCATGGTTATAGTTATAGGCCCATTTATTCTCTGATACCGACGTTTGACGTTGTGATAAACCGCTATACTGATCAGAAGAATAATCTGAGATATTTTCACTGGCTATCTGCGTTAATGCTACTCTTTCCGCCACTCTGTTTCTTGGATTATTTGGCGGATAAACGTGGTTTGATGAAATGTTGACACGAGTTTCCTCTCTGGTTGCAAGAGTTACGACCTCCTTGTTCTTCACGGCAGCTTTTTCCTGTCGTTTTGTTTTGGCGCGTCTGTTCTTAAACCAAATCTGAAATATCAAAGATAACATAGTCTTAGAACACAAAACGATTTGGCAGTAATAAAACATATCTAAAAACAGGGAGTGATATCAAGTGGTCGAATAAAATAAACAAAGTGTCGGTTCTACAGCGTATTTAAACGTCATGCTATTGGAATCAAAATTGACAAAATTATTAATATGAATAGTTATTATTTAACTTACCGATATATTTTTATCTGTTAAATTTAGAACAGATGACAACTGAATAATTAATTCTCTGTAAGGATTTGATGTTTGTCTATAAATTTCTTCTAGTTTTTCTACTTGTTTACTAGTAAAATGAGTTCTATAACGTTTTCTAATTCCTCCCGTTTTGAAATGACAATTCAGTAAATCAGATTTATCATTAAATCTACTGGTAAATCGAGATAGATCTTGTAGCTTCATTGTGTTCTATATTATATTAGACAGTGTATTAGTTATGTCTTGAAGAAGAGATAGTACCGATATTACTTAACACAAATTCTTTCTATATATACTATTCCGTTATACAAAATATATCAAAGAGTAACACTTTATTCAATAATGATTGTACTTTACGTATAAGTGAGTTGAGTTAATGTCGTGTTTGGAGTATGTTGTAATTGCTTTGACGATTCCGACAATCCAATCACGTTAAATGGTCAAGAAAGTGTAGTTTCTAGCAAGATGTATTCTTATGAAACGGTGGAGTAAGAAACAGTATCTCCAAAACTTATTACTATTAAATTCTTTCAAAAAACCCATACTGAAATATGATACATAATCCTCACAAGATATTAGTATTAAATTTATATTGGAAAAATAACAAAAAATATATGTACTTGTATAACAATATTTTTATTCTAAACTCTCAGTTACATGTAATTGTGTTTGTATAAGGACGTGAGTAATTGTATGTTATCCAGTTGATCAATTTGAATAGTTAATCAATTTGCAATCAACTTGTGCTTTAATCATTGATTACATTAATGTACAAGGACGTGAGTACATATTAACCGGTTAAACACCCACGGTTAAAGGACTAATCAACAATATACCAAACTGCACTTTTATCATTGATTGCAATAATGTTAAGCCTATCTGCATATATTATTCTTAAATCAAGTTTGAATATCTTTATAAAATACCGATATATCATGTACTATATAAGTTAAACATGTAGATTTCATCATAATTCTAACATTTGTATTGATCATATCAACACTGTTTCTACTATATTCTATACTTTATCAACATGAAAACTCAAACCAGTTTTATTCTAACTGATAAACAACCATTTAAAGGTGTCAGAAGACGAGAAAGGACCAAATATTCCAAAAAACAAGTAAGTTACATTTCAAATATATCAAGACTCGAATATTGCATTGTTTTGTATTACGTTTTCTACAAATATTATATAATTATTTTTCGCTCCATTACACATAATTATTTTGCGCTCTCTAAACATAATTATTGTACGCTTTCTACACAGAAGACGAGAAAGAACCAAATATTAAAAAAAAAAGTAAGTTACATTTCAAATAGAAAGATGAACGTCATATCAAGACTCGAACATTGCATTGTTTTGTATTACGTTTTCTACAAATATTATATAATTATTTTTCGCTCCATTACACATAAATATTTTACGCTTTATACACATAAAACATAATTATTTTACGCTTTCTACACATGATACATAATTATTTTACGCTTTCTACACATAATGCATGATTAATATACTCATACCTAGCACATACAGTATTTTTTCACACATAGTATGCATAATTATTAATTTGTTTTCTTCTTCTTATCATTTCAGTTAAATATAATGGAGTCCGTTTTTAGAGAAAATAATTATCCTGATAGTTGTGTGTTTGAACAATTGTGTTACATGTTAAAACTAGACGTAGAGAAATTAGCTGTAAGTAAAAATATATTACCGTAATTAGATATCACATGATAGACTAATCAGTTCAAAGTTGACATCTTCCAAATAAATCGGACAGAAAGGAATATATTCATATATAAACATTAAACTATACACTATATCGTGGGTTATAATGTTGATTTTGTATTATTTTCAGACATGGTTTCAGAACAGAAGATGTAAAGAAAAACGTCAAAATAAAGAAAACCACAGAGAAAAGATCAGACAAGAAATTTTTAATCCAAAATTTGTTAATCTGTCGTGTGATCAACCTGAATTTATGCCAAAGACATTGGAAAACCGGTGGCAGGTCGACATGCTTACAGGACACATTGATGCTTATAAAGAAAGAACGACCACTGGCTCAGGATTTACGGAATACAAGCATGAAATGGCATTTGATCATTTCAAAAATAATATCTTTGCATCGTCAGAATATAAGAGTAATTCGTGTCAAAATTCAAATTCGTGTGAATTGTATGATAACACACCTTTTACGACCATACATAAATTTGAATCTTGTGAAGTTTTTAATTCAGTCCCGCAAAAGTTCCGTTCGCTTAACGACTCATTAAATTCATCATCTACGTGTGACGTTTCAGATATTGAACCAACCATTTCTCAATTTGTGCTGACTTCATCAGAATTGAGCAGTGTATTAATGGAGGTTTCATTATTCGATTCAATTAAACCAACTTCTAGTAAAGAAAATAACTTGATTCTATTAGAAGAACAGGGTGATATGAAAGCACTTCAGTATTATTATAGTAATAATATTACAGAAGACGATAGACATAATGATTATAGTGTATTTGAAAAGTTCATCAGGATCTGATTCTGTAATTATTATAATATATAGCTAGGACATTAATCGGTACATTTGATAGGTAAAAAGTGCTAATCTGTATAAATTTGTATTGATAGAAATGCGAGGAATTGTTAATAGAAACTTTTGTTTTATAGTTGTTATTATTGTAAAATATATTATTCAATATGTGTATTTAATGATTTTGAATAAATACATCGATTTAAACATTACTTTCGTAACCGTTGGATTTTTGTTAAATTTTTGCATTTAAGTGGCAAGGTTTCACCCTAATTTTAATAGGAGTTGGTTTATTGTACGTTAGGCTCTGTGGTCAAAGGAAGTCCTTAGAGCGATTAACTACATGTACTCTGCTGTTCACAGAATAAATGGCGTTGTCCCCATTTGTTCCCCATACATAGACCAGCAAAACAACATATGTCTACTAGGAATTAACAAAACGAAATTGTCCAAATATAGCTTGCACAATGAACAGTGTACGAAAAAGACAGACAGGTTTTCCAAATACATGTATATGGAGTCACTAATCATGAGACAGATGCTTTTCATTTTTGTGTGATAAATATCTTGTTTGGCAAGCTACTTGTTTATGAAAAAGATAGACAACAGATAAGTTTTGGAAACAGTTATAGGCTCAAATGAACATAAATTAACATTTATTATGAAGACAAGCCACAGATAATGTCTCTTTGTCCGGATCCAGGGAGAGGACATTTACAGGCTAAGTCTGTTTACCAATCCTATTCAGACATCCCGAATAAAATATTGTTTATAAAAAAAATCAATAAATCCAAGTTTTAACCAAATTTCTCTCTGACAAAACGCTTTTCACTACAGACAGGGCATTAACTAGCCATGTATTTGTTCCCAAATTGTATGAGGTTGACCACTAAACATTGAAATACATAAATTTGACGTAGCATACTACATGTACAGACATGTGACTCTTGAGGGACAGCCACTTGTGCCTTAAACAACCTCTTGGATGTGTTATCCTTCCGACTCTAAACCAAGAATATTTTCTAAAACCAGGCAGACAATTTCTATTCTAGAACAAACAGTACATATACCAAACAAGGGGACTGGGAGAGAATTAATGTGTAGAGGCGGAATACATTCCAACAAGAAAATCTCCCATAACCTTTTAGTCATTTTGTTGAGCCGCACCAATCATGGTTGTCCAGATAAGAGTCCGAGACTGTGAGGCACAATTTTAAATTACAAATTTATGGATGTGAGTCTTATTAAGTTGGCCTATATACATGTATATTTTCATAAAATCTAGCATGCACCCTACAACTTCACACTCTTGTTTGAATCAAATTAAACAATTCAGTCACCCAAAAACTAAACTAGAATCCAGAAAATGCGAAATGTGAATGTATCATACATTAAAGTCAGTCAGTTTTCCCATCCCACCAAGTCTCCAGTCATGGACTATTTCATTCCGAATAATCTGCCTGTGGGTAAATGGATATGGAACTCGATTTTGAAATGCGTACAAGTAATGCTGGGGTGTAGAATACCCAGAAAACTCTTACCCGATTAGCTGGAATATTTCACTCCTTATAGCATACAAACCTGAAATCGAAACCAAGACTTGCACTGAGAATAGACTTTACAATGATTACCATCAACGTATCCACAGAACAATTGGCTAATCTATAAACATCCTCATAGATAGACTGGTCTCGGTGGTAACAATATAGAAGACGGTAATCAAGAAAATAGAAACCTTTACTCATTGGTTTCACATAACGCTGTCCTAATGAAAATCGCTTATTCATGTGCCTAGTGGGGGGCTCTATTCCCAGTCCAGTTATTTGAGATGTTTCCCCCTCGTCAGTGATGCAGAAGGAGGGCCTGACAAGGACAGCTGCCTAGTCGTTCGGATGGACGAAAAACCGAGGTCCCGTGTACACATTGGAGTGCGCGTAAAAGATGGCAGTTGGAATTCGATATAAGAGTATGTCGTAGCGCCGCTGCTCTGGCAAAATTTTCCTCTTAGCACACTGTATGGCGTATGCCCGTCTTCCATTAGCCCAGGTTAGGTGCAACAGAGTAGGACGTTAAACCCCATTTCATTTCATTTATTTGAGATGTGCCAGTATCTTCGCTACCCGACCCCAATTACCTAGATATTGTCTTAGGCAAAGGCGGATTTGGTCCGGGAAACGGCCCGGGCTCCCATGTCGGAGCGGCCCCTTTTACTGACCACGGTGGTGGGGGGTGTTCGGGGAAATATTTGAAAAATGAACCCAAAATTTTGACCATTTGATTCACCAGTTAGGAATAGTTTCATTGAAAAATGCCCCAATCTTGTTGCCGGGAGCTCTAGTTGATTCCTCCTGTAGTGGGAGGCCACGAGACACATTGGTACAGACTGACGAAAGTCAAATTCATAAAAAGCTGCTTTTTGAATTATGGATGCGGGGTTCTGAATTCTAGCCCACACCTAGCACACCGGCCCAGAAATACTATTATACCAGTCCATTCCAGACTCCAGTGATGGCTTGGCGGCCCGTTAAAGCCACCGGCCACCGACGATCATCATCGCTCCATGGCCGGTTCAATACCCCCGTCCCCCATATAATGTTCAGTAGAAAAAAGTCTTTTCAGACGAATTGGACAAAATTATTTTTTTCATATTTTGTCCGACCAGCCCTTCAGACGATCGTCCGACCAGCCCTTTGCCAAATCCGCCCATGGTCTTAAGTATATCCTAAGATTTGAGTCCATACATCGGAACAATATAAATGGTCTAACGGTATATCTTTACGGTAAAGGTCAATGAAAACCCTTAATACAATATAGTTTACTATCAAACAGCTTTATTTACAGTAAAGTAAACATAAACAGGGCAATAAATACACATGTTATACAATATAGTTAATTAAGATTAAACAGCTCCATTCACAACAATATATCATTATTATAAACATGCCAATAAATACCTTTGTATTTATCAATATTAAAGATATACAATGACATAAATAACAATAAGAACAATACATAGATAGACATACAATGAACTATTGTGAGGTAAATGAAGCAAGATGTCCATTATAGAAATGCGTTGGCAAACACCTATTTTCTGTATTTCTTTCATCAGATGTGGACGTAGTATTTTGAAAGATATTATTTCATACTTCAGTATTAAAATATTTACTATTATTGTAATCTGTATTAAAAAATGTTTCATAATGAATGCCACCGATGTACTGGCTGTTTTGCTGATAAGAATAATACGGGTCTGTATTTTTAACGTTATAAGGATTATTGCTAAAGGGCGATAACTCTTGGTTATAGTTATAGGCCCATTTATTCTCTGATACCGAGTTTTGACATGGTGATAAACAGCTATACTGATCAGAAGAATAATCTGAGATATTTTCACGGGATATTTGCGTCAGTGCTACTCTATCCACCAGTCTGTTTCTGGGGTTATTTGATTGACAAACGTGGTCTTTATGATCTGATAAATTGTTGACACGCGTCTCCTCACATGTTGCAAGAGTTATGCCCCCGTTGTTCTTCGCTGCAGCTTTTTCCTGTCGCTTTGTTTTGGCGCGTCTATTTTTAAACCAAATCTGAAATATCAAAGATAACAAGGTCTTAGAACACAAAACGATTTACTAGTCATATGAAATATCTAAAAACAGGAAGTGATATCAAGTGGTCCAGTTGATTGTTCTACAATATATTTAAACGTCATGCTATTGGAATCAAAATTGAAAAAAATATCAACATAAATAGTTAGTATTTAACTTACCGATATATTTTTATCTGTTAAATTTAAAACAGATGACAACTGAGTAATTAATTCTCTGTAAGGATTTGATGTTTGTCTATAAATTTCTTCTAGTTTTTCTACTTGTTTACTAGTAAAATGAGTTCTATAACGTTTTCTAATTCCTCCCGTTTTAAACTGACAATTTAGTGAATCAGATTTATCATTACATCTACTGGTAAATCGAGATAGATCTTGTGGCTTCATTGTGTTCTATATTATATTAGACAGTGTATTAGTTATGTCTTGAAGAAGAGATAGTACTATACCAATATACTTAGCACAAGTTCTTTCTATATATACTATTCCGTTATACAAAATATATCAAAGAGTAACACTTTTATTCAGTAATGATTGTACTTTACGTATAAGTGAGTTGAGTTAAGGTCGTGTTTGGAGTATGTTGTAATTGCTTTGACGATTCCGACAATCCAATCACGTTAAATGGTCAAGAAAGTGTAGTTTCTAGCAAGATCCATTCTATTGAAACGGTGGAGTAAGAAACAGTATCTCCAAAACTTATTACTATTAAATTCTTTCAAAAAACCCATACTGAAATATGATACATAATCCTCAAGAGATATCAGTATTAAATTTATATTGGAAAAATAACAAAAAATATAATTGTACTTGTATACCAATATTTTTATTCTAAACTCTCAGTTAACATGTAATTGTGTTTGTATAAGGACGTGAGTACTTGTATGTTATCCAGTTGATCAATTTGAAGAGTTAATCAATTTGCAATCAACATGTGCTTTAATCATTGATTACATTAATGTACAAGGACGTGAGTACATATTAACCGGTTAAACACCGACGGTAAAAGGACTAATCAGCAATATACCAAAACTGCACTTTTATCGTTGATTGCAAAATGTTAAGCCTATCTGCATATATTATTCTTAAATCAAATTTGAATATGTTTATAAAATACCGATATATCATGTACTATATAAGTTAAACATGTAGATTTCATCATCATTCTAACATTTGTATTGATCATATCAACACTGTTTCTACTATATTCTATTATTTACCAACATGAAAACTCAAACCAGATTTATTCTAACTGATAAACAACCATTTAAAGGTGTCAGAAGACGAGAAAGAACCAAATATTCCAAAAAACAAGTAAGTTACATTTCAAATAGAAAGATGAACGTCATTCGCTCCATTACACATAATTATTTTACGCTCTCTAAACATAATTATTGTACACTTTCTACACATAATACATAATTATTTTAGGCTTTCTTCACAATTATTTTACGCTTACTACACATAATGCATGATTAATATACTCATGCCTAGCACATACAGTATTTTTTCACATATAGTATGCATAATTATTTTTTTTCTTCTTATCATTTCAGTTAAATATAATGGAGTCCGTTTTTAGAGAAAATAATTATCCTGATAGTTGTGTGTTTGAACAATTGTGTTACATGTTAAAACTAGACGTAGAGAAATTAGCTGTAAGTAAAAGTATATTACTTTAATTAAATATCACATGATAGACTAATCAGTTCAAAGTTGACATCGTCCAAATAAATCCGTACAGAAAGGAATATATTCATAAATAAACATTAATCTAAACACTATATCGTGGGTTATAATGTTGCTTTTGTATTATTTTCAGACATGGTTTCAGAACAGAAGATGTAAAGAAAAACGTCAAAATAAAGAAAACCACAGAGAAAAGATCAGACAAGAAATTTTTAATCCAAAATTTGTTAATCTGTCGTGTGATCAACCTGAATTTATGCCAAAGACATTGGAAAACCGGTGGCAGATCATCGACATGCTTACAGGACACATTAATGCTTATAAAGAAAGAACGACCACTGGCTCAGGATTTACGGAATACAAGCATGAAATGGCATTTGATCATTTCAAAAATAATTTCTTTGCATCATCAGAATATAACAGTAATTTGTGTCAAATTTCAAATTCGTGTGAATTGTTTGAAAACACACCTTTTACGACCATACATAAATTTGAATCTTGTGAAGTTTTTGATTCAGTCCCGCAAAATGTCTATTCGCTTAACGACTCATTAAATTCATCATCTACGTGTGACGTTTCAGACATTGAACCAACCATTTCTCAATTTGTGCTGACTTCATCAGAATTGAGCAGTGTATTAATGGAGGTTTCATTATTCGATTCAATTAAACCAACTTCTAGTAAAAAAAATAACTTGATTCTATTAGAAGAACAGGGTGACATGGAAGCACCTTAGTATTATTATAGTAATAATATTACAGAAGACGAGAGACATAATGATTGTAGTGTATTTGAAAAGTTCATCAGGATCTGATTCTGTAATTATTATAATATATAGCTAGGACATTAATCGGTACATTTGATAGGTAAAAAGTGCTAATCTGTATAAATTTGTATTCATAGAAATGCGAGGAATTGTTTATAGAAACTTTTGTTTTATAGTTGTTGTTATTGTAAAATGTATTATTCAATATTTGTATTTAATCATTTTGAATAAATACATCGATTTAAACGTTATTTTCGTAGCCGTTGGATTTTTGTTAAATTTATGAATTTAAGTGGCAAGGTTACGTCCTTATTTTAATGGGAATTGGTTTATTGTACGTTATAGTGTGGTATGGCATATGGCATCCCGTAGGATTTGTATGCTAAAATTGATTTTTGTTTTGTTGTTTTGTGTTGATTAAGAACCAAACTGTCCAAAAATGTCGGGGTTCAAATTTTCCGACCCCTTGATCCCTGGGAAGGGCATTTTTGACATCGGGACCCTATGAACCACCACGTAGCTATCTCCGGCAATAATGGTCGGATTTTCATGATCTGAAGTACATTCTCGTGTTTTTTCATCATGTCAACACCATTTATGATACCCTTAAAGCAATTGGAAATAGTTTACATGGACTTCCGGCAGAGAATACCAACTTCCGGTATCAAACTCGGATTGATTTCAGCCAATAATCTTTGGATTTTCACGATCTGAAGTTCATTCCGGGTTTTTTAATCATGCCGACCCCATCTCGAAGTAGTTTTCATTGACTTCCGGGGGGAGGGGGTACCAACTTCCGGTGTCAAACTCGGATTGATTTCAGCCAATAATCTTTGGATTTTCATGATCTGAAGTTCATTCTGGTTATTTTTTTCATCATACCGACCCCATCTTTGATACCCTTAAAGCGAATGGAAGTAGTTTTCATTGACTTCCGATGGGGAATACCAACTGCTGGTGTCAGACCCGGATTGATTTCAGCCAATAATCTTTGGATTTTCATGATCTGAAGTTCATTCTGCTTTTTTTCATCATGCCGACTCCATCTATATCTATTATACATTTCAAGCGAAAGGAAGCAGTTTTCAATGACTTTCGGTTGAAAATACAATTTGGATTGATTTCAGCCGATAATTTTTGGATTTTCATGATCTAAAATTCATCATGCGGGCCCCATTCTAGGACTCCAGTTTTGCGACTCTTGACATCTGCCGATCCCATCTATGATACACTTAAAGCCACAATGGATGCAGTTTCCATTTAATTCGAGTGGCAAATACCAATTTCCAGTAGCTCAGCTTACCACTTTAAGTGGCTTCTGAAGCATGGTAAAGTGATTAATATGGTCACTTTTGGGTGACTTGAATGTTATATCACAAGATTCAAGACACTTTGTCATTTGCAACTAGTAAACAAGTCTAATACCACAAAGCAACTTAACAAGCCAGAAGTTGCCAGAAACGAAACAAAAAGATCCTATCTTGGAAATAAATCAACGAGTTATTCATCATCCTCGTCCTCCTGCTCACTCATAATCATATTGGTACGGCCCCATCAAAACACGTGAAAACAAGTATAAGGCAGACCATTTCTGCTGCTACTGCATGGACCCGTGCAGCCTGTTTTACAACCACATTTTGTGAGTTCAATTACAGGAAGTTGGGCAGGCAGATCACGATTCGGCACAAGTTTACCTCTCCAGTCAGCACCAGAGAAGATGCGAAGTCCAGTCAGACCTTGAAACTTATCACTCCCAACGACACGCACTCGCTCGATCTCATCTATTTTTAGATCTTTGATTTTTGCGACCTTCTCGGTTACAGACGTGAGACAATCCCGGGGGAGAAAGTCCATGGAAATCGTGTGGGCATCGGTGTCACAAGGGCCAAACATGGGTTTTCCGCCAGTAACTCTCAGCTACAGATGCAAGATCTAAGAGTTTCGCAATGATGAGAACCCTGTGTGATTTAGCCTTTGCTGTATCAAACAGACTAAGATATGCTGTTGAAGGAGCAAAGGCCCGACCAATGGCATATGCTAGGCTACACCATTTTACTATGGCTGAACGTCGGGGTATGAAGAAACCATCCATCATGCAGGAACTCTCTGGCCTACAAGAGGCATTCACAAAGCGCATGCAAGTTGAAGACGCATAGTATTTGGTCATACGTGAATAGAATGACACATCCCGTAACTCACCAAGTCCTTACATCTATAGCTGTATCTCGAGGTCATCTCAAGGCTTTAACTGTGGTACCCGCGAAATACAGCTATATGCTAGAAAAGTATGGATATGTGCATGCCATAAGCTTGATGTTGGCGACCCTGTAATTATCTGTTTTAAGAGCTTTTCAAATGTGTGATAATTACCGAATTGGTGAATTACTTGACCAGATCCATGAACCTTCCTGCCATTGATGCCATTGAACAATGTAGTTGACAGTTGGACGAAGGCATGCATGTACCTGCTCAGAATCTTACAACCTAGGCATTTTCTCGCAAAAATAAATATGTATGCTGAGAAATAAAGCTTTAATTAAAAACAATATATCTTTGTCTGTTGTTATATAAATATTTACGGTAAAGGCCAATATACACCCATGTTATATACAATATATTTTAATAATAAAACAACTCTATTTACAACAAAGTAAACAACAATATATTTACAATAATATAAACAATAGCAAGAGCGATAAGAAGATAATATATATGAGAAATAACATGAACTAATGTGAAGGAAATGAAGCAAGATGTCCATTATAGAAGTGGGTTGACCAACGCCCGTTTTCTGGTTTGGACGTAGTATTTTGAAAAATATTATTTTCTGCTTCAGTATTATGATATTTACTATTATTGTAATATGTATTATAAAATGTTTGATAATGAATGTCACCATTGATACCCTGATTGTTTTGTTGATATGAATAACACGGGTCTGTATTTCTAATGTAATAATAATCATTACTAAAGGCAGGTAACTCGTGGTTATAGTTATAGGCCCATTTATTCTCTGATACCGACGTTTGGCGTGGTGATAAACCGCTATACTGATCAGAAGAATAATCTGAGATATTTTCACTGGCTATCTGCGTTAATGCTACTCTTTCCGCCACACTGTTTCTTGGATTATTTGGCGGATAAACGTGGTTTGATGAAATATTGACACGAGTTTCCTCCCTTGTTGCAAGAGTTACGACCTCCTTGTTCTTCACGGCAGCTTTTTCCTGTCGTTTTGTTTTGGCGCGTCTGTTCTTAAACCAAATCTGAAATATCAAAGATAACATAGTCTTAGAACACACAACGATTTGGCAGTAATAAAACATATCTAAAAACAGGGAGTGATATCAAGTGGTCGAATAAAATAAACAAAGTGCCGGTTCTGCAGCGTATTTAAACGTCATGCTATTGGAATCAAAATTGACAAAATTATTAATATGAATAGTTATTATTTAACTTACCGATATATTTTTATCTGTTAAATTTAGAACAGATGACAACTGAATAATTAATTCTCTGTAAGGATTTGATGTTTGTCTATAAATTTCTTCTAGTTTTTCTACTTGTTTACTAGTAAAATGAGTTCTATAACGTTTTCTAATTCCTCCCGTTTTAAACTGACAATTCAGTGAATCAGATTTATCATTACATCTACTGGTAAATCGAGATAGATCTTGTGGCTTCATTGTGTTCTATATTATATTAGACAGTGTATTAGTTATGTCTTGAAGAAGAGATAGTACTATACCAATATACTTAGCACAAATTCTTTCTATATATACTATTCCGTTATACAAAATATATCAAAGAGTAACACTTTTATTCAATAATGATTGTACTTTACGTATAAGTGAGTTGAGTTAATGTCGTGTTTGGAGTATGTTGTAATTGCTTTGACGATTCCGACAATCCAATCACGTTAAATGGTCAAGAAAGTGTAGTTTCTAGCAAGATGTATTCTTATGAAACGGTGGAGTAAGAAACAGTATCTCCAAAACTTATTACTATTAAATTCTTTCAAAAAACCCATACTGAAATATGATACATAATCCTCACAAGATATTAGTATTAAATTTATATTGGAAAAATAACAAAAAATATATGTACTTGTATAATAATATTTTTATTCTAAACTCTCAGTTACATGTAATTGTGTTTGTATAAGGACGTGAGTACTTGTATGTTATCCAGTTGATCAATTTGAATAGTTAATCAATTTGCAATCAACTTGTGCTTCAATCATTGATTACATTAATGTACAAGGACGTGAGTACATATTAACCGGTTAAACACCCACGGTAAAAGGACTAATCAGCAATATACCAAAACTGCACTTTTATCGTTGATTGCAATAATGTTAAGCCTATCTGCATATATTATTCTTAAATCAAATTTGAATATCTTTATAAAATACCGATATATCATGTACTATATAAGTTAAACATGTAGATTTCGTCATCATTCTAACATTTGTATTGATCATATCAACACTGTTTCTACTATATTCTATTATTTACCAACATGAAAACTCAAACCAGTTTTATTCTAACTGATAGACAATCATTTAAAGGTGTCAGAAGACGAGAAAGAACCAAATATTCCAAAAAACAAGTAAGTTACATTTCAAATAGAAAGATGAACGTCATATCAAGACTCGAACATTGCATTGTTTTGTATTACGTTTTCTACAAATATTATATAATTATTTTTCGCTCCATTACACATAATTATTTTACACTCTCTAAAGATAATTATTGTACGCTTTCTAAACATAATACATAATTATTTTAGGCTTTCTACACGTGATACAAAAATTATTTTACGCTTCCTACACATAATGCATGATTAATATACTCATGCCTAGCACATACAGTATTTTTTCACATATAGTATGCATAATTATTTTTTTTCTTCTTATCATTTCAGTTAAATATAATGGAGTCCGTTTTTAGAGAAAATAATTATCCTGATAGTTGTGTGTTTGAACAGTTGTGTTACATGTTAAAACTAGACGTAGAGAAATTAGCTGTAAGTAAAAAAAAAAAAAGTATATTACTTTAATTAAATATCACATGATAGACTAATCAGTTCAAAGTTGACATCGTCCAAATAACTCCGTACAGAAAGGAATATATTCATAAATAAACATTAATCTAAACACTATATCGTGGGTTATAATGTTGTTTTTGTATTATTTTCAGACATGGTTTCAGAACAGAAGATGTAAAGAAAAACGTCAAAATAAAGAAAACCACAGAGAAAAGATCAGACAAGAAATTTTTAATCCAAAATTTGTTAATCTGTCGTGTGATCAACCTGAATTTATGCCAAAGACATTGGAAAACCGGTGGCAGGTCGACATGCTTACAGGACACATTAATGCTTATAAAGAAAGAACTACCACTGGCTCAGGATTTACGGAATACAAGCATGAAATGGCATTTGATCATTTCAAAAATAATTTCTTTGCATCGTCAGAATATAACAGTAATTTGTGTCAAATTTCAAATTCGTGTGAATTGTATGAAAACACACCTTTTACGACCATACATAAATTTGAATCTTGTGAAGTTTTTAATTCAGTCCCGCAAAAGGTCTATTCGCTTAACGACTCATTAAATTCATCATCTACGTGTGACGTTTCAGATATTGAACCAACCATTTCTCAATTTGTGCTGACTTCATCAGAATTGAGCAGTGTATTAATGGAGGTTTCATTATTCGATTCAATTAAACCAACTTCTAGTAAAGAAAAAAACTTGATTCTATTAGAAGAACAGGGTGATATGAAAGCCATTCAGTATTATTATAGTAATAATATTACAGAAGACGATAGACATAATGATTATAGTGTATTTGAAAAGTTCATCAGGATCTGATTCTGTAATTATTATAATATATAGCTAGGACATTAATCGGTACATTTGATAGGTAAAAAGTGCTAATCTGTATAAATTTGTATTTATAGAAATGCGAGGAATTGTTTATAGAAACTTTTTTTTTATAGTTGTTATTATTGTAAAATATATTATTCAATATGTGTATTTAATGATTTTGAATAAATACATCGATTTAAACATTATTTTCGTAGCCGTAAGATTTTTGTTAAATTTTTGCATTTAAGTGGCAAGGTTTTACCCTAATTTTAATAGGAATTGGTTTATTGTACGTTAGGCTCTGTGGTCAAAGGAAGTCCTTAGAGCGATTAACTACATGTACTCTGCTGTTCACAGAATAAATGGCGTTGTCCCCATTTGTTCTCCATACATAGACCAGCAAAACAACATATGTCTACTAGGAATTAACAAAACGAAATTGTCCAAATATAGCTTGCACAATGAACAGTGTACGAAAAAGACAGACAAGTTTTCCAAATACATGTATATCGAGTCACTAATCATGAGACAGATGCTTTTCATTTTTGTGTGATAAATATCTTGTTTGGCAAGCTGCTCGTTTATGAAAAAGATAGACAACAGATAAGTTTTGGAAACAGTTATAGGCTCAAATGAACATAAATTAACATTTATTATGAAGACAAGCCACAAATAATGTCTCTTTGTCCGGATCCAGGGAGAGGACATTTACAGGCTAAGTCTGTTTACCAATCCCATTCAGACATCCCGAATAAAATATTGTTTATAAAAAAAATCAATAAATCCAAGTTTTAACCAAATTTCTCTCTGACAAAACGCTTTTCACTACAGACAGGGCATTAACTAGCCATGTATTTGTTTCCAAATTGTATGAGGTTGACCACTAAACTATTGAAATACATAAATTTAACGTAGCATACTACATGTACAGACATGTGACTCTTGAGGGACAGCCACTTGTGCCTTAAACAACCTCTTGGATGTGTTATCTTTCCGACTCTAAACCAAGAATATTTTCTAAAACCAGGCAGACAATTTCTATTCTAGAACAAACAGTACATATACCAAACAAGGGGGCTGGGAGAGAATTAATGTGTAGAGGCGGAATACATTCCAACAAGAAAATCTCCCATAACCTTTTAGTCATTTTGTTGAGCCGCATCAATCATGGTTGTCCAGATAAGAGTCCGAGACTGTGAGGCACAAATTTAAATTACAAATTTATGGATGTGAGTCTTATTAAGTTGGCCTATATACATGTATATTTTCATAAAATCTAACATGCACCCTACAACTTCACACTCTTGTTTGAATCAAATTAAACAATTCAGTCACCCAAAAACTAAACTGGAATCCAGAAAATGCGAAATGTGAATGTATCATACATTAAAGTCAGTCAGTTTTCCCATCCCACCAAGTCTCCAGTGATGGACTATTTCATTCCGAATAATCTGCCTCTGGGTAAATGGATATGGAACTCGATTTTGAAATGCGTACAAGTAATGCTGGGGTGTAGAATAGCCAGAAAACTCTTACCAGATTATATATAATTAGCTGGAATATTTCACTCCTTATGGCATACAAACCTGAAATCGAAACCAAGACTTGCATTGAGAATAGACTTTACAAAGTTTACCATCAACGTATCCACAGAACAATTGGCTAATCTATAAACACCCTCATAGATAGACTGGTCTCGGTGGTAACAATATAGAAGACGGGAATCAAGAAAATAGAAACCTTTACTCATTGGTTTCACATAACGCTGTCCTAATGTAAATCGCTTATTCATGTGCCTAGTGGGGGCTCTATTCCCAGTCCAGTTATTTGAGATGTTTCCCCCTCGTCAGTGATGCAGAAGGAGGGCCTGACAAGGACAGCTGCCTAGTCGTTCAGATGGGACGAAAAACCGAGGTCCCGTGTACACATTGGAGTGCACGTAAAAGATGGCAGTTGGAATTCGATATAAGAGTAGGTCGTAGCGCCGCTGCCCGGGCAAAATTTCCCTCTTAGCACACGGTATGGCGTATGCCCGTCTTCCATTAGCCCAGGTTAGGTGCAAAAGAGTAGGACGTTAAACCCCATTTCATTTCATTTATTTGAGATGTGCCAGTATCTTCGCTACCCGACCCCAATTACCTAGATATTGTCTTAGGCAAAGGCGGATTTGGTCCGGGAAACGGCCCGGGCTCCCATGTCGGAGCGGCCCCTTTTACTGACCACGGTGGTGGGGGGTGTCCGGGGAAATTTTTGAAAAATGAACCCAAAATTTTGACCATTTGATTCACCAGTTAGGAATAGTTTCATTGAAAAATGCCCCAATCTTGTTGCCGGGAGCTCTAGTTGGTTCCTCCTGTAGTGGGAGGCCACGAGACACATTGGTACAGACTGACGAAAGTGAAATTCATAAAAAAGCTGCTTTTTGAATTATGGATGCGGGGTTCTGAATTCTAGCCCACACCAAGCACACCAGCCCAGAAAGACTATTATACCAGCCCATTCCAGACTCCAGTGATGGCTTGACGGCCCGTTAAAGCCACCGGCCACCGACGATCATCATCGCTCCATGGCCGGTTCAATACCCCCGTCCCCCATATAATGTTCAGTAGAAAAAGGTCTTTTCAGACGAATTGGACAAAATTATTTTTTTCATATCGCCGACCAGCCCTTCAGACGATCGTCCGACCAGCCTTTTGCCAAATCCGCCCATGGTCTTAGGTATATCCTAAGATTTGAGTCCATACATCGGAACAATATAAATGGTCTAACGGTATATCTTTACGGTAAAGGTCAATAAAAACCCTTAATACAATATAGTTTAATATCAAACAGCTTTATTTACAGTAAAGTAAACAAAAACAGGGCAATAAATACACATGTTATACAATATAGTTAATTAAGATTAAACAGCTCCATTTACAACAATATATCATTATTATAAACATGCCAATAAATACCTTTGTATTTATCAATATTAAACATATACAATGACATAAATAACAATAAGAACAATACATAGATAGACATAAAATGAACTATTGTGAGGTAAATGAAGCACGATGTCCATTATAGAAATGCGTTGGCAAACACCTATTTTCTGTATTTCTTTCGTCAGATGTGGACGTAGTATTTTGAAAGATATTATTTCATACTTCAGTATTAAAATATTTATTATTATTGTAATCTGTATTATAAAATGTTTCATAATGAATGCCACCGATGTACTGGCTGTTTTGCTGAAAAGAATAATACGGGTCTGTATTTTTAACGTTATAAGGATTATTGCTAAAGGGCGATAACTCTTGGTTATAGTTATAGGCCCATTTATTCTCTGATACCGAGTTTTGACATGGTGATAAACAGCTATACTGGTCAGAAGAATAATCTGAGATATTTTCACGGGATATTTGCGTCAGTGCTACTCTATCCACCAGTCTGTTTCTGGGGTTATTTGATTGACAAACGTGGTCTTTATGATCTGATAAATTGTTGACACGCGTCTCCTCACATGTTGCAAGAGTTATGCCCCCGTTGTTCTTCGCTGCAGCTTTTTCCTGTCGCTTTGTTTTGGCGCGTCTATTTTTAAACCAAATCTGAAATATCAAAGATAACAAGGTCTTAGAACACAAAACGATTTACTAGTCATATGAAATATCTAAAAAACAGGAAGTGATATCAAGTGGTCCAGTTGATTGTTCTACAATATATTTAAACGTCATGCTATTGGAATCAAAATTGAAAAAAATATCAACATAAATAGTTAGTATTTAACTTACCGATATATTTTTATCTGTTAAATATAAAACAGATGACAACTGAGTAATTAATTCTCTGTAAGGATTTGATGTTTGTCTATAAATTTCTTCTAGTTTGTCTACTTGTTTACTAGTAAAATGAGTTCTATAACGTTTTCTAATTCCTCCCGTTTTAAACTGACAATTCAGTGAATCAGATTTATCATTACATCTACTGGTAAATCGAGATAGATCTTGTGGCTTCATTGCATTGTGTTCTATATTATATTAGACAGTGTATTAGTTATGTCTTGAAGAAGAGATAGTACTATACCAATATACTTAGCACAAGTTCTTTCTATATATACTATTCCGTTATACAAAATATATCAAAGAGTAACACTTTTATTCAATAATGATTGTACTTTACGTATAAGTGAGTTGAGTTAATGTCGTGTTTGGAGTATGTTGTAATTGCTTTGACGATTCCGACAATCCAATCACGTTAAATGGTCAAGAAAGTGTAGTTTCTAGCAAGATCCATTCTATTGAAACGGTGGAGTAAGAAACAGTATCTCCAAAACTTATTACTATTAAATTCTTTCAAAAAACCCATAAGGAAATATGATACATAATCCTCAAGAGATGTCAGTATTAAATTTATATTGGAAAAATAACAAAAAATATATGTACTTGTATAACAATATTTTTATTCTAAACTCTCAGTTAACATGTAATTGTGTTTGTATAAGGACGTGAGTACTTGTATGTTATCCAGTTGATCAATTTGAAGAGTTAATCAATTTGCAATCAACATGTGCTTTAATCATTGATTACATTAATGTACAAGGACGTGAGTACATATTAACCGGTTAAACACCGACGGTAAAAGGACTAATCAGCAATATACCAAAACTGCACTTTTATCGTTGATTGCAAAATGTTAAGCCTATCTGCATATATTATTCTTAAATCAAATTTGAATATGTTTATAAAATACCGATATATCATGTACTATATAAGTTAAACATGTAGATTTCATCATCATTCTAACATTTGTATTGATCATATCAACACTGTTTCTACTATATTCTATTATTTACCAACATGAAAACTCAAACCAGATTTATTCTAACTGATAAACAACCATTTAAAGGTGTCAGAAGACGAGAAAGAACCAAATATTCCAAAAAACAAGTAAGTTACATTTCAAATAGAAAGATGAACGTCATTCGCTCCATTACACATAATTATTTTACGCTCTCTAAACATAATTATTGTACACTTTCTACACATAATACATAATTATTTTAGGCTTTCTTCACAATTATTTTACGCTTACTACACATAATGCATGATTAATATACTCATGCCTAGCACATACAGTATTTTTTCACATATAGTATGCATAATTATTTTTTTTCTTCTTATCATTTCAGTTAAATATAATGGAGTCCGTTTTTAGAGAAAATAATTATCCTGATAGTTGTGTGTTTGAACAATTGTGTTACATGTTAAAACTAGACGTAGAGAAATTAGCTGTAAGTAAAAGTATATTACTTTAATTAAATATCACATGATAGACTAATCAGTTCAAAGTTGACATCGTCCAAATAAATCCGTACAGAAAGGAATATATTCATATATAAACATTAATCTAAACACTATATCGTGGGTTATAATGTTGTTTTTGTATTATTTTCAGACATGGTTTCAGAACAGAAGATGTAAAGAAAAACGTCAAAATAAAGAAAACCACAGAGAAAAGATCAGACAAGAAATTTTTAATCCAAAATTTGTTAATCTGTCGTGTGATCAACCTGAATTTATGCCAAAGACATTGGAAAACCGGTGGCAGGTCGACATGCTTACAGGACACATTAATGCTTATAAAGAAAGAACGACCACTGGCTCAGGATTTACGGAATACAAGCATGAAATGGCATTTGATCATTTCAAAAATAATTACTTTGCATCGTCAGAATATAACAGTAATTCGTGTCAAATTTCAAGCCCGTGTGAATTGTATGAAAACACACCTTTTACGACCATACATAAATTTGAATCTTGTGAAGTTTTTAATTCAGTCCCGCAAAAGGTCTGTTTGCTTAACGACTCATTAAATTCATCATCTACGTGTGACGTTTCAGACATTGAACCAACCATTTCTCAATTTGTGCTGACTTCATCAGAATTGAGCAGTGTATTAATGGAGGTTTCATTATTCGATTCAATGAAACCAACTTCTAGTAAAGAAAATAATTTGGTTCTATTAGAAGAACAGGGTGATATGAAAGCACTTCAGTATTATTATAGTAATAATATTACAGAAGACGATAGACATAATGATTATAGTGTATTTGAAAAGTTCATCAGGATCTGATTCTGTAATTATTATAATATATAGCTAGGACATTAATCGATACATTTAATAGGTAAAAAGTGCTAATCTTTATAAATTTGTATTTATAGAAATGCGAGGAATTGTTTATAGAAACTTTTGTTTTATAGTTGTTATTATTGTAACATATATTATTCAATATTTGTATTTAATGATTTTGAATAAATACATTGATTTTAACATTATTTCCGTAGCCGTTGGATTTTTGTTAAATTTTTGCATTTAAGTGGCAAGGTTTCACCCTAATTTTAATGGGAATTGGTTTATTGTACGTTAGGCTCTGTGGTCAAAGTCCTTTGATCGATTAACTACATGTACTCTGCTGTTCACAGAATAAATGGCGTTGTCCCCATTTGTTCTCCATACATAGACCACCAAAACAACATATGTCTACTAGGAATTAAAAAAACGAAACTGGCTACATATAGCTTGCACAATGAACGGTATACGAAAAAGAGAGACAAGTTTTCCAATGTCATGTATATGGAGTCACTAATCCATTTCTATGAGACAGATGCTTTTCATTTGTTGGGCTGGTTAATATCTTGTATATCAGATGGCTTGTTTCTTGATGTAAAGGATAGACAGCAGACAAGGTTTGAAAACAGTTATAGGCTCAAATGAACGGGAATTAACATTTATTTGGAAGGCAAGCCACAAATAATGTCTGTTTGTCCGGATCCAGGGAGAGGAGTTTTACAGGCTAAGTCTGTTCCCCAATCCCATTCAGAAATCCCGAATAAAATATTGTTTTTAAAAAAAAATAAATCCAAGTTTTCCCCAAATTTATCTCTGAGAAAACGCTTTTCATTACAGACAGGGCATTAACTGGCCATATATTTGTTCCCAATTTGTATGAGGTTGACCACTAAACTATTGAAATACATAAACTTGACGTACCATACTACAGACATGTGACTATTGAGGGACAACCTCTTGGGCCTTAAACAACCTCTTTGGCCTGTTATCCTTCCGACTCTAAGCCAAGAATATTTCTTAAACCTTGAAGACAATGTCTTTTCTAGACCAAACAACGGGGCTGGGAGAGAATTGATATGTTCCAACAAGAAAATCTCCCATAACCTTTAAGTCATTTTGTTGTCATGGTCGTCCAGATAAGAGTCCGAGACTGTGAGGCATAAATTTAAATTACAAATTTATGGATGTGAAAAGATAGAGTCTTATTAAGTTGGCCTATATACATGTATATTTTCATAAAATCTAACATGCACCCTAACAACTTCATACTCTTGTTTGAATCAAATTAAACAATTCAGTCACCCAAAAACTAAACTGGAATCCAGAAAATGCGAAATGTGAAAAGTGGTCATGTGAATGTATCATACATTAAAGTCAGTCAGTTTTCCCATCCCACCAAGTCTCCAGTGATGGACTATTTCATTCCGAATAATCTGCCTCTGGGTAAATGGATATGGAACTCGATTTTGAAATGCGTACAGGTAATGCTGGGGTGTAGAATACCCATAAAACTCTTACCAGATTAGCTGGAATATTTCACTCCTTATAGCATACAAACCTGAAATCGAAACCAAGACTTGCATTGAGAATAGACTTTACAAAGTTTACCATCAACGTATCCACAGAACAATTGGCTAATCTATAAACATCCTCATAAATAGTCTGGTGACAATGGTAAAAATATAGAAGACGGGAATCAAGAAAATAGAAACCTTTACTCGGCCATTGGTTTCACATAACGCTGTCCTAATGTAAATCGCTTATTCATGTACCTGGTGGGAGCTCTATTCCCCGTCCAGTTATTTGAGATGTTTCCCCCTCGTCAGTGATGCAGAAGGAGGGCCTGACAAGGACATCTGCCTAGTCGTTCGGATGGGACAAAAACCGAGTTCCCGTGTACACATTGGAGTGCACGTAAAAGATCCCTTGGCAGTTGGAATTCGATATAAGAGTAAGCCGTAGCGCAGCTGCCCGGGCAAAATTTCCCTCATAGCACACTGTATGGCGTATGCCCGTCTTCCATTAGCCCAGGTTAGGTGCAAAAGAGTAGGACGTTAAACCCCATTTCATTTCATTTAGTTTCATTTATTTGGGATATGTCAATAACCAGACCTTGCCTCATTCTATGTTATCTTCGCTACCCGACCCCAATTACCTAGATATTGTCTTAGGCTGGGGCGGATTGGGTCCGGGAACCGGTCCGGGCTCCCATGTCGGAGCGGCCCCTTTTACTGACCCATTTTTATTGCCGGGAGCTCTAGTTGATTCCTCCTGTGGTGGGAGGTCACGAGACACATTGGTACAGAGTGACGAAAGTGAAATTCATAAAAAGCTGCTTTTTGAATTATGGATTCTAGCGTATCCCCACAAACAGGGTGTAGGATTTTGAATTCTAGCCCACACCAAGCACACTGGCCCCGAAAGTCTATTATACCAGCCCATTCCAGACTCCAGTGATGGCGTGGCGGCCAATTAAAGCCACCGGCCACATACAACATGATCATCATCGCTCCACGGCCGGTTCAATACCCCCGTCCCCCATATAATGTTCAGCAGAAAGAGGTTTTTTCAGACGAATTGGACAAAATAATTTTTTTCACTTTTTGTCCGACCAGCCCTTCGACCGATCGCCCAATCCGCCCCTGGTCTTAGGTATATCCTAAGATTTGAGTCCATACATCGGAACAATATAAATGGTCTGACGGTATATAAATCTTTACGGTAAAGGTCAATAAAAACCCTTGTTGTATACAATATAGTTTAATATCAAACAGCTTTATTTACAGTAAGGTAAACAACTATAGGGCAATAAATACACATGTTATACAATGTAGTTAATTAATATTGTACAGCTCTATTTTCAACTATATATCATTATCATAAACATACCAATAAATACCTTTGTATTTATCAATATTAAACATAATACTATGACATAAACAACAATAAGAACAAAACATAGATAGACATAAAATGAACTATTGTGAAGGAAACGAAGCAAGATGTCCATTATAGAAATGGGTTGGCAAACAAATATTTTCTGTAATTCTTTCGTCTGGTTTGGACGTAGTATTCTGAAAGATATTATTTTCTACTTCAGTATTAAAATATTTACTATTATTGTAATCTGTATTATAAAATGTTTCATAATGAATGCCACCGTTGTACTGGCTGTTTTGCTGATAAGAATAACACGAGTCTGTATTTTTAACGTTATAATGATTATTGCTAAAGCCACTAAAGGGCGATAACTCTTGGTTATAGTTACAGGCCCATTTATTCTCTGATACCGAGGTTTGACATGGTGATAAACCGCTATACTGATCAGAAGAATAATCTGGGATATTTTCACTGGATATTTGCGTTAATGCTACTCTATCCACCAGTCTGTTTCTGGTCTTATTTGATGGACAAACGTGGTCTTTATGATCTGATAAAATGTTGACTCGAGTCTCCTCACATGTTGCAAGAGTTATGCCCCCGTTGTTCTTCACTGCAGCCCTTTCCTGTCGTTTAGTTTTGGCGCGTCTGTTTTTAAACCAAATCTGAAATATCAACGATAACAGGGTCTTAGAACACAAAACGATTTACTAGTCATAAAAAATATCTAAAAACGGGAAGTGATATCGGGTGCTCCAGTTGATTGGTCTACAATATATTTAAACATCATCATATTGGAATCAAAATTAACAAAATTATTAATATAAATATAAGTAGTTAGTATTTAACTTACCGATATATTTTTATCTGTTAGATTTAAAACAGATGACAACTGAGTAATTAATTCTCTGTAAGGATTTGATGTTTGTCTATATATTTCTTCTAGTTTTTCTACTTGTTTACTAGTAAAATGAGTTCTATAACGTTTTCTAATTCCCACCGTTTTAATTTGACAATTCAGTAAATCAGATTTATCATTACATCTACTGGTAAATCGAGACGGATCTTGTGGCTTCATTGTGTTCTATATGATATTAGACAGTGTATTAGATATGTCTTGAAGAAGAGATAGTACTATACCAATTTACTTAGCACAAGATCTTTCTATATATACTATTCTGTTGTCGAAAAATATAAAAAATCAACACATTTATTCAATAATGATTGTACTTTACGTATAAGTGAGTTGAGTTAATGTTGTGTTTGGAGTATGTTGTGATTGCTTTGACGATTCCGACAATACAATCACGTTAAATAATCAAGAAAGTGTAGTTTCTAGCAAGATATATTCTCATGAAACGGTGGAGTAAGAAACAGTATCTCCAAAAGATATTACTATTAAATTCTTTCAAAAAGCCCATAGTGAAATATGATACATAATGCTCACAAGATATTATTCTTAAATTTATATTGGAAAAGTAACAAAAAATATATGTACTTGTATAAAAATATTTTTATTCTAAACTTTCAGTTACATGTAATTGTGTTTGTATAAGGACGTGAGTACTTGTATGTTATCCAGTTGATCAATTTGAAGAGTTAATCAATTTGCAATCAACTTGTGCTTTAATCATTGATTACATTAATGTACAAGGACGTGAGTACATATTAACCGGTTAAACACCTACGGTTAAAGGACTAATCAACAATATACCAAACTGCACTTTAATCATTGATTGCAATAATGTTAAGCCTATCTGCATATATTATTCTTAAATCAAGTTTGAATATCTTTATAAAATACCGATATATCATGTACTATATAAGTTCAACATTTAGATTTCATCATCATTCTAACATTTGTATTGATCATATCAACATTGTTTCTACTACATTCTATTATTTACCAACATGAAAACTCAAACCAGTTTTATTCTAACTGATAAACAACCATTTAAAGGTGTCAGAAGACGAGAAAGAACCAAATATACCAAAAAACAAGTAAGTGGCATTTCAAATAAAAAGATGAACTACATATCAAGACTCGAACATTGTATTACTTTTTCTACAAATAATACATAATTATTTTTCGCTCCTTTACACATAATTATTTTACGCTTTCTACACATAATAATTTTACGCTTCTTACACTTAATGCATCATTAATATATTCGTGCCACAAACAATATTTTTTCACGTGCATAATTCCTTCTTATTATTTCAGTTAAATATTCTGGAGTCAGTTTTTAGAGAAAATAATTATCCTGATAGTTGTGTGTTTGAACAATTGTGTTACATGTTAAAACTAGACGTAGAGAAATTAGCTGTAAGTAAAAGTATATTACTGTAATTAAATATCACATGATAGACTAATAAGTTCAAAGTTGACAGTTTCCAAATAAATCCGTACAGAAAGGAATATATTCATATATAAACATCAATCTAAACACTATATCGTGGGTTATAATGTTGTTTTTGTATTATTTTCAGACATGGTTTCAGAACAGAAGATGTAAAGAAAAACGTCAAAATAAAGAAAACCACAGAGAAAAGATCAGACAAGAAATTTTTAATCCAAAATTTGTTAATCTGTCGTCTGATCAACCTGAATTTATGCCAAAGACATTGGAAAACCGGTGGCAGGTCGATATGTGTATAGGAAATATTGATGCTTATAAACAGAGCACTTTAAACTTTCAAAATCCGACCACAGTCCCAGGATCTACGGAATACAAGAATGAAATGACATTTGATCATGTCAAAAATAATATCTTTGCATCGCCAGAATATAACAGTAATTCGTCTCGAATTTCAAGCTCGTGTGAATTGAATGATGTCACTCCTTTTACCGCCATACATAAATTTGAACCATGTGAAGTCTTTAATTCAGTTCCGCAACAGTTTTGTTCGCTTAATGACTCATTAAATTCATCATCTACGTGTGACGTTTCAGACATTGAACCAACCATTCCTCAATTTGTGCTGACCTCTTCAGAATTGAGCAGTGTATTAATGGAGGTTTCATTATTCGATCCAATTAAACCAACTTCTAGTAACGAAATTAATTTGGTTCTATTAGAAAAACAGGGTGATATGGATGCACTTCAGTATTATTATAGTAATAATATTACAGAAGACGAGAGACATAATGATTATAGTGTATTTGAAAAGTTCATCAGGATTTGAATCAATGATTATGGTAATAGATAGATTTATAAAAAAAAATCGTTACGTGTAAAAAGTGCTAGTATGGTTAAATTGTATTAATGAAAATAAGAGGAATTGTATACAGAATAAATTGCATTATATCATTTTTAGTGTTGTATTGTTAAATATATAAGTATATTCTAACGGATTTATTTAATAATCCGCCAAGATCTTTATATAGTTCATGCTGTTACTGTCCCAATTGGCACATTGTACGTCCAAGTTAAAATGTTGTTAAGTAATCCATTGATCTTTGCATTGTGTACACCTGACAGTGTTGCTATCCAGATTTCCAGTACTGTGCCAATTACAGATGGCACCATCCAAGTATCCATCTCTAGTCACTTACCTATAATAGTTATAACCCATGGATTCGAGATCCATCTAGGATCAAACTTATTGCAGCCATGTTTTGTTTTGTTTTTTTCATGTGTCCAACCCTTGACGGTGAATGCGTCTTTCGCATTACGTTCCTCAACAATCTATACATATAGGGCCTATATACTGTAGGGGTTCACCAAGTTCTATAAATATGTTCTGATTAGTGTATTGAAGTCGTTTAGTACCAGTGACGACGAAAACTAGGCTAACAAGAATATGTCTTTAGATTAAAATCGGACAATGACGTCATAGTCTGATAATAAAAATATGGTGATCTCATGCGTTACAAACGTGGTTAGCCGCCCTCCCAGGTGCCCATATAATCAAACTATGTTGAAATCCAGGGTAGCGTCTATGCAGCTGCTGACCAATTCGATAAAGGAGGTACCTGCTCAATTAACCGGGGCTTAATATATGACTCATGTACGTAATCTCTTTATAAAGAAAATGCGGGGTTTAGGTTTCTTTAGATATCATAGGGCGATCGGGGGGGGGGGGTGGCATCATACCCACGGACATCATTCGGACATCATGTAGACGCTACTTGGATTAGACCACTCCGTTAAGTCGTAGGAGAGTCATATGATTTTCTGGGGATTCCGTCAGTAACATTGTCCTCCAAAATGACGGGGTAAAGCGAATGATGTTAATCGTAATATAGTTAACATAAGCTGGGGAAAGAGAACTTATATTTAGCTTATATTTAATGTCATGGCTGTGTGTGAAGTTTACTGTTTAATGGATGTTATAAAGATATAACTTAATTAACGTAAAAGTGTTCCAGAGTTAATTGATCATGTTATGCACAGTGTGAAGTAAAAGAAAGTCCTAGACGATAGTGTCACACTAGTATCACGGGTCGTACCACAAAGTGTAAGTAATTCATAACATTTCAGGCCTACAGAAAGACCTTCAATAGGCAGATTAAACTCTTAACATTTGACTAACTGTAACCTCTGCAATAGCGAGTGCAGGAGAACCGCATCACAAGCAAGATAAACTGACAAGAAAAACCTGTGGACAATACAAAACAAAACAAACAACATAGATATTGCGAGAAATAAATAACAAGTATCAAATCAGGTGAATGGATACGGGGGTCAGCTGTAAGCATCCACTGCAATCTACAGTGCAGAACCTGTAATGATACAGGTTTCACTCTAACTTTCAAAACATATTGATTTATAAGAAAGACGAAATAGAAAGAATGCGTCCTATTTCATTGTTTCAAAAGCTATTTTATACATGTAGAGCTGTGGGAGTGCCCCACCCTCCGCCCCCAAACACATACTCCTGGAGCGAGAACGCTTTTGAAACACTGACTGTAAATGTAACTTTCTAAAGTCTATCCGGGATTCCTTCTCGGTTCGCTCCCATAATAGGTACATTTAAGCGCTAAATCTGCCTATTGGAGGTCTTTCTGTAGGTCAGGAAATGTTATCTAAACTATTATTTTGGCATTAATTAACTTATCCAGACCACAATCAACTCTTGATGTAAACGGAAGCCTTCGATATTTATTTGATTAGGACCCGATTTGCTGCTATTCATGATTTAATCATGAAATAGATAATCGACTTTAGTTTGATGATCGAAGTTAGGACGAAAATTCAATCACTAAAATTTCGATTCGGTTCAGAGTGAATCAATTTGGCCGAAATTTTCAGCAAATTCCAGATCTATATCTAATCTCCCATAACGTATCTTTAAGGTAAAGGTTGAAATTCACTGACATTTTCTGACATTGGTGTAGACTGAGGAAAGGATTAAGATGCAAACACAGCTGGAAATTTGAACAAGTTTAAGGGCAGATCCTAGAAATTAAAAACAACTTGAGATAATTTATCAAAATCATGTTTAATTCATAAATATAACATTATTTAAAAAGAGGATAAAAAAATAAAAAATATCTATAATGTCCATCATGCAATAAAAATAGCCTACGAACCCATTAGCGCGGAGTTACGTATTATTACACTAATTTGTCTTTTTGATTTGCATTTATGGACTCTGACTACACTTAGTATCGATTTACTATCATCCTTAGCACTGGTTAATCATGAATAAAAATAAGTCTTTGAGAAATCAAAATATATGATCAACATGGAACAAGTTACAGATGTCTACGTCGTCATCATTATTAAATAACGGTGCAATATTAATTTCATTACAGTCCGATTCATTTTTCATGTCTTGTATTTTGCTAGCTTCATCACTACATTCAAACGCTTTTTGCCACCAGTCATGATCACCGTTTGTGTCTGTTGTCAAATCTAATGCACAGTCGTCTGTAAGTTGTTGATCTTTTGGTTGGTCGTTCAGGTTAAACACGAGCAGATCATCAAAACACGTTAAATCATCGGGATTGACGTCACAATTCGGTATAGACGAAGACATTGGATAACTCGTGACATCACCGGAAGTTAATGTATTAACTGGAAATTCTGACATTTTACCGTAATCGTCGTCATCTAAGATATTTTCAGTTTTAATTTGTACTCCATTAATTTCAATATCCTGTTGGAGAACTGATGACCAGTTAAAATCCTTCTTACAAATACTTTCTTCTTCTCCTTCGTCCATATCATAATAAAGTTGGCTGGCATTACCTTCGACACTATTGTCGCCTAAATTTATTACTGCTAGGGTATCTTCCTCCATCTTAATCCTTTTAGATGGTACAAGGGTGTTACCATCGATGACATTGGTTCGTTTCTTTGGAAGATTAGCTCGTGTGACGTCATCAAATTCTGGATTTATTTTCCAATAACCACCTTTACTTGACTCATTTGGAAGACGAGAAACTTTTTCAAAACGTTTGTTTAAAGATAGGTTGTGTCGAATGGAATTCTTCCAATGAGAATCGGCCATTTTGTAATACGAAAAATTATCAGTAATCCATTTATAAATAGAAGATATGTTGATTTTCTTCTCCCTCGTTTCGTTGATTGCCATCGAGATGAGGGTGGCATATGAATATGGTGGTTTAATGCAACTGTTGTTTTTATAATTTTTGTTTTCAATTGGAAAGCTTGACTTGATCACGGGTGGTTGAACAATAACTCTCTCAACTTGGATGTTATTTTTCACTTCAGTAACTGCTGGTATATTTTCACTAACAATCGGTAGATCTGTTGGCTTCTTTATTATACTGACATCTAAATTCTGTAACCAACTCAGTCCGGTTAAACTGTCATCAATGTCGTAACTACCTGTGTTGAATGAGTCAAGCGGGTTCTTGGTAAACCAGTTCTTAAGCAAACGCTTAGCTAGATTATTTCTAGAAACAGACGACATGTTGGTTATTGAATAATGTAGTAGATGTGTCTTGTAGAAGAGTTAATGGTATACTGAAATATTTTACGTATCTTCTATATATACCATTCTGTAATTCTACTCTATTATAACATAATAATGTAATCCTATCAACTCATCTATTCAATAATCATTTATATATCTTTATATTAGACTGGTTTAGGTGAGTTTAATTTCTACCAGCTAAAGAGTATATTGTGATTGGATTTGATCCTGCCGATTAAATGTTCTGTCTGGACACAAAATTCACTTATCTCGTCAGATTGATTCTAATGGGATTAATTGGAAATAATCGGCCTAATAGTAATGTTATGTAGTTATAAACAGATTTCGGATTATCTCAGTGGTCACCTTGTTCACTTCAGATTTCAATGAGTCGTTTAAATTCAATGGCCCTTAATTTGATATACTATAGATTGCATTTATATGTAGAGTAAACCAAATAAATGACATTGTTTTCAAAGCATCGTTTGTGTTACAGTATCCAAGGCCTTTCAGCATCCAAAATTTGTTAATCTACAATATTTTTGAATTTTAACGCCTCTTTCTATTCGAACATTATGATAATTTATCTCATTGATAGTAGCCCGAACTATTAAATAATACGTTTAGATAGAATGAATGCTTAAAAATAACATTGACTTAGAATGGACCTTCATGAACCTGAAAGGCTTCACTAAGCAATAAGATTGGGGATATTCATTTTTAATATATTTTACTATAATAATGTAAATAAATCAGGTGTTATTTCAGTGAATTTTAATATTGTATTCCATTGGTAAATATCAATAGAGATATCATTAATACCCCTGTACATTTATTTATTTAATGCAATGATAGATTTTCAGGCTTAAAGTTTGCAGATTTCCGTTAATAGGTCGAACGTTAATCAAAGTATGCTAATTTAACCTAATTAATACGTTTTAATTTGGTTAATTATCTGTAACAATGGATGTAAGTAATTGGTTGTGAGCTGATGTTCACCAAGATCAACACAAACAAACTGTAATCGGTTATCAGATACATTATTATTTGTTTGTTAAACAATTGGACTGAATCCCACCGAGTCGGTCAGTCATTTATTTTGTCTACGATATCTCTCTCGACGGAGCAAACATTAACACCCACTAACGACGAACGTCAGTTATAAGATATCCATGCTGCGTTTTATTCATGTCGTATTTGCGAAATTCTCAATTTAATTAACGTGGAGAGTTTTCGGAACCTTTTAACTGAATGTAAATTATCAATATTATAGACTTATTGCGGCTACTTTTCCATAGTTTAATTGATTATTTTAGTAGTTTATTTGATTATTAAAGACAAAAATAAGTGCACATGACTTACATTACAACAGAATCGTCGATTATTTTGATTTCTGATTTTGTTATCAGAAATTATCAAAGATATTGGTTGCCCTTAATTTTTGTGCTAAATAATAGCGAGGATGTGCATGGGTTGACAAGATATGTTAAACCCCAATCTCTATATATTTTTTTGCTTTACGATTATATACAATTTAATAGCGACATAATAATGTTATTCATATTAAATTACTTATTCATAATTACCTTTCCTCTAATTTCTTATAATGTTATATCAAATTTTTTTACCAAGTGAGTCACAGAAATGAGGTTTAACGTCCTCTTTTTCTGGGCACCATTGTGGCTCAGTGAATAAGACGTTGGCTCCCTCAACTGGTGGTCCCGTGTTCGATCCCTGCGTTGGCAGAGAAAGTTCATCGGGAACTTTCCAGCATGGTTCCTACTTGTCAGTGTCACAGGCCTGACAAGTGGCAAGGTGTAGCGGTTCGGATGGGACGAAAAACCAAGGTCCGTTGTACATATTGGCGTGCACGTAAGAGAACCCCTGACAGGGATTCGATATAAGAGTAGGCCGTAGTATCGCTGTCCAGGCACTGTACGGGATATGCCCGTCTTCATTATCCCGGTCAGAACAGAAAAGTAGGGTGTCGTCGTGTTGTGATGTCTGGTTAAAATATCGCGATACCGGGATGTCGACTTATGAAGTTCGACATCACGACATGATACCTAACCAGCCACAATAGACAACAAATCATCACCTTTTACATTTGTTATAAAATAAACAACAAAAACTATGAAAACTGCCAGATATCCATGGCACTCCCTTAGCAATAAAATGTTTTCTGTGCAACTGACATCATGAATAATTTTACTCATGATGTTTTTTTAAAAAAGAATTCACTGGCGATTTATCTGATTCCACTTTTATTCGGCGTATATAATGTACAAATATAATTTCATGGAATTACTAAACCCTGGTACCATCTGGTAAACGTAGATTAAAAGAAACCATTAATAAACAACCTGTAATGGTAAGACCAGAAATATTTTTAAAAGTCTTTCGAATGATATACGACATATATAAAATATATGACATTGCAATTTTGTATTAATAGCTATTTGTATTAGGTTATCGTAATAGGCGCGGTATTAGTATTAAGGCAGAGAATTCTGGGTCTCATTTACCACTGTACTAAATTGCTCTTTCTTTAGCACATTTTCAGAACTTATGTACGTGTTAGTACTTATGTGTTCAAGCATTTAAAACGATGTAATAATATGCAACTTACCAAGTAAAGGGAAGTAACCCGTGAATGCAAACAGGTAAGGTCGCTCAAATGGCACTAGTACATACGGCATGAGAAATCCGGTGGACATAGCTGCTGCCGCCTGAAATTACAACAAAATATTCTTAGTCTCGTCAATTTGATCGCTGCTATACCTTCTATTTATACAGTTTTCAAATCATTGACTTCTGATTAGATTATTTGTTAGACAACAGAGTTCCCAAAATCCAATAATGCGATTACTCCATTTTTACACGGTACCATGCCACTCACAAAATCATGTGGAAAACAAAAATGATTATCAATTTTGACACGATTTCGCCTAGAATGCCTACACAAAGATTTGTTTGAAAGTCTAATAGTCTTTGCAACTTTCCGACACAAATAAAATCCTAATAATATTTTTACCGAAAGACAGATGTAGGAGTTATAACTGGAAAAGTTTTCGATTACTCTTGACTTTCCAACTTTAGTAACTAAATGAGATCAGTACACAGTTGAGCAGTTTGTGGGTGATCGTCTCAGATTTTTACTAAAGGGGCCGTTCCATAAGAATTGTATTTCCGAGGAAGTCGACATTTACTGTTGTTGCTGCACCCACTTTCTTATGAAATATCTTGTACGTTCTTTAATGATTACTCGATAAATAGGTTTTTTTTAAAGTCACTTACACAACCAAAAGATAGAAAGACTTGGTTTGAATATTGGTTAGTAAAACCAAAACTTCTAGGAATACAACTGCGTAATGTTGTTATTGCACCACTCAAGGCACCAGCCAACAAACATACACCCGTGTTCCTAGATATTTGGTAAAAGAGATAATTTCCATCAAAACACCAGTAGACCCACATACGATCATTATGGAGAACTAAAAGGACAAAATTTAATTATGAGAGATGAATGGGACTGCCACCTTTCGCTTATTTATTCCAGACTATTCAATAGAGAGCATTTATAATGCTGATGATCTACTTGATTATCTAATATTCTTGGTACGAACCCCTTTGTTGATCGAGAATAGCCTGGTTCCCACTTTTTTTTGGTGGCTCTCGTGGCTCTGACAAAGAATGTGCTGACCATTCATTATTAGAAGGAGGGGATGTTTAGCGCCAAGAATCGATAAATTTGATATATTGTGTTATGGCACGAAATATTCAATATCTTTTGTACTCGGATTGTCAAGTACATGCAGTTTTCTCTTTCTCACCAAGACTCGACAATAAACGCAATTGTATTCAATAAAATTGTGTACTGTCTATGGCTGAAATCTAAATATGGATTGGTGTGTCTAGTACAATAATGCTTCATAAGGAAAGTGGAAATTTTAAATGTTATTCGGAGCTTTTCATCCATTATATCTACTGCATAGGGAATCTTATAATTAGGATACTGGAATGCGATACCTTGTGTGATATTTTGTCAGATAACCATCCTATAGAAGTTCTTACAGCTGAACCTATCAATGCTGATATCCCTCCAAGTCCAGACAGCAGTATATCATTATTTGTAAAAGAATCAGCAAATGCCTGAAATATTAAATGAAGACCAATAAAGTACATTTAAAATATGGAGCCACGGTGGATAAGTGGGTAAGGCTCTGGTTCGCTAGTTTGTAGGTCGCGGGTTCGCTCTCGGTGTTACCCGAGAAAGTTCAATGAAATTTCCCGGCGTAGTTCACCTTGTTTGTGGCGCAGCTGTCTAATCGTTGCTGAGTTTCCTTGTACACGTTGGCATTCACATAAAAGATCCACCATAGCACACTGCGTGGCGTATGCCTTCATTAGTCGGGGCAGAGCAATCTTTGACTATGTCAATCACGATTAATATAGCCGATCATAAAAAGGGACATTCTTGATTCCCTGTGAATGCAACGCCGGATTAACCATGGTGGGGGCCCTGGGGCCTTGAACATGTAGGGGCCCCTGATCACTGACCGCGAGCGCCGAAGGCGCGAAGGCCCGCAAGAGGGATCTGGGGGCTTTCTCCCCCAAGAAATTTTCAAAAAATTGGAGGCCGGAAACGTGATTTCCTGGCATTTCAGGCACTTGTGTCGGAGCCTTTAGAAGAACTTCCACCAGAAAAAAAATTCTGCCACGAAATTAGCGCATTCTGGCGTTATTTCAGTAGACCAATCCATGCGAGTGCTATGAAATGATGGCATTTCTAGAGGAGGGGACTGGAGTCCATTGATCCCGTTAAATCCGAAACTGTAAGTGAGCAGAGCTACATCAAACCTAATTTTGAAGTCGCTCAGTGACAAATAATCGGGTCACTTGATTCGGAATCGTATTATATCCCCCACGATGATTTGATAAATGGAGGCCGTAACGTTACGACCAAGCCGGACTCGATTTTTTACGAATACGAGATTTAATCAAGAAATCTGAATATTTCCTGTGATCATGATGTGCATCTCATCAAATTCAGCTTATACACACTACCAATATCAACAACGACAACAACAACTACAGCTTATATACAAGCGTACGTCAATCTGAGGCAAAATTCGCGCTACTCGAAATGATGGGGACGGGTAATTTGTTCGAGTTATACGATAATTCGAGTTAGACGATGTTCGGTCCGATAGAAGATCTCACGACAATAAAAGACCATGTGTTACACCCATCACCGGATTACATCGAATTATCGGATGTCGATCGCAACACACCATGGATTGAGGGCGGGGGGTGCCTCGGTCCGACCATGCTCGAGGCGCGCAACTGAGATTTTTGTGGGGGGTGCCCCATGGTTAATCCGGCGTTGTGTGAATGACATAGGACCTTTGAATCTCCTATAATGTATCTTTAAGTAAACTACCCTCATATAAAACGGCACATTAAGTTCTTCTTTATACCCAAATAATTATCATTAAACAAAGATACGAGTAGGCTATAATGTCACTGTGTGGGCAAAATTTACCCCATTGGGCAGAACAATAGGACCTTAAACTCCATTTCATTTCACCAACCTTGCATTAAATGATATAACGAAGTCTTGTTTTAAAATCACCGTGAGTTTATTCGAAGTTATACCGTAAGAATTAACGTGATGTGCTAAGAATATGACAATGTATTGATATGTTTACCGAGCATGTTTCTTAAAAGCACCATAGTTTTCTTTTTATTCTGATATCAGTATATCATCATCATCTGTTAGTAGCAAAAATAAAAGTATAACATCTCGGCATCAACTTTTCTGAGTTTGAAACGTGCAATATATATATTAATGCATAACACTTACGAAATTTTAAAAGTGCAATATTTAATGAGTAACACGTGTTTAAGTATTTATGATTTTAAAATGCAATTACCAGACCTAAATACATTTTTTTTTCAATTAAAACTTTATATCGGTCATATCAGATAAACAGATTTATAAGCAAATGCTGACATCGCTAAACCTAACCTGCCTTGTGAGTATCATGCAACGATCCTTTGTCCAAATATATGCAATTTATAGCAATAATTTTCTTATTAAAATTGTGTATAGACAATAGTTTCGTTTTAAACGGGGTCTTCAAGCTCTAAGCATCATGTGTCAGCCATATTATTGACAATGGGCACAACGGTAGTATATCGATATGTAATAAACTATCCAATATTATAGTAATGTTTATCATACTTCTCCTGGATTTTGAAACATAAGCATTCCAACAACGTGTATTGAGACAGATATTCCAGAGATCAATACGAAGAGATAGGGCGACCTCTCTAGTATTGCTGTATCTGTAAAAACTCTAAAAATTCTAGGATCATTTGTAACTAAAACATTCGCCTAAATTCGAAATCTGATTTCAAACCTTGGTGTACAAAAGGGTTAATTTCATATAAGTGATATAAGAGAAAAGAATAGCCACAAGAAATACCTGTTCCAGCAAAATACAGAGATGTTACCCATACCTCTATTCCAACATCATCTTTGCCATTGTTCCATCGTGAGTGAGTGTAAATAGGATACGATATATGGTATAATGCCCCCCCACTCGCCACACACACACCCTGTTCATTCTTGCCCCCACCACCCCACCACTCCACAAGCCCATACACACAAACGAAGCCCCACACCGATTTGAAAGGTGTATCTGAGTTATTGTCTGTGATGATTATTGGTTTATTGACGCTACCTGACCTGCGTTACGCAAAATAAAATACAGGGTTTTCATTTTACGCATGCTAATACAATAGTTACTTGACAAAATATAATTTATATAACGAAAGGCGCGATTATTGATGTGTGTACACAGATTCGTAAAGTTGTCTTGGAAAGATGTGCGAGATACTCCGGAATAATAACTGTATACCAACAAATAACTAGGTCAAATATATTTGATGGAAACACTGAAATTATCCAACTGATCATGAGAAAGTTCTACTTGCCAAAAAGCACATTTACTATTCTATAACTACAGTTTCATAGAGATCCATGAGCCGTTTATGAAATATACTCCGGAACCTAAACTTAGAAATCCGGAAGTGAGGCGGACGGACGCTGTCCATTTTAATACCCCTCCCTAACTTGTCTATTTGTGCACATACTGTAATATTTAAATAGGGAAAATAAGGATGACGGATCAAATTGCATATTTCTTGACATCCTTTGAACACTTCCAAAGCATTGCAACGTTTCATGTTTATTGAAAAATATTAATACAATGATGAAATGTTTGTGCATGATTTTTTTTATCACCTGCAATGCACGGTGTTATGCTATCTGAATTGTATTTGGATTAAATGGACATTGGTTGCCGCGAATCACCCAAACGTGGTATGAAATTGGCCAGCATGATCCCGTGAATGTTTTAGGTGTGGAGAGCTGCCACTACGAAGCGTGGTTAACCCCTTGGCTCAGGCCCAGTTTGGGACCAATAGTAATTTAGCGCCCAGGCGATTTTGAGTCCTTGGCATATTTGGGCACTGTGCGTATTTGGGCCTCGTATGAATGCTGGGTATACTGCGAGTAATTCAATAGTGACTTCCAACTCTACAATTCAATGAAATAGTAATCCCTACCCTGCAAAAATTATATGCAAATGCTGTGAATATTATGTCTGGATGTTCAATTATTTAGAACTGGTAGCTTATGCATCCATGGTAAATGTGGTGCTCCGTACGGTAATATCTTTAGTGTGATAAATAGTTTGGTGGACCGGAAGGATATGAAATACTGCAATAAAATTAACTTATGTCTGATTCAATAAAAGAAAAAAACGTCACGCGTACCAAAAAGGAAGAACTTCCAGTAACTGCAACAAGACATTTAAACATGCATTCTACAAGACATTTAAACATGCATTCTACAAGAGCCAAAACTGTTCCTTTAGTCCTTAAATGTTGTATAAACTATAAATTAACAAGACATGACCATAATCAACCCTCGATGCCATAAATATGTCCGATTTTAAGTAGATTAGAATGGTTCAACCACTTAAAATGGTGAAGCGAGGCTAAACTTTGACCAGCCAGTACGGTTGTCACAACCACTACACACAGTGCGTTTTGTTAAAATTCCTGATTTTTAACATTGTAGGATTTTACTAGTGAGTTTAAAGATATATACTAATTAGCTTCATTTTACTTCTTTGATCTTTGAACTTTTAGAAATGTATACACCCCGTAGAAGTCTTAAATCCTCTAATAGTAAGTGCATGGTGACTGCACCACACGCAATTCTACACAAAAACAAATATATGGACAAGACATCGTACTTAGAGACCACAAACAAAACAATTCAAAAAGAGTGAGCTAGCCGTAAGCGTCCACTGCGCTGTACGGTCCCGGGCCTGTAGTGACACAGACTTCACTCATATTTGAAAACAGTTGGGAATACAACCCAAAGAAATCATTATGTAATGTTAGCATGAGTCATGATCTGTCATATGTTGCAAGAAATACGAATGCAAACATATTGTATTAATTCCGCTATACAAGTAACCACACCGGTAAATGTATCAGATAAGTAGTTAAAAAGAAAATACACTAAATCAATAAAGAAGAGGATCGGGGTACTGTGTTTAATGTTATGTTACCGAGTATACGCCATATTGTGTACCATGAGGGAAATTTTGCCCTGTGGCCTACTGTTATATCGTATTCCAACCGTGAAGGGGTCTGTACGTACACGCCAAAGTGTATATAGGTCGTCAGTTTTTCTTCAAATCCAAACGACCAAAGGTAGTCCCTTGTCAGGTTTACTGTCTTTCACCACTGACAGGTGGGAATCTCACCAGAAAATCACGATGAATTTCTCAAATACAGGACCTACGGGTTAGCGAGCCAAAGAAAAGAGTTAATGAATGAACTGGGGTTTAATGTTATACCTTTCGGTTCCAACGGGCTAATAAAGATGGGCTCACACCATGCAGTGAAGATTAAGGGAAATTTTGCAAGAACAGAAATGAATTTCAAATGTCAGTTGCTCTCTTATTTGAACGCAATGTGTACATGGCCATCTGTTGTTTCGTCCCATCTGAACGAATATGGGGTGCTGCACCATTAACAATGCGAAACCACACCGTAAAATCCCGAGGTGCTTTCTCGGCCAACAATGAGATCGAACCTGGGATCTCAAGTTTAGCGAGCAAGCGTTTAAACTCACTGAGCCACAGGGAACCGATAGGACTGACGGAGTTATCTTTATGTCTTCAGTGAGTGTTTTTAGATAGTTCCTATTTGAATTCACGGAGACATTGGATTTTTCCCCCCGAGGTTTACCTTTTTCTAGCATAACTTCCAAGACGTGATTTTCCCCTTTCAGCGTCTATATACCCAGAACATAATTACAACTATTCCATAATATATATAAATATAGATGTGCGATTTTCTATTTTAATACAAAACATATATTACACAGGTATGATACAATTTAAAAATACAAAACAGACATTAATAAACGCAATAGACAGAAATGCATTTGATTTATCATCTATTAAAGCTGTGTGTTTGGTGTTTCTAAAACATTATTTAAGACACATCCATGTGGATATTTATTATTTATTATTTACTTTTAGACTAGCAGTAATGATTGTTTTGATGAGTATTTAATCCTCTTTAACATGCTGATAAAATTTATGGCATTCTTAACACAATAATAAGTACAATATGAGCACCCTAACCGCAATGGAATTCAAATTTAAAGCCCTTTATTAGTTAGCATTAGACTTTTTTAAAACATTAATTCGGGATGAGAAAAGGTGGATTATGTATTAAAATACAGTAATGTATAGTTACGAACTAGAAATCAACAATTAAACATTTCAGAAAAACTTAACAATAAAATAATCGAACTTTATATGACTTTAAATTGCCTGCTGAGTGGAGTTGATAGCATGTGGTTTACAATAAATGCTTTTTAAAGAAATCACACATCCTAGTAAGTCCTTGTTCATAATACTCAGCATTGTAATTTGGACCGCCTGTGTTTGTAAAAGCATGACCAGCATCTTTGTAGGAATGGAATTCGTAGACCACATTTCCTTCTTTTAGCTTCTCGATTAGTTTTGCCTGTGAAGCGGGGCACGAGAATCCGGCTTGTTCATCTTTGTCACCAAAATGACATTGAATGGGGACTTTAATTTTAGATGGATCGGCTAATTCAGAACTGGGGATGCCGTAAAAGGGAGCAGCGGCGCTGACCTCTGGGATAAGAGCGGCGGCTGCCATGCTTAAAGCTCCACCCATGCAGAAACCTGTAACGCCAACTTTCTTACATCCCTTACTGAGCAAGAATTTCGCACAAGCTTGAATGTCTTTAATGGCCCCTGGCCAATCGAGATTTGTCATCAAATGCCCAGCTTCTTCGTTATTCGTTGCTAGACTACCTCGGTAAAGATCGGGACAAATGGCGGAGAATTCACCTCTTCGGGCAATGTCAGCTGCCTCATCCCGAATTTGCTGATTGACGCCCCACCATTCTTGTAAAATGATTACGCCGATTGCGTGTGTTTTAGGATCATTAAAATGATAAGCAGAAAGGGGGCCTTTCGAATTTTCTGATGGAATCTCTACTTTCTGTGCTTTTGGAATAACGGCTGCCATTTTGATTATGATCTGAAAATATATTATATTAAAAAATAATTAATTGATTTTAAATCAAACACAAAATAAGTACATGTATCTCTGTGTCCATACATTGAACGGAAGGGGGTGAAAATGGCCTTAAGGAGGAAATACAAGTTGTTGAAAAATACAATTAATTATTGCCCCCCCAATACAAAATAAAAATTTGCATAGCCTTTTCGTCAGTTCTAAAACAAACATTACAGTGCAAGAAATCTAAACCCGTGACAAAAAACCAGTACATCAAGGATTTCTAATTAGTTTAAGTTGAAGTCCACCTGTACGTGATTGGCCTTAACCGAAATCCTGACAGGTATGCTTCTTTTTATTTACTTACAGAATGTCACAATGTAAAACGAAGGTTAAAAGACTTTAAATCTCTTAAAGATGAAAGTAGTCAGGTATTACACTAAATATTATCGTGTCAAAACTCCCAACTTTCTAAATATTGTTTCTGCGTAATTAAACAAAGCATATTTTGTTTTCAATATTTCTTGAAAACCGCCCTAGTCCTCTGCCTGGCTTGTTTTATTAGTTGCAGTACTTTAGAACGTTACGCGGTATAGTATGTAGGTATGTCTTTACAGGTCCTTAAGACAGGTGACCTCAAATCACTAGTTTGTACTTTTAACGGATATACAGTATTGACCAAGCCGTCTTATAACCTATGTTTGTTCCGCTCTAGATATCGTCCCGGATCTTGTATCCTATTAATCCGATATGACGGATCGCATCACACTATGTCGTAAAGTATGTGTTGTACTATTCCTGTGTGTATTGTAGACTAAAGAAATTGCTACCCAATGACTCGACGACCACTTTAAATGCCATTAGTTCTTCCAATTATATATTCTCAAGATGATTCTGGCAGTATTAAATCGCAGTTTTTTCTCTACTTTTAAAACTTGATATCTGAGAAGATAAAATTTTAAAATCAGAAATTGTTTTTAAGGATTTTTAACCTTGGTATATTACATTGTTCGATGTTTAATCGCGGCATCTTAATTTGTTCTTTGAAATAATACTTCTCATGAAAAAATATACTGTATAATATGGGAGCCACGTAGATCTGGGAAATCGCGAACTAACTGTTAAATATTCAGTATCAAATGTTTTTTAATAGGCCCCAGGCATTATTTCTATGATAACAGTGGACATATTGATTATTGATCCAGGATATGGGATGGGTATGTTCAATGACTAATATCCGTGTACTACTTGCACGTATTTACTTATACCTTAATACCTGTAACAGGTATTTTATTTACGTACACCCGGATATATGTTCTCCAAGGACCTTCCTGTTACTTTCTCTATAGAGAAATTATGGTAATTAGATATTCTAAACAGCAAAAATATATTATTTTTACAGTATTTCGAATAATAGCCTAATATTTTATTTTAAAACCCCCTAATATCTTATAAAAAATAAACAGGTCTGTGGAAATGTTATTTGTTGTCTTAATAATGTGATATTGTAATTATGATAAGAATTACTACTGTGAGAGACTCGCTGGTTTTTTTTATCTTCTTTCAAAAATAGAGGAATAGTGCAAAATCATTATTATTGATTTTCTGATTGTGTAAACAATTGCTGTTAGAAAAATCATTGATACAATACCTAGCTTCAATTAATCTCATGAAATAAAAAAAAAGTCCATTGTAACGTTAGTAAAATTAATGATCTAAAAATGACCACTTCATATACTGATATAAGTATAAGATAGTAAACATGTTAACTCACCTGCGCAACTAGCTGTGAACAGTACGATAATAGTGTGGTATGTTTTCACGGTGTGAACGTATACAAAATCGTTGACATTTATATGGATGGTACGTGTTTTCTCATTGGTTATCCTTCACGTGTCATAAACCAGGAAGTTCTTGGTCGTGTACGTCGCCCACAAAAAGAATGAATATATAAATTTACAGTCATGGACAGGAGAGTTATTTTTCTTGGAAAATAAGCATTCATAAAGCCATATGTTGTTCCCGGATACTCTGACGTCATTGATAACTTGATTTTATTTCAGGTGTGATTAGATATTATCTTCCTAGCGTTTGAATGTATATCTTTTGTTTATCATGACGTTCCCATATAACACAAAGCTTTCATATAATCACCAGAGATCCGCATAAAAATAACTATTTCCTTTAATAACATGATTGCATAGTTTTTCGACAAATAATTTTTTAAAATATACTTTTGATGACGTTGTTGTAGTCGTATCCAGAACCGAACAGGAACAAAAATCCCGTACAGCTTCTAAGACCGTATCCAACTCAAATTGACTCTTACTGGAACTCTCATCAGCTGAAATCAATAAAGTTTTCTATTGATTTGACGACCTTTTACAATGTTTTGAAGGGGTGGGGTTATCCGAAGAAAGGCTTATGGTTGAAACGTTGTGTTAAACTACATTTATATTATTTCACACCTTCCAAGAACTTATAAAATTGTATGTAATAACAGTATTTACAGTAGTTTATGAAAAATAGTACATTTTTTAGTTTGTGATTTATACACGGGAGTCGGGTATGAGAGTGTGGATGGGGTCATGTTAGTACTGGATTAAAAAATTCGCTTTTATTGAGAAGTAACAATTCCGAATAATGCCATAACCACGAGGGGACACTTGTCATAAATTATATGTGAAGGAAACCACGATACTTGTATCGATGACTGATTATGATAGATGCAGGACCCACAGTCTAATAAAGAAGCGTTATACGAAATACGAAACCACAAAAACGAATAATAGCAAACAAACAAACTACAAAAAAGCTACAAAAGAAAAGAAATGGAAATCTATGGACCACGTTGTATTTAAACAAATACAAAACTACAAAAGGGAATAACAACAAAATAAACCCAAAGAAACACGAACCTACAAAAAAAAAGAGAGATGAAAATCAACGCATTACGCTGGACCTCTGTCCCTTTTATCTTGATATAGCATTCTGTATTATGTAAATTGAAGTATGTCGATATTATTCTACTGGTGAGTTAAAAGGACAGATCAAGGAATAATCAACAACCGAATTTAACGTCTGCTGTAAAAGTTTATCGAGGAATTTCATCTATTTATTCTAACTGTCGATCACAAGCAGACACAGTTTCTGGGTTTCAGACCAAAAGTCAATCAGAAGTGATCCGCCAATTTAAACAAATGTTTATTATGCATTAGATTATTGATTTTCCGACTCCCTTATCAAAAGTGACACTGATTTGCTCTTGTCCAAACGATAATAAATCTATCAATTCTTCATTATAGTTACATGAAAACAAGAGAGTAGCTAATTACGCTAACCATATTCCAAGGCAAATAACAGTTTCACATCAAAACCAGGCTTTTGATCAGTTCCATTAGTTAACCGGAGACCCGTACAGCGTTAACCTGATAAAAGAACCTTTTTGTATCATTTGAGACCACCGAACTGGAGAAATTGTAGCGAAATTTTGTGTTGGATAAATTAATATCGTAAAAGTATTTATATATAGTGTTGTTTCACGGGATTAATGTTTTAAACCATGGATGAATTATTACTGAATTTAGTCATTTCTCTCTGTCTCATCTCTTCAATTTCTGCTGTAAACAAAACTCGTAAGTTTTTATATTTAAAAAGTTCCCACTTTTTCACTTACATGTACTTTCAGTTCTAAGTTAGTTATTCACTGGATTAACTTCGCTTTAATATTATTATATATATACGACAAGCGTTATTCAAAAACGGCTCATTTATATTTTTGCCGACAAATTGATTTTGTTTCTCATTTCTTCTAAATTACTTGATACAGTAACCGTCGCTCTTTCATTATTCTTTGTTTAAACGCAATGGACAGGTCTAAAAGTTAAATCAGAACAGCAGGGCGTTAAACCCCATTTCATTTCATTTCTAAAAGTTAAACCTGCATTGTTATTTTATATGTATTCTGCAGTGTCTGTTGGGATAGCAAAACGATGTCCAGCAGCTTTCCTCAATGTGGACCATTACGAGAACCTGTACCTGGACTCACTGCCTGTAGATTATGCCAATTTTCGGATGAATGGACGCCATGAAGAATGTCGTGTTTCTATTATGACTGGACTGTTAGAGCATGGTATATGTCTGTCTGTATTACACATGAATATATCCTGTGATGTGGAGATTTTATTTTCAACCAACCAGTATGAACCAGACAAGGTAACGAACTGCTGGTGTTTATTCGTTGTTTAATGTGCAGCAAATTTAATGTATGAACTGTGCCTGGTGTCTCTTAATTAATATTTCATATGCAAACGTATTGATTGCGATTAAGCTACATATCACATATCTTTTAGTTGGTGTATTTTCTTACATTTGCGTATAACAGCCACCTTGATTAACCCTGGGTGCAATTCGAATGATAACCTCCCTTAAAGAGGAATTTAAGGCTTTGAAAATCATTGCTGATCGGTAAAAATTAGTTTTACAATGTAACGTCGGGTATACGGTTACATGGGTGGTTTGTTTTCAAATTAGAGTGTGTATTTTGCCAATCCATTGCTGAGATATACACAATTTAAGATCCATTATAAGCCGTGCACATTTACATAGTCACGCGAGACGCCCTGTCCTGGTAAATTTATCTTCGTGCCAATCTTAACATGACCAAAGTTAAACGTCGACGAGACGTTAAACCCCATTATATTATTTGTGATATAATAGTGTGTTTTATTGTAGAAATTCCGCTGTGGTCGGGATATAACATCGGAGTGGTGTACAGAGGAAAGGGTAATGACAATAACTGTTAAAGCACGACATCCTCAAAGAAATGCCTTGCCGTCAACAGGACCTAAATTCAACTTCCTGATCAAAGCTGAATCAGTCCCCTTACATCACATTAGGAAAGTGTGTAAGTAGAATTCATGTGTTTAAAGATATGTTCATTCGAGCATATGTCATATTCAACTCACTAAACCTGAACATCTCTACAAGTATTGACGAAGAACCGACTATGACGTCATCGCAGCCATTTTGGAATTGTAAGTCAGGCAATCCATGCGCAATTGTACAAGTGGCAAGCGTGTCAAGTTCCATGTCAAACGTACATGAATTGAGACAGAGCCTTGAGACATTTGTCAAAGAGCGCCCACACCACCCCATCCCCCAAGAACAACAAGATGAGTCATTGGTTCAAATCAAAATTAAAAGCATTTAATTCACCCATTTTGACATTGCACGAGAAACAAAAAGATGCATCTTACAACGATTATGTTGAAAGTATAAAGACGCGCTAATTATTTGAAAGTCAACACTATTTGTCTTACAATTTATTGTCCGGAATACGCGACCTTATTGTATGCAATCCAATGTGTTTCCCGCTTTAATGTCATTTTATTTTGAAAGAAATACAAAGTTTCAGTTTATATATTGGATTGGTTATATGTAAAGTCAACTTGCGTTGTTTCGATTCCACGAGTGTATATGAGAAGGGGTAGGGTCGCCTGTCTCCGACCTTATGGGTTTTCTCCACCGCATCATCTGGTTTCCTTCCACTACGCACAAGCGAATTATTGAAACAAAATTGAACCATGTGTTAGTCCCGAAATGACCTAGTTTGTGTCGAGTGAACGATACGCCTGTGCCCTCCCTCTCTCTCTCTCTCTCTCTCTCTCTCCCTCTCCCCCTCTTTCAATTCCACCTCCAAGCTAAAACGACGTCTAAAATTATGTATACTTAGTAGTTGAAAATATGGGATAGGCAAACGTTGAAATTATCAAGCCAGTCATACGTTTTTTAAAAGAATAAAATTAAGAAAGAAACTTCTTGAATATGTTACGTAACCCAGTTTTCCAGATATGTTGATCACCAATGGCACCAAACATAATTTCTTTAACGAGTGTTATGTGACCTCTAGAATGCTGTTTTAAATCACTTCTCTTCTTTTCTTAATTTCACCTGTCTGAATATTTCATTATTATATATTTATTATGTGCCTATTGGTGTTTTTTCTTTCAAGCCTACCTGTACATGGATTCCGAACTCTCTTGTGGAGTTCAACATAGCCTCGATCGAGGCGAACGCATTCGCTTGCTGTCACATCGTCGACCACATGTTAATAAAGAGATGCCAGAAATGTGTGACATCACTGTTATAACGACAGATGTGGGTGAATATGAACAAGTTTGTTTTAAATTTGACAAATTTATATCTGAAGATGATTGTGATACAGAAATAACAGCAAGTGATTTAATGGTGCCATATTGGAATCACAATGAGGTATGTAATATGAAGCATGTAACTGAATTGTGTTAAATTGATTCGATGGCATTTAGTAATTGAAATAGAGAAACGCAGCATACAATTATGTGGAATAAAATAATTGTTTATTACTGAGTGACTTCACAACAACTTTGTCTCGAAAACAATATCGCCATAAACAGCAGCTTATCCGAAAGGAAAACATGAATGTTGATCAAATTCGAAAACTGTAGCCTCTATCGTGTTCACCAGGGTTTTGGAAAAGGAAGCGGAGAGCTGAATATTGATAGCCTTCTTCCTCTTGTAACCCCAATCTTCCAGACTAAATTGGAATCCCAACTGTTAAAGGTTAACAAGGTTTCTGACAATGAATGGTTAACTGTGGAACGGGAGGTTGTGGAATGTTGAATTGTGGTGAGCTCCTATGACCCCCGCGCTTCACACCAAATTTGAACAGAACAAACCAGTAAAAACTGTTGACTTCATTCGTTTAACATGATTGATATTTGAAAAATCGGAGGTAACTCTGGAACAGAATGTAACGGAATGCAGCATATCGATATAGGGGTTGTACACTCACTACCCTAATACATCCCATCAAAGTTGATATAAATCCGGTGTCATAGGAGTAGGAGACGGGGGGGGGGGGGAGGGCGCCCCCTAACTTTCGGGCAGACGGGTAAAGTGAAAACAAAACATATTATTTCATCTAGTTGGCAAAATAAAGTACCCAAATTCTAATAAAACACTAATTTTACTTGTCTTAATGCCACGAATATGTACTGAATTTACTATGGGTTAAAACATTTTGTCTGGAGCTACTCTACTTTGTTCAACATTTTACGGGCATAATACAACCGTCTTAACGCTATAGGTTCCCATTATCACGATTCGCGTCAGGAGGAAAACGCGTTTGCGGCCGTTTAAATTTCCATTTTTTTATTTTTGGGCGTGGGGATGAGGTGTATGAATCATAATAACAGATCTTAATAGGTCGATAAAATGACAATTTCAGTTTAAGTTCAGACTTTTTTTTTCAATGATTGCCAAATTCTATAAATTCTGATTTCTTAATAGGTCAATAAAAGACAATTTTAGTTTAAGTCCTATCTTTTTTATCCGACAGCACAACCCGCCCACAAATAAGTTATCTTTCCGCTTGATGCAAGCCTTTTAACAAACCATTTTCAACTCTATTAATATCGGTATTTCTGCTATGTTTATTGTAGACATTCAACTGTATGACACAGATAGATGAGAAGATGGAATTCTGTTCTTTCGATAAACAGCTTACCATACAGCTCAACCGTAAATCAGCTACGAATGCCGACTTTGCTATTACAGTGCAGAGTAAAAGACAGCCGTGTAAGTATTAATGAGATGTGCGGTTCATGAATGATCTATGTACCAAACAGCCACACTAAACACCTAAATGTATAAGCACGAAGACGCCACAATTCCATATAGTTTTAAGAAATACGTTATGTTTAACTGCGTGTATGTCTAATTTGTTAAATGCTTTAATATATTTTGTCAGTAAACAAAAATGTATATTTACAGATATAATTCATCCTGAAGCAATATTTGTATTAACAAGATGCTTTATGTATACACACAGAAAAAAAAGTGGGTCAAAAACGCGTAAAACTTACTCATTTGGGTGAGTTATGAGAAAATACTCAGCTAGATGAGTATTTTGACTCAGATTGCGGGCAAATAGGTCAGCTAAGACTCAGTTTATTGAAACTTGTGCGAAGCGTCTGAGTCACTAACTAGTCATCTCTGAGTTATTAAATATTCAGTGATGAATTTGACGTTATTGAGTCACAGCCTAGTCAAGGGTGAGTTACGTGTGAGTCCTTTCGGTCACACGTATTATGACGGCAGTGAGACGAAGCCTGGACTAAAAATAACATCTATAGCATCTGCAAATATCAACAATGGAAAAGGTGAATTATATATATTTTTTGTAAGAAAACATGTGGGATAATTCCCAGTTAATAAATAATCAGCGATGAAATTTTTGTAAGTGAGTCACAGCCTAGTCAAGGGTGAGTCATGGGTGAGTCCTTCCGGTGAAAAGAATTGTGGGTGGACGTTTTATGGCGGCAGTTAGACGAAGTTTGAACGCTTGTTTGATTAAAAGAAAATCGAAGTCATCTGCCGATATCTGTCACAGAAAAGGTAAATTATTGGTGTTTTTGTTAAGGATACAGCCTTATTCAATATTATGTTTACTATATTACAGAGATTAGGTAGCATATGTGAAATAGACCACTGATTTTGTTTTTGATTAAAAATTCAGATTCAAATTTATGAAATCGACGTGTGTAGACCTTGATGGGTCCATGATCCAGTTAGTACTTTATATTGAAATCTTAAGCTGATATTCAAAATAATATGAATAGAGTTGAAAATTTCACCATATTGATAGGCCTGGGTGGAGTATTGCCGCATTGCATTGGCTATTCGAATAATTATAGGCATGAGTCAAAACCGAGTCGCCAATTGGTTCATAGATAAGTCATATATATATCTCCACAAAAGCGTATGAAAATGAGTCAAGACTGGGTCAATAGTAGATCACGATTTTAAAATCACGAGACTTAGTTAAGAATTTGTTATAGTTAGACATACTAAAATCACACAAAATTCAACAAATACCGAGTTCTCCCTATATTGTATCCTATTATTAATTCTAATTCAAATAGACTTAACCCTTTCTGGCATTGGTCACTGAATTTGCCAATAGATGGCTTCTATGTGTGTAGGTTTATACTGATCAAAGTGTTTTTTCCCCAGATTATAAACGAATGTCATCGTCTACCGTCAACCCCCTTTAACCAAAAAGAGAAAATGGGGCAAAGGTTCGTGAAGTCAAACCAACCGAAGATGTACATGTACCTAAGGATTGCAACAGTAAGTATTTATTATGGTCGGATTCTCTTTTGGCAAGGGGCAAAGTGAAGACGCAACAATTAGATTTCGCCGTACGGTTGCAACGTGAAAAAGCAGAGGTAAAAAGCGAAATTATATATGAAATGAAATGGGATTTAACGTCCTACAGTTTTGCTCCTAACCTGAGCTAATGGAGACGGGTGCACGCCATACAGTGTGGTATGAGGGAAATTTTGTCCGGACAGTGGCGCTACGGCTTACTTTTGTATCGAATTCCAACTGCCAAGGGATCTTTGGGTACACGGTACCTCGGTTTTTCATACGAAAATGAACTTTCTCGACAAATGCAGGGATCGGACACCCGTCTTCCAGAATGTTACCAAAATTATATATGTATTATGTCTGTTCTGTTATGTCCTGGTGGAGCGGAAGGTTTGCTTAAAATTGAATTATAATGACCCAGTAAGTATGACGCTGTACCACTAAATCGGCAGGGCATTTATTGATATCAGTGAGGGACGCGAAGAAAGATACTCGGAATTTGCCAAATACGGTTTCTTCATTGTCATTGATGCAGGCCAGGGTGTCTGACAGGGAAAGAGAGTTCCGTGTGCAATTTAGAGCACATGTTAAAGACCCTCTAACTGTGGAAAATCCAAATATGAAGTGCACACGAACACAATTATCCTTGTGTGTTGCTGCCTCGAATACTGAAAATTTTTCGTTGAGTGTGGTAGGCTTTTCGCACGTGTAACATTTATGGGCTGTCAGGAATTTACAACTTTTGAAGGTATTTTAACTGAACACAATGTATGCACTATTTGGTTCACTAAATCGCACTTTAATCGCCTTCCGAAATTCTCTTATAATATGATTCTTTTTACAGGGCGAGCTGGATATTCTTCAATTACAGCCCTTCCTATTCTGCTTAAAGAGGACCTAAAAAAAAAATGCTGTGTCCAACAGAAGTGGTAAGCAAAAAACATTTTAAGTTTTACAGAGGGAGGATTGGGTTGTCATTTTAACACCTGCTACAACTAAAAACTTCGATTAAAACAATAAAAAAAATATGAAATGAAAAAAAGGCCTTTAAAACCTTACCTTTCCGCACCGACTAGGATAATGAAGACGGGCATAAGCCGCATTGTTAAGGGGCAGGGGTGCGATGAAAGCGATCCACTTATTTCAAATTCCAACTATACCAAGTCTTCTTTTATACGTGTACACGATACCTATATGGTATTTGTCCGATCCTAGCGAATCCATGTCTTACCGTGGTTCCCCTAAATATTTTTTAAGTTCTGGATGTTTGTTTTTGTATCATTTCAGAGACCAGAGAGAATAACAACTCCCACTATTCTACACCAAGGGGATATCATGGATGGCGAAACTACATACGAAATTTTAATGGATGACATCGTTCTGGCTCGTGCGTTAGAATCTCTAACGGCAGTCGAAGTGTTATTCGCTGTGTACTATATATTCAATATCGAATATTGTTTAAAGATTTTAAACACATGAACGTTTATCCAAAAAATCATTCTTGGAATCGAGGACAAAATTAATATACCAAGAAAGGTCATGTCATTATTAACTAAGTTGAAATAGTTATTTTATACGTCCACATTTTTAGCTTGTGGACCCCATATCGGTCACTATTTCCATCCGATTTTGTTGTAACTTAAAATACTTTATATGCCAAAGATCGTGGGATGAGTTCGAATCTGACCTTCAGTTACGGAGTTATACTCTCTTTCAGGGGCGTGGTGAGGGCAATTATTGAGAAGAAATTATGAGTAACAAAAATGATTTTGGCACAAAAACCCTTTTACTGACCGCGGAGCTGTGGCCGGCGAAACCGCCCACCGCGTGCGGCGAAGGCGCGAGCCTGCGGCGGGGGGTCCGGGGGGCCCTCCCCCGGGAAAATTTCGAAAATTAGAAGCCCAGAAACGCAATCTCCAGCAATCCGAGACAAGAAATACGGTAATAAAATATGATTAAATTTTCCAACTTGACTCTTTCAAAATTTTTTTAATTGGGTCAGATGAAACAATTTTTCCACTTACAAATGTTTTTCATTTTTTGAGTAATTTGATTGTGATTTTGGCGCAAAAACTTTTTGGCGCATGAGTATGGCTACTCATGAACTCATTCTCACCACGCCCCTGCTCTCTTTGCCAAAAACCTTGTGAACGCGAAAGGGGCCCTTGCTTTATCTATATTATGGTTATCAAAATTGGTTTGACACAACGGTTCGCGATAGAGGCTACAACATTTGACGGATTTCTTTCATATTTGGTGAGTGGCATTCGGATCACGAGGTAAGAACCATATCGATATTTAGTGTTACGTTCTGGAGTATCTCCAGATGTTACAGTGAATTTCATGAGAAGCATTAGGCAAATGGGTGAAAGCGCTTTCTAATTTTCATTGTTCTTCACCTGCCAATTGTGCCCGCATATTGCATGACAACCACTTTTACTTTTAGACAATAGAATAAAATATGTATAACTTATATGGAGTGCTTTATTTTTAATTTAAACATACGTTATGCAAGAGCTAAAACTGCCTGTTGCAGACCTTTTTTTAGGCCTGAAATGTTATCTAGATTATTAATTGGACATTAATGAACTTATCACTAGCCAGTGATATTTACTGGATTAGGAATCGATTTTTTGCTCAGCTTTTCGTAATCTCGCATAATGTATTTTTAAGTTTTTGTTTTAATATTGTTTCCTTATTGACCTGACATAATGCTGATCACATCGGGAGAAACGGTATGTTATTCGGCAAATAAGATCGTCAATTCAAAGACGAACGCGGAATCATATACTGCAAATGTGGAGGTTAATACACCAGGCATAAGGTTGTTGGAAAACTAAGCATACACGAATCGTGTAATCTAATTGAAAAAAATAACATCTTCGTATTCGTTTTTACAGATATTTTTCGTCAACTTTGTGCAATGCCAACCAAAGAATTATTAAAAAAGGAGAATTAAATCCTAATTATTAGGATTCCAGCCTGTGTGGGGTCATTTGACTCGTTGCGTAAGGCTAATTATGTGACTCAAATATATTTGCATTGATTCACTTTACTAGTCACTTGACTCACTGTACCTAGTTGTGTTACTCATCTCTTGTGTCGCTAGACTCACTAAAGTAGTCCCTAGACTCACCAAAGTAGTCACTAGACTCACTAAGGTAGTCGAAGAACTCACTTTACCTGACGAGTCACTTGACTCACTTAACGAGTCGTTTTATGGATTTTTTGGTGAGTCACAAAAATGAGTCTTTTGACTCATTATTTGAGTCCCAAGTAAGTTCCAAGTTAGTCCCAAGGTAGTCAACGAAAACTGAGTCGTTACTGAGTCGTTTTATGGATACTCACTCAAATGAGTCAACTGACCCACTTTTTTCTCTCTGTGTAATGACAACATGTTTACATAATTAGTATGTAAAGTATTGGATTATTTATAGGGATATCGAATGATAAATATTTAAAATATTTAACGTATGGATACACAAAAGGGTTTAATATATTTTAAAAAGTAAACAATAGAATTATTATTGGATAAACAAACAATATAATATAATTCTGGAAATTCATTGGACGATATGGTTTAACCATATATCTGTATGTCTTGTGCAGAGTATTTCCATGACCATATAGAAATATAAAGTTTAAAAGACTAAATATGACAAAATATTTGTGAGACCCGATTGCAAAACGCTAAAAAAAATACCAGATTCTTTGAAAAAAACCTGTTTAATTTTGTATCTTTTCGTGTTATATGCTTTTTTCTGTATTCTCATCGCGGAAAAGTAAACACTATCATTGAACAAACTGGGATCGCGGTGGCCTTGTGAGTAACAAGAAAAACTGGTGATAGAGTCCTGGGTTCTACTCCAGTGCTGGCCAAGAAAATTCCACCGGATTATCAGCTGGTGTTCCCCCATTGTCAATTGTGCAGGGTAGAGTAGCTGACAAGGAATAGTGTACGAGACAAAAACAAATCCGAGTTTCCGTGCCACCTTGGCGTACACGGAAAAGAATCCAACTTTAACTCTTAGCACACCAAATGACTTAAGCCCGTCTTCTTTAACCCGGTTGCAGCAGACGTGAGGTTTTGTCCCATTTCATTCATGCATATTGCAATGGGAATAATACCATCGTGTCCTTTACAAAAATGTTCATCATTTTACAGATTGGGAAAGAGAAGAACAGGTTAAGAGTGAGCTGGTCGGATTATCTATTGTACGTGGATTAATCGTCATCGTATCTGTAGTGAATACTGTTGTTGCTCTTTCTGTAGCATTGATTTCCTTTCTTCATCGCAATCCTATCAGATCCATACGTCAATGGGACATACATAGTATCCTGTACATCCCTAACAGGAGTGCTGTTCTAACTATTCCCAACAGTAAGTATTAAAGTAAACCAATATTTTTTGTGTTTCGTAAGACGTGCACTTTAGAAAGAACGATGTATACGGATACAAAAGGAAATTGAAACAAGCTGTAGATCCATAGTTTCGCCGATTGGTCTTGATGTCTCTGTCATCTAGCATGCCAGGAAAAGGTCTAGATATAGAAATCAAGGCCTTACAGTTTAAAACAAAATACACCTATTCGGTCAATATATTATTCAAATCGAAAATAGGAACTTATGTTTTGGGTATTTAAATTTTACACGGGTTTCGATTGATTTGACACCAGCCAGACCATTCTTCATTAAGATGTTTTAATACTCGTGCTTGCCTAATTACATAATAACAAAAGCCTTTACATTAAATTATATTTATTATGGAGTATTTATTTTTGAAATGTCAATTTTGTGTCAAAGGTCTGACTTGTTTAGCATTTCTTTGATATGTTTTGTTTTCTCAATATCCGATATTGCTATACATGTATTATTCAAATTTTGTTTTCAGCCTATGAAGGTGCAACACCCCCTGAGAAGCTGGACACTGAGCAAAATGTAATATAATGTATTTTGTAATGTTAACGTTCAAAGCAGTATGTCCTTTAATCTTGTTAGTATTCCTGATATTTTAATGGGTGGTTTCTGTAAATAGTTTGCAAAGAAATAAGAGGGCTATCGCTTACAATTCCTTCTGCATGCCGTGTGAAATGATAGCCTGCGTTAGATCTTGATTGTTGTGTCCGTCTAATCGCAAGCTGCTTCAATGCGACATAACGAGTTATAAAGTATCTGATCGTCATTTGAGAGATATTTAAAATATCAAATAGTCATTTTACGGAGGTTTAAGATGTGAAAAGTTAGATATTGTCCTAAAAATGTGAATGACGATCAGTATAAATGGCTTCGCTTTCTGTCGTATGGTATTTTACTAAGGGTTAGAAGACCTCGCTTATTTTGAGGTTTAAATATTAAAATATTGAACGCTTGGCATATTGTTTATTACGTTATATATAGTGAGTATTTTCTATGTGTATTAATTTACTCTTGTTGGTATCCTTGGTTAATAACGTAACTGAATATAGGAATAGGCTCATTGTGGCTGTACATCTGTGTAATTGAAAGGTCTCAAAAAGAGAAGTAGTTATCTTGTTGCATAGTATTTCACTATAAGTTCGGAGAAGACGTTGTTGAGACATTTACTCTAAGTTACAATTAAATTGCTAATAGAAATGTGATGCAATGAAAGGGTGTTTAACGTCCCACTTTTATGCATTTACTGGGCTAATGAAGACGGGCACACACCACGCAGTGTGCTACGAGGGAAATTTAGCCACGGCTGCGGCGTTACGTCCGAATTCCAACTGTAAAGGGTTAGTTTCCGTGTACACGGGGCCTCGGGGTTTCGTCCAATCCGAACATCTGTACACTATCCTTACCGAACCCTCCGTCCCGCGACGTTGACAAGGGGAAAGGCATCGGAAAATCCCGAGACATCCTGCTTAGCGAGTTAGGGTATTATTCACTGAATTAGTGCGGCTCGAAATCACTAAGTGTTTCTAGGGGAATAAATATTTGCTATTTAAACTGACCAAGTTGCTGATGAAACACAGAATATGGCGCCGTTATCTGATTTGTGTAATTAAATATGCATAGCAATTCTATCAAGATTCAGAAAACACAACTTTATGGATTTTCTATCAATATTTATATGTATAGTCAGTGCAAATTGTTTTGCAGTTGGGACTCACACACACACACCCAAACTTTTGTAACCGTCCGGAGGTACAATATGCAGGTTAAGAATTTACAACCAGGAAAATATTCCGACAAGGACGTTAAAATAATTTACATGTACTTAGTAACATAGTGTTTATATACATATATATATATATGTGATTTTTATGTTATGTCAAATATTTACAGTTGCCTTTTGTCATACTCCCATTGTGAACTTAGTGTTAATAAAATAAATAATGAAAATTTTATGTAATTTTCTTTTTAAAAGCAATGATTATACCTATATAATCCATGCACAGTTAATAAACAAATACAAGGTATTTCATAACTTCACCCCCCACGTCAAGTTCCCTCCTTTACCAAAAAAAAAGGGTACCCCATTTTGATAATCAGTGGTGGGCTACCCCGGAGACTTAGGCTATTTTTTTCACTTCATATTGTTCTTGGAGGACTTTGTCTTCTCTTCGCTTTTCACTGGTCTAATTACTTACGAAATCTCTGTCTAGACTGATTATCGATATGATACTTTTATTGTACGGTTCGGCCATTTCTTTCTTTTTTTATTTTTTTTTTAAAAAAAAATAAGCAAAAATTAAGCCAGGGTTTCTACATGTAATGAATCTTGCATATGCACACAATAAAGGTGCGCTTTTTTTCCCATTTTGTCTGGCGGTAATATACTATACATTTGTTTAGTACATCTGTCTTTAGTATAGATATCATCATTTCTTGAAGTCGGTGCTTTAATGGGCCGTTCTAAATGGGTTTCGGTTTTCATGCTTGAAGTGGCGCTAGGTAAACATTTCAGATTATTTTCATGATCTACAGTATGCAGAATGCTGTTTGCTGGAACATCTGCCGAATACTCGGTTATCCACCACTCTTCTGAAGAAAAACAATGGGAATTCTGAGACCAGATGAACACGACTAAAATCTATCACGATTTACCTGCCCCTGTTTTATGGTAAGCGTTAAATCATTCCTTGCGAGGCCGATTTTATAGATTTTGCTGAGCGAGGCATATGTAAGCCCCGCCTCTTTCTTGTTCGAGTCCCTCCCATTTTATTTGAAGGTGGAGTTTATAAAGGACTATTTATTGTTAATAATAGAATAAATCTCAAGTGCTATTACACTTACGCATACCTAGTGGTTCCCATGGTCCGAGTGTGTGATTATCAATAGTCGCTCGTAACACTTCCTAACAATTTCAAATCTCTGCGACCACGGGAGGTACTAGCGGTACGAAAATTCAATAACGACAAAATGTACTCTCCCTGACCTGCTTTACTATGTAATTAGTCTCTATCGCCAAGACAAATATTCTACGTTGAAGACTGGGGGGGGGGGGGTCGAGACTACTGTGTACTCGGAGTTTTAATTGGTCGATGAATTTCCCTATTTCTGGAATATAATTTTCTAATAATATGTCAATCACTTACTGAAATATCATTTAATTTACAAAATATTATATTTCTATGAAAATTAATTCATAGAAATACTTTATAATCTTTCGTAATTAAGAAAAAGTCCCACTGCTAAGCTAGGCCGATTGGGTTCAAAGTGTGCTGACTGCGTAGCTAGACCACTTACACTCTACAGGCGGTATTGGATGATAAATTTAAACGCTCGAAAGAAATATTATTATTTTATGAAAATCAATCGAAATAATATCCCCAAATCTTTAAAACATAAGAAAAGGGCGGACTGCTAAGCTAGACCGGCTGTATACATAATGTGGTATAGTGCGATGTCTGTGATATATAAGATGCTATCTTCATTTATATATTAATACATTCACTCAAATATTAGTTTTCGATGTAAATGTTCCAAAGATAGAGAGAGGGGGAGGGGGGATTTAACGCCCACTCGACACAGACTAGGTCATTTCGGGACTAACATATGGTTTTAATTTTATTTCAATAATTTTAATGCGCGTAGGGGTCTTTAGCAGGGGGGGGGGGGAAACCGTAGAACCCGGAGAAAACTCACGTGGTTGCTTCAATATTAAGAAACCGTCCCACTGCTAAGCGAGGCCTATTGGGTTCAAAGTATAATGACTGCTAAGCTAGGCTGACTGTACACTGCATGGGGTATAGTGCCATGTCTGTGATATATAAGATACTCTCATTCATTTATATAATACATTCACTCAAATATTATTTTTCGATGTAAATTTATTCATAGAAATACGTTACAATCTTTCAAAATAGAAGAAAAAGTCCCACTGCTAAGCTACGCCGATCTGCTTCAAAGTATACTGACTGCTGAGCTATGCTGATTGAGTTCAAAGTATAATGACTGCTAAGCGAGGCCGACTGTATGTCTGTGAAATATAAGATACTATCATTCATTTATATAATGCATTCACTCAAATATTATTTTTTGGTGTAAATAGTTTAAAATCTTTCAAAATAGAAGAAAAAATCCCTCTGCTAAGCGACGCCGATCTGCTTCAAAGTATACTGACTGCTAACCGAAGCCGATTGTATGCTTCATGTGGTATAGTGCGATGTTCGAGATATATAAGATACTATCCTTAATGTATATAATACATTCACTCAAATATTATTTTTGGGTGTAAATTAATTCATTGAAATACTTTTAAAATCTCTCAAAATAGACGAAAAAGTCCCACTGCTAAGCGACGCCTATTGTGTTTAAAGTATATTGACTGCTACGGGAGGCCTATTTTATACTTCGTGTGATATAGCGCGATCTCTGTGATATATAAGTTACTGTTCTTCCTTATATAATACATTCACTCAAATATTATTTTTCAATGAAAATTAATTCATAGAAATACTTTAAGATATTTCAAAATAGAAGAAAAAATCCCACTGCTAAGCGAAGCCGATTGGATTCCAAGTATATTGACTGCTAGGCGAAGCCGATTGTATACTTCATGTGGTATAGGCCTAGTGCGATGTCTGTGATATATAAGATGATATCTTCATTTATATAATACATTCACTCAAATATTAGTTTTCGATGTAAATTTTCGAAAGAGAGAGAGGGAGAGAGAGAGAGAGAGAGGGAGGGGGATTTAACGCCCACTTGACACAAACTAGATCATTTCGGGACTAACATATAGTTTTAATTTTATTTCAATAATTTTCATGCTCATAGGGGTCTTTAACAGGGGTAGGAAACCGTAGAACCTGGACAAAACTCACGTGGTCGGGTCAATATTAAGAAGACGTCCCACTGCTAAGCGAGGCCTATTTGGTTCCAAGTATAATGACTGCTAAGCGAGGCCGAATGTACACTGCATGGGGTATAGTGCCATGTCTGTGATATATAAGATACTCTCAATCATTTATATAATACATTCACTCAAATATTATTTTTCGATGTAAATATATTCATAGAAATACTTTACAATCTTTCAAAATAGAACAAAAAATCCCACTGCTGAGCGACGCCGATCTGCTTCAAAGTATACTGACTGCTGAGTTATGCCGATTGAGTTCAAAGTATAATGACTGCTAAGCTAGGCCGACTGTATACTTCATGGGGTATAGTGCGATGTCTGTGATATATAAGATAATATCATTCATTTATATAATACATTCACTCGAATATTATTTTTTGGTGTAAATTTATTCATAGAAATACTTTACAATCTCTCAAAATAGAAGAAAAAATCCCACTGCTGAGCGACGCCGATCTGCTGATTGAGTTCAAAGTATAATGACTGCTAAGCGAGGCCGACTGTATACTTCATGGGGTATAGTGCGATGTCTGTGATATATAAGACACTATCATTCATTTATATAATACATTCACTCGAATATTATTTTTTGGTGTAACTTTATTCATAGAAATACTTTAAAATGATTCAAAATAGAAGAAAAGATCCCACTGCTAAGCGACGCTGATCTGCTTCAAAGTATACTGACTGCTAACCGAAGCCGATTGTATGGTTCATGTGGTATAGTGCGATGTTCCAGATATATAAGATACTATCCTTAATGTATATAATACATTCACTCAAATATTATTATTTGGTGTAAATTAATGCATAGAAATACTTTCAAAATAGAAGAAAGAAATCCCACCGCTAAGCGACGCCGATTAGGTTTAAAGTATTTTGACTGCTAAGTGGGGCCTATTTTTACTTTGTGTGATATAGCGCGATCTCTGTGATATATAAGATACGGTTCTTCATTGATATAATACATTCACTCAAATATTAGTTTTCAATGTAAATTAATTCAAAGAAATACTTTAAGATCTTTCAAAATAGAAGAATAAATCCCACTGCTAAGCGAAGCCGATTGGGTTCCAAGTATATTGACTGCTAAGCTAAGCCGATTGTATACTTCATGTGTCAAGGCCTAGTGAAATGTCTATGATATATAAGATGCTATCTTCATTTATATAATACATTCACTCATTATTTTTCGATGTAAATTTTCGAGAGAGAGAGGGAGAGAAAGAGAGAGAGAGAGAGAAAGAGAGGGGATTTAACGCCCACTCGACACAAACTAGGTCATTTCGGGACTAACATATGGTTTTAATTCTATTTCAATAATTTTCATGCGCGTAGTGGTCTTTAGCAGGAGGGAGGGGGGCCGGAGAACCCGGAAAAACTCACGTGGTTGGTTCAATATTAACAAAACGTCCCACTGCTAAGCGAGGCCTATTGGGTTCAAAGTATAATTACTGCTAAGCGAGGCCGAATGTACACTGCATGGGGTATAGTGCCATGTCTGTTATATAAGATACTCTCATTCATTTATATAATACATTCACTCAAATATTATTTTTCGATATAAATTTATTCATAGAAATACTTTACAATTTTTCAAAATAGAAGAAAAAATCCCAATGCCGAGCGACGCCGATCTGCTTCAAAGTATACTGACTGCAGAGCTATGCCGATTGAGTTCAAAGTATAATGACTGCTAAGCGAGGCCGACTGTATACTTCATCGGATATAGTGCGATGTCTGTGATATATAAGATACTATCATTCATTTATATCATACATTCACTCAAATATTATTTTTCAATGTAAATTTATTCATAGAAATACTTTAAAATCTTTCAATAGAAGAAAAAATCCCACTGCTAAGCGACGCCGATATGATTCAAAGTATACTGACTGTTGAGCCAAGCCGATTTTATGCTTCATGTGGTATAGTGCCATGTTCGAGATATATTAGATACTATCATATATTTCGGTGTAAATTAATTCATAGAAATACCTTAAAATCTTTCAAAATAGACGAAAAAATCCCACCGCTAAGCGACGCCGATTTGGTTTTAAATAAACTGACTGTTAAGCAAGGCCGATTGGGTTCAAAGTATAATCACTGTTAAGCGAGGCCGATTGTATACTTCATGGGGCATAGTGCTATATCTCATATATATAAGATACTATCATTTATTTATATAATAAATTCACTCAAATGTTATTTTTCGATGTAAATTAATTCATAGAAATACTTTAAAACATTTCAAAATAGAAGAAAAAGAACCACTGCTAAGTGATGCCGATTAGGTTAAAAGTATATTGAAAGATCCCACTGCTAAGCGACACCGATTCCGTTTAAAGTATGTATACTGACTGCTAAGCGATGCCGATTGAGTTGAAAGTATAATGACTGCTAATCGAGGTCGACTGTATACTTCATGGGGTATAGTGCCATGTCTGTGATATATAAGATACTATAATTCAATTATACAATAGATTAACTCAAATATTATTTTGCGATGTAAATTAATTCATAGAAATACTTTTAAATATTTCAAAATAGAAGAAAACGTGCCACGGTTAAGCGACGCTGATTGTGTTCAAAGTATATTGACTGCTAAGCGAAGCCGATTGTATACTTCATGTGGTATGGTGCGATGTGTGTGATATATAAGATATAAGATACTATCCTAAATTTCTAAAATGCATTCACTGAAATATTATCTTTTGATATAAGTTAATTCATACAAATACTTTAAAATATTTGAAAATAAAAGGAAAAATCCCACCGATTTGGTTCAAAGTATACTGACTGCTAAGTGAAGCCGGTTGTATACTTCATGTGGTATAGTGTGATATGTGTGATATATAAGATACTATAATTCATTTATATAGTAGATTGACTCTAGTGTGAGATATATAATAAAATTTATATAATAAAATGACCCAAATATTATTTTTCCATGAACAATAATTCAAAGAAATACTTTAACATCCTTCAAATACAAGAAAAAGACATAGCGAAGCCGATTGCGTGCTATATTTCTATGCGACAGAGACAGAGAGAGAGAGAGAGAGAGAGAGAGAGAGAGAGAGAGAGAGATCCAACATCTCATTTTTGCAACTACTAGTCTACTATACTATACATAGAGTCTGTTTAGATATTTTGTGATTATAGGGCGATGGGTTTTCCTACTAGATATAAGATAATATTAATAATTTTTAATTACATTAAAGTATGGAAATTAATTTCGAAAATTTATACAAAATATAAGCACAAGAAACGGCTGCCGGAAGATCCAAACCCTCATTTTAACCTCAACTAAACATCACATCAAGGCCGTTTACCGAACTGTCAATCAAATTGACTGACATGCGGCCTCCCTCAACATCGGTCTTGCTCTTTACAGTTTATCATTTACCCTGTTTTATAGGTGGCGGAAAGGTTTCAAAATGGAAGTGCAGACCAATTAACAAAACAGAGAAGAACAACGATAGCTTGGTTTGTAGAGGTTTTACTATTAAAATACCAATATAACACAGGGTTTTAACACCTTGAAAGCTTTTGCAAATGCCTGGTTTCTTATTCTGGTATTTTAAGCTCGCTTTGTATTCTGTTTTTATCCATTTTGTTGTACGGTTCCAACATTTTCGTAGTGAACGAACAAAGTAAAATTTTTAAAAATAAAAAAAAAAAATGAACAAACGGCTGAAAGAATAACGAGAGTTTCGGTCCATTCATTTATGTCCTCTGAACATACTCCTTTGTTCGTTACTGAGCTTGTGTTGGGGGGGGGGGGGGCATTGTTTGTAGGCTTAGGTAGATAAATTTGTTTGATATTTTTGTTTATTCCTTGATCTATTGCAGATGTAAAGGGGTGGAAGACGACATCAAGTTTATATAAAAATCAAGATGAAGACTATATCTGCAGTATTGAGCTGTGTTATTATATTTATGTTATGTAATATGTCTTTATGTAAAGATGTTATGACATGTAAGTAGATGAAGAATTCCTCAATTATTAAAAATAGAACTTTTCAATCATTCAATGCCATTCATTTCATCAGACTTTATTTTTTGCACAATACTCATGGTTCATTATTTAGTATCACATTATTAATTCTGTTACAGTTTTAATCTTGTAAATGCTAAAGCAAGCATTATTGACAGTAATGTTGGATTGGCATTTTTCACTCAAAATATAGAATCTCTCACGATTGCAACTCAGCTATCGTGTATTTGTGCTTTTTCATCAGGGTTTCATGTTTAGTTTCAAAATCATTACAAAATTGTTAAAATTCAGTGAAAGGCAACAAAAGCGATTGGGTTTCTACTAACTGTCGCTTAGTTTGAAATGGTCTGTCTAGATTAGATATATTGATTGTTTGATTTACAACTGTTTACATTGTACTTTCTCAAAAGGTGTTGAGTAATTGATTAATCTGTTAATAATATCTGAGTTGTATTGTTACACTCAGATTGTCCTAATTCCAACCTAAGCATATCATGTGTTTAGGATTTGTCATTGGAGATTCTGTTGGTGTTGGAAAATTAATATTATTAATGTGTTTCTTGGTGTATTCAGTGTTCTATCAGGGGAGTATATTCAATGGAGATTTGAATTCAACTAACAATTGGTCAGTGAAACTGAAACCATTAAATGAATGATCCAATTATTATTTTAATATCTACCTGCAATACATAGGCTACAGATTGAACATGGCATGAATCCTGAGATTCACAGTGCGCCTTCATTCGCTACGTGCACTGGCTGACAATAGTTTTTTAATTTCATTTATAGTTATAGTAGGCTATAATAACTATACAATACAGAGTAGCAGAATTTTCACCGTCTTGGCTTTTAAAAAAAGTGATATATTTGTATAAAAAATGAATGTGTACATCTCTGCATCTCTTACAGATTACATGGAAACAAATTGTGGTAAATCTTTAGCTTTAGAATTTGTACAGCCTGTTGTTGTAGAAGCTCAACCGTCCACCAAATCATCTGGAAATTTAAAAAGAATTTGCACTGTGACTCTATCATTAGCTAAATCTTCAAAGACCAGTGAGTTTAGCAAAATCTGTGTGCGTTTTGACTCTCTTAAAATCTCTGATAAATGTGATTCAGCACTGTCATTAATGGGTATAGCTAGTAAACAGACTAATAATGCTATGTATTTCCTATGTGATGATAGTCCACCAGACAAAGAAGTTTGTTCAAAGGGTGACACACTAGTTATAACCATCACAAGAGGATCACAGAAGGCTTCAGATGTACAGTTTTCATTAAAAGCCACCAATAAATTCCCTGAATGTAAGTGTGGCATTGATTTTTCAAACTGGTTGATGTGATTTGTGAAAATTTGAGATTGTTATTAATTACAGTGGCTCATGTAAAATGTGAATTCCTAAAACAATTGTCATAATATGGACAGATTAAAGCCCAAATGTTCTAGAATAATGATTAATTAATTTAAATGTTAAGTCTGTGCACAATCTCGACTTTTGAGATATACGTGTATCTGTTGTTCATTCAAAAGTGGAATTTGACTTTTGACTTCTGTGTCAAAAATAGAACACACAATTCATTGTAAGAAAGATTGTCGCATTACCAAACCAATCAACTTGTGAGATTTACTTTGACCGAACAATCAAAACCCCATTAATTTCTTGTTTTCCAATGTACACGTACTGTCTGTCCATTTTACTATTTACTTTTCTATCGTGTTGTGTACTCTAATATTTGATTTTCTATATATTTTAGCTCGGTCAGGATGGCAGGAAGAGCGCTGGAAAGATCTGGAAGAAAGACAAGAATCATCTACTATAATATCTATTGTGTGTGGTGCGGTTGTTGGCGCCATGTTTCTGGTAGTTATGATAACAGTGTGCGTAATGTATCAGAAGAATCAGGCACGCGCCCGTAATTCGAGTACAAACCAGAATGGCGGTGATAATGCCACAATACCTTCGGCTCCCCCTGGTACTGGTAAGTTGTGTAAGTTTGAAAACATTTTATTACTTTTTATTGTAACTGGCATTCACTGTTAACCACTGTTAACGTGATACTAATCAACCTTTGCCATTATTTATAAATAATGTTTAATATTGATAGGGTGACCCACCATAAATAAATATCTCCAAATATCTCGACAATTACACAACAATATTTATATATACCAAGCCTTAAATCAACTTCCCACATTTGCAGTCACTAAATAAACGATCATGTTGTATTTAATAAGCTATGACCATTTAATCTATAAATAATAATGGACTGAAAACTGGCTCAGAGTGTCGTTCATAACATCTAGACACTTTTAAGTAAAAGATAGGTTACATGCCCTTTTTTTTAGATTAGTCTCGCTTAACCAGTCTTCCGACCATTCTACGTCTGATTGACAGGTTGGGATAACCAAGACTACTTGTTTACGAAAACATAACAAAAAGCTGGAACAAGAAATTGAATTTAGAAATAACACACGTTAGGCTACTCAACAAATGTTTTGAGAACCTTGTAAAAGTAAAATGAAACTACTGCTAGTATCATGTTCTTGCTGACAAAAGAAAAGTTTTTCAAAGACATTGTTTGTACTAAACCAAAAGATTTCGCTTCTAGCGGTACAGTTAATGATAAAGCAATTTAGAAATAAAACAAACGTAATTTGTAATGCATCTGTAATAACCAAGAATCTAAATTTTACTGCTATTCAAAATTGTCAACAATAGATTTTTTACGGCTTTTATTGTTGATAGATTTGTGGAGAATCCCTCATGCATGGCTATTTATAGTCTCATAGACTCCACCGCTGGCTACTCATAATTTCGAGACCCAGCCACTCAAGCATGCACATAAGCTGTGCCGAGACCAACTTTCTGTAGAGTACACAGGTCATCCTAATGTGGAAGGTGGTTAGAAATGATACTTAGTAATTAATTAGCATATTATGTGTACCTACAGTGTAAAAGATGTTACTACTTATGTAGATGTGTGACTATTTAAAGTATTTATGATACCCATCACTATTGAATACACAAAAACCTAGTTCAATAGTCACAGTTTTAACACCCTAGTGACATAACACCTACTTAATGACTACAGCCTGATTACCAACAATTTTAACTAACAAACATTATGTATATAAATCATTTATAAAAGTTCATTAGTCAACTCACAGTAACCAAGCAAATTTTTTACCATAAATTATTTTTTTATTATGATATGAAATGATGAAGAATTGTTTCTCTTATTGTGATTGATTAAGTCATCTATTTATCCCACAATACTTAGTTGAATCTGGATCAATATTGCTAATGACCAGGGGAAATAAAAATGCATAATGATAAGCCCACAATAAATCATCAGTAATTGCTATCATTACTTACTGCACACGTTCAAATGTTGTCTTAAAATTAGACCGACATGTTATTCATAATGACACCTGTGTTAGTGTTTGTATAATTCATATTTTGCACGAGGTGTAAAGGAAGCTGAATCTATTAAAACATATATACCAAGTATTCTTTCTTTGACTGTAATGTTAATCCTTGTATCTTTGCCCAATTCCAACTTATTCCCATAACTTTTTGAACTGAGTGCTCTTCACCACAGAGGATGTGACAGTTGGCCAAATTGAAGTAGCATACATGTAACTTTCTGCTGTTATATCATCAAAGCTAACGTAAATATTCACCAAGACCTGGCAGAAAATGTCCTTTATTCTTAACCAATAATTCAACAAAAATGACCATGCAAAAGGGAGAATAGGCAGAGAGGGAAAGACTAGAGTAACTGGCATGGTATTTTGTGGTCAGTCTCCATATGCAGTAATCATTTGTATTGTCAGTGCCTGGCAACACGGGACAGTACTACATGTACATGTATACATACTATCAACTTATACTATTCAGTTTTTTTTACAGGTATATCATTTATAAAACTTGCACTGTCTATGTATTGCAGGTGTAGCATATACAGCTGTTCCAAGAAATGACACGGTTACTCCACTACCTGGCAATCACCCGGTACCCGAATATCATCCCATGCATGTTCTTCCATCACATACACCATCAGAGGCATCGGCACCAAACATGAGAATACCAGGTGGATTTCAACAGTATGCCATCAACAGTGATGCTATGTCACAGAGGAACTACCCAGCATCTCACCAAGGAACTCTGGGACCGCAAGGACAGGTACCAGTAGGCCAGTTTTATCCCCCAGCATATGATGCCTTATACCCCGGACCTAACAAAGTTAATTTTGTCTAGGGGTTTTCAATCTTATTAAAAAATTATTGATTTTGAAAATGTAGTTAGAAAGTATGTCACATCTATTAAAAACAAATTTTTATACAAATCCTTGTACTTGTAGATGTAAACAAGATTTTACCCTTTTCATGTACAGTAGATTTTAACTGTTTTTATTACTTATTTCAATGTTTTTAACAGAGTGATTATTAATTGACTGGCATCATAATTTAGTGTGTGCTATTCATGCATCTTTTCATTTTACACTGGAATTATGTGCTTATACATTTATTCTGTGGAATTCTCTGTTTTTTTGGTCACATTTTGTGAAATTTATTTTACCCTCATGGACACATTTCATTAATTCTGTGCATTGTAAATGCTCACTTGCGATTATTTGGTAATCGTCTTGAAACCTTTCTTGACGAGAATTGTGAGCGTGTTGATATTTTGAACATACAGGATCAAGAATTCCATATTTATATTTTAGGGCCAATTAAGGGTTATTTTATAAATGAGTAAATCTCTGTTGATTTTGCAATGGTTATAATTTTCTAGTCAGTCCACTTAGTTAAATTAAATACTCAAATAGTTGCTGGATGTTATATGGGATAAGATTATAAGAGTAAACATATTAATCAAACCTATATACCATGTTATTACATGATACAATAATTATTAACCAAAGCATGAAGTTATAGAGCATGTTCTATAATGATTATATCCACACTAATTCAAACTCTTGACAGACTTTATTCACAATAAAACTTGTATATTCAGGTTCCCCAGTGGAGCATGGGAAGAGGGCCTGTATACGGAGGTGGGCAGTATATCTAGTTCTAAGATAATCAACAAGAAGTTACAGTTTTCAGAAGGTTATGGTAGACCAAGATCGTCCTACAGTCTTTTTTTTTAAGATGCTCAGTTTTTATGGATAAGATTCTATTCAAACTTTCAATTTCAAATATTCTTTTGTTTGCGACCTTTTTAAAATTATTCACAAGTAAACACCTTCAATACAGTTGAATTCGACCTTATCGTAGTAATATTTCTGAAGTGTGGTCCTTGGTTTCTATTATGAAATTGTACTGTGACATTTCAGGGGTTTTCCCTAATCATTGACTAAAATCTTAGAATAGATTTGAACTCATAACCATTGAAAAGCCTTGTCCTTTAAATTTTTTACTCAAACTCATTTAAAAAAGGCATTATCCTTTAATATCTAATCTTTGGGTTACGTTTGAAGATACAGAGCTCAAGTTTATGTTTAAGTTCAAATTGTTTAGCTGAATCCATAAAATGTGTTAGTTAGTCCCTGATATTATATTTGTACCAAAGAAAAGGGAATCAAACAATGTGCCTTCATAGAAATGTACATGTGGCTACATTACACTGTAAGATTTGTTAGCCAAACATTAAAATGGTGCCATGTACTGTACATATGGAGACTTCTCTTGCAAAACACTATACATGTATGTCCATTTCAGATTTTCCTTAAAAATCAGATGATTTTCTTTGAATACACAAAAAGCTAAATAATGAAGTTAAAAGGACTGTCCCAGATTTCACAGAATGCTGCAAATAAAAGTAGATATTATTATGCAAATCAAATGCCCAAATCCAAAATATGCAGAAATGGCTAATTACCTTTGCAACATAACTTATTTAAGTGAATTGTATTTTTGTTGTATGAGTGACTTTGTATTTGTGATGATCACTTATCACTATAAATTTGGCAAATACATATACAGTATCTGATTTTGAGAGCGTCATAATATTTAGGAAAGACTTTGATAACGAATTTACTGTAGTGTTTAAAAAACCCAGAATGAATCTATTTTATTTATTGAAATATGTTTCCACTGACTACTTTAAATACTGTTTTATAGTTCTGAGATAACTGCAAGGAATAAAAAATGATTTTGAATCTTGAACAAGGGAAGATCTGAATGGTGGTAATTGTGTTTTGGAAGCCTCTTTATATATTCTTTTTCGTGTTTATATCAGAGGAATTTAGTTGTCAATGTGTTGTATGCAAACAGCTTTTCAATACCTTTGTTTAGATTGTTTACTGTCTAAATATTTATTGTTTACATTATAAGATGATTTTACTTTAATAAGTGCAATGTGACAATTTAATTTTAAATTGTCTATTCATAATAAAAGATTGACTTAATTATATAATCTCATTTTTTATCATCAGTTATATGTTAGTATATTATGAATCATTATGTTATTATAAGGTTGCTTATAAAGTAAATTGTTTGTAAGTTTTTAGGACATTTTGTATCATTTTTATACGCCCACATTTTCATGTGGACGTATATTGTCGTCGCCCCTGTTCGTCCGTCCGTCCGTCCGTCTGGACGTCCGTCCGGACGTCCGTCCGTTCACAATTGTTTGTGAACAGTCTACAGGTCACAATTTTTATCCGATTTCAATGAAACTTAAAACATAGGTTTATCACCCTAAGATCTCGGTTCCTTTCGATATTGGCATGTATCGGACTGTAACTTCATGGGTTATGGGCCCTGATTGTACGAAAAATCACGTTTTTTAGCTTGTGAACAGTTTAGAGGTCACAATTTTGAACCGATTTGGATGAAACTTGAAATGCATGTTTATAACCCAAAGATCTTGGTTCCTTTCGATATTTGCGCCAATCGGATCGTAACTTCCTGAATTATGGCCCCTGATTGTCCGAAAAATTGCCCTTTTTAGCTTGTGGTCCCTCTGGAGGTCAAAATTGTTATCCGATTTAAAAAACTGTTTGATTATATCATAGTTCCATGGTTATGAAGGTCGGGTTCGAATTTCGTGAAAATCGGACCAAAATTGACGGACAAAATGGCCGCCATTTGTACGCGAATAGTGTGAAAATATGTTATATCAAGGTTGTGAACAGTGTAGAGGACACAATTTTGAACCGATTTGGATGAAACTTGAAATGCTTGTTTATAACCCAAAGATCTTGATTCCTTTCGATATTTGCGCCAATTGGATCGTAACTTCCTGAATTATGGCCCCTGATTGTCCGAAAAATTGCCCTTTTTAGCTTGTGGTCCCTCTGGAGGTCAAAATTATTATCCGATTTAAAAAAACGTTTGACTATATCACCGTTACATGGTAATGAAGAGAGAGTTTGAATTACGTGAAAACCGGACTAGAATTGACGGACAAAATGGACGCCGTTTGTACACGAATAGTGTGAAAATATGTTATATCAAGGTTGTGGACCCTATAGAGGTCACAATTTTGAATCGATTTTGATGAAACTTGACAGGTATGTTTTAAACCCAAAGATCTTGGTTCCTTTCGATATTTGCGCCCATCGGGTCATTACTTCCTGAATTATGTCCCCTGATTGTACGAAAAATCACCCTTTTTAGCTTGTGGTGCCTCTGGAGGTCACAATTATTATATGATTTAAAAAAAAATGTTTGATTATAAAAACCAAACAAATTCTAATGATTTTCTGATAATTCCTTAATATGCGACAATTCTTGTTGACTGCCCGGACGATTTGGCTGCTGTGTGGGCGTATGTTTCGTTGCCTGGCAACCTATTTTCTTTCTATTTATAGACAAATTGTGTACTGGATAACCACAGAAAAAAGGTATATTTTGTATTAAATTATTAGGCAGCGCTAGTACTATTCTTATAGTACCTTGCAGACATTTAAATAAGATTCTGAATACATGTATATCCATATGGGTTTACTAGAATGTAACATGTAGCTACCCTTGGTAAGGATTGAGCTATAATTGTCATAGATAATTGAGGTTAAATACCTTGTTAGCAGATATATAACATTCTCTTTTAGTAATTTTGGTCCTGGGTCACATCAAATGCCAAAATCATTATTCTACAACTTAACCATGGATAACATATTTACAACAATCTTTTGAAGAAATTGTGATCCCTGTAGTCAATCAAATGCCAAAATTATACATGTAATACAAAAAACATGGATACCACCAATTTAACCAAGGCTAGGTGACATTATAAAACCCATGATGTGAAATATTTGACCATCTTTTTAGAAATATTGTCATGACAAAACTCATACAATTTAGAAAGTTTTTAGCATTCTTCTACGGGGTTAGTTTCTATACAGAAAGAACTTCAACTATATATTCTTCATACTGTAAGTGATAACTTGAAAAGAATCAAAATGTCCATTTAGTACATGTCCAATGATATTATTTATTACATTGATGTCATAGTTCCCACAGTTTATCCATTATGCATAATTATTGTATGATATTACTATTAACTTAGGTGCTACTTGAGAGATCTTTATTACTCATAGTCATATATAAATTCATAATCAAAGAGTGCTCAGTTCGCAAAACAGTGTTAAAAATTTAATCTCCTTGCTTTTATTTTTATTTCAATACAAAAGCCCCAAGGACAAGAATTAAGATTAAGACTCCAGTCTTAAGATAATCAAAGTAGATTAATGCCTTTACTGCAACAAAAAACATTAGTCTAAATATGTTTACAGTCAATGAGTTCTACCTCTTAGGTTGTCTTGATAGGGCTTTGTCGTTAATTAATACAATTTTATTTGGCCATTATATAATTAACACTTTAGAACTCGTTACCATCAAGATTTAGTGCTTTATTATTGGATTTTTTGTACATGTATTTTAAACTAATCTGTTTAATATAAAAAATGGCACCAAGGCAGCTTTTGCACCATACGAGAAATTTATTTGGTTTATATAATATTAAAATAATGCATAACTAGTTAGTCAGTATTATTAATTGTTTTTTTTTTATATATTCATGTACGATTGCTGTATTTGTCTTAAAGTAAATCAAATTGTATAACCATTTGTACATAGTTTCTGCTGTCACTGACGGCTTCATAATTTATATAATTAGATACTTCAAATTAACATGGTTGTCAACCACATTTTGGAAATTATATTTCAAGCTCATTTTATGTTTTAGATTACTATAATATCCAGATTCTCTTTAAAACATTTATTATTTTTAATTGATTCTAGTATAAATATTATACACTTCCTTAATTTTAATTAAATTGCTTTTGGTTGTGTTTATTCTTATGAAATGTCAGGTTCGCTTAAATGGAGTTATCTCCCTTAGTTTACCATAACAACAAAATGGCCAGTTGTGATAAATTTGCAGAAAGGTAGCACAAGTTCATTGTTTTTTTCATTTTATGATGATTTTATTAGTTTTATTTTCAATTAATGTACCAATGAATGTAATTTTCATTTGATAAAACTAATTATCTGATAACAAGCTGATTATAGGTTTTATTTTATTCATAGCCCTTATTGTTTGTGGTTGAAAAAATCTCTCATGAAAAGTGTTTGAAAGTTGCATATTAATTTAATTTTAATTTTAACAATCACTACTGAACAATTAATATGCATTTTTTTTGTTTGTATTATAAATTTGGAAATTGGCCAAAATCCAATTCAGATTTGATGTCTTCATTAAAAAAAAAGTGAGCAAAATAAAAAGAGAGAAATTTTGGACTTTCATGGACTGCCTACATTAGAACAATTAATTTCATTTTATAAATGTTTTGTGTTTTAACAAAGAGTACATAATTTAGTTTTTGCAGCTTTCTGATTATGATCTCCTTTGTTCATTGTAGTATTATATACATGTGTACATATTAATTCTATTGTTGGCTGTAGATTGTATTGTTTTTATTTTTCTTCCACCAGTTTAACTGGTATAGTAATGGCTTCATTGCTCTATACAACCTATTGTTTATTGTCTATATTTTCAACTATATATTGATGAACATCTCCATTTATGGGACACAATTACGTACATTTGACGGAATTACAAAGATTGAGAATTCAGTTGAATTTGTGTTTCCAATTTGAATTGTCATAATTTTATTTTTAATTCAAACAATCAAATTTAAACAGAGTTAAATTTAGAAATACACACTGATGGTCAAAAAACAATATCTTCTAAAATTTCCAGAGTTAAATTTAGAAATACACACTGATGGTCAAACAACAATATCTTCTAAAATTTCCAGCAATCTGATTAAAACAAAGATTTCCTTGTCTTGAGGTACCAAATATTAGATGCCATCTCAGGTATAATAAAAACAAAACCAAATATAGATCTGTTTTTGATCAGATTGAAACAATCAGTTGATTTGATAGCTGGATTAAAGATAAACAGAAAAGCTGTAAATTCTGTGTTGTGTATTTTAATCTAATCATTGATAAGATTCCAAATATGTTTTTGCTGGTCGAAGCTTTCATAACATGCCTTAGGGGTTATTTTAGAATTCAATTTGCAATACAAGAAAAAAAAAATGTTATTCTTATTTCCTAATTTTTATGCAATCTGTTTTGTGAAAAATATTAAAGTCCTTTTTTGTGATTGATATTATTTATAATTGTGATGATATAAACCAGCCAAAATTATTTTTATCTATTGATTCAAATCTCTAGTTTTCAACAGTGTTGTCTCACGGCTTACATTTTCATATATATATTGTCTTTGCAATAAAAATTGTCACTTTTTTTATTAATCGTATGTATGGGTATTTTTCAAATTATCAAAGTTGCCGCGCAAAGATTTTGAAATGAAGAGCTCTCTAAAGAACAAAGAAGTTCTTTTGTTCTGTTCCGACTGGTATAATAAAGACAAGCATACGCCATACAGGGTGCTACAAGGGATATTATAACACATAACACTGCGAGGAGTATGGCTCTTATATCGAATTCGAACTATAGTCCACGATGTCTCTTGCCAAGCTCTCTACCCTACAACACTACAGAGGGTGAACCATACCGGTAAATCCTGATGAATTTTCTTAGGCAACACTGGGATAAAACATGTGACCCCCATATTAGCGAGCGAACGCCTTAGGCTGAGCGACTGCGGCTAAAAAAAAGTGAGAAGACTCTAAACCTATTTGAATTATGTTATTAATAAACTATTGAATTAGGATTAATCTGATATGTTAATCAGAGACCGGAAAAGCCCTACCCCATTATAGGGACTATCCCCATTTGAACAGTTTCAAGCTAATTAATCGATTGCCGAACATATATAATAGCAAACTGATCCCGCAGTGAATATTCGCTTGGCCGCTACAATCACTGATAAGCATGACATCGACGAGGCTTAATGAGTACGGCATATTAACTTTTTAACTCCGACAAATTAAATTCTCAAACATTTTTTTGAGGTAAAAGAAAAATAAATAAAGACGTTTGGAGTTAAAAAATATTTCCTATTTAGTGTAAATGGGTATTAAAACGAATAAAATGCATCATTTTGCCCGAAGCAGTTAGGTGTGAAGTAAACATTGCACGAGCCGTTGAGCCAATGACTAACGGCGCGTGCAGTCAACGTACCTGTTGTGAACTGTCGTCTGTTACAGAGATATTTCGTAAGTAATTCTCTGTGAAACAGATTGATATAATAGGTGTATGAAATAAAAGTTAGGTTTTATCCAGATACAGTATAATACAGCTTTTGGCACCGGTCAACATTTCCAGATAAAGACAGACGGGCTTAACTTGTTTGAAAACGAATCACATATCAGCAAAAGAAACATCCGGTTGGGGGTGTTACTCTGAATAGATGTATTGCATTTATTTGTGACATGTACAGCTTTACGTGAGCAATAAGGCTCCTTCCAAAACAGAATTGAACTCAGGAAATTGTTTTCATGTAACTCATGCTGCACGTGCTGTTCACCGGGACCAGTCCTATAAAATGCACCCCATACCCGGTTGAATCATTCACACTACAACGTCAGCAGCATGTCACGACTCACGACAGTGAACCAGGCGTTTGGAAGACTCGATGCTGCCCACACTGCCCAAACTGTTGCCAATCACTTCCAGGTCCGTTGTCAACATACTGTTCACAAAAAATTGATTTGATCCATTTAGTAAGCAGTTTTCTAGAATGATTTGATTAAATGCCTATCTGATTTTGAAATCGTACTGACGTTTTTGTTTTTACTGTTTTGTATATATTGAGTTAGTTGCTCGGCCCTAAGGTGGAGAATTCTAAAGGCCTTTGACGCAAAATTCAGCTGTTTTATCCACCAAATCAAACCAAATGTCTATATTATACCTTAGCATTGGCTATATCCGTGCCGACCAAATAGTAACTCGAGAACGGATCCAGAAGTATTGATTTTCGTAGATGATTTCCGCTGTATGTTTCCGATGAAATGGAAATGTAATCTTTTGATTTTCTAAAAGAAACATTATCATATGAAAATGCAATTAAATTACACACAAAGCTGCAATTTACAAAACTAAATGACAAATGTCGGAGTTGGAATATATATTTACATCCCACTTCTACTCGTTGCCACTGGCAACCTTTGATGAAACTGTCCTGTTCATTTCCAATACATGGATAAAAGTAGCCGTGTATCAGAAATGAACAGTACTCTGTTCCAAAGTGTACTGTTCATTTCTGATACACGGCTACTTTTAGACGGTCATAGAAACTTACCAAGCAACAAGAAGCGGACGTTTAGTCCGACCCAGATCGCAATGATATCCAGTGTCATACTGCACGAAGCTCATGTACATGAGACAACTAGTCAAAATCATAGTAACAAAACAAACCGGTAGGAACTACATGGCAGTGCAAAAATTTATACAATGACATTAAATTAACGTAACAACATATTACGAAAACAGTTATTATACATATCAATTGGCATCTATTCCCTAATTTGGTTTGATTTATATTAATATGCAAAACATATGAATTTTAATACTGAATAATTATTTTAACTACTTGTGGTGATAGAAGGTGGGGTTCTCTTGCTGGACACTTCACAAGCTTTGAATATGAGCAGGATAAAACAAAAACCGCGTAGAAAGTCATAAACTTTATTACAAATAAATTTCAACGGACGAACCATCCACCGATGCATACTTTCACCAGGAATGACCCGCATTTCCTTTACACTACATTTAATATCACCACAGTCCTCTACGCCATAGACAAGTAGTTTTGACGATGTGGTCTAAACAAACACGTGGCTGTATTAAGCTTGGGGTGTCACAACAAGACGCACGTGTAAATTCTACCATGAAATGTAACGTGAGGCACAGAAAGGGATAAATGAAAGAGCAGAAAGTATTTGTCACTTTTCGGTTGAAACGACTCGATAATAAATACTATTTTTCACATTTTGCTTCACAATACTCGATAGAAATGTGATGTAAGTAACTTATTAGCACCTTTCCTCGGTGTATCGGTGAATATCAGGACAGTTTTGGTCGTGGGCCGCCTCGGCTCCGCCTCGGCTGAGCCCCCGACCAAAACTGTCCTGATATTCACCGATACACCTCGGAAAGTGTGCTAATAACTATTACTTAAAATACAAATGATCATTTTAGTACAGAATTTGTCGAAACGCAACATCTAATGAAACAATTAAGAATTAAAAACTAGATAGTAAGACCAGTGAAAAAAGGCTGTTTGATATTCCATATTACTCGTTATGTTTTATAAACAGATTTTTTTCTTTCTTTTTTTTTCATTACACCCTCAAACAGCTTTCCCGGAAAATCAGGTTCTACGCACTAATATAAAAGATATTGCGCTTCGTACAGATAAGTTTAGCAAAACCAAAACGGTAATATAAATAATGTTAATAGATAACCTCCCTACATCATACATGCATATATATCAGAACATGATTACACTCACGATCTAAGTAGTTCAATTTAAGAGTATAAGACATTAGTTAGGTTCCAATTTCTTGATGATTTAGAATTCAAAATAATTTGAATATTGGCTGCGATGCACTAAATGAAATGAAAGCTTGATTATATTTGAAACTATATTTACTTCTAAACCGTTGGATGTTAATTCGGCGCAGATAGAATAAAATTGAATTAATTCGTGGTATTCCAGTTATCATTTAAATGCTGGCTCCATGTCTGTAGACACATGCCAAGGTTATATTGTGATATAAAATGGTGTGAGTTAGTAGTATTATTGATATGACCGTGGCACCGTGGGGGATTATATGTGTCATTGGAATGAATTGGCATGACAATGTTATATATAAAAATGTATAAAATGTTTTTTCGCCATATTAAGTTTTATAAATTGAAATAAAGTTTATAATAATATGATAATTATTAACAATAATTATATCTCTACAATTTCTTCTCATTATTATATAATAAAAGAAATCAAAATCTGGCCCACGACAAAAATATGCACATGTATATAATTAACAATCTTTATACTTTCTTAATGCGATGCAGGGGTGTCGGTATAGTATTAGAAGGATATCTGCTATTGGTCAGCATTAACCAAATATTGTTTATACATGGATATTATCTTCTTATATTTCCATATGTTTTCTTTGCTTGATAATGACTGGAGAAGCCTAGTTGAAACGTCGGTCTGTAATAAGCAGTAATTTCATTCCATAGAAATGTGATCTGTACATGTAATTTTACAAACTTTAATCAACTGGGAATGTTGTAATAAGTAAAAGGTATAATAACTATTACTGAAGGTTGGTGTGCTTACAAAGTGCATGTATGAAGGGGTATTTTTATGAGGTATGTTCCGGTAACAAATCAGGGAATGAAAGAACCCATTACATTATCGAATGGCACCTACAATAGAAAACAGTTCCTTCCGTTTTATCTTTCGTATGTATTTCAACATGGTCTAACGGCTTTGTTATGTAATCCGGAAATGTAATTGATCGACCCCATATTAACCTTCCAATCAAATCCTGTGATGCGAAAAAAATCCACTAAACGTTTACCCATAGTATACAAACGCTCTTTAATGAGGGCCCACCTGCGCAGTTATATCTTATTTCAGTATACAATTTTCAGAAAAACACCCATTATATCTTTACGTAAATGATATTAAATATGATAAATTATAGCGAATTAAAATCATATAATAATACAACCGCTCTATATGGGGTTCAAATTTGTTTCTTCACCATTGATAAACCACAGTAAGAAATTTAATCTGTATCATATTTATTGAAGCAGGTCAAGCAAAAGGAAATTTCTATTGAGAATATAATACAGATATCTATGTTCTACATCACCGATTTTTAACGTTTGTCTGCCATCACTTTTTAAAAGAAAAGACAAACATTTTGTATGAACCACTTACATCCTGCGATATCAATTCCTACGAAATCAACGTAAAATAAAGCTATTTAGCACACACCCTGTCGCCACTTGTATATCCGATTCAGTCAAGAAAATACATTGAGTAGGGTCGCATGTCCAACCTGGAGGGTTTTCTCCGGGTCCTCCCCCCCCCTATCTCTCTCTCTCTCTCTCTCTCTTTCTCATTTAAATAAAATAAAAAAGCACTTTGTTAAGCACACATTTCTATATTGCGAAACATTCTGACCTTACTTGAACTCATATATGAGCGCTAGTCGTTAATTTATTTTGATGCCAGAAAAATCTGTAGCAATTAATAGCAATTCACAACGCAATTTTTTGCACACATGGTGAATGGCTTTGTTACACAAAACTGTGTAAGCGGAATCAAACAACATCCCTTTAAGAAAAACAATTTTACGAACCGATTCCGCGTTTCATAACAAATATATCAACTAAGATAAGATAGATTAGAAGTAACAAATATATCAACTAAGATAAGATAGATTAGAAGTTACAAGTTAGTTTTTTTGTGGATAAATACTATTACTGTTTCTATTCTATTTTTATGTAGATAAAAGTTGGCATCGTTCCTACTTTCTATTTCGACCTCTTTTCTCGATCTGATCCCAAATGAAGCCAAGAAGACCCCTCTATATTGTTCCAATCCAACAGCATTATTTTCCGTTGCCTAAAGCAACCCCATGAATAAAATATCATTGTTATTTCAGTCTAGATATGATAATATTGTTAAATAAAAATGCTAAAAGAAACTTTTCCATGTACCCGAATATATTAAGCACACGATTTTCCCTCCATAATTACAAAGTTATACATTGGTCTGTTCAATTCTGTTACAAATCAATCACTTGATGTTTAGTTCATACGGCTGTTTTCCTAAAGCTTAATCCCTCGAATTAATCTTAAATGGTTTATTTCAAAGCGAGCCGCAATAGCAAAGTAATTGTTAGATGACATAATATAATAAATGATTCAGCCGTAGCATCCCACACACGGGACGTGAAACCTATTTTCAGAGAAAACTGTATCTTTAATGTAGCCTCAATCCAATGAGCCCAAGTGAAAGATATATATTTTAGCTTGAATGGGTCTAATCTAAAAAATACTAAAAGATTGATGCCAAAAAGATCACCTTCATCATAGTAATGGATTTATTTAATTGATAACATTGCATAAAATGCAGTAAAGTAGAAAATGTACAAAGAATCCCTATGTTCACAGTGTCGTTGATAATGACTTGGTTACGCCTAAAGCTCGGATTTCAAACCAAACTACTCTAATCAAAGGCTAGCTAGCATACATTTTTCTTTTTCAAGTGAATTTACATAATACCCGAACCGTACTGAAGATTTTCTTTTGTGTAACAATTCGGTTTTGTTGTCCGAAACATGCAAGAAAAACTCATAAACAGTGGGGTCCAGAACATGCGCTCAGTCTAATATTGATAGCTTGAAAATGCAGTTTCATTGGTACTCGATTCTATTAGTGGGTACTATTGTTCCAGCCTTCGCCTAACTGTGACAAATGTAGTGTGCGATGTCCGAGCTATTCACACCCCTTCCATATGTTCTCCCCGTGTTGAGAGAAAGTCACAAAGATAGTACATGTATATCTTTATAATTATATCTTGTGAGAGAGAGAGAGAGAGAGAATGGGGTTTAACGTCCACAAACCAGGTCATTTTGGGACTAACATATGGTTTCATTTTATTTCAATAATTCGCTTGCGCGTAGGGGTCTTTAGCAGTGGGAGGAAGCCGGAGTGCCCGGAGGAACCCACAAGGTTGAGAAGGCGCCCCTATCTCCATGCCACATACGCTCACACCAGGGCTCGAAACCACAGCCGCAAGCCAGAGGTGACCGGCCAGCTAGAGGTCGAAGCGCGGCATTCTGGACCACTAGGCCATCCCAAACCCCCATATCTTGTGAGAATTTTTATGCATCCTTAACACCATTCCCCACAACCAGCATTATCGACTTCAAACATGTTGCAGAATATACTCTTTACCACTTGTCCTAGGTTTGTTGTGACACATTGCGACCATGAGAAGACGAATACGTCGATACTCCAGCGATTTGTTCTTGTTTGGTTTGTAGCATTTGGGATTGAGATGACCGTATTGATTTTTTTTTCAGTAGGATTTTCTCATTTGGAATAAAGCATTATACAACATTCCGAAAAAGCTTATGCACACGATAGAGATCTTTTACCCTTCTCTCTCTGGAAACAGTGTCATTTTTGTCAAGGGTGTACCTGTCATAAAGTGAACGTGCCCAAGCACATCAGATGATGTTTGATAGATTCCTTAGCCAACAGTCACAAGCACAACAGGACATCAGGGGGGATCCAGAGGGGGGTGGGGGTGGGGGTGGGGGGTTGGGGCCTCCCCCCCCCCTGCTCAGCTACATAAAAAAATAATGCCTTGCATCAATGAAATTACATCACAAAATGATCCTACATCAGTATAAAAATGATTTCTATGTATAAAAAGCTCAATTTGGATGTATGCCTATGTAATTTAGAGACGATGATGACTGATTTCCGTAACAGAAACCTGGCAAACCCCCTCCTGCAAAAATTCCTGGATCCGCCCCTGGACATATTATGTAAACCCTAAAGCTCGGATTATCTAGTTTATGAAGATTTATTTAAAAAAGAAAAACAAATTGACAAAGTATCATTCATATGAATAGACACATCAACCCAAATAGCCTTTTGTTTGTTCTTGACAGTTTGAAACGCGAGAAGATTAATCTCCTCTGTAATGTCTGGTGAATGCTTTTAGCATTTCATTAATTAGTGGTAGACCTACCTATGCCAAAATATCAAGTCATTCTAAAACAGATAAACATAAAAATTGTCTGATTTGATATAAATATACTCCTATCGTGCATTCAGCTTCTAAAAAAATCTTTGCGGAACTAGCATCTGAAATAACAAAGTCGTTAGTGAAACAACTATAAATGGCTACATAAAAAATAAGTGCCAATAAAAAAAAGATCAAAATAGACGTAAAAAGCATTTGTATGTAATTCAAAATCAACAGTACATCATTTGGAATAACAGCATTTATATAATATCTGCTAGCAAAATACAACTTTTTTATATATTATTTGCTTGCATATCCTTTCAGATGCATTATGTAGAGTTGACAGTTCTCGCTATATAATGATCGTTAAATAATACAAATTTTGATGTTGATAATTTCAGTCTATAGCGTTAACTTTTATATAATGCATCTCCAATTAAAGTTTTCTTACGTAAGATGTTTTGATGTTATTATTGGCAAAAGGGACTTTGGTGCTGTAGATTTCTTCGCCAGGATGATAAACCCAATTTAATTTTAGTTCCGTATTAAAAGGATATCTCAAGTCTAAGATAGTCACTTAACTACTAGCTTTCACTTAAATATACGTAACTTCCTGTAAGTTAAGGGCAAGTGGTATCCAAAGGCACTGTTAAGTATCAAATTTTCCCTTAAAGTTAAGCTGCCTTAACTTTTAAGTGTTAGTCTTTAAATTCAAAGGCCAGTTTAAGTGAGAAATACCCACTTAACTTTAAGTGACTTATGTGAGGTACCTTAAAGTTAGGTGAGATTATAATGACTTCTTTTAATACTGTAGAAGCAGTCCCGTATTGGCGATTTTAAAAGATAGGGGATTCAGATTAAAACGAAGACAATGTCGCCGAGCGTAGCTGACCTTATATTTATTTTTTCGTCGTCAACTTTGATGTTGTAGTGCCATAATAGTTAAGGATATCTTTCCCCGATCATTTTATCACGTTATGTTGTCATATAATGAAATAAAATAAAACCAAGTACGAATAATCCAAACCGTTAGACAAAATTCGAAGTCCTAAAAAACGTTATAGACAAAATAGTGTTATCAGCAAATGGACTGTTCATCGTGTACAAAATACACAACAAACAGTAGTAACAGGTGTCCGGAAGAGTAAGCTTACCCGCCATAGCTGCATCCAAACTATTAGTCGAAATCTCGGTAAAATAGCGTGATTGGCCAATGGACTATCGGTATGCAAAATGCACGTGATGAACAGTGTCAACGATGTAGTAGACAGACATAATTAGGGAGATGATATACGAATTAAATATGTCTTGAATAATAGCCGAGAGAGACATGCTATATTTACCAATCAAATCAATATGACGGCTATAAAACTTTTTAAAGGATTTTATAAGTTTAGTGCGCAAGTATCCTTTAGTTGAAGCTTAGTTGACAAATGTTTCGATCTACTTAAAAAATCAGAATAAAAAGAACAAGCGCTCACGTAACGAATTAGCTGAGACACGAACACTCCATAAGTGATACAGGAATGTTACTACTAATAAATGGAAAGTTAACAATCGGAAAGTCAAAGTCAGCACGTTTATCATACAATTTAACACTCAGTCTATGGCAATTGCCAAAATCGAGACGCAGATCCAAGTAGGAAGCGTAATTGCCACTGTCAGTAGTATTTTTAATTTAAAGCTCATCAGGATATATTAATTCTACATAATCACTAAATTTAGGATTATTCAGCGATAGAATATCATCGATATACCTATAAGTACAATTAAAATGACTGACTAATCGTTTATTTGTTTTAACAAGTGTCTGTATGTATTCGGCTTCATAGGAATAGAGAAATAAATCAGCAAGCACGAGTGCACAGTTGATGCCCATGGGGATGCCAACCATTTGCTGATATATTCCCCCTTCAAATTCAATAAAGATGTTATCAATTAAGAAGTCCAACATCTGAATTATCTTGATGGCGGTGAATTTATTTTTGGAATCACTATGGTACTTAACGAAATATGAAGAATTATGATGACATTGCGTTATAGATTTCAGAAATTATTTATACTACCGCTAGAAGCAAGACATGATCTATTTTTCACAACTCATTTCCATATGTCCATAATCGGTACTATTCATTTCGGTAAATATAATGCAACATGAATATTTCGTACACACAATGTACCTTCAATGCCAGGCCTATCAAAATCTAAAATGGAGGTAGTTGCACAATATCTATGAATGTCTCAATTGATAGATTTATAAACAACACTGTATAATTTGTCCAGATGTTGTTTTCTATGCACGTTATATTGTTAAAGTTTACAATATCCATCATTATATTACCACTATTCATTGTAATCTATTGGAATGGATTTTTTTAAGTCTATGAAAACAGCTGTTCCGGCAAAGGATGCACACTATCATAATGTATCCTAAATCCTAAATTATAATCGTACTATTTTCATGGGTTACAATATAATATTTCGACCAACATTTTCCTTGTGATGTACACTAAGAATTTAATAGAGGATAGTGATGCTCTTAAGCGGGCATAATTTGCTTGCGATGTCAGAAATTCATGATTTGTGGCAGTGGAGGGTATTCCATAAATTGAACATTCATGCTTTTTGGCGAATGTGAGTATTCCATAATTTAAGTGTGCAGTTTTCACATAGCCAAGTATGTAAAATGCAACCTTTGAATACCGATTAAGGTAATACAGTCAGATAAATGGAAAAATTAGATATTTTTACTAAACTGTTAGAAAACCTTTGAATACGGACCCTGGAGACAAGTCTCTAATAAGGTTAATTCGAATATGACATTATTTAATTTATGTAATTTAAAATTCACTCCATTCAACCTTAAAAATGAGATGATCAGACTGCACCGAGGTTATTCAATACCAAACAGAACACTAAATAGGGAAAGCTTAGTATAATAGTAAGTGCAGGAGGGTTGCACCACACACAATCTTACACAAAAACAAATATACGGACAAGACATCATACTCAAAAACCACAAACATAAACAAATCAAAGAGAGTGAATGGATCCGGGGGCTAGCCGTAAGCGTCCACTGCGCTGTACAGTCCCGGGCCTGTGGTGACACAGACTTCACTCATATTTGAAAACAACTGGGAATGCAACCCAGAGAAATAATTATATAGTGTCAGCATGAGTCATGATCTATTATATGTTGCAAGAATTACGAATGCAAGCATATTGTTGTATAAATTTCGCTACACAAGTAACCACATAGTTAAATGTATCAGAAGTAGGCCTAGTTCAAAACCAAATCAACAAAAGGATTGAAGTATATAAATGCATCTAGGACAAACATTGCAATCGACACAGAAACAAAAACACAACTGAATACAAAGAAGCAAAGGAAAAGACTATCTAGGGAGACAGCCGTCTGCTGACTGAGTGGTGTGACGTGAATCTGCCGTAATAGTTGTTATGACGTCGTGGTTTAGAAGGTGCAATTTCCCGATAAAAGGGCGATAATCTAGATAAAATTACGTTAAAATATAAAAACTATTAGTTTTAAAGACCATGCAATTGTACAAACCATAGTATAATTATTATATAATGTCCCACGTAAGAAATGCAAAACAGGAATGCTAAAGAAATCGTAAGTTATTAGTGTATTCATAAAGGCCTAAAAATAAGGGCAATAATCCAGATAGGACTAGACATCTAGAAGCAATTTATATAGAATCATTATCCAATATGTAGTCAGTAATATCATTATAAGAAATGTAAAACTTATTATGTTGAAGAAATGGAAGTTTTGAAATTTCTTTCAAAATGCGTAATTGTGTACCACCTTTGGCCGTGCACTTAAAATTAAGAGTTTTTATTCGGGAAAGAAATAGTTCTTTATTGTTGCATATTTTTAAAAATCGTAATGCCTGTGAATAGAAAACATTATATAGTGTCGTATCTGGTATGTTACTATGAGCTGACGGGTATTTTACTACTTCAAAACCAAATTTGTCCGTTTTATCGAATATACCGACATTAAATTTATTATTAATTATATTGATGTCCAAGTCAAGGACAGATGCATTTATAGTGCCCGAATTTTCTTTATTTAATATAAGTTCAGGAGGATATATTTCATCTTTGTATTTATTGAAATTACCATTATCATTGATTGGTGTTATGTCATCAATGTAACGGAAGGTATAATTTAGACTTTTTGCTACCTTGTAATCTGTTTTTCTTTTATGGTCTTGAAAGTCGAATTCGTATTTATATAAATGTGCATTTGCCATAAATGGGGCGGGGTCAGTTCCCATTGGTAAACCAATAGTTTGTTGTATAATCTGATCCCCAACCTCAAATATGGCATTGTCAATGAGAAAATGTATAATATTTTGAAATTTTTCTTTATCGAAAACTACAGTATTGGCATTGCGCCGTTTTATGATCCATCTTGCATCTTGTGAGTAGATGGCCATCAGATTTCTGCCTTTTCCAAAAGCACCATTAAAGGCCTTATCCACGAACCAATCCAAATTCTTTTTAAGGTCTGCATGTTGTAGCATAGTATATAAAGTAGAAAAGTCGAAAGTTTCTATTGATTTTGCATTGTCTTTTTGATTGATTTTATCTAAAGTGTCTACTATTGGTTTATTTTTATCAATTACGAAAAAGCTATTAATCCCAGTATAATTGCGAAGTGTTTTGCACCAGATGGCATGTTGGGCCTGGCATAATTTAAGTCCTTTAGTAATAGTCACTGCTAGAGGTTTTGTCTGGCAGATGCTGGAGGAAATTATGTATCTGAATTTTACTGGATTTTTATGAAATTTAGGTATAGAATAAATATATGGAAGGGCATCTACTTTTACATTGTCTTTTATATCATTACTCCTGTTAAACGAATATTGATTTTGTAAAATATCTAGTTTAGATAATTCCGTAATACATTTATAAGTGTTATTATTGGTGTTAGGCCAAAGTCCAACTTCGGTAAGGATATTTTTAATATAGTACTTTTTACAGATAAAGGCAATGTTATTGCTGGCCTTATCGACAGGTGTTAGAACAAATTTCTCTTGAAGAGCAGAAAGGCATTCAGCTGCAGATGCATTTTTTAGGACTTCGGGTGGTGGATGTCTTGGGTTGTTTTTAATATGTTTGATTCTCTTTGATAAGAGGTCAAAAACAGTGTTTCTCCATTCTCCAAAAGATTCTATTGGTGCACGAAATTTATCTGACCAAGCTACTATGCATTTCCGGATTTCTGATTTTAGATTATTATGTAATTTTTTGAAGTTAGTTTTATTAGGTTGTTCTCGAAATTGTGGTCCAAAGCGAAATAGTTTTTTAAGATTATTGTCTTCAACAATATCGAAGTTTCCAGTCAGTACATGGTCGTGAAATTTATCTTTAAAAGGAGAGTTATGACATTGACATATTGTATTGTCGTAACTGTTAATAAATTCTTGAACGTTAAGGTTTGCTATAGTTTCATGGTAGTTAAATATTTTATTACGAATTGGAGGTAAAAATTTGTATACGACTGTAGGTGAAATTTTAGGAATAGTATCTGGTATGGATTTGATTACAGATCTATCTCGGAAAATTCTATTTAGTCCAATATCTTGTATATGTTTATCTGTAAAAAGTATTTTACATAAAATCTCGGATTTTTTCTTATGTACTTTATTTTGCTGTGCTGAATGTTTAGGTGAAAATTTACTATTTATCAAATCAGTAATAACATCGTAATATTGAGGAAGAAAGCTTTCATTAAGTTGATTAGAATAGATAATATCTTGTATGAGGACACCAAGTTTTTTAGCTGTTGATTTTTTCAAGGTATGTATAATTTGTCGAGCTAGATTATAACGGTCACACAAGGATATCAATTATCTTTTAAAACGTGTATTTTAAGGAAAGTTGTTTGTTTTATTCCCGAGATGAGGCCACCTCTGAAATAGCACTTAGAGGGAGAGGGAGGAATGGGGTTTAACGTCCACTCGACACAAACTAAGTCATTTCGGGACTAGAAATAGCACTTAGAATACTATCCTGCTCCACCCGTACTTTCAAATAGCCGGCACATCACATTTACAACTCATGGCGTGTGCCCGTATTTATATTTCCCAGTTGGTTCCACTCGTTATATTCAACTGATGGAAAACTAATGCTAAGTGCAGCTCTGGTACGTGCTTAATAGTGCACTATAAGGAAATTTATGACAAGTCCTTGCTAAATTGAATTTTGGCCGCGTCTTCCATCATTTGCTGTCAAAAATGCAACACATGCAATTAGTGTGTACGCAAGAGGTTTTTCACTCAGCAAAGAATAACCACATAATAATATTACTTTAATTTCAAAATGCCAATAGTTTTGTGTTGATATCTCTCATAGAGTAAATGATTTAATATATGTTCAAATATGATTTATTTCGTTTCAAAAAAAAGATTAAGCTTTCCAAAAACTGCAGCCGAAAGATTATATCGCCGTCTATTATAAATAGATGTACTAGCTGATCGAGGTCAACCGCCCTAAAATATTAGAATACTTCTCTATTCTCTAAGCTGTATACACCTATATGCGGTTGCTTTGTGAATACTATACTTTACCTAGTTGTACACAACACCGATGGATTCACAACAGTAACCATAAAATGAAACGGAGGGTTTTACTTTTAACATTTGTGTTGGGCTTCACTATAAACTTTGGATATTCAAAGGAAATTAGCAGAGAAAAGACACACGATGTAAAAGAAACAGAAACACGATTCCAATTAATAAGAGAAAATGGTGGCATTGATGGCAGTGAAGATGTAAGATCCATCGGTGCTGTGGACATTTCCGATAGCGACATTTCGGACATATTCAATGACCGAAAATTGAATCAAGGGAATTCAAATGATGAAAGCTTTGATATGATTAATGATGTGCAAACGAGGGACGGGTTAGAACTTCTGGATGATTTCCAATCGGAAAAATACGAATCTCCGAAATCGGTGATTGATACAATAGTAATAGATGACGATCGCGATGAAAACAAAATTAACGATCAGTCGGAAACACCATCCGACGTGGTACCAGCTGACGAGTTCGTTTTTGAACCAATCCGAATGCCAACTCATTTTAAGAGTTATGACTCAAATAATGATGGATTTATTGAAATCAAAGAACTAGTAGATGTTACAGGGGCGTCAGAAAATGTCCAAGCAGCCTTTGAGGCTTCTGATTTTGATAGTAAGTATTTGTCTTATAATAAAAATAATTGAAGGATACTGTAAGTATACATTCGAACACATCCTTCTTTGTTCGGACTATCTATAGTAATATTAATCCATAAGTTTTTTTATGCGATAAGAAATGAAATGAAATGGGGATTAACTGGTCTAATGAGGACGGTATTATTAATTTATTAAGTTAACTTGTGTTTACATTTGTGAGAATTATGCAGGTTGCACACCCTCGGACGTTATATAATGTTAAGTAAGAGAACTCGACAAATATAATAAACATTTAGAAAACACTTATAAAAGGTAAAAAAAATGAGTATAATTTAATTTAATTCGCAAATGTGACCGTCTCCAGACAGACCAGTTAGCTAAATATGCTCGTTATATATCCAACGCACTATTAAGGTTCTGGTATCAATTCTTGTGACTGACAGTTAAACAGAGGCGTTCATCTTGTCCGCAAGTTTACTACATGTATATGTCCATTGTAATATTTAAGTGTTCTGGAGCCCTCTACACCCCCACCCCACCCCAACATCTCCTCCCCATTACATCCTATAGTCTTTGCACTATTTTTCAAAATATCCATATCCAAATTTCATACGTGTTTCAGTGTCATTTAAACTATAATAAATAAGCGCAGGTGTTTAGCAGGGTAAACACATTTGCTACAAGTGTACTACGCAAACGAAAGTTTAGTATTATTTGGGTATTCTTGTAACCAAACATTTTAACAATCCGGTGTTTTATGGTGTAAGTGCCAATGTGCATTCTAAATAATAAGGTATTGATTAAACATACAAGCTACTACTACTACTTGGTGTTTAACGTCTGCTTCCACATAAGTGATATCGCAGACAAACATACAAGCTGACAGAAAGGGGCTTAAATAGTTACCACCCATTCTGAAGTGTAATAAAGACACTTTTCAAGTTAAAATGATGAAAAAACTTGAATTTGATATGCCTTCAACTTGACACAAAGTCTTCATTGTATAACATGTAGTCGTCAGCTTATAAATTATAATAGAGGTATACAAATGTTTTTTTTTTTTATTAAATTCATTTTGCCCATGATTCATTTTTAGAAATATTTTGGTGTTATAAAAATCTAAGTTTTCGTAAATTAAGATCAAGTCATACCTCAATAAAATTAATGACTAGAGCAGTTCAGTATTCATTATCCGTTATCCATGATTTGCGGTATAAGTTTTGTATTTAAAGGGCCAATCCCGATAACTTTCTGAGGAATAAAACTGCTTAATTTTGTCTTAATATCCTTTAAAACCCATTACCTAAGGCTTTTTTTTTTTTTTTATAAACATATTTTATTCACTATAAATGAATGGGAAATTGGGGAACAGGCAAAATGCCTATGTCACTCAGACCCCTATCCCTATTTACAATGATAAATTATACTATAATAATAAAAAGCAGTATATATATACAACCCTTACTTAGTTGAATACACCTAAAGTATTATAGGCTGACCAACTAACACGATATTTGTGATACGCTTGTAAATAACTTAAACCTGACAGTCTTCATCTGGAAATGGAGACCGTTGTATCATGCAGTATCTTAATAAAACCAGACTATTTTCTATAAAAATAATATGTAGGTGAAATTTACCTTTTGTTATCAAGTACAGTACATGGGCCATTCACTGTATAGACCTCTCAAGGAACGGGAATCGATTATCAGGTCATCCAATGAAAAAATTGACCCGAAATCTTAAAAGGGTTACGTGTCCAGATAAGCAGTGTTGACGTTCACGTCCAAACGACTCAATATTTTGAGCTGAAATTTTCAGACAAGGTAAATACACCATGCCTCTATATTTTGGTCCATAAATTTTATAAACTCTCGGACTTTAATTTTTCAGACTCTGTTCTTATCGGGATTGTCCCTTTAAAGTTTATGGGATATTTGGCTGCTATATAATTCACCATTTCTAGTGCAAATAAATATTTGAGGAATTTTTCTTCGTTAATTAAGATGACCTGACAAAACGAATAATAAATTTAACGAAATTCAGACCGGACTAATCGTGGAGTAAGGGTTATGATTTTATTTAGACGTTTGAACTCTGATCTGAGTTTTCATGGTTAAGACATATGATTTGATCTTTCAAAGTAAGAAATCTGAATTGATTTTCGAGACTAAACAACTATGGTTTGATCTTTCTGGACTAAAAACTATGGTTTGATCTTTCTGGACTAAGATCTATGGTTTGGTCATTCTTGACTAAGAACTATGGGTTGATCTTTAGAAAAAGACCTGCGATTTGACATTTCGTATAATAAGGTATTGTGTGTGTGTGACAAACACAATTTTGCGGCGAACACGCACTATGTTGCATATTTTGTATCCATGTGATGCTTCGCAACCAAATTACTACTTATACAAACATCCCATCTTGATGTGTTTGCCTTTGCACTCATTTATGAGAGGTATGTCACTTCATATCTTTCAAAAGTTTGGGAGGGTTCCAGGGGTGGATTGGGCCGTCGGGCGTTCGGGGGCGATCGCCCCCGGTTGAACAAAAAATGAAAAAAAAAATTCTTTTGTCTAATTCGTCTAAAAAAAAACCTTTTCTGCTGAACATTATATTGGAAGGGGGGGGGGATTGGGCCGGCCATGGAGCGATGATGATCATGTTGTATGTGGCCGGTGGCTTTAACGGACCTCCACGCCATCACTTGAGTCTGGAATGGGCTGGTATAATAGACTTTCTGGGCCGGGTGTGGTAGGTGTGGGTCCGAATTCGGAATCATTGGGAATTCCGAATTTCATCGGATTCATCGGTCAAATGGTCAAAATTTACTCAACTAGTCCCTTTTTTACCCAGTTAAATTCTCTTGACTCTTGACGATACAATGATAAGACGATAATTAATAATATGACATATATATCATAATTTCACAGGTTAATGGTTGTAAATTACTTGCCGGTCGGGATATATTATTTGACAGAGATTATATTCAGATATGCCACCAAATCGCATAGTTGGGGTTCATTTTTCAAAAATTTTCCAGGGGTTGCGCGGTCAGTAAAAGGGGCCGATCCGACACGGAAACCCAGGCCGGTTTCCGGCCCCAATCCGCCCCTAGAGGGCTCTCATATTTTTTTTTCTTTCTGCAACACTGAAGCCCCACCACGTCAACATGAAGGGTAAATACAGATCTTAAGACTACATAATCGAAACATATTATTGTTTTTTTTATGAAAGCCCATTTTGATCCAAATTTATGCAAATCAATCAATTTTTGACATAAGTTATGACTATTTAATTTTGGCTTCACACCAACCTTTGTATATGCCTTGCATAAATAAGATAATAATAAGTCAACTCATAAATTCATCAATAACACACCCTAGAATGTTTGTAGTAAAATCTGAATTTCTCAGCTCTGACTGACACCCTTAAATATTTAGGATGCAGTCTTATCCCAGTTCTTCTAAATATAATATTCAGAGCATAATAACCATACAATATGGAGCGGAATTCGCGACATAATTCAAACTCTTTACCGGGTAACACTGGTAATATGCTTATTTCAATTATGCATGTCACATAGCTTTTCCAATTCGTTAAATTATTCATAGAAATGCTACGTTAAACGATATACTCGAGTCTATAATAACAAGCCCTGTTTATAATACAAAGTAAGTTGCAATATACCTATTTTTTTGATTTTGCGATAACTCTAATCTTTATCCTAGATCAGCATGGACAGATATCTGATTTTTTACTGAATGACAACTTATGTTAAATCTGTGGTTACCTATCGAATCATCTGAATATAAAAGTAAGCTAATATAATTTGAATTTATGTAGCGTTGGGTTTACTTAGTTTGTGATTTAGTTAAAATTTCGTCTTTTGAGTATGTGAAAAAAATGCTTTCTTATATTGCCATTGATGTGAATACACACAGCAGACTTAGTTTTAAGAAAAAAAAGCAGAATTTGTGTTTACATTCCGTAATACTTTGCATTAATTTTAAACAAGCTTGTGTCAATAAATTGGTGAACAAAGCTTTTATAACCAGCAACTAAATCGAAGGACGACAACTCAGTCATGGCGGATTTTCAATAATCATGGTTAATTAATTAAATAACGGAAAAGTATTTGTTTATTTAGCAAGTGAAAATTACACAGGGCGGTACCATGGAGACGGCCTTGGTTTCGCAGGGAACCCGTCGATGAAAGTAGTAAATCAAGCATCAATGTGCAAAAAAAAAGGCTAAAGTAACACTCTAATATTTCAAAGTCAAAATGCAGTATAAAACTCTTCCGACCGTCCCTGTAGTTCACTTCATCTGCAGTGTCAAAACATCATTAGCGGCATACCTAACATGGAATCCATACTGTTTCTATTTGCAAAGCTGTTCTCGTGAGATTGCGAACTTTCTCAACACTAATGTGGGTGGCATATTGTGTTCCACATATTTATATTCTTTAATCTTAATATATCAGGGATTTTTAGCATTCTCTGCAGTGATGTAATGGGTGTGTAGAGGATTATTGAGAAATTCTAGTTGTTTTAGTATAATACATGTCAACATGCCCCCGTCATTATCATGATGGTTGTATTTACCAAACGATTATAGACCTACCTCTTTCAATTTATACATTATCATGATTAACATTAATACTGATTAAATCCGGACTGCCTTTCATTTCATTTTTTACAGTTTATATTATGTTGTCTTTGTCTCCACAACTTAATCATCTGGGAGATATATTAAAGAATATAAAAAAACCTATTTCCCTTGGTTTAGGAATTAGCCAGTGAGTGGTTTGTTTTTCGCGAACTTTTGTCGGGATGTACCCTGGGAGAATCAGGGCGCAACTCTGGACCACTAACCAGGAGAACAGAGCTTTTGACAAAATATCTACATGTATATCCCGCGTATGCAATTCACAGCACGTTAAAGATTCCCTAGCAATTTTCATGATTTTGGATGGGGCAGAAAAGTAAGGCATTGATTCTGAATCCATTTCATTTCATTTGTTTGTATCTCGATGACCGTTTTTTTAACTATAAATAGACGCCGTTTATCCTGCGAAAAATAAGGATATCCCAATGGACACAGAAAAACTACAGCTTATTTTCAGTTAATTGAGGTAGCAACTCACAACTTTTACTGACAAACTTTTACAAGATGAAAATACCTCTTCCATAAAATGAATTCTACATTCAAATACCACCAATTCGCAGATAAGAATCACAAACATAGCTATGCATTTAATAGTAGAGATATCATCTTGTACATAAATTATCTACAATGTTTAAATAAATGGACGGTTCTGGAAGTCGTATAATGCAAAGGCTTGCAAATTACAGCGCTTTTGGCAGCTTTATTTAACATTATCTTATATCCCACTTGGAATAGTTGAAATGATTTCCAATGATTTATTACTTGTGTGCACTAAAATTAGGAGGTTCTGAGTGTCAGAAACTATTATTGTAATTCCAACCTAGGTTGTACAAGACTTTAATAGAAACTCTGGTTGGATAATGAACACATGCATACGACATACTGCAGTCTGCCACGAGGAAAATTTTGGCTGGACAGCGACTATTTTACGTGTACGTCAGTGTGTATAGGGTACGTCGCGGTTTCGTCTCTTGTCCGGCCCTCCGTCCTGCACCACCTCGTTACGTGCACGTCAATGTGTATACGAGACCCCAGTTTTTCGTCTCTTGCCAGGCCCTCCGCCCTGATCCACTGACAAGGGTGAATCCACTAGATATTAAAGTTCCAATTTCACTTTTTCTAAGAAAGTCAAAATATAATTATTTCTATGTTTTTTGCTCAAAAGGTTGTCAACTCACTATTATACGATCATGGATAAAAAAATTTTGGGGTTAAAAAGGGTGACACTGGTTGATTGAGGAAATAGTTACTCAATTACCTACCTTGTTTTCCCATTCTTCTACATGGACGGCCATCTTCAAACGTTTGAATTTGAAGTTGAAAATGATATTTTTGCCAATTTCTCAACTGGCAATAGTGAATTATAGGATTAATAGGATTATTCTTTAACAAGGTAGGACTGTTTATAGGTTCAGTCTATTTTGGGGCTTTATTTTCATAAATTTTAAAAATATAACTTAAAAAAATGCTATTGGAACTTTAAACAAGATAATCGGTAACGAGTTTACAACACGACTATGATTGCGAGTAATATTCTCATATATATTTAACCCTGTTACCCAACCCATGGGATTTCTATCAGTCCATCGCCCAATTTCAACCGCCCAGGGATTTTTTGGTCGAATAACAAGAGCCCTTACTTTTAAAATATTGCACGGTCCGACTAGCTGTGACTGTAAATAAACATGATATTATTTTTGTGATCCTTAGACTTTTGGATATGGCGTGAAGGAATGTATCAACTGCCTTAAAGAAAGGGAGAGAAAATAATAGATGCATAATCTGGTGTCGAAAACTGACAGGACGAATATTTATACGAACATAATTGATTTCAAACACAGTTGGCGCGTTTCGTAATATTTTATGCAGCTAATAATCTTTTGTAGGCGCCAGACTTCTACTAGGTTATAAAGCAGCCACGATGGGGTCCGACCTTTAATTTTTTCTATGATGAATGAATAATTCATCTGAGATAAACGGGAATAAAGTAACATTTTCAATTGCCAAAACCGAATATAAATATAGATTGTTTTTTCTTTTCTTAGCCAGAAGTTACTGACAAATAATGTAAGAAAGAAACAGACATTGTGTCAGTTGGTTGAGTTTAGATTTTATACGCCATTATTTTATGTGTGGGTATTGTTGTGACCTGTTGGTCTCCTCCAGAACATTTACCATTATAATGGTGGGCATGGGCGTCACACATGGGGGGGGGCAATGGTGTCCGACCCCCTAATTGTTTTCCTGGGGGGGGGGGGCTGAATATACTTGGACCCGCCCCCTCCCCCAAAAATTTTTAAAAAATCGCAAAATAAAGTGTCCGAAATCTAATAAAACACTAATTTTAAGACTGGAATAGCAGTAAAACGCGTTTGCGGCCATCAAGTATTTCAAAATTTTCTTAGGGGTCCATACAAGGTCAGAAGATTGAAACTTTAAACAAAATTTATGGGGGTACACAATCTCAACCCCCACCTCCACCCCACCCGTTGGAGTGTGACCATCATATTGCGCTACATCGGCTGACAGATTGTCAACATCTTATATAATTTCATTTGTGGACCCCCCCCCCCCCACCACCAAAATATATTTCACGGCTACGCCCCTGATGGTGGGCAGGGTTATTTGTGATTATGTATGGTCTCAAACCCAACCATTTTTTGGCTTTAATTCTGGCTTACTATCCCTTTAAGGCAAAAGAGTAAAAACGTAAAATTTTAGTGTGTTATTAACAGAGTGTCAATAAATCATTTTATAATCATCTGCGTTTTAAGGAAGGTAAACCTAAAAAATGGCGTAGTATAATGGAAGTGACGAATAAAATTTATTATCGGTTTGTTGTAATTGAAAAAAAAATCGCAAAAAGATAATATTACATTACGGCATTTTTTTACTTAACAAATTATAAAACAGCCAATTTCAAATTCTCTTCCAATATCACCAGGTTCATCAACCAGCAAATCAAAGTTGAAAGGCGCATGATGTTATCATTTGTTAACGTATCTTGGTTTGATTTGAAAGTTTGTAAATAATCTTTATAATCTGATAGGTTTTTCTATGATGTTTCTCTCTGTTCTCCATCCACTGTGAAACCGTATTTACTACCCACATTCTGCTATACTGCTATTATTCTATGTTATTAGTATTAGGCCGACGCGGTGGTTCGGCGAGCAAGGCGCTGGTACGCTATCAAGGAGTACTTTGGTTCGAGAAAACTACTCAGAGTGGTTTCCCCTTGGTCTGGTGATTCGGACGGGACAAAAAGACGGGGTTCCGTGTACACATTTGCATGCACGTACACCCTGACCGTTCAAATTTGAACTAAGAGCGCCCCGTGTCTTCGCTGTCTGGGGAAAATCTACCCCATGACACACTGCGTGGCATATGCCTGTCTTCATTAACCTAGACCCTGTAGAAAAGTAGGACGTTAAGCCCCATTTCAATTCTAAACTGTTACTAAGGAACGTGTCTTTTCCATATCAATTCAAGGCAGCCGTTTTTATTATAATTCAACACTACATGTGTTCTTTGAATGACATTTAGTAATTGGAACATAATCAAATAACACCATAATTATTGTTTTTCCATAAAAGGTGTTTTATTTGGCTACATGTACTAGAATATTCCTAGAAGTAATAAGATCACGATGTCAACGATGAAAGCGATGATGGCGACTTTACGATGGAGACGGCGATATTTATAGAATCTCAGCCGATGATATGCAATGTCACGAAAATGTTTAAAGCGACAAAGTAACTACCAATTATTTAGCATCGAACAAAACAAAAAAACGTTTTTCTCAATAATAACCGATCTCCAATAGCTTTTTCCCATTATAAAGTCTAAAAATAAACCTTTTTAATGTATTGCCAACAAACTACCTAAATGAACTTTGTAACCCATTTCTTTCATGATTAGCAACGGTTGAAGTCATTATAGAGATAGATAAAAGATACTCTTCTTCATAACATATCAACAAAAATATATTCTGTTACCTTTTTTACACTCATTAGACCATTAAAAGTTAATATTCCTTACCCTTCACTTACTGTTATTTCAACCAAATAACCTTTGTTGATGATTTTCTTTGATTTTTTGACTGTCTTTACAAAATTCTCCAAAAAAAATGATATGTTTTAACAGAATGTCATAGAATCCTTTTTTTTCTACCATAAGTTTTATTTTCAATTACAAACCTGTATCGACAAGTTCCTTTGATTTGTATGAATTCTCTCGAAAAAATAAAAAAAAATAGTATAATGTTACATCTTTGTAACAAAAGTGTATGCAAGCTTATATTATTATAACGGTTAACCAAGTGTCTCTGATTTTAATGGATTCCCTCAGAGCAGTGTTGACTCGAGTTCAACAAGAACAATATATTCGATAGATTACAACCTTTTAACAATATTAACCCCTTTGAGAGCTACGGTGATTTGTTCTTAGAGTAAGGTTGTCCATTCATAGTGTACTAAAAATAGACGCTCTATCCGCTAACTCCCATCCCGAATTGGTATTAATCACATTCGTCAAGTCGATCGAATGTCTCGAAAACCGTGTCCTTGTAACGTATCAGACTTATCAGTCCTTATTCGAAAAGGGGGGGGGGTCACATATGATGTATGCCCGTCTTCTTAGGACGTCGGACCTCATGTTATTTCATTTTGTCATTATTATATACAAAGTAGTAGACAAGGTGATGGGGGCTGGGGTATGGCCGCGCGTTCCCTTTTACTCAAGAGACAGAAACAAGGTTTAAATACTAATCAATTTGACACAAATCTGTTTTAAATCTATGGTAATTAACCTGGTGATCTATTTGTTCTGGAATTCAGGCATCGCCACGCTTATTGATCTTTTGTTACTACATGTTTATTTTTGTTAGCTGTGTAGGTAACACGACTTGAAGTAATCCATACACAAAATACACACGTCATGGAACACGTCAAAGCAAAGTATTAGATTATGTTGAACTAATGAGTTATTAAGAAGATCCACACGAATAAATTCTCATCTAAGCGGAGGAATCGGAAGTTGCTGCTTTAAAATTAAACTCCAATAAAAACTTGTTTAAAATGTACGCCCCTTAAAGACATTAAAAGCACTAAACGTGAAAAAACCTCTTTTATTTATCCCTTTTCTTTTAAAAGTCACCATTATGTAATTCTGTATACAAAGCCTTATAATGGATATACGTACTTAGGCTTGATTGGATAGCCGCGATCTTCAAGTTTTTAATAATTTATTTTCAAATAGTGTATCATAGTAATGAGGTGATAAGTAGCTGTCGGATGGACTATGAACACTAACTACTTCCAAGTATTTCGGTACCCTAAATGCAGTTCGTCTGTTTATAGCAACAAATCATTTCCCCTTTTGAATTTTATATAGAATCGAAAAAGAATGTTTAAATGTATCCATGATATACAGGCGCGGATCCAGGATTTTTTGCAGGGGGGGGGGGTCTAGGTTTGATAATTGCTTAACTAGGGCGCTCAACCAATTAACGGGGGTTTTAGGGGCCCTCCCCCAGAAAGATTTGGTAAATTAGATTCAATTTGGTGCATTCTGACGTATTTCCGGAAGGTAAATTCCAAAATTACAGGTCTAAATATTGCCAATAAAATCGCATGAAAAATTTTCAAGTCTGAGCAGGGGGGGGGGGGGGGGTCCGGACCCCTGGACCCCCCCCCCCCGGATCCGCGCCTGATATATTTTGAGGATGAATAATTGGGAAGTAATCAGCCACTGGATTGTAGAAATCGCCTTTCGAAAATGATATCATCGCCTGTAGATTCCTTTGACCAATGTCTACCCCTTCAAAATGATAGTTTTGTGATTGTGACATGTAGCACATTTTAAGGTTGTAATGATTAAGATCTTCTGAGTGTCCAGAAAAATGTTATATACTCAAATGTGTCAAAGATTTACCATGGCCAGGGCCCTGTTTCACGAAATTTTAACTTAAGATAAAATCCAATTTTAGTAGATACTTCAATTTTGATTGGCTAAGCACTAAAATCAGTCTAATATTATCCAATCAAATTACTAAAATTGGGATCTTATCTTAGTTAAAATTTCGTGAAATAGGCCCCTGAGCATTACTGGTCCGGGATCAAATGACACAGCATTACTAGTCAGGGGTTATCGCCCTTTAATTACAAAAAAAGAAACATAAAAAGAAATCCAAAGAGAAAGAGAGAACTAGGTCATTTCGGGACTAAAGTAGGGCGTCTATGAGGGGAGCAAATTTTGAAAATTTGAGGTCATTGCTGAGAGCAAATTCTTGTAAATAAGAAGATCGGAAATGGCAAGGAATCTGGAGATCTGTCTCTGAGCGGACGATGTCCACTGAGAGTTTCTATCGGGCCTATATGTAGCTGCAATATGAAAATACCTGCTTTTAAAACATACACAATATTAGTTTGAACTGATCACCCATTATCGCTAAATTCTACTTGAAAATAGTGTTGAGTAATTATAAATTTGTGTCAAATATAGTGAGGAATGATTTTTTTGGCGGAAAATAAAGAATCGCAATGAAAAAATGGAAGGTTGGGGTTCTAAAACAGCCTGAGAACAGAGATGGGGAAGAGCGGTGTTTTATTGTATTTTCATAGGTTAGACAGGGGACTAAGCCTACAGGCGGGGAATCGAAATCTCGTGATTTTACGCAATGACAGATCTTATGATGTAAAACACATGCGTTAAACCATTCGACCATCCGCGACCCCCCCCCCCCCCCCCAACACCCCAGAAATGAAATAGTGTTTAATTATGAAGACGGGAATGCGCCATGTAGTGTCAGGTCTTTGTGCAATACGCCAACGGCTACACAGATGGACCTCGATTTTCACAAAATCCGAACGACTAGACATCATTCCTTATGAAACATCCCCTCTTACACAGGCGCGGATCCGGGGGGGGGGGGGGGGGGGGGTCCGCCCCCCCCCTCCACACACACACACACACACTGCTCAGGCTTGAAAATTTTTTATGCGATTTTATTGGCGATTTTTAGACCTGTAATTTTGGAATTTACCTTCCGGAAATACGTCAGAATGCACCAAATTTAATCTAATTTACCAAATTTTTTCTGGGGGAAACCCCCCGTTAATTACTTGAGCGCCTTAGTTAAGCAATTATCAAACCTAGACCCCCCTCTGCAAAAAATCCAGGATCCGCGCCTGTTGCACCACTTCTACGGACAATGAGCCTCGTTTTTCACAAAATCCGAATGACTAGACGTTGATCCGTTGTCAAACATTCCCTCTTGCACCACTTCTAAGGACAATTCGAGCTGGAAAATCCCATTAACATACCAGAAAAAACTAAACTACATGACAAAATGGTATGAGTATAAAGGAAATTAAAATACATATTTGTATCATTTATCTTTTCAGGGAATGGTAAAATAGATAAAAACGAATTTGCAAATGCTCCCTGGGATTTGACAGGATCTTGACAGCAAGAGAAAATCAGAAAAGGAAACCATTTTGATGAAGCCTTGTGATGTAGTTCAGAGAGATCGGATTCGTCTGAATTAAGATCTGTTTATCTATAATTTAATAAGACAAACGCGATAAATAGATTAGTTATTTTTATTCACCATATCGTATAGAATTAATGGCATATATATTACTATAAAGAAAACTTTAAAACGCTTTCGGGTATTAATCATCATTCTTTGTTCATAATTAAGAACTTTTTAAAAGTTGATCTTTTCAATTTTAAAACGTCTTTTACGATTTTATGTTTGTCTAATAGAATGATTATCAAATGGTTTATGTCCAAGAATATTAAATTTATAGATATAAATAAGGATATAATCTGATATCTCCGACTAAGTTAACGTGATTCTCAAAGATAAATCGATTCCATTAATAAAACCGTGATAGACCTATTTTCAATTTTTCGCAAAAAACCATTGATTTGTTTCAGGGGAATGATAACCATGTAATTTGTCAAATCGACACAAATTTGCGTGTGTGGGTCCACAACAGTGGGAGGAAGCCGGGGACACGAAGACAAGTATCGAGGTCCTTGTCACGTAAAACCACACAACTTGGCTCAATGACAGACCTTCTTATGTAAAGAACACGGACCGGGTAGAGCCATGAAAATTTGAAGCCCGATTCCGACTTGTCAGGGGTAACACCTGCAAAGCAAAATTATCCCCCGCCCCGGCAATGCACACGCCGTGACCTGCAAAACATAACTGTCTGGGATTTTGTAGCCCGGTCCCATTTTTGTCAGAAGGACAGACAGGAATATGTGTCTAGCGTCTGCTGCAGTTCACGTAAAGGGTACGGATTGGCTGTAAAATTAACAGATGTTATAACACACAGGTGAAATACAATGGTATCTTGGTGGAGAAGCCACATTTAACATTGTACAGCCTCAATATTAAAGAAAATCTTAGTTCAGCTCTTAACATTACAGCCGCCCTGTACGTTCAGGAACGGCGCATTGACTCCTTGTCGAAAGTTTTTCAGTTCCCAGTAAAAACGTTTTCGACAAGGAGTCAATGGGCTAAGAAAATCTACGCTGTTATGGACGTGTATGTTGGAGCAAATCTTACCATACAATGGGCCAAGTCCAGACCCCACATTGTGGGGTAGATCGGAATGATAACACTCGGGATACCGTGGATGGGTTTATCCCAACCATACCGCTATAGGAATCAGTTGCAAACTACAATATTGTAAAATAAATGGATCTCTATTAGGAATATAAGTCCAAAAATGGTCCATTTTCGCCAGAGGCGTGGTGACACATTATATTGCGTGAGGAACAAGATCCCGTTCAGGCACCAAAAACAATATTTGTATGTGTGTGCGGGTGGAGTGGTCGCGCCCCCCCCCCCCCCGCCCCAAGTGCCACTGGGAACATGCTGTCCCAACCGGGATAATAAAGACGGAGCGTAGCTGAAATTGCAAATGACACACAAAAACTTGGCGAGAAGACCGTAAAATTAACAAGACCAGAGTGAGGGGTATATTACGGAGAACTTACTAAGAATTATATAGGTCAAAGATGATTGAATTGAAATGAAATGGGTTTAACGTCCTACTGCTCTGCCTCAACTGGACCAAAGAAGACCGCATGCGCCATACAGTGTACTGGAAACGTTGCCTGGACAGCGGCGCTGTGGCCTACTTTTATCTCGAATTCCATCTACCAAGGGATCTTTTACGCATGCAAATGTGTACACGAAACCTCGATTTATCGTCCTTTCCGAGCGATAAACAGTTGTGCCTGTCAGACCTTCTGTCCTGCGCCACTAACAAAAGGAAACAACGCCGAGAACCATGATGAACCCACGACCTCCAGTCTAGCGAGTCAGCGCCTTACTAAATCACCGTGGCTCCCAGGTCAAAAATCAGACGGATGGTTTCAACTGGACTTTATTTGTTCATTTGTCTTATGGAATAACAGTGTGTCTATGTCTATATCATATTGTACTGCTATAAATCATGAGACTCTTGAGATAATATAACACACTTTTGTCTCACTATCCCCGTAATAAATAAAATAAGTAAATAAAACCCATAATACAAAGTGATAACTTGGACGTTTTTTTTCGGTTTTTAATTTTTCATTTCAATAATAAATAAATTAACAATACATATTTCATTTAAAAAAAAACAATAATAAACTATTAATTATACCAAACATAAAACCATGATTTCAAACCATTTAAAAACATAGAACACATACATTAATGTGAATGATGATCGAAACCCTAAACCAAAGATTTGTTGAAACACATAAAAGCTCGTTTTCCATGCGCACATTTTCAAGACAGATACGTCTAATACAAATGTAAGGGTGCCGTTTCCATGTTAGCTTTTGCGCTGCTTTTCCGTAGCTTTTTTATTACCGCGTTAAGCGTGCGCACGCACTGCACATGCATGTCCGAAATAGTGTATACTTTCGGTTAATAAAGCACTTTTCTTGCTGCTATTTCAACTTGCAAATAGCAGATAGTTTAGACATGCCGTTATTATAAAAAAGTGGCTACCGAGCGTAAACGATGTCGGGCTGCATGCTCTCAAGATTCAGAGGCGGATCCAGTGGGAGGCGCGCGCCCCTTCCCACCCCCCCTAATTTTTGACAGTGCCCTTTTTTTACTGCTGAAAGTGCCTTTTTTCAGACCCTAATATGTCCTCTCCAAACGTTTACTTAGACGAAAATATAAGCCAAATGACGGATAGGACAATAAACCATGTTTATAAATTTTAAATCAATTGGGTGATAGCTTTGACCTCTAGAGCACCGTGTATAAATTTAATGTTAAATCATAAATCTCATGACTGTATAATCCTCAGGATAATCCATACAGGATCTTCGTCTTATGAACATTAACACTGTGTATAAATGCAGTTGTGGATATGGACGACAATGTACAAACAAATGGAAGTATAACAGAAGGGGAAAACAATATGCGCACAAATGCCTTTAAACTAGTTTGTATTTTATATAAATATATAGATTATTCACAATTTTCACAATAAATGATATGATAACCACTGTCGAAGATGTCATTTTCTGATTTCAAACCAGGGGTTTCTCGGACGTTCGATGCTCACTTTGATATGGTTATCCTATGGTTTGAAATGCCTAAAATGGAATGAAATTGGGGGGGGGGGGTGTTAACGTCCTACTTTTCTGCACCAACTGTGCCAGTCTGTATGCTATGATGGGGGAAATTTGCCCGGGATCCTACTCTTATATCGAATTCCAACTGTCAAACACATGTGTACACGGGACCTCGTGTCATCCAAATTACTAGAAAGCTATCTTTGCAAGGCCCTTCACCCCGCCCCATTGACAAGGGGGAATCCCGCCGAATTGCCTAAAGGATCGTTACTAACAAAGGAAATCAAATATCTGACCTGTTTACTCAAAATAAAGTCTTTCATTTTTAATTCTACACCACACGTGGATCACTCTTTGTTTCAAGAGATAGAACTTGATGAATGTTTACACACAATTTCCTATTGAGCTGAACTACTGACACGGTGATATTTATGGTCATCTAAAGATGCATTATGTAAGAGTTAAATCTGTCTATAATAGGTCTTTATTCTGGCTTATCAGTATAGGTTGCCAGTCCAGCCTCGTGGGTTTTCTGCCGGTCCTCCTCCCCTCCCTATTGCTAAATTAAACCATATGTTAGTCCCGAAATGACCTAGTTTGTATCAAGTGGATGTTAACACCCCCTCTCCCTCTCTCTCTGTCTCTCTCTCTTTCTCTCCCTATCTCTCTCTCTCACCCACACACACACACCATCACACACGCGCGCACACACACTTTCAATGTTTTCATTTCGTTTCATTATCTAATTTTTGAACTACATATTATAACAAGAACGGACAACTCTTTATCTAAATCTTACATAATGCATCTTTAAAGCAAAGCAGTATCCCCATAATCAAATCGTATGCATTTAAGGTCCAGTATATTTACATATAAAAAAATCTTTAAGCGAAGCAGTCTCCCCATAATCAGAACGACTGCCTTAAGGTCCAGAATACTTACATAAAAATTTGTAAATGTTAAAATCAGACAAAAAATAAGGAAGAACCAATGACAAGACACTTATTGTTCCAACTTTCAGGAGTAAAATCCAGTTGTTTGACTGAAATACCCGGAGGATCCGTCGTATTTTGGGCTATCTGTAAATCTTTGAAGGCACGGCAATACTTCGTCGGAACCGAGAGCTACCAGGCTTAGTTCTCTATCAGAAAGTTCATTATTAAAGCATGCTTCGTTGCTGTACAGAGGATTAGGCTGAATTTCTAAATAATTCTAAGGAGAAAAGAAACAAACACAAGCTTCAATTAATTTCACCATTGAATAATTAATATCATAGAAAGCAAACAAAAGATAACACAAATTATCGTTGATTAATAAATATTATAGAAGAAAAGATAAGGACACACTATTAATTTCATCAATAATTAATCAATACACAATAAACAGTAAACTGACCATACACTGAGAGACAAAAGGTACTATTCATTATGTTCTTGTGTACTGAAGTTACTATCTTAGGATTCCCAGAATTATTTATTCCCGACCGAAAATTTACGAAAAAGTATATGTGTGCTCAACAATACAACTTGTATCCGGGATTACTAATATCGAGATAACGCGGTTAAATGACCTATCATAATATCTTTCTGTTTCTGTAACTCGCGATAACGACATTAAAAGAGTTTGGTATAGATACATTCTGTTGGAATTATCTGCCTTTAAAGGGATAATACAGCTTAGGATACCGTGCTCCATTTGCAGATGAAGACTGACGGGTTGAAATTGTTTGAAAACATATCACATATATTGAGTTAGTTAATCGGGCCTTAAGTAGATGATTTAAAGGGGTTTTAACACCACAAAATTAAACAGTTTTATTTAAAAAAATATTATTGGTATTGACCTTTTAATAGACTTCTTCGCATGTATCTTATATTCTACCACCTGGAGATGCCTAGTAATGTACACCACAATAAGGACGTATTATGGTTAATTTTAACGGGCATATTTTTAGTATTCTACATATTCGATGGCATCACTCAGATTGGATACCAAATGCCACGGTTCGAGGAACTATTCAAGGAGGTTTAACATATAATATGCCAGTTTATTATAACTTAAAACAAATATGTATTAATAACACATTACACTGTAATAATATTGATTACTACAAATGGCTCATAAAATTCAAAGCTTAGTAAAATCTACTCAAGAAGAAATGTTATTTCTTTCTTAAAATTCATACAAGAATGTCGCGTTCATTTGACGTACCTTGTTATTCTTGTTATAATTCAACGTTAATCTCGGTGGTTAATCCCTAGACATATATTTACATACCATTCTTATTATAATTACAAATCGTTTAGTGTGACTACAAGCATACCCACGAGAAGACGTGGAAAAGATAATCGAAATGCTGATTTAATACTGTACGTTTATTCATTAAATGACTGATTTTCCCTTCCAGACGTCGGATCCCACCAGGCAGGTTGCTAATCAAAAATTACTTTATATGCAATGCGATTCAAGCATCGTCTAGTCCATACGTCGGAAACGTGTCGTCAAAAAGTGAGATCGGTCAAATTTTGATTTATATATCAGCAATTAAATTAAACTAATAAAACCAATGTCGCGATATCTCGACAATAAGTCGAACGCTAAAAATAGAAACGTTGTACTATTATTAACTCACCCTATCAATTGCACCTAATAATATAGTTTCCATTACATCACATAACTTGGCAAATGTTGGTCTTTTACGTGGATCTTCGTCCCAACAACTTCTCATTATATTGTATCTGAAATAAGTAAATATCACCAGTTATAAAAGAAATTATACTGTTTTTGTTTTCTTTGATAATTCGCTTGGTTTTGACGGATATCAATATTGACCTTGAGTGCTGAATCAACACCTTAAACCTTGTTAATCAAATCATTGATAACGACATAAGTATGTGTTTTAGTTTATTGACATATAACCCGTTACATTCCAAAACATCATAGAATGACAAACGCAACAAGCTAAATCAGAGAGATAGAGAGAGAGAGAGAGAGAGAGAGAGAGAGAGAGAGAGTTGGGTGTAACATCCACTCGACGCAAACTAGGTCATTTTAGGACTAACATATGCTTTTATTTCATTTCAATAATTCGCTTGCGCGTGGGGGTCTTTAGCAGTTGGGGAAAACCGGACGACACGGAGAAAACCCACGAGGTTGGGCAGGCGACCCTACTCTTTGTCGCACACAACCGGGGATTCCAAACCACGCCAGTTGACTCAATGACAGGCTTTATGATACAGTGTGCACGTGCTAACCATTCGCAACCCCACCCTTCCCCAAGCTAAACCAGAAAACAATGTATAAAACTCGGAAATATGTAACTAACCGAGTCGTATACCACAACCCCTACCTCGTCATCAGCAAAAAATTCCATAACGAGCACAACATGGCTTCATGTAGTGAGGTAAATTTTAAGCTTTACGGATTCCGCTCCGAACTTGGCTATTGAAGACGGGCATATGCCATACAGTGTGCTATGGGTGAAATTATGCCCGGACAGCGGCACTACGGTCTACTCTTATATCGAATTCCAACTATATATACACGAGACCTCGGTTTTTCGTCACATCCGAACTACTAGATAGTTATATTATATTCTTGCCAGGCCCTCCGTCCTGCATCACTGACAAGAGGAAACCACGCCGGAAAACCTGGACGAACTTTCTCGGCCAATGCAGGGATCGAACACCCGAACTCCAGGCTATAGCGAACTAGCGTCTTACCCACTTAGCCACGTGATCCCCAATGCTGAAACACATAGTAGTTGTTCGGATATAGTCGCACGACAAACAGGTAATCCACGGAAGGGGACGTCAGGCGACCAGGCTTAATAAGATAAATAGTGGTCACTGCAAGTTACAATTCTGACAAATTAGACTGAAAAATGGGTGAGAAGAAAAGGGAAACTCGACGTCAGAGTGAAAAGGGCGCTTAGTACAAGACTGGGGACACATTGACCATTTATTTATGTAAGGCGAGGTGGGGTGATGTGACTTTTCAATCCGGATAACGTCAATTTGACTAATTATTTCAAAATTCGTCCTTTCTTAATTAACAATGTTTAACTGATAAACCGGCAACTTGGGGCGACGTTGTCAAACATCCATACAGTGTAATTGTATGTAATATATCATAAAATGATACATCCGCAAAGACCAGGGACTGATTTTGTAGGAAATTATATGATCATTCATGTTTTGCCCAGCTAATTCCTTTCTATGCCTGTTAAAAATGTTTTAAAATTCCACAGAGCGCCATTCATCTGGAGTGTAATGTATCATAAGCGCATGCTAATCAATCATTTGTTAGCCAGAAGACATATATATCTACATGGATTGTAATTTGTTTATTTACGGCAACTCTCAAGAATAAATACTGTCTGATCAACTGAATATCTAAATCATCCCATGCCAAAGAGAGACCTACATATTGTACGATAGGCAAATGAAACTCCCACTTCTTAAATATCACGCAGAAGATAAAGGTGTTGCCCAGATCGAATTTATTAATTTCCCAAATTGATCGGAAACATAAGCGCCACTGACTATAGGCAGTGGTTGTATATTAAAATGATTACATAAAGATCGATTTGATTAATTTTCCAAATTGATCGGAAACGTAAGCGACACTGACTATAGTCAGTGGTTGTATATTAAAATGATTACTTAAAGTCAAATACATTTACATAATTGTATGTTTACAATAAAGCGATGTCGCTGGCTAGAATCTTTCCGAAATAGAAACAACCGTCTGGGTCACTTACTTTTGAAATTAAAGTTTTAGATTTAATCCAATATTGAGCAATAAATAATTATATAATATATATATATAAAGTCCAAGCTGCTTATAATCGATCTCCTACGTATTTCTATGAATAAAAAATGTTATTCCCCTGTAACATCCATACTTTAATTGGGATTGGTTACGTATATGGCGTCACAAATGAGTTGTTTACATTCACCTAATTATGAAGAAAATCATTATTTTATTGTAAAACAGAAAACTTTTATACACCATGTTTATTGATAATGATCCAAGGATTGCTCATTGATCAATGAAATGATAATTTGAATGTCCGATTGCGAAAGTATAAGATTGTCCCAAACAGTACAAATGATATCATTAGACCTAATTTATAGCCGAATATCTCCGAACGACACCAGATGTAATGGTAATTTATTTTCGGAGGATTTGTGCCAAAGAAATAAATAAATATTGCAGAAAATTTATCGATCACCTTAAAATACTCGAAACGTTCGTTTGGACTGACAGTGGGTTTTTTGGTTTTTTTTTTTTAATTCTTTTTGGTTGTTGTTATGGTTTCTTTCGCGATCAAAGCAGTTGTACCTCAAATTTTGGTGCACGGATAATTCTTAAAGCATAAGATGCAAAAGAGTATTCTTTCTTGATTTAAATCTTTCCCGTACGTTGGCTTTCAGTTGTTTACCAAGAAGTCTTCGCCCAGAACAATAGATATGTATGGTTGGGCGTAAAGACATAAAATAAAACACATCGAAATAAAAATCTCAATGTGATCAAAGATGGAATGATGATTATCTAAATTTTGCGTTTCAAAACAACACAATCGATGGCATAATATTGCCCTCCGGGGGATCTAACTTAAAAGCCTTGATCAACCTCTGCAAATCCAGGAATACACCAGACATCCTTTCCGTGTAATTATGGCTATACATAAAGTCGGACAAAGCCTAAGCATTTTGTTACTTGTTTTAGTTAAACAATATTGTTGCGTATACAATCAGCAATCAGTCAGAGAGAGAGAGAGAGAGAGAGAGAGAGAGGGGTGAGAGAGAGAGGGGGGGCTGAATATACTTACAATTGATCTGGGCAATTTGGCGGTTGAGGCATTCTATATCCAGATCTATGAAAATCTGCCATACGATCAGCAGGTATTCCTGGGTAAGGGGAAGCCCCCAATGTTGTAATCTCCCATAGCAACATACCATAAGACCACACGTCCCCTTTACAACTAAACTGACCCCATAATAAGGCTTCTGGACTTAACCATTTAAAAGGCAAACGACCCTGTAAAAATAATGGTGACAAGTAAAACAATATTTTGAACTACATGTACTAAAAAACGAATGCTCAGTGTTTTAATTAGTCAGGCTTGCATTTTACGTCTTGTTAAGGTTTCTGATAAAAAGATAAGTTTAGAGGGTTGAACAGATCATTTGGGTTCGAGTTTTTAAATTATTTTTATTTCTTTTCTATGTTAATTTCCTGATATATACAAATGTACAATTTGAATTCTAGGAATATTAACAAAAATAAACTTTGAGTACTTATCTAAATATATATATTATATATAACATCATTATTCAAAGATTATGTAAATTATATGATTGATAGGTTATAAGAATATGTGTATTTTGTTACTTTTTGTATAGCAACGGAACATAATCCCTGAAGATAGGGACATATAAGAACGGTTATCGAAAGGAACCAAAATCTATGGGATATAAACATACATTTCCACATATACATCCCGCAGTGTATCGTTTGATCAGAACTTATCACACTAAACACTTCTTTTATGCAATCAAATTTCTGTTCCAAATTATGACTTGTTAATGGTTCGATTAACAACCAATAGCTAACTGCGTAACAATATGATTATGCTTAAAACGGGGCTCAAAATCGTCATGACTCACGACCTTATCATGCCCAATTAACCAGTGCATAGCAGAATATTGCAGAAAACTAATTGCGTGACAAACGAGGCTATCAACACGGATATGGAGACGAAAAAGTCTTTCACCGTTTTAAGTCCAAAATTTTAGGAAAGACCTCAGATTAAATGAAGGGCTGTCTAAAGCTCAAGTATCAGAAACCAAATATCCATATTAGAAATTATGAAAGGGTTTCTGTACCTTTGTAACCCGTAAATAGTAACCGTTTTCGTACACATCTCTAGACAAACCAAAATCTGATATCTTTGCTACTGGACCTTGAGCTAATAACACATTTCTAGCAGCTAAATCTCGATGTATACACTGAAAAGAAAATAATAATTGAACTAGAGTGGTTGCCAAGTAGAATATATATGCCTTCCATCAGCCAGACGTTTGTCAGATATTAAAAAAATCATTAATAAATTGCTGCATACCAACAGAAGTAATTTGCGTAAATATAAAGGTTACAATATTCAAGGGTGTAACTCTACAATCAATAATCAGAAATAGTAGACACCAGGCTGTCAACTTAAGCAATAAATTTCAAAGATCTTCTGACCAAACGATTTGACCGTGATTAACACGGACGGAGGAGGTGCTCATTAAAACCTACAAAGGAAGGAACGATAATCAAACTATTATATAAACTGACCCGTCATCATTAGTCAAAACATTAGGACGTTAGACCAGAGCAGACATAATAGTGTCGACAAGACATTAGACCCTGTTACAGTCCATTCCTATTAACACAAAGTTTGTGAAAATTCGGGAGAATAAAGGCCTTTAGCAAAGTAATTGACACAGTTTAAGTAAATTACTGGAAATGGAGATATAGATTAATCACTATTTAAATGAGGAAGTCTGAGGAGAGTACCATTCAGAAAATATGATTAAATAAGCTGAGATGATGGGTAGCCACTTATACAGCAAATTATTTCGAGCAATCGATCGAATAGAAATAGAAACATCAAATTGTGTATCAATATAATCGTAGAGCCACAAATAAAGTAGACACTGATTTAATAAATACCCGGTGAAAGATGATGACGAGGGATATGAAGTAACCTTTTATTCATTTCATATTTCAACCAAGTCAATCCCATGTGTGATGTCTAGGGAGAGCCGTTTAGTTAGGTTACCGAGGAATAATTCATAATCTTTGCTGATGTCCTACCTAAATGAGATGAAATGAGCTTTTACATCTTATCGCACTTTGGACTGCACAACTAACTAGGGGAAACTAGAGAATATTCTCGGGTTAACACCGGGATCCAATGCGGGTCCCAGTTAATGTGACCCCATCATCTATCTAAAACCCAGATTGCCTAGATATGCATATTTACCAACTACGCTAACCTATGTATGTCAAAACCACTGTGGGCATTAGAGATCTTAACGTTCGTTCGGTCGTTCGTTCGTGGGGTTTAACGTCCACTTCCACCTAAGGTGATATCGTAGACAATGATCTTAACGGTTGATCTTAGCATCTCGTCATTTCCATTGCATGTATTGACTGGACAAGAAGTAACCATGTCACAGTTCTGTGGAATACAATAACTGTATATAACTGAGCGAAGTTTCGACTAGGATTCTCTGGTCCTTATCGTATCAAACAAATATTAATTGCAAGATTTTCAAATTACCGTCCGGTCAAGAAAACAGTTATCACAAGCACCATTTATAAAGAACATTACTAAGCAATCATTCCTTTGATATCTCAACTCTCCCGGACATTTGGAAAACTGCTAATGTTACAGCAGCTTATAAAGGCAAGGGGGGGGGGCATAATAAACCAGATAATTATCGACCTATCCCCATTACTTTATTTCTACCACTGGGTGGGTTGCTCTGCTGGTGGATATTTTATGTCCCCGAGGTAACCTGAAACCCAGTAGCTTTATAGTTACATGTTAAGTACAAATGACCAAAATATACGGCTGGGAGGCAGTTTCAGGGTAAAAAACTGCCACGATTCCCCCAAGGGCACGGGGGATATCGGTGATATATCCCAAGATACTAGTTATAGTATGGGAGATATTTTTCGTTCAGGTGCCTGTAATGTTTTAAATTCCTCTGATACTTCATTAATCTCAACCCAACCGTGTTCTGTCAAACTAACCGATATTTTGCATTTTTCACCAGATCAATACAACTGTTATATTTCTAAATGTATGTCCAATAATTGTAAAACCTGTCCTATTTTGAATAGCAATACTAATTTTACTAGTTCTTTAACTAATAAAACATATTTTACACGTGGGTTTGAGAAACTAAATTGTAAAACTTCCAATATTATCTACGGTATAGAATGTACACTCTGCGGACTTATTTATGTTGGCGAAACTAAAGGACCTTTACACTTACGCATTAATGGTCATCGTCACAATGTTAATAAGGGAAGTAACCAGATTCTCTATAGACATTTTAACCAACCGGACCACTCTATACTATCAATGAGAGTGTCCATATTAGAGAAAATTTACCACCATACCAACAGCCCTACTTTGAGTACTCCCCTTCGCAGAAACCGGGAAGAATATTGGATACGGACATTAGGTACTGCCACCCCTTATGGATGCAATGACAATGTAGCTAGTATAGGAAATTTATCAAGCCCGGCGTGTAGCGATGTTAATATTATGACGTTATTCCCAAAGTTTCGTCGTCGAAAACGCAGTCATGGACATCGTCGCTACACACCGCCTAAACTCAGCATTATATCACTAGATGCCCTTTTGGACATGTGGTCACTGGTGATTTGAACATAGTCCAGAATGATAAGCTACGTGAAATTTTGTCCAAAGGACCCAAATACCGGGAACCGCAACCATTTTCATGGGATCAAAATTTCAGACTTATTATGGATGCTGTAGAGTACTATGCTAGATCATGGGCCAAGAAGGAAGATGTTATATCTGATACTCTCTCAGATTGGACTAAATCTATCAGTCGTTTACTTAAACGAAGAATATATATGCAACGTTTGTCAGTTGACACTAGGCCTAAGTCTATTTTCAATGATGTTAACATTGTTGAAAACCTCAATGCCTTGCATGACAAATATGTCATTGTTCCGGCTGACAAAGCGTCCAATAACATAGTGTTTATATGTAAACGATATTATTATGACTGTCTGTTGAAAGAACTTAATTTCGGGAAATCAATCGATAGTGCTACATATAAACGATCTACTCTTAGTAAGGATGAAATTATATCCAATCACAGATCTGTACTCACTTCATTTGGTACTCCATGTGGAGATACCTATACAGATTTGCCCTTGTTATATTGGATACCTAAACTACATAAAAATCCCTACAGGCAACGTTTTATAGCAGGTTCATCCCGTTGTTCAACGAAACCACTTTCAAAAGTATTGACATCTATACTAACGGCAGTTAAAGAGGGTATTCAAAAATACTGTGACAAAATATACTCTCGTTGTGGTATAAATCAAATGTGGATATTAAAAAATTCCAAAGAATTACTTGATGGTTTGCAATCTAGATCGCTTGCTTCAGTCTCATCCATTCAAACGTTTGACTTTTCTACTTTGTATACTAAAATTCCCCATAGTAAATTAAAAGCCAGGTTGAAAGACATTATTCACAGTGTCTTTTCATCTAAATCGGGAACTGCTAGATATCAATATTTAGTTGTTAATTACAAATCCACGTATTTCGTTAAGAATCACTGTGATTCCAAAAACAAATTCACCGCCATCAAGATAATTCAGATGTTGGATTTTTTAATTGATAACATCTTTGTTGAATTTGGAGGGGAAATATATCAGCAAGTGGTAGGTATCCCCATGGGCACCAACTGTGCACCGTTGCTTGCTGATTTATTTCTCTATTCGTGCGAAGCCGATTACATCCAAGCGCTCGTTAAAACAAATAAACGATTGGTCAGAAATTTTAATTTCACTTATCGATATATCGATGACGTTTTATCACTTAATAATCCAAAATTTAGTGATTATGTCGAATTCATATATCCTGATGAGCTGGAAATTAAAAACACCACTGACAGTGACAATTACGCTTCCTACTTGGATCTGCGTCTCGATTTTGACAATTGCCATAAACTAAGTGTTAAATTGTACGATAAACGTGATGACTTTTTCCATTTATTAGTAGTAACATTCCAATATCACCAGCTTATGGAGTGTTTGTGTCTCAGCTAATTCGATACGCGAGAGCTTGTTCCTTTTATTCTGATTTTTTAAGTAGATCGAGGCATTTGTCATCTAAGCTTCAACTACAAGGATACGTGCGCACTAAACTTATAAAAACCTTTAAAAAGTTTTATGGCCGTCATGTTGACTTGATTGGTAAATATAACGTGTCTCTCTCGGTTATTATTCTAGATATATTTAATTGACACGTATACTAATACTATCTCACTGATTATATATCCACTACATAGTTAACACAGTTCATCACGTGCATTTTGCATACCGATAGTTCATTGGCCAATCACGCTATTTTATCGACATTTTGCCTAATAGTTTGGATGCAGCTATGGCGGGTGTGGCGCCAGGCAGGGTAAGCTTACTCTTCCGGACACCTGTTACCACTGTTTGTCGTGTATTTTGTACACGGGGAGCAGTCCATTTGCTGATTACACTATTTTGCCTATAACGTTTTTTTAGGACTTCGAATTCTGTTTAATGGTTTGGATTGTTCGTACTTGGTTTTATTTTATTTTTTTTATAAAATCCTAGAACGAATTATCTTTAAAAATCTTTCAAATTTTGTAAAAACAATAATCTTTTACTTTCAAATTATCAAGCTGGTTTCCAAACAAACGAATCAACAATAAATCAACAATTAAAATTTTTGATATTAAAACTAGTAACCCAGATCAGAGTAAAGAAGTTTGCTTTATTTTCTGTATTGTGTCTTAGGCATTTGATCGGGTCCCATTCAAAGATCTTCTTATAAAGTTATCTAAGTAATAGAAAACAGGAAGTAGTGTACGGTGGTTTTACTTCAAACTTTTTAAAAACTAATGGTGGTGTTTACAAGGGTCTGTGTTAGGTCCATTCTTATCTGTTATTTATATAAACGATATCTCTAAACGATTATTTGTTGATGACACGTATTTATATACTATTAATAAATGTGCAATCCCACTCACACAGGACCTGAATCTATTATCAGATTGAATTAATGATCGGACTGTTACTTTTAACCCATTAAAGACTAAAAATTTGGTCTTCTCGCGGAAAAATATTAAACATCCGAACATCTTGGACCTACAAAAGAATGCCTCATGGTCTATAGATATTACAACTATATATCCAAAAACTACTAAATGATTGAATATATTAAGACTGATGAAATACAAAATCGATCGCTCATCTTTAAAGGGACAATAACACTCTTGCTGGCTTGGCAGTTCCAGAAAATAAATAATAGCCTTATTTAGATATTTAAGTGTCCTACCTGTTGTGTAAATTATCCATTACATCCTATTTTACATGTCCAGAGGGTTCGAAAATATTTTAAAATCCAAGTCACATTTGAAAAGGTTTACATTAGGCATTTCATATCATTTAGTTGAATTTTTCCAATGTTTTAAACTAGGTGTGTTTGTATCATCAATTAATTGGAATAGTGTAAAATAATACAATTTGTTGACCAGAATAAAGATTGGGACATATTATTCAATTACAACAAGAGTGGTATTGAGCCCTTAAACAAAATCTATTTGTCATTGATTAGGACAGTTTGGGATAATTGTAACAAGAAAGATTCAGATTTATTAGAACGTGTCCAGATAGACGAAGAGCGAATAATAACAGAGCTACGACGAAATTATCAAAGAAAATTCATTTATTCTGAACTTGGATGGGGTCTACTGTCTCAACGCAGAGAAAAACAAAAACTAATCACGCTTTATAAAATCTGTCAAGGCCGTGCGCCGATATGTCTGCAAGATACCTTAAATGATTTATTTTTCATTCCTTGAGTTACCACCTGTGTTCTTCAAATCTCAACCTCCAAATTCCTTGATGTAAAAGAATGTCTTATTTTAACAGTTTCTTTCCAAGTACTATACGACTATGGGACAATCTCACGTCAGAAATTCAAATAATCTAAGTTATATCCCTTTCAAAAAATCAAATCTTATCATAACGTTGGTAATAGAAAAGAGAATACTTTGCGCAATAGTAGTAACCCCAAAACGCCACCCCAAAGAAATTTATTTTGTCTAACTCTGGTGTTTGTCTCAATTGCCTGAATGAAGAAGAAGATCTATACCATTATTTATCTGTCTACGTTATAATCAAATTAGACTACATACGTTCGCAATTATTAGCAAAATGATAAATGGTCAAAATATTACTTTAAAAATTATTTTACAGGGCGGTGAATCATTGGAATCAAATATACAATTAACCAAAGCTGTTCACTTTTTTATCAAACAATTTCAAAATTAAACAACCTCGGTATACATATTCTTTAAATCTAATGTTTGTACATTCTTTATAAATATATTTTGTAAATAACACACTCCTCTTTATTATACCTTTGTATCTATGGAAAGAGCTTATAGGCTTGTTTATGTCTAAATCTAATCATAAAGAACAACAATTACAAACCATTACTGCATTCCACAAGACGTCGTCCTGAGTGTTATTTTGCCGTTTTATCCTTGGTTATGATTAATGGAATTGTTATTGTATTTATATCAGGTCATGTTGATCTGTGAAGTTGCTGTGAAAGATTTTATTAAGATTTTACTAAGTGGCCATGGAATGGCCGAGGCCCTTTACTATCAATATAAATAATCTTGATCGACTTCCCTGTTAAATTGATGCTGATCATGTCTTAAAATAAGTTTTGTAACGTGATTATATTTGTTATTGTAGGTTGTATAACCATTTATTTTAGATTTGGTTTTTATTATGCCTTTATAAATATTTATGTTTCTGTACAATTACAATGCTTTTAGGATATCAGTGCCAATGGTTTGTTTAACGGGAAACTAGTAATCTTTTTTTATTATTCTGATTGGATGTTATTGGCGTTCCGGATTATTAGTAGATATTATCCCTGTAGGTTAAATCAATAATACTTTTTGTAAGTGGCATTTCTATAAAATAACTGTTCACTGAATCGAAAAATATTCGTTTTTGACATCCCACGTGTCAATTTCTATATTAATAGTCATATCTATGGAAGCGTATACCGCAATATTAAGTTGGTATTGTGTGATTGTTCTGATGATTTTATCTCTGAAAAGATAATTTTGTCGAGTTCATTAAATATACACTTCTACATAGCGAGAGAGAGAGAGAACTGGGGCTTAACGTCCACTCGACACAAACTAGGTCATTTCGGAACTAACATGATTTAATTTATTTCAATAATTCGCTTGAGCGTAGGGGCCTTTAGCAGTAGGAGGAAACCGGAGAACCCGGAGAAAACCAACGATGCTGCACAGTCGACCCTACTGCTAGCCACGTACAACCTGGATTCGAAACCACGCCAGTTGACTCAATGGCAGGCCGTATGATACAGTGTGCACACGCTAACCATTCGACCATCCAACAAAGCGCATGGTGATATTTTGAGAACCTGTCGATATACTACGGCGAAATGGATTATGTTGACGAAGCTTCAGAAGAGCAATATCTTACGCAAAAAGTGCATATTTAAAACAAAATGACGACATAATATTATATCATAGCACGCTGTTTCAATTAACACGGCAAAAATTCCTTTTCAGAGATAAAATCATCAGAAAAATCACAATAATATGTTGACATATTACGAGCTTTATAAGTGCGATATCTATCACGCTATTGATCCATATTGGGATGAAATCGCGATATTTATTGATAAAGAATACCCAAAGAACAAATTATGGTTTAAATATATTTTATTACCACAATGTAAAAGTGCAATATTTCAAAATTATCTATTTATTGGTTAGAATAACACGACGACCTTGACCCGATTCCAAAAAGGGAAATAAACCACGACATCGATAATAGTTCATGCAAAATTAGCGAGATCTCCGTAAAGATCGTAATGTAATGATAATTATAACTTCGCAATGTTAATTATTTTAAAGGCCTAATAGTATACATATGTTTTACATAATTATTGCTGTAGAAAGCTCACCTGTTGCAGGTAATTTCTCAGTATGCGCATCTAGATAATAGTGTTAGTTTCTCATGATAAATCTAGCGATAAATCTGGCTATGCATTTTCCCTTTTAATTTAAGCAGTGGGAAATCTGAATTAGCCTCGAGGTGACATTAAGGTAATTCGTATGCTTATATCTTTACAAGAGTTCGCATTTCGAAGCAAATTAAAAGCATAAAGGGTAATGCGTGTCTTATTTATTTTAGATGTCCCTTTTATTTGAACCATAATAAATATTATAACAAAAAAAGTTGTGGTGTTTGTATGCCTTCCGGCCTGTCACCACCAACCCCTTTTGTATAGATTACTGAGCACTAACCCCTTTCTGATAGAAGACTGAATGCAATTGAAGAAGGTTTATCGATTGAAATGGTTTCTGTGACCACGTTTATAACGCCATTTCATTCCGACAGCGACGTTTCGATCTATTACTTTTCAAATTCTTTGAAGGGTTCGTTTATGTGTACATGCCACGGTGTACAAACTTAAACTTCCACCCAAAAAATATACCTAGCGGAATCTCTCATCCGGGGGTCATGGTGGCTAAATGAGAAAGACGCTGGCTCGCCAGCCTGGAGGTCGGGTGTTAGATTCCTGCAATGGCCGAGAAAGTCTATCCAGATTTTCCGGCGTGCTTCCGTCCTGTCAGTGCGGGTTTGACAAGGACAGCTGTCTAGTCGTACGGATGGTACGAAAAACTGAGGTCCCGTGTTCCTATTGCCATGCACGTAAAAGATCCCGTGACAGTTGGAATTCGATATAAGAGTAGGCACTCTGTATGGTGTATGTCGGTCTTCTTTGGCAAAATAATAGGACGTTAGACTCCATTTCATTTTATGTCATTTCATTTCATCTCTCACCCGAATTCCAGCACCCAGATTCGAAATGAAGTTAGCAAACATATTCCTAGCGCCAATAAAAAGACTGTATTTTATCACGCAAATAATTGTTTCCTTTATATTAGAAAATAACATTTCATGATATAGTCATTCAAAGTATATAATAGACAAAATATAAAAAAAAAACTAAAAAAAATCAACTCTATTACCGTCAATATACTAAAATATCACACACGAGCCTAACTGAGCACGCTGAAAAGGGTACGTCCACTTTGTATGAAGAAGTATTCAAACCATCTTTGGTGGTAAAATGTTTTTTTTTCTTATTTCGCAGAATCAGAGGATGACTAAACGACTTGACTACAAAATTTCAGAAGCCTTGATATAATATATTACGTAAACATGCTAACAATATGGGGATATCGGGTTAGGGTAGATTCGCTGGGCATACAATAACTTCTAAACTAGCTTTGGTGGCTCAAAGATCTTTATGTCACTCTCACCAAATCGACAGATGCATAAGATATAAACATGGCAAAATTCATTAACTTTCTACGCTAATTATCGAGTTATATCGTCGCAAAATTCTAAGCATCCGGAGGTGCGGTATTTTGGTTCAATAAACAAAGGGTAGGCCCAGCTGTATCGAAATGCACCCCAAACTAGCTTTAGTGGCAAAATATTTTTTTTTATTTCACAAAATCAAGGAGTGACAAAACTAGACTGCAAACTTCCAGACGCCTCCTATGTTGCATTTTGGATAAGGGTAAGCTCACTGTGCACGCAATAACTTCCAAACTAGCTTTAATGCCTCGAAGACGTTTGTATCTCCAGATTTCGTAACTTGCTATGTTGCAGACCATAACTTCCAAACTAGCTTTGGTGACACGAAGATGTTTATATCTCAATATTAACAGAGGGCTTATATCAACGCAAAAATGTCTAGTTCTAAATATAGGGGGGATAAGGTAGACTAACTTCTAAACTAACTTTGATAACTCGAAGATATTTATATCTGTACATTAGCAGATAATTGTACGCACGCCACTGTTCATTAACTTTATATGTTGCATTATCCAGTTATATCACGACACAGACTAAAACTCTTCAAAATGATATAATAAAACTATTTTCTCCATCTTGTCTCATTCTCTCTTCATTCTGAAGACCCTTTAAGCCTTCTACACCCACACGCTACCACCATTCTTCATTAAACATAGTTAGTGCTTCTAGTTCAATCGCTTTTTCTCTTGTTAAAATTATAACTTTGCCATATCAAACATTATTATATATCCCTTGATATTTGTAGTTCGATATCACATTCTAATGTTTCTAAAACTTTTTTCCTTGTTGGAATTCTCAGTATATTGGGACTTATTAAACCGGGAAGTAACAAATCTTTGCAGTTCTTGTCCTCAATCTTAGAAAGGTGGGAATAGCATTCTGCTATAATATGGAACCATGAGGATATGATTTTATTAACCAATGACAATTGAACAAAAAATTCATAGCCTTTGATTCTTACTTCAACATAATTTGAAAACGCAACATAGGCGGCTAGTGAAATCATGCAGTCTAGCAGTTTATTAATTCCTAGATTTAGTTAAGTAAAAATAAATGTCACCAAAATTGGTTTGGGTACTTGTTGATGCAGCGAGGGCGTACTCTTTGTTTTTGGGACCAACGAACCTGGCCTCGAATCCGGGTACTAGGAACTCGATAATCAACATAGAAAGTTTATGAAATTTGACATGTTCACACCTAATGCATCTGTTGATTTGTTGAATAAGATCTTCGAGAAACCAGATAGTTTGAAAGTTATTGTGTGCACAGTGAACCTACTCTAATCCGATCTTACGTTTAGTATGTTTATAGTAATATATCTCGACAATGGAACAATTTTGAAGTCGAGTAGTTTATTCATCCCTTGATTCTGTGAAATAAAAAATATTTTGCGACCAAAGCTGGTTTGAATATTTTTTAGATGCAAAGTGGACGTACTCTTTTCTGCGTGCTCAATTGTAATAGTATATTTACGGTAATAGTGTTTTGTTTCTGTTTTTATCTAGGATTTTTTTTAAATTTGTCTATCAATATAAAGGTAACAATTATTTATTGGTGCTAGGAATATGTTTGCTAATTTCATTTCGAATCAGGGTGCTGGGGTACGGGTGAGGGAGTTCCGTTCGGTTAAAAAACTATGCCCAATTGGCACCTAGAGTGAACCGGACTTCAATTCGTCAAGATTATTCGCAGTCTATACGGGAATTCAAACCATATGAAAGGATACCGATAAGTTTGGATGTGGATGAAATGCGTACCTTTAGACTTTCTATATGACTCATGCCCTTTGCGACCTGCCAGGCAAATGCCATTAACTCCCTATCTTCTGTTATTTGCTTGGTCTCTTCTTCTGAAATATCCCCTTCTGGTGAAATAGATACATAACTCTGACAGTTAGCTGCCCTTTCTTTTAAATAGGTCAATAAATCACCAAGTTCCGCCAACTCCATAATTATCATTGTTTGTCCTAAAACGAGCAAAAAACATTACATTAGCTGTACGTGTTAACCTTTTAAAGTTTTCAATTATCAGTTTTCTGTAATAAATAATAAATGGAATTGTAATATTGTCTTTGATGTTTATCTACATCAGACGTATAAGTCTGTATTATTAATTTAGATAGATTTGTTTGGATCAGGAAGCCTGAAGATATTAAGAAACACCAGCTATCATTTATCTTTGATCTGTTCTTAAATCTGACTGGTATTTACAGAAGCATTATATTAAATACCTACACATATATTAAACCAAATATAGTGGCAGACGATCTATCGTCTAATAAGAAAAAGCATTAATTTTTCAAAATTTAGTCTGAGATCCGATATTAAATATAAGCTATTATCTTCCGAGCACATTATACAATATCCAGACATATCGCAACGTTTTATATGTCTCTATAGTATTAAAGTCCTATAGATATGTTACATGAACGTAACTATAGGTAATCGCTTCTACAAAATCTTAAATGTGATATTTCTAATGGCTAAGAAAAATCAAATTATAGGCTGAAATTGATGTGCCCACAATGAATAAAATGATTTAATTAATTATTGTCAACCACTTTGGATATTTGAGTGTGGTCATTACTCAGCGAGTATCGTAAACGCACATCTCTTTAACATCTTAAAAGTATATGTCCTTTGAAATGATGCCTACAGTAAAAGTGTAGAAAGGTGAAAGCAATCCACTGTGAGTTCCGTGTTCCGATCTTTAACTGTCATCAACTACACATGCTTTTTGGAAGTATTCTGCTAGATAAGCCTGTGTGTGAACAACACGGGGTTCCCGGATTTTATATTAATAAAAGACAATTTGAAGTCATGTTGGAGTCCGTGGCGAAGTTAATTAGTCAATGATTTGAGAAATGTACCCCAATATAACCAAATAATTACGCCGCCTTACAGAGCCAATAAAATAATAGCATTTTCCCGCGTGAAACTAGGTTACAGTTTTCATTAACTGATAACTAAATGGAACTGGCTAGACAAGGGGACCAGACATAGATAATTCCCTCATTAATGGTGTTACAATATAGTTAGGGTATTTTTATCAAGACGTGTACAATTATATTTAATCATCACGTAAGCATACGCATCCTGGTGTAGCGAAGACAAGTAAAATGATGTCTGGAACTATACAAACCAGCGGCTGCCAGGCAGGATACGGCCACATATTCCAAGAGATGCATGGAGAACAAATTAAATCAAAAAACGATTTTCGTACAATCAGGAACCATAATCCAGATAGTTATGGTCTGAAGTGCGCAAATATGGGAAGGAACCGAGATCTTTGTGACATAAACATATATTTTACATTTAATCGAAATGGGTTAAAAACTTGCATTTCACGTTTCATCAAAATCGGTATATACGTCCACATGAAAATGTTTTAACCCCCGCACACTGGAACCGTCTGATCTTATAAGCAATGGTGACAATTGGTATCTTTTATTCTTTTAGTAGAAAAAAAATAAGTTTTTCAACATAACTTACTATCATGAAAATTTGTATTTCCCGTATATTTGTCTAAAGTAAATAAAGTATATTCTTGAAGAAATTTAGAAGGAATTCTTATACAGTAGCCTAGATCCATCTTCCACTGCCGCTTTGTCGAAATGAAATAATATCGAAACTACTAATGCTCATTCCGCCATGTTCGAACATAAATTTCAGACAGATTGTGTGGGAATATCTGAATAATTCGTAGAGAGTATATCTCTTATCGGCTTGCTTTCTGTATAAATCCATACCAATCGCAATAGAAAACAATCGCTCCATATTCCAAGTTCTAACACGGGACCACATTAATTGTCTTGGGAGTTGTTTCAAATATCTGGAGAAAATAAAACAACTTTCGGGCGCCGTCGACACACGGTATAAAATCTGATCACAGGAAATGACATGGGGTTTAACATCCTAACATTCTGCTCCGAAATTTGGTCACAAATTTATTAGATTGGAAAAAATCCATACCGGAAGAAAAATGAAAACAACGTCGTCTTCATTTTATAGAAAATTGAAATCGAACAAAGTATATACCAAATATCGTCAAGGATTTCTTTAATTTAATGAGACTGAAATAATTTGTTATCAAATGAATGGATAAGAAGTTTTTTCTCTAGATTGAGAGTTATTTGAAATATATCATATCAGGTGAAAATGAAATAATATAGTTTAATACCTATTGTGAGAGAATTCCTATTTCCCAGTATAAGATGTTGTGGGTTTAACTTTAACAAGAGCGGCGGACCTTAGTTAAATATTTGGAGAAGATCACACGAAACATATGCCTTTTTATTCGAAGATAATTCAATTACCTTTGTCCTATATATAGAAACAAAACCTTAGGTCGGCTTTGAGTGGGAGTATTTAGATTAAAATATATGCCGATTATTTAGAACTACTAAATAACCTCCTACTGATACATATAGAAATCAACACAGTGTGACGCGGGTTTTATGACTAATGTCTGAGATGTGTGTCGGGTATACAATATAGTCATATACTACATAAAACTATAATATTATATCAACCATCTCACCTTTATGATGGCAAAAGCCATATAATGATATTATATTTGGATGTCTTCCGACTAACTTCATTTGTTCTAATTCCTGTTTCAGTGAAGAAATATCGTCTTCGGACGCGCAATCTAGAAATAGATAAATCAAATGATAAAATGAATTCAAATATCTTAGTTTTCAGTTTTAAGAAGAAACGTTTTAACCTATATAATGTTTATAAGGAAGATAATCGTATTTTTACTCTCTATATTGTGGAACTACTACTGTTATTTCTGCATCTGCAAATGCGGTAAAACCTACTGATTAATATTTCACGTTGCTTCTTTTTCTCTAGTTTTGCTTGTCAAATTTTGATCACGTTTATTAAAAAGAGTTTCTGTTTCATTTTCTGCCACATTTTGTTAAACTTTCATGATTAAAACGCAAACATGCTTGACACATGGAAATTCATCGTGGTGTAAACCGTTTAAAGTGACAAGACTACTGATAGTCATGTCCATACAAGACTTCGATCAAAGTCATATCGATACCTTCCAATGTTATCTTGGGAATAAGCTACCGATGGTTGACCTTGATAGATTTAACATAGACAAAAACTAGATAATTGAACTCGATAAGGGAGATAACCGTGTAGTCCCAGCATACACTGGCTTAATAGTTTGAATGTTAAATAATTTGTTATGGAAATAAACATACGTCTTACCTCGTAACCGTTTCACTGCCACTTTAAAAGTTTTATTATCAAACCCAGAACCACCATAAGCACAAGCCTCATTAACCAAACCAAAGGCACCCTTTCCTAACAGACGGCCAATTTTAAGTTTTCTGATTGGAACATCCCATTTGGAATATCGTCCGTCCTTACTTATTGCAAAACCATCCAACCAATCAGCAGATGACAATGTCACAGTTTCCGTACCCCTATCCTTTATGTTTCAAAAGAACAAAGTATATTAATTATGGGGTATTGGTTAAGTTTAGATAAGGAACTGACAGTTTTCGCTAAAATAGTTTTAAATATAGATATTGAAACGTGAATATGTTGAGCATTTCAGTCAAATTACTTCAGTCTGAGCCTAGTTATCGGCGAAACAATAACGATGTAGCCCCGATTGCCCTTGCTACTGTTGTTTCAATAATAAACCAAGACTCAATTATCCAATTTTACGGTTAATTCATCAACCGCAAAAAGTATTCAAATGTAATTGGTATCGAAGCCATCCGATAGCCTCGAGACTTTACTGTGGTCGTGCCAAGTTAAAGATACATTATGGAGATTAGATAATGAGTTGACAGTTCTCACTATAATAGTTACAAACTAGATAATGTAAAGGCAATTTGCTGAAAGATTCAGTCAAATTGATCCACTTTGAATCGAGAATTAAGCGAACGTATGTTCCGCCTAGCCACGATCATCATTACTAAAGACAGTACGACAAAAACCATAGTCTCGATTATCCATTCAATAATTAAATCGTGAAGGAAAAATATACAGCAAATCGTATCAGAATCCAACAAATATGACAAGCTAGCGTTGACACCGAGAGTTGATTATGGTCTGGATAAGTTAATTAATGTATAATTAATAGTTTATATATTATTTCAGGCCTAAAGAAAGATCTACAATTGGCAGATTTAGCTCTTGCATAATGTATGTTTACCTACTATATTATAATTAATAAGTTAAATGACAGTTAAGGTCTGAGGAAATGATATAAACTATTGGTAGCAACATTGTGTCCGAAAACATCGCCGTGCCCGACCAGCGTAGTGTCTCGACTTGTTGATTGTACAATCGATATGTTTCCGTGTCATGATTTCTTATGTATTTTTGAAAGTTGCACAATTTACTCCCCCCACAAAAAAACCACAACAAAACAACACACGTTAAAAATACATTTTGACGCATGTTGATTTGTTTTGTTTAGTTGCCTGTAGAGTAGAGTTTAATAGGATAAAAACTATACGATAGCATAAATAATAACACTTAACTACTCATTATAAGATATTAATTTGACCATGATTATACCCAAGACATTACATGACTGCCATCATATACAGGATTTTTTCCCGCCAGAGTTTAAATGAATAATTTTTTTTATTAACGTTACATGTCGGCGATACAACTTATTGTGGAAGCAGACTTTAAAACTGCGATGCAAACTGTAGTATTTGTTACTTACCCCAGGAGTTTCACGACGAGAAGCGTAGTTACCATAACGACGGATATAAACAATCAATAAGGTAATAATTATGGAACAACAAAAAAATGTAGCAAAACCCACAAGCATTGGTCCTAAAAATATTAAAAATAAGTATAAGCTATTAAAGACTTTTAAGGAACACGTACTTCGGTCTTTCACCATCGCAAATCTATTTCAAACATTAATGTATTATTACAATAGTAGTGGTGGGGTTTGTGCTCGGGGTAGGATATTCTTACTCTGTTAGAAGCATGATATACTACTTTGTGATGGAAATGTAAAATATTGCGGTATGTTCATCTGATACTGTTTACGGGGTATTACTCCCATCTGTCACTTTGTATATCTAGACTTCGACTTTGAAGTTCCTAGTCAAGCATTTTAGGGACAAAAACCTTAGTCGTATGTGTTTTGAATTTGTGTAAATCAAAAAAGGGAAGGGGACGTCGAATTGCTTAATCCTTGTGTGTTTTAGGTCAATAAGTCAAGTGGTGTGGTTTCGATCCCAAAGCTTCTAACATACAAGGAATGAGGTCGTCTGCCCAGCTTTGTGAGTTGTGAGATAAACATACGGTTATAGTTTTTATGCAGGGAAGGAATTGTGCTCTGACAGTGAGTTTCCTGTTATGCTATTCCCCAACGCAGTGGTTCTCAACCTTTTTTTTAGCTAACGACACACATTGGAACACAAGAAAAAATAACGGCACACCTGGTTAAATATATAGACACAGACTAGTCATAGACACATCAAATGACTCAAACTAAATAAAGAAAAACACAGCTATGATCTTACAGTGAATACTCAATTAGGATCATGTGGTTTTTCAAAATTTCGCGACACACTTAGGAAGATTTTGCGGCACACCCGTGTTGAGAACCACTGCCCCAAGGCAACACTTTACTAGTCAGCGCTACTGCGATCGAAAAGTGATAACTGCCGATTCGCTGATCGTTGCGGAGCGTTCAGATACCCTTACATTCCCGCTCGAACACCGCATCCCAAAGGATAAGTATTGTGACTCCCCACTGTACGTATATGCTAATTTTAAGGGGGAAAAGGTGGACAGGTTATAGAATGCTAACGACTAGGCGACATTTTCTTGTGAGCGTTACCCCTAACAACTAGGATTGGGTTTTACCCAATTGGCCGATGGATTACTTCGAAAATCGGATCAACCTATGCAATTGTAAGAGATTCTAATGGTTTTATACCTTGGAAGTCATTTCGACCTTGTACCATCATTGTGGCTGTCTGTCTCTCTGTCGAAACCAAAATGTCAGTCGCCTCTGAAGATAAAGCGTAAATTTAATGTAAGAAACATTAATATAATAAAACTAAACTTGATGTACCACAGTTTATTATCCAAGAGAAACCTTAAGGCCTCACTTACATTTATCTAAACGTCGTAAACTGATTAACTGCCATTCCCTCTCACTTATTAGCTTCGATAACACGCTATCAAGCCGTATTACACGATCAAATAGCGTGTCTACCGCATATTGGCACACAAAATCCTGGAAGAAACATTCATCAAATTTTTACATATTCTTCTAATAGTCACCCAAGTAAGATATCAAATAAGTTAATAAATTATCCGACTTCCATAGAAACGCAACCCGTTACTTCAAAGTTAAATACGATCTTCCGTGTTTGCAATCGCGATCAATATATTTGTCATTTAAATACATCTTTAATAATATAATGTCTTTGATAATGATATGTATTTATATGGATAATGCGTTTTTTCAGTCGGTGTTAATATTATTTTATGATAAACAAAACAGGAAAATGTTGTTTAGAAATGCATTAAGGTAATAAATCACACATCTTCAAAAAATGGATTATATGGTTTAGACGTCGAAACGACCATTATACAGTGTGCGGGGTTGTACGCCCACTTCCACCAAGGGTGATATCGTAGACAAAGTCTAATATTCTATCAGTTAGATGGAAAGACATATTATTACAGTAAATGCAACATACATTCACATAATTAAATGTGCACATGTGGCGTTGATGTCGACACTCTGGCTACAAACGTATTATAATATCTATAAACACATATTCATAGAATGCACTAGCCTATTAAAGCGAGAATTTCATATTTTTAAGTTATATTTTTAAAATGTATTCAAATAAAGCCTTAAAATAGATGATATCTATAAACAGTCCTACCTTGTTAAAGAATAATCCTATTAATCCTATAATTCCCTATTGTCAGTTGAGAAATTGGCAAACATGACATTTTCAACTTCAAATTCAAACGTTTGAGGATAGCTATTGCATGGGGGGGATAGAACATTGTGTTATTATTTCAGACGTAAATGATTTTCAAGTGTGGTAAGTAAGTCTAATGCCTATGGTCGAACTGAGTTAACAGTCTATTGAGCAAAAGACATAGAAATAATTATGTTTTGACTTTCTTAGAAAATATGAAATTTATATCAGATGTAAGCCAAATCAATCAACCAGAAGCCTAGTTCAACTCGATAAAACAATCCACTGGTTTCTGTAGGCGTAGAAATAATTTAGTGACGGCGGACATCCCATTGACTTTCCGTCCAAATAACAACACATTACAAGACGCCATAATCAAATAAGAGATTATTTCATATCAAATTATAATTATACGTGTAACAATTACAGGTTTTGCTGAGATCCCGTCTGACATTTTTCAGATATAACACACAATAAATGAAATTTAGAAACATTATCTTCTGTTCTGGTGTGTGTTATCGTCATGTTACTTTGCAGTCAGCATTCCTTCTATACTGAGAATCAACATTTCTTCCTACCTTCATACGACAACACCAACTGGCCTTATTATAGAATAATATTGAAATCAGAGACTTCAATGACGAATCTCATTTTATTGATGTATTATAAGATATTTTAATACTATTAAATAATAACAAATACATTATAAAAACACAATCAGACAATACCGGTGCATATCGCATTTCGTAGTTCAGAATCTCTTACATCGGGTTTTAATAGCTCAGACGGGAAGATCTATCAAGGCAACATGACAAACGTGTTCATATTGTATTCCACACATTTCAAAGTCGCTGCATCCACTATCAGATTATAATACCTATCTATATTTCGTTTCCATTTTATGCTATCCATCGCTTCAGTGAAGGGGGTGGGGGTGGATGGCCGAATGGTTAGCGTGGCCGCGCTGTATCATACGGCCTGCCATTGAGTCAACTCTCGTGGTTTCGAATACCCGGTTGTGCGTGGCAAGGAGTACGGTCGCCTGTCCAACCTCGTGGGTTTTCTCCGGGTATTACGGTTTCCTCTCACTGCTAATGCCCCTACGCGCAAGCGAATTATTGAAATAAAATTAAACCCTCTATTAGTCTTGAAATGACATAGTTTGTGTCGAGTTGACGTTAAACCCCATTTCGCTTCAGTGAGGACAAGTAAAACGGAAATGTGAACAACGAAAAAAATAAAATGAAATATCATGATCTGTGGTTTAATCAGACTGCTGCATTCACAAAGTGACATAAACTACGTGTTTGTTGTATACTATTCTCTGCACATTAACTTATTTATTCCTTTCTGGACCCGTTTGTATTTTAGAAAGGGAACGCTTTAGTTGAGCAGTACTGAGACACTGGTCTATCGACTAGAATGTCCCCAACTCCACACTATCTCACGTTTATCTCACATCCTACCGTCGATCAACACATACCAAGCGCCAACTACATCCATTAGACAACCAGCCGACATCCTCCCAGTGACATTCTTACGCTCTGTACAGGAACCGTGTGCTTTGTTTCAGAAGATTCAGTATAACATTTCTTATAAGATTGAGCATCTCTTTTTTCAACACATCTAATGTGGCATATTTTTATAGGAAATGAAATGAAATGAAAAATGGTTAAACGTCTTATTGTTCTGCTCATAAACTAGGCTAATGAATACGCCACTCAGTGTGCTATGAGGGACATTTTGCCCAAGCAGCGGCGCTACGGCCTACTCTTATAACGAATTCCAACTACCACGGTGTCTTTTACGTGTACGCCAATGTGTACAAAGGACTCGGTTGTTCGTCCCATTCGAAAGACTAGGCATTTGTTCTTGTCAGCCCCCCCCCCCCCGCCCCCGACCTGCATCAATGACAAGGAAAACCACACTGAAAAAATCTAGATGAACTTTCTCGGCCAATGTAGGGAGCGAACACCCGACCTTCAGGCTAACGAGCCAGCGTCTTGCCCACTTAACCTCCGAGACCCCCTATTTTTATAGGAACCAACTACCTATTTAATACTCCCGTTGAATGCATCTTTAAGAATAACCATTTACACCACCATTCGATATGACATGTTTTTCCACAATACGTTAAAAGCGGATTGCGATGATTTATTAACGGACCGAAGATATTGTTTTCTTTCCGAGTTATATGTTAACATTAAATCTAAGAGTAAGTTAATTAAATTGTAAAATTGTCATCATGTTGGGTTATGCTTAATCATTTATTCTATCTAATCATTTGCGAATTAGTCGACGCTACTTGTATTGCAGGTTGTGTCTGTTTGGAAGTGACTTTAGCATAAAAATATTAAGAAAACGGCAAGGACCACAGTTCTCCGATAATAACTGGTATTAAGACGTTTTCATATTATATCGACGTCATGAAATATCGATTAAATGGTATTATGGAACACAAAAAAGCACGGTTTTCATTTTTTTCCATAATATAATTGGCGAACTGTCAAAACTGATCAATAGTTGAGTATCAGCTGAGCATATACGTACTTAGAAGAACAAAGGAAGCAAGACTGACATCGAGCAAATGTGAATCTGATCTTTAGAAAGATATTTTAAAACCCCATTTGTTCTTTAAACAATATGTCATGCTGTTTAAAGATCACCAACAAGAATATCTTATACAACACGGTGTTATTTAAACCTTAAAGGACAGCGTTGGTATCCAACAATATCCCATGTTATAAAACTAGTTTTAAAAATACATCCTAAATATGATTTTAACGTCAATGTCTTTGCTATGGTTTGATCTGATTTGAGGAATCGGAAAGTGGCACAAATGAACATAGTTAATTTACCAACTGAAGTAGAAAGAGGTAAACTAACAATCACCGAAAATGTAAAATAGGACATCCTTCAAGACTATCTTCCCATCACTACCAATAGGCAACGTAAACAATAGCGTAGATCTGGCTAGCCTGATCTACTTCCTATAGATTCTACTGGTTACCAGCTGTTAAAATACACCTTAATTCTGTTAAGAAGTCTGAGCTACTAGATAGGTGTTAAGCTTGGGGAATTGAACACCAGCAGAGTCAACAGCTAAGTTAGTGGTTACAACAATAAATATCGTCTTACACATAGACGCTAAGTAAGGGAACCCCCGCTCGTTAACGGTTTTGAAGACTGAAAATAGGATTTCACTCGGCAGAATACCTGGTGATTATTTCAAAGGCAAATCGGCTTGATGGGTTCAAACAGCAGTCAACCCAGGTTAGCGACCCCATCGAATAAAATATTAAAAGCCGAAAATATCTCGATCGGATTTTTTCATTAAAACATGACAGGAATTATAGGATTTAGAATGTTTCCGGGTACTATAGAAATAATACGCATTGCATTGTATGTGATACATATCAATAATACTCTATTCATTTATGAATGGAATTCTTAATGATCCTAGCTACTTTGGTCTTATGAGAGATAAAAGCAATATATCCTTAATATATGATCCTAAATATACTCGTCAGTACGATTTCAAAATCAGAGAGCCACTTGAATCAAATCATTCTAGCAAACGACATACTAAATGGATCAAAACAATTGTAATTAATTCATCACAATTCAAAGACATTACGTGAAGGTTAAAGTCTTTACACAGTCTATACATCAGTGTCTCGTATGTCCACCGCGAGTGTCAATGACACCAGTGCAACGTCTGTGCATGGAGTGGACCAGACGATTGATGAACGCCATTGACACCTGGAACAACACTCCCAGATAGGCCTATGCGCAATCCATCGGCTGTGTTTGGTCTCGGTAAGACGTCATTTAGTCTCCTCTGAATTTCATCCCAAAGATGTTCAATCGGGTTTGAGAGCTTGGTCGACGCAGTAGCCTGTAAGTGATTGGCAACGGCTTTGGCAGTGTGGCAAGTGTCGAGTCTTCCAGGCACATGTTTCCCCTGAGCTGTCGTAAGTCGTGGTATTCAGCTGAAATTGTAGTGTGAATGATTCAACCAGAAATGGGGGGTGAATTTAATAGGGTTGGTCCCGGTTAACGGCACGTGCAACATGAGTTACATGAAAATCATGGAGAACACATTACCATCTCAGACGTCAGGTTGCGTTTTTGAGAACATTTCCTTTGGGAAGGATCAGGAGCCTTATTGCGCAAAAGGAGGGTAAACCAGAATATCATGTTTATCACTAATGATAGTAAAGTCACCATTCCATATTTGGCAAGATGGACCAAACACATGCTTAATTACATCGTAATCAGTCAATAGACTAATTAACAGCTAAGAATCTAAGCGTATTAATAACAAATAGAATAGGCACACTTGGGTAGACAAAATGTAGATTCTTAGGGCCATAAACCACGGAGGCTCAAGCGATACCATCTGAATTAAGTAGACTCAATTGATATGTAGAAGAGTCATGATGTGGCCGTCAGTAAACTCATCTTCGAGTTAGGGGTAGGACAGAAAGGCATATTTATTTAAAGTATTGTAATGTAACCTATGCTTGTAACCTATGTATCCAGGTTTTATATAAAATGTAGAAACGAACTGTAGCATTGTTGTACCTGGTAGAAAAAAACGTCTTAGTGACGGAGATGAAGAAGAAAATACACAGCATGAAAAGGAATCCTAAAAAAGAGAATTACACAAATATAACCAGAGACAGGGTTTTTAATATAATGTATGCAGTTTAAAATACGTATGCGCCACAAGTCTGTGGGGAGTTGTTTCCGTATGTTTTCCACATACAACCAGCGGCGCATATCTTGCATAGTAATACATGTTTGATTTGGTAGCCGTTCCAGAATCGACCTATGGAAGAAAAGAAACCTGAAAGATTAGAAAAAAAGTTTTAAATTTAGAACAGTTGGTTTGATGACAACGACATCTTTTGATTTGACGGATGGAATCGCCAACCAGTCACCAAAGAAGTGTTGATTGAACATTCTCAGAAGAAAATGGAATTATTTTGAGTATCCTAACTTAGAAGAAAGGGAAAGTTGTCATTGTTGAGAGTATGGTAGTTCAAACAGACCAATGAAAGTCCAAGATGATGAATTGCAGAATTTAAAGGTAAAAGTGAACTTTATAAATTAGAAAATGCAGTTAATAATGTTCAGAGATTAGGATACTTGAAGAATTCACAAACATTTAGATTTTAGTTATGTTTCTCTGTGTATAGGTTAAAGTGAATTTTTATAAGACTTTGAAAGGCAGTGATGAACTTTTATAGATCCATTGCATGTGATTTCTGATTTCAATTTTTGTTTATTTGCAATTTTCTTTGATTGCCTTCACGAAATCTGATCTCTAATGTGTTTACAGGGTTTTTCGGATACATAATAATGCATGCATCTTATAATGGATTATATATCTAGAACCAAAAATCAGTCGTTTTTATTACAATGGAGCTTAAAACTTCACACCAAATAGGAAAATAGGGTTTATTCTGTCATAGCCCTAATGTTTCAAACCAAATACGAAAAAACAAAATTCACGGTGTTTTCAGAAAGGGGGGCAGGGCGTAACTCCGGAAGCAAGTCACAGAACGTTACTCTCGCCAGACAATGATTCATACCAAAGTTGAAAAAAAATATTAAAAACAATAACCTATATTTACTATGGTTTCCGAAAGGCGGTCGTAAAACGCTGAAATCGAAAGAATTCTTCACACACAAATGTGTGGTGGCATGCAGTGCTATGTAATCGCTGGCTGGATGAGGAAAATACACTGGAAAACTCCACACATCCAACGTGTGACGCATACTCTCTCCTCGTTGCTACATATTTTAATAATTGCACTGTTAAAATATGCTGGTTATTTTAGATGCAGGATTCGGGCAACTTTTTGCTGAGAATAAGCAATCAATAGTCCAGGTGTAAAATATTTCGTATTAACATTATTTAAATATATATATTGAATATCAATAATCCTGTTTGATAGACGAGAGGATGGTTCCAGGTTTTCAGATGAAAGCTCGCGGTATTATTTATTTGCAGGCTTTGTAACCCTGCCATAATAAAGGATATTAGATATACATGACATGCAATATACCAATTTTTACAAAATGTGATTGCCCATATTATGGTTAACAAATTGAAATGAATACTATAAGAAGATGATTATTGGGAATGTTTCGTTGCTATATGGAATAATAAAATAAAATAAGAGATATTATATTCATCGATTACAATAACTCACAATAAGGTAAATTTGCAAAATTATGTAAATAAACGTAAATCTGTAAAATGACATGCTGGCTATGTTATTTTCCGTTCAACTTTTGAAAAATTACATAACAAGCATATATTTTTTTACCGAATTTTGAATGTGCCTATTGAATATTAGTTAATATTCCTAATGTTTTAAGTTAGAAACAAAATACTTTAACTGCTGTAATTTTACTTATATTTACAAAATAATGTGAATAAAATCGCTAAAGTTACATGCTTGGTTCGTTACTTTCAGCTCAATTGTATTACATAATTTGCTGATTACACTATTTTGCCTATAGCGTTTTTTTAGGACTTCGAATTCTGTCTAATGGTTTGGATTGTTCGTTCTTGGTTTTATTTTATTTGTATAATATAATATGTAAGTATGTATTTTACCGGAATTTGAATATGTCTTTGATTTCATCGCCACTTATTGTCAAAAAGACATGAAACTCGATAAACATACACGAAACTCGGTAAAAATACACCAGACTTGGTAAAAGTAGTATATGTTGTAAATATACCGACAATTGAGGTACGATACAAAAATCACTTGTACTACTGTAATTTTACACAAAGTTCTGACAGTGTACCTGATGGTTGTCGTAACATCATTTGCTATTTGGTTGTGGACTTCAACAATCACTGTAAATTGGTTGTGTGTTGAAAAATGTTAACAAAAATATTTCAATTTTTGATTTCATTACTACTGAATAAAACGTTTGTGTATGATATCATCCTTTTACGACAAACATTTTGGGCTACGGTACATCTTATTATAGTTGGAATACACTGTACATTACTGTATTTTGACGTTACGTTTGTAAACTGAATTATTTCAGGGTAAAAACACCTGGGCCCTGTTTCACGAAATTTTAACTTATGATAAAATCCAATTTTAGTAGATACTTCAATTTTGATTGGCTAAGCACTAAAATCAATCTAATATTATCCAATCAAATTACTAAAATTGGGATCTTATCTTAGTTAAAATTTCGTGAAATAGGCCCCTGTATAATGTGAGTTTTTACGACTATTTGTACTATCACCTATCACTCCTATTTTGGTGTAATAAAACATATATTTGTAAAATAACATACAACTACGTAAATGTTTTACCACATTCTTATGGTAAATCAACACTTTTTTTTCTAACAGTGTGGTGATCGTCTAGTATTTTCACTTGTTGCCTTTGCTTCCGCTTCACGTTGTGAATTTGTTCCTTATTTTGTATGTAGTTATGGGCGTTTGTCTTCTCTACAGGTAATAATTAGCCAGAGATATTAATTAACACAATGCTACTAATTTAAAGAGCAACAACTTGCTACAAATGTGAGCATATCAAATCAGGGAGAATTAGACAAGCTGAAAGCTGCACATTGTCCTCAGTCCTACTCTAGCACTACATGTAACTACTATTCTATTCAAAAAAAAGTAGGGGATATTTGATTTTGGGGGCATAATACTAAAATATGCAAATGACTACGAAAAAAGTCACTATAGAACCTAACAGAAGAAACATTTCCAGTTACATGTGACGCCCAAACGCACCAATAGCTACCGCATGGAATGCAGGTGATGCTTGGGATCATCATGGGCGTCCAACCCAAGATTTGCACGACTCTGACTTTGAATGTTACAGTCATTGTGGCATTGAATTCCAGGGTGGAAACATCAGTTTAATTGTTTTAGTGACCAGAAAACAAGTTTTGATATGCGTCGGCTTACCCAAAATGAAAGGTTACGTGCCCTTGGCATGCTACAGATCGGCACAACACAGGCGGTTGTGGCGCGGACGATGAATGTTTCTCAGTCTGTCATAAGCAGGCTATGGTCCAGATACCGTGATACACAATCTGTACAGGACAGACCACGCTCAGGTCGACCAAGGGCGACAACTCAAGCCCAGGATCGATTTATCCGTACCTTGGCCTTGAGAAATCGTGTCATCACAGCAAATCAGATCAGCGCTCGTCTTCAAACAGACACTGGTGTGAGAGTGAGTGGCCAGACGATTCGGAATCGACTGCATAGGGGTCACCTTCTCGCCCGACGTCCTCGCGTGATCCCTTGTTTGAGAGATCATCACATTCAGGCAAGACGTCGTTGGTGTAGGGATCGTCAACACTGGGATAATCGACGCTGGAGCAATGTGATGTTTTCAGATGAGTCAAGGTTCACTGTTGATTTTTTGGACAGACGTAGAAGGGTGTGGCGTCGTCGAAACGAGCGCTTCCAAGACGTTAACGTCATCAGACATGATCGATTTGGGGGTGGTTCTGTTATGGTGTGGGGAGGCATCACTGTTGCTGGAAGAACGGCTTTACATATTGTTGCAGGGCGTGTTACAGGCCAGTACTACCTGGACAACATCTTGGCAGTCTATGTTGTGCCGTTCGCACGACGTCATGGCCGCCGTTTCATCTTCCAGGATGACAACGCAAGATGTCACAGGACCAGGATCGTTACAGGTTACCTCCAACAACAGAACATCACCACATTACCTTGGCCAGCACTGAGTCCCGACCTCTCCCCCATCGAGCATGTCTGGGACATGCTTGGACAGAGGTTACGTCAACGTCAACAACGTCCTGCCAATGTCCAAGAACTTGCTGCTGCGTTGCAACAGGAATGGGACAATCTGGACCAAAATGACCTTAGACGTCTCATTAGGAGTATGCCACGTCGGATCAATGCTTGTTTGGCAAACAGAGGAGGATTTACCCGTTACTGACTTTGTTGTGATGCTGTGGTAACTTTGCTGTTTGACCCCGGGTATCATTTTACCCTTATAATGGTCAGTCTGTGCCTTACTTAGTCTAACGATCATTTGGAATAAATCGATGAATGTGAACTTCATTTCATTTTGTCATTTGTTTCTTCGTCAGTTTCATTAGGTGACTTTAATAACACTTAAAAATCAAATATCCCCTACTTTTTTTGAATAGTATATATATCTTTTTGAATAATATGACGAAATTATTCATAGCCACAGTCTTTGCGAATACAGGCAAGCTTACCCTAAATGTTCTTTATTATAAAAAGTGTCCAAATAAAACTTGCACATGCTCTAACCTATTCCTAAATATTACGCTAAATTGGCGTAGTGGTTATCAACCACCACATAATCTGATAAGATTATAAACAATTGCAAACTTACAGATTAAGATTAGCACGTTACATCTAGTGTCAACATTTCCGTCCTACTGAGAAACATGTTTCTTCATACGATACTATTAAAAGACGTAAAGCATACATTTCCATAAAGAATTATTGATTTAGTATTTTAATAGAAAACAAAAACGTCAGACGAGATCGTCAATTTGTTACAATATGTTAATGATGTTAAAATTATGACAAACACACTATAAAAAAACAATCAGACAATATAGATCCATATTGTATTTTGTAGTTCAGAATTTCTTTAATCGGGTTTTAGTAGCCCAGACGGGAAGATCTGTCAGCGCAACATGACAAACGTGCTAATATTGTATTCTACGGTGGACATTATACATAATGTCTTTCTGTCGCTGCACACACTATCGGATAGTATTTACCTTGATATAAGCGGCTCATGCATTCGTAGATTTTTTAAATTTGACCGAGTTGACATAGAAGCCTTTTGATTTTCAACTATTTCCAATGACTGTAAGCTTATAGTTTTACACAACTGTTAAATATTCATTTATTTTGACACGTAGGCCTATTTACATTTTGATGATTAGTTTTAAAACATAACCTTGCATCCGAACATTTAATCGCTGCGCCCATCCGTAGGGGTAAGTGAACGTTAAAATAAAACTTTGGTGTTCTCAAAATCAACTACTGTCCAACAAAAATCCACTGCAAAATCGGTACTCACGTTATATGACGTGACATCACGCAAAACTATGCTGAGCGTAGCCTTGTGCAACACCAAAAAGAAGAGATAAAAGCCATTTTCAACAAGAAAAAATGAAACGAAATAGGATTTATGTTTTAATGTGATTGGCAAAAACATTAAAGTGTATTTTGAACTATAAAACGCGAAACGAAATAGGATTTATCTTTTAATGTGATTGGCAAAAATATTAAACAATCTATAAATTATATACAATAAAACGGTAATAAATAAATGACAGAATTTCATAAATATTTATGGTTATTTTAAACTGTGATGAGAAATTATAATGTGAGTTTATAAGACTTTAGATCAAACCAAATCGGGCAATAATTTTACTGTTAGGAAAAATAACAGGAAGTAGTAAAATAATTTTACCGTTATGCAATTACCAAATATTATAGCTTTAATCTAAAGGTTATAGTTTAGGGAGATTTTCACGCTTTTGTAATTGTAACGTGGGTTACCGGCTCGGGTTTTTTTTCATCTTCAGAGTGACATTTTAATAAAATGAAATATAATACGTCCATGGTGAATTAATTGAGTTATCATCAAAGTGTGAAACCATAGATCAACAACTTGCAACTCGTTACTACCATTGTATAAAATGTTTTGTTAAATATATTTAAAAATTGAAATTTTGAACTAAAAGACTTTGGCCGTAATGTGGCCGTATGTTTGACTTATATATACCGGAAAAAGGGGGAAAATCAGAAACAATTTAATGATTATTGCTTTGCTTTTTTGATAGGAGTATGTAACTAATACCTCAGTAGAAAAATCCATCACAATCCATCATGAGCAATTTTTTTATGTCATTGTCAACTGTACGCACATTGCACGAATCTCGACACTAAATTGATAACTAGGTCTTGCACACATTACCTTCCTTAATATTTACACTGTACAAGATAAACAAGAAGCATTCCAATTTTCATGTCGATCGGACTTGAATTGACTGAGCCTTAGGCCTTTTCGCCATTTTACAGCTTTGGATGTTATTATACAATAATTGTTCTGTCGATTGGAGTTACATGTACACCTTCCTGGTTATTTTCGAATTTCTAACAGATTTAAACATAAAAAACGAGCAAACTCAATGACCTTTTCTATATCTAATAACTAGAGAAACACAGGACCCAACTTCGGTTTCTCTAGTTATTAGATATAGAAAAGGTCATTGAAATTGCTCGGTGAATCGAAAACACACCAGTTGACTCAATGACATACTTTATGATGCAACGCTTTAACCATTTATCGGCTATATGATGCGGTAATCGGGACATCTGCTTTGTTAGACATAGCCAGAACTTAATTTAACATAACAATAAAACAAAAACTAGCATATTACGGACCAGAAACAAGTCATAACGTTGACTTGTGCCGTCATATCAAAATTCAATGTGCAATTGTCGATCGAACTTGAAATTGTGGAGCCTTAGGGTTTTGTCGCAGAGCGTAGCCCACAAGAACAGTAATACCAGTAGCGCTTGAAGGACAGCCCCTTGTCCAAAAAGAAACTATTTTATGGTCGTATTATTAGACTAAAAATTAATTAGGCAAGAATGCTGAATCAGTTTTTTATTAAACTTCATCTGAAACTTCTTACTTCGTTAAGCTCCTCCAGACTCCATAAAGGCTTTCGTAACATGATATTAATCAGCATCGCTATTGTTGTTTCAGTGTCTTCTTTAGAATGGTTGCAGTCCTACTTGTTTGGTCTTAGCGTGCTAATCTCTTCTCCATGGTAGCAGAAAAGGTCAAATTTTATACTCTTGACTTTCCATGCAGTAGCACAAAAAATAATTATCCTAAATGCTTGGTTTCAGTATCAATTTTCAAAATATCTAGTAACAGTAATATTATCATGTCGTTCCCATATTAATTGCATTAATAAACTTACCACTAATCAAAGGCAGACAAACTTGTATTATATAGCTGTGTTTATAACTAGACGAGTTTTCACACACACAATGACTAGGACTGTTACTTCCGACAGGGGAAATACTGTATCTTGGGCAAGGATTACAGGGATAGGTTCCATATTTGGATTTATAGGTATTAGCTGGACACGCTGGAAATAAAACCACAAAAAAAGCTTATAAACACAATAAAGTTAATATTGGAGATGTTAAGAGTGTATCCGCGAGAAGACCATGCAAAAATCGCAAAAAGTGCTAAGATGGGGGGTCGGAAGTTTTTGATCAAACTTATGGTATGACATCCCCTAGGGGCAAGAAGTAACATGCTGAAGTGGTTTCAACCTAATGTCGCTATAAAGGACTGTACTGGAAATAGTCATTTTCTAATTTTGACCCTGTCTGATAAATCGGGTTGTCAACTACCACTTGAAAAAAAAAATCAATCCGTACTATTTTTTGTGGACTTGTTTTAGGGTACCATATTCACATTATCCCAGCAAAAGATACACTGTAACGTTTTCTTTCATGGTCGCAAGTGGAATTTCTTTGGATGGTTTTGAAGTGCTAAGCACATAGTATCAATAGGTGTTAAAAAAAATGACCGGAATGCAACATACTTTAAATATACTGCTAAAATAAGCTTTTGTGATACATTTTTTTGCAAATTTGGGGAAGTCATGCGGTTGGTGGTTCGAATCTCAATTACTGTACGAGTTATGACGCTTGATCACTTTGAAAAATCTTGTGAACACTCTAGAGGCTAAAGTTAATATCTGATTTCAATTTATACTCAGTGTTTGGGGTCACGAGACGAAGAGACCTATTGATTTTCAGCGATATTCGATGATTACTGCCAGAGTTATGATCCTTGACCATGTGTTGTAAACGTTTTCCTTACTGACAAAAGAAAAAATATGCGATGCCGACAGCTCTTGTTGGCTGCTCGGACGACCTTGCTGTTGTGGGCGTGTGTCTTGTTGCCTGGCAACCTATCTTGTTTGGATTATTTCATTTAAAATAATGTCTATTTGAGATTAATGGATATGTTTAAGATCATTTCATTGAGGACATTGATATTCCGATGGAAGCTCGTGGACAACTGCGGCAACCATTTCCCATCGGCGCCAGATAAACAATGAACGATTACAGGCCATTTAAAGTATTTTTTTCTGTGAAATTTTTATAAATCAGATACTAATGTATTTTAGGGCTGGTAGTAAACACGATAAGAATGAAAATGAAAAAAAATGTTAGGTTTTTTTTTTCTACTACGGTTAATTTACACCAAAATAAGGAAATTACAGGTTAATTTCATTGGTTATTGTTGTTTCCTTTACTTAGTTTTTGTCAAGTCAATTCCGGTCATTTTTATTTTTTGTATCAAATGTTGGGAGGTTGTTTGTTTACATGAGCATAATTTTTTTAAACCCACGCCAAGAAAGAAGTAGCTATAGAGCGTCAAACTTTTGGTGACGAAAAATGGGGAATTTAGAAAGGCTTTGATATCCAGTCCGTATACAGCCCATTAATTTATATTAACAGCACTAGGTCATCTACAAACTGTGTGAGTTTGGTCTTTTTGCCACGTATAGTAAAGGTGTGAGGACTTGCCAAAGTTGAGAAAAGACAGATTTTGGTAATTTCACCATATGAGAAATGTTTTTCATCTTTCTCAGCCAGGAATGGAAAGATTTATCAGATATTGTACATATATGTGTTTTGGGACTATCAAAACTTATAAACCAAATTGCATGGTTTTCTCGTGGACACACTCTTAAAATCTCTTGCTATCTACCTTTATGAATAAAGTTCTCCGTCCAGATTTCCGTGAAGTTGATATTTACGGTTCTATAAAACCGATGTAATATATAATGATATAACAATAATTCTTAAAATCTCAGGTTTTAACAGACATACAGCATAACATCCATAATGTTTTAAATGATTTTATGTCATTAATTAATCAAAATTTTGGATATGAAACTTTTGGGGAGCTGACTTCAATATTGTTTATGGTTTTATACGTATAACCCAAACCAATAATGATGTAATATTACCCTCTAATCTAAGGTTTTAATGGGCATAACATATAATAACACCCCACATAATTTTAGTGGTTTTATTATACGTTAAGTAAGTACAAAATGCTTTTATGCATATCTTTAATTGTGTTATTAGATATGGGGAAACGCATGTCATAGGAAATTCAATAAAATTCCAATTTGAACTTAATTTCACGTAGTAAACAAGGATCGATGATTGTAATAATCTTGGTTTTAAGTTTATAGGGATCTCGTATTATAGGAGTCTACCATACATGTGCTATTACTAGATCATTCCCTCAATATATATTGTAGTCCAGGTGTAGCTGTCTGAAACCGCATCACAATTTTTGGCCAATCAAAATACCCGAACGTATATTGTCATGCGCGGAGGCAGTGTATTACACCTTAGTCACATGGATGCTGTGAATTAAAATGATTTCCGGCTGGGGCTGTAAGTCCCATTTTTAATTTCATGCTGTGGCATTTCATTTACATGTACTGCATATTGATCCGTTTCTCTATCAAAGAGAGTGGGGTCCTGGGTCAAGTTTACCTGTACATTTGGCTTGCGTGACGAATGTGTATCCAGGTTCACAGGAACACGTCGATGAAGCGTATGAAAGAGTGCTGGAATGATTCTCACATTTTGTGCATGGGGCACTACTTTTACTGAAGGTGTCGTCAACACATGCTGCAATGAGACAGAAATGTTGTTATTTTCAAATAAGAAGCTGTGGAGGCTTCCTACTTTATATTAGGTGGAATTGAACTCGATATTGTCCGGAGACACAAACACCTAGGCATTGCTTCGTCGCAAGATTTACCAGTGGTTGAGATGCATGATACGCCCACCATTGGCAAGATATTTCGTACAATCAGGGTACATAATCACGTAGGATTTGTATGCTATAACTGATTTTTTTTTGTTTTGAGTTCATTACGGACCAAGCTATCCAAAAATGTTTGGGTTCAAATTTTCCAACCATTTGAACCCCCTGGGAGGGGCATTTGACTTCTGATGGAGAATACCAATTTCCGGTGCCAAACTCGGATTGATTCCTTCTGGGGCTTTTTCATCATGTCGACCCCATCTATGATACTCTTTAAGCAAATAGAAGTAGTTTTTTATTGACTTCCAGCTGGAAATACCAATTTCAGCTTGGAGAAATTTATCACGCCCTACTACCTTTTGTGGCTTCTGAAGCATGGTAAATGTTTTGGATCATCGGAATGTCATGTCATGAGATTCAAAACAAATCTGACGTTTGTGAAAAGTAAACAAGATTGATATCAAAAACAAAAAAAAAAATAAAAACCGAAAACAGCGAAATTCGTATCATGGAAATAAATACGACACAGTCCACTACATCAGCTATGCATCATCCTCGTCCCTTGCACACCCCTGATCATATTCGTGCGCTTCTTATCCAAACTTTTATCCCGGAAACTGCATCGCCCCGTGCAGTCTGTTTTACAACCACTTTATGTAAGTTCAGTTATAGCACAAAGGTCAGACAGAGCAAGAATCTGCACAGAATATACATATCTTAATCCAAGTGCCACCCAGAGGTCTCATTATTGGGAACCTCTCGGGTCCTGTATCTGTAACTAAGAGTTACTGGCAGGAAGCATGTGTTTGGTCACGTGACGCCAATGCCCTCTCAATTCTCATGGACCTTGTCCCTCGGGGTCGTCTCAACATTCGCTGTCATCTCAAGTTTGTAACTGAGAAGTCTGCAAAATACAGAGATCTAGAGATAGACGTGATCTAACGAGTGCGTGTCATTAGAAGTCATAAGTCTCAAGGTCTGAATGGACTTCGCAGATTATATAGTGCTGACTGGGCATCACAAACAAAAAACATAGGTTGGTGCATACATGAAGCTTGATGGTAATGACACTGTTTCAAAGAGCTTGGGAAATGTGTCATCTCAACTGAACTGGTGATTGGCGACTTGCTATGAGATAGAGGGATTTGTCTGGCAAGTCTACTCTTCATTTGTTCCATTAAACCTATCAGCACTCAGCTGGCAATTGTTCAAAACAACTTGGAGGGTGAGACGCTTCCAGCGACTCGTGCTGCATTGTTGCTCCACATCACAGGAACAAAATACACCTCCATGCCCTTTAACGAAAGCAGTTGGCAGTTGGACAAAGGCATTCATGTTCCTGTGTCGAGTCCTGATCTGCCTGCTCCCCGTGCTGCAATCAAACTCACAAAATTGTTGTAAAACAGGGGCGATGCAGTTGTCGCAAAAAAATGGTCTGCAATATAAACCTTCCTGCACGTGTTTTGATAGGGACCGTACCAATATGATAAGGAGTGTGCAGGAGGACGAGGATCATGAATAACTGGTGTAGTGAAATGTATCTTATTTATTACCCAAGACAAGATATTTTTGTTTCGTTTCCGGCGACTTTCGGCTTGTGAAGATTATTTTGTTTTTCATATTAAAAAAGTTTGTTTCCTAGTTACAAATACCAATGTGTCTTGAATCTCACGACAAGACATTCCAGTCACTAAAACACTGAAAAGTGACCATATGAATCATTTTACCATGCTTTAAAAGTCACACAAAGTGGTAGTCTGAGACACCGGAATTTGCTATTCCCCACCGGAATTCAATGAAAACTACTTCCATCGTATTGCATACTTTCACACTATTTGCGTAGATATGACTCCCTTTGTCCAATCCGTTTAGTTTAAAGTAATGAAATATTATCAAAAAAGTGGAAAACCATCACAAGATAAAAGGAAATATAACAGTATTGTGACAGTATTTGTTCTTAATCAACTTCTTGGATGACAACACTGGTATATACATCTAATAATAGTTTTATTCTTCTTCTTACATATTAGGTACAAACATCATAATGTAAACGACCGTAGAACTAACTTAAATGGAGGGAGTCGAATGTCTTAGCTTGGCTTAGCACGGGTGTGCTAACTCCAGAAGCTGTCGTCTCGTACCGTCTCGTGCCAAGGCGCCCATGGCCTTCGCTCAGTCCTGGCCGGACCTAACTCCTAGCCCTGCCTGGACCTCACTAGTATCCATTAGGTACCTTCATCAAGGCGCATGCCTAGCATGGCCTCCTGGACCTGACTGATCTTAAAACGGTTTGTCTAATCTTTTAATTCCTGGGCCGAATCCATGTCCAGCCTTGTTTTCTTGATACCACACCCATGCATCGTAACCTGATTGGTCAGTATCCGGTCGGGGTGGGTCAATAACCTGGACGGACATATAGTTATTGGCCAATCAACTAATTCCAGGTATTATATTTCAGATTATATTAGGACCGGGATTGGCAGCTGGTCATTATATAATAACAGATTAAGCTTCCCTTGCAGATTGCTTTATCATTCAAGGATCTTGCGTAACTCAGGACATCTGTGATGATTAATGACTTCCTAACGACTTTTGTCTGTCTGTTAGTCTTTACTGTCTGCTAGCCCTATGATGATAAGATTGCTAATTGATTTCGTGAGGGTATGCAATTATACATCCCCCAATTGTGTAACATTCCTCACATTGTCAAAGAAAAGTTATTTTGCATAACTTTTTTAAACCCTTTACAATCTTAATTACAATATTAATAAAATGGAATAAAAAATGGAAAAAAAATAAACATTTGTGAAATGTCGTATACAAAAATGTTTAAAAACACAAAGAAAATGTAAATGAAACACACAAATTTAAAAGTTATATATGCATTTGTAAAATGTCATAATATCCAAAAATGTCTATAAACAAAAGGAAAATGTAAATGATAAACACACGAACGTAAAATTTATATATACAACACCCGTCACACACGTTGGTCAATGCAAAAAAAAACCAAACGAGATCGTGGAATCACACAACACAAACTACTCTAATTATTCACATATATGGTGGAGTCTGGAATCACGAACACAAACTACTTTAATTATTCACATATATGGTGCACTCTGGTTTGATGATCACACACGCGGATACAGACGCGAAACACTATCCTGTAAGTCAACTGTATGGAGAGGTATGGATTGTTGTCCTCTTCTTTATTCACGACTTCACTGGCTGATAGGATTCCCTTAATGGCGAGAGGTCAGAATTTCCCTGCTTCGTGTAGTTTCACTATTGGCATTATTTGTCACCATGTTTTGTTCGGTAATCTTTTCCTTTTCCATACCGTTTGGCCCAACGGTGTTATGACGTGCTATGAAAAGTATTATAACTGCTCCCCGTGCCGAAGTTTGATCATCTGCGTGTCATATCATGGAGTGAACTTAATTAATAGTTAATCAAATTAGCAAGTGGAACAGATTTGACTTTAGATAACGATCTAACGATATTTACAGTATTATTTACATGGATACAATTGAAATTAGGGAGTCATATTGTTTTATCTCAAGAATAATGAATGATCTGAACACATTTAACCAATCTTAAATAAGATATTTTTTGAAAGAACTAACGGTTTATCTCTAGAATTTTTAAACACAACACAAAACAAGACAATACGTTCGCTCTTAAATCCGAGCACAACCCTCCTGGGGTTAAACCACTTAACATAAAGCTTCTCCCGTTACATATCGGGGCATTTCCCATTAAAACTTTGGGGTATTACAAATAAAACTCTCTACCGTAAATATCGGGTCTTAATATTTGGGGCACTACGTTACATCACAAATAATAATCCCGTAAACCTCGGGGCATAAATATATATACACAAACAACAACAAAAAAACTTATAAGAGACAAAACCGTTAATACCGTGTGAATGTTTAAAGAGTTATATCTCTCAATAAGGATACGCTTAACTCTATTCCAGATAATTAAACAATCATAAAACATTTCACTTCGCAGTTATTAGCCTGATAATACTTAGCTACTACTAACTTTAAAAGCCAAAATATGTGTTCAAAACAAACAATTATAATTCATAATATTTTAAAAACAACATGACGCATTTTAAAACAAATAATATATATACAATTTTGTTTTAGCCATTTTCCTGTTCCACTACTAGCTTGAAAGGCAATATATTAAATTTAGTAACTACACCATGATATTTAATGACGCATGATCATATACTGCAGATTTCACAGTTAAATTATAATACATAGCACTAATGTCATTTATGCACCTTCGCCATGGTAGGATTAGAAAAGACTTACCCCGTTGGTAGCTGTGGCCTGTGCTTTCTAGTGGTTAGGACTTCAAGCGTTATCCTGGTCACGGCACCAATTAATATGTGACAGTATTTGTTCTTAATCAACTTCTTGGATGACAACACTGGTATATACATCTAATAATAGTTTTATTCTTCTTCTTACATATTAGGTACAAACATCATAATGTAAACGACCGTAGAACTAACTTAAATGGAGGGAGTCGAATGTCTTAGCTTGGCTTAGCACGGGTGTGCTAACTCCAGAAGCTGTCGTCTCGTACCGTCTCGTGCCAAGGCGCCCATGGCCTTCGCTCAGTCCTGACCGGACCTAACTCCTAGCCCTGCCTGGACCTCACTAGTATCCATTAGGTACCTTCATCTAGGCGCATGCCTAGCATGGCCTCCTGGACCTGACTGATCTTAAAACGGTTTGTCTAATCTTTTAATTCCTGGGCCGAATCCATGTCCAGCCTTGTTTTCTTGATACCACACCCATGCATCGTAACCTGATTGGTCAGTATCCGGTCGGGGTGGGTCAATAACCTGGACGGACATATAGTTATTGGCCAATCAACTAATTCCAGGTATTATATTTCAGATTATATTAGGACCGGGATTGGCAGCTGGTCATTATATAATAACAGATTAAGCTTCCCTTGCAGATTGCTTTATCATTCAAGGATCTTGCGTAACTCAGGACATCTGTGATGATTAATGACTTCCTAACGACTTTTGTCTGTCTGTTAGTCTTTACTGTCTGCTAGCCCTATGATAAGATTGCTAATTGATTTCGTGAGGGTATGCAATTATACATCCCCCAATTGTGTAACAGTATGTATTTTATCAAATCTCAATTAAAATACACAATCAAATCTTGGAAAAACATTTTCTAGGTTGACATTTCAAGATTATCCATTTGTCTTAAAACTTTTTCATTTTATCGAGTTTACATTTGCACATGAACACAAAAGTGACACGAAGGACATGGAGCGTTGACACTACATAAATCTAAAAATCCATGAGTCGACTAATGTACTATGATGCCTTTGGGAATTTACTGAGCCATAACATACTCAAATACTAGCGGGTGTATGATTTATATAAAGGGTTTCTGGCCGTGAAGAATTGTATTTTAAGTAACGTAATTTATTTTTTACCCACGGACATTTTTTTATTATAGGTATTCGGACAAATACGAGGGTCGATTAGAGAGTTCTAAGCCTATCTGTGAAAGACCCGAACAAAGATTTTACCTTCGCCCGTGTCCCAATTCCATTCATATATCCTTAATATTTTTTTTATTTTAATTTTAAAAGTGAGAGTATATAATGGATTGTCTGCTCTAAAGTACGTGACGTATACATCACAATAACCCCAAATTACACAGAAATACACCCCCCCCCCCTTAAAATAGTGTTGGAATTAAGTGGGGTACACTATCGATAAATATTCATATACATTTAGCATTCGGTAATTGTTCGTGTGTTCTTTACACCAACATGATTTATTTTTTTTACTGTTTGACTTATTTGATTTAGTTTCCGTAATTTCTTAAACAAGCAAAATGTGATCGATTAATATTGGCCGATAATCCGCCCAATTATAATTACATTAATAATTCATTAGATTTATCTTTGCATGATTTTATTGATCAATCCAAAAACAGACTACAGCTCAAAACCTGTAATGCTGGAAAGTACGCAAAATCTTGTGAATAGAATTGATTATCTCGACTCTAAATTGGATGTCTAACAATCAAGGTCAATGCCACTCGACTCAAACTAGGTCATTTCGGTACTAACGCAGGGTTTTATTTAATCCATTAATTCGCTTGCATGTAGAGGGTTTGACAGAAAACTGTAGGAAAGGGAGACCCCCCCCTCCCACTAGAATACAGGAGACACCCCCCCCCCCTTAGAATACAGGACTCGCGTAGTGGTTATTTGTTCACTGTGTCTTAAATATTGGATATTAGGATTCAATGTTTCCACGTCAAGATATCAACATCAATGTATGTTTTCATGATTTGTTGTTATATTTTTCAGTATATATTTCCCCGTAATTCGCCGTCCGAATAGATTAGAACCATTACCATAAGCATGTGTTTGTTTATGTTTCTATCCAATTACTGATGCTTCTAAATGATTAACATCTATATTTTTAATTTAGAATATTATTAAAAATACTTAATTAGAAGTCAGCAATTTATCAAAAGTAAAAACAGAAATAATAACAACGGCCAGCTTTTGTACGGAGTTAAAGATGCTAAATTAGGGTCATCTGCAAACTTAATGAATACCCCCACCCACTCCCCAACCCCATCTCTGAAGTGAAACGTTTGAAAACTCTTTTTGTTTGTTCGTCATGATGATTTTCAAACGCTGTTGCTCGGTATATTATGTTTATTTCTAAATTAAATGTATATTCAATAGTGTGATTAAAAGTTGATGTATGACTGCAAATATTTCTGTCTTGCACAGACGTATTACAGCTTTAACTCTCTTAGGTCGCCTGTATACGTCACATATATTTTAGAGGGATTGGGGAGATGTTCAATAACACAAAATCAACTATTTTAAAGCCCACAGCGACACTATTGTCACACTAATGCATGCCCGCCTTTCCAATATGACACCCCCATATCTTTGTAAGATTCAAGTTCTAATAACATGTGTGAAAGAAATCATTGATCACTAATAAGGCTGTATCTTTGTGCTACAAACGAATTACTATACTTAATCCATATCTGCTCACAAATTTCTGTTACATAAAGGTAGCACCTAAATCCCCAATAAATTGCCTGGAGAAATAAACGGCGAGGAAATATTCTCAGGTTGTAATATCTCACATAAACTATCTTGATAAGCTCAGTTATTGGTTTGATAGATTACCTCTGAATCCCAGCTTTTCAAAAAAAAGTATTTGTAAATGATTTGTTGAAATTAATCAAATAATACCTTTGAGCTTTATGAGTAGCTATGGGCAGCAGCCCAACAATAACAAAAGTCATTTTCGTCTATTTAGAAGAAACACATACAATACATGGTATTAACTATAGAAATTACATCAAAACAAATTAAAGAGATGTTAGATGGAATGTTTTTCATTTGGAAAACTAATCGTGATCTGATAAACAAATTTGCTCGAGATATAAAATAACTTAGACGTACACGTTGAAACCAACTGTAACAAATAAATGGTATAGTTGAGAGACATAATTTGATCGTTACAGATAATAACTCAAAAGAATTGAATACTTACAAGGGCAAGATTTCAGATTACTAGTAATGTTCTCAAAATATTTGAACAGAGAGATAATTCACTTTTTGAAATGTTAATTAAACTTTGCATATAAATGTTACCAGTCTTAGTCCATTTACAAACATAAAACATGTTCGCTTCTCTACGATTTCTATTCTAGCAATGTGCACTACTTTTAAAAATTATATTTTATTTATAAATTGACTACCCCTAAGCAGAATTTATGATCTTACATATATTCTTAATGACTAATTTACTAAACTGGGTTTTAAATTTAGATGTAATTTCAATGTAAATTCAATACTATTTACCATTCACAAACACCAGCAAAATAACTATACCTTCTTTGTATCCTATAATTACCACATTGAAGAAAACTACTAACCGGCAAATAAATTCTCTTGTTATTATTATGTACATCACCAAAACTATAAACTACATGGCGCATGGTTTTTTGAACAACATACTTTCAAATTTAAACTATACTTAACGACAAATGTGGCAATATTATTACGTCGCCCTATTACATTTTTTTGAATTCATAAACAAGTTTATTTAGAGAGGACAGCAGGTTATCAAAAACAAACCATTTCCTATAATAATAGGTGTTTTCAAACTGATATGTTTAGATACAGTGTAAATTTACCAGATATGATATCATGCATATCTCGAGCATTAAGTTCACCAATCAGTATTCAGCGGCGCATACACGGTGGAGGACATATAAACCTTTAAAGGATATGCGCTTTAGAAATCTTTAGACCGGGATAGTGAAGACGGGGATACGCCAAACAGTGTGCTGTGAGGATGAATTTGCGAGAGCATCGGCGCTGTGACTTATTCTTATATCGAATTCCATCTGCCAAGGGATATTTTACGTACACGCCAATGTATACACGAGGCAGCTGACATTGGCATGCCCTCCGTTCTGCACCAATGACAGGGGGAATTAAGTCGGAAAATCCCGTTGAACTTTCTCGGCCATCGCACACGCAACCTCCAGGCTAGAATATGATGTATAACATGAAGACAGATGCCTGTAAACTTTGTATCCTGCTTGATATGAAAGAGGGGCATTGTGTTTATACATGCACGATTTGGTTGCCGACTCTTTTGAGATGTCCCATTCATCGTCAAATGTTTAGTAATCGACAACAAAGAATTCAAATCTACGACATTCTATTGGAAGCCATACATCGACGATCATTAGCCAAAACAACGTATGTTTTGCAGGAATGGTATAACGCACACGTTAGATTTGTCAAACTGTTGGCGTAGGTTACATGTTCGATCGACGATGCTACACAAGACGTTGACATGAAAAAATTTTTTAAGCCATTCACCAGATTTGATATCGCTTGTTGGGTTCTTGCGTTGTCGGTTTTGTTTTGGATTTTTTCGTATAAGGTTTGTCTTATCGGTGTTGTTTGCGTGTGATCCGGTCTTCCTGTACTTACTATTATGATCTACAATAATAGTCGATTTTTTTCTATAAATAATCGATTTTCGTCAGTTTTGAACAACTTTATTTTATGTAATTAACAAATAAGTATGCACGCTGGGAATTGGAATGGTCTTACTATAATAATATAATCTCTGCAACAACGTTGAAATATGTAATAATGTGGGTTTCTTGCCAACAATTGGTAGTTAAAGCTGTGGCGTTTCTTTAAAAAAGATACAAACACGCATAAAACAGTTTAACGATGTATTTTTCCCACGACAACAACTGGTAAAGTTATTAGCTGTCATGTCCAAATAAAAGTTGCACTTCGAAAATCTGTCGGGTTTTGTGTTCACGGTTAGTTCATACGACGTATGGGAAATTTTGCCCTCGTCTCCAGGCAATGTAATCTACATTTTTACGTTCATATAAATAACTCTATAATTCTTTTTCGATAAATTTTGAAAGTCAACAGTTAAACCAAACGGAATTGGGAATTTATTATTGTCATTGTATACAGTAATGCCCCCTTAAATAACAGAGAGAGTGTGTGTGTGTGTGTGTGAGAGAGAGAGAGAGAGAGAGAGAGAGGGGGGGAGAAATGGGATTTAACGTCCACTCGACACAAACTAGGTCATTGGCAGGCCGCGTGATACAATGCGCGCACGCTAACCATTCGGCCACCCAACCACCCACCTTAAATAACAACCTGTATTGGATGTCTTAAACCGCCTTTTAGCTGAGTTTGTTTCTGTATAAAACTACGACGGCTCCCCGCTGTAATTTCATAAATGTAAGCGGACAATAAACACCAAGCAAAAATCAACTCGTAATTTGGCGTTACCAAATAATCACACTGCGATATTAGCGCCACTCACTTTTTCCTGTATCGTAGCCTACTTTTCGGGTTACATTTTTGCTCTTGTATAAGGCTGACGACTTTTCTCAAGAATGTTATTGTTTAGCAAGCAATTGGATCCACGAATGAAATAACACACCGGCATTGAATGCTGACGAATTGGTGTCTTATTCTGACAGTGAGAGTGTAAAAAGACATACAAATTCTTGAAATGACATTGCATGCTCTAAAAACGGGATGGGGGGGGGGGGGTAACATGGGAGTCCCACCGTGGAGATAGATAACCAAGTTTCAACTGCGGATTTGTTACTTGAACGAGACCGTTTTGTTAACGCATATTATACATACAAATGTGATTTGCGTTTGCTTGGTGTGCGTTTTGGCCTCATCTTAATGACATGAACAACTACTATAATATGAAGTCCAAAGTCGATATCACGCTGTATATAGACGCCAAAATGCAAGTCGAAAGTAGAGGTAGTTTCAGGCTAATTGTTCCGGTTGCAGTTGGTCCCACGCTTAATTGGGCGTCTGTACAATTACATGATACATCCTCGGTATCCCCGGTGGTCCTATTCCGTTCTACTCCACTATAACCTGGGTTAATCCATATGGTTTCCGCGATTTCAAACTATCTGCCATGGCCTTGATTGTAGATAAATCTATAAACCAATATTAAAAATAGTTTACGAACCAATCGTTTCGCGTTTATTTTTATAAGAGTAGATTACCATTTAATTAATATATATTACTAATTCATTTATATTTGAATGTATAATCAAAATCTGCACTATGTTTTGTTGATGTCAAATATGTATTACGTCTATGTGTTGACCTTTGTTATTATTATTACTATTAGTCAGGGATTTCGATCAAATAGCACGACATAATATAAATACTTGCTAACCAACAGTAAAAATGGAAACTGAACACCTATATAAAGATATCAACACAAAATCGGAACATAATGAAGTGAAATAATAAATAAAAGTATTCAAAATGTTTCTTTTGTCGTTGAGCTTTATCTTTGCTGAAGTAACCGATATAATAATTCCATCTATTTAGTCTGTCTGTGTATATCACGGCATGATTATTTTGGCGATAAAACGTAACAAACGTCAATATCATGGGTTATTCCGATATTCAGAACATTCAAACCTAGGTTTAAGCCCCCATCACATCAAACAAGTTCTCCAAAATACCATCGTCAAACGAGTTCTTGTAGGGGTAGAATATCTATAATACGAACCTAGTTTTAAATACGCCAATCTCCCTCCGCCCTATTGACAATCAGTACATATCAAGTTCAGATCGGGTAAATGTGCCATTTCCAAGCCATCCAACCACGCTTGTAGTCAGTCTAAATTCGCGCGTGCCTAGTTCTACCCCATTCTCAATACTTCCACAACTGGTTCTAACTATAATTATTTTGTAACCCGTTTTTAGTGCATGTGTTCGACGTTCTCAAATTGTGTTTGCAATCCGTCCTGGCTCGAAGGCTATAAAAACCCAACTCCTTCTAGCCATTCGTCCCTCAGGGATGAACTGAGCGCTCCCTTTATACCGCTCTCAGTGTTCCGAACTTACCCCATCCTAGAGTAAGCAAAAACGATCTATGGGTTGATTTACGGTTGTGTGTGTGAGATTGATATCCGGAGTGTTCTACTCTCTGAAGACTTTAGGATTTAATTCAAGACACAATGGACGGGGTCCATAAGCCATCATCCTTATAGTCGGACGCCCGTTCGTAAAGAGGGGGTTAGTCGGTGCCTGGGGGGCATTTTTTGTTTTGTTGACAGGCTCAAGGTCAATGAAGTCTTCTAGAATAAAAAAAACTGACCCGGTCGTGGTTTTAATTGATACCCCTCTTCCACATGCTGCAATACGTTCCTAGTAGGATCGAAGTACGACAATTCCGATTATAGTACGACAATTCCGTTCACATTTCGGCAATTCCGTCCGTTTTAAGTATTTGTCACTTCGTCTAATTGTGAGAGGGTGAATTTGGAACAGGCTCAAAGTTCAAGAGCCCCATTTCAGTCCAAGCCGGTCGTATTAAGAACTAGTTTGGTGTGATGGTTGCTTTATTAAGAGTCAGGCGGTTATTAGCATTGACAAGCAAACGCATTCAATTAATTCTACTAGCTGTTTCTTTAATTATCACATGTCTCTATATAAGGAATTTGATCAGTATTACATGTTTAGAATTCGTACTGATATGTACTAATTTCAGATTTGATCGCTTTTGTTCGTTACTTGCTAGACTGTGAATAATGAATAATTAAAGATGCATTATATAACATTTATACAGATAAAGGGCTGACAGTTCTCGCTAAAAAAAGTTCAAACTTAGATACTGAAAAATTATTATATTAAAACTTTCAGGCAAATTCACCAATTTAAGGGTGTTTGAAGTTTTGACAAACCGTCTCAAATGTCACGTATCATTCACGTCTAGAGCGTTTATGATAGGCTTTCCAAGTGGATAAATATCTAAATATCAATTCCTATAACATTTGAATTCATGACAAAAAAAATGCAATAGGTAGATTCGGTTCTTAAATATTATATCTTTAACATAAATTACGTAAAAGATTTTGATTTTACGTAGTTTTAGACTACATAAAAGGAATACGTAAACATTGATTTACCCTCCAGATAAGGTCTGATCTTCAATAATCATTAAATTCGAGTTTTATTCAGACGAAGTTTATCTATAAACATATTAGATAGTTTCTGACAACACCACCTACAGGTCTAGACAAATCGGACAATGACATGACTCTGATTCGTTAATTATCAGCTATAAGTACTCTAGACGCTAAAGTTGGGGCAGCAAATATACCCTACCGGGGTCCTATGCAGGCGAGTGAGGGTGGGGTGGGGTGGCATTGGGTGCTGGGGTGCGCATACCTATAACCAGTCATCACCATGCAGCTCCTTTTTCTGTAGATGTTGAAATCGAAAGTTGGGATGCGTATAGATTTCGTTATTACACAATATTTATTGACGAATTATCCAGTTAGGTTGTCCTTAAACCTTGCGCGAGTCCGTCGTCACCTCAGAATCGACCACATTGTAAAATAAAAACTTTGAAACTGCATCTTCATGATTGCGACGCAAGGACTAATGGAGTTAAAATCCTACTGTTCTGCTCCGACGGGGTTCATGAAGACGGGACCTCGATTTTTTTCCCTCAGAACGACTATATATTCAACTGTCCTTGTTAAGCTAACACCAGCATCGAACCCACGACCTCCAGAGTAGCGAACCAGTGTCTTTCTTACACCCTTATTTAGCTTTATCTGTGATATTTTAATGTTTAAATTAATTGACATGTATATTCTGTATGATGTAATTATTGATCAATTAAAAGAAAAATAATGGGATGAAAAGTTGACATTGCAAATCCACCGTTACCCCACGTGTTTGATATCAATGCCGGGTTTACTTTTATCAAAAAGCTGAAAATCTGACCAATTTTCAGATATTATCTACAGTATATTGAAGTGGGTCTACACTGTCGCTTTTATTTGTCAGAAATTCATATGGATTTTCTGCATACTGGAGAAAACGCCAAACTTTGTTAAAGAACATCGACAGGGTAAACCCAACCCAAAAAGAATAAGGTGGGCGTACATGCACACGGAGCAATGTTTCTTACCCATACAAGATGATGAGTGATGTGGTCGTTCATAACCATCTAGACAGACACATTTACCAGCCTGGTTTAAGTACTCAAATGGCGGACAGTAGGCACAACTTGTTTGTAGCTTGGATTCTGTACATGCTGTTAAAATATGAAATATGAAAAAAAAAACATTAACAAAAATATAAAATTTTATATTAACTTGGAATTAAATAAGAGCTAAATTTGCCTTTTTCGTGTGTTTTTCTGGCTTTAAGTGTCATATAAATAATTATTTTGATAGATATATATTTTAATAATTCAACCAACGGTTTCAATAATATTATGTGTTTTTAATTATCTATTTTTAAAATGTTACTGTGAAAACGACCAGTGTTACAATTATAATCACCAGCATAAAAATTCAGCGCCATAATTATTTGTAGTTGCCAAATAAATGATGTTTGGCTATAGAATTCTAATAGTTGTAAATTCTATTTTAACAAAATAATTACCCAGACAAGTTTAATTAAAATTTCAAGAATGTTTAAGTCAAATACCATACGCCCAGTATATTGAATGAAACTATTGATCAATCAATATTGAATTCTTATTTGTATATTTAATTTTGAATGTTATGGAAAAAATTGAGTTAGAGACTTAACACCTTTAGACCAACTTTTATTCATCGTTTCCGTGGATTTTTGGAATCCCCATTTTCGAATAACAATTTAGTTAAATTGATAATGCATTTATTCACATCAGAATAAAGTAATACTTAGACTTGAATCTGAGTTTTACTTTAGAAAATTAAAGCTGCGGTATTCGCAATATCTTCCAATAAAATCCAATGTTTTTTTGGTTTTTGTTTATATCGTCACATAGGAAACAAATATTTTATTGGTTGACAGCTAGGACTGTAAGTTTTTTAACATTAAAAACTTCATACAAGACAATAGCATATGATGGTTTACACCCATACATAACTGGACGTGGTAGGTTTGAAAAAACCCTTATATCGAATTAACACAACAGATTAATATTATTATTAATCTACCATAACGGGAGGCTTGCCACAAGACATCATTTAAAAAAAGGAATCAAGCGTAAAGAACAACAACCAGCAGTGAAAATAATAGAGCCAAGAAACAATTACACGTCTTTTTGCCACAGGAGAAGATTTCTTTCTAGAACAAAACAAATATAAGAACACTGTTTTAAAGCAATTGCGTGCAGTTAATATGATAGGTATAACAAAGAACTACATTTTTATAAGCCTATTCTTTCGCCAGAGATTATTAAGTAATTGGTTTTATTCCAAATTGAATATTAGTGCTTACGGCATACAGCTACGGTTTTCATGTTGCTAATATAACCAGGCCGATTTACTCTTATTGTTATCGCTGCTTGAGCAATTGGTTGATTGCCTTTCACGTCTCAACTCAAAACCAGTAAAATCTATATACACGTGACTCTTTTAAAAACTATGAAATCCAAATTCAAGGCGTTGCTCTATTCGGCCTTAACAAAATGTGTATGTTGGGTACGGGGTCTTTCCTGTATACAATGCAAACGCCAGATCTAATTTCTTTGGAAATGAATTATATCATTGTGATGTTTGTCTACAGAATTCTAATAGTAATCCAGTCTTCTTTTTAACAATATAATTGCCCAGACAAATTTACTTAAAATTTCAAGAACATTTAGGTCATATACAAGGGCGTATTACAATACCATACGTGTTATAAAGTAATTTGATTGGCGTTTTCAATATTTTTTACCTATTTTTAACTATCATAGCCATCTATTTCTTCTAAATCTGACACACTGCTTCTTAAATGCAAAAAGGCACACTGGTTATAATGCTCAATTCCCATTATCCCCATTCGCGCCGATTGAAATCATAGAGTAATCGTGAAGAGATCAGTAGTAACAATTGTGTTGATCGTATCGACACTCGCCCGAACGTATCTGCACGTACCAAAGCGTGAACATAATACGGACAATCCTATCGTTACCCATTGCACGACAATGGGAACCTGGCATAAGTTCCCTGATAAAAAAAATGTGTTCAAGATTAAGCATTCACTTCCTCACAAACGACATACGTCACTTCTTTATTATTATTGCGTGTGAATAAGCTTTATTTTACTCCACTTCCATCGAAGAGATATCGTAGACAATGACATGTTACAAATGAAATAATGATTTGAGTGTTATCCACGTAGCCAACAGCACGGGACCAAGCACGGAACGCTTGGGCACTCTAATAGAGTTGTTGAGATCTGAATAGACGTGACTCGAAAAGTAAACATGATTTGAACTATATTAAAGCACCCTCTGTGATACCAAATTCAGATTCAAGCTTTCTCGGGAGCACAGTTTGGTATCACAGGCTTCGGATATGTATAACATTAAAGAGCAGCAGTTACCATTATCTAACTCATCGATGTCATTTACTACCTTTAGTAGAGCCGTTTCAGTAGAAAGGTTCTGTATATATGCTGACGTGTTCTTTATCGAAAAGAGCACGAGATGTTCTTTTAGTCGGCTGTTAACAGATTTCTCTAAGATTTTTGATAGTAAGGGCTTCTTAAGTAAAGGTGTAATAATTACTGCTGTTGATGATTGAAGGGACAACAGGCAAAAGGACGTCTAAGTATTTGATTACAATCGAGGTTGGAGCAGGATCAGATGAGCAATGTAAATAACAATCACTGGTTTATACACATATACCACGACGTTTCAACAAGTATCTTCTTGTCGTTATCAAGCACAAATGATGCTTGTGCTTGATAACGACAAGAAGATACTTGTTGAAACGTCGTGGTATATGTGTATAAACCAGTGATTGTTATTTCCATATAAACTGTGTTGGTTTTTTTCTAAATCCGTTGACTTGTAATTTACTTAAACAATGAGTAAAGTCCTGTGTGAAAATGCAATACATCTCCTTCCGATGTAAGTGTGAGTTTATGACGGAATGTGTAGGATGGGGGTGTTATTTGTGTGTTAATAGCGTCTACTGATTTCTTGCGGCCAAGATTCTGTTATAACAAAAAGATCTAAGTTGTAATTAGTTCAGTGTATTTATTTCGAGACTGGGCATTTATTAAAGCGATTTTTAATACCAGATGAACAACTACGCCTGGCAACATCGCCATCATTAGCCCAGTCGGAGCAGAACGGTAGGACGTTAAACTCCATTTCATTTACATTTAACAATGTTGTGTTGAAATCTGTATTCAAGATCGCGTTGAGATAAAGTATTACATTGTTCTTTTGACATAAGGCCGTCATGAGATATACTCAGGTTGATTGCAGGAGAGAATCGTAAGACAATATGACATTGACCACTCGTCCACATGCACAGAAAACAGCTAATATTTTAACACAGATAGTAAATCCGGCTAGATGACAGTTTGGTACAAATTCCACATCTAAGTGACGATATAAACAGAAAAAAACCATTAGGTTTTATTTGGATATATTGCAACCTGCGTCATCCATAAACTGGGATACCAAGATTTCACAGAACACAGTGAATAAAAGTTGGTTTAATTGTGCCAAGCAAACGCCATTACCAGGTCTGGCAATTTCGAATGAAGGATTTTCATTTTAAATATGTATGAGATTGCTACCATTATAACTCCACCAATGATATAATTCTGGTTTTCCAGACGCTTATAGTTGTGTGACCAAGGTTTGTCCATGTACTTTAATTTCAATTCACAGCGGAAAGACCATGGTTAACATGTTAGTGTTCCATGGACAAATTACATGTTAGGTATCCGACTACTGTTTTATTAGATTTCAACAAAATGACTTCCTCCTTTGAAAAGCTTCGTCGCAATCAAAAGTTTGTCACGTACACTTCATGGTTGACATTTTCTTAATGTTTTGTGTGAATAGTTTAGTTTACATAACCATTCACTCACAAAGTCTAAATTCGGAAAACAGCTGAAAAGCGTAATTTAATGTTTGAAATTAATTACTGAAAATCTATAGAATCCTAATAGTTCACAAAATAATTATATGCTAGGATGAAATACCATACATGTGACATAATGAATGAAACTAAATAAGGTTTAATGGCCTACTGTTCTATTAACGACTGGCAGTATGGAGACGGCATACTGGTGGTAACTCCCACAGTTCTAGATTATGTTTAAAAAGTTAACACACGAGTCTGAATTTCAATAGCATTATTTTCCTAGCAACCCCTCAATCAATCTCAAAAGCTTTGGGTCAGTGAGTATGACACTATAGTTCACTGGCTCTAGGGTCCCTGGATTGGATATATGCCGAGAATGATTTCTTGATATTTTACAGCCTAGTTTTTTCCAAGTTAGTGGTGCAGGAAGGCGATATTGACGAGGAAAAAGAGTCTAGTTGTAGGGATTGTACGAAATACCGAGGTCCATGCGCGCACTGGTTGACGTGCACGTAACCCCTGAGAATTCGATGACTATTATTTGGAACGCCGCAGTCCGAAAAACACTTCCTTCTTGATACACTGCATAGCGCCCCCCCCCACCCCGTCTTCATTAGCCCTGTCGGTGTAGAAAAGTAATATGTTGAAGCCCTTTCATTTCGTTTAAGGCTCTCAAAATATCGGAATTAAGATATGGTTCCCCAATAGGACGAACCAGACAAACTCAGCAGTATTCAGACAGCTGTTGTCTGTAGAGTGTTTAAGAGAATTGTAAATGTACTGTTCTTTGGATAAGACTGGCAGAAATGTATAAAAAATAGATTTTGTAGCTTTTAATACAGTGAAAAAAATGTGAAAGCTCATGATGTCCAAACAGCATTTCAAACCCAGTGACATGTATCAAGTCAGATAAACAGTCCCCGTCGTCGATGAAAAATTACTAAATTTCCTCTATTCGAGGTAAATGCTCAGCTCTCCGTTAAAGAATGACGAAACTTTAATACTTGAATGACGAGCCTCGTGGGGGAAAATCATGACGATCCACTAAATTGATTTCTCCCACACAAACAGAATACTCTCATCTTTCTATCAACGGTAACAAAAACAGGAGTTTGGGTCGAGTTTGGCCACTAGTCACTACATCAATAATACAATTACAGCCTCGACCAAACCAGTGTTATAGATAATATTATGTACGGGAACAAGTGTTTTATGCTAGGTTCCCACTCCCGTGCAATGCGTTAAACGGCCGGCACGTTATCCGAATTGTTTGACCGAATAAATCGACGCCTATACTTCTACAGCGATTGCAGAACATCTTAACAATCACCACGAGTTGGATGCTTGAAAAGGTGCGATCTGTTTCGCTTTGTTGCGATCCAATACTATCTGAAGCGATGATTACGATTGCTACAACTGACCTCAAGATATAGTGACAGTGGCAACCTAGGAAAGAGAAAAGTGGCAGTGGGAACCTTGCATATATTATGATAAAACATATAATTACCTGAATCAATGGCACATCTCATGTCACTCAATTTGATATTCGTCCACGATACAAGAGGGTGGGGTTTGTTACAAGTAGGACTAAGTAGGTGGGTCTTTCGCTGAAACCATCTAACTAGCCACACCAAATGACAATCACATTTCCATGGATTCTCTAGCAAATTTCTACAAAATAGTACAGAAGAAATTAGTTCAAGCGATCCCTATTCTATTTGCAGTTAGTGTCAATGTTTATTGCAATCAAACCAAACAATTTATCGGTACGCTTAGCGAAACTTAAGTGGTACGAGTTACTAAAAGCAAGGAGGTCAGGCCTGAAAGAAAAGGATAGGCCTTCTCCACTAAACTTCAGTTATCTCGTTCCATTCAACGATTAGAACTCTTGTGGTCTCAGAGGAATAAGGTATACTACGAGGCCAAATTAGTCAGTTCAAATAAGCCGGTCTCGGTTAAATGCGTGTACCTGTCAACTGGTTAGAATATCCTACTAAACTTGAGGTTTCTCACTCGATTGAACATTCCGAGTTTAGTAACCAAACGAATACGGCATAGCTACGCGGTCAACTCTACATGCACTATTAGCCAGACATAGTTAAATACATGAAATTATTGTTCACTCACATTTCGTTTATTTGGTAAAATAGATTTGACAAATCTTCAGCCAGACCACTTAGATTGTTTTTGTTTAACCATCTGGAAATATAATGATGTAGTGTGAAATTAATGATACAAACCTATTATATGTTGTCAACCAGTATCATTGAATATGATCATGAAAGGGTAATGTAGCAAAATATTCTACAAACGTGTTCATACCATAAACGACCATATACGTCAGAGGTTTGATTAACATGCCCGTCATCACAATTTCAACAAGACCTATACTGGGTACCTTGTGCCATGCCGTTTTTAGCAACTAACGAAATTACGATTTGGTGATCTGGGCGATGTATGATAAATAACATGATAAAACTTATAGGAGTGGTAAAGCGTAATATCTACTTTAGACGATGGTCAGGGTTAGGGTTATGCCAGAAAGAACATTCTATTAGAACGTTCAAATTTCATTTCCATTCTGTTCAAAGACTTTCCCGTAATAGGTATTAAAATGGCGTACATTAATCACGTATCTCATGCACATATAAAGAATTTCTAAAATATTTATTTAGTCGCAAACCACTTCAGTCCCCTCCGATCAGCTAAAATTCGATTTGTGGAAATTGCGCAAGATATATTATCTGATTTAGGGATATTATAGAGTGATAGAGTGATTCATCTACATGAATGATGTTGTGGGGGGGGGTTTTTACAGAAGATTAGAAAATCATTTTATTTTTTTCACTATTTCAAACATGTTTTTAATCTATTTTCCTTGACTGATCAGGTGAATTATTAATCAGTATTTCTCACAAATTGTGAAGAAACGAAATCAATGACCCTTCAATTGCAATGTCTGTCAAAAACTTGATTAATCCTGTAAAGTATATATCATACGTGAAAACCTCTCGTGTTGGTGTTTCTACAGAAAGAGCAGGAGCCATAACTCTAATGGAACCTGTCGTAATTCGATAGAATCATTTGCTTTGTGTGACGAATTTGAGCAATACGTGTGCATTTTGAACAGATATTAGCTGTAGAGGCTTAACAATGGTCATAACTAACAGGAAGGATGATAACTTTTCTACAACAAATCTGATTGTCAGGCGTCAAACATTAATTAAATATAAACAGAGTAGTCACAAGTTGATAATAATATTCGACCACAAAACATTGTGAGCGTATAAAATTATAAATGCATCCAATATCAGACATCATTAGTGACGTCTGATATGTCTAGCAATAATGGCAAATCAAGTACGTGTCGGATAAATCTAAGTCACCTAAGTTAATCTGGACAAAGTGACATTTCCGGTGGTGACTTAGAGACGTGTAATGTAGAATATCCCCTGCTAGATTTGTCAATGCCGACGCATACCGACTTACCAGAGTTCGGCAGTTTTTACGAACCTTGAAATATCGGTATATATCCCAACGATATCTGCTCCCTATGATTCTGGCATGTATCATCCACTATTCCCCCTTACATGTACGAAAAATCGTGTTTTTAACTTGTAAACACTCTAGTGGTCACAATTTCGATACTATATTTTTAAGAAACGTTTAAATGTAATACCGTTACACCCTAACGACGATCGATTTCGAATTTTGCGAAAAACGGACCGCCACTGTCTGACAGTAGTAGCATGATAATCAAAATAATAATGATATTGCCAGACATTTCCATCTTGATTAAAGTGTCTTATAATATATCGTAAGATAATTGTCATACGTACAAGAAGTTATTCTTACATTCGCGTAATGGCTATAATTGATAAAGTGATTTATTATTACAAAAACGAAATCATTAAAGGATATAGATAGAAATTTTAGTGTCGATAAGCAGTAATTAAGAGTATTGTGACTTGTCTTGTTAAATGTCCAGATGATCAAAATTAATGAAGGACCATGAGTACAACGTGGAAATGCGTCCAACGTAACTTTGTCTCGAAATTCGATAGCCGTAAATGGTAACTTATCAGAAATGAAAATGTGGATGATAGCGATATTTAATAAGGCTTTGTCAAATTGAGGAAAGGATGAACATCAATAGGATTGTCATATCATGACCACAATGCTTAACACCTAATTTCAAAAGAACAATCGTTAAAAATAAAACCTGGAACCTCTATTGGGTAACTATCGCGATCAAAGCCAATTGTTGACAGATAAACAGACGGCTACGGATGCCAACATGATAAGTCTATATAAGTAGTTAGATATCCATGTTGTGTAGGTCAAACGACAAATTACAATGAAAGATCTAAAAGAATACTTAGATTCAATCATATTCAACTTACATAGCCCTCAGTGACTCAATTCTGTCTAAAGATTTGGGGTGAACTTTACTTATCTGATTTCCGGTTAAATATCTGAAATGACAAAACAACAGACTGAAACATGCTCGCAATTTAATAATTTAATGTAAGAATAAAAAATCATAAGTTCGGTCAGAATTAAGTAAATACATTCAATATATTCCTTTTTATTATCTATTTGAATTATCATAACTATACATGTATGTGTTTATTACTATTTAGGTCTTAAATGTCTCGCTACATAGGTTCTGCCAGTCAGAACAGAAAGAGATTTGGGCTTTTTTAAAAATTTTATCTCGGTGTTGAGTGAAATTATGCAATCACTATTCTTTAAAATTCGCCCTCGTTTCCACTTCAAACACACAGGACACCGAACCAACAATTAGCAGATCGCCATTTGATTAAGTCGTACCAAAATAATTAATGCTAAAATGGCAATACTTACAAATATTGTAGATTGACTAAATTTGACAAATCCTTGTCCACTTCTTGTATTTGATTATTAGCTAAATATCTGAAAGAAATGTATAATTCAGGGAGATGGTTTTAATCCTCGAACATTTTTTAAAAGTGTGTACAACGACCCGTGTGTGAAGTAATTAAAGAAGTTGTCCTTGCTTAATTTTACTAAATACAAGTCGTTAAAGATCGATGAAACTGTAGTTATATAATCATGCGAAACTAGTTTTGAAATTATGAAGTAAAATTTGTCGACTGCTCCTTAAATTCTGTTACGTTACATAAAACAGTTTGTCTTCAAGCTTATAAAACCGAATGTCTTTTGGATTTGTGTCGACGAAAACGTTTTTTTCCTAACAAGACATTAATATTTCGTATGAACAGGGATTTTAAATGATGAACAGAGACGAATCCGTAGATGTTACAGTTAGTCGTTGGAATTTGCTAAAACATTGTAATCCTAGAGCTCATTCCGCATATTTTATAATTAGCTTGTATTTAGATTTACAACAGGAAATAGTTCTCTGTTAAATTGATATTTATCTTATTCGGACGTCTAGACATAATATATGTTATTATATGTAATTAAACTTACAAAGCGGTCAGTTTATGTAGTTGCATACAACTTGAAACAGGAATCCGCTTCAGGTTGTTGTTATCTAAATGTCTGAAAGATTTATTAAACATACATAGACAGGACTCGTCGTCCTTAATACGCCCACCATCAGCAAAATAATCACCAATACCAAATCTACACCCATTTTTAACAAATACAGCTGATGAGCAAATTTAAAGAACAATCTTACGCACTCTGTACTGTCAATGCTTACAAACTTCATGAGCCAATGAGAAAGTATGTGAATAATTCAAAATATTCCTAATTTCAATGAACAATCTACCCGATTATTGCGTTAAAAATAAAGGTAAAATATAACCGGTGAAAGGAATGTTGAATTTGCAATTAAAAACTTTCAAATTTGATTAAGTTCCTTCTTAGGCCCCGTTCAAGTCTTCAATTTTACTTTTACTAAACAGCTCAAGAGCTTTTAATATTTCATTAAATTCATAAGCTTCGAACGCTAAAACTTAAGGGGGAAATCTTCTTAAAACTAAATAATTTAGAAAGAATTAGATGGTATTCTTTGATAAAATGCTGTAATGAACTATCACAGCAAGTATCGAAATGTGTCAATCAGATCTTTGTCCTGTATCGCTTTGTCCTGTATCGCGTTCACAAATTTCTATTTACATGTAATTAGATAATTTTGAGGCCGTAAAATTCTGAATATGGACATTAAATCTCCTTGTCACCCAATCAGTTTGACCTCAACAGCACACTTCGAAAACAACGACAAAACTGTGGATATCAATTTCCTAATCATGTTCCTAATCATTTTGTATTTCGCTTCTAATTAGCAAGATAATGAAGCCTTCAATAACACGGCTTCATACATCTCTCAAGATAAATAACATTATATTTAGTAGAAACTTAATCTGAATAAAACTGGCCACAGCACAAAATTGAAGACAAAGAAAACACATTTCAAACTTCTAAAGCCAACACATTTTTAAAACATACGGGTATGACAAAGCAACGCGTAATTTGTTCGTTGAAATATTACAGTTGCATTTGAATAAATTCATCCATTAATTATTTATGAACATCTATAGCAAGAACAGCCAGCACTTTGTCCAAATCTTATAAATAAGAACTTTTCTTATTTTGGTTTCAAACAACATAAATGTACCGCAAAATGAAAGCCTTTTTTGGCTAGATTGGGTATTCTAACAGCAAATTGTGTTCGGGTGTGCATTGTTTGAAACCGTTAGTTTTACTGTAAAATATCAGATTCTCACAGTTGTCATGAATATATAAAAAAAAAGATAAGAAGGGCTAAAACTGCAAAGATTACTTAAAACTAAAAATCAGATAAGTACTGCTGTTTTATATTAAAATCAGATAAGTATAATAAATTTTTGGTCAATTTATTTTTTATGAAAGCTGATAACTTACAAATATTGTAACTTTGGCGATTCGTGAAATAAACCAGCGTGCAGACCAGAAATGGAGTTATTCTGTAACTTTCTGAAGATGAAATTAAAAAAAAATAAATTCTTTAGAAAGCAAACAAAAACTGCATTTAGAATAGGTCATGAAAATAATCTGTGTTGTTGATTAATTTATATGTATTGTTTCTAACCATGGACCTCCACCCCAACAAAAAACTAAATCAAAGAAATTCACTTCTTTGAGGACGGCAGCATCACTGGCTACTAATATCGCTGTTACGTGTATTTCATTTCATAAATTTACATCACAATTAAACTCCGAGAAGAATGATATGCTTACATCTCAGTAGCAGACATTAGGCCGTTGAGAACCTGCGTTGTATTTTCTGACCATCGTAACCGATTCGATGTTAGTTCCCTGTAAATAAACAACAAGAACCATGGATTATTATTTCTGAATTTCTAACTTCGTCTTAATATATTTTCCTTATAATAAATAATCCGAAATAAATTAATATCCTTTCTTATATCAAGTAAATTACTTGCAAGATGATATCAATGACTAGTCAATTTTTGGAATGACCAACTTAATAAATCTTTAAAACCTAATTAAATGCGGAAGTCACAATATCCACATCCGTCATATTTTTTTGCTTAAAGTTGAGTAGGTGGATGAATCCATATGATTTTCCGCATTTATTTCAACTGTTTACAAACTAAACTAATTAAATTTTGAAAAAAATGACTCCGTTAAAGATGCATTATGCAAGAGCTAAATCGTTCTTCTCGCAGTATTTCGTTTAATTAGACGATTCTTGTCCTAAATCATGCCTGTTAACAAGCGGGTTAACGACAATCGTGGGTAACTTAGGTACCCACCCGCGAAATTCATAGCAGTATATAGTAGAAAAGGTACTTGTGTGACAGATGATTCTATACCAAACACTGCTACATTGGAATTTGTTTATCATCTGTTGGACCACGCAGCAGAGGAACAAAAATGAAATCAAAGGGGGTTAAGCACCCTGTTTTGCGTCGACTGGGATAAAGAAAACTGGCATATATTTAATCAACTGTTCAAAGTTTTAGTGAACCCCAGAACAAAGAGACAGATAATATGACGTATGTATCTATTGTTTCAACAAACTGAATGGATTTCAACTACGACTTCCATCAATGGAACCCAAGAGAGATTTGGTTGGACGATAAAATAGAAACACATCGTTTAAAACCTTTTGACCCAAAGTGTGGCAATGGTTAGAGAGGGATTCTCCGGGCCATTGCTTCGGAATTATGGGGTTATATCTGCCTATTACATGTATTGTCTTAACTAAAAATGTATCATAAATTTCTCATTAAGATATTTATTCACATGACCACACTCTCTAAACCATCAGATGTTCGGGAGTGAAATTGATTAGAACAATGGTGGCATTTAATAATTCATCTTGTCAATAAAATGCAGAATACTTACAATAATCTTACTTTATTTAAGGCACTGAATGAGTTGGCTTCGACAGTAGAAATTATATTATTTGATAGGTGTCTGAAATAGTAAAACATGGGGTTAAAACGGCGAACATGGACAAGGGCAACCCAGTATGTTGTGATAACAAACTGCAGTGACAATGTGAATTATGAGGAAGCTCCTGCTCATGTTATAAGCAGAACTTTTAAATCAAGTTTCAGCAAAATCTAAATGTCCATAACCTAAAGAGCTCCCCCTTAAAACTACTTCTCTTTTTTAAACCTTAATATCGTCATTTATAACGTTGGATTTATATTTACAGATCAGGATTTTGAAAAAATAATTTTTTGAGTTGAGATTATTACGGCCCAATTGTGTCACCGAACGTGCTAGTTTATTGCGGAGAAAAGAAAAGTGCGTGTTTTCCATAATAGGTAATAATTTTTAGAAGCGTTTTGTTTTGTGTGACTTTTTACAAGACTGAGCTTGGTCAATTAGGAACGAGTTTAGGGATAGCGATACAAGAGAGAGGTATTGTTTTGCGGTCAAGCTGCTGAATTTCGATCATTAAACGGACATATGACGAGGGCGATATTATATTTGGAAATTGGATAGGGTTGGGTTAGTCTGCGATATCATTTATGTCGAAGCGGACGTAAAACCACCAGCTTAAGTAAGTAATAGGGTTGGGCGAACTAATTAATTCCATTTAGTATATAATAGTCACATTTGTTTCAAAGGAAGTTACGATACGTGACGAACCGAGATAATATAATTTAGTATAATATTCTACATTCGTCTGAAAGGAAATTAAGATATACATGTACGACGTACCACATGACAGTAGAAAATGCCAAGAGGCTAGAATTCTGACGTTTTTCGTTCCCTCACTTACTAACCAGCTAACAAACAGGTAAACACATCGGATTCCTGTCATCATTATACGTCTGAAATTCGACCGCCATTGAGGCGACATTACCTCGTGTTCCAGAGAACCAAAATAGAATTGATGTCGGTTACATAATTACACAATAAACTCGCGTACAATCATAATTACACGTGTACAATCCCATAAATAGCAAAGATTATTATCATGTCTGAGATACTTACAAATATAGCAAATTAGACAGGTGTTGAAACACTTCTTTCGATAAATACTGTATTTTATTCCCCTGCAGATTTCTGTAAATAAATTTAATGAAATACTATTTAATATATCAAATCAATATGAAAGAACATTCTACGCGTGCTATGAAGGAGTTTTTCCCGGCAAAGAGACAATTCGAACTTCCAATGGCTGTTATTATGTGCACGCCAATGTGTACACTGGGTCTCTTTTTTAATCCCATCCAAACGACAACTAGAATCAGTACCTGCCATGCCGTCGGTTCTACACGCACTGACAAGGGCGGAAGGGAAGGGGGACGCTCGAAAACGAAAATTGCTGGAAACATTTTCGATCAGTCAGGACTTAATGGTTAGTGAGCCAGCGTCTGAATATGGATATTAAACTCACGCCTCTTTAAAAATACATCATCCACAGTCTTCGACATTGCAAACACGACTTGTTGGTCAATTTAAATCAACATTGATGTCGTTATCTTACAGTGGAAAGATGGGCTTCTGAAACCCAATATTCAAGACAGTGAAAATTTTAAACTTGGCACACGAATCACGTGCCAGAATACCTTTAAGGCAAAAGCAATGAAAGATATATTTGACAGATCATAAATCCTTCAGGCATTTATGCCAAACATACTCTTATTCTGTTTGACCAAAGCTCGTATAAAACAACAACACTGCGAATGAATAGAAATTGACCATTTATATCTTATTAATAGAATGAGATGGTGCAAAAATACATAAATATGATCTGAATGATAATTGAACAATTTCTATTAAAATTTGAAATACTATAAAGATCTATAATAACAATACAAATTGTCTTATACCGTATAGATTAAAAATCGGGATCAAACGCTACCGATTCCATAATCATTAACAAAAAATCGGACATATAATATAATGGTCTATACAATGGCCCACGTATCAATTTAATGTGAAAAGAAATCATACGTCGGGGAATTTGAGGGCTAAATAAATTCGGAGCCAAATTAAGTCAGTGCGAGGCCTGTAGCGTATTTGATGGTGTATGGGCCCTAAATTGAACAACGTTACTACTCATCCATATTTCACTTGCCTAGTAAAGTAATTAAATTTTTCGTCTGCTATACCACAGACATGTCTGACTTTTTGTCAACAAGATGATACGTTTCAGTAATAGAATTTTCAAATATCTCTCATTAATTACAGTTTTAAAAAAAGAACATCGCCAACCTCCATCACCCAAGGACACTAGCCTACTGTAGAGCATAAGGCAGAATTAATAAATCGGAATTGGTAGCCCTCGAGCATTTAGCACGGAACCGTGGATAAATTTACTTCATTACGTTATCACCGGATGGATTCAACATTAAGTTTCCTTTAATGATTTAGTAAACGATTCTATGAGATTTTTTTTTCGAAAAATTAATCTATTAGCTAACTCTTTTTGAACAATTAAATTGAGCACTTTATACTCAAATTAGGTTATTGGCAAAAACCGTGTTTGAGTAGAGATTTCTCGGTCACTCGAAGAATCAATTTGCATCACCATTTGCATCACATTATGTACCTGAGTGCTATTCATCAATTTATTGATTTGATATTTATGGACTCTTTACAAATGTTTTTGAAGGGCAGGGTTGGGGGAGGGGTATTTCTATTATTAGGTCTATTTACTTACAAAACTGGCATGATGACACGCGTTCTTGGATTTTGTAAATAAATCAATACGGTACTAATCGAAAGAATGGCCAGTTTCAGACATAAGACTAGTATAATTCAATACAAACTTAAAGAAACCCATTTAATACAATAAGGCTGCGGGGAATTTTGAATGCGTTCTTACCATGTTTAAATATCTACAAATTAACGAATAAATTAGATCAAAGAAGATAATTATCCTAGTGATATACGTCCTACTCGGTAACCTTTTCCATATAAACAAAATAATCATGCTTTGATATAATACGGAGTGCTATCAGTATAAATACTAGTAGGTATGTCAACGCAAATTAATAGATAGAAAGAATGAATAATATAAGTAATTCTGTTAATGAAATGTAATAGATCTTTATTATCAGTTAATAATTGGGACAAATATATTAATTTTAATCATATCGAATTTACGGCTCATGCATCATTGGATATTTTTCTATGTGAATGAAATAAATAAATAAATTCAAATTAATGGATTGTATAGCAAATTGATGATATATTACTAATATGGCGTACTGGTCTATAATTACTCTACCTTGTTAGCGCTGTAAATCATGACACGAAAAGTCCAATTAGGATTCGATTAATAATGCTCTCCACGTTGACTTCCTTATCAAATCCGTGACATTTCTTGAACTATAACATTTTCTTTGAACTTTCCCATGTTCATCAAAATCTCCATAACCACAAACCGTTCGATATGTCACAATCATTTGATAATAATATTTAAAGGGGTTAACCGTTTTGATTTTTTCCTTCGCCTAAGGAATCTTAAGGTAGAAAATTCAACAAATATTGCCAATTAAAATGAAGAGGAGTGGAGTGTTATAAATAGCTGAAAAATCCGAGCTGGTGGTGGGCGGATGTTAAGTTGCCCGGCGCACTATCTTTGTTTATAGAAATTTCGTTTCTTTATCCAATGCCGTTTCTATCACTTTCAATAAAAATATTGAAGATGCATTGAAAATAATGCCCTGAGAATTATAGTTTGGCAAGTACATTATAGCTCCCAATTTTCACCGGCTGTTTTCTTTTATTTTGGAGTACATACGATTTTGTATAAAATGATCCAAAATCTCAGTTAGTCAAGAACTGCACTCTGATTTTCACCATTTGGACTGAATTCCGTAGATCTATACATTGAAATAACATTATTTAATGCACCCGAAAAGGGCGAATTTCAAAATGTAGCAAAATAATAAATTTTAGAAAAGTATGCTGAAACCTTTATTCTCTAGGATGAGTATTAATAAGGGTACCGGTATAATGAATGTTTATTCTCTAAAACTACTTTTGTAAAGGCTCAAAATCGATAAGGGTCATCATTAAAATATTTATTAACTATTTCCTATAATTTGATCAAAATCGGTTGAGAACTGTGGACGGGCGAACTCGGGTGACGACAACATGCGACCATATTTACACGCGGAAGTAAAAATAATGGATTGTATGTATTAATCACGTCAACACGCTTTCAATTTTTAATAAGATCTGTTGGTAATTTCATTGTAATCGGTTTAGATTTTTCATATGTGACACTGTACTACTACTATTGTGACATTATATTCATTACAGCTTTATTAGACAAATAAATGTATCATTAATACTTCGTTCCAGTTTTTAATGGAGGGGGGGGTGGCTCAGTGAGTAAGACGTTGGCTCGCTAACCTAGACGGTTGCGTTGGCGGAGACAGTTCATCTGGATTCTCCGGTGTTGTTCCCCATTGTCAGAGGTGCAGTAAAATAATAAGGAACAATGTGTAATCGTTTGGATGTCACGATGAATGAAATGAAATGAAATGGGGTTTAACGTCCTACTCTTTTGCACCTAACCTGGGCTACTGGAAGACGGGCATACGCCATACAGTGTGCCATGAGGGAAGTTTTGCCCAGGTAGCGGCGCTACGGCCTACTCTTATATCGAATTCCAACCGCCAAGGGATCTTTTACATGCACTCCAATGTGTACACGGGACCTCGGTTTTTCGTCCCATCCGAACGACTAGGTAGCTGTCCGTGTCAGGCCCTCCTTTTGCATCACTGACAAGGGGAAATCACGCCGGAAAATCGAGATGAACTTTCTCGGCCAATGCAGGGATCGAACACCCGACCTCCAGGCTAGCGAACCAGCTCCTTATCCACTTAGCCACTGTGACTCCAGGATGTCACGATAAGCCGAGGTCACATGTTCACATTAGCGAGCACGTAATGAATACCTTGCAAGTCTTAGTTCGACATTTTAGTAGGCAGTGGGACGCTAAAACCCCATTTTTATTTTAGATTCAAGTTCTAACAAAACCATACCACGCGAATAACTGCTACATATCAATGTTGATGTATGTCTGATGTATTAAGTTATGATTTCCTTTGGGGTTTTTTTTTTAATCTAGTGGCATCTTAACCTATTGTGTTTTCCAACTGATAAGAAATATCTTATTTTCTATTACAAAACTATCCGTGGGGCGTTGAAACAGGTGACCCAAACAACCCGAGGGTACACTTTTTAAATCTAGAAAATCCTCCTAAAATAGATTAACCCATTTCCAATAATCAAGTGCAAAATCTAATGGTTGATTATTCAATATAAAATAACGCCCGTATATTCCATTACACAATTCCATTGTTAATATTTCGATATAATGAATTGATGAAGTACAATATCACATAAATTTCAAAATCCCATATGTTCACATTGTTATATTGAAGGCCTGCGAACACCAAACATATTATTACAGTTGTTATTATAACACGAACAGGATACAAGACAAATTAGCAAGGGGTTCGAATTCGCCCGAGGCCCAAATTCGCCAGGAGTCAAAATTCGATGCCCATAAACTAAATATTCAAGGGGTCCGACTGGTTATTTTGATAACACGTGCGGCGATAGGGAGCAGTGACGAAGCCTTATTCGCCCGGAGTCCCCCAAATTCGATGACCTAAAACATTCACGGGGTCATGTTGGTTAATTTAATACCACAGATGTTAGTGGTTCGCCGCGACGAAGCGTGATTGGCGAATATACACGCTTTGGTTTTATTTGCATATATCCTGACTCGGCATCCATTGCCTGCAACCCATTTAGTTTAAGGGGTCGTTTGTTTAAGCCTTTCGGCAATAATATTCTGCTTTGTGTAAATCCATAGCTACATGGATGAAGGTTAAAATAAACATTGGCATGTTACGTAAAAGTCGACATGGATTAGTAGTGTGTCTAGAAATCGAAATCGTGTGCGTTGAATTTCTTGAAATTGGGCTCTCTGCGACAAATAATCTTGGGTGTGCGCCGAGTTTGAAATAAAAAGCCTATTTAGCGTTATAAATCGCAAGGCAGCTGATGAAATGTACAAAATGTACAACTATAATATTATACATGTATTAACGTGTTTACGAAACGTAAGCCACGTTCTTTCCAATTAATTATCCCTTTCATGCGTGCCTCTCTAATGTCTTTCAAAAAGCCGAGTGAGTTCCAACATCAATTTGCTACGATGCAGAGATCGTAACGTTAATGGTAGATTGCATGTTAGATTGCTACTATTTCAAGTGTGCGTAACGTATCAATTGCAGTTTCTTGTATTAAGGGTTTAAAGCAATAGTTTTTCCCGGATTTCATCATTTAACATGTACACAACGTGAAGTCCACAATATTGAAAGGCAAAAATGAAATGAGGTTAAACGCTCAACTGTTATGCCCCGACTGGGCTAGTGCAGACTGGGAATGGCTAAAACCGCGAACTCAACATCACACTAATCTATTGGAAGACAGTATAGCATGGGATAGTGTCACATCTGTTTATATGACTGCCGTGGCGAAGGATAGTGACAAATATGTTTGTCGTATCACAATGATTTTTAGTGTCACACGTGTCTCTAGTCCTGCCTTAATCATTCATTAAGTGGGAAAGTTTGGGAGGATAAGTATACATTATAATGATCATATCGTATACCGTATTAATTAATCCAGAGATAATGAAGACATATCACTGCAAATTGCCAATAGAAAAGTGTGGATCATTGAAATCTAACAACGTCAGCTTCGGTATCCATGGCAAATTGCATCGGTAAACATATCTAGCAACTTATACAGTTAATGCAGCTTAACGGTTATATATACATATAAACTAAATAAAAGAAAGACGCTAAAATGCAAATGTAACGGTTAGCCATTTCTGTTCCTACTGATCATCTTTAGGCCATTTTTATTTGTGAACGATTACGTACAACTATAGGCGCAACGCCAAGACGTTACTCTAAATGTAAATTAAGTAAATAATAATGTACATTTAATTGTAGAGGGCCAAAATCCTCCTAAGGAAAGTTCAAAATACAACGAGACAATACACGTAGAAACTGTGAACAGAAAGTCTTAAGCTTCACTGTTTCGGATGTTCATGGGTAAATCATTCCACAATTTACAAGCAACTACACTAAAACTACTGTCACCAATTTTGATGGGCTAACCACTAAAAACAATCTAATATTATCCAATCAAATTACTAAAATTTGGATATTGTTTTAGTTAAAATTTCGTGAAACAGGCCCAAGAATGATAAAGCTGATTTCAATGTATCCCAAAGAATGTTATTTGATTGTATGCACGCAGTCTGGTGTTAACAGCTTTCTCTACATGTTTTGAGTTGAACTAAATACGTTTCGATCAAATGAATCCTTTTAAGTAATGGAAAAAAAATGCACTTTGCTATAATTATGGAGGTTATGACAGCCAGAAGCGTATCCAAGTAGTTTCAGACAATGGTAGATCCAATGGACACATTATTATCTTTGACGACCAGACTAACTTTCGGATATCTTGCTCGGCAAATGGAAGAAATTAAGTCAATGACTCCAGTCTTGATTTTGAGCAAAATGAAAAGTTAATCGGTAACTCAAAACTAATAGTTAAATCATGAGGTTTTGAGTGATTAAATACCTAGTATAGATTGCATAAAACGTCTTCGAGTCATGCCAATGGCACAAATTTTGTCCATACACTAACGGGTTTTAGCATTCCTGAAGGTTTTGGTGACATTGATTTGATTCGTAGATGCTGCGATGACCGTCCAGATTGCGGACTCATGTCACTGTCGTTCCACCACACTGCGTTGTAATTTAGCTTTCTTAACGCCCGCATAATACAATTTTGAATCTGGTATTATGACCGGTCTCTGGGAGTTCAATCAGTTAGTCTACAGACAGGATTGTTCCGATACCATTTTGAACCTTGATGATCTCTTTCTTGAATGCTGGAGCATGTTTATCTAGCAGCTCAGTCATTGTCTTATTGTAAAGATCACATAATTCCTTAACACCCTCTGGGGGTTCAATCTGCTACGTGCAGATAGTTCGGATGCTTCGATACGACCAACACGATTCCTAAGAATTGTCTCAATTCTTGTAAATCTTATGGGTTTTTTTTCTCATCAAATGATAGGATTGTACAAATTCTCCTAGCAGGATTACATGGGATGTTTCTTTTTGTATGCAAAGGATGACATGAATTGAAATCTAAATACGGTTGCGTGTCAGGAGTATATAGATCCGTTGTAATGTCCCAATTTTTAGATAATGGTTTTGTTGGATCTTAAAATAGGTGACAAGGCTCTAATTATCTATGCATGTAGTTACCATATGGCAAAACCTACATTTTCACTGAAGATAGGGGCAGTCTTTGTGATTTAATAAACTCAACAATGTCAAATTTTGTTCCGAGGTTGTCGTATGATGCCAGGAGTGCCCGGTTCCCTTGCATTGTTTTAAAGAAGTTGGGATGTTAGAGGTTATGGGCAGCGACAAAGGTATAATATTAGCCGAACTGTCTTTTACTTTATCGGCCCTCAGTGTTTGTATATCCTTGTTCTACCATTGCCCCTTGCAATAGAGACCGAGATTCGTCGCTGAAACAAATAGCTTTGGAGTAGTTATGAAGCCCATGCAAATAAATGTTTTGATATATTATACTTACAGCGTTTCTAAATGATACATTTGTTTAAATGACGAGGAATCCAAATGACGTATCCGGTTACCGGATAGATCTCTGTGAAAAGAAAAGAAATATATTTATTTTTGTTAGAAGGGTGTATTTATTTATTACTTTGTGCATTTATTTTCTTTAAAATGTAGCATAATGTATGGATTGCCGTAGATTACAGTTGGAGGGCGCCGGGAATCGTCTACGATGATATCAATTTGTATAGAAACTCCACAACAGCATTGTTATTAAATGAGGTTCGAGGCCATATGATACATGTTTTTTAATGTCGGACATTTAATTGGACGGACATAATTATCTTAAGATGACGGTTTGTGATAAAATATTAAGAAATCGCATTCCGTTATCGTAATTGAATCCACATTTGCTTTTAGTGTGGGGATATTTTCAAGTTTAAATTATTTTATTGATAAAGAAAGTACAAGAAAAATCATGTTTGTATGGAAATTACTTCTCTCGTCACGAATAAATATAATTATTTGTGATCATTATATATCCACTCCTTGCAAATGTAAATAGTCTTATTTGAAGGGTACGAATAAAAATGGGTGCAATGTAACCGAATGTAGAAGATCAAAACCATCCTAAAGATGCTTTATGTAAGATTTAGACAAAGTGCTGATCGTTATTGTTAAAATTTAAAAATAAATATATGGAAAATTTCATTCATTCCAATAAATTTATTGTGAGCAAAATGGTGAGTTTAGGAATATGTAGTATAAATTGTTTATTGTTGTTATAGCAACGCTAAAAAACAAGCGAGACTAAGCCTCGATAATCCATTTTACGCCCACTCGACACAAACTAGGTCATTTCGGGACTAACACATGGTTCATTTTTTTTATTTCAATAACAACAAATACTGATACAAGTAGCATTCGCACGAAAACTGGTATATTTCTTTAATCCAGTGTAATCCTTTTCTTTTTCCTATACGCTGTAATAAAAGGTTTTTTTATTCGGGATTGCAATAATATTATTGGTCGTTCAATGGTTCGTTATTCTTCGATTCTTGAAGTTGTCCCTACATCAGACAGCCGGAAATGAGCTATTAGACAACTAGCTCATGTAGTAATAGAGAAGACTTATATAACAAGAAGGAAAGAAAGACACCAACCCATAAAAACAGCTACATTTAACAGAACAGACTGGCTAAAATGAACAGCTTTTATCATCGACTGGTGTTTGTTATTAGAAGCATTAAAATTGGTCCTAAAGTTCTGGTCATCTTGTTATTCTATAATAAGCCCAAGGTTTCATCCATTCATGTACGATCGACGATCAAACTTTGAATTTGTATTTCTTAGACAATTATCAAATGACGGACTTTGGTGTTTGATATGATATGTCAGAAGTCAAGTTTGCTGTGGTCATACTCAGTTCCAGTCAACAGTCATGTTCCTGAAGCAAAGACCGCGAGTTTTATAACATCTATCTTGATAAGTTAAAGAGAGACCAAGCTTTCTATTGAAGGTGATCAACAGTAAGCTCGTACAAAGTTAACAAGAAAGAAATGTGTCATCATTATCCGTATGTAATTATATCAAGAATACTTTTAGATTTCACTTCAAATGAAAAACAAGGACGAGATCAATAACCCCTTCCCAAATTAAGTTACACCCCATTAACGTTTTACTCTTCTGTAATTAACTTTATTTTAAATTAGATATGAATGCCAGTCAATCAAATAAGTCAAAGTAATTAACGTTTTTCGTAAGCAAGTAACATTTTCATATTTTTATATAAATGATCGTAACTGTATAGAAATGTAAATTTTACATTTTACATCATTTTTATCTGAGTTACAACATTTGTCATAAAAGAAATGTCATATCGCAATTACTACTTTTGTCTGAAATCGAAATTAAATTAATACCATGAAAGTATTATTTCGATGTATATTTCTGTCAGCTGAAATGTCATATTCACTTACTTACTTTTCTCAAAAGAACAAGTTAAATTAATATCAGGGGAAAGTTATTCAACAGGATATATCTGTATGTCTCTGTCTACTGAAATACCACTCGATAATAACTATGCTAAATACGTGTGTGTGTGTGTGTGTGTGAGAGAGAGAGAGAGAGAGAGTACGCAACTTGACTCAGTGACAGATATTTAGATCTAAAGTGCACGTGTTGGCCCATACGGCCACCTAAACACTCAAATTAGCCGTGAATGAAGTACAATATGGACAAAGATTATCTGTCCCTTTGTTGTAAAATACAAAAATTCCCCCCTGCAATATCTTTCTTGCAATCATAGATTTCTCCGCCGAAGTTGCTTTAGTTTCCGATTCGACACCGTGCATTGTTATACATGTATGATAATTGTTCCATGTACACGCGCTAAATATAAAAAAGGTCAGTCACCAGCAATATTTGGTTGATATAACATTTTAAAATTCAGGCCAATACCTAAATTTCAGGGCCTATTGTAAGGTTTTATTGGCGAAGTACGGTTTCCGGTGTTTGGGGGTTCTGTGAAAATTATGATAACACGATATCACTTTTATACCCACAATACATCAGAATTAAAGTCAGTAACAATAACAGTCCATAGAAACGTCCTACTGTCTGAACCGTCCGAAATATTAAACGGATTTCTTCGATTATTAACAAACTACTTAATCCATTGTACTACTAAATATCTCGGCGAATAAAAAATTTCTCTCTTGTACAATTCTCCCGTTCAAAGGCAACACCTAGTAACTCACTTTTTTTTTTTATCAAAATTGAGTTAGGACCAAATTTGTAATTACTAGGATATGTGCTTCTTGTTGTTGTATTAGGTACTCCAATCTTTTGATTTTCTAAGCAGTTACACCCATGACACAGCCTAGCAACCTCGTTCCTTTGCCTATAAGTATACCATGGAAAAACCTAGTAACTCAGTAGTAAAATCAATGGATAAGCTGAGGTTTAATGTTCATTCATTACGTTTTCCTTTGTTTGAGAAAAAAAGTGAGTTACTAGGTTTTGCCTTTTGGCGGGGTAATTGGGCTCTTCACAAACTTGGACATCGAGAAATACAAAAATGGAAGCTAATTACGTCACATATCGGGATAGATTATTTCGTACAAGGAGGCCGCAGCCAGAAGACTTGTTTATTGTAACGTTGTCTAGAACGTTGACATCTCATAAAAGTCCATTATTTCCGTTGTGCAAAACTTATTCAGAATTTTATAATCGTGTGTCTTGGTAACACAATTAATTTCCGAAAATCGCGACGTCGTTTTGATCTTCACAGGGCAAAGTATCCTTACGATTCTACTCTTAGTTACTAACTATATTATTATATTAGTAACAAGTCCATGGAGAATGGAATTTTCTGACGCCATTTCGTAGATTGCGATCATGCCTCAGACAATAAACCCTTTGAATTCTATTACTGTAAAAAGAACCATGCCATAGTTATTGTATGCTACACAAATAAAGTGACAATGATTAAATTTAGCGCGAAACCTCCACGAGTTTTCCCCATGGTCTGCATAATTAAGACAAACACGATAATACACGCAACCTGTGACGCCTCTTTTGAAGAGTGATTTTTTGGTTTGAATACATTTTTATAATGACTATAAACGATGTTTAGACATCCCGAACTATTCTAATTACGAACATTTCAATTTCCATATCTGTCGAATAAACAATAAAAAGAACTTCTACCAGGAGTATTATTGACATGAACAGTCGTAACCTGAATTAAATATAGAAATTGTGGAGCAGTGGTGTCCTTTTTAAAATATTTTTGTGGTTGCCTAATATTGTCAGTGATGTAATATAATTTATAAAAATATATATAATATACATGGTACTTACATAAGGTAATGATGATGTGAAAAGCAATATTATATTTACGAGTATTCGTGTAATTCATTGTGAATAAAATCAATGTTTTTGAATAAATGTTATTGCCTTCAGATGCTATTTATGTTGTCCAAACTCAAACGACCGAAATGTTCGTGCGCTGCTTTGATTGCAGCAGACGTGATTGTCAAAATTTGTGAACCATTACCCCTTTGGTTAGCTTATCATGTGACATGTGCAAAACAAACAAAAAACACTGACTTTTCAAGCGAGATTTTTTAAAAGTTATAGTCATTTACAGCTATATCGCTATCGATTTGTTTACACCGCCATCATTTTTTCTCGTGATCAATTTTAGTAAAAATAAGTGCTCTATCGTTTTCCTAACAAGCCAGTCCATTCTTGGTGTAGGTGTTTGTATACAATACTGTGGTTAATGCGATAATAATATCCATTTTACATTAACTTAATAGATATATTTGACTTTTGGTATAATTATATAATGGTGTGCATTTTAATGATTATCTTGGAGTGCCTTTTCATGATAATCTTGATGTGTCTGTTAATGATAATCTTGGTGTGCCAATCTTGGTGTAAATTTTAATGATATCTTGGTGTGGCTTTTTGTGATAAACTTGGTGTACATTTTAATGATACAGATAATCGTGGTGTGTTTTTTTTTAAAATAATAATCTTAGTGCACATTTTTGTAATGATAATCTTGGGGTTCCGTTTGATATCTTGGACACGTTGAACCCTGGATAAACTCAGAGTATTGAACACCAGCTACATGGCAAGTGGTGAGCGGAACCAACGGAAACCAATAAGATTTATCTTGTCTTGTACGGACGGACCGGGGCGACGACACGATGCGTCTACATTAGATTGGGCGTATATCAAAATAAATACTTACAACAGGGTGAATGAGGTTGATGTATTATGTAAATTGTTCACAAATGATGAAACATTTGTCAACCCCGCACTCCGAACATATCTGAAATGGGACAAAGTACAAATTTTAAAAAAATATAGTGGCAAGTACGAGGTATAAAGATTTTTAAATGCTTTTCAAATTCCAAGATATAAATTGGAATAATATTTTTATCATTAATCTTAATTTCAGTAATCTAGTACATTCAATCCAAATATATTTGGTAAATATGTAATATCAAATTATTGACCGCGAGGTGTGTAGAGTGAACAAGCTAATAATAAACATGAACTTATAACAAAGCTACTAGATGGGTTATAAAATTAAATAGCAGAATCACCATATTATACATAATTCATTTGATTTATAAATGTTCACGATACAAGAAGACATTGCGAGTAGAAATAGCTAAGTTTTTACATATATTACTATTTGTTATGAAGTTTATAAAAATACTCTTACTCGTTTTATAAAGTTTCTGATTTTGAATATTTGGCTGTAAATTCGATCTAAAATTATTGTAATAAGGACACTCAAAAATAACATGGACTCTAGGGTTGCAAAGGGTTGGATACTTTCCGGGAATTTTGGGAAGTTTCCAGGGAAACTTTCCGGGAATTTTCATTGTTGGGAATTTTCGGGAATTTTCAAATTTATTTTTGGAACTGAAAAATACTAAAATTATAACTATTTACTGGAATTTCCTTTTACTCTTATATTTTCATCTGCATAAACTATTAAAACTTATTTAACCATGTTAGTTGTGTTCCAAATTGTAAAACTAAAGAGACAAATTTATGTAAATTCTGTTCTCAAAGGTATACAAAAAATATATGGTCTAATTTTAAATTCTTTGAAGCTGACAATGATCCTTCCAGCATAGAAATTCCAGGTATTCATGAGGATTCATCTGAACCTGAAATGTCCCTTTTATCCACAGATGATGATGTGGATAGTGATTTTGAAGATAATGATGAAATGGCAGAGTTACCTAACTTTGAGCATTAACCTGTTCATGAACAATTTAACAGAGAATTATCTCATTACTAGTTATTAGATTTTGACATATCAGACAATAAGTTTTGTATCTTTTAGTTATTAAGATATAACTGTCACTTGCAACTCATTAATAGCGACACAAGTTTAAATTTAAGACACCAGATTGAAAATTCCCAAAATTTCCGGGAAATTTACCCTTTTTGAAAATTCCAGGGAATTTTACAACCCTAATGGACTCCATCTTCTATTACATATAAATTGGAATAATATACTGCAATAAGAAGGTCGGAAAACTTGAAGATTGTTATAAATTGTTGGGAATAAAGCAAATTAAAAAAAGAACACGGAAGTAGACAGGTCTATCCGGTCACAAGTGGTTGCTATTCAACAAGCTAATTTCCAGCTCCTTTGACATCTGCAGTATTTCTTCACAGAGTATTCAATATTTTCACGCGACTACAATAAGCCCAGACAGCATTAACTAGGTTTTCCCCCGCCCCTCAGATATCCTTCTATAAAACCTTGTTTTTAATTTAACTGTATTGAATATCCAGCATCTCTCTTCCCACATGATTTATTTCAATAAGAAAAAATTTCAATAATCTCTTATAGTTTTGATAGAAAGAAACTATACTCTAGTTTTATTTTAAGCTCTTTAAAGATGTGGGTTATTATAAGCCTATGTTTCATTTTTTAAACAAAACGATGCTGACTCCGCAACCGCATTATAAAAGTAGTTTATGAGAATCCTAACAAATATAACAAATTCCAAATGGATTACAAATAGAAATGTCGCTGTATATCCGTGCAAGCTTTATCAGAAAGAATATCTACATACCCTTCTCGTGGAGCCACGTCTTCATTAGCCCACGTGGGGCATAAGAGTAGGACGTTAAACCCGATTACATTTAATTTTTCACTTCAATACACCCTTAGCATCTATCTAAATAAAAGTAACACTTGGTATGTGTTTGTCTTCATTTTCTTTAAGAAGCAATTCTTATTTGAGAGCATTTGTACTATTATGATCTTTATTAGATATCGAAAATTTTTAAAGGTACCCCACATCAACCATTACTACGGTCATTAAAAACCAGTAATATGTAAAAACTGAAAAACATAAACCAGTTCTGCAACAATAAAAACAGTCATGTGCGATTGGGTTTAACATTCTATTAACACTCTTCTGCATATTCCTGAAGCAATGGTGGGAGAAATCCCCCTCTGTCCATTGCTGGATTGGCTTCTAATACTCGAGCTTTTGAGGGATTGTGTTTATTCTCCCCGTTCAATCAAATCTATCCCATGTGGCATGTACAGAAATATGACAGCCCTCCCTGGGGTCTTCCCTATGGGGTCTTCCCTAAAACTTTGAAATGTGATTTAAGGTATTAGAAACGGTGAAGGTATTCTTCGTCTTCATACAGTATAGTTTATATTGTTAGGGTGACCCACCATAAATAAATATATCCAAATATCTCGACAATTACGCCACAATATTTATATATATATATACCAATATATAAATCACTTTCGCACATTTATAGTCACTAAATAAACGATTACGTTGTACGTAATAAGCTATGACCATTTAACCATCTATAAATAATAGACTGAAAACTGGTTCAACACATCCTGGCTGACAGGAGAGGTACCTAAAGAATGGCGGAAAGCCAACGTCATCCCTCTACTGAAACCTGGAAAAGAGAAAACAAAGGCAGAGTCCTATCGTCCAGTAAGCTTGACATCCACACTATGCAAAACCTTGGAGACAATGGTTAACACCCGATTACAGTTCTATCTGGAGAGCAACCGACTGATTGACGAAAATCAAAGCGGGTTCAGAAAGGGACGATCAACAATGGACCACTTGGTGCGACTACAGCAAGCCATGTCTCAGGCGCTCCTTTCGGGGCACCTGCTATGTGCCGTGTTCGTAGATCTAACCAAGGCTTTCGATTTAGTTTGGTTAGACGGGCTGCTTTTTAAGCTAGGGCGTATCGGTATAACGAGCATAATGTTTCGGTGAATCTAAAGCTTTCTGAGCGATAGAAAGATACAGGTGAACGTTGGCAGATTCCTGAGTGCCGAGCAAACATTAGAAAATGGCACGCCTCAGGGATCGGTCATCAGTCCCACTCTCTTCAATATCATGATCAACGACATACAGAAATCGTCCTACCTCGACGCCAGAACTGAGTTGGCCAAATTCGCCGATGACAGTACAATATGGAGAAAAGGGGCGAGATTCTGTGAGCTACAAGAGAACATGCAGAAGGCCTTAGATAAATTCATGGCATGGGCAAACGACTGGGGATTTAAAGTATCAGAGAAGAGAGATAAGCAGAATGACTGTGTATGAACGGGAAAACCATCGAATTTAAAGACCAAACCAAGTTCCTTGGCGTAATCTTTGATCGAAGGTTGACCTGGAAACCGCACATCGACTGGACTGTAGACAGATGCTCTAAAATCTTAAACTTAATGAGAAAATTAACGGGCAGTTCATGGGGAGCCGATAGAGTTACACCAATGATGGTGTATCGTGCGTTAATACGCTCTGTATTAGACTACGGCTCTTTGGCCTTCATGAATTGTGCGCCAACACTCTTAAGTAAGCTTGACGCCATCCAATACAAAGCTCTGTGTATTGCGACTGGTGTGGGCTCGGGACTAAAAGAGAAGCATTACTACGGGAAGCCGGAGAGTTGCCCATATCTCTAAGAAGAAAAGAACTAGCGACAAGATACTGGGCGACAGATCTCCAACTTTCGTCAGCTTAAAGAAGACAAAATATGTAAGAGATCCAAGAAAAAAAAGCTTCGGTCAGGGTATCAGAGAAACAATCAAGGTACTACGACTGGAGGAGCTCGTGATAAAAGAACACGACCCACCTCCAGTCAATCTAGATCTACTTCAGAAAACGACAAGAAAAACAACCCCATTGCCGCACGTGCTCTATCTCTGGAACACATGGAAGACAACTGGCCGTCCGATGACTGGGACCATGTTTATACGGATGGCTCACGCAACCCTGAAAGGGGCACCAGCTCGTTTGGAATATACCTGCCAAACGGGGAACAGGGAATAAGCAGGAAACTGCCCAATAACTGTTCGGTGTACACTGCAGAGCTTGTGGCCATTCGTGACGCTATATCATGGATTTCCCATCAAAAGACTAGTAAGTTCGTCATTCCAAGCGACTCGCTGAGCAGTCTGATTTCAATCCAAAACTGACAACTCGGACTCAAGACCAGAAGTCATTTTGGAAATCAGGCAGCTGTACCAGAAGATCTTAGAGAAGGGGAGCAAAGTAGAGCTCGTGTGGATCCCATCACATGTCAACATTAGAGGAAAGATCGGCTCGCCAACGAAGGTCTCAGGGATACAGCACCACTCCGCACCATAGACTACAGCTCCACGGAAATCTACAGTATGGTTAAAAGACAGGTCAATTCAATCTGGGAATTAAAACTCGTTGAACTTGACACATACATATTCCGACTGGATGACAAGATCTACACGAAGACAGCAATCAATCACCCTAGAAGAGATATATGCAGATTTATATCGAAACTAAGGGTGAAAGAGCGGCTGCGAGACCACAAACACCAAGTCATCGTCTGTGAGTGCGGAGAAGAATGTACCAACAACCATGTCCTGGTAGACTGCGAGGTATACAAGGAGGAGAGAAGGGAAATAGTGAGAATAATGGAGACTAACAACATACCATTCAACACTAAGAACCTACTCTTCCCTAGACCAGATCTGAAACTGCAAATCTTCGAACAAATCCACGCCCTAATGGACACAGTTGGACTAAGTAGAATAGTGAAATAAGAGGGGGTCACGGTTAGACGGGCCCGGCATCTAAACACTAAACAACAGGGGATTTATACCAAACTGGCAGGATAGTGGAGTAAGGGAGGGTCACGATCAGACGGACTCGGCATCTAAACACTATTCCGCCAAAAACAGACATCAAACCTACAGAATAGGATAGTGGAGTAAGGGGAGGTCACGCTAAGACGGACCTGGCACCTTGACATAAATCCCACAAAGATGACATCTACCAAACTAAGCAGGATAGTGGAGTAAGGGGGAGTTTCGGTCAGACGTACTCGGCACCTAAACACTATTCCGTAAAAAAAAAAAAAAAAAATCAAAAAAAACCCCACTGATACCAAACACATAGAGTGGGATAGTGGAGTAAGGGGAGGCCACGTTAAGACGGGCCTGACACCTAAACACTAACCCCAAACGATGACATCAACCAATCCAGAAGCAGACGAGATCATCTACCAAATGATATGGTTTTTTATTAAATAAAGGGAAGAACTTCCCACTAAAACCCAATCCATGGCTTAAAGCCAAATGGAAAGATTGTAAAATTATATTCTAAAAAACAGGAATCAGCTTCGGCTCTCCTAAGTCTTGTCTGCGATATCACTTATGTGGAAGCAGACGTTAAACACCGAGTAGTAGTAGTAGTGGTCCGGGGTGTCGTTCATAACATCCAGACACTTTTGAGTAAAAGAAAGGTTACGTGCCCTTGTGTTCGATTTTGCTAGATTCTATAAAGCGAGTCTGAAATACACCCCACAATTCACTTGGCACATCTATCATTAGAAACAAAATAGATACGAGGAATAAAGCATGAATCGCGATGAAGAATTAAGAAGATTGTGAGAAGCCATACGTCTGATTCATGACGAGAGAAAATTACCATTCCAATTAAAACCTTTACAAAATTTTAGAGAGTGTCATTGTTGACAAATAAAACGAAAGACGAACGTTTAAAGCGCAAGGCTTTTGTTACGCATTTAGAGATTGGTTGTTAATTGGGCCAGTGATCAGTCATAATTTGCAGCAGAAATTTAGTTCCACTAAAGCGGTGTAGAGTGGGATTAGCTCTAATCAAACGAAACACTACGAGGAGTATGCTCTTCTGTGATTGCCAACTGTCAACGGATGATTAACACATAATATATACCATTGATTCAACTGGCATGGTTTCGATTCCCCGGTTTTACGTGACAAGGTGTAGGGTCGCCTGTTCAACCTCGTGGAGTTTCTCCCACTGTTAAAGACCTCTACGCACAAGGGAACTATTGAAATAAACTTGAGCCATGTGTTAGTCTCGGAATGACCTGGTTTGTGTCCAACGAGTGTTAAAATCACCCCACCCACCCCCTCTCTCACTCTCTCTCACTCTCTACTCCCCCCCCCCTCTCTCACCTAGTGTACTATTGCAGAGTTTCTACTCCCTTTTATTTATACTTCCTGCACAAACAAATTGATTACATTGTAACATAATGCCAGGTATTAAAGGGAATCTATAGAATAAACACTTCATGACCATGTACTTAGTAGAAAGAAGCATAATTGACCATATTATAATTGTTTCACTGATAAAATCAAGGACAACTTAATTAATAAACAATCACATACTTATGGTAGAATAATTGCTAATTTTTTTTTAATTTTTTGGACGACGTTTCGTAGAGTATTCTCCCAACGTTTTCAAGTCAGTACTAATTTATTTCAGCTACTTTTCGAAGAGTATTCTCTCAACGTTTTCAATCAAGTGCATAATACAACTTAACTTTTTTTTTTTTTGTTTGATGAAACTTCATAAAGACCTTATCACACAGGCTGCCCTGCTATTAAACTGAGTGACAACGAATTTAAAACGCGATGTATATACTACGAACGAAATTGTCGTGTTTCGATCATGCCAAGAGCGTGTTACAATTAACAGTATGACCTGGGAGAGTTTCAAAGAATTTTAACATAGATAAATTTTAGTAATTTGATTTGACAATATTCGATGGGTTTGAGTGCTTAGCCAATAAAAATTGAAGTATTATACTAAAATTTGGATTTTATCTTTAGTTAATATGTCGAGAAACAGGGCCAATGTCCTTGTTATACAGGACTTCCTTGGCCTTAGGATAGGGCGTTTTTGAGAACTTGTTTGAACTTGTTTGTGTGATGGGTACTTTAGATTCGTGTCAGTCGGCTAATTTTTTACAATAATATCATTAAAATGGAAATTAATAAATATAAAAATATTGTCACGGTAAGTACTGTATTGTGAAAATTCCCGTATGACATTTGGCAATTACCACAATTTAAAAAAAAAATATGAAATCATTTCTGGAAAAAAAATCCCCGGTTTATCGTTTCAACATTTGGGTATTCTCTAACCGTTTTCAGTTAAATTAATCTTGATTTATTCATTTAATTTCAAATGGAAGACTGTTTAAATCCGAGCTGTATCCATGCCATCCGAGGGTCGGCAGAGTTGATTTGAGCTTGACATGTAAATAAATAAATAAATCAGCTCGTTGTTCGCTATTTGCGAAGTTTCTTTATTTCATTACTAATTCCATATCTGTGAAAAACGAACAACAAACCAGCTTATTGCTCATTATTCGCCAATACCGAACAACAAACTGGCTCGTTTTTAGTTTTTCGCGAATACCGAACAACGAACAACAAGCTAACTTTCCGTCGCCGCTAAAGATAGGGGAACAAAATGCAATAGGAACGATTGTTTTTGTATATTGATAATTTTGAAAAATAAAACCATTTTATGTTCATGACGTCTTTTTAGAAGACTGGAAAATCCTGATTCTGTAGAAAGTAAATTATGTGACTTCAACAACCCGAGTTGATCACAATCAGCGTAGTCTAAAAAAGGTAGGATAAAAGATTTGAAGATTACTTCAAGAGCTTTAATTTTTAGCCGATATTTTAATGAACGAAGCACTTAATGGTTTTGCTAATTATAGTTATCATGTGCTTAATGGGGTTATCCCAAGTACAACCATTACTGAAATAAACACCGAGATCTTTACGAGTGTTATCAGTTAGAACGACATTACTGAAATTTAATTTAAGAGAAGTAGGTCATTGTTTCCTAGAGAAGGTAAGGTTAGTAATTTTGGAAGGATTAAATGTTGCTTTCCATTTTAACGACCATTTATAATTTTTTTCAAGATCAACATTTCATTTGTTTGGAGAAGAAACTGTGTTATCTACTATTTAAAATAATGAGATATCGTCAGCGAACAGGCGTATATTAGATGAAATGTTATTTGTTAGGTAATTAATATAAAGGAGAAGTAAAAGCGGGCGAATCATCGACCATTGCGGAACACCAGCAGAGACATTTCTTGTAAAAGATTGTTGACCTTAAAGGATGACGACCCTGGAGCTAATAAGTATTTTTAAAATTCGTGGTGTCATGACGGATACCATAGCTGTGTAGTTTATGTAATAAGCCGCGTTGCCAAAGCCCACCACGGCCTTTACCAATATCAAAAAAGTCAAATTTACTTCATATCCCTGATACAGAGTCTTGCAATTGTAATTGTACATTTCTAGAAGTTATGGATTTTGTCTTTTGCATTTCTTTCTTTTGACTTCGAATGTAAATCAATTATCAGTTAGAGATTTTTTACACAATATCTACAGAATCAATTGTCTAGACAATCGGATGATCATAATTTTTAACAGATAAAAGACAATTGCCATTTAATCATTTAGTCTTAAAAACGGATAATCGTGTAGACTTTGTTTATTATTGGTACAATGGTATATGTTAGCAATCGAAACAATATTCGTCAAGCCTTCATTATTTAGTTCAGAATAAAGTAATTTGTTTAAAATTTTCAATACATTCATTTTCCATTATCTATTTTTGAATTACAGGAAAACGAATAGATGTTGTGTCGCGCCGGTTGTTGACGTGAATGCGGGGGCGGTGGTTGTGTCACCTGGGGCCATGTTTGCTCAGTGAATAAAACGGTGGTTCACTAACCCGGAGGTACCGCGTTTGACCCCGATTATGGCCTAAGTGGTTTCCACGAGGTCTATTGACAGTTGGAATTTGATAAAGGGTATGCGGAAATGCCATTAACCGAGCAAAATGTCCCGTTGGTCGTCTGCTCGTCTTCACTGCACTATAATGCCGTCCCAAACAGAGAAGTAGAGCATTAAACACCATTTTGATACTAGTTTGGCGCTGGACTTGTGATCTTCAATTTATGAGTTATTACAGGAATAATTAATCTTATTTATATGTAAATTGAATTCATATTGTAGTATAATTAATGAACTAGTAGTTAACTGAATTATTTTCAACTTATATTAAATGTGGTTTGGGGTGATATCATATAACCATCGCGAATATAATACCATATCATAAAGGGTACCTGGGCCAAATTCATGAATACAAATTGACATTAGTCTAGAATACGGCCACTTAATCACTTGAATGTACCAGGGTTTAATAATAAGTTAACAACACATAAAATTGATAGACCACTGGATGGGGAATATGTAATACCGGACGCAATGTTAATAAAACATAAGAAGGTATATCACAGCGTTAATTCTAGGGAATATGTATCCCATAGGTTTTTATTGGTTATGATATATTATTGAACAAGTACGATGGGGTGGACCCGCAACTGTACAGGACGTCATCGCCACCATCTTGGAGTTAGTTATATCATGTCAAATCTCATCCTTATCGGACTTGAATTACCAGAGTCGTGGGCTTTTTTTCGAATGGCGTCGCCGACAAGAGAACTAACAGCAACAAGATGAGTATTACTATGGGCATTTGTTCTTGGTCCAAACAAATATTAATGGCCGGTTTGCAACAAGACTGTCCCAAGAACTACTTAAACTCCAGACTTTGCTTTAAAAAAGATTGAATTATGTAAATGTGATACGTTGCCCTGCCAAATTAATATCTCGATTATCCTTTTTCTGTCGTTTAACCGCAAAAACTACGTCCAATATTCTCATAACCATTAGCCATTAGATCCACAGGTTTGCCACTTGCGTCATTAAAGCCGGTGAAACAGGTGCCTAAACTGATAATCTGTCGTTTTGGGCTTATTTTTAATGGAATCCAGTATATTGCTAGTAGGACTTGGTGTCTCTACTTTGCCACACTTTTACTCAGTACCCAAGCAGGAATGTATCTTTACTAAAACAAAACGTTAAAATTGTTGTAAAAAATAATTAAAACAATAATAAAGTTTGAAAAAAAAATGTAAAATATAATTAAAACGATAATTTAAACAAATAATTAACACAGTGATAAAAAGAAACCGTATCAGCCCTCTTAACCATTTGCAAGAATGTGTGTAATGTATAGTATAATTATTTTGTATGTACATATTTCACGTTTAATACTAGCCTGGGTATTAAACATACGGTTGACGTAACTCAACTCGGGCAGTTCTTATATATAAATTTCAATAAACAATGGCATGCAATTTGGCCACAGGCCAACCCTCCCCATCCCTTGTTTTTATTGATGTTAATTAGGTTTAAAAATCCTTTGACGGTCATTTATCAATGGTGGAATTTGATGAAACGCCAATCAGTTCCAGCCAATTCATTAAAGCCCCGATATGTCAGAATACAACTATGGTCCAATATTGCTTCTAATCAATCAGCTCTATCTTATCTAAGTTTAAAGTTTAGTTTGGTACCTGTGGATTTCACACTGCTATTTAAATTATCTCAATTAAAAGTAGTTATAATAAAATAATCATTTTTTGGAACACGTCAGCCCATACTTCGTGAATTATTCTTTTTTTTTTACACATTCGGATGCGAGAGGGGGGGAGTGAGAGAGAGAGAGAGAGAGAGAGAGAGATGTTTGATGTCGATTCGACACAAACTAGGCCATTTCAGGGCTAACAAGTGGTCCAATTTCATTTCACTAACACGTAAGCGTGTTTGCATCATTAGCATTTGGACGACTCGGAGATAACCGACGAGGTTGGGCAGGCCATCTCGCTCCTTGTCAAATAAACTACAAGCGGGGAATAGAAAGGCCGCAACTTGACTGAGCAATATACTTTTTGATCAAAGACGTACGCGTTAACCATTCGGCCGCCCAACTCCCTTATTCGGGTACGCTTTATTACATAATAACAACAAACCGCACATTCAAGTAGTACACCTAGTTGCGTTTTGTAAGATCCGACTTCCTATGCACTCAGCACCAACTCCAAAATAAAATTACTGCAGCTTAAACGTTTACCCATTTCTGATCGTTTAGCTAAATTTCAGAATAAAGCCGCAATACTTTTGCGTAAGCCTTATGCTCCTCTTAAGGGACAATATTGGTGTCATTAATTATCACATTTGTGATAGAACTGGTTAAACGCATTAAAGAAAATCGCCCATGTATCAATTATATTAATATAGAGGGATAACTGCATGGTGTTTTCCTTTCGCGTTCTTCACTTCCGATTGCTGAAACCTTTATTACTCATCATCTCAGCAATGACCTCTGTGTTAAAATTATATGAGGACAGTGTTTAACCCGTTCTGTTACATATGTAATACTGACTGGTACCAATGTTGTCCTTTAAACTCATAAGGAATGGAGCCTCAATGATAGGTCTAGCACCAGTTGTCAAGGACGTCATCTAATATCCAACAACAGAGAATGAAAATAAACCTTAGTACCTAAACACAAACTTGAACATATTCAACCGGAAAATAAAGACGGTAGAGATTTATTGAGCAACTATTTACAATATAGACTGCTTAAGCCAAACACGTTCAGTCCAACCTCAACCTAATTCCGGAATTAAAATTTGGTAATTGTTTCTTGATGTCTAAATACATATAACATTGTTTCGGTCTTGGTATAATGTAGGTCTTTTCGTTCAAAGGAAGAGAATCTAGAAAATGTCAACCATTCTTTGATGGATATGTAATACCACTTCCCACCGTATTCCACATTTAACAAGGAATAGTAACTAAACTGAGATCATATGTAAACATTAGCGTACACGTGGAATTTGAAATACGAATAGGCCGTAGCACCGACGTCCTGGCAGGATTCTTCTCAACTCACACTACATATAGCACAGGATGGAGCAGAAACGGGGGACGCAAAACCTATTTCATTTCATCATTGTTTGTGGCCTTGTCCCGAATGTTATCGCCCCAGATATATGTAAGTTTTTACTAGTCTCGTAAAAAAAGAATGAACTGGAGCTTAACGAAAACAAGATGGGGGAAGGGGTGAGGTCCCTTTCCAGACACTTTGCTCTGTACCACTGAGACAGAAGAGCCAAGGGGTAAACCCAGGAATCGAATATAAAACCACCGAGTAATTCATTATCTTCACTGGGAAATTTTGAAAGAAAACAAGCTAATCATATCCGCGTGTAAAGTCAGTCTGACACTTGCATGATTTGCAAAGGTTGTGTGAAGGATACCGGAGTACGTGCCATGTCGTAGAGAAAATCTTGAAACTTTCAAAAATTCGACACTATCAATTTTCGTGCAATGTGCGTATCAATGTGGGAACTATGGCTGTTGTATGTGTTACTGCAGGACATTGTGAGATATGCGTTACGCCAGACGAGAACAGCACTTACCATTGTGGTCCTTTTTTGAAGCGCACTGCGTAAACAGTGCGTAATTTATGCGTGTACAACGCACGAACAGGGTGCTAAACGGATTCACGAGGGATTGGGCGGCATTGGGTTGACAAATATAGTGCAAATCTCAATGACAAAGTTGGGATTGGCCACCCATTATTATATACTTTCAAAAATTTGGGTTTTTATTTTTAGAATTTAAAAAGTTTTAAAAAAAATGAATTTACAATTTGACCAGAAACAAATGAAATGAAATGAATTAAAAAAAATAAACAACTTGTAGCCAGAATTGATCGAATTCGCATCTCATGCACGAATCACGCCATGTAGGCACGAGAACAACAATGGTAGTAAATCCCATTGGATAAACGAGTGCTTATGTTCAAAATGGGACCGACCTTCAGTGTATGTTAAGATGAATAATACACCGCTTCAGTTCCATCTATAGTAACGTTTTGGGGAATTCGTCCAAAGTAAAGGAGTCACACCCTACTTTTTGCGTATACCAGTTTCGTTTGCCTCAAATGAGTGTGGGGTCAAAAAACTGAGGCCGTGTCTACTTGTTGGCATGCACGTAAAAGACCTCTTGAAAGATGGATAAAAGAGTAGACCGTAGCGACATCGTCCGGGCAAGATTCCCCTATTAGCATATTAAAAAACACAGTATGGCGCACGATCGTTATTAACCCAATTGGTGCATAAATGTGTGACATTTCATTTTTCTAAATTACATGATTCCGTTATTCTTGGGGTTACCGGATTTTACGTTTAGTTTAAAACCTTGTGTCTAATATTGTGTCAGATTGAGTTTTAATCTTTTAAGTTATCCTGGTTTTTTTTACTGGATTTGGCTTTTATATTAAACATATTTTATGGTTTTGTCAGTTTCAATTTAACATTTTGGGTTATCCTGGGCTTACGTAATTTGGCTTTCATTTTAAAACGTTAAGACTTTTGTCAGACTGAGATGACCTAATTTGGATTTTTTTTTTGTTGAAAAGTGCAAGGACTCTATAGCCTGAAGTGATTAGGTTTGACTTTTATGGTTACATTTTATGATCTCACAGCCTGTAATTCTAAGATGTCATTCTTCTAAAGTGAAGTGGTTTTATAATATCGCGAACTAACTTGGACAATTTATGTTATCGTCAGCCTGGTCGAAACTTAATGGGTTGAAGTAAGTACTTTGATTGACTTTTAAGTGAGTATCAGTGGGTTGAAGTAAGTATTATTGGGTGCGTTTAGTTGAAGAGGATATCAGATATTGCAATGGACTGACGTAAATATTGGGGTCATCAAATTGGGATTGGTTAGGCTGAAGTCAGTATCATGAGACTGGGGTGGACTGAGGCGAATTCATATATTGGAATGGGTTGTGGCGAGTATCAGACACTGGGATGGGCTGAAGTGGGTATCGGAATGGACATGCATATAGTATAGTTTCTGTATTGCATTTATTGAAGGGTTTGGGGTATGTGCACTTAATGACTTTAGCCGTATGATATAAGTTTTAAACAGGCTACCAACAGACTTTATAACCAGGTGAATGCAGTTTTGACGTTGGAGTAGCTTGGATATTGTGACGTGTTACATTGCTGATTTTGAGGTAGGTTGAATGGGTATCTGATATTAAGATGGGCTTAACTCAATATCTGATATTAAGATGCAATGGGCTTAAGTCAGTATCTGATTCTAAGGTGGGTAGTGCTGTAGCAGTATCTGCCATAGGATGGGTTAATCTGAAATGTGTATCTGATACTAAGATGAGGTGGTCTGAAGTAGATATTTGATACTAAGATAGTTTGTGATTAACTAATTATCTGATGCTAAAATGGTCTGGGATGAAGTGAGTATATGATATTTCGTTGGTTTGAAACTAAAATGGCCTGGGCAGATGCGAGTATCTGATACTAAGATGGTTCGGGCTGAAGTGAGTATATGATATTAAAATCTGATGGGATGAAATGATCGAGTATAGGACATTGAGATGGGTTCTCGGATATTGTATATGGGATTTAGTATATGGTATGGCAGATATGAGGTTGGAGCTAGATCTATATAGGCTGTGAGAGGTGAGAATTCGATTCGTGTCCAAACGGTAAGACTGTTTAGATGCGATCCATTTTAATCATCTTTGAATTTGGGACCACGTTTATCGTGTTATTGTTACGACTGTCGTAATTTCTTTTTACGATGCATGATACAGAAAAACTGTATGCATTTGTGTTTTACTCTGTATAAGTGGACTTTTAATACTCACAGTTGGTTTAAAGACTGGAATGTTGGCCATCTCTTGTTGAACTTTTCCATATATACATTGTCTAGATATCTGCAAAAGAAATAATATATCAGATTAAGAGAATTTAAGCTGACAAAAATTAATAAATAAATCAGCCAAATAATATTTTAGTACCAGTGATACCTTGCAATATACGCGGTGACCTCCATACAGAGACCTAATAGCTATTCTAAGCAATAGCTAGGTTAAAATTTAAATAATTGAAGGAGATGAAAATATTTTTGTGGCACCCTGTCCTACGGTAGCACTATGTTCTGATATTCCAGTCCCGATGTCGAACCATTTGTTAGGAATGGTGTAGACTTGGTGTAGATGTCTCTTTAATCATTGAGTGTTGAAAGAATAGTTTTCTAATGGTGGGTTTATATTTTCGAATGCTTCTCAAAAGTTAGAATTTTGGATGCAATTTATTGAAGTTCTATGTAAAAGAACCAGAGCTATCACTTTGTTATGTGCAAACGGCGTTTGTCTATAGAACTGTGTTGTGTAATGGTATCTTTCGTCGCTAAATGTCATTCCAAGAATACATTTATATTAGACATTTATAAGACAGTTTTCTATTCCCAGACAATATGCCCCACATTGGTCGTCTTCGAAGACATAAAACACCAGATGGAGTTAATGTTGAAAATGCATTTAGACTAGTACACTGGTTGCCTTTGAATTACGTTAACAATATGAAATAACGAATGTATAGATGTTTAAACTGTTTTATAATAAGCATACAATTGGACTTTCGACTACCAAAGAAATAACGAGATTTTAAATTTCGATGCCCTTCTCCTTGTTATTGCGAACCGAAAAAGACCCAGTAAAAGGACACGCATGTCTTGTACAATACTTTAATGAAGATCAAATAAAGAATTCGACATGGTTACCATAATAATATGTCCATCAATTCCAAGATTGTTTGAAAATATAAAAAACAAACCTTAGACCATCCATAGTTATTAAACAGCTTCGATAACAAGGATTGATAAAAAAAATGTAGCATAAAATCAATGCATAGCATTTCTAGTTTCAGATCAAAATTTCAAAATCTACGACGTTTGCTACCATTGGTTAGGTAATAACCCATGGGAATGAAAAGTAAAGGAGGGGACTACTGGGGTTACACGGATTCTTTAATTACAACGGCTATGACGTTATGATGGAAACTGTAAAATGCCATTTCTTTCTTAACAAACTAGTTTCAAGCACATCCACACACATTCTTTTATAACTTGAAATAGGGTTTAACGCCCTACTGTTCTGCTCTTAAGTACCCAAATTAATAAGTCTAGTAAAATACAAAAAAAGGAATACATAACGACATTAATAAAACAAAAAAAGGGTACTTGAAAGACATCTGATTTTAATCATATTTTTTTTCTTTCTATACTAAGAGTCTTATATATAGATTTACATAAGAAGTTGGCCTAATTCTTTTCATCAACATCTTTGTATCTATTATAACATCTGCAACTTCGAAATATTATTAAAAATCAAAATGTATTAAAAAAACGGCAACAAAAACCTGTATTATTTCATCTTAAACGTTCAATTTAATTTTCAGAAAACCACTTTATCACGTAAAATTTCAAAAAAATGTTATTCAAAATTGCATGCGTGAAACACCAAATAACCTGAATTAATAAAAGCTGCGTTGTGGAAGATGTGTGTGGTAATCGTTACTGTTGGCGGGAGAAGGTTGTCATATTTTTACTGTGGTCTATCGGTTTTGACTCCCACACATATTTTTTAGTAGCAATTATTTGAGTTGGAAGTATTGGGGAGCCCAAATTTATGAGATCAAATGTATATCGAGCGCGATCGAAGTAACAAACACTAACTTTGGAATCAATTAGCAATGTCTTATGCTGCTGACAACCATTGCCGCAAGCCAGAGGTGACCGGCCAGCTAGAGGTCGAAGCGCGGCACTCTAGACCACTAGCCCCCCCCCCCCCACACACTTTAATTAACGAACACCGCCGACTGTTTGCGCTAAATGACATTTTACATATTATTTTTATACGCCCCTGTCCGTCCGTCCGTCCACAATTGTTTGTGAACAGTCTACAGGTCACAATTCTTATCCGATTTCAATGAAACTTAAAATATAGGTTTATCACCCTAAGATCTCGGTTCCTTTCGATATTGGCATGTATCGGACTGTAACTTCATGGGTTATGGCCCCTGATTGTCCGAAAAATCACATTTTAGCTTGTGAACAGTGTAGAGGTCACAATTTTGAACCGATTTGGATGACACTTGAAATGCATGTTTATAACCCAAAGATCTTGGTTCCTTTCGATATTTGCGCCCGTCAGATCGTAACTTCATGAATTATTGCCCCTGATTGTCTGAAAAATCGCCCTTTTTAGCTTATGGTCCCTCTGGAGGTCAAAATTCTTATCCGATATAAAAAAAAACGTTTGATTATATCACCGTTACATTGTTATGAAGGTTGAGTTCAAATTTCGTGAAAATCGGAACAAAATTGACAGACTAAATGGCCGCCGTTTGTACGCGAATAGTGTGAAAATATGTTATATCAAGGTTGTGGACCCTATAGAGGTCGCAATTTTGAACCGATTTTGATGAAACTTGACATGTATGTTTATAACCCCAAGATCTTGGTTCATTTCGATAGTTGCGCCCATCGGATCGTAACTTCCTGAATCATGGCCCCTGAATGTACGAAAAATCGCCCTTTTTAGCTTGTGGTCACTCTGTAGGTCAAAGTTGTTATCCGATTTCAAAAACCGTTTGATTATATCACCGTTACTTGGTTATGGAGGTTGAGTTCAAATTTCGTGAAAATCGAACCAAAATTGACAGGCAAAATGGCCGCCATTTGTACGCGAATAGTGTGAAAATATGTTATATCAAGGTTGTGGACCCTATAGAGGTCGCAATTTTCAACCGATTTCGATGAAACTTGACATGTATGTTTATAACCCAAAGATCTTGGTTCCTTTCGATATTTGCGCCCATCGAATCGTAACTTCCTGAATTATGGCCCCTGATTGTCTGAAAAATCGCTTTTATTAGCTTGTGGTACCTCTGGAGGTCACAATTATTTAAAAAAACGTTTGATTATATCACCGTTACATGGTAATGAAGAATGTGGTTGAATTTCGTGAAAATCGGACCAAAACTGACGGACAAAATGGTATCCGTTTGTACGCGAATGATGTGAAAATATGTTATATCAAGGTTGTGGACCCTACAGAGGTCACAATTTTGAACCGATTTTGATGAAACTTGAAATACATGTTTATAACCTAAAGATTTTGGTTCCATTGCATATTTTCACATATCTGATCGTAACTTCCTGAATTATGGCCCCTGATTGTACGAAAATCGCCCCATTTTTTAGCTTGTGGGTAATTTGGAGGTCACAATTATTAACGGATTTAAAATAATGTTTCATTATATCACTGTTTCACCATAATGAAGGGTTGGTTCAAATTTCGTAAAAATCGGACCAAAACTGTCGGACAAAATGGCTGCCGTAAATACGCGAATAGTGTAGAAATATGATATATCAAGGTTGTGGACCCTGTAGAGGTCACAATTTTGATCCGATTTTGATGAAATTTGATATGTAAGTTTACAACCCAAAGATCGCGGTTTCTTTCGATATTCTGGCACATTGGACCATAACTTCCTGAATTATGGCCCCTGATTTACGAAAAATCATGGTTTTTTTTTCAACTTTTGGACCCTATTGAGGTCATAATTTTATTCCGAATTAAAAAACCGTTTGACTATTTCCCCGTCACACATTAATGATGGTTGAGTGTGAATTTTTTGAAAATTGATAATTGAACAGCTAAATCCATAATATTAAATGTTTTGTATACTTAAACCAAACAAATTATAATGATTTTCTGATAATTACATGTTGACTGCCCGGACGATTTAGCTGCTGTGTGGGTGTATGTTTCGTTGCCTGGCAACCTATTTTCATTTTTCTAATAACTCACTTTGTTATTATTCTAGCCTTTAACACCAAAATCCATTAAGGCCACCAAAGTCCAATGTCAAAGGCTAGGTTCGTCATTCATCATTGCCACCAGGTGAAATACTAGCGGAAAACACTGTCGGTGATAGAAATGTATTAGTTCGGAAATAATGGCGGAAAAACTGTCAGTGATATAAAGGGATTATTTCTGAAATCCATAAATATAATCAAAGGAAACCAGTTTGTTTTCAGTTATGTGTTAAATAACGTGGGTTGTAACTCGTGATTAAAGAGACGTTATTATATTCACCACGAAACTACATTAATTTAAAATAATATCACATTAACAATAAAACGAGTCAAGCCTAATTACGGTTTTTTCGTATGTGCTTATGATGACAATTTCCTTGCAGAAGTCTATGTTCTCAAATAACGTCAATACTAATTTATTTTTTTTTTATCAAGGAAGATGCAATATCAAAACTTCGCCGGGGTTGCATTGACAGTAACATGCACTGAATACTGTACAATGTGTAATTGGGTTTCTGTTCCACGTTTCTATCAAAAATTAAATTATATTAAAATAAGTAAAGAAGCAACTCCCAGTTAACCAAAATTTGGCCGCATAGAGACTACCTTTTCATTAATCGTAAAAACACAAACGATTTAATCCAATTGAATACTTTCTTTAGTCTAAGGTTTATTCCTTAAAGCAATTACATATTTTATTTATAAACAATAATACGGCATTAGATTATGGATGTGTTAGTCAATGAGCCGTTAAATGAAAACATCATTTCCTTTGTTCTAATGTTTCTTACTTGAGTAATAGAGCACTCAATTTCGTACGTGAGTACTGAAGCACGCAAAAATGAAATTATGCTTATGAGGCATAACACGTCTGATTTTATGAATATTAACAATAGTAATTGTTTAAAATTAATCTAACGTTTATCATCGAACTATACACCAAGGCAATGATACGGTCATTTAGTGTACATGTGTAAACGGGTAATGACATTTCCGTTCTGAATATCCGATAAACCTTTATGATAGATAATCAATATAATACTAATTAATAGAGAGTTGTGTAACCGTATAGTTTTCTGTTTTCGAATAAGGGCTAATTTGTTTTGTAAGAATGTTGTGACCCGATACAGTGAATAGTAAATAGTCATTCACCGTGATAGCATTAGCAAGCGATTTAGGAAAGAAAGAATAAATTAACGCAGTTTAACACCTCGTCATCACCAGACCATCCCTTGGTATCACTAAAACTGTGGCAGTCTAGCAATACCACCAGAATGCCACACGTTCGTGGGCGGTTCCAAAGGAAAATCCCGAGTTCTTCAAGATGATACCAATTGCCAGGGGTAGTACCTGTGGCAGGCCCGTATCTAGACACCATTAAGCTTTCGGTAGGGGGGCGAACATTTTGAGGAAATTTTCGGAAAGGTCATTCTAACATACTGCTGTAATCAACTTGCTATGTAGTTACCTAGGAGTCTAATAGGCATTTTAAAATAGGTATTCAAACAATTAAAATTTAGCTTTTTTAGGTTAATATAAGGAACTGTGTATACTTTAATGATTGTTAGCAATTTCTGAGCGGGGGGGGGGGCATCGGTTGTTGTAGATTCGACCAGTCCGTTTTTGCTTTTGCCAATTCATTTTTTTAATTCCCTACACTTATCTCTATTTCAAATGGTATGTTCTTTCAGTGAAAAAAACGAATAAAACCAATTGCATTTGTGAGGGATAAGTTTTGCCACACGCGGAAGCCATATTACGTAGTTTAGCAACAAGTCATTTATTGAAAAGGCACTGATAAATTACTCCAAACTTCAAGTGTTTACTCATGTTGCTGTTCCAAATGGTCAGGTAAATTGAGCAGTCAATTTAATGAAAAGATATTGATACATTGCACCAAACTACAGGTGTTTATTGGTGTTGTTGTTCCAAATGGACATAGGACATTATGATTACATTCACATGACATTTACATCATATGTATTAAGAACACCTACATAAACGGAATGACTAGGCTGTAGATTTAGCACCACTAAATATTAGAATTAAATGTATTCATGTAGATATATATTAGGTTTCGTCTATTAAATTGCATGCATTATATGATAGATTTAAATACTGCAGTACAGAATACAAGGTATTTCTCAACTTGCCCTTTGAAAAATTGCACAACGTACCCCGAGGTGAATGTTATAATTAAGTAGGCCACAGCATCTTTTGCACATCAAAACAAAACAAAGCCAACAGGCTAGAATTACAAATATAAATATAGTTGTTATCATTTGCCAATTTGCCTCTCAAGGAAATCCACACGGTTTTCAATAAATCCACTTTCGATTGAAAAATTTAACTTTTTGTACATAAATGCTTTATTTTGGGGGAAATTGAATGGTTCCATACACCAAAAATTATTATTTATTAGACTATTTAATAGATGGCACCGTCATCCGCGAATCCTTACATAGACCGGAGGGGAGATTTCTCCGAAGTCTTATTTACCTCCTTCTCGTCTAGAGTTTTCAACATATAGTTATAAAGTTGTTTCTGTGAAAGGATAGTTGGTCCATGTTTGTCGGAGCGACCAGACCTCAATAAGAATGGATAAACGCCTTACCTTTTCAAAAACCGAGGACTAAGATACATGAATTTAGATGGGGAATTCACGACATAAGGACATGCTCTTGTTATTCTAAGTAAGGATGTGCGGTTGACCTAATCACTTTCCGTATGTTGGTAGTCAACAGCAGTCAATTCCAAGACCCATAAATCAATAAGTATAATAGTGTAAGTGTTTATGAAAAGAGTACGCAAATTTGTCTCTGTATGATATTCGGTATGAACCCGGCGTGTTGGCGAAATAGCTCTGCGATTAATTATCGGTGATATATTTAATCTTAATTAATAAGGATAATTAGAGAAGCATTAACAATGCTAATCTAGAACTCCGAAGAAGTACTGCATTGTTTCGGTACGTCACGTCAACAATCAAGTTATATCATGAACTATTGAGTATAGTAACATACAATACCTGTTTAAATTATAAGAAAATTGTTCTTTTGAGCTCTTAATAAAACCGGAAGTCATACTTCAAGACCAAACTTTTTGATATTAGTCGTTAGTAGACGTCAGGGTCGTCATATATTCAAAGGCCAGGGGATATTGAGCGGTTAGGTCACCAGTCAGTACATGTACATGTACACTTTAAGACAAAAAATAACTTTTTTCCTATAAAGGGAACAATACAACTGTACAATACAATAATAATCTTTAAGCGGCATTTAGTGCCTGAAGAGAGCAATATATTATCACCACCCCCAGTTAGTACTTGTATGTAAAAAGTCGAAAAAATTTCAAGGTGAAACCGGAAGTAAACAAAATCGAAATTCAAAAATCGGCTCACAAAGTATTGTTTTCACTTGGAGTAAGTTCAAAACAAAAATAAAATGTTTTCGAAAATCGGAATCAAAATGGCGACTGAATATTGATTTGAAGGTTTCTTGTAAAATCCAATATGGCGGACAAACGGTTAAAAATGTTATCGAATAAGGTCTCTGAAAATGAAAGATAATATCTGGGGCTAACACTACCATAAAAATATGTCATTTTTCGTATTTTTGTAGAATGGAAAGAACTATACGTGTTTAAATGTCGAAAAACCGTGAATCAGAGCCCATATGGGATACTTCCAAAGAATCCAAAAATGAAAACCCAACGAAGATACGTTGAGAAATATACAAGACGTGGGAAGTCTGAGATTAATTTTTGTCCCATCTGACAAATTGACGCCATTTATATTTAATAAATAGATCCACATATACATTGGCAGAATGTTTGCACTATGTACAGTCTTGGGCTGCAAGCGCTGACTAAATTCGACCCCACCCCCCGCCCGGCAAACAAAACGTGTTTCGACCGAAGGTGCGGAATACGTAATAATACAAACACTTACAGAAACAATGCGTGGTTCGACCGAATGTCTGCAACACGTAATAATTATTAAAAGTCATATATATCCCAAGGTACGGTGACAGATATACATATTTTATCGAGATGTAATGCGTAAATCATGCGGTCAGATAGGTGTTTAATTTAGAGATGACAAACATTAGGTAATAAATATACCGTGTAATCAATCAATAAAGGGTCACATGTTGTGATATGGCATATCGTATATTTTAGAAATTAATCTAGTAATCTTACTGAAGAATGTATTATGGTATAGAGTATGTGTGAATTTTTCAATTAATGACACCTGATAGAGATGAAATCCAATTTCCATTATTGTCTAATATTAAGAATTGGGTCTGTGTATAACAAATCCCGCGAGAGAGAGAGAAGGAGAGAGAGAGAGAGAGAGAGATAATATCCGATCGACACAAACACGGTCATTTCGGGACTAACATATGGTTCAATTCTATGTCAATAATTCGCTTGCTCGCAGGGGTCTTTAGCAGTTGGTGAATGCACCGTACTTGCAGTAGACCTTATGGTCTAGCCTTCAGTTATGTATGCACCGCACATGCAGCCGTATGAGTATCAGATTATATTTTATACGTTCGGGTTTCTATTAAATAAAGTTCATATTTACGTTTGTGATAATATGTTCTAAAGAGACTACATTTCAATAATTTCTTGCCCAAGCTTATTTTCTTTTAATCGTTTTAATTATTATTGAAAGCAAGTTGACCGGCATCGGTGATAAGACAGTATCAACACCACGTTTTTGTTCTGTGTGGTCTAAATTACTATCCAGAACAGCGCATATGTGCTTTGCGATTATATCTCAGTTGGTATTATCTTCTTGCGTAAACCATGATACGAAATACCATTTTCATCTTTCAAATAACACGAACAACCAAAACTTCAAGTTTAATCACCTCGACACTACCATTTCAATCAATTTCCAAATGTTACCGTTACCTCGAATCAATTGATGTACGTGCACACAAATACTTTGAAATAAAGTTAATGCAATAGTCATGCAAAACCGCATTACTTCATTTCTGTGGGGAAGATCGACAGATATTGCAAGATTGGAATATACAACAATTAAAGCACCATCGATCGGCCGGGGTACTAAAATAGAAAAATAAAATTATATAAATCTTCCCCCCTTTAGTCATTATTAAAGTAATAATTGAGCTGCCAACCAAGAGCTATTTTCAATAAAAGATGTCTTTAAGTATTTGAGAAATTGGCGACGATCTTTGTCTTAATATGTCAATTCGGTGGCAGATTTTGAGGGGGTGTATTTTTTACAAATCAACATTGCAAAAATGGCTGTGGGAGGAAATCCGAGAGCATGTGAACGAAGCTCCGTCTATATGAACGTTGTTGATTTCAGCTATGCGCAGTTTTATTTAGTTCCGTGTACACTACCAAGGTTGAATCTTTAACAGAATCTGTCCAAAAATGATTCAATTCAAAGATGTGAAAAACTGAATACTTCCCAACACCCGCAGACGATGTAAACACGACAACGCCACTTGAATGGACGAAGCCTTGTGTGTGTTTTAAGAGCATTGTGATTTGTCTGTGTTTAACCTATTTACATGTAATTATAAATCAAAAGTGTTGCATGACAACACAGCAGTATATTCGATATTTTGTATGTTAAAGGCTTCAAATATAATATATAGAAAATCAAATCTAAAGACACTTGAAGTAAAACAGAAAAAGATATCTGTATAAACTGTAGGTGAAATGAATATGTACTCTTAACAGATTTGAAATGACGATGGCATAAATCAAAAAATGTTATATTAGGATGTACTCGAAATAAATAAATATGTTCATCTAATTTAATACTTTTTGTTAGCTGTTGAAGTAGTAGTATACATCAATGGAATTATGAAATTGCTTTCACAATATAGGCGACTTCAGATCATAAAATACACCAAACAAATCAACGAACTATTCTATATCAGGGTAAATAATACATGTACACTTTAAGAAAAAAAATAACTTTTTTCCTATAAAGGGAACAATACAACTGTACAATACAATAATAATCTTTAAGCGGCATTTAGTGCCTGAAGAGAGCAATATATTATCAACATCCCCATATTCTACAAACTCAAGCCTCGCGCAACCCAGGCTACTAAATACCAGAACCACGATAAAGACCCACAAGAATCCCATTAAAAATAGAATGGATTCGTCATCAACAGCCAAACCAACAGAATTTAATTCACTATAAGTAGATAAATTTTAATTCTAAGCATCCACACGATATAAAAAAGCTAACCGAGTGCGCCGAGCCGTCAACATCTTCGAGAGATTCCATCAAAACCGAACCATAACGCAGAATACCTCAAAAACTTAAACTAGTTCACAAATAAACTTAGCTTTCAACGCCAGACCATTCACGAGAATAACTACATTAGGTCACCCCTCTACCCAACAAGCATCCAAGTAGCTTTTATCCAAAAACCTCTTTCATGCCACAAGTCAGCATAAATCCAACACCTCCAATATAACCTTGGATATATAATTAAACTGTTTAAAATTCAGGCAACCAACCTTCTTGTTGAAAAGCCTCACAAACTGATTGAGACTAAACAAATAAGAAGAAACAGCTCAGAACTAAGCAGAGATATTCTTACCAAATGTTTACAATCAACTGATTTAATAACTTTACCAATACAACTTTTCTCTATTAGTGCTATTTGTATTTCGTTCCTTTCACGCTTTTCATTTGATTGTACTGGAAAATTACTGTCAGAAATGATTATTATTATTGTCATTCTTTATCTTTCATTTTCATACTATTAATGGCTGTTTTACCTAGTTGTACATTAATATTATCATTATTAACATATCAGTAATTATTTGTAAGATTAATCATCCTTGAGAAAACGTCATGTACATTCATTTGTTATCTGTTTAACAGAATTGGTTTTGATGGAATTTAAACATGTTCTGAAGATTTAGCCCATTGTTATCGGAAGTTACATTAAGTCAATGTTTTGTCTTTATAAAAATTATGTACACATTGATTTTCTTTCGTTGTGTTATTTCCAGCTAATGGGTGATTGAATGTAAGTATGTTTTATTTCACAGAGTTAAGAGTGTTAATGTTATGGTTCCTAAGTGTATTAATAATATTTACAAGGTGGGATTATATACCACTCAAAAGAAGTTAAGAGTCAAACCTTTTTTTCTACAAGGTAATTGTCTACGCACATATCAGATATATATATATATGAAATTATTGGCGGAAATCTTGTCAAAATTGGTACACGATATCCCGACGACAAAACCTGTGTACAAGGCATATTTCATTTTCACACAAAACGATTTTGACAGTCTCCTTAGAAACCATAAACTGAAGCTCAAAACAAGGCTCCACAAAACTGTTTGCATCGCCCAAACGCAGTAGGGCACGACTTTAAGGAGTTGATTATGTCCCTGCACATGAAGTATGTATTTTCCATGCACCTTCCATGACCGTGTTGCTCTCAGTTGAAATTTCGACATGGTCAGACGTGAACTTGACAGAGGAAGAGCCATTGCGTGGCTTCAACAGGGTATTACACCGAGGACAGTGGCACAGAGAATCGGTTGTAGCCATAGTGTAATTGGGAGACTATGTCAGCGTTTCCAGGCAACCAATTCAATTCAGAATCGCCCACGTTGCAACGTCAAGACCGGCGTGTCATTCAAATGGCCTGCCTTACATCAGCGCGTTATTACAGCGAGATGTCTGAGAGATGAACTGCGAAATGCAAGTGGTGTTCAGGTATCGGACCAGACCATAAGAAACCGTCTGCGAGCCTACAACATTCGATCTCGACGACCATCTCTACTTCAACGTCATAGGGCAGCACGTCGTGACTGGTGCACAGATCATAGAGACTGGAGACGGCGACAATGGGGCCGGGTACTCTTCACTGGTGAGTCCAGATTTGCATTAAAGTTCAATGATGGTAGACTAGGCGGCAAGGAGAAGGATTTGCTGGTGTTAACAACGCCATCGCTTTGAAGGTGGTACGCTAATGGTGTGGGCTGGAATTTCGGTACATCACAGGACTCTTTTCGTCGTCCAAGGAAATTTGACGGGTATCAGGTACAGAGACGACATTTTACAGCCTTTTGTCATCCTAAGTCTTCGTCAAATTGGAGCAGGTTCTGTTCTTCAAGATGACAATGGTAGACCGTATAGAGCACGAGTTGTTAATGATTTTCTCACCCAAAATGGTATTGAACGAATGGATTGGCTTGCATACTCTCCTGTCTTGGCACCAATTGAGCATGCATGGGATGAGTTGGGCAGACGTGTGAGAGACAATCATAGGCAACCTGATAATCTTCAAGAATTGGTGCAATTCCTTCAGACAGAGTGGCAGGCCATTCCCAAGATGTTTTCGACATCTAATCGACAGCATGCCTCGTCGTTGTGTCGACTGCTTACGAACACGTGATGGTTTCACTCGTTATTAACAAAGTTATTGAATTTGATGAGAGTTTTGTTGGACCTCATTATGCTTAAAATGGCGAATTTTATCAGATCCTCGGAATAGTTATGTATAAAAAGTGCATATGCTTTGCATAACAGACTCAACATTGACACATATTGGACTCAGGACTCATTCTGAACACTTAAAAATTTCGATTTACATGTTCCCTGTGTCTAATTAAATATCAAACAAAAATAATTGGTTGACCCTTAACTTCTTTTGAGTAGTACCATTTTTTTATACTAAGAGAGAGAGAGAAATAGGTTTAACGTCCACTCGACACAACCACAACACTAGGTCATTTCGGGACTATTTTTACTAAGAACTAGGGATGAATACAGTTACTGTTTCCTTAAAAGGTTGATTTTACTTTTTACTTATTTTTTTTTCACATTTCTTTAAAAGGATCGGTTAGGTTTTTTTTTCAGTTATGGTGTCTCATATCTTCACCAAAATAAATTCCTAAAACTTCAATACGGACTGTGGGGACAAATGTTGAATTGTTGAAATAATTTATTTCCAGCTAGTTTTCAAACTGGATTCAGTTAGCGGCAATAGTTGTCATATCGTCTGCATGTTGGAAAAATTTAGTTTCATGTTTGGTATTTTAATTCCTGAGATGTATTTTTTTTATTAGTATTAGTATTCTGGATATAAGTGGGTGAATTGCTTTTTGATACATTAACTTTGCTGATAATTTCATTGTGTAAGATATATTTAGCCAATTCAGGATATAGTTTGGAACATTATAAGCAGAATTTGTAAATATTTTTTTTTTCTTTTTTTCTCTGTGCTCTCATAAGGTTTCACTTGATCTTAGGCTGCCATTGCGGCCTTTATATTTTTATCGTTCATGCCATATAAAATAAATTTAAAGAGGCTAAACCTGTAATTGAAAACACAAATAAGTATTCAAAATTGGTCCATTTAAAAAATATTGATGTTGTTATCATGCCGAGATACGCGCACATTTTGCAAGAGATGGATCAAAATGAGATTTTTTGTACAATCACGGTACTCATAATGCAGGAAGTTACGGTCCGATATGCACAACTACCGAAAGGAACCGATATCTCTTGTTGGGGGCTATAAACATTTTTAAGTTTCATTAAGATCGCATAATAAGTGTGACTACTAGCGGGTTACATACTTGGTATTACATACTTTACACAATTTGCGTACAAGTAGCAGCCATTTGTTGGGCAGATTCGGTCCGATTTCCACGAAATTCGAACTCAGCTATCATTGGGGATTAACGGTGATGTATTCAAATGTTTGTTTCTTTAATTCGATAAAAAAAATTGTGACATCCAAATATTCCTCAAGCTAAAAACTAAAACTAACGCGATTTTTCCTACAATCAGGGGATCGTAATCCAGGTATTTTGGGTCTAAATTGTGACCCTAGGACAGTGAGTCTCAACCAGTATGCCGCGAAATTTTGAACGACCTATTATTAAGAAAATGTGAAAGAACATGTGATCCCTCCCGAGTGTTTACAGATAAGTTCAGAGCTGTGTTTTTCTCTGTTTACTTTGTCATTCTGAATACAACTGACTGTACCGTAAATAATTCTGATTTTCTATGTTCCTATGTTCTTTGTAATAATTATTTCATCAACGCCACCGGAGGTTGATCAGGTTAACATGAGATATAACTTGTATGCACATCAACGAAACAACTACCGCCAATTGTATTATGTAGGTAAAACATACTATATTATAATTGATACAATTATAAAATAGCATAATGGTATATATGGAAAGTAACAAAATATGGATTCCGTGCAAAACACTCGTAGGACAAGCACTGGACAACCCGATGGCTATTTGTTTACTTCGGGCGCGTTTACTATTTTTTGGCTGAATTGTTAGCCATTGTGGGAACAGTGAGGTGTTTACACGGACAACAGACTCTGTGATTAAACTGCGAAAAAAGAGTTTGGCCAGAAGATAATCTATATATATATATATATCAAAATCACACAGTTTGTTCGTGAAAGGCATCTTTAAATATAACAAAAATATCGGGAAAAAGACTTTCTGTAAATCAATACTAACTCGCTATAATTACCAACAAAAGGCCGTTATAATTATTCATACAAGATTGTCACAAAACTTCATGTGTGAAACTAAGATTTTATCACGGGTTTCATTATATGATTGAATGTGTTCATCGTAAAAAGGAAAAATCTTCCTTTCACCAATTAAAGAAGAATTACTGTCTGAACCATGGCAAATATAAACGGATTTCTTCGATTGTGAACAAACTACTGAACGATTGTTATTAAAAAAAACTTGCCTGTGGGTTTGAAATTACCTCCGGTTGAATAAAATCCATTGCCCAATTCAATATTCCAACGAAAAAGTGTTCTCTCTTGTAAAGTTATTGTTTTTGCTTGCATTTTCGACAGTGTCCATCACAACATTACACATGTCCCGTGATGAGCTAAACTATCGCAATATTAGACCGGGAGCCCAGGGGCTCAAACTAGCTGAAACGTGTACCAATTTTCTTCTGTATGCTATCGATGCATGTATGTCTGGTATCATCAAAATGCAAGTCTGCCGGGTTTCTGGTGGTGGCAGTGGCATTCCACGCTCAAAATGCGACACCCCTCAATTAGTCTAGATAGGCTCAAATGTGCACTTCATGTACCGTACATCTTCAGGTATCGCAAAAACCCTCTGACGGACATTTCTAGTGGTAGGGTACCCCTGACAGAGCTACGTAATTACCAGACATGCAGGGGCGTTTTAAGGTTTATCGTGGAGGAGGCTATACTATTTTGAGGGCCCTCTTTCGCAGGGGTGGGGATCCCTAGGGTTCTTGATTGCTGATTTTCATGCCAATGCAATGACTGAATTCTCATTCAGTAGTGTATTCGACCATAAACAATGTATAGAAAACGATTGACTCGGACTCGGGGGACCTTTCCCTTGGCCTTCAGGGCCCTTTTGTCAGACGTGGGTCCCTTTCGTCTGCCTTCAGGGCCCTCCCTAACTAGGATACATTTTCATTTTTCTCATAGGTTTAGCATTTTTCTCCCATTTTATTTTTTTTCATTTTTCAACTTCTTTGATTTTTTTCGCGAAGAGGCTGGCGCCTCCAGCGCCTCAGCTATAAAACGCCTTTGCAGACATGTGTAGTGTGACAAGAGTTATATAATTTCCAGTCAATAGCTAGGCTAGATTAGCTGAAATATGTACAATCTAAAACAGCTTTAGAGTTGTTCAGTACCACCACAGGAGTCCTGAATGACCACTGCCAGATAGTTTTTGAGGTGCGTTACCCCTAACAGACACGCACAAAATGCCCCTACCCCCAACTAGGCTAGATTAGCGGGCAATGTTACCGTGGTCTAAAAAATTTTAGCCAGGATGCCTAGAATACCAATACCTAGCATAACTATGAACATATTTATGGAACTTTCTCGGCCAATGCAGGGATCGAACACCCGACCTCCAGGCTAGTGAGCCAGCGCCTTTCCCACTTAGCCACCGTGATTCCCTTCATGAAAATAGCGTGCATCGTTTATTATGCCTCGGAAACAAAACTGTACCCCCAAAATTAATTCAAATTTGTTTCCATGGAAACACAACAAATATAAATCCTAGAAATTCCTAAATATAGCAAAAGAGACAACTACTGAAACACCAAAAAATATAAATCCCAGAAGTTCCTAAATAGCAAAAAACGGCAACTACTAAAATAGGTTTATGTGTGTACGAAGTGTCAGAAAGATATCTCAACGGGACGGACGGACGGACCACGTTTCAATATCCCCCCCCCCCCTAACTTCGTCCGGCGCGGGATAATAATCCCACGAACTCTCTAACCAAATATTTAATACAATACGGGAACAAAATACAGGACTATGGGCGTATTTATGTTTGTAAACGCCCAAACTCATTATTGGGTCCGAGAGCAATTATAGCTTATTCATAAACAAAATTTGAATTGTGGTAAAAGAGCCAAACGCCGTAACGATAAACAAGCTATGTCCCATTATACGAAATGATCTATCCCAATAAGTTACGTAATTAGTTTCCATTTTTGTATTTCTCGATGTCAAAGTTTGAGATGAGTTCAATTTTACAAGAGAGAACATTTTTTATTCGTTGTGATATATAGTTGTACATAGAGAATCTCCTACGAGTGTTTTTTGATATCAAAAAATATCAACACAAGTTGATAAAGTGAAAAAAACGAGGCTCTGCCGAGTTTTTTTTTACTTTATCAACGAGTGTTGATATTTTTTGATATCAAAAAACACGAGTTGGAGATTTTATTTATCACCCAATCCTTTCTTACATGCACAAATAAATAAATATAATTATTTGGTATAGATTTCACTTTTAAGAATCTAATTACATTACAGCGTAGTGATACATCAGTTTTTTGACAGCAGTTTAGCTATTGCAAAGTCCTATATATTGACCCAGTATTTCCTTCAAGGTCAATTAAATAAAAACAGTTTCTTTTTAACTAAAAAAAAGTAACTTTTTATTTAAAATAAGTGGTTTCTTTAAAATAAAAGAAAGTAGTTCTTTTTTGATTGACCAATCAAATTCATGTAAAGCGATATCTCCTAAGGAGATATCGCAGTAGATTATGTAATTTATCATACAAGCGATATCTACTGTCAAATGTATTATTGGGTGATAAAATGGATTTCATGTATTTTGTACACGGTGAACAGTCCATTTGCTGATTACACTATTTTCCCTATAACGTTTTTTAGAACTTCGGATTTTGTCTAATGGTTTGGATTGTTCGTACTTGTTTTATTTTATTTATATAACCGGGGGTAATTTCAAACACACAGGTAAGTTTAAAATAATCAAAGTAGAGTAGTTTGTTCATAATCGAAGAAATGTGATTATAGTTTACCAGTAAGATTATATATAAAGCAGTTCTCGCTACCATAGTTAAAAATAGATAATGCAAACAGAAAATGCTGGACCAAGATATAGGTATTAGGTAATTACTAACGTTGACACGATAATAAATAAAGTCTCAAGTATCCACTTTTACGTTAATGTATCCATCAGAAAATGTATTCAAAACCACTAAGTATCGCAGGCTAACGATGGACTCACGAGTTGATTATGGTCTGGATTAGTACATTAGTGTCTAATCAAAGGGGCAATAGGTAATGTTAGATAACGAACCGACAGCTTTGGCTATAATAGTTACGAATTGGATAATGAAAACAAAATGTGCTGAAAATTTCAATCGAATTGTTTCAGACTGAACTGAGATATTAACTTTTGAATTTTAGGCTAATCTCGGTCTTCTTTGCTGAGGTTCGTATGATAACAAAGTTTTGATTATCCAATTTTACGTCAAGTAATCCATCACAAAATGTATTCAAATCCAGTAAATATCGCTGGCTAACGATGACATCGAGAAATGATTATGGTCTGGACTGGATACGTTAATTAATTTAGATAAAATTTCAAGCTCAAAACAAGATCTGCAATATGTAGATTTAGTTCTTGCATAAGGTATGTTTAATACTTAAGATAACATTTCAGGTATAAATGCAAATGCCTAATTCACTGAAATGCACTTTAACGTCCTACCTGTCTGGAGACGAGCGCATGCGACGCACGTCGCCAACTCATCATGGCATTCCAACTTCAAATGCATATTTGCGCAGGACTTAGACGCTGATTATTGCAAGGCCATCCACCCAGTACCAATGAACAAATAGGACTTAATATGTAAAACATTACACAACGGCTTGTCTGGGTTATATTCCTGACGGTTTTCAAATTTGAGTGAATTCAGTACCCGAGCTGTTTTAGGAGGTAATGCGAAAGCTTTCTTCTAAATCTGTGTCAGGTGATTGACATTTAAAAGTTAAAAACGTCTTCTATGTGTGACGTCAATAGCACGTGCATTGTTTACAAAAGATTAAGCAACGTAACCTGAACCGGACCTACCCTACTATTACATATATCCATTTACACTAAAAAGGAAATCATTTTTATTCGGAGAAACTTCAAAAACTTTCATTTATTTTTCTAACACTTCCAAGCAAAGTGCTAGAATTCAATATACGTACAGAATTTAAAATTGTGAGGTAATTAATTGGCACTGATGTCATCCCTCTGCGGTAGCCTAGCAAATATTCACTGCTGACCTGTTTGTCAAGTACCGTCCGTATCAAATGTATTGATTTAGTGGAAATAATCAAACAGAGTACAAATCAAGACATGAACTTTCACAATCAATTCCAGTGATTAAAAGGGTAATGGTAATCTCCGGCTAGCTCGCAAGTAGAGTAAATTTCACAAGCTGATAAAAGTATTATATAACTGAACACGTGACGTCGAATAATACCAGTTAAACGGTGAGAGAGGGGGTGGGATAGAGAGAGAGAGAGAGAGAGAGAGAGACAAAAAGAGAGAGATGGGGGGGGGCACAATTTATGTTGTGACACAATTTATCCTGGTCGCGACCGTCAAAAGTAACAATGTGACACTGTCGTGTGTCACTGTATCCGATCAGTACTTTCACGCTGTGTACAGTGTTACTCAGTAATGAATCAAATCTGGAATACTCTATTGTTATAACTATGTTTATATATCTTTATAACATCCCTAATACCAAAGTTATACCGACAACTACACACAAAGCTATGTCATTAAAGATACATTATGGAAGATTTTGACAAGGAGTTAGCCATTCTTGCTATAAAAGTTCAAAAATAGATGTTGAAACAAGAATATAATGAAAATTTCAGTCAAATAACTTTATCCTGAACAAAGTTGTTATTACTATAATTTTTTACCAGAAATGGTAGTTAAATTCATCGACACCCGATCGACACTCGATCATCAAGTAATGTTTAAACGGTATCTAGTGAAGCTTGTGTATAGCCTCGGTCATCACTGTCTTTTATGAATAATTTCCATAAGTATGATGACGTCAACGTCACGGAGAAACCCCACCCACGACGCCATAGTGATTAAATCAGTCGACGAAATCCTGTTTTAATCCGAGCCCAATCCAAGCCATCCGTGGGTCTACAGAGTTCATTTTGGGCTTGTTGTTTAAATAAAGATCTAATTTATAATTTCTATGACATCTGAGGCTCAAAGGAAGACCGACAAAAGTCAGTTTTTGCTCTTCCATAATGTATGTTTAAGTATAAGCAAAGTATAAGTTCCATATCATTTAGAGTGTGTTTTATTGTAAGCCATACGTTTCTTTTTAAATCTCTATGATGTCTTAACCCATGTAAAATAATGCAAGATACCAAATTAACTCAATTCTACCCGTCACCTATTTGTTTAATGACTTCAAATATATTAAACAGAGCCTCCTTTGCATAACTAAAATAACCCTTATAGTATATAGTATTACACTGGGACTAACATATGCTATTACTTTATTTCAACAATTCACTTGCGCGTATGGGAAATCCCACGAGATTTTTCACGCGACTCAACTCCTTGTCACGAACAAGCTTGGTATCGAAACAACTCCAATTGACTCAATGGCAGATATTTAATTTAAAGTGCATATGGTAGACCACTCGACCACCAAACATCCCATTGCAGCGCGAAGTTGTATGTTTATCCAAGATAACCCTATTACTAAATAATTGCCTAATGTCATTCCCAATCGTTATTCACATTTCTAGTGTTAGTACTGATTCACCTGTTATGGGGCAGCTAATAACCTGGTCATGGACCAAGTCACTCCTGGTCTTACCATCTCGGATGGCGAGTTGATTAAATTCAATGTTTTGATTAGGTTTGAGAGATGGAAATGTAATAGCTTATACTCGGACATCAAACGTGCGGAGTGGTAAAACCAGAAAATAGTAGATGTTATTAGGATTTGGGAATGTAGTCCACCACTCCAGGGCAAATCTCTTACAATAGTTTAATCAAATTTTATTTTCTTTGTCACTTTAGGGTTTGAATGAAGTACGTTACATGAAGGCTGTTTAGTCAAGGCTCTATATTCATAAACTCACTCCAATACTGCGGACGATGGAAAATCTATATAATTGTCTAATTCTTTATTCAGAGAAGAAGTCAAGCTCGATTCAAACCAATGGTCGAATGAAACTCAAAGCAAGTCGTTTTCCGCTGTTTGGAAATAAAGATGTTATAAAGTGTTTGCGTAATCCTTAATGGGATGACAAGCGTGATCAACACAAGTGAAAAACATATTTTGAAATGAAATGGGGGTTTACGTCCAACTTCTCTGCTCCAAGTGGGCTAATAAAGACGGACACATACCGTACAGTGTGCTATGTGGGGATTTCGCTACGATATTTTCTTATTTCGAATTGTAACTGCCAAGGGATCTTTTACGTACTATACGTTGTCCTTTGCCTGATCCTCCGTCCTGAACCACATACAAGGAAGTATTATGCTGTACCCGATACAGTGATCAAACGTGAGACCTCGAGGTTATAGAACCAAGATCTTCAGCACTGAACGGTTCCTCCCAAAACATATTTGACCTAAGTGGCGTAGGTTTTCTTCGGGATAGATAATAATATCAAAGGACAAATATGACGTCAGAAAATAATGGCTTTCCTATAACAATTAAGACCTTTTTACTTTGGGGAAATTCCCAACTGTATAAAACTGCTTGTTGGAGGCGGAAACATCAAGCTAAACACAGTAATTATAGCGGTTTGCATACATGTACATAAAACCATAAACTATTAATTACTGAACCCAATTAGAGACATTGGCTATCGGGCGAAAACTCGGAGTAGAGTTTGGTAACCTTTCTCCTTGTCATCTCCATTCATGGGACACAACTTAAGAACCGCGATGGTGAAAATCTATTTAAAATTTAGAAGTGTTAACAATATTTACTTACAATGTATTTGTTATCTTCGATATGTTACTCAACACCAATTCCAACATTTGACTGTTAATAAAACTACAATTGGTCACGGTCCCTCCATTGAAATGTTCGCTGTCGTCGAGGCAACTGCACACCTCCGGGCATTGGGGCCAAACACAAGTTACACATTCCAGGAAACAAAATAGAAGTATCACAAACCTCATATTAGTAACCAAGTAGTCTTGGTGAACAAATTGCATTGAACACTATATTATTATATTCTCTTTCTTGAACAAACTTTTTCATCTTGTTGAAATGTACTTATAAAATCACATTCTTGATATCTATTCCCAGAGTTACAAGATGATTTACATTCAACTCCAAACTTCCTCAAACAATGTCTTTAATTCATTTGATGAAAGCGACATGTGCTTGTGTATTATCGTACAAAAAGTCCATTTTGTCAGGTATTTATTTCAGTAGCCCAAAAGGTTGATTTAATTAAGGAAGCAGCTGGAATTGTCTGCGAGGTTTTGGTTTCTTTAGTTCTAGTTACGAAAACTCTTAATTAATGTTAATGGTTTTGTCTGGTTATTAAAACACCACAAATTATAATTCTAAATAACACACATGTATCAGGTGTACTAATATTACTTTAGTTAAACTTGTTCAATTCGCGCGATCAGATATACACAAAGTAAAGTATTGTAAAATAACAAAAAGGATACGTTATAAGCACTAGCCATGTTCACACAGAGTAAATGTCATTGGATGAGCTTGGAGAGGCAGCCAATACATAGAGAAATTGACTTATCTTGGTAAAATCAATCAATATATTTGTCGATTGCAGTTCTCGTGGCAGATAGAAAGATTATACTCTGATTGAAGTTTAAATTGATTATGAGTGCGCGTTATTTGTGTACCCTCTGCAGAGGGCCAGGCGGCATAAGCCTGCGGTAACATTAGATAAAGAACTGAAATGTGGTTTAGTGTCTTACTGTTCTGTTGTGACTGGGTTGGTGCAGACCGGAAGATTAGACGAAGGGCTGCCAGTTCTCGCTATAATGATATTTTTTTTAAAAAAATACCTTAGTCGAGTTATCGCCGACAGACGAACCATGTAGCCTCGATTGTTATTGCTACCATTGATTAGAAAATAAACAAAGTCTAAGTCTCGATTATCCATTTTTAAATTAAATCATTAAATGACCAAATAGTTCTAAACTACTTAAAATCGTGGCCATACGATTGCATGGAGGGTTGATTACGGTCTTTTATGTTAATTTAAATCTAATTAATATTAGTTTATTTAACACGAGAGACCTAAAGAAAGACCTGCAATAGGCATATTTAGATCTTGCATAATGCTAGTTTAAGCAACAGTTTACCCATTGGACTATACCAGCTTTACATAGGCCTGTTTTATCCATGATCCATTATGATGTTATTCTACATTGCCTGAATCAACGTCGAAAGATTATTGCCCTTTTCAACTTTCAAAAAGGAAGACAGATTAATAAATCAGTCCGTTTTCTTTTTGTGCTTTTTTAAAGAATCGCTTAAGCCACTATAATTAGAAATTGCAGGTTATTGCCACCGACTTACTCTAGAAGAATCAATAATTCTTCCATGATACTCTCACGAGTAAAGACTAACATACTATGTAATCAGCTACAAGAGGATTATAGTATATTGCATAAAAGCTCATTATCCAAAATTGTACATTATGTCACCAGAAACTATTATTCCTAATTGCTGAATTCGACAAAAGAGAACTGATATAAGAAATAAAATTTCAAATATGAATAACATAATAATAAGTATTCGTTCTTTGTCTGAAATGTTTCATTCTGTTATGTTTATTATTATAGAACTCTATTTGGCAATATGATCCTCAATACAGTTTTTGAACCTACATAGTAATATCGACACCTTTCCGGTCTTTATTGGTCAATAAAACAGCACAATCATCAAGAACAGATAACTCTTGACCCCCCCCCCCCCCGAATGTTAACTTATGCCTAGCTGCATCTTGGAGTGCTACCCCTATAGGTCTACTATCGTCAGAGGCGTATCGTCGTCAGTGGGTGTTAGAAGTTTGAGGTCCAGGCAAAAAAAAAAATATTAGTGCAGGTTGGAGACCTAACAAGCCCCCCCCCCCCCCCGACCCACTGGTTTGTACAGGATTGAGCTGTTCGTGAGGCCAGTTTTGGGCCAGAGAGTTCAAATAAAAAAATGTTGATACTTGATGAATGGTGTTGTACATCCCCCATTCCCTAATTGAATTTCCTCATATCTGTTACCTCCAAAACGTATATTTTGACACCAAAATTAGATCATTTTTTAAAATGCCCGGCAAGACTGACCACCATCTTGAATTATTTTCCAATATTGACTCCGCGGTACAACTAATCACCAAAGTTTGTATTCTGTAGACATACATGTTAAAACCAAATTCGATGGTATTATTATAATTCGGACAGGGAATTTTTGATGATCACATTATACGTCCAGACCGACCATAAAACCATGTTCAGTAATAATGCCTCGACTATCTTGAGTAATGTTGTGCTCGGGCCCCTAATTGGCTGGATCATACCTGATCACCGTATCAATTCAAATAGCATTATGCAAGAGCAAAATCTGCTTATTACAGGTCTTTCTCTAGGCCTGAAATGTTATCTTAATAATCAATTAGACATTAATTAACTTATCCAGACCATAATAAACTCTTGATGTCAAGGCTAGACTTCGATGTTGGCGGATTAAATTCCTATATGCCGCTTAACGGCCATTGATAATTAAATCAATCAAGTGGACAATCGAGACTATGCTGTTTATATTAATGATTTTAGTAATGATGACCGAGTCTATCTGAATATATCACTCGCTTCGTTCTCGGCTAATAGTGGATCAATTTGACTGAAATTTTCAGCAAATTACACTATCTAGTTTTTAACTATTATAGTGAGAACTGCCAACTCTTTATCTTATCTCCTAATAATGTATCTTTAAGTTAAGTTTGGGTATACCAGCGATCAGTTTTACATCAGAAATCGTATTCTACTGCTTGATTAACCTTGATTGACAAAAGAACTCGACTAAAACTCCGTACCCATACTCCGCGCAGTGTTGCGTCTGATTAGAGGTAATCCAACTACACACTGCTACACACAGTGGATATTGTTGTGTTAAATTTTGATTGATCAGTAGTCCGTCTACCAACCAATCACGAGCTGCCAATACTGGACCAATTATGTTTACATAACGTATACGTCATGACTCACGATTTTATTATGCCTAATTAACCCGTGCATAGCAGAATACTGCAGTGAAACTAATTGCGTGACAAACGAGGCTATCAAGTCGAATGAAATGTAAAACAATACTGTTTCGAAACGAACATACTTTCACCGTTTTGAATACCTTAAATCACTGTCCAAAGTTTTAGAGAAGACCCAGATTAAACGAAGGACTGTCGTTTTGCTGTACTAAAGTGGTAGATTTCATTGAACGGAAAGAATAGACACACTCCCGCATAAGTTCAAGAAACAGACGCTATTCCAGCAATGGTCAGAGAGGGATTTCTCGGGCCATTGCTTCAGGAATATGCTCCGTACCATGCGCATGCTAAAAAGTGAAGTAGAAAATGAAATTAAAGAAATTTTATTTAAATGCCTTCAGCCTTAGTCTGTTTCTTATTGTCTCCTCATCACACTTAGTTTGTTACGCTCTGGTCGACTGCCTTCGAAATATCAGGTCTCGACTGCTCATTCCTTTCAATGGTTGGAAGTTGAAAATATTCGAACAGGATTTTTTTCCAATATCCGAACAATAGTGTTTAGTAGTGGGAGGAAACCGGAGGACCTGCAAAAAACCCACAAGATTGGACAGATGGCCCTACTACTTGTCACGCCAGTTGACTCAATGTTAGACCTTATGATACAACGCGCACGCGCCAAACATTCGACTCCCACGACCACCATAATAATCGTATGTGGGGGCCGCCTTACTGTTGAATGAAGCCAGTAAAATTAATTATATATTCTGATAGGTGGCTTATTTCAGTTCCAAGAAAATAAGTACTAACCATGTGGATTGAATCAGACTTGGGTTGTATTTCCGCATGACATTGTCATATATTATTGACTATCCGTATGTAACCGAGTCAGCAATTGAGAAAACAATATCGTTTCGCTCCCGCTGTTGGTCTAGAAAGTTCCTCGAGATTTTCTGGCGTTTTTTCCCCATGTCTGTCATTGATACCAAATAAGAACAACTGTCCAGTATAGCACTGGCGTGCAGGTGAACCCTAGACAGTTAGAATTTGATATGACAATCTGCCGTCGTAGCGCCGCTGTCCGAGAAGGATTTCCCTCATAGAAAACAAAGACTTTGGGAAAATTGCTCAAATGAAATTTACATTGCATTGATGAATATCTTCTGCAATAATGAATTTTACTTTAATTGGTCTGTAAATTAGTTTTGTAAAACAGTGTGCAAAATCAATTACATCGGAATGTAATCTAAACAAAACCCGCAAATAGAATTTTCATTTTCAGGACCATTTTCCAATCAAAAATAAGCGTAACCTGCTGTGCTTAGGTTCAACCACATACCTCAAAGGTCAACCTATTTTGATTCGGGAACACAGCAAATTTCAATCAGTTTTTGTCAACAGGGGGCCGTAATTCTTAAAAAAAAACCTTATAAACGTTTAAAACTTTAATAAATTAAATCTGGAGATAAAATTAAATTCACACGAACGAAAACAATACCATTGTTTAGAATGTATAAAGTTAGTCACACAAGCAACGTATGTATCAAAAAACGATAGCCATAAAAAGCAGATTATCTTAAATAAAATCATATCATAGAGGGTTTAACGTCTTACTATTCTGTTTCCATTGGGCTACTGAAGATGGAGATTATTAAAACCAGGGGCGTAAATGTGAGGGGTGTGGGGCTGGTACAGGCAAAACTTTAGTATAAAAATAGTTGGTCGCAAAATCAGTGCAGTCGGTCGCAAAATAGTATAAAATAACCTTGTCAACTTATCATGTTTGAAAAGATATTGTGTTTCACTCTCATTCTGTTGTGAGTAGTTGGTCGAACAACAAAATTTCACCCAGGGAGAAAAATAGTCGGTCTCAAAATAAGCGCAGTCACTGCAGTCGGTCTCAAACACAATGTCAGTATAGATCCAAAATACTATATATTTGCGTGAATCCGTGAGCCTAAGTTGCATACGTTCCTTTAATGCTGTTGTGAGTATGTTGGTCTAACAACAAAATTTCACCAAGGGAGAAAAATAGTCGGTCACAAAATAAGTGCAGTCACTCCAGTCGGTCTCAAAAACAATGCCAGAATAGATCCCAAATACTATGTATTTGCGTGAATCCGTGTGCCTAAATTGCATACTAAAGTATAAAATAACCCTGTCTGCGTGTCACTCTTATTCTGTTGTGAGTATGTTATTCTATGAAATGTTTTCTACCATGGCTAAAAATAGTCGGTCTCAAAAAAAAATACTCACCGCAGTCGGTCTCCGACTAAATGAATTAATGAGATAAACATACAATCATAAAACAGGCGAAATTGACAGATAAGCCTCAAGATCCTGTCCCATTTCTTATCAACCCCAGTCCCACAAATTTTAAAGCTCTGTTACATATCTGAAATTTTTTAGCGCCTGCTAATTTAAAATCATTCTTCTACTCCCCAGTTGTCTTATACTGTCTCAGCACTATCATATTCACGATTATAGTGAACTGCCCAGTTTGTAGTTCCACTGGTGTGTGGGGCGGAGACGTCAGATTGTACAGATGATATGCCAACTCTTGCAAAACACATCTGGAGATTCTGTCCCATTGACTGACATTTCTGGTACACTTGTCCACAGGAATTTCTCCCAGCAATGACCTCAAACTATATGTGAACTAAAATAAAACTACTTTCCGACGAGACAACGATCGGCGAACAACTTATAATTATATAATACTATCTATGTTCTACCTGGACGCTTAATGTTATAGCCAGTATTGTGTTTACTTTCATTGTGAGGTGGGATTGTGGATGGCGCCCTAGATTTGAAATCGCCCCTACCCTACCCCCATATTCCCTCGAAAACTCGCACCTGGTGCGGCACCTGATTACGTCACTCGCACTGAGGGCGTGGGGGTGGGGGTGGGGGTGGATGGTAGGTGCAACAGTCGTTCGCATTTTGGCTCAACCCCCCCCCCCCCCCCAAATAAAAAACGACATCGTTATGTACGCCCCTGATTAAAACTGTAATCTATATCGCGTTCTCGTAACGGATTAGAAGAAAGCAAAACGCAGCACAGTTTTGGGTCATGCGAGGTCGAATCCTATCGAGTTTTCATGTTCTCTGTCCATTTATTACTAAATGAGGGTGTATTTTGCATGTTAAATGCTTGTATTCTCTCGAGTGCACGGCCTTTCGACTTAATCTGATTTTATTTTGGGGATTGGGGGAGGAGAGGGCGATCCCGTTCTTCTTTTCGAATGTTTTTTCGAGCGGTTCCGACTTTATATGCAGTTCTGGGCCATTCTGTCTTTGTAACCGAGAGTCAGGAGAAGTATCGATCTAATCTTGTCATCCAAATTCAGAATTGGAGTTCTGATTCAAGGACGTGTATCATTGATGTTTTGAGTGAAATTTGTAATGATACTTCGTAAGGTCAAAGTAAGAACAGCAGATGACGTACAATTGGCGTGCTAATGTTGTTTTGAGTGAACTGACCGAAGCTCTTAAACAGGACACATCAAGCTTTAAAATAAACAACAATCATGTGATACATGTTATACATCACATTTATTTTTAGAAACAAGCTGTTGCCATGCAAGATATGTCCAAATTTTGTAAAAGATCGACAGGGAACAAGCTAAAAACGATTTTCAGTACATTCTGGGACCATAATCCAGGAAGTTACGATCTGATATGCATACACACCATAAGGAATCGAGATCGTCGGATATAAACATATTTATTTAGTTTCACCAAAATCGGATAACAATTCCAACTCAATCTAGGGTGGGATGTAACGGTGATATATACGAACGCTTTTCTTAAAGCGGTTGAAATTGTGACTTCTAGAGGGACCGCAAATTTAAAATAAAACTCGATTTTTCGTACAATCAGGGTCATAATTGATGAAACTACGGTCCAATATGTGCGAATATTGAAAGAAGCCGATATCTGTGGGTTGTGAAAATACATTTATGGTGAATTGTGACCATAAGCTAAAAATGGGATAGTTCGTACAATCAGGGGTCACAATCTATGAAGTAAGGGTAGTGCATCATATTTATTTTTTAAAACAGGCCGTTGTCATGCAAGATACGTCTATATTTTGCAAGAAATGAACAGAGAAAAGGGCTAAAAATAAACACGATTTTTCACCATCAGGGGCCATAATCCAGGACGTTACGGCCTTATATGCATCGAAAGAAACCGAGATATCTGAAATATAAACATTCAGTTAAATTGTATAAAAAAATTCTGTCGGGGGGTTCCGATTTTTACGAAATTCTAACCCAACCGTCATAATATTGTAACGAAGAAATAAGTCTCATCAAAATTGGATAAAATGGTGACCTCGTGAAGTGTCTGCAAGCTAAAGGCGTGATTTTTCGTAAAATCAGGGGGCATAACATATGAAGTTAGACCCTGGGCCATAATATATGTAGTTCTAAATGGGCTAAACTTTAATATTCTCAATAGTATTCGAAATTTGAATACAATATTAGTCATTTTCAATCAATATTGATCTTTTATCCATATATCCCATATTTAAGCGATACATTTTAAAATCAGTACATATGATGCACTCTATGGCCATAATGAATTCGAGGTTCATTTGATTTGAACAAAGAAAGTATATCCCAGTGCTTCGTTAATTAAAAATGGCTGAACCACAAACAACAATTATATTTTGTAAAAAAAAAAGAAAAAACGTGTAGATTGAACTAGAACAGGGCCAACGACTGCCGCTTAATTTGGACTATTCTGATGTATAAGAAATTACAACATGGACTTGTTTAGATAGTCTATACGTTGCCTTAGAAATAAATTGTATTTTGTTCCAGTAAACTAGGACAAACATATCTGATTTTTAACGACGACGCCACAAATGCAGTGATTAATAACATTCCGCAAGCTGCTACATAATACATAAACACGAACATAGCATTACCGAAATAGACTACAGAGAAAATTTCATTCCACAAAAAACACCATCACCAATTTATAACTATTGATAAAAAAAAAATGCACCAATAAATCAGCATTTTACTGTTTGATTAAAAACAATGATCCGTACAATTTATTGGCTAACTTCCCGAATATATCGTGACAGCTGCAACAAATTCTGTTGTAAGCTATTTTATTATTTGAATTTTCCTTTAATATGTTACATTCAATTTTTTCCGAAATATATATAGTACAATCTATCCTAATATACGAGACATAACTTTATGGAATACCATTACCGTTTAACACGGAGTGACGAATCCAAACCAACAACAATTATATTCCACATATGTACAACAATTCTTTTTCTTCTTCTGTGCGGGTTTCTAATATAGTCTAAATTAATCACACAGCTGCCCAGATAGATAAATAGATCAATGTCTTGAAATATCTTTAGTTTTAATTAACATTGACACAGTCTCATTTCCTTTATGACATATTCATTATCCCATCCCCCGACTCTCTGTTATGTTGATGTTGTGTAAATTAAATACACGGCTACCCACAGAGGTAATTGGTCAATGTATTGGATAATCTTTAGTTTGATTGATACTATTGACACAGTTTCGTTTATGATATATTCACTATCCCACCGACAAGTAATTAACACCAAAAAACTACAATTCTCAGCAGGGAACCAGTTGCGGTTATCCAACACACGTTGAAGACAAACTTCACATTACTATCATGAACCTGTGTGCATCGCTTTATCACACGATGGCGTTGATCATAAGGTCTAAATTAAAGACCACATGATAAAGTTATATCTGAATGAAATTTGAGATTGTAATATATTTCACTTGTGAGACACGGCAGCTATGTGCCGGGTTTATAAAATCCTGTTTATACAGGAGTTTAAAATGAAATGAAATGGTAACGTCCTATCGTTTTGCTCCGAAATTGCCTACTGAACTCGGGCATACGCCATTCAGTGTGCTATGAGGGAAATTTGACCAAACAGCCACACTACGGCCTACTCTTACATCGAATTCCAACTGCCAAAGGATCTTTTAAATGCACACAAATAAATGTGTATCCGGGGCCTCGGTTTTTCGTTTTCGTCCCCTCCGAACGACTAGACAGTCCTTGTCAGGCCGTCCGTCGTGCATCACTGACAAGGAGGATCACGCCGGAAAATCTGGATGAACTTTCTCGGCCAATGCAGGGGCAGGAGTTTGAACTCGGGGATATTATCATTTCTTGCAAAAGGCAACATATAATCGTGACACTTTCAGAAATAGCAGGAGGCTAGGTGTAAGGTAATAGTAATAAGTAATAGATATCCTTAAAACTGTAAACTGCTCAAATTAAAACAAACCAAGATAAGCTTATTGAAAAAAAATATATATCGTTATTTTATTGCGTAATATTACAGATTTGCAAAATACGTACATGTGGGCATCTTTTGTATTTCAAGGTCACAACATATTTGAAATTTAATCTTGTGGTACTGGTAAATTATGTTTACTCTCGTGCAATAACGTATAGTTCAAAATTTCATTTTTTTTCTCTTTATACTACACTGACGCTATCGTCTTCAACAACCCGCCATATTTTCATGCAGTGTAGGTCATCGAAAGTATAAAAACGAAACGAAATATAGATCTATATATTAATCAGATTGAAAGCTGTGGTTATAACATTATATTATTGATTATTTATGCTTGTTTCGACAGATTCTAGCGCAGTTATGCACCGCGTGGCTTCCATTATCAAAGACTAAATGGTTTTTCGTTCCAGTATATCCGGACGTACACTTTTATGATTTTTAAAGAAGCCTGCAATCTCGATTAAAACGACGCATCTTTTCATTTGGCAGTTTTAGCAATTTGGCAAAATTAGCCAAAATGTAGCGTTGATTGTTTGTTATTATAGGAATGGTACTGTGGGAGGATATCTGACAATTCTAAAAAAAATGATTGACTGTCACTAGAAATAATCCGTACATGCCTTGTTTATAATAACATGGTAATGCACGGACTTATTCTATTTTTAAGGTTTTCTCTTATCTAGTGACAGCCAATTATTGTACTTTGAGGTTGGGTTGGGGGTTTTTTCGGGGGGGGGGGGGGCGTTGTCAGATATCCTCCCACAATCTCGCATAGCAATTTTTGGTCCGCCAATGTATCTGTTACCACTCGTCACTTCAGTCAGGTATATAGAAGGATAACTCCCTTAGTCCCTATAACTTGGTTTAGTCGCTTTGGTTTGGTTTTCCCTTTGGTTTAGTCGCTTTCATTACGCATCTATCGTAGCAATGTTCTGTGTGCTATAACAAATTTGATGACTGACACCAATATTGTCCTTTTAATATTTTTCGGGTTAATTCTGTCTGATTTGTAATCGCGACAAGTACTCTCTTCTCCAGCATATCCAAAACCAATCAGCAATATTATATTGCACATGTCTCCAACGTTTACGCAAGTGAAAGTCTTACTGTTTAATAAAGCATCTGGGGAAGATTTTGGCTCTGATCTTAACCAAAGAAGATAATTTGGAGTAAAAGCTTTCATATCTCGGACATCGTCTGATGCGTCGAGAACTTTCCTTACAGTACGTATGCACCTCTCCCATACACTACCGTGATCTGAAGATTATGGGTATTGACATCCATTTAACGTTTTTTCTGTAGTAATAAATCACTAATCTGTTTCTTATTCCAATCATCAATTGCGGATTTAACTCAACTATTTTCACCAACAATATTGGTCCCTTTGCCTGTTCGGTTTTCTGAAGGAGTAAACGAGAACTGGGATTAACATGGTTCAATTTTATTTCAATAATTCGCTTGCGCGTAAAGGTCTTTAGCAGTGGAAAACAGAGGACCCGGGAAAAGAGACTGGACAGTAAAGCGTACTCCTAGTCACGTACAACCGGAAAATCGAAATCGCGCCATTTGATGATATCAGAAAGTACTCCTCTTCTGACAATATATTTGCGTTATGCGTTAATAAACGAATCGGTGTCTAAGGAATGCGTTACTTCAACTGACCTCTTCCTCCTTTTATTAGAAAAGGTCCAAAGAAATCAATACCAACAAAGGTGAGTGGTGTTTTTTTTCTGCAATTAGATCTAACTATTAATTAGACATTAATTTACTTATCCAGACCATAATGAACTCTCGATGTCAAGGCTAGCCTGCGATATTTGTTAAACTGGTTTAGGCTTGCGGCAACTTATACATTTGGGTGTTACATTGAGTTGTTACATTGAAATAACATATATTCTCTACTAGAATGTCCCGACAAATGATGAAAGTGATGAATAATCAAAGTAGTAATATGGTGGTTCTTGGGTGAAATAATCGGGTTTTTGGATGCAAATGACATTGTAGCACGCCTCAATCTTCCACCAACTCTTATAAAGCTGTCAGAGAATAATGTATCCAATTAACCAATTAATACTCAATTTCTTCACATTTCCATACAAACTATGACTTTAGATAACGAGTTGATAAATCTCACTGCAATGGTTAGCAACGAGATAATGTAAAGACAAATTGCTGGAAATTTTAGTCAAATTGATCAACTATGAATGAAAGCGAATGAAAGTTCCGTTTAGCCTCGGTCATCATTACTACTGTCAGTAAGAAAAAACTAATAGTCTCGATTATCCATTTAATCATTAATCACGAAGGAAAATTTTGCAGCAAATCCAACAAATATCGCAGGCTAGCCTTGACATCGAGAGTTCATTATGGTCTGGATAAGTAAATTAATGTCTAATTAATAGTTTTTATAACATTTCAGGCCAAAAGAAAGACCTACAATAGGCAGATTTTGCTCTTGCATAATGTATGTTTAATGCCCAAAGTTTTTCGTGAAAACTTTCTTTCTGGATATACTTCAAAATTTCCAGTTCAGCAAAAATGATTTCCTCCACTGTCAAAGAGTTGAAAAGTGGTATTCTTCGAAGTGACAGAATTCTCTCCCTTTACCTTATTTGACATGCTGTAAGTAAATATTTCTTGTATCTTAAAATGTAAGCTATACATCTCTTCATACGAAACCACGGGGAGAATCTTTCGAATTCCCGTTTACAGTTCATTTCTCAGACAACTAAATTACACTTCTTCTCGATCTGTACTTCTGGGTCGTCTGCGGAAATTCCAGTACATCACGCTGTCGGGGCCATTCATTTTCTGGTAAATAAAGGGAAACCCGGTCCCAGTATCCAACTCCGATTCTTGATTAATTAATTAGCTGTAGAGCCAATTCGAGGGATCTGTACCATCTTTTACAAATGCTATCTTGTTTGATACAAATGTGTAAAATCGTTTGGTTTTATTATTAATATACTTGATAACAGAAGTGCTATCTTTTCAGAAGTATGATTTTGTCTAATCTTTTGGAAATCGTAGCAGTCGATAAATCTAACCTTAATCTTCTGGGGAGGCGTAAGACGTGCCTTTCCAATCATAAAGGCGCAATGAATCTTACCGGTTGAACTTAGTAATCGTACATAGGAGACGGATTTGAAATCAACGTCTGAACCACTTCATCAAAATCTTTGGGTACTTTGGTATTATACGTCGTTGGATGTTGAATTTACCTAACCTCGGTTGATCTATTAACCATGTGGTCCATCTTTTCCAGAAGTCTTAGTCTTTGAGCATAAGAACATCACAACCATACCGTAATCATCTTTGCCGATAAAGTGTATAGTGCTGCAAATACCAAGGGGTCAACGATAGATCGCACTACCGAAAGTATCACTCGTCTAGTCGCTGCTGTTCTTGGTTGTATTGGAATCTGAAATCCAACGGAGTCAGTGGCTTATACATTCCTAGGGCTCTTTGAACTTGAGCCCCCACCCCAACTTGTAGTCTTATAGTACATCCTGTAAATTTGAAATCCGCCCTGAATCCCTGTTTTGGCAATAATTCTCTGGTAATTTCTATAGTGGTAATTTTTAATGGTGCCCTGCCTCCAAAGGTCTGAGCGACAGTTTTAATGCAAATTGAACTTAACCTTAACAATGCGATTTTTCGAACAATCAGGTGTCATAATCCAGGAAGCAACGTTTGGATGTGCGCGAGATCTTTGTGATATAGACATAAATTTAAAGTTTCATTAAAATCAGATGAAAATTGTGGCCACAACTTTTGTATACCATATAGTTACGTACGAGGGGCGGACATTTCGTCAGACAATTTTGGTCCGATTTTCAAGAAATTCGAACTGACCCATTATTATGGTGTATTGGTGATATATTTGAACGGGTTTTTTTTTAGAGGAACTACAAAAACGCGATTTATCCTACAATGAAGGGCCATATTTCAGGAAATTACAATCTAGAGTATCCACAAACCTTGATATACCATCAATTTATCTTATTTGCATTTTCAGTTTTAGTTTGATATTCACGAAATTCGAACTCACTAATCATTACCATTGTTGTTTTTTGAAATATCGGTTCAAAGACTGTGACCTCTATAGGGAACACAAGCTAAAAACACGATTTTTCGTACAATTAAGATCCACAATTCAGGAAGTTATGAACCGAAATCTTTGGGTTATAAATATGCATTTACAAGTTTCATCAAAATCAGACGAATAATGTGACCTCTGGGGTGTCCACAAGCTCAAAATGTGATTTTTAGTACAATCAGCGGACATAAAAAACCGAGATATTTCGTAGATAAACCTATATTTCAAGTTTCGTCAAAATCAGATAAGAATTGTAACCTGTAGAGTGTCCACAAACCAATTGTGGGCGGACATCGGCGACGACAATACCCGTCAACATGAAAATGTCGGCGCAGAAAAGCATAAATTAATTTCCGGGAAAAAAGTTTTAAATTTGGTGGATATGAATGTTTGTGACCTAGCATTCTTTGCTGGTCGAAGTGTCGCAATTAAAACTAATGTGAGTGGAACCTAATATTCTTTTGTTTTAAAAACGAACGATTGGAATTGGAACATGATGGATGAGACATATTTGGTAACAAGAGCGCTCTTGATTTCACTTCAATTGCATTCCAATAGTTGATAACACACGTGTTGAAGGAATGTATCCGGTAACCCTATATTAGAAGTGAAAGGTATAAATTTAAGCTCTGGAAAAACTTAACCGTCAATTGACTCATGCGTCTAAGCAGCGCTTACTTGCTTTACTAACAGATACCAGTGTTTGGCGTTAAGATATTTTTTCTGGTTGAGATAATCTTAATGACATTTGTCGAACTTGTAAATAATATTCAAAAACATTCGTGCGTCTATATTGGCTCTGGCATATTTATATGTGTAAAATCAAATGATCTTGAAACAGTCTATAGTGTCTTTAACTTCTTGGACCTTGAACCTGTGGGTATCGGTATCATTCTGGGTCTTTAGAGGAACAAGGGTAACAACTCTTCGTGTTTCTCTATTCTCTGTTGTCATCACATCTACTGCCAGATCGTATTAATTAAGGTTCAGTCATCACCATTTTAATCCATTATTAAATTATTAGTGTACTTGACTTAATCCAATTATGTGTTTAAACGATCATATTCGTACTAATTAAACCGTCAAGGCAATTATAAAGGGTGGGTTCAAACGAGTCTTTCTTTGTACAATATATCACTTAAATGGCCTTAATAGGCGGAACGTACTAAAGAATGTTTCTATATGTAGATGTGTACAATAGAATAAATGTATTTATACTTACGACGAGAAGAGTAAAGCTTATTACATAATATAGAACATAAATGGGAGAGCCAGTTCGGGACAGAGCCAGCCAATATAAAGCGAAGGAACCTAGGTTATCACATCACACGTGCACTGTTATGAATTGAAATCGTACTTAAACATGCATTATGCAAGAGCGAAATCTGCCTATTGTAAGTCTTTATTTAGGCTTCAGATGTTAAAGAAATTATTAATTAGACCTTTATTTAAATGGCAAGCTCATAATCAACCGTGTTGACACTCGAATAACTTAGATACAGCTTGAATTTCAACAGTCGTCCATTTACAATTAAATTGATAAATGGCTGACCAAGCTAACGTTTCCGTTAGTTACTGACGTCCCTACCGGAAACTGATGATGAAAGACCTGTCAAGTGAGTACCATTGCCATTGGGAATGTTACTTGGTAACTTGACATTTCTATCCAAAATACTGGAAAAGGTGGTCAAAATACAGCTCCTGGAACATTTAGAAACCAACAAATTAATGTATAAATATCAGTCAGCCAATAGAAGCTCTCACAGCACTGAAACTGCTCTAAATCATGTCCTAAACACGATCAGAAGTGGGGTTGATGATGGTAATGTGGCTATGTTAGTTCTCTTAGATCTTTCAGCCGCCTTCGACACGCTGGATCACAAAAAGATACTAGATCGATTAGAATTAGAGTATGGACTTAGCAGTACAGTTCTCAGTTGGTTTTCCTCATACTTGATTGAAAGATCTCAAGCTGTCCTTGTCAGGAAGTCGTTCTCTAAATCAGCATCCTTGTACTGTGGTGTACCTCAAGGGTCAGTGCTTGGTCCCATATTATTTTGTATGTTCACAAAACCGTTTGGAAATTTCTTACGTCGGCATGACAAACCCCATCACTTCTACGCAGATGATTCCCAGATCATCGACTTTTTTAAACCAGACCATGCCAGTCAAAACCTAACCTGCTCCCATATGGAAGCCCGTATCAAAAATATGAAATCCTGGATGGACACCAACATGTAGAAACTAAATTGGGACACGACTGAAATCATAGTTGTAGGTCCAGCTCGCAGACTCGAAAAATGTGAAATCAACCATCTGTTATAAACTTTAAAACATCAGTTAGAAATCTTGGTCTGATTATGGACAATAATCTTTCTATGGAATCCCACATCAGTTCTCTGTGTAAAACCTGTAGTTACCATCTCCGGAATATTGGATCAATACGCCATCTGATCACCAAAGATATGTTCTATTTTTGAAATATTATAACAAGACTGGTCAACTCTTTATTAAACTCTTAACAAATGTATCTTTAACACAGAACCTGATAATATTTAGACATATAGGTAATTAATCATGGGCGTCTTGGGCAAGAGACTAGGGATAATATGGCTGCTAAAAACCCATGTGCTCAGGAAAGGTTTTTCAGTTACACGTTACATGGAAATCTTCCAAACAAAGGACAAGGGGGGATTATCCCCCCTGTGCCTATATAAATTGTGACCTCCTGGGGGTCCACAAGCTAAAATTGCGATTTTTTCGCACGATCATAGACCATAATCTAGAAAGTTATACGCGAATATCGAAAGGAGTCTGTTTTAAATTTCATCAAATCTAGAGGGTCCACAGCCTTGATATTACATACTTAACACTATTTGCGTACAGAGATCGGACATGCCCGGTCCAATATTCACTTAATTAGGCATTCACCTAATAAACGCCTACCCAAAGTTAGAATATTGTACCTTAATTAGAAGCAGGGTTGGTGTGTTCCAAAGTCTTGACCAATGAAATTGCTTACCGCCTTGTCCATTGTCAAACATAGTCAAGGTATTGATGTAATGAAACTATACACCAAGTTTACAAAGTTAAAGTTATCGAGTCTCAAAGTCTCAACCAAATTGCCCGTCTCTGTTTAAGCTGGACGTAATATGAACTCTGCCAAGGCAATTATCTAATACACACCTACAAGAAAAGGGAGGGAAATGGAGTTTGACGTCTAATCGCCATAAACTGGATTATTGCGGGACTAATATGGTTCAATTTCATTTCGCGTAAGGGTGGAATCAAATCGGGGACCCGTAAAAAACACGAGGTTGGACTGGCGACCCTGCTCCTATGACACAACGCGCACACGTTTACCATTTAGTTATTTTTCTTGAGGAAAAAATGAGGTTTAACGTCCACTCGACACAAACTATGTTATTTAGGAATATCATATTGTTCTATATTACCTCTATTCGCTTGCGCGTAGGGTCTTTAGCAGTGGAAAGAAACCGGAGAAAATCCACGAGGCTGAGGAGCAACCTCGCTCCTTGCAACACACAACAACCTGGAAATCGAAACTACACCAGTTGACTCAATGACAGAAATTATGATGTAACGCACAAACCAGCCGGCTGCCCCCCACCCGCTTTCTGCGACATTTATCGGGTATCAAACATCTCTTGTGAATGCAGCTGCAACAGTCTGATCAGAATTCAGGTCGGCATAGGGTGTGATTTCGGCATAGAAGTCGCTTAACTCGCGACGATTGTTTGGCAGTAAAATTTCTCCATAAACGAATGATTGGACTAACTATTCAAAAAAAAGTAGGGGATATTTGATTTTGGGGGCATAATACTAAAATATGCAAATGACTACGAAAAAAGTCACTATAGAACCTAACAGAAGAAACATTTCCAGTTACATGTGACGCCCAAACGCACCAATAGCTACCGCATGGAATGCAGGTGATGCTTGGGATCATCATGGGGGTCCAACCCAAGATTTGCACGACTCTGACTTTGAATGTTACAGTCAAAATGGCATTGAATTCCAGGGTGGAAACATCAGTTTAATTGTTTTAGTGACCAGAAAACAAATTTTGATATGCGTCGGCTTACCCAAAATGAAAGGTTACGTGCCCTTGACATGCTACAGATCGGCACAACGCAGGCGGTTGTGGCGCGGACGATGAATGTTTCTCAGTCTGTCATAAGCAGGCTATGGTCCAGATACCGTGATACACAATCTGTACAGGACAGACCACGCTCAGGTCGACCAAGGGCGACAACTCAAGCCCAGGATCGATTTATCCGTACCTTGGCCTTGAGAAATCGTGTCATCACAGCAAATCAGATCAGCGCTCGTCTTCAAACAGACACTGGTGTGAGAGTGAGTGGCCAGACGATTCGGAATCGACTGCATAGGGGTCACCTTCGCGCCCGATGTCCTCGCGTGATCCCTTGTTTGAGAGATCATCACATTCAGGCAAGACGTCGTTGGTGTAGGGATCGTCAACACTGGGATAATCGACGCTGGAGCAATGTGATGTTTTCAGATGAGTCAAGGTTCACTGTTGATTTTTTGGACAGACGTAGGAGGGTGTGGCGTCGTCGAAACGAGCGCTTCCAAGACGTTAACGTCATCAGACATGATCGATTTGGGGGTGGTTCTGTTATGGTGTGGGGAGGCATCACTGTTGCTGGAAGAACGGCTTTACATGTTGTTGCAGGGCGTGTTACAGGCCAGTACTACCGGGACAACATCTTGGCAGTCCATGTTGTGCCGTTCGCACGACGTCATGGCCGCCGTTTTATCTTCCAGGATGTCAACGCAAGATGTCACAGGGCCAGACTCGTTACAGGTTACCTCCAACAACAGAACATCACCACATTACCTTGGCCAGCACTGAGTCCCGACCTCTCCCCCATCGAGCATGTCTGGGACATGCTTGGACAGAGGTTACGTCAACGTCAACAACGTCCTGCCAATGTCCAAGAACTTGCTGCTGCGTTGCAACAGGAATGGGACAATCTGGACCAAAATGACCTTAGACGTCTCATTTATAATTAGGAGTATGCCACGTCGGATCAATGCTTGTTTGGCAAACAGAGGAGGATTTACCCGTTACTGACTTTGTTGTGATGCTGTGGTAACTTTGCTGTTTGATCCCGGGTATCATTTTACCCTTATAATGGTCAGTCTGTGCCTTACTTAATCTAACGATCATTTGGAATAAATCGATGAATGTGAACTTCATTTCATTTTGTCATTTGTTTCTTCGTCAGTTTCATTAGGTGACTTTAATAACACTTAAAAATCAAATATCCCCTACTTTTTTTGAATAGTATATATTACTTTTTACGCGGGGTGGGATATCAGAACTGGAACCCAACAGTGCTTTTTCTTCCATAGTATGGTCTGTCATTGAGTCAACTGGCGTGGTTTAGATTCCCCGGTAATAGGTGACATGGAGAAGGGTCGCCGCGGGTATCTCTGGTTTCCCCTTACTTCTATAGACCACTACGCGCAAGCGAAGTAATGAAATAAAATAACCTAGTTTGTGTCGAGTGGACGTTAAACCGCATCTCTCTCCCCTCTCTCTCTCTCTCCCTCTCTCGTATCATTGAGTCTTTTGGAAAGGGACCTGTTGAGTAATTAAATGGAAGTATATAAGATAGTTTTCTGTGCAACTCAAATGTTTGAAGTTTGCTTATGAAGGTACGTCCTGCGCCGGCGTGGGACAAATTCTACGAAACCCGCCCACCTTACGATAAAGATATCAGCTGCTTGTACACACAATCGTGATCGGCAATGTTTTATAATTAATGTCCAGTATATAATCGTGGCCCTGGAGGTTTGGTTAAGGACATGCTGTCACGTTGAAGGCCACTTTGGTAACCAGTAATCAAACCTCCCGTTCAAGGAGATGTAATGACATCATTCCAAATATGTAGCAATTTCACGTACTATAGATAAACAAGTCAGTGTTGATTCGCCGGAACAATAAACCTTAGAACCAATTCGGTGTAACCAAATAAATATCAACAGATAATAACATTTCAGACAAATGAGGCCACCGCATGAATCACGTTTATTTTAATCAGTAAGCAGTTCCCCTTATCGGATTTAGGTCTGCCTTAACATATTTGACAGTCAGCAGATTTCAGATTTCCCAAGGAGTGTTAGTTTATAACAGGCCCACAAAATATTTTTAACCGCATTCAATCCATTCACTACTAGTACATCATGAAGACCCTCTGCGTATTTCTGGTGGCCATTATTACTATTGGTAAGCTTTTTTGATGATTTCACATTTTCCAAAATGTTTATTGTCCCGTAGAAGACATAAAACATTAATATTTTTCTAAGCATTATTGAAATAAATTCGATGTATATCGTCTAGGGAAATGTGTAATTATATTAAGACACAGCGGTTCAAGTTTTATAACTTGATAATGGCAGTGATATTCATTAAGGGTACAAGTTCAGTAGGGGACTTCTAAACACTAAACACTAAAGGATATTGTCTCAATAGAGACTTTTAGCAAGTGTTATTTTTCCATCCATATCGTTTATTCGTATCGTTAAGGTAGTTTTAGAGTTTTGGCGAATTTTCTCGCAGCGTTCATATGGGCAGCTGCGCTGAGCTTAATTCTATACCAGCATGAAGGTAGTTATCTACCAAGATCAACATCTGTGCTAGTGAAGTGCCTTGCCTATACAAATTCCTCAATGGAGAAAAGTCGCTCTGTAGTTGCATCTGCAAAAGACTACGATGTCGATACATGCTGCCGTATCATGTGTCTTATCAGTATGAAACATATACACGAATTGATGACGACACCCACAAAATCGATACGGATACGCGATACGGGCCAGGAATTTGCGTTTGCCAATAGTCTTTAATATATACATTTTGTCACCGTATCAGAGTTCCAGGAAAATAAGATATACTGCATGATATTTCGTACAAATAAATCCGTATTAAACATGATATATATTTCCAGGTCAGTCAATTATTTTCTAAGCACATGCAGCTTGCGCGATATAAACTTGGATACAAGAACAGAGAGGTTAAGAAGTGCAACAACCATATAAAATAGTATATCTTAATGTCAAGTTAAAATTTGAATAGTGTTGGTATTTTTTATGGGTATCTCAAACTAAAATCTATTGTTTATCTTGTGATTTTTCCAATTTTAATGGGTTCTTGGAGTTCTGCAATGAGGCGAGCAATTGAAACCACTCATATAACAATTGGAAACTCGTGCATGCTCTGTCATACGACTTCCTCTTCGAATGAAAACAAAATACAAGAACCAATTACTATTCCATTTTCGGTCTTGGGAACAGCACATTTGCACTGAAAAACAAGTTTCGTGCGTCAACTACAAAATTAGTCAGTGTGGATTACCATGGAATTAAACATGGCATCAGGAAGATGTACATGTGCCTTTTGTCTAGATCTTAAATGTTTGAATAACCACCTCTTCAACTGAATTCACCAACTGTGTGAAATCCGGTACTTCGATCATTATACATGAGAATATCTGACTTTATAAGGAATCACCACGGCTTAGTTTTCTTAATAGTAAGTACAGTGGGGTTGCACCACACACAATACGCAAAACACATAAAGAAACGTACATATCAGATAAAGTCAATCTAATTAAAAACACAGATCCTATTTCGTTTCGTTAATTATTGTTCAAAATTTCGTTTTACTTGTCTGTACAGCACTTGGATCTGGAAGAGTTGTTATCATTGACGTGTTCTGGGTGGTGTGAGGGATGAGCCAATGCAACGGTCTGTTACAACGATCTTTAGACGTGTTTTGCACGGAACTACGGTTAATCCATTGGAAACATCAATGCTGATTGGTCAATTAAAGATCTGACGTCAAGGGTCAAAAGCCGCTCGTATGAACTCTGACGCGACCTATCGCTACAATCGGTCAGATCGTCGTGGACTGCAGGCCATCAAAAGTTAAAAAAACGAAACGAAATATAGATCTGTATTTTAATCAGATTGAGATACAATGAATTGATCCTGTGGCTAGCCGTGATCGTCCTCTGTACAATCCTAAGCCTGTAGTGATACAGGCTTCACTGAAAAATCTAACAATCGGGAATGTAACCCAGAGAAAACATAATTATTGTAATACACGTACTAGTACGAGTCATGATCTGCTATATACCACATGAACTATAAATGTAAGCCCTTTGAAATAAATATAACAAATGCCTATACAAGTAACCATATCGATGAAATGTATAAAAAGACCAGTTAGTTTAAAAATGGTCTATGTTACAATGAGAAAGCCTTTTTAGCGTTTACAAGAATTGAGGTTTATTGACTGCAAAGGTAGCGCATATGTCCCAATTACCAAATCAGAGAGAAATAAAAATACTGAATACAAAGAAGCCAACAGAGAAATTGCAACAACCTGCTGATTGAATGACGTGACGTAAAAGGCGGTAGTTTGCCAAATGACTGTAAGAGTTAAAATGTAAAAAAAAACAATAAAAAGGGGCGATAATCCAGTTAATACGCCTATAAGAAATGCAATGCAAACCAGATACGTTGAAGAAACCCTACAAAAATGTACTAATTATATAAAGGCATGACATAAAGTCGATAATCCAAATAGAATTAGGAAACTGCAGAAAATTTTAACATACATGTAGCTATTCAATTAGATCATTATCCAATATTTAGTCGGTTGTATACTTATAAGAAATGTCAAACATGGTATGTTGGACACATTTCTTTTAAAATACGGCAGAGTAGTGCCCTGGATGTTGAACCTGATATATTGTTACAGGCAGGGGCGGATTGGGGCCGGGAACCGGCCCGCGCTCCCGTGTCGGAGCGGCCCCTTTTACTGACCGAGGAGCTCGGACCGGGGGGGGGGGGCTCTCCCCCTGTACATTTTTGAAAAATGAACCCCAAATATGCGATTTGGTGCAATATCTGATTATAATCTCCGTCAAATAATATATTTCATAAATCAAATTAACTCGGTTGAAATTCGGAATCCCCATTGCAAGATTCCGAATTCTGACCCACACCCAGCACACCCAGAAAATCTATTATACCAGCCCATTCCAGACTCCAGTGACGGCCCGTTAAAAGCCACCGGCCACATACAATATGTTCATCATGGCTCCATGGTCTGTCCAATACCCCCCTCTCCCATATAATTTTCAGTATAAATTTTTTTTTTTTTCATTTTTTGTCCGACCGGCCCTTCGAACGTTCGCCGCCCCTGGTTACAGGTCAAGATTGCCAAATCTTCAATTGTTTTAAGTAGTTCCCTTTACTTTGTTCGGTGTGATACAAGTAATCTGTTTCATGCTGCATGTTTATACTATATGCCACCGTTTTTATACAGTTATTTTATATTTCAGCCAACGGTAAAACCTTTACAAAATGTTCCTTGGCCCAAGAATTGGTTCGTGATGGTGTATCTAGAGGAGAAGTTCATCACTGTAGGTTTTTTTTTATAGATTTACATATTAACTTGTAAATTTATCATTTTGTAATTCCACTTATCTTTCTACGGGAAATAGCTAAGTGGAAACACGTGTTGACCTAACTTGTGCATCCGGGATATAAAATTTAATAATGAGGAAAACGACATGCTATTATTATTACAAGCTTGGTTAAACCTAGTACAAGCTCTGCCCGACCACTTTGGTTACGTGTTTGATCAACGTGTCATACAATGGTATGTACCGTGTTCTTGGTTGATTTTACAGTACGCCCTGATTAGAGTATCGTAGCCGGTCCGAATCTCACCGCAATAAACTTCAGTAAGTATATTACATGTGCCCCAAATATAACTGAGATCAAAGTAACTGAAATATATCCGAGTTAAGGTTACTACTTAAAAGTCGTGTGTATCAGTATATAAATAATTGGGCTAGACTCTGGACTCCTAAAACACTGTTAAGATTTACGTCACTGTGCAAAAACATATCTCATTTGACTGAAACAGGAATTGGCTTTATAAACCTTAATCAAGCTAAACTAAAACCTCTGCTATCACGAAAGCCTATCAAGTACGAACAAGACTTTCAAGGTGCGTTTACAGCTTTTTGAAACCTACCTAACGTATATTATATAGATATAGATTCTGACAGTTGTTAATCTTCCAATAAAGTACCGCGTCTCTTGAAAGGAATTAAACAAGATGGTCAATTTAGGCGTAATAATCAGACATACAAACCCAACATTATGTGGTAAATGTACAGAGAGAAACCAATTAACGAATAAATTGATCCAAAAGCATAAATAAGTCAATTTGAGTTCAAATCCATTCAAGGAAACAATTGGAATGGTCATATTAATAATTCCAATGTCAGTGATATTCTCCACATTTGATGCCATACAATTTTATTGAGATTATCTTCTAGATGTAGAGAGTCAGAACGGTTTTGGATATTATCTTGATAAGTTGCACAGCCTCTGAAATATTCGGAGAAATTATACCAGAAATATCGGATGATACTGAAGCCGTATGATAATATGTTGGTGCACATATTGCCAGGGTACTTAAAGCGAGAATTTCATATTTTTAAGTTATATTTTTGAAATTTATTAAGATAAAGGCTTAAACTATAAACAGTCCTACCTTGTTAAAGAATAATCCTATTAATCCTATAAATTCACTATTGTCAGTTGAAAAATTGTCAAAAATGTCTTTTTCAACTTCAAATTCAAACGTTTGAACATAGCTATTGCATGGGGGAATTAAAAAAAACAAGGTAGGCAATTGTGTTATTATTTCCGGTGTGAATGATTTCTAAGTGTGGGAATTAATGTCTATGATCGTATAATAGTGGGTTGATAACCTATTGAGCAAAAGAAATAGAAATAATTATGTTTTGACTTTCTTAGAAAATATGAAATTCTCGCTTTAAAATGTTTGGGGGAGCACGACAATGAACAATCACTTTTGGTAATGCTTGTAATTATAAAGTATTTTTCCAAACATAATGTATTCTTAATTTCTCTTATAACACATCTCCTTTATGGATACAGGATTTAATATCGTATCATTGTCCTTAAATATTTTGTTGTCAAAACATTGTCTATCTGTCGATTGATGTTGGCGTTGTTGCCATGCTGCAACAATACCCAATATGTTATGCATCTCAAGAAGCCCTAACTAATACCGATGTTGGAATTTGAAGTATATTTATATTACGAAAGTGTAGACAGGACAATTGACTTCATTCCATTTCATTATCTGTTTAATTGACAGAGAAAGCGTTTGTTTTGTAATAGAGTTGAAAGATTACTGGCATTGATAACATTGTGGTAAGTGGATTAACACAAAAGTCACGGAGATGATGATGCATTTTCAAATTAACGTTTACACAACGTGAAAGTTTTCAATATGAATATGAATGTTTCGTTTAAGGGGTTTGCATGGCTCAAGCGGAGTCTGGTATGTCAACAACAGCTTCCAATGTAAACACTGATGGTTCAGCCGATCACGGAATCTTCCAAATCAACGATTACTGGAACTGTAAACCAAGCAATGGTAGAGCTAGCAAAAACGGATGCGGCCACCCTTGTTCTGGTAAGTTTTGCAGATTCGGTTCGGATTGATTTATCATGACTGGTTATATTTGATGCTCCGATACCCTAAGATCCAGATATTGGGTTGTCTTAAGACTCGATGTTTGAAAATGACTTAATGATAATCGAAACTCAAATGTATCGTACAAACCGGTATCTTATTATAGGATCAGTGAAGGTGTCCGCCTCCTTTACCTCCCACTTCTAATGCCATCTACGCGCATGTGAAGTACTGAAATAAAATTGCACCATATGTTATTCCCTAAATGATCTAAACAGCAGTTTAAATGAAGATAACTAATTAAATAAAATGTGCATAGTCAATTAGATTAACCCCTGCTATTGCCTCATACACCTATGATTGTGAAGATTGTTCAGTCAAGATCTACAACAGAAACAAATGCCACATATGTACATTAAAATGATTTAAAAAATTAATTTTCAGATTTCGAAAATTCTAACTTGAGAGACGATGTCGCTTGTATCAAACAAAACCTAATCTGGCATCACCACGACTTTTCTGGTTTCTCGTAAGTTCATTATTATGACAACTTATCGACAATTCTACATAAAGAATTGGGTGCGTGTCAGTATAAACTTGACATATCGGCTAGTGTGGGATGACTTACATACGATGATATAACCGTTCTGGGAAGCTGTTTTATGATTTCTATCATTGCTAAATACGGTCGACAAAAGATTTATATTTCATAAACATGCACGCTGTCATATTTTACCAAAGCCGATTCCGTCCCACAGTTATACCAACAAGACAAGCTTGTGGTCGCATGTCGAACCTTGTAGATTTCCGCCAGGTACATCGATTTCTAGCCACTTCTAAATAACCCTATGCTCATACGATTTATCCAACGTAGCTAATTGGGAAAGAACAGGTGCAAACTCACCTTTATCTAAAAATGGTAAGCCTTTCATATATGTAAAAGGCCGGTTTATCTGGATATTTTTCGGAAATTTTGAATAACCTTTCCCGCCTTGAAATTGTAAACAGCTTAAATTTTGCTATGTGATATCTTTCAGCTTTTGATTATGTGCTCGGTTCCAACCTCCTTTTTGTTTTATCCGAAATCATAATTTTGGGAATACAATAATAGAGAAATAGATTTAGAAAAAAGTACTGAAATGCCTATACAAGTTAATGAAATTAAAGAGCGGAGTTGCCTTGCCATTGAAATGTCTTCTATGGCTCATTTCATTGATCTTCTATAAATGCATAGTATTAGCTTTAAGAGAAACTTAATAGCAGGAAGTATAATTTGTCTGGGCGCATTTCTTACTGCAGGCCTTGCTGCTAACTTTATACAAAGATATTTGTTTTATTCCCACGTTCCTTTTAAGCGCTTTTCGATCGTTTGCCATATTACTGAATCTTAAAGTCGCCCGTATGCAACAACAAAATAAAATACTTTTATCTCGCCCTCCCTCTCGTTTTTCAATGGCCTATCTACTCCTAAACGTAAACTGGGTTTATCAAGGTTATAGTAATTATTGGTGATCTATTTTATTCGTCTCTCTTCAGATATGGTTATAGAGCTCACTGTAAAGGAACCACCGCCAGTTATCTCAGTGGATGTTCTTATTAATTCTTTAATAAAATGATGTTTTGCAATTAATAATAAGTGTTAGAATACATATCCTCGCACGGGACCGGACTTGGTAGCTCTGGGCTCTCGAGCCTACTGGTTTCCTTCACCCTCCACGTAACGTTTTGGTGTGTCAGTGAAAAAGAATCCAAGAATTGTTAGAGATGACAAACATGTCTGTTTCCACTCTGCCCAAGAACCCTTTTAAGTTTACGCAACAAACTGCTTCAATATAGATTTACACTGTTTAGTCAGGGAATAGCCTAGTAGTGTTGCCTGTAAAAGTTTTAGACCGAAATATGTCTAATTCATACCAATAGCATCATGTACAGACACAGCCGCTGGCACATTTGAAAGGGTGCTCCAAAACCATTGAAACACCATCATATAAGGATGCCAACCACTTGACTACCACTTGTGCCGGATTTGGGGTTTATTGTATTCCACTAGTGAGACTCGTCAATAATCCGAGGACTTTGACGGATATGGGTAAATCTGACATTGACTACAGACAGTATTTTGATAAACCTTCAATATGTAAAGATTACAAAATTACAAAACTTGTTTTTTACAGAACATTCACGTGGAGAGCCACAGTTTAGAAGGAATCGATAAAATAATTACAGCGAAAAATTGTTGCGGGTCTTCGCTACCAATGAATCTTACTTGGAGCCAATGGCATAACAAATTATGTGTCAATGAGCACCCATGGCTAGTCTAGAAAACTACCTAACACCTAAATGTATGGTTTTAAGCACACATTTATCACACCGTTTAGCTTATAATCAGACTTACATAATAATATATAAAAGTTGTTGCAAAGCACTTGAGGTTGGGGGTGATGCGTCAAGAGCTCGTCCAACGAGTAAGTTTTTGAATCTAAAAGAGATATCCGACCAATAACTGACTTGTGATGAAGATATGAATTGAGATCATTAATTGACTATATACGATGACATTGATTAGTATGTTCTAACTTTTTTGTAGGAGCGCTTCCATTGTTGCGATTAGACAAAATGTGATTTTGGATCGAAAGCCAGAAAAACTACGGTTAATCGACGTTATATGGACAACAACCAAGTAATATACCTGTTGTTTGGGGCGGGGGGGGGGGCTAGTGGTCTATATTGCCGCGCTGACCTCTAGCTGGCCGGTCACCTCTGGCTTGCGGTTGTGGTTTCGATCCCCGGTGTGAGCGTATGTGACATGGAGATAGGGGCTCCTTCTCAACCTTGTGGGTTTCCTCCGGGCACTCCGGTTCCTCCCACAGCAAAGACCCCTGCGATATCACCATAGGTGGAAGTGTACGTTAAACCCCAGGAACGAACGAACGGTGTTTAGGGTCAAATCAATCCAGCCAGTGGCGCTTGCCAGACGGTGGCTTTGGTAGTGTTAGGCACGGTAGAAACCAAAAATCACTGATTAATAAATGACAGACCTTACGATTTACAGCGCATGCATGAGACCACTTTGGTAATTATTTTTGACGTAATGTAACACAAATATTGCTCTAATCCTAAACAAATTACAGGGGGGGGGGGCTTAAGTTAATACAAATGTTACCTAAAGCAAATGTCTACATGGCTGAACGATTCCAAAATTTGATATCCCTGAATTATAATATTAAGCAAACGACATCTAATATTGTTACTGCACTTGTTGGAAATGGAAAAACATGAAAAAAGCGCAGATCTGAGAGACAGTAATGTGACACTGCTGTTGGATTCATAGCATGTGCGTAATTCAAAGCTAAGAAAATGTTATAAACTTAGTCGTGATCAAAACAGATAGTATAGCTTTTGATGTATAAACAATGAAATGAAATAATTATATATTTTCAAGTGCTGGTCTTCATCGTGCTATCCATAAACAAATAAACTTGAAACGGTTTCGATCTAAATCTATGTGTATAAATTTCAATACCTTCACTGCTACAAACACTATTCATCCCAACAGCTATGGGTTATGCAATTCATATGAAATCCCCCGGAACTGGGTGCGCCAGAGATAGAACTCAGGGATTACCTAAGTGTACTTGACGTCAATGACCGATTTTTTTACTTCAAAATCTATTCTAACAAGTGTCATTAATACAACGCCAAATCGTATCTTCATTATACATATCGTGTTAGCATGTGGGTAATTGACCTGTCTGTGCCAATAAGCACAATAATAATATAATACATGCCACATTAAAGAGCTCCGTTGAACAATAGTACTGACGTAAATTTTAACACTCACTTTTTGTTCTTACAAATTAATTAGTTCCTACTCTGATCAGACTGCATGGTTATTTCATTTTGATAGTAGTAGTTTGACCTGTCTGGTTTTAGTATAACGTGTTCAATTTATTTAAAAAGATAAAAATATTTTATTGAAGAAAATAAAGATTTAAATTTATATTTTTACCTGACTCAATGTTGGTTCAGACCATATTTCAGGATTCTTAAGATAGATTGCTAAAATACCTAAGCTGTCACAATACGTATTCATTAATAATGTAGTCGGAGGAGGGACCCGAGTGAAGATAATTATAGTTTGCTACCTTTGAAAACTGGAGACTGTTTCCAGGAGAGCGGAAAATCCAACATAGCGGCCAAATATGGTCTGAATTGACCTTGACAACCATTTCATAGGCTTTGTTGGTCACCAAACCTATTTTGGACAGTTTCCAAATCATTCCACAAACGATGGATCGAATACGACCGCCAAAATAACAAAATGGCTACAGAAATGGCTATCAGAAATCACCGCCAAACCTAGTTCCCCGAGAAATGTTCATGGGTCTGGAAGTTGTGACCTGACTACATCATAATGCGAAATTGTACGGCTACGTTCCACTCACTATAAAGATCTATTTTCTGATTTCTTTACTAGCAGTGGGTGAGGTTTGTATTTTAATATATTAGTATACTATTAAATTTATTTCATGTCTACTCCCTTTTTTCAAAGTAAATCATATACTAATGCATTTTAAATCAGGTCAGGTTTACATTCCAATCAATATTTTACATATTATACAGGGCGATGACTTTTTGATTCATATTATGATTTACTGCCGCAAAGTAATATGTCATATAAGATCAATCAAACAATAGAAAACGAAATGAAAGGAAAGGAAATGGGGTTTAGCGTCCTATTGTTGTGCTCCGATTGGGCTAATGAAGATGAGCATACGCCATGCAGTGTGCTATGAGGGAAATTTTGCCCGGACATACTACAACCTGCTCTTCTGTCGAATTCCAACTCCCAAGGAATCTTGAGCGTGCGCGCAAATGTGTACGCGGGGCCTAAGTTTTTCATTCCATTAGAATGACTAGACAGATGTCCTGGTCAGGCCCTCCGTCCTGTACCATTGATAAGGGGAAACACGCCGGTAAATCCCGACAACACTGGGAGCGAACCCACGACCTCCAGGTTAGCGAGCCAGCCTCATACTCAGTGCGTCACCATGGCTCCCCGAATGGAAAACGGCGAAAGCCATCCAGTTCTTGATGGAATTATTTGGGATTTTTTGTACTCCCACATTAAAATTTTACCTAGGTTTTTTTTTCTAATCTTGAGAATAAGGTCAAATAAACAAACTCATTAGATCTTCCTTGGATTGCGTTAACAAGGTTTAACAATGAAAATGTCAACAGTAAATTATCTCTGAGAAACGCGTTCGACATTTATGGTGTGATATGTGACAGTTATTGAATTCAGCGGGTCCTTCTTTATGCCACGATAAACATGATGTCATAAATCTGGACGAAGGTGGGGAGTTAAATCCGCAATTTCCGACCGAAAAATTATGAATTTCGAATTAAATTTAATGTAAACCCACTAAACCTATAAATTTTATAATCATGCTTAAATTGGTTGGACTTGTAACAAAACCGATGTTGGGTTCCATTACTTCGTAATAATAACCCATGATCAGAATACCCAAGTAAAATAATTTAACTTGACCTGACCTGACTCAAGGTTTAGCGACCGGGAGATATTAGATTTAGAACTATAAATCAATTTCTGTAAATTGCAAAAATGCTAGTCACTCAACTGTACCGTGCACTGATGGTCAAGTTTTCCGTGTATTTAATCCCATTGTAATCTTTTTTTATGTACAGGGGTTTGTATGGCAGAACATGAATCGGGATTATCCACAAGTGTCGTAAATGTTCACGCCGATGGTTCAGCAAACCATGGTATATTTCAGATCAATGATTTTTGGGACTGTAAGCCAAGTAATGAACGTGTCAGTAGAAACTCGTGCAGCCAACCCTGCTCTCGTAACAATAAAATTTCTTATTTAGCGTTGAGTAATCTGTATTGAAACCTGATTTAAACATAGATATTATTTCGTTTCGGCTTTTAAATGTCCAAACATGTATATTTGTCATCTTGCCCATTGCGTGGCAGACTCACATGACACCTCGTCAATCATGGATAATTGGCTGCACTATAAGCATTCTATTATCCAGAATCTAGTATTAGAACAAACCAGACAAATATACGCGAGTTCATTGACCATGTATGCTAATCAAGTTTTCATTTCGAACTACATGCGTATACGCAAATATTGTATCAGGGTAGGCAATTCAATAAATAGAAGAGAGAGATAAGTGGGGTTTGACGTCCACTCGACACAAACTAAGTCATAATATTGAGACTGCCATAAGGTTCAATTTTACTTCAATAATTCGCTCGCGCATAGGGATCTTCAGTAGTGGGGGAAAATCGGGGGACCAAGAGAAAACACACGAGGTTGGACAGTCATCCAACTGCTTACCACGTACAAACGGGGAATCGAAACCAATTGACTTAATGACAAACCTTCTTATCCAACGCGCACACGTTAACTTTTCGGCCACCCAACCACCTTCGTTCAGAGTTAACAAATCTACGGGAAATGTATAAATGGCATCATTCCAAATATGTAACAAATTCAATGATTTTCTGATTTAATATAGATAAAGAATTCGGTGTCGAATCGTTGAAACAATAAACCTAGGAACCAACACGGTGCAACCAACTAAATATAGACTGATAATAACATTCCGGAAAATAGGGTCAAAGTATGAATTGTGTTTAATCGAATTCACATGCCATACTATTTTTGACAGTCAACAGATTTAGGATTTCCCAAACAGTGTTAGTTTATAACAGGCCCAGATAATCTTTTTAATCGCATCTTGACCTTTCGTTACTTATCCATCATGAAGGCCCTATGTGTGTTTTTAATGGCGATGATTCCTATTGGTGAGCTTTTTTGGTTGATTTCAACTGTTCAAATGGTTATTTTGCTGGGTGCTATTAGAGCAAATGTATGTATATTTCCTTCGAGTATACATCACTAGAATATTGTGGATTATAAGTGAACAATCGACGACAGTAAACGAAATCAATGAGTAGGCTACATTAAAGAGACAGTACTCTCATCCACCAAGGGACAATATCCATTCGGAGTCAACACAACAAACACACCCAATACGTGTAGATCTTGCCAAAATAACTGCCATATTAGAATTGTAATTGGTGAGTATAGCAACTGGTCCTGGTGTAGAGTAGTCAACAGTCGCAAAATATGTCTGGTAATAAAGACTGCCACTCGGCATGCCTCGACAGATTCCGAAACTACATCTAGACTCGGCTGTATGACGAATTCCGCCATATTGGAACTACTTTAAAGGTCCCGGATGAAACATGGTTGCGCCCATACCGAACACAAATTAGCGACCTATTCGGCTAGCGACCTATTCGACCGATCCAGTTGGCAACTTGTTCGTTGGCAACCTATTCAGAATAAAGACAGCAGTCGCCGAAACTCAACTATTTTTATCAACAAATAAAATCCAGCCTTACGTCTATCAAATGAAGGTAGAATATATTATTTTTTATCTATTCCTTTAGCTCAGAATAGAAGTGTAATTTCGCTATATATATTCTGAATCTGAAAGGTAATTGAATAAGTTTTCTAAATATTATTTGGTACACTCGTATCAAAGGGGCGCTCTCTCATCCTAAACGTCGCCATTTTTTCAATATTTTAAAGTGAAAGAACGGTAATATTCCGAGTCAAAATTCGGACCATCGTACAGAATTCTGAGCATCCAGCTATATATAATCGGAAAGGAAATTTTGGGCGACTGTTGTCTTTATTCTGAATAGGTTTCCAACGAACATGTTACCAGCTGGATCGGTCAAATAGGTCGCTAGCCGAATAGGTCGCCAATTTGTGTTTGGTTGCGCCCACGGTGTCAAGTTTTCCTGTAAAAGTAAACCGGTAACCGCATCGCAAATGTATGGGCGTAGGTACATATCACTTACTGTCATACAGCCGAGATTAGATGTAGGTTCCGGAACCGGAATCTGTTGAGAAATGCCGAGTGAAAGACTGCAATAAAAAAATGCATCTCTAATCTAAAATACGCCAATGAAATATATTCAGTCATGGGGTCACTCAGCGCTGCATGCAGTTAAACAAACATTCGCCAAAATTAGATATTCACGTGATAGTATTCATAAACCTATAATTATTAATGAAGCCAAGAAAAAAATCCTGTTTATGCGTTGGACTTTTAAAAATACGTAGCTACGAACTTGCTCAAATCTGAGGCTATAATTGGGTAATTTTATTTTTAATTTAGTTGATTGTAACCAATGACGTATTATTTCAACGAATCTCAGTTCATAGTCATCTCATATAGTTTCGTCCTTAATTAATTACTGACATAGCAAGCAAGACTGTGAAATTTACTTCCATTCAACCGTAAAAGCTTCTGGTCAGTTGCCGCCTTTAGGAGATAGGTTGTTTAGTCTTCATTTTCCATACTTATGCTTTATGTATTCGTGTAAATTATTTTCACTGTATTTGAAATTGTATGTATATATTTTTATTATTATTATTTTTTGTTTCGTTTGGTGTTGATCGACTTACTTTATTAATAAATTACCAAAAATGTTATCTAACTTACTGCAATATTGGAACGGCGTCTGGTCTTGTCCATCTTCAAGGCGTTGCGCGAGTAAAAAGAGCTTCAAATGCAAATTTCTCAACATATGGCTTCACTGTTTGCATGGAAATAAGTAATTATGTTACAAACAGAGAAGAGTTGGGCACTGAAATAGTTTGTGTTCTGCCATTCCCCACAGAAAAAAATTCCAGAAAGTGTGTTCAGTCACCTTGATAGATTAGCGAGTATTGCACCCTCGCCTAATGCTTTCGGCAACAAAGCATCCATTTAAAAAAAACTGAAGAAATTTGTTGACGAGTGGCTAAAACTCGTTCTCCTAATAAACGACATTTTGCCCTAATGGATACCCAAACTTCAACTAAAAATTAACTTTCTAAATTTACGCAAAGATGTGAAGAGATTTAAAAAAAAAACCGGTATCGATCATTACTGTATTCTGGCATATTTTCTTCGTACTTTATTCGGCAATGTGTTTTGGTGGGGTCTTTTCATAGCAACACAAATAAAGTGTTACATTATTCAATTTAAAGAGCCATGCATGATATTGGGCTTAAATAAACAAATCATATCAAAAGTCGATATTTTCATATCTGGCTAAACGTGGATTTTAATGGTCGCTGTAGTATTATAATATTAAGAAATTTGAAGGCGTGGAAATAATATTGTGAAAAAAATAAAGCGTTTGCGCATACGTGCATCAGATTTAAATTCAATCGTCTCAGAGACTGTATTTATTGTTTACTTCACAGCTAAAAAAATAAACGATCTTTGCCAACTGAGATACATAAATATTCGTCCCAGGGCGTAAGTAAAAATGTGACCAAGGACTTTAACTTGTTTTGTCAGTAAGAGCTGTTAACGTCCTTGATCGTGAAGGCCGGGTAATCTTTTAGCCATTCGAAACAAATGCCGAAATGATTAAAGGTATTCAGACTTCGATTATTGATGAATAATGTGTTTATAGTAAGTCCGGTCATATTATGTTAAAATAAGCCCCAAATATATGTCCTGTTGGTTGTTCCCGCTTTTCGAAGAAAACAGGCTATTAAAATGCGTCTGTCTGTCCGTCATACCTTTTGGGACACAATAACCCTCCATCTTATTGAGCTAAAACTGCTAAAATGTCAAAATTTGGTGTAGGGGTTTGTTAGATGATGAGCATTTTCGGCTTAGGCTAAGTAGAGGTAACCAATTTGATTGATTGATGCTGATAACACCAAACCTTGACTCATGAGTTCGACAATCAGCATGTTCTACGCAGGATAAGCAGGACGGTAAACTATTTGATTGGTTGAGACTCTGAAACACAAAGGGGTAGAATGTTTAAAGTAGATATGTGCATGATTTAATGATTTTATGCGTCATCTATTTATTTTGGGATTCTGGCGGTGGAAATCAGCCTCAATGTAAATGAAAGAACTTACCAAGATTCTAACACAGTTTAATGGCGTTATGGCAGTGGTTCCAATCACCACATGGTTGATGTCAATATTCTTTTTTCACCCGATTATTATATTTCCTGTCAATTTCAAAGAGTTGCAGTGCATCCAGATTCTCATCTGTTCAATGCATGTTTCAAGTTATGATGTTGTGAGTAGTATCTGGTGAAAGATTACGTTAAAATTAAATTGTTAATTTGAAAAAAAATTTGTCTATATTCATTGCCGCCAGATTGCCGCATAAAAAAAGAAATACAATTTAGCGGTACATTCAGCTCGATTTCATTGGATTATGGTTTAGTAGTTGACCTTTTTCTATATTAAGTTTAGCTTAATCGGTTGAGAATTTGCTTTGACAATCCCATTTGTAGAAAAGAGGATATTTTAGCTGCCGCGAGTACAATCCTAAATCAGAGTAAATTAAGTTTATTGTGTCATCTCCCCAAACAGACTAAAGAGTGACGTCTAGCTGAAACGTTGCTGTAATAAAAGCCATGCAAATGATTGTTAAGTCATATAATTATTAAATGTATTTGATTGATTTTATGGGTGAGCATTGCTGGGTAACCATGAAGGCAATGAAGAATTCTCGTTCATGTTATACCCTCGATAACAGGACCGACGAGGTGTGCCCTGTATGTTGTACCCGATATATTGTTACAGCGCGACATTGACACATCTTCAAGTTTGAAACTGCATGGTTTAATTCATACTATGTCACCGGTTTTTGTGTGTTTTATATATATTACAGTCTACGGTAAAACCTTTACTAAATGTTCCTTGGCCCAAGAATTGGTTCGTGATGGTGTATCTAGAGGAGAGGTTCATCACTGTAGGTTATGTATAAATATACATATTAACTTGTAAATTTGTCATCTTTCAATAGCATATGTCGTTTCTACGAGAAAGAGATCAGTGGAAACGCAGGGTGAGCTAGCTGGTGCATCCGGTCATCTGGAATACAATGTTTAATAGTGACGCTGGTCATATTACTAAAGGAGGACGACATACTGTGACCTATTACTATTACAAGCTTGGTTAAACCCAGTCCAAACTCTCCCAGCTAAAGTGTTTGGTCAATGCCATGCATTATGCGATATCATTATGGTGGAAATGTTTGCAAGACTGGAAGAGTCAACAGTTGCTGTTTTTGTAGACACGAAAACCACTAAATTACTGATGTTGTAAATAATTTCCTACTCGTGTAATACCGGAAATATATGTTCTGACAACGTTGAAATTTGAATATAATACGAAAGTGGTGGGAGGTCCCTTGTTCAATATCTGCGATGGCCGAGAAGTTCATCTGGATTTTCCGGTGTGGGGCCCGGTAAGGGACCATGTATGGTCGTTAAGATAGGACAAAAACCGAGGTTCCGTGTACACATTTGCGTGCATGTAAAAGATCCCGTGGTAGTGCCTCTGTCCGAGAATAGTTCCCTCAAAGCACACTGTATGGCATATGCCTGTCTTCATTACCCCATTCGGAGTAGAAAAGAGGTCAAACCCCATTTCAATTCATTTTCACAAGATACTTGACCTCATTATATTTCATTAACTTTTTATCTGACAGGGAAAGCGTTTGTTTTGTCACTGAGTTGAAGGGATATTTATGTGTAGACTAATTATTGGTAGTGATTAAATTGTGTTTCGTATGAACCAATATTATTTTGAAAGTATGGTTTACACAGCGTTTCAGTTTTCAGTATAACAATCACTGTTTATGTTAAGGGGTTTGCCTGGCACAAGCGGAATCTGGTATGTCAACAACAGCTTCCAATGTAAACACTGATGGTACAGTTGATCATGGTATCTTCCGGATCAACGATTACTGGAGCTGCAGACCAAGCAATGGTAAAGTTAGCAAAAACTCATGCGGTCACTCTTGTTCTGGTAAGTGTTGCATATTTGTTTCGGATTTATGTATATCGATTGGTCATTACCGACCGTCGTTAGCATAAAGGTATCCATTACTAGGATACCCTTATAAGGTCTAAAAATGTATCGAACAAACGAGTGTTGGATCACAGGACCAGTGAAGGTGTCCATCTCCAGTTCCCTCCCACTTCTGTTCTAAAGACACCTACGCTCAAGTGAAGTATTGAAATTACATTGTAGCATATCACCCCGTGTAAAGACAGGATTCTTCAACGAAGACCTACAAAGTAAACAAATGTCCAGATTTGTACTTGAAAGGGAATTATTAAAGATACATTATGGGAGATTAGATAACGAGTTGGCAGCTCTCACTACAATAGTTAAAAAAGCTAGCTAATGGAAAGGCAATTTGCTGAAAATTTTAGTCAAATTGATCCACTATGAACTTAGATCTAAACGAATGAAAGTTCCGCGTAACCTCGGTCATCATTACTAAACCCGGTAAGACAAAACTAGTACTCTCTGTTAACCATTTAATCGGTAAATCACGAAGGGAAATATTGCAGCAAATCAAACTACTATCCAACAAAAATCTTATACTAACCTCGACAGCGAGAGCTGATTATTGTCTGGATAAGTTAATTAATGTCTAATTAATAGTTTTTATAACATTTCAGGCGTAAAGAAAAACCTACAATAGGCAGGTTTTGCTCTTGCATAATGTATGTTTAAATTTGTAATTTTTCAGATTTCGAAGATTCTAACTTGACAGATGATATCGCTTGTGTCAAACAAATAATGATCTGGCGTCCCCGCGACTTTTCTGGTTACTCGTAAGTTCATCATTATGACAATTTGTCGACAGTTCTACAGAAATATTCTGCTGTATAGAAAAATATCAGAGCTAATTTATGATATTGTTTATGACAAAATTGTGTCAGTAAGCTGTAATAATATCGGCAGTTATGTAGTGTAGGATGACGTACATAAGTGATAAAGCCATTCAGAGAAGCTTTCTTTTATGATTTCTGTCATTGTAAAATACAATCTACAAAAGATTTATCTTTCCTTGGCATCACCATTGTCATGTTAAAAGTCTTCTACATCAGTAATTGGAATTTGATATGATTCTTCATATAGAGGTGTTAATCTGGTGCTGTTGTTATATAAAGGCGTAGAAACCGTCCCATGGTTATACGTTAGGAGTATGGTCGCATGCCCAACTTTGTGTATTTTCACCGGAATTCCAGCCACTAAATAACTCAGTAATCATATATATGATTTATCCAACGTAGCTAATGTTATATTGGGAAAGAACAGGTGCAAGCTTCCCCCCCCCCATCTTATAAAGCTATTTGAACGGCCGAACCATATGAACATTTTAGGAAAATATTTGTATACATTTCCGCCTCTAATTTCCAGACAGCTCATACCACCTTTCGGCTTGATTGTAACATGTGCTCGGTCCCAAATTCCTCCATGCGTTGTCATAATCTTGGGAATAAAATAATCAAGAAATAAATTTAGATACTTGTGCTGAAATGTCTATTCCATCCAATTCAGAATTAAGTAAAGGGCCTTCCTATTGAAATGTCTTCTACGGTTCATTGTCCTATAAATGTTTATCACCTAATAATACATTCTACAGTAGAATTTTTTTAAAAAAGGAATTAAAATTTTTATTAAAAAAGAAATTATTTTTTTATTAAAAAGGAATCACTTTTTGGGTCCAGTAAAATGGTTGAAGGAAAGTTATCATTTACCAAAATAATTACAATACTTCCAATAACCTTAAAGGAAACGCGGGGTCATTATATCGACTTTTAATATCAAAAAAGACGAATAGGAGATTCTCTATACAGCATTAGAATTAGAATATAATAGCTGTAAAAAAAACTAAATAGCAGGAAGATAAATTGTCTGAAGACATTTCTTACCGCTGAACTTGCAGCTGCTAACTTTATACGAAACTAAATATGTTTTATTCCCTTATTCTTTTCAAGCGCTTTTCGGTCGCCTGGCGTGTAATTGTATTCAAAAACCGCCCGTACGCAACAACAAAATCAGCAAAGAAAAGGGTTGATACGAAACAAGGTGTTACGGTAAAAAGATAAATGAGGTTATACTTTGAAGTTTAATTTTCACAGTACATTATACTCATAAAGTGTTTTCATTTCGACTAAATTGATCAGACTTGGTATTTTGCCCTCCACAACCCACATCTCCACCACATTATGGTATTGATTACTGAACTATTTTATTCGTCTCTCTTCAGATATGCTTATAGGACTCACTGTAACGGAACCACCTCCAGTTATCCCAGTGGATGTTCTTATTAATTCTTTAATAACATTAATGATGTTTTGCTATTAAGAAGTCGTCTTTATATTATTCGGCTTGGAATACTTATCCTCTCATAGGACCGGACTTGGTAGCTCTGGGCTCTCGGGCCTACTGGTTTCCTTCACCCACCACGTAACATGTTTCAGTGGAAAAAGAATCCAAGACTTGAGAGACATTTAGCAATCGATTTATGATGTAACATGTTTCAGTGGAAAAAGAATCCAAGACTTGAGGGACATTTAGCAATCGATTTATGATAGAATACTAGAATCCATAATAAGTGTTCTAGTATTATAAGATGATAAATCTGCCTGTTTCCCCACCGCCGAAGAACCCTTTACGTTTATATAACAAACTGCATCAATATAGATTTACCCTGTTTAGTCACGAAATAGCCTAGTAGTGTTTTAACACGTGTCCAAAATATGTCAAATTCACACCTGGGATTTTCATTACGAGAACATATTGAAACCGTTCCCCATAACCCTTGAAAGATCACACTAAGATTTCAGTATACCGACTATCAACCACAAGTGACTAGACTACGACCGGAAGAGAGGCCCGGTGCTAACCCACTTATACATACACCCGAGGACGATAAGGTATGTAGGTAAATCAGGCACTGACTAACCCCACCCACCACCATCCACCATCCGTATATTACAGTATAACAAAGTAGATAACGTACAACAACGTCTATGTTTACGGTAGATAGATACATGTACATTAATGAATTTTAAAAAATCAACCACTTTACTTCATTCTTATATACATCAAATCATCAGACGGCTAGTCGTGGTAAAACAGAATTCGACGATCTATATAATATACAAATTGGTCTTACACGTTATAAACCATCTATAGTCATTTATTTCGATTGTTCACCCCATTAAGATCTAAACCCGTGTTTAAAACAACGAAATTTTTGACAGTGTGAAAAGTCATAGGCTGTCAAGAGATTTTGCCGGTTTTAATTGGTAGTTTGGTTTGAAGTCGTTCCATCACATCTGATACATTATTGAACGTGCCTTAGAAAGAGAGAGCGGTGTGCTTCATGGATATCAAAAAGGCTATACCTGACGGATGTTCCATCAATACAGCAGAATTGAAGGCAATATCAACAGCTCAACAGCTACATCTGTCTTGGAGTCACCTGCTTGTAATCCACCAATAGCGTTGTTGCGTTGGTCTTCGTTCGGATGTGGCATCACTTGGGTCTTCGAGTGTGTACATGAGCAACTGATTTGGAAACCGAGAACCCCGGGATTTTAAAGACCTTAGATTTAGGTTCCATGCGAAAAGCTCGCGAAGTTGTTAAATTCATGTTTCTTGGTGCAATCAAGCGATAAAAAATTTCGACAAAAAGGATGACTAGTCACAATTAGTGACCCTACCTTTAAAATCAATAATGAATTTCTTTTATCCTTACATAATGGCATTAAAAACAAGTAAGATTTACCGAAACAAAGACCTGTTTCAAATAAAAAAAATGATGAAAAATGGGTTGTGCGTTTCTTTTTTTGAAGAGTATATATTGGGGGGTCCGCAAATGAAATTATATAAATGTTGACAATCTGTGACGCCGGAGGCACGAGGCTGCGCAGCACCCGATGTAGCGCAATAGGGAGAGTGTGGGAGGTCAACCTTCCACTGAAGGACTGGAGGGCGGGGGGGGGGGGCACCCTCATATTTTTAAAAGTTTCAGTCTTCTGTAAACGCTGTTTTTGCATATTTTACGGAGTTAAACTAAAACATCACACCAATACATTGTTTATCAGGTGCGCCGTATTCATATTTTTTTCATGACTTTTACATATTGAATGTTACCCTTGAGTTATGAGGAGAGTTTAGTAGGGGAATGAAACAAAACTTGATCACATAACTTTAGAATGCATATTTAACTACAATACTATACACACATTGACATTTACAAGAAAGTTGTATAGATATTTAAAGTATTCTGTATTATAAATGGATGTGTATTATAAATGGATGGATTTCAGAAAGTAAACACAAGTGTTTGTGTTTTAATATATATATTGTTTAACAAAAACCTTGTAAGACATATATATATTCATCCCCCTCCCCCGAAAAACTATGACACCATAGAATCAGTAATACATAACCAAACAACATCCCCGTAACAAAAATAAAACCGTGGAATTTACATGGATACCATTCCATGTTGGCATATAGTAGATATCGAATCGGAAGAAAACCTAGTTTGCGAGACGGAAGACTTAAAATATAGTGTTTATAGCATTATTAAAACGAAAATTACATCAAAATGGGAAACTGGGTTGGCCAGAGCAAATACCTTTAGATCCAAATTGGACAACAATCTGGTTGTAAAGGCGACTTTCAATAATTTTAAATGATGAAGTTGTAAACCGTTTTAAAGGACCTTTATATAACTAGCTATAAGGAAATGGACGAACAGTAATAGACACTGGCTCGCCAGTCTGGAGGTTTAGGCTTCGCTCCTGGTGTTGGTCGAGAAAGTCCATGGGGATTTCCTGCTTGGGATTCACGTCGCAGTGGAAAACTGTAGATGTAAACTTATGTGTATAAATGGGTCCACAAGCTAAAAACGTGATTTTTCGCACAACCGATATACAAGGCAACAGCTACGGATTATGCAATTCACATACTTTAAAGACATAAATCTCCCAGAAACTGGATGCATCAGAGATTGACCCTCGGGATTAACGAAGTATACTTGACGTCATTGGCCGAGTCTGTTACTTTAAAGCGGGAATTTCATTTTCTAAGAATTTCAAACCATATTTATTTCCATGTCTTTTGCTCAATAGGTTCTCAGCTCATTATTATACAATCATAGGCACTATTTTCCACACTTAAACATCTTTAACAACGGAAATAATAACACAATTACCTCCCTTTTTCCACCCCCCCCCCCCATACAATAGCTATCTTCAAACATTGGAATTTGAAGTTGAAAATGATATTTTGCCAATTTCCCAACTGGCATTAGTGAATTATAGAATTAATAAGATTATTCTTTACCAAGGTAGGACTGTTTATAGATACAATCTATTTAAGGCATGTAACTTAAAAATATGAAATTGCAACTTTAAAACCCTTTCCAATCTTCTTCATTACACATCGCGTAAGCATGTAGGTAATTGACCTGTCTGTGTCAATAAACAAAATAATAAACTTAATGCATGTCTGATTAAAAAGCTCCGTTGAACACTACTAGTACTGCCTTTAGCAAATCCTGGTAAATAGAGAATCTCTTCCGGGTCTTTTTTGACTTCAGAAAACATCAACACAAGTCGATAATGTAAAAAAGAACGAGACCTATTGGCTCTGCTTTTATCAACCAAGCCTTTTTACACAAACAAATAAATGATTCTGTGGTATGGATTTTATTTCATGTAAAATATGAACGGACATACTGCTCAGATGGAAGTTGCCACACAAACGATATCTACTGTAGAATGAGTAATCGGGTGATACATTTCTTTAACGCGATGAAAATATTTTCATTTAAAAATTGAAGGCTTAAATCGACCCAATTCAAATTTGTATGTTGACCTTACTGAAAGTCAGACCATCTTGTAGGATTCTCAAGATATAGATTGCGATAAATATAAAATGCCTCAGCTGTCATAATAAATAATTTGTATTGATTATAGTGTTAGTAACCTGAAATTAAAAGGCCTCCTTCCACAATGAAGATTTATTTTCTGATTTATTTCCTAGTAGTGGGTAAGGTTTATGTTTTTATATATTCAATTTATTTCATGATGATTCCATTTTTCAAAGAAAATCATCCACTAATGCATTTTCAATTGGTTCAGGTTTAGAGTAAAAGCCATATTTTACATATTATATTATATAGGTAGATGGTTTTTTTCTTTATCTACTGCCACAAAAGTCGGTCTCCGACATCAAAATTTTACCTAGGTATTTTTTTTTTAATTTTGAAAATAAGGTCAAATTATAAACAAACTCATCAGGTCTTCCTTGGATTGCGTTCACAAGATATATAACAGTGAAAATGTCAACAGTAAATTATCTTTGATGGTCTGATAGTTGTTGAATTCAACGGGGTTGTTCTTTATGCCACGATAAACATGATGTCATAAATCCACGATTTCCGACTAGGCTAACGAGGACAGGCGTAGGTCATACAGTGTGCTTGATGGAAAATTTAGCCTGGACGGCGACACTATAGTATATACCAAAATATTTAATATTGTTACACTACGCTAGCGCCATACTCCTGCGCAGTGTTTCGTTTGATTAGAACTAATCCACTTCAGTAAGAGAGGGATTTCTCGCGCCATTGCTTCAGGAATATGCGCTAACGCCAGTGGGTAAGACTCTAGCTCATTTGTGTGAAGGTAGCGGTGTTGGCCCAGAAAATTCATCGGGAGTTTCCGGTGTAGTTTCTGCTTGTCAGTGGCGCAAGACACGGCGGTTGACAAAGTAGAGGTCCCGTCTACACATTGGTGTGCACGTAAAAGATCTCTTGGCAGTTGGAAATGAAATGGGAGCTTAACGTCCTACTCCTGTTCTCTTGGTATTTGGAATTCGATGTTAAAGTAAAGCGCCGCTGCCTGTTGTCCGGGCAAAATTTCCTTCATAACACACAGTATGGCGTATGTCCGACGTCATTAGCCCGATTTCATTTCACACTGCGTTATCAAATTGGTTGCTTCGTGCCATAACTTTTTGATAGGGTCAATTCTCTAATTTCATCGGTCACGGACCAAATGAGAAACCTAAATTTGTTACGTATCGTATAATAATGGTTATATTTACGTCCAGCTTCAGGCAAGACCTTTACTAAATGCTCCCTAGCTCAGGAGCTGGTTCGAGATGGAGTGTTTAGAAAAGACGTTCATCACTGTAAGTACTTTTCTGTCTATTGCTGAACTATTTCCCCTCAAATTGTAGGGTTGACAAGTAAAACGTATGATGTCCACACAATGAAAGAAAACCACCGAACGCTCAAACTGGTGAACAGTAATTTAAATATTCGCTTGGCCGCTACTATCACTGAAAGAGATGGCATCGGGGCGAGTTAATCAAGGTTTAATATTAGGCTACCTTTATTCTCCTGCAAATTAAATTAATACATTATTGAGAAAAATTAAATGTATAGGAGAATATCTGAATAAAAGATATTTCCTATGAAGTGTGAACCGGTACATGAAATAGTAAGTGAATGCGTAAAAGGCACCAGTTCTGCTCCGATGCGGTATCGTGTGAAGTCCATGCAGGAATCAGTCATCTTCTACAGGGTTTAACGTCCATTCCACCTAAACTAGGTCATTTTCAGGACTAACATATTATGGTTCAATTTTATATCAATAATTCGGTTGTGCGTATATGTCCTGGCCTGACTTTAACAAATTTAGCGATCGAGTTAGAGTTTCTGGAAAATTTTAGTCATTAAACCATTCATAAATTGGTCCAGGGGCAACTTAAAGTATTTAATCCCATTGTAATCTATTTTTATGAACAGGGGTTTGTATGGCAGAACATGAATCGGGATTATCCACAAGTGTCGTAAATGTTAACGCCGATGGTTCAGCAAACCATGGTATATTTCAGATCAATGATTTTTGGGACTGTAAGCCAAGTAATGATCGTGTCAGTAGAAACTCGTGCAGCCAACCCTGCTCTGGTAACAATTTCTTATTTAGCTTTGAGTAATCTCTGGTAACAATTTTTTATTTAGCGTTGAGTAATCTGTATTGACATCTGATTTAAACACAGATGTATTTCGTTTCGGCTTTTAAATGTCCAAACTTCGTCATATTTGTCATCTTGCCTGCACTTGCATTCGTTTATCCAGAATTTGGGTATTAAAACAAACAAGACAAGGTGGGGGTGGGGGGGGGAATTCAACAACAGAAGAAAAGGTGGGGGGGCAAAAATGTTATCATTTCTGTGCATATTAGTATGGACACGTGCTTGAAAGTCAATATGACTAATATGAGTCTGACATTGGTGATAATTAGATGTCCATTAAGACTGACTGTCATTACCACCTCTTTTTATTAAACGGTGAATTATTTAAATAAATTTATTTGGTGTGCTTGAGCTTGAATTAGATTATTTCTTTTCCTATATAGTTTGGTTAGCTAAATAATGTATCTTGCATATCTCGGTCTTTAGGGGTCGGATTGGCAAATCTACAGATATGACTTAATAGTGAGAAAATCGAATTTTTATATATTTCCTGTGCTGCTTTTGACCGCCATCTCGAAAACATTAAACGACATTTTAAATCCCCAATGGTAGTGAGAGAATCGGATTTTTTACAATTTTCTCGCCATTTTCGGACCCATTTTCGGTCGCCATCTCGGATTTCTAGGTTTCTCATGGGTGACATGAACACACCACCCTAGAAACTTTAGTCAGCGATAATCCACAGAGATAAAAAGGGTGAAAAAATACAACTTGACATCCGGACTATTAAGGATAGAATGTCTTTGTCAGTTTTGTCCAAACCAGTTATACTACGGTAATATAATTTATTGGACGGAATACAAAATATTAGACTTCCGTCAAATAATATCTAGCTCTTGGTATCGCCCTGTTGCCCTTTCAAAATGATGATATCTACTTATTGAGCTATTACTATTTACTGCGTCGTTTTATTTCTATTTTTAGCTTTCCAAGACGAAGATCTAAAAGATGATGTTATCTGCATTAAACACAAACTGCAAGTGAGACACCAGGGTTTTGTGGGTATCTCGTAAGTGAAGTAGTATGCCACTCTTTAACGAAATTGTAGTCTAACCGCAGTGGCTCAGAAAGGAAGGTGCTGCCCTGGTGTTTTTCGGCGTGATTTGTTCATGCTAGTGCAGTGCAGGGCGAAGGGCTTGGCAAGGAACCGTGCGGACGTTACATAACTCCTGGCAGTTAAAATTCAATTGCTTCCGTGCAAAATTTCGCTCATTACAAACTGTATGAAGCATCTATGTCTTACTCCATTAGCCCAATTGATGAAGGAGACCATGTGGCTTAGTAGGTAAGGCTCTGTCTCGCTAGCCTGGAGGTCGGGTGTTCGATCCCTGCATTGGTCGAGAAAGTTCATCTCGATTTCCCGGCGTGGTTTACTCTTGTCAGAGGGTCTGGCAAGGACAGCTGTCTAGTCGTTCGGATGGGACGAAAAACCGAGGTCCCGTGTACACATTGGCGTGCACGTAAAAGATCCCTTGGCAGTTGGAATTCGATGTAAGAGTAGGCCGTAGCGAAGCTGCCCGGGCAAAATTTCCCTCATAGCACACTGTATGGTGTATGCCCGTCTTCCATTAGCCCAGGTTAGGTGCAAAAGAGTAGGACGTTAAACCCAATTTTAGTTCATTTCCAATTGATGAAGAAAAGTTTAGATATTACACTCGATTCCATTCTTTGGCGTAAATCCGTCAGACGGATCGAGTCCACCGGTGTAGAATCATGAAGATTTGGATTAAGCACTACACTACACCGAGATCATGTTTCTCGAAATCTTAACTAAAGATAAAATTCAAATTTTAGGAGATACTAAAATTTGGAATTTATCTTAGTTAATATTTCGTGAAACACGCCCTGGGAACGGAACAGACTAACACAGTCGACGAGGAGTTGAATTTAACAGGTGGTCCAGACTGGCGGAAACTACATCGGATAATTTACGTATGAGAAATACACACACATTCATGACGTCACACGCCAAATCCATACGGATACGCGATACGTACAAGGAATTTACGCTTGCCAAAAGTCTTTAATGGTCGCTCCGTGTACGCAAATAATGTAAAAGTATATATTACCAAAGTTGTGGACCCTCAAAAGGTTACTTATTTTTTATCAAATTTCGATGAAACTTGGAATGTATAAAGATATCAATTCCTTTGGACAACCACAATTTTTTTTATCCGAAGGTGAAACTTAAATATATATGTATATATCCAAAAGGTTCCTTTCGATGTCTGTGCTTATCAGATCACTACTTGGTAGATTATTTCCCCTGATTGTACAAAAAAAAAATTGCATTTTTTTTAGCTTGAAACTTACATGGCAGCCATTAGCTGGAATGTGAAAAAAAGTACTTCTTCCTGTAGTTATTTCCTTTCGAATAGTCCAAGTCCATATAGTCGTTCATATGAGTCGAAATACATTGACCTACACGTACAAGAGCGCTTTACAGTTGGAATTCGAAATAAGAGTAGATAGTTATGCATCTATCCGGACCAGGCAGTGGAGGCAGCAGTATCGCTGCCCGGGCAAAATTGTCTTCATAGCATACATTATGGCGTATCGCCATCGCCGTATTGCCGTTTACATTAGCCTAGTCGGTTCAGAATAGTGGGGTATAACCTCAATTTCATTTCGAACGGTCCACTTTTTTGAAGCAATTTAAACGTACAATCTGAACATCTGAGACACGCTGCTGAGAACTAGCTACCATTTAATTTTCGTACGTTAGTTACGTAACGCTAAACGTTTTGACAGATTGAAAAGGAAATCTGACAAATTATAATCATCAAGTCCCCTTTTTATTCTGCATTCAACTTCCATCAAAACAAAGACGTTGAAATTGCTGTAAATCCTATACCCAAAGAAAAAACAAACGGAACATCATAGGAAGTGTTGAACTGAGATATCATACACAGGATATCATATCTGAGCTTCATGCATTGTAATTTCCTTTATAGCTTCCTCTATTTTTCTGAGATAATTGACAGAACGTTGACTCGGGCAGAATATTATCTGTTTCTTTTCTCTGCAACCATTTTGTTAATGGTTCTAATCATTAATAGCATTTATTGTGGTTGTGTATTTCAGATATGGTTATCAACAGTATTGTAATGGAAACGTAGCCCCTAACTATTTGAATGGCTGTTCATATTAGTCATATTATTTATAAAGTAAAACAAAACAAAAAACGTTAAACGCGGTTGTTTAGTTCGAACAAGTACAAATTATGGACCAGGAATCGTTCAGGGCGTGCGTCACCTTGGCCATCTATCTTGGAACCGTGACATCATATCAATATTCGATGCGTGAATGTCCAAGGAACGAACATGCCAAGTTACATGTTCACCGTACTTCAACTGAGAGAGCAGTGGGTTTTGTTGAAGACCTCCGCTCCCAAGAAGAATAGCTCTTTGGAGCCAATTCCTGAACAAAAATTTAATATGCAAAGGTAATTATTCAAATGGCGGAAAGGGTCGAAAAAAAGGTTGTAACAAGGATCGGCGATTTTCGGCTCCCTGAGTAATTGGTCGTGCCACGTCTGTGACAAATCGGACATTATGGATAGGGATGGGGGTCTGCTTGATGAGGACAATTATTGAGCTTAGAATTATAATTAATGCTCTCGGAACCCGATATTAAGTACCTGATTATTTAACGTAGTTAAAGTAGAAATGATTTTGGTGTGGGCGTACTGGGGCCAAAAAAAATTGTTTTTCTATATAACCCTGTGCATTTGATGAAGACCAACCCTCATTTCATTTCAAACCTACTGCAATATATAGATTTAAAGGATATTAATTCCGCTTGTATGCCCACACTTTGCAAGAGATGGGCAGACAACAAGCCAGAATGTATGGGACAATATCCAAAGGAAGAAAGGATTTTGAGATACAACCATATATTTCAAGTTTCAGGAAAATTGTGTCCTTCTGAGGGTCCACAAGCTAAAACCGTTATTTTTCTTACATTCCGGAAGTTACATTCTGATATGCTCAAATGACAAATATGGAAAGAAAACATATCTTTGTGATATATACCTATTATTTAAATTATATTGTGAACTGCAGAGAGTCCACACACGGACTAGTGGACAGAGGCGACGACATAACATTTCATGTGGACGAATAAAGAAGGAATAGAAGTCGGAAGCCTAATGGGAGATAACTTCTTCCACTTTCAGGGTGCAGACCACAACTTAGTCTATGCTGATTCTTGTCAGACAGCTACTCCATCAGATCTATATTTCATTTGTTTACTTTCCATGGACTCGTGAAGATCTTATCGGCTGTATTGGAAGGGCAGGCCAGAGGACATACAAGTGACTTTTGATCCTACGAGTGACTTGATCCTACGACGTCAGACATTTGATAAACCAATCAGTGCTGATGCTTCTAGTGGGTTACCCTGCCACAGTTCCGTGCACCTCGCATTAAAAACTCATCATAACAGACCGTTTCATTGGCTTATCCATCGCATCATCCAGAACACTGATTATATAACAACTCTTTCAGATCCTAGTGTAGTAAAGACGTAAAATTTTGAACAATAAACAAGTCCCAGTTTTACTTTTTATATAAAATTTATTCTTCCTGAACATGTATCACATAATATTCTGTCTAATTTATTACCATATATATTTATTGAAGTTGAAATTCAAATTAATTGACAATTTATCCCAACTCTTTTGTACTAGGATACCTAGGCCACATCTTTTCCCAAATTAGATAGTGATAATTGTAAATGAAATGTCCACCTCAAATTTACATCTATACAGTAACTGCCAACAGTTAGACCAGCTGTTTCACCAGTTCAGATGGAGAGGTGTTACTTCAAGTTGTCAGGGAAAATCAAGGTGAATTATTCACCAATCGAAAGGTTGTACATGTACATAAAAGAAACCGAAACATCTGTGATGCAAAGATATTCAGATAGACATACACTGTGTATATAATGAAGTAATATGATTGAATGAAATGACAAAAATAATATTTTTCCCTCATCTGTACCTAATGCAAGCTATACTGCAGTGTTTCTATCTTTCTCTCTTGATGTTTTTTATCTTTCCCACCCATCAAGAATGCTGCTATTACCCTCAAGAAAACTATGCAAAGTACTGCTAGCCATGGGTAATCGATGGTGGCTTTTAAATAATTACACAAACAGTTAAACTAAAACAAGTACTGTTAAACTAAACAATATATACATAAATATATTACAGCATTTCCTTTCTTATAAAACTAAACATTCATTAATATAACAGTGTTAAGTCAATAGTCTTCTTTTTTTTTTGCGATTTTCTTTTAATGTTTTTATTAACGCTTTCAGAGATACCATTTGTCTGGACACACAAGATACCACTAAAATTGACTGAATCTGGTTACTGATTACTTTTTTTATATTAACATAATCATCACAAATATCCTCTCTTTAAGATCTTTACTCAAGTAGAACAATAACAGCTTCAAAAAAACACATTATTTGACAGTGTCATCCTGTAAGAAATATGTTCAGAGAACTTAGCATTTCACACAGTCATATGTCAATGTACTAGAGCTTATAACACTTGTTATGTTTATGTTCTTCAATAAATAATTTTCATAAACTATGATCACGATTCGTTATTGATATTGTTGAGAATTTCCAAATATACCTCCTCCTTGAGATGGTGCTGAAGGGGCAGGAGGTTCTTCGAAAACCATTCTCTTTGCTGAAAAAAACAATTAAAAGTAGTTAAATATATACAGATCAATACCCTATCAAAGGAGGGCTGAGGGTTGAGAGTAATTTATGGTATAAGATTTTACTCAAAAGCGGAATGATCTAAGTCTTTCACAATTTGAAAGAGGATTCATAATATCTGATTACTTGGCACGTACATGTATGAACTACTACGATGAAGTATCTCAGATATCTGGATACATAAGACTGAAAAGATGATCTTAGTATGAACTTACCTGGATCAAATTGTTCTGCTGCGTACTTGTTAAATAATATACCCATTCCTTCAATCATTGCCAACAACACACCACCTTAAAGTATATAATTATAATATTTATACGTGTATAAGTAAAGCACAAACATACATAATCGCAAGATAATTGACTTGTATTTAATTAGTAATATCAATATAGTAAACACACTTCGACTATCTAGGGACTCAAGTGTATATAGTTGTGAATAGCTTTGACATTTTGGTTTATCCAAACTGTGTTTATATTACGATATATTGTCAGTGGCATTCAAAATCACAACTTAATGTGTAGCCCCCAAACAAATGTGGAGACATTAAAGGGCTATTAAAAATAACATTAAAAGACAATTTTCAAATAGAATACCTATATAAATCATGACAAATACAATTCTTACCTATCACAGCTGATGCAACCATTGCCCCTGTTCCACCTGAAAATAATAAAGAGACCATTCTACATTTCAGAATATCAATAATTAGAACATTCTTTTTGGTCAATTTCATTGAAACCCTTTGATCATTAACACATTACAGGAACAACAACTCTGGTAAAAACTCCCTGCTCAATAGGTCCTTTAAATAGGTAATTATAAGATAGTTCTATCTGATCAAATAGTTACTGATTAGCAACATGTACGTAAAATAGTTCTATTGGATCAATTACTTATAGATACATGTACTAACTCTTTAAGTGATACAAAAATGAATATGGAATGAAATGGGATTTAACATCCGGCTATTCAGCTCCGAGTGGGAAAACAGTGTGCTATGAGGAAATTTTGCCAGGGCAGCGACACTATGGCCTACTCTTATATTGAACTCCAACTACCAAGGGATATTTTATGCACATGCCATCTGAACCACTGGCAAGGGGAAACCACACCCAAAAAATCCTGATGAACTTTCTCGGCCAATGCAGGAATCAAACACGCAACCTCCAGACTAGCTAGCCAGCGTCTTACCCACTTAGCGACCGTGGCTGCCCTCTAAGTGATACAATACATGTAGTTATTGATTACTTACTTCTGACTGATAAAATAGCTCCTGTTAAGGCACCGCTTGTGATTGAATTCCAGGGATCTTCCTTCTTTCTTACATACACTAATGAACAATCTATTGCTGAAAACAACCCTCCCCAAACAGCAAAATTCCCTACAAACAAAGAATTGTGTCAAGAATTATTTTAAAGCACAGGGGTTTGAAACATAATCTCTAGGACCTTTTAACCATAAATTTTTCGTTTAAGATAAACCTTTTTTCATTTGGGGCATGTTTGGGTTCGAAATCAAAACAGCAGTCTGATTTCAGGTATCGATAATTGCCAATGGATAGTAACTGCGAATTACACTTAAAATTGTTTTTGAAAACTTTCAACATTTTTATATGAATAGAAAAGGACCAAAGACTTATCTAGATAGTGTTTATATAATAATAATTGTAAATTGAGAAAGAATCATCACTTACCACCAGTAATTGGAGCCTTTTCTTTTAAACTTACAAAACTTCCAATTAATCTTCTGTAATTTCCCTGAATTAATAGAACAATTGATATGTTTCTAGATATACAAAACATCAACAAGGGCCTCGTATTTCACAAAATACTTTCGGCCAGCAGGCCAAATTTTGAGATAAGTTACAAAAGTTTCTGGTAATGTACATGTAGGACTATATACTACTAATACCGGTACTAGCTCTTTGGGGCATCACAACTACTTAAAACTTTTAATAAATGGACTATAGAAAGTGGTATGTGAATCCTCAGGGGGTATTTCCAACCTTTTATGCATGTGTTTTTACATTTAGAAAGTGATAACTGAATTTTCTTTATAAAATATTGCGATATAGTGATTGTATCTTGATATTTTCGAAATAAATATAGCGATATATCTGTTTCCAGGGAGATCGCCCAGGTCTAATAAAAAGATGAATAATTAACTTCACTCATTTAAGCACATTCCAGGACAATGATGTATCAGTAATTTTTGGTCTGTCGCAACCATCTACAGTATATAGCCAACAATCCATGTATTGCCAGGCTGTAATGATGCAAGCCTAAAACCGATGATTTGTCAATAATGTACAAAGATATACTTCATTCATGGATTATATTGGCTTTCATACTCACACTTGGTGCATTTCTAAAACCTTTTATACCATGAAATAATGAACCACCAATTGCTCCCATGGAGAATGCTCCACCACAATCATCAACAATACGCCAGGGACTAAAAGTGTAAAATCAAAAATGTAAAATAGAGAGAGAGAAATGGTGTTTAACGTCCATTCGACACAAACTAGGTTATTTCGGAAAAACAAAATAATTTAACAGTTCTTCACTTGTATCACTTGGGAAACTAATTATGAAATGAAGGTTTTATTTGATAACAATCACAACAGCTTCGCTCTACTCAGGCAAGGCCGGTTTCATAATACTGACACTGTATGCAGTCTAAACATGGAGAACTGTCTGTTTCGAGCTAGATCCAAGATATTAGGGGCCTTATGAATTTCTTTGTAAATTAATGAAATCATTAGTGGGCGAAATGTCTCAATGTATTGAGAAGGACTACCCTAGTAACCCTTCATCTGCTGATGGTTACGTCACTTGAAAATTAGTGAGCCGACTTTGACGGGTCCTTGAAAAGAATACGGCTTGTTCTGTCATATTATCGACCGGGAAATTAATACAAATATAACATTTTGTCAAAGAACATACAATGTCAACATATTCTATCATGTTAACTATTTGGGAACATAAGTCCCAATCCCTCAGATTAAATATTCTTACCAAGGATCACGCGTATATTCCTCCATGCTTGATTACTTAACACTTTGCGCATAAAGTTCTGCGCAATTACCAATTGTAATATTCGAGAATTTAGAACTGATAAAGGGAACGAAATAGTGTTTTGTTATTAAATTATTAAAGAGGCTCATGTTTATGATTCTTTTTTACTGAATCGGTTTTATTAAATATCATTAATAATAAGGCTTTGCGTAGGCTATCTCACATATAGATTCAGTTAGGTCCACAAGTAAATATCTGAAGATCAACGATTTGACCTTGATGAAACATTTGACCTTCAACTTTGGTGACCGGAAGTTGAATGTTTCGCGGGTAAAATTGAATGTAAACGAAAGTTTGTTTACAAACTATATTTTATCGAATCTTTTAAATGTTGTTAATAAATTAATATTTATATTAAATTATATCGAAGATGTTAGAAATGTCAAAATATGTTGAAGACATTTCTTCAAAGCCAAATGCAAAGGACCAAAATGCTGAAATACAGGTGAATAACTTCAAATCAATCACTCTTGAAATGTAAAAAATCATCAATGTTCATTCACTGAATCACTCAATCAGTGACAGTGACAGTCATTCACTCCTAATTGGTTAGCGAATTATTGAAATGAAATGAAATGGGGTTTAGTTTTTTAATAATAATAGTTACTTACCGGTACTAGTAGTAGAGTGTAGAGAAAGGTCCAACTCAGTCAGTCTAGTTATTAAAATAATGACGTGCTACCGGAATGACAGGGGGGGGGGGATGGCCTAGTGGTCTAGAGTGCCGCGCTTTGACCTCTAGCTGGCCGGTCACCTGTGGCTTGCGGCTGTGGTTTCGAGCCCTGGTGTGAGCGTATGTGGCATGGAGATAGGGGCGCCTTCTCAACCTCGTGGGTTTCCTCCAGGCACTCCGGTTTCCACCCACTGCTAAAGACCCCTACGGGCAAGCGAATTGTTGAAATAAAATGAAACCATATGTTAGTCCCAAAATGAACTAGTTTGTGTCTAGGGGACGAAAAACCCCATTTCTCTCTCTCTCTTTCCGAAATGATGCAAGTCCGAAATAACACAGGCCAGGACCAAAATGAGGATACGTAGCCTAATCACATTGATGACATGACATATCCAATGGTTATGAAGCTTCTAACAAAGTAGTGGGGTATATGGTCAATGGCTGTATGCTTAGCATGTCATTGATTTAACTGGGTGTAGTTTTGATTGCCCGGTTTGCCTGTCAAACCTTGTGACTTTTCTCCAGATCCTCCGGTTTCCTCCCACTGCTAAAGATCCCTACACCTATGGGCAAGCAAATTATTTAAATAAAATGGAACCATATGTTAGTTTTTGTCGAGTAGATAAGCCCCATTTCTGTCTGTCTCTTTCTTTCTATCTTCCAACAAATTTGAAAATGAAATAGTCCATATCCCCCTGAAGTGTGAATTGAGATACAGTACTAAGTCATAGATTTACTCAACTCTTATGTACACAAATTTGACAGGATCTCAGTAGTTTTCCTTTCCATCCCAACAACTTACAGGGCTTAAAGCTTTTTCTTGTCAAATTTCTCAATCCTGCTCAACAGGCAATGGGAAACGTTGGAAAATCCTGAGGTACTTTCTAGTAGGTACATATAAGTTATAACTGCAGAACTTATGCCTTATCTCATCAAATTTGTGCACTTCTGAAGTTCTGTTTCAAATGATTTTTATGTAGCCGACACGTAACCTCCTGCAATATACATGAAGTTAATCAGAGTGGTGGACAGATTCAAAGAGCTTGGTGTTTATAGTGTATCAACTTTTGAGATTTAGTCAAATTCAGAGCTATGGCAGATCAGTGACAAGCTCAGTAAAGCGCTGACTCAAGAACCGCGAGATCCTATTTTAGATCAATGTGATTGGGAGAGGGACGCTGTGTTTCTCAATGTTTTCAGCCTGGTTCCCACTTGGCAGTATTTTCTGCATGTTACATATTATAAAAACATCTTGTCTGTGCTTTGGTGAACATTGATATAGAGAGGGAACTGGAGTTTAAAGTAATCTCTGTACAAGTCAGGTCATGTTGAGACATGAAAGCAACTTTGTTTCAGTAATTCACTAAATGCACAGTACACAATGGACCTATATCGGCGAAAAAAGGCAAAAATTTCAGTGGGAATGAACACCAAACTTTTGAATTGAATAGATCACAAAACTTAATCGTCCACTCCCCAATTCCACACCCCTGAAACTTTGATAGAGAGGTATGTTACAGTTGTATTTGTATAATTTGTATGAAATGTTTGTGTGTATCTATTTCAGGTTTTAGAGGATTTGTTAAAATGCCCAGCATGTTATGATTATATAAACACAGCTATGATTCTTCCAAATTGTCAACATAATTGTAAGTATTTAAATGTACTATTACAATTTGTATGCACTTTTAAATTCTTGCACTGTATACTGACTTAATATAATAAGTCTATTTAGACATTGACAATGTGACATGGTATCATCTAAATCAACAAACTATATAATCTAACAAGTAGGCATGGTGATCTAGTAATTTTGGAGGCAACTTCAATTGGAATGATCTCAATTATATTTAATTGAAATGACATAAACTTTGTTGAGGGGGTTGGGATGGCCTAGTGGTCTAGAGTGCCGTGCTTCGACCTTTAGTTGGCCGGTCACCTCTGGCTTGCGGCTGTGGTTTCAAGCCCTGGTGTGAGTGTATGTGGCATGGAGATAGGGGCGCCTTCTCAACCTTGTGGGTTTCCTCCGGGCACTCCGGTTTCCTCCCACTGCTAAAGACCCCTGCGCGCAAGCGAATAATTGAAATAAAATGAAACCATATGTTAGTCCCAAAATGACCCTTTTTGTGTCGAGTGGACGTTAAACCCCATTTCTCTCTCTCTCATAAACTTTGTTGAACTTTGTGAACCACTGAACGACAAAAGTTGTCATCCGATCTGTATGATGTTTATTTTATTTACATTAGTAAAATGAAGAAGTCAACTGAATTTCTGCGATTCCCCTTTTTTATTACCGGTACTTCTAGAGATATGGCCCTTGTTTCACTTTGTTGAATGGTGTGAACGCTTTAAGGACAACATTAATTTGTCATCCGATCTGTGTGAAATGTATATATATGCATCATTTAAACTAGTGAAACGAAGAAGCCAGTTGAATTTCTGCAATTTTAGTTAATTACCTTTAAGAGTTATCAACCTTGTTTTCACTTTGACAACCTATATTTTGTTTTATGTTTATCTTGTTGGTTTATTTTTTCAGATTGTTCTTTGTGTATAAGAAAATATTTATGTTATAAAACTCAATGTCCAACATGTTCAGCTGTAAGTACTTTACAAAATATCACAAATATACAATACAATAGTTAATTTATTTATGAGCACACGATTTTAAAGTTATTTAATATTTGGAAACCCATAGGATATATTCATTAAAAAAAATCGAAAATTCGATCAATTGTTATATCTATTAGACTAGCCTCTTATTAACATCTGTCTGTTTTGTACTTTATAAGCTGTGATATGAAACATTTCTAATTTCATAGATATGTCAATACACATAGGTATAAATACCCCATATTTTAAGAGATTCAGAAATAGGCCAATAACATTGACTGAAATTTTCAAAATATTGAGCCGGTACATGATACGCCTGTTCAATTTTATTAATCAGTTGTATTTGTGACTTGATAGTTTCAACTATTAACATACTTTCCATTATAACTCCCACATGTATAAACAAACTGTTATCCAGAAATTTATCGCTATAGGAAAGTTTGTATTTCGTCGTAAATGTATTACAGAGATCTAGATATTTTTACAGGACTAGGATAAAGCTTTCTAAGGGTCTTATAACTTAGATCAAATATGAGACCGTTCGTTTTTAAACAATAATGTAAGCTTACAGCTTTTTGATATTTTGATATTTTGTCCAAACCCTCATTCATTGGTAAGGAATTAAAAAAACACAGCAAACAATTTTTATACGCCCACATTTAAATGTGGTCGTATATTGTCGTCGCCCCTGTCCGTCTGTCCGTCCGCTCTAGAGGCTAAAGTTAATATCTGATTGACTTTAAATTTATACACAGTGTTTAAGGTCACACTATAAACCGCAGATTGCCTCGTTCGGCATTTCTGTCCAAACGAGGTAAAACAAATGCCTCGTTGTCTGGAGTTCCAAAACGAGGTTTTTTAAATTACCCTGTTTTTGGAACAAGGTAGGCCTATTTTGTTAAGAACGAGGCTTGGTAAAAATGCCTCGTTTACTAAACGTGTTTTTTTCAAGATAGTTATTAGCATTATTTCCTATCAGCGAATTTGTAAAAATTAAAATTTATGTTATTTAACACGAAAATAAAACCAGTTCAAACTATGATATTATAATCAGAGAAATAGACAAGACAAGAATACACGCCATAGATGTAGGTGTAAAGCAACATCAGCTACCTTGATTGATTTATTGGCCCAATCAGTTATAGGTGTTAAGAAACAACTGTGGTGTTGTGACAATTTATTGGGGCCAAAAAATTAATCAAGGTAGCAATGTGTCTGCAATAGTTTTTTTACAATAAATATAAATAATAAACTGGCGTATTGGAAATAAGAAATGAAATTATATGCTTTTTTGATTAATAAGAATGGATTATTTGTTGTATTTAGACCAAATAAACACTAATTTGTTGTCTGCGATATCAGTTAGGTGTAAAACTATTGCAGACACATAGACACATAGCTACCTTGATCACTTCAAAAAATCTTGTGGATGCTCTAGAGGCCAAAGTTAATATCCGATTGACTTCAAATTTATACATAGTGTTTACAGTCATGAGACGAAGACGTCTATCGATTTTCAGTGATTTTCAATAATTACTGCCAGAGTTATAGTCTTTGATCACTTCGAAAAAATTCTGTGGAAGCTCTAGAGGCCAAAGTTAATATCCGATCGACTTTAAATTTACACACAGTGTTTATGGTCATGAGACGAAGAAGCCTATTGATTTTCAGAGATTTCAAATAATTACTGCCAGAGTTATCTCCCTTGATAACATCAAAAAATCTTGTGACGCTATAGAGGCCAAACTTATCATCCGATTGACTTTAGTAGATTGATACACAGAAATTAAAGTGTTGAAACGAACAAGTATTTTGATTTTCAATGAATTTTGATAACTGAACAGCTAAATCCATGATATTAAATGTTTCATGTATATACTAATTGTTAGCGTGGGGTAAAACTTTATAAAAAGCAATCAAATTCTAATGATTTTCTGATAATTACATAATGAGTTGTTACTCTTAATCAGTTTTTACTTTTAGTGTATTACAAATGTTTCATTACCAAAAAAAGTAAAAATATGCGACAACCCTTGTTGACTGCCCGGACGATTTAGCTACTGTGGGCGTATGTTTCGTTGCCTGGCAACCTATCTTTCTTTTTTTTTATCCTTTCAGTCAGCTACTGGACCAGAACTACGCAATAATCGATTATTGGATAGTGTTATTGAACAATATAAAAAACTTAGGTATGTGGCTTCTGATCATGACAAACAAACACTTTGATTTACATGTAATGGTAAATGAAACCTCTGTTACTGTTTCTTTACAAAATATTTTGAAACGTTGTGGGATTGCTCATTAGAGAGAAAGAGAAATGGGGTTTAACGTCCACTGGACACGAACTAGGTCATTTACGGACTAACATATGGTTCAGTTTTCTTTCAATAATTTGCATGGGCGTATAGGGGTCTTTAGAAGTGGGAGGAACCTGGACAGGCAACCCTACTCCTTGTCAGGTACAACCAGGGGATCAAAACCACGCCAGCTGACTCAATGACCCGTAAGATTATAGGTGTGCACAGCCTTCATAATCCACGTACATCATTATATGTACATTCAATTATCTTTTTTTCCTTCTAGACAACCATTCAAATATTTACTGAAAAAAAAAGGTTCAAATAGAAATGATCCTACAAGTGAGGTTTATGATAAGCTCCAGTCACCTGTTATTACACAGTTATCTTCCCTTACAAATAATCATAATAAGAAGCCACTAAAAAAGGTAAAAACTGGAATCAATTTCTCATTACTTTTTTGCTGAATATACATTGATATTGAATGTAAAGTATGAAAAATGTGTGTATTATACAGATATTCTTTTGTTGTCCATAATTACTACTTAGATAGGCTAACCATAAATTAGTGGTTATATCCGAACTACAGAGATTTGCTTAATTTATTGCTGAAAACAACATAAGTTATGATTGTTGAAATAGAATCTCAATATACTGCCATTCTGAGTAATGTGTCACTGACAGGAGAATTAGATAGTAATACTTAGGCCTAATATACTTACTGTATATCGTTATCTTTAACCAGCACAAATAGGTTTTGTATCTTTCTCGCAGATATGTTTAATGTGGTAAATATAGGAAGAACCCTGTATCAAACTAAAAATTTCAAATTACAGAAAATAAACTTATGGAAGTTTGTTTTGAAGTTTGGAATTTTACTGTTGAATTGTTCATTAGGGCAATTAGAATTAAGGAATGTTTTGAATAGTAACTCGCACAGGTTAAAGTAACTCCAGATCGATATATGAAAACATAATTTTTAGACCTCCTTTGCATTAAAAGGTTTGTAAACTATTCAGTGATCAAATATATTGCATCTTTTATAAACAGGTTTTTACAGTAGCGATTGACTCAGATGTAGAAATATTGGAAAACAACAGAGAAAAAATGACTAAATTTACAGATTATGAATCGGATACTGAGTCTCAGGATGAACATTCAGAGGAGGAAGTTTGCAAAAAAACAAATGGATATTCCAAAACGTCTGCTTCATTTAATGATATTTTTCCAATCTTAAACAATAATGGGAATGGTGAACTTGGTACTCCTTCCAAGCAGAGCTATAATTTCACAAAGATTTCTCCACGAATAGATTCCAGCACGTCTCAGATGAGTAATGATTCACAACCAAGCTGTAGTACTCCAGTCAATAATGGCAACAATCCAGAAAGAGGTAACGTACACTATTGATACTACACATATGAAAATGAGTGTCATACAGTGTACTTTGAGAAACATTTTGTGTGTCCATTCACTCTTCATCGAGTAGCAGGTGCTCTTTATGTACATGCCGATTACTCAGATGGTCCTCAGTTGTTCCTCTGCCTTCAATATGAACATTAACGCTAAAGTCAACAGAAATAAACCATAGCTATGCAATGGCAACTGACGTCTTATTATTTACATATATTTATTAACTAGTTGGTTATCTATATTTTATTAACTGGTTTGAACTAAACAAAACTGGGAAGGCTGTTTGCCAACTAACAGATTTTAATGACTGGTGTATTTGTTCATGTTATGCACCACAAATGTAAAGTGAAACTATTATTATAAGTATTTAACGTGTATATTTCTAGTTGATTGTCCAGTGTGTGGTATTAGTGTTAGAGAAGAGGTAGTCAATAGACATCTTGATAATTGTCTTAATAAATCAGAAAAAAAGGAAAGCCTCAGAAGGTTTGTTTTGTGTCTTACTCATTTTGTATTAAAAAGTTACACTGACTGATCTCCAATCTTGTTGGTGGTCGGTAAAAAAAAATCCTGATGCCTGTACGGGTTGGTAAGATTTTTTTTTCAATTTGATTTAATTTAACTACAGTTAAATCAGCAGGGCTTGTAGTTTGTGCTAGATATCTTCTCTTTTGACATATAGCTTTTTGATATTTTAAAAATTGAACACATATTGTATGTAGAATAAATGATTCTAAAAGCCTTCTACGTTCTACAAAGAATTAATTTGTTTTATTCACTGAAATGAATCAGACATTTCACCGCATGTCATTGTTAGAAAATAATGTCATTGTGAACTTAAACATATGATGTCTAATCTTAGCTCAGTGGTTTATGTTTTTTCAGATTTTATACAATCAATTGAATACACACAACTATCTTGTACATTTTTTATTTAATGCAGTTCAAGAAAGAAGCCGTTAACCAAATTGGTGTATAATTTAATGAGTGATAAGGACATCCGCAAGAAATTACAAGAAATTGGTCTGTCAACAGAGGGAGTCAGACAGGTTAGAGATTAGATATGTATTATTATGTCATGTAGTTTATAACGCCCACTTGTAAAGTTGGTCATACATTTACATTGCTTCATGCCTTTGTTGTACTAACTCTTAAAGAGGGAAGTCTAGAACAGATTTTTACCGAATTTTCAATTAATTGTAGTTTGTGTTGTGGTAACAAATTTGAACATTTCCTTGCCATCAAAACCTTATAATCACTTACAGGTCAGAAATATCAGGCTTTATTTTCCCAAATTTGTTGAGACTATTAAACTAGACACAAGGATGAACACTATCAAAAATTATACTTATGTATCATTTACAAATTGGTTTTTATTATACGCCCACATTGAAATGTGGTCGTATATTGTCATCGCCCCTGTCCGTCCGTCCGGCGGTCCGGCGTCCACAATTGCTTGTGGACGCTCTAGAGGCTAAAGTTAATATCCGATTGACTTTAAATTTATACACAGTGTTTAATAAGGTCATGAGATGAAGAAGCCTATTGTTTTTCAGCGATTTCCGATAATAACTACCAGAGTTATGGCCCTTGATCACTTCAAAAAATCTTGTGGACGCTCTAGAGGCCAAAGTTAATATCCGATTGACTTTAAATTTATACACAGTGTTTAAGGTCATGAGACGAAGAAGCCTATTGATTTTCAGCGATTTCTAATAATTAGTGCCAGAGTTGTGGCCCTTGATTACTTCAAAAAATCTTGTGGATGTTCTTGAGGCCAAAGTTAATATCCGATTGACTTTAAATTTATACACATTGTTTAAGGTCATGAGACAAAAAAGCCTATTGATTTTCAGCGATTTCTGATAATTACTGCCAGAGTTATGGCCCTTGATCACATCAAAAAATCCTGTGGACATTCTAGAGGCCAAAGTTAATACCCTATTGACTTGAAATACACACACACTGTTTAAGGTCATGAGACGAAGAAGCCTATTGATTTTCAGCAATTTCAAATAATTACTTCCAGAGTTGTCTCCCTTGATCACTTCAAAAAAAACCTTGTGATGCTAGAGAGGCCAAACTTATCATCCAATTGACTTCAGATTGATACACAGAGTTTAAGGTGTTGAAACGAACAAGTATTTTGATTTTCAATGAATTTTGATAACTGAACTGCTAAATCCATGATATTAAATGTTTCCTATACTAATTGATAGCGTGGGGCAAAACTTATATAAAAAGCAAACAAATTCTAATGATTTTCAGATAATTACATAATGAGTTGTTACTCTTAATCAGATTTTAGTGTATTACAAATGTTTCATTACCAAAAAAAGTAAAAATATGCGACAACCCTTGTTTACTGCACGGACGATTTAGCTGCTGTGGGCGTATGTTTCATTGCCTGGCAACCTATCTTTATACGCCACATCAAAACGTGCTTGTATATTGTTTTCGCTGCTCTTGTGGCAAAATTTAATATCCGATTGACTTTAAATTTATACACAGGGTTTAAGGTCATAAGATAAAGAAGCATATTGATTTTCAACGATTTACAATAATTACCGTCAGAATTATGGTCCTTGTTCTTTTTGAAAAATCTTGTAGAAGCTCTAGAGGCTAAAATTAATATAAATTTATACAGAATGTTTAAGGTCATGTGACAAATGTTCTAAATTGTAATGCTTTCTGATAATTACATGTACTTAATGGGTTGTTGCACGTAAGTTTCATTGCCTGGCAACCTATCTTTTTCAAAGTGGATAAAACTGTCTTTCATTTGTTGTTGTGCCTGTCCGTGATCTGTGATGCCTGTCATATTAAAATGTGATATTCAAATATAAACATTTTACTTAATAAACTGAAACCTTTTATTTTATGAAAATAAAGATTTTTTTTTTTCGATTTTATTTTTGTAGGATCTAATAAAACGCCATCAAGATTTTAGTCTCTTTCATAACTCTGATTGTGATTCATTAAATCCTAAAACAAGTAGGTATCTATTTTTGAAATTAAATTTTGCATATGATTTATCGGTTACACACAATAGAAAAAATGTTTTGTGCAGTTATGATCTAAAGTCTATCAATGATTATTTATTGAAACTGTTTGCCACTTTCAAATTTGTTTCTATCTTTCTTCAGCAAAAGAACTTGTAAAGTGTTATGAGAAAAGTGAACAGTTAAAACAGAAATTAGCTGCTACCAATTCTGTAAAGGTAATGCAATGTTACATCAATTAGCCACAATATCATTATTTTACTGCTTTATATGCGATCAACTGTTTTCAATAGTTCAATGATTTTTAATGCGGAATTAGTTAAAGGCTATGTTTTTCAATAACACTGTGCATAGATATATTATGTGCATGATAATGATGCAATATAACTTTTTTAAATTACAGTGTTGATGACTTTAAAATTTAAATCCATGAAATAATGAAGCAATCTTTGATATTTACGGGTGCTTTATTATCTGAATTGCAATGAAGTGATGTGGAATTAAGCCCTGTCACAGTTCTGCCTCTTGCAGCATCCATACTTGGCTGCTGTGGCAATAGGTTCCATTGCCTAGTAACTCATCTTTTTATTATTTTAGGGTTTGAATATTGATAAAAATGCAGATGCCACCCAAATTAGAAAAGCACAGAAAACATATGGTGAGTGAAATGTGTGGTTTATCATTATATCAATACATTATGTTTAAAGTTTAAAGATATACTCCTTTCGGCCCTCTAAGCTTATTTTTATACGCCCACATTTTCATGTGGACGTATTATGTCGTCGCCCCTGTCCGTCCGGACGTCCGTCCGTCCGTCCACAATTTGTTTGTGGACTCTCTACAGGTCACAATTCTTATCCGATTTTGACGAAACTTGAAATATAGGTTTATCCCCAAAGGATCTCGGCTGCTTTCGATATTGGCATGTATCGGATCAAAACTTCATGGATTATGGCCTCTGATTGTACGAAAAATCACGTTTTTAGCTTGTGGACCCTATAGAGGTCACAATTTTGAACCAATTTTGATGAAACTTGACATGCATGTTTGTAACCCAAAGATCTTGGTTCCTTTCGATATTTGCGCCTATCGGAATGTAATTTCCTGAATTATGGCCCCTGATTGTCCGAAAAATCACCCTTTTTAGCTTGTGGTCCCTCTAGAGGTCACAATTATTATTCGATTTAAAAAACCGTTTGATTATATCACCGTTACACCCTAAGGAAGGTTGAGTTCGAATTTCGGGAAAATCGGACGAAAATTGCCATACAAAATGGCCGCCGTTTGTACGCGAATACTGTTAAAAAATGGTATATCAAGGTTGTGGACCCTGTGGAGGTCACAATTTTGATTCGATTTTGATGAAACTTGAAATTCATGGTTATAACCCAAAGATCTTGCTTCCTTTCGATATTTGCGCATATCGGATCGTAACTTCCTGAATTATGGCCCCTGATTATACGCAAAATCGCCTTTTTTTTAGCTTGGAGGTCACAATTATTATTCGATTTAAAAAAACGTTTGATTATATTACCGTTACACCGTAAGGAAGGTTGAGTTCGAATTTCGGGAAAATCAGACCAAAATTGCCATACAAAATGGCCGCCGTTTGTACGCGAATACTGTTAAAAAATGGTATATCATGGTTGTGGACCCTGTATAGGTCACAATTTTAATTCGATTTTGATGAGGAAGGTTGAGTTCTAATTTCGTGAAAATCGTACCAAAATTGCCGGACGAAATGGTCGCCGTTTGTACGCGAATAGTGTAAAAATATGGTATATCATGGTTGTGGACTCTCTACAGGTCACAATTCTTATCTGATTTTGATGAAAAGTCACATTTCTAGGTTGTGTACCGTCACACCATAATCATTGTCGGTTTCGAATTTCATTAATATCAGACTGGAACTGACCAACTAAATGGCTGCTCCCAATACAGTATGAAATACAGGACTTAAAGATGTAGGAAAAATCACTTTCGGTATTGCTTGTTCTCTGTCCATCTCTCGAAAATGTGGGCGTATCCTGCCTGGCAGTGCCAGCCTATCTTTATCTAAAATGTTAATAATTGTATTTTGCATGTAAATAATAAAATGATCATCCCAAATTGCCTAATTAGTAACAATAGGCCCTCAATGAATTAAATTAATAGATTCTTACTGATGTTGATGTCTGAGACTGAGTGCTTGCCATAACTCACACATAGTCATCTTGCATACAATTTTATGGTTGTGAAAAGAACCCCTTCATTGATGTATATTAAAGATATGAAGAGTTGGATATCAAGTTCATATTGCTAGTAGTTTTTGTATGTTTCTAATGTATGTTCTCTAAGATGCAGAACTGCGGAAGAATGATTAATTTTCTAGTGTATTTTACTGCATAAACATTGTGGTTACTGCTACATTTTTTTAAAAAAAATATTGTAATTATTATTTTGATTTTGCAACTGCCAGCCTTAAGAAACGAATTTAACATTTTAATAATCTTTTTAATCTTAAATACATTTACTCTATCTTTTAGTCAAAAAGCATAAAAATCAATTCACTGATTTGATTGAACAAACCAAGAAAAGGATGACAGAATCGAAAAAACATGAGAAGAAAGTAGAGAGAAACAATCTGCCTGTTGTCAGTGTGTCATGTAATGAAAATAAACCTACTATTGTAACAGGGAGCAGTATCAATAATGTTGAATGTTTGCTTCCCACTCCAGTCTCACAATTAGAAAATGGTGTTCAATCCACTGCAATTGATCCAGATTTAAATCCAAATTTCCTTCAAGATATCCAAACTAAAGGTATTTTAACCCGGCAGATTTCAACATCAAGCCATGGATCATTTGATTTATTTCCGGACAATGACATAGATTCACCTTACTCAGACAAAAAAAAATATTCTGATGAAAACAGATTAAAAAATGTTGATGATAAACATGAAAGTGGTTGTAAATCACTGTGTAGGAAATCATTGTTTAGCCATCAGGCTTCAGGTAAAGTGACGTCTCTTGCATCGCCAAGGAAAAATGCATATAGAATTGATCATTATTTTTCACCATCGCCAGAAAAGATAAGTTTTAAAATGTCCCCGGTTAAAGGCTATTATGTTGATGATAGTGAATCTGAAAATGGTGATATCAGCTCTGTAAGAAATATTAGTCAAATTATTGGTAAGTTAATGTATATTTTTTTTAAATGTATATATTGTTTTCTCTCTAGTAGTCTCTATGGCTGGCTTCTTTCAAACGTCTTGACTTCATTATCAAATGTGATTTGCAATGAGTATTGGTGAAGGCAAGATCTGGTTACGGATGTGGGTCCTCCTGCCAAAAAATTGAAATATCAAGGTGTCAGTGGTGCATATCTGCACCCAAGTCAAGGCACCCCCCTTCCATCCACCACTGCCAGTGAGGGATACCTTTAGGCAATATACATTCACTCTGTATTTACTTGGTAATATTCAATGATTGTATTTTATAGATAATTCTCTATGTACAACAGATGAACATGTATCAGATTTATGGCCAGCTCTAACACAGAAATCTGAATCAACCAACAATACAACAGAGAATATAGATACATTAGATAATAGTGATGCAACTTCTGATATTATTCCTGTTAAAATTATGGAGGTCGGTTTATATCTAAATTTTGGGAAAAAGTACATTATTCTACAGAACTATACTCTATACTGTCTGAAAGGTATTTTGGGGGAATACTTAATGAATAATTAATTGTCAACAAGAGAGAGAGAGAGAAATAGGAATTAACGTCCACTCAACACAAACTAGGTCATTTCGGGACTAACATGGTTTTTAATTTTATTTCAATAATTCGCTTGCGCGTAGGGGTCTTTAGCAGTGGAAGGAAACGGAGTGCCCCGTTGGAAACTCACGAGGTTGAGAAGGCGCCCCTATCTCCATGCCACATACACTCACACCAGGGCTCAAAACCACAGCCGCAAGCCAGAGGTGACCCGTCAGCTAGAGGTCGAAGTGCGGCACTCTAGACCACTAGGCCATCCCAACCCCCCAATTGTCAACAAGGAAAATAGACAAATATGAGACTTTTTTGTTATTCAATCAATTTAAAGGTGTTGCTGGTTTGTTTATATTGTTTGGAAAGGATATTGAATGGTACAAAATTTTCAGTTCATCATGCCTTTGTCATCACTGAATTGAACCATTTAGAGTCTGATATTCCTTTAGTCTTAGAGTTTCAACTTTTAGTTTGCAAGAGTTTCAATATCATACAAATTGGTGGCTTAAGAGACTGTTAAAGGGAAATTGAAACACCCTCTATTAACAATTCAAATGTTATTTCATTTATGTGAATGTTAAAGTAATATTTCAGCCCCCATCACTAGATGTTATAAGGAGACCAACTAGATCTTCTCTACAAAAAGGAAAGTAAGTATATTTTGGTACATATTAACCAATGTTAGCCAACCTATGTTCGACCAGGATCATAATTGTTTAAGCATCCTTAAAGATACATTGTGACAAAGTATTTATTTCCAATAAAAGTATGTCAAATTTGGTATATTATTATATGGAAAGTATAGACGCCCAATCTTACTAGAAAGATACTGGATTATATGAAAGACACCCATGGGGTAAGCACTGTGCAAAACTGTCAGTGTATCACTAACTGGAAGCATAACGGCATATTGTATGCTAGCTTGAAAGAGGGAGTGGTTGTTATTTCTTGATCAAATGTAAGGCGGTTTGGGGAATTAAACTTGGAATAAGAAGTTGACAGAAAGTAATTCAAGAATTTACTTACGCCTCAATATGTATGGTACATGGTAGGTAATGGCAAATACATTCTGAAGAAAAGACCCTCCCTCAATCAAGTTAGGTGACAAACAGGGCTTCTAAAAACATTTTTTTTATTGCTTGGGTATCTCCCAGGGAATACAAAGTTTTGAGAGGGATTTGAAGCAAATATTCGGTAGATTAATTAGTTTGAATATTTTTTTTGTTCAGATATATCATCAAATCACCCATGTTGTACCGGGGAAAGTATCTTTAAATCCGAATATGAAATCTGCAATAAATATAATAGGCATAACTACTGTTTCTTCAATTGAAGATAACTTTTTGTCTTTCCAAACATATGAATGGTGTAATTTTATAAACCAAATATGCTTGAAAATGGTTGGAAAAATTACACATTCTGATAAATATATTGTTGTCAGACAAAAATTGGGTTTAGGTAATATTCCTTGTTCTTTATATAGATCTAATTGATCTTGAATATTATTTACCAGAATAGGAAAATTAAATGTCAGATTTAATTGTATGAAATCATGTTATATTTATATAAAACCTGTGTAATTCTATGACTTGAATTTTATATGATTTTTTAGAGAAGAGGTTGTTAGAAGAAGTGGTAGAAGAAAAAGACAAGATGAAGACCACGAAGAAACTAGACCAACAAAAAGACAAAAAAAATAAATTAAAAAATCGTCCAGTGAATCTAGCACAGATACTGAGTAACTCTAAACAAATTGCAATAAAGGGAATAAAAACTGATGTTGACAGATATGGTGTAAAGGCAGGGGTTCCAGAACGGGGAGAGGGCTAGCGTACCAAAAGATAGGTGTGGGGGGTCTCTCTCTTCCCCCCGGCCTCTAGTAAATTGTGAAATTTGTCAATTCCGAGCTGAGAACACTGTTTATACTGTAAAATATAACTATAAATATCCAGATTCATTAGCAATATTAAACTTTAAACTGTTTAAAACCAAGTTTTAATAAGAGTAAATGTGGATTACGTAGCCATATTTAATCTTGGAGTGGCATTTGGCGATTGGGAAGCACATTAACAGAAAACACTTTTTTGGGGAAACAATCACTAGTTTTATTCTTAAAGCACCCCGTTTCGACAATCATCCTGTTTAACTTGGGGTTAATATAGAAGAGGATATTCTGGTTCTGGTTTTCAAAAGTGAAATAGAATTGTATGCCTTGAGAGATTTTGTGAATAAGTAATTTGCTCATTGTATTACTGTGTCTGTTCTTGATTTATGCTTGCATTGATTATGGCATTACAATTTGTTTATTATTGAAATATTTTGTTTCCATTTCTCTGGAACTATTTATTACAGTAACTATTTGTACAGATAAGTTAACTACTACACTGCCCTCTGCAAAATGTGTTCATAATGGAAATATTTAGTTTTCCATATTTTCTCAGTGTATATTTAATTGTATATATATTTAATGATAATTATAACACAAGTATAAGTTTGTTAATACATGTATATAGTTCTATTTTAAAAATATCACTGTTGAAACTGTCATGATTGAGAAAATGGAAAGAATTCCTCCAGGACCTTAAATATTTTGGGGGTTTCAGTTGACATCTTCTCTGGTTATACATAATTGTATTATTCGTTTTGTCTACAGGCTTCATTTTATCTGATTTCAACATATAATTGAAACAAAATGTCTTTTGTCTACACCTCAATCACTGTATATGATTAGTGTCTTCAGGGGTTGTATTCTTAACAAAATTCTGAAAATATTACTAGCTGCTTGTGTAATCTTTATTCGACAAAATAGTAGCTTATTAAGAGACAAAATTTTCTTCAGATGAAAATCAGTTGGGTGTTTTTAAAGAAATAAATGTTATTGAACTAATATAAATTATATTTTTATGAATTGGGGTATACATGTTGTTGTTTTTATTTTTATATAATTAGTTTGTATTTATAGTTATAATATTATTAATAAAGATGGGTAAATACTCTAGTTGTCTGTAAAACATTAACTTTTTGTTCTCGAATTCTTTGAAATATTTGGCAGCCATGGTGGCCCAGTGAATAAGACGTTGGCTGACTAACCTGGGGGTTCCTAAAGTTCATCGATATTTTCTGGTGTGGTTTGGATTGGACAAAAATCAACCAGGTATAAGAGTAGGTCGGTATTACTATTAGCCTAGAAAGTTCGTGGGATTTATACGCCCACATTTTTATGTGGACGTATTTTGTCGTCGGCCCTGTCCGCCTGGTGGGATCATGTGTGTAAGACGTAGGCTCGCTAGCCTGGACGTAGGGTGTTCGATCCAGATTTTTCGGCATGGTTTCCCCTTGACAGTGATGCAGGACGGAGGCCCTGACAAGGACAGCTTTCTAGTCATTCGGATGGGACAAAAAACGAGGCCCCGTGTACACATTGGCGTGCACTAAAAAAAATCCCTTGATTGTAAAGTAGGCCGTAGCTCCGCTGCCCGGGCAAAATTTCCCCCATAGCACATAGTATGGTGTATGCCCGTCTTCATTAGCCCAGGTTAGGAGCAGTCCGAGCAGAACAGTAGGACGTTAAACCCCATTTCATTTCTGTCCGCCCGGACGTCCACAATTTGTTTGTGGACACTCTAAAGGTCACAATTTTTATACGCCCACATTTTCATGTGGACGTATTATGTCGTCGCCCCTGTCCGTCCGTCCACAATTTGTTTGTGGACTCTCTACGGGTCACAATTCTTATCCGATTTTGACGAAACTTGAAATATAGGTTTATCCCCAAAAGATCTCGGTTCCTTTCGATATTGGCATGTATCGGATCAAAACTTCATGGATTATGGCCCCTGATTGTACGAAAAATCACGTTTTTAGCTTGTGGACCCTATAGAGGTCACAATTTTGAACCGATTTTGATGAAACTTGACATGCATGTTTGTAACCCAAAGATCTTGGTTCCTTTCGATATTTGCGGCTATCGGAATGTAATTTCCTGAATTATGGCCCCTGATTGTCCGGAAAATCACCCTTTTTAGCTTGTGGTCCCTCTGGAGGTCACAATTATTATTCGATTTAAAAAACCGTTTGATTATATCACCGTTACACCCTAAGGAAGGTTGAGTTCGAATTTCGGGAAAATCGGACGAAAATTGCCATACAAAATGGCCGCCGTTTGTACGCGAATACTGTTAAAAAATGGTATATCAAGGTTGTGGACCCTGTGGAGGTCACAATTTTGATTCAATTTTGATGAAACTTGAACTTCATGGTTATAACCCAAAGATCTTGCTTCCTTTCGATATTTGCGCATATCGGATCGTAACTTCCTGAATTATGGCCCCTGATTATACGCAAAATCGCCTTTTTTTTTAGCTTGGAGGTCACAATTATTATTCGATTTAAAAAACCGTTTGATTATATCACCGTTACACCCTAAGTAAGGATGAGTTCGAATTTCGGGAAAATCGGACGAAAATTGCCATACAAAATGGCCGCCGTTTGTACGTAAATACTGTTAAAAAATGGTATATCAAGGTTGTGGACCCTGTGGAGGTCACAATTTTGATTTGATTTTGATGAAACTTGAAATTCATGGTTATAACCCAAAGATCTTGCTTCCTTTCGATATTTGCGCATATCGGATCGTAACTTCCTGAATTATGGCCCCTGATTATACGCAAAATCGCCTTTTTTTTAGCTTGGAGGTCACATTTATTATCCGATTTAAAAAAACGTTTGATTATATTACCGTTACACCGTTAGGAAGGTTGAGTTCGAATTTCGGGAAAATCAGACCAAAATTGTCATACAAAATGGCCACCGTTTGTACGCGAATACTGTTAAAAAATGGTATATCAAGGTTGTGGACCCTGTAAAGGTCACAATTTTAATTCGATTTTGATGAAACTTGAAATTCAAGGTTATAACCCAAAGATCTTGGTTCTTTTCGATATTTGCGCATATCGGATCGTAACTTTCTGAATTATGGCCCCTGGTTATACGCAAAATCCCCCTTTCTTTAGCTTGTGGTCCCTCTGGAGGTCACAATTATTATCCAATTTATAAAAACGTTTGATTATATCACCGTTACACTGTAAGGAAGGTTGAGTTTGAATTTCGGGAAAATCGGACAATTGACAGACAAAATGGCCGCCGTTTGTACGCGAATACTGTTAAAAAAATGATATATCATGGTTGTGGACCCTGTATAGGTCACAATTTTAATTCGATTTTGATGAGGAAGGTTGAGTTCTAATTTCGTGAAAATCGTACCAAAATTGCCGGACGAAATGGTCGCCGTTTGTACGCGAATAGTGTAAAATTATGGTATATCATGGTTGTGGACTCTCTACAGGTCACAATTCTTATCCGATTTTGATGAAAAGTCAAATTTCTAGGTTGTGTACCGTCACACCATAATCATTGTCGGTTTCGAATTTCATTAATATCAGACTGGAACTGACCAACTAAATGGCTGCTCCCAATACAGTATGAAATACAGGACTTAAAGATGTAGGAAAAATCACTTTCGGTATTGCTTGTTCTCTGTCCATCTCTCGAAAATGTGGGCGTATCCTGCCTGGCAGTGCCAGCCTATCTTTATCTGATTTTGGAATATAGGTTTATCTCCAAAAGATCTCAGTTCCTTTCGATATTGTTATGCATGAGATCGTAACTTCATAGTACAGGTCATTTTTTATCCCGTTTTGATTAAACGTGAAATATATGTGAAGTTACCTATGGATCTTGGTTCCTTTCGTATTCCGCGCATATCGGACCGTAACGAAAAATCAGGTTTTTAGCTCTTTGCACCGCTTGGTCGCATTGTTATATCCGATTTAAAAAAAAAATTAAAGATATCACCGATACACCATTATGTTAAATATATAAGTTCAAACATCGTGGAAAACGGGCCAAAACTGTCTGACACAATTACCGCTCTATGTTCGCAAATGGTGTTGGAGTACGTAATATCAATGTTGTGGACCGGCTAGGTCACCATTTTCATCTAAATTTATCTAACTTTGAACATGTGTTTATATCCCAAAGATCATGGCTCCTTTGTGTATTCGCTCACAACGGACCAAAACTTCCTATTGTCCCCGATTGTACCAAAATCGCGATTTTAATTAGCCCTGTATAGGTCACAATTTTTATCCGATTTTATAAAAATCGTTTAAATACATCATTGTAACACCGTATTGATGACTGAATTCGAATTTCGTAAAAATCGGGTCGTAACTTCCCGTCAAAAATTGCCACACGCAGATTATTCAAAAGTGTGTAATACTATGGTCGTGGACCTGCTACAGGTCACAATGTTTGTCCAAAAACTGAAATAACACCTCAAAGATATCAGTTACTTTGAATATATACATATATCAAAGCCTAACTTCTTGGATAATGGCCCCTAGTTAAACACAAAATTACATTTTTAGCCGTTGGATCCTCCAGGGAACACAATTTTTATTAGATTTCATAACTGTCCAACAAAATGACCGCTCCTTGTACGCAAATTGTGTACAAGTACATGTTATGCAAAGGCTGTTGTTGTTGTTGAAACTTTATACCCCAAAGATAATAATATGTCCCCTTCGATATTAACGCATTTCAGACCATAACTTATTGGATTATGACCCGCTCCCTGTACGCAACTCTATAGATGAAACTTAAAATATATCTTTATACACATCCGTCCCTTTCGATATCCTCACATTTCAGACCGTAACTCATTGGACTATGACCCACTCCAAGTATGTAATACGTAGGTTGTGGACGAGAAATCACGATCTTCTTTAGCTTGTAATCCATCCATCTCTTGCAAAATGTGGCTATATCTTGTCTGGAAACCACTGGTCTCCCTTTGCAGGGTGGAGTGACTGACAATGGTTAGCAGCTCGCCGCTGGGGTGGAACAAAAACCGAGGTTCCTTAGTTGAAATTCGCCTTTATTTTAGCAAAGTTTCACCACCAGTATGGCTTATTCGAGTCATTCCAGTGTTCATTCTCAGTCTGGAATGACGAACATTACCAAGCAAACAGTGTTGAACACACAATTTACTCTGTTTATCTGTCCATCCTCTCCAGAAATCTGTTCAACGCTGATTACATGGTCCTAAAACCTTAGAATGGAAAGTCTGTGAGGTTTAACCCTTGGGCTACATCTATACCATTTGGAGACCAAGCCAGGAGCATGGGTACCTAAAACGGGAAAGATTGCGGAGACGAGATCCCCCCATCATCCCCTACAAAAAACAAATCAACCTAGTCATATTTTGATGTTATTTATTATAATATACACCTCTATAAGTACATATATTTATGTACATATTTAAGCACTAACAATGATGCACAAATTTAACAATGTCTATATATACAAAACATTTACAAATTACATTAGATTATGGTCTTATTCAAGTCTTTATAATACATCTCTAGGGTTCGGGTAAATAAAGCGTTTGTTTAGATCAATATAAAAAGTCAATGAAGCTGATTTTGAATTCCACTGTCGACATTTTAAGCTCAACACATCGACATCAGTTTAACGAATTCGTCCCTTTTTTTAATCCTAAATCAAACTCCTTTAGCATTATTCCTCACTGAAACAATTTGTCTTAGGATTCCAATTCATAAAACTCAAAATTTCTTTTTATACAGCCAAAACCTTAAACTCCTAAACCATGTTGATAATAATTTGAATACATCTGCTGTGTGTAGTAAGGATTTGTCTGTGGGTAATAGGAATAATTATCATACATATCATAAGCACTGCCGTTACCATAGCTACAAGACTGGTATCCAGGTGTTACCGTGGAGGGATATGACGCATCATTCAGCAACTGGGACATCGAGAGTGGATTGGTAGAAGATGTATTGTAGGTTGGTGATGGTGTCATCGAGGAATAGCTGAAGTTCGTCGGTGATGTATCAGAGGTCATTGCACTGGAGTTGAAGGTCGTTGGTGAGGAAAGTGGGGTTACAGAACTTGAGTTGTAGGTCGTTGGCGAGGAAAGAGGGTTCGCAGAATTTAAGTTGTAGATCGATGGTGAAGTTGCAGATGCCATTGAATTCAAGTTGAAAGTCGTCGTCGGAGAAGTGCGTGGCAAAGAATTCAAGTTGAAGGTTGTTGATGGAGGAGCGGTTGCCACAGAATTGAATACAGGGTTGTAGTTTGAAGCTGTCATCGGTATGTAATGAAGACTGAAAATGGAAACAAATTAAGTTGTTAAATAAATAATTCAAATAACAATATTAACGGACTCAGTCAGTTATTAACCCTGGTCCTTCTGCATAGGATCCCTGTTTTCATGCGATACCCATTTAAAAACGGTTACCCCCGGGACAATCTATGTGTGTTTATTACCAATATAAATCTTCTGGTTGCTTATTATGGGTCTATTTAAAACTGTAGTCCTACTCGCAAAATTGCCAGGGCAAATAAATACCGAACCCTATTATGGTACTAGTAGGGAGCCAAGTCGGGACGCTGGTACTAAAAGAATCAAACGAATCCTCTCAGATGGTAATTAAAATGACGTTTTAAGTCAGTGTTGACCATAGAGTACTTACTTAGATCTGGGTTTTTCTTGGGTTAAGTTTGCACTGTTTGTTGTCTCTTCTACGGGGGAAAGCACGTGACGATTCTCTGGTGATGACTGACCAGGTGTAACAGGTAAACCAACGGAATTTTGGTGGGAATCTTGGTTAAAAATCTGTTTTCTCATCCAGGCCATGTGGACTCCTTTCGACTGGCGTTTAAATTTGGAACGACGATTCTGAAACCAGATCTGAAAGAAAACAAACATTTAGATATATCCTAAGTAATATAATGATTTCTTGCTTACAGTGTATGAGGTGGGATTACACGTCCTTCGTTTCTGCTCCACTCGGGCTAATAAAGGTGGACATACGCCATGCAGTATGTCATGAAAGATAGTTTGTCATGGGTGCTTCATCCGCATGCCTCCTCCGAACGACTATAGTAGGCGATGTTCATTGCCATGAAAAGAATAAAGTTATGTGACCAATTTTAACAATAGACTCCATGATGAGCATTGTTTAAAGAAAAAAACACATTGTTATTGATTTATGAGTAGAATAGTACGTCCTTCAGAATAATAATTATGTGAAAATTAGACTACATGCAGCCTATGCCAGTTTCCAAATTTTAAAGTATGAAAAACTTACCGATATTCTTTCAATGCTAACACCAAGAGATTTGCCCAAATCTTCAATTGCGTAGGAATCTGGATATTGTGTTGTAAAAAATATATTCTCCATAGCTTGTAACTAAAATACATAAAAAAAAAAATATTTTACGAAAGTTTTCATTTTTCCCTAAAATTAGTTTTGAAATATAAATTGTGTTATGTGGATGTATAATGTTATTGTCGAAACACTAAATAATACCTGACCACGCTCATAGAACACTTGGAAAGCTTTTTGCGTTTTCTTTCTTCGATAATAAAAACCAGAGAGTTGCAAAATGGATGAAATTGTGGATGTCATAAGAAAAGTACCTGTGCAGCTGTATATTTAGTTCTACTTCTAGGTTGTATGCCACCTCGTTTCTTTGTATTTTTTTCCTCTGGGCTTGTCTTGACCTTCATCTTTGTAATCTCTGAAAAAGAAAGTATAATTATATATTACAGTCGCTCAGTGGATATTTTTCAACTTAGTTTTGAAATGTATTCCCTTGTTAAAGTAGCATTAATGTTATTAAATATAAAATAATAATAATATGGAAGTTATCTTGTTATAAACACGTATACTATATTATGGTCATCTACAAATTCATTGAACATTTGGAAGATTTCGTAACCAAAATAACGTTTGTTTACAGTAAAAGATGTTATCGAGAGATATTATCAGTACCGGAGTTTAAATTGTGGGAATGTACATCATCAATTAGTAGCATTAAATGCTGATCAATGTAGACATGGTAACATGTTCTTCTCACTTTGAAATGAATCAAATATTTACTACTTAATAGTTGCGCATATTGTTTCTCAAATACTGTACTTACCAATTTAACTATTTTCGTAGATAAAAATTTATAAAGTTAGAGGCAGTAGACTTAAGAAGATGTGCATAAGACTTGGAAATTCGTAATGCTGCAACTATATTTTGTAATTTGGTATATATAGGTAGCAAATAATAGAGGCCATTGATTTCATAAATTCCAACAGAAGCCCTGTCCAATTATTTCGGTCAAATGCACATCAATCACGGCGAATCTCTCTTTCATCGGCTAAAAACGGTACCGGTTAAAGTCGGCGGATTCAAGACCAATCACACGGCTGCTCCCTTTGATTGGCTCTAAACCTCGAACGGCGGGAAAGTTCAAAACCAATCAAAGATGTTGTTAGAGGATGGTTTCTTTTGTTTTCTTAACGTACCACGTGGCCCTAGAATTTTGAATGCAGTCTCTTAATCCATGATTTGCATCGTGGAATACCTCTGTTTTCAAAAATTAGCAAATGGATCAAACAAAGAAATATATTTCTCAGATATGCCTATTGCAGGTTTTTATTTTGGCTTCAAATATTATATGAATTTTTTAGCAAATGGATCAAACAAAGAAATATTTTTCTCAGATATGCCTATTGGAGGTTTTTTATTTTGGCTTCAAATAATATTATACGAATTTTTTAGACGTTTATTCAACTCTCTAGAACCTGGGATGACGGATATCTAAACGGAATGAAATATGAACGCCATTTAATAATTTAAATTTAAATAAAAAGAGAAGCGATGATGTGTTAATACACAATATGCCACACCTTGTCAAAACTTCAAACAGCGATATCTTCGCTCAGAATAAAGTAATTTTGAATGAAGTTTTCAATGTATTAAATTTTTATTATCTATTATAGCACGAACAGTTAGCCCTTTACTCTTATTTAATGCCTCTTTAATTGTGTTATAGTATATTTTTTTTTAACAATATAAACTTAATTTTACTGTGCAAACCTCTTGAACAAACTTCACCTATAATTGTTCAACCTTTAAACGCAAACTTAAAACTGAATTTCTTATAAAATCTTTTTTAAAGTTATAATCCTTTTATTGTCGTTAAATACTTTTAATTATTGTTTTATTTTATTTAATGTAAACTTAAAACTGGGCTTTTTATAAGATCTTTTTAACGTGATAAATTATACTTTTTTTATATGTCACATTGAATCTAACTTATTATCAGGCAATTTTAGCTTGAATAATTATTAGTAAGATACACATTTATTTAAAAACTATGTAGAATTACTTTTTACTTTTGTCCATACCAAATAAAAAACACGGATTTTTTTTTTTTTTTTTTTTTTTGGCACGGAAACTATATTATTACATCATTAAGGTCAAAATATCCAAATATTTTGATATAAAAAATAGCTAAAGGAGCAAAAAGAAAGACAGTATTTTTCAGTCGGGATAACTGTTGTTTGTATAAGGATAATTGAAAGTTTTCGCAACAATATTTAACAAACAAAGGGTTTGGTTAGAGTAATAAATTACTCTAAAAACACTTTCATCATCGCAACTCCGTCAACTGAAAGTCGGTAAAACAGTAGATTACACCAATCAGTTGATAGCTGATCAATGGCTTCTGGTATCATAACCCTTTCTTCGCCGACAAGATGTTAGATATGACCTGCAAAAATTATAAATTACTTCGTCTCTTTTCAAACAAGCTCTTCCATAAAATTCATAAGATTCCATAAAATTCATAAGATTCCATAAAATTCATAAGATTCCATAAAATTCATAAGATTCCATAAAATTCATAAGATTCCATAATTTGAAATTCGATAAAGATTCGAAAATGTCGCCAGAAATAAACATCTAAATATCTTTCATTGTGGGATGTGGTATTCCGACTCAGTTATACTAAAATCCGTTTAAATAATTTATTTTTATACAAAGAATCATATTTTTCGATTAAAGAAAGATTAATGTTGAAGTTTTTTTTCCTGCTAAATAATATACTTCTATGTATAAAAGGTGCTAAAATAATTGAACATAAGTTGTAAAAATCTAAGTAAGTTTCCCATTAGGTAAATGGTGATAATGAAAAGCGAGTATTTTGATAACAATATAACAGTAAAACAATAAAAACAATCACAGGTTGATACAACAATATTTAAAACAAACAAACAACATAACACCAAAGGGAAAAGGTAGAAGAAAAGTTTGATGAAACCACTCCACTCACGATACTAGCCGTATGGTCGGCTTCAATCTGTTATTTTCCTTTTGATCATTTACCTGGTCCTACCTACTTTGTTTTCTTAACAAATTATATTGAAGTCCCCCTACAGAGGTCCCAATTTTCACCGTAGAAGCTAATAGACAAATTTTGTGACGTATACAAAATGTATATAAGTCCATAATTCCGGGTCAATTTCATCATTTCAATTTATTCTACATTTCAACGTGTGTCTACTTTTGCAATGTTAGGCTTATAATACAGATATTTGAAATTATCTATAAGGTAAGTCTAATTCAAGTCTTCTGTAAATTTCCGATACAGATCTCTATTATGTGTTATATTTATATATTTAAAAGGGTCTTAAAAAGTTTGCATCCATGCACAAAAATAAGGAACGAAAGGTGGCAAATTTGTGTATAATAGTCTTCTAAATGTTATAGGCCTATACTGTCTCTTCTAACAAAAGAAATCAGTGTAAATTTTGATACCACCTGACATAATTTAACATCAAATTTAAACTTATTTTTTTATATTTTATTTGTTATTGTTTGTAAAGAATCATGAAGGTTAAAACTACAACAAGTCCTGATGATAAACAGAAGAAACGAGGTGGAATACAACCCAGAAATAGAACCAAATATTCAGCTTCACAGGTAACTGCATTGTAAAAGTTCTTTGCAATTTCTTTATAAAGTTCACTAAACAAAAATATATCCAAATGCGACCCATTGCCTGAACCACTTAACATAGATCTTTTATAGAAGAATTGAATAAATAATTGATGGTACATTAATTTCCATTTTGTAAAATATCGTGAAACAATAAGAAAACGTGTGTGTTGGCGTCTTAGTTGATACAGTGATTATATTCAGATCCTTGTCTTTACAGCTTCATGCCTTAGAGACTTTATTCCTGGTATCCCAGTATCCAGATTCTACAACTGTCGAAGAACTCGGAACATCTCTCGGTGTCAGCATTGAAAGAATATCGGTAAGTTTCAATAATCATTGATTATAAATGGTTTATTTAAAGTTGGATAACCATAATTTAAAAATTCAATTGATAAAATCATTTGGTCTCGATTTTAATCGGTAACAGGGAATATTTGCAAACAGCGACAGTTTTACATTTTTTATAAGGAATTTCACGTTGTGTCTAAATGTTATTTGGGTTTGGTAATGCAGTTTGTTCATTATAATATCTTTTCGTATTGAACTTATTTTATAAGATCAGAGAATATGTTGCTTCACTTGTATACATATTATGTCCTTTGTCTGTAAACATACTCTGCTAGAGATATTTCCCATATCTCAACTATTTCTTAAACCACTTTCTAATTGCTTTACAGATCTGGTTTCAAAACAGACGTTCCAAATTTAAACGTCAGTCAAAAGATGTTCACATGGCCTGGATGCGAAAACAGATTTTTAATCAAGATTCCCGCCATACTCCAGTTGGTATGCCAGTTGTTCCACCTAGTCAATCCTCACAAGCAGAGAATCGTCACGTGCTCTCTCCACCAGAAGAAGCACCGAAAAAGGAAAATGTGAATGAAAAACCTAGATCAAAGTAAGTACAATGATGAAACTTTGTTTTCCGTGTGATTTTAAAAAATAATTTCATGGACATGAAAGTAGTAAAGATATATACACCGTACTGGTTTACACATCAAGCTCACAGGGCCGTAAGCTTAGAGCGGTAAGTGTTCTCGTGGGTGCTGTAAAATTGACGAACAATTGTTTTTATGGTCGACAAATTTTCGGGGACGAAACTTTTTGCAGGGGGGTACGTGTCTGCAAGCTCATCCATGTTTGTATTATATTCTCATCTCGTGAGGAAAATCTAAGACCCAATTGAAACACTTATTCCTGCCAGTGATTCCCAGTCGTATCATGCTTATATGTTTCTGTTTTCAGTCTCCATTATATGCCGATGACTTCTGCTAGCTATGACACTGCTCACAACTACAGTGCATTGGGCTATAACCCTTCACAAACGACCTTCAACCATTCCAGTAGCCCCTCAACTTCAACTACAACCTCCTACAGCAGTTCTACCACCAACCCTCTACTCATGTCCCATTTACTCAATGATGTCAGCAGTTCTTCCATGGTACCACCGGCATACCAGTCTTGTAACTATGGTAACAGTGCTTACAATATGTATACAGGTTATCCTTACTATCAACAGATCAACCCATACTATTCTATGAACTCCCAACAGCAGATGTATTCCAGTTAATTTATCAACTTTGAACCTCACCAATTTGTATAGTTATGAAATGTACATTATATTTGTATATAGAAAGTGAATTTGTACATATGAATCTGTAAATGTGTAAAATAACATCAAACGGTGCTAAATAGTCATATATTAACCGGGTGATCTCTGCATGTGTTCATAATGGATGATATTTTCAACAAAACAAATTGATTTCACCCCATAAACACGTACTTGATGATAACTAAATGTATTAACTTCAGTCTTTCTATTTGCTACTAATGTTTATTTCAGCCATCTCATTGTTAGCGATGTTAATTAATTGTATATTTGTATGTACAGCTATGTAATATAGATTTTCATATATAAAATATATATAAATATATAAAGCTGTGTTATTCATTATTGTTACTGAAGCAATGGCATACAATGTGAAATCGTAATCCGGATGGGTATTACTTCCATCAAAAGGCTTCCAGTAGATTGTCTTCGTAATCTCAATTTTTTTTTACAATCTGATCAACAGTAAATCGTAGAAAATCAATAAAGCTAATGAAATACAGGTTCTATGTCTATGAAGAAAACAGATAAATTGTCCGACTGTCAATAAAGGTTGTCGCATATTTTTTTCTTTTGTACGTAATTGGGGGCATTTACAAGACAATTTCATACAGTTCTGTATTTTACAGAAAATTTTAAAATTTAACAGGATTTTTCGTTTTACTAATTCAATACAGATTGGGTGATAATTTGTCATTCGAACGTTCGCAAGGTTCACAAAGTAAAACAAGGGCCATACGTGATTGACAGAAATTGACAAAATTCAATAGATCTCAGTTTCACAAATCTAAATGATGCATATAAATTTCGTGCACATCGGGTGATAACTTTCAGCAATCGAGCATTTTTTTAAATGGCTGAAACTCAATATGCTTTGTGGATCCACTAATCTAAATGATCCATATCAATTTCATACATATGTCATATTTTTTAGCATTAGAGCGTTCCCGAGAGTAGGTGTAATAAGTGAAATTGGTGAAATTCAATGGACGTCTTCGTTTCAGTAATTCAAAAAATTTCATAAAGACCGGATCACAACTTTTGGCATTAGACTGTTCACAAGACTCAACAAATGAAATAAGGGCCATAACTCTAAACGCAATAAATGGAAATTGCTGCAATTCAAAACGATTCTTCTTTTTACTAATTTAAATGAAGCATATGGATTTCATACATATCGGCAGGAAACATTTGATGTTAGAGAGTTCACAAGGTGCAACAAAGTGAAACACGGGCCATAACTCTGAACTAATACAAAGAAATTATTAAAATTCCACTGAATTCTTCTTTTTACTAATCAAAATGGCCATAGGCGTACGGGGTCGATGACAGTTAGGGGGGCAGAACCCGAAATGCCCGGAAAAATTTCGGGTTTACAGAGAGCGGTGTCGGTCTTTCATGTACTCCCCCCCCCCCCCCGAAAATTTTGGAAAATTTCCAATGGTTTTGTAACCGAAATTTCAGTCTGAATTCCAACCATCCAATCAGACTGTTGCAGCTGCATTCACAAAAAAATAATCGATGCTCGAAAAATGTCGCATAAACAAGAGTGTCTCCAGACAGTAGTCAACTTAGTAGGCCTACAAATTCGTGGTATTCAATTAAAGAAAAGTAAAATTACTTTTATGAGGGCTCAATGACAGTTAGGGAAGCAAAACTAGCAATGCCCGAAAAATTTCGGGTTTACAGACAGCTGTGCCGGTTGTATGACCCCCCCCCCCCCCGGCTCGTATGCCTATGAAAATGACGCGTATAAATTTCATAACATCGTCAGATAACTGTTAATGTTAAAACGTCCACAGGGTGTAACGAAGTGAAACAAGGGTCATAATTCGTCTTCGTCTCACTAATATTTTATCAAATTTAAAACAATCTGATGAAAACTTTTGGCGTTAGAAATTGTGAAGGGACGACCCACCGACCGTAAGATGGACGAACGGAAAAGTCGTCAATATACGACAAGATGTCGACGTGGGCGTATAAAAATTGCTGTATTTTAATGATATACAGAAGCTGTCAAACAATCTAGTTTGTATCCGCAATATGCCAGTTGGTAAAAAATAAATCCTGAAAAAAAATGCGTCATATAAAGTGGCCCACACACGATCAATATAATCTTCAGCAATATTGTCATTACTTAATATTGACAATTATATTGAGCGTGTGTATGCGATATTGGAGCTCGTAATACTGATTGAAGAAATTAAAGGTCCGTAGATTTTTTATTGACGACCGTCAATTTTGAACAACTGACGTGTGTAGGCGCCATCAATAATATTGACGCAATATTTCGTTTTCACCAAGTTCTCGAAGTAGGTATGTGTGCCCAAATTTCTTCCGCTGGGATTACCACCGTTTTGACCACTCTCCACGTCTTTCCTTTTTCTTGGGACTTGGAACAACCATAGCTAATGTTAAGCAAATAGTTCCGTCCATGATGGCTGCTTGAGACAATATAACTGAACGTGTGTGGGAAAACAAAATTTGCTTCAATAAAATTGACATCAATAATATTGACAATTATACTGAGCCTGTGGGTATAAACAATATTTAAATTAATACAAGTAAAGTATTTAACTTATTTGTTTATTGGGAGAAAAATGTAATTACAAATGAAAATGATTGATGATATTCCTCATACGATCAAACTTAAAGTTCTATATAAAATCTGGCTATGTGAAAAATTTACAAATGGTCATTGATGATCGGAGCTTCATAGAAATGAAATGGGGTTGAATGTCCCACTTCTCTACACCGACTAAAACCTCAAGGAATCTTCACATACATTATATAAATGATCAGATTCTATATTAAGATGTCTCATTGAATTAATGATGCTCTCAACACACAGATATTTCACAACAGATAATATCCATTAAATAATAGTTCACGGGTAGCTTTATTGTTTTTTTCCTGCCAGGGATACTGTTAAATGAATCTGGTATTTTCAATTATTTATCATCCTCCATTTGTCTATTAGCACGTAATACAGCACCAGGACTAGGATACGGCCTTTGTTGAAATAATGGACCCGAAGCGGTGGCATCCACACCTGTTTTAGCTGATCCTCTTTGATCCAAACCACTACTCCAAGTACCCCTGAAAATACAATTAAAACAAACAAAATTTTATAACTTAGATTAAAACTATCTTTCAAGGGTATTACCATGTCTCCAGTAATTACAAATGACAGTAATTTAAATATAATTATTTATGAGTTTTAATATATTTATCACTCTGCTTAACCAGTCGAAAATGATCATTATTGAACTGAGTCAAGATATTGGTGACGAAGATATATACACTCAAGTTTTATCAGTCTCACTTAATTTGAACAAAAGTTATCGTGTCTCAAAGCATCAACCAACCAAATTGCTTATCACTTATCAAGATATTGGTGGCGAAACTATATAAACCAAGTTTTATCACTCTCACTTAATTTGAACAAAAGTTATTTTGTCAACCAACCAAATTGCTTATCACTGATTCCCCTACACAGAAAATTCTAATCCCAAACCCCATAAAGGTATTGGCCTAATAAACACATACACCAGGTTTGAACATTCTAGCTCAATTAGAACTAGAGTTATTGTGTCCCAAAAAGTGTGACGGACGGACGTACAGACAGACCTATTTTAATAGTCCCCTGTTTTTTATTCGAAAGGGGGGGGGGGCAATAATCATACTGCAGATCTAGAGTACAAACAATCATACTGCAGATCAGAGTGACCTATTTATAAAATATAAGGTTTCATTTCCACAGCCAATATTTATCCAGGAAATGTGAAGCATAAGTAACAGTTTTAACAAGAAAAATAGGTTGCCAGGCAACGAAACATACGCCCACACAGCAGCCAAATCGTCCGGGCAGTCAACAAGAGTTGTCGCATATTAAGAAATTATCAGAAAATCATTAGAATTTGTTTGGTTTTTATAATCAAACGTTTTTTTTTTAAAATCAGATAATAATTGTGACCTCCAGAGGCACAACAAGCTAAAAAGGGTGATTTTTCGTACAATCAGGGGACATAATTCAGGAAGTAATGACCCGATGGGCGCAAATATCGAAAGGAACCAAGATCTTTGGGTTATAAACATACATGTCAAGTTTCATCAAAATCGGATCAAAATTGTGACCTCTATAAGGTCCACATCCTTTATATAACATATTTTCACACTATTCGCGTACAAACGGTGGCCATTTTGTCCGTCAATTTTGGTCCGATTTTCACAAAATTCATATTCAACCTTCATAACCATGAAATGGTGATATAATCAAACGTTTTTTTAAATCGGATAACAATTTTGACCTCCAGAGGGACCACAAGCTAAAAAGGGCGATTTTTTTTGACAATCAGGGGCCATAATTCAGGAAGTTACTATCTGATGGGCGCAAATATCGAAAGGAACCAAGATCTTTGGGGTATAAACATACATGTCAAGTTTCATCAAAATTGTGACCTCTATAAGGTCCACAACCTTGATATAACATATTTTCACACTATTCGCGTACAAATGGCGGCCATTTTGTCCGTCAATTTTGGTCCGATTTTCACGAAATTCGAACTCAACCTTCATAACCATGGAACGGTGATATAATCAAACGGTTTTTAAAATCGGATAACAATTTTGACCTCCAGAGGGACCACAAGCTAAAAAGGGCGATTTTTCGGACAATCAGGGGCCATAATTCAGGAAGTTACGATCCGATTGGCGCAAATATCGAAAGGAACCAAGATCTTTGGGTTATAAACATGCTTTTCAAGTTTCATCCAAATCGGTTCAAAATTGTGACCTCTACACTGTTCACAACCTTGATATAACATATTTTCACACTATTCGCGTACAAATGGCGGCCATTTTGTCCGTCAATTTTGGTCCGATTTTCACGAAATTCGAACTCAACCTTCATAACCATGGAACGGTGATATAATCAAACGGTTGTTCAAATCGGATAACAATTTTGACCTCCAGAGGGACCACAAGCTAAAAAGGGCGATTTTTCGGACAATCAGGGGCCATAATTCAGGAAGTTACGATCCAATTGGCGCAAATATCGAAAGGAACCAAGATCTTTGGTTTATAAACATGCATTTCAAGTTTCATCCAAATCAGTTCAAAATTGTGACCTCTACACTGTTCACAAGCTAAAAAATGTGAATTTTCGTACAATCAGGGGCCATAACCCATGAAGTTACAGTCCGATACATGCCAATATCGAAAGGAACCGAGATCTTAGGGTGATAAACCTATGTTTTAAGTTTCATTGAAATCGGATAAAAATTGTGACCTGTAGACTGTTCACAAACAATTGTGGACGGACGGACGGACGTCCGGACGGACGGACGGACGTCCGGACGGACGGACGGACGGACGAACAGGGGCGACGACAATATACGTCCACATGAAAATGTGGGCGTATAAAAATCAAGTCATCAACATCCGGTACCCTTGGCTGTGTTTTAGAAGGTCAACGGAAAAACAATCTGTGTGATATATTGGTAATCAACTATCAAATACTAGTATGGTATCAGACATCCTAATTATGTTACAGGGTTATACAGAACTTAAATTGAATTCAATTACAAATTGCCACCACCACTTTCACACCAGATAATAACTCAAAATAAATAAACCAGCAGTTGCCATGCAAGATAGGCCCACATTTTGCAAGTGATGGACAGAGAACAAAAAAAAAAAAAAATTGGAACCAAGATATATTGGAGAAACATATATTTTAAGATTCATTAAGATCAAATAATAATTGTGACTTCTACAGTGTCGACAACCTTGGTATTATATTATATATATACTTTTACACTATTTCCATACAAGTACTGAAGTAGCAGCCATTTTAAAAATTGTGACCACCCGCTAACAAACATGATTTTTCGTACAATCAGAGACCATAATCCAAGAAAAGGTCCAATATGCATGAATATCAAGGTCTTTGGGTTATAAACATAAATTTCAAGTTTTATTACAATCGGATGAAAATTGTGACCCCTAGAGTGTCCATTAGCTAAAATGTGATTTCTCTTACAATCTGGGGCCATAATCCATAACTTACTGTTCGATACACGCAAATTTCCACTTCAATAGGAACCAAGATCTTTTAGATATAGACCTACCTATATTTCAATTTCAACAAAATCAGAAAAAAATAGGTTGCCAGTCAACGAAACATATTGGCATGGCAACTAAATCATCCAGGCAGTCAACAAGAGTTGTCGCATATGAAGTTATTATAAGAAAATCATTAGAATTTGTTTGGTTTTTATAAAGTTATGCCCCATGCTAACGTTTAGTATACGAAACATTTAATATTATGGATTTAGCTGTAAATTATTGATTTTCAAAAAATTAAAACTCAACCATCATTAATGTGTAATGGGGATATAGTCAAACGTTTTTTTTAATTCGGAATAAAATTGTGACCTCCACAGGGTCCACAAGGTAAAAAAAACCCATGATATTCCGTACAATCAGCAGCCATAATTCAGGAAGTTATGGTCCAATGTGCCCGAATACCGAAAGGAACTGCGATCTTTGGGTTATAAACGTACATCTCAAATTTCATCAAAATCGGATTAAAATTGTGACCTCTACAGGGTCCACAACCATGATATACCATATTTTTACACCATTCGCGTAAAAGTGGCGGCCATTATGTTCAGCAATTTTGGTCCAGTGTTCATGAAATTCGAACTTAACATTCATTACAGTGTAACAGTGATATAATCAAAAGTTTTTTTAAATCAGGTAATAATTGTGACCTCCAAACGAACCACAAGATAAAAAAGGCGATTCTTCGTACAATCAGAGGCCATAATTCAGGAAGTTACAATCCGATATGCACAAATATCGAAAGGAACAGTCTACATGCCATTATCGAAAGGAACCGAGATCTTAGGATGATAAACCTATATTTTAAGTTTCATTGAAATCGGATAAAAATTGTGACCTGTAGACTGTTCACAAACAATTGTGGACGGATGGATAGACAGGGGCGACGACAACATACGTTCACATGAAAACATGGACGCATAAAAAATTGTGACCTGTAGAGGTGGACAGTAGTCCGGATGAGCAGGAGGAACGACAATATGTGTCCACGCGAAAATGTGGGTATATAACAAGGAAATGACAGTGCTAGCAGCCAGTTTGTGTAATTTATTAACCTATTTAATACATAAATAATATATCATCTATTTCCCTTATATTACATGATGTACTATATCAAACATAACTTGTTTCAGGACAGTGATACCAATATTGTTACATTGAGTAAAGATTATACTTTTTAATGAATCTACACATCACTACAAAAAACAGTCTTGTTGATAGTTATTTATAGATACATTTTCATTGAATATATCCGGTGAGAAGATTAATATCTTAAACTAACAATCCCACAAACTCTAGTTGAAAGAAGAAATTAATTAGGTACCAACATTCAATCAAAATAACATAACTATGTAGTATTTCAATAAGCCAATGTAAACTAGAGGTCATTCAACCTTAATTTTTTTAAATTTTAGTTTTTTCCAAAATTCTATCCAGATTATAATGACCATTATATTTGTTAAAGATGCATTTTGTAATATTTTACTAAAGATCTGGTATTTCTTGCTATAATAGTTCAAAAATAGACAATAAAAACTATTTTCAGCGAATTTATAATTATTTGAATGGGACTTGAAAAAAAGATTATCTATTTCATAGTTACATTTGTTAATCTTGCTTTTGTTCAATTCCATTGAAATCTGTTTTGTGAAGAAATGTCTAAATAATAATTTAAAGATCATTTGATTTTGAATCCATAAAAAAGACCTGCATGTTCTTTTCTGCCCTGCTTTAGATCAGATAAGCCAAATTTCAGGACAGTAACCCCCCCTTTTCTGTCTCTGTGTTGGGTGATCTTTAACTTACCTAGGGGCTTCCGAATAGGATGCAGGGTCCATGGGATCAAGTTCATCTCTTTGTTTTCTTCCTAAAAATAAAACCCATCAATCATATTATGTTTTGTTAAAGAAATAAAAGTGGCCAATGGGCCTAAATCTTCCATCTTTTTAATGGTGTTTTCACTAGTGGTTCAACATACAGGTTGTCAGTCTCTATCTCCTGTAAGCTCTTAGCGGAGTAGCAAAAGTGTCCTGAGTATAAATACTAGACAGATAGAATGATAATATTTTTCATGGTTAGCACAGGTTTAATGTGGGTGTAATCTTTCAGAAACATAGGTTGCCAGGCAATGAAACATATGCCCACAGCAGCTAAATCGTCCAGGCAGAAAACAAGAGTTGTCGCATATTAAGTAATTATCAGAAAATCATTAGAATTTGTTTGGTTTTTATTAAGTTATGCCCCATGCTAACGTTTAGTATACGAAACATTTAATTTTATGGATTTAGCTGTTCAATTATCGATTTTCAAGAAATTCAAACTCAACTATCATTAATGTGTAAGGGGGATATAGTCAAACGTTTTTTTTTAATTCGGAATAAAATTATGACCTCTATTGGGTCCACAAGGTAAAACACATGATATTCCATACAATCAGGGGCCATAATTCAGGAAGTTATGGTCCAATGTGCCTGAATATCGACAGGAACCGCAATCTTTGGGTTATAAACTTACATCTCAATTTTCATCAAAATCGGATTAAAATTGTGACCTCTACAGGGTCCACAACCCTGATATACCAATGTGGGTGTAATCTAAAGTTTTTGAGAGAAATAATGATTATCAACATGATTCCGCAAGCAAAATGGATTTAATTAAAATAGTAACTATTAAGACATGTAGGTGTATAAAAATCTAATTTGCTTTCCTAAATTGCACTGAACATCATCACAAGTTCCTTGTTCCATTCGAGAATCGCCTTAGGTGACTAATAAATGTTACTTTATTTATAAAATAATAATTCATATTGTATTTCACAAACCGCCCTTCCTGCCTCTTCCTCTACCCCGATCATCATCTCTGTTTTGTCTTCCATAATCTTGTGATTTCTTTTTATTGTTTTTATCAGGCATGATTACATCTTCTTCTGAATCAGAGCCAGACATACTGTCGTCATCACTCTAAAAAAAACCAAAACAATCACATTGGGAAATTCAGGTACTATTCAAAGACTTCATGAATCTTTTTTAGAAATAGGAAAATATCTGACCCAATTGCTGTGTCATCCACTTTGGTAGGAATGTTAGTAGGAGACTTTCAGTTTGCCAGACAATAACACATATGTCCACTAACATCTTAGTAATCCCAGCCGTTATTAGCTAAACAACTTATAAACATTTTTGAAAAATTGGTTTATAATTGAAGCCTCTTAGGTGCTATGATGAAAATCTTGTCCGGACAGCAATAGAATTACAACTTTAAAATGTTCATTTGCAAGCAAACCAATGTGTATACCCTTCTTGTTTCCTTGTCTCATCCGAGCAATGACAAAGGACACGTAACTAATATAGTTTTAAAAAAAGGGACATAACCCTGGAGATGATGAAGGAAAATAAAATGAAATGGGGGATTAACGTCTTACTGTTCTGCTCCTAAACTGGGCTAATGAAGACGGGACCTCAGTTTTCCATCCCATCCAAATGACTAGACAGTTGTCAGGTCCCCCATGCTACATTACTCACAAGGGGAATAAAAATTAATAGGTTCCTTATTTGAATAAAACAAAAAAAAAACTAAATCTGATTTGTGCCAACTAAACCATACATCATTTCAGAAATCTAGCTGGGTTACCTGCGAACAAGTTTGATTCAATTAGTGGTCAAGCACACGTTTGTGCAACAAGATACATGAATCCTTGGAACTAGAAGTATTTCTACAAAATGAAACCTACCAAATCACTTCCTTCTTCCATTTTCTCATCATCTTCCTGATCAGATAAATTATCTTTGTCATCTAATAAACCTAAAAAAAACAAATCAATCATTTTCTTATTAAACATTTGATTACCGTATTGAAAAGCGGTAAGCCTAGCAATGACATCCAGAATTATCTTGTCTGTCCTTTGTACAAATATAGGATCTTTATTGGAACAGCTCTCTTATTTCAAGATTTCAGTCGACCACGACTTCTTTCATACCGAAAAGTACATATTAATATTCAATTAAAATGATAATTCTAAATGTAGGCACAAAGTTTATAATTGATTCTAAGAAAATCTTGGTCAAATAATTCTATAATGGATTATTTTGGCCATCTCATTTTTATCGTTTTTAGAGGATGGATTATGAATTCTGAACCAACTGACATCCATTTTCTAAATGATCATTAGATATTTTATGTTAAAAACATACATCATGCAGAGCTAAATCTGCCGATTGCAGGTATTTCTTTGGGCCTGAAATGTTATTTAAACTATTAATTAGACACTAATTAACTTATTCAAACCATAATCAACTCTCGATGCTATCTTATGTGTCAGATTTTCACTGGATTTGAATCTGATCTGTTGTTCAATGCTCACTGATGATTAAATCCAAATATAAATAATAGAAAATTCGAGACTATGTTTTATATTGTACCAACATTAGTACATGATGATCGAGGCTAGGCTTGAAATTTAAAAGCCAATATCTTGGTTCATAGTGGAGCAATTTGACTGAAATTTTCATCATATTCCCTTTACATTATGTAGTTTTCAACTCTTTATCTAATCCCCAATAATATCTCATTAAGCTTACCTTTTAATCTTTCGGCTGGTAATGTAACAGTAGCTCTAGGATGCAATGGCGACAACCAACAAACTTGATCAGACATCATATTCCAATAATAATAACGATTTCTGAGACAAAAATAAATTCCTATTAATAATTTAAAAAAAACACTTTAAAAAAGTTGTAATGTAGTGAGGGAGTGGGATTTTACACGCTAGACTTGAAACAGTATTGTTTCTTGAACAAATTATGAACCTTGAAACAGTTTGGTTTTGAGTTTTTGTTTAAAGATGCTGAGAGATGGGACTGTCCATAGATGCAGTGGTAGAGAATTCCATGTATGTGCTGCATTCTAGGTAAATGATCTGCAGCCAAAAGTCTTCAGGTTATACTTTAGGAGAGTTAATAAACATTGGGAATCAGATCACAGTGATCTAGCTGGAGAGTATTTATTATTTATGAAGAGTATTATGTAACCTAGTTATGTACCGTGTATGCAGTAAGTAACAAGTTTGGGTTTGAATTTTAAAGTTTATTCATTGTCGAACCGAAGCCAATGAAGAGATTTTAAAAGTGAAATAACATGACAATAATTTTTGGAGATGGTAATGATTAAAGTATTTTGAAACATTTGGAGATGATGGATATTTTCAGCTGAGATACATGTACCTGCCAAGAGGCTGTTGCAGTAGTCTCATCTGAATGATCTGAACCAGCTTACTAAGATTGATAAAGAGCAAGTGAATACAAGCGTAAAATGACTTTCGAACTAAGCGAAGATGGGAAATTGCCATACCAATTTTACAGAGTTTTTAATTTCAACATCGCAGTGTAACGCTGATACATTTAAACAATTTTTAAATTTGGATAAAAATTGTGACCTCGAAAGGGTCCACAAGCTAAAATTGAGATTTTTTCAGACAATCAGGGGCCATAATCTCGGAGGTTACGGTTTGATATGGGCAAATATCAAAAGGAACAGAGATCTTTGGGATATAAATAAATGCATGTTATAAGTTCCATGAAAATCTGATCAAAATTGTGACCTCTAGAGAGTCCACAACATTGATACTACATACTGTAACACTATTTGCATACAAGGAACGGCCACTATGGTGTAACAGTGATATATTCAAACATTTTTTTCAAATCGAATAAAAAATTGTGAATTATAGAGGAACCAAAAGCTTAAAACTTGATTTTACGTACGAAATATGTCCACATGAAAATGTGGCATAAAATTTTTATCAGGAAAATGTAGTGTTTTATATACATTCCCAAAATTTCATAAGTCTAAACATAAATAGGAGATAACTCTTAAATTTAAACATTTGACACACAATAGATCCATGCAATTTAGAAAAAATTATGGACGGACAATAGGACTGCAAGAGAAATTAAATTTGTGATACAAATCTGCAGCAAAACATTCATTAAATAAAATTTAACATACGAAAGTGGATCAGCAACTTCTCGCCAATTATCTGGTAATGGATATTTCCGTAACATTCGTTCTCGTAATTTTAACATTTTAGATTCTGGTTCAAACGGTTTAAGTCCATATGTATTTTTGCAATAATCAGTACATTCATGATAAGGGTTTATTTTAAAGGGACAGTTGATAACTTCTGTAATGATTGGTTCGTTAGGATCATAGTCTTCTTCCTCTTCTTCTACTTGTATAAAAGGTTTTGCTACAGGTTCCTGTATTGTATATTCTTCCGGAATTTGTGGTGGGTCAGGTTTTCGCATGTCATCATAATCTTCAGCAAATACTTCTTCATCTTCTACAATAATTTTCAAAAAACAACAATCTTGAAATATGTTTTATATTAAGCTGATTATATTAACCTTATTATAGATTATGTGTGAGATTTTATATCTGTTAATTATACAAGTGGGAAAAGGTGCATGTTAAATATAATGATGTAGTATCCATTTAGGCCAATTACGATAGCTTGAGAATGTCTGTTTCATTTTGGCAACTATATGATACTTATTTTTTCATTTCAAACTTGACTACACTAACAAATAGTATTTACATATGGAATCTGGAAGGAACGAACAATGTCTGTTTGGTGTGGTGAATTATTCTTGCCCAACTTGATCCCTTTGTCGATCAGGTACTGATTAATCATATTTGAAAGGTTCATGGTATGGCACATTAAATCAATAAGAACTAAGAAGGACTTTTTTTTATTTTCCTAAATTTATAAATAATAATATAAATTATAAAATTATGTAGATTTGTATTGTTTGTATTGTAATGGTAATGATATTGGTATAGCTACTTCACTACTTGCCATTTTTTTTAGCCTCTTTAACAGGTGGTGGGGGTGGTCTAGGTGTATCTTTTACTATTCCTCTTTTAGCAAGCCGAGCTGCTAATGCTGGTGGCAGTGGCATGACGAATATTTTGACTTCGAAGACCAGCCACTTCTTTGCCAATAAATTTCTTAACAAAATATAAAATTGGTACAAGGGAGATAACTACCACTAATGTTCATTAAAATTACGGACTGTGAACTATTTACCGAAATGCATTCATGAATATGATAATGAACTTAGAATCTAAAACGATAGGGAATTGTTAATTTAAATTATTTAGTGTATCATACCGTTCCCATGATACAATGTACAGACAATAAGATTTTTATTATGAACTTTTTTTTTTATCGTACCCATGGCAGAAGGGAGGCAACAACATTCCGGTATTTGGATGCAGACCACATTTCGTGTGAACACAAACATCTGCAAACTGATCAGCTATTCATAATACAACACAACACAAGGTATACCGGTTATTCACTTAGTCATCAATATCAGTTAGGGATGACATTAGGGCTCTGATATCAAATTTCTCTATGGCTAATTAACTTCTAAAACCATTTTTTTTAGATTATTATGAAAGTAAATAAAACAGTTTGAAGTATTTAGATAAATGAAATGGGGTTAAACGTCCTACTTTCTGCACCTAATCTGGGCTAATGAAGACTGGCATGTATCATACAGTGTGCAATGAGGGAAATTTTGTCCAGGCAGCAGCGCCATAGCCTACTCTTATATCGAATTCCAACTGCCAAGGGATCTTTAACGTGCATGCCAATGTGCACACAGGACCTCGGTTTTTGGTCAAAGCCGAATGACTAGACAGCTGTCCTGTCAGGCCCCCCCGTCCCGCAACACTGACAAGGGGAAACCACGCCAGAAAATCTGGATGAACTTTCTCAGCCAATGCAGGGATCGACCACCCGACCTCCAGGCTAGGAAAATCTGGATGAACTTTCTCAGCCAATGCAGGGATCGAACACCCCCGACCTCCAGGCTAGAGAGCCAACGTCTTGCCCACTTAGCCACGTGATCCCCTTATATCTGGATAAAAACAATAACCAAATGCTCCAATTCTGTCTGGACCAGTTTGTATTACTAGGTCCCATATACATGTATAAACAAATCACATGCTATCAACACAATATTATTTGATGTCACATGTGCCCTTAAAGACATAGTACAGAATTAATAAAAGGCTTTCGCATTGAAGCTATGAAACAGATTGACAAATCTAAATTGTGTCAAGGGTTCTTTTACATGCACTCAGGTTTTTTTTTGTCCTATCTGAACAACTTGAAACTTTTCCTGCCAGACCCTCTGTCCTACACCAGGAACTCATTCAGCCACTGCAGGGAATTTAACTTGTCCCACTCAGTAAGCCAGTGACATAATCACTGAACCGTACTCTTTCAGGGGGGCAATAAATCATATTAGTAACACGATATTTAAATAAACAATTTTTATTGCCATATTCAGTCACACTTACTGCATATAACTAACAATTTTATAACACTACAGGTATTATATGTTTATGGAACTACGTAAGTAACTGAAATCTAATTTTCATACACACAATCACAATATATTTTAATCAGACAACTATAAATATCGCTTTCAATTTGATTCCTCCAATACAAAATCTATAAAACATGTACATTGCATAAAACGCAATTTAAAAACTTTATTAAAGGCTATCTACTTTGGAGAAAATATAAAATAGGTGCATAATATGATGATATTTGATGTTCATATCTACCAGTAAAAGAAATTTTGTCATAAAATCCATAAATTTTTCTTTTTTAGATTTCAAATTTGTTTCTGGAGTTCATAAAATAAGAAACTGTAACTAAAGAAACCTCTGGTGAAAAGACTTTTTGGATTGGTGTTTGGAATTTTTAAGCTATTTGTGACTGCCATATGATTTGGTGATATTATCATCAAAATCTAGCACTATAATATATATTATTATTTTTTCTTCAACCATTGTCTATGAAGTTAAAATACAAATATCATAGTTTATGAGATACATCGGCATTACTTAACTTATGATCCCCTGTTCCTAATCAAAATGACAATCACAACAACTGCCGAATATCCAAATGATAGATAAATAAAACATTGCCCAACAAATAAATTCCAACAAGGAAAATAACAAACTAGGATTTTGAAATGAAATGGTGTTTTAGGATATGCCAGCATTTGCAGAATTCTGTATGTAATCAATTACATATATAATTATGAACCTGTGAACCATCACGTTATCTTACAAAACACCCCATACCATTAGAAATATTCATCTAACCTTAAAGATGCATTATGTTAGATTTAAATAAATAGCTCAAAAATAGATCACGAAAAAAGGAATATTTATTGAAAATTTCACTCAAACTACCTTTAGATGAGCAAAGTTATAGGAAAAAAGAGTCTCGATTGTCAAATACCATTGTTAAAATAATAAACAATGCTTGGGTTTTCCATTTCAATATCCAACTATTATATGGTGTGGGTGCTCAATATCTCAGCTATCGGATGCTCTAGAAAAATGAAATGAATTGAAATGTGGTTTAACACCCTACATTTTGACACCGACTTGCAAAGTTTATAAAACTGGTATGTCTCTGAAACTTACTCGGCCAGTAACGGGAGTGAACCCAAGTACTTCTGGTTAGTGAACAGACATTTCATTCACTGTACCACAGCGGCAAACCCAATGGTTTAGAGAGTGATTATTGGCTTGTTTTATGAATAAATATCTAAATATTTTATATTGGAAGACAGAAAAATGATCTTCAATAGGAAGATTTAGCTCTTACATAATGCATCTTTAATCAAAAAATATTCGAACTTTAACAATAGATTTCAATTTCTACAATACATAGAAATCTGACATTCCATGATGTTGGGTTACGTAATTTTAATCTTTTGTTTTAGAGTACACACTACATCCACATCAATATCATACTACCTATATTCTATCTATTCATTCAACACATCAAGACTTGGCTTCAGATTTTTCAGCAATCTCCTGAGTTTCAGAATTGTTTGTATTAAAAAATTCATCCTGTTTCTCTAATTTTTCAGCTGAGGATTCAGCGTCCTCCTTAGACGGATACAACTCTGGATAACCAATCATACAGTCTTGCATTGTCTTAAAACTCTCGTAACATTCCGATCCCTTTGGGTCAGCCTCACTATAATGAAAACAAGAGAACGCTTCACGAAACTGTACACCACATGGCCCACTAGCCATTCCACCCAAACACGGACAATTCCAATTTATATCACCATTTTCTAATATCAATCCTGTAAGACAGAATGAAATTATCAAAAAAAAAATGATTTATTAGAAATTAAAGCCCCAAAGAAACGAGCCATGTCAACTATTGACCAGACATATCCTGTCATATGCAGAGCAAACATCGCTATATAACAGCTAAATAAAGCAACTGATCCAATTCCAGAAAGCAGTGACCAAAACATAGACACTTACAAAAATTTGTCTCATTTCTTTGATGATTGATGGTCAGGAGAGAGTTAAAAGTTATATACGGTAGCCCTAATTTTTGATGGTTGATGGCCAGGACATGCTCAAAATATTATAGACTCTTATTTGAAAACTTTTGTTAAAACCTTCAAGGTTCACAGGATTTTGAGAATTTTCACATCCATAATAATGTCCCCCATCCTTTCTTGACATCCCCAAAACAGCCACTAACCCTTTCACCACAGGCATATCATGTATTGATATTACGAAAATATTTTACCTACGGTATATATGTGATCAACACGTAGACGGTGGTATTAATTTAGACAACGTCCAACTTGCTGTGAATAATTAAGCTTTCAATCAATGTATAAAGCATATAATATTAGGTTATCTGAAAGGTTTTTGGACAATGGTATATATGAAAATTCTCCAAACTCATACCATCTTCGAAATTTTGGAAACAGACTTTCCTGTCCTGAGAGAGAGAAATAGAGTCTAATGCCCACTCAACACAAACTAGGTCATTTTGTGACTAACACATGGTTCAATTTCATTTCAATAATTCACTTGCACGTAGGGGTCTTTAGCAGTGGGGGTGAACAGGAGGACCTGGAGGAAACCCACGAGGTTGGACAAACGACCCCACTCCTGACCCTACTCCTTACCACATGCAACCAGGGAATCAAAACCATGCCAGTTGACTCAATGACAGACTCAAAGGTACAGCGTGCACGTGCTAACCAATCAACCATCCAACCCCTACTCCCCGTCAATCATCCATTTAATCCCTTTCCCTCTAATAAATGTCTATGAATAATACCAAGAATTCTCGTATTTAAGCCCTCTCGAGTTTAAATTTCCAAACCACGTGTTGGCATAAATGGAGTGACCTCGAATTGGTGTATATTATATACTTTTCAGAAGAAATGGTTCATTACTGACATGGTCAAATTTGAAATTAAACCCCGAGCTTATATACGAAAATGGGAGTACCTGGTTCTGCATCTGGATCTTCTTCTATTGTTATCAAGGCTGTACTAGGTTGTTCTAAATCTTCCTTCGTCGCAAATATTACTTTATCTTTCCCTGCAAAAGCAAAAATTACCTAGTGAACAAATAATGCTATATTCATGTTTACTATTGACTATCAATTTCATCAAGGATTGCATATCAATCACATGTACATGATTAGCGTTTGAATATGAGTGATTTTAGCTATTTTCCTGAGTAAGTCAATTTTCCAAAGCTAATTTTGCCAAAAAACTGACAAAGATATGGCCTTTAATAATGTTTATTCAAACAATACTCATTGATACATTATACCACACTGATCAGCAGTGAATATTTGCTAGGCCGCGACAGTCACTGATAAGAATAACAACATCGATGAAACTTAGGAGTCCCCCTATTTAAAATTTTTCTTCCGACAAATTAAATTCTACTAAAACATTTTTTGTATGTATTAGAAAAATAAGTAAAGACATTTGAAGTATTTGTAGTTAAAAAGTATTTCCTATTTAGTGTAAATGGGTATTAAAATGAGTAAAAGGCATAATTTTGCCCGAAGCAGTAACGTCTTATGTAAACAATGCAAGCACCATTGATCCAACGATTGATGCCGCGTGATGTCATTGCACGTGTTGAAGACAGTAATTCATAATTCTCTGTGAAACATATTGACATTATGCATGTGAAAGGCAACAACTTCTAATAAGTAAACTTTCTGCACTCTATCGAAAAAAAAAAATGCTTTTTTTTACACAGTACTTGTTCTGTAAAATTTGATAGTGATTTCTCAATCTAGTGCAATTTAGTTTCGATTTTATAGTTCAAAATTTTTGTTTTACTTGTCTTTACTACATTTGGATCTGAAAGACTTTTATTTAACTGGTGTTCTGCTTGAAATGAGGGGTCAGCCAATCAAATTGTCTGTGGAATCAAGGGTTTGACTTTTTTTACGCGGAATTGAGGGTAGGCATTATCAAAACAAAGCAACAACGATTCTGATTGGTTAAATCGAATGACTGAGGTTATAGCATCAAATGTCGCGTGCTTGACATCTGAACTGACTGAAGGTGACCTCCCGCTATAACTTCGTTACTTGTTAGATCTACATGCTGTGTAGGCCATCGAAATTATAAAAACCGAAGCGAAATATAGATCTGAATTTTGATTGCTAAGAGTAAATTTGTATGTACTATAACATATTATTTTCATTGTTAGTCTTTACCAACACGGTCCATTTTATACATGGGATGACACAATTATTTTAAAGGGCCAGTCCCGATAACTTTTTGGGGAATAAAACTGCTTAATCTTGTGTTAAAATCCCTTAAAACCCATTACCCAAAGCCGACCAACTAACATGATAGTTGTGATATGCTTGTAAATAACTTAAACCTGACAGTCTTCATCTGGAAATGGAGACCGTTGTATTATACAGTATCTGGATAAAACCAGACTTTTTTCTATAAAAATAATATGTAGGTGGAATTTACCCTTTGTTACCAAGTACAGTACATGGGTCATTCACTGTATAGACCTATCAAGAAACGGGAATCGATTATCAGGTCACCCAATGAAAAAATTGACCCGAAATCTTAAAAGGGTTATGTGTCCGGATAAGCAGTGTTGACGTTCACGTCCAAACGACTCAATATTTTGAGCTGAAATTTTGCGACAAGGTAAATACACCACGCCTCTATATTTTGGTCCATAAATTTCATAAATACTCAGACTTTAATTTTTGAGACTCTGTTCTTATCAGGAGGGTCCCTTTAATAATTTATATAAGTTATAACGGTTATGTCCAAAAGTAAAGACCGGTAATAGGTAGATTTAGCTGCTTATTGTCTGTTTAATCGTACTTGTAGGTCTCATTTCATTTAAAGAAGAAATACCAATTGACAATGCATGAATCACAATAATTTGGCTAATATGCTAATCTAATGTGTGTCAATCAATGTCACAGCGAGCAAGTCAACAGCTGAGAAGACAAATTTATAAAGACATCCAAACCCTACCCTCTTCTCTACAGTAGGCCATTTTTTTTATTCTAGACGGTGGAAGGAAGAATCACAAAGTCTCTGTATGTGTCAATTGGAAAGTCATTAAGTTCGCGAAAAAATGTCAATGAAATTTATTAATATTTCGCCAATTGTTGTCCTCCGTCATCATTCCATAACATAGCACATGGCTTCCTTTAATTTTGCGTATACGTCATTGGGTAATCAAGTCTACTGGATACCCACAACGGATCAGATTTGGATTGCCAACAGTTAAAATGTCTAAAATAAAATTATTCGCAGAAATGGCCGAAATGGTTTGTCGGTAATCAGTAGCGAGGACGCCCATTAGGTTTAATTTCAGTAAGGTAGTCATTTCTAGCTAGCAGCTGTGCCCCGGGGTCTGCCGCCTGTCCGACCTAGGATCAGGGGATATTACATTACAAAATGAAATGAAATGGGATTTAAACGTCCAGCTACTCTTCTGCACCTAACCCGGGCTAATGGAAGACGGGTATACGCCATACCGTGTTCTATGAGGGAAATTTTGTCCGAGCACGCAGCTACAGTGACGACCTACTCTTACTATATCGAATTCCAATGCCCCCTGAAAAAATATTTGCCACCATAACTCTAAAATATCTACTGTAGACTGCCCCCCCCCCCAAAAAAAAAACTCCACTGACCCTCCGCAGCCAGCACACTAGCTACGAGCCTAGTACTCAGACAAATTATTTATCGAATTTAAAATAGTCCTACCAATTCTGTTAGCCCACTACCAAATGGTGGCAGGCTTATTACATTACATAGTGACCGGCGTAAAACGATGAAATTTTGATTCTGACACTTCTTCGTAAATATTGGACGGAATTGGACCAGTTTTGTACCGCTATTCATAGATTTATCTTCACAAAAGGCCTACATTTATTGCCGTTTGCAAAATGACACAACAATGCTTTAATCGACAAAAAGCTAATCATCTTTATCACCAAAATAACGACCGGTTTTCATTTTGCATGAGCGTCCGTTCACATTATTTTGATTGTAGACAGTTTAGAGGTAAGAGTTTTAATATGTTTATTTCCAAAAGATTGTCTGCGTCAGATCCGATAATATTCGTCACTTAAGTAACAATATCAGATTGCAACTTCTTGTGTTATGGTCCGTGTCCTATATTGACCCTCTTTAGCACTGGATGTTTATCCGATTTAGGTGAATGATGCAGCTTGGATACAGGTTGGGTTTGAATAGTCGTCCATTTAAAATTAAATCAATAAATGGCGGACAAAGCTAACGTTTACCGTTAGTCACTGACTAACTGGAGACTGGGGATGAAAGCTTTGCCAAGCGAGGGTACCACTGAGAATGTCACTTTATAATCGAAAATATGTGGGCGGAATTATCGTCTGTCAATCAAACGATCGGCAATTCTCGTAGACGGTGCGGACACAGCTGATGTATATTTTCTAATACAGACATCCAACAGCCCACCCCGTCCCTTTTACTTAGAAATACGCATGCGCGTAGGGGTCTTTAACTGTGGCAGGAAAGGTTAACAAACACACTTTTTACTTAGAAATCCGCATGCGCGTAGGGGTCTTTAACTGTGGCAGGAAACCAAAGTACCTGGAGAAAACCCACGAGGTTGTTAAGGACGAAACCACGCCGTTTGGCCGTCTAACAAACAGATTCCACCCATCACATTATCGTGCGCGCGACATGATATATATACTTACTATTTCAGGAAGAACCGCGGTCGCTCAGTGAGTAAGACATTGACTTGCTAACCTGGAGGTCCCGTGTTCGATCCATAGAAAGTTCAACTTGGTTTTCCGGTGTGGTCCCACCTTATCTGTGGTCAGGACAGAGGACCTGGCAAGGGACAACTTACAGTCATTCGTATGGGACGGAAATACGAGGTCCCGTGTACATATTTGCATCCACGTAAAAGAACCCTTGGTATTTAAGATTCGACATAAGAGTAAGCCTTTCCGGTTCCCGGTAAAAATTTCTCTCCTAGCACACTGTATCATGGCGTATGGCCGTCTTCATTATCCCAGTTCAGGGCAATACAGTAGATAATTTTGCCCGGACAGGGACGGGACGAAATACCGAGGTCCCGTGTACACATTGGTGTGCACGTAAAAGACCCATTGGCAGTTGGAATTCGATATAAGAGTAGGCCGTAGCACCGTTGCCCGGGTTAAATTTCCCTCATAACACACTGTATGGCACATGCCCGTCATCATTAGCCCAGGTTAGGAGTAGGACGTTAAACCCCATTTCATTTCATTACCAACTCTCAAGGAATCTATTTCGTTCCATCCGAACGGCTAGCCAGCTGTCCTTGCCAGGGCCTTCATCCTGCATCGCTGACAAGTGAGGACCACACCTGAAAATCTGGTTGAACTTTTAGGACCTATATTACAGAATAAACTATCCTAATCTATTCAATTCTAGAATTATAAGGCTACAAATATTACAGCTAGTTGATACAGGGCAGACCAATCACAATCTGCAATTTACTGAACGCCTCAAATGAACAAAAGGAGTAAAGGAAAGATAAAAATCTAGAACGAAATGTTTGTCGATTAGGTTGTTATTTGAATCTCACATCTCTCGTATAATTTTCGCCAGAAATTCGTTCCTTATCTCTTCTGTATAGGTAAATAGTTTATGTCTTGTATAGGCATGCAGACCTATAATGTTCCATGATCGATTTGTTAAAAAAAACTACTCGTCATATATTTTATTCACTTCTGTTAATACGTATTTTAAAATAAACTATTTATCATATATTACTTGGTTTATATTAATACATATTATAAAAATAATCAGGTATATTTCCAGGTCCATACATTGGTTCACAATAAGCCTCTGTTTGTCTGGAACCCAAGGTAACGGGATTACAAGTACACATATAGTTACCAACTTCCACAGGATTACCAGCTGATATTATTTCTCCTTGACCGATGCAATTTGGCCCTGTGCATACAAATAAAAATAAAACAACAAAATTAAAAAAAACCCAACAAATTATATAAAAATATAATTTTGGAATCAAAACTTTAATAATTACCCTGGGAAAATTGGTTTAAACTATTTGTCGATTCCATTCTAATGCAGATAATTAAAAGAATTGTATAATGGAAACACGATACCGGTACTTGGAAATAGGTAGAGATATGCACTCGCCTTCTCTTTATTAAGTATTTCAGATTGATATGATTCGCAAATAAATGACTATTTTTCTTGTATAATATAAGTAAGACATATTATTAACGATGTGGTAGAAATTACTAGAATACATGGTTTCGTGTTGGGTACATTCAAGACACTTACCTGTTGGACAGACTGGGCAACATGTATCTTGTTTATATATAGCATCAACACAGTTTATAATACATTCAACATGTACAGCTTGGCCACAATTTCTACAAAATAAACAATTGTTTACATAGAATGGTTCTTCACTTTTATCATACCCAATTCCATTACAATAACATGATGGTGGTGGTGGTGGAGGTGGTGGAGGTGGTGGGGGTGTCGTGGTATCTGTTGATTTGTTTGTTGATGGTTTTATTGTGGTCAAAGTGTTCATAACGGTCGTTTTCATATCCGGAATTGAGTTGACGGTGGTAGTGTTCATATTTATTATCGGTTTAACTGTGGCAATACTATTCATACTGGTAGATGGTTTCACTGTGGTCATAATGTTTATAATTGTAGTGTTCATATTGACTGATGGTCTCACTGTGGCTGTAGTATTCACCGTGGTTGTAGTGTTCATTGTAGTATTAATGTTCATACTTGTAGTGTTCATACTGGTTATTGGCATCTCTGTGGTGGTTGTGTTCATATCTGCACCTGTTGATTTCATCGCGGTTGTGTTTGTAATGTTCACAGTGTCTGTTGGTGTCACTGTGGTTATGTTCTTACCCGTTGGTGTCACTGTGCTTGTGTTCACACTTGTAAATGTAATGTTCATACTGTCTGTTGGCTTCACTGTTGTTGTGTTCATGCCTGTAGTGGAGTTCGTGCTTCTTGTAATGTTCATACTGCTTTCTGGCTTCATCGTGGTTATGTTCTTACTTGAAATGTTCATACTAATCATACGACCCATTGTGGTTGTGTTCATACTAGTACTACCCGTTGGCTTCACTGTGTTTGTGTCCAAACTTGTTAATGGTTTCATTATAGTGTCGTTCATGCTGTCTGTTGGTTTCAATGTGTTTGTGTTCACACTTGTTATTGGTTTCACTGTAGAGCTGTTGATTGTGTCTGTTGAGATAACTGTGGTTGCAGTCAGACTTGTATTGGTAATATTCGTTGTTGGTGTCAACGTGGATGTGTTCAGACTGTCAGATTCCATACGGCCCGGGTCCCTATTGACTGTTGGTTTTTTTGTTTTTGTATTTATAACCACGATTTGTTTCAACGTGGTGGCAGTGTTCACACTTGCAGTATTTATTAAGACTGTTAGTTTCACAGTGGTGACAGTGTTCATACTTGCAGTGTCTATAGTTGTCTTTACTGTAGTTGACATTGACGTGGTGGTACTGTCCATGTCTGTAGTGTTTATACTAATTGGTTTTAACGAGGCACCTGTGGTAACAATGGTCGTGTTCATACCGTATGATGGTTTTACTGCGGTGGTATTAGTTATATTTAAAATATGTACAGTAGCAGTGGTGGTAGTATTCATACTGACAGTTGAGTTCGCTGTTGTGGTTATCTTCACATTTGTAGTGTTCATTCTGGTTATTTCTTTAGCTGTTGTTGTGGAGATTATATTGATTGTTGATTTACTTGTGCTGACAGGGTTCATACTGATTATTGGTTTCTCTGGGGTGACAGTACTAATTGTTGGTTTCCCTGTGGTGGTGGTGGAGTTTATACTAATTGCTGGTTTCCCTGTGGTGGTGGTGGTGGAGTTAATACTGATTGTTGGCTTCACTGTGATTGTAGTATTTATACTGATCGTTGGTTTCACTGTGGTAGTAGTGTTCATGCTGTTTCTTGGCTTCACTGGGGTTGTAGTGTTCATACTGATTGTTGGTTTCACTGTGGCTGTAACATTCATACTGATTATTGGTTTCACTGTGGTGGTAGTGTTCATACTGTTATTTGGCTTCACTGGGGCAGTAGCGTTCATACTGATTGTTGGTTTCGCGGTAGCTGTAGTGTTCATATTGATTGTTGGTTTCACTGTGGTGGTTGTGTTCATACCCATTGTGATTATTCTTCCATTACACACTACTAGCCACCCGAGGAGTAAAGTTAAACTATGTGGCATATTCGAATGTCTTTTCTCAGATAAACAATGAACACACTACAACTAAGATATATTTAAAAGTAAAAATAATCAATATTTATTCCATGTCATTATTGAATGATTAATGTTGTTAGTGTTATTACAAACAATGGTCGTCACTTTATCCAATAGTCACATATAACTGACAGAATCAGGTAAAATACGTAAATATATATAAGGGATGGCTAGCCCGAAAGTAAACATCAACGTAATAATATTAATGTGTATAGCTTTATTTAACGTCCGTTTCCACCGAAGTGGTATCGCAGACAGATATAAAATCTACGAGGCAGTGTGTGTGTATTGTCGTTTAACGATTTCCTATAATTACTTTTATTATAATTACTCCTGGTAAATTTGAAAAACCTTGTGTCGCCTACACCCCAGCGTCAAAATCGATCATATGCTCAAATTACAATAAAAGAAATCGTTGGAAATTACCATACTTTTTCGTATCATGACCATGAACACAGTGCCGGACTGGGGCAACCTGTCCAGCTGTCCGTGACAGGTGGGCCTACGCTCATTAAAAAAAGTGTGCCTAAGTCTATAAAGAAAAAAAGAAAAGAAAGGAAAATGAGAAAGAAAAGAGAAAGAAAGGAGGGGGAGGGAGAAAAGAAAGACGGACGGAGAAGGCAGGATACACTAATTCTGTTAACTAATTATTTCAGGAAATCAAAAATTTGCCTTCCTCTGCTTTGGTCTGAAATGCTTGGAAAATGGGTATGTGGTTGTCAATTTTTAAAATTTTCCTGGTGGAGCACCACCCCCACCCCACGACCCCCTCGGACAGGCGCGCTTGTGACGCGCCTTCGGCGCGTACTTGTGTGGACCTTGGTCACTGACCTGACAGGTGGGGTGACGGCCCACCAGTTCGGCAATGCATGAACACTGCATGTAAAATAAAGTAAAACGAGAGTTAAATGACACCAAAATAGTGATAAAGGACAATAATTTTGAAAACAATTATTGTTGAAATGATTGTAAATCATGAACATCAACATTATGCATAAAATACAAGATACTGTTCATATATAATGATGTTTTCGAAAAAATCAGACCGACTGCTCCTTGAACGCAAATAGTGTAAAGTTATCAAATGTGAGTGTCAATCTGAGCCGCTATGTCAAAGCTAGTTCCTTTAGGAACTGTCTCTGAGCGGACAATGTCCACTGACAGTTCCTGTCGGGCCGTACATAGCTGAAATATTAAAATACCGACTTTCCCACCTCTGTTCTAAGGCTATTTTGGAATCCTTACCTATTATTTTTCACCTTGATTCTACTTTTGGGGAGTTGGGTGGCCGAATGGTTAGCGTGCGTGCGCTGTATCATACGGCCTGCCATTGAGTCAACTGGCGTGGTTTCGAATCCCCGGTTGTACGTGGCAAGGAGTAGGGTTGCCTGTCCAACCTCGTGGGTTTTCCCCAGGTACTCCGGTTTCCTCCCACTGCTAAAGACCCCTACGCGCAAGAGATTTATTGAAATAAAATTAAACCTAGTTGTGTCGAGTGGACGTTAAACCCCATTTCTCTTTCTCTCTCTCTGGTTCTACCTCATTCGCCAAAGGCAGCCTTTCTTGCCACAACCGGCACATATTTATAATGCTTCAACACTATTTTCAATTAAAATTCTGAGATTAAAAACATACACAAAATACGTTTGAACTGATGAGCCATTACGAGACCCGACCATGCGCAAACCGCATGTTTATTTCATCCCTAAATTCTATTTGAAAAAAGTGGTGCATTATTGAAAATTTGTGTCAAATAAAATGATAAATGATCTTCTTGAACCACGGTGAAAAATATAAGGTAAGGTAAGCTCGAAAACAGAGGTGGGGAAGAGCGGTATTTTACCGTATTTTCATACTGCAGCTATTATAAGGCCCGGCAGGAACTGTTAGTGGACATCGTCCGCTCAGCGACAGTTCCTAAAGGAACTATGACAAGGCGGCCGTAGTAGCTGTAATTCTGAGATCAAAACATACACAAAATACGTTTGAACTGAATAGCCACTACGACACCCGAACTTGCGCAAACCTCATGTTTATTTCATCCCCACATTCTACTTGAAAAAAAGTGTTGAATTATTCAAAATTTGTGTCAAAATTAGTGATAAATGATTTCTTCGTTGATTATTATAGCAAAGATATTTGAGAGCCGGTATACGAACGGTAGAGTTTCCAGCTGTCAACAATGTATGGCCATTTCTTGTCAACACTTCAAATGAAATTTTATAAACAATATTTATTCAGAAAATGGGGGGACTGGGAACAGGCAAAGCCTATATAAACCCCTCCTCCGGGCTCCGGTTATAAATAAATTAAACAATATTACAAGAGATTGGAAAAGAAAGGGGAAAAAAGAATAGATAAAAGGAAATTATATATATATATACATATGTACAGTAGTACACATTGTCATAACCCATAATATATATATATATATATATAAATGTAAACATAAATTTGAAATATGTAAAATCCGCTATTTTTTTTTTTTGAAAATTAAAATTTTTCAATAAAATTATGTTAGCTTTTCGATCCATAATAGCACTTTAATGTTTTGCTGTGTCGGTGGTAAATTGTCGATTGTACTTTGGAGAGCATCGGAATACATAAACTTCAAATATTCATAACTTGGCTCAGAATAAAGTAATTTGGTTGAGTATTACGAATGATATATGGAAAGGGCATTGGTCATCATTTGGCTCTAGAGATACTTTCTTAAATTCACCATGCTCCTGGAATAAATGAATTTTCAATTTTTCTTCGACATTTTCCAATTTATTTGTGCGCTAAATAATTATCGATATATTTCTCTCGTAGTGAATTCCCACGAATATTGGCCATTATTTGGCTCAAACAGAACACCATTATATTTATATCTGTGTACCAAATAATGATAGGCCTAGTAAAACCTTTCCCGTACTTACGGACCAGGAACTGGTTCGCAGGCGCTACTCATCGTATTCTTCCGAAGGCTCCGCCAATCAAGTAAAATTGACATGAAATTTGCCATGATATGTTGAAGTAGCTTTTACGTCTCTAACTCAATATCATCAAAGTCTTACACGTTGAAAACACGAATTATTTTTGTCAATTCAAATCAGCATTGATGTTATTATCTTATCTTGAAAAGGTAGGCTTCCGATATCCAATATTTAAGACAAAATAAACATTTTACCATATAGTGTTTTTCATCGTCATTTGTAACAAGCGACCAGAAAGAACGAGGGTAGACATATTCCGCAACTCAAACGGCGGTACCATAACTTATCTGGAGAGCATGCGCAATAGACTGGAATAGACGCTAAAAATTTCTATTTGTTTGAGACGCATGCCGTATTTCGCTGGACATACAAAAAAAAAATGATTTGAAATTAGAGTTAAAACGGAAACACGGTTAATGACGCCATCTTGGATAGGGGGCAGTGGGCATGACGTCATTAATTTTATTGTCTACAAACAATTAATTATTCATTTTTTGAGGGTGAAATAAAAACGAAAATGCGCACTTACACGGAGCCCATCTCAAAGAAAAGGAATAAAATATCTCTTTTTGTTAGCAGAGACTAAGTAGGTCAGAACTGTCAAACTAATCTTATGTAAGACACTCCAGACGGCCCAGTAAATTAATTATACACGTGTCCACTAGGATTTTTTTTCAATAAATAATATTCTGATCGTAATAACTTAAACGGAGCCCATCTCCAAGAAAAGGTATATTTTTGGGGGATAGCTTTTTCGAACGGATACTAAAAATATGTCAGCAGTAGAGCACAGACAGCCTAGTAAATTAATAATACACGTGTCTACTACGATTTTTTTTAATAAATAAAATTCTGATCGTATTATAATTGGGGCATTGACATGAAAATTAAATATGACTTATATTCATAATGTTGCAAAGACCTGCAGGAATACGTTGAATGATACTATAGGTTACTTACGCCCTACGGAATAATCTACCATTTTAGAATATAGTTCAAGAATGTTGCAAATCTCTGTATTCTTTGAAAAAAAACCAACACATTTATTTAAAGTCGCTAAATTGCTGATATTTTCGCGATTAACCACTAAAAATAGCAGTCTACCTTCCATGCGACCATTCCTCGATACCTCCGAGGGGTAAGTGAACGTCGGGTGGCGGACTAGCACGGAGACAGCAGCTTCTAGCGAGTATAGGGTGCTGGCTGGTTTGTTGGAGTGCACAGGGCATTAAGTGAACGTTGAGTGACCGACTAGCAAGAAGACGACCGTTTTTTTATGCGAATGCAAGTTATTCGGGATTACATACTAAAACAGACCGATTGAAGCCGCATCCGATCATTTCCTCGCTACCCCCGACCGTAGATGGGTGACCAACTAACAACAAGACGACTATTTGTCGAGCGAATAGCGTGTTGACTGGTTTGTCGGCGAGGAAATGATCGGATGCCACTTCAGTCGGTCTGTTTTAGTGGCGAAGTCTGAATAACGAGCCAGCACGTTATTCGCGATTCGGCAATAAAACAGGTGAGAGCAGGACAAGACTGCACAGTAAACACGCTATTCGCTGGACAATGGTCGTCTAGTTGTTAGTCGGTCACCCAACTATGGTCGGGGTAGCGAGGAAATGATCGGATGCCCCTTAAGTTGGTCTGTTTTAGTGGCGAATCTCGAATCCCGAATAACATGCTGGCTCGTTATTTGTTATTGGCGAATCCCGAATAACGAGCCAGCACGTTATTCGGGATTCGTGACTTGGCCATAAAACAGGTGATTGCTCGAGATGACTGCCCCGTGCACTCTATATAATAACCAATCAGCACCCTATTCGCTTGACAAATATAGTCGTCTCCGTGCTGGCCGGTCATCCAACGAGGAAATGGTCGAATGCAAGATAGATGGTTCGGTTTTGATGGCGAATCCCAAATAACGTGCTGGCTCGTTATTAGCGATTCGCCAATAACGAATAACGAGCCAGCACGTTATTCGCAATTCAAAAATAAAACAGGCGAGTGCAGGTCAGGACTGCCCAATGCACGCCCACAAATAACGTGCCGACTTCACGTTGCCATTTCGAATCAGCTCGGCGAAATATGCCTGAAGTCTCAATCGAAGTCTTTAGTGCCTGGCTATTCCAGTCCAATGCCTAGCCTCGTTCTCCGAGTACCTTGTTACAAATGGCGCTGAAATGCATAATCGTGTAACAATGGTAAAATGTTTACTTTTTTCTTAAATGACAAATAATTCGTGTTTTCATTGTCGAAGACTTGGGACGATATCGAGTTTGAGACTTAGCTACTTTAAAAAGGCTTTAAACTGACCCTGTACATATATAACAGACACTGTATAACTGTAACATGTCCATAATAATCTTGTGTTTTTTTCTTCTTTTTTTTAGTACGATTACATTATCACTTTGTATAGTGCACCTGAACACCTCATATGAAAGGATACTATAAATGCTTAGCACATGCGCGCTGTATCATAAGATCTGTTAATGAGTCAACTAGTTTGTGTCGAGCGGACGTTAAATAAATCTCTCTCTCTCTTTCCCTCCCTCCCTCTCTCTCTCTCTGTAAAAGATAGGCTGGCACTGCCAGGCAGGATACGCCCACATTTTCGAGAGATGGACAGAGAACAAGCAATACCGAAAGTGATTTTTCCTACATCTTTAAGTCCTGTATTTCATACTGTATTGGGAGCAGCCATTTAGTTGGTCAGTTCCAGTCTGATATTAATGAAATTCGAAACCGACAATGATTATGGTGTGACGGTACACAACCTAGAAATGTGACTTTTCATCAAAATCGGATAAGAATTGTGACCTGTAGAGAGTCCACAACCATGATATACCATATTTTTACACTATTCGCGTACTAACGGCGACCATTTCGTCCGGCAATTTTGGTACGATTTTCACGAAATTAGAACTCAACCTTCCTCATCAAAATCGAATTAAAATTGTGACCTATACAGGGTCCACAACCATGATATATCATTCTTTTAACAGTATTTGCGTACAAACAGCGGCCATTTTGTCTGTCAATTTTGGTCCGATTTTCCCGAAATTCAAACTCAACCTTCCTTACAGTGTAACGGTGATATAATCAAACGGTTTTTTTTAAATTGGATAATAATTGTGACCTACAGAGGGACCACAAGCTAAAGAAAGGGGGATTTTGCGTATAACCAGGGGCCATAATTCAGGAAGTTACGATTCGATATGCGCAAATATCGAAAGGAAGCAAGATCTTTGGGTCATAACCATGAATTGCAAGTTTCATCAAAATCGAATCAAAATTGTGACCTCCACAGGGTCCACAACCTTGATATACCATTTTTTAACAGTATTCGCGTACAAACGGCGGCCATTTTGTATGGCAATTTTCGTCCGATTTTCCCGAAATTCGAACTCAGCCTTCCTTAGGGTGTAACGGTGATATAATCAAACGGTTTTTTAAATCGAATAATAATTGTGACCTCCAAGCTAAAAAAAAAAGGCGATTTTGCGTATAATCAGGGGCCATAATTCAGGAAGTTACGATCCGATATGCGCAAATATCGAAAGGAAGCAAGATCTTTGGGTTATAACCATGAATTTCAAGTTTCATCAAAATTGAATCAAAATTGTGACCTCCACAGGGTCCACAACCTTGATATACCATTTTTATACGCCCACATTTTCATGTGGACGTATTATGTCGTCGCCCCTGTCCGTCCGGACGTCCACAACCTTGATATACCATTTTTTAACAGTATTCGCGTACAAACGGCGGCCATTTTGTATGGCAATTTTCGTCCGATTTTCCCGAAATTCGAACTCAGCCTTCCTTAGGGTGTAACGGTGATATAATCAAACGGTTTTTTAAATCGAATAATAATTGTGACCTCCAAGCTAAAAAAAAAAGGCGATTTTGCGTATAACCAGGGGCCATAATTCAGGAAGTTACGATCCGATATGCGCAAATATCGAAAAGAACCAAGATCTTTGGGTTATAACGATGAATTTCAAGTTTCATCAAAATCGAATTAAAATTGTGACCTTTACAGGGTCCACAACCTTGATATACCATTTTTTAACAGTATTCTCGTACAAACGGCGGCCATTTTGTATGGCAATTTTGGTCTGATTTTCCCGAAATTCGAACTCAACCTTCCTTACTGTGTAACGGTAATATAATCAAACGTTTTTTTAAATCGGATAATAATTGTAACCTCCAAGCTAAAAAAAAAGGCGATTTTGCGTATAATCAGGGGCCATAATTCAGGAAGTTACGATCCGATATGCGCAAATATCGAAAGGAAGCAAGATCTTTGGGTTATAACCATGAATTTCAAATTTCATCAAAATCGAATCAAAATTGTGACCTCCACAGGGTCCACAACCTTGATATACCATTTTTTAACAGTATTCGCGTACAAACGGCGGCCATTTTGTATGGCAATTTTCGTCCGATTTTCCCGAAATTCGAACTCAACCTTCCTAAGGGTGTAACGGTGATATAAACAAACGGTTTTTTTAAATCGAATAATAATTGTGACCTCCAAGCTAAAAAAAAGGCGATTTTGCGTATAATCAGGGGCCATAATTCAGGAAGTTACGATCCGATATGCGCAAATATCAAAAGGTAGCAAGATCTTTGGGTTATAACCATGAATTTCAAGTTTCATCAGAATCGAATCAAAATTGTGACCTCCACAGGGTCCACAACCTTGATATACCATTTTTTAACAGTATTCGCGTACAAACGGCGGCCATTTTGTTTTGCAATTTTCGTCCGATTTTCCCGAAATTCGAACTCAACCTTCCTTAGGGTGTAACGGTGATATAATCAAACGGTTTTTTAAATCGAATAATAATTGTGACCTCCAGAGGGACCACAAGCTAAAAAGGGTGATTTTTCGGACAATCAGGGGCCATAATTCAGGAAATTACATTCCGATAGCCGCAAATATCGAAAGGAACCAAGATCTTTGGGTTATAAACATGCATGTCAAGTTTCATCAAAATCGGTTCAAAATTGTGACCTCTATAGGGTCCACAAGCTAAAAACGTGATTTTTCGTACAATCAGGGGCCATAATCCATGAAGTTTTGATCCGATACATGCCAATATCGAAAGCAGCCGAGATCTTTTGGGGATAAACCTATATTTCAAGTTTCGTCAAAATCGGATAAGAATTGTGAGCTGTAGAGAGTCCACAAACAAATTGTGGACGGACGGACGTCCGGACGGACGGACGTCCGGACGGACAGGGGCGACGACATAATACGTCCACATGAAAATGTGGGCGTATAAAAATGAAGATAATTGATGTGGAAGAAAAATGTAGACCACGGAACGAAGGAAATGGTAGGGGAAAATGCTTGGTGTCTGTTTTATTGTTTGAAAAGGATGAGAGGACAATTTCATGAAAAAGATAACACTTGATAAATTTAAATTGAAAATCATAATTAGCAGAAATAAATACAACAGTTTCGTGACTAACCATTCAGGCCTTGCCATAAAGTAGCTAAGGAAATACTTAGCTATGACTTCTAGGCTAAAATTTAGGCCTTGCCATAAAGTAGCTAAGGAAATACTTAGCTATCACTTCTAGGCTTAACAATTCTCCCTCCATATTTCACAGATTTATAAAGAAAGCTATTATATTAAATTAAACAACCAGATTACATTATCATACGCGTTGCAACCCATTTGGGTCAATTTCTAGGTCCCAAATATTAGCAATATAGCTCCTTTTACCTGTATTGTATTGTACCGTCTATTTTGGCGGTGCAATAATTATTTTTTTATTTTATTGAGTATTTACTATTTTTTAACGAAGGTTCTTATTTTGACGTCGGTGTGTTAAAACGCATGTCGGTCGTCATCTGCGAACGGTTGTAAAAGTCATACCCGCAAACCATGTATTCATTTCTCCTAATTTTTTTTAAAATTATTAATTGTAATTATCATAAAGCAAAACATATTGGGGTTATATATGAGGGATATATAGCCAATGTCAATGACCTCGAAGTTTTATATTTCTATTCCATATCCAATCCGTAAAAAAATTACAAACACAGGATTATCCAGACCCAAAGTTGGAACTGTATATACGAGGATATTTCGCTCCACTCTTATTAGAGTACTTAATTATAAGGTTCATGCGGTCGAATGTGTGTTGGACAGGGAATTAAAAAGCAAATATTAATCAAACATTCAGTTAGTGGCTTTTTGATTTTAAAAAGATTCCAATATACTATCGGCATGTTTCCATTTAAATACGAAAGATCTAGCACTATAGTTGGCACGAAACAACTTTATCGGTTTGATCGAGACTATAGCTGGAGGGTGCCGAAACGGGAATATTTTTATTTTTCTAACTGTGGTAAACATAAATATAATGTTTCAGTTCTTTAAAAAATAAGATATATAGATACATCGATAAATACATATTTATTTGGCACATTACATATATAAAATAGTGTCCCAATTTTTAGGGAGCCCATATATGATATTCTTACTCGACAAACATATCACAACATTCCGCCCTGCTGGCACTACTGGTCAAAATAGTTGAGTGTGATCACGACGATGTCGATGATAACGACGTCAGCGAGTGGAAAAGCGCGAGATGCTTCGAGTTCAGCTTTGACTTCGGTTGTAGTAGAAGAGATGCCTCCGCTAAAGACGACATCGCCTGGTTAGTATTTCAGTTGTAATACTTAGATTTAGATAAATGGTTTACTACTTTTTATTACATTAGAAATTGTAACCCTTAGTCTTTAGGCCTAGTGAATTTTATTGACAAAAAATAAAAACAGAAGATGTTGCGTTAGCATGAAATTTGTTTTAATTGTGACATTGTGGCCTATTATTTATACTATAGCCACGCACTGCAGGTTCAAGGTCGGGGTGTATTCCAAATCCAGCAATATTTATAAAAGTTTGTATCAGTCAATGTATGAGAATCCAGCAATTCGTTGACTATGATTGTATTATTCTAACCACCCATGGCCTCTATACTTATATGATACTAACTATGCCAAGAGTGAATAGGCTCATTTCATTTTAGGCCTAAACTAAAGTGGTCTATCATGACTAAAAATTAAATTAATTCTGATAATGGTGAAGTTTAATTTAGTCAATATTTTAATAATTTTATGTATGTAATACTATTTATTTTATGATCAGTAGTGGAATAACGCATTATATCTGTGAATTAAAAGTGTTATTCCACTGGCTAGCAAAGTAGTCCATGTTGTTTTACCTAAAATGATTGTCAAATCATAAAATAAATAGAACATTTGTCGTTTTGTCATGAATATCATATTTTATTTCATCATTAAGCAAGAAAACGTTTATATTTTCACTCAAGCTACGCATTCGGAAAATATAAGTTTTCTTGCTTCTCGATGAAATAAAATATGTTATTCACTCTAAAACGACAAATATCCTCTATTTATTACTATGATACTAGAACACCCCTTAGGCTAGCTAAGAGAATGCAGCTGAAAACGCTGAGATATACTGATGTGCTTGTTATTATGTTTTTAAATTTAACTACGATTGATTGTATGCCTTTAGTTTCATCTGGCAAACTTAATTTCTTTATTAATGCATATGGAACATTTCAAAGATACATTTCCACATACAAACTGTTTGATTTAATGGTAAATTTGGACTTAAAACATATTCTCTCAAACTAATTAATTTATCACAATTTTGCTTCAAATCCGTCTCGGATTATCCACTTCTCTTTTCTTTTTCTGTGATTTTTTTCTAAGAAAGTGTTGCACATCGAACTCTTCATTAATTTGATCAACATGTACATCCAGCACTCAATTTCCACGTGAAACCTTTGATGTCACACGTGCAGATATTCCTAATTATTGGGCTGTCGATTAGGGGAACCCTTACATTTTGTTTGAGTGTTTTTAAGCGAATCCAGTAAATTTCTAGTTAGATTGGATATTTCTACCGTCCATAAATACCAAAATTTCCATACTTTTATTGTCAGGTAGGAATTTCTGCTTATCTCATCTGTAGTTGGATGTGGCAGAAATATTATAAATAACAATAATTAATTGTTTTGAAAAAAAAATTGATCAATTTTGCTTATTTTGAAGCCTCATGTGATTAGCGTTGGGTGTTTGTCACTTGAATATAAAACTACTATACTGCACCATCTCCTATCTCGAAACAAGGAGGGTTGACAGTTGAGGTGTCTTTTCTACCCTAAGGCATGTTGTATTCTACTATAAAGCAAGTTACGACACCTCTTTATAAAATAAGGGGGGTTGGGATGGCCCAGCGGTCTAAAGTGCCGTGCTTCGACCTCTAGCTGGCCGGTCGCTTGTGGCTGTGGTTTCGAGCCCTGGTGTGAGCGTATGTGGCATGGAGATAGGGGCGCTTTCCTCCCACTGCGCTAAAGACCCCTGCTATGTGCAAGCAAATTATTGAAATAAAATGAAACCATAATTATGTTAGTCCCAAAATGACCTAGTTTGTGTCGAGTGGATGTTAAACCCCATTTCTCTCTCTCTCTCTCTCTCTTATAAAATAAATTTTTACAAAATGATGTTTTTGATACCGTTAGTTTAAAGGATTGTCTTAAAATTATTGAAAAGGAATCTTTTACAGTTGTTTCTTAGATTCAATATATCTTTTACAATGCAGAAATATCCCAATCAATATTTCATGTTAAAGTATAACACCCAAATATAATGTAGGTCGTGTTGTGCTAACCTTTGTTTATCCCTCTGTAACTTAAATGTACTAACAGTTTTATATATTAATGCTTTGGAGTTCTCATGTTTTACAATAATTTCATAAAAATCTTTTAATGATATCTAATTTTAATGTTTAGCTCTGTAAAATTTGTTTTTGAACTGCTAAGTGAATAATAATAGACACAATGGGCAGACAATGAAAACAAATGTATCACAAATTAGTTTTTATACGCCCACATTTTCATGTGGACGTATTATGTCGTCGCCCCTGTCCGTCCGGACGTCCGTCCGTCCACAATTTGTTTGTGGCCCTCTACAGGTCACAATTCCTATCCGATTTTGACGAAACTTGAAATATAGGTTTATCCCCATAAGATCTCGGTTCCTTTCGATATTGGCATGTATCGGATCGGAACTTCATGGATTATGGCCCCTGATTGTGCGAAATATCATGTTTTTAGCTTGTGGACCCTATAGAGGTCACAATTTTGAACCGATTGTGATGAAACTTGACATGCATGTCTATAACCCCAAAATCTTGGTTCCTTTCGATATTTGCGCCCATTGGATCATAACTTCCTGAATTATGGCCCCTGATTGTCCGAAAAATCGCCCTTTTTAGCTTGTGGTCCCTCTGGAGGTCAAAATTATTATCCGATTTAAAAAAACGTTTGATTATATCACCGTTACATGGTAATGAAGGTTGATTTCAAATTTCGTGAAAATCGGACCAAAATTGACGGACAAAATGGCCGACGTTTGTACGCGAATAGTGTGAAAATATGTTATATCAAGGTTGTGGACCCTATAGAGGTCACAATTTTGAACCGATTTTGATGAAACTTGACATGTATGTTTATAACCCAAAGATCTTGGTTCCTTTCGATATTTGCACCCATTGGATCGTAACTTCCTGAATTATGGCCCCTGATTGTCAGAAAAGTTGCCCTTTTTAGCTTGTGGTCCCTCTGGAGGTCAAAATTATTATCTGATTTACAAAACCGTTTGATTATATCACCGTTACATGGTAATGAAGGCTGACTTCGAATTTTGTGAAAATCAAACCAAAATTGACGGACAAAATGGCCACCGTTTGTACGCGAATAGTGTGAAAATATGTTATATCAAGGTTGTGGACCCTATATAGGTCACAATTTTGAACCGATTTTGATGAAACTTGACATGCATGTTTATAACCCGAAGATCTTGGTTCCTTTCATTATTTGCGCTCATTGATTCATAACTTACTGAATTATGGCCCCTGATTGTACGAAAAATCACCCTTTTTAGCTTGTGGTCCCTCTGGAAGTCACAATTATTTTCCGATTTAAAAAAACGTTTGATTATATCACCGTTTCACCTTAAGGAAAATTGCCGGACAAAATGGTCGCCGTTTGTAATCGAATAGAGTAAAGTTATGGTATATCATGGTTGTGGACTCTCTACAGGTCACAATTCTTATCCGATTTTGCCGAAAAGTCACATTTCTAGGTTGTGTATCGTCACACCATTATCATTGTCGGCTTTGAATTTCATGAATATCAGACTGGAACTGACCAACAAAATGGCTGCTCCCAATACAGTATGAAATACAGGACTTAATGATGTAGGAAAAATCACTTTAGGTATTGCTTGTTCTCTATCCATCTCTCGAAAATGTGGGCGTATCCTGCCTGGCAGTGCCAGCCTATCTTTTAATACATAAGTGAATTGTTAATTCAGTGAAATTATTTGCAAGGATATTTATTTTGTGAATTCTCATGTTACATAATCCTTTTGATACCTGTTGATAATTATACTTAGTCTTTTGTTTCGGACATACTCTTGTTATTGTATTTTGATTTACCCTAATTTGATGGAAATGTTGTACTAATTAGTAGGCCTATTGAAGGGTCAAGTGCATGCATTGTGTTGTAAACAGTAATATGCTAAAAATATTAAGGTCAGAGGCAGTGTTTTATCTAAACTTCGATTGTGAGTAGGAAGACTGTATACAGTATACAATGTGACATTATTAATGTTTTATTTATGTGTTTTCATCAAGTTCAATGGGGTCCTACCTACAGGTCACAGTATCAGATGGTTTACTTTTGGTGCCATCTTAAAATTGGTATCAATTCAAAAGACATCGTTTTCCCCCATATTATTTTTTCCATAATTCTCACTAGAATTGTGTCTTATTGTACCCAGATTAAATACAAAACAAAATAATAAACAATGTAGTATATTTCACAATCTTTTTCGTAAGTTATTTAACATGCAGGGTATCTAACATACTTTAATTAAAATAGCATTAAGCAAGAGCAAAATCTGCTTATTACAAGTCTTTCTTTAGGCCTGAGATGTTATCTAAATAATCAATTAAACATTAATTAACATATCCAGACCATAATAAACTCTCAAAGTCAAGGCTAGCCTTCGATGTTGGCGGATTGAATTCCTATATGCCGCTTAATGGCCGTTGATAATTAAATCAATCAAGTGGATAATCGAGACTATGCTGTTTATATTAATGATTTGAGTAATGATGACCGAGGCTATGTGAATATTTCAAGCGCTTTTTTCTCGGCTAATAGTGGACCAATTTGACTGAAATTTTCAGCAAATTACCTTTACACTATCTAGTTTTTAACTATTATAGTGATAACTGCCATCTCTTTATCTTATCTCCCATAATGTAACTTTAACTTAAGTAATATTGCATAATACAAATGACAATAGCTAAATATACAAGAATGAAAATCTGTTTTAATGAAGACCTGTGAAAGATAGCTCAAGGGTTTAAGCCTTACAGCAATACTACATAACTTTATCAAATATAAAATTATAACTAATATAACCAAACATTTGTTTCTTTCATCATATATAAAAGTGATAACATCAATGATTGTAAAAAACATTGATAACCCAATGAAGCCCACTTGGGAAAGGATGGTCTTAAAATTATAAAGTTGTAATTATTTGGTCATGGTTGATAAATTGGGCATCAAGTTATCTTACTCCTGGAGTGCATGGGTTAATTTGAGGCCAAATATAGTTATTATTTTTATAGACTGGATGTTAATGGATTTAAAATAGAGGAGTATTAACTAATATTGTAAACTGTGTTTTATGTTGTATGTATAAGTGTAAAGTTTGTAATACACAATGAAGAAACTTGTAGAGATAAGTGTTCCTTTTTCGCCAATATCCTCTATAGAAAAAAATAAACTAGGTAAGACTGTTTCTTGAATTAATAATGTACAATTTTTGTTTTGTTTACTTTTCTGTATTGATTCTGGGTACTGTATGTGATACATACAAACAACTTTTTTTTATGTATTTTAAAAATTGAATATGTATTTCTTGACAGCCGAGAGCCTTATGGTATGGTGGTACACATCACTAAAAGATGCATTATGTACACATGTACCTTGCGTTGAAATTTACCTGTGGAAGGTAACATTCATTGACATTCGGGATCGTGTTATACATGTAATATAATGTGCATTTTCAAAAGCATAAACTTTTAGTGGTGAACTGGTCCAGTTTACAGTTATTTGTATACATACATTGTAAAAAATACATTTATTATCTGCCCTAGTAGTATGTAAATTTATAAACTCATTGCATTTGGGAGCTGCAAACCAAATAAAATAATTCATGTAATTTTTTTTTTTTTTCTGAAAGAAATTAAAAGGCAATTATTGAATTAAACAATTAAAAGACTATTATTGAATTAAACAAAGATAGAATTTTCAAATCTGTTACAAATGTCTTACTTGTAAAACAAATATTGATTTTAAGATACTAATATTGATTTTAAGATACAAATATTAAGATACAAAAATACATTTTAAGATACACATGTTAATCTATTACTTTACAATGAATATGTCGAAACTCGAAATGCAACAATGAAAAAAAATTAAAGACTATGAATTAAGAGTCATTCCACGAGAAAACCATGCAATATCATGCAAATGTTCGAAGGTGGGGGTCGGCCGATTGAGTTCATATTCACAGGGTTTGGTGATCCGTCGAGCCTACTCCCGAGCCAAAATCACTGATTTCAGAAATCAACCGTTTTCGAGATACAGGCCTTTTACGTTTTTCAGTGTTTTTTTGCCATTTTCAGACCAAATTTTAGGTATTTCCGTCGCACTACTACCGCTGTTACATGACCCTGGAGAACTATGTTTGGGTTGTTCATGATAGCAGGGGTCTTGCACTACCACATTATCATGGTCATCCGGATCAAGTTCATTTTCCAAAGGTGTCTGGATACTTCTCAAGATACGTGTCTAAGAGATGCCTTAAATGTACCCCATCTTCAGATCGTGATAACTCCACTGGAGCAGGGTTTGCGATAAAAATTAAAATCAATTTATTTGCAGCTTGACCAGTTCTAATAACATAAGCAATAAATTCGTTGTCAGCTACATGTAACTTGCAACAGTATGGAAATTTGTGTCGAAAGTTAGCAAAAACTTCAGTTTTGATTGGGATACATCGGCGGGTTATTAAGGTACCCAATCGCCTATATTGGTATTCAGAGGGCCAATATGTCAACTCCGCCTCCCCTTCAACTAGCTTTGCCAAAATATTCAGTCCCGGTATGGTTTGGGTATCTAGTCTGCAAATCCAAGATGGCGTCTCTCTCAGAGAATATGGATTTTCTCAATTTCTCTATCTAAAGCGTCAAAATTTTGAAAAACGGTCGAGGTGCACCTCGATATTTTTCATATTTAATCTCCGCATGGTACAAAATAACGTGTCTTTGTTTATTCGACATCAAATGAATGCAGAATTTCCCAAATAAGATTAGTTTTGCGATGTCAAAACATGATCGTTTTCGTTATATTAAAATGTCTACAAAATATTCAAAATCAGACCGTAATAAAAATAAGGAGAGAGAGAGAAATGGGGTTTAACGTCCACTCAACACAAACTAGGTCATTTTGGGACTAACATATAGTTTAATTTTATTTCAATAATTCCCTTGCGCGTAGGGATCTTTTATCAGTGGGAGGAAACCGGAGTGCCCAAAGGAAACCCACGAGGTTGAGAAGGCACCCCTATCTCCATGCCACATACCCTCACACGAGGGGTAGAAACCACAGCCGCAAGCCAGAGGTTACCGGCCAGCTATATAAACGCGGCACTCTAGACCACTAGGCCATCCCAACCCCCTAATAAAAATAGGAACATCTCGCTATTTTTGTACACCTACATTCTCGTGTGGACGCCCCTGTCCGTCTATCTCTTCATATTTTCGTGTGGACATGTATTGTAGTCACCCCTGTCCGTCGGTCCACATCTTGTTTACGGACACTACGTGTCACATTTTTATCTACTTTCTGCAATACTTGAAATAATTATAGGTTTATCTCCCTAACGTCTCGGTGCCTTTCAATATTGGTATATATGGTATGTATCGGATCGTAACTTCATAGACTAAAAATCTTGTTTTTAGTTTGTGGACTATTGATTTCACAATTTTTTATGAAACATAAAAGGATCTTTTATAACCCTAATCTAATAGCTTGGCTTCTTCCGATATTCCCGGATATCAGATATTAATTTCCTGGATTACGGTCCATGATTGTTCAAAAAATGATGTTTTTAGCTTGTAGCCCCGTTTAGATGTCACAATATCATATGACATGTCCGGAAAGTACGGCTGAAATCCAAACACTTAAGAAACCGAAATACGACGCGAAAAATGACGAATTTCGTAACTTTCGACACAAATTTTCATACTGTTGTAGGTGAGTTGACAACGATTTTATTTTTTACGTTGTTCAAATGGGTCAAGCTGCAAATAAAACGATTTACATTTTGATCGCAAACCCTGCTCCAGTGGAGCAATTTGAAGAAAGGGTATAATTCAGTTATATATAGACACGTATCTTGGGAAGTATCCGGACACCTTTGGAAAACGAACTTGAACCAGATGACCATGATAATGTGGTAGTGCAAGACCCCTGCTATCATGAACAACCCAAACCTAGTAGTGCGACGAAAATACCTAAAATTTGGCCTGAAAATGACAAAAAAAGCTGAAAAACGTAAAAGGCCTGTATCTCGAAAACGATTGATTTCTGAAATCAGTGATTTTGGCTAGGGAGTAGGCTCGACGGATCGACCAAACCCTGTAAATATGAACTCAATCGGCCGACCCCCTCCTTCGAACCTTCTGCATGGTTTTCTCGTGGACTGGCTCTTAAGATTACTGAATAACAGCAGTTTCGTCTTCCATATATCATAAGCTTACTTATCTTTGTTATCTTTGATAGTTTGAAAATTGTTACCAGGCATCTTTGAAAAAGTATTAAGAAATTGTTATCTTTGAAAAAGTATTGGAAAGTTGTCATCTTGAAAAAGTATTGAAAAGTTGTCATCTTGAAAAAGTATTGAAAAGTTGTCATCTTTTTAAAAAAAAGTATCTAAAAGTTTTTAACTTTGGTTAATTTTTTTTTTTTCAGAGAGGCTACCATTAAAGTACGTGTCACTTTTGGCCTTAACTTTACAAAATGCAGCTCTTATATTGGTCATGCGCTACACACGGACACGGAAAGGTGATATGTTTGTATCATCGACAGCTGTGGTCATGTCAGAGGTGTGTAAATTCTTTACATGTGTGGTCATCATAACTGTCCAAGAAGGAGGCTTTAAGAACTTTCTAAGTGTCGTAAAAAAAGATATAATAGATGAACCGTGGGATTGTGTGAAAGTATGTGTGCCTTCAATAGTTTATATAGTACAAAACAATCTGCTGTTTTTAGCTGTTTCTAATCTTGATGCTGCAACATTTCAGGTAATTGTTTTATTTAATTATTTTTTTCACGTTTGAAAACGGTTAAACAAGATACATACCGGTACTATCCTTTCTGCCATTGTAAGCTACATGTATGGATAACTCCTTGATGTAATCTCATGCCTAAGAACGTATATAACTGCCAAGAACTCAACATGAAATAAATATTTTATTCAAATGAGTACAACAGCCTGTACAACAAATTTAACAGAGATATTTTCAAATTTATAAAAACTTAATTTTAACATAATAACAATCTCTATTTTCTTCTTTGATGCTCTCCCTCGCCCCCCCCCCCAATTCCCTCTCGTCATGTACATCTCTGTCTGTATAGTGAACAAAGGTAAGCTTATGTGTTGTCATAGGTAATTTATTCACTAACATTGTTGTATTTACATGTAACCTGGTTGTTACAAATATTGTTGCTATGTTCTATCCAAATGATCACATTTACAATATCATACATATATCCTTATATTATTACTATGTTAAATATTTCATAGTAAAAAATCCCCGGTAACAAACTAGACAAGACTGTGTAGATATGAAGGTTTTATCCGGGACGCGTTTCGGGCGTTCGCCCTTTATCAACTGGTTACAAAAATAATCCTGTTACCGGGTATATATAGACAATAGAATTATTGCGCATGCGCATAACGTTGCGAATTAATAATCCCTAAACTACTAGGATTATATAATCCCTATACTGGGATTATAAAAATAATAATAAATATAGACAAAATTAAGGTCACTTATATAAATACAAAATTTAAAATAATGATAAATATAAAAAAATGATAAATATAAAAAAATGGATATACAAACAACATTAAAGTTATTTTTTAAAAAATCTATATACAAATGCCGATTATCATCAAGTGACTGTTGTCAGGTAACCTCATATGGAAGGGTTTTTGGGTCTAAATAAGATGATCTGCTGAATTGTCTAATACTTATTATGATAACGTCAACTTGGTCATATTGCTTAAGTAAATTGTGATAAAACAAATGTTTTTTTGTCATTTCCTCTCTCCATCTCTTCAAATCACATTTTTACATATCATTTTGGTATTATCATTTTAAACATATCATTTTCTACATATCATTTTAAACATTTCTCTTAGCAATATGTAAATGAGGTCAAAAGGCGTGGCTTCCAGAAAAATGTTTTCACACACACTAATACCTCCCAAGGAAAGATAACTCTGATTAACCGCACGTTTATTGGAGGCAGACCACCATTAATTTCCCCATTGACTTCAATGTTAATACTGGACTCTTTGCCCACCTCCAACTTTTCCCCAAATTTTCGTTGGGCGAAATGCTTTTCACTACAGACAGAGGTTCAAATGGCCATGTCTTTGCACTAAAATTTTTATGAGGTTGAACACCAAAATTTTAGGAGGGGCACACCCGTTACAATCTATAGTAGGTATGTTAGAGTTATGGTTGGCAAATTTTCTTTCGGGGGGGGGGGGGCAAAACATTTTTTCAGGGGGGCATTGCCACCCCCTGGCTACAGGCCTGAGAAGCCCACCCCCTGAAAATGTTGCTGTGATAACAAATCCAACCTGTGTCCACATAAGTAATACTGTTGATGGAATATGGCTAAAAGCCACATTTTTCTATCCCTGACTTGTATACATACATATAAACACAGGTACTTGTAAGAAATATGAATCATTTATTAACATATGGATTGACAAATGTAAAATAAATGCTGTATTTAGTTGACAACCAGCCACTCCAACAAAAGGGTGACAAAGCACTATTTTTTTTTTTAAAAAAAATGGGAATATGTCAGTATTTAAAACACTTTAACAATCAGAGGTATCCTTGGAATTACATAGTATAGTGTCAATATTTTGTGGAAGCAAGTTGTTTTAATCTTTACATCAATTGCCTAGCAGTTCTCTCTCTGTCTCTTTTCTCCCCTTTTGCATGCCCATTTTTGTTGATTTTTTTTGCCTAGAATGGACGAAGGGTTTGAATTAATATTTTCTGCCAGGTTTTGGTAAATATTCATGATTTTGAGGCGGAAGGATAACGGCGTTATGAGGTTGGCTACGGTGATATGTACAGCAACTAGATACATGTTTTGAGTATGCTTCTTCAAGTTCGTGTATCTCAAAATTTTGGTGGTCAACCTCATAAAAATTTTAGTGCAAAGACATGGCCATTTGTTCCTCTGTCTGTAGTGAAAAGCTTTTCGCCCAACGAAAATTTGGGGAAAAGTTGGAGATGGGCAAAGAGTCCAGAATTAACATTGAAGTCAATGGGGAAATTAATGGTGATCTGCCTCCAATAAACGTGCAGTTATTCAGAGTATCTTTCCTTGGGAGGTATTAGTATTAGTGTGTGTGAAAACATTTTTCTGGAAGCCACGCCTTTTGACCTTATTTGCATATTGCGCTTAGAGAAATGTTGAAAATGATATGTAGAAAATGATATGTTTAAAATGATAATACCAAAATGATATGTAAAGTGTAGTTTGAAGACTTGGAGTGAGGAAATGACAAAAAACATTTGTTTTATTACAATTTACTTAAGCAATATGACCAAGTTGGTGGTGGTTTCCGTAGAGATGAATACGTATAGACTCGATCATCCGGGACCTTCTAGTCTTCAAACGTGCAGAGGTAGAATGGGCCACAGGCACTTGAAGGGAGTAAAATAATCCGATTTCAATGAAACTTAAAACATAGGTTTATCACCCTAAGATCTCGGCATGTATCGGACTGTAACTTCATGGGTTATGGCCCCTGATTGGACGAAAAATCATGTTTTTTAGCTTGTGAACAGTATTCTGGTCTCATCAACATCCTATCCCTACAGATATTAGGTCTGGGAAATATATTGTTAAAATTGCTGTAGAAATAAGATGTCGAGACAAAAGCGGTAGGTGGGTGGGTGGGAACATGAAACTGATAAAAAGAAAAGGGCCCCCACGAGTCAACAGACAACAGTGCGTATACAACCACATTCCTCCCTCCAAGTAAAGAGTTTAGCGATGAGTGAGGATTGTTGGTAGACCATGTGACACTTCCGGTACAGGTTTTAGCTGAGAACAGTATTCTGGTCTCATCAACATCCTATCCCTACAGATATTAGGTCTGGGAAATATATTGTTAAACTCCCATAGTTGATTAACTCCCCTACGACACTCACCTGTCGCAGTCACACCAAAACACCGCAAAACTCATTTCAAACGGAGACAGGAAATGGCGACCCAAAACTCACTTAGTCTTAACACTTCATATTGCGAGCACAATCGAAATCACTGTAATATTTAAACAATAAATCATATATTGTTCATGTTTCCAATTTCGTGAACATTAACTTTATTGTACGTTCTTTGGCAGGGCATGCATTCACAGAACAAACTCATGACACAAATCTGACAACAATTTTATTAAAGTTCATCAGTTCATCGCTAACAAAAAATTCTCAACAAAATACAAAATTATCAAGCATGCACCATACAGAATTTGACAAAGTATATTATCACTAATTATATATGAGTTAATATCATGCTACCGAATTAGAAATAACTATTGTCAGATGGCTTTAAAAAATACCGCCTTTCTACACACAAGGGAGAGCAAAATTAGTTATTAATTTAGATAAGCCACTATCCCTGAGGTGTAAACCGTCGGCTAAATCCGATGTGACAATGTTATCATTTGAAATTAACTCCCAATGATGATTTTCCGCGGCTAACGACGCTAAGTGCTCATTAAAAATGGTCACTTGTCTATTCAGTGTAATATCACTAGTTTTAACAACCTGAGACAGAAAAACTGTGACCTCTTCTGCTATATTCAATTTATTTGCAAGCTTCCTTAAAGATACTTTTTGATTATATTCGGAGTGTCGCGTCCGTTTATCCATAATGTCGTTGATACCTACATGTATAAATAAATAAATACACGATGAGTAATTTAACAACCCAGTCAAATTATGTTCTATATCGTTTATCTTCCCACCCGGAATACAAAGGACTTTGGCATTTACCCTTTCTTGCAAACGTTTTATAATAGAATCTCCTAAAATAACCACAGAAAAATGTCTCTCTGGAATGCGCCACATATCAACATGGCCTGAATTGTACGAAGTATTAATCCTAAAACCCCATAAATTCCAAGGTATCCCTATTTTATCATGAAAGAAACCCTTCTTACTGGGGTACATTAACGCATGTTTGTCCCCTTTATAAGCCAAAATTACGAAATGTTTCGCCATTGCTAAAAGGACTGGAAACCATATTGGCACAGGTAGAAGGGCTGGTACTATTATGGTACACTCTACATTCTGGGCCTGTACAAACCTTAAGATTGGTAAAATTAAACAAAACGGCGGGAAAACATAGTAGTTTTCATTTCTTGACAACGTTTGGGAGAACACATTAGTTCCCCCCGAAAACGGGGTATTATAAGGAGTAAAATGTTTCAATGGGTGTCCATGTCTGTCCTTAACACAGTTACAATCCAGAGACATCAAATCGACCGTATGTGGTCCAAATATTAAATCTATCCGTTTGAAAGACAAATCTGAGATCATAACATCGGATTTCGACAGTGAGCGAGACGGAACATCCGCTGGATTATCTTTGGATGGAATCAGTATGAGTTTCAAACTTGTGTTGTGCTCTAACAAAACAAAAAATATCTGCTTCAGTATTTGGTTTAATTCATATGATCTGCTGTACTGGTTATTCCAGGAGTCAATCAAACCCTTATTATCAATCAGAACATCGAGTCGAGAATCCCGTATCTCTTGACTAAATGCCAATAGAGAGTTGAACAGAGCCTTCGATTCTTTCAACAAAATTGGTAAACTCATTTCAGTTTGAGTCCAATAGTCACTGATCTCTAGATTACGAATTCCATTGTTCAGAATACCCGCCCACTTAAAATCCGAGGCATCAGTTGCAAGCCCCAAGGTTTTATGAAATTCGGCCTTCCAACGGAATATACGATTATAATTTTCCAAAAAACGCCAAAATTCAATTTCTTCTTTTAATTCTTTTGATATTGGGATATAATCTTTAGAATTTACCGTGAAATTAGTAGCTATAGTTCGAAAGCAGGTACCTACAAACAATTTCGCGCCCGGAATTGCTAATGAGAAGGACAGACACTTTCCTGCAAAACGCTGCAGGGCGATTCTTGCAAGAATTACACATCAAGACAGAAAAAAAAAATCTGTTATAGCCACTACTTTTTCACTTTTCTATGTACGAAAATGGTCCTATTTTAGGAATTTCATTAAAATTTTATAACATTTACTTTATTTCATAGTTTATTGCAATCTGTATATTGATGTATATTGACAAAATTTTCACTGATAAATAACCCATTATTTCATTTGTTTATCAAGGAAAAATGAATATTGCTTAAAGTATAAACCAGGGGTGAAATTGAAGTTGAGATGTTACTCAATGTGTATAAATCAAGAAAATCTGTAAAATATCAACCCTTTTCTCTACATCTCATGTTGAATAAGCTTATCGTTTACGTGTAACGTACGTAACAAAATTGATATACTAGTTGAATTAAATTCACCATGATTTGTTTAAAATCACTATTACTTCAAATCTTCTAAATTTAGTGCCAATATATTCAGAAAATTCCATTCTCATCTATCAAATGTTATTTATGTAAAAATGAAAACCAATTTAAAGTTGTAACGTACGTAACGTTACGTGCGTTACATTTACCAAATGGGGCTTAGAGGGGAGTGTTTGGAACTAATTGTGTCCCATGGGCTCTTAATTTGACAAAGACTAGTGATGAAAGTGCAAGATCAAAAGCCCATTGATTAGGAAAAAAAATATTTTTAAGTACTTTTATAACTTTTTACCCTCTGATCAATTCCTGGGTCCAGAAGAGAAATTTGTTAAAGAATGGATTGATTTTTTTTAAGTCAAATATCTTGTGGAACTCTTGTACAAAACACCACAGACCAACACAGTCTATCTAAGTAATTGTAAGTCGAAAATTTTAATAAAATTTATTTAGTTGAACTTGTCACTTTTTTTACAACTTCAATATTTTGTAAAAAATTCCACTCGATACAAAAATGAACTGATTTAAAGTAGGTAAGTCTCTAAGCTCCATACCATCCAAAATCTTCAACTTCGAAAACACAAATTATTTGTCAATTTATTTGTCAATTTAAATCAACATTGATGCTGTAGTCTTACCAGAAAAAGATGTGCTTCTGATATCCAATATTTAAGACAAATTAAACATTTTACCATTGGTACACGAATCATGTACCATAATGCGTTTCAGCCCCAGTTCAAGCAAGACTTGGGGGAACAAGGCTACACCAAAGGCGTTTTATAGCTGAGGCGCTGGAGGCGCCAGCCTCTTCGCGAAAAAAATAAAGAAGTTGAAAAATTAAAACGGGAGACAAATGCTAAAACCAATGTGAAAAATGAAAATGTACCCTAGATAGGGAAGGCCCCCAAGGCAGAGAAAAGGGCCGCACGTCTGACAAAAGGGCCCCTCTGGCAAAGGGATAGGGCCCCTGAGTCTGAGTCAATAGTTTTCTATACACCGTTACAGTCGAATCCACTACTAAATGAGAATGCAGTCATTGCATTGGCATGAAAATCATCAATCTTTAAGTAGGCCTATAAGCTGATGCAGACAATTTTCCAAGGGGAATCACTGTTTTTTGCAAAGATGGGGGATTGTAAGGTAAATACACAGAGCAGGATAACCTTATAAAGTTGCCACTCGAGTATAACATTGTATACTACAAATGGTGTCGATTAATTAAGACAATCAAACGATCATTTGTACTAGAATCTACTAGGTAAACGACCAATTCAATAGTCATAATTTCGAACTTCCTGGAATAGTCTTCAAATAGTCTTCAAAAATATTACAAGTACATAATAAACTAATAAATGAGTCATAAGTTGTTGAGTTTTCTAAATTTCATAATTAGCTATATAGGTCTAAAACAAAGTTATTAGCTGTCTAAATTTTATTATTATTGGTTGTGTCAGAGTTAGATTGCTATTGTTTACCACAAGGGTATTCAGTAACATTTTTCATATATTCTAGAATTTTATGTCAAATTTAATGAAATAAATTATCTGAAATTCATATATTTTATTCACTTATTAAATCATAACAGAGATAAATATAAAGCGTGCTTTGATCCATTCTAAATGTTATATGGCACAGATTTCACACGTGTAACGTACGTAACATATTTGTGTAACGTACGTAACACCAAATAATGCTCTGTCGATGGGAGAATTAGACCTGAATTATCTGTTAGTACACCAAAATATATACTATTGTGTATTCACAACAAAATGGTAAAACAGCACCACAGTCACAAAGTTCAAATCACAGAATTTTGAACTTGAAATTTAGTGGTATAAAATATTGTCTTTTGTGATGTAATGTACGTAACAGCAACATTTTCGTTTCCAAGAGTCAATGACCATGACGATGGGAAAATTGTTCTACTCGCTATATTAGATATACATGTCAGCTATCCAAAGCCACAAACAATGACTTTCTGCAACACGTGGTAATAAAATTATTAAACTTTGATTGTGTTCAATCGGCTCTAAATGTAACGTACGTAACGCAAGAATCGCCCTGCAGGGATAATAAATTTACCCGATTCAATGCTAAAATTTCTTCTCTCAAATATACGAACTTTTCTATTTTAGTTTCAGTTAACGCGAACGTTTGGTGAATTGAATCAATTATCATCCCCAAATAAACTATCTTCTGGGATGGAATTAGAACACATTTAGGTATACCAACAAAATAACCCAGTCGAATTACCAGTTCACATGACATATATACCGCGATTTTTGCTCTCCTAATATTAGTTTCGTTTTCCATATTTAAAGATCCGATCAACCTATCATCAATATATACCAAATTATTAACTCCAAGAAATCTTAGGTAAGACGCCACTAATTTACTCAACGTGTGATAGACGTACGCCGAATTCTTCAAGCCGAATGGAATTGTATTACACACATAATAGACACCTTTCCATTCGAAACCCAATAATGAACGGCTGTTTTTTGATACGAAAACATGGTCGTATCCCGATTTGTCATCAAGTTTCGTCATGAAAGAACCCTGATCAATGATTCTCGGAACATCGTTCAAGCTGTCCAAAGAGAACGGTGTATTTCTCATCCACAAATTTAAAAACCGCATGTCTAAACATAGTCTTGGTTTGGTTGGCTCCACAGTAAGTGGTGACACAATGTAAGGGGGGTTACCCTTGCCAACAGAACCCCAAATAGAAATTGCAGCGGTTTTTAGCCTATTACCAACTTTGTTATCAATAAATTCAGTAAAAGAATCGCAGTTAGAAGAATTCTTTAAAATTTTAGCTGGCGGATAATTACAATCATAACCAATGTTCTTAAATGTTCCTTTAAAAGGAACAATAAAATTCTCTACTCGAACCCCATTTTCTAACCAATCAATAGCTAAGTCGGATAGATTGGACTTTGGTAAAGCGTTCAAAATACTTCTCCATTCGTCCACATGACTGTGTAATCCACCCGCCTTAAATGAGCCTGGGTCCCTAAATACGATATGATTGATCTCGACCGGATTAATAAAAGCTGATTCGGCAGGAACCATAGGATGCCATTCACAGGACACGCCTTCAAAATTCACCCAATTATGACATTCATTTTGTATCTACAAAACAAAAACGTATAACAAAACCTGCAATTAAGTTGAAGACAATTTTGCACATTTTGAAGCCACATGGCCCACTTCGCCACATCTAAAGCAAACAATTTTATACTGTCTCGGTGGTGGAAACCTTGGGCGTGATTGATTTTGATAACTTGATCTATAAGTATTGTTTTTTTCTCCCCAAGATTTTAAAAACTTATGCTCCTTCTCCAGTAGTTTATATTCACTGGATGACGATAACATCAAAACAACGAGTGACCCTACATTATGGAGCGTCTTATTAGCCATAAATCTCTGCAAAACAAAGGAATATTCTTCGGACTTGGTATGGCTTGCTTTCCTCGCCTTCTCGTCTAGCAAAATCAGTTTCTGATGTAAAATATCAATATTAATTTCAGAAGTTCTCGACGCATACTCTTTAACCTCTCTTACCATGGTTTCCACAGACTCCTGTTCTTGTTGTTTCTGTTGAGCTTGTAATTCTTCCCTTAATTTCTTTACCTCCGTTATCAAATCATTCTACAAAATAAATAGTTTCGAACATAACGTGATAAAGAAACCCCAGAATCAAAAAGGTTCAAGTGTTTTCCAAGACCTAAGAGTATAAGCAACATTGGCAATCTCTGCACAGTTCGTTTCACTCTGATGTGCATCTTCAGCTATCAGGGGTACCGACGATGATTGACGCAAAACTGCCTGAGGTACAACATATTGGCCCAACATGTCGAATGATTTCCAACCCACGTGATCCAAAACATCCCTATCACATACGCCTTTGGCTCTTAAGTTAATAGCGCATCCACTTCGAATGCTGTGCGGCGTTTCACCCGTCCATAATCCTACGGCTGACAAACCTCGTTTTAGTCGATTGTTCATGCAGGACGATGTAACAGGTACATTCTTTGTCAACGTCTTCCCCAATCCAACCGGTCTAAAAAGGTAGCCATCATGCAAATCAACACCCAGCTGGGCAGATTGTTCCAAATAACACTCAAGTTCCTTAACCGGACAAAATTCCCTAGAGCTTAAACACGGAATGACAAGTCTTCTTGGGGTATGTGTTATTGCTTTTCCTTCGGACATGTGCACGTAAATTCCAGATCTATCGTTCAACCATCTAATCTGCGAAGTTTTCAAACGACCCAGATCTCCAGCTCGATCACCAGTATAACACATTAATTTGAAATACGCCTTATCCCGCATGAGACAATATTTAGACTTAATTGAATATACGTTACAACGAAGATCATATGTAACGGCCCGACACATCCTTACAATCTTCCACAAAAACAATGGAGGTGCTTTCCTTTTACACAAAAGAGATCTTGCCTGTTCCACACGAACGGCCTTTAAATGACCTTTTATCGAGGGAGATGCCATCGGGTTTCCCAAACCTAAACGAATGTTCCAATCTGTGCCTCTTCCATGGTCGCGAAAAATAGCACGCAACTGACCAACTAAAGAGTCTACGGATGATGCAGCCATTCTGCATGGACAGTTACACACAATCGACGTATTTCTATGTCTTTCTGGACAATAATCTTTATGGACCTTGGTCTTCCCATTCCTGTCCTTATGAACAAGAAACTGTCGCATAGCAAAAGGGGTGACATTATCTAATGTCCTAGCAGGCTTTAACGAGGCAAGGAATTCAATAAGTTCATTTTTCAGCTTTTGTTTTTGCTTAGAATATTTTGAAGTTTGTAAGTAACTATCTAATTCTCTTATTCGGTCATTTACCACATCAACATTAAACTTTAACTGAAAAAAAAAAAATAACTCCAAATGAACTCCTACACAAAAATACCGACTTTCGATAACATTCTGAGAACTCGTGAAAACAGTAAACAATGAATAAATCTAGTCCTAAAAGTTTAGATTATAGGTCGATTCCGATAATTTTCTAACAAACTTAGGATAAGAAAAATATATTTATGACTAAAATGTCCAATAGACAAACACTTTTATCCAAATGTTCGATCACAAAAAAAACCCTGTGGCATAAAAATGCCAAAATACAGGCCAACTGTTGAACAAATATATTTACAATAAATGAAATGATGGGTAACCTGTGCGACACCGTACAGTTCACAACCAAATGTCCCTTGCGGGCTGTAACTGTCAACTGCTTTTCCAAAATGTGGGCAATTACACGATATGGATAAAGAACCAAAACGTCTTACTTACACGCTGAAAACTATCACTTTTTAAACTTTGAAATCTGACTAAAGTGTAATTTATAGGCTGGCATTGCCCAAACCCTTTGAATCCGAAAAATATGTCACTAACGGACCGACATTGCCAAAACTTATGTTTAAATAAACCACTTAAAACTGACAACTCTTGAGACCTGAATATGCCACTTACATGTTGACTATGTCCAAGCTTTTGATATGTAAACGCGTCAGCAGACATTAAGTACCAATTGGCATTGCCAAAACGTTTGAGATCTACGTCACTTACAACAAACCGACACTACCAAAACATTTTAGACACTACCTAATTTTTGAGATGTAAAGAACACTACCCGTTTAAGGCCAAAATAATATCTGAATAATATGCCACTTACAGGATGACAAACCTTATGAGACCCAATTAGTATGTCGCTTACCGAGGCGGATCCAAGATTTTCTGAAAGAGGGGGCGTGCTGCACCCACTCGGGGGTGCAAAGCGCTGAATAGGGTTTTTTGAATGGAAAAAATGCCCACAAGAACTAATTTCATACTTATATCATAAATTAGGATTTCCAACCTAAATTATTTTTGCTCCCCTTTCTCGTGAGAATATATGGAGCTAAAACTTGTTCGCCACCTCAAAAAGCATGCTGACTGCCAAAGATGCTGATATCCAAATAATATTATACCACTCACATGTTGTCACGAGATATTTAATATTTAAATACTAAGTCACTTAGAAGCTAAAACTGCCAAAACTCCTTGACATAGGTAGTGTGCCACTTAAAATAAATGGAAATTCCCAAATTTTTAGGATCTGAATATATTTCCAAAACTTATGTTGAATAATGTGTCACTTACAGGCTGAAACTACCTACATTTGGGATCTAATATTAATCTATGTCACTTACAGGCCGACGCCAAGACTTTTGAGACCTAAATAGCGAGCTACTTCCAAGCTGACACCACAAAGACTTTAGATCTGTCAAATTGTCACCTACAGACTGAAACTACCAAAACTGTTGAGACCTAAATTTGTCACTCAGTCTGACACTTCCCCAAAACTTTCAGATCTGAATATTGTGTCACTTACAGGCTGAAACTACCATTATTTTGGGGGTACGGGGGTCTTACTGACATGTCACTTTCCGGCTGACACTACCAAGAATTTCGAGAACTGCATAACGTGTCACTTACAGGCTGACACTACCAAAACCTTTATAACCTGAATAATGTGTCATTTTCAGGCTGACACTACTAACATTTTATGGGTTTAAATTGACACGTCAATTTCCGGCTGACACTACCAATATTTGAGGTCTGAATAATGTGTCACTCACAGGCTGACACTGCCAAAACTTTTGAGATGTGAATAATGTGCCACTTACAGACTGACACCACCAAAGCTTTGGAGGTCTAAATGTGCCAGTTACAGGATGAATAATGTGCCACTTACAGACTGACACTACCAAAGTTTTTGAGGTCTAAATAATGTGTCACTTACAGGCTGACACTACCACAACTTTTGAGATCTGAATAATGTGTCACTTACAGGCTGACACTACCAAAACTTTTGAGATCTGAATAATGTGTCACTTACAGGCTGACACTGCCAAAACTTTTGAGATCCGAATGTGTCCATTACAGGCTGACACTACCAAAACTTTTGAGATCTGAATAATGTGTGACTTACAAGCTGACACTATCAACACTTCTGAGATCTTAATAATGTGTCACTTACAGGCTGACACTACCAAAACTTTTGAGATATTAATAATGTGCCACTTACAGGCTGACACTACCAACACTTTTGAGATCTAAATAATGTGTCAATTACAGGCCGACACTACCAAAACCTTTGAGATCTGAATAATGTATCACTTACAGGCTGACACTACCAAAGCTTTTGAGATCTGAATAATGTGCCACTTACAGGCTGACACTACCAAAACTTTTGAGATCTTAATAATGTGTCACTTACCGGCTGACACTACCAAAACTTTTGAGATCTTAATAATGTGCCACTTACAGGCTGACACTACCAACACTTTTGAGATCTAAATAATGTGCCACTTACAGGCTGACACTACCAAAACTTTTGAGATCTGAATAATGTGTCACTTACAGGCTGACACTACCAAAACTTTTGAGATCTGAATAATGTGTCACTTACAGGCTGACACTACCAAAGCTTCTGAGATCTGAATAATGTGCCACTTACAGGCTGACACTACCAAACTTTTGAGATCTGAATAATGTGTCACATATAGGATAACACTATCAAATTTTTAAGGTCTAATTAATGTGTCACTCATACCCTGACACCATCAGAAGTTTCGCGATCTAAATATATCACTTACAGGCTAACATTGGCAAAATATTTTAGCTCTTAATAATATGTCACTTACAAACTGACACTACCAAAATGTTCCACATCTAAAATAATATTTCACTTATAGGCTGAGTAAATACAAAGACTTTGATATCTGAATAATGTGTCACTTACAGGCTGACACTACCCAAAACCTTTGAGATCTAAATTAATAGGACACTTACCGGCTGACCATGCCCACAATTGAAATTTGATATGTCAGAGACAGAAAATTCCAAAACAGAATCTAGTTTCCCCAAATCTCTTGGGTTGAGATATGTAATGTAATCACAAATACCAATAACAAAATATACCTCAGAATCCACACTTTCCTCTGATTTTCTCTTATGAGATTGCCTCCTAGAAGTACTAGCCCCTGTATCTGCTGCTTGGTCCGATTTCACCTTTATATTTGCAATCTAAAGTGGGAAATAAATAAAAATAATAATCTACAAAACCGCAATACATAAGATCTTATAACTCAACAATTGAAAATACAGCTAAAGGGGCTGCTAACTTCGAATTCCCGATCAAACAGTTTCCAAATTGCCGGACAACAAACACTCTTAATCGCCCGCGAAATGTAAAGGAGTTGGGGACCATTACATAGTTATCTCACTTTAAATGTCACTCTAACCTGCCGACCCAGTTTTAGCAACTTCTCACGTGCACCAGTTAGAGTTGGACTGACATGACGCTGCAATTTTCTATTTGAGAGAGTCGATAAACAAATATCTGAATAAACTACACCTGTACATACCGCAATTGCTGAATTCGCCAACTGCACCAATTTGACAACATCTAACTGATCGAAATCATCCCCTGGATTTGCGATGTTGGCCATGTCATCTAAATCCTCCTTGGCCAACCCCATTTTGGACAGGCCATCAAATATTTCTTTTCTACTCAGCGTCTTTAATGGTATATCTTTTTGAAAACTGTACGATTCTTTAGTCCCTTTGTGAAACATCTTTACTATTGCGAATAAATCGCCCTTTTCTAGCGATGCTTTCGGATTCAGAATAGACATTTTCTCTTCAAAGCCCACGTCGTCTTGCCGGGTCGGGAGTTTAGCGATGAGTGAGGATTGTTGGTAGACCATGTGACACTTCCGGTACAGGTTTTAGCTGAGAACAGTGTAGAGGTCACAATTTTGAACCGATTTGGATGAAACTTGAAATGCATGTTTATAACTCAAAGATCTTGGTTCCTTTCGATATTTGCGCCAATCGGATCGTAACTTCCTGAATTATGGCCCCTGATTGTCCGAAAAATCGCCCTTTTTAGCTTGTGGTCCCTCTGGAGGTCAAAATTGTTATCCGATTTAAAAAAACGTTTGATTATATCACCGTTCCATGGTTATGAAGGCTGAGTTCGAATTTCGTGAAAATCGGACCAAAATTGACGGACAAAATGGCCGCCATTTGTACGCGAATAGTGTGAAAATATGTTATATCAAGGTTGTGAACAGTGTAGAGGACACAATTTGAACCGATTTGTATGAAACTTGAAATGCATGTTTATAACCCAAAGATCTTGGTTCCTTTCGATATTTGCACCAATCGGAGCGTAACTTCCTGAATTATGGCCCCTGATTGTCGGAAAAATTGCCCTTTTTAGCTTGTGGTCCCTCTGGAGGTCAAAAGTGTTATCCGATTTAAAAAAACGTTTGATTATATCACCGCTCCATGGTTATGAAGGTTGTACGCGAATAGTGTCAAAATATGTTATATCAAGGTTGTGGACCTTATAGCGGTCACAATTTTGAACCAATTTTGATGAAACTTGACATGTATATTTATAACCCAAAGATCTTGGTTCCTTTCGATATTTGCGCCCATTGGATCATAACTTCCTGAATTATGTCCCCGGATTGTCCGAAAAATCGCTTTTGTTCGCTTTTGGTCCCTCTGGAGGTCAAAATTATTATCCGATTTAAAAAAATGTTTGACTATATCACCGTTACATGGTAATGAAGAGAGAGTTTGAATTTCGTGAAAATCGGACTAGAATTGACGGACAAAATGGCCGCCGTTTGTACACGAATAGTGTGAAAATGTTATATCAAGGTTGTGGACCCTATAGAGGTCACAATTTTGAATTGATTTTGATGAAACTTGACAGGTATGTTTATAACCCAAAGATCCTGGTTCCTTTCGATATTTGCTCCCATCGGGTCATTACTTCCTGAATTATGTCCCCTGATTGTACGAAAAATCACCCTTTTTAGCTTGTGGTGCCTCTGGAGGTCACAATTATTATCTGATTTAAAAAAAAACGTTTGATTATAAAAACCAAACAAATTCTAATGATTTTCTGATAATTCCTTAATATGCGACAACTCTTGTTGACTGCCCGGACGATTTGGCTGCTGTGTGGGCGTATGTTTCGTTGCCTGGCAACCTATTTTATTTTTTTTTATGTCATCAAGAGAACTAGAAAATGTTCCTTGCCAGGATACTGAAAACCATGCCCGTGGAAAATCCTTAAGGAACTTCTCAGCAAGGGGTTTGATTTCTCTGTTGATCAAGAAAGCTCCCCAGGATTTTTTCAGTGTGGACAAACAGTTTGTATGCCGGTCTTCATTAGCCTAGCTGGTGCAGAAAAGTAAATCATTAAACTCACATTTCATTTCAGAAATGACTGAATAAAAGCGGTCTTGATAATGATCTGTACATACCTTCCATGAAAACTGCTTTAATAAGATTTTTTGTTTTCAATTCCAGGTGACATATCAACTGAAAATTTTAACAACAGCAATATTTTCTGTATTTATGCTAAAGAGGGAATTGGCCAAACTACAATGGGTGTCGTTATTAGTCCTTTTTGCGGGTGTTTCAATTGTCCAGCTCCAGGCTGATGATAATACCAAGACACCTACTGTAGGAGTAACCCAGAATCCTTTCACAGGACTGGTAGCTGTAATCATTTCCTGTGTTCTGTCTGGGTTTGCCGGTGTTTACTTTGAAAAAATTCTAAAAGGAACCAGGCAGTCGGTTTGGATCCGGAACATCCAGTTAAGTGTCTTTGGTGTCATTGTTGGACTGTTTACTATGGAGATCAAAGATGGCACAATCGTTCACGAGAAAGGATTTTATTTTGGATATACATGGCTTGTTTGCTTGGTAATTGCTTTACAAAGTTTTGGTGGATTAGTTGTGGCTGTAGTCGTGAAATATGCGGACAACATTTTAAAAGGATTTGCCACGTCTGCATCTATAGTATTATCTTGTGTAGCTTCGATTTATCTCTTTAACTTTCAGCTCACGTTACAGTTTACCGTTGGTGCTCTATTTGTAATGCTGGCTGTATATATGTATAGTAAGTTTGTGCCTGTACCGAAAGAAAAACCTCTCACTTTTTAAAGGAAATTTTTTGAGGAGACAATGTTGTACAGTTCATGTACATGTATCGATCAGAATCAATTAATTATTTATGAGGAAAAGATCTTTTCATCAATTGCAGTTACATCATAAAGCTTTATAAGGATCTTTGAGGGAGCTTTCTTTCTTTCATAAAGTAGAAAATTGGTCTTAAGTTTTTTACAGTATATTTTCTTTGTTTAGCATTAAAATGATTATAATATTTGGTCCATTGCATGTAATGAGGTACATCATGATCAAAAATTAAATTAATTCGGATAGACCTTAATTGTAAATTTTATGATGCAGAAACATCTCTTTTTTATCTACCATAAAATTAAGACACCTGTTTGAAATATGAAATTTTTAAAAAATGTGGTAATATCACCAAGGTGTTGCAGAAGCTAAATTGGTGTTTTTGCTACCTTTTAAAAGATTATCTTACATTTACTTACTTCAATGAAATAAGTCTGAATATAATTTTCGTCATTAATTTAGAAGTAACATATGAATAATTTTGAAATATATGGTACTGGAATGTAATGCTTCAATCATCATTGTATACCAGTAGCTTGTTGATATTGTTTTGTCTGATACATAATAAACTGATAAATAACATTCAGATATCAGGATGTGCATTATTAGCTGGAACAGAAAAATCAGATTCAGATTGTACAATGATATGCTGTAACTTGCATGACGTGAAATGGGTCATTTGTCCTTTGTATGTCTAATTATCTTTATTTATTTTATATTTTATGATCCTAATTTTGTTTGTTATCAAACGCCTGTTTTAAACAATCAAAGTATTCAAAGGTATTCGAATGTACAGTTGTTCAGCCAGACACACATTGATTCAAATAAACACGAACGGAAAACAAAATGGTGATACCGTTGTTTTTCTTACCGATGGCCCACGTGTCAATGAAAATGACAACTGCTATGGCAAAATTTCCCTCCTACTCATGCCCATCTTCATTAGCCCAGTCGGAGTTGAACAGTAGGACGTTAAAAGTTAAACCCCATTTCCTTTCTTTCTGTAGTACTTGATAAACAAGGAACGTTAGCTAAGCAAATCTGTTTGTGTTTTTTGAATCACGTGCACCTGGTCTATCACAAACCAGATCATATTTTATTTGTTTGATAATTCATCTGCAATATTCAAATTTATAACCACTATGCTTCAATTAAACAAGTCGTCTAGGTAGGAAATGAAATTATCCATGGTACATACCATAAAGAAAAAACTATAGATTTTGTTTTGTTTTAACTTCTGTTGACGACTTTTTCAACAGTATTTAAAATTTAAGATAGATAATGGTTATTACATGGATTTACACATAAACCTTTTGTAAGTTTGATTAGAATAGATTTACACTGTAAGACGTATGATTGATACCGTCATCGGCGTAATCTATGTATTTAACCTCTTTTATCCAGGCAGATTAAACATTATATTTCACCTTAAATCTGATTAAGATGCAGATCCTAGTATCTCTCAATTTGTTTTTGTTATCTTCATGACTATAAAAGTTTTTGAATAAAACGTGTTTTGTTTAATGTGGAGGATAAGCCAATGAAATGGTCTGTTTAGCTGAGCTATACATACACGTACTTAATCTGTGCACAGCATTCTGGAAGTAACCTTAAAATTGCGATATATAGTATATCTATATGACCACCGAGGTGATCTCCCACATACACTAAACATAAGTCTGAATATTAATCAGATTGCTCTATCATTATTCAATTAAAGTTATCATGAAGTCATATCATTTATTAAACATTAAATGGCATGTTAAGCTCTATTTGAATTGTTAATCAGAGATGCATTTGTATCATAAAAGCTTAGTGATATACATTCTTCATTTAAAATTTCTATTACCAAGTTCATTTATTTTTCACGGAGGTATTTATTTTTATTTATTAGAAATTATGTTAACCTTTTGTGTATGGTACATCGAAGTATATTGGAAACTCACAGTATTACACTGAGAGAAGTGCACATACACTTGGGTGTAAATGAGCTTTATATAAATGGGCTTTCAGGAAATATATTCATATAAATTATATGTAGAAAAATTGATGATTAACCCAATATCCATAGTCAACTCTTTTCCTTTTTTTTTTCACAAACTCGTGGGTTTTCTCAATATTAAACGATCTCTCTCTCTCTTTGTCTCTCTCTCCCCGTTTTTAGTAAACAGTCTTATGTATTTTAAACAAGAAACTTTTCAATGATATTGATATAAAACTAGAAGTCTTAACTTCCAAAAAATTATTGATTTTCTATAGACGAGATTGAGAGGTGAGAAATGTATTTGTGGTTTTTGAGTAGCATATGGTCTGAATAAACATATAAACTACCATACTTATGTAGAAAATTACAACATTATTATTAATGGTATTAGGGGCAGATCCAGGAATTTTTGCAGGAGGGGGTTTGGCAGGTTTCTGTTACGATGCCACCATCGTCTCTAAATTACATAGGCATACAAACAAATTGAGCTTTTAAAACTGAGAAATCATTTTTATACTGTTGTAGGATCACTTTGTGATGTTATTTCATTGATGCAAGGCACTATTTTTTTTTTATGTAGCTGAGCAGGGTTTTTCTTTTTGAACCCCCCAAACCCCCCCTCTGGATCCACCCCTGGGTACAACATGCAAGATTGTTCAAATATTACCCAAATGTTCAAATTAAAATCTAAAAACCTTTGCTTTTATGTAATTAACATCTGAGTACTGGTATTATAAAACCTACTTATAATATGTTATAGATAATATACTTTATCACCCAATAACACATTTGACAGTAGATATCGCTTGTATGATAAATTACATAATCTACTGCGATATCAACACTCGTTGATATTTTTTTATATCAAAAAACACTCGTAGGAGATTCTCTATTTACTAACGATTGAAACGACCGTCTTCTTGTTATTTAAGTTAATTAAGAAACCAAAAGAAACGCCAAAAATCAGACTTGCACAATATAAAAAAGTACAGGTAAAATTTCCCAAGCAACAAATGGGACTTGACAGTCTTATCAATGAATATCAAATTTGTTGCTGGTAGAATTTTACCTATACTTTATTTATGTTTTACAGTTTCTTTTTTACAAAGTATGTTAATAGAGTAACAAATGATTGATATTAATTAATGACTATTATAATAGTCTATGATAGATTAACCATGATAAAGAATCAAATGAATGTAAAACATATTTCTACATGGTACATTTGGATATATCTTGAGAACATTAGAATTAACAAATTGATTAATTTATTGGTTTAATTCCTTCACAAAATGTGTATATTCATTTTATTTTTTAGTGTATATTTTTTTTATTGTTGGGCTATGTATGATAAATATGTGTATATACCTGGTATACTTACTTATTTTTGCTAATATATTTATGCAAATTGTTGAATTTGAAATTATTATTGCAGTATCCGATAGAATTCATTGAAAAACAATATACATTGTTAAGGCAGTACTTATTAAAGATATATTGCTTTGACAATCAATATCCTAAATATATTACGATAATTAATTAGAAAATATTTTTTCAAATTATTTTACAAGATACATGTACTTCAAGAGAAGCAGGTATTACGAATTGAAATATTAACATTTTGGTCATTTTGAATATGTGTTATTGATGTCATTATCATTAATACAATAATACTAATGGCAGGACTTTTGATGATAGTATTAATTTACTTTTAGATACTGTAAAGACAAATTGCATGGGCATTAATATTTATTCTCAAATTGATATATCTTTAAGTAAGATTTTGTATTTTCAGTCACTATCACACCTTCTACCATCTATTCATTTTATTATTTTTAAAAATTGCTTTGATGATATTGATATGATTACATGTACTTGCGTTGTTTAAATTGGTTTTATAGTTTATGATTGCGGGAGTGATATTATTAAAGCTGTGGGGAAAAATAAAGTGAAAAATTCAAAGTGTGTATTGTTTTATTTAGTTGTTGGAAATCCATTGTTGACATTCATTAATTTAAATTTATGTAGCTCAGCAAATAAGGTGCTGGCTTGCTAACCAGGAGGCCTCAGGAACGCTCAGAATATTCAGACATGATTTTCCCTTGTCAGTGAGGCAGGACGTAGGCACCTTACAATGCCAGTTTCTAGTTGTTGGAGGCTGTATCATCACTGTAGCACATTAAACACAATTTCATTTGTGTCTAGAATATGTTCATTAGACAGTTACCATAAATAATATGTAGCTGTCATACAGGTATATTTAAAATTGAACATTTCAATGGTTGTTTCAAATATCTTTTATGTTTATTTGTTGGTGGCAACCAAACAGCTGGTAATAGCCTAGTTTAATTACCTGTTGGCCATGTCATAGGTGACAGCTGTTATGAACATATAGTCAACACATTTACTTGTGTATGGTCATACTATATTATATTAACTGACATAATCACACTTTTACACATAGTTTCTTATTGATGTATTTGATACATTACAACAGTGAAAGTTTTATGTTAGGGGTTATTTTTTATGTAAATTCTTAATTTAAGTCTGAGAGGGTCTGAATATGCCAGGGAAATGAAATGGGGTTTAACATCCTACTGTTCTGCTCCGACTGAGCTGATGAAGATGGGCATATGCCATACAGTGTACGCTGAGGGAAATATTGCTCTGACCGGCGACCTACCCTTATATCAAATTCCAACTGTAACGGGATCTTTTATGTGTACTCTTATGTGTACACAGGACCTCAGTTTTTCTCCCATCCAAATGACTAGACAGCTGTCCTTGTCAGGTCCCCCATCCTCCACCACTGACGGGGTGAAACCACTTCGACAAATGTTGACAACCTTTTGTCGGCCAACACCGGGAGCAAAGCCACGACCGCTAGGCTTCAGAGTCAGCATGTTACTCGCTTAGCCCACTGTGGCTGCAATATATATACCAGCTGTGAGGTTGATTTCATGACTACACAGCTCAGATGGTCTCCTGGAGTTTTCTGTTCTCTATAATATTCTTGAACAAATGAACTAAAAAGATGTACATGTAGATGTCAGTAGCTGAATTTATTTACCTAGTTGTGTAGGGTGTGAATTAAAACTCCACTTCTATCGCTATGAACAGACGTACCAAGGTGGCTCAGTTTATAGTCTCAGACTTACTTATCCTGAGGTCCACCGAGAAAGATTGTGTGTTTTTCAGCATGTTTCTCCTTGTCACATATTCAGGAGGAGGTGGGGGAGCAAACAGTCGTGCGGATGGGACTTTGTTGAAGAGTAGGCTGAAACACAGGGCTAGTAGCGTACTGAATGGCGTATGCTGAAAAGTTAACCCCATTTCACTTTGTTGTCCCCCGCCTTTCGAAGAAAGTTGGGGGACTATTAAAATGGGTTCGTCCGTCTGTCTGTCTGTCCGTCTGTCTGTCCGTCACACTTTTTGGGACACAATAACTCTCTTCCTAATTGAGCTAGAATGTTCAAACTTGGTGTATGTGTTTATTAGGTCAATGCCTTGATGGAGTTCGAAGATGAGCATTTTCCGCTTAGGGTAAGCAGAGATAAGCAATTTGATTGGTTGATGCTTTGGGACACGATAACTTTAGTTCTAATTAAGTGAGATTGATGAAACTTGGTGTATAGTTTCATTATAGTAATACCTTGACTAAGTTCGATAATGAGCATTTTCTGCTCAGGGTAAGCAGAGCTATACGCAATTTGATTGGTCGAGAATTTGGAACACAATAACTCTCCTTCTAATTGAGTTAAAATGTTCAAACTTGGTGTATATGCTTATTAGGTCAATGCCTTGATGGAGTTCGAAGATGAGCATTTTCCGCTTAGGGTAAGCAGAGATAAGCAATTTGATTGGTTGATGCTTTGGGACACGATAACTTTAGTTCTAATTAAGTGAGAGTGATGAAACTTGGTGTATAGTTTCATTATAGTAATACCTTGACTAAGTTCGATAATGAGCATTTTCTGCTCAGGGTAAGCAGAGCGATACGCAATTTGATTGGTCGAGACTTTGGAACACAATAACTCTTCTTCTAATTGAGTTAAGATGTTCAAACTTGGTGTATATGCTTATTAGGTCAATGCTTTGATGGAGTTTGAAGATGAGCATTTTCCGCTTAGGGTGGGCAGAGATAAGCAATTTGATTGGTTGATGCTTTGAGACACGATAACTTTAGTTCCAATTAAGTGAGAGTGATGAAACTTGGTGTATAGTAATACCTTGACTATGATCGATAATGAGCATTTTCTGCTCAGGGTAAGCAGAGCGATAAGCAATTTGATTTGCCGAGACTTTGGAACACAATAACTCTCCTTCGAATTGAGTTAAAATGTTCAAAATTGGTGTGTATGCTTATTAGGTCAATGCCTTGATGGAGTTCGAAGATGAGCATTTTCTTCTTACGGTAGGCAGAGATAAGCAATTTTTGGATGACACTTCGTGTTCAGTTTGATTGGTTGATACGTTTGAAAAAAATAAATGTGCGATTAATTAATATGTGTCATCTATTTATTTTGGGATTTCGCCGGGGGACATCAGCCTAACTGTTGGCTTGTTATTTCTATGGAGAGAACCCCAAATTGCAAAGCAATAGATCTATTTTTTCAAAGTGATCAAGGGTCATAACTCATAACTTCTGTTGGCAACTTTCTTTTCACAGTCCACAAGGTTTTTCAAAAGTAATCAAGGGCCATAACTAGGGCATTAATCATCAGAGTTTTTTAAAAAAATCAACCTTATGTATTTTACTATTCTTCTTTGTCCCATGATCTTAAACACTAAGGGGGGGTTGGATGGCTGAATGATTAGCATGTGCACGCTGTGTCATAGGGCCTCTCATTGAGTCAACTGGCATGGTTTCGAATCCCGGTTTTACGTGCCAAGTAGTAGAGTTGCCTGTCAAACTCTGTGCGTTTTCTCCAGGTCCTCTCACTGCTAAAGACCCGCTGGGCAAGCAAATTATTGAAATAAAATTAAACATATATTAGTCCCTAGTTTGTGTTGAGTGGACATTAAACCCCATTTCTCTCTCTCTCTTAAACACTATGTACAAATTTATAGTCAATCAAATGATAACTTCAACCTCTCAACGGCATTAACATCATTTCCAGGGTGATAAAGGGCCATAACTCTGGCGGTAATTATCAGAAAATGTTGAAAATCAATACGATTCTTAAATCTTGTGCAAAAAAAATTATAAATTTTAGATAACTTGAGTCTTTATGTGAGTGGATAAAAACAAAGATATGAACAAAGTTACATATACAAAACAATATTTAATACATCTGATACAAGTTTAAAATCTGTAGTAATTACATCAAAGACATACAATATCTGATTATACAATATGTCCAAAAACACTAGAGAAAAAAACAACATACACATTATAAATACCACAGAACTGACAAAATCATTTTATTAAAATATTTACAAAACAGTGTTAGTAGATTACATATAACATAGAAACTTGATGATTTATAAAACATTGAAAGATTGATTCCTGTCAATAAAATAAAACAAATTACAATGAAAATGTTAGAAATATTTACTAATAATAAATATGGCAGCTATCATGCGTTTAATTTAATCCACTTGACCATGCCCAAAAGCCAATTATTTTTCTCCATATTAACTTAGTATTGTAACAGGACTTCAGCTTTAAAAAAAATATTTTAATTATGATTATCTATTCTTTAGCAAATGACTCAAAATGTCTACCCAAAGAAATCAAGTACACAATTTTCTCAGGACATTGATCATAGTAATTTGGTTAGAGTATGGTTTGCTGGGTCTAACTTTTGTGAAGATGTAACACACGGGGAATCATCTGAGTCAAATCAGACTATATAGTTAATCTGTTTGTTTTCTATTTCTCTGATTTACTACATTTGAAATAGTCTTGTGGTCAATAAAATTATTCAAATTACAATAAGAATAGCTTGCATTTCATTTTCAAGACCCCAAAATTATTCTTTTAAGAAGTAATACACCTGTTACTTTAAGATGTCCATGTGATATAATATATATATTATTTATTCATCATATACAATTCGACTGCATATGTTGCTATGACAGTCTATAAAATTGTTTGCCATTAAATAAATAAAAAAACACCAGATGTGCATTTATTAAAATTTTCCTGTTAGACATACATTATATGCAAGAGCTAAATCTACTGCAGGTCTTTGGGCCTGAAATGTTATATAAACTATTAATTAGACATTTATAAACATGACAAGACCATAATCAGCTCTCAATGATATCGAATACTAGATTTGAACGGTTCGCCCATTTCAAAATTTAATTTAAAAATGGGAATGCGAAGTTAAGTCTTGAATATAGCAGTGCTCTGGTTATCACAATTCACACTCGTCTTGTCAAACCTACAAAACAGTGATAACTTTACTCAGAATGGAGTAATTTGAATAAAATTTTCAGTTTACATAATCTAATTTTGAGCTATAGCAAGAATGGTCAGTAACAGTTGTTTATTTAAATCTACATCAAATATTTTATAATTTCAATAATGTTTACATACTAATAAATTTATATTTATCTATAATATAAAGTTATATTAAAAATATTTTTTACTCTAATGTGTGCTTGAATTCAAAGGAACTAAATCTCTTTGATTTCGATCCAAATAAAATAATGAATGTTGACTAGTTAGTTACTTATTTGAAATCACTGTTACTGTGTCAAAAGTGGAATACCAATTCAGTCACATCTCAATGACCCTTCTCTAAACATAACATTGTTCTACAGGATTTACCAACCAGATCTAATCCAAAGTAATTTAATATCTTATTTTTGACTGAAAACAAAGAGGTCCGGTCGTTTAAAACCAATTGTGAGGTATTGGATTCTTTGGTAATATGTAAACACAAAAAATATAAACTTAACTTATATTTACTGACATGTTGTCTTATAACAAACTTATACATATTCACATGGATATAACCATCATCACTGACACTCATTATTCTATATCTTTGTTTCGTTCTAATATTGATCTATTAAACTTACAGACTGGATAACAAGATGGCTATTTTAGTCCCAGTTGTGGTTGTTTTACATCAGTCCCTTTCTATAGATGACTCTGGTACTGATGTAACTATATACTCTTTATTATAATACATAATTAATTGTATTAAATGACCTGATACATTAACTATATAGAAATAACTATTGTGTGAATATATAATGAAATTGGATGAGTAAATTGCCATAACCTTTGATTATTATAATTTTTATGAAGTAACTATTTGATTAAGGAAATATTAAGAACCTGAGGTTTGATTTGACTAGACTGATGGACATATTAATAAAAGTGAAGTCTAAAGTTGAATGCAATTAAATATTATGACAGATATTATACTAATATATTTGCACTTTTGGATGATTTTACGAACTATTGTTAAGTAAACAACATGATTTCAGATCACTGATTGATCAACATACACATAAGACCGTAAAAATATATTAAGATCCTACAATAAATTAAATGAACTATTACACAAATGCCTACTTGAAATTTATTTAAATTAGCCATTTTATGCGGTATGCAGTTTCACATAACCTACTACTTTGTTTAAATTCAAAACAATCATAAAATTTTCTCTATAAAATCCTCTAACTTGAAGGAAACTTCTAAAATAAAGCTATAAAAACCTGTGTAAGTGTAAAATGACAAATAAAGTATAAGATTACAAATCTAATAATGAAATGTAAGATTTAAAATTTGTTGCTAAGATACATGTATAAACATTATAATATTCGCACAATACATAGACATTCTCGAATAACATAAAAAAATCCCAAAGAACACTTAGAAACTAAAACAAAATATTATGGAAACAATACTTAATGTGTGTGTTGAGGTATTATGGCTGACTATGAAAATTGGCAGTAGTAGCTGATGGTTGATCTAATTATAGAATATGATTATGAGAATTATTTAATATGCAATTATGCCTTGAATTCATGTCTTTTATATATGAACTTTTTTAACCTATTTTCTTTTATGCATGAAATGTTATTTCCTTACTTGCGAGAAAAGCCATCTTTAAGCTGGCCTTCTGGCCTTAAATAAAGTTCAAATTTTTCTACAAGATTTTGACAAAAGAGGTGTTTCAAGAAACATAAATGCTAAACGAAATGGTTTGACAAAATTTTCCTGGGCAAGAAACTAGCTTCATAATTGCATTTACATATTTTTAACTATTGTTATATACTTAAACTTGGTTTTATGGCCAATTGAATATCTTATTTATTATGACAATATTTGGTATGGGAATGAGAAAATCCAGTTTACACACAAATTCAAAATAAACAATAACACATCAAAAGCTATTGCAATGGAGAATGAGGGAATATACATGTATTTATATATAATAATGCATGGTATGTGGAGCAGAAATGTATGAAATAGATAAAACATGTAATATAATGGTGTATGTTCTATATCTATTGTAATATTATTAGATATACATGGATCTCTAAATCGTTTAAACCAAAACACTACTCTATCTAAAATATCCTACAACATCTTCTAAATATTGCACAAAATGTCGATATACTCAATAATATATCCCCATATAACATATCTTACAATTTATAAAATATGTCATAATTATCAAATATACCATTTATGTATATTGCTTAGATAATTATCCAATAATTAATAATAAAACAATTAAATCAGTATTAGTTATCACGTACAAACACACATTTTGTACCAAGTTGATCATTTTATAAAATTATTTTTTCAAGATTAAAAACTTGATTCATTTCCAGTATGGTACACAATATTATTAATTAGTGTACAGCACATGTAAAATATTTACAATTAATTACAATTTGTTTGTAATTACGGTATATCTTTTATATAGATATACAGCATGCATTACCTTCAAAACTATTCAAATCTTATAACAATATGATATTTAATACAAAATGAACACCTAATTAATATAATACATTTATCTACATATATATATTACATTTCAATAACCTTAATCTCATTATCTGAGTTTCAGTATTCTGCCTCCCTGATGTTACTTAATAGGCACAATTTCTTTGGCAGATATGCTTTGGAAAACTATTCTTGTGTGAATGCCCACTTTCTTTATAATATTTATTTTGGAAAGTTTCTGTTAGATGATATGTTTGGTCACAAAAATGGTCTGAAACTGTAGCAAGTAAGCTGATTTTTATCATCATATTAAATTCAAAAAATATATGTTTATCTGAACAACTGACCAATTTAACATGTGAATATGGCAAACTAAATCTTTGACACACAGGTCACAATCCTTTGGAATACAATTACTGTTCATAACTGCGTGACACTTTAAACTAAGCTTCTGTAGTAGCTTGATAAACAGTAGGAAAACAAACTCAAAACAAAGCTAACTTGTTAATATTAATTGTATTCCATACAATAACTGTATATCTCCAATTTATTTACTTAATGCCATTGAAACAACAAATCTTTGACTGATTTTGATTCTGTGTATGTGATATATTCTAGAAATTAAAGAAATTTTTTCCATATAAATTAGCTTCAAGGTCTTATTTGATTAGGAACAGTTATTCTTTATGGTGTTATTTGATAAGGCCATGTTATATATGGTCTTATTAAGATAAGGGTTGATAATTGGGCCTACACTACACTTCTGATTTTATAGACACCCCTTTACCATGGGCAATATGAAAGCATGGTAATTAATGAGGATGTTTTAAAATAAAAAACAGGCCATGAAACCTTTCAAAGTGATACAGCTATATCTGTGGGAAAAAATAACACAAAATATTGATCACAATATTGATTATTTAGCCTATGAAGATGTCATTAAAGGTTATATTTAAGGACGGATCACAAAATGGCAGTATCACAACATTGAATTACATACATCCAATAAATATATTGGTCCAAATATATATATAAAGAAATATTCACAATTTATACATATGATGCAATATATTCAGACGGTAGTTTATTTTTCTATATTATTCTATTTTCACATGTTCTCTATTTTCATTTGTACCTGAAAGAAGAAGAAAATAATGCATGGTAAATATGTTTTGAGGCAATGCATTTGTTTTGGGGGATTAAAGGAAACAGTCCTAAAGGCAAGCCAGATTGAAATTGTCTTATATTGATTGACCTGGAGATTTGCCGGAGATTGGCCAGTTACCCACTGCACACAGTTTCTTTGATGATACAAGCTACATATCAATGTAATATTCAGATTTACAAAACTGATAGCAAACATTAACTATCTATAATCCTAATAAGCAAGAAAAGAATTATTATGAACTTCATTGGTAGTATGTAAGGGAGAGAACTTCTCCCAGTCAACCTTGCTTGAATGAACCCAGCAGATCATTATCAGTCCACAATGGGATTCGTGGCTATGGACCACCAACTGGCAAAGATTATTATCAGAAAAAAAACAACTAAAGATCAAATTGAAAGTTTATTTACCTAAGGTCTAAGTTGTAGTTGTAAACCTGCTGCTGCGTCCGGTGAACATCTTCCACAATAACCACCACATACTCCCTTAATTATCTCCCCTTCCTGTATACAGTAATAGAAACACATTTTATCAGTTCAGGATTTTCTGTAGCCATTTATATTTGTTAGATATTGCCAGGAATTTGAGCAGCAAGTATGGTGTGAAGTCTGGGGGATTACAGAGAAATTTATGAAATAGAAGCTCAAAGACAAGATTTCTGCTCGGTTAGATGCACTTGTATAGCAATAGAGTTTGTTTGTTCGATGTTATTTCTATGAGTGTAGGACACATGCCCGACTGCTTTTAGGATATCTTTTTCAACATTTAGTTTTTGGACAAATAAAAATAATTCAAGGATTTTTATCCCCAAAAAAGGATAGATCAAGGCAGGCACCAGTATTAATTTGGTTAATAAATCGACATGTTTGCAAAATTTATATTTGAGATTTACGAGAAGGAACTTTTGTTCAAATAGCTAGTTTTTAGAACGTGCGAGTTTACCGATGCATTGATGAAAGTATCCATGTTTATTTATGAATAGAATATAACTTACCCGTACTCTCCAGATACGTTGTGAAGCTTTACTACCATGTAATATCCATGTGGTATTAACAGATACTATAAAACCTGTATCTACTAAATTTATATTAAACTTTCCCTGTAATATATACATTAACGTACAGCAATACAAATACAACTAGTTCATTATGGAACAAAGAAATACTGTTTCTTACATCAAGTTAGGTTGCCAGGCAACAAAACATATACCCACTACAGGTAAAGTTGTCTAACTAGTCAATATTTTTAAGTTTGTAGGTAATGGGAACACTAGAAGGAAAACATTTGTCTCTATTTGCATACAGGGCTTTTTACGGTAAATGAACACACTTGCTGTTTAAACAGCAAGTGTGTATAGGTTTTGGGTTATAGTAGAACTAGAACTGTAATTTACAAAATGAAAGTATGTCAGATTACAATGTAATGTATATGTTAGAAAGAATATAATTCAATCAAACTGTAATTCAATTTTGAATAGAATGCCAGAATGGCTAACATAAGGAATAAAGTTACTGAAAACTTGTATTTCTTATTTTATTACATTTAAACAGTAAGAATATATTTACCTGTGGACAGTCGTGAGAACTATAACAGTCACCAGCGGAACCATATGGTATAAATTTACTACTTTCACTTACACTAAACGTACTATCTTGTGCTGCGAAAACACAATAACATATTGTTACATCCAAAATACATATTGTTACATCCCAAAAAATAATTACACATACTATTATCACATCCAAAATACATAATATTGTTACATCCTAAAATATAATATAATACAATTTGAGACTAGCATATAGTTATTTATTCAATGAGAGAGAATTTTGCCTGGACAGCAGCATTTCTGATACCCGTCACCATATTCAAACTGTTTTCTCATCCCTTCTAAAATTTTAAATAGACTAAGTTAGCATATTACAAATTACCCATTGTTAAAAATTTGTTTTTACTTACTTAGTATTTTTAAGGTATTTAAATCTATTCTAATTTTATTATATTTTGTAAAACCAGCTTGACGATAGGCTTTCTTACGACATTTATCACAACCTTCTACTCTTGTTCCATTATACGGACATTTACCAGGTCTTCGCAATCTGAAAATTCAAAAAAAAAGAACAATTGATATTTACAACTATGAATGGACTGCAAGGGAGTAAAACAATCAATTAAAATTGGACATTGCAAATTTAACAAAGAGTCTTTAAAGATACATTCCCACAAATGTATTTATCAAGTAGTTATTTCCAATAAAAGTATGGCAATTGAGGTAGAGACACCTGGTCTTATTAGAAATATACTGTATTCCCTGAAAAGCACCTATGGGCGTGCACAAGACACAATATTTTAGGGAAAGCAATCACTGTCTTATGCTAAAAGCACAATGTTTCGATATGTACGGTATTGTCATTGTTCTTGATAATGATAAGATAATACACGCTCTTAGAATCAAACAGTGATTGGTTCTCATAAAAATTGTGATCTATTAATGTATTTCCTGATTGCTAAATGCCACTATAATTATACAGTAGCTGTATGAAGAACATTGGATATTTTTAGAAAACTTAACTTACCTCATGTCATAAACTTCTGCAAAGTTACCATCAGTTGATTCTTGTAGAGACAGATATTCGGTTGGAGTTGGTTTTCTCATATCTTTACAATAAATCTGTTTTGAAAAAATCAACATTTAGAATTGCAACACACCAGAATACAGGTTAAATATAGAGTTTAAAACCAAACAAAATCAAAAGTAACTCTATTTAACGCATAACAAGCAAGATAGTTAGCATATATCAGGTGGCACAGAAAAAACACAAGTACCCTATGCAAAGTGGAATAATTCAAAAAGTATTATACCTATTTCATTAACATTTCACATGTCCTACAATATAGGCTAATTATATTTGTGCCTAGTTTGCACGAACGGTATCATCACAATGACTGAACACAAAATAAGCTGCACATCAATATGTTTTTTGACAGATACCAAATCCACAAAACAGACCTGCTCAGTTGATCTTGTTGCAATTATGGTCTCAATTAAAAACTCTGGTCTTTTTAAACTTACATACACCTTCGGTGTCTGAACTGCAAATTAGTTGAAATCACTTCACTGGTTCTACATATACAGTGAAATCCCTCTATTAAGACCACATGGGGGACTGTCTAGATGTGGTCTTAATAGTGAGTTGGTCTCATTACTGAGTGAGCATGCTTTAGACAAATTCAAAGAAACACAGACAGCGTTAGGTAAATTATATACAGTAAAGACATACTTTGTTACTAATAACAGGTGCAATGTTAAAACACATCATGAAAACATAATAATATTTATGCATGTTGTGAAGTCTTTGATCACGTTATAATTTTTAATTCATAATGCTTCCTTTATTTATCTTCATTTTTCGATTAAAATCCCGCAACCAACCTTTAAACAAAAATTATGTCACCCATGCTTTTTTATTATTAAATCTCCACGTAACCGGCAGACGAAAAATGTTCAAATAATAATCCTGTCATCCAAGCTTTTTTATTATTAGATCTCCACGTAACCGGCAGACGATAAATGTTCAAATAATAATCCTGTCATCCAAGCTTTTTTATTGTTGGATCTCCACGTAACCGGCAGACGAAAAATGTTCAAATAATAATCCTGTCATCCAAGCTTATTTATTATTGGATCTCCACGTAACCGGCAGACAAGACATGTTCAAATTTCTAAACATGTTGCTATTTTGACACCAAAACAAGTTTAGCCACGAACAGACAGCGTTTTATCTGGGGGGTCATGATAATTCACTCCTCTCTCTTCCATGTTGTAGATATCCCGAGCTTCGTAACCAATGACAATGTCAGGTACACTATCAGTCCATTCTTTCACAACGTCGTCATTTACGCTACCACTTTCAACGTACATCTTAAAAAATGAAATGTTGTCTTTCTGTAAATCTGCTTTTTCACGAAGCGTAGGACCAGAGATCGACACATCATTGTCACGCACACGCTGAAACCACGCCCACATTCTTCCATCGGCGAGCGAACACAGAGACGTTTCCTGTCGCTGTCTCTATTTTCTTCGTATCCATTAATAATTTCTGCCTTTCTTTTCAAAATCGTCTGTAATTGGGTCTTACCAATTTCAAATTCTTCGGCCAATTATTTTTGGCTTCTACCCTCACTTTTTTTTTGATAAGTTCTACTTTTGCTTTCAGCCTTAATTCTACACGAGTAGAAACGCTTATTACTACGGGATTTTTCCATTACACAGGTGAAGGTCGAATAAGAAATGATACCCTTTTGACAAAATTTAATCGTACAAAGAGACGAAGGGCGAATAAGAAATTATAATCTTGACAAAATTTACTCGTATAAATAGTAAGAGTTTAATTCACTTAATCATTATTAATTACTCTGTTTAAATTAAAACAAACAATGAGAAATTCCATTGTTTAAAAAATGAAATCAACCACGAAAGATTAGCGGCTCGTTAAATTGTTGCGATAAATCAGTCAACCACGACTGTTTGATCTCAGTCGTTAGATTGACTAATCTCTTGTCAGTGGTCGTTATCGTTTTGAGCTGATTAATCCCAATCAGTGGTCGTTATCGCGAGTCACAAAAACAATGAAATTGACTGACTGGGACTGGCTTCGGTGGTCGTAATCCGTAATAGTGAGTTGCCCGTAATACTGAGTTCAATTTATAAGGAATATAGAAGAAAAAAATTGGTTCTTTTAATATGTGGTCGTATACGTGAGTTGCCCGTAATTCTGAGTTGGTCGTTAAGCGGGATTTCACTGTATAAAGGGGAAGTGTATATTGTTTAAAGTGACAGAAGCAACCAAATGGCCTGATAAAGTAAGCTACTTACTGAGACAAGTTGTGATGATATCAATATTCTATAATCTCCATCTTTTCTAATAGTTGTTAACTCTTTTAATTCTTTACATGATCTAGCATAACCTAGAATATACAAATATCAGAGTTTGAAATTTTGAAAATGATTCACCATATCTTGATGTCCGATTGAGCATTTCCCGCTCGGACGTTTGCCAATCCCCTGTGGACATGTCTGGCATATATGGCTGAAAATACATCCTGGTTCAAACCCAAGTTATCACAAATGATGGACTTGCGCTCCATAGTTAAACACCCCAACCCACCCAGTAGCCCTAACTAAAATCTCTACTTACATGGATTAGTATAACAATGTTGAGATGATGGTGGTTTATATCGGAGATCACAACGACTACGAGATCGTTTATTATTATGTTTATCTACACATATTGTCATTCTTCTTTGTTTTCCACTACCACATTTAGCTGAACACTGTCAAAAACAAAATAAAATATTTTTTACTTGTGTTCCAAAGCAAATTGTGTATCTCTGCTTAGCCTACACAGGAGGAAATGCTCATTCACCTAAGGCTGAACAAATTTAATTTTTAGTTGTTCGGGTCATAAATAAATAGCCACTTAAATCATGTGAAAGATGTTTAGTTTCTAAAAAAAAATGTACATGTACATTTGTACATTCTTTGGAGACTTAAAGCAAAATGGGATAAATATAAAAGAACTGTAGACAGTCATGTGATCAACCAAATTATGTTTTCTTACCATTTATGTTATATTTTACAGTGAAAAAATTTAAAATTTACCTCTCCCCACGGTCCAACTCTCCAGTGATATCGTGCATCACATTCACCAAAATTACAGTATTGGAAGGTCAGAGGTCGCTCTTGTGGTTTACATTTATTCTTGACTTCTCCTGGTAAAATCCAACCTTCTTTAGTAACAGCCTGACATATTACTACACGTGTTTGTGAACCTTGTCCACAATTAGCTGAACACTATTTCATAAAAAAAATAACAGAATTCATAAGATAAAACTAATTTAACAATTCTATGTGCCCCATAATTTGCTTGGGGTCTCTTTAGCAGTGGTATGACCTGGATTACAGATGTAGAATACTATCAAATGAACTGATAAAACTGTAAACTACATATAAGTTTTAATTATGAATATTCATACAAGAATGGTTAAAGTTTTTAATTAAGTACACCTACCTCGGACCAGGGTTCAGCATTATAAATATATGGACATGGGAACTCACTACATCTTCTTCTTACTTTCGGTTTATTATCTTTATCACAGAGGTGAGAGGTGACAGATTCACCATGACGATCAACACAGGTAACTTCTCTTTCTTTTCTACCAAACCCACATGTTTTTGAACACTGGAGAAATAAAAAAAATATTTATTACCCCCCAATTTACCAGAAGTATTCTTTTAAAATGAATTCCTGTGTGTTCCAGAAAATTTCAATTCGAGGATTCAGACTTTTCATTGGCTAGGGAAAATAAGTGTATCAGGGTTTTAGCTCTTATCCCATGAAAATGATGAATCCTTAAAATAGTTTTCGATAATAAGGACCCAAGCCCCTGAATATAATCAAGTATTAGACTTACCTCTGTCCATTTGTCCACTTTCCAGATAAAATCGGAACATTGCTTTCTGTGACATGTTGATTTGACTGGTGGTTTTTGTTTGCCTAAACATAGTAATGGGTCCAGTATACGTCGTCTGTTTTGAGTGTTATCTCGACATAACACTTCTCTTTCTCTTGTACCATCTCCACATGTAACTGAACACTGTAAAAAAATAAATATATACAACAATTACACCTATAATTGGCTATGAAGATTAAGTTATGACCAAACAAGTCAGTTGTGATTCCATTTTTGCATAGGAATCAACCACCACTTTGATGCAAGATATTCTTTCAGTTAAAAGCATCTCCTCTCTGCAACAGGAATTTCTGGGAGATGGAATTAAACAGGCACAGAGCCGATCTTGGTAAAATAAACAACCTACCCGACGAATATACACCACGAAATGATGAAAGGCCTATGTGTACATTTAATCTAAAGGCCTACAATCTCATCTTGGTCCACTCCTGGGATGTCACATATTTAAACAATGTTACATAAAGAGTTAAAATTACATATGACACAGTCTTTTTTTTTCCTTTGCAGTTTTCATACAGTTAATATCATTCTAGAAAGTCTACCAACAGGTAACCATACTAAATAAATATACCAACTTACTTGACTCCAAGGTGTAGCACTCCATCTTGGACAGAAGCCACGATAACATCTTTTAGTATTTCGTGGTTTCTTTTTTGGACACAGGGTGGTCAGATGTTCATTTCCATCTGGGTCATTGCAGGTTACAATACGACGTCGTTGACCTCGACCACAAGTGACGCTACACTGTAATAACAGAAATATCATGTTTTGTATAAACTAAAATGTAATTATGATTCATAGTCATTGAACAATGATTAAACAATTAAACAAGAATTAAACCACTCTCTCCCTTCCCCCAATGTCCCAAAAGTGACATAATTTGCCATCGTGGAAATATATTAAAGTAATTGTCACACCAAAATGAAATTTTTTAAAACATTTAAGCCATAGAAATCAGTGACGGGGTAACGTACACAGAAAAAGAAGAGTTACTTCCCATGACCTTCACACCTTTAAATCTTCAATTGTGCAGGGCATTCATTTTAAGAGAAGAGTTCAGGAATGGTTGCGTGGGAGTGAGAATGTGTATGAGGAGGGAGAAAAGTAAAGAGCAAATGTAGATTTATTACCAGTTTATAAGAATCTTGCATCATTTAATTCATTTTCAAAAAATAATTAAACAGCAAAGGAATGGTAATTAAAATGTCTGAATACAGCCTTTAATTTTAGAAATGTAATGCCACAATTTATCTTTTTTATCAATCAATATATTAATGTCTGTTCTATTTTATTGTAAAATATATTATTGATATAATACACCAGATGTCCAATATACGTTTCCCTATTGGATTATTAGGCTTCTTAATTCTCCCTTTATTCTAGAAGAGCATTAACACACATTTTGTGTTACAATAAGCTATCCTAGAATTTACTATTTAATTGCAACAACAACCATGGTGTCTCTATTCTGAATAGGTATATATATAATTAAACGATAGGCTTAATATGTTTTCTATTACGCCTGTGTATATACTTTCCAACTCTCTATATTAACACATTTGTTTTAAAGAAAGTGCAGTCATTGCACTCAGTTAAAAGGAAGGCAATTTTTTCTGTCTGGTTGCATACACTTATTTATTTGAATAAGAACTTTTACTTTAGAACAAATTGACATATTAGTGTGACCTACATGAAGGTTTTATATAATGCCGTCTGACTCTCCATATGTTTTACACACATGCTCTTTTGCTCGCCCTGTTAAAAACCACTAACTTGGAACCTTGCCATTTCCTAGTCTAACTTAACCACATGTTCTGTCTTTTATACAAACAAATTGTATTATATATATTCCTTTTGCTTAGCTTGCATATACTTAACACTTACTCAGTAAATTAAACACAAATATAGATTTTCAGTGCATGCATATTAATAAGTTGCCTTATGGTAAAGCATATTGATTTAAAGATTATTCAAAATTCCCATTTCTGTCTATTGATTTCATGACCTGTCTTGGAACGTCAGCCAGCTACTGAATAATAATTCTAATGGCCTAGATTTCTATCTAAATAACACTAATCAGCTCTTATTTCTGTTGACTTTAAATAAGGTAAAGGACAGTAAGACGTCTGGCATGAGACCTTAACAATTCACTTTTAAATTTATCATTTTTTTTAACCCATCATTTATTCTAGATATATAAAAAATTTTTGCATGAGCTTTTTTCACAAAGTTTCTTTTATGTTTTTCACAAATTACTGATTCATTTATTTAAAAAATTTTCAATCATATTTTTTTGGGGGTTTTATCTGGAACGCTATTTTAAATAGAAAAAGAGAAAAATACTAACATATGGTTTAATTTTATTTCAATAATTCACTTACAATGGGAGGAAACCAAGAGACCCAGAGAAAACCCATCAGACAGACTACTCTATTCCTTGTCATGTATAAGTCGGGAATCAAATGACACACTAGACTCAATGACACACCTTATGATCTAAAGTGCACACATTTAACCATTCGACCCACCCCCCCTGTATTTGAAAGAGTCTTGATCCATTGCATTAAGTTTTTTCAACTCATAAAATTAGCCATGTTGAAGAACCTAGGCTACTCTATGATTCTCAAGCTTGATTGATAATATTGAGACATCAACAGATCTTTTAGTATCAAGATTAAGATTAGAAGCACATGAAGACATTGTTAATTAATAAAATTTATGGTACCAGTGACTGGAATCATGTAGAATCTTCCCACAGAGTTCTATCTTTATAGCCAAATATAATGGCATTTAATACAACCAAGTAGCTTAGGACTACTGTAACAACTGACTATTCTCTTAAATCTTTCCCTCTAACAAAATCTTTCATGCCACCCACATATTATCCTAACCCCTTCAACCACTAGATTAACATAAATAATATTTACTGACAGCTATAAACTCCTCCTACTTTGGCAAACACACCAATGACAGTTCAACCACCTGTGAAGGGGTGTATACATCTCAAGGTAAGTTTGGTAACTATTGCAATAAGTTAAATTATTGAAGGAAGTACCCCAGGGATGTGTCTGGGCTGTCTCTTAAATAGTTTGTAATTAAATAAAGGGATAGAATTACATTTGGGAGCAAAGGTCATTCAGAAAATATTTTTAAAAACTGGCCAGAAGACAGAGATGCTTATTCCCATTCAAGGGGAAGGGAAGCAACTCTGTCTTCTAGCCATGTGAATCACAACCTGAGCTTATACAATGAGTATCTTACACAGAAATACAGCAATTTATCTTAATAACAATATCATACTTATATATACTAGGCCCTATATATATAATACACTTTTATCTTTGGTATAAAATATATTAACAATAGATACATTTACATCATTATAATTATCATAATATATTCATTAAACTTTTAATAAAGAGAGATTCATATAAAATATTATTTCTATAGTACATAATTAGTAATACCATTAAAAAAAGAATAATTACACAATTAATAAATTAAATCTTGATCAAAATTTACACCCATATTAATTAAAAAAATTGTAATTTTTCTCTGAAAAAGTAGACACTTTTAATTCTATTCAGTTAAAGAAAATTTAAAATTCAACTATTTGGACTAAAAAAAAAGGTCATTTCAAATTCAAGCAATTTTTTTTATCCATAAATGCTCTCAAATTTTATTACCGAGTTTTATAAATTTAGATGTCAAATTTAGCATGAAACAGATGCTGTCATATCTAAACAATCACCACGGTTACATAATTATTAATAACCCATCATAAACAGTAACAGGATATCTATAAACATTTATTACTTCATATCCTAATAATTCAATCATTTTACTTGATTTTCTTTGACACTTTATGTGTGAAATATTTTAATGTTTGGAAAATTTGCTAGACATTTTGGCAAAACTTCAAAACTAAGGTGCAAACGAGTACACAAGGTCGTCTGAAAGCGCTGATAGAGGAATAATCAACCAGAAGTCTGTGTTCCAGACCACACTCTGACAGGTATTTAGAGCACTAGGTCAAATGTTTCCCAAGTCTCATCAGAATAGCACAGATTAACCAGTGAGTGGTATTTCATTATGTTTTACAAAAGACCTGATACTTGTGGCTATTAATTTCATTACATTCCTGTGGTTTGATGAATAGCTTATCTTTTTAAGGCTACTTGTGATTTCACCTTTCTAATTCAAGGTTGAAAGTGGAATTTTAAGTAAACCATTACCTTACTAACTTTATGATGATAGCTTTACGTCAGTAGGCTATTAACTCGAATTTCTACTAACATTTGAATTACATGTTGGGCAGCATATCAGTGGTCTAAAGTGCATATATGTAATGCAACTGCCAAGTGTTTTATTTCATCATCACTTACAGCTGGAATTCACATGTTTGAGATTTTTCAGGTAGCCTTAAGCAGTGGAATTTCAAGAACAAATTCTTGACAATTTTAAAACTTACAGATACCTATTAAGTTTTTATATAAACACGCGTTACATAAAGCCATGGTCACATAGTTGTACTAGTTATTGCTACCTGAGAATGTTCAACATCAGTCGCAGCCAGAGAACCTATCACTTAGATTGTTGGCACTACAACGTGCATGTTCAAAGCATTAAGTTTGGCATAGATTTTAATTTCCAAAATGTCTGAATTAAAAACCCTTGACATACCAGAGGGCCAATATCCTTATGCTTAGATAATTCTAATAAATATAACGATTTAAAAATGTTCATTAGTAATCAGCCATGATCACCAGAATGAAAGTGTTATTACCTTAGTCAGGTTTAGTGCCATTTACAAGACATGATTCTACTGAATTTGACTAATAGTGTGATTGTCTTTAACAATATAACGATTAAAACATTGTTTAACCATTAATTCGAATAAATACGTTAATTGGTATCAATATAATTGTAAAGAAAGGTAATGTCAATTAAAATTTAGAATAAATAATACTGGTAAGCAATATTCTAAAAAAAATATATGTTAATAAGAAACTGAATATAAAATTTAAATATCAGGACGGAAAGAAATGCTGCAGAGACAAAATACAACTAAATGCCTATCAATGCCCTACTTAAATAAATGCCGATTTTTAGTCATTTATTTTTTGTTACATAATATATATTTAATCATCACAAAAAATTTATCATTGACTAACATTGGACGGGAAATACTGAATAAAACTATTGGTATTCTGATTTTTCCTTTGCTCCCAAATTAAGTAATCATGGGACTGCACGTAGTCATGTACCATAAACATTCATGGACCAAACGGTCTAGTGAGTAGACAGTGTCTAGTCAGATCTTGAGAATGTAAAGGGTATTTTTTCATGTAGATTACACTTATTTGTGCTAATTTGATTAAATAAAGTACTTTATATAATGCTTTCAAATCTTGAAAAAGGCAAAGTTAATGCTGTTGATCATCATTTGCATTTTCCGGACAATTTAATTAAAACATCAAAACCAAAATGTGAACAATTAGATTAAAACAGATGGTGTTTGTGTGCAAAGGATGTCAAATGTTGCTAAGTTTTCAATTCATTATTCATCAATACTGAATGGAATTGAACAATTTTGGACACATACTTTTCACTTCAGTGATCAATTTTTACAATAGTCCCGCAAATGATGATCTTCGACTATAACTGAACAACAATATTTCTTTTAAATTGGATAAAATAATTCAAATTGCCAGGTCATGTTGGATATATTAAATATTCCCGGACTTAAAATTAGCTGAATAATTCCTGGGGAAAGGGGGGGGGGGGGGGGGGGATTGAATCGACATGTTTTATTGCCTGTTGTATGCAGTATATCTGGAGTTGTGATAAAAAGCCTGTCTGGAATAATGCTGTCGTCTTCGATAATGTTTGTAAGATGTCGATTGTCTACGTGATTGAGAGTTATAGGGCGAGACAGTGGTGCTAGATCTCTTTGAGTGGTAATTTGTTTGATATCTAGTTCGCTGGTCATTTGAGGAAGATTGTACTCTAGATCGTGTTCTGTAGGAAAGAGGACGAGGAGAATTTGCATCATAACGTAAATCATCTGAGGAGAGCTGTGTTTCAGAATGTAGATCATGTGAGTGAGATTGTGTTCTATAACTTGGATTATCTATGTGGGATTGTGTGTGAGGACGTAGATCATCTGAAAGAGGTTGTGTTCTAGAAGGTGATTCATCTAAAACAGGTCGTGTTTGAGAACGTGGATAATCAGAGTTAGATCGTGCTTGAGAACGTAGATAATCAGAACGTGCTTGAGAACGTGTGCGGGAGCGTGATTGGGAACGTGGATAATCAGATTGTTGTTGGTTTCGAGAACGTCGGTCATCTGAATAGAATCTGTTTTGCAAATGGGGACTGTTCGAGGGATGTTGTGAACGCGAGCGAGAATAGGGATTGGGAGAGTATGGACGAGGGTGAGAACGTGAATAAGGTTGTGGATCATCTGCATGAGGCTGTGATGGTGATCGGGTACGAGGTCTAGTTCTATAAGAATTGTCTCTTACCACAGACCACTTGCCGACATGCCACCTATAAGAACCGCTACTACATGGTCCAATACACAGACGAGTGTCTGCTGGCCGTTGTGTTATATCGCAGTTAGAATTTGTTAATATCTGGCCTTGATCTAATTGACATCGGACTGCTCGACTCTGTTCACCTTCTTTACCACATTCAGATGAACACTGAAATTAAATAAAGGAATCTTAAATTAAAATCACATAAAACAGAGAGAATGGATACAAAGGCACCACTACATGTAAAGGTAATGAGAGGCATATCTTACCGTGTGCACAGCATCTTTCCATTTAGACAAAGATAAAAGAAGGAAGAAGTAATGCTCTAAAGGCCATGTGAGACAGCTAATTGTAAGATGTTCAAATTGGATTGGGCTGAATTATTTTTGACAAATCTGACAAGCCAGCGCTGGCTTATACACATTTTAATTAAAACGTGTTCGTATAAATTATATAGTAGTTTTCAATAAATTCTAAAAGATGCTCATGAAAAATAAAGCACTCAGATTTCAATATCAAAAAAAAAATTAGTGAGAGTAGAATTGTCTAGATATGATATTATTGATGAGTTATACTTGGATCTTCATTTATTGGTCCTCTGTTATTCAGACTTCTTATGTTAAAGTTTTTTTATGTTATTTAGAACATATTAAATAAATATATATCTAAGTAAAATATTTTTCTCTGTGAGGGTATGATATTATTCAAAATATATTTTTAAAAATATTCTTGGTTATAGGAAAATCAATCAAACACTTAAAAATAAAGCCATAATTTATGACAACATACCTTGGACCAATCTTCATATTGCCATGAAGGACATTTAACTCCTTTACAATTCTTTATTTCATCTGGTCTTACTGTTTCATCACAATCTTCACTTGCTCCATTCTCATCTCTACATACAACCTGACGTCTCTGCCATCCAGTCTCACATGTTGCTGAACACTGTAATCAAACATAATCAAATTTTAAAATATAAACAACGCATTCTTATAGTAGAAATCAACTAAAATGAAGGGGTGGGGGTAATTTTGGAAAAAAGGAGGTAGGCTACCGGTATTTCTGCCTTTTCATTCTCATTCCATGGACAGAAGGACCATAGCAGGCCTTTTGATCTACAATAAGGCATTATACTACTTGGCCACCAACCCTGTCCCACAAAATGAACAGACACACTAATACGTGTATGGATTATTACATCATTAACAAAAATCAAAATCTTACCGGACTCCAAGGTCCAACCCTCCAATGACTCGTTCCATCAACACGATTACTGGTTATAACAGCTATATCGAATTCTTCTTCCTTCAAACAATCACCACGGTTACAGTGTATTTCTTGTAATGGTTTACTGGACATGTCACACTGATCATCAGCTGTCATCTGGTCAGCAAATAAAACACATTTCACTTGTCTCTGTCTAACACCTTCACCACACGTAACTGTACACTGAAATATAGAAAATTTATAAACATGTATTACTTGCACATATAAGTCAGAAAGAGAAGTAATACACACAAATATGAACTACTTAAAAATCAGTAAGAAAATTACAATCATTGTCATAAATCTAAAATATGATTCCTGGTTTAGAGAAAATGGTTTAAAAACAGCAGCGGAAACTGTTTCTTCAACATAATTTCAAAATCCGTATTTAAATAGCTAGGCAATAACTTCATATGAAACTGATGGGAGAATCTAAATTTTAATTAGGTTATGATTTTGAAAATTCTTGCAAGTTTGAAAAAGATCCCAGACAAAACTGTTGGTGCAATGAAGAAAATCAGCCACTACTTACATCCGTCCAATCTCCAAAACTCCAGTGACCACAAGGAGTCAGGAAACATTTTTCTCTACTGGCTGGTCGAGGTAAATGGCTACATCTCTCATTATCTATCTTTCTATTGTGATAATCCATACAACTAACATATCTATCTCGTGATCCAGTTCCACAACTTGATGAACACTAAAATAGACATTCATTGATTAATTCCCGCAATTTCAGGGATAATTTTTCCAGTCGAAACAAGAATTCTTTTGTATTAATTAAATCTTGATTCATGAAAAAACTGCAGTAATTTCATTGGCTAAGAGATTAAATCCTAGTATAAAATTTTTGCTGTTAGCCAATAAAAAGGCTGCTTCTTTAAAAATATTCTAGTTCAAGTTACTAGACCCTGATAGACTGTCATTACATTGGAGTTAAGATAATCTGTGAGAGACTAACAAGTTTTATAGTACCTCTGTCCAACTACCAAATCTCCAGTAAGCTTGATCTGGATAAGATGATGTTGTTTCAACATCTGATAAAGATGGAGTTGTTTGACACCCATCACGATAACATGGTTGTTGATCTACAGGTCGTTTACTGGCATCACAAATACTGTCCTCTTGTAATACATCCTGCAGACGACACTTAACAGCTCGTTCTTCGTGACCTTTACCACATGTTACAGAACACTGAAACAAAAATTATTTTTTATAGGGTTGTGATTTGACAAGAAGAGGAGATAAATTGTCAAAAAGTCAATATCTCAGACCTTGCAATTACAACGAAAATGACTATGTTTAGTTTATGCACAAACCCGCATGACATCACCATGTGAACTACAGAAATTAGGGTTGAAATATTCTTCCCAATCACCAATTTCGATGTTTTGAAATGCCTTGATCTTAAGTCATACCTAAAGTGAACACCTAAAAAAATAATGAATAGTCAAAACAATTCCTTTTCAGTAGTTTCAGTAGTTTACATTTCCGATTTGAGCAAAACAAACTGTGATAGGCTAAAACACCCTGGACAAATTATGTAGACATGGAAATAGAATCTTTCATCGTTTTTTTTCAATTTTTTTAAATTCTAACTGAAGTAAAACAAAAATAATATTTACTATTCCCCATCCGCCTATAAACCATTCTGGACATTCACCCATATAACATTCTTTAGTTGGTGTAGGTTTCTTCATACGATCACATAATCTCTCACTGACCACATCTCCACTTTTACTACACCATACTTTACGATGTCGTTTACCACTTCCACAAGTGACAGTACACTACAAATAAATAATTACTTTCTATATAAATATAAACATTCTCTATATAATAAATGTTTTTGATCATTTTATGTTTTACAGGTTGGAATAAAATTCAGATTTTTTTTTGCATTGTCTCATTCTATTTACATAGCCATCTATTAAAGGTCATATACAAATTACCCTGTACTTGTGAAAACATATCTGATTCCCAAAACATGAGTTTGGTGTGGGTATGTATTTCTAAACATATAACAAATTTTAAATTAAACCTCACTCCAGAACATCTACTGCCATCTTGTCCTATCTAGTGTTTGCTTTCTTACTTATCACTTTCAATTTTATTTTTCTGGTTCAAAAGAAATATTGTATTTTCTGAGTAATTTACTTGTTAAGGTTGCAATAACCAATAACTAATTAACCATGAAGGATTCTGGGTGTGGTTTTTTTCATTTCAAACTGATAGTGTTTTAATTTTAATGTGTGTGTCCTGAAACTTATCAACATTTTTCAAATTAACATACTTGGAATTAATATTTGGCTAGGAATGGTAAATATGTCATTGGTTAAAGTTATATCCTATCTGAATATGAGTTCATATAAGACTTACTCCAGTATAAAGGTCAGTTTGCCAGCTAGCACATTCAGGATTAAAACAAACTTGTATAATCTTTTTATCTTTAATATGACATTCATTCTCGGGAAGATCTTTACCAGCTTCATCCACACATTTAGCTTGACGATACTGTTTACCTACACCACAACTAACAGAACACTGAAATAGATGAATGAATGATCATTGAGTTTATTCATTTGTTAACATGCATAAAGCCTAGCATATACCAAAGCTTGTCACTGGTAGCTACAAGTAATCTGAATGGAAGCAACTCATGGCAACCGCTAATTGCTAGAAAAAACAAGGTCAACGGGCCTTACAACTGATTGGAAATGAATTTTTTAGCAATTGCTAATGCTCTACTTTTCGGGATACAGTTGAGTCACGATATATCATGTGACAGGCTAAACACAGCACTCTGTCTGGCTGTGTCATATATGATCAATTTATGCCAGACGACAGTGTTATAAACATATTATAGTATTTATTCCATTTACTAACCACTACCGATATCAATATTCTATTTTCTTTCTAGTAGACATTAGTTGTCTGTTAGAATTCTTAACTAAACCATGTAGAACATAAAAATCTTGTAAACTGCATGCATTGATAAATTATATTGTTATGATATATAACTAATATTTTAAGTCTTGATATATGTTTACTTACCGGAGACCATAAAGTATAGGACCATGATGTTGGTAAACATTCACCATGACATTCAACATAAGCATTGGGTTTGGCACCAAGATGACGACAATGTCGATCATCAATATCTGTAACTTCAGATGAGGTTTGTTTGACACAATTGACAAATTGTCGTCTGAGAGCTGTTCCACATCTAACTGGGCATTCCTCCTGATACGCTACTCTCCACCTGTAAATAATAAACAAATTATCTTACATACTATCTGAACATTATTATTCCTGTGTGATTAGCAGTTAATCGGATTGAAATATCGCGAAATGTAGAAGCCATTCTCAGACTATATAAACTAATTCAACACAAATTTTGACTAAGACAGCAAGTGCCTCCACTCTATAAGTAACTAACAGAATTTATTGAAATTCCACAGACTTCTTCATCTCACTAAATTAAATAAGATCGGGAATTAAACATAGTCTGTTGGTACATTCACAAGAAACAGGTTCAGCTGCACTTGTACAATATTATCTCATTATTGTCTTATAAAATCTTAGAGAAATACATGAGAGTGTTTGAATGTTTAAAAGACTGATCATGTTGAATATGGTAACATAAATTGTACTTACTCAACTTTACAATTAGTATTACATCTTTCTATTATACGTTCTGGTCTAGGTTTACCGCGACATCTTTTCTTGGATACATTTAATCCATCATCTTCTCTAATACATACTATCTTTCTCTTACGAGTTCCTGATTCAACAAAAAATAAATGTTATGTAATCTCTACTGAGCTCTGTTACATTTCTACTTCTGGGATCTGTATTTTTAACTTTTAAAACCAGTACAGATATACCGTTTATTAATGAATGAATGCAATATGATTTATGCAACAGGCGCTCATAGGTTAACCATGGAAGATAAGAGAATTTAGATCCTTCTCATGCCAGATTAAACTAAATAAAAGATACCATACTCCATACCTCGACAAATACGACTACATTTCCTCCATTGACCACCATTACTCCATTTATACTGGACATTTGGGCCTACTGAGATCTTGTATGTATAGGTTATATTTGGAGGGTAAAGTTTACCAACAGATAGAACCTGAAATCATAATTTTTTATAAATTCATATCAATTCAAAAACACCACAAATAGATCCAGTTACCATAGGAACATGACCTATTCACAAATATATTGTCTGAAGCAGTCTGAGAATATATTTGCTGTGAAAATAGTGTGTCAAGGGGGATAACTCTAGATAAGAGGCTGTAATATTACTTGGTGTTATTTTCCCCAAATATTAGATATTAAAAGTCACAGAAGTAACTGTTTGTCTTGGAGTAATCAAGATTTGGATTTGAGGCTATTGGATACCTGGCCCTGAGTTCACAAAGCATTCTCAGACTTAAGTTAAGAATTTACTCAAAATTGTTCACCTTATTTAAACTACAATAAAGCCCTTTATAAAACTGTTGTTGTTTTAATGTATCAAATACCGTAATAAGAAACTACATATAGGGCCTATATGTAAAGTTTTGTGTTTCTGGATCAAAGATATTTCTTATGAACAGTGATTGAAAGTTGAGTAAATTCTCAACTTAAGTCTGAGAATGCTATGTGAACTTGGAGCCAGATTATCATGTACCGGTACCGGTATATAATCAATTATATATCTACATCTACTTGACTAAAAGATCATTGGATATTCCACACTGTTCAATTTAATCCTGATCACCCAAAAAGAAACAAATATTCAGTCTGGTTAATATTATACCATCATTCAGTTTACTTTGTTTCCTCACCCAAAATAAGTTTATAGCATAAATAAAATTACAAACTTACATAAACAGTGATAACTTCACCAATCATTCTAGTAGAGTTGATACGTTCAACATGAGCACTTGATCCACTGTAATCAAGTACACCATTTTGAACCTTGATACTAAACTTTTCTGTTCTAACCACAAAACCTCCGTTCAGAATATAATTACCACCAACAGAACTTAAAGCTGTAATAAAATAGTTTTCAAGTATGTTTTGAAAAATCTTTAGTCAGTAACTTGATTTTTAAAATGATAGCAAAACTCTAATTGGAATATTTTATTTCTAAAATGATAGGGCCAAACTCTAATTGGAATATTTTATTTCTGAAATGATAGGGCCAAATAGGGATTATTCTATTCTTAAAATAATCGGCAGACACTAAATTTAAAATATCATTTTCTAAATGAGAGGCAAATTCTAAAACAAATTCTAAAAAACATTATCATTTTTTAAAATAACAACCAAAACTCTATATGGATTTTCTATTCTATATTGGTATGCCAATCACATTTTTCTAACCTATTTTTACAGAAATGGCTTTTAATGTTGGATATCAACAACCACTAAATTTCTTTTAGATAGTCCTTTGCACAAGGAGGAATGAGATTAAAATTATGTTAAAAGTATTACACTTGGAATACCAGAATTACTGACATGCTAAAAACATTAATACTTACACAGATAGTTGTCATCATCTTTAGAATTCTGATAACCGATTTGTCTAATATCAATATCTGTTGCTCCACTGGGTATCGTAATAACACGATTATAACCTGCAAAAAAAATATGGTTTGATGATAATCCTTTAAACTTATCAATAAAGCTTACAATAGCTCCCTAACCAAGAGGTTCCCTGTTTGATTCCAGGAACCAGCGAGAAATTTCTGGCGAGATTCCCCTTGTCTGTAGTGTAGGATGAAGGGCCTGGCAAGGAACAGTGCCCAGTCATACAAAAAAATGTTTAAAAAATAAGACATTAAAATATCAAGTGAAGAATATACTTACCATAAATAGCATTGTTAAAAGTTCCTCTAATAGTTTTACATGAAGAATTATCTCCCCCACAAACACCACAATTATCTCTTTTCATACGAGAACCTAAACGATTATCACATCCTGAAGCCTAAAAATACAAACATAATTATTATAATTATAATAAACATATTTTGGTTGAGAATGTTCTCTCTTTTAATGACAACACAAACAACTATATCCTTTTCAGTTGACAATCTAAATAATATATTGTTTATATGTTTTTTTATTCTTGACAGTTTTATCAACTTCATAATTAACAATTCAAATAAAATGGGTCTACACAATATTAAGATTATATAATAATAAAATCTGGATGGGGGAAGTAACCGGACCTCCATAATCCACCTTGTAAGTTGTAGAAACCACTATAGAATATAATAAACCTACTCGACATTTTCCATTTACACAGATATCATCTTCATTAGCTTGACATTTAGTTCCATCTATAACTTTATCAGCTAGTTGATAATAGGCACTACCTTGATCAGTTCGACAGAATAATTTACATGCATCCTTCATTTGTACTGTAATATACACAAAATAATAACATTTAATAATACATTAAAAACATTTATATTAATATGATAACTTGGATTAGCACTGAATGGAAAATGATATGACTTTAAAAGCCCTGCATTACCCTCTTCTGCAAAATAAATGGTATAGCCGAATCAGGGCCCACAATAAAGGATTCCTGGCAATCAAAAATCCACATGACAAGCTCTGTGGAAAAGAGTATTGCAACAACAAGTGTAAAATACATCTAATAGTTTAATCCTTTAAATAATTTGCAAGATTCTCAGGCACTTTCTTCGGCAGTTTCTCAAAAAGATGTCCATTAAATACTGACCTCCAGAGTATTTTGGCACCCATTTTGCATTGGCAGGTAAACCATTAATGTGGATCTTCTTACTAGCATTATTACACTGATCTTCACGAAAATCAGTTTTTGATGGTGGACATGGCTGTAAACAGATTATACATTATTTATATTGGTAAGCATGGTAACACTGATCATTCACACATCTTTATCAAAATCAATTTTCAAAATGAAATTAATCTGGTTTAATGTCTATTTTTCTGTTCTAAGAGACACAAACATATTCAGTTAGAGATGAGTGTTTATGAATATCTCAATATGTTGCAATATTCTTCTTTTACTAACTGCTACCATATCTTTTACATAAATATTTTATCATCAAATAGAAATTTCTATAGTAACAAAAGTTGGATAATATTTGAGATAAATAAATGGTGTTATCTTACTTTGGTATTGCAGGATTTGTATTTTTTCCGTTTCCCAAGACAATATTTTCCTAAATTAGAAGGTCTGAAAATAAAAGAAATATGTTAAAATAATCAACAAATTCTATAAAGAATATGATTGAGTTAATCATACAGTAGGTGAAAATTTCAGTAATCAAATTCCCAAACATGAAATCATTTTTTTGATATAAAATGAAAAATATATTTATTTTTTACTTACACTGGATTATTGCAATGTCTGATTTTATCTTTGACACCACCACCACATGTTCTAGAGCATGGCCCATACTTTTCCCAATCTCCCCACTCTCCATCAACCGGCGGTCCATTGTGTTGTGTCATATTTACACATTTTCCCGATTTACACCACTGTAAAACATACAAATAATATATGTGAAATAAAGGGTCCACACCAATGCTCCTGTTAGAAAAATAGTCATGAGGGTTGTGCAGGAAGCAGGGTATACTTCCTTTTGATTAAATCATCTCATGTTATTTTTGACTGATTCTAGGAATTGACTGTGTACTATTCATTTTATTCAAATAAGCAAATTTTCAAACATGACTTGATGTCATTGATAAATTTCAAGAATTACCATGCGTCTGCCACAAGTTGTACCATCTGCCCAGGGCATGTGCTGTGTTCTACATCCAGAAGAAGAATCAGTTTTATTGGTACACCACAGACGTTCACAGCTCCCCTGTAAATATTAAAACATACCCTTTACTCAAGTACGTTTTTAGCTGGGTATATTTACTGAAAAACATTCAAGGCTATTCACTCAAATAAGAGAGGTTTGAACAGCTGGATTCTAGATTATCAAGTAGTCCTAATGCTTTCATACCATTAGCTAAGATAAGTTATTCGCAGATTTAATCTGTCATTGAAAACCATTTTGATTGTCATCATTTTATTGTCTTATGATTTTGCTAGGTTTCTCCTAAATGTGCATAACTTCTATCTGATGTAGTAATCGTTAATGAGAAATTATCTATTTCAAGAAAATGTCTTCTTTCCTGACTGAATTTATTCTACAAAGACCGCATAATCAGGCAACTTTTAATTCAATGACATGATTATGATACCTACCATTGTCATGTACCAGGGGCAGATGGTATATTCCTGACCAAACACTAGCTCACACTGACGTTCCACAGTATACAGTTGACCAGGTGCCTTCAAGTGAGTATCATCTACCATCTCAACATATTTACGAACTTTGGGTCGATCTAAAAGACATTCCGCAAGACCTGCACTGCACAAGAGGGGAAAAGAAAAATCTTTATTGGTCATAGAAAATTTCAAGTTATCATAGTATACTATCATTTCAAAAGTTCTTGATAATTTTCAAATCACATATTGGATGATTATCACATAATCTATAAAAGCAGAATTTTTGTGCAACAGTGATTTCACCTTGCACTATTCTACTGGAAACCAATTACAGCTGGCTAGATTGGAACAGAGGGTTAAAAAATTTTATTCAAAGAAACAGGGAAATGCCATCCATCCAGATAGAATATTGAAACGGCAACTATACAGACACTGTTTGTTTTCCCATTTGTTCACTATTTAATTTTTATAATTTGTTCTGAAGTGATACTCAATAACAGGCAGTATTCATTTCATCAGACATTGGTGACTATCCAATTAGTCCATCTTCTAATTATAGGCTTACTCATAGTGAAAAATATGTATTGCTCAAAAAGAAGGTGGTATAATGAAATCTATTTATGAAGAAAAATTAATAGACCTACTCAATGTATTCTGTTAATAGTTTGGCACTACAGTACGACCAATCCCAGGGACTAGAGTTGAAATCTAAAGTAGGAGCCATCACATGAAATTTCTTGCCAAGACGACGTCTCTTAAAACCTTTACATTGTCTGTCATCATCATGAGGTAGATTAAATCTGAAAATATACAAATATAAATATTTACCATTTAATAAAGATAGGTTGACAGGCAGCTGCACTGTCCAAATGGTCGACAATTAAGTGTTGTCGCATATTTATTCTTTAGTAAGTAATTCTTGCATCATTTGAGGGTTCACAAGGTTCTAAGAACTAAAACAAAGGTCTTGACTATGGAAGTAATTTACAGAAGTTGTTGAAATCTAACAGGATTTTTGTAAATAATGCATATAATTTTCATACAAATCGAATGACAACTTTTGTCCCTCAAACATTCACAAGCTTGGACAAATTATAACAAGGGCCATAGAAGTAATTGACAGAAAATTCTGAAATTCAACAGGCTTCTTTGTTTCACTAATTTTAATGATGCCAATAAATTCATAAATAACGGACGATAATACATCGATTCCAACCAATCAAATGATAAATGTAGTCCGTAGAGTGTTCACAAGAAGTTGTAGACAACGGACGGACTGGAACGACGGCAATATATGGCCATATTTCCATGCGAGTGAGTAAAAATCAGGCTATAATACCAACAACAATGTCTTATTCATTTAGGTGGGCCTACAATATCGCCTGTCTCTCTAATACACTAATGTTTTCTTTGACCTTTTCGTGGTTTGTTTTTATTCAAACAACAAAGAATAATATGTCTGTACATGAAAGTCAAGGTATAGGCTTATCATAATTACAATCAATAATTATGAAAATAATATTCGTCAAAAAAACCCAATAATATGATATGCTGTCAAACACCCTCGTAAATAGTTAGTAAAAGTTCAATGACCACTTCCCTAATTTCATGAATTCAAGAAAATCACCTCAAAAGGTAAGGAATCACAATATAAGTATAGTATTTCTGGGTAGTGACAGACAAATACCAGAATTCTTCATCTCACCTTCATCATGCTTGTTAAAAGATAAGTAAAGTTAATTACCTATTTACACCAGTGTAAACTATTATCTTACACACTTATCAAAACTATTCATTTCACTCTTAACTACTTAGTTTTATGATAATTAACTATACCACCACCACCGTCACTAGATATATAGCAAAGTTGAGTGATCATGGTGGTTACAAACAAAATGGCTATTATTTATTACAATGTAATTACGTTTACACTACTTCAGGTTCATTCTAATCGAAGACAGATCTTCATAACAATATTCTTACAATTCCTGAAATTTTTGAAGAACACATCATTTACATGTGTGTATTGGTCAGTGACCGAAAGAAGTATGCTACAAATATCTTAACCTAAATCTTTTGTTGATTTAAAGGTACATTTCAACTCTTGCTAACTATTCAAAAGTAGGTAATGAATAGAGAATATATTGAAAATTTCAGTCTTGGTTTTCATGGCTATGATAATAAACAAAGTCTTGATTAAACCAATTTACTACATGGCACTTGCATTTCAATCCTTAAAAATCATGACCATCCAGAGAGTTGATTACTGTGTTGTAATGTCTAATTAATAATTTACATAGCATTTTTGTGGCCAAACGAAAGACCTGCAATAGGCAGATCTAGTTCTTACATAAGGCAAGAACCGTCATTTGAAAAAGTTTGGATGCCATCACACCACCAATCCTGAGACTGGCCGATCATTTCCAGCTGATAGAATCCACAAGAGATCAGAAAAGTCGGGTGGCAATGCATGACAACACCTCTACAAGTCTGATATATTATCCAGCAACATTTGTACTGTTGCCAAACAGGAAACCTAGTCAAAACCACAATATTGCTGAACTGTCTAATTGCTTCATAATAATAATTTTTAAGTACAATAATTTTTTGCAGCGTTAGAATCCTTAGATGTTGTGCATCATTTTTTTAAGTGCAATTATGGGCGTAGAGAAATACTATTTCAACAATATGAACTTTTTTCGAAAATGACAGCAGCAAAAATAATGCTATGTTATACCCAAAAAGCTGAAGAAAATATTTATTGCTGGCATCTTTCTTCAGCTTTGTCAGAGATGAACAACTATTTTTACACGTCAATCTATCATTAAATAAGCATACAAGCCGATAATAATTACACGCAACCGACATTCATCAACCCATTAACACCATTGTTGACTTCTTTCCAAGAAAATGTCGCACAAAAAATGCACATTGAAAGAGAAAATATTAATAAGTTGAAAGATAATTTCAGAATTCAAAGACGGTGGTATTTTAAGTGCCAACAAAGATATTACAAGTAATTCAAATGGCAAAAAGAAAAATGTCTAAGATTGAATAAAGAAATTTGTTTCCTCACAAAAGTTGGACAAATATGTTAATTTGGTGGTAAATGGAAAACTGCTGTATTCATAGTTCTTTATTATTTACTATACAAGAAAAACGGGTACAAAGAATGTTCAGTACATATGAAAAGGGTTTAATTTAACATTCTACTTTTCCGTTTCCACTACCAGGCTAATAAGACATGGCATGTAATGAGCTCTGAATCCAATCATACCCAGACACCAGTGTTTCTTCATGCTGTGCATCAAATGCCAACAGTCAACAGTTCTTTTACAAGTATACAGGTTGACTTTATTTTTCCATATGACCAGATGCCAAGCATACAGACAGGGGTGACAACAATATACAACCATATCACAAAACAATCTGTGGATGTATTTACTTGTGTAGGTGTGACTAATACAAACATTTACTACAACAAAATCTTTCATTGTTGTATCTTAAGACATTTTAATATGATTTTACTTCAACTTAGAGCCACTGTTTTGACACCTGCTAGTCAAATTTTTTCTTTTGAGACCTTCATGTTAACATGACTTTCTTGTTAACAATGCAAGTATATGTTGTAATGACATACTTTACTGTATCGCTATTTGACCGAATAAAAATAAGGGCATATGTCTGTGTTATTTCAAAATTTTGAAGACAGCAATTAAAGGCACAATATTATGACAAATATAGAATTTTAGTCAATACACATTAAAAAGTAGTCATAGATAAATTTGAATAGGTCAAAATTGACATTTAGTCTAAAGACGGATTTAATTGACAAAATAGTGATAATCTCTTTTCAAACTTATTAAGATACAGAAAATGCTTTCAGAAAATTGACAAAGACAAGATGGTGTCAAAACTATAGATGGAATAAATATATTTATTTTTGTGTTTGCTCTTGTTGTCTGCACTTTTAAATCTACTCAATACACATGAATATACAAGGAACACAAACGTTAATTGCTGTCCACTAATAGAATTGGTACGAGAAATAATTACTGATACAAGGAACATACTGTTGATCAATGTCTTTTGAGGAAAGAATTTCCATCATAATGACATTATTGTAGTTAGGTATAAATCAATTTCACAAGAATATTACTTTTGGAAGTCAATTTTATTCATGATAATAAAATCTACTATTCTAGAAGAGACATTTAACTATTGTATTGTGGACATATGCCATATCTCACAGGAGTTTTATTATTCATTTATTCATTGAGGAAATTTTTGTTTTCTACTATACTATAGGCCTACATCTACTGGTATAAATGACTAATCACAAGAAAAGTCCATCCACAGACTTAATAAACATTCTCTGAAAAATTTAGAAGTCAGAAAAGAAAGAATGAAAATGGTTTGACTTGGTGGTCTGTTTTGGCTTTATTAAAGTTAACACATCCTATACAGTTTAGCAAGCAAAATGGTAGGCGCATACATAATATACAATGATAAATCCTGCAGAAAATATTGGCGAAATCAATAAACAGTTAATAGAATATGGCTTCACCATAGATAAATATGAAAAACTTACACATGTCCGAGCTCATGAGCAACTGTATAAGCGGCGCTGATACCATTATCTTCTATAATTGAACAGCTTCGGACTGGATCACAGATTGTTCCCAGTTCAGCCAGGCCTGAAAAATAATAAAAATAATTGAAATATGGATAATATAAGTAAACATAATCTTTCAATGTATAAAATAAGTACGATTAGCATAACCCTACAATGGATAAGATAAGTAAGCATAATCTTACAATGGATAATATGCATGACACGAAAATATTTTTAACTTAGCCTTAAAGAAATAAAATGAAAGTCTCGGTTGTAGAGTTTGTGAAAGACGAAATATAAATAACAGGCTACTAATATTAAAAGGGTTTAAACAACCACTTCCAAACAATCAGGTGTGATATCGTGTAATAATCAATGACAATCTACAACTCAAACCCAAAATACTTTCGAACCCAAGGACACATAAGTTACATTTTGATAAGCAAGGACAGGAATTGTATTGTCTAGTCATCAGAATTGATATCAACATAACGGTACCATTCCACCCACCACAAGATCCCGACTCCTTGAATCATAGATAGAAAAAAGATAGGTTACCAGGCAATGACACACATGCTCATAACTGCCAAGCTATCTGACAAGTTGTCACATTATTATTCCTATCTAGGTAATGGGATCATCTCTAGGTAATGGGAGCATCTATTAAAGTAACAACCCATGAAGGTAGTTATTAGTAATAATAATACACATAAGGTGCATAAAACAACAATGGGTATGTTATATGACCTAATTACCTAATGTATCACATTTCCCTTCAGCCCGGCAAATATTTTTTCTAAAAAATAAAAAAAAAGAATTTATTAAATGTTATAATCTTGGCACAATCCAGGCTAAAATTCTTAACCTGTCCTTTGATTTGCTATCTGATCTTTGAGAGGAGAGTTACATCCCTTTAAATGTAAGTATCCCATGGTTGGACTACTGTTACTTATCATTTCGATTTTTGGGGGACCAATTCTCAATTCGGAGGATATGTACAATTTATTCTCTAATATGTAACCAAAACCATGATCCGTCATATGGAAAAACAGAAGAGATCACTCACCTAGTAAGTAAAATGGCAGTGTCATGATGTCCTGGACTATCGAGAGGTTCGTTACTAGCACTCTGCCAGCGACAGAATTCTTTTAAGGTTGTGGCAGCATTGGCTGTTACTCTAGGACCTACCTGTAAACAAACAACAATAATACTAATATAAAACAATGTACAATAGAAACATCATTCAATATTCAGTAATATATTGGATGTTGTACTAAAGTACAAAAACAAGCGTTCAAAATCAAGACTTGCTTTTAAAAACAAGCAGTATAACCAGGCAGAGTGCTTCAAAACTTGAGCATCTCCAAAGGCTGCTGTAAAAAGATTTGAAAATCCCAAAGTAAGAGATTATGCACGCAGACTGAACCACTCATTTCATTAAAAAACAGGTTACACCATCGTGGAAATGTCTCTACTGTGTAAAATATTAGTGTAGTTTTAATTCTGTTATATCAAAATATCATTTATAAAACTTACCTGCTCAGATTCTAATAAAATTAATTTAACGACTACAATGTCGATGAAATTTTCTATAGTTGGATGTTTGTATATACTTGTTACCTGAAATAAACAAAGTTTGATTGTTATCATTGATTTAATTTCACTATTATAGAAATAATTACAATATCCTGTCCAGTTTTATATTTATTCTTTAAAACAGAACATCAATAAAATGGACCTTAAAATGCACTCAAAATCAAAACAAATTCCAGGTCCTGTTTACTACACCCCCACTTTTGGCACAATTACCTGACCCCTGATGAATTTGTGCATCACGTGGGGATGGGGGGGCATGCTTGCTGTGTTTAGAACACCTTGTATCACTTCCTCTTGTACTCAATCTGGACATGCACAGCTGCTCTCAAATCCGTTCACTTGGTGTTCTACAAAGTACAAACATACTCTGCCAAAGCATGACCTCATCACTATGGTTTTGAATCAATGAAGGACTTATAAGTGCTTTATAAAACAAGTATATTTAAGCCAACTAAATCGTCAAAATGCTATATGAATTATACGATTTTCTCAGTCTTGTACAATGAAAAGTAGAAAATTAGACTGGAAAACCCTGTGGGATGTTTTCGATAAACACCAACCAGGATCATACATGTATAGGATCTCCTGGTTAGTGATTCGGTGCCTTAGTCCACTAAACAACAGTGGCAAAATATGCATACACTGCTAGTGAACAACACCTATCACTATTAATACCTAACTCAACAAGGAAATCAATGAAGGCCTTATACAATTAGTTTATAAAAGATGTGTTACTATAACAAGTATGTATGTAAAAGAGTATAGTAATAGTATAGAATGTTTATGCTGTCATGACCCACTGTTCTAGATATATACCAGATTGCAAGGTGGTGGTTGTGCCGAATTTTGTCTTCAGCCGTCCAATATAAACAAACAGATTACATGGGGCATATGGTGCTGTTAAATAGTCCTCACGTTTACAGGAAATGCCCTCCAAATCATAACTAATAGGCCCTGATCAAAGGGATTATAATGTCTGCAGGCCATAGTATACGGGTATACAAGGATTTTTATGTCACATAACCTAGACTTATAAGAATGGCATGTATATCAGTATACCAAGTTTTAACCTAGGGTTTATAATACATGTACCGCTATAGTATATAGCTTTATATACCATGTTATGAGGCTCATATACCATTAACTTGGCATAATATTACAACTTCAAGGAGGGCACTTCTTTGATATTTTCATGATTACAGAAGAAAGAGTAAATGTAGGTATGGCTTGTAGAAATAAACTAATGAAAGGTCAGTACAGAGACCAGTGTGAAAACTAATTTAACATTGTATACTCTGTTGTTTGGTATAGAAGTTAGTATAATAGACAAAAAAAACGACAATTTTTAAATACAAAATGCTGTACCGGTATATCCATCTTGGTCATTTTGAAAATGCAGTAGAAGTTATCTAATATGTGGCATGTTCTACACTCACATAACAAGTTCTAACATCAATAAATGTCTAAGCTGACCTAACAGTAAGTACAGAAGAAGAACTGTACCAGAATTAAACAAACATAAATCCAGAAGACAAACCTAATACAAGACACATCACACACAAACATTAAAAGTACCATAATCAACAAAAAACCCTGTCAAATCAAGGCAATGAATATTTCACTTGCAATACTTATCGATGGGATATTTCTTTTCAATATTTAACAATCATTATCTATCAATGGGATATTTTTCTTTAATATTTAGCATTAAGTAATCATTAATATGATGTCTGTTTTTGATAATTAATAAGTAGTAAATCAGGATATTTCTTTTCAATCTATTTCTGAAATTTAAAATTCATATCCGATTTTGAATATTTCACTAATGTATAAGCTACATGTATGGTGCATTAGACCTGAAAGTTTTCAAGGATTTCTAAATTAAGACGCAATCTCAGACATCATAAACCAGAACAAGGAAGTTAATCTTAGCATTGCTCTCATTTCAACCTGTAGAACCGAACAGATATTTGGTAAGGTGAGCCAACAATCTAGATAAGATTACATTTTTTCAGTATGTTTAGATTTAAAATACGAACACATCCAAATTTCAACAGGATATCATTACATGACTACAGGTTCCATTTAACAACTCAACGATAAGCCAATCTGCCTCTTTAAAAGTAATGTACTCCCAGGATAGTGTCTTGAACTATAAACGATAAGCCTTTATCTCAAAAACACAGAAATTTACATTATAAATTAAATAAAGTATTCGGCACACTTGGTGGCCGTGATTACACTCGGAACATGAATAGGATCTGAGTTTATGATGATATATTATCACGAGAATCACATAAAACTTGTAAAAATAGAATATTCTGCAAACTTTTTTCTAAAATGATACCGAATAAAACTATCCGTTAGCAAAAATATTTAATTATCATTGATTATATACATGTATTTTACTGGTAATAGGCATATGTCAATTATCATATATAAGCAAGTAGCTGATATCTAAACCATCAGCAGACACAGTTTTGTGGAATATAATATTCAATGAAACTTATTATAAATTAGCGACATGTACCTACTAGTATGCCAATACAAATCTTATTATAGATATAATTATTTGGTATAAACATTTAGCAATATCTAAAGAGAAGACACTGCTTTAAGGAAACAGAATATGGAATATAATATTCAATTAATATGTTTATTTGTTGCCACAAATATTTCATTAGTGAGACTGATGTCCCAAAATAAACAGATGACACATAATTAAAACGTCGGTGTCATTCCAAAACCTCGTAAGACGGCATTTTTTTCGAAAATCACTTTTTTGAATAATTTAAATTAATAACATGGAATACATCATATATCAAAAAATCAGAGTTCTGCGATCAGTAGTTTTCATTTTATTGGCGTTTTACCAAACCTCGTATCACGATTGGACCGATTTTGTTCTTTTCTAAATGCTCGTATCTCGGCAACATCTTATCAATGATGATGTCAAATGCCTTTAAGCGGTGTATATGAACAAAATTCGCAGGATAATTATTGTAATAAAAAGTTTCATAGTAAATATTATTTATTGGGAGCATATCATAACATTTCTTGTATTGTTTTTAAGGAGTGGATTATCTCATTTTAGTAACAAAATAAGGCAATGGTGATTGCTACCGGCCGTCAGATATGTCTTATATAGTGCCTATGTTTCTCAGTGCTAGGCATTTATATAGAAATTATTAAAGCCACTGCAATAATAACGGCACACGATACATGTCTAGCTCAAATTTTACAATCTTTTAAAGTCCACGGAGGCGGAACCGTCGAGAGAAAATTAAACTGTGTTTGGAGGAAATTATGAAAATTTAATTGCCGCAAACGCATTTCTTGCTTTTCCAACCCGTGATTACAGCAACTTAAATGTAGTTCAATATAGCCTACCTTCTCACCTGAATCCCAAACAACCAATCAATCGTTGTGGGGTATGGGGGCCTCGCCCTCCGGAAAAAATTTAACTGCTGCGAATTCGTTTTTTCTGCTATTCTAGCCCGATCTTTAAGCAACTTTTAAGATTCAAATCGTTTTGGAACGGAAATCCCACTATGTGCTGATCTAAATTCCAATCATTCAATCGGATGGTTTCAGCTGAATTCACAAATAATAATCGATTACCGAAAAATATCACACAAAGTAGAGCGACTCAAGATATAATGTTTTAATCAATAGTCAATACAGTACAAATTCGCGGTAATCAATTAAAAGAAATGTAAAATTAGATTTTATTACAATTGGTAAATGCAATAAAAGCTTTCTACAGTACAATGGAAGCAAACTTTTGATAGATATATTAGTTTGAATATGTTTTTATTCTAAATATATCATCAAATTACACAGTTTGTTTGAGGGAAGGCATCTTTAAAGAGGATTATTAATAGTATCATGATAGATAGTATTAATTCCTTAATAATTCCTTATTGATACCAATAATAAAAACAAGACAGCCTGGAGTCTTTGGGTCTACAACACGTACATGTTTAGTATAATTGTAATTTATTCTGCAAGTAGAGTAGAAATTGTAAAAGAAGTAAAATAAACAAATGATGAAGTGTTAAATTGATTTATTTATGAAGATAATAACTCTGCTTGATGTATATTATCATGTTTTGTTAGTCTAAGATAAAATCATCACAAAGTGCCAAAAGTTACTGCTGAGTTTGAAACAGGTTCATTTATGATATCCTTTCATGTATACACATTAGTAAGTATAAAAAGTTTGTTATACATAACTTACATACAGTGGTGGTTGGAATGGACCCAAACCTACATATTACAGTGGTGTATGGAATGGGTTCAACCTACATACAGTTGTGTATGGAATGGGCTGCAACCTATATCCAGTGGTGTATGGAATGGTCCTCAACTAAAACACAATGGTGTATGAATTAGATCCCAACCTACATGCAGTGATGTATGGAATGGACCAGGACCCTAATTTTGTTTAACCACACCCAGTCGAAAAGAGATTTTTCGTTGGTGTCATTCTAAAACCTCGTAAGTCCGATCAACAAAATTTTACAGGAGGAACAAAAAACTTCATAACTTTGCAGATACTTGGTGGATTTGCTTGAAATTTTATTTTTGTACATTTGAAAATAACCCCGATTAGATGTTCTGTCAAATATAAGCTGACGTTTGTTCATTTTTACGATTTCGGAGTTACAAGGTTTTCATTCCCAAATCTGTTTTTTTCTGACGACATACGAGCTTTCTGAATGTTTATGTATTAGAACTATATGATTTACCAGCTTTTGTTTTCTCGTGGTTAGAGTATAAATTGGGCATACAAATGTAGGGAAATCATTATAAGTATTGTATTATACCATTTTCTAGTCGGATGTCGATAGTAGGTAGGTAGGAACGGTAAGTTACGTGCGAATTTCGGCAACAGGTAGGCGTTGAAGTAACGTAGATCTGGGAGCTAAATACCTTGAGGGATATTGAAGCCTATTTTACGCCAAAACACTGCTAACGCCTAATAGATTACGTTACTTGAGTGTTATTGCATGCAAGTAGGTCAGACTTTCAGTGGGGTAAATTACCCGGCGGCGGACATACGGTAGGTTATCTCAAAGATATTATTACCCACGGTTAGTCTAGATGCCCAGTAGGACAGGCTAATTAAAGGTATTGCCGACAGGTAGGTCTAGATGCCCAGTCAGACAGGTTTAGGTGCTTAGTAGGGTAAGTTACTTGATGGGTAATGCCAACATGTAGGCCTAGATGCTCAATGAGGTAATTTACCTGAAGGGTATTTCTTACCGATAGGTAAAATGTTCCAACTCGCAAAGATATCAACTACAGGTAGGTTTAGATGCCCACAGTTAGGTCAAGATGCCCAGGGTTATTGTCCCACAAGTGGTTCTGCTCAGTTTCTTGATGGGTGTTGCCCACAGGTAGGTCTAGATGCCTGGTGGGGTAAGTTATCTAAGGGTTATTGCCCACAGGTAGGTATAGATGCTCAGTTGGGGCAATTACACGAGGGGCATTGACCGCGGGTAGGTCAAGATAATCAGCACCGTAATGGGTATGTCCAACAGGTAGGTATAGATGTTCATTATGATAACTAACTTACGGCTCACAGATACCCCCCCCCCCCCAATTTCGGGCAAACGAGTAAAGTGGAAATAAAAATTATTATTTCATTTATATAGTTGATATTATTTGGCCGAAATAAAGTGTTCGAAATGGAAGCAAACTACCCCATGCAGCGAGAATCTATTTCAATCAGCCTTGTTTATCATTTGACTTGATTGAGGGACAATCCATTCACAGGTTGTTTTTGTTGTCAGTCATAATCCATCTACCACAAATATCGAAGCCCTAGTAAATTCCTGGATTATCGTCTGCCAACTTCTTTTTCCGATGTTAAAAAACAGTCTACTGGGTGTTTAATTCTCTCAATGTTCCCACAATCATTGACCATTAGATTAACACATAAGAAGTGCCCCTTATGTCATCCGAGATGTCATCCGAGAAGAAAGACTGTTTATTAGGGCTACCCTGACAATATTATAATATTTATATTTCATATGAGTGTTTTCAGGGAATCCAGTATTTTTCTAGAAATATTGGGGTCTCCCACTTTCCATATACATGTACATCATATTTGTCATACTTTTTTAGGAAATAACTACCAATAAATACTTTCCTGTGAATGTATATTTAAAGAGCACTGACTTTACTTGACTGTACAGTTAATAGTGTGTTCCCTATCGAATAATACAGTCATCTATTTAAACATCAAAATTTATTTTTAGCTGAAAATATTTATTGCTTATGACTGCAAGTGATCAGCTTACAGATTTGAGAATAAGGCCACAGCAGGTGTTCAAGGATTACATGATTTGAAATGACAGGTAGCAGTAATAACAGCAAAAGAAAGAGAATCACCATAAAATAATTGTATAGTTTACAATTTAGATATACTTTTCAATCCATGGTAACTAGAAAATTGAATCTCAAAGGAATATACACGTTTAAATTAGTTATTTGAGACCATCCTATTAATCATTGCCAGGATATGCATTTGGCTCAAATTTAAAAGTGATTTTGAAGGGGTTCACTGAGGGCTCATGAAAAATGCACAAAGTACATTGCTGTAATTATATAAGCACCAGGTAGGTAGAATTTTGATGTAAAGGATGAAATTGAATATGGTTTGGACAAGATCAATTGGTAAATGCAATAAAAGCTTTCTAAGTCTTGAGTATATTCCCAATGCCTTCAATTATCTTAATATTATTCTTTTTATCCTTTGATGTCAGAATAATATGCACAGCATTCAACATAACATTATCAAAAACTATTGATTTAATGAAATTATTTTATGCACATACAATTTTATCAATTATGTACATAACAACTTTTATATTCAATTATCACTGTTTAATGCATTATTCACCTATTCAAAGACTAGTTGGCGACATATTGTCTTATGATAACAATGTAATTGTTCAGTCATTGCATAGTTATGAATTAATAATAAATAGTTGGCCTACACAAAAATGAGCAAAATTTATAAATGTGTACATGTCAGCATTTTGTTATTAAAACATATCTATTGAATAACAGTATCAAAATCTCTCAAGTGCCAGAGTGAGTATCACTAATAAGGTTTGCTCACAGTGTTGCCCAAGAAAGCTTCTCAAAATTGTCTGGTGTAGTTTCCCCCTATCAGTGGTACAGGTGTCTAGTTGTTTGAAAGGGACAAAAATGTTTTCCTGTGTACACATCATCATATAAAAGAACCCTCTACAGTTGGAATTGAAATAAGAGTAGGCTTCTAGATCCACTATTCCCGCAAAATTACCCTTGAAAAATATTTTGTCAATACTGGAGTAAAAAACTTCTGCATAGGTTGACCAAACTTAATCTCAGAGTCGGGAACCATAAAATGGTGAATTGAAACATGTATCTTTTAAGCACTGATAGAAAACGAAAAACGAACAAACAGAATAAACCACTGACTCTAGCAAATATCAACTACCACCATTAGCAGACAAGAGCATCTATAAACAGTTAGTTTTTTTATGAGATTGCCATCTGGAACTAGTGGTTGGCACTTAGTCAAAACAACAAGAATTTTAATTTCTATTGTATGGACCAGACCACAAACTTTAGGTAAGTGAAATACTATTACAGGTATTGTACAGTGCAGACATGGTCATAGTTATACGATATGTGACTAATGCAATGTGTAGGTAGAAACCTTTTGATGTAATAAATTAAAGGGGAGAGAGTAATAGAAATGGGGTTTAACATCCACTTGACACAAACTAGGCCATTTTGGGACTAACACATGGTTCATATTTGTTTCAATAAACCGCTTGCACATAGGGGTCTTTAGCAGTATAAGGAAACTGGAGGACCAGATGAAAACCCATGAAATTGGACAGGCGACCCTGCAAATGGGGAATCGAAACCAAGCCAGTTGACTTAATGACAGACCTTTTGATACAGCACACGTGTGCAAACCACTCCGCCATACCCTCCCCCGACCCATAAATTAAAGGAGGCAAGTCTTTAATACCATTATCATCCACAGTCTTTCGACATTGCAAACAAGACTTATTGGCCATTTTAAATCAACATTGATGTTATCTTACCATGAAAAGGTGAGCTTCTGATATCCTATATTAATGACAAAGAGTTGGCTGGAATAACCAGGTGCCAAAGACTGCCATTCAATTTTGACTCTTCATTGTTATTGTTTTATCCTGAACAGAAGTCTAAAATACTTTTTTTATCATGAAGAAACAATTTGACTGTTGAAGATGTCACCCACACACCCAACCATTTTTTAAATAGACTTCAACATAACCTGACAGGATAGAACAGAATCTTGTTAAATCACATTTACAACCACAACAGTCCCAATACCAAAAAAATAATTTTGTATCATTAAATCTCAATTTAAAAAAAATTCCAAATTTGTTGGCCCTCTCCTGCAGTAATTCTGGATATGCCACAAAAAGTATGTTTTGCTTCAATCAATTTGCAGAGTAAACTCTTACGAATTACTTTCTTAACACACAAAAGGCATGCATATCTTAGTAAAAATCAACCGTAACAGGTTACCCTAATCTAGTCCTGTGAACAAACGATATAACTCAATAGAAATTAGCCAGGAAATATATCAATCTGCAGGCTTTCTACCCCTCCTACAAGACATAAGCCAGACATTAATACAGCACTAGAATTGGCAGTTGATCAAACATCCAAACCTGATGCTCTTTCTATCCAACTGTATGTTATGTGAATAGCTTATCTAGTACAAACTACATTCAGAGATACCACACAATTCCAATATTCTAATGCCTTTTACAAAGAGTTTCATTAACAAACTATTATCTTCTTGAACAGACACATTGAATACTCTCTTTCCCTTTATCTTGGCACCATAAAAATTGATTAACAAAGCATGGAAATATCAGCCACAACAAATTACCTGCATCAAATGATTTTGTGAGGAAATTTCGAATTGAAGGGTTCTTTCACATGCACACCAATGTGTACACAGGTTTTTAGTCCCATCCAAATGAATATACGAAATATCTCATGAGAAGCAGCAAACGTTGTAACCTGATGAAATGAAACATTGAACCCTCCAAACAATATTCTACTTTCCACCCAAAGCAACTTACTCAATGTACCTCTGTTGGAGGAGAACAGTAGGACATTAAACCCCATTTAGTTTCAGTCAAGGTTCTGATACTTTAAGCAGACTAGGGCTTTAGATTTTAATCTACTAGCATTGATTTTTCAGAAAGCGGTGCCTCAAAATGCAGTGCAACCAAATGACTATCATCTATGATCTTACTGTATTTTTAATTCATTCAGAGTAAGGAGAAAAATTATTTGATTCTATTTGCATCAGGTCAGATCAATTAATCTGGCCATGGTCAAAGAATTTTGAAATATGACTGATACCCAAATGAATTTAATACATGTAGGCCTGGCAATGTTTACATTTTAAAATCGGTTATTTCATATTTTATTCAAGATTTCTGCTTATACCAAGTTATCTGTATCAAAATTTGTCTAGAAAGCGGAATTTCTGATTCTCATCATCCACAGACAAAAACAGACCAACCACTGCCAAGATTAAAGATTCTATTCACCAGACGTCTATGATGAAGAAATACTGAAAGTTTTAAAGAGCCAAACAAAATAATATGAAACTGTCAGACATGATAATTTCACTCTTATAGAAATTGACATATCATATCAGGTGCAAAAGTGCATGGAATTGGCCGTTTGCCATCTAAGGTATGCAAGCTAATGAGAAACTATCTTTCATCGTTTTAGAATTCAGCATTACTTTATTTAATCCTTAATTCAACAAAATTGCATGGAAATTCTTATTTGTATGTATCAGATGAACTGTAGCTTTCTCAGCAGCCATATGTTTATTAATTTGTAATACACTTTTCTCAACATTCTGGAAATCTCAAACTGAAACCAGACAGCAACGTGTTTATAATTTTATTTCATCAGATTGAAATTTTTTATCTAATAATTTGGCCTCAAAAGCGCAAAGATTTCTATTTTAATATCTTTCGAAAATTACACTATATTTGCTCGGTTGTTTAACTTTCTACATTTTATTGGTCAACTTTTCTGCACTTTAGTTGCTACAAATTACACAAACTACATCTGGTTATGCACTACCCACCAATGTAAATAAATTATTCTAGCCCTGAATGTTTTAATACATAATATCTCTCTTACAATGAATAAAATGGGGTTTAATCTGACAAACAACATACAGTGTGTAATGAGTGGAATTTTGCCAGAACCTTCTCCCTGCACCACTAACAAGGGGAAACCACCTCTAAATCCAACTTATACTGGGATCCAACGCTAGACTTCCTGGTTAGTGACCTTGGCGCCCACTATTTCTCTTTCTCTCCCACTTTAGGACTTGGCGAGGACCTAAGCTATCTCAAGCTCGGAAGTCCCTTGTTAAATAATTACACAAAGGTGCATACCACAACATATAAAGTCATTTTAAAACAACATAGGTTGATTTGCTACACAAGTTGCTACTTTTTTTTAGCTTATGCTTAAATCCAGCATTGTCTCCCACAAACAAATGAATCCATTCTTGATTTCCCAAACTCATTATAGGTCTCAAGTCTTTGAAGAATGTAAGTTTCCTTCAATGTCAATGCATTAATCAGTCTCATTCAAAAAAATTGTCCACTAAAACATTTTTTTTAACAAGTACAATAATAGGTAAAAGTATAATGTAACTGGACTAACCTATGACCTTTAAGAGTTGATATAGAAAGTGAAAATTATCCATCGGCCACCCAAATGTAATGTGAATTTTAAACATAACTACAAAATTCTCCCCAGTTCATGCAATAAGAAAACAAACATAGTGAACTCCAGTTTATTAAAGAAACATTAGATCATCTTCTTTGGGCTTGGCAAAGAGTTTTGTTATGTAATTCAACGATATCAGCATAAACAGTGCGAGTTTTCTTCTGATTACCTAGCTAATAATACGGCCATGATTCTCAAATTTATTTGATTTCATTCCATTTTAGGGATACAACTATTTTGAAGAAATATAACTTTTGTCGGCCGATTAGCAATCTATGAACGTAGATCAACACAACAGCGAATAACGTGGACAAAAAGGTTAAAAGATGTTGATATCATACTGACAACAAGTGTATTGTTTACATCACTTCCCCGTGTTCTTCTGCATTTTTTGAGCAGACGGAATAGAAATGGTAGAAATGTTTATTCAATTTTTTGCCTGTTGGATGTCTTTGTTGTTCATTTTTTCCATGTGACGGCTGCGATGAATTGTTCAGACGGATGTACTTTGATAAACAAAGTGAACAATATGATAAGGTTATGGCATGTGTAAATTACAATACGACACCCCTACATATTTTTTTCTACGCACTCCCATCCATATCAATATGTCTGACAATATTTCAGCAATATGTTTCTCGCCTTTACATGTCAGCTGAACATTAGTTTTGCCAACTGCTCAAATTAGAAACAACTGCCTTTGTGAAAAGATATAGTAAAAAAGAAACATGCAGAGTGCTGACTAACCATACCATGATAGTCTTTTTGATATATGCAACTATTTTGTAGGAGTCAGTAAAGGGTGGGCCATTTGGGGAGGGGGTAGAGGGGCAATGGCCCCAGACATCCATTTCAGAGAGGGGGATATTTAATCAAAGCGTTAAATCAAAAAGTTGTTTTCAACAATTGGAAATTATCTCTATTAAAATTGTTGGTGTACGAGGTGTACAACTTTAATTTGAATAAAAAAAACATTTGATTTGTTTTTGTTTCTGTCAGTATACTACATACTCGAGTTTTGGGGGTTTACTATCAAGGAGTTCGCCCTAGGCATTACCAGACTGCTGCACTGCACACCACTGTTCTAGTCAGCTAGAACCTCTACCTCGTCCTAAATATTTTGCAAAGAATTGACACTTTTTAAAAGCTTTGCAGATTATTCTGTTTGGTTTGCTAGGCACAGATGTATATTATCCAATGTACCCAGAACTCAGAACAGAAGTTAAATATTGGATTGTGATGAGTGCTGTGATTTGAATTATGGGGGATGTTTGGTCACATTAATTTTACTAAAAAGCCACATCAGAAAACTACACAAAAATATTGTAGAAAAACAAACAATACCTACCATGGCCATCAATGTTAACACATAATGTTGTAAATCATCTCCATGGTAATCCTTCATAGATTTATCGGCTACAACTAAAGTTTCAACAAATCTCTTTAAAGAGTCTGATCTCTTATGACGAGAATGTACTATGGAATTAATATGATCACTCACACTATGAAAATCTTGTACATATCGCTTTAATCTTTGATGTTTAAAATTTTCTGAAATAAAAACAAAACAAATACAAGAACAATGCACAGAGTATCATTATTTAGTTTGCACATACTGTAAACACAGTAGCTATATATAAGATGGTCTGTTTTGGTCAATAGGCAGAAATGTCTGAACTGTAAGCCTGATTTAATCAACAAAAGTTAATATTTTAAACATATCACCAATCAGCAACTGATGACGCTTTGGAAATTACAAGGGACATAATAACCGCTCTGGGACTGCATCCCAGCAGACACAGAAAACAAAATGGGTTCTTAATACTCAGAGAAAGTTTAAGAGTCAGGAGCAGTTAGTATATTCAAAATCTATGCTATTATTCAATGTGAACTATTCACTTTCTGATATATGATCAAAGTGATCCAATAATTTTCTTAGTAGTTTCCTTGATATGGCCAATAAGATAGATAGAAATAAGATGGACATATTGAGTTGAATCACTTCACGACAGTTACTAATCCACAAAGACACGACCAATATAAACATCCAAAACAGTATCCCCGGTTTATAATTAATATCAATAAAATGTAAACCAAGTTTTGACTCACCTTTTAAATGACAATAAGAGGTATGTGTATGATTTTGATCAGGAAATTTATAAATGATATGTTGGAGATTTAAAATATTGTCTATATTATATTTATTATCACTAGCTAAAGATGGCTTCTTTTTCATTGGTCCGATGAAAAACTTTTCTCCATCTACTTGGATCATTCCTCTCTGAAAAGATAAATTTTGATGATTTTGAAGGCTTGAGGTTACAACAAATGACTATCTATCGCATGCAGAATGAATAAGCCATGATATTTCTTGACCTGAAGATTTAATTTCTAGGTTCCCCTTTCAGAGGTTTTTCCTTAATTCCCTTCTAAATCCATACTTTTTCTGGAAATTGACAAGTGGTTTGTGATCATTAAGACTAACATATGGAACAATTTCATCTCCACAATTCGCTTGTGGGAAGAAACTTGAGGACAGACAATGCAATAATTAATATGAGAATGGATGGTACAAGATGCAAATCATAAAGGCATGTGCAATGTAGAAACATTATGAATATTTAAGGAGTGATCACTAATATCACTTTAAAATTTTTATGTGGCATGGTTTCGATCCCAAGCCTCTACTTGATAAGGAGCAGGGTTGCCTGCAGGCCTCTACTTCCTCCCACTGCTAAAGACCCATACACACAAGGCAATTATCAAAACACAATTGTACCATATCTGTTAGCTCTGAAATAACTTAGTTTGTGTTGAGGGGACATTAGAGTCCATTTATCTCTCTACCATATACGATTCTTTGAAATAGTTTACAAGTGATTATCGCATATAATACCCGGGTTTTATCAGAGCAAGAAACACGACCTACTGTGATATAAGTGATTAGTGGATATATTGCCATACTTGTTTATCAACAGTAGACATTTAGTGACAAATATATAGAAACAATCCACTATTATCTCTTTAACGTGATTGAGATATTTGTCCCACTACAAAGACAGCATATCTCCCCATGGGAGCTAACTCTGTGTGACCTTAGTTACCAGATAACCTTGAAGAGTTGAATTTATTTTAGGGAGCATCATGTGGTTTCTTTATCTATTTGTTGACAATTACGATAATTTGATATATACAAGGGATTGAAGATAAATAAAGATCAGGCTGCAGTAGCATTAACGTTGAATACATGGCTACATCTGTACCTTTAACAGGGAAGTGATCTCTAGTATGTTTGGCAGCTCTGAAGCAATATTACACAATTGAATGAACTGTTACTCCATTTAATCAAATGTATTGACAAATGTAATGCATGATGTAGTATATGCTAACTCTTACTACAACATAGAGGGAAACAACAATGGTTAGCGATCAAGATCTGTAAACACATCATTTATTGTGTGTCAAATCCTTGTGGCTGAATAAGACACTTCATCGCTGTATTCCAGTACATTACTAAAGCATGGTAGATAACAAAAGAAGAAATTTGTGTAAAATTCTTAAGCCCTTTATTTGTATTTCAATCATAGTTCAATACCATTTAGTATAAAAAGCATTATAGGAGGCAGAATACACTGAAAACCACTGATACTGTCTTGTGCCAATGAATGTTATATCAGATGCATTAAAATCCAGTAAAAATAACAAGATAGGTTGCCAGGCAACGAAACATACGCCCACAGCAGCTAAATCGTCCGGGCAGTCAACAAGGGTTGTCGCATATTTTTACTTTTTTCGGTAATGAAACATTTGTAATACACTAAAAACTGATTAAGAGTAACAACTCATTATGTAATTATTAGAAAATCATTAGAATTTGATTGCTTTTTATAAAGTTTTACCCCACGCTAACAATTAGTATATACATGAAACATTTAATATCATGGATTTAGCTGTTCAGTTATCTAAATTCATTGAAAATCAAAATACTTGTTTGTTTCAACACCTTAAACTCTATGTATCAATCTGAAGTCAATCGGATGGTAACTTTGGCCTCTATAGCGTCACAAGAATTTTTGAAGTTATCAAGGGAGATAACTCTGGCAGTAATTTTTTGAAATCGCAGAAAATCAATAGGATTCTTCGTCTCATGAACTTAAACACTGTGTGTAAATCTAAAGTCAATCGGATATTAACTTTGGCCTCCAGAGCGTCCACAAGATTTTTTGAGGTGATCAAGGGCCATAACTCTGGCACTAATTAATGGAAATCGCTGAAAATCAATAGCCGTCTTTGTTTTATGACCTTAAACACTGTGTATAAATTTGAAGTCAATCGGATATTAACTTTGGCCTCTAGAGCGTCCACAAGATTTTTTGAAGTGATCAAGGGCCATAACTCTGGCATTAATTATCGGAAATCGCTGAAAATCAATAGGCTTCTTCGTCTTATGACCTTAAACACTGTGTATAAATTTAAAGTCAATCGGATATTAACTTTGACCTTTAGAGCGTCTACATGATTTTTTAAAGAGATCAAGGGCAATAACTCTGGCATTAATTATCGGAAATCGCCGAAAATCGATAGGCTTCTTCGTCTCATGACCTTAAACACTGTGTATAAATCTAAAGTCAATCGGATATTAACTTTGGCCTCTAGAGCGTCCACAAGATTTTTTGAGGTGATCAAGGGCCATAACTCTGGCACTAATTATCGGAAATCGCTGAAAATCAATAGGCGTCTTCGTCTTATGACCTTAAACACTGTGTATAAATTTAAAGTCAATCGGATATTAACTTTGGCCTCTAGAGCGTCCACAAGATTTTTTGAAGTGATCAAGGGCCATAACTCTGGCACTAATTATCGGAAATCGCTGAAAATCAATAGGCTTCTTCGTCTTATGACCTTAAACACTGTGTATAAATTTAAAGTCAATCGGATATTAACTTTGGCCTCTAGAGCGTCCACAAGATTTTTTTAAGTGATCAAGGGCCATAACTCTGGTAGTTATTATCGGAAATCGCTGAAAAACAATAGGCTTCTTCGTCTCATGACCTTAAACACTGTGTATAAATTTAAAGTCAATCGAATATTAACTTTAGCCTGTAGAGCGTCCACAAGCAATTGTGGACGCCGGACCGACGGACGGACGGACGGACGGACGGACGGCCGGACCGACGGACGGACGGACGGACGGACGGACGGACGGACGGACGGACGGACGGACGGACGGACGGACGGACGGACGGACCGACGGACGGACGGGGGCGACGACAATATACGACCACATTTCAATGTGGGCGTATAAAAATCATCATATTTTCTAAGTATTACCAGTACTCTATCTTTGTCAATTTCAACAGTTTTTAAAACCTACAATATATATATTTGGGTGCATCATTTTTAGTTACATAGCATGAAGTTTTAGAAAGATAAATACAACTGATCTTTAGATACAGAGAGGGTTTCTATTACAACCACCTTCAGTGAAGATATAGGTCTGTTACAGTCATTATTTCTGATTCTACCTTGAGCTATTTGCAGATAGATTCTACTCCTAGACAACCTTTACAAACAATGCTATTAATACAGCATATATTCTATTTCTTGCTAGTTGTCATTCAATACAATAGTATACAATACATATATACACTTTCCACATAAATTGAGAAGTGGTAGCAGGTGTTCTTGAAAGAGCAAGCATATTGTACATCTTGTGCAAACCCTATCAACCAAAATATGGTAATAGTACAAGTAATATTCTTAAAATGCATTGTGTCTAAAAGTATACAAATTTCTGTTTTATATTAAGACATGTACATGCTATTTGAAATAAAATAGTCATAAATTCTGCACTTTAAATGTACCATTGCAAAATATCAGTAGTTTAAATAAAGCATTAGTTCCAGATAGAAACATCATGAATCAGCTATTTCTGATCTTGGCAAGGCTTCATTTTAAAAATATTATAAACTTTTAGCAATTGAAAGTATAACTACAGAAGTACTAAGAGAAGATTATTAGTTGCTTTAAATTGATACTATTAATTCTGGTTCAACCTGTTCAAAATTTCATTTTTAATAAGCAAAACTTAACGACGCCTATTTTCATCAAAAAAGTATTGAAAATCCTGACACTGCTGCAGAGATTAAAAAATTTTGTATACGAATCCACCCAACTCTTGGAAAGACACTATTAGTATATTGTAAGATAACCTGTAGTAAATCTTAAAATCTTTGCATCGACTGCATCTCATAAATGGATTGGTAAATTTGTCTCCAATACAAGTTATTTTGACCCCCCCCCCCCCAGCCCCAAGAGGTTGAAGATCTCCAAAGCACTAATGAATGCCTTTTTACTTAAGGTGTATAGCTGCGTTCAGTTGAAAGAGATATTCCAAGTACATAAACTTACGATGTGAAAGAACATCTTGTAATTTGCGGTTAATGTATATGGTATTTATTCTGCTAATGTTTAGACCAAGCAGCTACTTATACAGATCACTTCGGCTTGTACTTAAAACTAGCGTAAGAATACAGACATAACATAGACTCATATATTAAAACCACCTGTAATTTGAATACCACTTGTCACAAGTTACACAAGTCTACAGACTTCACATCAACTTCCTTACATTTCAATATTTCCGCCATACTCAATTGATTTGAACTTACTACTATTACCTTCTCTTTTAGATTGCTCTTATATTTTCATGGGTCTATTGTTGTGTCATCTTGTGTCCACATCAATAGACCGATGAAAATATAAGATTGAATTAAAGAATCCCTAATATTGAATCCATATATTCTATAATACAATATATGGCAATATTTTGGTTGTGAGTAGCCCACTACTGGTCGGTAGTTGATATTTGACATTGACATACTATGTGGACAGGTCACAAAGACAAACTGACCCTTTCGTATTCCCGGAATTTTTCATTACATGTTACGTTTCTTAGATCTTTTAGTCTTTGCTAAGATAAATATAAACATGTACTACATGTCCTTTCTTGTTTATAAAACCGGTGTGACTTTTGTGTACCATGCCATTATAAATATTAGTTCAAAGTCCATCATTTCGTGAAATTGTGGCAATAGTAGTACAAGAATGGTAATTTACTGCACAAAATTTGATTATTTCTTTCTTTTTCATTGTTTAAGAAGGGCATGTTTCTTCTTCATGTGGCCAAGAAAGTTCTTAGTCAGTGGTGCAGTGCCTGGTAAGGAACAGTGTCATGCCTCCTTAGCTTTTAGTGCAGAAAAGTTAAACCTAATTTCATATCATTGTTTCCGTTAATCCATCTAAACATTAGCTCCACCTTGGGAAACATTCTGAAGAAAATCTTTGACAACCGACTGAGATCACAAAATCTAAATCTTTACCAAATAAAAATACAATTTTAATTCAAATACATTGAATCAGTGAATGTCTATAATTGGGGTGTGAACAAATAACAACTCAAATCTCTTGTTTATTTAACACATAAACGCTTCCATTAGTTGAAAAAGTCAAAATTTTCCCCTAAAGCTTGTACAATTTGTGCTTGGTTATTTGGGATTTGACATGCCAAACTAATGTCTTTGGGGCACTGTGTTCTTTAGATGTAGAACTAAAAAAAATGTTAGAGTACATAAACACAATCTTAAGTATTTGGAATTTTTAATAAAGTTTCCAGACATAAGGTTACTGAAATATGCCAAACCAATATTTAATTTCAAAGGTCATCAGTTTTACAGAAAAGTGGATTTAGCTAGACTACAGTAATATAAGTACCTGCCATCTAAATAATTTTTTGATTTTCATTCATACCCTCAAGAATCAAAGATCATAAATAAACCAAGACAATTGCTGTCAGAATTATTTTCAACCACAAATTCCACCTGCAAAGATCAGATTGTTTTTGTTAATTCCTGCCTTTGAGCAAGCTGACTTAATTGTCTGAAGTTTTGCAATGAAACAAGGTAAGTGTAACTTATTTGGTAACAATGTGCCTTGCATTTACTGGCGCCAGACTCAATTATGTTTATTTGCTGAGATCGTTACAAAATCAGTTACATGATATGAAGATATTGGTTGCAAGCTATACAGCATTCTGTTGGGAACTACTTGCTGGAGAGAAATGATACATATTGAAAAATTCATTAGGCACTGGTCCTTTGGTAATTTTGATTTGATGTGATTTAAGAGTTACATCTGGGCTGTTCATATCTGAAAGAGTGCAAGGAAGATAGAGAAAGAGAGAGACAGAGAGAGAGAGAGAGAGAGAGATTGGGTTTAACCTCTGGTTCAATTTTATTTCAATAATCGATTGTGGTAAGGAGTCTTTAGCAGTGAAGGTAAACTGGAGGACTCGGAAAATTCCACAGGATTTAACTGACGACCCTACAATCCTTGTCAATGTTATATACATGTACAAGGTGGGAATTCAAACCACGCCACTTGACTCATGACAGACCTTATGATCTGAAGTGCCACATTAAACCCCCCTACCCCCCTCCTCAAATTAGTTTGTGTACAAATTAGACACAAACTCCAAGCAAACTGCCAAACAGATTCACAGACACTCAAATTCTTGTGGTTCCTCAATGTGTAAATCAAGCTTACCTGTACATCTGTACAGATAGAAGGAAAGAACAACTTAAACAATTCTTAAAATCTACTGTTGTTTAATATATATGTTACAGGGCATTAAGGAAATAAATTAGAGAAAACCACTTGAAACATTCCTCACATTACAATTTATATATCTGTTGAAATATTATGGTCAACTTCACCAAAAGACCCTCCTTGTCTAGTCATAACAAAAAAAGGGGTTCTAGTTTTACCAAAAGAAGTGTTGAAAACATCAAGATAACAGCAAGAATTCCTGCAATTGTTTACAGACCAGAAGAAAATTTAAACACAAAGATGGAGCTGTTACAAAAGTTCGATGCACAACAATTAAATCAAGGAGAACCACTATTCTTATTCAAGCTTTAGATGAAAAACATTATTAATAAATGTAAGATGAATGCAGAAATTTTCCTAGTCAAATGAGATTACTGTCAGATGCTGAGAACCGTCTAACTGTATAGGGATTTCAGTTTAATTTGCCACTGTTTTTCTTCTATCAAAGCTTGAAAATTTTGTTTAGTGTTCATATGTTCAAGATATCAAGATCTAATCATATTATTTTACATAGATTTTTTTTTCCAACTATCATTTACAATCAAACATGAAAACTTAATGCCACAATATGTGTTTGTCTATTAATAAAGGATGGTTGTTGCCAGACAGAAGCTATGCAAATTCAGATTATCTACTAGCTATATATCTAAATAAAATGTAATATAATATCATTGGGTTATCAGTTCTGCACAGTTTCTGCCAAAATCAACATCCATCTCTTCATATCATTTACTTTCACAGATTTATATTAAACTGTGTCATTTGTACAAAAATAAAATATAGTGCAAAATACTGCTCTAATTTATCTCCCGCTAAAAAATGTAGAACCGTTTGCATACACTGGGACATAAATCATATTTATAAATATTATACTAACAAGCCAAGAAATGAATATAGGCATACACCATGAACCATGATGCCAGGGTAATTTTGCCTAACAGCAGGCTTTCTGTAGTTCAGTTCCCAGCCCGTGTGCCAAGAGGAGTAGGGTCAGCCTGTCCAATGCGCAAGCGAATTATTGAAATAAATTGAAGCAAATATTAGGCCAAAAAATGACCTAGTTTGTGTCAAGTGGACGTTAAACACAATTTTCCTCTCTTATGCATGTACAATGTAGATATGGTAGGCATTGTTTAATCCACTCAATATCTAAGCCACCCAGATTATAATGGCCTGGAGAGTTGATAATGAGCTTGTCTAAATATGAAATATGAATATATATAAAATTTGAAGCCTGAAACTCATTCCACAATAGGCAAGTTCAGTTCTTGTATAATGCCTCTTTAATAATAAGGAATTGGCAGATAAAACTAATAGAGATGGAGTCAGCTATTTGAGTTTGGTATTTTTTATAGATAAATTGTATTCATGATTAAAGTGTTGGATGATCTGATAGTTTTTTCACATGTTGGGCTGGTGTAAATGTTATTAGCGGACAGGAATGTTGATTGTCGGTCTATTTTAGTTTCAGCACAGCTCTTGAACACCTTTCATATTTTTACTTGCTTTCACATTCTAGCGATGAATAACAATAATTTAACCACTGTAATGTTAATTTTTTAACACCCATTAATGGTTGTAAAAAAGATTTAAGTTAACGATAGTTGTTAGTTTAATGACCCATCAATATAAATCTCATTCCAATTATTTCTTCTCCTAATGTGTAATCATCTAATCATCTTATGAATGTTTTATAGTTACCGATATATTTCTTTTGATGGTTATCAGACTTAATACAAAACCACTGATTGGAAAATACATCCAAATTACTGAGAAAAATATATTTTTTGCCAAAAACATTATATCTTGGCAGCTACAAATATTTCAACCCAAATAACAAAATTCTCTGTTTAGTAAACTTTGACATTGAGAACAATCTCTCTGGACTCTTTCTTCTTTGTGGACGCTGCAATCAGAGTGATTGGCTTCACAACACAATCAAAACAACATTAAAAGAAACAATTTTGGACTTAAATTTAAGAACGAAGAAACTGTAAAGTACCGGTTATATTAAAACACATTGTTTACAATATGAAAGTACGTCTGCATCATGAAATATGTCAAATGGTCGAATTTACGTCTATTCCTTCTTCTCAGTCACTGGGAACAATATCATCACCTGCCTGAAATATTGTGGGAGGTCCACTTATCTCAAACAATCATTTCTTTATCAAACTTTCTTCAATTTGCTGTTATGAACTGAATATCTTTTTGCCATTTTCTATATAAAAACAATTACGGACCGTCTGTTCAATGACATCCATTATAATTCTATAAATAGTGGCTAAACATGTACTTGTTGAGCACACATTTAGCATATCCAGTACTGGTGTTTAATATCAAAATATATTTTTACAAATGGTGAGGGTCGAAACTCGATAAACAGATTTTTAAAAGCTTTTTTCACACAGCGGATCTATTGCCAATAAACACAGCTGAAGATGCATCAGAACTGGAAGAATTATGGTTCATCCATGTTCCAGTACTACTCCATATCAGAAGGGATTGGGTGCCAGAGTGGTTCAATGACAAGGAGTAATGCTGTCTGCATAACTTTATATGTTTTCTCTGAATACTCTGATTTCCTTTCACTTTTACAACTTTTTGGAACTTGCTGTCTAATGTTTAGATTAAGATGTAATAGATATCTGATTTACACATGGAAACAAAACATAAACAGCATATGGACAATAAAAAAGTACAATAACATTGTCTACATTATGTTTGAGGTAAGGTACTTTGTGACATGGGAGAAAAACCTTTTGACCAGAAATTGTGTTTGCTTTAGAATGTAATTCAAGCCTGATATATTTTTATTTTCATTAGAGGTATTGTATGTTATGATATAACAGAAACTTTCAGACCCTCAACAGTATTAAAGTATGACTTTTGATATCTCAATATTTTGCCAGATAATTGAGAACTATGCCAGGCCATTTAAAAATCATTCATGGTAAATTGGACACATATTTCAAAATATATCAAATCAAAGAAGAACTGGGTCAAGACAACATTAGGATATATGAACCATTGTGGATCTGGATAAAGACTGTAGTTTTTCCTCTATAATAATACTGGTTTAAAATGGGACAAGAAGTCACAATATTCCTGTAATCTGGGTTATGTACACATATAATTGTAGACCTATTTGTTCCAATTTTGGTGGCTTCATTTTTCTCTCTGGTTCCTGAGAGTATGAGTATATCTAAGCCTTCCAAAAGAAAAAAGAGTGTGATTAGAAGAGGCTAAATCATACTGTAACATCCTCTCAAGAAAATAATTAGGCTTTAAAGGGACATGATGCAAACCAATTATGATGGGTTTTCCCCTTTTATATTTAGAACATTGGCTTTAAAGAGCTAAAGCATTGTAATGATCAGGAAACATAAACAGTTATCTGACTAAAACATATCAATGGAGAAATTAACAAACCAAGACCCAAGACCTAAAAAAAATGTTGCACTTTTAAACTTTTGCCATTTTTCTAAACGAAAATGAACCTGCCGGTATTTATGTTATTTGAAAATTCACCAGAAAATGAGTTAACCCTGATTTAAATCCTCCAAAAAATGATTTTGGTCATTTAAAAACTATGGTTATATCTGCAATGAAGGGTAGGAATTTTAACTGGAAAGCAAAATTTCATATCTACTCTTCCTCAAATTTAAACTAAGGATCATTTACATTTCAGGGGCCTATTTCACGAAATTTTAACAATGGTAAGATCCCAATTTTAGTAATTTGATTGGATAATATTAGATTGATTTTAGTGCTTAGCCAATCAAAATTGAAGTATCTACTAAAATTGGATTTTATCTTAAGTTAAAATTTCGTGAAACAGGGCCCAGATCTTTAATTTAATGCAAAAATTGAGAACCCACTAGAATATTACAACCATGTTACTGTTCATAACCGTTGCGTTCATTTTGTATCTTGTTAGATTATTGCCTAATTATACGGCCATATTCTCTTAAATATGCCTTGTGGCAAGATAAATCCTCAAGATTTCAGAAAATAAAGTTTTTCACAGGTTTCCTAAATGCCAAATAGCATCATTACGCAAAAAAAAGCCTGGAAATCAATGTTTACTAATGATTAGAATCAGGAACAATGACTTCTGTTTACCTCATAAACTTGCAACAAAGGATATCTGGAGCATATCTAATAACTGTTTCTTTGTGGCTATTTATTTCGAGCAAACACTTGTTTGAGGTTTTACTTTTGCATTAGAGAGGTGTTTGTTTTGAAGAAAACAAAGCTATAATTTGATGAGCTTGTAGAAATAACCGTTAATTTATAGGGGTATTAACTGTTCTGTTTGTTCGGCTCATTGCAAATGGAATGGTAATGTTAGCAAGTATTTGCTGACTATGTTCATCTAATGACGTACACAGCCGTACTTAAATACCCTTGTGTTTATAATGATATACACCTGATGACGTAAGATGGTTTGAACAAGATGTTGATCATTCATTTCATTATTAGCCAATATGTTATATCCATATTTCTGTCTGCTCTCATTACTACTATATCATCAGATAGTGGTTTAACGAGAGAAAAATGGGGTTTAACGTCCACTCTACACAAACCAGGTCATTTTGGGACTAACATATGGTTCAATTTTACTTCAATAATTTGCTTGCGCAAAGGGGATTTAGCAGTGGGAGGAAACCGGGGGACCCGAAGGATCCAGAAAAAACTCACTAGGGAATTGAAATCATGCCAGTTGACTAAATGAAAGACCTTATTACACAAGGCGCATGCTAACCATTCAACCATACACCATCCCCTCCCCCTCTCGATAGTGGTTTAAAGATGCCTTCCTAGATATATTTCAGTCAAACAAATGGATTAATTCCTTTTCAAAGACTGACTCCCGTGACTACACTCATTTTAAGACCGAAGGGTATACCCCCACATATTGCTTGTTGTATCATTAAGGTCAGCTGATGAAAAAGTTTACATTGTACAGTATTCAAATTACAAATTTGTAAAGATATATGTGCATGTGTATACTGATTCTCTTCTCAATTTCTCAGCACCTGAACTCATAGGAATTCAAATCTTTATGGGGGGTCCCCTCTTGCTAGAATAATGTGGACATTTTACAATACTTGTAGCACATGATCATGTAACCACAAAAGATTAAGATGTTGTTCAGCAGGCTTTTTACAACCCAAATAAATAAATAAATTTTATATTTAGATGTGTGTAAAACCAGGTGGTTTTCATTTAACCATCTTCACACAGGACTTGAGACACAGCTACATTTAAAGAAACAGTCACATGAAAAGAAGTACCATTTGAGAAAAATGTAATTTATGTGATGGCATTCTGGTGCACATTCATTTAAAAAGAAAATTTATTCGACATGTGCAGACTTCACCTGCTTGGATAATGTAGAGTACAAAGATAGAGTGTTTAATTGAAGATACGTTATGATCCTGTATAAAAGATGTGTTCTAAGGAAAATATGAAGCACTTAATTTGCTAATGATTAATGATCAATGATAAAAAGAGAATTTCTTTTTTACAGAAGGCAGTAGTTCACCTTTTCAGGTAGCCATAGTTTTGAAAGTTTTCTTGATGTTGGGTTTTGACATCTGGTTATGTTACTTACTAAATACTATAATTGATATCATATCTATGACTTGTTGGTAAACTATGACTAAGGTTGACCTTAAGGTCTTTATTTGATAATCAAGAAACGTTTATTATGTAAAGGAGCATCTGTATTTTTGTTTGTATACAAGATATACATGATGGGCTACATGTAGATAAAGTTGTATATCTAAAAAAAAACTTGTAATAAACTTGTGTAATTAAAGGAACAGCTACATAAATATTTCTGTCTGAAGGCATGGGAGGTACACAGAGAAAACAGAAAAAAACTCTAAGTAGAGATGATGTTATTCTGCATCACATTCATTCACACATAAAAATACAGCACGCTGTCTTGCCAGGCTCAAACATATGTAGGCCCTGTCATTATGTCCAGCAGTTTAGTCTTTTAACACATGTCCGGCACAAAGTTAAAAAATATTAGGTACAATTATATATTAGGGCTAGACATTTTGTCAGGAACAAATGAAATCATTATTTCCAGGTCTGAATTCATGTCAGGGGGTGATTGACGATGGATCTGCAGCATGATGCTTCAGACCACTAACTCCTCTCCTTCACACTCTCTCCCCCTCCATGGTGCATTAGATAAAACAACAACCAAACCAACCAAACTAAACAACCAAATCTTCAGCACCACACTTCAGACCACAAACCCCTCTTCATCCCCAAATCCCTTCTGCTGCAATAATAACATAAATATTCATAACATTCCACTGAAGGAACTTGGACTTGGAGATTCAAGAGAAACTCTGCATTCCATCACTCTCTTGAATATAGGTAGCTGTTTAAATACCCCTTTTATTAACAAGCTTGTGTAGTACAGTTATATTAACAAAGTTATTCATAAGATAATTATAAACTTCATTAGTTCAAATATAGGGTAATGTAATCAAAACAAACTTGTTAATTACAATCTAGGGCAAAAACATAATTATTACAGCAAAGCTTGAAAAGTAGCGAAAAACAGAAATATATCACGAATGCATCTATTGATTAAATAGAGGCATTTAATTATAGTTGTAAATAGAATTAGGCCAAAGTGACCGCTTGACCTGAATATTAGCTCGCCACCTTATTCTGGTCAGCCTCTAAACATAAAGCTAGAAAAACAAGCGGTCAAGATAAAGAGTAGATAAGAGGAGGCTGGAGTTAATGTTTATATAGGTAATAAAATGTCATTGTATATACCTATCTCTCTCGTCTATAGTATATATCTACTACAGGTATATACATATACTATAGTATCTATATCATTATCTATCTATACTGCTGCTGGCCTTTTTTTTTTACCTCTAAACCTAAAATAACTCGCACCATATGCCTGTTTTCAATTCAGATGTATTAGTAGTCTATACGGTCACTGATACAACAGTCCTGATGCCATCTTTTATTCCTATTTCTTTGAAACATCAATACAAGATTTGCTGCACTAAAGAGAATTTTCTCTGACAAAATATGATTGGTTAACAAGTCTGAAAACACGGCAACTGTCAGAGATATTGTCCGACATAACCCCTCTTGTGCCCATCATGTTGCAATTGCAATTGTTGTTTCAAAGTGTCACAGAGCATTCAAACTGACTAAATATTCAGTGCTGTAGAAAATGATTATTGTTCATTTATTCATCTTGAATAAGTGTCTCCAATCAAACCTAAAACAAACAGATGAGCAAAGCAGCAAACAGTGTCAGATGTTCCAGAAAAAACTAAGAAATTCAAATCTATGTGTGACATGGTCCTTTAAAACTATGATTAGAAAAATAAAATAAATGAAATAGGGTTTAATGTCCTACTGTTTGGCTAATGAAGATAGGCATACGCCACGCAGTGTGCTATGAGGTAAATTTTGGCTGGGCAGCAACGCTACGGCCTGCTTTTATATTGAATTCCAACTGCCAAGGGTTCTTTTACATGCACGCTATTGTACATGGGACCTTGATTTCATCCCATCCATATGACTGTTCATTGTCCCTTGTGAGGCCCCCAGTTCTACACCAATGACAAGGTGGAACCACCCCGCAAAATCCAGATGAACTTTCTCGGCCAATGCAAGGTCCAAAATGGTAACTCCAGGTTAGCAAGCCAATGTCTTACTCACTTAGCTCCCAATATGTTTATAAGTACATGTTATATCTTTATAACGAACAAACAAATAGTATCAATCAGTTAATAATCGTGAGTACTTATTGGTCTAGATGATGGAAATAGCCTTAGAAAATTGTCTCACATCTGTTATGGTGGGAAGATGGCCAACAACACAGTGCCTAGAGACCTGAAGTTTGACCTATTGTCTTAACCTCAATCCTGTCTTACTATATATACTCTATGTACAACTTGAACTTCTTCTACTTAATTCCCATGTCAAACCATAAGATTAGGAAATATTACATAAAGCACTTGACTTCCGTAGATATACATGTCACTATTAAATAAATTACCGACAACGATACACCATCTACAGTCAGTGGTTATGGAATACGACCATACTTGAATTTTTGATGGTGCCAGATTATGTATGTCTAATAAATACTTTATTGGATCTATAAGAAATGGTATAAGCTGTTATAAAAAGATTAAGTATACCATGCCACCTACTTGGTTGAAGGTAACATTGGGGCATTAAATATCAGTATTCGATAATATTTATCATTATGACCATCAACGCTTATTAGATATTGTAACGGAAACACCACTACCAATACGCCCAATAAATTACAGATGTGCAGTCTGCTTAATTCCCGAAGATGATCATGAAAATGTAAATTTCCAGCAATTTCAAACTTGCAACACAGTAATTCACAGATTTATCACCTGTAGATTTTAAAGTGTAGATAATTTTCCACTCTAGTTCATCAAACGAATTTAAGCAAGTTGTCCTGCTGTGGTTTATTATACATGTATATCTATTCCATGTTTCACAGCAAGAACTAACAACAAGCAGGCAGATAGAAACAAGGAGTAGAAACATTAATCAATTTACACACAGCAAACAAGAAAAACTAAACTGTAACAACATATAAAGAATGGCTAAAGTTACTTTGAGAAAAGTTACTTTACGCAAAAAAAGAATTCTCTTGAAGAAATATTTCTGCTTCAAGTATATGATATACTAAAAAAAACAATGTACAATATGTGAACAAAAGGCAAAAGTAGGTTTCCCACTAGATTGATATCAAAGAAATAAACAGACCACCATCAAGGAGACACCATCATCCAAGGTACTAGTACATAAAACACAGATAAAGGCTGAATAACTTTTAGAAATAAAATCACTGAAGGATAAATAAGATCCACAATACATTGTCATAGACATTGATTTATAATATGATAATTGAACCCCCTATTAACTAAAATACCTTCTTTAACCCCTTATATATAATAAAAAGAAAATATAAAATTATGATATATGAAATAAAAAAAAAAACATATGGGTACAATATGTACCAAGCCATTATATTTCTCTGGTCTTGTTAACTGACTGTATGTGATTGGTTACTACTAAGTCAAGTAATATTGAAATACGACTACAAATATTTGTAAAACATATATACCTTTAAAGAAATTCATTAAAAAAAAAAAATTACCTTTTGTGCAAGAGGAGGAAAAAAGTCAAGTATTTATAAAAAGATAAACAAATTTTATACTTAAAAATCTAATGCTCTAATTCTATTATTCAAAGTTGAAAGAGGGTTAAGTGGTCGCACGTCATTCATATCAATTCTATTTACTCAATGGATACTCATTCACGTCAAAAGCTAAAATATATAGTAGTCTCGCAGCTACATTTACAGGTATGACCAATTGAAAGGCTGGTTATATAGGTTCTATATTGACCCATGTGATAAAATATATTTTAGTTTTCTTAACACACTTCTAGTGAATGGCTGAGGATCAAAGATTTTTACTGTCAAAACATCAAACAAAAGTTCATCAATATGTAATTCAACACTTCATTTAGACTCCAACAAGTCATGGTACATTAAGTGGCCAAGTTGGCCATGATCTTATGTCACTCATATATACAGTTTCACCATACCTCCGCCCCAACAAGTACCTGTTGTGTGGCAAAGGTCGTACTCTTTGTTTAATGAAGATTATCCAGGTATCTTAATTCTAAAAGATGTTATTTAATATGTGTGAAACCCCGATTACGATTATTGTATGAAAGGTGGAGAATGAAGTCATATCATGGTTGTCAAGACTTGTGGAGAAATCAAGACAACGTCATGCTGAGATGATGAAACAACAGGATTTTTTTTTTAATTTCTGGGGAAGGAATTAGGGGTGTTTACTTTTTTAATTTGGTTAATTCTTTGATTTTCCACAGGAGAAATGGAATTATGTTAAAAAGTAAAGTAAAAGTACATAATGCTGAAAAATATGAGGATGTCCTTAAGAATAATTTATTCAAAGTATTGGGCAAAGTACTTTATAACAAAATAATTAAAGAATAACTAAGTGAACTTGAACCAAAAATCATTTTACTGGTACCTTCTTCACAATTATTGTCATACATTTCTAATTTCATTTACTATACTTCAGTATAGTGAGGGAAGACCATACTTCAGTATATTAAGGACCATGCATACTTCAAAACAGTGAGGTTGCTGCTGATGAAATTAAATGTCAGACCCTGATTTTTCAATTTTTTTTCTGAAAAGGCTACCTCCCCTCTCCCTCCAAACCAAATATCCTGTAGCTGCCACTGATAACATAAACTGCATAATCGAAATGAGTGAATCATAGAGAATTGTGTCAACTCTAATTGTCTTCCGCATGATGAATCACTATAGAAAACGCTCAATTACAAGCACACCTGACAAGCTCAAATAGATCAAAACATGTGTACAGATTGGCTGTACTCAAAAAGATTTGTCATCGGAGCAATATGGAGTTGATATCGGTGACTCTCTGATAAAAGAAACGTAGACAATTTCATTGTAGCAAATGTTAAAAGGTCAACTAGTTCAGTATTGTGGGTTTGACACCTTTCCCGCCTCAGACACAAAAATTCCGAGTTGGTTTTAATTATATTAATGTAGGCCAGCATTACTTCAACATGCAACCTGTGAAAAGGCGGAACACAAATCTACCATAATTACCCGAAACCTGTAAGAAGAGCCTGTTAATATTCATGTTAACACATGTTGATTTCCTTACACAAAACATCAAGCAAACGGAAATCAAACACAATAAGAAACGTTTGTAAAATATTATATGCCAAAGCAGACGCACAAGATAAAAGAACTATTATATTGCTGAATACGCATGTTGCATACACATCCTATTAGTTTTTTCTATCAATCTTTAAAGCATGTCTGGCTTCATACTTTTGACAGCAATAAGAACTATTATATTCTGCATGCTCGTTGTGTCTACAAACAAATTCTTATGACTTATCAAAAACCTGATGTTTTCATACAAATTTATGGCAGTTCATTTTCTGTTTTAACTTGTCACATCAATATCAAATTATTGTTATGTCTATATGCTTTAAGGTGAAGAAAACAGACAGCTACAGGAAGTACATTGTAGTTTTCTGCCAGAAATCAACCAGTTGCAGATGGTCCAATAAAGTGTAACTTATCTGTGCAGTGAAGGATTTCTTATTTCTTTTTTTCAGACATGAAGATGTATATCAATAACCTTGAGGGTCAGCCATAAAATGTTCTTCGATTCTATACATAGCCATTTGCAGATGGTCAAATCAAGCATATGCTATATGCATATAGTTCTTTGAGAATTATTGTTTGCAGAAAGAAGATGTAAATATTGCTGACCTTGAAGGTCATCCGTAAAAAGTTCTCCTTAAATTCTGAACAGCCATATACTTATATTGATTAGAGATATCAGTGTAACCAGATGGTCAAGATTTATATTATAAAGGTCATTGGGGGCATATCAAAGCCACATGTTTTCTACTATTTGATCATTAACGCTTTAATGGAAGTTATTTTGGCAGGTTTTGCTTAAGAAATGGTAAATTAGGAATAACATGCTGAGCTGCTTGTAGAGATTATCTGAATTTAATGTATATCAATGGAACTGCTAAGAATATCAAGGTTCCAGATTTTAGGTCTATAACTACTATTGTCATAAGTTACCTCATGACCTTCTCTTAATTCATGGTCTCTGTCTATTGGTTCAACAAATAATAGTCTGAACAAATCAGCAATGAACTTTTTATATTGTAACTTGCTGCCTGGCAGTTTGCGCATCTCTTTCTTACACAAATTAGAGCAACTACTGTCTTGAACAACCTGTTCATATAGTATTCTGCATTGTAAAAAATAATTGTGACAATCGGTTTTTCTTTCAAGCAATGAAAAGACACTCTACAACTTTGATATTCTACACACAGTCCAGACTATTTTGTCCCTACCAGTATTTATTGTAGCAGTAGTAATGGTACCAAATATACTAATGTTTGCTAAAGTGGCTTCAATGTGAAGAATTAATGTACTGTTTGACAACATACTAAAATATTAATGGTTAAGTTAGTTAGATTATTCTATCCCAGGACCTTTAATTCTTGTTATAAGGATAAAGACTAGAACTGTTCACAAGTCTGTGGGTTTAAGTCCATTCCTATTCTAGACTGGAGTATTTAGTAGCATTTTTCAATAGTATTTTCATGTTCAGTCTTTATATGATTTCTTTTTTTAAATAGGGAACAGAAGTGATAACTTTATAATACTGACTATCAAGAATCTGTACACCTTTAAAACTAATCAACTTGAGTAAAATCACTAAATCTTGTTCAAATAGAGTAGCCTGTCAACTCTCATTTTCTTCCTCTCAACCTTTTACATCTATATGAGTATACTAATATTGACAATTGCCTTTAATAAAAGAAAGTTCACAGCCAAGGTGAACAGAGTTAATCCAGTTCTATTGATACAACCCTTCACATATAAATTGCAAATCACTACAAAAGGAAGAGAGAATGAATCACTTAAATTAAAGGCCCATTTTCATTTTTCCTTTTTACTGGTATCCCAATGAATTCCTTATAACTTCATCCAAAAAATTGCATATGTAAAATAACTAATCCCCTCAAAAACAATAATTATAATTTTCAACAGATAATCTGTTTCAACTAAAACATCAAATTAATTTTGCTGTCATTAATAAAATCTTTATGTGGGCTGTAATAAAATAGAAGTGTGACTTTAATACAAATTTGGTAGTTGGTAGTCGAGAACAGAATAAATCCATGTAGGTATATTGTAATCAGGGTGGATACTCAACTTTTGACCATCTGAAGTTAGCAGACGCATTAATCATCAATGTTATCAATTATAGTTAATGTTGTAAAATTTATTTGTACTCCTCCTTTTTTATGATGTCTTATTATTTCAGTATCAGTTTTTTTCTCATGGGAAAGTAACTATGACAGACTACACATGCACTGCTGAAACATGTAGACAGTGTAAATTATTATAATATACAAAATAACCTGGGTGTAAACAAAGACTTGCACAAATAAAAGCATTGTACTAAAACTCATGAATCAATACTTGAGCTTGGAAAGAATTTGATTTTTAATGGGGATGCAAGTTTTAGATTTAAGGGAAAAGAGGGATTCATGTCCCTTAATGAGAACTATGTCATTTTGGGACTAACTTATGCTTTATTCCAAATAATATTCATTTGTGCTTGCGAGTCTTGAGAAGAGGGAGGAAAATCAGAGTAGCGATAAGGTTAGAAAGATACTCTACTCATTGGCATGTACAAGCATGGGATAGAATCCATGACTCGCATAGATAAAATACATTATCTACAGCACATGTGTTAGACCATTCAGGCATATCTTCAAAACTAAAATATTATTAATCATTATTTCATTTATACAATAAAACATATTACTGAGTTGAAAATCCCTAATACATTGGTATGTAATGTAATAACATGTAATAATGCATTTAATAAACATTTTTATTAAATGGTTAACATACTAGGTATATTATCTAACAGCACTTACAGAGAGTCTGAAAATCAACATGATATGTTGCCCAGTGGCCCCGTAAGGGAATGAAGTAATAATAATTGCCTTCACAAATACTAAATTTGTCTTCACTAAAATCAAATAAAAGATATTAAATCAACCCTTCGATATTTGTTTAAATATCCAACCGCTTTTATTGCAATCTCATATCACAACCAATTCTGCTCCTCTTATTTTATTAAGCAAAAAGAAACACCATCTCAGTAAATTGATGAGCCCATCAGGACGTGTAACAACCTAATATTTACAAATGATTACTTGATGAGTGGGCTAATATTTTTGCATCCTGAGGATACAACAAAGGCGTTCTGGTGATTTTAGGAGATATTCTCAGACTCGCAGGCTCCAGGGAAAGAATGGCATCAGTCCACAAATCACCATCTTCACATAAAATAAACAGTATATTAGTGAAAGATTGATCACAAACTTTTGACTCTAATCCCAAACAGACGGTCAGTGGGAAGAAAGTTTTATAAAAGGATTTGGAAGTGAATGAAGAAGGATAAAGAAGTCATGTCCCTTTCATCTTTTAATGGGATCTTGTAAAATCGTGCCCCAGCTTTTATAAAAGCAATCCATTGTTAATTTTGTGTTTCAGCCATATTGCATTATCAGACTTCAGCTAATCGACAAGATGTGATTGAAAAGTTAGTAAACATTAGTATTGTTCTCAAACACAAGTTAAATCCTTCAGATTCAGCAATTAATCCTGGCCTGAAACCTTAATATGAAGATTTAATTTGGTTAACCGAAAGCCTGGGAATAATAATTTGGATAACTTATTGCCGAAACCAGCAAAATTTGAAACAATGGTAGATGTCAATTGATAAAACATTTGAAATGTGAGAACCCAGAGAGAGTTTAAATACAACTATAGCTAAATGTGCAAACTTTGCAGTCAAATGACACAAGTATTCAGATGCAATAATGTTTTTCAAGGCTAATCATGCAAACTGTTTTCTTTTTGCATGGACTGTTATTTCATTGAAGCTAATTAAAATCATTGGAAATGTACTCAAAAAAGTTAATAATTCAAATTGAATTAAATATCCAATTTGACCACTAATGGAACCACCGCTCTGCCAACTTTTCCAGGAAATAATGTGTGTGTAGAAAAGCATTGTTTGAATCATTACATCATACATGTATCCAGGGAGATCAGTATATTCAAGGTAAACTACTGCATTAAGGTACATGTTTGTCATACAGCTGTGTCTGCCAATCAACAAAATGTGCATTGATCTATTATTCTCTAGTCAAAATGACGATACTTCTCATGACAGGTATTATTGTTCATTATGGCCGATTATGAATGAAGAGCAATTTTATCAGGCAGACATAAGTTTACTTTTCATCCAAATTTAATTAAGCATGTAGTTCTTGTCTAAATGTTATTGTTTCCCCTAATTCAACCAAAATTCACCCTTCCTGCTTCCTTATTGTGCTTTTTGGCCAAATCTATTATTTACCAACTTATCAAATGATGTCCACTTGAAATAGCTCAACACAATTGAACAATGCTTTTGCATTTTGAAAACCTTTAAGCAACTATAATAAAATTCATTATGGCCTGCTAATTGAATAAATCAATATTTTACTTTATATAAAATTGCCATGAAATATTTACAGATAATGAATGGGTCCTTGAGAAAAATGTCATATTATCCAATTTGAACGATCAAAACTGTCATTTCCTGCTAGAAAATCTTATATCCATGTGTTTTCAAATGAACCTAACACAAAACATGCAACATGGTGCATACTGGCATCCTATTGTCTTCCTATTGTCTTTTATTAATCATTTAATTTAATTAAATGTGGGAAGGATTAAATTCTCAACCCCTACTACCATTAACAATAGGTAACAACTGGGTGGCCATCTTGGGTTACAAGACAATGACAAGACAAGAAAATTATCAGTTAATGTGGGAATTTTTTAAGATTGTGCTGGGCAATACGATGAAATGAATCATTCTAATTCAGGAACCTTTCAGATCAGTTTAAGTTAAGCTTCTATTCTCAAAATTAATGAGCATTGATTTTAATACTGACAACAAGAACGCCCTAGCACTTTAAAATTTACCCATAATCTATTGTTGATATAATATAATGGTTTAAATTTACACTTTGTAACTGGTAATTGTTGTCATTTTATTCAATTTTCAGTAAGTGGAGAAGTATTATTGATTATTTCTATATTTAAAAATAAAATGATACCTGATTAAATGCAGGTGCTTATGCAAACCGGTAATATGAAAGAAACTGAGAAGAAGGGGAACAGAAGAGTCCATCACTTGAACAATTCTCTTGAAAGTAGGGATTTTTGATGCAGTGTTAATCATTTGAGAGACAAACACAATTTTTAACTTACAATGAAGGAGAACACAAAACTACACAATAAACCCAGACAAAAAAAGACAATCGAACACAAATTACTTGAAAAGATGGGAAATTTGAAATGGATAAAGATGGGAAAATATTGAATGAAAACATCATGTACATGTAGTTCGAAAAACAATAGCAAGATATAAATAAACTAAAATAAAAGTCTGTGATGTTGCAGGATTTGGTATAGATTCCTTTCAAAATAAACTCTTGAAAACATCAAAATAAATCAAAATGGCGACAATGCAGCAGACATCTCTGGTGTATACAGTGTTCCTGAGTCACTAAAACAATGAGTGATTCATTGATAATTTTAACGAACGATCGCAACAATGGCATAAAAGATAGGTTGATGTATATAGAATGGCTTTAAGTCTTCGAAAATTAGCTAAACTGTGGCAGGCAAAGAAAATAATCTATGAAGGAAGATTGTTTGTTAGAGGTCTCTACCCAAACAACATATGGTATACTACCACAGTTACTGATCTAGCTACTCATCACACCTGAGTCTAATAAGCTTTTAGAGAAGAAGGCAGTAAAATACTACATTAATAGCCCCAACAGAAAATTTGTATATAAACCGACAGTATACCAAGCAGTCTTTTGCAAGTCTTTCATCAGGGACCACTTCAGCAGAACAATATGTAACATTTTCAGTGACTAAAAGCATTGAATACCTTTCTCCCCCTCCATTTCATCTAGAGTTTTTGGCTGTAAATTTTGAAAGTCATGTTTGAAATTGGAAGGGACCATTTCAAAACACTAATGAAAAGTTATGACCTGCTTTCAGAATGAATGGGACATACATAACTCAAGAAGAAGCTTAATTTTCAATGGCAGTTGTTCTGTGCTACTGATAGACATCTTGGCATGCATGATAGGCAGAAGACAAATTTTCCAGTAAAACACAGAACAATGATTTAATTCAGTTAATGTGATAATTATATAATCATTAATCATTACTAAAATAAAATTGAAAGAGATAATGGATTAAATTACGTTCAATTTGCAGCGCTCTCCATCAAATTTAAACAGACTTAAGTGAAAAGACATGAACTGACTCTTTAAAGAGGATGTACATCAGCAATTTTGCTGGCGGTCATGTTGTCAATTCCAACCTATTAATGGCTTTCTGCTCATGTTTGAAATTGAAGATCAAAAATCTATAATGAAGCATGTGTAACGAGAAAATATGTCAGCGTAACTTCTCCTGTGAAGGGTTGCTGAATTACAATTATCAACATGAACAATATTAGATTAAAAATAGAAACAGTTATTGATTGACATAAAAAAAAACACAATTGAATATAGAATTGACAACAACATGTGTTACACAATGAAATATTACTAGGTACACATGCAATAAACATAAATAAAAATTACTGCATCTAAATTTATATGAACATAGATAACAAATTTTATTTGATTTTTATGTTACAGAGATTTTAATATCTCTTATTGGTATATATAATTATAAGCTGTTGCAATAAATACTGGCATGAGAGGAAAATTTTGTCCAGACTCCTATTTCAAAATTCCAACTCTAAATTGAGGTATCCAACTTATTCTTGATCATTTTTATTCTGAACTCTTAAAATTTTATACCTGTAGGAACGATTATGTTCACGCATGAATACAATTGCATCAGTCGTATCCATTAGAGGTGACATGCCCCTTTGCTGGCAGGCAAAACCATATGCGGGGAAGTCACACATGCGGCCAGGTAGTGACATTCATGTTTGATAGTTTAAGCAGTTGTTCACTATAGCTCTTTCACTAAACGGATTATCTGTAATTGTGAATGGGTTGCAAAATCGTACTCTCACACTGTCTTTCTCAGCATGGTATTTTAGGATAGTGTGACCCCTTGTTGTACTGAATTCTTTCCCACAACGATATAACCAAACCTTACCACCGTCAGACTTTATGAAGTGGTTCCACATTCAGGATTTATCTGGAATTTCTATGAGAAAAAGTTTAAAAACAAATCGAATTTAACGCCTTCGACATTGACTCTTGATTCCTTCCGAGTCTAAGAACAGAGACACACGTCTGTGATACTTTGCATGAATTAGGTAGCAAAATGTGCATAATGTATGACGTCACAGAGTGTTAATACATTAATTCATTTCTATTAACTCATTAGTCTCATTTATTTGTTTAAATGGCATTTAGTAATTGAACTGGAGTATACAGGCCACAATTCTATAGATCTATAGAATACAATTACTGCTTGATGATGACTAGATATAATTGTGACCTGTATAAGTTAAAAAGTTATCTGCTCTCATCCCTGTCGACATCCATGAAAAGCCATCTTTAAAAAAAAGACACCTTGAAGACAGGCAGCGAACTGAAGTTTTAAACTGGTTTATTTTTCCTGCCTTTGCAATCAGACAAATAAACTATAACACATACTTTTGGAAAAGAGCTACAAATCAATTTTGGTAACGTTTCAATGTGTATTCACTTAATGTTATCAAACTAGTTTATTTACAATCACTTGCAATAATAAACAAGTAGCTTTATAGTGTCTGAATGCCACAATATATTAAATTGTTTTAATAAACCCTTTTAAATAAATGTATGTCACTAAATAATTCAACACTATGGAATAGGGATACACATAAACCTACATATAGAACACATTTCTTAGAAAAAAGGAATTTGTATATTATTTGATAAACACTACATCACATGTCATGACAACAGATGGCGGGTGACATCAGATATATTAATATATGACTTATATCTAATATCAGATAATCAAATTCGACACAACATCAAAGTATTGTGGGTCAATTTCATAAACAGGAGATCTGATAGTAACACATTTATGGCATGAATCGCCATTGATGCCATTCATCTAGAACTGGCGCCAATTCTGTAGTATAAATTAGTTTAATTGTATCATTGACACAGTAACCGTTATAATAAAGTTATCACATATCTTATATCACTTCATCAATAGCCTAATGGACGAAAATAAAAATGTCAGAATTGCTGCTAACCACCAAGCCTGCCCTACTATTTGTATTAAAGCAGGCAAAAACCTAAAAAATATTAGTGACAAATTCCCAAAAAGATAAATGACAAGTTATCAATCCCCCCGCAAAATTTTTTTTCAAAAATCTAATCCTAGGTAAAACAAAACATGATTAGTTTTCCGATAATTAATCATATCGCACATGAATAAGTAATGTATCGGTGGGTATTTTATGGAAAAAATCTCCATATGTGTTTTATCTGATCACAACAGCTGTGGTCAGTCATAAAATCTCTATTTACCTTTCATCTACTTCTTTATTTATCTCTGTGTTATAAGTGTAGAGTAGCCAGTGGTTAGGGACGTTTTGTGGTTGGATGAATAAAGAACATAGTTTTAGCACTGTCCTGAGCACTAATAAATCATCATTTGTTTTTTGTACACTTGGATAGTTTTCTTGTGTAGGCCTATCCTATGTATATCACAGCCCATTAGAAATTTTGGAGAATGAAATGAATTCTAGTTCAGCTTTTGCAAAATTTGGTCAATACACAAGAACGATGAAAATTTGTTAGCTAGTTATAAACTAGAAGGGGTTGCCAGACTCCTAGAAAGAGTAAGCTTAAACCCCATTTACATTACAAATTTTAGGCATGCCAGGTACCGGTCATGGTATGGCACGGTTAATTATTTTGTAGTGTAAACGGGTCCAACGCAAGCGTGCCCACTGAAATGAGGTAGATTCGGAACCGTACCAAGAACGGCTTGGTTTAAATTTACGTAGTGTAGGCTAAACGCTAACCGGTCTGAGTACGGATTACTGCGCATGCGCTAAATGAACCTTGAACTTTTTTCCTTGCAAACTTTGACAGTTCTGTCATCAGTTCTGTCAAAATGACTGCTCAAACTAAATCAGTCTTCATAATTTTTTCATCTGGGTAATTTGTACAGGGACTGAAATTAACTTTTCTGTGAAGAGTTCCACTACCTGCACATGGCCGAAATTATTATATACATGAACTACAGATCTTATCAGTCTGGACAATTTTAATGTAACTTCATAATAACCATATATACAAGGAATTTAATAATGCTAAATTTGATCTTTTTGGAGCAGTAATTTATAACGAAAGTGACAATTAATGATTATTGCATTATATCTAAACTTTCTTGAATATACCACAATTTTCTAGAGAGGGTAATTACCTTCAGGAAAACTCTTTATTTTTCATTTTTCAGTATTGAAATATTGTTCCTATTTCCCATCTGCCAGATTAAAAATGAGGCATGACTCTTTTCAGTCTAAAAATCTCACAATCAGTATCAATTGAAAACAAATTTAATTATGTGGCCTTTTAATTGATGTAATTTGTCATTTACAGGTATAAAGAGACAGATGCATATCAGGTAGGCCCAACATGTACAGGTTAAAATTGCTCTTATATTAAAGAAACCTAATTATTGTACTGTCTTGTATCATGGTGCGATTCACATATTTACCCTAAGGGGCAAATTAAAAAATCATTAAAAAATACATACACTCATACCCCTCACGTAATATTAATTACACAGACATGTAATATACACAGATGTGATTAAAAGAACATGCTCTATCCATTTCCAAATTATAATTAATTCAATAAATGTAAATATGATCATCAGGTTCATGTTTGATATGCATGTACACAGTGAACCCATCTGCTTGTGTATGTGTATATAATATTAAGTTAAAAGCAATCATATGTCGGGATGAGTATCGCAGACCTTAATGCTAGGAGAAAACTAAGACATTTATTCATACATCTATTAAAATGTCAATCTGCTGTCAATCATATTAAACCCATATCTCTAAACTTCAATCTTCATAAATTAGTGTAATTTGATCATTGAAGCCTATCTATTTGTTATCTTTAAGGTAAAGGGATGAATTAATCGAGTGTTTGAATCTTTAATAAGATAATTACTAAGTCCATAATCTTGTCATATTGATAATATCATCTACTGATTATAAGATACGAAACGCCTTAACAACCAACAACACACATACATGTAATGTCTTCTGCAATGGTCAACAATCTAAACAGCAGAGTGAGAAATGTTGGAAATTATCAATTTTTTGTTTTATTGGTAGAACTGCACAATATCTTATCTTTATGCATAACAAAATCTGTGAAGAATGCACACCACTCTGAGAATTATTGTTCTGAAGTGCAAAACCTATTATCAACAGATAAAACACAGTTGATGTAATTTGCTAATGGACTAACTTAGAAAAATGTATATTCATAACAATTTATACAGCTTTGCAGTTAAATATCACTAAGTCTGCCTGTTAATTTTGAACTCTCTGTGCATTTTCTGTATGCGCTCCAATTTCCTTGAAATAAAGATAAACCATGTTAGTCTCAAAACATGTCTATCTCTTTCCTCTATAATATGGAACTAGTTTGATATCAAATTATATAAGACAAAATATGGTCAGAGTTAATGGTCTATCGAAAAAATTTACAGAAAAGTGTTGTATTGAACACAAAATGTCCCATGGAAGACATTTAAGTTAGCATGTCTTGCATGGTAAATCATCTTGTTGACCTTTCTAGTCTATCTTGTATGACCAGTCTCAAGTTACACCATACCTCTATAATTATTAGCTTAAATCTGTAAGTTCACATTGTTTGAGTTGTTTATACTTCCATTTTGATTGACAGGCAGGTATTAAAGACACCGTTAAACACATATTAGTTTAGTATGAAAACAATTCTCTCTTTTTACAAATACTTTATGGATGTGCTATGCCATTGATAGGTTTGAATGTATCATAAAATGATTCGTCCTTCTAACTTGTAAATTCTCCTTGTCAATGCATGTTGAGGTGTTAAACAGAAAAAATATCCTTTTTTAAAACTGAATATCGACATGTTAAAAAACATAGCATGATAGCTATAGCATCACCATTTCAAGGTCATATTCACATTATTTTTATGGCAGTTTATTTGACTTCCCAAATAAATGAAATAAAATGTGGGTTTAATGTCCTACTGTTCTGCTCCAACTGCGCTAATAAGGAAGGGCATACACCACACAGTCACAGAGTGCTATTTGGGAAATTTTTCCCATGTAGCAGCACTATGGCCTACTCTTATATCGATTTCCAACTGCCAGGGGATCTTTTATATGCGTGCCTATGTATACACAGTACCTCAGTTTTTCGTCATTTCACAACCTGCAATTAACCAGCGGCCAAACGATTGTGTAAATTCTCTGCTCTAATGGGGAAAAAGGAGGTCAAAGTTTGTGTCAATAAACTATTACAGACAGAAATTTGTCTCACCTAATTCCATACACCACAAATATGGAATCATACTTCTGGTGAATAAATGTCTTCGGCATATATATCTAGTTTCATTACAACCAGATTGTATTAATGCTTGGACAGAGTAAAATTTCATCATATTAACCCTGGTTAAAAGCTTAACAATTACTGATGCTGTTTCTATATTAGTACAAATCCTGTCACTCAGATCTCAGACAAAATTAAAAGCATTCCAAACAATTAATGATATAAGCTTTTTAAAACTTTGTTGGAATCCAATCACAAAGGTTTCATAACAAAAATTAAAAGCATTCCAAACAATTATTTCACACGTTAACCTATCAGGTTTTGATAATAAAACACTTTTCAATCATTTTAACTTTAGATCTTTGAAATGTAAGACTGATTCTGTAATGTCTTATGAAAATAATGGTACAGAATTCACACACATGTAAACCTATCATGTTTTGATAATAAAAACACTTTTGTAATTTAATATCATGAAATGTAAGACTAGTTTAACGACTTTTTAATGCCCCCCCTTATTCAATTGATTGCACCTCGTATATTATCAAATAGTAAATACTCTATTAAAACACCATCACAATTTCGTAAAAAGACATCTTTATTCCTTAAGTCTGGGGCCACCCAGATGTGTTCACCATAAATCTTTTCTTGACCAATTCAATAAAGACCACAACGGAGGCCATAAGTAATGAATTATTTGATTCTGTATGTTATGGGCAATAAATATGGAAAACAGCCAACAATATTGGTACAGAAAGAACACAAAAAGCATGAAATATGGGTTAACCATATTGCCGTCTGTATGTGTTTGTATATAAAAGTTAGATAAGTTATTTTCTAACGTGGGTTTATCTTCATCATTCATGCAGGAATTATTAGATCTAGGCTGAATTTACTGAATATTATCTCAATAAAAGAGTATATTTATGATATACAAAGTAAGCAAATAACATTAACTGGATAGATATAGGGTCTATAAGGCTGTAAATCTTTCTAGAGCAAACAATGACATCGGATACATATAGAACATGTATCTTTTTGTCATGAAACAACATTCCAAGACTGCTTAGATCTTATTCTTTTTATCATCGTGACATTTTTGACCTGGACTAGAAAGGAATTGGTCTCATATTTCATTGATTTGGGGAGCAGACATGGGAACCAAGGGCATGTGTTTGCCTATACATTCATTTTGACAAATGGTAGAATTAATCAGTTCCTGAAACAGGCATTATGCAAGAGCTAAATCTGCTTATTGCAGGTATTTCTTTAAGCCTGAAATGTTTTATCAATTATTGATTAGACATTTATTTACTTACCAAGTACATAATCATTTCTTGAGGTCCATTGGATGGCGGCAATATAAGTATTATTTCAATGTGTTTTGTGGTCCATGCAGTCACCATAAAAAAAAACCCAGGATAATCAAGACTTTGTTTTTTACCGTAACAACGGCAGTAATGACAATTGAGGCTAAGCTATAACTGCATCACCAATGTCTTGGCTCAGAGTGAAGTAATTTAACTGAAATTTTCAGTTTTTAGCATATTCTCTTTTCATTATCTACTTTTTAACTATATCAAATAAACAAAATGGTCTACTCAGTCTTTGGACACAATGTAGCAAAATGTGTTCACAGGTTAGCTTGAAAAATGAGTATTATTGTTATCTGACGGAATTTAAATCTTTTGCAAATCAAAATATTTTGAAAACTGAACCTCTAAAAGTCCTGGCAGGGAAGAAAAAAACAAGGTTCTGTCTACTCGTTAGCATGCATGTAAAAAGCCCTTGACATTTGACTTAAAATAAGAGTTGGCCACACAGCACCGCTGTCCAGGCAAAATGTATCTCATAGCACAATGCAATGAATATGCCCATCTTCATTAGTCTGGTTGCCACAGAAAAGTAAGATGATAAAACACATTTCATTTCTTTGGTTGTGGTTACTTTCAATTTCGTGGCCTCATTAACATAATTATTTCAGGTATATTATTAGAAATATCAAATTATAACACCTTTGACTAATGGAAGGACGACAACTCATTTATTTTAGGTTTTATTTCCATAATCAGGCATCCATACCACATTTATATTTTCTCCATTCAGCCTTTTCGATCGTAGATGTCATATCAAAAGAAAACAACTTGTAAGCACTCCAAATGTCCTTTAAAAATAGCTTTCATTCTTTCTCTGGTCAGGGGTGTCCATTTCAAAAGAATTTTTGTTGATTGAACAAATAAAGGAACTGTATGAGTTGAATAAAATAGAGGGGTTTACACCACACAAGGCGTGAGATATTTGCCTGAATATTGGGTGGCTTGGTAGAAACTCATTACTAAATACCAAGCTCCAACATTATAAGATTTATACCATAAAATAATTTTACTTGCTAGGTGTAAGAGAGTGTGACATCATGTTTTATATTCCTTTGCTCATTTTTATCACATTAATTTCAGAGGTAGAGAGATTTTTGAGTGAAGCACAATATTTATGTTGTTCAATGAACTTATTAGGCAACAGTGAACAGGGTCGGAAATTAAATAGATCATGATCATATCAAAAAGGTTTTGTGAAAGCGACAACTAGTTCAATAAGGCTTGAATTTTCTCAATCTTAAGATAATATTTAAAGTCATCTCATAATAGCGGGGGGTCAATGCTTTAGCATTACTCTTTCACTTAAGGAGATCAAGATTGCCTGAGGATAGCCTTTTTGTACCTCTTTACATGAAAGAGACGGACTGTGATGGCCTCTATTATTCTGTATTCTTTACGAACGTTCTTTCAGATGATTACTGTCTAGTATTTAGTTGCTTACCAAATAAAAGAACTAGTGCTTTACTATTTTTATCTCCTCTTTTCCATTTAAGCAATTATTTACTTGAGAAAAGCACCATAATTTTTATGGTTAACCGCTATGCTATAAATCTGACAGCATGATGGCAGAGTGGCAATAGTGAATTGGCAAAAGAATGTCAATGGGAACCTAACCAATAATTAGGCGATAGTGGGTCAAACTCATAAGCCGAAAACAATCACACCTTGAATACAGGTCACCTATAATTGAACAGGTTGAAACGAATTAGCCAGAAATAATTAAGTATTTAATACCTTGAGTACACTACTTGTTGTACTACATAGGATAGGTGCAGCAGAACAAAACAGGTTGATCAACGCCCAAATACATTGTGCCATGTGCGTCAGAGAAATCAAAATATCAAGATATTCTATGATTACCCTAACTTATAACCTCTTTTTTTTTCTAGTTTAAGAAATATCAGTCATAGATATTTGAGGTATTTTATATATTTTGTTTTGTTTATTAAAATTAATGTGAGATTTTAGTACATAAAGCATGTTTTGAAACTACATCTTATACTACCTAATCTAACTAATGTAGCCAGTCTAATCTCATTTTATCACTAATTGCCTTTGATAAAGATATTTGCTGATTAACAACAGGATTATACGACTTCTTGACCTCAAAATTTGGGTAGAGAGCAGGTTTATGCGATAAAATTTTCATAGTGGTCTCAGTTTCTATCAAAAAACACAGATATAGTTAAAACATTTTAAACCATACTAAATATTATCTATATCAACAACAGTTAACCAAAAACGCATCAATATCAGTCGATCCTAACAATAGTCAAAATAATGAATCAATACCAGTCAATCATTCCTTACCATAATCAAAATAATATGTTTAGCAAAAGCTTATCAATACCAGTCAATAATTTCTAACCATAACCAAAATGAAAAGCATATCAATACCAATCAATCCTAACTATAGTCAAAATAAAAAAGTACAGTATAAAAGGGTATCAATACCAGTCAATCATTCGTAACCTCAAATAAAATTTTTTGGCAAAAGCATATCAATACCAGAATACTCATAACTTTCCATATTCAAAATATAAAGTTCATCAAAAGCTTAACAATACCAGTCAATCAAAAGCACCATTTCTAAAGACAAGAAATTTCAAGTCCTTCAGAGTGTCCACAAGCAATTGTGGATGACGGACGAACGGACGACAATGTACATTCCATATAAATGCGGTTAATAATAAAACAAATCATTATGAAAACAGGTGACTTATGGTAACGTCATTTGTCTTTCATCTTTATTTTTTATTGACATTGAAGAGGCTATTATTGAGTAACAAAAACAAGACCTTTAAAATTACATGAAATATCACTTGAGGGGCTACTTATAATATCATTGGTTTACAACAAAGTGGTTCTTTTAATGTTCTGATACACTCAATTGGCTTTAATTTGATACTTTCATGGACTAATGTTCATTTTCATTGATTTTTACACGGTTAAAAGAGCTGTCACTGTGTACATTAAATAAAACGTTTCATTGTCCTTTGAAATATGGGTTATTAGAGCAACAATTGATTTCTGATGTCTTGGAAAAATGATGGAATTGATGTAACCTTTCTGGCATCCGGGTTTGTTTGTTATCCAATTATCTGTCGACATTTATCTTTTAAAAGAGCGATTTGGCTTTTGAAATGGAAGTGTGAAGAAAGTTAATACTACAAAAAATAAAGTGAAGCACAAGAGAAGATTCAAACTACTAAAATTGGAGAACTAAACTATGCAAAAGTTTATCTCTTGGATATGGAATGGTTTTAGTAACATCACAAGACACAAAATTAAGAAAAGTGGAAATCTGCCATGCTGTTCAGTTCTTAATCATGTTTAAACTAAGGTAACCCCTAACAGACTGGTTCTACAAGAGCAGATAAGGTCAAAGACTAAGTCCTGTACATAGTCTTACATTTTTTTCTTCACACATTTCTGAGAGGTACAGGAAAAGAACTTTGACTTTTCTTTTAGTATTTTAAGTGGTCTGTGTCAGACATTATCAATCAATCAATATAGGTAAGACAAAAGTAGTTTGAAGCACTGAATAGCACCCTAATCTGAGGTGCCAAAACAAAATGGAATCGTTTATTACAGATGGCCAAGCTCTGGAACTCTTTTGTCTTGCACCTGTGTATAGATTCTACATGTGTTGATTTAACAATAACAATGCCATGTTTAGAATGAAAGACCTCCAAGACAGAAACTTCCATTTTTGACACAAGTTCAATTGTTTTAACTAATTTTTTTTAGGCTTTCTTGCTGATGGCATCCAGTGTTCAAGGAAATTTCTGTTCCTGATGAAAAACAACTTTGAAGAACTTGCATCAAGGGATGACTTCTTATCGCTCAATTCTGCCAGAGAATTTGTTTAGTCTTGGTTCTTTGTTGTTGATAAACTAACCAAAAAACAGAAATTGGGCAATAAAGCAGACAAGAAATAAAACATAATGTAAAGCTAGATTTCCATCAAGAGCATGATCTCGAACAATGGTCCTTGCTAATTTCAATTCATCAGATGAAATCTGTCTTTAAAAAATGTGTCCAAAGGGTCTTAAAATCTTTCAAAAATTCTAATTTGATCTTTAAATAAGCCATTAAGGCATTGTTCAGCAACTTTTGATGAAACATCAAATTTGAAAATTCTGAATATCCTGAATACATTATGTTAATGATGCAGGTGGGTCGTGAATTGTGTAACATGAATGTACTGTGTAGCATGGATGGAAAATGATTGGTTATACCTGAGCGGAGAGTGTAGTACGTTAAAATCTCTCATTATGGTTTTATTTATGTCTATGTATTTAAATGTAGGACAATATATATTTAACTGTGCGATTCACCTCAATGAAAATGACCCAGATTTTCTTGGTTCATTCATGACATTATGAGGAAACTAAAATGAGTTGTAATATTAAGGGCTCACAACATATCCACCTGTTCTCCACAAGTCAACCAAAACAAATCACATTAAAATAAGAATATGATATAAAACATTAATTTCCAAAGGTTCTCATAATTACACATCTCTTTTCGAAAAGTAAAACAAAATTAAAATGTCAAAATTTGGTGGCAAACTCGTACATTCGAAGGTCAGAGAGTAAGGATTTCATTTTGTAAAGAATTCAAGCAAAAGTGTTGTCATATGAACAATGAAATTTGAACCCAACAATCTGAAGTATACTTTAGACTTGATGTTTAAAGGAAAAGTTAGGTATAATGTAGGCCTACCGCTGTGTATCTCTGCGGATGTTGGAATTAAGAAAAGTATATATTTGGTTGACAAATGAAGATAGTCAATAGTAAATCTTGGTTGGTCATTCAAGTTGAACCTTACATATCAATGGTCACTTTTTGTTTGAAGTTTTGAAGTACCTCTTCTCCCTTTGAAATTTAAATAAATGTCCGAGAGTCGAGAGGGTGAATTATTTATCTGTTGATAACAGCTTTAATTTATTCTTCTGGAGATGTCATTTCCTAATTTGTTGGGTGCATAGAGTATAAGTTAGGTACAAAAGCAGTGGTCAAGAAATGATTTGAAAGAGCAGATACAAATTGTTTAGTAGTTGGGGGTAGCAAGATTCTAAGTTTATAACTCAGACCTTAAGAATAGACAAGTGTCAAAGATAATATTAGACACAATTCCATTTAATTTTGGTATCTGTCATTTTGTTGGATACCATTGTATGTATCCTGGGCTGATTGTGCTTAATTCAAACAGAGTACAGGAAATGCAATAGAGGCGCATGTCTAACCTAATGGGTTTTCTCCAGTATCCTACGATATTCAAAGAGCCTTTTTTTGAATATTAAATATAAACTATGTTAGTTCGGAAATTACCTAAAGGAGTACAAGAGTACATTGAACTCTATTATTATGTACAATGTATATGCTTGATGTCCACCCTTCTTTTTTAGATCTAGACCAAAATATGTCTGGGAGTATTCTTTCTACCTCCCTGAATATGTAAACAACGATTTAAATATGTATAAAAAAAAACTTGGATCACAATTTAATGAACTGACTATAACAATTGTTTACCAAAACAACCCATGTGGTGGTATTTCAAGAGTCAATGACATCACATGCCTTTTGGTTCTGATTGTATTGTATAGGCCAATAGGTGTCACTCAAAGAAATGCTTAAGACTTATTTTAGCAATACTTTATTCAGAATTCAATTTTGTTTATTGTTGTGTACAATAATCCTTCTTTCACTACATTTGATATATTGCAAAATTATGAACATGAACTTTAAAATGTTGGTTATTCAATTACAGTACGTAGGGGGCAATATCAAATGTGTTTATTCCATGAGGTTACCGAACTTACACTGGCTGTAAGGTACTTGCCAAGGTTAAGTTTAGTTGTTAAGCCTAAGCTTGCAAGGAAAGAAATGCGGATCAAAAAAAATTATCATACATATTATACAAGGTTATTCAACTTTCTAAATAATCAAAAATCAAACTTGGTTACCTTTTCAATAATGATATGTGTATCTTGTATGAATAGTTCAAGCCCTTTCATCACCCAGTTTATGTTGAGCAGACAGTAAACCCCATTTCTCTCTCTCTCAAGCCCTTATATGCAAATCTGATATAAACTTTTGGGAATTTCTCAGAAAGCAGTGTGAAATTAAATTGTGACCTATGCGATTTCATCAGAAAATGATAAGTTGTATAAAGTGTTTACATAAACTGATTAGTGCACAGTATCTGCCACTCTTACTTGCTAATAATGGGATGATATGGACATGGAAACTTGAAGCTGTTAAATGGTAACCTCAGGATTAAGACGTCACTAACATACAGTCCCTACCTACCATTACGTCCAACGGGTATTACCCTGGTTTTTAAAAATCAAACAGGTATTTCAGTCCACATCAAAGGATATGAACCTACAAGACATCCAAGATAAAACTTGGAATGACCCTTGGACATGCACATTGAGGATGGAAATTGGTCAAGCAATTGATAATATTATACTAGACATCCGACCTTTATTAACAATAAATTATGTAAAGGAAGATGTCATAAAAGAGTCTCTTTAAACAAGTCATATCCTGGGGTGACATAAGTATTACCATCCCCTAAATACACCTAATAAAAATCTCAAATATGGAAGAAGCAATTAATTTCACAGTTCAGTTGGTAACACAAGACAATGGCTAAGGAGATGCTACATAATGATGTTTGTAATCAACCAATCAATTGCAGTGATTTATTAGGTTGGAGTTATTTACTGCTGACTATATCTAACAACCAATAAGATTTATTGTTCTATATAATGATGGGTGTTTGAAGTTTTATCAGGTGTTACATGTAGTGAACTTGATCTCACCCGATGTGAATCTATCATGAACAATGGGTGAGGTTCATGTTAATTTGAGTTTATTGATAGCAGCTTAATTTCTTCAGATTACTTATCAAGGGAGGTGTAACTGAACTTACTTTCACTTATCTATCTCATAATAAATAATAATATGACTTTTCAATAATTCAAAAATTTTAAGACGCTAACATGCCTCAATTTAGATTAATTTGGTTGATCTAGTTTGTTATTTTTAATATTAATGAGACAAGACCAATTATACGATTAAATTTCAGGTAAGTTGACAGTAGAACACAAAATTACATCTCAACACTAAGACACATTATCGACTAACAAAAGTAATTTCCCATGTAAAAATCCATGAAATCAACAATATTCTTATCTACCCAAATCAAACAGATTTAGTCATTTTAGGCATCAAGGGGTGGGGAAAATGGCCGGATTGTTAGTGTGTGCATGTTGTAACATAAGTTCTGTAATTGAGTCCCCTGTTGAATGAGTCTGTCCAACCTCTTCAGTTTTCTCCAGATCGTTCAGTTTTCTCCCACTACTAAAGACCCCTACGCTCAAGCAAATTACTGAAATAAAATTGAACCTTATGCTAGTCCGAAAATGACCTAGTTTGTGTTAAGTGGGCGTTTAACCCCATTTCTTTATCACTATAGGCATCAGTTGTTTTTTTTGACAAATTAATTTTGTAGAGGTGTCTTAAGAATATCCATATTAACGTACTTTGCAGAGTCAGCAAACTGTGCATAATGCATCCTTTAAACATACACTGACAAAATTACAAAAAGATCAAAATATTAGGGATCAATTCATTAAAATTAATAAATCTAGATGACTACAAACTGATCACAACTAATTAAATTGTAATGAGTCATTGAATTTGACAATACAATACTGTGATCCCTTAATATGTCCATACACTATATAAATCTATGGAATGATGTTGTTTTTAATTAGTCTGGGTGAGACTAATGATCTTTGTGTCTAATTAAATAAGAAACTTTCTATTTTAGTTCAAAATAAAAATAGGCTAGCATGTGTATTAATAGGTAAATATCACGTTTTCACTAAAATAAACATTTTTGTGACACAATTCCATTGACCCGATTCTCTAAATAAAAAAAACATACATGAGTAAAAAAGAAATGGACATCATTTTTTGGGTTACACTAACACAGAATTATAAACATCCTTCAAAAACTTGAAACCTATGAAAATATTTTCACAAAAAATGAAACGAAAACATGTATTCAAATACACATGCAAATGGTGTATATCAAATTTCGGTAGTTTGTTAATTATTTCTCTCAATTACATTTTTTGGCACATCATGATTTTCTTTTGCAAAAAGCAAGATGATTACAGGTTGGAAAAATTCAATTCTAAATATGTAGTATTTCAGTCTGGCTGTTTATCTTGAAAAATATAATTAAGACCATCTGCCTGTAACAAGTGGTTCATCTAACTGAAACCAACAACATCTCTTTCATAATAATTTGTTGTAATAATACTTTACATGATAACAATTTTCGTATTATAAGGATTAATAAGACTGGGTCTGCGAGTTGACAGGTGTACTAAAGCCAAATTTACATTGGGTTTAGATAAAACTCAGGTCCAATTTAAGAGAGAGACAGAGAAATGGGATTTAATGTCCACTCGACACAAACTAGGTCATTTAGGGACTAACATATGGTTTAATTTTATTTCAATAATTCGCTTGCACATAGGGGTCTTTTAGCAGTGCGAGGAAACCGGAGTATCCGGAGGAAACCCACGCGGCTGGACAGGCGACCCTACTCCTTGCCACATACAACCGGGATTTGAAACCACGCCAGTTGACTCAATGGCAGGCCGTATGATACATAGCGTGCACGCTAACCATTCGGCCATCCAATCCCCTACAATTTAAGAAGTTGCATACAGTTGTATAATTCCACCTCTGAACCATTCATAGCTCAGTTACGTGTGGACGTCAATTTAAGGTTACTACCAACTACATTCAGTAACTACATTGTAGGCCTAGCACTGTTTCCATTTACAGCGCAAAAATAATAAGCAAATCACACTTTTTATTAATCCCAAATTGAGATCACCTCACAATGGACTGTAATTTCAGGTTCAGAGATCTGACCAATTACACTACTGTAAATTTTGTGGAACTCTGAACTGAAAAGACAAATTCTTAAAAACTCTGCTTACAAGAATTGTACTATTGTAGACTGATGACTGATGAAATGACATTGGCAATGACAAAATAAAAGCATGTAACGCAAGCAAATGGAAGTCAAATAGATACATGTCTAGAACTCATGTGGTTCCATGCAACTGAGCTAAACCATTACAGTAGAGTAGCTCCAAACTGGTGTTTAAAATGATGATGATAATCTCTGGTGTAAGTCCAGATCATGGTCAGGTGTCATATGATTCAATAAACTGGAAGCTGGAGCACAGTTAAAGTGGGTGGTGCCACACTGAAAGCATATTGGATGCATGTTTCAATTGATAAATCTTGTACATGTATAATCAAACAAACAATAAGAGTAGGATGTCTCTACTTTCTGATGAGAATGATATACAATAATAATACTATGATATACTTATTTACTTAGTATGATACAATAACATATTATATATAGTACTGTAGTATAAACATGTTGTTATCAGTGGTCAGTTACAATAATATCTATCATTGTATAACTTACTATAAGAACAGCCTTGCCTTTATATTAACAGGATATTTTTAGAAAATTTTCAAGGAAACAGGGCAGGGATGACTTGTCAAACTTGGTCATAATTTAATTTGAACATCAAAGGCCACTCCAGTGAAATAATTCAGTTATTCATTTTGTAACTCATTAACACGCATTGCACACAACATCTTAATGATATCTTTAAGGCAATTATCATCCATTAAGCCCCTTTCCCCTTGAGATAAAGAACAAACTGTCACTTTACTCTCAAGGTTGAAACTGTCTTTTGACTGATGATGGGATGGTAAAAGTGCACTTTGTTGTTTATTTATGAATGATTACTTACAAAATTTAACAGCAAACCTATTATAAATGACCCTACTGACTGCAAAGTACCTATTGTCTGATATTTTTGATGAAAACATCTGGAAATTTCCCTTCTTGGGGTTGAAAATTACTTGTAATTTTATAGAAACAGTTGTATGACATCACTGGGGTTTTTGCTATAAACATTCTTGATGTTTCTTCGCTAATCATTTGACACCTGTCTTGAACATCTCTATATCTATGTATGATACAAGTTAAAAAACCAATTGGCTCACTAAGATTAATATTAGGGCAATGACGCCAGATAAAAGCTTAAAACATATTTGTATAGACTGTATTTCAATTTATAGGCTTTGTTGCAGTGCTTCAAGCAGGCTCGGGGATTGATTGGGCACATTATACATACATGCACCTTATCATTATTATCTCTTTTTTATGTTCAGCCCCCCCCCCCCCGCCCCTGAATTAAATCATGTATGTTCTACTGTTCTACAACTACTGGCTGTAATCAAGACATTCACTTTAAAGTCTTTATTTCTTGTCATGTATATAGCTTATACCAAGGCAATTCACTAAATATGCTGATAAAAATAATAGGTTCACTCATAGCTTACATGTACATGCTAAAATACCATCTTGAAAGTCAATCAACGATGTATATTTCATATGCAAATTTGTGGAAGGCAATATGTTTTCAATGGAAAATAACTGCATGCAAATATAGCTGAGTTGGCATTGTTCCACTTTCAAGATAGGTAGAGTACAGTATATAAATGTACAGGAACCGGTACTAGTATACACTATGTATACAGGTTTGTAAATGGTAGTCTAACGTCAAACTTAGAGAGCACTTCCATGTTCATTTAATATAATAAACTGATGCCTGATGCCAAGCTTCATGATCTTGTATATAAAGTCAATAAACTTTGAAAATAGAAAACATCAGAATCTAAGAATTGTGGATTTCCTGCAAGTAGAGGTCACCAGTGAAGACGTATCCAGAGTGATTTTTATAACAAATAATGCATTGATAGGTATGGTACGTATGTATCATTCTTACGTATGTAATTCTTACAAAAAGATTCCAATTCTTGAAAAAAGATTTTTTGCCTTCCATCCATTAGCCACATAACATTTGCACCAATCTTTTGGTCAGATTCCAAGTTTTCTCTGGTAGCCTGGTACTATCAGAATAGTGGGTATGTTGAACCCAATGTAAATTATAACTGTGTACCATATGTGTATGAGGTCAGAGTCTTCCAAAACAATTTGAGTTGTATGATGTAATGAATGGTTCTAATGGGGAAAAACATATCAGGAGGTAGATGGACTATGCATAACCTCCCTGGTACATGATACTCACTAATTCTACTAGATATTAGAATGAGTTTGGATTGAGAAGGATGAAAACTGCCTTAAATGAGCTACCTATGAAAAAATCAATTTCACCAAAGTTTCTTGTGCTATCAATCACATTGAGTGATCACGATAAAATAAAGAAGAAACACAACAGGCTACTTTATCAATAAGATATCAAATCATGAATAACAAATGGAATCAAGTGTAAAAATTCAATAACAGTACAATATATTGATTCTATCCATGTACATGTATGATACCAGCTTATTATTAAACAATATTATCATCCAACCCTCTACCTTTAACACCCATAGATCAATTTCTCTTTAATCATAACACACATTGATTAGTGGCTGGTTTTCTGATTAATCTGATTAATTAACTAATCATCCATAACAATCATTAGCCTTAGTCACATATTCAAGAATTCAGCTATCTTCATGTGAAATAAGTGCCTTGTCATTGACATTTGAGGCTGAAAAATTAAATCAAACTGGCTTACTAAACAAATCACCCTCAGTGGTATAGAATATTATTATATCAATAAGATCTAGATTAAATTTTGACTGTATTTCAAAAATAAATGCACTCAAAGGATGTATTGACAACATATTTATTTTAAAAAATAAATAATCAGTTTCTCTGACAGCAAATCACTCAATATATTAAATAACTTGGCAATTTGACATAAGTTACTTAATTTGTTGGGACAAAGACAAATTCGGTTTCCACCTGATCTAATTTTCAATTGCACACCGGCAAAGCTCTCTGTCAACCGCTTGGTGAAAGATTTCTTTATTAGATCACTACAGGGATAACTGAATTAAAAACACATTCCCCATCTTTAATATCTCTGGTCTAGTTTGTTTCTAACCTATTTTAATTGCATTTGAGTATTGTCTGAATAAGTGCTTGACAATAACTATGACCATTGCATAACATGTAGGTTTTTTTCTTAACGGGGGGGGGGGGGCAAATACTGCATGCATTGAAGTCCAAGCAAAATATTGACTCTTTAAACTGCATGTGTGAAATAGCTTTTTTTAACATCCACTTCCACCGAGGAGATCGCCGACTCGCTCTCAGCCGCAGTGTATGGACTGTTTTAACTCTTATTTCGACCTCTTCAACGTATGGTCATCTATTAAAGGGACCCAATGCAGCCGAGCTGGTTTTACACTGAATGGAGTTTTGAGCAGTATTAAATTCGGTGAGCAGTCATGGATATCCATCAATACACACTATCTCTAATCAGTGTTCTACACCAAAGACTTGCCGCCTTCTCGTTTGGCACCTTCCTTCATTTAAGTGTTTATTGATGAAAATGATAGGACAACAAACAATACGTTAACTCGATTTACAACTTTTTAATTCAAAAGTATTATACTTATGCAACGTTCATGCACATGAACACATATTAAAAGACATAACAGTGAATTCGCGTGCTAAGGCTTGTGCGTGCGTGTAGATACAATGTTTCTCAAACCCTGTAAATAAAAGTGTGCTGGTTACGTGAAGTACCGTCAGCGACAGCCACAGATCAATGTCCCGTTTTCGTACCGTGCCTCATCCGCAGACCTATTTCGCTACTGTATTTATCCAGTTACGTGTTATTATGACGATGACGGGTTTCGCACGTGAGACAGGGTATGCGGACTCTTTTCGACTTATTTGATTATGCTGATCCTACTTATCCATGGAAAGGCCAGTTACTTTGGTCGGGTGTAATGGTTACTTCCAAACACAACAACTATATATCGCTATTTATTTTTTTTTATGTTACTTGCGGACTTTGAGTCTCATTGCTTGTTAGGATCGACGACATTTTAATCATAATATTGCAGATATTTATACGGTACCCTAGGCGATAATATATGAAGTAAGCAGAACTGATAAGTAATAAATAAATCAACCTATCTATCTGTTCTTCATATTTAACAATCATTTTAAAGACCGCGTATATTCCATGAATGGATACATTTTATATTTATGAAAAAGAAAAGAATTTTCTTGAAATAAAAATGTCTTACCATTGCACCGCATAGACTTAAAGTGGCCACTGAATTAATCTCATTCTCCACAGTTCCCGAATAAAAACATTGAAATTCGCCTTTATTATATTCCTCTATAAACGTGGTATTGTCGCCTTGGCGTTCTATCAAAAAACTCGGTCCAAGAAAATCCTTAGAAAGCGATAGATTTAAGGTAAAATTTCTTCTAAATCCACTGATAATCAACTTTTCGTTTGGATTAAGCGACCGCTTAAGCTTATCGCTTACACTTCGCTTCCATATATGCCTGAAAGCTGGAGATTCCACAAAATCCGACACTCGTTGAGGGTAAAACACATCAAAATATTCCACCGAATCTGAAAAAGAAAATTTATATAAGACTTTGCAGATGTGCAAACAAGATAAAAAGTTGCTGGAAATCAAAAATGACAGGTATAAACTGTGTTGAAAGAACAATTCTCCCGTTTTTCCTTTCTCGTAGCCTCCAGCAGTAAAAGTTTATTAAGTTCCGTTACCTGTTTCCTTATTATCCCTTGTTGATAGGCTTAGTATACGGGATGGTGACATAAAAAGAATGCACCATATCCCTACTATGGCCCAGCACAGAGGCATGGTCAAGTTGTTACAAAGCACTTCATTCAACCCGTTCCTTACACTCGAGTCTACTAAGAACAGAATATTTCCAAAAATCGTTTCCAAATAATTCCCTCAAAGCTCCACCCAGTAAATTTGAGCCAATCAAAATAAGACATTCGTCTGTCAGTCATTTTGATTGACAGAGCTGTTTACGCTAAATAAAGCTAATAACTACATCTTCATTCTTATCGATGGTGATCGGGATTTCATGTAAAATTCTAAATTAAAATAAATACATACTAAGAATGACGTTTGCATTGCACTGGGCGTAATCATTGGTCTAAATATCTTTGCATAAAATGTATAGTTTTAAAATTTACCTTTTCCTTATTTTTGAGATTATTTGTAACTGTAAACTGTTTATTTTCCTGATTAAACAGTACCTATAATGGCTATTATCCGTGAAATATTGAGATAGAGACTCAGTCAAATATATGTGTTATTGTGTCATTGAAAGGAAATTATTTATATTTGGTATCAATTTAAATGGGCTAACCATAAGCATTCACATTAATCACATTTTTTAAATTTATTTCATTTCTTTTCGCTTTATTTATAGTTCTGGTAATTGTTATATCATATTTTATTTTCTTCTCTATCTTATAATTTAATTATACTATTTATACATTGTTGTTTGTTTGTGTTTACTACTTTTACGTTAATTCACTGTTATTTTTTAATTTGTAGCGTTAAATTGTGATCCTGTCGTGGTTTGCAAACCGTGCAGGTTGGAAAGTTGCGGTAACTTTTCTTTCCTCGGCTCTTTTTGCCATTTGCGTTTATTATATTAAATAATAAATAAAGGAACGGGACTGGGACTGGAGTATAAGTATAAGGGGGTCAAATGTTTGTGTAAGCTACATTGAACATTGCGAGAACATGTAGATAACAACAGTCAAAGAAATCCGGTTAAAGCAGACACGTTTTATGTGAAAATATGTCTAAATTTCAGTGATCAATAGATCGACTAGAAAGCCGATTGTCGAATAGGCTAGAACTAACTATCTTGGCAGGTGCTTTGTTTTGCTCGCGCGGGCTAAACCGGATGCCGCAGACCACTCGCCCATGCGCAATCGCTGTTGAAGAAACCGAACCGACGCATCTCTGATTTGTATTATGTTTTGAAAATACATTTGAAGATATTTTTAATTGTGTATTCATAAAACTGGATGGTATGCTTACGTTTGGATTATTCAAGAACCGATATATCACAACTTTTATAAAGATATAGGTAAGAATATGTGTGGCTAATCAAAACAATCTCTTCTAAGTCAAGCCACGGCTTTGTTTGTGATGAAGGATTTGAAATAACCGTCCAAAACAACAACCCATTTGACGTTAATATAAGCTTCACTAGCGCAGGACCTACACTGATAGCTAAATAATATTGTGCCCTGACGATTGTTGGGGCATTGGTGTTTGTGCCTGTTTCAGAGTTTTTGTGAAATATCTGGAAAGAGGAAATTACCTCAACCCCGCTCCGCCATCTTGCATTTTTCATCACCAGAAATCGACTTCCTGTTCATTAATATAGCGGTACTTTCGTTGACTATTTCTGAGATTTTCAATTTGTATTTTAGCACAGTGACACGACATACTGAACCAACCTTGTATTTGAATTATGGGGTGGTTTTATCTTTTGCTAAACAATTTGGTTTATTGACCCCAAAACCACCGACATGTATTCACACGTATTTATGGTGGGTTGTTCAGTCATGCCTGGCTTGACCTTTGACCTATTTATAAATACTAAAATAGGCTTGTGGTTTTTTGCTTTCGTCTGTGATATCACTTGGGTGGAAGCGGAAATTAAATTGAATTCACACAAAAACACCTTGATAACTTACAATTTTTATACTGAATTATAGTAGATGTTAATTGGTTACTATTCATATGAATAATTATAATGTTAATTTTTATTACTCAGAGTTACGTAGGCGTAATTATATTTATTTGTACCTACTTCAAGCTTGTCGAAGTAGTTGAATCCTGGCACATAAATGCCTAGATAATAAACCTCATCTCTCAACCCTCTGTTACTGTTTCGACATAAGAGATGGTCCTATTTAGTTTAATGTAGCAGAGCCGAACACGAATCACACTCGCAAAAAGTAAGCAAAATTGACAATATTTTTCATCAAACCAACAATTGATTGTTGTTATTTATAACATTTCTGCCACATCCAACTGCAATTAAACAGATAATCCTACCAGACCCGGGTACAAATCCCCTCTTTTTGAATCATAGCGATACGTTTTTAACACATAAAAACAATGCTAGATTTACTTTGTTGTCAATATTTGCTGATAAATGAATGTTGTTTCAGTTGATTGGGCTGCGTATATAATAAGTACTTTTAAAGTTGGTACCATTAATAAAGAAATTGAGTTTGCTACTTGAAACTAAAGGCATCCAATTGTAGCTAAAAACAAGCACATCAGTTTATCTCAATGTTTTTAGCTAATAAATGTCATGACATATATGATTATCTTAGGCATGTCTTGTTTAAAAGGCAATTTCGGTTGACTAATTTAGGTTATTTTTTACATGTGGCAGAACCACAGTCGGTTTCTCTGAAATTGTTTCTGCCTCATAGATACATGTAGGCATAGTGTATGTAAGTGGCTCAGGTACCGGTACTGTACTGTATGGTATTTTAAATTGGACCTACACCACAACTTACTTACCGGGTATTGAAATTAAGTTTGCAATTCTAGTAACGGTAATTAAATGTGTGAACTGTAAATTCTATTTTGTTACACTAGTGTATTAGACTATACTTAGTAGACAGGAAAAAAAGTGAGGTCGTTCCTTAGATTACACTTGACTGGCGTTTTACTAAGATGACTATGTATCATTATGTACAAAAACATGATTATTTGATGCATTCACAATGAAAGTCACGACAAAACACATGAAAACTAGTATTTTGTATATCGCCAAAGTCAATGTGTAGTGTAGTGTTAACTATTGTGCCATACAAGTGAACACAACCCAAACGTTTACATTTTTTGTGAACTTTTTCATAATTATCTGGCAAGAATTTAGGAATCCCCTTCAAGCACTGCTACGTGCTGCTTAAAAAAGTGCCAAAATGACAAAGAAAAGGGTTGGGCTGTCTGTAAATGTGGGTATTTTCTGGGATGTCTAACTAAAGAACAATGTACAATAAAATTTTAGAATTATGTAAGTCCCGGAATAGTCTACCATGCGTTGAGTGGACATGAAACCTGATTTGTCTCTCAATCACAGATTTCAGTTGAAGTGCCTCAACACAGCTAACAACAGTTTTTACAATTAGATAAGGTCAAGCCAGGTCAAGTTCAAGATTTTTCAAGAGATTTCCTCTTATATCTTTTATAGTACACACATTCATCTATTTCATGTTTAAACGTGAGCTTATTTGATCAAAATCTACATTTCAGAAATCTCAATGCCGAAAAGAGCAGAAATACCTGATGATGAAGAGCCAAGGCCCAAAATTGTTTTGGACTTTGATGTTCGATTATTTTGCCAAAACCTGAAGGCTACCAAACCTCCTTATAAATGTCCAGTAGATGGATGTGGAAAATTATATAAAAGTTACAGTGGAATACAATTTCATCTATATAATTTTGATCATGACAACCCAGAAAATTCTGCTCCTTCACCCGCTCGTAAAAACAACAAGAAAAAGGCTAAGTGGCATCATAGACAAGAACGTCGTTCTCCCACTCCACCTGTATTTCTTAGATCTCCCCAAAGAGATTCGTTAACTTATGCCGAGGCTCAACGATTGGTTGAAATAGAGCTTGATGGTCGTATTCAGAGATTAGATATTTATGAACCAATTGAAGTTATATCACAAGATGAAATTGACAACCATCACAACACAGAGAAGGAAGAAAAAACTGAAACTAAAACCCCCCTCAAATTGGGTAAAAGTGTTGATAATAATAACAAAACACGTAAAGAAAATAGTGCTGCCCCGATCAAATTACCTGAAGCCCAGTTTAAAGTATTAGAGGGCTATATTAAGCCAAATCACTTTAAACCACGGCCATCATCCTACTACAGATATATAGAAAAAACTGTTGAAGAATTAGATGAGGAAATTGAATATGACATGGATGAGGAGGTAAGCATAGTTTTTTTTAGATTTATTTAATATCATTAGCTGACATTGTGAATCTATAATGATTCTTTGTTCTTTGTATACTTTTTTTTTATTGCAATGTCTGTATTTAAACATACATGCAAGAGCTAAATCTTCCAATTACAGCTGCTCTCTTTCTTTAGGATTTAAATTATATCTGAATTTAATTATTAATTAACTTTTAACCAGACCATAATCAATTCTCGATGTCATCACTAGCCTGCGATATTTACTGGATTAGATTCCGATCTTCTGCTCAACGCTCATTGATGATTAAATCAAATAATGGATAATCAAGACTATGTTTTTTATCGTATCGACTTAAGTAATGATTATCGAAGCTAGTCCTAACATTCAATTTGACTGGAATTTTCAGAAAATTCCTTTTACATTATGTAGTTCGTAACTGATATAATAGAGAGAACTGCAAGACTGGAAATGAAGCATCTGTCACAAACAATGTCATGCACAGATTCAGGTTCATCTAAAACCTGGAGAACTGCCATGCTCTTTATCTAATTACCATAATATTTCTTTAGTATATTATATGTATATAAAACATATTGCCATGGTTTATAAGTTTATTGCAAAAATCAAATAAATTCCATTGTGTGTTTTCAGGATCATTCTTGGTTAGAATTAATAAATGAAAAACGGGTTAAAGAGGGTACAAACGGTGCAATTACACAAGAGGTTTTTGAAACACTTATGGACAGGTTTGAAAAAGAGGCGTTTTTTCAGAGTCAAAGTGCGGGTAAAGATCAAAATCCTTCTATTGATGAGGATGCTGTATGTTGTATTTGTATGGACGGAGAGTGTCAGAATAGTAATGTGATTTTATTTTGTGACATGTGTAATTTAGCTGTGCATCAGGAGTGCTATGGTGTACCTTACATTCCCGAAGGACAGTGGTTATGTAGACGCTGTCTTCAATCGCCCTCACGTGCGGTAGATTGCTGTCTCTGTCCGAATAAAGGTGGTGCATTTAAACAGACCGACGATGGACGGTGGGCGCATGTGGTTTGTGCCATGTGGATACCGGAGGTGGGATTTGCCAATACAGTATTTTTAGAACCTATAGATAGCATCGAACGAATTCCTCCTGCCCGTAAAAAACTAACTTGTTATATTTGCAAACAGCGAGGTGTTGGAGCATGTATTCAGTGTCATAAGACGAACTGTTACACAGCATTTCATGTTACATGTGCTCAGCAGGCCGGTTTATATATGAAAATAGAACCTACTCGAGAACCAGGACCTAATGGTACAGTTCCAGGTGTTAGAAAAACTGCGTACTGTGATGTACATACACCTGCTAATTCTGACTGTACCTCAATGTTCGATGATGAAGATGATAAATCTATGTCGGCAAAGAAAGCAAAGGAGAAATCTCGTATTAAAATGAGGAAAGCCAGGAAAATACTAGCAGAAAAAAGAAATGCCATGCCAGTTGTATCAATCCCCACTATTCCTCATTCCAGGTATAGTTATTAATATGTTCATTTATCCCACAAAGATTAAGATCTATATTCCAAGAGACCCCTCCCCCCACCCCCACAATTAACTTAACAAATATATAGCATGATATAATAATATTAAAGATTAGCAGAAATAATGTTGACACAATAAGTTTATAGACCAATGTATCACAATTTACCGTCTCACAATTTGCAAACGCTTATTGAATCGTGAGGCGCTCAATTGAGTTTTAACGACACTATTTCTATGTTTTTTTGTCACTATATAACCGCTAAGTTACCTACAATGTACAGGTCACTCTTAATTATCCATGTGACACATTATCCATTATACAAGTAGGTACACAGACACTCGTAAATTCTTCTGGTCCTTATTTTGATTCACATCTATTTCTGCGACATCAACAGGACTAACTACTACATCGATAGGACTCAAAAGTAAAAATATCAATTATTTATTTATCTGGTTGTTTTCTTTGTAAATATGAATTGTGATCCAAACGTACATGTATCATCACTATTCACTGCAACTAGGCAGAAATGCCAATTTTGTGGATCTGAAATATTGTGCAAAAGAAGAAATGTGTACCTGTACAGTTTCTCTGATTCAGTGCTTATGTTATGTAAACATGGCTTAATAATATTATTATTTTAGAATTCTAAGTGTAAGTACCACTTTAGGAGACTCTTTGTGAAATTAAACTTTTTTTTTTTCTTTTAACAAACAGAATATCTCGAATAGCATCAATAGTTACTATATCAAAGAAAGAACAGTTTTTAAAACGTTTATTAAGTTATTGGACATTAAAAAGACAGTCTAGAAATGGTGTACCATTACTTAGACGACTTCAATCAAATCACATGGCTCGAAGCAGAGATCAAGTAAGTATTAGTATTATATTCTTCTGCATGCCATACGAAAGATGGGCTTATGTGACAAGGAAGTTACTTGAGTAACCTAACTTTGTCATGATTTCCAGTAAATGAGTATGAAAATAAAGAATAAGACTATAGGCGTTTTTAACTTTTTATCGACCACTGATTAGCCAAAGTGATTTGCATTCAATCACATTTTCATCTTTAACGTCCATCTAATTCAAATTGGTTACCCTAATCAACGAATTTATCGACACTGATTTCCGAAGCGATTACATCAAATCGCCAAATCAGTTCAGGGTGCGATTTGATCGGGTGGTCACATGTTTTTTTCAACTGTGTCCAGCCACAATAATTGTTTACAGCTAATCAGAGCATTTAATGAACTCGCCAAAGTACTTTGAAATCGACTAAATTGTCACATGACATCTCTACTAAATTCAAATCAATTTGGCAAGTCGATAAAAAAGCCACCAACATACATGTATTTGACAAAGTTGTTGTACATACAGTGTATACATGTAGTTGACCTTTGTAGTTATGGATAGCTACATGTACCGGTACATGTACTTGTAAAGTTGTAAATGGATTTAGTCCTACATGTTCATAATGATAAAGATACATGTACAACAATTAATAATTAATGTTCTTTATTTTTAATAATTCTGATAATTTGATTTAATAAAAATTGATTTGCTCTTTTAGACTAAGAATGATCAACAAAGTAGTGAACTACGGGACAAATTGAAATATTGGCAGAGATTACGACAAGATTTAGAAAAAGCCAGATTATTGGTAGAATTAATCAGAAAGAGAGAGAAGTTAAAACGAGAGCAGGTAAGTGTTTGTTTCAGTTACTGTTAAGTTGTAGAGTGTAACTCCGGTGTTCCTAATTACTGTACACTAATTCAACTCATTTTAAAATTTAGATATTATTTAGACTGGAAATTCACAAATCCATCCTGATTTTTCTGTGAAAACGTGAATTATTTTTAAAATTAAAAGATAAATGAATAAATGAGCCACTAAAACAAAAAAAATAATTCTATTAAAGATTCATTTGTAAAATTGAATAGTTTGTAACATTGTGAAAATAGATAAAGAATTTTCTTCACATAAAAAAATCAATTAATAAAAAATTACAACAACCTTTGTTTGAGTTTATTTGAATTTTTTTTAGTTGAGCAGTTGAGCTGTGTAGACTACCAAAATCTTTTTCTGTATTTAGTTCTTTGCACATGAATAATTGTTTACCTTTTTAAGCTAGAATTGACTTAAAATAATATAAATACATGTAGATCAAATTCTGACTGCCATCCTTAAAAACCTATGTTTTCTGACACCGCAGCACAATATGCATTAAACTTTTTTCATTAAGTACTCCTTTGAGACAAAACCTGTGATGTTCAGCAGATAAGACATTGCTTTTGGTTCTCAAATATAATAAATTATATTGAAAATACTGTTTACAAATTCATGGTGCATATTTATTTAATGAGTTTTCTCAAACAGATCAGTAGTCCATACTGATAATCTGTTTACCAAATATTTTTGCTACAAGTAATTGTGAAGATCTTGGAAATAACTACTTGACATAATTTAGGACTTATATTTATAACAAAGATAATTTTTTATTGTTATTTAACTTATTTGTATTAATTGAATTGAAACAAATTGTTTACACCAGAGGGCATACATGTAGGGTCAGTAATGTATGTGTACACACTACATGTACATATTAAACTTACTTGAAGGTCAAACAAGATTGGAAGTAATATGCACCTCTGACAAATGTCAGACACTAATGACTAAGTGACTAATAGTAATACATACCTATTATTTTGAACATGATGATAATATTAAAACATTGAAAAAGATAAATCTGTGCCAGATACAATAATGACAGACACCAGAGGGATTGTGCCTGACAGTCTGAATTTGTGCTTGTTAAATAAGTCAACACTGACATTGAACTGTCTCTCTACTCTGAAACATGTATGTAAGTAAATTTAAATGGTGACTGACTAAAATTATTGTCATTTCTCCCCAGTAACTACTTGTCAGTTGTCAGGGCTTGCCACGAGATGCGAGTAATTACTCGTGCGCACGCTACTTTTGCGTAAAGCATTTGTATGCCTTCATATTGATGCACTATTGTGCACGCAGCTTGGTCTCACGTCTTTCCAGTGCCACCTGTTGTTACTACAAATACTTTGAAACATGCACTACCAGGCCTTTTGGAGGGTACGTCCTTTGCCGTTTCTGGATAATCAAGACTGGAGCCGGAGCGGATGTAGAATGTTGTTGTCATTTCTATAGTAACTCTTCAGATACTGTTTGCTATCTTCATCTAAGAAACAGCACCTGAGGCGATTAGTCAATAGGCCTAATACTAATACTTCCAAGAGTGCAAGTAAATAAAACAATATGCATTGCCATTAGGCACATGAAATTTAAATTTACATCTACTCGCCACCCATTTGCTCGTGGGAAGCCCTGATTGTACAAAGAAAATACTAAAATATCTTGGCATACACATATAATTTTGATAGAAGATGAATTGAATTGACAGCATTTGTATTCAGATTTTTAGTCAGTAAGAATTCCTATTCTAATTGAGTGGTTAAAGCCATCATAAAGTTTACTTTGGCTAAACATGTTATTATCGCATCCTTAAAACATGTATCTTATTGCGGCTCTTAAAACTCGAGGGAGAAAGACCTAATTAGAATTTCATTAATTTATCGAGAAAACAAATATTAGTCTCTAGATTATATTCTCAAGAGATTTAATTAAAACCATTGTCATTTGCCTTATTAATGGGTTTAATTATTTGGCTTGTTTGAATGTCAAGTCATATTTTAATAAATTCATTTTACATTATTTAAATTATTAGCTGTCTTTTCTTTGATGCTTTGCCTGGGGTTGGAATTAATTACACGATATCTAATCCATAGTGTTCTTAATAAATGCATTGCTAATAATGCCACATAAAAAGTATCAATTTCTAACTTAGATTAAAATGTAAGCTTATTCATAACATTTCTATAAATGTTCAAGAAAACATAAATGTGCCAGTTAATTAATGTAAAGTCCAAATCAAAATTTTAAGTCGAAGTGTTTATGTCCAAGATTTTATCAATTGATAAAAGATTGTCAATCACAGACAACAAGTATAGTTGAGTGTTTGAGATTTCCATTTTATAGGGCTGATTAAACCATTGATAAAACCATTGACTGTTATTTGTGATTGGCTGGGAATATCTGAGTGTAGCAAACAATAGTACCGTAATTAATGACTATATTATTATGTGTATGGATGTGCAGCCAGTAATGTACGTATGTAGTCTGTAATATGTAGACTACATGATGTAAATGACACAAATTTTTCAACATTATTAAAACTATTGCTTGTATTATCAGTGATATAATTTGTTACTACACTGCCGACTGTGTTATGATAGAACACAAAATTAACCCTCAGTTAATAGGACAAAACTTATCTTCAATCTGGCCAAACACTACATACTACACATGTACATGTATACATTTGTTGGTACCTGTCTATTAATAAAAGGTGATGGTTATTCATGTACTATGATTTGTAGATTTAGTTTAAGTTATTCAACAGGTTGAGTATATTTTACATGTATATAGGTTAGTGGCCTATATGTAGCAAACATGCCTATGACTATGGTATCAATTTGTTCGAGAATTCATTGAATAGCTAAGCTCAAAAATTATTATAATGTCTTGTCCCCATGGGTTAAACTGTGAAATTTGAGAAATGGCAATTAAATATTAATTAAAAGGATGTGACTTTGGACCAGATTCGCCCCAGTCACCATCTACATTATAATTTATCATAATGATATTATTAAATAGGGATGGATATAAACATAACTATGTAGTCCCATACAGATAATAAAAGGTGTGTGTCTTGATATGTATTACAAACTGTGTTTCAGTTTTTTTTGTTCAAACAAATCACTATTTACACTATCGAAGGAATACATTGTGTTTTTAAAATGTCAGTAGACATACTGAGACCGACTACAAAATTTTTTATTTAAGTTTTAGATAAATTTCAATATGACTCAAAATCAAAAATTATTATTTATAGGTATTAAAGAAACATTATTTAAACATACATACATTGCAACTGGGCTAAATCTGCCTATACTATTAATTAGACATCTATTGTATTAACATGAAAAGACCTTAATCAACTCTTGATGTCATCTTATGTGTTGTATTTTCACTGAATTTGAATCCATTTTGCTGTTCAATCCTTATTGACGATTTAATTCAGAATTAAAGTGGATAATCAAGACTATTTTTTTATCGTACCGACTTTGGTGATCAAGACTAGACCTAAAAACTCAAACAATTTCACTGAAATTTTCAGCATATTCCCTGCATTATTTAGTTTTTAACTATGATAGTGAGAACTGCTAAGCTAAATTTGCTTACTTGCATAATATTCCTTATGCGTTTGAATTATTGATTAGCGTTAGACATTTATTAACATGCCAAGACCACAATCATCTCTAGATTAGAATGGTTCGGCCACCTAATAATTTAATTTGAATATTGAAAGGTGAGGATTAGTGCCACATATACTCAAATATACCATTACCAGTTCCATGGTTACCATAAACAATCAATCATCAATGCACATACATGTATCTTGTCAAAACTACACACAGTGGCTTAGAATAAAGTAATTTGAATGAATTTTCAGTTAAATTTATTTTGCATCATCTATTTTTTAACCATTATAGCACAAACGGCCAGCTCTTTACCTAAATCTTACATAATGTATCTTTAAAGTACTGTAAGATGAAGAGAATAAATAATGAGAATAAAAACTGAAACAATTTTAAAAGAGACAATGCTGATCATATTCAAGTTGGATCATATTCATACTACCTACTTATATATATTAATTTTTTCCTGGCTTTTCCACTTCACTATACTTTCTACCCTAGATGGCAATGTGTTGTCAGGAAGGATAACATTTACATTAAAGTTAAATAACAAGTGTATTTGAAACAGTACTTATTTTCATTCTAACAAATATTCTGTCCAATAATTCTCCACAATAGGTAGCCCTGTAAAGTAATTTAATATACTTACAGAACATTTGATTAAGAAAATATGTCAGATGTTGACAGATTAAATGATAAAAAAAGAAAACATAATTGAAAATCTGATTTTATTCAGATGGAATGATGATGTGAAGCAGATTTCATTTTGAGAAGAGAATCAAGACCAAATAGTTTTAATTAAATTGTCTAAATAGTATGATGAATGATGTATGGTAATCAAAGATGATTAACTATCTTTTTATGGTCAGGAGTCCACAATTGCTTGTGGATGCACTAGAGGCTAAAATTAATATTCGATTGACTTTAAATTTATACACAGTGTTTTTAAAGATCATGAGACGAAGAAGCCTATTGATTTTCAACAATTTCCAATAGTGTAGTATTATAAATGTTTCTTTTCCGAAAAAAGTAAAAATATGCGACAACTCGTTGACTGCCCGGACGATTTAGCTCCTGTGGCCGTGGGCGTATGTTTCGTTGCCTGACAACCCATCTTTTATCCATTTTAGATTTAGCTCTGTTTGTGTGGCTGCGTTCGAACCATGGCCATGTAGTACATCACTACATGTAACATGTATTATAATTTGCTGTACTGTAATATCCATGTCTACTTTGCAGGTCCGAATACATCAGTTAGCAACAGAATTAAAACTGCAGCCATTTGTATATTTATTACGTCAGTCTGTAGAACAGTTAATAGAATGTGATACCGGTAATATCTTCACTGAACCTGTTTCTTTAGAAGAGGTAATGTTTATAATACAACAGGTTATAACTTATATGATAATTCTCATACCTCTTAGAGTCTTAATATGGGAAAACAATATAAATTTTTGTATATTATGTCATAAAGGTTCTGTTTGTTTTGTAAGAGTTTGGATGATAGATTTTTAGTTCTCCATTCAATACTTTGGTTTTGGCTTCACTTCTCATAATCCCCAGACCCTGACCCACTTCAAAAATTGCATATGGGACAAAAACACAAGAATTCAAGTTTTAAACATAGCTATGGCACTAACAGAAAAATTAAGTCAAGTTTGCTTTTCCAATTTCTATGTAACCTAAACTGGAAGACCTTAGTTTCATTATAGCACAGCAACTCTTTTCGGTTCTTGTTTAATATAATTTCTGAATAATTTTTTGTTTTTGTTGAACAGGTACCTGATTATCTCAGTTATATCGATACACCTATGGATTTTGAGACGATGTCAAATAAGGTAAACAGTCATGAGTATAAGAATATTGATGAGTTCGAGACAGATTTTAATCTTATTTTGGCCAACTGTATGAAGTATAATGCCAAAGATACTGTCTTTTACAGGGCTGCTATTAAACTTCGAGATCAGGTAAATTAACTTTCATCTTACTTTTATTGTATGGGTTGATTTTAATTTGAATGAAATTTTATAGAAATGTTTGTGTAACTAATAAGGATTGATGAAATTTCTAATGCTGTGGTGGCATTTTGACAAATTACATTATAATAAAAAATAATAGAAATTGTTTTTTATTTTCATGCAATAATCGTTTTGGGGGTCATTATAATATCATGTTTAACATTTAAGGTTATTTGTATTCAACAAAAATTAATGATTACATTTGATTAATCGAAACAAGGATAATTTTAATTACACCTAATTAAAGATGATTGATCAAAAAATAATAATTATTAATAACACTTGATAAAATGAGAAGGGCAAATCCATGTAATTGTAAAAACTCTCATTACAATTTAGGGAAAATGTTGCTCTTCATTGACAGGCTTTTATATTAGAAACTCAAATTTCTGTACATTTGTAGTTATTTGCAAGTATTTCAACATGTGATTAAAATTCAGAGGGAGAGAAATGCTGAAATGAGGTTTAACTTTTAACACCCACTCTGCCCAAACAAGGTCATTTTGGGTGGTTCAATTTTTATTTCAATAATTTGCTTGCGTGTAGAGATCTTAAGCAGTGGGAGGAAACCAGAGAATCTGAAGAAACCCCACGTCAATGGACAGGTGACCCTATTCTTTGTCACGTTCAACCTCAGTATTGAAACCACAGCAGTTGACTTAATGATAGAACTCATAATAGTTAACAGAGCAATTTTGTTGTCACTACCGTTCAAGCAATCGACTAAAATCAGCCATTAGATGAAGAGCTCATGACATCATTGTGAAATCCAAAATGGCCACCAAATCGTCATCTGATCTGTAAAGCTGCTATAAATTTACATATGATATTAGTATGCTTGATAAATTTGAATTACAGTAAACTTGATTGATCCAGACTTAGAATTAAATTTACATGTATACATAGGGCTTGATCATGTCTTGAAATTAGTTCAGATATTAATTAGATGTCATAGTACTCATAGATGGTAGAATATTGAACTTTAAATCATAGACAAATTATTTATCTCAAGATATGAGTTCAACTATAACTTATAATATTTATGACATCTTTCAAACTGTTAGTACTATTACGGTAGTTGGTTAGAACACATAGTACAAACAGTAAACTCACTAACTATACATTAAACCATTTATTATCATTATAGTACATAGGTGTAATAAGTGTAATATTCTATGGTATGTACTAAATGACTTATTACACATGCTGTGTGGAGTACAGTGATAAATTGATCAGTATAGAGTTCAATGATTCATGTAGTCTGTAATCTCAGTACAGGTACTGTAGTGTTACTACTAGTACTAGTAGTGTGCCTTCTGATTTAGAGGAGACTCTACAGGCCATAACATACCACAATCTTTCTTATTTCAATTTTTTGTATGCATAACTTTGAACAAGTCTTTCTTAATTAGTTTGCGCAAAGGTTGCAAAAATGTGTTAGTCACAGTATTTGTTTTGATTTTATATTATGAATAATTTTTGTTAGATCCAAGTTATGCAATTCACATGATCCATTTTTGACCTAATTTAATGAATTGGAAGTACATGAAATTGTTTTACCAACTAATTGAAAATATAATGTTCCAAGTACTTTGTCTCGTCATCAGATGTGTATATATTGTAACCTAAATTATTTGTCAATAAAAATTTGAAACAGTAATTGGCCATGTTGTCAACCTTGTTTTAAAATGAAAAATTGCATGTTACGTAATTAGTATACTTGTGAGGCTTATTACCAGAAGAGGCTGGAGAAAATTTATTTATCTTAACTTTTGGTTGGCAGATCAATTTCAAGGTTTACCTTAGATTCACATGTTAGAGACCTCTAAAATTACATGTAGAACCTATATCATTTGCCTGCTGTACTTATAATATAATGCTTGCTTTATAAAATTCCCGAATATCTCTTAGATATTATGATATTGAATATATTTTCGTAAAACGTGTTACTGATGATTCAAAATATTAAGAAAAGTAAGAAATACTATAGTGAAAACCAAACAAAACATAATGATCATGCATGGTGTACTAATACAACTTGTAGTTGTAAAAATACCTTGGGTAGTTTATATTTTATTACAGTAATACAGATAATAATTTGTGAATTATGTATGCACCAAGGAATGTAATAATTGCCACTTTCTTGTCTTTACTTGATAATTAGAGACTGGGGAGGGAATATTGCTCATGTTACTGTCAGCAATACAAGAGTCTAACAATACACCTGTTAAAATGATTTCTCCCTTGTTACACCACCTGACTGCTTTTATCTTCCAACTCGTTTACCAATTAATGTTACTTCAAGTTCAAGGCTACAGATTATCAGACTAACCTTCTTCACCAAATATTTGTTGATTTAACATACATTTTAAAACCGTTCCAAATTCTTATCAATAAAAAAAACGCACACCCAGTTTCATAGTCATACAGATAATTTATTCATGAATTTGAGAAATAAAAATGAATAGATTTTTGTGTGCACTTACAATCTTTTGATTATATTTTTGTTTTATTTTTAATTATGAAATGTTCTTAGAAAAAGTAAGCATACATTGCATCATTACTACATATGTACACAAGTACTGTGTATAGTATAGAATAATTAAAACAAAAAAACTTTTATGTAGTCAGAACTGCTACAGTTAAATGCATATAAACACCAATAATTAGGTTTCATTCATCATACTTCATGGTCTTGTTAATGGCAACTTCTTTTTTTTTTTACAGTTTTCATTGGTTTATTTTATTTTGGGAGGTTTATAATCAGTGGCTATGCTTTCATTGCTAGCATCTGTGTTTTCTTAGTGTAAAATATAAGGTGAAGATTGACCCGAGTATGTCTGGCTTTCATGAAAAACAATTAGAGTGAAATTCAATAGGCATTTACATACATAAAGTTGAAAAGTTTCACAAGTCTTCATGTAATCAAAGTTTATTTGGTACTCTTGCATGAATTAAAAGCCAATAGTTAATGGAGGTTTTTTCACATCTGTCTAAAGTTTAAGTTGTCGAATCTGTTTTATTACTCATGACATTTCTATTGTTTCCTCTTGTTGATTAACAAAAGCATCTTAAAAATAATAGATGAGATTTTTATTCGGTGTATAATGGATAATCTTTGTAGACTGAGGATAGTCATGACTCAATAAATGAGATCATGATAGACAATATTATGAAGGGGAGGAAGGCGATCAACTAATCCTGCATATTTTTTTTTACAAAGTTAATTAGTTTTTACTGCCACAGGAAATACTTGTGGTTGCTTCTCATTCTTCTAAATACAGATACACAGAACACAGATGATATGTTAATTAGAATAGAACAATGCAGTCTTTGTAGTGTGAACACCATGGTCACAATCCTTGAATAAAAGACAATTTGTGTTTCAAGTTTGAATTATCTGTTAACTGTTATTGTTAATAAATTTTCTATGAATTATGAAGCACTGTTTAAAATCGATTGGTGCATTTTACAGTTTATTTTATTTAGCCCATTTGCAATTTACAGAAATTTTTTCTAATAGTGGGCTTGATTATACAAATGTAATAATATATAGTGTATGGTATTAGACCAACAGTGGTAATTTTTAAAGTACACAAGATAAAAGATAAATTCCAAACTTTTCGTAATTTGATCAGATAATATTAGATCGAAGTTTCTGCTAAAATTTGGATTTTATCTTTAGTTAAGATTTTGAGAAACAGGGCCTTGATACTTGTACCTTTGAGAAGTATATAGCTTTCAAAAAATGATAGGGGGGTTGGGATGGCCTAGTGGTCTAGAGTGCCACACTCTTCGTCCTCTAGTTGGCCGATCACCTCTGGCTTGCAGCTGTGGTTTCGATCCCTGGTGTGAGCATATGTGGCATGGAGATAGGGGGCGCCTTCTCAACCTCTAAGGTTTCCTCCGGACACTCCGGTTTCCTCCGGACACTCCGGTTTCCTCCCACTGCTAAAGACTCCTACGCGCAAGCGAATTATTGAAATAAAATTAACCATATGTTAGTCTCGAAATGACATAGTTTGTGTCGAGTGGACATTAAACCACATTTCTCTCTCTCAAAAAATGATGAATACAATCATTGATAATATGATTTTAATTTGAAATTCTGAAAGTAGAGGGGGATTGGATGACTAAATCGTTAGTATGTGTGAGTGTTTCCTCCTACTGCTAAAAACCCCTACCTAGTTTGTGTCGAACGGACGTTAAACAGTTCAACCCCATTTCTCTCTCTCTCTGAAAGTAGATCTTGTAACTAATAATATCTATCATTTTTTTATTTATTTTCATTTTAGGGAGGTGCTATTATCCGATCTGCACGAAGGATGGCAGAAAGGATTGGTTTTGACCTCAGCACTGGCCTCCATGTGACAAGTCCCCCTAAACGGAAAGATAAAGAACCCATAATAATAGAAGATTGTAAGTATTTAAAATCAAAATTTCCTTCTTCTGTAATGTACTGAAATAAAACTTTAAAATGACCTAATTTTCCTCTGAAGTAACTATTTTGAATATTCTTGATGTGTTTTTTATCTTACGGTATATGTTCTATTTTCCTTCAGTTGATGCTTTCATGGAAAGAGTCCGAGAAGGAACACCTCTGGAAGAACAACTGAAAATCCTTTTAGATAAAATGGATGAAACCCAAGCAGCCAGAGTAGGTCAGTAGCCAAAATTGTTATCTTAGTTTTACATTTTCTTTCAAAACTGAAACAATTAGGTTTTGCGTACATTATGTAATTTGTTTCAGAATTGATAAATATTGTAGATTTATATTTTCAATTTGCGAGTCCAAATTTGAGAAATGCTTATCTTTTCAGGGAAAAAATCCAAGTTTATGAAGAGGATCAGGAGGGAGATCATATCATTACGCCGCAAGATGGCACTTCAAAAAGGGCAGACGGACACAGATGATGGAGCTAGCATAGATACAGGTGGGGCAGACTCTACTACTATTGTGTGAATTGTGACACAAATACTGTCACGAAGATTGTTGTATATATTCTAATGGCATGTGTTATGGAATTATTTAAAATTAATGGAAAGATAAGAAATGAAACCAGCCATTACCAGGCGTTGAAAATATGTACAGTAGTGATTATTTTGTCTTCGTAACTTCATCCTTCTTGTTACCAGTGCTTTAAATTGAGCCTGAACAGTAGTGGGTAATACGTCATGAAAAATGCCGTTTAACTTTTAAGTTTGCCTGCTAGTGATTATGTGTGTGACGTTATCTAACTGAAATAACCAGATTGGTTGAACTTTTTCCAGCCTCAACAACAGAAGCTGTGTCCACAGATAATGACAGTCGTTCACCATCTCCAGTCAGAGGTTCTAATAAATCCCATTCCTCACCCACAAGATCAGCACATCATGTCTCTAGTCCCAGCAAGTCAACTGCAGAAAAATTCAGTCCGGCTGTCAAGTCTACACCAGGTAGAGGACGTGGACGGGGAAGGGGTCGAGGTAGAGGTCGTGGAAGATCACGAATACACAGTCAAAGTGAATCAGAACATGATCGCACAGGATCCAAATTCAATGCAGGTATGTCTAGTACATGTACAACATTCATTTGCTAAAAATTTCTTTTGCATATTTTTGTTCGTAGACATATTCAGGTTAATTGAAACTTAACAGTGTACTTTCAGTACAGGCATAGGCAATCTGATTAAAATACAGATCGATATTGTTTCATTTTTTGATACTTTCGCTGGCTTATACTACATGAGATCTGGCCGATTGTAGTGGAAGGTTTTGCCACAGGTCATATAAGCTGCTTTTGACACTATGACACCAGGCATTTGATCAATGTTGATGTTACACACAATTCCATGCTCCTCATGCCAAAAACTCGCAATAACAGACCATTTCATTGGCTAATCCCTCACATCATCCAGAACGCAGGATATGTAACAACTAGGATCTGTGTTTTAATCAAATTGAGCCATAGCCGTCATAGGTGGAATTAGTTCATTTTCTTTTGTTCATTTTCAGATGACAGTGAGCACAATTCAGATGGAGAAGGCAGTAACTCAGTTCCACCAACACCATCTCCAGCAGCAGGGGTTAATAGACGGACCGCAGTGTTACTAAACAGCAAGAAACCAAGAGGAGGTGGTTCCACACCTAAAGCAGCTAATGGGCCGCCCACAGTACGTAAAGGACCTGGTAGGCCACCAAAGGCACGTCCCATAGACAATGATCTTCCTCCTCCAGTTCTAGAACCAATGATCAACCACCATACCCCTTCTAGTCCAGCTGGTCGCAAACGGTCACTTAGTACTGGAGGCAACTCAAGGGATTCCAGCAGCCGTCCGTCCCCACCCAAGAGAGCAATGTCCCTCAATGATAACATGCCATCGTTACAAGATCAGTCAGATATGAATAAAGAGAGTTTTAAGATTTACCGTCGGGCACCAGTTGGTATCCGCAGTTCCTCTGAATCTGAGAGTACATCTGGTATGAGCAGTGGTGATGAAATGCTTTCTGAGACCTCCAGTGAAAGTTCCAGCAATAACAGCAGATCTGGTGAGTAAAATTCAATTTTACCAATTTTGGGAATTTAAAATTTTTTTATATGACTGTGTAATTTCCTCTCTTGCTAATATTCTTTTAGGCACAGCATCATTTTTGGGTGTGTCATCATTATTAATACTTTAATCAACTTTTTGCAGCTTGTTTTTCTTAGTTATACTTTATTACTAAGTCAAGCTAATAAATAAATTTAAACAAATAATATTGGGCTTCATATTCACATGACACAAAATGCATTTTGTTAAGTCACAATTCAGCAACTACTATTGTATGCAGCTCGTCGCTTCTTTTGCATTCATTTTTAGCAAGTTGCTTTGGATTTGGGATTTAAGAATTGAATGTGCTTTTATTCAATAGATTAGAAAGTATTTATTTTTTAACATTAAAACCATAACTATTAAAATGGGAAAAAAGAGGCAAAAAGCTGTTAAAAGTAGAGTAATATAAGATGGCTGGAATTTACTTTTAAATTTAAATGGTATGTGAACAACACAGCACTTTTGATTTGCTCACATAATGACTTTTTGTCTCCCGCCTTTTGAAGAAAGTAAGGGTCTATTAAAATGGATCTGTCTGTCCGTCTGTCTGCCCATCACACTTTTTGTGACACAATAACTTGGCTTCTACTAATTGAACTATGATTATTTAGGCAATGCCTTGACTGATAAACAAGTAAAGAGATAAGCAATTTGATAGTCTATGCTTTGGGACACGATAACTATTCTTCCAAATCCAATTGAGTTACTGGGGTTGGATGGCCTAATTCAATAATTGTTAGCTTGTGGGGGCTGTATCATAAAGTCTGTCATTGAGTCAACTGGTGTGGTTTCAATTCCCAGATTATACAAGACAAGGAGTAGGTTCAGCATCCAACGCTCGCATCATACTCCGAGTAAGCTTATAGTTTCATGACATCAATACCTTGTCTAAGGATTAGCATGATGATGAGCAATTTGACTGGTAGAGACTTTGAGGCTTGACATCTTTGATGCTTTATAAAAAGATAAATATATTATGCAGTTTTTTGTGTCATCTAATTACCTTTACAATTTGGTGGGAGAAATCCGCCCCACTGTTGGCTTGTTTGGGGTTGTTTTTTTTTGGGGGGGGGGGCATTTGTACAATAAGCTTATACTTTTTTTTATTTAATTTTTTTCATTTTTATGCTGAATCACCCAATTGTTGCTTCTAGAAAATGAAGATTAAAATATCACATAACCACAACAAAAATATAAATATTTTGTTCATATGAAATAGACAACTAGAAATGTTAAGAAAAGATATATTTATTTTAAAATGAATAAATTGGCTAAATGATTTAAGGCTGCGCATTACTTGTAAAAATTATTGAATATCATTTGTTATTAGAAATTCTTTGTAATATGAGCATATGGCTGCCTGCTGATGCTTTCCGAAATCATCTTCACAGAACCATGGAAATCCAATTAAAATTTAATTTTGTATGGTAGTCCATTCTCCATTTGTGCTTTATAACAGATCTATAATCCATAAATCATCTGTAATACAGTCACAAAGTATAAATTGTCTACATTTAAAAAGATTGGTACCGGTACTCATTCAGTGGATAAAAGAACTGAGATTTCATGACCTGTGAAGATGATTTTAACAAAGTATCAACATGGTGGCTATGTTTATCATGTGTACTCATATTGCAACAGCTTTCTACAACAAATAAAGGCAAATTTTTCAAAATTCTTAAGTCCAGTTCTTGTAAATAACCTGAGGTAAGTTTTATGTAGTTTGCTTATCCAAACATTTTGCCATTATGGCATTTGACTTGCCTATCAGCTGTATCGGATATTTGACAAAATTTCTTCTAACAATTTAATTTAATTTAAAAATAAATATTTTCTTTTCATATTTAGAAACAAATATTATTTTATGTCGATGTTGATACAACATATTTCTAAGACTAGAAGTAACAGAACTAGAGCTTGGGTTATTTAACATTTTTTAATTTAGCACATTTTGTTTGAATTCATTTATATATCATCATACAATCATTGCCATTTTGTTCATGCTTGCTTCATTCATTCCTCTCATGTTGGCTGTAGATGATCACTCAGATGGTTCCATTAAAGATGACGCTAGCAATACTTGTTTGGATATCCCAGGATGCTCTTCACCTTCTTCCACCCCTAATATGTCCCCTCAATATGAAGGTGAGCTCAATCGTATTAACGCAACTTTTATGCTATTTAATTCACATTACGTCATTTCACTCATTGTGACATTATTCCATATTTCAAAATCACATTTATCACATTCATTTTCACATTTTATGCCATATTTCAAAATCACATTTTTTGCCATATTTTACTTCTTATAAAATCGTCATATGGCTAGTTATGTAGATGCCTGCATGAAATTATGCTTAATACTTCCGCTATGGGAGCTGGGTGCTGGTCACTTAATCATTTTAATGTAATAACTTGAGAGTTTGATTTTTGGACAAGAATTTTATTGTTCTATGCGCACACTAATACCCATCTATATATATTTAAAATAGCCTCCCTGTTAATGGTGACTCTAATTCAATTCCCCACTATTCAGCAAGTTACAAAGGGTTATCATTAGAATATGCTGAATTGTTATTTAAGTAGGACTTGATCAATTTCAACAGTTTCTCAGCTTTTGAATAAGTTCACATACAGTGAAAAAGAGGACAATGCTTTGGAAATTATCAATTAAAATTACTTAAATATCTATATTGTATGTCTGTGCTTATAAAATTGCACAAAAGGAAGCCTTTGTTATTTTAAATAAAGGGAAGTTGCAGATGCTCAGATGGCATTTTCTGTTTAAAAAATTCCAACTAAAGTCATGAAAATTTGTTGGTAAAAACATTACTAGATTCATTGGTTATATAATGTTCATTATGCTTTCTTAAATAGCAATAAGAACAAGAGGATATTATAATAATAAAAATTCCAACAATTTAACTGATAAAAAAGAAGTCCCAAATGAAGTTAGTTGTGATGAAAACTCCATTGTAATAGAATATTTTACTGAACAAGATGTTCAAGGTCATACAGATGGATGTTTACAAGTTTTCTGTAAAGACCAGAAAAATGGTTCAACAATAAATATTGTTGACAGAAGAAAATTAGCTGGTGAATGTTCTCAAACCCAGTTAAAAATTACTGAAACAAAAAAATCACAAGTGGGGCCATCTGCAAAATTAACTCCAGAAGAATTGACTTGTAAAAAAAAAGAAGTTAATGACAGATCAGACAGAAGAACCCACGTCTCAAAATCCAGTTCCTGCCAGCTATCAAACATGGAAGAAGAAAAGACTTGTTGTTATTTGAACTATTCAACCAGACGGCCAGCAGGTAGAAAGGAGCAGACACAAGGTGTAACAGGTAGACAGAGTGATCATCCAGCCATTTCTAACAGTACAAATACAACTGGACTGAAAAGAACAGATAAAATCATGGCCATTAAGAAGTTTCGTTTAATTGAAAACCAGATTACTACTCCTCCGTATCACCTGGAAAATTCTGATTCGTCTACTCCCATTGAGAATAGAATTGCCAAAAAACACACCTCCGACCACCAGTCAACTAGTTTAAGCAGTGAATTATGTCTGCTGGTGGACCTATCTTATAAACAGAAGCAAGCAGACACCAAAACTGGTAGTAGCAGAAGTGATAAACACTCTTTCAAACACAATCGGGGTATCTTTGGGCTTATTGCCAGATTTTTACTGTTATAGAGTTTAAAATATTCACATTGGTTTCTGTTTTGTTTCATTGTCTAAAGTTCGTGTTATTTTCTATTCTGTTGAATTTGTTCATGAAATTTTGAATTTTATTACTTTGTTAAGATTAATTGTTATATGATAATGGTTTGTCATGTATGGCTGAAAAATGTAAAAAGAATTTTAATTCTATATTCACTGTATATCAAATCTGACAATAACCAAAAGTTTGTGCATATCTAGTTTTTAGGTGGCACCATCTTAAAGAGAGTAATTTTGTAATGTAAATAAATTTTAATGACCTGGGGCGGGCCAGCTACTAATAGATTTATAAACTGCCACTACTGACCATCATGGAATTAATGGAGCAATTGTACAGCGTATAAATACCATTAACACACCTAAATTAATGTAGAAACCAGCTGTAGATATCTACCATAACACCTTTCAAGCGTTTCATTCTTCTACATTATCTTATCATACCATCACACTAATCAATCTGCTAGTCCTCATCATATAAGCTGCTCAGTTAATTCAATTCTAATTCTATAACCAATACAGAGGAAATATTAGTAACCAATAATGTATGCTCAATTTTTATTGTCTAAGCTTACAAGATACATTTTTCACTTTCGTATTATATGCTAGATTATCCTTTTAATAAATTTGTTTAATTAAAATAATCATATGATAAATACATGTTCAGTGATACTTTGTATTAGTTTAAACTGTTCTACTAATTTGTTATTTTGGTTTGCTTGGTGTTTATTACTTGATTGTGTTTCTTTTTAAGAAATGAACTTGTTTAATATATTAAAGAGCCATTAACCCTTTCCCCCAAGAAGATAGCTGTAATAATTTTGGATAATATTAATAAAAGGCACTGACCTATTCAGAATAAAATGCATTGTTTCTCGAAAAACACTAATGTGTACATCTTGTAAATTGAACAGTTTTTAAATTCAATCCAATTTGAACTATCTCGATGTAACTATATATATAGGTTCAAATTATGTCAAATTGAAAATTGTATTTTACCAGTTGGCAGAACACTAGTGCCTGGACTCTATATAACATTTTGACCCTTTGCTACATATCTGAGAGTAGCCTGAATGTTCATTTCATTACAGCAGTCAAGGTATTAAAACATTGTATAACAAATATTGTACATTCCTGTTCTGTTTCAAACACTATCATGGTGCCAGAAGTGTACTAGAAGGAACTGTAATTCATTCTAATTCCTGGTTCCATTAGATAACCTGTTGAGCCATTACATGATGTCATTAGAATTTGGGAATTTTGAAAAACTAATTAAATGACATGTTTTCAGGTCGACCAAGAAGAAGTCCTAGTTTTGATTCTGATGATGTGATTCCTCTAGAACCATTAGATTTGGTGTGGGCAAAATGTAGGGGCTATCCATGGTATCCGGCACTGGTAAGTAATGTTTTGATTCAATCTTTTCTATGTGTATGCAAAAAATGAAATTGAATTATGGTGGATGAAAATGAACCAGTGTAATTATGCAGGTCAGTTTGATGCCTAAAAAGTTATGTTTATATTCATATTGCTCAAATCTTATCTGTCGGCTTAGATGTCTGATCTTGGGTACTTTATCAAAAATACATCAATTGATATAAAGATGACTCATTATGAGGCAATAGAAGAAGGTTAAGAATTGTAGTTTCAAAGACACCCCCCACCCTCTTGATACTTTCTATTTACTTTTCTGGTTATAAGTTTTGTTGACTGTAAAATAGCACAGCTTTAAATGTATCATGTCTTATGAAAGCAGTATTTCTACCAATGTACAAGTGGGTGGATAAGAACTTGTAAATAAACACACAAATTGTCAGTTTTTCAAAAGTTTTCAATTTACATACATTAGGTTACTCACTATTTGTACAAATAGCCTATATACTATTATATAGCTTTGTAAGAACAAAAGTTCTAACCCATGTCTTGTGTAATTCTTGCAATGTGTTTATGGTCTGATCTACAAATGTTGAACTAGAAATGAAAATAAGAATAAATCGTGTTTAGATCATTAGATCCTGTAGAATCGGGTGATATTTATTTTGACTAATGTATTGTGGGCTTTCTTTTATGTTTTCCCATTGTTTTAACTTGCATTGTTCTAACTTTTTGTTACTTATTGAACATTACTTTGACTTAGGCAATAAAATATAATTTTATGTCATTGTATTATTAATAATACTTCATGTAAAACAATACAAGAAGTAGAAAGTCCACCTTCTACTTTTATTGTTTCCATTACATTAAGGAATTTATAATCCCCTTGACATGCACCTGGCAGATTATGTATAATCTTGAAATATGGAAGGTCTGACAATACTTCCCACTGTACTTATCTATTTATGGTACCATAGATGTGGTTAATAGTAGTAGCTTTCAGATTTGGATAGTATATCTATTTATGGTACCATAGATGTGGTTAATAGTAGCAGCTTTCAGATTTGGATAGGTACTAGACTGTGTATTGTGTTTTCCATCATTATGAATTCAGATTGACTGCCTGACAATTAAATTTATTTGACCTACTATAAATGCTAAAGTTGTTGTATATGAACCTGGATTGGGAGGATGTTTATAATAAGTTTGTATGAGGTAATAGTAAGGAAATTGTTCATCTGGTATTTATTTAGGTGGTTACAGATAAGTCTAAAGTCTTGTACTATAGTATGTTATTATAAACATGCACAATTTATTAACTCAAGTGGAAATCACGCCAGATTTTTTGTCAAATCAGATATTTTTTAAAAATATATTTTTAACAGTTGCACCTCCCATTCATATGGTTCTTATTTTGCTACTATATATAAGCTTACACTTATTATTTTAAAATGTATGACTTTAGGAGAATTCTTCTCAAACACTAACTGGATCTAAATACGATAAACTTAGGGATAGCTTAATTTTGTTAACATTCTTCAAAAAAAAAAAAAACAAATAATAAATATTGTCCAGGTGATTCGAGAGTAAAAGGTCACCAGCACAAAGAGTACTGTGCTGCTATATTAGGTACTCATTGCTTGATACAGACTGGACACATTAAATCGAAACATCCCTCAATAATAAACAGTAATTCCATAGAACTGTGACCTGTATTCCAGATTCCAGTTTACTTACTATGTGCCATTGAATGGAAATAATTCATTCATGTCATTGGAAATAAATTCCATTGTAAATTTTGCTACATTATCAGTGTGCATTGTTTAACAACAATTCATTTTTCTTTTACTGCAAGTTTATAGACATGAAACCGGTATTGTTATTTCCTACAGGAATTCCCTTTAACTGTACCCATACATATCCTGTTTCCGATCCATGCTAGATCCTTGACATTTCGCAACTTTTTAAACAGTGTAACTTGTGTACTGTACAACAACCGAAAATGTAATATTGAATGTTGGCTCGATGTTGAAAATACCATTTAATGTACTAAATAAGCAACTGAAATGGCTGTAGTGACTGTAACGAAGAAAAATTTTCTCTGACAACCTATTAACACATATCTTGATAGCTGTTCAGGTTCTATCAAGATTTCAAATTGGAGAGATGAACATAAGTTATCAGTATTTTTTAACATTTATTGATTTACAAGATTATTGAGTGTATTTTAGAATGAAATATTTTGTCTGTCTTTGATGGGGAAATTGAGCATGTTAGTTAATAAATCATATCAGAAAATGCATATCAAATTTATATTATCAGAAAATGTTTTTGCCCATAACATGTTCATTTTGTTGAATGCTGCATGTGTTCAAATTCAATGGCACCATTTTTAAGTGGAAAAAGATTGATTATTTCTTACAAATTTCTTATAATTAATTTTCATGTATTGCAGATAATCAACCCCAAAATGCCTAAAACTGGTTATTTTCATAATGGTGTGCCAATACCAGTACCACCTGAAGATGTGTTAGGTTTACGTAATCGCTATGATGAAGTTGTCTACTTAGTTCTGTTCTTTGATACTAAACGAACTTGGTAAGTTTATCACAACTTCTTGTTTTTAACAGCTATCAAATGAGGTTTAATCCCTGAAAAAGAATAAAAAAGGGTTGCCTTGATATGTTTAGAATGAATTAGATGGTAATATGATTAAATCACAAAATGTAGATTAGTTACCACCTTGAATAGCAAACAGATAACAAAAAAAAAGGTCTAACAATGGTGACATGATATCAACATAAAGTAATGTGAACATGTCCATAGTTTTCCTTGGCACTAGCAATTTAATAATTTTTGAAGCATTGCCCATTATTGCCTTTATTCCAGACAATTGACCTTTAAATTAAAAGTTGAAAGATATTTTAAAATTTGCCATATATATTATATATTGACTTTACCATATTGGAAATGAAAAATGACTGCCAACACAATACACTTATAGTATAGAACTGACATACACTGTACATTGTCATTGTTAACCTACTTAAATGATACATTACATACAAACATAATGGTAAACACACTTTTGTTTTTTGATAAGAAAGATGTCAACAACAGATCGCTATTTGTATTTGTAGATTAGATTAAAGTGATTAGAAAGATGAATATATAATAGAAATAGAAAGATATTGTTCTAACAATGCTGGGTTAAATAATAAATTATGTAAAGAACAGAGTTGAGTGTACACAGATTACATTTCACAATGTAACATACATACTGTATGTTACATTGACATATACTAGTCAAGAATATATTTTATTATATTACAACAACCTGTTTTAAATTATACACAGCTGACAAACTGGAATAGTACTTTTAAAACAAATTAAACTGGCATCATTATTTATACTGGTAGGCCAAGTAGTCCAAATTTGTTGTTTTCATCATTCATTCAAGTCAAGCTATACAAATTGGACTGCATGAGAATGCATAGTTTCCTAAATAAGGGTTGAAAGCTGATCTTTCGGTTAATCCAAATCCTATTTTTAGCTTGGACAACATCTTAAACTTGATGTTCATAGATATAAATGAGTGATTCCTCTGAATCTGGCTAACACTTTAAGACAGAAAAAGATGATATCATGAAATGAATAGAAAGTAATGGGAACTTAAAATGTCTATAACTTAAATTGGGGAAAAATCCCCTTTAATATCTTATTGATAATATTGGACAGAAGTGGTGTTAATATTAATAATCTACACTCTGTGACTGAAGATAGTTAATTAAAAATGAAGTAGTTATCTACTACATAATAAGTAAAATATTAAGGTGAGATAGATACATGTAGTATGATAACATTGGCACCCTGTAGACTACTTACCTTCTTATTACAAGTATACCTATGTACTTAATAACACAGCTTTAATAAACAACCTGCTACTAGTTCTGTTAGCAGACTATAATCTCTTTATTTTCTGCTGACTAGCAATAACACCACCCTATAACCTAACAGTGATTAACCTCGAAACCAAGCATTCATAACAGAATCATACCTTATTTTAATCAACAATACATGATTAACCTTTATTAAAATTAAAACATAACCTTTGTTTTGTATCAACCATCAAATCTAACTTTTATTCAACCAATTGACATGGTCTTTATTTAACCAACAAATGTGTCAACATATATGACCTTAATCAACCAACTGATATGCTCATATTCCATTAACAACCAATTAATTACATTAATTAGATACCATGTAATCAACAAATATTACCATTACTAATCAACAGGTATAAAAAACCTTTGTCATTCAAGCAAAATATATTAACAAATATGACTTTTATTCAATCTTTATTTAAATTGTTTTCCAGGCAGTGGTTACCAAGAAGTAAACTAGAACCACTGGGAGTAGATTCTGAACTAGATAAAATGAAACTATTAGAAAATAAAAAGCCTAATGTCCGCAAAGCAGTGCAGAAAGCCTATGAGAAAGCCATTGTTCATCGATGCAATGTCAACGGTGAACCAAATCCACTTTTAGCCGAGTCCAGCTCAGAAGATTAATTTGTTATGAAATTGTAAAAAAATGTATTCAATCTATTGTACAGTCACCCCTTTTCATAATTTATACATCCACTTCCAGAGATAATTTTGTAGCATTTTGATAAATATTTTGTTTGGTCATAATTATTTGCTGATTTTATTTCCCACCTGTGTATATACGTAACTAATGATATAGATAGAATGTAATTATTATATGTATGACTTTATCATTTTAACTTTTATTTCCTGCTAGAACCAAATTATTTTTGAGTACTGTAGTAGATGCTCTGAATTAACTATTAAAGTATATATATCTTAATGTAGAGTTATCAGTACTATATAATGATTTGTTATAAACTGTATTATTGACTCATTTGTAGATAATTGCATGACTTTTCAAAACATAATCATATACTTGTTTATGACTCTTTAGTCATACCCACCTGCTTTCGGTACTCCTCATGATTTCATCCAATAGAAATCTCCACTGGGCACATCTCATTTGATTGTCAATACTGTTTTGTCATAGTGTGCTATTGTTCAATTGTTATTAAGGTATGTACATGTATCCATAAAATTGACAGTGTAGATTTAAATATTATGAAAAGACCTGGTTTGTTTGTATATAAAACCATTGTTATATGTTGATCATCTTGTATGAAGCTAGATCTTGTTTACATTTATTTAAAAATAAACAATGAGGAAAGAAAAGTGGTCTTTTGATATGTTTTATCATGCTGTTGCTGGTGTCTGTCGGTTCTTCAGAAAACACATCTCTCATTGGGTTTTGTTAATGTGTCTTACCTGTCATAAGATTAGTGAGAGAAAAAGCCTGTTGAAATTTGAGATTTATTGCCTTTGATATTGTGGTAGAATGCTCTGGTAACACAGTTTATCATCTGATTTGCTCCCATGTATTATACACAATAGTAAGATCAAGTGATGATTAATTTTACAGTCTTTCTAATGCTCTGATGGTCCAGGGCTTTGAAAAATGGAAGCACTGTACACCATATTCCAATGTTTTGCATGTAGGCTACTCACAATCATGGCATATATTACGAGGGGGCTTTACTCCCAAGAATTTTTTTGGATCCACACTAGAAGCAGATGCTTACCTCGAATAGGCCTCATGATTCTGGGTCTTGATGTGGACAGCCCTTGATATTCAAATCCAAACCCAGATACTTATATCCAAATAGAGGCAAAAGACAAATCAACAAAATTGGGTCTTCTGTCAAATCAGGACAGAAAACTGTGGAACCAGAATATTGATGTGAAAGTGTGGTAGGCAACGGACCCCTAACAAAGTGAATGGTATCACATAGTTCGGAGTCCTTTTTAGTCTTGATTTATGTCATTTTTTATAAGTTCGTTTGATTGTCACTAGTTCCTTTAGGAACTGTCTTAAAGCGGACGATGTCCACTGACAGTTCCTATCAGGCCTCGTATAGCTGCAATATGAAAATACCGCTCTTCCCCACCTCTGTTCTAGGGCTATTCTGGAATCGGTATCTATAATTTTTCACCTTGATTCTACTTTATTCGACAATGGAATCATTTCTTGCCACAGCTGACACACACTTTATAATGGTTCAACACTATTTTCAAGTAGAATTCTGCTATTAAAAACATACACATAATACGTTTGAACTGATGAGATATTGCGAGTCTCGAACATGCGCAAACCTAGCTACGAGAACGTAGCTAAAAACGTTGAGATATACTGATGTGTTTGTTTTTAGCTACGAGTTGCAAATTCAATTTCTTTATTAATGCAGTTAATACTAATATCACTAATTAAACTTACAGAGGCAAATGTGGTGGCACAACTATCGCCCAACTCCAAATATTCGCATTTAAATTACTGAAGCCATATTTTTGTTCGACATTCACCTCCATTGAAATCCACGTGGATGTCATTTAGTTTGTTTACGTTGTTCCACAGGCAATTGCGTTTTTGATTGGCTGTTATAAAGCCTTTAATTTTAGCGCACGCCTTCATAATGACAACCCCAGCCTTCACTGGTCTAAAAAAGATGGCGGTCTTAGTAACATCTTAACGCCTCGATTTTTACTACGATGATTTATACCCGTGCTTAATTGCAATTGCGTGTGGCAGAAATATTACGAATAACAATAATCAATCGTTGTTTTGATGAAAAATATTGTCAATTTTGCGTTGTAATGCCCGGTGTGATTCAAAATCGCACTTGCAACGCAGAACCAAATGGGTCAAAATTTCATCCGGAAACACGGAGAGTTGACAGATGAATTTATCTAGCGCAAACCGTATGTTTATTTCATAGCTAAATTCTACTCGAAAACGGTGTTGAATTATAAATTTGTGTCAAATATAGTGAGAAATGATTCCTTTGGGCGGAAAATAAAGAACTGCAATGTGGTGTAAAATAGAAGGTTAGAGTTTTAAAACAGCCCTAGTCCCTTTAGGACCTATCTCTGACCGGAAGATGTCAGAGACAGTTCCTAAAGGAGCCCGAGAACAGAGATGGGTAAGAGTGGTATTTTACCGTATTTTCATATTGCAGTTATAAGGCCGGATAGGAATTGTCAGTCAGCTCAAAGACAATTCCAAAAGGAACTAGATTGTCATACACTGAATTTGTGCATATGTTTGAAACGTCAGTAAACAGCATTTTGATTTACATTTATTTTTTCAAGCCCAGATAGGCGTTTTGTGACTACCTACCGTCACTCGGCAAACCTCAGCAGATTCCAGTACCCTACATCTAGCCTCGGATGTATGACGAAGTCTGCTATTAGAACTACTTTCAAGTTCCCAGATTACCAACGGCGTTGCCCATGACGACGCCTTTGAAGAATGTTTTATATTTCAAAGTTTGAAGCTGTTTTCCTCTCAAGTATATCCGATTTTCTTTAGACAAGGACAAGTGTGCACTGAAAATTCTACACACACTTCGAACGACGCATTTTTGAGAACTTCTTTCTAAAAGCGGCAAGTTTTCCAAATAAGTAAGCCGGCGCCGCATCGCAATTGTATAGTCGTAGGTACATATCACTCACTGTCAACCACAGGGACTTGAAGGGATTAAAATAAAACTTCTTACTACTGCTTGACTATAATAGTATAGTATTAGAATATAACTATATAATAAAGGGATGGCACACGCCATCTTTGTTCTGACTTTTTTATGATTATATTGTCTGGTGTCATCTCACAATACTCACTAGTTCTGACACTTCATGTCGTTTTTATTGCCAACGAGACTTTATTTGATCATTATTCACCTTCCGATGTAATTAAATTGGTCCTTTTACAGCGTTATTAATAACAAATCAAACTTAAAAAGCTATCATTTATCGATATTCAACTTCCCGAGCCCGGAAGAAACCCGAAATAAGGTCAAAAGAAGTCTGTATCACTCAGTCCCTTTATAAACCTATCATTACTCGATATGTGCATAGGAACTGGGTGATCAAGTCTCGCTCAACAGCGGCCTCGCTTCGTAGGCTCTATCATGCTTTCTCTTATTCTTAAAATGTTTTGTGGATATTTGTATGCTGCCTCTCATGGGGTGTTTAGATACAATAAAATCTTATCTTATCTTACAGCCGATGCTATATGTAGGTTCCGGAATCTGCCAAGGTTTGCCGAGTGTACCTATAGTAAATATAAACCAATTACCAAGTCAGTAGCTGGCGTAATTAGTATTCATATAGTAAGTGCAGGAGGACCGCACTATTCGCAAAACAAAAATCTACAAGATTAACCTGCAGACAAGACAGAAAACGGACATTGCAAAAAAATGAACAAATATCAAATCAAGTAAACTAATTCCCTTGACTATAACTTTTGAATGTTGCGATATTTAAAACCATAGTTACAAACACACTGCAGGTTTTGGTGATACGCGAAATCGTTAGTAATAGTAGTTTTCATTGCACTGTATAGGACTAGGAATAAGTAGTACAATGACAATATCCCAAGGCCACAAAATTTTGATTCCTCTCTCTAATCCATGTAATATTTAAAGGAGCTAAATAGCTAATGTTTGGCACCTGGAAATTGACCCAAATGGCTCGCAACGCATATAATAATGTAATCTGATTGTATATGAACTGATTTACATTCAATTGTTTCCGTTTCAAATCAGTTATGTCCAGCGAAATACGGCATGAGTCTCAACCGACTTGAAATTTCTAGGGTCTGGTTATTCCAGTCTATTGTGCATGCTCTCCAGATAAGTTACGGAGTCGCCGTTTGACATGAGTTGTGGAATATGTCTAGCCTCGTTCTTTCTGGTCACTTATTACAAATGACGCTGAAACGTACTTTGGCACACGAATGGTAAAACGTTTATTTTGCCATTTGGATATCAGAAGCCTACCTTTTCAAGGTAAGATAACAACATCAATTGACAAATAATTCGTGTTTTCAACGTGTAAAACTTTGGATGATATTGATTTAAAGACCTAGCTACTTTAAAAGTTAAAGATGGCATTATTACGAATTATCTCTGTCACAGATGACATGTGCATTGACATCACGCGACGTCAATCATTGGCTCAATGGCTTGTGCATTGCTTACATAAGCCGTAACTACTTCGGGCAAAATGATGCCTTTTACTCATTTTAATACCCGATTTACACTAAAAAGGAAATACTTTTTAACTACAAATACTTCAAACGTCTTTACTCATTTTTTCTAATACATACAAAAAATGTTTTAGAATTTAATTTGTCGAAAGAAAAAAGTTAATATGGGGGACTCGTTAAGTCGTGCCGCGTCGCGTACTTGAGATATATATTAAGAATACATCAGTGTCTGATCTGTGGTTTTGTTATAATGTTAGCCTAACTCGAATACAATATGTTTGTCAGTGAGCCCCTGGGTTCAACAAGTAAACAATATACGAAACAAATATCACGGGTAAGACGTTCACGCAATTCTAAAAATAATGTACTTACTTCGTAGCGTGGAACACATAATATTGTAATGACGTCAATATTTTCTGCACAATAAGTGATTGTTGAGTTCTTTTTATATTTACGGTAACTTGACAAAAACCATAAAACAACAGACGAGCTTGTCTGTCAAAGTTTTGCCTAGAAAATAAACTGTGCCGTACATTCAACTTCAGGTTTTTTTTTAAAAAAAAAAAAACAAAAAACAAACGCGTTTAAGATGAAGCGATTATAGTTTGACAAAACATGTACATGCTATCTAGTTTAATGAAATTTGTTGGTTTTCAAATCACGTTAAGATGTTTAAAACACATTTATCTGGCAGGTTGTTGACATTGAAGGCAATGCTCTGATCTACAATAACTTACAAATATAGATATTTGTTATCTGTCGGAATCAGATAAAATTCTGGTTCCTCCCTCGCCTACTGTTGTTAAATCTTGTTTGCAATGCAGGTTGTTGACTCTGAAGGCAATGCTCTGATTTACAATAAATTACAAATTCATGTTCTTCCTCTCAGTTAATTAACATTTTGTTAAAATATTTAAAACGTGTTTGCTAGACACGTTGTTGACAATGAATTACAAATATAAATATTTTGTTATCCGCCGAAATAGGATAAAAGTTCCGGTTCTTCCTTACTGTAGGTTAGGATTAAACATAGCTGACATGAATTATATAATGGACAATTTTATTTTTGCATGGAGGACCCGTCCGGTTCCTCCCAGAGTAGAAACGGATACAAAGCCTTATATGCTGAGCGGAATATTCCTTTAATGACGGAACCATCTGGAAACCAAGGTCACATGGATATACTATAGCATTTCATATCAAATAATTCAAATGGTTTACGATTTGATAAGCCAGAATATTTTACGGTATACCCCAGAAATAAAGATTAAAATAACTGATTATCTCTTTATTATCATACCCTTTAATAAGAATTTGAAAAAATCTGATCCCAATCTTAGCCACTGCAAATATTTTCCAGATACTCGGTATCTTTGATGGATTGATTCCAATTATGATAAAAATGGTAATTGTCGGTTGGTTTATCAGACTGGTTTATAATTAGTGTGTATAGTTTATTATCTACTTAAAAATAAACATGTTATATCCTCGTTTTGGATATTTGGGATGCGTCGAAAAAAAATGAGGATTAAAAAAGCTAATTTGCTGCATGTTTATTGAGAAACCACGTCAGGGTATATAAATATCACTTGATCAAAAGTACAGGAGTCCCATAATGAATTCCATCCATGTTCTTACCGTTTGCACTTCATTACGATGAAGTGAACCATGACATTTGCAAAAAGGTTATTAAACCAAAAAATTGAAATTAAATGGGGTAAAACATCCTGCTGTTCTGTTCCGAATGGGCTAATGAAGACGGAGATGCAGTGTCCATAGGCCTACATTGTGCTGCGAGGGGCATTTTAACTGAAAAGGGTTATTTTATGTGTGCACGCCAATGTGTAATTGGGACTTACGTCCGATCCGAACGTAAAATATAAGAAGCAATCAACTTTGCGTATATGCAAAGATATTTTTTTTTTCATTTAAATCGTTTTTTGATTAGATCAACTGGTGGTGAACACAAGTTATAGATGTTGGTAATAGTAGTTTAGTGAAAGAATGTTATAAAAAAATAATAAACTGGTGAGTGCAACAGAGCTATAGGTGGATACAGGCAATATTATATTCTTCCCATGAATCATGTGCAAATTACCATGAAATATTTATTATCTCATATGATTCACCAATCATTGTATAGTTACTGCAGGTCTACAGCAGTGTAAACAACCTTCAACATCTGAACACAACCAGGTTTCAATGTTGTACCGATGCCTTGTTGCACCGATGCCTTGTTGCGTTTCAGCCCATTCACACACGGAAGTGCCAAAATAAGAATGTAGCGTAATTATCAGTAAACAAAAGTGGAATGTTTATTACCCGATGATTCGAATCTGATGACCGTTATCAAATAAAATAAAACAAGTAATATATTTACTGCGGATTCTTTCAGCTCAGACAGGACAAGCACCAAGGTATCGGGACGTCTTAGAAGGAACCGAAACATGGTAATGGGGGCCGGGGGTTTCCTCTTACCCCAGATAGGTTTCCCGAAAAATGTTTGGACATTCTGGTGCAGAAACGATGAAATCTGACTTCTGATCAGAACCAATCTGGTGCATTTTATAGAATCCTGGTTTAAAGGTTTCGCCTAAAAGAGTGGTCCGTTGAATCATCTCAGCCTTGAAAGAAGCACCGATAAAAATGTAATGGCGGTTTATCGTTTTGAAAGCGGGGTTAAATTTGGTTTGGGTTGCTTTGAGCAGCAATTATTTCGTACATCATAATTCCACATCATAAATATTACAAGTGTGGTACGAAGATGATTGGAGTGCTATGAAGAGGCATTTATTAGTGATCACACCATACAAACTGTTCTTATTACTTACTAATTATTTATGGTAGGAAGCTCTATCTTGGTCTATAGGTGGAATAACACCCATACTATAAACTCTCTTGATGGCTACCATTCAATTTATTATTACCCTTATATTGCATGTTCATTTTGAACCAACGGATTTGATTGGCCAATAAAATTAGGCTCATAAAAACTACTAAAAGTGTATCCAAATAAATGCTTATACTTGATGATTTAAACACATTAATTTGCATAAACTGTATAACCGACAGGTCTTAACTGTTTATTGTTCAGTTATAAAAAGAAAGGCGAGGCGAATAACTAGGTTATATCTTACTTATAGTACAATAGTTCAGTACCAAAATTCAAGGTTAGCTCTCGAGATATAGTTTCAATTGTTTAAATCTATCAAGAATTATGCTACCCTGATAAAAATCTGAACACGAACATTCACCAAACATTCAGTCCACTGTGGAAGCAATATACAGCAATACTTAAAATTAAAACTATCTTTTCATATCCATCGCTGTATATAAATGTAATTCATTTTAAATAGTATAATCTAAATAACCATAGACTCATCCCATTGAACATCCCAGCACTGTACACTTTTGGCATATTTAATATCCGGCTGTCAAAGTTCGAACAATTGTTTTCGGAACCCAAAGAGTGAATAAAACCACGGACCACCCAGCCCTCTCTTGTTCCGCCCTATAAGCCCATATCTTATCTATGGAAACCTTAAAATTAGCCTTGCTAATGTTGGAACCCAGAAACCAAATATATTTATAGGTGAAGCAACCGATGTCGGTTTAGATCTATTCCTGGTTAACCCAGGTTAACTACGGGTATAGCAATTGAGAAGAGCAGTCTTCCAGGCAACTGCAATTGTTTCAATGATATTTCTAGTCTGGAGGTCGGGTGTTCGATCCCTGTATTAGCCGAGAAAGTTTCCCCTGTCTAGTCTTTCGGATGGGACGAAAAACCGAGATCTCGTGTACACATTAGCGTGCACGTAAAAGATCCCTTGGCAGTTGGAATTCGATATAAGAATAGCCCGGGCAAAATCTCCTTCATAGCATACTGTATGGCGTATGCCCGTCTTCATTAGCCCAGTTTTGGAGCAGAACAGAAGGACGTTAAAGTTCCAATTTCACATTTTCTAAGAAAGTCAAAACATAATTATTTCTATGTCTTTTGCTCAAAAGGTTGTCAACTCACTATTATATGGTCCTGGGCAAAATTTTTTGGGCATTATAAAGGGTGACACAGGGTGATTGAGGAAATAGTTACTCAATTACCTCCCTTGTTTTCCCATTCCTCTCCATGGACGGCCATCTTCAAACGTTTGAATTTGAAGTTGAAAATGATATTTTTGCCAATTTCTCAACTGGCAGTACTGAATTATAGAATCAATAGGATTATTCTTTAACAAGGTAGGACTGTTTATAGGTTCAATCTATTTTTGGGCTTTATTTTAATACATTTTAAAAATATAACTTAAAAAAATGCTATTGGAGCTTTAAACCCCATTTCACTTCATTTCATTGATAGTTATTAACTGAATCTGAAACACAAAAGTCACAATTCTATGGAATACAACTGCCTGATAAAGATGTACGTTCATTAGGAATTATTCTGTCCTTTGAAAAAGTTTTAACCGACTTAGAAATTCAATCCAATCATATCAATATCATTAAAATTAGACAAACTATTGTTTCAAAACCCAATGAACTATATATAATTAAAGTAGGTTTATCTAAATATGGCGATTCGCCTTCGATAAAGATATTTATAACTGTTTCTTTCCTTGACCTAAGACGAGAATAGCAAATGGACTCGAGTTCGGTAATTAAGCTTGTCCGTTTACATGTAGTGAACATATAAATAATATTATACTAGTGTCAAAACAACTTCTATGAATAGATGATATTGTAGACGGAAACAGTCTTTGTTAAAAATAGCCAGTAGTATTTGGTTATTGACATTGAGTGCAGAATATATTGTTTTCTTTTCCTCCTCTGAACGTATCTAGAGTAGGATCGGTATACTTCAAATTTTTTGCCTGCAATTAGAGTAGGTGGCAACTCTGTGGGTGCCCAATATCCCGAGATTACTTTCTGAGTATAGCTTCTGAACTCTATTAAACTTTTATGTTTAACAAATGTCGTGCCATAGCTAGAAGGATGACATCGATGCGGGTTAATGTGCTCGCAATATTAACTTTTTTCCTTCTGCAATTTAAATTAATTCTAGCCTATCTTTTTTTTAAATGTTGAAAAAATAGATAAGAGTGTTTGAAGTATATCAGGATAAAAAAAAAATCCTATTTAGTGTAAGAGTAGAAGGAACCATTCTTCCCGAACCAGTATACGCCACGACGTCGACAACAATTAAAAGTACTAATGATAAATAAAAACGTAGAAATTCTGAAATGTTTAGGAGCTTTTATATACAATTCGTTCATGTCTCTGTAAAGTATGTATGTTTATATAATTATGTACATGTATGTATTATGTATCCTTCGTTGTCTCATTTATATTTTATTAATTTCATCTGTATGTAACACAATATAACACAAAACACAGTTCTATGGATAACAATCACAATAATATGATTGTTATCCATAGAACTGTGTTTTGTGTTATACATGTATTATAATCAATCGCTAAATGCCATTCAAAGATTATTTCATCTGTATGTGCACATAACCTTGTAAGGTATTTTATGCAATAAAATTTCTTCTTCTATAATGACTAGCGATGTATGTATGATGTGACGTCACTGTACTTAAACTTATAACGGCCAGTCGTATTATACAGAGGCATACGATTTCTCTCGCAATACCTCTGTGAAACAGAATGGTACCGTGCAAGAGACATGCTTACACTTTATAGAACATCTGAACTCACGTATCACTTATTAGTGCACTTCACAGAGCTAGAAACATCTGTTGGGTGTTATGTATCGCATACAGGCACACTTCCATCTTTTGATAAAACATCAGATTCATAATATTATAAGATTTTAGTTTATATACGTGTGGTAGGTAGTTTATCAACCTGTCAGGCAGATAAACTACACTTTATCAAGCCGATCATTGGATATATTCACTACAATATTTATTCAACAATATTTCAACACTAAAATTCTGACTAATTATAAACCAAGGTTAGACCTAACTAGTGTTTGTTAGTTTTCTGCAGTTACAGACGAGAGATCGACTTGGGTCCCAAAGCACGACCAGTCTTGAAGTTCTTCTTGTTTTGGGTCCGGCGCTCTTTTCGGAACAAACAATTTCCGCCAAGTATGATCAACATGACACTTGACATGCTTGTTCCTTGGACATTTATGCATCGATTGACGAACTTACTTTTATTTTGATGGCGTTGTGAACGTCCAACCGATTGAGTGCTCAAAATCGGACATTGAACTTGATTTACGAGCGTTACTATACATAAGCACAGTGGAACTAAGCGAATATTAACCTACGCTACGTGAAAAGTCAATAGGGTGCCGACTGGAACGAGGAGTCACATTTGAAAAGAAATCTAAATCGAGTGCTGAAAATTACGACACAACCAAAAGCCAACTTTTCCGTTCTTCCGAAAAAGTTGACAGGGGACGGTAATTAAAATTTTCCGAAATACAAACTTTTAAAAGGAAACCTTTCTAAACCGACAGCCTATTTAATTTATCCAACGAAAATACTACGTGAATGCGGTGAAAGTAAATAACATAAATTTGTTGATATGTCATAGTTATTTTAGTTTACTGTGTTTTATTTATAATATACAAGATAAGATAAATATAATTAACTTGGAATGAAATAGGAATATACGCTGTACATTGATGATATTACAATTTTCTCAACAGTGGCGACTGTAAATAAAAACATTGACCAAAAATACATATTTAAACTAATATGAGAGTGAAGGCGTATAGATCAGCTATAGCTTGATACCCTGCCTGGCACAAGACACTCGTCACTTGTTTTAACTTATTACCGGGGCGATGATTTGGTTCTGGATTTCAGATATCAAAATAAAAATCTGTGCTGTCACGTACATGATACCACTAATATTACTATTATTACCGACCTGTTATTGGGTACAAATATTTTAATATACATAATATGATTAATTGTAGCGTGTAGATTATATATAAAAACGTAACTGTTTCGGATAAATAGCCTTTCGTGCAGTTAAACCGTTTAAATGAAATGAGATTGCCCGACCAGGAAAATGAAGACGGGCACACGCCATATACAATGTGCTATGCGGAACATTCTGTCAGGGCAGCTGTGCTACGACCCTGTCAAATTCCAACTGTTACTTGCATGCACTTTTTTCGCCCCGACCGAGCGACAAGACACCGTTCCTTGTCAGGCCCCATCCAAGACTCACAAGTTGACGCCACTTAGGAAAATTTCGAGAGACTTCGAGGGAACCTAAAAATAAGTCAACGAACCAGTGCCTAACCCGCTGAGCTACCGCAGCTCCCACTAAACCTTTGACAATAATTACCCTAGTATTAATAACTTTATTGTACACACTAAAACAATCACAACATGTTTATGAACTTCTAATCGGAACTACGGTTTCTACAATGTTTCTTTATTATTGCAATACACAACGTGCAAGCTGTAAAATTAGTAACCTCTTCCTCAAACTGAACTTTATTGTAAATTAACGTAAACGATTCATAAACTAAAGTGACGTTAGGTCTTAAATTGTTGTGATAGTTCTATAAACACAAGTGTGGTCTTTTATATCATACAATATTAGACCTATATAAATTTATATAGTTACACAACTCGAGTAGCATGCCGGCATTTTTCAAATTCTAGAGTATTTCTTTTATAAAGCTCACCTGTTGAAAATTGAATACTTAAAATACATTGCATAATGTTTATTTTAGCTGTTATTTACGGAAGCCTCCTGGTGCCACGATTATTTTTTTTTTTAGCGTAATTGTGACTTTTTATCTCCTACTTAGGACTTTTTATCTCCTACTGAGGACTTTTTATCTCCTGATTAGGACTTTTTATCTCCTAATTAGGACTTTTTATCTCCTAATTAGGACTTTGTATCTCCTAATTAGGACTTTTTTATCTCCTAATTAGGACTTTTTATCTCCTAATTAAGTAAAACGGTAGTATTTAAGTGAATCTCTTCGCGCTTGGTGGTATAATCATGGATGGACTTGTAATGCCAGTGTATAAGAGTTCCTTGGTTCAAATGTCGGAGGATATCGACATTATTGGTTCTTGCGTGTGTCGAGAACGAAAACCGAGGAAACGCTTAAATTCTTCGTTCAAGTTGATCGCAACCTCCCAAAAATAGACTAAAAACCTATCACTACTCGTCAGAAATATAAATTATGCTCATCACTACCAATTAGAAATATACACAAAAATCATCACTTCCCTTTAGACATATCCACAAAAATCATCACTACCCTTTAGACAATTTCCACAAAACTCATCACTACCTTATACAAATTTCCACACAACTCATAACTATCCTTCAGAAATGTCCGCAAAACTCATCACTACCCTTCAGAAATGTCCACAAAACGCATCACAATACCCTCTAGAAATGTCCACAAAACGCATCACTACCGTATAGAAATGTCCACAAAACGCACCACTACCTCTTAGAAATGTCCACAAAACCCATCACTTACCATTTGAAAACTCCACAAAACTCTGAACTACCATTTATAAATACTAGCATATGATAGTAGTAAGTGGTGTTTATAGTAGTATATAGTAGTAGTAAGTGTTGTTTATAGCAGTATATGATAGTAGTACGTGTTGTTTATAGCAGTATATGATAGTAGTAAGTGTTGTTTATACCAGTATGTCCCGAAATGACATAGTTTGTGTTGAGTGGACGTTAAACCCCATTTCTCCCTCTCTTTATAGCAGTATATGATAGAATTAAGTGTCGTTTATAGCAGTATATGGTAGTACTAAGTGTTATATATAGCAGTATATGATAGAAGTAAGTGTTGTTTATAGCAGTATATGGTATTAGTAAGTGCTGTTTATAGCAGTATATGGTAGCAGTAAGTGCTTTTTATAGCAGTATAAGATAGTAGTAAGTATGTTTATAGTAGAATATAGTAGTTTTAAGTGTTGTTTATAGCAGTATATGATAGTAGTAAGTGTTGTTTATAGCAGTATATGGTAGTAGTAAGAGCTTTTTATAGCAGTATATGATATTAGTAAGTGTTGTTTATAGCAGTATATGGTAGTAGTAAGTGTTGTTTATAGCGGTACATGATAGAAGTAAGTGTTGTTTATAGCAGTATATGGTAGTAGTAAATGTTGTTTATAGCAGTATATGGTAGTAGTAAGTGTTGTTTATAGCAGTATATGGTAGTAGTAAGTGTTGTTTACAGCAGTATATGATATAAGTAAGTGCTATTTATAGCAGTATATGATAAAAGTAAGTGTTGTTTATAGCAGTATATGGTAGTAGTAAGTGTTGTTTATAGCAGTATATGATAGAAGTAAGTGTTGTTTATAGCAGTATATGGTAGTAGTAAGTGCTGTTTATTGCAGTATATGGTAGTACTAAGTGCTTTTTGTAGCAGTATATGACAATAGTAAGTGTTGTTTATAGCAGTATATGGTAGTAGTAAGTGTTGTTTATAGCAGTATATGATAGTAGTAAGTGTTGTTTATAGCAGTATATGGTAGTAGTAAGTGCTTTTTATAGCAGTATATGATAGTAGTAAGTATTGTTTATAGTAGTATATAGTAGTAATAAGTGTTGTTTATAGAGATTCACTTAAATTCTACCGTTTTACTAAATTAGGAGATAAAAAGTCCTAATTAGGAGAATAAAAGTCCTAATTAGGAGATAAAAAGTCCTAATTAGGAGATAAAAAGTCCTTATTAGGAGATAAAAAGTCCTAATTAGGAGATAAAAAGTCCTAATTAGGAGATAGAAAGTCCTAATTAGGAGATAAAAATTCCTAATTAGGAGATAGAAAGTCCTAATTAGGAGATAAAAAGTCCTACTTAGGAGATAGAAAGTCCTAATTAGGAGATAAAAAGTCACAATTACGCTAAAAAAAAAAATAATCGTGGCACCAGGAGGCTTCCGTAGTTATTACTATGTGAAAAAAATCGAATATGTTTTCCAAGGTTAGCCAGCGCTTTAGAGCTTGTCGTCGTTGCTAATTTTTTATAAAATAAATATAGATTTGAGCCGATTTGACTAAGCACTCAGATCAGGGACGTTCAAATTAGATTGTATGTATAATCTGATACAAACCTACTAATCTGTTGCACAGATGAAGACCGTTGACTTCACGAGCAACACAGCCCTTTTTAAAGTAGCGATAATTTTTGTTAATGTATAAGAAGCAATCACTATCTTTGCATCATGTAATACTATGTTAAGGACATCTACAAACATACTGAATATAACAGACTGTCACATTTCTCTAATACATTTGAAAACTCTTAAATTGGTTGGTTCCGAAATAACGCTGAGTTACGTTATAGCGAGATAAAGAATGGACATTATAAGAATATGATCTAGTTAATTTCTAAACTAAAATGCATTGTTCATTCCTTATAAAGTTGACCAATGACAGCAGACTATTATGGATTGCATTATAGGCACCCGTGAAAAAATAATTGACTCTTTGTATAAGCAGATGCCTAAAGTTAGGCCTATTGTAAAACATGATACTACATGACGAGAGTGAAAATGACTCTTTAGTTACCTTTATAACTAATATGTTAAAAGGTTTTCTTAAGTTCTCGTATTTGGAGCCCCTCTTCAACGAAATAATTTTTTAAGTAGTGCTACTGATGAAATGAGATTTAACGCCCTACTTTCTGCATCGACTGGACGAGTGAAAATGGGAAGGCCTTCTAATGTAACAGGAAAAGGAAATTATTTGATTTTCTCAGGAAAATTCGGAGCGTTCTTTTATTAAAACGGGGTTTAGCTCATTCATAGACAACCCACTTTTGATAAGACGTAGGTCCAAATGCATCAAGCTTTTTTGGCGCTGGGAATCGTAAATAAGCCCGAACTTTTTGTCGTCAAAACTAGGTTCTAGTTGCCAAGCTTACTAGATAAATAAATAAAATTAATCATTTTAAAGAGCATTTCCCCGGGTTAATCTAGCTTGGAGTATTATTCTAAACAAAGATATTTTCCGGTATACGCAATGCCTATTTTCCCACGGTGCATCATTCATGTTAATTTATAAACGTGTCCAAAGATACATTAGAAAGGTGGCGATGGTTTGCTTAATACTGTCAGCCAATTTATGTTACGATACCCCTCAGCGATAATATGGAACAGAGATCAAGACAAACACATTTAATGCATTAAAACAATCCAGCTTACGGTTTTGAAAAACATTTTACGAAACTATGTCTGTTTACACATCACGACAGAACTTGGGTCAAAAGTCACCATTGAAAGATCTTTCATTCTGCGGTTAGATAAACTTTTCAAACAGGTTTGTAAACTACATTTAGTTTAGATCATTTAGTTGTCGCAACTGTTGTTTTATATTAGCCATTAAAGATAGGATGATATTGGAACTTGTTTATGTATATATTAGTCTATTTCATAACATTGGCTAGACAGCCAGATTCGCATCCAGGAATTATGACGTGGTAAACAGTCTTTGTTATACATCATGATCAAAATTACGTTTCAAAAAAGACATAATTCTGATGTATTAATCATAAAATACCCTCAAAGTTCTGTTGTTGAGTACAGGTGAAAGATAAAAAATCGCAAAGTACATAAATTTTTCCGATAAAGAAGGGGTATGGGTTAGTAAGATTATGCAGTTTACCAACCCGACCCTTAAATTCTTCAAAATGAAAGCAATTCAATTCCCATATGATTGGACACCTAATCTAACGTTTCTGTAGATGTTGCTTCACATTTGTGTTATATTAAAGAGTTACTAGGTTTTTCCAGATTACGGTAGAATATTTTCCAGTCGTTTAAAGAATATCATAAGTGACGGTATCAAATCTGACACTCAAGTGTAATAATTGATTCCATGATTGTTAAAGGGCTAATCCCGAAATTATTTTGAAGAATATAACTGCTTAATGTTGTGTTCAAATCCCTTAAAATAACCTTCCAAAGGGCCGAGCAACTAACTCAGTATTTGTGATACGTTTTCAAGCAACTTAAACACGTCAGTCTTCTTCTGGAAATTAAGACCGGTGTCCCAAGCTGTATTATGCGGTGGTGTCTACGTAAAACCAGGTTTTCTTTAAAATAAAAATAATGTGTAGTTGAAATTTACCTTTCACTATCAAGTACAGCACATGGGCCATTCACTATATAGACCTCTCAAGGAACGGGAATCGATTATCAGGTCACCAACGAAAAAATTGACCCGGAATCTTAAAAGGGTTACGTGTCCGGATAAGCAGTTTTGATGTTCACGCCCAAACGACTCAATATTTTGGTCAATACACCATTCTCCTATATTTTGGCGTTTAAATTTCATATGTGCTCGAACCTTTATTTTTGAGACTCTGTTCAAATCAGGACTGTCCCTTTATAGTCAATGTCTGTTTTCATCTTTAAAAGTAGGGACGTCTCAGCTTAGGTTTGTAAATTGACTGTCACAAATACTGTTTTTCGTAAAAACGAAATAACCTTTTCCAAGACTTTTTGAGAAAAGGCATATTTTTTAAATATTTGTTGCTCAAGAGACAATTTCTTTAATATGGGTGTTACAAGCGCATATTTTACAGATTCTGGTACACAATACGAAGTTAATGATATCAGTGATACGTGGAGAACTGCTATCCACAACTGAATCTTTCTTGAGAATCCATGTTGGCAGTGAACCTAGATTTACTGTCCAAGATGATCTTACGAAAGTTTGCAGTAGAAACAGCATCAGATCGTTGAATTTACTTTCTGTACTGCAGTTTCAATACCAGTTTTCAGTATGGATATTTTCGTATCAAAGAAATCATAAAATTCCTGGGCGTGTGTTTGATCCGAATCTGCTGAGGGGAGTTTAATATCTGAGTTGGTTGTAACAACTTTGAAGATATCGACGGATTCAGTCGCTTTTAGTTTTTCGCAATAATAAAGTATTGGGTTGATTTAATTTTCTTTGCTGTCTAATCAGAATGATGTTGGTGCTGTCTGATCAGAATGGTGTTGGTGCTCTCTGATCAGAATGATGTTGGTGCTGTCGTGATCAGCACCAAGTATTTATTTGTAAAGGAGTTTCCTTTCCTCTCCATTTATCATTATACTAACTGTTTTTTTAGAAGCGTGCTTGTCCAATACTGAAGTTAACACAGAAATGTATCAAAGCAGACACTGTGTTATTAGTTAATTAAATTAATCAAAGCAAATCCCCGTGTATTTTCCAGAATTTGCTTTGCTATGATTTTCCATGCGTAATGTTTAACTTTCCAAATAAAAGTGAGTGGTCTGAGGTGATTATAGGAACAACAGATGCACAAGTGGAAGTCAACCAAACTCCTTTTAGTTTCCGCTTCAGTTTTGGACGAATTAAACTAATTAAATGGTTGATGGAGGGAAATCCAAGATGTTTGTTGTATAACATAATGATTGAAAGAATATGAGAAATATTTGTTATTTCGCTGTCTGTTGGGGTTAATCCACAATTTGTACCAAATTATTACCTAGTACCGATGATTGACAGAAGTTAATTAAACAGCAAGGTGTTCAATTTTAAAACAGTTATTACAAGTGTCTAGTAGCCTTGAACTAGACCAGGTCTGTTAATTCAGGTGTTCTGTATTATCTTGTACATAGTAAAAACTACAATGTATTGGTTAACAGAGACGGTAAATGAAAGATAGGTCAATATGGCCGAAACAGAGTTTCATGATTTTAAAACTTACCCTACATATACCATGGGCCGACATGCTTGGTCAAATGTTTTGGTGGATTTCCCTGAAAAATTTCGATATTCGGCGGTTGTTACTCGCATTTGTCCCTTTTTTCGCACCTTTGGGCTTAAAGTAGCCACAGTGTCCACACCAGTAAGACAATACGATGTATGATTTAACCCTTCAGCAACTTTGAATGCTAGTGCAGTTTGGCCACCGGGTTTCACTTAAATGGGATCAATTAAATTTCAAAAGACCGGGCTATCGGCCCAATTTCAGGCCCCGTCGAAGTAACGATGATAGACTTTTGACTTTTAGAAGTAAACTGTACCAGTTTCTGTCTCTTTAACATGTTACAGATCACTGTCAGTTATATAAAACAAATCTTCTCTCGGTTTACATTCTCAATGACGTCAATACTCTAACCATGGTGTTCTCGCAGAATTAATTGTGTAACAGGAACCATGCAGGGAAGTATATTTACTTCAAAAGAATGTGTTTTGATATAGTAAACCCGCTATTTTATCAACTCAACACAGTATATAGGTGAGAAAGATTTAATAAACCTTACGCCCTTGCACTGATTTCATTAATTAAAGAAGACACGAGTTCATACCAGGTCAGAGTCTTTGGTATTTTCTGTAGGTTCTAAATATATATCCCAAATCGTCCATCGGGTATAGTGTACACACGTCCACTCACAGATATTTAAAAGTGGTGGACTAAGACTTCTGGTCGCTCCAGAAAAATTCAGTATTGGCTTCTAGTGTGTTACTAGTGCGCACACGCGCAGAAATGACACAGTTGTTCCAATACAATTCTCGGTACAGCAGAATCCAAGGAAACTCGAGAAAAGGACAAAAGCAATTTACACAGACGGCAACCGTTAAAATAGCATTGGAATTTAGAATTCAGTAGCTGTTTACCAAAACATTTCCTATTTCTGCAATTCTTTAAGAATTGGATTTCTTTGTGATCACCGTTGGCGTTATCGCACCTCGCCCCGACTGTCCTGGTGTTTTTACAGCTTTAGGGTGTTCTACTATACACGCATTCTTATTCTCTTTTTATTAGATAGATGACTAAGTCATTTTGGAATATCATTTCGAATGACCTATAGAGATCATATCTTTATTCGTTGACTCTAATAAATATTTGGGGAGGGAAGATTACCGATACTCATAACGGTAAAAATAAATTTGAAAAAGTGCCTAACCCACGTCTTACATTTCAAATAATAAATAACATAGATAGTCCTTGATAAATTTGTCCCTAATTCGTCATCAGTTGAAGAAATACTTTGAATGATACTAACCGATGCAAACAAGCGATAATTAATTCAAAATGTAAAAGGTGGAATAAAATGTACCTCGCCCAATTATTGAAAACATCTAGAAATAACATAAAAAATTTGATGATGGTTACAACAAGTAAATCTATAGTATATCAATATCTGACATGTAGAATTCTTTTAACATGAGTAGCACTGTAACATTCATTCAAAGAGCCATTGTCACTCTTAGCGTTGGTTAAGTTCTTAAAAATCACAAAAAATATGTACTGTTCTGAAATTGATTGTTAAAACGTATACATCTCATTTATGGCTTGATAGATTTATCTCAAATTAAACTTACACACAACCTGGAATGAAATGAGATTTAACGCCCACTTTCCCCTCTATCCGGGTCAATGAATACGAGTATACGCCATACAGTGAATTTGCTACAAGAAAGTATGGAAATCCAAGTAACTCTTTTTCGAATTCCAACCCTCAATGGTTCTTTTACGTGCATAACAGTGTGTACACGAGCCCCTCGCCCTCCCCCCGCCCTACACTACTGACCACGTAAGAAAATCCGAAGGAACTTTCCACTGAGGCAACATGCGTCCTGCCTGGAATGAACATATTATCTAACAGTATAGTCAAATCACATCAAATTGAAAATGTTATTGCCTCTTTATGTTTACATTCTTACAAATAAAAATAAAACATTATATAGGTGTATCAATGCCTTGTTGGAGTCTTCTGTAAGATTTTTAAAATAGAAAACACCCTGATTGTATTGTTTTTGGTAGATGTGTATTTGTCAGATACATTTCTGACATAATCTTGGCATAAGGCATTCCATTGGCACTCCTCTTGCTTAAAGTCGCAAGATAAATCCTCTCCAATATAAATCTAGTCTTTGGGGAGACAGGATGGTAATCTGATGCACATTCGTTTATGGGTATTGACATCCGCTTCTACCGAGAGTGATATCGCAGACTGACTGACGTAAATGATTTTGCCAGACCCACTGGGACAAGTGGCCGGACCACCGGGCTCACATTGCATCGGCTCCCCCTTCTTTCACCAACCCTGAATCCCGTGCCACTAATTAAAGCTCTGTGGCACTTTATAAAGCACTTTCGTGTTAAGAATTCTACGCCGTGTAAGTGTCAGTCACTATCTGCAATGCTTCGGCATGGATTGCGACCAAATAATAATAGCTACACGTTTCCCCAAACCATAATTGGTAGATAATTCGATTGTGCTTATTCAGACTGCGTGAAATGATGTTTTCTGGCCTCATATAGGGTCGAGGCGCAAAACATCAAATGACAAAATTGATACCTTTTTGAATAATCACTTGAACAACATCTTGTGGTGATGTTTTTGTTGTGTTTAAAAGTTGCTTGGCGACAAAAAACGGACAAGTGTTGTCAATATTCAATTGGTACATTGATATATTATAGTCCTAACACAACCTAACGATGAGCTATTAAGTTCATACGGGTCATTGTTTTAATATATGAAATTAGACATATGTTTCTGTTTTACTTCTGTTAACGATGTATTCTCAAGAGGATTGAAATATTTAAGCAAGGACCGCAACAAAAACATTACGACACAGACATGACATTTCACCATCTCACAAATATTTCAAACATGTTTTTCGCTGCCAACCTTTGCATTTTAAGTTGGCCTCAAAGGTAACATTAAACATGCACTATGCAACAAGAGAAATTAAATTAACAAAATACGAAACTAAATCCAGAACACATGAAACGTCAACAAGTGCGAACATGCGGCTTTGATTTACATGGAGCTAGAGAAAAAAAACCAATATTACCGAAGAAGTATTTTATATTATTATTTGGGTTTTTATTACAAAATACTTTGATCTGCTGTATTTGTAACATCGTGATCAATGTACTTAAGATGTCAACAACATTCCGCCAGAACTACCAAAACTGATCATAGGTTAATATTCGCTTGGTCGAGTCGATCAGTCTCGGTCACCCAGAACCTCAAAGTCTTCAAATAATAAGTAGAATATTTGTCTGAATGATACGAATTAATGGGCTCTTTGTATTTACTTTTTTTCGCCTGCAAATTCTATTCTCAAACAAATGTTTAAATTAATTATTCAGATAAAAAAAAACCGTGTTGGAAGTATATCTGTATACAAAATATTTCCTATTTAATGTAAATTTTTACATAAAATAGGCGTAAAGTGAGTAAAATGCACATATTCTGTCCGGGTCAGTTTGTGTAACGCACGTGCTATCTTGTTCGTATGATGTGACGTCACATGTAGACCTAAAATGCATGTGAACATAAAGGCCAGTGATCTTCTACAGAGATAAAAGAAGGTTTTCATATTACCGCTTTGTATATATTCATATTAAACAAACATATAGGTATATAACTAAGTATGTATCAATACCTTTATTTTATCGTTTTATTTTGCGATTGTTTCCCAAACTTTATAAGACACGTTCAGCAATGCACACATCATGGTTGGCGGACTAGTGATCAATTTATCATGATACATAAAATTACTACTTTTACGCCATAGGCTATATTCATAAGAGGTCTCATCTTCATGTACATGTATTGGCAGTTCTTTGTTATTGTGGAATAATTGACATCGAATCCTCTAAAAAAAAAAAACCCGACTACTTCCGGTTCAATGCTCGTCAAATTCCCATTTTAAGATCATTTGTATAACCACACGACCATGAGGACGCAAAACATAAAATGTACTAACAGCAAAACTGTCAGTTTAACTTTAACCATATCTATTGGACTTAAAATGTGATAAGTGACGTCTTACATGTAGATACGGTAATATTATCACTTCTTATACCATTGGGGTCCCATACTGTAAGAAACTTTGCGTTTAGTTTCGCTGGCCTGACAAAGAGTAAACCAAGAATCCGCCAAAAAAAAAAAAGTTAAAAAAAAAAAAAAGAGAAAAAAAAACCACCCCAAAACCAAACAACATATATTATTTAATTGACGAAATTCCACGCCAATTATCCTGATATATATGGTAGACAACGTGAAAATAAATAATCCACAATCTTACAAACTATTACCGGGTTATTCCTGTCAGGGTCTCACATAATACCAAACATATTCATAACACATATGCAGTCGTTGAAAAACTCGTAATGTTTTCTTAACATGATACGAGAATATACGTTATATTTATGAAATGATAAACTGGCTACAGTTTAAACAAAATAACATTAAACCATATAATGTCATTTAACACATCTATACTGTTTCGCAGAATTCGGAGAATGTTATCTGAAAGACAGTATAAAAGACTCTATAGCTAATTCGAAGAATGTAATCTGAAAGACAAAATAGAAGACTATAGTTAATTGTTTGCCAGGCAACACAAGTAATACGTTTACAAACAAGTCGTCCACGGTAGCTTGAAGACACATGTTTACTTGTTAGATAATTGTCTGACAGTCACCTACAGCTAAGTCGTCCGTGATAGTCTTATATACACAGTCATGTTTTTAAAATCCAAAAGAACCGGGTTAATATTGCATTTGGAACTTAAAAAAAATTGGTCAATTATTTTAATCTCGTAAGACTGCATTTTTGTGTTGTTGGTGTTTGAAAGACAACGAGTTCCGGTTGTAACAGATAGGTCACGGAAAGCTTTAATATGGTTATTAACTCATTAAACAAATCCTGTTCGTCAACGACAGGTTTTCGCCACATTTCTCAAACTCATTGTGTGAAAACTCAATTTTTTTATGATTTCAAAACTGATAATTATGTACATGTATACTTAACAATTGGTATGATTAATGGCAAAGACTCGCTGCTTCTTTAATAACAAAAGCTTACAGTCTTTAACTTATATAATATGTACAAGTATGTGTCTGTTACTTTTTTATTCTAAAACATGGACGCCAATCTGCGTGTTGCAGAGCAAACCTGCACCCATTTGCGGTTACACCTTAACCGTGTTTAACTGATATGTATGTGTGTAAACGTTTTCAAGACTGGTAAGTTTATGAGAGAGGAAATTAACTATCTTGTGGATACAGATTAGCTTAAAGAATATGATATAGTGTGGGTGTTAATGTTGTCCACCATGTATAAACCATGAGAAACATTATTCTGGATATGAGCATCAAGATTGTGAGTCAGTTTCACGATTTAACGATAAACGTTGTTTTGTGATTATTCTAAGTATCACTATAAAGATGGTAAATATTTCTAAAAGAGTCGATCATATTCGTCACCGTTCCCAATTCGGGCTTAATTTCTGCACCAAATTGGATAATGATGACGGAGACACACCCTACGGGAAGCTATGCGATACATTTTGTACAGACAGCGGCGTTTAATCTTATATTTTAATTTCCAATTGGATGACAAGGTATCGTTAATGTGCTACCTCTCTGCACAGGCGCGGATCCAGGATTTTTTGCAGGGGGGGGGAACTAGGTTTGATAATTGCTTAACTAATTGCCGAAGGTAAATTAGCTTCAATTTGGTGCATTCTGACGTATTTCCGGAAGGTAAATTCCAAAATTACAGGTCTAAAAATCGCCAATAAAATCGCATAGATTTAAGTTTCAAATTTTCAAGCCTGAGCAGGGGGGGGGGGGGGCGGACCCCCTGGACCCCCCCCCCCCCCGGATCCGCGCCTGCTGCACCCATGGAAAGAAAATCCGTGGCTGGATATTGCCGCATCGAACCAGAAATGTCTTGGTTAGCGAGTAAACGCCACACCATGGTCCCTTCGTCGTCATTTCCGGAATTTAGGTAAACAACTCGTGGGAATCATCCTAATTTTTGAAAATTAATTCTTTCGATTACTGAAATCGCTTTCACGTTTTTGACGGGGAAAACGCAGCGATCTATTTGTTTTATAAAATTTTGTGTAATTACTCATTATAAAATTTTCAATTTTCTGTAATGCCGATGTTCAACGCAATATAATTTTTAAGCTTTTACGGCAAATACAACATAAAGCTTGCGACAAGGTAATTTAACTTTAACTCAATGTCCCAACCTGTTGACATAACTGCTCAGATGCCATAAAAACGCACCCGTTACCTCTGAAAAAAACTAAGAAAATATGTTTTCGAAGAGGATGATCTATTTTCTTACAAAAACAATCGCTTTTCTTCTTATTATTCAACAACCAATCAAATTAATCCCACATCAGAAGTGCAGACGCAACTACACCCTGACTGATGACGTCAGTTGTTAATGGGTTGATTGAAAAAATGTCGGTCGTCGACATAATTTTTATGATTCGGCTAACAGAAATGACGGCTGAAGTCTATATTCCGATGATAATTCCTTTTCTTTGACACCGAGTTAATGAGGAAAACAGAAGTAACTCCACGGTTGTTTTGTTAAAGTTAACATTTTTGTCAGAGTTTTGAATGAGATATGGTTGCAAATTGGCGTCGTTATTGTAAATGTAACAACACATAAACAGGGGTATTTAAAAAGTGTTTCCACCTAATTCTTTAGTTTATTTCTCGTCTAGAGTTATTAACCTAGTCAAGGTGATTCAGTGTGTCGAACAAAATAACTACAACAATAACCTTGAATATAAACACATATTTAAAGCGAAGATGTCAGACGTTCAAATCAGACGTTACTAGTAGAGTACTACTTTGTACTTCTTTATTCTATTATACAATGCAATGTATTGTTAACGTACAAACGTTTTGTTAACGTACAAAAGTATTGTTTACGTACAAACGTATTGTTAACGTACAAATAAGTGAGACGAAAATATATTGTTACTTACTTATTTAGTTACTTACAAACATATAGATATATTTTTACTCGAAGATTACAACAATGGACAATATGTGAAATCTGGAGTTGTTCTTAATAAATTACATATCGACCTCTAATATACATCCAAAGAACTGAGGCATAGTAGAGCTGGGGAGGGGGTCTTCACTGGGAGCGACAAAATCTTTTAGTTTTGGTATATAGTCGACTCTCAACATCGGGGAGAGGCATAGAGAGTACTCAGAGAAGAACTGCCTTGCCCATAAAAAAACCCCTGAATTTAGGTGCGGATCCAGGAATTATTGCAGGAGGGGGTTTGCCAGCTTTCGGTTAGGGAAATCTGCCATCATCGTCTCTAAATTACATAGGCATACATACAAATTGAGCCTTTTAAACAGAGAAATCGTTTTATACTGATGTAGGATCACTTTGTGATGTAATTTCATTGATGCAAGGCATTATTTTTTTTATGTAGTTGAGCAAGGGGGGGTGGGGGTGGACCCCCCCCCCCCCTCTGGATCCGCCCCTGGAATTCATAAATACTTCAGATATTTCAAGGACACCCTTCATGATTTTATTTTCAAAAGCATATGATTTTTCTCTTGACACTATCGTCGGTATTGCCCACTGCTTTTATACATGTACAAAGCAATGGGCCAGGTAACTAGTTTGAAATATATAAATACTTGTGCTAAACAATTTATCCAACTTTTTCACTGAAGAAGCAATGATATGTCAGGGGACAATAGATCCTATCACACGGTCATGAACTTTTATAGAACATATATAATAATTGGCGCCTACAGGAGTAACTATATGAAAATAAATTCGATAAGGCAGTTTAAAAGATTGTAAAAAATGTCATTTTTGAACAAATAAAAAATAAACTGTTATGGCTGCTGTATAAACAAGCAAAGGAATTCTTTCTGATCGTTAAGATTTTTTGATATAATATTTGACTCTCAGACACAGAAAATATACAGTTTATTAGAGTTCAGATAAAACTTATTTACATGTGTTTTTAAATGATGTACGATATGAAAAAGTAAAAAAAAGGTTATGAATGAATTGGGCTGTTACTGGCTAATAATATGCATCTTCGCCACGCCACGGTATTTACTTTCTATTCTTCGTTAAGAGTGGGTTTTTTTTTTTTGTCAATAGCGCCCAAAATATTGCAAAAAGTGCCCGATTAAAAAAGATATTATCTAGATAACAATCATTTATCCCAAATTTAGATAATGTCATACATTTTATAGTGGAAACAGTTTTAAAAAATAATATCTCCATTAAAATTTATCCAACCGAACTATTTTTGGATATGATAAGTGGCCGGGTGGCATTTATATTACGTGAGGTATCCCAAGTTTCCGGCCTCCCCATGTAATATGCGATCTATGAAAAAATGTTATAGTTAATTATTTTTCAATATAATCCCCCTTAATCCACCGTTTATCCAGTACATTTAACTCATCAAAAAAAACGTTGTTTGTCACTTGACATTAAAACCACACAACAGTGATGAACTCGTCATCCCTCTCTGGAGATAGATTTAAGCTGTGTGGAGAGAACGAAGTCAGGGGGCAGTCAGGGGAGGGAGATTTTTCATCCCACCGTCATGTGCACCACTTGCTGTTACTTGGGCGTGTGAACTGGAGCATTGTCCTGTAGCCAGCCAGACACCTTGGCGAACTTACCTCGGCGCTTTTCTTTGATTCGATCATGCAATCTGTATATATACACCACTAATAAGGGGACATTCTTTAGATAATCTATCTCGAATACGCCCTCTCAGAACTGGAAAACGTTCTTTTGAACGTTTGGGGGCGTTGGGACACTATGTGTTTTGACTGCGCACTTTTACTTTTTATAGTTAACATTCTTGGCACCCAACGGGTACACAACTTGTTTATGTGTGAATTGAGGCATTGACCACCAATATTTTGAGATACACAAACTTGAAGAAGCATACTAAAACATGTAACTATAGTTGCCGTGCATGTGACCGTAGCAAACCTGATAACTCCGTTATCTTTCCACCTCAAAACCTTGAATATTTACCAAAACCTGGCAGAAAATATTAATTCATGCCCTCTTCATCCATTCTAGACCAAAAAATCGTCAAAAATGGGCATGCAAAAGGGGAAAAAGAGACAGAGAGAGGTTTGCTACAAATAGACGAACTGGTATTGAAATGGTGAAATTTAATGGTGGTCTGCATCCGAATGCTCATGGAGTAATCAATCGTTCCATTGATGTTTTGCTAATGTAATGTGCAATTGCTAGCTGTCTTAACAGTTATGTGGCTGTCGTGCATTATTTTGTCGAGAATAGCATCAAAGTTATCTTGGATGGTCACTGCACAATTCATACACTGCTGTTTGACTGTACTATACGAAGAAGCATTGCCATCATACTGGAAGCTATATACAACAAAATATAGAACGTGGAATTCATTATTTATTTGCATGTTAAGCACATGCCGGGATACTTTTTAGCAGCATCGTTTTGCAATACCTTTTGCGCTTTTTACATGTAAGCGCTCTTATTGGTTCTTCTAGGACCTCGTTAATGAATCAACATCTGTAGGCGTATGCCATGCCTTAAATATAATATGCACTTTGTTAAGAACTTCTTTCAGAGCAGGGGTTGCCTTACTTAAGTCCGTGTCTAATATTTAATAAATGATTCTGATACACACCTTTTCTGAACCATGAAAGACAATTATTCATGATGTAGATATAAACATAATCACACGACCCTTTAATGATAAAATTGTGTAAGTTCCTGTGTTACTTTTATGTTTACACGTATTTAATATACTTGCTAGGTATTAATCATAATGTTAATTTACAACTGACATTACATTGTTGTTGTCTCCTGCCCTTAGATTTACAGGTCAACATGAACAAGTATTTTGGGTATAGTGTAACAAGTGCAAGTTCAGGTTGACATCTCAATTAATTGAAGATTGCATTCTCTTTTTTTGTGATTAAACATACATTTTTGTCAGGAATTGTTGACGTTTTCGTCAAAAACCAATAGAGGTCGGCTACGAAAATGAGTAATTACATCTTGAATGTTTGGCAAGATAAAGTTGTTTTTGTCTGGTACGTTTATATACAGTTCTAATCGTCATGTCTAACGTTTGGTTCGGTGTCCATTGGTCCGATGCCCATGGGTACGATGATGGTGGGGCTGGGACGTTTTATTATTAATGTGCATGTACATGAATTTAACTTTAGAAAGGACGAATTTCAAGGAACGTCGGATCAACAAGCGTCGTGCCAATAAACGGACCCCGATAACAACGAGGTTTAACTCTACCTAGTATGCTTATTGTTCTGGTATACCTCATATCATTTCTCATTTGAAGAATGCGCATGACCAACGCATTTTTGTTCTACTTTTCTATTAAAGCAAACATTACCAAACGATGCAATATTATGCTTTCGTTTGAAAATAATTTTTTTGATGAGGGTTTATCATCCTACTTTTCTACAACTTTGGTTTGGAAGAATAGTGACTAAATTTGAATCCCCTCGACGTCTTTCATTAGATCTGATAATATATTTACAACCGACAGTTGGACATAGAATATGACTCAACAGAGACCATCCTTATATTACAGCAAGTGAGTTGATGGTATTAAGATTGGTCTCTGACGCATCAATGATGTATTAACGCCATCAACTATAGCAACTAGTACACCCAACGGGTTCTTTTTACCATTGAAACTATAGATATGTGCCATTTAAGACCTGTGTTAAGAATAGGACGTTAAACCCCATTTCATTCCGACTGTCGCCAATCGTTGTGATTGACGACAACCGGAAAGTAACCAGAGACAATCAGGACACGTTTACAAGTCCCCAAAACAAAATAAATCTCCTAGAAAATTTTCTGGTGTTGCCAGCCATGATCGATTATTTTCCAACCGCTGCATTGCGAAAACATCCGAATATTGTCAATAGTTACGAATATAAGTGCGGATAAATCCTAAATACTAAAATACATCAATTTGTTGACATTCCATTAGTTGTTGAGCAGGCCATGAATAACTATTTAAGGCTTCCATTTATAGACATAATGTCAGGATAATCTTGACCCACCAAGTTAGATGACTAAACATTACTCATCCCTGCTTTACCAGATAATATCACTTCATACTTTCCTCTCGATTGGGGAACAAAACATCTTTTAGAACTTTCATTTATATTTAATATTGATATTCCATAGAAAGAGTGTATGTATTCAAATAAAGTTTCATTTATATTTCTGAAGTCTGTGATATAATGTAAGATGTAACAATGGTGGAAAGAAATTGGTTTCTTTGATTTAGGCAAAAATAAAGTAGTGAAGTGCCCAATTGACGTTTCGTTTCGTGCACGGAGCAAGATATGCTTACTCTTTCAAGAACACCCGATACCACTTTTAATATAAACCACGTGACTGGTGATTCTGGTGGTGGTCTTTGACTAGCCATGCTTACTCTTTCTGGAACACTTGATATCTCAATTTTATTGAGGAGTTCCCATGTATTTGTAGTGTCTTTTTACGCATAATAATATGAATAATTTCTGCACGATTAAATTTTCATATCGGCAGAGAAGATGGGAATAGACGCTAACCGGTAATATACAGTGGGCCAATCTGCGGACATATAATTATAAGTTTAGACAGATAGCCATCTCGCAGAATATATCAAATCATCAGATTTAACAAGATCGTTACTTTACTTTTTTATTTTCTATATCTGTTTTTTTAATAGTGTGTGTAGCAGACTATCAAAATAGCGCCATTTTACATCTTATCAGTGACAACCATATTATAAATAAATTAATAAAAACTAAAAATAAACAAAATGAATGTTTTTTTTTAAAGTTTTTGTGATGTATATAATATGATTCACTGTAAATTCGCGCTTTTAATATTAATACATCAACACGACAGACAATAGTAACATTTGATTACAGACTTCAAAATCATACCACAACTACATCTTCAAGGTAATTGCTCAGTTCTATAGCACAAACTTCTCGGGTCTATACCATATATGATTTTAATTTGAAGATTTCTGTACCTAAAACATTTCAAATGTGTTGTATTCGAGATTCCACCGTGTCAGGTAGGGTGGGAGGCGGGGGTAATTTAATAAACAATCGTTTTGAACAAAAATATGATAGCCTAAATATGTATGTACAATTATGTTCCTATTTTAGCGACTAAAACAGCAACGTATTCTAAAATATCTGGGGATTCTAAAGAATAAATGGATTTATGATGAGTCATGCATATAAATAAGACAATTATTAAAACTTTTTTAGCAATCTCTCTTGAGTTCATTTCACGTTTTGAAGAATTTGTGCTACTCCTGCGACATTTTGGTTACAGAAAATTTATTTTAGAACGTATTACTGATATCTACAATTATTTAGAATAAAAAGGCGACACAAGATATGATGAGACAGGTGTGGCGCTTTGAACAGATTCTTCATAAACGAAGCTTTGCATTTTCTTGGTGAATAATGATATTGACAACATATGTCGATGATTTGCTGGTGCGTTGATTTTACCTGATCGAGTACAAAGTTTCATCAAGGTGATGTACATTTCATTGTCCACTATCGGTCATTCGATACGTCCACCGTGTGCAGGTACAGATCAAATATGATTAATTCAACACTCAACGTACAGTATGGTGTGATGACTATGAAATAGATTATTCGTTTGTCTCTTTTTACGTGACGGTACATAATATTATAGTTTTCCAAATAAACATTGTAGGTAAAACCCATTGCTGAAGAGAAAAATTTAATTTTGCAATTGGAATTGGCGTTGGAAACTGGCCATTCTGAACAAATAGGAATATTTTCTTTGTTAGCCTCACATGCGCCATAATTGACAAGCGAAGATCGTATCTGAAAAATATCTTCTTCTGGTCCATTCCATTTCCAGATGAGTGTCCAGTACACGACTATCGCTATGCTTACCAGTGTGTAAGAAATAAATACAATGTGAAATCTAATAACAATTGTGGCCGTAATAGAATTATTACGTGGTTCGTAGTTGGACAAGTTTTAATAGTTTGTATTACATATTTCGAAATAAATATGCAAGCAGAAAAAATGCCTTGTTTGTATTATAAATACGCAATGGTATAACACATTTTGTTGTTCCTGCTCCGTTTTCTATCAGAAACATATGAGTGCATGCTTTGTTGCTTGACCGTTCTGTTCGATATGAATTCTGCCTGTAATAACACGGATTTGATAAGGGATGGGTTTGGGAACAGTGATGATCTGTGCAGTCTGACATTTCGGGTCATCAAGCATTTTTCCTCTCTGTTTTATTAGTTCAACGAGTGAGGTCGTTAATATCGCCAAGAATATCAACACGTCACCGTAATTGATTAAAATAACAAAAGAGATTAAAATCTAATCCATGTTTGACCACCCACGACCTGTCCGGACAATATCAAAATGGCCATCTAGATTCGTCATCAAGATAATACGGTCAAGTGGACACACAAATTGGCGACAATTCAAACACAAAAGCCACAGCTACACCATCATGTGTGGAGTTGTTGAATAGGTCATCAAAACATGTTGCTATTTTAGGGGATTTCCCCATCACAGTCACTGCACACCAATTAATGTTAAACGCGTAAAACTATTCACGGATTATGAATGAGATATTCCAGATAAAAGATGTTATTTGGGGACTGATAAAACGTGTGTCATTATGGAAGATGCTGTCTAAAATTGGTTTTATTGTTAATCAGTGTGGTCGTCTGCGTCCAGGCGTCACAAACAAAATGGTCATCATATCAGGCTTTAAAAGATTGAATAAATTAATCTCCAAATAAATAATTTGCATTCGGACTTTATATCAGGGTTGAACGCCGGAGCAGGAAAGGCCAGGGGGTTGGCATGAATGGTTTTATCACCAACCAGTCTTAAAGGCATTATCTGAAAACATTTGCAAAGGTTGAATGGTGGTGGTGGAGGAGGGGGGCAGTTACATTAATGGCAAGTCGTACACGTATTAAGGTCCTCCAGTGAAAAAATCGGTCTTGGGAACAGTGATGATATGTGCAGTCTGACATTTCGGGTCATGCAAACGTTTCCGCACAAGAAAACGCGAGCGCCTAAATAAAATTGCTCGATATGCGGCTATTTCGCTGCCGTTTCCGCACAAGAAAACGCGAGCGCCTAAATAAAATTGCTCGATAAGCGGCTTTTTCGCTGCCGTTTTTTGACTCGTGAAATATGCGCATGCGGATGTTTACGTCCTGACGTACTCAAACGGGTTATCTTATACTTAGTCAACAAACGGTTATTGCAAATTGCAGATTATAAAACGGCGGCGACTGAATGTACACATGGAAATGTCTAGCGAGCCTTAGTGTTTTTCAGTCTTAAACTTTTAATTAATGAAATGATGGATGTCATGATGATGAAATCATTGGTTTTCTGCTATTGGAATATTGCTCAATAGCTATTACTTGACCAACAAATAGATGTATTTTTATTGTTTTCATCCTTTGTCAGTAGTGCGGAATGAAGAGCCTGGAAATGATTTAAAAGCGCGGTTAATTTTTTCGGATGCGACTAAGAATCCAGGTCCACTCGTGTAGTCATTGGCGTGCACGTAAATGAACCGGTCGGTTGGTGGAAACAGGTCTAAGAGTGATCGTTACAGATAAGTAGGACGTTAAATCCAATTTAATTTCATTTTGTTATTCGTGGAGATTTCTAACGAATGTCGGAATCAATGATATACTAAAGAATATAAATAAAATATACAAATCGATCTGACCAAGTTTACCATGCTAGATGTCATATCAAATCTATAATCAGTGATTCCCACGGCCAATCATTTGTAATATGATTATAATTCGACATATAATAAGCCGTAATTATATTTGACTAGTTAAGCCAGGGGATTAAACCAAGGAAAACTAACACCACTGACCAAATTACTGACCGTGTAATAATGATAAATGTATGCCCTTCTATTTGATATACTCTATATTAAGACGATAAGACAATCTCTTGGAAGATGTCATTTTCAAGATAAATATAACATACTTAAGAGTAAATAGTTGATAGCTAGTTCATCTTTTCGAATTCAACTTTCAATTTGATAATTGGTAAATTTTAAAATATTTATATAAGAAAAGGGTTAGTTATTGAACTTGTTTTAAAGGAGCTAAATTGCTAATATTTGGGACATAGAAATTGACCCAAATTGATCACAACGGATATAATAATGTAATATCAATGTATATAAATCAGTAGCTAAGTCTCTAACTCAATATCATCCAAAATCTTCAACATTGAAAACACGAATTATTTGTCAATTCAAATCAACATTAATGCTGTGATCTTACTGGAAAAAGATGGACGTCCAGTTTTTAAGACAAAATAAACATTTTACCATTGGAACACGAATCGTGTACTATAATGCGTTTCATCCCCAGTTCTAGCAAGAGACTCGAAGAACGAGGCTAGAAATATTTTGCACCAAATCAATAACCAGACGCTAGAAATTTGCATTTTTATTGAAACTGCTGGCTTATTTCGCCGAACATAACCGATTTGAAATTAGAGTAAAAACGGAAACCATTAAATGTGAATCAGTTTGTATACATTCATATTACAATATTATATGCGTTCCGACACACTTCTGCCAATTTCTAGGTCCCAAATGTTAGCGATTTAGCTCCTTTAAAGAAGGGTTAGTTACATTGTTTTAAGAACCAGGAATATAATTTACATCGTTTTAAGAACCAGGAATTAATTTCCATTGTATACTTACTGAATATTAAATAAAGAATATGATTTTTTTTGTCACAAATTCAACCGGTCCCTTGAAAGTAACAGTGATTTGATTTTCAGATAATTCGTTTTATAATATATATCCGCTATTTATCACATATTCCCCCCTTTTAGCTTTATTGTTACGCTTGTATTTATTTATTTAAAACTATTCACGTATTATGAATAAGATATTCCAGATAAAAATTGTTTTATAATATCCGCTATTTATCACATATTCTTCCTTTTGGCTTTAATGTTAATAACAAACACTCTTGTATTTATTCATTTAAAACTGAAAATTAAAAATCAAAACGAAAAGCACTGCTCGTAATACGCATGGTTCCCCGGAAACTCTACACAACGCTATTAGGGGTTTTGAAATATTTTCTTTAAGAAGAAAATCAATTACTTTTATGTCATCTTCTCTAAATCCGAGTCACGTAAAATACTATTTTTGTTCTTTAAAATACTAATATGTACCTAAAGAAATCCATCGTCTGGTATAAGTAATTATTTCTTAAGAACTCACGCCCAAAAACAAATCAAGCCTTCATGTGAGTCGAGTAATAATTCAAGTTGTAATAGAAATATTGACGTACCATGTTAAGATGGAAGGTAATGGAAAGTAGCATCGGGTCCAGAATTGAAGAGTATTTATTTAAAACGTGCATCCGAAATGAACTATTTAAGAGTACCTGAATTAAAAATACTCGCAATTTATTAAATTTGTTTTTCTGAGAAAATATGTTTACCAATCAATTATATATGTGATATTTTAAGACACATCATACAACTTCTACTGCTATAGATATGTAGTAAACTTAATTTATCTTAATCATTCTGTACATGATTAGGAAACTATTCAATCATATACATCCTTGTAAATTATTATATTTTAGTACCTCTTTTTATAACTTTCATAATTTAAATATTGGATTGGAGAGATTTTGAAAGCTTTGCATTCATTTCATATTAAGAATGAAAATGGCCCACAAAAAAAACTCATCTCAAACACGAGTCCGACTGTTCGTGCCATTCATTCATCTTCAAGTTGTCAAGTTACAAAAGTAAATCCCACATTGCTGTCTGATCTCGTGTTCGTGTCCTAAGGGCATCATTACATGGTATTGTCTAATTATTTAAACAAAACAATAACAAACACTTAATGACGCCACGTAATGTCATATAGGCTAAGTATAATGTCTTAAGTCCTGAAAATGAAACGCCGCTTATGTACGCAAACATCATTGTCCTGGCAGTGTTTCGTTTGATTAATTTGTTGACGTTTCGTAGAAAATGGTAATCAGAGAACTGAGCGCAAGTTGTCAAAAGAAGGTGTGTCAGTGAGTAAATCTCGGCTACATGACGATAATTAAACACATTGATAAGATTGTAATCTAAGTGGTAGGTAACATCCATCAATCATTAAACTTATTTCATTTATTAACAGTCCTACTAACAAGTGGAATTGTTACTTTGAATTTCAGAACAATCTTTACTGTTGTCAACGCAACCAGATTTGTGTCAAGGATGTTACTGTAGCCATTATTATGTAAGGCATGGTCTTGTAAACAAAACAGGTGTCAGATCACTAAGTTAAATGGTTGCTGTCAGTAAATATTATGCCTTAAGACAGCCGGCTGAAAGTAGGACGTTAAGTCCCATTTCATTTCCAATAGTTATTAATGTCTGTTTCTGAGATATTAAATGGATTAGAACATCCGGGCCATATAATAGTAGTTAAACGATAATGGAAATTCGTGACGTCGTTTATTACCGTTGTAATAGTAAGTAAAGCGCTGGCTCAATAATAAAGGAGGCTTTTTTTTAGAGTGACTTCTCCTTGTTAGTGTATAAAAGACCGAATGTCTGGCAAAGAACAGAATCCAGTCGTTCGGATGTGACGAAATAGGACAGAACATATTTCTTTTATTTGGGTCGAATTGAAACGTTCATGGTAAATTAGAAAAATTTCTACATACTTCTTTTTTATCATTATGAATGTGAAATGAATTTCAAATTATTTATGTGTTTACAAACATCGCTGTTTACAAGAAACCATTTCATGCGTTGTGACCACAGCATACAATGACGTGTGAAAACTTTTTTTCTTATATAGAGTGGAATGGCAGAAATTTAAACTGTTTGCATATTATAAACCACTGAAATAAAAAGGATGCAGTTAAAAGCCTCGTCAACACAATACCCAGAAAATCTGAAACTATAAGGGCGGCGGGGTCGGGGGACATGATGGATTCCGTCGACTTCCCCAATCCCTTCATAATGTGGTTTTGACGTCCAATGTTATTTTGCAAACGGAACCCAAGTAAGCATATATCTACTCCTATACCATATTTAATAGAAGGCTTGATCTCGCCTTAACTACATACATCTTAGATGTTTGTAAAACTCGCAGACGTTGCTTAAGAAACATGCTCCTATCATGATACGCCAACTTCTACGTACACATACTAATACACAACGAAATAAAAATCCAGTAGACGTGGTATAAGGGTTAATCAGTGAACTGGATGTATGAGATGTGTTGTTGACGTTTGGGAAAGTAGGTCGAGGGGAAATGTGTAGGGAGTGATAGTTAGATGTATTATGAATGGTTAGAGTGGCTGTGGTGTTACGGTGAAATACTATGCCGCTACCGTAACACCACAGCTTTATGATTTGTTAGACAGGATTGATACCGTAAGTCCGACAATAATAAATAAACTATTTCTGATTTTAATGTTGTCTTTTCCCACCGGCACTGGCCGTACGCCAGCAACTGAAAATAGCTGACGAAACAGCTAGGGCGTCGATTGTTAGTTCGCGTACAACTTGAAAAACCGAATGTCGTACGCCATTGTGAAACTGAAAGTAGCTGACGAAGACAGTTAGGGCGCCGATTGTTAGTTCGCGTACAACTTGAAAAAACCGAATGTCAGTATGGTATTTCTGACATAATTGGTTATCGGTGACCTGAAAGCTGGTAATCTCGACTCAAAGCGAGTAATCTCGACTCAAAAGTATAGTGTATAACCTACTTACTGTCTACAGTCGTCGCTAGTCTTCCTATATAGTTCCTTCATGATTGTTTGTGGACGATTTACTACTCAGTAAGAAAGCCTGTACCCCAAAAGAGTTCTCGTCTGTTATTATTAGTATAATGACTTCCTCATGTGCGGCAGGTTCGTTTGTTTTTAAAAACACTGTTTTTCGTTCCAAAAAATAGAAAAATAATTTTTTACCAGATGATCATGGTTTTTCACCGAGACTAGATAATTTCTCTCGGTGTAAGGATATTATCGCTTATGGATAATTTCATACACTGTTGAGAAAATAGTCCCATTGGTTTGCTTAGCGGCAAATAGAACGGGAATAAACTCTGTACTGAAAAATTTTTGCGTGATCTATATAAACTGTCTTCACACACTCGATTTATAATTAGCGATACACAGGTACAGTGGCAAATGTTATGCTTCTGAGGCTAATACCTCAAAAGTACCTCCGCGCAAAAACCCAGATTTTGGTACATGCAAAAGAAAAAGAAATAGTGCCCGTGCGCGTGCCAGTAATAGGAAAACTAAGAGTTCGCGCATAAAAATGCACGAACGTACCAGGCGCGATGTCATCAAGAAGTGTCTTAGGAAACGTATGATAAGCATTGCAATCCATGTGATCTTCCCGAAAGTAAAGAGAGAAATTGGGTTTAATGTCCACTCGACACAAACTAGGTCATTTCGGGACTAACATATGGTTTAATTTGCATGCGCGTAAGTGTCTTTTAGCAGTGGGAGCAAACCGGAGTGCCCGGAGGAAACCCATGAGGTTCAGAAGGCGCCCCTCTCTCCATGCCACATACGCTCACACCAGGGATCGAAACCACAGCTGCAAGCCAGAGGTGACCGGCCAGCTAGAGGTCGAAGCGCGGCACTCTAGACCACTAGGCCACTAGCCCCCCCCCCCCTGGATGTTTTAGAAAGAGTGAATGAAAATTGTTATCCATCTGAACGAAACATGCCTCGTGACATACCACATGCAATGTGTTATTATGTACTGGATGCCACTTGAAGATTTCTTTTAACAACCGATTTGTGGTACAAAACCAACACATTATTTACTAGAAAAAATATTAATTCACAAATAAAAATAAAGTAAGCTTTTCTTTGTATGTCTTATTTTTATTCGTGCAATAAATTTAAGGTAAAAAAATGCACATAAATGTGTTTAACAGAAGAAAATGTGTTTAACATGTTTTAAAGATGGTGAAATAACAAAGTGCTGCTGCTTTAATGTCATGTATATGTAATTTGATTTGTGTGAATTAGAATAATTTCTTTGTTCTGTAAGACAGATGTTAGTTGATAATTGTTATGTATAGAATAAATAATGTATCTTTTTTTCTCAAAGGAGATACTATGATTCTTAATTATTCGCATCTGGTCGCACGGACGAACATTCCTGGCAACTGAAATATCTTAAATATCTTGAGAATTGTGGCTATTATACAGAGAATGTGAAAATTATATACACGCCCTTGTACTGATTGGTGTGTACGTAAAAGAACTATTCTCTCCTAGCCCTATCACAATTGGTATAGAAAAGTCGGACGTCAAATCCCTTTCCATTGGGGTTGTTTTATTTGGAAATATTCTTGCATTGTTTGTTATAAATGCAAAAATACAGATTTAAGAAGAAATTTAATTCCTGTGTCATTTTAAGAGGTTTGCCCTTCAGTCTGAAATTTTGTGTTGTATTCTTGTATTGTTCTTTGTTTATTTTGTTGGACAGTTGGACATTATTGTTTAATAGGTATATTATAATTTGAACCACATTAAGATCCAAATGCAGGAATGAATGAAATGGCGTTTAACGTCCTACTTCTCTGCACCTACTAGGAAGATGGAGACGAAAGAATCCGATAATTAAATAAGCAATGTCTTTAAGTCAATCAGATATCATAAATCTCAAATAACACAGTCACTTTAATAGACGAGAGATTTCTATTGCACAGGTGGACTTTAATATTCCCCCTTTGTTAGTGCTGTTTCCATTCGTACATAAAATATCGTTATACTATAGTAATTCTGACAGTCAGTTGATATTTGTACTAATAAAACGACTGTTAATGAAATATTTGTGAACTCCCATTGCGATTACACTCCCTGTTCCCTCAACAAACCCTAGTACTACTTGCTACAATCTGAACAGTTCATCAATATAGGTTTATGAGGCACAGCAGAGATTGCAATCTTTATTATCATGTTGCTGTATAAGATAGTAGTCAGGTTTTCAAGTATTAAACAAGTAGAATCTGTCCCGAGAGGGAAGCCCAGTGAACAATTGACAAAAAAATAAACAAATCTTTCATGACTGATGTGTTATGTGGCAATCAGACCAAAAAAGTATTCAACTATGTGAATTTAGTCACAGGTTTACACTCTTGAATGCCGAAAGGTATGAGTATGTGTGTGTTGTGGGGAGGGGGGGGGGGGTGTAATGGTTTTAATTATCCTCATCTATTGATTGTACAATTGGTTTTATCAATTAATTGCTGAGACTAATAAGGCGTAATTATTTTGATGAAATTAAAGGTCCATTATAAAATAATAATCTGCAACATTGATCTTCTGGAACTTATTGATTTTGATGTCGATTTCAAATAGCTAAGCATCTACACGATATTATGTGTGTATATGGTATTGTTATTAAATAATGTATAATGTTGAATATAGATGACAAGTTTAATATACTTATAAACAGGTGCGAGGGGTGTGGCCAATAGATAATTTAATATGATCGACAATATCTATCACTTAACGTCTTTCATAATAACTCATCTATAGGTAAGAACACACAACCAAAACACGCAAGATTTACAGTTATATGTCAAAAACCGACATTATCCTTTGATGTTATGAAGATGAAAGGGTCACCAACAGCTCTCACCTGTAAAAAGGACATGATTAATGGTGGTCAACTGCATCCTTCACTGTTTCTATGGTATGTAAAGAGCAATAATAACAAGAGGTATTTGATAGTATACAGCAATAAATAACCACTCAATCGCACAATACCAACAAATAGATGACCATTTGATAAATGACCCCATGTAGATGTTTATTGTGGCGGGGATTGGCTGACCATTGGTCATCGTATGTCCGGTATGCCACATGGATGGATGGTCATGGTAGGTTCTTTTTATGAGAAAATAACCAAATCTTGTGATTATTCTTACTTTAATTGTAACAAGGGGCCCTTTGACGATTGTAACACATGCTACATTTAACAAAACATTTTAGTTTTCACGACTACGTACTGGGGTATATAAAAATGCCTTTAATAATAAAAAAATCCCTTTGTGTTTTGTTCAACTTGATTATGCACGATATCATCGGAATTTCACACATAAATTAGGACACGTGCTGGTGTTCACGGATTCTGTCCGATTTAGGAATGATTCTTGGACTGGTTTGGGTACCAAGAAGCCTTTTTTCAAACTTATATCAAAACAATATTGAGTGAGTATAAATATGAAATATTTCTGACATACAGAAAGGAAAAGTTGCTTTGTTTAGTAAAAACATAACTAAGTCTTACAAACGTTTAATCTAAGTATATGGAAAACTGAGCCACTGTGGTTAAATTACATAGACATCGTGGGCAATGCCCATGTCCCATGGTGATTAACGATTGGGTTTTCGTCCGTCCGAAGGACGGTTTTCCTTGTCAAGTCCTCCGCTCTGCACTACGACCAAAGAGAAATCAGATGAGAAGGTCTGGTGGAATTTTTTTTCGAAAAACACCATGCTCGAGTCGGAGACAGCCTGGTAAATGCCCCAGTGTCATGTCCACCAAACATTGTGGCTCGTTGTGATTATGACTTTTATCATGGAAAGTTTCACGCTATTATACGACCCATATATATTTTAAATTTTCGGGAAGTCTAATAATCACATCTAACGGTGTGGGCAGACCATATCCTTTAATTTGACCATTTCATATAGGATTGTCCCTGGAATGAATCAGACTTGAGGATATCCTATCGAGTGTTGGTTTCCAGAGCAGTATTAAACTATTGATACGTTTCCTAGTGCAATTTCAACAAATTTAATTAAATGAGAAGGGGAAATTTTAAAAGGAAAGACTGTTTTTAAGACTTTTGTTTTATTGTGTAATCAATGAATACATAAACTCGTAAAAGTCATAATCACAGGATGTATCCAATTAGTGTTCTCCTTAATGCGTTAAGTGTGCCATAATCGTTTGTGATATTCAGAATTGGTTTTAATAAACCAGGCATTAGCGGGCTCTACGTAGTTTGTTTGCAAGATAGAAAATTATACAACGTGGGTGTTGTTATCCCTTAATAATTTCTTAAAATCTGACGATTATTTTTAATAGACTTTATTATAGATTTCTTTTTCAATTACATAAAATAATTTCCCACATCTTAAATTCTAGATGTGAAAAACGGTCAATAATAATTTTCCTTCTTTATATTTGACTATATGAATGTAATGTCTGTCTGTATATATTGTGCCTTGTCCGTAGGTTTGTCTTGTGTAATTGTTTGTGTGTGGTGTAGTCCCCAGCACTTACTATTAAGGGTATTAATTGTAACATATTATATTATTGTATTAATTTAAAAACGTCGTAAATACTACCTAGAGATGTATGTTTGTGTATATAATTAAAATATCGTTCAGTTGTCGGTTAGTGACCATCGAGAAAAACAAGATTGCGGCATGAAATCAATAGAAATAATTATTAGACCTATTTGGTTTGTGTATGGCCCAAACTTCTATATTTTGCTCTTATATCTGGAATAGTGTGCCAATAAGGGTCATAAAACATCAATAGAATATTTTACCAAATATTCCACCTGATTTCTTGTTTACATCTTTTGAAAGTCACCTCGAGAAAAATTGAAAACATGTTTTACGATATAAAGATATGTGTCTGGGCTTTGTCACTATTATTCTTTGAGGTATTGTCATCTACCGCCGAGTCGCATTGATGTTTCAGCTTTGAAATGGTTTCGGGTTCACGATTAGCTGATGACACAGGTGTAATGAGAGGGTTAACACGGTTCGTGGAAAATAATACTTATCTCTCTCAAAATACAATGAAATAAGGGATCGTAGTGTTCCCTAGAAAGAATTCTCGACCTGGAAAGACATTAACTCCGCACAGTTACATAGTTGATCTGAAAGCCCTCTACTTTATCCAATCATGTAACCAATTGAGACATGTATCTGTGTGCTTTTTCAGTCAGTGTGTCATTAAAATGATTAACAGTTCTGTTCATGAATGGAAGTCCACGTGGTGAGTCAGACATGGACACAAATACATGTATCAACTTTGACATACGTTAACAATAGTTGACGTTTTAACTCGTGTTAGATTTCACTGCCCCGGGGCCATTTTAACTGGGTTTAAATAAATAAAAGAATTTATTGAATGACTGACATTAATGCATTCTTGTCATAATATAAAATTATATTTATTTTTGTCTGGACACCATCTGACAAATTTCGTTTTTCGGTCAAAGTGTTTGGTGATCAAAGATGATAAATTGTATCACAGTGAACTGTGGTATGATGTAATGATCAGAATTGGTATAAAAACGAAATGAAGGGATATGTATTAAGATAGCGTCTTGTTTATTGCAATTAAGTAGTAACTTTGATAATTCATGTCTTTATTTTAGATATCGATGTGTACTCCACAGACGTATGCAGGATTTCCTTAAAAGAAAATGGCGAAAAAAACCGTAAAAAAATGCATAACGAAAGATTTTGGGGAATGGTGGTATTTAAGCCAATAGTGTACTCGTATCAAGGGAAATCAAATTTACATAATTAACATTTCAACAGCTTTAAGATTAGGGCATCTTATAGAAACGTGGTAGTAAGACAAGGTTGGGTATTAAAACTCCCCCCTTTCAACTGGTTTTTAAATATACTTTTGTTCGCTTGACTGGTCAGTGTGTAAATGGTAAACGGTCAGGTCCATGTCTGTCCCCGTCGAGACTTTTCGGATAATACCCTTTAGTCCTGTGTGATTAATATTACACGGGAATAGACAATTAAATATTTGAGTCTGGAAAGGACAACCTATCATGTTACCGCTACACAAAACATTGTAAAGACGATGTCGTGATGCTGGTAAAAATTGTCCACCGTGAGCTCAGAGAGGGCGTGAACAACGACGAATCGGCTGGACAGTGGCTAGGTCATGCAATGAACAAGTGGCCTGTAAGTGTTTGAAGTGGGCAGGCAAACGCCGAAGTGATAAACGGTTTTTAAAACAGGTCAACGGGATTTGACCCTTTATCACCTTAGCGTTATAGTAAACCAGTGGATGGAAGATCGCTTAGCACCTTTCATAGAAAAATTGCGCCAGTCAATTTTAACCCCTATACGACTCCTATTAAACAAGCCAATAATAAGCCTTAAAGAAAAGGAAAGAACATTTCTAACATATAGCAGTGACTATTCGGGTGGTCAGATAATTTTTGTTTGCATAGGATGAACACGAAGAATGTGTTAGGAAGGGAGCAACAATGGGCATAATCATAGTGTGCACGCTGGACATTCTGGGCACCCAGTAGTTAACTCACTAACATGTTTGTAGGACAAATAATGGCCTTAAGGTATAATTTCGAGTTGAATTACATTAGTCGTTGGACGGTTGTCTGACATGCAGTTGGTCATTTTTGTGTTGGGTACGAGTATTTAAGGTATGTCCAAAGCTTGTCACAAAATTGAAAGCATACATGCGAAGAGTTTACCGTGTTATAATTGCCCCTTTAATACCAGAACAACAGTTCACAAATAGGTCAGTTCTGTATCTATCACAATTTGCTGTTCTAAAATATCATAGAATCGATTTCAAACTTGAAAATCAAGCACCACAATACCGCAGAAACGACTCAGTTCTCAAATCTGAAAGTTTCGAATCCGGACATCAAGTCATTTCATTGTGCCATTTTGTGAAGTGACGTGGCTATCTCCTACAATTTTTATTATATAGACAAGTTATCCAGCCATTTGGTGATTTATTGTATATTTGAAAGTTTGTATTTCTTCGAAAAAGTATCACAGAGATTCAAGTATCTCTATACATGACTACGATAAATTATTCCTATTCGACTTGTTACATTAAACGAACCCTCGTATAAAGAAAATTATTTATGACCCACATTACAGCCTCTCTATCCCACACATCATTTTTCCCCTAGATATTTCCTCTCATACAATATTTCTCTCTGTAATATCAACCTCGAACGTTCCTTAAGTTTATGCATTTTCTCTTGTCAAATTACGTGCGTTTATTTCATTATTACCATATTATTTTTTCAAGAGACGTATCCCTTTACAGTCCTAAAATATATTAAATTCACTTGAACATTTAATTGATAAAGGGTATAAGATAGCATATGTTATTTAATAGATCTATTTAAAATATATTTATAGAAGAAATGTGATATACGTATGTTAACAAGTTCAGTTGTTTTAAAAGAAAATGAGCCATGTCTTGAAGCATCATATAAAAATTATTATGCAGTTCTATTAGAATTCAATTTGTTAAATAATAATCGTCATATTACAGTCAATTATTTTGTGAAGAGGAACTCACACGAACTATGAGATTTAATTTCATATTTAATCTTTCTTTCTCCACTAATCCCAAGCCACTCCGCAATATGATCATTAAGTAAGGTGGCACAAGGGGCGTAACTCAATGCATAACCTCCTACTTCTACCTCCACGTCTCAAAAATGAACTATGTAATATTGAAGTTTAGTATTTACATAATATATAGTTAGGGCATTTAGAAGAGCTTCTGGGAATTGGGAAGCGGACATCCAATGTAAATAGATCCCCATCTACGTCCAGTTCGATTAAACTTGTTTCTGGTTAATTCGAAATAAATAAGAGTGGTTTAATAAATCAATATGACTAAGCCTGTTCACCAATCCCCATCCAGATACAAATTTGAATAAAAAATATTGTTTATCAAAAGAAATTCGAAAAAAAAGGATTTCGCTTTTGAGACTAACTGGGGAGGAATGAAACAGGTATACTTCATGTAGTGTACAATGTCAGGACAACTTAGCATTTTCGCCTACAAAGCATTCTGAAATCATACGAACTCATTGGAATTATTACCGGTTTGCACATCTTACGTTAGTGACGTCGACGACACGAGTAATGGTATGATGTAGCCACGGCGATTGTCTTGAGAGTACTAGTACATGATTCTGAAATAAATAGTCATATGTGTTTAAGTCCCAAGTTAACATGTCGTTGCTGTTGTCATGTAGCCCAGTAAAATTCACTTTGAGACCAATTTGATAAAGATCTTCTTATAAACATTTCGTACATTCGCAACAGGAGAACAACACTCAGCCCGTTATATTTCCTACTCCGCGACTGAAGAATGACACGCGATCAAAAGTAGCTATCAAAGTTAAAGGCGAATTGTCAACAACAGATCAGATAAGAGCTTTGACCATGGGAAGGGGTCAATTGACCGATGGTCAGGACACTGGACAACAATTTAAGTCAGTGGAGGGTAAATTGGGAACGGCACAGATATGGATAATCAAATTCCACTCGATCACAGCGTGAAATGTCAAGGATGATAGCCATCTTTGATAGTAGTGATAAATTCGTTAAAATTCCTTTCAACATCTCAATCGAGTAGTACTTAAGTAGGATTGACCACCTCTATTGCTGAATAAAGATACATTTATAAATGTATAGTTGGAATTCCGCCTCGATTTATAGCCACCAAAATGAATTAGGCCAACAATACTTTTCAGACAGTTCGTTGTTCCATACTCCCCCCTCTGGATGAAATGGAAAGTATTTCCAACTAATGCCATTTTTTTTTTTAACAATTTCGCCCAAAGTATTACAATAAGTGACCGACAAGGAAAGATGTGTTATAAATATATAATATTATATCCAAAATGTATCTGAACGACTATTTCCCTTTCCTTGCCAGACCGTCATTTCTGCAGCACAGACAAGGGAAACTAAACTGAAAACTTTCGAGCATCTTTCTGGGCAAAAGACTACGGGCCCTCAGTAGTGGGCGCGTGCAGAAAATCCCCAACATTTTTTTAATGTCAAGAAAATAGAAGTATTTAGTTTTGAATAATATGCTAAAATAAATTTATTATAGAAAATCAACGAACTGACCCACTTAGTAAATGGTTTTTATGAGCTTCACCTGATAAAAGTTGAGACATGTAGATCTCGGGTATGGATTTGTGCGACTTGTCTCGTAAACCCTCACTGTGCCCTTAATTAAATCCTGTAAAATCGGATCCGCCCCTTCGGCTAATTTACCTTCTATAATAAGTTTTAATTTAAATTCTCACTTTAAAATATGAAAACAGGACGAAGTGCCACCGTAGAGCACTGCCGGTTGTAGGCCAGTCTAATATAATGGTATTGCGACTTACTTTCCATCTTTACCTAGGGCCTACTTGGTTGTGTAGTCATTCTGAACGGATATTGAAATGTTAGCCATTAATAATTAAAGATAAGAAGCAGTAATTAATTAAAACGGAAATGTTTCAATCTATTGTTCCGTCTGTCTACTTAAACTTACATGGTAAGTAAATTAAATTGCTGACATCAGCTAATTATTGTCTGGGCGCCTGCATGATGTCAATGACACCGTGTTACTTAAAGGAGAAAGCCCAGTTTTCTCGGGGTGTCTCAAAAAATGGTGTCATTAAAACCCATAATACGACGAAATTGTCTAGTTACCATTTCCCAGTCTGATAAAAGCGATTCACACCCACCCCCACCCCTCACACAACACATATATCAAACGAACACGGATTAAGAGCGATTTACCAAGTACTAAATTACTAGTAAAGAAGGTCGACTCCATCTCTAAAAAAGTATTGATCAGAGAGCTTCATATGTATTGAGCTGGAATAAAACCGGGATGTCCCATAAATGAAGCTGGGGTGCATCCTTTAATATTTTAAACGTACTAACCAAATTACATATTTATAGAAACAATCTGACCCATTTACATTCATATAATGTTATTTTTTATGTTGTATTTCATTTCTCTATTGTCTTTGATCAAGTTTCTGTCAGTGGGTGCATTTAAATCATTAATATATTGAGTTTGTGGCCTTATTGGCGGAACAACAGCTCCTACAGATCTGCTAATAAATAGAATCTAAATCTCCTCAATATCCAATACGTCGTTTAACGAGGCCCCATAATTAATTCTAAAGAAATACGTCATAGGTAACGGAAGAGTTTAACAAAGGGGATATAAAATTTTCACTGCTACAATACCCCTTTTCGCTGTTGATGCAGGGCCCCAGTGACATTTGCCGCCAGCGGCCTCACGCAAACTTGATTGTGCCCTGCATAAAGGTTCTTCTGGGGGCAGTGCATTTGTCAATACAATGCAAATTGAGGTAAAAAGTCAGATGACTTTTCTTCTGAAATAAATGGGACTATTGAAGTAATTGAGACTGTAGAGACCATTGACGATATATAATTAACAAGACATGCGTTCTGGAGCTAGCATTTACATTCATTCGGTGCATGATTGAGAACTTGTGTCTTAATATTGTGGGTTGGTTTGAAACTTGATTGGTTTCAGCTAATGTCGCCAGTAAAAATGTTATTACCCACTGAAATGACTAGATGATATCCGTAATACAACCACTGGAAATCATTCAGATTCCTTGTATTTCCATCTGACACCCCCCCCCTCCAGGTCATCCATCATGTACCCCCCCCCCCTCCTCCAGGTCATCCATCATGTACCAAACGATCTTCGTCTTCTGAAATCCACGTTCAAAACATCAACCCAGTTGTCTTGTTGACGTGGTGGAGACAGGATGTGACGACTCTTAACTAAAACACCTGATATCACTCCACATTGAAGGGGTTTACGGGTGTATTTGTAGGCCTATATAGGCCTGTGTAATACACGTGTAGTATACATTGAATCAGTTACATAGTTGTGTTTTGTTTAGATTTTTTAGGTGAAACATATTAGATCACGTGTAGGCCTACAATAAAATCTTTGTTATTATTTCAGTAGGCAGTTATTATGGAAGTGGACTACTTTGCTTATATGTATAGATATTAATAGTTTAGCGTCTATTTAAATCCGCCCTGTCTGGACTTGCTGATAAAATAACTCCGTCTCAAGGTCGTTAAAAACTGGCAGATATTGCCAAAAATCGTACAGTTGTCCCCTTTCTAACTGGGTGTATATCGTTTTCATGATTGTGCACCGAACAACTCAGGAAATGCTACACAATCACTTACAAAACATTCATCTACGCACGTGCTTTCCATCTTGCTCTAGCAAGGGGAAGTGACGGAACTACTTTTTTCGAAAACAATGACACATGAATTCGTAATCTTTGAATTAATTGTTTCAGGAAGGACGTAAAATAAACAATATATCCAAGAACCGTGGCTGGTTTGTTTGTTTTTCTTTATATGAAAAACAGAATTTAGCACATTGGAATATATTGTACATGTATTGCCAATATGCCAAGGGGGTTGGGTGGCCGAAAGAACTAACGCGTACTCTTTAGATCATTTGTTCTTGAGTCAAGTGGTGTGGTTTCGATCCCAAACAGCGTGGGTTATAGTCTGAGTCCCCCAGCTGCCAGTACTGTTAAAGACACATTCGCACAAGCGAATTATTAAAAAAAATTGTACCAATTTTCTCTCTCCCAAGTCATTAATTGTCCCTCGACGATTAAGATCAATTGATACTGATTAGAAACCGCCAAATGATTGAAAACGTTTTGTTTGTCTCCATTGGTCTTTAACTGTGAATTTATCACACCAATACACTCTGTACATATTACTGAGTACATGCATGCTTTCTCCTTCTAGAATACTTGAAACCACTTTCATATTATGATGAGGTTCGATGTACTTTTGCATATTAACGCTAATATTTATTGCTTCTTTCTGTACTCCAAGACACGAAATATCTACAATCGACAAAATTATTGTCACGTTTAAAGATTTAACCATACTAAAGGAGCTAAACCTCTAGCTCAATATTTCCTTAATATTTGAAATCATAAACACGATTTAGACTTGAATATTGGTCCAGTTTAATCAATAACGATGTTGTTATCTTGCTGTGAAAATATGGGATCCTAATATACAATATTAAGACACAATGAACATTTTATTACCAGTACACGAGTCGTGTATTCTTTGTTTTCGGACGCCATTTGTTATCTAACCATATTAAGAGACATTGTACCTGCAATGTAAAAAACAACGACCCTGGTTTATCTTTTAAGTAATTGTGCTCGTGATATCTGACAGATGTATTAAGGCTGTGTCAAAGTATTTTAATGATTTCACAGCCAACAAATATTTTTTTATTTATAACTGGACTAAAAAAATGATCAAAAACTTACTAAAAGGGTGATCTTGTTTGTAGTATTGTGTTATTTATACTAAGAAGATTCCATTTTATCTGGCGAGGTACGAGTACGACCACCCTTTGCGGCTGCATGTCCTTATGCGAGTCCCTGTATATTGTTAGTATATTAAATTGTAAACCGTCTTTAGGTAAGTCGCATTGCATCATACCATTCACCAAGAGAGCTATATAAGTTATTTAACAATCCGTGTCCTCGTTGGTGATATCATTTCACACGCACACCGTTGGACTTAAAATTTGTGCTTAATTTGTATCATATGTATATGTCATTTACTATTTGACACACTTTCTAGATTTTGTTTTATATGTACGTATGCCCTTCCATCTTTTTTACAATTATAAAGCTTATATGTATTTATTTACTTGTGTATTCTATGACAGTAGCTTAAAATTCAGCTGAAAAGATATAATTTGACAATTTTAAGGATATTGGCTATTGCGGTCAAGTTACGATTCTTTTAAGAGCTATTAGTACCACAATAACTCATATTGTGAAACAATGGCTAACAAGAAGTACTAAAGTGGTCATTATAGTTTTATTCTCGTGAGAAAATGGTCAGTTATTTCCTTCAGGAGCAAAATTTTATTTTATCTTTAGCAGAGAATGCGAATAAAGTAATCAACAGCCCTTCGGTCAAAACAACGTCCAGATGTTGAAATAGATCTTGTACGGTTGAGAAGGAAATACTTTTAGTTTGTAGGAAATGAAACTGGAATGGAGCAAGGAGTCGTACTTGTTGCCCCTGTTTTCGTTGTTTGTGTTGACGATATTGTGGAAAATGTTGTAACTATTTGACATTGTGGTATAATTATGACTTATTGTTTACTGAAAGTGTTTCACATCTCACAAAGAAAGATGTTGATGGCATTGTGAAGGTTAAGGGTCGTGTAAATAGCCACATCAATTAATTCAGTCATGGTTATGAATTGGAACATAAATAGCTTTATACGTATGGGTGGAACGGTGGCGGAAGCAGATAATGCAATGCTCGAAATTTTGAGTAATATTAGTTTAGCATAAGACTTGACGACACTCCCACACTAATTCTAATCATATACCAGTGAGCTGTTTTTCACGAATATTTGAAGAGAAATTATTCAAGAGCTATATCCGCCTGTTGTTGGCCTTTCCGTGTACGGTAAAAATTACACGTGGATAGATTTCTAACGTCACAGCATAAACTAGTCTTAGCTAATTTTATAAGTGACTGATGCATTTGCAGGTTGTCACTGACGATACCTCTAATGTTGTACAATGGACGGCATAAGTTCACGCAGCTAACACCAGGAATTTACTTCATATCCGCTAAATATGAGTTGAATGTGTTTGTGTCACAGCGTCTGATTAGAAGCTGCTGTTCATTTGTCTCCGGTAAAGGAAGTTATTAGTCCTGAAATTTCTGACTACTCTAGCAACTGTTATATGTTGGAAAACTCGCAGTCGTTGCTTCAGTTACATCCCTTAGGGTTAAAGACGCATCTTTGGTCTTTTTAGAGGCATACTATAATGTACAATTTACGGTATTTCACGGACAATGTTTATGTGAAAATTCTTAATTAGGAAATCATTGACAAAGTCAGTGCCGCCAACCATCATAATAGCAGTCGACAGGGTTAAGGTAAAGTCAGACACTTATTACTAATGATGACAGTAAACGGGATAATGGTAGCATGACACAGAACATCTTGACAGTGTCAAGTTATTACAATATACGTCTGATACCTAGACTTACTGGACCCAGACTATGTTACTGAAAATCATTGAATCAAGAAAATTAGTCAAGATGCGGAAATGTAATAAATAATGTTAAATCGTCTTTCCTTATTCTCTAAACATGAATAATAGTTTAATATGACGGATATAGAATCTGAAAAATATTTAAGAAAAGGGTGCATTTTCGTAATTCACGAGACTTTAGAATCTGTCCGCCATTCTGACCAATCGTATTAAAAGTGCAGTTGACTTTCGGGTTCGTCTACCTCAAGTAAGGTAGAGTGTTATTGTTTAAAAACATGGTGGGTAGATTTTGTAACCCTTTCTCAGAATTATAGGACGAGTAACGCCTTATTCGCCCTTCTTTCTGGAGTCCGTAATATATTATGTGATGTAAAGGAGACCGAGGATGCTCATCGGGAAGTACTTTTCAAATCGGTACTTTCATTGACTAATTATTGCTTAACTTTATCTTATCTTATTCGTCAAATGGTTTCTTGACAAGATGTTAGGATCGATTGTTGATGTTATTATAAATTGTATAGATTGTTTATCTAGGTCATGGATTATCTATTAGTATGGAAGTTAATCCCCTGTGGTAATCTGAGAATATAGAATGACCATTCTGGTTATTGTTAACTATATAAATCATGATTTAAAGGTAGCTTTAATGTTGAGAAGGGATTTAGTTATACAGGTAGACATACTAAACCGTCGCCAACATGCTCTTAAAACAATATCATGTATTGAAATAAAAACATCTCTCTCTCCCTCTCTCTCTCTCCCTCTCTCTCTCTTTAAGGTTATGTAAACCCCTTTGATCAAAATGTCTCTAGTTAAAATGTTGTGCATTCAAACCTCGGTGGTAGAAACGTGCATGCCCCAAAATAGCCATAATAATGTAAAGATAGGATCGTATATTTCATACCAGATTAAACTATTAAGTACAAGGTATTATAAACTCGTATAACTTATAGAAAGCTGTGGCTTGTTGAAAGTGTTTACAGAGATAACGCACCATTCATATAGAGAGAATTGACATCATTCACATAACCTTTAATCTTAAATATAATATATTACCCCAGATGGTCATTCACTTAAGGTGTTGGAATAGTCAGAGTAGCGAATCGGCACGTGGAGAGGTTGACCACTGTGTGATGGACATGGCTTGAAGGAATTAACTCATTGAATGACCTTGTGTCAGTCAGTTGACCCCTATCTAGTGAAAGGGGCTACTATAGAGGGCTAAATTGGCGTCAAATTAAATTTTCCGGTCTTTTCATTTCTATATTTATTCTACACACGCCTTAGTCAACTCCTATCAACCAAATGTGTGTGTTTGTAAATTCACCTGCGAGCGAATAAACTTATGACAAATAAAGACGAAAAAAAAACCCCTGTAGAGGTCATAGTTCAAATATCCCCCCTTCTGAAGCCGAAATGCTAAGATAAATAAATACATTATTAAAGGACTTTAGAAAGTCTGGAGGCTCGGGGGTTAGCTGGGAATCTTATTAGCATGAAATAAGTTGAGCGTCGTTATGATTGGGACTATTTTGTTCAAATCTGAATATAAATAAACATCACCTTGATTTATCACCTGAGAAATTGATTGACCGACCCAATGTGTTTATTTTTATAGACCTCAAACCAGAAATCGACCAGAAATGTTATTTGTATAGAAAATAACTCATAATATAATACACAGAACTCATGGACAGTCGTTTATTGTTTACCACGTTTGAATACATTCATTATAATAGTTCAAATAGTTCAATTTATAAGTTTCACAGAGTCTTAGACTAAAATTAATATTCAGCTATATGAAAAATGTTTCCAATTTTAAAGTGTATGAAGTGAATTAATATCTTGAAAATTGATAATGGATATTTGCCTTAATTGATCTCCCTGAAAGATAAACAGTATATGGAAACCTTTGATGTAAAAACGTTGATATATCAACAAGAGCCCTTGGTTGGATTATTTATGAGGACATTTAACAGTTGAACAGAAAGTATCACTATGTGCGATATTCAAATAACCATGAAGGATTTTTGTCTACCTGCAAAGGATGCAGAAACGACAGTCAACTAAAGGGGAGCAACTCGATTTTACACCAGTATAACTACGGGATTAGACCGCTAAAATAAACTACTTCTAAAAAATAATTCTTAGAACCGAAATCATTTTGTATTAAGATACAGAGTAGCACTTTTTTGTAGGTAAATAAAAGCGTTTAGGGATAGCCTAGAATGTCATTTCAACCCCACAAATTGTTGATTTGGGAAACAAAATAACTATATATGCTGTTGAGCTTCAATTTCGAACGTTAGTAAATAAAAGCCCCGTACAATTTCGGAGTTCTATATGCATTCTGATTTCTTTGGCCTTTCTTTTCCCCCATTCACATAAACTCTGGTCAGTTTGGTTGTATAGCTAGGTATAAGTTGTGACGAATGTCCGTTCAAGGCTGGGCATGATAATTTATTTTAGAACACGTTACATGTATCATCCGACATTGTCTTGTGGTGCGATAATTCAAAACGCGAACAATCTGCTTCCCTCTCAGAGTCTAGATTGCCTGTGCTATGTTAATAATATTGTTTTTTTTTTGTGTACCATTGAGCAAAAACAACAGTTAGACGATTATTGAAATATACCTTTATATATTATCATACATATAACAACAATGGACACATTGTTAGAGTTTTAAAATAAAAGCTCATTGTTTGTATGTAACAAATTGCAAAACACATATATAAATAACACAGTCATAGCCTAGACACAGTAAATAATCAACAATCATGTATAATATTAAAACAATGCTTAGGAAATAATAATAAAAATGATAACGGGTGGCCTTAAACCATGGCCCTACTTCGTCTTCGTGACAATGAAATATAAGCCAGGTTCACACTAAAGAATTTAACTTTTTATGCTATAGAACTTCGATTTACCCCACGGGTCCATAAAGTACGACGGCTCACACTACTGGCAAGCTGCAGCCTCACAATGAATTATCATTATCGTCATAGTTGGTGGGATAAAATTGATGACATAAGTTCTTCGTTTTTGTTGTTCACATTACTATAATGCAAAATCCTAAAATTGATAAAAGGTTGATGTAAAAGCTATAGTGTCAATCCAATCAGATTAAAGTTGTCAAGGTAAACCAAACCCAAGATGTACAAACTACATTTGTCTTAGCCTCCAAATTTGTCTGGACCAAACAGCACCAAATTTATCTAATGGCGATAACGTCTCTCGGTTGATTTAACATTTCGCAGGTGCGTAAACTGTATAACAGAACAGTCTTACAGCTAAAATCCCGATTAATATTCGTCGTAGTCGGAGCAGAGACAGTTTGTACTAGAGAGATCCAAACCACAACATTCTGATTTCAGAAAAATATAAAGCTTATAAATGATACATATGTGACAGTTATGGACATGATTGAATGAAATATTTCAAAGTACCAGTAGGTCAATACAATGTTTACATTCTGTGTATTTGCTAGAGAATTCTAACAACTTGGACATTACCCGAAGTGTCAAATTGTATTTCGTATTAATAAATTAAGCACAAATGTTTCAATTTTATTTTGTGTTAAAACATAATATGACAATATGTGTAAGAATATTGTTACATTTTGCCAAAAGAAAAGAGCACGCCTTGTCATTATCTCTTATTTATGCATGTTGCTACTAATAAAATCAGAAGCACTAAAAATGTAATCTTAAATTAAAGTTTCTAATTATTCAATATTAAACTATCTTAAACTATCGTTATAAACGTTAATGAGCCGTCCTGCGAATATAATTATTTTTGAAGCAAAAATATACATTTTTTTACTTCTACCTCGGAAAGTTAACACGGGAATTCCAAAATGAAGCAACAGCATTGTTAGATAAAAGATAACATAATACATTATGACTTCGCTGCTGCAGAAAACCCGTTGATAGAATGATTGAGTGAAATTACGATGCTACATGTAGGACAAGACAGAATGGTGATTATCATACGTTACGTTTGACTATCATACAACTTATATACAAATGATCATATAAACAAGCTTATTTACAAATAATAACATTGTTATGTACAGGCGATTTCGTTTTATTTTACAAATTTACATTCATAATTATGATATATTATTATCTCTATTGTGAAATATACATTTTTTTTATTTCAATAAATATATTTCATAGTAATATATTATACATTTCGATATTATTACAGAGAAATATACAAATAATGTACATTTATTTTTCACAGAGAAATGATAATCATGATAGGTATTCTGTACAAAATGATAATACTATACTGATGGTTGGGGCACATTATATCATTTAATATCTAAGGTATTTTTCTAAAAGTTTGGAATGTTTGTTAACATTAAGGATTAAACAAATGCATCCACATTAAATTAGGATAGGCGACCGTCTGCCAATAGACCTTATTTCACAAGCCCAATTTACGATACCATATCGTAATATACTGACTAGGGACCTAGCATGGTATCATGTGAAACAACCGCCCAAACGGTGCCTTGGTCACAAGTGACTAACAACGTACGAGCGTACTATGGATCAGGAACAGGACAGCAATCTTGGAATTGTGACGTCATATCATAAATCGAAGACAGTCAACAATCGATGTACAATTGTCTAAAGAACAAGCAGTCTAATTTTTATTTCGATCGCACTTTGAGTGGTGGAGCCTTCGACGTTTTTACAAAGAGCGTCGATCCCCAAGAACAAGAACACATTGGTTGTCTTGTAAGTAACGTTTGCTGTCACTTCAATAAACACTATGGATGTGGGGGGGGGGGGGGCTATAAGAACTATAGAAAATATCAGTCAATTCGAAACTTTTAGAAATACAAAAACTCAGATGCAGGAAGCTAACATAAGAACTGCAAGAAAATATCAGTTTTAACTTCGAAACATTTGAGATTCGAAAACTCGGATGCAGGGCGCTGACACTGACGGCATACTATACTTTGCAGTTCACACAACTATGTCTTTCAATGGTACAGCTGGTAGTTTTGACTATCGGAAACAATGCGATTATTGTAGTACTAATAAATATCTAAAGCAACACATGGGTAGTCGGGTTGGATGGGGTGGGGAATAGATATGTAGTAATATCACGACGAATGATGTTATAATACTCAGGAACACATAAATCAGCCATATTTGACTGGCAAACAAAATAGTTACATTTTAAATTCTGCTATTCCGTGGTCAATGTGAATGATATGAAAAATATAATAATTTTTCGAGACAACAATATTTTAATAATATGTAAAACAAAACCCACGTCTTTTCCAAATAACCTCAATAAAAACTACGCCCAAGACATTGCTTCCGTTAAACCCGTTGTTACTGGCCAAGAATTTATGTCATTCGACGTAATAGTCTGGTGCGCCTTATGTCCAGTAGACTAGAAACATTTTATATCAAGTGCGTCTTATTTTCAATTAAGACCCCAGCTTCAACTTTCTTTGCATCTTAAACGTCTATCACAGTAAGCTTTCTGTTTCCTTACAGTTGTTCGGATGTTTAAACCTGTTCGCGTCACGTATCAATTAGCATCAAAGAAATACGGCATCCATTGATCGGGATTTCCCGTGTATCCGGCGCATAACACTGTTTCTTTTCACCCGTCTCGGTGATCGTGATACACTCACTTCCTTTTCCTCCGTTTTGGGGTTGCGGTTTTCTTTGAACGAACTTTGACGACTCGTGGAAGTAGCACAAAATTTCTCTTTGGCTTCGTTTATATTTGTGACCCACGTTGCCTGAAAATAAGTTAAAAGTTTAAATAATCACACCGTGTAAGAAAGGTTATCAAATTTTAAGTAAGTTAGTCTCTTTATAAAATGGAAAAAAGTAACACCTAAGGACACCTTCACGCAACAAATTAATAGTTTCCTCGTCACCCCCTCTTTAATTTGTCTGAAAAATTCATATCAAAATATACGCCGTTCTGAATTGCCGTTAAATTTCCTTAACGGGGTCAATTAAATCATTTGTAAGGAATTCAAATCTTCAGAAAACTGCTGTATGGATGACGACGAATTATCACTATCACTTCGCCAAGTATGGACATGGTTATCCAGTCATACAAAGAACAAACTTTAGGGACACCAAATCCACTTCGTAAAAGTATCATAGAACTTCAGATAGCGCACATGACGAGAACACAGTTTTCAATAATCTTTCACCCGAAGTTAACTAAAATATATCAGAAATTGCTCGTTTAAAATGGCCAGATAATAAGAATATTTCGTGGTGCGGAGGCAGGGATTGGAGAATTGGCGAATGGTTAACGCGTGTGCGTTGAATCATAAGGTCTGTCATCGAGTCAAGTCGCGTGGTTTCCATTCCCGGCTCGTACGTCACAAGTAGCAGTTTCGTTTGCTCAATCTCGTGAGTTACCCCACCAATGTCACAGACCCATACGCCCAAGCGAATTAATGAAATAAAATTGTTTCGAAATGACGTTAAACCCCATTTCTAGAGCACCAGATGATAATAGCTCACTCACCTTAGTTGTATCACAAGATGCCTGTAATGTATATACTCCTATAATCTGCTGGAAACGACTAAACTGTGCCAGAACAAACGCATTCTTCAAGCCACTTGCTGTAATAATAGAATGATATATTTATTAGTTATTGTTACATAGATTTCAATACCAAGGGGGGGGGGGGGGTATGTTGGGTTATTTCACTAACCTTGAGGTCACTCAGCATGTACGGTACGCTAATAGTAAGTGGAGGGGGGGGGTTACATCAGAAATTATTTATACAAAACATATCTACGGAAAAGCACAAAAAGCAGAAATAGTTTGCAGAATTAAAATCGATTTTCGTTGATTTTAAAGTTCCATGGTTCGTTTTCGCTAACGTTTATTCAAAGTCCATCCCTATACCAAATCCCTTGGTCAAAAGAAACTGTGTGTTACTAATCTCATAGAGGGATTGGCATTGGTTCACAGCCTATGAGTGAGTTTTCTTAAGCAATGGAAGAAAATCGGATAACCCCAAGAAAACAATAATACAACCGCGCCACTTTAGACTATTTGTACATGATCCGTATGATTTCGGCGAACCACGTGATCTACCCACCTGTAGCATCAGAAGATGTGATGTCATGTAATGTAAACCTGTCTAAAGCTATAGGTTGTCTATACACGGTATAAGACGCTTTATCAATACCACTTCCGGTACACGGTGATTTGGCGCCGGAATCCGTAGTCGTCTGCTTCTGAAATGATAAATGAATGATTAAGATGGAGTAGACGATAAGAGTAATAGTAAACAGTATGGTAACACGTGACAAACCAATAAGTGACAACATACCGGAACAATTCAGAGATTATTATTGATGTAATGATAACTTCAATTCACAAAGAAAGATAAATGGGGACTTTCTTGGTCGACGCCGGTAGGCTTATTTTCCAATCTCTATGTATCTAGGTTATTTGCAAACTTGCTGGTCAACTGACCAATCTATTTGAAATACGTAGTCTAGTATGCGTGTGTATAGGCTACACTGGTTAGTACAGGGTGGTTTTGAATCTAAGAATGACAGAAATCTAGGTAATGTTCTTACAATCGGATTAATACACAATATTCCATTTCGTTTCGTTTTTTTGGCAGTTCAATTTTCGTCATATTACAAGGTATAACTCAATAACAACAAACCTTTCTTGTTCCTTTTTTAGGTTTTGTAAGTAATAATATATCATGAAATAAAAACATGTGTACATCAACTGCTTTTGTTGGTTCTGAAAATAAAGCAGACGGGTTAATGTTTATTAACAGAACAGTTGGCAGACGATGCAATCTAATTAAAAGTAGATGACAATTTCGTTTTGTTTATACTGTATTATATTTAATTGACAGGATCTAACCACCTTTATATCACCATCACATTTACAACAGACCCCCCAAAATGTTCGTGTGATCTGAACGCCATCTTCAAACAGAATAATGCCAGTCGTTAACATCATAAATAAAATGAAACGGAAATTAACATCATGGCTAAATTAGATATGGAACTATTACAAGGACCAGTAAATCATAGAAGAAACAGAACTGGAATAAACGCTGTTAATTTAATATTTCTATTCAATTTATAAAGAATACTTATAAATTAATGATATCATTTATTGATGGCCAATACAACTTGAGAAAATTAGTCAGCTCAAATAAGTCATAATTAATACTATTAACAAAAAATAGGTAAATTATGGACATAAAAGAAATTTACCTATTAAAATCAGTTGACCTTCAAAAACTAGTTGTCTTTTAGGACAGGATAAAAGTTTTTCACACGGCTGTCGACATAATGTAGCCTTCAAACACTGAAATATGAAATTAATTGTCACATACAGTCAGTCTTTCTACTCTCCATTTTAATTTCATTTCAATAAAATTATAAAACCGAAATACAATGAAAAATTAAAATATCGCTTTTGCCAACATTTCTCTCCACATGAACAAATGCATGCTAAACTGAAGAGCACTGTTGTTATGTTAAATGTTACAGATGCCTAATTACATTATAAAAGACTGTTTAGCCCTACCTCTGGAATATATGAACGAGGGTCAAGTTCACTAACTGGTGGCCACGTGATCTGACGTTGTATTTCCTGGACTCTTTCAAAATTCTTCACCCATTTCATCTTCTCTTCTAAATTTTCTGTAAATAAATTGGAAAATCAGAACCATTCTTGAATGTCAGCATATTTTAAGTTTATAACCAAAATTTACACACCAAATGCAAAACACAGAAATGGTGTTTTTATGGACGTGTCACAGTGTAAAATTGGCTTTGTACAACAGATAGTTTTACTTACTTAACGAGGTCTCCATTTTTTGTATAGATTCTGTAACGTGTTGTCTTTCAACCTCGTCTTCTGTATATTTTCGGATATTATTTAGGAGTAAAGGAAGTTTGGTACAGTGCTGCATTGGTGCCACAAGGAGGTCGGTTAGTTGAAGACGATTACATCTGGGATCAAGTTCACACCACTGTCAAAATAAAATCAAATGATCCTGAAATTTAGGAATCATCCGTTTTTGGACATTCCACGATTTACATGGCGTATACTTGAACTAAACCAGCGAGGTTAGCAGAAACAGATTTCTGAGCCAGAATCACACTTAACAATAATATAAACCTGGAAGTGTCGAGTGTCGTGTACTAGCAAGTATGCTTATTGTTTTGATCACCAGCCACTACTATCTTATAATGTTACCATTTGATCCAACGACGAATGGCCTAACTTCGGGAGTTTACAACAATTATCACTACTATTCTGAATGAAACAGAGTTAAAATGTATTCTATCTTTACCTTTGCGAACTCAGCAAATTCAGGATATACACTGAGTTTATCTAAATAAGATAAAGCATTGGTGTAATTGAGGCAGTAGGTGTGGTAGACAGCGCCATCTTTAGTATGGGTTGAAAACTAAGAATATAAAGAAGGCAAATTAAATAATAAATAAAAGAATTTTAAATATTCAATGGCATTTATATTAAATCGTTCATTGAATTCCTGTTATTTGGGGTTGTTTTGTGTGTACGGGTGGACCATGACTTTTATCATCGTCCTAACAACTGGACACTGTTCTATGCCAAGCAAGACAAGGGAATAGAGGTTGGGATTAAGCACACATGGCCACCGAAACGCCAAGACAGGTTTATGAAAACCTAAACTTTAATTAATAACTATTATGTTGTTTTGGGTTTTTTTTAAAAAAAGAAACAAAAAAATTACGCACCCTTTGAAATGCTTTGATTAATACTCTTGTTCTACCGAACTCTGTAGAACTCATGTCCTTTAATAACGCGGACAGAAAGTCTTTACAGAACGTATAACTCACCTACAATAAAACATATTAAATGACAGTAATACAAACCGATATCAACTGTGATAACAACCAATAAGAATTCAAATCAATTCCTTGATAGAGTGGTGATAATAAATGATGGATGCACATTAACCCACTTCTCAGTTTAGGTTAAACCTCTCTAAAGTTGTTAGCCATTGTAAATCGTACACAAATTTGATTTGAAATCCGAAGAATGAAAAAATGTTAATAAATGAAAACGATATGACAGATGCACTGAAGCACAATGACATATGTCACTTAGTCATTTCTCAATATTTCCTTTTTGTCATTCTAAATCTGGTACTTCTATTTGTGAATCAAAATGATAACTTATCTACTCGCATGACTCCAGATTTGATTGAGTGTAACATTGTGATTTAAATTACTTTACTTTGAATACAAAATCTACTTACATAACACAATTCATCTAGATTTCCAAATATATCCTGAGGTTCAGCATACATTAAGTATCCTTCTACTTGCACTTTCTTTAAAGGTTCCAGAAAACTCTAAAAATGAAAACGAAAGAATGATTTATTAATTACAAGACGGTATTTAACAAATAGTTTTACCAATGTCGGTTTCATCAACCAAGAAGCATTGGCTGTCAGCTTGTTAAAATGCGCAACTCACATACCAAATGAGAAGCAATTATAGATTGTAATATAGTTATACGGTGTTTTTCGGTTTAAAATAAGCGAACCATGTACTCATTAACTTAACTGCAATTCTAATATGTGGTTCAAGTTAATTATATCTGCTCTTGGTATCAATGGATCATATAAATGGAATCTGATTTAAATACGAATCTTTTTTCGGTTCGTTACTTGTTAAGTCATCAAAAGTAGCGAAACGAAATCCAGATCCATAACAACATTAAAATAAATAAGAACCGGGCAACATGTGCATAAACTAAATACAACGGAATCATGCTATGAGAATAAAACCAAGATCTAGTATCTATTTTTGATCTATTATAGCACGAACGTAAAATTAATTAATAGTAATCATTAGACGAAAAAGTCTGTATCTATTTTTCTTGACAAAAAGACACAAACAACGATTGCGTAAATCAACATGTAGCTAGAGTAATAGTGGCTATTCTGGTTTTATAATTAAATCATTAACAGTTATAATAAATTTAGATATCCGAGTTTCCTAGATAATATAACACATAACCTGATTTCGTCCTCACTAATAAAGGACATAATATCACGTCAGAAATGGAAACGGGCTCTCATTAGCTGTAGATTAATACGCATATTTTACAAAGTTAATTAACACAGATACTCATGAAAACACGTTAGAAAATACTTAAAAATATATTCTCCAATATCCAAAAGTAAAGACTGTTCGTTATCGTCAGATTGCAGTGGTGGTTCAGTGAGTAAGACACTGGTTCATTAATACCGTTGTGGACTGTGAATGTTCATCCGAATTTTCGGAGGAGGTTCCTCTCTGCAGTGGTGTAGTACAGGGGGCATGGCAATGGTCAATGTATAGTCGTTCGGATGTGACGAAAAACCGAGGGAATCTCTATAACTGATTTGCTCATATATTCTAGCTCACCGCATTTTATTAATTCGTTGACTACATTTGTGCTTATAGTGATTTGATCAAAATTTGAATATCATTATTACAGCATTTTATTAAAAGAAAAATCTTTTTCAAGCGAATCGCAAACATAAATATAGTAGATTAGTAATAATATTTTCGAAAGAGAAGGTTTTAATGTTTCTCTTAAAAGTTAATAAAAGTTAGTAAAGTGAGTTCTAGGCTTGAAGGAAACTTATATTCACCAACGGTTTAAAAGTTTCGGAATAGTAAGTTGTGTCGGTTGGAAAACGTCGATTTTGTGACTGGACACTACATCGCGATTCTGACATACATATTATACTTACATGTTTTAGCACCATAAGATGATCAATTAGGAACACACATTCACTTTTAAATATTTCCCATACTGCTTCCCGCCTTTTTCGTTCTGTATCCGAGATTGGTATATGTTGGTTCTGTTTGTCTGTGCTGGCTATCAAATCAGACCAATGCAGATTCTGAAAACGAATTGGTATAAACGCTTAGCTAAGAGATTTTTCTGGTTCGCCCCAAATGGAACAATCGTCCAGTATTCATGAAACATGCCCTTCTATTGAGTGTTTTTAAACAATCCTGGAAATGACCAATGAAGTTAAGATATTTTCTCTTTCTTCCTATAATTTCCCCAACTGTGATTTTTGAGATGGTCTGTGATTATGTGTTGTGTAGTAGTGGTTGCAGAAGTCAGTGTGCGTTGATAGCAATCTGATTTCATTAATTTACAACACTATAGATCTGTCTGAAACTCAACTTAATTAACTTTACCGATTTGTTAGGGTTATTCAAGACGAGTATTCAAAGCGAAAACCCTTAACCTTGAAGCACACCGGTGTTTATTCAAATATCAATGTTTATATTAACAGAAATCAATATCCTAAAAATGATCAATTAATTCAAATATGAGTGGTAGATAGACTGCTAATTTCAATTTAATCGTGTTAAAAGGGCTATTTAGGAAATTTTTTTACCCCAGAACAGCTATAAAACAATCAAGACGACCAATTACAATTAAATACTTGTTATTTAATATGAATGCAATAGATACATTTTGACATGAAATAGTTAAAGGGTTGGTGTTAGTGTGATTATGATTGTAATAATATAGTACACTTAGAATATGAGTTTATTTTTCAGTCTTACCGGTGAAGAATGTACATTATAATAGTGTAATGGGATGGGGTTTAACGTCTCGTCCACGTGATACTACTATCACCAGAAGACTCACATCAACTATTTATTTACATGAGTTAGACGTGAAATGCGATTAGGTTTTGCCTGGACAACATATCTTTGATACTTGCCTATACAGTTATCCTAAAGGTGACTTGTTTAATCTTATTCATTCATTTAGAAGGTTATTCTTAATTTACGACGATATTTACAAGATGAGAGAGGAAGAGGCAGTGGACGACCCGAGCCCGTGTCTGGTATGGTGACTTAGTTTATCAATATTTGATTGAATCAAACAGGGTTAAATTATATAATATCTATTCATGAGAGTAATCTTATCGCTCAGACAGCAATTACACACGATGCATTTTGTGTCGTATACTGTCGCACACATCTATGATACGTCTATTATCTCGCTAAATAGCCATCATAAATAACACTGAATTTTATTTATTGTAAATATGACTGAATTGAAGTTTACTGTAAATTGAAGTTTGAAGTTAACTGTAAATTCAAATTTACTATACATTTGACTAAATTTTACTATAAATTTGACTATAAATTTACTATAAATTTGACGAAATGTTACTTTAAATTTGTCTAAATTTTACTGTAAATTTCGTTTCATTTTACCGAAAATTTCGTTGCATTTTACCGTAAACTTGGTAGCATTTTACTGCAAATTGGCTTAACGTCTACTCAAACACAAATTATGTTATTTCTGGAACAACATATGGTTCAAGTTTATTTCATTAATTCGCTTGCGCGTGGTGGTCTTTAGCTGTGGAATGGGGGAGGACCCGAAGAAAACCTACGATGTTGAACATACGATCCCACCCTATGTCATGAGAATCGAAACAACTCCACTTGACTCTGTGACAGACCTTATGAGAGAGCGCACAAGCGCTAATCCCCCCACCCGGTTAATTTGGTAGAAGTTTACTGCAAATTTGTTAGACGTTTACTATAAATTTGATAGAAGTTTACTGTAGATTTGATAGAAGTTCACTGTAAATTTGATAGAAGTTTACTGTAAATTTGAAAGACGTTTACTGTAAATTTGATAGAATTTATTTCAAATTTTACTGTAAAAAAGATTATATTTATAAAATGTACATATTATATATTATTAACTTACTATCCATTATCACTGGACAGTGTCGATTAAATCATTAAAGCAATTTTAAATGCAATGTATATTATAGGTGTTTAGCAGCCATACATTTATATGTTAATTTATCATCCATTATGTATTTTATTCATGAGGGGATTTTAGTCATTGCATGAATGTTTGTATCTTTGTCGAGAAATAAAGCCAGGAGGTAAGCTCTGATACTGATTTCATTATAAACTATAACACCAAGCGAGAAAATAACCAACATTAAAGTGACCTTTATTTTCAAAATCCCACAAAAAGAATTCATTGAATCGCGCAAAGCTGCAGGGATATTTAAGAAACTTGTCGACATAAATGAACAGACGCATCAAAGAGTCTTAACGTCAGTGTTGAGTTATCTTAATTTGATGTCAAAGACGTTGGCATTTTTCTGGTTCCTAAATAAAATTAAAGGTTCTGGAAATGACAGAACCATGTTTAGTATCTATTCTCCCTTTACCTCCAATCCAAATCAATTTATTTGACGAGTAATTAGATTGTAAAGGATATAAGCTCAAATATAGATTATCTGTTAGGTTGTTGTGGTCACCTCCAAGTTAACACAGGGCAAGGCTAAACCAAGTTCAATGTCCGTAGAATTACCCAGTGAAGTGGTTGTTTTACGATTGGAGAATATGTGATTGCCAACAACTAGAAAAGCTGTTTGGGAACGCCAGCTTTCGGGACAACACTGTGGAAAGTACCATGATTGACAGAAAACCATCTATATAGCTATCGTTATTGTCTATACATATTAGCACTGTGACAAGACACTGATGAATCGATAGGTTAAAACAAATTTGTAGAAAGCAGATTAGACGGTGATGGGCACGGTGTAAAAGTTAATAAGTTTGGACTCAGTTACAACTTGTTTTGTCAACGACATTTGTCAGCTAATTTCAACCTGTGAAGTAATTGAATTGACCGGACTGTCAGAATATAATGCCTGAACAGACATACAGATACAAACAAGATGAAACTTGAACAACTAGAAGTTTTAAAATGGAATGCTTTCTAGAAAGAATTAGATCCCCCACCCCTTTTGCATGACAATCTTTACTGTTTTTATTCGATCTCGACCAGTAGTGGCCTGAGGTTGTTGTGAACACTACCATATATAATATACATTTTCCAGTTAAAACGATATCAGAAATCTTTGAAATTCATGATCAAAGAGTATCGGTTAAATCGGACCACGCGACATGTGGGGTGTAGCAATAGTAACCGAAACTGAAAAAGCCCATTGACATCAATAATTTACAAATTGTCCAGAATCTAGTTAGTCAGAAAGCACATAAAATCAAAGCTCAATATTTGTTAGAGAAGCTCCTATTGCAAATGGATGGATGAATGAATGAATGAAATGGAGGTTTTACGTAATACTTTTATGCAGCCACGGGGCTAAATAAGACGTCATATGCCATACAGTGAGCTATATGAGATACAATTTGCCCGGAGAGGAATTGAATTCTATCTGTAAAGCGTTCTTTTACGTGAACGCCAATACCACCCATCTGAACGACTAGTAACGGTAACAAAAAAGTACAAAGTGGTTAAAACGACCAGGAATAACAAGTTCTCAGTAAAGTAAATCAATGCACTTAGGTTGGTAATAACTAGCTAACACAATATATCTTGCAATAAATTCCCTTCAGCACAAAAACCTAAAACGATGGCACGAATCTTTGAATTATTAAATGTTCCCTCGAGGTTGATGAGTTCATCTAAGTACCACATGAAAACTTATTTATATATATATATATATATAAATAGTTAAAACTAGAAACACGTAGATCTAGCAGTTTTAACTATTTCTATATACATACCGGACACTGAGAATTTGAAAACATTTTAGTATATATATATATATATCTATCACATAGATAAATAAAATTATAGACGGAAAGTTATTAGTAACCCATGGGATCCCAGCGCCGACAAACACCTACAAGATCCAATTTGAATTTCTTATGCTACTTGAATCAGTTAGTTCAAGATGACCGCATGATGAAATACACCAAACATGAATTTGACACAACTCATAAAGATTACGTTAATATTGATATACTTAATATCCAAAACCTTACCTTATACACAGCCAAATGGTTATCTTTAAATTGGGATGGTTTCATCTTAGCAAGAACTTCCTCCAGCTGTGATAGAGATTCTTTACTCCTGGCTTTCATCTGGAACAAAACAATTGTTCACGTCTAATAATGTATAAGACTTTTACACTTCCTCTGTTTGAAATATACAGCAGGATGAATTTTGGTGTGGGGTGGGAAGGTGGTTGGTTAATGCTGGGTTATTCGCTCTTCAAAACGGACTCTGTGGGGAGTGTTCTTGGATTAAAACAATGGTGTTTCTGTTTCTTTCTCTAATATTTCAGCTAGTTTTAAATTACACATTAATATTTAACTCAAATTGAATTATCAACATATAAACTGGGCATTGTTTGTGCATTGAGGTAAAATGGTTTCAAAATATTTACCGGAGGCTGAAGGGCAAATTTGCTCATGCGTGATACTGGGAAGGTCATCAAATTTTGAAATTGCATTTTAATACGGATTTTTATTCACGTTCTGGCCAGATCGGATGGTACCATCTCTTATGAGTCATTTCATGTTTACATGGATATGAATACGCAAAAAAATATTGCTGATGTGGGCGAACACTTTATTGAAATCCTAAAACTGTTTATGAAGACCGTTTCAGTATTCTATTAATCTAATAATACCTTGTTGACCAGTGGAGTGCCTTTTATAGTTCATGCATATATTCATACACAGGTCGTCTGCTAGAAAATCACAGCGGATAAACAATGCAATATAAATGTATGAGATATCTAATAAATATTCCGCTATTTTTGTAGCAGACGATAAAAGGAAGAATCTTGTTCAGATTTCGCAAGCAGGCAAGCTTACTTCAAACAATGTTGCAAACCTTGACAGTTCGATATTTGTTATGTTTTTGTTCAACCCCTGTATTTAGTCCATGATCACCAATGCACTCATCAGACCAAACTATTTACGTTTTCGACCTTTTTCTCTGGGGATCTTAAAAATCGAAAGTAACAGACTGAATGAGAAAAGGGGAAAGAGTGATGACACGCTATTCTTGGCATATTTGCGCTTAGTTCGAGTAGGGAAATCCCAGGCAAAAATCAGACAATACCACTGTTTCGTATCTTTCTTTTTTATAAAGTACACCAGTGTGTGTTCTGTTTTAATTACACCTGATCAATGATGCTGGAGCCTTGTTTTCGACTCGAGAATATGTTCCAATTTCATTGCGATGGTTATCCAGTAGCTTTGCTTATCTGACGTCATAATCTAAATCATGTAAGATACCGTGTTTCAAAAAGAAAATGACTCGACACCAGAGTGGGCCATTTCCTTTATTGCATCTTATTATTCATAGGATTCTTTAAATAAAATCAGCATTGAATGATATCTTGTATCCCTGTATATAATAGTGTATCATTAAATACTGATTATGTCGAAATACTTATTGAGCTATATGATTCTCCTACGACAACAATTCAATGGAAAATCTATTATTGACTTCCATTCATAAAATGAGCTGGACCACCGGTTGTTTTGAACTTGGCATTCATCTCAAAGGGACTGGTTAAAGTCAATGGCTCATTTATCTTGGTCCCATGGGTACAACGCCCATTCATCATTCTTCAACTTAGATTAACATTACGATCACACGGTGTCCGCCAATTATCTACCCTTGATAAATTAGACTAGATGCAGACCAAACCGTCGCTCCAACGTCCTCTCTGACAATTTGTATCGTATTGATGCCAATATGTACGTACACTTCAACTTTAATCATTCTGATCTTTTCATAGTTTCTTAGCAAATCAGCCCGATAAAAAACAGTGTTGCCAGTCAACATAACATATGGTCTTCAATCAGTGGCTATTTTTCCTGTTTCGCCAGATTATTTTTGTACTTGCCATTTATTACAGAACAAATTGAAGCCGTTTTATTATTGAGCGGAAGTAAAATAGTAAATGAGAATGAACAGTGACATCGTGAGACATTAAATATAATAATATTTATGTGGATAACAAAGTGTTATGACTATACACAGTAATAATGTACTTTCATAAATCTTAATAAGGCTTTGCAGAGTCAAGATAAATATTAACAATATTACATAATAACCACACATAATAACCACACAATATTCGAATATGTATCAATCATATAACTTTTATGTTACATTGCTAAAATGGGCAACATAATGGATGGAACATTCAAATTTTGTGCGGAAAAAATTCCACCAACGCGAGACCATATTTCTAATACCCAATAAATCAAGTCACGATCCATGTGTCCTAAATGGTCGGGAGACTGAACCTTTTTAAATTTCCACCGACGCGAAACCATATTTCTAATTCCCGATAAATCAAGTCACGACCCATGTATCCTGAATGGTGAGGAGACTGAACCTTTTTAAATAATAAAGCACTGGAGAGTTACGTTTGTCACGATTTTTGATTGTGAAAGGAAATGTACAGACAATGTAGTATCCGTTGCGATTGAAAAGTAATGTTTCATGCTAAAAAATCCGTGGATGATAACTTCCACTTTATTTTCTAGTCCCATTAAAAGTATTTTCCGCCAAATCGAAAATATTCTCAATATGTGCAATTCTTTTCAAATGTCTATGTTAGTGTAGAAATGTTGTGATTCGGGGTAAAATGTCACTTTTATTGCTTTATTGCGTGGAACCGTGATAATAAGAAGCTTTATTGCCGATCACCGGGCTCTCACACGACCAATTATGTGCTATTTTACAGTTTCTAAGAATTCAATCCAGACGGATTAGATATAGCGCGGCATTAAAGCGATAATCCAATTTGCCAGAAACAAGCTGATAGAGTAGACACAGATGCCAATAGATATCATAAAAGCCTCTTACCAATTTTAATAAGGAAAATGGCTGCCGACCTTTCTTGTTTGGATCTGAAAGAAGAAATAAGATACATATAGTCAAATAATCATATACTGACGAATGTCGTATACCAAGCTCGCTTATTGATTCTTGGCCTCAAAACAACCCTACGGGAAAATAATAACAAAAATTACCCAGATCACATAATGTATTCGATAGACTGAATTATATGTTTCTTTTTTCTGGAAATGAAATGAAGATGGGTTAAGCGTTCTACTTTTCTGCATTATCTTTTTTTCTGGGAGTAGAGGGATAAAACCATGGCGGATAACATGACATATATTATTTGTTTATTCACATGTATATACAGACCCTCTGTTTATGTACATGATACGGATCATCTGTTTATATACAAAATACCGATCATCTGTTTATATACAAAATATCTGTTCAATTATAGATATTAATATAACTGATAGAGATAATCCGAGTAAAAGAATTTTTTTCGATAACACCATACTTTCTGGGATTCTTTGACTATTACTTATTATTGTAACACAATGTTTATAATGTATGTCTCCTATTTGTATACCGGTGTTAATTATGTATCGAGACGCCTTTAAAAACAAACTCGCACCACTTTTATAAATGGATGATATTCTGATTGATTGCCAGCCACTTTAATGATATCGTGGGCAAGAAGGAAGAAGATTAGAGGAATCCTTATAGGAGAAATCGCAGCGATATACTAAGACGTAGCATATCACTTAAATAAATAGGTTATTGTAAATCTCATTTGCGAGGACCACATTAAATTTGCAAACCTAATCAATGCAATAATAATGTTTTCAAGATCGCCAAAAGGCACTACACACAAACTAATTTCAACACGATTTTATGGTGCAGACATGGAGCGTAAAATTTGACTTTAAAAGCTAGGGCCAGTAAGCCTACATTTCCACAGTTCTGCGGAAGACGCAACGTTATGCCAAGGTTGGGACCTGACCACAGAGAACGCGCCATTGCATTAATTCAACAGTAATCTGTCGCCCGAAATTTGGGTGCTATCATACCATCGTTCTGACAACGCCTAGACAAGATAGGTACTTTGATCCGGCAACATCTGCAGGATTGCACGATTTCACCTGTCCCTTCATCTGCTACTTAATGCCTGGGGTCTACATGAGTTCAGCAATGCCGAGTGCTGACAGTGATCGTCGCATACTACTATGCTCTACCGGACTGTGTGCCAGACGACCTTTTCCTGGACCAATTTTGACTCAACGACAACGTTGTTTCGACAATGGCTTTCTCTGTTGTTATGAATTCAGATATTATCTGATTAACGCTGACGGGACGTCGTCTCTCCCAGGGTCCTCAACACCAACATCATTTATCTCTCCTACGTGCCTGCCAGTTGTTAGGGGTTGACACACACGTTACTTTCTTGACAGCACATGCAGTCTAATCATGCTTTTTCGTTGCGTCTCTAATATAATCTATAATATCATATTTTTAAAAATAGTCTTAATCATCGAGCACTGTTAAGGTGTCTGTCTTTTTTAAACTCAATAATTACACCCCAGAAAATACTTGTTATTGTCGGAACTCCAACGAGATATTTGAGGATAATTTAGTATTGAACCTGAGAAAATAATCTGTCCTATCTCATCCTCCAAATCCATTAAATAACAATTAAATTCAGAAAAAAAAATATCCATTGAAATGCGTAAAAAAATGTCCGTGATAAACTAGAGTAACAATCAAGGTTGAATAATGTAAGTTAATAATTCAGTTTCTTTGATATGTTTCTTGTTTATTGCTAGCAATGTGTGTGTGGTTTGTGTCTCTTGTCCGCATGTTTGTCTTATGGTTTTGTTTGTGTGGTGTGGTCGTCTTGTATGAAATAACATAATTTTTGTACCCTTAGAGTAGCTGATTATCATTTGAGGGAATTTACCACCCTGCGTTACCACATGCCGCCACATTGCAATTGTGACGTCATATCAAATATGTTTTTCTGACAGTAAATTACAGAGGTGGTGGTATCTTCTTCGCGAGGGTTCAATGAAGAATGATTGGGGAATACGTTTATTTTTACGCTTGATAATAAAACAAAATGATATTGATTCAAAATGTAAATAAATTTTCAGACTAATATATAATAAATAACTCTTTACATTTATACGTGTAGTTTCTTTTTTTTTTTTTTTTTTTTTAAATCGTCCCATTTTCAACCAAGTCCAACCGTACAGGGATCATATATTACATGCACTAACAATTTCTGAATGATTTTCAATTTTCTCCGGATCCTACATGTAATTATAAAACAAAACTACAGACATTTGTCTTTCCTGCCCCACCTGCTATCAACCCTAACAAGTGGGAACACCTCTTTAAACTATTCCAAGTTATTTTCGACTTACATCGGAATTCCAGTCCTGAGTATTTTGATTAAAATCAGTTGAATATATAAGAAGTAATTTGTTTGTTTAAATATTTCTATGACTGTTGGGTGTTCTTTAAACACATCTGGAGAGTGCGATAAACAAATTGTATTTCAATAGTGAGCTTACGCATAGGGGTCTTTAGCAACAGGAAGAAACCGAAGGACCCGCAGTATAGGATTTCGACTGAAACCGAAATATTTTGTTCAGATAATCGTTTATTGGTATATAGATCTTAGAATCAATCGGGATAGAATGGAGATGAAAGACAAGGTAATTACACCGGTGTTCACAGTAACAAAGTAAATCAAAGCACTATATAAACAGAGTTGTACCACAAAAGCAAGAACCCACTGGCACGCAATACCATCCCTATAAAAGTTTTCATGGCTTAGTCGAAGTTTTACAGGTTTACGGTATCATGCTAGCTGGAAGCGAACCTTAACCCTAGAATTAATTAATAGCTCACGTTTCATAGAATTATCAGAATTTTATTTTTTATGAAATAAAGTGATTAAAGTTTAACTAGAATAGTCGCCAACAGAAGAAAACATAAATGTAGTGCGCACAGAATACAAACAATACTGTCAGCAGATATTTTTAAAATGTGTGTAGGCTAATAAACGACCAAATAATCAATCTCGAAAGTCCCATCTTATGGTACGTGTGCAATAAAATGGTCGATAATCTTAAACCACATACAAATCGTCCTCCATTTTTTGTCGACCTCGATCTTCAAGAATTCAAAACATTCATTTCATTAAATTTTTAAATTGATATAATTTATCATAATCTATTGTTCTATGCGTATTAACTGGTGTCGTGCACGGGTCAGGTTATGTTAAGTTTTTTTAACACTCATCATTTATTTATATAATTATATAAAAAGATAGAGCAATCACGTGTACACCAATTTAAGAACAATAAGACTCTTACCTTCGGGGTTAACTGGACCCCCTGTCGTTCCATTTCGCCCTGCATAGAAATCCGCGATTGTATTGCGTTTGATAAGCTTTTTATGATGTTCCTGAACCAAGAGATCTCCTGGATAAATATTCATAGCGAGATCCACGGAACTTCTTCTCCGCCTAAGTCTTCCAGCGATATTACTGCAAAACATAATAAAAAAATAATCGTACACTAACAATTTGTTTTTCCGTCTCTGCTGGTAAGCCGAAACTTCTTTCTTGAAAATGAATTTACAATAGATAGATAGAAAGCGAATAGATTCATGGTATTATTGCCACCCTGACATCTTTCAAATAGATTAAGGATTAAGCTTAATAGAACCTTTCCTGCGATGTCCACAACAAACGCTAATTTCATTTCCCCTGTCACACAAAGTGACCATTTATTTGATTCCTACAGTTCACTTACCCAGAACAAATGTGACTTAACCGCGACACTTCCCGCTGAGTTATGTACGTCGTTGGGTTCTACTAAAAGACAGGTCAATATAGCCAGGCACAATTTTCCAATAATAAAATCTATTGCTAGAACGCACGGTGTTTAGTGTTGAATCTATCGAGCACCAGCGGCTAGAATCACAGAACGTTTGTGTCCAATGGAAACATAGAAACTAGCAAAAAATGGTGGTACTTTATATAAACGCGATAATGAGCCTGTTCTAGCCCACATTGTCAAGAGTTACACGTAAGAACCTAAATTATATAAGTAAAATATAATGAATACATATACATAGCAACAATGTACATCATGATAACGGATATTGGTAATTACTGGTAGAGAGTTTTTGTACTTGGACGGAAAGTAAACAGATACCTTTTAAAAACATTCCGAGTTATTTAGTAAAGTACCTGACATTCAGAACAAAGAACATTGATCAACAAGAGTATTCGTCCGCGCTGCCCTCTAGACCTATTTAAATTCTATCAAATGTCAAAAGGCGATCATGAATTTTGCTTCTTTTAATGATTTAAATACTGCAAAAGAACTTTGATCTATATGGCGTCACTGAACGGAATTTCAAAAGCTAAAATCTAAACGAGAAGTCAACGGTTCGAGTTACAATCGAAACCCTAAATATCGATAGGCATATCATTGTTTCAAAGGCATTTAGTCGAAACGTCGCTCACTAATTCATAGTAATTGCATTCCGCAACATTGTGTCCTGTGTCTTAATGAAAAGAAACTGAAAAATCCATGTGGACGACCGGACACTTCCGGACAATCAATTATTTTGGAAATTATATTTGAAATCCCAATTTCCTGCAACGACTAGGCTAATAAAGAGGTAATGTCGTGCCCTATGAGGGGAATTTTTCTGCCACGGGTATAGTAGGAGTACGGAACTTAGTTTGTTTTAACTGTCCTAACGACTAGTTACCATTCCCTGCTTGGTCCTCTGTTTTTCATCGAGAGGGTTTAACAAATTCTACAAATTTGCTTAATTAATACACACCCATGAGATGAGACCCCCTATCCAGACACGTTCTGGCCAATACAATGCCGATAGACTCAAATTCATCGCGTCTTATTTTACTGAGCACGGCAAAATTTACATGCAACAAATTAAAGTGTACATTGACCCCACTGACTATTTTCCACAAAAAAAATTATAATAGAGTTACGGTAAAAAATTATATTAATAAAAAATCAGGCATAAAGCCTTTTTTAAGTTCAATGACGGCAGTCGCTAATACGTTTATTTACAGGGATTGGCAACGGGGAAGTGACGTGTTTCATATAATATACCAATTCGTATAGTGCCTACTAGATAGAGTTCAATAAATGTCAACGTATTAATTTACTAGAAATATACTCAATTATTAATGAATGAAACTTTGTGCTTTCCTTTATAACTATTAGTATTCTAATCTCAAAGCTGCACGCGATATCATTCCATATAACATCGCACTCGATGTAAACGCGTGTGCTTGTACTATTATTAATATGTACATGATCAATTTGGGAATTTTCGGGAAACATATCGTTAATCCAACACGACGGAGTTTAACGCCTCATTAATATTTTACTAGATTCTTCGGGTCTGATTTTTGAGAACTTTATTTAAGTGACCCGGGGGACAGATCTAGTTCCCAAGAGAAATCTGTGGGTTTGGGGGATGGATACCCAACACGAACTATTCAGATCCTTAAAACACACAATTTGTACTTAAAGGGACAATCCCGATAAGAACAGAGTCTAAAAAATTAAAGTCCGAGTATTTATGAAATTTATGGACCAAAATATAGAGGCATGGTGTATTTACCTCGTCTTAAAATTTCAGCTCAAAATATTGAGTCGTTTGGACGTGTACGTCAACACTGCTTATCCGGACACGTAACCCTTTTAAGATTTCGGGTCAATTTTTTCATTGGGTGACCTGATAATCGATGCCCGTTTCTTGGGAGGTCTATGCAGTGAATGACCCATGTGCTGTACTTGATAACAAAAGGTAAATGTCACCTACATATTATTTTTATAGAAAAAAGTCTGGTTTATCCAGATACTGTACAATACAACGGTCTCCATTTCCAGATGAAGACTGACAGGTTTAAGTTATTTACAAGCGTATCACAAATATCGGGTTAGTTGGTCGGCCTAAGGTAATGGGTTTTAAGGGATTTTAACACAAAATTAAGCAGTTTTATTCCCCAGAAAGTTATCGGGATTGGCCCTTTAATAGACTAAAAATATCCCATGTACCCGTTATGAACCATAGCCCAATCTTTATTTCCCCCATATTCTAAAGCCGCAATTTCATAAATATATTTTTAAAATATATGTAAATAAAGCCTTAAAATAGATGGTATGTATAAACAGTCCTACTTTGTTAAAGAATAATCCTATTAATCATATAAGTCACTATTGCAAAAATATTATTTTCAACTTCAAATTCAAACGTTTGAAGATAGCTATTGCATGGGAGTAATAGAAAAACAAAGGAGGTAATTGTGATATTATTTCCTGTGTTAAAGATTTCTAATGTAAGAGTGGGAAATAATGTCTATGATCGTAAAATAGTGAGCTGACAACCTACTGAGCAAAAGACATAGTAATAATTATGTTTTGACACTCTTAGAAAATATGAAATTCTCCCTTTTAAGTGTTTTCAATATAAATTTAAAATTACCAGACAAAACGTTATTACGGCCAATCCAAATCTATTTTTGCGATACATTAAGGCAGGTAATATTATTTGATAAATTTAGTCTAATAAAAATTACAAACAAAAGCGTGGGTGAAAAGTTTCGAATGATCCCGGCGGACAACTCTTGTAGTGCGATTAAATAACATTATTTCTTACTTCTGAGGCAATTATAGATAAAAAAAAATGGTGCCGAGTAAAAGTCAACCCATGGCCGTTCAATGTCTACACTTGATTGAAATGCAATGCAGCACTGAATGCAATAGACCAAACCCCTATAAAATAACACGAATAAATGTACGCAGTACAACCAGTAAGCGACAAAATACTTGATCATGTCAAATGGCAGTGTTACCATATGTTCTGGAAAGTACATAAGCATACCATGCCATGTGCACAACATATGCCCCATAAAGAGAAAATACAAAGGTTAAACAATTGATGACATTTCTGTGTAAGGGAGGTAATCACTCATTGACTCTAAATCCAACTGGTCAGTCAATAGTCTCTATCATCCACACAAATATTCTACGAATATTAGTCTGGATGGGTCCTCAAAATTTGACGGAAAATAGATCATTGTCTGAATTATCCAGTCTTTTAAGTTACCACGTACTGAATCTATCAAAACAGCTCGCTTGTCAACGATGACACTCTTTAAAATTTTGTTGTGTAAAGGTTTCAATTGAAATGGTAATTTTCTCTCGTCATGAATCAGACGTATGGCTTCTCACAATCTTCTTAATTCTTCATCGCGATGCATGCTTATTCCTCGTCTCTATTTTGTTTCTAATAATAGATGTGCCAAGTGAATTGTGGGATATATTTCAACCACGCTTTATAGAATCTAGCAAAATCGGCCCGGCTTCTTAAGATCTAGCACTTACCGATACTTTCATTGGATACTTTAGCCAAAAGGTTCCATTGCCCATGCGTAACCAAATGTTTGGTGTTTTATTGAGAACCGACCCAGACCCTCCGTGCATTGAAGACTAGGGGGTTCTGGGTGACAGAGACTAGTCAGTCAACATAATATTCCGGAAGAACTATGGCTCAACCTGGAGATTGTATACAAAGTTTTTTTTTATGATTTATAAATAGTAAAATCCAAACTGGCATACAATATGGCCATTTATCTCGTTAGCGGCGGTTGGGGGTGGGGCGATTATTTCACCAAACCAAACTACATGTATATCTAGAAACAAACTATATATTATATCGAATTCTACCAGCAAAACACGAAAATAACCCCACTTAAGGAACGCTTTCGGTGTATTTCTTAATCCCAACAACATACAGCTAGACACTAAAATTATCATTTTAGACATCAGGATTTAATATGGGATTATTTGAAATGACGGCCTTCTTGGCCGCCATCTTGAATTTCTCAAAATGCTCAAGGATGTGCGAGGTTCACCCGACAGATTCTGAAAGAGGACACCCTAGGCTACTAAAATGAATCATAACAAAACTATGTATATAATTTCCAGGTCCAGTCGAAATACTGGATTTTTAAATACAATGTAGGCTACCTTTGGTGACAAAACAAGTTCTTCTGTCGGAATTTTTTTTTGATTTTTCTTTTCTTATCGGGTGCTATTAGTACATTTGCAATATAAATTTTATTAATTGAAGGCACATCCCCATCATTTAAATCTAAATTTTAATAACATATTATTTACATAGCAGTTTAGATTATAACAAATTATGGATAGAAATGAATTACGGTCTCCTTCAGACAGTCATGTACATAACAATAAACATATTGGAGCGAGTTGATAAAAAGGTTTGCATTAATATTTAAGTATGTGTTTTACTGTCAATGTTTTTAACAGCATGTTATATAACAAACGGTGTAAGCTGAGGGTATGCCTAGTATTAGGGGTCTCTACATCATGCATATAAGCCTTGTTAGTAAAATATTCGAGTCGGTTGGAGTGGAAAAATTAGTCCCAGTGTACACATTGTCGTGCACGTAAAAGAACCCTTGAAATAAGAGTTGACCGAGAAAAATTTGCCTTGACGTTTAAACCCGTCTCTCATTAGCCTAGTTGGCGCAGAACACTATTTCATTTCATTTCCTATAACAAGCTATACTTACGTTGCCCCTTCCCCTTCGTCACATGAATTACTAGGTGAAACCTCTGGCGATAAAGTTGTAGGGGACACATCTCCACAATTCTACAAAAACAAAAGAAAAAATATCATGAATATGTTGTATGAAATTGTAGTGAAGAATAATATCGGGTGTGGTGGGCTTGGGTGTCTGGAATTCGATGCCATGCATGTACCCACCCCACACACTCTGTTAAAGAGAGTTTCGCGCGATCTATCTTCATTACTGGAAAAAAACCTACCATATACCCAATCTTTATCGAGTGCAAGCGCCCCCAATTCTCTCTCCATATAATTGTTTTTGTGTAAATTGTGTGTGATTGTGTGATGCAGTCCCCCTGTACTTACTGTTCAGTTAATAGAACAAATTGTTCGTGTTGAGTATTGAATGGAGAGGCGTGTTATTAAATAATGTTGTATAACAATAATCTCTACACGACAAGAGTGAGAAGAAAACAATTCATTAATCAGTGTTTTACAAGTAAAGGAGTATTATTTGTTTTCGGTTATGTCGGTACCAGCACTAATCTACATCAGCGTCCACAATTTAATGTTCTTAACTGAAATGACATTTAAAACAATTGTGCGAACACATGACTCTATTGTCATTTTACATCGATTGTGAATAATCATCGTTAACCCATTATGCGTAAACAGCTATTCAGTTATTGGAAACTGAAGTAGAATACAAATTGAATTGCCTAACTTTATTGAAATATGAGCATAACATGCTATGTACATTGCCGATTTGATTAGAGATGGAAAAATACTATTTTAGGTTCAACGCCATTTGATTATCTAGGGCATGACTGTCAGCGATTTCGCAACGTACCAAGTAATTGTGTCCATTTGTGTAAGGCGAGAGGGACACATTAGAAAATAACAGGATCGACATTTCTTCGTCGTATAGTCCAAATTTTCATTGTCAAACGTTTGAAGGGAAATAACTCTGGAAGTGTTCATGTTCGTTTCAGAAGAAATTGGAATCTCCCTTGAGCATCAACACTTTAAAAATTGGCGTGGTCCCAGACCGTTTTAAAAATCACTTTTATGATATATACATAAAGTTTTGTGAGTTTAGTTAATGGTAAGATAAGTGGATTTTAAAACTTTAAACTACACTGCCTGTTAAAATTCTAAATCTTTAATGGTCATGCCGTCGAAACATTCCCCTCATGGGGAATATACGACCTTTATCAACACCAATTACTAAATGGTATTTTGATGGTCGATCGAACAATTCATATATTCTTCCGTGGAAGAACTAATCGAAGTATTCCCGATTGAAGGCAGAAGCAATTATTTGAGATCAAGAACATATTTCTGACTAAAGTTCAGAAAAATGCTTCATGAAATTGATGCAATATTTTAAATTAACCCTTCCGCTTGATTAAACACAATTGTATTGTGTAACTCTAACGAATGGCATATCGACCTTCGTCTACATCCCACTGAGTTTGGACATGATTCGTATTCGATATGAATAGCTTCAAATTTACCAATGGTAGCAAACGGTAGCCAGGGGTAGCAAACGGTAGCCAAGGATAGCGGACATAGAAGATTAGTCCGAAATGATCGGATTCATATTAGCAATACAAGCTTAAAAGACACGCAATGAGAAGTTGTATTAAATAATGACTCGCTTCGTGCATGACATACGTCGACACGTACAGCTAATTGCATCAATTTAGGACTTGGCTTTTTTAAAACTGAAACAACATAATAGCAAAGGCCACTGATAGATTCCTCCGTTAAATATTTTAAATCACAACAGTGTGAATTCTTCAATAACAGAAGTTGGAGCACGTGTTCTAAGATTCACGAAAATGATGCACAACAAAATGACTAGTAATCAAACATCCCGCGCCCTTGCACATGTTTGGAAGAAATAAGGAAAAAAAACTTCTTTATGTTATTGGTAATCAATATAAAAATGTATCATATTTCGCAAACAGTGTCACTGGTCCTGATATTGTGGTCCTGATATAGTAGATATTGCTCTCTATTTCTGAAAACTAATGACTGATTGCTATTTACTAGAAGATTTGAGATAATTTATGATTCAGCTCTGGTTTTAAAAATTGAACATGACTACATAGCAAATAGAGATATTTTGCAAGTGGAGAGGACTGCAGCTCAATTAAAAAAAGAATCTGTTATATATACATTGTTACAAAGTTTTGAGCCAATCAATGAAAGAATAGGACAATTGAAAAATAACCTAGAACAGGCATCATATATGCTATAATTTATGCAAACTATCATTAGGATTGTACTGCAGTCATTTACACTGGGATGTAAATGATTTAGTACAATCCTCACATTATGCTCCGGAAACGAATTCAGGGAGGACGGACGGAATGACGGATATCCCTCACTAACTTCGTTCGGCGCGGGATAAAAATAAAGTACCACAACATATCAATACTGTTTAATCTACAAGACGAGGTGAAGGGTCGGACTTCATTCCATATTATATTTGCTCCGTGGGTTGTTTTAATTTAACGGTATAAATTCAACAATATTCCAAACAGGATTACAGTATGTCAATACGTCAATCATGGAAACAAATGATGACTGCTTACGACATGAACTATTGTTCCTTTACGTCAACCAATTTGTTTATTCCGATGGCAGTTTTTAATCAAAATCTAATGTTTTTGAATCAAAACACAAGAAATATTCCTTTGACATTTTCCTGAATTTCACCTTCTGTTACTGAAATTCATAGCTGTTATTGGAGGAAGGACATTGTATATAGTGAATACATTTTGTGTTAACGACATTTTTCTTATCAAGACGCAGAATATTTTCCTTGGGCATTTTCTTAATATATACCTTAAATCATTCCATGTCATTTCATGGTGCACGGTGTTGTTTGATAGGAAGTGGGGGAGAGGGGGCTGGTCCTAGGCATAAGACATTGCTGCAAAATAATGTGTTTTCTGTGTCAGCTGTTTTATACGAAATTCGAATAAGTTCTCGATTTTCCCCAAAGTAAATTTGAAGAGGGATTAATCTAGCACCAACTTAAACCATGTTCGGCTACAATAATAAATTAAAGTTTATTTTGCGTTTATGGATAAATTTTGTATTTAATTAGATACAACATTCAAATGCATGAATATCTGTATTAATACGGACTGTCTGTAGTATAAAATAACCCACATTTGCAAAGATTTGCAATTAAAATGAGGAAAACATGCAAATATTTAACGTTAATTATAATATTGGCCATACTAATTAAATTTACATAAATCCGACTTAGATTGCACTATATATATATATACATATTTCTTCATTTAATGAATCTAAATCTAGTATTACGCTTCTCTTCATCACTAGAAAAATCAGTGAAAGTCTTTTCAAATCACTGGTCTTTTACTTCAAAATAGAGATGAAAGACGTGCACTGAACCTTCTGTAGAGATTCCGGTTATTGGCGAAATTAAATCAGCTGTCTATTAACGACAAAAAAAATGAACAGCGCCTTCCTTTCCTCTCTGTACGGCTGATTACGAATCTTGGGATAGTGGAAAGTCACTTAAGTGTAACACAATAACTTGAAGGAATAGCCATCGATTAGGTCGCACTTTAAGAAAATCCAATTTGTTGTGGAAAAACAGGTTATTACGGTGGTTTTATTGTAAACTGATCAGTCCACTAGCAATCAACTGAAAAGTGAAAATGGGCTAAACCCACGGGGAACACATGATTAGGAAGCTTTCTAAAAGCTTGAAAAACCTGGCAAAAAGGCTCCTGGGTGGATCAGAGACATCGCCATAAAAACACTACAATTACAATCACACATTTAAAATTTTCTTAAGAGGATCTATCGAAAATGGTGAGTTGAATCAGTGGAACCGCGGGGTCATCAAACCATCATCTAAATCCAGCTTAACAATAACTCCTTCCAGTTTCACACTCATTATCATGGCGAAAATAAAGTCGTAATTATTCTTCCATAATTAGTCTGATCCACATAATTGTCACAATCCTGATCCATTGAAGCATGCGAGAAACGGGACCATGTCGTTATTCTGGTGCACTCCGACTGGATGTCAAATCCAATCAAGGCAGCAGTAATTGGGTCCCGGAAGTACATTGTCGGGTAAATGCATCTTGCAAGGAAAGTTTTGTAGGAAAAAATGAAATAATGAAGTATGGGCCACCGACATACCTCCCGGGCCGGATACAAGACATTAAATTTAAATTATCATGTGTTATTCTATACGAAATCACGGTATTATTCAAGATGCCGGGACAAAAATCGTCTTCCAAATTGTATCCTCGTTAGTTATACATATTATTAAACCCAATTGATGAAGTAGACTGCTAACAGTATGAAAATCGAAACTTCGAGTACGGATTTATTACATGCTAATAGAGCTGGCAATTAGCTCTATGATAATTTGCTAATGGCAATAGTTCTACATAATACCAGAACCGTGAACCCGGTAAGAGATTATATCATAAGCTCACTTTTTGTTAAAACTATAATATCATGTATGATATTTTGCATTGATATTAATTTGTGTTGTGGTCAGATTGGTGCTAACAATGTTAATAGGAGTTATTGGCCCTGTGCTAATTTGATAATAACGGTAGTTTCCCCATGTCTGAATATATCGGAAGCTTTCAACTCGATGGAATATTATAACAAATACCCACTTTTAGTTAAAACCAAAAAGAAACAGAAACATTATACTGTCTTATAAGATATTCTTCATTGATAAAACATTTCATTTTGACCCGCCAAATGCTAAACGATTTCCAATAATTAAAAATTTTATCCGATCGCAATTTCAAATGGAACGCTTATCAAAACGACAGTGATTGCATTTAAATTGACCTGAAGTAGTCTGTGCTTTATTCATTACGTGACTGAACTTCGGAATTAAGCCGGTTATAATTTCAAATACATTTTGCGATAAGGGAGTCTTTCTGTCGACAGAGTCGTTCCATAATAATAAATACTCCTAATGTTATGGGGTAGCTTCCTTAAAAGTAGTTTCCTGTTGTCATTTGTGCACAGCATACAGCCTTAAAGTGTTTTTTGACAAATCATTTGACTTAATTGAATGCGACACGCGATTATAAAATTAACGGGTAGAGTTTTTAAAAGTAGAAAAAGCTGTAACTTCTATCTCACACAAAGCCATATCTGAGTCGATTTAAAGGTTAATGTAAAGCTACCTTTTTGGTATAGCAGCTCTGCAATTCCTGACACTTGCAAAAATTGGTGGAGGGTTTGGGTTAATCAACACGTGGAAATATCACCGTTCTGTCATATAAACCGATTTTTTCTTATAAAAACAATATGTGTATTAATGTATACCTATAGCATTTATAGCAAAGTTGTTTAAATTTTCAATGAAATAAAAATGACGCTAATTAGATAAGTGGAATTAAAGTGGTTTCCTGTATTCAAGAATGAGTTAGCATACACTGTTCCATGTACGATGCCTGTACGACCAAGTTTGTGATTTGGTAGGTGGCCGTTGTTGTTATCGTTTATTTACCTACTGTTTGTTTATTGAAGGAGGATTACGAAGTATTACAATATTTTTTCCGATCCGAACAATCCCACCCCCTCACTGAACACCCACACCCCTCGCATCATCACACATTCTCGAATATCAAAAGAATGTAATTATACAAAATATCTGTTTTTATAAGCGTTAAGTGCTTTAGCATCTCAAGAGAGGTAGAATGCTTCAAGTATATTGACGTAACCGTTAAATATCACGAAAGAAATCACTTTAAGCGAAACATCATACCAGTTCCGTACCAATGTTGATCAATGTAAAACACATTAATACTGCACACAACCTTGCTAAATGTTATGCGAAAAAAAACCCATTGATCTTCAAAAGAGAGTTAAAACAACGTTTAATTTCCGCTTAGGACACAAAGGACTTTAACCACTAATTGGATTTTCAAGCTTATATTGAAATTTGTGGTTTAGAATACAGGTAATGAAATTCTAATGTTTGCTATCTTAATACGTACTTATCTGAAGGAAATTCAAGGAAATGGGGTTTAACGTTCTATTGGGCATGCGTTATGCAGTGCATTATGGGGGAAATTTACCCGGGAAGCGGCGCTACGGCGAATTCTGATTTCGAATTCCAAATGTCGTCAATGGTTGTTGTGCTCTTAGGGGAAACCACGCCGGAAAACTCCGACCAAACCAAACATCACGCACAATCGGACAATCGAAATCACGCTACTTGACTCAATGACAGCATACCTTATGGTCCAACGCAAACGCATTAACCATTCGGCAACTCCACCTTCGGCCAGGAAAATGATGCTATGGTATGAATGGACAAAATTCATTAATCCAGAGGAGTAATATTAACATATATAGACTATGTTATATAATTCAGTTAGTGTGCAGTGTTTGCCAATCTCAGTTCCAGCACGTCAAATCAGACAGTTTGGATTGACATTTATGAATACGACTGTACTTGACGGAATCAACAATACATTATGTTGAACTCAATCTGATTAAAATACAGATCTATAATTCGTTCCGTTTTATATTTAATCGATGGCCCCCACTTGAGAAGACAAATACAACGAAATTTTAAAAAATAACCAGATTATGTCCAGGTTTGGTCATATTTATGGAGCGTAGTTTGCGAATCATATATAGATTTCAGATAACATTTATTGAACGCTGACTTAATGCTTGATATAATGAGTTCTTTTTTATAAATGTCAAATGGCAATGAGGTGGGGTAAACTTCCAGATAATTAAAACTGAAATGAATGGTTGATTTGAATAATCACCCGTATATAAGAGTACACATGTTTATATTATTTTGTCTATTTATTGACTTAAGAATATGACACGTGATCTACATGTAAGCCACATCCCCACCAAAAGTATATATTTAATCCGGTGTGTGTGTGTGTGGGGGGGGGGGGTCTGTGGATCATAAGGTAGTCAGGTAGCGTAATGTCGACCACAAGCTTTTAACTGAGACGGCGTCGCGTCGCCTACTCATTTTCTGGGCACTAACACCCCACCCACCCCAAGGCTAAAGACTGCTACGCGCCTGCGGTTATTGAAATAAAACAGTACACATGTTTATATTATTTTGTCTATTTATTGACTTAAGAATATGACACGTGATCTAAGCCACATCCCCACCAAAAGTATAAATTTAATCCGGTGTGTGTGTGTGGGGGGGGGGTCTGTGGATCATAAGGTAGTCAGGTAGCGTAATGTCGACCACAAGCTTTTAACTGAGAAGGCGTGGGGTCGCCTACTCATCCCCGTGGTTTATTTTCTGGGCACTAACACCCCACCCACCCCAAGACTAAAGACTGCTACGCGCCTGCGGTTATTGAAATAAAAATTACCATCCATATGGCACAGTGACCTAATTTCTGTAGATTGGACTTTAAACCCCACCTCATCTCTTATGTTTCAGCCTCCACGTGTTTGGTCGATATCAAAGTGTGGCCAATACAATGGAAATACACATGACTATAATGTCCTTGAGCTCGCCGTTGGTCCAGAAGCCCAAGGTCCCACTCCCGACCATGTTTACAGACTCGACAATTCCATCATTCTAGTATTGATAATTCGAAGGTCGAATAGGTAAAATCCATATACCTGTGGAGAACATTTCTCCATAATATGTATAGACTAAGTGTGTGTTACCCTATCTTTATTGGAATGACACAGCTGAACTACTACTAACTAATGGTCTGTTATATTGTTAGAAACTGTGTTTACGGTAGAATTATGATTTTTTATAACAGCCATGTCGACATTGGTTGTAAAACTAGACTGGTTTATTAATTAACATGTTAATAAACGCGTAAGCTTTCTATGATTTACGTTGTTAATGTTATCTATATATAATTACCTACATATTGTGCCAAATACTTGGTACGATAAGTTTATAAACACAATACAACAGACACTGATTGGCGTTGCAGTAGTTTTCTTTGGAAGAGATAGTATCCCTTAAAATAGTGATGTGTATCGCCGCGCTCAAAGCTAAATATTTTGACCCTTTGTGAGAAGAATAGAAAATATTCCTATCTAAGAATCAAAATAGTTCTAACACATACTTTAGTTGGGTTGAGAATGTTTTCCTAGTGCAAATGAAGGGATTTGATGTTTCTCTTTTCCAGAACGCCAGGAACCCATGCTCATTTACCTTCCTTAAAGCTTCTAGCTTGGATGCGTACAAGGCTTTCAAGAACTCTTGAGTTCTGATGGCCACGCTTTTATCCCTGCTTTCGCTATAATTTGTTACATTTAGAGAATTACCATCCAACACAAAAGCATATCTATAAATTCTTAGCCTGGCGAAATTGTGTAAAAGATGAGAAGTGGTTTCGGATGTTCTAGAAATGATAAGCACGCTCATTATTCACATATAGATTTCCTGATAAGTACACTGAGCAGAAAATTACTTCCAAGAAAATCGTGTAGTACAATGAAAATCTTTCGACACATAATTTACATCATGTCGTGTCATTTTTGATCATCATTTCAGGAATCGTTAAGAGATGTATTTGTAGACCGCCAAAATCAAATATAAATGTAGTTTAATAGTAAGTATCCATGGAAACTATTGTCTTTTAATAGCCCTTTTAATATACAAAAAGTTTGGATTGATTTCAACATGTGGGTTAATTAGCAACTTCATTGGGAACCAATATCTGATCTCGATAATTATGAGGTAATCAAGTTTCTTGCAGATCATGGACACTTCAAATAAAGGGCTCAAATAAAACGCCATGTTCTGATGATCAGCTGAATCTTTGGAGTTAATATGAATATCATCCCAAACAATTAATGAAAGTGATACTATTAATAGATCAGAAAGTTCAAGGCGCGGTACTTTGTTTTTTTTACGGTTATTCGTAAATGTCTCTGCCTTATATTAGTTAGGAGTATAGGGGAGAATATGAAATCCTTATTAGGGTTTCACACTGCGTAGCTTGTGTGAAACACTATTGTTTTTGTTAAAATTATTATTCTTATTATTATTATTATTATTATTATTATTATTCAGATTCCAATTTGAATAGATCTCAGCAACTACGTGTCGCATCGTTACGATTTCTTCGGTTTTACTGGGAAAGTGGGTGTGACTTAGAGGATAAAGCTATTTTGAACGTTCTGCGACAATGCGAAATGTCCGAAATCACCGAAGTTATCGTTTTTGAAAATATTGCAGTAATTTTAACAATAATCATTGGATTTTAACTTTCGATACATTTTGGCATAGCCTGAGACAGGGCACATAGGTACGCTACTTTCGATTTTTGATTTTCGGCAAATCTTCGAAGATATTAGGCGCCAAATTTCGAAAATTTAAAATTTTACAAAAAACTTTTTTATTTATGAATATTTTTTAGTCGTGTTGTACACAGAATTAAAGAGTCATCTGACTTGCGCAAAAATGTTAAAATTTTTTGTCTCAGTAATTTTCCTTGGCCGCCATTGGCTAATTCAGTATTTCAGTCCTAGATCATTTTTTTATTGTTCGATTTGTATAAAACAAACTTTATATGCTTCGTTGTCTCAATTGTCATTTTTTTTGTTACCGATAGTGTTATCTGTCGGCACCGGAAGTGGCATAATTTTACCAAAAACTACAATTTTGACAGTTTTTTACGATCTTCAAAAACAAATATTATTTTTTTGAAAAATTATATGACTCAAAGAGTGTGTCCTTTCAAGGCGCAAAAAATGGCGGAAGCAGTTTTTTTAATTTCTATTTCATTTTCTAGCAAATTGGATTAAGGGGTGAAAAAAGGCGTAAAATTGACCTATTTACAACCCATTCAGGCTTTTCAGATTTTAAAATATTTTTACATAACTTTTATAAACTTGTAGCTATAATCCATACGAAGAGAATGTATGTAAAAATTAGTTTGTAATATAAGCAGTTGCCGAGAAAAGGGCAGTTTTGCATAAGTCACTGTTTTCGCAATTTTGCCTGTAAAATAGTCAATTATTAATGGATATTCACAAAAGTGACATCATTTGATTCAAAAAGCAAGTGTGCGTTATATCATGTTGATTACTATTTAAAATTGACACCGGAAGTGACGTCATTTAGTCAAAAACTCAATTTTTAACTTTTGAAATCGATATTTTTTTCAACCAAGAATTATGTCACATATAATAATAAAATCAACTTTTGGTTTAAATTCACATATTAACAAAATTCATACGGTCAAAAAGATATCATAAGATTGTTTCTAACTTGTTCGGTTGCCGAGATATAGGCGATTTTCTAAAAGTCACTTTTGAAGGTTTTTGGCCCATAAAAGTGTCAATTATTATTCGATTTTCATAAAATTTTCACCCTTTGAAGCCTAATGTCATAGACGATGTTATAAAACTAATTTAACGTTTTCATTATCACCGGAAGTCACGTCATTTTGGCAAAAACTGTATTTTAAGCCTTCAAAACAGATATTTTATTCAAATGAGTCTGATTTGTAATGTTTATACAATTATGATATTTGATTCCAATCAACAAATAGATTATACCCATACGGTCATATAAATACCAAAAAATGGTTTCTAACTTGTACGGTTGCCGAGAAATAGACGATTTTCTATACGTCACTTTTCAAGGTTTTTGGTCTATAAAAGTGGCAATTATTATTCGATTTACATAAAATTTTCACCATGAGATGCCTTATGCCATTTCTGATTTCATAAAACTAGTGGAACATTTACATTATCACCGGAAGTACTGTAATTTTGTCAGGATCAATTACATGTAACAAATGTATAAAATGAAATGATATTGCTGGATTTGTTTGTTTCTGTTTCCATTTTATTTGATGTGTGCAATGCTTATGTGGAAACCTGTATATTGGTTTCATTGATACCGGAAGTGACATATGTTCAAGGGTAACGTGGCACCGAAAGTGACACAAGTTCAAGTTCAAAGGTAACATGGCACCAGTGAAACCCGTCATTCCTGCATGCAGGTCTAGTTCTGATTTAGATTTGTATTTCATTTTATTTTTGTTTTCAAAATTAAAATCAAATTTGGCAAAATTAATTCATGGGAGAGTTAATTACCGACCGTTTGCCAACAAAGGTATAGATCGTTGTGCTGTACATTGACAAATCGAAAACCATTATTCCACTGAATTAAGGAAACTCGGGTTCACAAATAAAGTTAATGAGAACTGACAGAGTAGAACAAGATGTTGATGAAAACATCGTTACACCATGCAACCACTTCCTTAAGCAAACAATTCGCCATGCTGGGTTTGTTAAAGAACTTTATGGCAACTCAAGTCTGGTCTTACTGGGCTGATACACAGGTAGCAAAACGAATAATATCAGTCGAATTACATTTATATCCAGTTTGATAAGGAGCAGGTAATTAGTTCTGACAATCTCTGTAATTTTCTTTGTGAATGTTCCAAGGTATGACGTAGGTTGTTGCATTTGTTTTCAAACAAATATTATAATGCCAGTAAAAATGGCGTTTGCTTTTACCAGGCGTCTTGTTGTAAGAAGTCATAAACCAAGCGACCACCTACACGAATCAAAGCAGATAAATCCTCCGAAGAAAAGAACAAAAGAACCATAATTTAATGGAGATCGAAATAACCGACATTAAACATTTCATTTATATTGAATTTTTTAGTTTTTAGTAAAGGTATGGCACCAAAATAGCCTATTGATACAAAGAACAAATGAACCCTTTTCATTTTTAACGAATCTTTCGCAAAAATACCACTCCACTGTTGGGTGGAACATGCAAGCTTACATGTTCGTGTACTAAATGTGATCACCTCAAAAATTCAATGACACTCAACAAATTTACTTTACAAAAACGTCTAGTGTAATGTCAGGTAACTTCAAACAACTAATTGCACCAAATAGGGCAATGTCACACGGCGACGCACAACTAGTGATATATGACCAAATGCTTTCTTATGGCAAGACGGAGGGAAATACAGGGAACAGCTTCCAACCGTTTGGATGTGACGAAAATCTAAGATCCCTTGTAGAAGTCGACGTGCACGTAAAAGATCCCTTGTCAGTAGGAATTTGGGATAAGAGTAGATCGCAGCGCCACTGTCTGGAGGACGTAAAATCGAACTTTATTTCATTTCATGTTTAACACCTTCAACTTTAGCAGAATTAACCTGATAAATGGACTACAATATTTATGTAGAGACCGTAACGACAATTTAGTTGCCAATGCTCTTTAAAATATCAAAGAAGTTGAAACGATAACGTGCCATTTCGTTAAAAACAACGCAAACATCGCCGAGGAATGGAAATATATTTATATTCAAAATAAACACTTAGATACAACACGTAGTTTCTTTTGCCCAAATACCGTCGTTTGTTCGTCACATGATATCATTCTATTAAATTGGTATTAAAGTTCATTTTGTGACACTTATTTAAGTCAAAAACAAACAAATTGTAAGAAATAATGAATTTGTAAATTAGCAATTCAGAATAAATATTTGTAAGTTAAACGACGACATCTTGTTTAAAGAACAACAAGGTGCGTACAAAATTCTATAATAATTAAATAAATCAGAAAGTAACACCCACTCGACATAAACTAGGCCATTTCAAGGTTATCATAATATTTCAATAAAATAGGGGTCTTTAGCAGTGGGAAGAAACAGAAGGACCCGTCATAATCCGACGAAGCTAGGCGACACTAATTCTTGTCACATATTAACTGGGAATCGAAACCAAACACGCTTTAGTCCGTTGGGCCCATAGGCTCGATAAATGGTTGGGGGGGGGGGGGCGGAACCTTAAATGTCCAGGGAAAAATCGGCTTACGAACATCAAGTAGGTCTGATCCAGCCCGTCCACCCCAAACATTATTCGGAAATCAGTTACAGTCCACGGAGAAAATTTTGAGAATTTAACTGCCGCAAATGCACTTTCCTCATCCCAATCTGTGAATACAGCAACTTTAATGTGGTCCAATATGTAGGCCTACCTTATGTTAAGCGGCTAATCTGAATCCCAAACAACCAATCAATCTCGCGGGGTATGTGTGGCTCGCCCTCTGCGAGAAAAGAAAAATAATATTTTACCACCGCGAATGCGTTTTTCTGCTATTCCAGCCGTTAGTTAAATAATCTCATAGTTCCCAATGGTTTTGCAACCAAAACCCACTCTATCACGACCCGAATTCCAACCATCCAATCGGACGGTTGCAAATGCATTCACAAATAATAATCGATGCAAGAAAAATGTTGCACAAAGTAGAGTGGCTCCAGAAAAAATGTTTTAATCCATAGTCAATCCAGTACAAATTCTTGTTATTCAATTAAAAGAGAACTATTTTGCCCGAAAAGTTAGATTACCCGAAGGTTAGGGGGCAGCTCGTATGTCTATGAAGTATGAGTCGGCCTTCCAATCCCCGAAAAACATTACTAGAGTTAATATGTTTCTGAAACATATCTTTGCTTCAAATATGTCAAGTCGTCTATCTGAATACATGACACATTACAATATGGCTTCCTTTCTACCAATTTATTTATTCTGTTTTCTGATGCAATGAATTCAGTTGCATAATATTACTATTTAATTCAATTTTTCAAACGCAAAAACTATGCAAAAAAGCACCAGTTAGTTATAAGCCGTCGAAATCATTTGCCAATCAATATCATAGTTAAACCCGGGAAGTCACGTCTCTAAAAATTAAAGACACTCGACGGAGTGATAAATCCCCGGAAGCTGTTAGTCAACCATGAAATTAAAATGCAGTCACCTCAGTACCAGTTACGGAAAATAACACTAGTTTTTGAGAGCGAAGCAGATGCGATCGAATGCCATATGAACTTTAGTGTTGTCTTTTTCAAATCACGACACGATAAATTCGTGCAATGACGTCCACACACGAGGTCTTTTGGGCATTCGAAAAAGGTAAACATGGATTTCATCATTTATTTTTCTCCCACTTAAAATTCTATTGGGAAATTCTGAAATTGCGATGGAGAATTGATAACCTCCATGAAAGTCATCTTGAGGATTTACAACGCTATTGAGAGTGAACACGAATGTTGCAACGCGAATTAAAATCTTCCAAACAGATTGTAATCAACAAAACTGCTAACTATGAATGTCTGGCCCAACCGCTTGGATAAAATATTGTCTGAGAACTTACAGTGTGTCCCAACAAATGAAACTAGCAAAGACCGCAATAAAGAAGAACAATCTGATAGTTCCAATATATTACTCCAAGGATAAATACTGTCTAGAAATCTGGTCACCAGGCTTTGCTTCATCTATAAGTTTAAATGTACAGAAATGGTGAATGGTGTCATTGTATGACAAAAGCGACATGCATATAGTAATTAGTAATAGTCAACCGTCTACCGAAAATAAGAAGTCTATGCACCATTAGTTGTGTTGGAGCCCATTGCTATTCACTTGGTGCTTGGTACATGAATAATTCCACGTTTTATATAAACGTCGATGGACTTTATGTATATGTATTGTAATCTACAGAATAATATCATATTTAGACAAATTCATTTATATCTGAGAAAAGACACATTGGCAATGTCATAAAAAGGGTTTAAGCTGCCACTCGTTTCCATTATGAATAGATATCATAAAACGTATTCATCCAATTGCATGAACGCAGTTTCAATCCATCTCCATTGATATTATCGGTTATGGCTACTCATTACGGATGTGAAGACATAAAAGAGAATTCAACGAGGGCAAGGTCGGGGTTACATGTGTATGGGGGCACATAAGTGTTTACTTTCATTTCCTGTTAAAACATATTTGAAAACTTTACTGTGCTTCGCATCACACGACCTGGAAGTGCCAATCACTCCTTGATCAGTGGAATCGACCTCTATATTTAAAGCTACGATTTTATATTTTTAAGTTTTTTTTTTAAAATGTATGAAAATAGCCCTAAAATAGATTGTATCTATAAACAGTCCTACCTTGTTAAAGAATAATCCTATTAATCCTATAATTCACTATTGTAAGTTGAGACATATGCAAATTATCATGTTCAAGTTAAAATTCAAACGTTTAAAAAAAGCCATTCCATGGTGGTGAATGGAAAAACAAGGGAGGTAATTGTGTTATTATTTCCTGTGTCACTCATTTTATGCCTGTGAAATTATGCCCATGATCGTATAATAGTGAGTTGGCATCTTTTTGAGCAAAAGACATAGAAATAATTATCTTTTGACTTTCTTAGAAAATATGAAATTCCCGCTTTATGAAAATTCCCGCCCCATTTCGCGATTATTTTGTAAAAAAAATCCGATGCATTATGTATTAATAAAGTAAATCATTTCCACCGTCGACTAGCCTATGTTGCTTTCGGCTTGTGTACGTGTTTTAAGGCTAGTGGTAGTTTTGTGCCATTGTTGAGAAATAGGAAATGACTTTTTCGATTGGAGCATTAATAATATTGATAAAACAATAATCCCACATGGAACTTCCCGGGTTAATGGAATGTCTCCTCACAATATTATCAATAGTATAATAGTCTTAACAAGTTAATGCACGTGACAGTCCTAGAAACAATGATGATAAAATTTCTGTATTCAAATGTATCATCTAACATTTAATTAAAGATGCATTATGTAATAGCTAGATCCGCCTTGTGTGGCCTTTTTTGGCTTCAAGTGTTATATAAACTACTTTTTGGACTTTTGCGGGCGGATATTTAAACGGATTGAAATGTAGTACCCATTTAATATTTAAGAATGGTGAATCGGGATTAAGCCTCGAATAACAAGTACCGTTGTTACGACTATAAACAATCCATAATCTGAATGACATTTTCTATTTACATGTACTTATTTTGAATGATCTATTTTTGAACTATTATACGAAGATCGGCCATCCCTTACATAATGCATCTTTAAGAAAATAAAGTCAAAACGTCAACTCAACCAGCTACGATTCACAGTCATTTAGGATGTTCACATATCTTATTATAAAAGTTATGTGTGTACTTTTTATATAGCATATCATAAAGCTACTTCTTCAGAACAATCAACTTGAAAAGCCAGCGTTCAAAAACTGGTAGATTTCAAGTCCTCTATATATTTCTCCTTACTTGTTTAGGTGTAAACTAATCACACCCTTATTACGTCCCATTATCTATTCAACTTACCGATAATCGCTATTTGCTAGTACTTGATAACGAATCTCTCATGAATGGCGGGATTTTGTCCGACAATATCATCAGCTAAATGGACTTGTGTAGGTCTTGGGGTTATCATCGATATCTTTAGCTGGGCATTTGTGTCAGAAGAAGATAAATGATCTATTAGTGTATAAACTCGTTAAGATGGAAATACTACTTGGACTAGCAGGTCAGCTGGGAATCACCTCCGTCTTCAATCGACAAAGTTAATTGGCACATTAAGAATCTCAAAAGAAAAAAAAATCTCCGTCAGTTTCCTGCTAGAATACAAAGACCTGTGTATATGGATTAGACATTAATTTCATTAATTCCACCGCCAGGATATACATTTAAACAGTCATTTGATCCAAAGTGATGCCTTTATTAACCTTTTGACTGGCATGGATAATATAACACGACTACGTTAGTAGCTAATCAAAGTAAACGTGTAATTTCTAATGACCCTTAGGTTTGATTTATAATACTGATTTAAAACAAAAGAAGACAGAACAGAAATTCCTTAGTCATTCCGCTTCGTATATGATGTCCGCCAATACAATAAGCTAAACCCGCAAAATTTGCACTTGGGCCCAACATACAATATCCAACAGCTAAATCTGCCTATTAAAGGTCTTACTTTTTTCCTGAAATGTTATTTAAACTATTGGTTAGATATTTATCAACTCTCGGTGCCATCGTATATGTTGGATTTTCATTAGAATTGAATCCGATGTGCTGTTCATCGCCGAATGGATAGTCGAGACTTTCTTTATTATCGGTACATTGGTAACAATGTCAATTGAGCTACAGCGTTATTAAAATGAAGTTTTCTCGGTTACAAATGAAGTAATTTGACTGAAATTTTCAGTATATCCCCTTTACGTTATCTATTTGTTAACTATATTAGCGAGAACTTCCCGCCCGTTATCTAATCTCCCCTCGAAATCTTTAGTTACTGCACTTTAAACTGTGTTGTAGTTTGTATCTTTGTTTATTAAATATAAATAAAACAAACAGAACACAGTGGCTGATGCAGATTATTCGGTTAAAGTGGCGGATAAATTGAGATGTCAATGGTAATCCGTGGAGCAAAAATGGACCTCGTTATAACATTTAATTTCATCAGGTATGACCCCACTCTGCTGCATCATACAAGAACTTTAGAAACAGAATAATTAGTGCATTTTTATCCCGTAATTTAGGGGATAGCGGGCAACTTAGACTCCCACCAGGATCCGCCAATAACATAACAGATTTAATAGTACTTCATCAAAAAGAACAACATCTAGAATCGGATACCATGAGCTTAGAAAATAACAGAGATTATAGCTTGTTTACAGAAATGTTTTACGTATTGTACCATCAGTGATAAAACAATTAAAACTAAGCTACATATTTAGCCACGCAATAGAATCATTGATCGCATGTTTAATGGCTTAACGGCACTTACCTGATGTATTGTTTGAACACCAGGGTCAAATTCCATTATTGTACATGTATTTTACTGAATTAGATATAAATATTTTACAGCTTAACATGATATCGTGTCTGGCATTTCATATTAACCCCAGCATGATATTGAAAGGCTGATCTAAATATCTGATTTGAGGGTTTAAATGGACATGTCCAAAAGACATTAACGCTCTTCGCAAATGTGATTTATTTTCTACGCTATTCCTCTATGTACCAACTACATGTACTTGAGTTTTGATCAACAAACATATTGGAGTCTGTGGTTCCCGCTATTTTATTCGTGTTGATAAGCGGACAGCGGGACTAAAAACTGATTCAAAGACGCCAAAGGTCGCACGAAATAATCAAATAAAATAATATAGGAGTTTGAATAATATTTCTACAAATGATCAATAATCGTTTTGGGATTTCAGCCCCAAACAAATACTTGAAGAACCCAAGAAGGTTAGCCTTTTTTAGTCGTCCGATAATTAAACACACAACGCCACTAACAAGCGCACCAGTATCTCAAGGAACGAGTTATACGTCCAGAATTTGAGGAAGTATTTACATTAGAAAGCATACGCCAAATACCCGTAGTAGAAGTTTAAGTTTGAACTTCTACCACAGCCCTTTCACTTCCAATCACGATTTCATTTCCATGCGTTTAAATCTACACAGGTGTGTGCAGGAGCTATCGAAGATTAGCAAGATTAGATAATTTCATCAAGTTGATACGGTATTTAAGGATTTCCAGACAGGCCTACTGAGAATTGACGAGAACGGAACTAATATCAAGTGTCTAAGCCCCCTAGTGTTTACTTAACTTATCACATGCTTAACTTCAGATGAAGTGGTCCATACAACGCGGTTGCCATATTGACGTTGAAATTAAAAAAAATTCCAACATTGTCTATTCAGTAAAAGCACTGGTTTAGCTCCAGTGCGTCTACAACTCGGTTGCTTTTTTCATAAGATGCAAGTGATACAAATGTTAAATTAAATTCCGGGGTAAAAAATCTGGTTACATGAAGGCTGATATCCAGCTATATGTATCTGAATAAGCTTCTGATTTATTTACATGCAAAGAATATACCATCGACATGAGGGCAACTTGGGTGACCATTACAGACATGAACTGATTATGAAATGTGGATGAACGGCTGGGCTAATTAAGACGAGCATACGTCAGCAGTGTGCTATAACGGCAATTTTTCCCGAGCGCCAGAGTTACCGTCTATTGATATTTCGAATTACATCTATGTCAATGGTTCTTTTACGTGCATTGACCATTACAAACTTACTGGTCGGCTATACAGCAGCTATAACTGTATATGGAATAATGAAAATCGCGCAACTACTAATATTGTTGTTTTACCGCTTTAATTATATAGTATCTGTTATTTGCCCCTTTCTTATGAGAGCGTGTCCTAATCCCCATTCAGTAAAGTATAGTCAGAACATTATGGAACGCTGTATTGTGAAAACTTATTAACTCTCATGTTATTAAATGATCAACATTCAATTAATATGTTATAAATAATCAATGCAGTAAACCTATTAACTATATTCATCATTATAAATCATGTAAGGATAAATTATTCATTATATACTAACGACATATGTTTCTCCCATGAAACTTCACTGTAGGCAATTTGCTATTTGAATCCAAATTTATGCCTCCCAGTCACACTAATAAAAAATAAATTCATTGCGAAATCATGAATCGTGTCAACTAAACGTATCCACTAAAACTGATTCTTTATATATATCCAATTAATTCTTATATTTTCGAGTCTTTCAAAAATAGTTTGTACTTAAACAAAATTAAGGCAACAATTGCACGTTTTGCATTATTCTAATCGCTAATGATACTGTATTAAGCAGTAGTTAAATCGACCTTCAAATTTATAATAACTTTATTGCAATACTGTATGGTATGGTAGAAGCAAATATTTTCAATAACTATTTATTTTGTAATACGCATTATTTTCAGTAACAAACGATATGCATCTAAAAGCACTAAATAATTTTGTAACAAAATATTATAGAGTAAACTTATCTCGAGCTCTCGACTTAACTATCTCGAGTTCTCGACTTAATATCTCGAGCGTTCGACTTAATATCTCGAGCGCTCGAAAAATAATTAATATTTTTTGCGTGTCCTAAATCAGCCACCGTACAATACTGCGGTATGCAGAGTTAAATAAAGTGCCATCAACCCCAAACGGCAACCAAACACCGGTCCACAGATACAATGTATGTAGTAGTACTAAGGGCTTCGATGGAGAAGTTCTAACGTGTGTTCCTACTAGTGTTAGTGGAATGGGTCTGCGATGATAAACGACAAAAGCTATTCCATTTCACACTAGGTTCGTATTTTGAGTAAATATTTAGAAGCAAATCTAAAGAGGATGCTGAGTTGTCGCTCAAGATGGTATCTTTTACCATCGATCCTAAAGTTCATAAAAACAGGCAAATTATAATCTATATTATAATCTAAGTAGTACCATGTTTTCCGAAAAGAGCAAGATACACAAGACTACTTATATATAAATTAACGTGGCAATAGTTTGAATATGACATTTTTATAGACATTAATAATTAAGTAACAGAACCATTTAGAGTGGCATATCTACAGAATCAACACTTTCTACCCGAAAATAATCTCATTATCTGAGAAATAATCTGAGTTGTTTAAGTGCAGGTTAGTCATGTTAAACTGCAAGATACGGGAGGTAATAAATACCCTAGAAACGATAAATGTATAATAAACAGATGATGAAGATAACCACACACCTATTTAGAAGGATGTAACTATTATATTATCAGATTATGTAAATAATCAGGGGAAAGTGAGCGATCCTTGTCAAAGTTATTTGCTAAAGGCATATAATTTATGATTTACAGAGGCTAAAGGTAGCGGCACTTGTTAAACAAAATGTTTATAAGAGAGATGCATTTGTTGGTTCTGTACAGGTTTTGGATTCATCTCAATTCATAAATAGATGAACGAGTGTTTCGGCTAGGTTAACAATTTTGCTTGAACATATTCCTGGCATGGATAGTGTCAACTTGAGTTTATCCAAATGTTCGTTGTTCCATTATATATACACTTTGATAAAAACCATACTCATTTATTTCGCTATAGATACATCTTGTTCCAAGCATAACAAGATCGTTTACATCCACAAGCTGTGATATATGGGGTTTCTCTTCGAATATGAGCGGTAGTTTACATAATTATTGCAATGTCATTGTTCTTTTAAATCTGATCGTTGGTAGCAGTAGGAAAAGATCCGGAGAAAACCCACGATGTTAAACAGGGCATCCTACAGTCTCTGCATATAACCAAGGGAACAATCCCAGTCAGTTTGAAAAATAAATCATAAACCCCTAATCTGTTAAACAGACAGACCGACATAGGTTACATTAATATACGCTATACTTCCATATTAAAAGTGTGGACATTTAAAACATAATGACCTTTCATTTATTGTTTGAAATTATGCAACTTCCGCCAATAATGATTTCTTACTTCTTATATAATAGTCACCTGAATTGAATATACTCAACCACATCAACGGCAATTTGGCTCTAGTTTAACTGTAATCCAGATCACACAATTTTGTAAAGATACAAGAATGACAGCATTGTTAGTCATACATTGACTTCCAATTTGTAAAGAGAAATGTCAAGTTTAAAAATACGTTCAAAGATAATGAGATGACATATTTTCTGCTTACCTTCGTTTCAAATATGGCCGCTCTCCTGCCACGCCTGACCACTGGAGGATCTGGTTCGTTTTCATTTTCTTCTGAACCGCTGGTTAGACTTCCTGAGCTCAATCGTCTTGGTGCCTGTAATAAAAAATTAAATCGATCTATTCATTGATGAGATAAAAGAACATGAGAAGTCAAATAGTTTTTAAACCGATTTCATATATGTTATAAACGGCTCAAGTTCAAAATTTTTCTTAAGAGCCGCTTAGAAAAGAACTGGAAGTTGAGATGTTCTCACCAAACGAACTACTGGACCAAACAATGGTATACCCTGGAGCATAGGATGCAATACCTTCTTCACAGACTTGCAAATTAAAGTAAAACATGAATGTTGAGTAGCACACTCCAGTATGTGAACACAGATTGTTAATCTTTGTTTCGTAACACCTTGCAAATTTTGTTAACACAACCAAACAAAACTTTTCGTAGTGGCAACACGATTTTCTATTAATTGTAGATGTATGGGGGAAATGGTACTTGACACGTTTAGTTTCTTGCTGTCGAAAGGTTCGCATATTTTCACCACCAATGGTGAAATGCCAAGTATCCAGGCCATCCCTTTGAAATAGTAGTTGAGTGAAAACATCTACCCTTTAGTCATTATCGGCTACCCGCATGTATATTAAACTGACAATCAGTCCTTTATTGTGGTCCTTAGAGGAGTCATTAGATCCTAGAGCCTATGTTTGCCACCTCTTCAACTAGAATGCTTTTATGAAAGAGCGATTTCTTGTGTTTGTATTGCCAGAATGTGAACTAGCTTAAATGAGTATACATGCATACATATCTTAAAAGGGGAAAATTGTCCAGAAAAGAGAAATGGACTTGTCGTTAAACATTTAACCGTTTCATCCTTTGTTAAAATAGCACAATGCTTCAGTCAGGTGGTAGTATTATGGCTTTTAATTTCTGTATATTGTTTGAATTAGATTTATAAATGACTTTAATGTTTCTTTCAATAAATCATATCAAAGAAACTGTGTGTGGTCGTTGTTTTGAGAAATAAATCTCAAAATTATTAAAAAATCAATGTAAGTCTGTCTTATATTAAACGCCATTCGTAAATAATATTATATCATAATATCTAGAAAAGGTGCAGGAAGTAATGTGTCATTATTAAAGGAAAGCAGAATGCTTAAAAGAAAGTAGAGTTACAGTGTGCTACAAAATGTTTCATGGGCAGCTAATGATGATTGCTACAATCAAGGCAGGCGACAAGATGATATAAAATAATCAATTCACCATGGCCTACTTAGTTAATACTACGATGTGAGCAACCATGTTGGTCCCAATCCAATTGGTTACCGTGCAGTTATCCCCATGGCACCCTTTACCACGATTCCATATGAACCCCGATAATTGATGGGATTACAGTGGAATATATATTGCTCTATAATATCGGTCCAATATCATAAGTGCGTGCACTCTTGTTCAAGCAAACAAACAGAATCTTTAGAGTTTTAGCGGGCAAGATATCCCCAAGTGGCGATCAATTTTATCAATTAAATCTTCAATAATGTCACCGCCGTTTTTATTCCTGGAAGTGAATTATTTGCAATGTCTACCGGATCTTTTGTTGCTCGAACGCTAAGTCTGTCTACCATTTATTCCCATATATAAAAGGCAAACAACTACTTCAGACCATACAGAAATGAAGATAATCCACCTATTCAAGGTTAAGACTCGCCTCTCTCTTTCCAACGGCTACCGCCATGATTAAGAAAATCTTTAAGATGTTCGGGTACTTTTGAAGTCAGTGTAACTCAGTTAATATCTTATATTATCTGTTTGACCGATAAAGTATAACTAAGAAAACAGAATAAGACATCGTAAAGCCATGTCATTTCACTGGGGAAATAGTAGAATCAGAATCTTGATTAAGGAAAATTGTATTGGGCTTTTCAAGCGTAAAGTCACATCAAGTCACTGGCCGTATAACATGCCATTTTGAAAGCTTTCTTAGTGACATTTCTGCAGTCTTTTTCAAAGAATATAATTTGCCCTATAATACATGTAAGCATGAACGAAATAGGGTGGTGATTTAATTTTCGAATGACTATACCAGGTATGGATATTTTTACGTTTTAAAATTAGATAACATTTTCACACGATAAACGTGCGACATCATTATCCTCTAGTCGCACGGATTTAGGGATATTTTATCCGGAATTTTAAGCCCTCTTTAAATACCATGAGAAAATAGGAGAAATTGATGCAACATCAAGTAAGATACTGTTAACAGAAGTAAGTTTACCCAGTCTTATGCGAAATCGTTTAATGATATTTGGAGACACTTGCTCATATTTTACATATGCCGTAAGTATTTTTAATTCCACCACTCTATTTAATGCAAAGAACCATAGACCTATAGCCACAAGAGATCAGAGTTGATAGAAATGAAATGGGGTTGAACGTCCTACTGTTCTGCTCCGAACTGGGCTAATGAAGACGGAAAATTGATTGAGATAATACGAACTATGTGTAAGAAAAGCGCCATTTGTAATGAATCGACTCGATGAACGAGGCTCAACATATCTCTCACACCAATGTAGATATGAATAATCATTCACCAAAAGAATGCCATTAATTTGCGCCGAACATAGCTGGTTAGAAATTACAGTAAAAACAGAATCGATTTAATGTAAATCTGTTTATATAGTCGAACACATGAATAACCTATGTCTTTTCACTCAAGTCTCATGCACAAGGGACCCAGAAAAACCGGTACTAATATTTCATGTAAGTTCTATGAACTGTAAAACAGGCAATACAGTACACGTTTCATTTCGACTGATTTTTTTCAAAATTTCACAGTATTTAAAACTTTTTGCATTCTGATTAAAACACCGACCCTATTTCGTTTCGTCGTTATGGTGCAAAATTTCGTTTGACTGGTCTTTACTAGACTAGAATCTGGAAGAGTTGTTATCATTGATGTGTTCTGGGTGGTTTTGGGGATAAAACAATAAAACCGTCGGTTACGGTCAGCTTTAGGCGTGTTTTGCACGGAACTGTGGGTGATCCACTAGTAATATAAATGCTGATTGGTTAATCAAATGTCTCATGTCATAGGGTAAAAACCGCTCGTATGACCTCTGAAGCGAACTATCGCTACAAGCGGTCAGGTGTTCATGTAGTGAAGGCCATCCAAAGTATAAAAAAGGAACGAAATATAGATCTGAATTTTAATCAGATTGGACTTTTTGCTACGATCTTGATATTATTCAAGATGTCCAACTCAGATTGCTAGGTTCTATTTTGACCTTAGCGGTAGTTTGTCTAATCTATTAAAATCAAGTCTGGGTTATAAATAAAACCGTCTATGATCGAGCGTTATTAAATCAAATAAAATCACCCCCAAAATTGTGTCAAAACAGACATGTCTCCAATGTCTGGTTTTCGCTCATAAAATTGGTTATTTTCACACTGAATATTACTTTTTCTTCCCGCGAACAATATTAAGTAATTTCCCGTCGACTAAATACTCGGTGTATTTTTACTCAATATTTTGCTTCGTGATAGAGTAAGGCTGTGCGAGACATTGAAGTCGATTTGTATGCCTGGCAAAGAGTTAAAAAAATATCCCCCACCTCACCCTCTAAAAAAATACAAGTCTTTGCCTTTGTGAAGTGTCGTCAGTCTGACTTGGTATTAGTTTGATTCAAATTTCACATTACCAGACTTGAAACCCAGTTTCTGGCCCACTGTAAACAACGTACCCAACGATATCTGACGTTATTACTTTAGAAAGCGCGTGGGTAGGGTGAGGTAGAATTTTGTATTGAACTAGCAGGTACGACTGATTTAACTTAACTAATATATTAAAAACTATTTCTCTTGGAGTGTTTCTTTTGTGGATTTCTGGTTAGTTGTTATAGTGCGGTAACCGTGCACTTAAAATTTCATTAAACAGGTACCCTAGGCCATGAACCTGAGTTCGCTGTAACATTAAATCAAGACCCGACATCTGACGGAGAAATATCAACGAAGTCTATAATGACTTCAAATAATTGAAACTTTAAGGTCCTTTGGTGAGTGTGCTGGGAACAAATGGATATCGACCAGTTTAACCTGCAACAACTCAAATTTGAACGAATAAACACGCCCTTGACAGCTATAATGAAAATATTTGTTTACTATCGTCACACTATTAAAGGACAATTACGATTTTACATTATGGAATATAACTGGTTAAACTATTATAAATATGATTTTAATATGGATATCATCTTTCCTACGGTTGATCCGCAACCAGAATTTGAAAATTTCGTAAGTGACACAAAGTATGAAATCCGTTGATTTTGTAGTGATCTTACTGGATTGTTATGTAGTTTACCGCTTGCAAATTACAAAACAAAATTTTGCATGTGTTGTATTACTGCAAACCAAACAATCAAAAAATGGTATCTATGTAAAGAAATGATCCACATAAAATGGTGGGATATCCGAAGTAGCTTGAGGTGGTTAGTAAGAGTAAATGTTCCTAAGTAAGAGAGTAGAAGCAGAATTGCTATTTGTAATCTATAATCTATCTGCTGTAGACTGCAGCATTGTAATATATCTCGGTATGTTTAAAAAAACAACCAAAAGCATAAGTCTTGTTTCGTTATGGAATCCCGTGACAGTGGCAGTAGTAGTATAGTAACTTTTACTAAGATAATAGCATGACCTTAGTTAATATATAGGGCTACTGAAAAAACCTCCTAAAGTAATCGTTTAAAATGTAAAAAGAATTTGTAATTTTTGGCACCGCACTATGTATTCAGGGGAATTATCCTTGCATTACTTTAGGAATCTCTCAATACTTGTTACTAATCAGCCATTGCAAAGATTTCTGTGGGAGAACTATATCATTAATCTGTTTATCTATTGCCTCCACACATGGAAGTTGGTATTGTCCTTTAAGTAGACGAAGGAGTTTGTACACGGTATTATCTTTATACAGCTTGTGTTAGCGTTTGCCCGAAATGCCCACATATGAAAGGCGAGCGCAAGAAGAAAAGAATTACCACGTCAAACAGAGATAAAGAAAAACCAGATTTGGTAGATCTTTAAAAAAGATTAGGGTCTCATAATGGAACAGCGTGGTGTTCACGAGATATGGTTTATACCTATACAAGGCACCATTGTGATGTATTTCGTTGTTTGGCGAAACTAGACTCGGACACTATAATAGAATGTGTCATTTTTACAAGGCGAAATAAAAAGTTCACGTCAACTTTGAGTATAAATTTAACTTTTAAAAGGTTACTTTGTCCAACGAAAGCATCCCGACTTCCTTTTCAGCAATACATTATAGAATACATTCTTTATCCACACGTCATCACCTTAATGGTATCATAATTAAATTAACAATTTAAAAAAGTATGTACCGGTAATTAAATAAATCACAACGTTAATAGTGGCACATAACATTCGTTTATAAACTAGGAAATGATAAAGAGCTCATTGTTGGTACTCGCAACTCCACTGTCGTGAACGTTGTTTCCTATATGACATATTCGCCAGGACCTACAATTCCCACACAGTGTTCGAAAGGTTTGTTCGGAACACTGGTTTCATTTATAATCATCTTAATTACGGGAATTGAATATAAATAACATCACGAGATCCTACTTTTCTACACCAACTGGGCTAATGATGATGGACATACGCCATGCGGTGTGCTATGGGGGACATTTCGCCCTGACAATGGTACAACGACCAACGAATTCTAACTGTCGGTACCTCGGTTTTTCGTCTATACATGTATAGACTATACATTTTTTTCCAGATATATAGTTAATACCACACGTAGTTAACTTTTAGTATTTGTTGATTATATTGTTATATTGTACATCACATGAACTGTATTTAATATAAACATAATTCTATCAGTTTTAATTTTAAGAAACATGATTGCTAGCACAGATCAGTGATGTCGTTAACATTACAAACAACACGTGAACCTGGGGAACCAAGAACCAAAATGTTCTGACCAAGCATATTTTAAAACAAAAAAGACCCCCATTATAAATCAATGATTTTTTTTTAACTTCAAGTAATCTACAGGTCTACTTTATTACTGTGATGATTTACATTAAAAGTGATGAATGCAACATATCAATGAATAAAACTGGTTAATTCTATAGGAGAGATTTTTAGAGACCTTTACTCTCACCACCAGCAACTATACAGATATCAACCGCAGTACTAAGAAATGTTCATATATAGCGAGCTCACGTGGATACAGAATTCACGAAGAAAAATGCCACTCTGCATCTGAATTATTCATTTTATCAATCATTATTAAAAGTTTGAAGCAAGGTTTATTCCTGCATACTATTTATACACGACAACGACAACAACACTTGGTATTAGATGGAGCGGCAACTCTAATTTCCACTGCAAACGACAACGTCAATGGGGGAACATTTTTCAGACAAGCTTAAGACATGAAAAAATCCTACACGACCTTAACGAGAACTCCCGGTTAAGGTATCGGGTGTATAAAGCATACTCTCCCTATTTCACGAAACTTGTAACAATCTTCTGTCCCAATTTAAAATACATTTCATTGTCTATGTGGAATTGTCTCATAGCCAAACCTGGGGATATTATTTATTATCATTTTGAAATGCTGTAACCCATATGTAACTCTATACGGCTGAAACAATATGCCAGCTAGACATCATCTAAAGAGATATACAAAACTGTAAATACAATAAAGATGATTTCGATTCATGTCATGAAATATTCATTACGGATTAAATTCTGTCTGAAACCAGACGGCAATATCAAATATAGGACCATAAGCAAAATATAGTTAGAAATCTACTTTAATATTATGCACTGTGGCAGAAAAGAATATTTGGAAAATAAATAAGCAAATTCAGCATTACATTTTTCTAACGATATTTTGGTGGGAGTGTTCGGACCCTTGGCCATCATTCTGTTGTTGTTCAGAGAAATGGATTTTAAAGTCCACTCGACGCAAACTAGGTCACATCCTGACTAACATACGGTGCAATACTATTTCAATAATTCGCTTGTCCATTTGGGGAGGAACCCGGAGAAAATTCATGAGATTGGGGACAGAACCTTTCAGAATCCGGAGTACTGTCTTTCTAAGATTCAGTTGCAAGACAGGGGATTTAGAGATTAATTCAAATTCAGATTTATTGATTATTGTGCACAAATAATTAGACGAGATTATATGAGGGTTGATATTACAGTCAAAATTGTGAGATTCGTCACTGATAGAAACATTCTTGGTCTTATAATCAATCTCTCCTAGACGTCAGTACACATGAGATTGGTAAGTTTGTCAAAAATATTTACACAACAGTCGTGACTTACACGAGTAGATCCACTGATTCTAAAGTGTGCTTACAGAAATGGATGTTGGCTTTAGATTCGTCAGTACCAAATAAGTCAAACCTACATGCGCTTTTTGAATTTAACGCCGAGGACAATGACAACTTTTAGAGCAACTGATTCATTTGTAGTGAACATTTCTTTAGGTAAACAAAAGTAATGAGCCTTAAATTCGGTTCATCTGGCATTTTCTGGTTTCCTATGCCATATTACATTAGCTGACCAAGGAATTTAGTCTCCTACCCAGCCTCTCGGGTTTGCTCCCGATACTGCGCCAAAGCTTCTGCATCCCGATATGAGTAAATGCAAAGGACCAAATTAAATGTAAGTCTACTTATTAATGTTTAGTGGATTTTAAACAATCCAAACGGCGGTTCTTTCCTCCATTGTTAAATAGCCCTTCCGTTTATTGAAGATGTTAGTCCCGAAATGACAAAGTTTGTGTTGAGTGGACGCTCTCTACCCTTTTACCTCGGATCAATGTTAACAATCGTGAAAACTAACCGTGGGGATAAATAACAGTAATACATATTATATCATGCCAAATGGAAGGGAAATAGACAGGCTATCTTATAATAATGGATGCACACCAACCGTATGTGTTAGTGTATATCTCCTATCACAACAAATAGACCCACCCCTTTCACCAACTATCGCGATTTTAATTCGAAGTGAATGTTTCAGATTTCGTCATCATTTCTTACCTGAGGTGACAATGGTGGAGTTATTATGGGCGAAGAAATCGGGGAAGTTTCTTCGTCGTCCATATATAAAACATCAAATTTCACAATAATCATCGATCCAAAGATAAATCCAATTCCCACGATAAAGATTAAAATTGATGAACACTTTACCGTTGTCAAACATTTATAATGTATCCAGTCAGGGATTATGTCTAACAATGTCAGAATTCAGCAAAGTAGAGAAAAGTATCTTATCCCGGGCACATAAATTCCTGTTTAGTCGCAACACGGAGTCATATTTCTATCCCGGTCCATTTATACACACATTTTATAATTAATCAATTCAAATTATCACATATCACATATCCACCTGAATCAAAGTATTGCAGAAAAATGGAATTCTTATAGAACATTATAGAGCGGTGCCCGTGAAAATAAGCTAGACGTTCGAATTGCACAGAATCTTAGTAAGCCAAGTCGAAAGGCGTATACTATTCACCAAGTCAATAATTGAACACCTTGCCGACAAAACTAACATACGGAACACTTCGTTAAGTAAGAATTTACAACTGTCGAGACGGAGTATTCGGGTTATATACACACACTGAGGGTTAATTACTATAAATTTTACAGTATACTTATCGAATCTTAAGACATACGGTATAAAACTCAGCATGTAGAGGAACTTGAAAATAAAGACACGTATTGGTAACTGCGTAAAACATAAACAAACTTTGTTACTTGGGGTTTCCCACTGCGATTTAAAGCTGGTGAGTCAAGATTTTTCTGTGGAGTACCAGCCGAACATGAGCTCTAGGGTCGATTTGTGTTGGTTTACATTATTGACATTACCCGCATTTTATATTTGTTCAAATTAGCTTTAAGGAGTGGAAACTGAAGAATGGATGAAGAATTGTACCCATGTCTGAAAGGAGTCTGCTCGGAATATACTGACGTACTGCAAAGTTAAATCATTGATTGGTCTATGCTCTTGACACCATTATTTTGTTCCTTTAAAATGCAATATTACAATGGTGTGTTTTGGATGATCTTCACCTAATCTAGAAATCCATTTTTGTATTAAACTGTTCGTGTATGGTTTTGTGTTTTGCTATATAAACACATAAGTCATTTTAAAATAACTGTTAAAGATACATTATCGGAGATTATACAAAAAGCTGCAGATCAGATTCCAATCCAGTAAATATCGAAGGCTAGCGATGACATCGAGGGTTATTTATGGTCTGGATAAGTTAATTAGTCTCTAATTAATAATTTAGATAGCATTTCAGGCCCAAAGAAAGACCCGCAATAGGCAGATATAGCTCTTGCATAATATATGTTTGGACATAAATTTCACACATTGGGATGCTATTGTTATGGTTTTTATTTTAGAAAATCGCATTTGTATTATTATTATTATTCGTTAATTGTTGCCCTTGCAAAGTCCGTGGTTATCTATAGGGCTTTCGTCATTTAAATTTAAATTAAACTCGAGCCATATTGGGTTCATAGCAAGGCATTATTGTGGCGTATAGGATGTTATTTCTAACGATAAACCGGATTAAGGACGGCTTTTGTTATACAGTTTATGTCATTATTAATCATACAAGGGGTCAGCCATCGGAATCAGTCCATTAGCAAGAGATTACACACTTGTTCCGGCGAGGAATATATTAAGTTATAAGTCATCCTAATTACTATTATGTCATCTATCACTTTTATAATATACAGATAACTATGGTCAGCAATTCCAAGTGGAATACATAAAAAAAATGATTAATGAATTTGTGTGTCACGATGCAGTTTATGACGACGCAAGACGGATACTTTTATCGAACATCACAAGTCATGTTCGCTTGCATTGAGATTCTTGGTAGCAATGTTTAATTTTTAAACTTCCATAACTCCAAAATTTATTATCAATTATTCATTGCCGCGGGGGCTTATTCAAAATAGTCCGGATTGCTTGTTCTTAAAAGAAATACGCGATTAATATATAGATCAACATTACCATCGATAGGCAAATAGGTTTGGCTTAAACCAATCACAAGGAATGAAAGGATAACTCTTAAGTACTTTCTGAGTTCCTTAATGTTGGATCAATACAAATAATTGACATCAAATATCAAATGTTAGCAGCGAGTTTAGACTAATACTATTATATTTGTATCAATAATGAATGATGTTTAATTTGTCGTAAAAAGTACAACTGGTATCCACTGACACATTCTTAGATATTTTTAAGCCTTTTGCTCTAATGCCTGGGGGACTTTTTCTTAATATTTATCGCAGAAGGAAACGTTTACTTATCATTAAATATTTATGTCTTTAAAAAAATTCAAATATATTGATCATAATAAGTGTTTACTACGTACATTAGATCGTTGTCCAGTCATCTCAATCAAAAGTCATATTGAAACGTTGGAATTGTAACAATGCAAAAGACTTACATATGGTTTAAATGCATATTTAAAGATATTTTTACACTTTGTTATATGATGGGTTACTATCTGTTGGTGGCTGTTGTGCCAAGATTATCTTCTACCCAGAATCTTTGGTTACCCCCATCCCTAGTGAAGGGTGTTCTGTGCTACGAAGTATACGATTATTCTTTCTATAACACATGATACCACTTACAATTTATTTGGAAAGTTCAATATATAATATATAATATTCTTTGTTCCTTTTTGTATCGTATGTTTTGTATGTATCTAGTTGTGGGCTTTTACGTATTCTATGACAATGTCAGTTTGCCACAACATAGGGCATTTTACAAAGCGTAGTCTAGTCATTACAGTCATCTATTGTTTTAAATTGAAAGATAATGCAAAACACAAGGCAAAAAACGTCATAGCGTAAATGTTTATGTTTTTAATTGATCGGTATAATTTACTAGAGTTTGTTGAATAAAACATACACACGTTTTTACATAAACCAAGAATAATTACTAACTGATCAGCAAAAACTAAATACGCTTGATAAATTTATTTGTACAATAAAACCGATTTATTCTGTTGTTTAAAATGAACTTGAGATAGACAAATCGACGACTCCGTATTTCATTAAATAATGGTAATCGACGGGAAGTCAAAAACACATTGTCATTTAGAAAGGCTTTTTTTCATTATTGCTCAGTGATTGGGTTTTATAGTTTATCAGATAAAATTCAAGAAGCATTAGTTTTTCTTTTGGTTTTATGCAACTGGAGACAGTTGATTTAATGTTGAAATCGGATATCACTCTTAACCAAATGACATTTAAGATGAGTCCGTTTGGAAATGAGTAAACATTGCGATCGATACGAGTCAGTGGTCTTGTTCCTCTGTTTGTTACCTTACTTGCAAAATACAACTCAGAGATACTGGATCATTCATTACATGCACATATCTATTGAATTTCTAATAGTTACAAATTAATTAGTTCAGATTACTTTATTTTAACTGTTTCTACAAACTTAAAAGTATGGGATATTAGCTATCGTAAATTTGTTACATCACGGAGATAGTTTGCATGGAAAAGCTAGTTTCAAGTCCGCTTTTAGATTGAGATACAAACTACAATAGTATCTCCTTTATACTATTTGCAACAAGATCAAATTGTTGTATTGTAGAAATACATATGAATCAAATACAACAAGTATAACTACACGCTGTCCTTGCCAGTCCCCAGTCCCAAACCTTGAAAAGGGGATATCATGCTAGAAAAATCTCCAGAAACTTTGTCGATCGAATCCAGGCGCCCCTACCTCCCCCAGGCTAACGAACAAGCGCCATACTCACTAAGCCAATGCGTGGATCATGTCATCGAGAAATGGAGGTTTGGTTTGATTTAAACCAGCTTTGTTATTGAATTACTTTCAGTGACACTATACGTTACTGTCCGCACACTTTGTTGCCACTTTTTATTTACGATATTGTCATTTACATTCATCGTGAAGATCACGTCTCGATTATCCATTCTTAGCAAGCTTGTGACTCTATTATACTCATGAACCGGTTGTATTCTGCTTCAACCTATTTTTCAATATAAGGAACTATTCTCCAAGCGCTACTTATCTCGCTTTTGTTGTTCTTCTTCTTGGACTGACACTATTCGGAAAAGGCCAAAGGCTTCTCCAATTCAAGTACGGTCAGTTGCATACTGATTGGGGGAATTCGATATTTGAAATACGCCATAATTCCAAGATGGCGACCATGACGTCAGGTTGGTTCATAATATACAATCGTACTCTGTTTTCTGAAACCAAATTTGTGTAGGAACGTGAAGAAATGCACACGTACCGAAGCATTTTCACCATAAATAACTGTGACCTGTTTTTTTGGCAAATCAGATCAAAGCCGACATCCAATTTTTAAAAATAACATCACTTCAAATAGAGTTCAGATTGATAACATGGCTTATGAGTGCCTGATGATCTTTGGTGTGAGGGTTATCTGCTATCCAGTAGACTTTGGTTTGTAAAATCGATTGCTCCTGTTAGCTATACGAGAAATGACAAATGCCATACACTAAGCAGGTTATTCTAAATGTTTTAAAACAAATCGGTCATTTCTCATTTGAGGCATTCCCATAGCTAACATATTTTTTTGTAGTACTTTTTGCCTTTAGCCCTTTATTTTCAAACCGATTCAAAGAATAAAACGGAATACAAGGATCTCAATGAATTGCCTCTTTAAACAATATGTTTCTCTCTAGAGATTGAATCGGGTGAGAATCATAAAGGCACTCTCGCTTTAGCAACGCAATGGAATGTAACTCAATGTTATTTCCTCAATTGTTTACAAGTAATGTGTTATATTGTGTTATTTGATTGAATTGTATATTGACATTTGATTATAAAATACACAAAATAACCACGTATGAACTTTGTTATTTAACAAAGGTGTGGCAGATGCCATACGCGTCCTATTTACTCGTAATTTAAATCTATACTCTTTTGTTTTTCAACGTTTTAATAACTTAATGGAAAGATGACTTTTTTAATTCATGTATCACTTTGATTCTTATGAATTGGGCTTAAGATTTAACACAGTTTCCAGGCAGTTTGTTTACCATTAAATGGATGTCGGGGGAAAAACGATAAATCTTTAACGCATTCTATGTGATGTGGAAGTTATACCGTAAAATTAATGAACTTGGATTCCAATGTTATTTTCTATAGGATGCATGTAATGATTTATTTTTTTAATTCCTACTTGTTAAACTTTGCTAAAACAATGCAGTACTATGCATTTGTGCTGAATAGGTAGTCATGAGAAAAGAGAAAGTAGAAGAGTTCGGGAAAATCAATTGGGTTTTCTTACGACAACGCTTATGGTACATCTCCATTAATAGCGTTTCTTATTGCTTTATTTATAAACTTTTTTCAGAGAATTTCCGTAGAGGATTAGTGAGTCATTAATAATCATAAATATGCGCTTTAGATTAAAAGGTCTGTCATTGTAGTGGTTTAGATTCCACACTCGTAAGTGGCAAGAAGCAGAGTTGTCTGTTGACTCCGTGGGATTTTGCCGGTTCCTCAGGTTTTCTTCCATTGTAGATACATATCATTATGCCAGTCCCAAAAATGACCTAGTTTGTGTTTAGAGGACGTTAAACATCATTTCTGCATTTCTTTTGTCTTCTGCATTTCTTTTCCTCTTGCACGTGTGAATAAATAAATACCGTATAGGGATTCTCAGATTTGTATACATAAAACTAGAGATAAATTAATCATATAAATTATGCTAGGTCTAAATGCCCACTAAAAAAGACAACATTCGAAAATTAATGCAAATGGCGACATAATCCAAAATACTACATGAAGATATGTGCATAATCTTTGCATAATTTTACTATTACGGTTCGACGCGGTGACATTCAACGCTTATTTAACCCATATAGCATAACTTTCTTAGATATACAATTTCACGAACTTTTGACCAATATGTCTCGTCATAATCAAATGATCTGGCAGCCATTCCCATTCGGCATATTGAATTAACCAGTGATTTGGTTAGCAGAGGAATCGTAGATATGACAAGTGTGTGTGATATTAGCTTGACGAATCACTAATCACAGAGGTCGTTCCTCATTTCCATTCTCGTGATAATCTGGACAGTTCTCGTCTACCTTGTGAAGTGTTTCGTGGAGTTAGGTCATCATATGCAGAATTCTCATCAAAAAAATATACGTAGACAACCTTGAATAATGTCACGCAAGGACGTAGACATAAATAAATATGAGGATTAAAGCAAGACAACGTTAACAACAATGATCACTTAAACAGGCATTATGCAAGATCTAAATCTGCCTATAGCATGTCTGTCTTTTAGCCTTACATTTTGTATAAACTATTAATTAGACCTCAATTAACATGATAAGACCATAATCAACACTCGATGCCATCGGATGACTCTGATTAAACCGGTCTGGTCATTTACTGATTTAATTTAAAAGTTTATTATCTGTAGTAATGATAATCGAGGCTGTTCTTCTAACGGTTTTCCTTTACTTAATCTATTTTTTAAACTTTTATAGCGAGAACTACAAATTTAATTCATAACTAGACCTGCATGCAGGAATGACGGGTTTCACTGGTGCCAAGTTACTCTTAAACATGTCACTTCCGGTGCTAAGTTACCCTTGAACATATGTCACTTCCAGTACCAGCGTAACCACTAAACAGGTTTCCAAATTAACATTGCACACAAATAAAATGGACGCAGAATCAACCAATCAATCCAGCAATATCAAGTCATTTTATACATTTGTTACTTGTAAATAATCTTGACAAAATTAAATTACTTCCTGTGTTAATGAAAATGTTCAATTAGTCTTATGAAATCAGAAATGGCATACGATATCATATAGTGAAAATTTTATGTAAATCGAGTAATAATTGCCACTTTTAAAGACCAAAAAACTTGAAAAGTGACTTGTAGAAAATCGGCTATTTCTCTGCAACCGTACAAGTTACAAACCATTTTGTGGTATCTGTATGATCGTATGGGTTCATTCTATTTGTTGATTAGCATCAAATACCATAATTTGAAAAAGATTTCAAAACAGACTCATTTGAATAAAATATCTGTTTTGAAGGCTAAAAATACAGTTTTTGCCAAAATGACGTTACTTCCGGTGATAATGAAAATCTTAAATTACTTGTATGAAATCCCAAATGGCATTAGGTATAACACGGTGTAACGTTTATGGAAATCGAATAATAATTGACACTTTTATGGCCCCGAAACCTTCAAAAGTGACCTGTAGAAAACCGTCTATTTCTCGGCAACCGAACAAGTTAGAAACAATTTTATGATATCTATATGACCATATGAGTTTTGTTTATATGTGAATTTAAACCAAAAGTTAAAATTATTAATACATATTAAGTTATTCTTGGTTGAATAAAACATTGATTTAAAAAGTTTAAAATGCAGTTTTTGACCAAATGATGTCACTTCCGGTGTCAATTTTAAATTGTAATCAACTTGATATGACGCTACATGCTTTTTGAATCAAATGATGTCACTTTTATAAAAATCCAATAATAATTGACTATTTTACAGGCAAAATAACGAAAACAGTGACTTGTACAGAACTGCCCATTTCTTGGTAACTGCTTATATTACAAACGAATTTTAACATACATTTTCTTCGTATGGATTATAGCTACAAGTTTATAAAAGTTACGAAGAAATATTTTAAAATCTGAAAAGCCTGAATAGGTTGTAAATAGGTAAATTTTACACCATTTTTAGCCTCTTAATCGAATTTGCTCGAAAGTGAAATCGAAATTAAAAAAACTGCTTCCTACAATTTTTGCGCCTTGAAAGGGCACACTCTTTGAGTCAAATAATTTTTCCAAAAAATAATATTTGTTTTCGAAATAAGAAAATAACTGTCAAAATTGTAGTTTTTGGTAAAATTATGCCACTTCCGGTGCCGACAGATAACACTTTTGGTAATAAAAAAAATGACAATTGATACAACGAAGCATATGAATTTTGTTTTATACAAATCGAACAATAAAAAATTAATCTAGGACTGAAAAACTGAATTAGCCAATGGCGGCCAAGGAAAATTACTGAGACAAATTTTTTTAACATTTTTCCACTAGTCAGATGACTCTTTAATTCTGTGCACAATACGACTAAAAAATATTCATAAATAAAAAAGTTTTTTGTAAAATTTTAAATTTTCGAAATTTGGCGCCTAATATCTTCGAAGATTTGCCGAAACTCAAAAATCGAAAGTAGCGTAGCTATGTGCCCTGTCTCAGGCTATGCCAAAATGTATCGAAAGTTAAAATCCAATGATTATTGTTAAAATTACTGCAATATTTTCAAAAACGATAACTTCGGTGATTTCGGACATTTCGCATTGTCGCAGAACGTTCAAAATAGCTTTATCCTCTAAGTCACACCCACTTTCCCAGTAAAACCGAAGAAATGGTAACGATGCGACACGTAGTTGCTGAGATCTATTCAAATTGGAATCTGAATAATAATAATAATAACTAGACCTGCATAGCAGTGCTGAATCGGCTTTCAGGGTCCTTTAGATCATTGCCATGCTTTTAAATTTACCTTTATACCCTAAACGACCGATAGGACTCGGGGTAACAGAAGTTTAAGAAGTGAAATAGAAGTAGTTTTCGAGATAAACGAGTTTGAAAAGGCGTCAAAAAAAGAGGAAAATACTATATTTTCGGCATCTCATAATCTATTGCCTAACCATCGAATTTGTATCATTCTGATATCATATAAAAGTCCAAAAAGGAAAATACTAGATCTTCAGCGTCCCGTAATATTTGTCATTGAACACGCCATCTTGAGTCAGATCGCGCAAAATCTAATTTTGGAGTAAAATTTTATTTTGAAGTCTAAAAATACGGTTTTTGCAAATATGACATTACTTCCGGTGATAATGGAAATGTTAAATCAGATCATTGCAATCATAAATGGCATAAGGCATCACATGGTGAAAATTGTATGAAAATTGAATAATAATTGACACTTTTATAGACCAAAAAGCTTGAAAAGTGACAGGCAAAAAAACGTGAAAAGTGATGCATGCAAAATTGCATATTTCTCGGCAACTGCTCATGTTACAAACTATTTTTCGCATACATTCTCTTCGTCTGGATTATGGCTACGAGTTTATGAAAGTTACGAATAAATAGTTCAAAATATAAAGACGTTCAATGGGTTGTAATAACTGAATTTTACCCTTTTTTTACATTTTATTCGAAATTGCCCGAAAATGAAATTGAAATTTAAGAATCTCAGCCAAACATTTTATGCGCCTTTACAGGGCGCATACTTTTTGTTATATCAGTTTTCGAAAAAAAAAATATTTGCTGTCAAAAAGTGGTACTTAACTCTCAAAATTGTAGTTTTTGTTAATTTTACGCCACTTCCGTTGCGTGCAGAAAAATGTCACCGTAACAAAAAATATTACAATTGACATTACGAATCATATGCACTTTGTTTTATACAAATCGAACAATAAATAATTAATCTAGGTACGAAAAACTAAATTAGCCAATGGCGACTAAAGAAAATTACTGAGACAAAATTCTTTCTCACTTATGCTCAAGTAGGGTGATACTTTAACACTGTGTAAACTACCATCAAAAAATATTCATAAATAAAAAAGTTTTCTGTAAAAATGTAAAAAAAAATCAATATATCGGATATTTTTTCGACTACTTCCGGTTTTTCGATCATTGTCGGAATTGCTTTAACAAGTTGATTAGATACTTAACTTCCTGTAGCAGAAATATCAGAAACATTCATTAAGTAATTTTTGAAAAAAAGATAAATAAAAGAGCATTTTCAATAATTTAATGATTTTTCAACTTTTTTCAAAGATTGAGGTCATTTTTGGACCGCCTATAATATTGCAACGCTTTTATTATTAAATGCACACGCTAGGCCACCGATAGGACTCTGAGTAAAAAAAGTTTAAGAAAAATCGTAGGCGTCGTTTTCGAGAAAAAGGCGCCTCAGAATGCTCCAAAACGGAAAATACTTAGTTTTCGGCGTACCATAATTTATTTCGTAAGAATCAAATTCGTGTTATTTAGATGTTATACGATCGTCTATTAATGGAACTATCCAAAGACACTTTCATTGTTTTGGTCCGCTAATATGTGACGGAGAATTCGAACTTTTGGCAAGAGCTCCAATTTTTTTTCATCTTTTTTACATTTTTCTTTGTTTTTTGAACTACTTCGGGTATACGAATCATTGTCGAGTAGTTTTCACATCCAGTTTTGGAGTTTGCATGGGAACAGGGCTCTCTAATGATATACGACACTATACGATCAAATAAAATACTTCTGAGAAATCCCATGTTCAAAAGTGTTAAAAATGTCAAAATGTCAAAATATTGAAAATTAAATTTCAATAACTGCATACATATTATACATCATTAGAATCGTAATTAGGTCAGCTTTTTAAATATATATCTTTTTTTTGAAAATCTCTTAAAAAAAAAAAATAGTAGAGCATTTTCCCAAATTTCACGATTTTTCGACTTTTTTCGATTTTGAGTCCCTTTTTTGTCTTATTCCAATTATATAATAGTCTTAATGGATGGATCCATGCTAAAGACTACCGGAAGGACCATCGATAGATAAAGTTTAAGAAAAATCGCTGGAGCAGTTTTCGAAATACAGGCGTCCAAAAACGCTCCAAATCAGAAAATACTTGATTTTCAGCGTGTCATATTTTGCTTCCAGCTCATCGTATCCGTACGAATTGGGTATCATTCAGTGGTCCAATCACCGCTAGACCAAATGATACCTTAATTTGTTTAATCCGTTGATATCGGACGGAGAAATCGTGTTTTTACCCAAGACACCAATTTTTCACGATTTTTTCAAAATATCGCATATTATTTCGACTACTTCCGGTTTACGGATTGTTGTTGAAATTGCTTTAAACGGTGGTTTGACAATATTGCTTCATGTATCAGGAATTTGAGAAACGTTGATCCGGCCGTAAAACGAAACTTAAGCTCACAAAATGTGAAGAAAATTCGAAAAAAATCGAAAAATAAAGGGCGATAACTCGGAATGAAACTTATATTACTGGAACCAGATTGCCTTCAGGTATCCAAAAATGTAGGTCAAATTTGAAAATTTTGAAAAATAACAAAAATTGTCTCTCAAATAAAATTTTTCATTTTTCGATCGCATGAAGTCAGCGATGAAGTTTCGAAATATCGAAATTTTCAACTGCTATCGTCCGAGAAAAGACTCAAGGTTTCCGAAAATGTCATTTGTATGAAAATAGGTACAGAATTGACGAATCTACGGCCGTTTTTTAATTTTTTGACAGAGCACGAAATTCGACCACTTCCGGTCTGCGCAGAAGTTTCAAAAATAGTTTATCAAGTAGCCAACACATGGTTTCCCTATAAAGAATTAGGTCCCAGATCGGTATCTGTTACAGGCGCTGAGAAATAGGCTCCCCCGAAAAATAAAATAATAATAATAAATAATAACTAGACCTGCATGCAGGAATGACGGGTTTCACTGGTGCCACGTTACCCTTAAACATGTCACTTCCGGTGCCAAGTTACCCTTGAACATATGTCACTTCCGGTACCAACGAAACCATTAAACAGGTTTCCAAATTAACATTGCACACAAATAAAATGGATGCAGAATCAACCAAATCCAGCAATATCAATTCATTTTATACATTTGTTACTTGTAAATGATCTTGACAAAATTACATTTCTTCCGGTGTTAATGAAAATGTTCAATTAGTTTTATGAAATCAGAAATGGCATACGATATCATATAGTGAAAATTTTATGTAAATCGAATAATAATTGCCACTTTTAAAGACCAAAAAACTTGAAATGTGACTTGTAGAAAATCGACTATTTCTCTGCAACCGTACAAGTTAGAAACCATTTTGTGGTATCTGTATGATCGTATGGGTTCATTTTATTTGTTGATTGGCATCAAATACCATAATTTGAAAAACATTTCAAAACAGACTCATTTGAATAAAATATCTGTTTTGAAGGCTAAAAATACAGTTTTTGCCAAAATGATGTAACTTCCGGTGATAATGAAAGTCTTAAATTACTTGTATGAAATCCTAAATGGCATTAGGTATAACATGGTGTAACGTTTATGAAAATCGAATAATAATTGACACTTTTATGGCCCAAAAACCTTCAAAAGTGGCCTGTAGAAAACCGTCTATTTCTCGGCAACCGAACAAGTTAGAAACAATTTTATGATATGTATATGACCATATGAGTTGTGTTTATATGTGAATTTAAACCAAAAGTTAAAATTATTAATACATATTAAGTAATTCTTGGTTGAATAAAACATTGATTTAAAAAGTTTAAAATGCAGTTTTTGACAAAATGACGTCACTTCCGGTGTCAATTTTAAATTGTAATCAACTTGATATGACGCTACATGCTTTTTGAATCAAATGATGTCACTTTTATAAAAATCCAATCATAATTGACTATTTTACAGGCAAAATAACGAAAACAGTGACTTGTACAGAACTGTCCATTTCTTGGTAACTGCTTATATTACAAACTAATTTTAACATACATTTTCTCCGTATGGATTATAGCTACAAGTTTATAAAAGTTACGAAGAAATATTTTAAAATCTGAAAAGCCTGAATAGGTTGTAATGGGTCAATTTTACACCATTTTTAGCCATTTAATCGAATTTGCTCGAAAATGAAATCGAAATTAAAAAAACTGCTTCCGCCATTTTTTGCGCCTTGAAAGGGCACACTCTTTGAGTCAAATAATTTTTCCAAAAAATAATATTTGTTTTCGAAAAATGGTACCTAACTGTCAAAATTGTAGTTTTTGGTAAAATTATGCCACTTTCGGTGCCGACAGATAACACTTCCGGTAATAAAAGAAATGACAATTGAGACAACGAAGCATATGAACTTTGTTTTATACAAATCGAACAATAAAAAATTAATCTAGGACTGAAAAACTGAATTAGCCAATAGCGGCCAAGGAAAATTACTGAGACAAAATTTTTTAACATTTTTGCACTAGGCAGTTGACTCTTTAATTCTGTGCACAATACGACTAAAAAATATTCATAAATAAAAAAGTTTTTTGTAAAATTTTAAATTTTCGAAATTTGGCGCCTTATATCTTCGAAGATTTGCCGAAAATCAAAAATCGAAAGTAGCGTAGCTATGTGCCCTGTCTCAGGCTATGCCAAAATGTATCGAAAGTTAAAATCCAATGATTATTGTTAAAATTACTGCAATATTTTCAAAAACGATAACTTCGGTGATTTCGGACATTTCGCATTGTCGCAGAACGTTCAAAATAGCTTTATCCTCTAAGTCACACCCACTTTCCCAGTAAAACCGAAGAAATCGTAACGATGCGACAAGCAGTTGCTGAGATCTACTCAAAACAAAAGAAGAATAATAATAATAATAAGAATAATAATTTTAACAAAAACAATAGTGTTTCACACAAGCTTCGCAGTGTGAAACCCTAATAATTTTAGTAAAAACAATAGTCTTTCAGACGAAAGTCTGAAAGCCTAATAATAAGAATAATAATTTTAACAAAAACAATAGTGTTTCACACAAGCTACGCAGTGTGAAACCCTAATTATCACTGACAGGCAAATGTGATTCATCTATAACGGCAAAAATTATTTTCTGAATTATATACAAAATGTCATGGATGAAAAGGTCAAATGAAGTATTTATTATATAGGTCAACCGGTATCCTATTGTAATAACCTACATTTAGCTTTCTGAACGACATGTCACTCCCGGCGGAATTCCTAGGTGAGAATTTGTGGAGGGGGGCAATGCTGCTTGGTGGAGGGCGGGGGGCAATGCTGCGGGACAAAATTGGGTCCCTGTTGCTAGTGATTTTGTTCTCGTTCCGCCAAATGAAGTACGTGCCACGTGAAACTTGGTATGATTGTTAAATGACTGACTTTGAATTTTTATATGACGCCACAATATCAACCAAGATAGCGACGATGTCATGCCCGTTGCCTAGTCCACCTCATAGGCCTACTAGTCATAGACAACTTGGTTTGGCGGATGACATCATTATACAGATATCTTCATTTTGAGATTCTTCACGTTTAAAGGATAAGACTATGTGGGATGTATGAGTGTGTGTGCGTGGCGATGAGTGTGTGTAGGTGGCATTGTGGCGGGGAGTGGGGTGGGTAGGTGATATTCAACGCAAAAGAAGTATAGGTCCATCCCAGTTCCTCTCAAGCCACATTTGCGGTCTTACTAACTTTGAAAATCGTGACCTTTGTGTAATTCGTATGTGAATTGCATCACGCGTCAAATATACACTCCTTACATAATGTTAATCAGACCAGCTATGACAGATGCCCTTTTAAGTTATTGCAGATATCGCCCGTTATTTACACTACCAGTACACTGAATCGAGAAAAACAAAAAGAACCTTCATGGACTTATTTTCGCCGTTGAAGTATGGATTTTCCATCGCACTTTGTCTATGCCGTTTTGGGGGGGCTAATACCTAATAGCACACTGAGCAATTTACTATCCACGATAATTTGCAGGAAGACAAATAATTGCTAGTATGCCTAGACAAAACAAGCTTTCTGAGCACACTGGGTCAAAAAAAATATAATGAATTCCAATGTGGTCTTGACACATTTTCGATAGCTATTTCATTATCGTCAGCATGTATATATGGATTATAAGGCCAACAAGGATCGATGTTATATCATATGCAAAAGTACAACGAATATTGTTATGTGATAATATTATTCAAATTGTACTGTATCAATACTCGTGAGACAATGATGTGATGGAGGGGGTATGTACTGTTCATTGCTGTGATCGGTTTGTGAGGAAGGGATATGTACTAGTAATTGTTTTGATCAGTTTGTGAGGAAGGTTATTTTGTCACTATATTGTTTAATATATATATAGATTTAATAAATACTATAAATACTACCTAATATAAAACATTCAGAAGTACTGTCACGGTAAAATAGAAAAAAAATAGGTCATCTGAATCAAAATGTCTGTCTTTATTATTTCACACAGTACAATAATAACAATAGAAAAGAGATAACATATATGTACTGTTAATTAATGTCACTGCTTTTTGGGGAAGAGATATGTACTGTTTGTTGATGTCACTGGTGTGTGATGCAGGGATATGTACTGTTAACTGGTGCACCGGTTTGTGAGGCAGAGATTTGTACTGTTAATTGATGTTACCGGTTTGTGAGGAAAGGATTTGTAGTATTGATTTGGGTCACCGGTTTGGGAGGAAGAGATATGTACTGTTAACTGATATCACCGCTTTGTGCGGAGGGGTATGCACTGTTAATGTATGTCACCGGTTTGTCAGGGGGAGATATGTACTGTTAATTGATGTACTGTTAATTGATGTCCCCGTGTTTATGAGGAAGGGGATATGTTCTGTTAACATATGTCATTGATTCGTGAGGAAGAGATTTGTACTGTTAATTGATGTCACCGGTTTGTCGGGAGGAGAAATGTACTGTTAATTGGTTATCGGTTTGTGAGAAAGGGATGTAATAATGTTATTCATTGATGTGACTAATTTGCAAGGAAGGTATTATTTCCTGCTAATTGACGATTAGATTATATCTATGAGAAATGTTGGTGTTAATTGGTCACATAAAGTATTAAAATATTATATAACATATTATTATCACCGCTCACACTTGATTCTATTATAACACAACCTGGACATTTAATACTGCTGTAACAAGAAGTAAAGTCGGCCACGACATAGTTATCAATATTTATATGCGGTACATGTTGGCCATGTCTAAATTAGAGCTCAGATAGTATCGTATACAGGGCTGAATATGCTTATCATATTCTGGAATACCTGATACCACTTTCTTATTTTTCAAATCTAAGTCACCCAACTTAATATTTACCTCCATGAAAGAGTCGGTGTATAGGCAGTACTATTTCCTGCTAATACAACTGCATTCATGTATAGGCTATGTTCATATCTACTATATTTTCTTCCGTCGATATCGACCATAACGGTAAACCAAACGTTTCAGGGACCCCCACGTAAACTATATTCAAGAAACTGTAGTCGGTGCTAAAATCAACATTGTGTCAATTTCCTTTCCGTGAAAAAATACCAAAAAGAAACAGTTGGTGCCTTATTATACATTTCTATTTAATCCACTCCCAAAATAGATAAAGATTATCCTGGAACAAATTATATCTTGTAAGTCTTTGGTTTCAGAAAATGAAAATCTGCTTCCATATATATGATAACGGTATTATATGACCAAACAAAGTCCTAATACAAAGCAGTAGTGTACAGGTCCTTAATGTCCTTAAGGTCCTTAGTGTTTAAAATCTGAATCTATAAAAATCAACTTACTCAATAAAAATGAAAAAAGGCAATCTAGGCCTATATGAAACAAATTTAAAACTAAAATTTCAAACTTTCCAGCATTTCTATTGCGTTACAATTGTACCTATATACGAATTAAACCGAAAGGCAAACGAGATACCACCCCACCCCTCCCCATTTTTGAGAATATAAGCAAAGTATAGGTATTGCTCTATATTCGATTTTAATATACGCGGAACGTTAATTCCTTTACACCACGTAGTCATGCAGGCCACGTTCAACAGTTTAGGTCAACACTAGTCAAGTCAAATCAATTTACAGAACATCTCAAAAGGTTTCAAATTATAACCAGCATCATCGGAACAAGGACAAATATTTATAATTATGAAAATTAATACACTTATCTCAACTTACCGGGGCTGGTTGTCCTGGAAACAAAATCTGGTCGCAAGTTAATCCTCGTTGTAATTTTCTATTTTGTTTCCATAACTTTCTTCGCATGGACATACCTTCCGGCTAATAATGGGATGCCTCCAATTTTGATAGATTAAAAACTTTGCGAGGAGGCGCTTCTCGTTACACAGTAATAATATCCAAGAATATACTGCCTAAAGAACATCGCTAATAAGATTCGTGATTTTTTTCATTGCCTCAACAAAACTTTTCTGCAGCTCTGCAGTTACGTTTCGATAAACTAACTAGTTTTGTTTCCTGAGAAAGGTGTATAATCCGAGTCACTGATTCACGAAGGCATGGCTTTATTTTCCTGGTTCCGAGAGACGTACTAGCACGCGAAGATTCTACGTCGTGACTACTCTTATTTAACTTTAAAGTCGATCGACAGTCACGTCTTGTCTTGGAGGAAAAGCATACATGCATACCACACAATCCAAACACTACCAATAACCCAACTGTTAATATATTTCATATGTGTGTCATCTCTCTTATTGCAAATATGTATTAAACTAATTGTACCAAAATAGCGTGACTGTTATATAAGCGTTAAGGAAGTTTAAACCATACATATGTCATACTACCTAAACAAGCGAATATTAATACTAGTAAATTATGTCACTAATCAGCTGTGGATATCAGAAAATAATCCCTCGTCGTTGTTAAAACACAAGTGACGATTGTATTACGAAACGACGAATCCTCGCGTGTTAATCAACAATTAAAGAGAAGTCTGAAATATGTATTCCTGGCTATGATTTAAATTTTTTCAACAAACATAATAACTGGGGAGTTGAAATGTCAAATCATACTGTGAATAAAACTTTGATTCTGAAACACTGCGTTAACATCTCGAATAGTTGTCAAAAACCTAATCTCTATTTGCACACGTAATATAAGTTATTCCAACAAGTACTAATATAAACAGACAACAGGATACACACTTGTAATAAACACCCAATATATCATCATGATATGTACAATACATAACACATCACGCACACTCCTAGCGGTTTAACCTTTTCCCCCCTAAACACACAATGGCACCAATTAGTAAATTACTACTGGTGCTGTTAGAACTACTGTCACTTCGATGACGAACGTGGATCTGTGTGAGAGAAAAAAGAAGTATGCAACGCCCCAAAGCTAAATACATGTCAGCACAATATAAACTCTAAGCTAGATAGCCAGATTTCCGATCTATCCCTCTAATCACAACTCTGTCAACGTACGCAATTATCAAACAAACAGTCACCGTGCTGGAATTAATGCAATGCGATGGATTTTCAGAAGTCTCTCGTCCACGTGTCTTTTGAGTTTGAAATCGTTCCAACCAAGCGTAAAGACGCTCTATGATTGGACATTCAAGAGATTTTTCCCCGCTGTCTTAGTACCTATGGCCCTATTGGTATTGATCCGGTTCACGCAGGAGAATGTCAATCGCAGGCGCTGAAATTAAGGATAATTGTGTGTATGCGGTCAGATCATTGAGTCGAGAAATAAAACAAAGGGTGTCATATGATAAGTGACGAAGGATTTGTAAAATACAATATAGGATCATTGGCCGTTCACTCAATCAGAAATTTTCAATCAAAATACAAGGAAGACACAGTCGTATTTCTATACAATTTAAGTATGAATGTTATGATAAAAAATATAGTGCTCTCTATATAAAACAGGAATGTGTACGGAAGGCATAACACTTACCAGGCGCGGATCCAGGGGGTGGGGGCGGGGTCCAGGGGGTCCGCCCCCCCCCGCACAGACTTGAAAATTTGAAACTTAAATCTATGCGATTTTATTGGCGACTTTTAGACCTGTAATTTTGGAATTTACCTTCCGGAAATACGTCAGAATGCACCAAATTGAATCTACTTTACCAAATTTTCTGGGGGGGGGGGGGCGTCCAACCCGGGGGGGGGGGGGCACCCCGCGCCTGCTTACTGCTCTGTAGGAGACACGGGACACTAATATTATGTTTCAGGCAAAATGGAAATGAAATGAAATTGTGTTTAACGTCCTTATTTGCTGCACCAATATGGCTAATGAAGACGGGACCTTACCCGAAGGACTACAGACACTTCTATTTTCCACCCCCTCAGCCGAGTCAGTATACCCATATCTGTGCTGTATTCTAATACATACACTCTTAATGTTGGCGAAACCGGCCCAGGCATTAAAGGGCCAATCCCGATAACTTTTTGAGGAATAAAACTGCTTAATTTTGTGTTAAAATCCTTAAAAATCCACAGTCTAAGGCCCACCTACTAACCCGATATTTGTGATACGCTTGTAAATAACTTAAACCTGACAGTCTTCATCTGGAAATGGAGACCGTTGTATTATACGGTATCTGGATAAAACCAGACTTTTTTCTATAAAAATAATATGTAGGTGAAATTTACCTTTTGTTATCAAGTACAGTGCATGTGTCATTGACTGTATAGACCTCTCAAGAAACGTTAATCGATTATCAGGTCACCCAATGAAAAAATTGACCCGAAATCTTAAAAGGGTTACGTGTCCGGATAAGCAGTGTTGACGTACACGTCCAAACGACTCAATATTTTGAGCTGAAATTTTGAGACAAGGTAAATACACCATGCCACTATATTTTGGTCCATAAATTTCATAAATACTCAGACTTTAATTTTTGAGACTCTGTTCTTATCGGGATTGTCCCTTTAAGTGCACCTATCTGTAGTACTGTAATAACAGTCCTTATTAATTAGGACTCAAGGTTAGAACAGAACCCTAAAAAACCTAATTATTTTAGCAGATATCATTTGGATGTACGTCAAACAGTATTTAACGCTGTTTTCGTGTTTTTGTGAAAACGTCTAATATAGAAACACTTCATTAAGAACAAGTACATTCTTAGCTAGGCCAAGTAGGCTTTATATAAAGAATTGTTGGTATAAAAATAAACCCCACGAACAATGCAACGATTTATCGATAAACCCAACAAAATAATTTTTCTAGGCTAAATAAGTTAATACCGGTTATGAAATCAACGTAAACGTCTTTTTTTTATCCTTTTTAAAAAAAATAAAAAAAAAATATGATTAATGAAATCGAATGATCATGAAGTGACTTTTCTAGGAGTGGGTCGCAATAGTATTAGATCTTAATCCACGCATCCCGACTGACATAAAGAAAGTCTCTTTAGATTTTGAAATAAATCCAATAACATATATTGGCAGTCACGACTCGAGGCTAGAATGTGTGGATAGCTACTATCAATATTATCTGTGCTAACACCAACATCACACAAAGACAATAGAACAACGAACGATTAATATTAGCAACACTTCCTAATGAAGCAGTCAGCGGCTCATCACAGCTGTGAAATTGATTATTATGTACGTAGGCTGACTGTGTTATACTAGAACTATTTAATATAACTTAATAAATCTCACAGACACCAAATTACACAATAAAATTGTACAAAATCATGGGGCGAGTAATCGGAAATAGATGATTGCACCGACTGTATATGACATTAAGAAATGTCTGTCATTTTCACAACACAAAAGTATAATGGAACTATGTGAACTTGTAAAAATAAGAAGTGGTATCAAGTGTTTTATAAAGAGTAAGCTTTGCATGTCTTGTGTACGACAACAGTCGCTACTTAATATAGATGAAAGGGGTTGGAACTTTAAGTGTTACTTCTACGTGACGTAGGGTGAATTTGAACTGACGGTGTGTTCTAACACCTGTCAAGGATGTAGCGCATTACCAATTTGTACAGTTTAAAACTTTTCTTTTTAAAAGGGCTTGAAACATCCCGATTGCTCTTCTTGACTGAATACAGCATTCGAACCATGGATATCTTTGTTGTCCTGACCACAACACTTCTCTCTGCTTGTAGCTAATTCCAGCTATAGTTAGGACTTGGATTGCGTGACCCATAAGTGCTTCTAAAGTATAAATCTGGCATTCTTTTATTTTATTGAACGCTAATGTTACACTCTTCTCTGCTAGAAATACTTGACTCTTTCACTGGCCTTTTTAATGGGCATTGTGATAGTTTATGACCCTTACCTGGAAGAGCCAGGGAAATTTAGGGGCGCAATCAAACGGGACGTTAAAGAGGTAATTTTTGCTATATATGGGTGCACAATCTTGAAGTAGGCTAATTATAGAAACTAGAGACCGGATATACAATATCGCTCACGGTCATTTGCGAAAAATATTAAAACAACTCTTCGCAGATGGTATTTTCCACTTGATCTGGGTCGTGACAGAGTGGAAGAACTCTGAAAATAAATGTCAACCGTCATTGATAATCAATAGGATAGACAATCAAACAGAAAGGTGTGATCATAACTGAAGCCTCCCCAGTGCCAACGAGATTTCGTCATAAAGGGGTACAACTCTGGAAGGTTTTATTAAATGCAACTCATAATATCAATTTCAAAAGGATAAATCCATTACTATCGCCTCTTATGTGCTTATAGGAAATGTGAACATACGGATTGGCACTGGGGAAATACATAAATTACTTATTGTCTGTCTTTATGGGTGATAATTAGGAATAGTGGCAAAATAATTTATAAGAACCATTTGCAGTGGTCAACTCCGATGTTATAAACCATATATTCGATTCATACAGGAAGACAAGCATTTGCATGATTTTACACATGGTATAAGTAATTTCTAATCAGAGTTAAGAATCGGCTCTCTTGTATTCAAAGCAATCCACTCGGTTAATTCATAAAAGGGATGTCAGTCCCCAGTTTATTTAGACTGTCTTAGACAAAAGTGAAGGTCACTTAAACCCATCAAGGAACCGCAACAACAAGTCCAACGGAAAAATTCGACAATATCATAATTCATCCAGCATATATATAACAAAATGGACGTGAAAAGTGTTGCAGAAGCTAAAAAATAGACCTTTAATAGAGGAAACTGCTCCAACATCTTCGACACACATAACCACACGACCTTGCAGTAATATCAAAACTATAAATCACTATACAGCGGAACATGCAACTAAAGCCAGTCATTTATTACAAAAAAAATCGATACAGGATATCAAAATGATAAAAGCTCTACGAGCAATGAACAAAATCATAATAAAAACTGAAATAAGCTTCATATTTTAATATTACACAGGAGAAAAATAAATCCTATCATCACGCACAAGAATCGCCACTTAAAACGTTTGTATTTGTTTAAGATGAGCTATCTGTTGACATCAGCAGTCACTTACAGCTTGAGATTATCAAATATAAAACCAGCTAATTGAATTCGTAATTCATGTAGTGGAAATAGATCGCTCCAATAAAATATCTTGTAAAAATTACAAACCGTTCCCATAATTTCTTATGCTGTTGGATTAAAAACGTATTGTCGGTACTCCTATTTTTCAACTTATTGCGCTCTGGGAAGTCAATGAAAGCTTTCAGCAATATGTTCCGGACATTTATGATTACCTTAAGTGACCTGACCAAAATACACTAGTATTGTGATCTTATCACTATCTATATACACATCACCAATTGACTAGTGTGTATTGACGGGTCAATTAAAATGATCTACATGTTAGCTACAAATCACTCTATAACTCAAAGTATTTTTAAGAGATGAATGTTCGTGTTGTTGATGTTGGAGGAAATGCCCCACCTTCACACCTAGATCTCACATTCTGCACGCCTGGTATGGCAAACCGCTGCGATTGGCTAGTACATGAAGATGAGACACTTGGCAGTGACCATTTGGTGATAGAATTTAACATCCAAGCTGAAACCAACAGAGAAGTCTATAACGGAAGACCCAATTGGAAAATGATAGAAGCTGATTGGGCTAACTTCCGTGTAGGCTGCCTCGATTGGAAGGAAGAAGATATCATCGACACCGACATCAACGTGTACTCCGCCAATATCACGAATGCAATTATAGGTGCAGCAGACAACTCCATTCCAAAGACTTCTGGCAGGAAACCAAGGAATACAAAACCCTGGTGGTCTTCAGAGTGTCAAGAGGCAGTTTACGAAAGAAAGAAGGCACTTCGTCTACGAAAACGCCACTTCAATGAAGTCAACCACCAAAATTACCTGAAGTTGAAATACGCCGCAAGAGACACCATCCAGAAGGCACAAAGTGGGCACTGGAGGACATTCTGTAATGCGCTGAACCAAAACACGCAAACAGGTGTCGTCTGGAAGAAACTGAACGCCATGCACGGAAAACGCAGATCGTTCAACATACCAAACCTTGAAGATGGAGACAAGTACGTTACCAACGGCAATGAAAAGGCAGATTTACTTGCTAAGACATTTGCAGATGCAAGTAAAGATGAAAACCAACCACCAGAATTCATGAAGAGGAAAGAAATCTTTTACTCACAGCACCCTTCATTAGTAATTGAATCTAATGTAGAGGCTGAACCAATCAATCTGACCTTCTCAGAGGAAGAGTTAAATAAGGCTCTTTCCCTCAAGAAGGATAGTGCGGCTGGTGAGGACAAAGTAAAGTACCCAATGCTCAAACATCTGCCCAGAAATGCCAAAAAGATACTACTGAACTTCTTCAACACATCTTGGTTGACAGGGGAGGTACCTAAAGAATGGCGGAAAGCCAACGTCATCCCTCTTCCGAAACCAGGGAAAGAGAGAACAAAGGCAGAGTCCTATCGACCAGTAAGCTTGACTTCCACACTGTGCAAAACCTTGGAGACAATGGTTAACATCCGACTTCAGTTCTACCTGGAGAGTAACCGACTGATCGACGAAAATCAAAGCGGGTTCAGGAAGGGACGATCAACAATGGACCACAATGGACCACTACAGCAAGTCATGTCTCAGGCACTCCTCTCGGGGCACCTGCTATGTGCCGTGTTTGTAGATTTAACCAAGGCTTTCGATTTAGTTTGGTTGGACGGGCTGCTTTTCAAGCTGGGACGTATCGGAATAACGGGCACAATGTTTCGGTGGATCAAAAGCTTTCTGAGCGATAGAAGGATACAGGTGAATGTTGGCAGATTCCTGAGTGCCGAGCAAACGTTAGAAAATGGCACGCCTCAGGGGTCGGTCATCAGTCCCACTCTCTTCAATATTATGATCAACGACATACAGAAATCTTCATATCTCGACGCCAGAACTGAGCTAGCAAAATTTGCTGACGACAGCACAATATGGAGGAAAGGGACGAGGTTCTGTGAACTTCAAAAGAATATGCAAAAGGCCTTAGACAAATTCATGACATGGGCAAACGACTGGGGATTTAAGGTCTCAGAGAAGAAAACAGTCGGCATGCTTGTGTGCAGGGATAGAGGGATAAGCAGAATGACTCTGTGTATGAACGGGAAAACCATCGAGTTTAAAGACCAAACCAAGTTCCTTGGCGTAATCTTTGATCGAAGGCTGACCTGGAAACCGCACATCGACTGGACTGTAGATAGATGCTCCAAAGTCCTAAACTTAATGAGAAAAATAACGGGTAGCACCTGGGGAGCCAATAGAGTTACACTTATAATGGTGTATCGTGCTCTAATACGCTCTGTATTAGACTACGGATCTTTGGTCTTCATGAACTGCGCGCCAACACTCTTAAGTAAGCTTGACACCATCCAATACAAAGCTCTGTGTATTGCGACTGGCGTAGGGCTTGGGACCAGGAGAGAGGCATTACTACAGGAAGCCGGAGAGTTGCCCCTATCCCTAAGAAGAAAAGAACTAGCAACAAGGTATTGGGCTAAGATCTCGCAATTGGGCGAGAGATCCCCGGCCTTTGTCAGCCTAAAGAAGACAAGATATGTAAGAGATCCTAGAAAGAAAAGCTTCGGCCAGGGTATCAGGGAAACAGTCAAGGAACTACGACTGGAGGAGCTCGTGATAAACGAACACGACCCACCATCGATCGCTCCTTGGACACTCCCAATACCACCGGTCAATCTAGATCTGCTACAGAAAACCGACAAGAAAAACAACCCCACTGCAGCACGGGCTCTCTCTCTGGAACACCTGGAAGACAACTGGCCGTCGGATGACTGGGAACATGTTTATACGGATGGCTCACGCAATCCTGAAAGGGGCACCAGCTCGTTTGGAATATACCTGCCAAACGGGGAACAGGGAATAAGCAGGAAACTGCCCAATAACTGTTCGGTGTACACTGCAGAGATTGTGGCCATCCGTGATGCTATATCATGGATCTCTTATCAAAAGACTAGTAAGTTCGTCATCCCAAGCGACTCTCTGAGCAGTCTGATTTCAATCCAAAATGACAACTCGGACTCAAGACCAGAAGTTATTTTGGAAATCAGGCAGCTGTACCAGAGGGTCCTAGAGAAGGGAAGCAAATTAGAGCTCGCGTGGATTCCATCACATGTGAACATTAGAGGAAACGAGGAAGCAGATCGACTCGCAAATGAAGGTCTCGGGGACACAGCACCACTCCGCACCATAGAATACAGCACCACGGAAATCTACAGTATGGTAAAAAGACAGGTCAATTAACTCTGGGAATTAAAGCTCGTTGAACTTGACACATACAGATTCCGGCTGGATGACAAGATCTACACGAAGACAGCTATCAATCACCCTAGAAGAGATATATGCAAACTTATATCGAAACTAAGGGTGAAAGAGCGGCTGCGAGACTACAAACACCAAGTCATCGTCTGTGAGTGCGGAGAAGAATGTACCACCAACCATGTCCTGGTAGACTGCGAGGTATTCAAGGAAGAGAGAACGGAACTAGTGGAGATGATGGAGACCAACAACATACCGCTCAACACTAAGAACCTACTCTTTCCAAGACCCGATCTGAAGCTGCAAATCTTCGAACTAATCCACGATTTAATGAACACCGTTGGATTAAGTAGAATAGTGAAGTAAGAGGGGGCTACGATAAGACGAGCTCGGCATCTAAACACTAAACTACATAGGGGATATACACCAAAGTAGCGGGCTAGTGGAGTAAGGGAGGGTCACGGTAAGACGGGCTCGGCATCTAAACACTAATCCACTAGAAAAACACCAAACCTACAAAGTGGGATAAGTGGAGTAAGGGGAGGCCACGATAAGACGGGCCTGGCACCTAAACACTATACCTCAAAAGATGACTTCTACCAATCCAGAGACGAGACACATATATGTCTGCATAAATGCTGTCCCTACAGATCAACTACCAAACAATATGTGTTTTATTAAATAAAGGGAAGAACTTCTCACTAAACCTATTCCATGGTTCAAGGCCGCAAATGGAAAGATTGCAAAATCATATTCTAAAAACAGGAAGAAGCCTCGGCTCTCCTATGTCTTGTCTGCGATATCACTTCTGTGGAAGCGGACGTTAAAACATCAGGTAGTAGTAGTAGTCGTGTTGTTGAGAGTTGTGGAAATCACAGCAAAGAAAATTGAAATAATGTGCAGTCGGACCTCTCCCATCAAAAGTAACTCCATACCACCGCGGCAACCAAAATGAATCACCAACGAACTATATTGCACACAACTACCAATTTAGAATGAAAATACTTCCAAGTCCATTTCATTGTCGTCCACCCCCCCCCCCCCACACACACACACAGAAACACATCCATAGAGATAAAGTATCGTTATGTTTATCAAGAAATTAGCTAGTTACAGAGCATCGTCCGTTTCTTAATTAAACTCTACTAACTATTCTATTAGTTCAAACTGAATATAGCCTTGGGTGAAAGACGAATATTTCGTAATACTTTTAATCGTGTTTTTCATTATTTGTAATTAGTCTGTTTTCAATGACATATATCCGCCATCTCTTTCATTCGGCGATTTAATTAATTACGGGTTATTCTAATCGATTTCAGAGTACGTCGTAATTTAAAAAACATTAGACTAAGCTATTTTATCTACATTTTGTATTCACGCGAATGTCTGGTATTCCTGAGACAAATGCTTCCCGTTTATTTTATCGCGGGTTATAAAAGCAGTAATCATTACTTGGTGAAAAGCAAAAATGAAACAAATACAATGGTCCCCACTGCATTTTATTATTAAGAAACAATACATTACGCGTAATGGATTACTCGCGATCGAAATCTTAGAAATGTTTCATATTCATTACAACAAGAACGATGGTACTATGGACCGGGAACGGACCATGTTATTGGATGAAATTCAAACACGTAATTCACCAAATCGATGCAGATTTGTTGAAAGTACAAACATATCAATTTTCATGTCGATCGGATTTGAATTGACAGAGCCCTGAAGAGTTGAAGAGTTCATGTTCCAAAAATGAAAACTGATAGGCTACTAATTGAAAACGGGTCGAAAATTAATGTTTAACATTTATTGAAGCATGGCATTGTGAAGTCTTTTAACGTATGCATTGATGTCTGTTTAACTACTTAATGTCCAGAAGACATTCTGTAGTATGAGTACTAGAATTAGTTAAAGGATTTTGGCTTGTTGAATAGAATGCCATTTCCTCCTGTCGGTATCTTACGACATCAAACAGAGACTTTAAAATCAAAAGGCAATATGTTCGATATCCGTGTTAGGTTAACGTGGAAGCGCAAAATAGAGGCATTTCTGTAAACCGACTAGATTAAATTATTTTGTCTGCGTTCAATACTTTGGACTACTTTCTTTCCACATGTGTAAAGAACTTTGCAAACTGTGATACAAGCCCCGAGGAGTGACTTGTGACTCTGTCAAGTATCTCAAGGACTATTGATTCCACTCTGCCTCCGTTTACTCACCAAAATCAGCTCTAAGAATTCCATCTACTCGGAAAGTCTATTCTAACAATTACATTTGGTCGTGTCCTGAACGAGACCAGATCATTAGATTATGCGTTCTTAATATCAAGTTCAAAACTCGAGCAAATTAGATTTGTATGTATTTTATAATCAAAATGATTCAATATCGAATAAAAATTGTTTATTTAGGTAAAATGTAGGCCAAGTGGGTGAGGTTACTGTCTATAAGCGGGATATTTAACCCACTAACGTAAAAAAGACTTAAGATGATGCGACAGTTCCGCCAATAAATCAATTATGTATTTTTGCTGTTTATTACAGTAGACAAAGCGACTCGCCTATGAATACCCACCCCCCACGCGGGCTCTACCCCTAAAAAACAAAACAAACAAAACAAAAACTCCATATTCTCTAATCACGTAAGAACAAATTCATTTGTTTAATTCTGTCTTCATATCCCCAATTCAAGGCAGAGACAGATAATATTTGTTAGTTTCAGTCAAAACTTAAGCGTATGATTGGAAAAATTACATTCTTTTATTCTATATAAATTAAAAGCTGTCCTGCAGGTCACTGTCTTTGTTTGTTCGACTGGGTTGTAGATGGACTGCGGGACATTAATAATTCGATCGACGAGAGGAAGTTTCCAATCATGTCAGTGAAAGAGATAGACGTAATTGTTTGGTGGTTATAAATGGGGGATGCCAGACATAACCTAGCGGTAGTATATATTTATCATAACCATTTATTTTTGATAATATAGTCTTATACCTATTCTCAAAACAACGAGAAAACGTCAAGGCTTTGGACATAACGAGGATATTTCGTAAAAAATAATATGTTTCGATTTCCCAAGTGTATTTAAATCATTGTTAAGAAATATAACGATCTATTTGCACTGTGGTCCCTTTTTGTTATACAAATTTATAAAGGGCTAGTTTTCTTCCGTTTTATATTTTTGTTGTTTATCTTATTTCATCCTAAGATAAAGACATGTCTTTATAGAGCGCGTTCGTTGATGCACAAGGTTAGTGATGAACCTGCCAATCAGAAACCGTGATACATTATACAATTTCCTAGTAAATTTGGATTATTGGGACATTTGAACCCTTGATATACAATTTCCGTGTAAATTTGGATTAGTAAGACATTTGATTTGTTCCTAATAAAAATCCACGTTACCGTGTTGTGTACCATGGTGTCGCGACAGACCCAAACATGGGCATTGGATGGGATGGGTAATCCTAAATAAAGGATTAAATATTTCTTATCGTTTTTGTTGTTCTTTCGAAAGAGCAATTGCTGATTTTAGTTGGTAATATTTTTAGTAATTCCAGTTTGTAATTTTCATTTACACTGTCAACGAGGCTAATGTTTCATTTCCAGACCTACGCATCTTTTATTTTGACTTGATGTAAACACCATTTTCTGCCACGTCTATTTTCTTTCATCTGCTTACGTCTTCTTTATGTCTTGTCGTTAGTACTTGACTATTTGAGCTACATGCACGCACTTTATCAATCAATCTGTATTCTTTAGTGCTTGGCGTAATTGTCAATCACTCCCCAACTATTTACAGCTTAAATATGGAAGTCAGTTAACAGGCTTTTCTTATAGTATCAATGATCTTGTTGTCGCATAGTTCGCATATCGGCAATTCATTGACGTCAGTTATTTTTCAATTAGCTCTAACCGGAAGTGACCCATCTTAAGGAATTGATCAAATGATATTCAATATAGTTTCTCATTTATACTATTTCGGAACACGGCTTGCAGATGTCTATAGGTAGTCTTCCATAAAGTCGCCAGTTAGTTTTTCAATTATTGAACCAACAATGCATTGACATATAATACTGATTTGTATTTTTGTAAACGCAACCCTACTTCTAAACAGATTGCATCACGTAGTTCTGTACAAGACAGCGTCTGACACAGATACAGAAAAATAAAAACAGAATTAGTTTGGTTTACTTTACAGTCTGTAGTACAAATCTACTTTTAACTGAAACATCGTGTAACATGATATCAACATTATACAATACCAATTACTTAATTACTAACTAACCTTGTGCATCAACGAACGCGCTCTATAAAGACATGTCTTTATCTTAGGACGAAATAGGATAAACAACAAAAATATAAAACGGAAGAGAACTAGCCCTTTATAAATTTGTATAACAAAAAGGGATCACAGTGCAAATAGATCGTTATAATTCTTAACAATAATGATTTAAATACACTTGGGAAATCGAAACATATTATTTTTACGATTCATCAAAGTCAATTTGATACGATATACTGATATCATAGAACTATTCAATATTGTCATCATGACTTTTAAATATATGAATTATATTAGGGCGTGTACCATATATTCAAACTCAATTTCCAGTCCTATAAATAAATAATATAGGAATGTCTGGTTTCTTTCTTTAAACTAATTATCATCACCGTAATAATAACACAACGTGACGCGCTTCATATTATTTACCCGTTCACCTATCTCTTTCGTTAAAATTCTTTAATTGGTTAGTCTTGTAACGTAATAATAGTCAACATGTAATACGTTCCTAACCAACAACAAAAGATTGTTTATCTATAATTTATTGGAACGAAGAATTTTGTTTGGATAAAATGTATGTGTAATGTATCGATATGTTGGACATTGTTACCGTCCTTGAATTATTTATATCACTAATCCTCCTTCGATTTGGTATGTTGTTGAAATAATATTATTGAATTATCTCCCTAGATCTCTGATCTATTGATGATATATACTACAACAAAGGGCACGTACGACTTTGATCGTTTGACGGAACGTTTCTATTGGAAATATCTATACGCAACGTTTCACTCCTATTATTGTTGCGATATGGCAGCGCATAAAACGGACGTTTGCGAGAAGTTGGAGTGGCTTAGTTGTTTAGAATATCGAACAAGCTGCTACCCCTGGTTTGTGGTCGTGGGTACGATGTGGTGAGAGCATAATGTGACTTCTGCATCTTGTAGATTTACTCTGGCTATTCCGGTTTAAGTAAAGGAATTTACTAACATAAAGGGTTGTCTACGATGCCACTCACATTGGAAGCTGGTGTTAAACCCTGGACTAACCAACCGATTATTTGCTTATCATGAAAAATTAAATGGCTAAATTAAAAACAAAATTCGTATATAATTGGCCATCGGTTCTTCGACTGAACCATACCGGGCATTTAGTAAACTACTTTCATCTGAAAAAATATTTGTGAATTACGAATATATCGGTCACAGTCCTTGGAATTACGTGAGAAGATCTTACCTTTCTAATTGCTAAACGAACTGGAGTTCTGTCACAACCATCTGTAATATAAAAAACAAAACATATAATATAGTTCTAGTAAAATGTCTTGGATAACCATCTTAAAATCATCCCCTGGTTCGAATTGCTTTGAAATCTATACCTTCACATCATCTTTAAATCTAGTTAAATTTCAAAATCATTTCACCGAAAATTGAATAAAACAGTTTCAAAGTTTGCTTGTTCAGAGATATTGTAATAAATATCATTTATTCACGCGACAAATTTCATTTATTTCCAAATACAATGTATAGCTTTCTATAGGGAGTCATCTGAAAAAATGGCGATTGTAAAGGTGAAGGTCGCCCCACAACAATTATTTATCGGTGATTTTCCATCCTTACTTTGTGATCTGAATGTTGGTGATCAAGGTGTAGGTGAAACATTTTGTACACAAATGTTCTTTGATAATGACTTCCCTGATAAACAAAAGGTGTCACTCGATATTTATTGCGATTTGTATATCTTAACCAGGTTTAGTGTCTCGCTTTTCCCAAAAGGACTATCGGGGTCTTTCATTACCTGAGATCAGAAATAAACCTTTCGGGTAATTCAAAATTGAAGACTTTTAATGAGGAAAACGTTTGCAAACACTGAACGTTTCTCGATTACATCTTGTACAACAAACCGGAGAGATTAAATCTTGTTTGACGTACGAACAGCCGTCCTACGTGAACCCCAACTCTTTAATCATGCTTTAAATCAGTCATAATTGGTAGCCAGCCATGCAACTTGTTGATATCCATGTCAAACGAGCCTCTTCGCGAGAGAGAAGTGAATGGCGATAAAAAGTTATTGGTTCTAAATTAGAACATTTAAATGATTGATAAGGCTGCTGTAGTTTGGGATGATTGCGGTATAACGGTTCTCGTTATAAACCAATATCATTATAACCCTTATCTCGAATCCATGATTTATACATGTTATATTTTGGAGCACTCACGAATCGACTGTCAAATGACACTCCGTTTTCGCTTTTCATGTTTTTGCCATATTATGGTGCTTTGTTGTCACGGATCTTGATAAAGAACAAGTCACGATAAGCGACTGTGAATAAGATTAATGTATTTTGTGTGCCATAGTTACATATTCCCGATTGACAACCAAGCAATTATTACGTTTTGTATTCTAAAACACTAAAACCCGTGATCTCCGGGGAAATAAAGAACACCGCTTATACAATCCAAAACCATTACATTGAATGGAGTGGATACATTCTTTCTGATTTTAATGACAGATTGGGTCTTGATCGGTTGAAAAAGTAAACTATAGCCTGTGTTTTCCAAACAGACACAAACAATTTTCCCAAGACAGACCTACGGGAAAGACACAATATTATATGTATTATAGAGACATGAAAAACAACAAATGGACATAATCAAGTAACGGGTCTGCAGAATGCACTGAAAATGCAAATGAACTGACATTTGCTATATGAAATATAAATGTAAGGACATTAAAGGAAAAATCTTTACGAGTAACAATTTTCGTGAAATGTAGTAAAAGGCCAAGTCAAATGACATGGAATGAATTAAAGTGTATAAACAGTTACAAACTATTACCAAAGATGCAATGGGGGAAAATGCGACAAATCATGACGGCGGTCGTCTGCTGAATGTATACGGATATCACACTTATCCATCATGTCCCACTGCCAGTGTCACAGGTAATGGCAGACGGCATTTTAAGTTATATCCGGTGAGTTGGAATCTGAACCAGGTAGTTAATAATTATTCACAGAGTGGTTAGCCTTGAACTGACAGAAACCCAGCCGGTGAACCCAAATGGGGTTTACGCTTTCCACCCGAATTCACAGAAACTTGTACAGTTGTTTAATATCCATGGGTATCTGCGTCAGTTTTTAAGTCAACAGTCATCGATTGAGACAAAATATTTTTTGTTTTTTTTTAAAATTAGCTTGTGCGTAATGAGAACAAGATGAGTTGCTGTAGCCGCACTCAATCCATTTATGATTAATAATTCGTAAATAGACCAAATACATTGTATCATACCTGTAGAGCTACCTGAATCTGATTCATCTCCAGTTATAATGACTTCACGCCACAATTGAGGTGATACACAAGGAGACTGCAGAATATCAAGATGCTCTTCATCTGAACTCCCGGCTATTTTTCTCATCTCTTCGCAAAGATGGTATTCCGCGTCATCTTCATGTGACGTCACACTGGCATGTCTTGAGAAATCCGACGGACTGAAATAAATAAAAATCACAATGCAATGAGATACAGAAGAATGGGTTGCTCACAGGGCCATCACGTCGGCCGGGGACATAAGTGCATACTAGAAATATTCAAAGAGGGACTTTTTGAATATTTATGGACTAGCCTCCTTAGAGGATGAGATAGCAAATCACCAACCCTCGCTTCCCCTACACTTGTGTAAACCATTTCATATTTCAGCAAATAGAGAGGGTGGAATTATGATTTTTCCAAGACATATTAAAAAGTAAATACAGTGGACTCTGTCACATCCGATGTCTGATCACTCCGGATTTCTGTGACATCCGACATGATTTTCATGTCCCGATTTATTTCCTTATTACTTCAGCCAAAAAATTTCTGGTTAATCCGGACTCTGTATCTTCCGGATTACGACATCAATCAGCCGTCCCGTCACATAATTTCCATTGAATCGTCACCGTATAATCCGGCCTTAAACCGGTAGGTGTCAAGTATTTGCCAATCAATTGTCCGTTAGTTAGATTAAAACTTGATGGGTGTGAAGCCACGAAAGATTAACAAGCAATCACCAATCAATTGTCGGTAAGATTAAAACTCGCTATCGTGTAGGTCTTTATTGATTACTATGACAATTTTATAATCTCTTTTAAGACAGTAATTGTGACAAATACTCAAGGATATCTACGAATTTTCCCCACAAATTCGGTCGTACAAATATTCCTAGCACCTGCTAGAAACATTCGTTGCGCATGCCGATTAAACCCGAATAACATTAGTTTGTCCACGTTGAGCTGAATGCTTTCGCCGATGAGTATCAAGGTCATAAAACGTCCGCTCACTTCAGCCCATTGTTTGTTCACCCTACGACAGATCTCACTGAACCGTATGACGACGACCTTGACATAGAACGGAATATTATCAATGAACACGTGATAGCAAACACAAGCCCAACTGAAGACGAATGTACAGAAAAGTTTATCATTTTTAAATGGAATAACGCTCTGGTGATTCGAAGTAAAATTATAATAATACTTCCGGTTTTCGAAGTTACAATATTTCCGGTTTTGACAAAACTGGGTATTCCGGATCTCTGTGACATCCGACATATTGTAACGATCCCGTATGATGTCGGATTTGACAGAGTCCACTGTATACATAAAATTTTGAAATATCAGTTGATTTAATAAATTTGTATTTAGTTAAAGTAGTAAACGTATAAAAAATTGTATTTTAATATTTCTTTAATCATAAAAAATCAACATAACGCAAACACTTCTTAGCAGTTACAGTATGCAAAGGTCTGGACGTCACTGAGAATTTTGTCCTTGGACGCTATCAGATAAATAGGTTTTCCCTTTTTGTTGGGGGGGGGGGGGGGTAGTAACAAGACCCAGTTGCCAAGTAATGGGGTGGTGGGGTTTCATAGAACAAATACTGTTTCTAGAGGTTGATGTGCACCCAGACTGTTCATAATTTACCGGAAAGGCAGTTTACGACTTCCCAAATTCGACAACCTCTTTTCAATACCCAGTTGATTCTAAATTAGGTTATCCAGAAAAAAAAACTAGACGCGGGCCTTTCTTAAGTCAGAAGTAAAATATCTCTACCAGAATAGCGAGAAATGTTTACTGGTTAGTCTACCTACATCGTTTCAAAATATCTTTTTAAAATATCTATTGGTTTCACAATAGTTGCAGGTCATTTCCAAACGAATAAATATTTCTAACATTATTTCAAGGTGTATAATTCACAACAAATAATTTACGTTGTTTCGCGCAATGTATAAGTCATTTAGCCCCTTTATGTCCCCCCACCATTATCGCCTTTATAAAACGTTTTAGCCATATCATATGAAACCTCTTAGCACTTTATGAAATGTCTTAGCCATATTATTATTATAGGTAACATGTTAGCACTTTATAAAACATTTATTATTATAGGAAACATGAAACATTTAAGAGGAAAAAAAACCTACGAATAATTTAGTATTTTTGGTAAACGATCAGTGATCGTTGGGTGCCTTATTACCTTCACAAGGTTACCATCACTAGGCCTTATCTATATTTAATAATGTTGTCTAGAATGCTAAACAACCCAATCGCATTATTGATCTCGACCACATTTTGCCACAAAGACCAATTGTATTTAAAGAGCGATTCTATTTTGACGAAATTCGTTGATTTGCCCAAGGACTAATTGCGCTCATGTTGACTACCGGCTTCTCTTGGACGCCCGAAATTAGATTAACGCCACCACAACGCGAGTTAATTATAGTTTGGGCGACTACAGACAAATCGCACAAACGTCACAAGGCTACCAATTAGCCACTTTTTGTCGTTATTTACGATTATTGCCAGTGACTTGAGTCAATACCAATAACATGTAAATCACGAAAAAAAATGAGAAAGGTCTTGCGCGCGTAATGCAAATAAATGAAAATAAATTGTATGTGCCTAATGGTGGATGCAATGGGTTATCCGACCGAAGACAGTCCTTACTGCTCTGTATCTGCTGTGTATAATGTTACCGTTGACTGGTCTTTAATTCCCGATTGCTGGACCAAAATGGGAAATCAATGGATCAACCAAGTATACATTTACAAGCTCGACTTGCTCATTGACTAACTCTAGTTAACACACATCAATTTAATACTTTACGTCCAAGATTATGGATCTTTCTAAGCACATTACATTAATAAATGAATGTTGAGTTATTGTCCGTTACAATTTAGATGGAAAAATGTGTACATTAATTTATCTAATGTGTTTTCTCTTACAATAAAGGCAGATGCACTATGTTCCCAAATATTATTGGATATCGAGTTAATGAAAACAAAATAATATACTGTTAGTCGCTTATTATCTTATTGAAAAAACATTAAAGGGAAACAGTTTTGTCGTTGTTTTATTTCACTAAAATCTGGTTACAAATTACAGAAGAACTAAATGGGTTTGGTAGTTGCCGAGAAGGTGTATTAATGAGTGAACCCCTGTAAAACAACCCTGTTTAAAGGATTTATCGCAGATTAGTTGACAAACGAAATTACTTTTTTGGCATAAACAAGCTTACCCACAAACATTAGAAAACGCCCCTCGCTCGTTTGATTTCCTTCGTCAGAAATGAAAAATAGAGGTCTGGCAGAGATGAAGCGAACTAAAATTGAAGGTTAAGGTATCCACGATTACATGCACGCAAAAGAACAAATGGCATGTTCAATTAGGAACGAGAGATTTTTAGAATATATTTCACTTGATTTACACATTGAATCCGTCCATGTTAACGCTTGAAAACAAGTTACATTATGCTTGAAAAAAAGTTGCAATCAAAGTATTAATAATTTATATTCGGCATTAACATCAACTATTAACCTTCAACAATGTTTCTTTATAAAAATTCAGATTATAGCGAACATGACGTCAGTGGAATTAAGGACATTGGAATTCAACTTAACTTTTATTTAGACAGTTAAATTTGTCTTGACTTTACATGTAAACGTAAATTTAGATGAACACATCCAAAATAGCTTAAGCACGTTGGATAAATCATATATTATAATAACATATTCTGAGGTTTTTGTTTTTCCTTGACGGGCGAAACATGGCTCCTTACTTCATTTGTTGTTTTCAGGCAGAAGCTTCCATTAAACCTATTTGTACAATAAAACGGTGAGAGTCGACATTTACACTTAACTGTAAATGTGTTTACATTTAGAACGTTTCACATCACACTTAGTATGGATACACACTAAGGCCCGGGTTACATCGTTATAATAAAATTTACATTAGGTAATTCAAATTAATGCTAGAAGTCCAGAATACAAATTGAATTATATCTCAATCGGTTTTATCTGTGGATATAAAAACTTAACGAATAAAGATCTCCGTCTCAAAGATTAAACCGATACCTTTATCTGCAATACAAATTTAAATTTGAATTAACAGATGTTCATGTAAACCCATTATGACGTATTGTGTAAATGGAAATCTTACCAGCGCAACCCTACACTAATTATTAACGTCCGAATAGCCTCAATCGATAGGTTTTAAATCAGAGAATACATGTAGCGCGCATGTACAAATACGTCACTCTCCCCGTAATGCACAGTTAATGTAATAATAGAAATATACGGCGTTGTTAAAAGAGTAATTCCCGGGGCTTTAAATCTCGTAAACTAAAGGATCAAGGCAATGACACATTTCCTGTAAGGGCTTAATTAGCGTTGGTGGACGATCCCAATAAGTCCAAACCAATCAATAAGCAATAAGTGATAGGTTAACAGGAGTCAAGGTAGAGAGAAGGGTTTATTAAATACTTGTAATCGATTCACATTAATTCTGATTAAATCGTCTATTTCATCTAATTCAATAAATGGGTATTGCTATAAGGATATCACTATTTACTTTTAGCTAATTATCATGAATTTAATTATTCCTTGTAGAGTTTCATTACAAATAAAGGTATAAAGAAATATGTAAATATATGAACTCCACAGACGAGCATTGTAGATTTTTTTTAAAAAAATTATAAAACTATAATTTCGACTTTGACAAAACGTGAACTCCTTAAATGAGAAGTGGTACCAGGTGTCCCAAATATTAACTAAATAGATCGATGGTTTTAGTCTTAGATTTCATGGTGGCTCGGCAGCTATGGTGCTGGTTCACTAACCGGAAGCACCAGGTTTCGATCATGGTGTTCGGTGAATAAGTTTCTCGGGATTTTCTAGTCTAGTTTCCCTTGTTAGTGGCTCAAGGCAGTGTAAGTGACTAGTAGTCGGGATTAGACGAAAAACCAGAGGTCACGAGTATACCATTGGCAGCATGTTAAAGGCAATAGTATTTTTAAAGATATAATACATAAATCTCTTAAAAGTAGGAGTATCAAGGGTTGCAGAAAAAGAAATATGCACATCTGAAACTCTTGAGGCATTCTAATTCGTAATGAGCTCAGAATTTGGTTTATTCGACAGGAAAGCTTAGTATATTTTCTAATTTCTAGAGATTTAAATAATATAAATTTCTGGAAATTTTAATTGATGTATTATTTCAAGATCGCGTCATGTTTTTGTCGAATCTAGATCTATCGCGGGAATTCTGTCTCGCTTGATCTATTGTTGGTTTCTTGTTTTGAAACTGACTGTAATGTAGTGCCTACAGAGTAGCCTCCTCTTGGACCTAGAATATTTAGTATATACATGTACTACAATCCTTTTTCTGTTTACATAGACATTAAAATTATTTTGTCTTTTCTGCCAATAGATTTTTCTGACTGGAATGTCCGGGAAGGACAACAAGCTGTCGGGATATGTATAGCCTTTGGGATGAAACAGAACACTGATATAGTATTGTAACAATCCACTGAAAAGAGATGGAATTTTGAGTAAATCCGAGAAAAATCGAAAAATTTCATCTGACCTGCAGTTAACATTAATAGCCGTACAAGATGAAGAACAATATGGCTTAGCTTATAATTTCAAAATAAACATTGTATAACACGTGACAAAATTAGAAATAATGATTTCTACCAACAAACAGTAAAAAATAGAAAGATTAGCAGTTCGCTTATCTGCATCTCTCATCAATTTTTCAAAACATTGTTTGTTGACCTTATTGTCTACAATCGAAGTAATGTCAGGTGTTGATGAATATTTTTTGATTTTGAGGCGCGATGATCATGGTATAAACAGAATATGGTATAGAGAAAATCCGTTTGAAAATAACGTCACAGGTTTAGTATGTCTTTCACCATATTAAATTTAGGCTGCCTATGTACAGACAACTTTACTCTGTTTGAAAATTATTTAATAAGAGAGTTAACAGGTTGGTTACGGTGATAAATGTACGGCGAATAGTTATATGTTTTTAGTATGCTATTTCAAGTTTGTCTATCTAACAATATTTGGTGGTCAACCTCATTTTGGTTCAAACATGACCTTTTGTTTGTAGTGAAAAGCATTCAGCCCGACGAAACTTTTGGGACTAATTGGAGCCGGAAAAGAGAATTATCAAGGGGAAATTAATGGTGGTCTGCCTCCAACGGGTTGGTAAATACAAGAGTTATTTCCCTTGATACAATATGGATTTCGACTTTAATCATCTATTCGGGTGACATTATTAAAATTTGTTCATTATGTTTTCTTTGTCCACGTTAGCCTATCATTCATATATTTTTTATTGCTAATTAGATCGTCCGCAGGTGCACACCCAAGAAAATGTATAATCGTTTAGTGCAAACTTCAACAATGAGCAACCTTTGACATTCATTTGAAGATTCATGAAACAACAGTGGTATTAATTAATGTTTTTCTCTTATAAATACATCAGGGTACTCATTTAACACGTACAGTTGAATTCATAACCAAGCGAGGACTAAGCGACTGAGCAATACCTATTTTTATCGATAAAGTATGTAGTCTCCCAAAATTATTTTTTGACAATGAGAAAATATGCTTTAAGGTGTAAATTTAGCTGAAATTAAATGCTTTATTTTGTGAGGGCAGATAAAGTCAGCTTTAAAGCTTATATTAGTGTCATTGTTCGGAGAATATACCCACCTCATAAATAGGATTTAATTACCTACAATAAATAAACCCCCAGGGGTTCTCACGTTGTGTTATGTGGTTGTAGAGGTCATGGCCTTTATAATGATTGACCAGTAAAATATAAACAGTAGTTTAAAGATTATCGATTTCGGTGTAATCTCTGTCCACACATTATATATACGTCGAAATAAATACATTTAGCAGAGAGAGAGAGAGAAATGGGGTTTAACGTCCACTCGACACAAACTAGGTCATTTTGGGACTAACATATGGTTTCAGTTTTATTTCAATAATTCGCTTGCGCGTAGGGGTCTTTAGCAGTGGGAGGAAACCGGAGTGCCCGGAGGAAACCCACGAGGTTGAGAAGGCGCCCCCATCTCCATGCCACATACGCTCGCACCAGGGCTCGAAACCACAGCCGCAAGCCAGAGGTGACCGGCCAGCTAGAGGGCGAAGCGCGGCACTCTAGACCACTAGGCCATCCCAACCCCCCAAATACATTTAGCAAGTTTTATTTTACATTGGCACGTGTCTACACTAACATATAACTACATTGGTTTTTTTAGTTTTGTAGGGGTTCGGATGGGGGGGGGGCGAATGGTTAACGCGTGCGTGTTGGATCAGGTTTGTCATTGAGTCAAGTGGCCTGGCTTCAATTCCCCCCTTTTACGTGACAAGGAGTAGGGTCGCATGTCCACTCCCGTGGGTTTACTCCGGGTCCCCTGGTTTCCTGCCAATGCTAAAAGACCCCTACGCACAAACGAATTATTGAAATAAAATTGAACCATGTGTTAGTCAGGAAATGACCTAGTTTGTGTCTACTTTTGTGTCTGCACTTCTGTATACAGAAAAGTATAAGGAGGTGAGCTAATGAAGACGGGCATAAGTCATATGAGGGAAATTTTGCTCGGCCAACGACGCTTCTGTCTCCTTTTATTTCGAATTCCATCTGCCAAGGTTTCTCGATTTTTCGATTAGACACAGTTCCTTGCCATGTACCCCGTCATGCAACATTGACAAAGGAAAGGCGCGTCGCAAAATCCGAGTAACCTTCTTGATCAACACCGAAAGTGAACCTGAGACGTCCCCAAGCTCCATATAAAATGAACCAACGCGACGCCCAAGGAAAGTAGAAAGTCAAACCACATTCCATTTCATTTATATCGCGTACTTTCGTTGGCACAGCCTGACTGGTGACTTTACCTCGAGGTAACTTTCTAACAAGATGTTTTTGTTTCTAATTCGCTCGCTTGCTACTTTAATGACGGGGTCGTGCACGTGGCATGACATGCTCATCTGTATGGAAACTCTGATTTTATTTTAAAGATGAAATAGATTCATAATATTATTTGTGTATTTATCAATGTAATTGCTATGTCAACGTCCAGTATTTTTCGATTTTGGTAAATCAAGTCCAAAACAGGTAAATAAATCCACTAAGAATATGTATATTTCTTTCGATTCACGAATTCCTAATTTGAAACAAGAACAAAAGAGTTCTTTTATTCCAGGAGCAATGCAACTGATGATTTGATAGGATGGTTATTTAAGTGCCAACAGTTAAATCAATCATTGTTTGTCTTTTATATGTTATGCACTAAAATTACGTTTAGCGCAGAGTTTAATGTGAAGTGCGTGATGTGAGGAAGAAATAACCTCTCTTTAATTACAGACATCAATTTCTTAATGCCACAGTGTTTATAACACTAAACGCAGAAGATTTGATTTTAGTTTAACCGACTAAACAACCCAAGGACTTGGTCTTATTTTTTTGTAGTTCCGAAATGACCTAGTTTGTGTCGAGTGGACGTTAAACCCCATCTCCTCTAGATTTTCCGCCCCAGTTTCCCATTTTCGATATTGCTTGACAGAGGTTTATCGTGATCTCGACACTAACTAGGTCATTTTGGGACTAACATATGGTTCAACTGAATTTCAAGAATTCGCTTGCGCTTAGGGTCTTTCGCAGTGGGGGAAAACGGGGGACACTCCTAGACATACAATACTATTACTGACATACAATTCTATCACTGACGAAGAATAAAGTTAACCTACCTATCTGCATCTGGATTCTCCATTATGGATTCTAAATCCGATATAGAGCCAGGGTCATCTGATAATATTAATGGTATCCGTTTTCTTGATCCAGGAGGAGACTGATATAACGAAGGGTCAGATAGTCTATTCCGACGGGTATGCAAATCCCGAAACTTAGCTAATTCATTCTCAAAACGATGATTTTCGACGGGTCCAATCGAATTTGGACGATCTCTCATAAAGTTATGCTTTCGACGTCTAACAACAGATGTGTTATTAACCACTGTCCTAGGATCAGTTGTATGTGTTGGGTGTGTTGGTGGATATAGGGGACTACTAGGAAAGCACGGTGTATCGGGACACTTGGGGCTGTACACAGGGGGAAGATCACACTGCACGGAGACATCACGCTGCCATGGAAATCGGGCTTTAAAGCTTTCTCCCACGATATCCAGATGTTTATAATTAGTTTTGCACACCCGGCTTTCACTAGAACATCTTTGTAAGTAATTATTATTCAAAAGATGTTTCTTATCACATGGACTAGTGGCACACATGGTAGTATCGGACTCTTGACCAGGTTCCGAATGACTATGCTGAAACACTCGCGGTCTTCTATTGGCGGTAAATCCACACTGTTCATCACTTTCATTCGAGGAGTTTAAACTACTTGAAGGGAGGGAACAGGTGGATGGATGCCTCCGGGTGTTACGGGGACGGTTCCTTCCACTCTCGTCTCTCATTTTAAGCGATTTGTCTTCTTGTTGGTTCTTGTCAATCGTGAGTCCATTGTGATTCACGTGTGGATGGTCATTATCATCTGATGGGCTGTCTTTGCTGTGGAGTATATTTTTGGTGGTGGATATGCGCCGTTTGCATACCGTTGATTTCCTATCGTCTGCGCTGTGTGTGTCAAAACTTGTATTGGTGGCGCTCTCATCAGCTGTAAAAATAACGAGAAGTATTCAATTAGACCCGTGAACGACTACAAGCCACTAACGAGATTATACTTTGAGCAGGGGCTTACCTTTGTAAGCAGGTATTAAGGGGTTGATTCCCATAGGTTTTAAAGTGGCATTAAGGTTCATCCAACAGCCATCTCATCTTATACCGTTGTACAACTTTAGGGAATGGAAAGCAGACCGAATAGGATTAGAAACAAGGGTTTTAAGGCTTTCAAAAGGATTTTAACCCAACCGACATAAGAAACCCTATGTATTTATCTTGGATTATGAACAAAAGTATAACACTATATTATGCTTGATTTTACAACTTGATCACAATACAGAGTATTACATATTACATATCATTGTGTACTGAACAAGGGGTAGCTCGGTTGGTCGTGGTCACGCCGTGCAAAGAATGGTTAACCCTTAAAGTACTCTGTTATATGGATTTCAAATAGAGTATAGGCTGATAATAAAAGAAGCCTCGGTTGACAGCTGGGAGTTGATTAGGGGTTTGTCATGACAATGTGAATGAAATTTTAAATTATAATTTATATAACATTTGAAGCTAGAAAAAAATGCAATATTCAGATTTAGATCTTGCATAATGCATCTTTAAGCGAATTTCAAGAGGGCAAAATTAAAATAAATTGCGAGCTCCCGGGGATATATTTCAGACAAAATGAGGTAAAAATTTGTTTTTCAAAGATTGAGCAGAATTATGCTTATTTACTAAATTTAGGTTCGTGTTTTGGATTACACTGTCGACTGTTGAACACACAACCGGTCAAATAATCACCATATTAACAACCAAATGAAGGTGGCTTGCCGTCTTAAATAACAAATAGCTCGTAAAATGTTGCCAAATCAACAATGTTATTTCTAATCTAAATCAAAGAATGGATTGCCGATGATGAAGTTGAATATATTGGCACTGGTATATTTTTATGCGAGTTTTGTTTTAGGATGAGCTATGATTATGGATTATATTCTATTATGATGTTCCTTTAATGTCTAATGATGTCCCTGGAAAGTGAAAACACATCGATGGTATACTAGAATATCTTGTATAATTCAATATACAATGTCGTGTCCACTCTATCTTATATATATATATATTATTAAATGAATCTCAGCTAAAAGCAAGAATTAAGCTAACTATCCTTTTACAGATAGTATATTATATAAAGGGTGTTAATCTCAGATGCTGTAACGACAATGGTGTGCTAAAGAGAAGATACAACTAGAGTAACCCCCACAAACAAACAACGATGAGGTCAGGCATGCGGCCATAGTTCTTATCAAGTATAGCATATAATCGGTCGTTGTATGATCTACAGCTCGCACGCTTGTCCAAAACACTCTGATGATAGCAGAGTTTCAAGCCGATTTTGCCTTCTCTGGCGAAGAATTTGGCGATAGTAAAATATTGACAAAGTTGTTAACTTATCGTATATAATGAATGAATGAAATGGGTTTTAACGCTCTACTTTTTCTGCACCAACCGGGATAATGAAAAAATCGAAATGAGGGGAAATTTTTTCCCGCACAGTAATTGAATTCCAAATGCCAAGGGTTCTTTTTCGTGCACGGAAACGTGTACACAGGACCTCCAACTTTCCTATCAACAAAACCACTAGACATGGTTTCTTGTGCTATACTAAGTAGTTCTTGCGTTAAAAATCTATACAAAATAGATAGTTAGTGATGCAAATTTCAAAATTAGTTTGTGAAAATAATACGCTACAATTGAATTTACCTGCAAAAGGTGGGACTTGGCTATACACAAGTTTAAACAGGAGGTGAATTATATTAGCACTTAACTTCATCTTGACAATCATAGTAACATTGATTATATTTCTTATATAACAATAAGCACAGTTCATTAATACAAACAGAACATTCCAAGTTAAATTGCAGATGTTACACAATGTTGGTCAAATTATATAGTAAAACTCATAAAGAATGCACAACTTCTTGAATGGAAACACAATAAACTGCAGTTTTAAAATCATTTTCTATGTATTTGGAATTAATGTTATGTCCTTATTATCATTATTACCGATATATACCGATGTCATTGGAAATACCCCCATCTTTTAAAGCTCCAACCATCTGTTGCACAGACAACATAATATTCATAACTATTGATTTTTTTCCCCAAATGTTTTCCATTGGTAATATCTATATATTCATTGTGCTGCTGAGCCATAACTCACTGTCTTACAGCTAGATTGAATGAATAAATTAATACAAATTAGCATACTAATTGGTTTGATGCTCCTGTTCATTAATTTTGTTTGTAGAAATTGATCTACTCGCAGTTCAAACTTTTCACACATTGGTATCAATTATCTAATAGGTACTGTAATCCACTATCATTCAATAATGACTCAAAATCAAGCTTTCAAAATATTTTCGGCGGTTCATCAAACGGTCTGATAAGCAAACTTAGTAGCGTAGATAGATTTCGGATTGGAACATGTGGTACCTTTTGATGTCTCTGGATGTACACTTACTATAAACAGTACATATTCCCTAGAACACGACGATAGATGAATCCAGCGTAATACGAACACAGTTACGGATGAAGGCAATGTTATAACATCACGTTGGATCACAGGTGTTTTACTATATTGATTGACATAAAGTAATCTATTACACGGGTACTGGTATGCATATTAGCTTTGTATTCTCCTCATTGAAATACGTGACAATATATATTATTATAAAGTCAGTTATTGAATTTCGGCTCATTTGTATTGGATATTACTAAGTCTACATGTATGTTTTAGCGCTAAATACCTCCACTAGATTTCATATTTTTCTTTAATATCAAAACCACAAAATCCAATATCACAATTCAGGGTGTTTTAGTGTTCCAAAGTGACGTAGAACTAGTTAAAACTAGTCTATAAAGAACTTTATATTAATAAAGACATCCCGAAACAAATCATAATTTAAAGTATCATATAGCATTAATATGTTGTCTTTTTTTAAATTTAAAACAACACAATGCCGCAGGTCATAAAAAGGATGTTTCAAATTTCACAACTTGAGGTGTTTCCAATTCCAAAGTGACATGGTAGTTGTTTAAACGGTATTTATATCTAATATCCAAGGTGGCACAGAAAGCTTTTCCAATTCACAAGTGATTAAAACCCATGATGGCACATAACACAATGAAAGACATTTCCAACAATGGTAAAAATCACAAAGGAAATATTTCAAATCTGCCTAGCTACCTAACGATCAACGACGGATGTTTCTACCAGATCACAATATAACAGTTTCCGATTCCGAAGGCCATACGGTCTTTTAAAGGATTTTATATTGTAAGAACCTCGGCGGCATAAATCGCAACTAAAGATGTTTACAACACGAGCTATACAGCAAAGTTTATATGCTCAGTCTATAATGTGTTACTTTCCCATTAAATACTGCTATACTTACAACTCCAAATTGTTTCTGTTGTCCGAAATACTAGAGGTAATGTTTCCAATTTACATAAGAATGAAGAAAAATGATCAGATTATAATAAAAGTAACAGCATAGCGAAACATTTCGTGCGAGGTCTATAATGATTTATCAACCCATCGTTTATGCGGAACAACGCAACCCAGCACTTCTACAGACAGTGACTAAGGTCCTATAAAACTGAAGCCTTGTCTAGATCTGTTTTGCAGATAAAGCAAACACAGTTCTTACTTTTTGTTTGCATTATTTATGACTTAATGTCAGAATTCATTTATGGTACTTTTAATGTTCAGATTTTATGTAATCCTACATAGAATCAGAAGATAAACACCTTAAAATTGACAACTAGGCTTAATATCTTTAAACAGTCCACGGTATACCTCTATATCTGTTGGGTTGTTTTTAAATCGGATTCAGAATATGAATACACATTTTTATTGATAGCTTGCCAATCTTGCTGCAAAAATTAAACAAATAAAATATATTTGCTAAAAAAATGTAATAAAGTTACATTATTATTATTAAGGGCCTTTTGTAACCATGCATGTGACATATTATATTTCCATTAATAATTAACAAATGTATGGTACTATAAGTTATTACTATTCTACCATATCTGATTTAATCTACACTCAGTCGTAGCTTGGATGAGGAAATTTGTATCGGCACCGCGTGTAACGGGTAATCTGTTATTGGAAACCATCCCAAATGGATGGTTAACAATACTGTGTGATATTGTTAATCATAAAGTAATGCTGTTATTTATCGATAATCAGATTGCTTATTAAATTTTCAGGTCAATTGCAACCATTTTGTTGGTTAACATGACAACGTAAATAACGAATGATGCTAAGGCACTTAGCAATTGCACCAGACTGATTGAATCTATGACATGACCATATAGGATCAGAGACAAACCCAGATATTTGTTTTTCCACATAAACAACAGGATGTCGCTATGATTCCTTTCTCATTATTACATCGTCCTTTAGTAAACTAGATAAATATAAGCCACTTAGGCGGTTAATCACAACTTCATACAACATAAAACTTGTACAGATGCCGCCGATGTCACACAACGCTAAACTTATTCCATACATTACAAACAAACACATTATAGAATTCGGACCATAATAACACCGACCATGCTTTATAGAAGAACACAGTATTACACGTCTTATAACACTTCCCAGATTCCTGTAAATGATTAGTAAAATTGTTATTCTTGTGACACACGCTTAGATTTGCCAAGACCTTCCTGTCAGAATTAAACTAAAGAGTGATAAGAGAAACGTAGTGACTGATTTTCAACACGATACTCCAGTATATACTTATGACAAATTGGATGGTTTCACAATATCTGACTCGGCAGTAGAAAGGTGTCATTATTGACCTTTATCCATAATCTAAAAGTCGAGTGGAAACTCTTCATTTGAACAAATTTCAAACACAAACTGTAAATATTATTTTCCAAAGAAAGCGTTAGCAATAGAAAAAAGAACATAATGTTGTTGAGTGGGCTAATAAATTAACAAATCCTTAATGACGAGCGAGCTAGGTCATAAACAGTTTCCAGTATCCATTTCATGTATTTCGGATATCAGATATCAGTCAGGAGTGCTTGTAATTAGATAATAGATAAAAAAAATATATCGCATCATTTAGATACATGCAGTGATGGATATCATATCTAGAGTAGGGTACACTGAATCCTTAAAGCACACGGGTTTATACTTGTCAGTATCTGGAATATCCACCTAATAACGATTTAGCTTTACTTTGGTTTCCTTAAAATCTTCATAGCGTTCGGTGATTTCTGGAACATACAGTTTAAAACCTACCAGGTCGAATATATTTTGTTCTACAGATAGCAAGAAAGTTGATAGCCGTCCTTTTATCAGTATCTTTGAATATTGAACCCTGATTTCATGCAAACAGTTCCATCAAAGTAGTCCTCAAAGCTCTAAATTTGTAATCACTATACACAGCAAACATAGCTGGGCAGAAAGCACAAAACATAACATCCGCACATTTACAAAATTGATCGATCGATGCCCTTTAAACTTTTATTAACATCGTGTCATCCTCCATTCTAGCTTCGTATAGTAGAAACTGTGCCACTCCAAACACTAAATACATCACCACACACGTTGATTCGATTCTAGTTTGATGGTCCTTTTGATATACCATAATTATAACATCAGATCAGACCAACTGATATATAAACACATGCTCAGGATCACCAAACATGCATTAAGTCTAAACAAATAACAATTCTGGCCGATATCATAATATCAGTTATGATTCTGTATTCGGACCAGTGGAAGAAATTCCTTATTTATCATTTTAATTATTTCAATATTATCTCTGGATGTACTTTTCGGTTTTGGAAACGCTGCCAAACGAGTTAGACTTTTTCCAAGATTATTTTTAAATTTGTCAAAATTCGTTATCTTATAAGCATAAATTAAAGCACCATGTTGATATCAGGAATAAACATTTGTTTTTGTTGCAATACGACAGCGCCTTCGGCAATCCCTGAAAACTATCGAGACGATGATTGCGATATTCATGTATAGGCTAATATAAATGATTCACCCCAGAAATAATTTAAGACAATATCCATTATCGCGGTAAACACTTAAATAACAAAATATATTCTCATTAGGAATTAAACATATAGTTCCTCGGGCTTCCCCTATTTTGTTTTTAAAAAATATGTTCTTCGTCTGGCACCCACACATTGGTAGTTTCCTTGAGTTTTCAAGGCTTCTTTGCTGATTTCAACATCAATACTCCTACTCCAGTTAAATTGTTATAGGCCACTGCCACAAGACATCAAATACACAATAGACAAAATGGCAAATATTATCCTTGGCGACTAGTTATCTGAGGTTTATATTGTTCCCATAACGCATCATTTATACCTGGGGCTATCCGAATGGAAATGTCATGTAATAACATGATTAGTGAGAAAGTCGATGGTTAGGTTGGACGTCGATTATATCAAGCATGCAGTAAATAATATAATGTGACTGCCAAGCTTTATGATTAAAAGGCGGTTATTAGTTTATTGCATGCCCAGAGAAACGTGCAAATGCTACTTAGGGTATAAAATTTCTTCCATTACGTTATGTAAAAACAAAACTGATATGATTTTTAGTAATTCTAGCCGTTTCATCATTAGACCTTTGCTGTTTCGTGTATCGACGCACCACCTCATCATCGAGCCATTATTGTCATTCCCCACAAAACGCCATTAAATCATCAAAGTCCGGATAATTTAGGTGATAGAATATTACAAAAATTGCCACGCTTCCGTTCTAGATACATGAAACAAAATAATAATGGCCGCTAATGTCCCTTTTCCCCCAACAACCAGTCTTATGAAGACGGGCATACACCCTACTTACGATGGAAACGTTTCCGGGACAGCCACGTTCTACTTTCTCTTCGATGAATTCCAGCTCTCGTAATGAGCGTGTACATTGGATCTGGTTTTCGCGTTGCACCTGAACGACAAGGTGTTGTATTTCCCCGCCCTGCGCCTCTGACAAAGGGAAGTCTAGTGTGAAAAACTCGACGAAATTTTGACCAAATGCATGACTAACTTAGCCATAAGGGTCTCCTTTTCTAGACAAAACGCTTATTACACACGTAAATAATTTCATAGACTACAATGCTATGGAGGGGAATTTGGCCCGGATAGTGGCGTTTCCGCCTACTCTTTATCGAATTCCAGATTATCGTAATATTGGTGACACTGCTCATTGTCCTGTAAGAGTATGACAAGCTCTGAAGAAATACAAACTTTTGATGCCCAATATTTTTTTGGTGAAACGTGTGTGAATAGATGTTTCGTAACCCCGTTATTTCCGGGCAAGGCAATACTGTAGGTAATATCTTATTAAGTATTAGATTGAAGTTATACCTCGACTAGAAACATAACAATTGTGCACATCATATAAACACATCAAAGCTAATTAAATCTACACTTTTATCATGCTTATATCCAAATCAAAGCGATTCTGTCCTTTTAATATGCAACTTTATCTTTACACCAGACGTTCATGTGTTTGTGACCCATACAAGTAAACTCGAAGCAGTATCACGGGTAACATGCCCTACCTCGTGCACATCACAAATCACTCACAGAAGATGGAACATTTCATGCATTTTAACTGTCAAATAAATGTCTGATAGATGCAATATTGTAGCCAGTCAAGTACAAGCTGTCTAACTACAGATTCCACACAGGAACCGAGACGGAACAGAAATGAAACTCAGGTAGGTAAATGTCACAGAGAATGAAAAATCCAGCCTTCGCCATTGTAATTACACCACATGACAAAAACAATGTAGGAATCCCCTGCCAATCGGTGGATGAAAAATCAGTTAAATCCACAATCACAAATGAAAGTGATTACCACACACGATTTGGCACACGCAGCCCACAGATGTACATGCAATGAGCTAGCGAGACATCAAACACCTTCTGAACAGACACTTAAAAAAAATTAAAAATTTGGATATCTGAGAGTTAAAAAAAACCTCATGGATAATATGGCTTCTAATAAATAAATGATTAAGTTACAAGCATCCGTATGTTAATAAATTTATCTTATCATAAATCATCTCGAATTTATTTTTAACAAGGATTGTAAATATTCGTTATCTAAGCACTTGAAAAATCCAATCTTGGCAGCCATCGATTCTCTCCCAAATTACCATCGTTTAAAAAAGTTGATTATGTCCTGTTACTAAAGCAGTGGTTGCAATCTCGTGTATATTGATAAATAATGTTTCAAATTACATGATTTATCTTGTTTTTGACGGGATGTTATCTACAAAAATCAACAAGGTCACTTTATTAAATTCTTTTATTGGATTCCGTTTTAACATAGAAATTGGGATCGATCGGACGATTTTCATACATATTGCACACAATTCGAGAAACATTTACTGTGGTGATTTTATCAAAAATGGGCCCCATGTTTTCCAAAACTAGAAAAAACAACGGAAGGAACATTTCCCAAAAGAATGTCGTCGTACAACTCGGTAACCCGCTTGGCTCAGTTTATTGGTATGGGTAAAGAAAGCAACATCAATCAGAGTACATTTAAAAAGCAGCATCAGTTTCGTATCTGTTTTCATAAGTAACCTATTTTATAACCAGGCGATAGATCTATCATGCTGCTTTATTTTTATTTTCATCGTTTTTATGGAGCATCCTGCTAAAGAGCTTTTCTACAGCCCAACTGCTATAAAACTTTATTTTTCTATTCATTTACATTTTATTTTTACATCATTATGCATACTCTATGTATATCTGTTGTACACTGTATTGTATAATATGTATAGATGGCAAAATATCAAGATTAAGATTGCATTTTCATAAACAAGAAAGGTATTAAGTTTCTGGAAATGATATAAACGACTAATGGATTCCAATCAATATGGACATTGCCGCCAAATATCTGACTTCTGCTCCTTTTGTTTGATCTATGAAAAATAAGTAAGATAGTAACAAGTAAGATAGCACAAGTAAGATAGTACCAGAAACTGAACATGGCGTCGAAGTCCATCAAAAGACGCCCAATTGCCCAAAAACAAGTACGTGATGAGGGTCGTAACTTGGCTAGCAATAAATTGGAAAGTGGAACAATCTTTACATCCTTTTAAGTTAGCAAACATATTGACTTTATTTTCAAAATCTTTCAGTGAAATAAAATGAAACCTGATTGACCCTAAATAATACTATAAATAATTAACGTATTATTCTGTCTTAATGAATCAGGTAATTTTAAGCTTTTTTAATAGGAAGTGTGGCCGAGGGGTTCAGATATCACCACTGGCACCTAGAATTTTCCAAATCTTCTCTCGTAGGCAAAATTAACCAAATATTCGGTTTCCGCCTCTTCCTCAAATATTTGTTAATAGTCGGCTCTGGTAACATAATGAAAAGACGCACACGATTATCTATTAAACTCACAGATGGTTACAAAGATTTGATATAACTTATACAACGACTGCTCCAGTTGCTAAGTGTGTTGTTTGGTATACTGTATACTGATGCCTTCTAATGTATTTAAATGTCAGCTAAATCTGGAAACGTTGTGACGTAAATATGTTACCTGATTATAGAAATTAATACACTCGAAATGGAAAAGCTATTATAGCTGTTAAAAAGATAATAATACTTGTGTCCATTGCATGATCTATTTATTATTTCTTATCATTTCACCCTTGATATTTGTTTGGATTTTATGAACAGCTAAAATAACCAATACTTTGACAAAGTTAACAGATAACCCACGATTGCAGAATATTGTTCTTAGTTCGGAATTTGTTATCAGTGCAAGTGTTATAATCTATTTTACCGGACGCAATATCTTGCCGTTAAGTACAGGGGTACTGAGTGGATAAATGCGAAAATACGGGAAGATGAATGGGTAACAATAAAACGTCAAACTTTGGATATGAAATTATTGTATTGAACAAAATAAACTACTGGAAGGTGTTATTACATTTTTATAACAATTTTGAAGATCAAAGCGAAAATTGGAAGTTTTGATGTTCCATTTCCTTAATGGGTGGATAAATGCGAATATACGAGAGGCTGGCGGGGTTGTAATAAAATGTCTTTGCTAGATCCATTGTCGCGTTACGCTACATTGCTCCTCGACAAACAAAGTACATGATTTACCACGAGATCCCACTTTGGATATTAAATAACTAACCTACCGCCCAGTTAAATGTGAAAAATGACAGAAGGCCAATAAATTAAAAATCATTATATGCATTAAACAAATAGAGGGGCCAAAGGGTGTCCCTTTGATAATAATTTACTAGATTCAAATCTAAATTGATGTTTAGGTAATAATGTTTCTCTCCAGTACACTAGCACTAGACCTCGGCATGAGCCAATACAAACATTTCTATTGAATGTGGTTACTGGCAGACCTGGAAAGAATGATTTTGGTAGTACGGGACAATATTATGTCAAGTACTCATGCGCTAGCACATCTCCATTTCGAATTTTGTGCCGGAAATGTATTACAAAAATAATTATTTAACCTGGTGAAAAACACAATAGTTTAGACATGCGATCTTGCTCCGTATTAAGTCTAACCCCATAGTTTGCATAGTAAGACTAGCGTGGACGCATGCTACTATCATGATTTATGACCCCACCACACCCTTTGTAAAAATAGAAAAGCACACCATATATAAATCAACCCTACGTCAGAACTTTAATTAAATATAAAGACTAGGAAATTTCGGGAGTAAAAAATTCAATTTCATTTCATAATTCGCTTGTGCACAGGGGTCTTTAGCAGTGGGAGGAAACCGGAGGACCCGGAGAAGCCCTGTGGGGTTTTAAATGCGAACGTATCCCGTGTCACCTAGAACAGGGAATCGAAACCACGTCACATGACTCAATGACAAACCCTGTGATCTAGCGCACACGCGTAAACCATTCAATCATACAGCTCCCACAAAATCCCAACCCTAGTAATATCCTGGTGGGGTTGGCGGTTTAATTCTGTCAGACATTCGTGGTCTATGAACAAAGAAGCGGGGCAAACGGCGAAAGTAGCTTTAGGCGAAATCATTGACCTTATAAATGCATTATTATAAGGTCTAAGGCGAAATATTGAAACCCTGGTCAAGGATTAAATAATGTTCTTATATCAACTTAAGTCCTTTGATCTTCGTTGAACATTATTTTCGCTAGTTTTACTTGTCTTTTTAAATAGAACAACTATATTTGTGATCTATTAATTGTTTGGGGCATTATACAATTGCGCAATAATGATCCGATCAAACTAAAAACAAAACATTTACGATTTTATTTCGAGCAGATGTATTGATTCGTATTTACTTTACGGATGAAATCGAGTGTTTTTGGCCTAATTCGATATTATCGACCATGATTAACCGTTTAAGTACATAGTACAGTAATAAATAAGATCACATAATAATTAACTATAATAAAACAGCGATTTTACCGTCTGGTAGACAAGGGAGAAAACTATCGATAATGTCATAACCAGGAAGAAGCAAGCTGATTGGGTCAGGCATTAAGCCATTGATGTTTTAGTAACGTATGGAAAGTAGTCTATCAACGAAGCCCTACACATTTCCTCGTTAATAAAATGATAATTATCAATATTAAAACATCCACTTTGTCCAAACACCCGATTCCACTTTGTGAAGTTCATATAGTCAATTATTTGTGCTGTACTTTTAATTTTAAACACCATAGTCACTGATTCTATTTACCCACTATGGATCTTTTTCATGCACAATACCTAAAACGCAGTGAAGGTACCGCACAAGAGATTGTGTATGCTTATTCGTTCTATACCAATTGATGCCCTTTCTTGATCATATTGAATATTTGCACTGGTTTTGTTGGATTGTATAACATGTCTCTTTATATTGATAATAGTTTAATTAGGTTAATGACAGAAATCACCTGCCCATCTCTTTTTAAATATCATTATTCTTCTCATGTTCGCCACATTTATCTCCCTGCTTTTGATCATGTACGTGTGTACACATCATTAGTCATGTAGTATTTCGTCAGTCAATCGATTACAAGTAGGTAAATTTATTTGCCATATCATGGCTGAGCCTCAAGGTAATATCAACAAAAAACAAACTGACAAAGCATGAGACCAACGGGTGGAATATGTTTCATTTGGAGAAACGGAAGTAACGAGGGATAACAGATATTTCTACTCACTGATAATTCCTTCGAAGACCGAAAGTTTTTCTTTCGTCACTTCCGTTTCTTCAAACCCTCGTTACGCAATAATGTCGATGTTAAAATTATATTTGAAACGTGTTGAACCAGTTCTGTCACATGTATTTAATGGCTGACACCAATATTGTCCTTGAAGGAAATCAGAATCACTAGTACTCACTGACTCCGCTTAGATAGGTTTTCTTGCCATGCAGAATGCATATATAAATAAATAAAAGCGGCAAAACGATTTGCCCAATACTAACTAAATACTAGCATAAAATACCTCATTAGAGTACAGAGAAGTAAAACAAATTTGTTGTTTATGTAAACTAAAGAAATAACCAGGATTCGAATCAGGTGTTCATAAATTAAAATAAAATGGAATGGATTTAACTTCCTACGGTTCTGGTCCGACTGGGCTAATAAAAGTGGGTGTTCGGTAAAACGTAAGCGTGTCCTACATCGCAAAAATATGATTTATATGTAACTTCCGTGAACATTAATGGACTCGTTGTCCTTGAGAAAAACTGTGTTTGTTTTAGATAATTGCTGCATTAAATCTAGTTGTAATATCTTCGGAATTGCATAGCTATCATTTCTATGAAATGTACTTTGGCTCCAATCCAGGCACAAAATATAGATAAAGTCTGTAATATTCATTGATTGATTGACATTAGAAGACTGTGATCAATTGCAGTATATCATTGATTGACAACTTGAAATGCGTGTGAAGAAAGCAAATAGATGAAATGCATGTCTAACTATCCTAGCACAAGAACAGTTTATGACTGCTTTAAGAATCTAGGCGTACGTGTTTTACCGTGGATATTATTCTGAATATTTTTTAAAAAAACAAATGCCTGGGCATAGGTCGAATCAATTGTTGTTGACGAATAATCTCATGTTTCAAGTGATCAAATAAACGAGAATAATAACCGATTAATAACTGGAAAGTGGCTCCAGTTTGCAGTCAAAACATGTAGGCACCTTTCTTGATCATGTATTAAAAATAACTGGGCTGTAGCCTAGATGTGAGGAACAAACTTTTGACTTCCCATTGCTGCCATAATGAGATTCCTGTCGAAAAACATGCCCTTGGCATTTAGTAATTGAACTGAGACAACACCGGACACAATTCTATGGAATACAATTAGCGTTTATTACAGAAAATGACGTTTCAACTGGACTTGTCTTCTCTCTAATAACATAGAATCATAACTTTGTGTGATGTTTTACGATTCGGTCCCGCTTTCCAAATTGTATATTCCTGTGTTGCCTTTTATTGGACTTTGGTTCAAATGGAAACAAAAACTGGTCATGATATATCCTATTATTGGTTCCCCATAAAATACCCCTCCAAACTATATTGTATACATATATAAATATTTTGTTTTGGTATTTTTATATCGATATTAGTATTACGACACTACTCTCAAATAAAAGAATAACAGAGCTAAGAAAAGTAAAACCGCACCTTGAAACTAATTGAGAGCAAAAACTGTATAAACAAACTTGATTATGGGGTTTTTGTAAGTATTTGTAAACACTAACACACTGATAGTAAGATTCTTATAGATATAATAAACCCAAACTACCATGCCATAAAACGAAGTCGTAGGTTCTGTGCTTTTAAATAAATGATCAGGTAAATAAATGTACACTGTATAAGCACTGAAAAATAATGTTAAAACAATTCTAAAATAACCAACCTGTGTTATGGGCATCCTTCGATGATAAAATTAGTTGCGATGTATCATGTTGCGCAATATTCTTGGTGCAACAAGTATCTACCGTGGAACAAATAAACCATCTCCAACACTCATTAAGCTTTAATCTCGATAATCCCTTCGCCTCCATACTTCGCCTTTTGAAACCACGCGTAAATCCTTTAAACCGCTAAATGAAAACAGTACACGATCACCATAATATACAACTTACGTGAATAATAAACCAATTTAAGGGTCTGTATTTTGGTGGATTAAACTTATTGACTTATCAGAGTTATATGCCCTTTTCTTTCTTTTGTCCGTAATCAGATGTAATAACTATATTATGTCAATCACCTAGACAGGATGAGATATGGGTACCTTTTAACACCTTTTCCAATTTAGCTTCTTCTTCGTTAATCCTTAATCTTTGAAACAAAGGACTTCGTTGCTTTAGCACGTTGGTAGGCGAACATCTTGCCCATGGTTTTGTATTGTAAAGAGTTTTACAATGGGAAGGTTCAGCACTACACACCTAATATCCTTCAAATATATCCTTGTTGGTTTATGAATTTTTTTATCCATTTACAACGAGGAAAGTGGTCAACTTGACAAAACAAGAAAACGTGCAGTATTTTAAGAGTTTGTTTCGTCTGCTATATTAAATTCACTTCAAATTAAGTAACTTAGGATCACACACCCAACGACACGTTATATTGAACTGCTAGCCAAGTCGATTAAACTTAAACATAAATATATTTTTAATATATACCATATGCAAAGTTTACCAATGATTTCAGACATTAATAAATATAAAACATCCAAATCCACATCCAAATTATGTTTAATGCACCTGAGTCAAAGTATACCATATAAAAAATGAATTCAAAATGATATTAAATATATAATGCGCGTACATCCACATCCACAATAAAACTTTTAAGACGTAAAATAAAAAAAGCTCATCCAGGCAGCTACTTCAAGATCTCGTTAATCATCCATCATTAATTTATTTCACAGGTTAATATATTTCAGAGCCAAGATAAACTTCACGTTTGATTTATAATGCCACGTGGTTGATTACTGGTCATTCAACTAAAAAAACAACCCCAAAAATCCAACCATGCCAATTAGCTTTTATTACCTAGAAAATGGATGTGTCAGGGCTTCTATCAATCATAAAACGAAGTAGCCGGTTGAGTTTATCATCTACTGACCACTTAAGTTATAATTTACACTAATGGAGATTAGATCTTAGTCTTTTACCCGCGGCACAAAAATCGCACTTCGTTGGTCATGATACACAAATGTACGAAAATATATCAATACAGAGCATATAGTAATAATCCAGCCCAGATAGTAGTGACCACACGAGAGTTCAAACACATATAAACTCCATATAATTCATTCTAATCCCAGTGGCAACCCAGTCAGAAGTTATTACGACTTTCAGTACAACAATAAGCGCTGCCCCTGGCATACGTTAACATAACAAAAATACGCATCCACAAGCGTTAATACAAACTTATGGATTTACATATTGTTTTCACTGTTCTGATCATATTATAATAACTTCAATAAAATACATTTCTTCCTCATGTTCCATTAGTATCCATCGTATATACTTATTGATGAATTCCATATGTGTGTATAAGTTACGTTATCTACTTTGAAAAGGTAAATCCTACGAATTTCCTGTTTATTTCTTTAATTATTCTCTTTTTGAACATAATATACAATTCATCCGCTTATACATCCAGAGATATCCCGTCAAATAATCTAGATGGTTGTATAACAAAGGTAGCTAGGGAGCTCCACATATAACGAGTAATACACAAGGGTGCTTCAGGGAGCGCTATTATGTCCAACTTTGTCACTATTACATACTAACATCCTTTCTTGCCAATTCTCAAATTTACAGCGTGACGATTACAAACATTTATCATTATTATCCCAGAGATCAGGTTGTCAGTTTGTAATATGAATGTTTCCTTTAACAGTTCATTTTTCTATTAAGCTGTATTAATTACACAAAATATCACTTAAAACGACGTTAAGATATGCAATATGTTGTGGTTGTTGATTAGTCGTCTTAGAAACTTCTTGCCTACATTACTCGAAACAAAGGATATTGTGCTGTAATTCATCGATCATAATAGAGTAGTCAAGAACAGTATCGTACATAATGATATTATTTTAAAACAACCTGGGGGACTGCACATGTTAATGCATGAATCCTCTGGCAATTTTCTTTGACACAATCAAACACTGACTTGACAGGCCACAAATTGAGTCCCCTTTCCAAACGCTCCACAATCGATCATGACAATAACGTTGACAGACAACGCGAAAGTAATTGTTATTAATGCGATTACATAACCCAAGAATATGCGTCAACAGGGAGAGCTACTTAGTCCGAAGTTATTTACAGCGCTCTATGGAAAGTGTTTACCATATTAAAATGATCGAAGGGACACCGTGTAATGTAGTTATAAACACTAATATATATATATATATAATGCACGCTATTAAAATACCCTGAGTGTGACATACACGTATTTAGACTCATTAATGTTATAAGAGGGTGAATTTTTTATTCATTATAAATATTTCTCACGGTAATTCGAAGCGCTTATGAGAATAGTTAGTATTCATGAATAATCAAGAGTTTGTCTATAATGTTTGCACTCATGCATGCGTTTAAAAACATTCTAAAATATATCCAGATTTTAAGAGCTTTATTGAATTGAAACTATACAATGAATCCCTTAATATCGGTTATGCATGAAATATGTGTGGTCTGCTGTCGGGAAAATGTAAAGAATACAAATATTGAATTCGTCTTACTCTCAAATACAGAAAAACATGTTAGTGGATATGTTTTCTTTGGTATATTTTGTTAAGATATGAAATGTGGGAGAAAGCAGTCACAATGCCTTCTCAAAAAAAGAACATACATGGATGCTAATATTTCCTACTTTTATTCAGATTTCATATTTAAAACACGAGTAAGGCGATTTTAATAATTAATCGGTGGACTATATGTCTTTGTGAAATTCACATTTGCCGATTTTCATTGTATAGAAGTATTGAATTGAATAAATAAGCCATCGTGTACCAACGATGTAGAAGTCTTACTGAGCTACTGTATAGATTTACATCTTCCTGTTCTAATATATTTATCGATAACAAATCCAAATTAACTTCATTTGTTAGATTAAATAAAGACAAGACAAATCTAACCGCAACGGTATTAAGAGAAAAACAAGTAAAACGTAATACCAAAGATTTTGTCGAAATATATCCATAACCGTTTTAAAAAATGAAACTAACATTGTTAAATCCTCTACACGGTATAGTAGGAAGTCCCGGTGACTCGCTAACCCGGAGTTAACAGAGGAAGGTTGTCCGGATTTTCCGGCTTGCAATCATCTTGTCAGTCGTGAAGGGCGAAAGGTTTTTGTAGGAAACACATATTGGCGTGCACGTACCCCCCCCCCTCCTCCGTCCCGATTTCATTAGCCCAGTCGGTGACTTTAACTATATTTAATTTATTTTTATTTCATTTCCACCTAGCTATAGCTTTTGGACGGCCCTCGCCTTCTTAGAATTCACAAATCTATAAAGTTTCCATGAAATCTTGTAATTTTTCATCGAAGAAACAGTATGAGTATATAGCAGGTCTTTATTGTGGTTTCAAATGTAATATATAAACCATTATTTACATATTTATCCACATGCCAAGGCTATGACCAACCAGCGGATGGCCGAAATCTAACTGAATTGAAACGCGATCTTCATTTAATAATTTAATTTTAAAATGACGAATTGCGGCAGTCTCGATTGTCAAGTACCGTTGCTACGATAATAAACAAACTTAAAGCACCGATAACTTTTCTCCGAATAAAGTATTTTGATTAAAATTATCAACATATCCATTTTTCATTGTCTATTTGCGAACTACATGTATTATGGCAAGAATGATTATCTAAATGTTACATAATGCATTTTTAAATCTCTAAATCTAAAACAATTGACATTCTAGTGAATTCTGGTGAACGTTTTAATTTGACATTGTACAGAAGAAGGATCAGTCGAGAAATCGGGACCTTTTAAACTCGATCACGATTAAGGACTGTCATTGTCGAGTGATGAAACCAACTAACGGACAAACAAATGAACAATCAACGGAGGTGGGGTACGTTCCTTACCAGTTTAAACTAAAGTTTGACATAAGATATCGGCCTTTTAGAGATACATTTATTTGTCACATCTTTTAACGGTAGGCTAATCACTTTTAATAGACCGACAAACACGTACAAGTTTAAGATATGCTTTACAAATGTTCAATAGAATTAGATATGACCACGTGTCTAAAAAATATCGACGTAATATAGGCAATGAAGATCTAGCGGTTGACAAGATATAATACGAGGGTCCACTTTTAGATAAAGATAATATGGCAGTTCTTTTTACAATCCTTTCAAAACAAATGACTATTTTAGTCATATTACTTTATTCTGAGCAACGTTATGTATGTTTGAAGTTTGGCATACAAAAACATAGCCACGGTCGACAATCTTCGTGGGTGGAGTCCATAATATAATTATGTTTAACGAACACGTGGCGGATATTGTCTAATCCACCCAATATCTTAGAAACCCGATTGTCTAGAGAGTTGGTTATGGGGTTGGCATACAAATAAGTATCTAAATAGTAGTTTTTAGAAGATTTGAGACCATGATCTGAAAAAGTCAGATTTATCTCTTACATAATCCACCTTTAATAGCATTAATAACTGAAAACCCGACCACATTATTTTTATGATACAGGTTTCACGAGAATTTATTCCAAGTTCCCCTTTTCCGATTATTCGCCATGCTGACTTCCATATATCTGCTTTTCGCCGAAATAACGATCGGCGAACAGCTATTTAGGCAATACGATTTATGTTGACATTCATTGTGGGGTTGTATTGTGGGTGGCGCTCTAGATTTGGAACCGTCCTCTCCCCATATTCGTAGTTTCTAGATCCGATATTGTCAATGTCGAAATGACATTCAAAAATGGAAACCTAAAAACGACCAGGCTTCTTCGATTAAGCATTTTTGAGCTCGGCACTCAAAAAAAAATAATATATTGATAAGTTAATTTATTGTCTTTGCTGAATACCATATAAGTACCTTTCTGTGACTAAAACAACACCAAGGCATTGGTTAAAAGTAAAATACGACTTCGCATGTGTAACGACTTGTGCTATTATAAATGAGCTATTGAAAATGTCACGTACATATATCAGATGAAGTAGACAGTGCTTCCGGATGAATCCCTGTAGACTGTTTTTTCAATTATCAACCATTCATCATTTTCTAGGGATTGTAATCTATGAAACATACACGTATTTAACAAAAAAAACAAAAAGACGGAAAATTAATAAAAATAAGTATGAAACACCGTGTAGGTTAATATTGTAAGTAATTAGCTGGTTAACTTCATCAGACAAAGGTTTAACGTAATACATAAAACACGTTTTGATCTTAATAAGAGGGATTTGGTGTTGCAGGTATGCTTGGCTCCAAATATGTGTCTTGACATTTAAACAATAATGTAATACATCAAATGCTCTTACAGGAAAATTGAATTTTGTAATTTTTATTCCAAGGTCCTTACTAATCAGATTATTTCTTGAATATAAAAATGTCAAATATGAAGGGCAGTAACTCTATAAATGTTGTTAGAAAGGTTTTGTTCTGTTGAATGATTTCCGTCTTACGATTAGTATGGCATAGTTAAAGGACACAAGGTAACGTATTTACTGTAGACTGTTTACATGAAAATGGGTGACAAATGCGGATGTTGAAAAATAAAAAAAAAGCCATAGAAGGGATGGTTTTAGTCCCACTTGATTATGCAAGGTTGTAACAATTGGATACAGAGAGAAGTTGATTATTGTATAATTTGCTAGTAGTCGGTATATCAAGTACTGTCTGACATCCATCTCCAAATAGTAGTGACGGAAAAGGTAATTGGAATGAAATCGTCAAAATATTAATTTCGCATTATTTATTTTTGAATGACCTATTCTTTATCTAAATCTTAAATAATGCATCTATACGATTATAAACATACGATTATATTCTAAAATCGCAACTATGAAATGAAAAGGGGTTTAACGTCATACTGTTCTGCTCAAATGCAATTATCGCTTTAAGGTTAGATTTTATATACTGACCAGCTATATCACCCAAAGTTGCAGGAGTCGGGTTTTTTTCGTAACATCCATAAAAACGCAGTTTTTATTGTCAAATTCATCATTAGATATTGCAGCAAATACACAACGAAAAGCACTACAAAATGTATTGTTAAAATCACTAGTTTCTTTAAAGTCGTCTTTTGTACAGTTGACCAAATAGTGCAAAAATGCAAGTCGGACAAAACTGTGAAGTTCTTTATCAAATACGGCAATGGATACAAAGTAAATAATAATCATGGTTGTTATGGAGCTTTTTTAGGTTTCCTACAGCGACACCACCCACAAACAACCAAATCTTCTCTTTAGGGATAAATGATAACATGACCCCCGTATTACTGCTCAGTGCAGAATGTAGTTGTTGTAAAGTTAACAAGAAAGGCAGGTTTTCTTGACGGCTTGTCGTGAACACAAGCCCAAGATAATAAGTAGATAATCCATAATCAAATATCTACTGCAGAGATTGTGAGCCAGCTAGGGAACCAGTGAGTGCCCCGAGGCATATTTAGTTCGCACAAAATAGTAAACCAGAGATTGTTTGTTCGTTAACCCTTAAGCAGTTCTATCTGTCTTATTGGTTTCTATGTGAGTAGAGAGGGCGATAGATGAGAAACCACTGAGATAATAATAATTTCAATAAATAATTCCTTTCGTGTCTGTGATTATAAGCCAACAAAGAAATTATGTTTAAATGATTTTGTAGTAACTCTAGACTCTTCTGAAAAAACCAAAATAGCTTGAAAGACGTCACCGAGACCTCCACAATATTATCGTAATCAACCAACGACGTTTAAATCTTATATCAGATACATTCAACAAAATAGCATTTCTAAATTGTTCGAGTTTATTAAGAATAACTCAGATATATAGATTGATATTGCCAAAATCCTTTAACTGAAGCTGGAGGTTGGGTTAGGGGAATCCACAACAAATTACCAATACCTAATGTTTACGATAACACTGCAAGATCCAATCGTCCATTCCAAACATTGAATTTAATAAAATGTATTCATAAAAATGTGAGCCAGTATTAAACGTTACGGAACTTGATATGATGTTAAAAGCTTCAGAATCTCGGAGTTACATACAGTTTATATCATATTTATGATGGCTTTGTTTTTCTTGTCATTAGCAAAGCATCTAGAATATAACTGTTTTACACCTACGTTTCTTAGATTACGCATACTTTAACCACATAGAGCTGTAATAAATGCCAGGAGGAACACTAGATTCGTGTGGAACTAAGTAATTACATATGTTAAAAGATAAGAAAAATACTTACATTCAAAACAAATAGCCAACTGTCGATATAATCCAAATTTACGCATTATTTTTACAGCTGAGTCCAGTTGACAAGGAAAAACTGCCATAGTCGACTGGTATATCCTCTTAACAAGCACCTCAACACATATTTGATATTTTGACTTAAACGGTTAACACTCATAACTGCAAGTCTCTAACCAAATATAAGTCTATTATAGTCCCTATTGATTGCTTCAAATCGATGTAATTACGACTACTTTCTGGCCAACAGCAAGTCGCCTGGAAGATATAGCACCAACACCTTTTTGGCATCCGTACTAGCAGCGTCTGTAACCTCAGTGTCAACTCTTAGAAAAGGAAATCCATCAATTAATGCCAATGTCTTGGGTGTCTTGCATGGAGCGCGCTCCGCTCAACTCATCCCTGTGACTACGCTTTCAAGAAAGTTTTCTTTTATCAATAATCATCTGTCATCCTTTCACTCTTAATGACGCCAACGTACTGATTAAAGGTATATTGGAATAATGATATTGCGTAATTAAAATGGGGCGCGATATCAAACGATAATGACCGGTAATTAACCAATAAAAAGGGACTTATATTTTCGCTGCGAGGCATTATACACCATAAATTTAAGGATTACCCAAAGAGAGTACAATTCATATTGTATTTGTCTTAAATCCTCCTAATTTGTGTACATTTTTAATCAACTGAATGATTTAGGAGCATAGTCCGTTATGTAATGATTATCTATCCGTACTTTGCACTGAAGTCCCGGAAAAATATTTCAATTATATTGTGAGTATATCAGAAAATGAAATGGGGGTTAACGTCCTACTTTTCTGCATCGACAAGGATAAAGAAGATGATCATTGGGAGAAATTTTGCCCGGACAGAAACACAACGGCCTACTCACCCAACTCCGGGTTTGTCGTCCAATCCGAACGACTATACACGCTTGCTTGTCAGGCCCTCTGCCTTGCTTGTCAACCTCGTAGTTCATATTTATTTTGTTATTGTCAATTCAAAGAAAAAAAACTATTGTCACCATTTAGTGTTAAGTAACTGGAAACGGAGATCCCAGAGATAACCCACGAGACTGAGCAAGCCACCTGCTTATTGTTACCATCCACTTAAATTTCGAAAATCAACAATTAATGATCATTTAATTTGTGCATGTATATTTTATACATACATGTATAAGAGAAGCTGGAGATCGACCAGACTAGATTTCATATAACCCTGGACTTCATTAAAGTGCCCATTAACGTATAGGAGTTGAGTATGTTATCATTTCGTGAAATTAACAGACTTTCCTATCCATTTGTTGAGATTAAATACGATTTGAGGGATATTTATTGAGTGTGGCATTAAATTAGCTTGGGCTTTAAGTCCATTCACTATTGGCCATGTCCATATCACTGAACGTGTATTACTAACTCAGCTAGTACGTATATTAACTCTTTGATCTGTAATTAACATATTAGGTGACACTACTGTGACTAGGTTGTCATGTAGGTAGTTTATTAACTTGTCATATGTTTACATGGCGACCTGACAGAACGGTATTTTAAAGGCTGAAAAATAAAACAAAACGTTTTGTTCGAACAGCTGTGAATTAAGAATAATGAAAGAATTAATGAATGAAATTGGGTGTAATGACCTGCTACAACTGGGCTAATGAAGATGGTTATATGCCTTAGAGAAATTTTGATTGAACGACAATTTTATTCCAATAGTCTTAGGGTCTTTAACGTGAACGCGGACCTCGTTATTTCGTCTAAACTGAACAACTAAACGTTATACCTTGCCCGGTCTCCTGCCATACACTACCGATAAGGGAAACTACGCTGGATCATCCCGGGGTACTTTCTTGGCCAACACCGGGAGCGAACCACAACCTCGTGGTCAGTGAGCCAGCGTCTTGCACAATCATATCTTGGACTATCATATCTTTTAGTTTCGATTTGTTGAGATTAATTTTTTCTTCTTATCAGACCAAAATTCTGGTGCCTGGCTATTTTTGCACGGAAACAATCGCGACTAATATCAGCCTACTGATATCAGGTACAAGGTACTTACTTACAACGTTTGGTTTCATCAAAGATCACCATTATCGTGATTTATACTTTCTTTGGAGTCGACAAAAACAACAGGTCGAATTGGCCAAATTTAATGGTTCAGATAGCACAATAAGCAGGTGACACAACACCAATTCCTTATTATGTAACCAGAATCTCTATACCACGTCATTATTTGTTTGATAATAGTCGATCCTAGAAATCAACGTGTCTGCGACGAATGTTGGAACTCAGGTAAACCGAGCCTTGGGGGCCAGACTGAACGGTGAAATGTTGACCTGGAATATCTATTCTAGGATCGACTTCTCAAGACCCGGTATCTTCAAGACTCCACTGCAAATCATCATTATATTTCGAACCCATCTCCAGTGATAAATGAGAATAATGTCAAAGAAGCACTAAGAAGTCTTTATGATAAACGAGAAATTCAATTTTTTCTTTAAAACACCGACTATATTGCAACAAAGAGCCAAAAATGAAATATTATGCCGTGCAAAAAAAACCAACTACGTGTAAACAGTTTATAAAAGCAATATCAAAAATGCCTTAACCGACATCCATCAAATAGGACGATAGGATCCGATACCAAACGCACGTGCAGCCGAATGCAATATTGAGGGCACGTTTTAGAATATTACCGATTTATAACTAAGATAAAAAAAAAGCTCATTTCCTCTTTGATTTATGTGATTTGAAAATCTTTGAAATAGATTAAAAGGCCATCTTGAATATAAGCGATTGAATGCGATGTGTGTAGTTTGGCTTTTATCAGAGAGTTTCCCCACCCCACCCCTCACCAATCCTAAATAGTAAAGCGTCCTACAAGCCAATTTTTACCGGTCCGTAAAAGAGCTGTTGTTTTAAACACCATTTTTTCTAAGACCAAGACCGATAACAAAACATATGAGTCAGGTGGGGCTCTCTGATAATAAAACGGAACAGACCAAAATATCAATTTGGTTCAGAAATTCAGACAGCAATCATTTAGAGTTACACTATAGTGTTTACACATCGTATAGAAGCATTTAACAAACCTGCTAGTCTGAATATTTGAACAAATTCTTAGCATTCTATCCACACTGGTCTTCGTCTTAGAATATATGGCAATGCTTGTAATGGGAAAGTGGTTACCCAAAAGAACAATCAGTGTTCTACCAGAGGCGGGTATAAATAAAAACGACATAACTCTGGACATGGTAAAATAAAGGCTACAATATTACTTCAGTATGATTTCTTCTATGAAGACCCATTTATTTTTAAGTTTCAAAAGTCATGTATTTTTAACGAATAATTCAACAGTAAAGTATAAATATTTAATTGTCCGAGAAAAATATCCCTCATGACACACTACATGGCATAATATACCGGTCCTCATAACCCCAGTCGGAGCAGAAAACCACATTACATTTCATTTCTAAAATATAAGGCCCATATGAGTTTGATTACATTGGCAACAAAACCAAACATATGCAAACGCCTACCTTAATAAAAATCCCACTCCATATAAAAAATGGGACACAGCAAAGGAATGAAATAGAAAAAATCTATAAATGGGTGTCATAAATGAACTACCACCTCCACCAATCAAGACGCTTAGGTCACAGGAACGATCGGTATTACAGGAAGCTGATTTGACAGATCATATCTAATGGACCTTGACAGGTACACGATAACATGCATGTCAGATTTGTTGTTACAGATAACAAAAACCAACAAAAAGACAAGATTTTAATAAATCATTCATCTAGGACAAGACATAAACTAGGTTGATAAGAAGACCTATTTGTGAACTGATTTGACAAGTTTTAAGATTCTATACGTGATGTATGAGATGCTGAAAAGCTCAAAGGTTTCTGTACTGAAAACAAGCACATTCTTTGTCTAACCTGACTTTACCAAAAACGAAAGCAGTAAAAGAAATATAAATCACATCGTAAAAATGAAGTCGAACTAAGTTGAATAGGTATATTTCTTTCCGAGATGCTTGTTGAAAAACAATTTGATTTCTATGTAATAATACTTATCTTTTCGACATATATATATTGGAATCATCATGCAGCGTGTCATATCTGAAGTTAGTTTAAGAATTCAGAAGCGAAATGCATTCTACTAAATAAACGTTTAAATCTACAGATAATGCTTACTAATTATTTGATGCTAATATGCCAAATTGACAGGTTGGGTCACTTTTCCAAAGTCTGGACGGTAGAAATTAACAGAAACCAGATCTGCCGTAGTGATCGATATTAAAAATATATCACCTTCGATGGTGTCAACAGTTTCGAGCAATATACAAGTTGCAACGTTCCCAAATAAATAAGAGATGTAGTTTAATGTCCATCCCCTTGCAAACAAACCAGGTTATTGCAGGATTAACATCGGGTACACTTTTACTAAATAATTCGCTTGTGCGCAAGGGCCTTTAGGGGTTGATGGGGAGCGGGGGCATGAGGTTTGAAAGGTGACTAAACTCCTTGTCACATACCAGCTATCATCGAAACCACACCATTTAACATAGGCCTTTGAATGTAAAGCAAACGAATAAAACCACTCGACACCCCACTCCCCCAGTTGCCTTAAAAGCATTAGTATACCCTGACATTTATACCGTCATAAGGACCCAGAAAATAAATTTCATAACAGATATTAAAAACAGTAATTTGAATGGCCCATATCATAATTAGAGATATGAATATTAATTAGATAAATGTACCATCTTGTTAATCTCTTGATCCCTGATCGTATATATACATAATAAACTCTGATAATACGATCAACACTCCAAATTAATAACTTGGCCAGATAATACTAAAGGCAATCTTTGATAAGAATCTCATGACTTCGTGCTATTCGACGTGCCAATATCTAATGCATGTATAATTAATGTATGGATGATTAGGGATTACCCATGTTTCATGCCATATTATCAACATTCATATACATGCCATCTGTATACAGTCTCTCCTTACCAATAGCATAATGATCGTAGGCCATTGCTTTTCCTGTAGCATTTACAATTTATAATCTCTGCCATTGATCCGACAATAGGAAGTACACAGGATACAGTTCCTGTTTGATAATGAAGATTTACTGGTCTTGGTCAAGCAGGGGATGTATTTACAAAAATTAATGAGACATTCTTTGATAAAGACTGGTCTTAACGTTGTAATGTTCTGTGTGTTTTCATTTAAAGTACTATAATATGCTGTACTTTAAAAATCAAAAAAAGCAACAAGGTGGAACTGAAAGTTCACGATAACCATTTTCTATTTAACAACCCTCCCACCCACCCCTTGTTGTGTCAGATATTCAGATTATACCAATGTGACTCTAGCTTCCTTGTGATCATCGGAAAAACGGTATTCGATTTATCACACGAAATTATTCATTTCTCTAGAATATGGAAGGCAACTAAAGGAATTCGATAAACAGAAGAGGTTTTTCAGTTCAAGATCTCTATTAAGAATAATTCCGATACGGATTTTAGATTTATGCAACTTACCTTTATTAAAGATCGGATGTACGTTATATGAATGTCTATAAAAATCATTAAAAAGAACTTGCATCCCGAAAATATCTGAAGGAAACATGATAAAAATATAAACATCAGAATTGAAAGGAAACAGGATAATAATTTGTATATCAGATTGTGAAGTCATTTATATTACCTGCATGCACTAGGCACTTCTCTAAATATTATTTGTCCAACTATGGGTATGTTGATTGCTTAGCCACGATCTGACCATAAATGAGTTAGTTTCGTATAATCCACATACATGTACTATAAAGAATGTCGCGTGAGTAATGTTTTTCATGTTGTCATATGAACATATACCTGTAAACTACCTTTCTTGAAAAACCGGTATAAAATAAATCAACTTAGCAAGTTTAAAGATACGTGTGATTATAGCTCTAAAATAGATTCGACATATGGAAAACATATATTGATTCGGTATTGTGTTGCGTTACATAATGTTTTACTTTTGTAATTCTCGATCCTTAAATAGCTTTTGAGAGATGGCTTTACTTCTGACCCTGACATTGGCTTTGCAACGACATTGACTACAGAAACGTTTTGATGGAGATCAGTGAAACTTTCAGCTGAGTGTTTGCGATATATCACCTGTTTTCACAAGATTGAGTATGGGTTGTGGGGCGTAGGAATGGGACGCGATTATAGTCAGAGAAGACTACTTTCGTTCGTGATGAACAGCATGTGTAGATATGTAGGAGGCCGTGTATTTTATTATCTTTTTGATTTAACTCCTGTTCACGAACTAAGCGAAGCGAAAAAATATCACACAATAGGTCATTACACATTGCCGTCTGTATGCTCAGCAAATTAAACGTCCAGTGCAGAAGGGGGCGGGGGGGGGGGGGTACACTGAGGCTAATGTCTGATAATTTCGTCCCACGTAAAACGATTGCGCTGCATTTCTTGGGATATTTCATAGGTCTGGTTTTCTTAATAAACATCTGGAAAAGTAGCCACTGACCAGTGACCGCACAGTTGGAAAGGGGAGAACATTTAAAGTTAAATTCTAGGGGGTTATGGTGGTATAGACATGATTGTGCAGTGACCGCACAGTTGGAAAGGGGAGAACATTTAAAGTTAAATTCTAGGGGGTTATGGTGGTATAGACATGATTGTGCAGCTACGTTAATTTTACATTGCAGGTTTTGATTTTGATACGATTTAATATTCCAAATTTCAACAATTCATATTCTTTTGCATTTTTAAAGTTTTATTTATTTCTACCCTCCGATAAAATGAAATTTTGAGAAATAGAATAACAAGGGCATTTTGACATTACTTGACGTATTATTATTTTTCTTTACTGCATAGCCATCAAAATAATGAAACGAAAATAAAATCAAGTTGGGTCGTAGACATTGCCTAATGTAATAAAGTATACATTGCCCTAGTTTTACAACGTCTGTAATAGTCAAAAGTTAAATCTACATATTTAAAAGAGAAATTCTATCTTTCTTTCTTCGCAATTAGAAACTTCATAATAAGCAGGTTTAACAAGAAAATGATTTATTTCGTTTGGTTTAACAAGGCATTTGATTTCGCTATTTATTTTGTATTTTGTGCAGTTTTGATAATTAAATTCACATTAAATGATTATTGTCCGGCATAACAGGATATCCAAAGGAGAAACTCCTTTTAGAAAAACCTTACACAGTGTTTGCAGCCTTGAGAAGGAAAGAAAGCTAGTTAAAAATAGCTTCGTAAAAATAAATGTTTTGCATGAATTTAATATTGCTATTTGCGTTTTAGTTGGTGCGATAATTAATGCCGAAATGGAGAATTAAAGATTATTAGCGTTTTCCAAGATTCAATCCGGATTGTCGCCCTTACATTGTTAAAATGGTTTGACGTTCTAACTCATGACGTCAACTGACAGACTGTCGCCATTGAAGAGACGACCACTGTCAAGATTGGTCGCATTATTTGTGTTTTTTCGGGACTATACAACCCAGCGGACTCTTACTGCTGGCCCCAGACCCATTCACATGACATGATATTTGTTTATTTTTCGCAATGTCTATTTTCTGTCGGCGAGTTTGTCTGGTAGATTTTTGTTTTGTATGTAGTGCATCCCCTCTGCACTTACTATTAAGGATGTTATGGAGATAAACAATACCCATACAGGGCTCGACAAACATAGGTTGTATTCTATTTAGGCAATTGCCACTTTAAGTGAACCCGTATTGATCTATATGGCGGTGTCAATCATTTCCCACAATATCAGATTTACTGACACTATATAAATATATAAATAAAGCATTTCAACTTTTCTTCGTGTCAGTCTACGTCATAATACACAATGTTAAAGGAACGCAATCGCCTTTAAACAAACAGTAATCTTCTCGCGTATCACTTTTAATATTTTAGAACCAATACAAATCATGACAACTATTATAATCATACTCTGTCTACCAAAACTTCATTTAACAGTCCATGATCAACAACAGAATAATTTCACCATTAACACTAACGGTCGATGATGATCAAGCAAAGACCAGAATACTATTATATTATTTTTCACACAGAATGCTCCACGGTTCACTAAAATTTTGAGAATATTTGTAATGGAAGTTTGTTTGGAGAATATGACAAAATGTCTAACGACTATGTCGTATACATAAGTCTTAATAAATTAAAATTTATACTAAAGACATTTTAAATAGAAATTTTACACTTTTTTCTAATGTCGATTTACTTTTCATTATACAATTGAAATCAGCGGGAGATAATTATACTATTACGATGTCTCTACGCACATTGTATCAAGTTAAAATAAAATTATTTTCTAATTCTATATCATCTGACACCGACCCACGTTGTCAAGTCTCGTGTCAAACATGCCCTCGAACTCACATTACAGTCTATACGAATCTCTATTTTCTATCAAAAATATTTACATCTTAACAGACCAGCGCCAGGTGTGTGGGTGTTGGCGGGGGGGGGGGTCAAAATGTTCCGGGCTCGAGTCCGTATGTGGACCGAAAAGAACGTTATGGAATTTTTCAAGCCCGACCATTACTTGCCAGAGGTGGCGCTGGTAAGCCTTTCAAGTCGCTCGGGATAGTAAAAACGAGGTTCATCCGTGTACACTTCGGGGTGCACGTAAAAGAATTCTTAACTGATGGAAAGTTGAAAACACAAGTATTGAATGCGACAAAATAAATCAGTACATTAAACGCGACCTATTGTTTCGACATGCATTTTCTTCTCTTATATTTAGTGCACGAGGATGTCGCTTTAAATACGGAAAGTGAAAGTAACATGTCTCTTTAAATATTGAAGGTGAGTCTTCTAGGTGGTTTAACATAATATGATGTCTAGTGAGAGTCTCCTTTTAAATACAGAACGTGAAAGTGTGTGTTGATCTGTATAGGCCTATAATATCTAGTATGGGTGCCGCTTTCAATACATTTTACACTGTTTATTATGTTTAGAAGGGATGTCCCTTTAAATATCAAACGTGTCTGTTCAAGATATTTAGTAGGAGTTCCCCTTTAAATCATTCAAAAGTGTCTGTTGTGGATGTTTTAACCTGTCTATAATTCTATTTAAGCGTCGGGTATTTCAAGTGAAAGGGTATCATTACTATGTCAACACTGGGTTTTATAATGCGATAATGCCAGATTAAACTGATAGTGCACATAGAATTATTTAACTAGAGGATAAAGTAGCGCTAAATGTCAGACAAGGTATATCTCGATGAACGAAGATAACACACAGTCAGACTCAACATCTTTCTCTTTGTAATTTGAAATGAAATAAAAGGTCGCATAGTACACTTTAAGTTCCAAAATGCCAGAAAACAAGCAAAATGTGGAGTTTTAAGAACATACACAATCAAACGTTATTTGTATTTTATAAAATGACATTTGGTCCAAAACTATTCAAGTCGTTTAATTATAACTATTTAAAGTTTACATAGGTTTCTATCATGAAACCTTTTTCACGGCTACTATTTACATAATTCATGTCAAATTAATTTTAATAAATAATTGCCCCGGGTTTATATATATCAAACCCAAGACCAAACCATTGCTTCGTTTAATGATGGCGGTAACTAATGCTAGAACATAATATGATACAATGTCCTATTTATTTTTGGAATTTAACATATACTGAACTCCATAGAAAACGCATCACTTAGTTTTTCGTATAACAAAATGATCCTTTAAACATATCTTAAAATAAATAAGATATGTTTACAGGATTATTTTGTTATACAAAAAACTAAGTGATACGTTTTCTATGGCGCTCAGTTATAATGTATTTTCTTGGTAAACGGTCGCCTTAATTGTGCCGCCTTGTGCCAATTGCAGGAATAAGAATTTCTAATTTTATGTCTTGTTGATCGACTGCCTTGGGCCAATAGATCATAATCTTATTTATTTTGGAGTTTAGTGTGCATAGGAATTCCCAATGTTAAACGACCGCCCTAAGCCAATGGCAAGAATAAGAATTCCCAATTTAAAAGACCGCTTTGAGCCAATGGCCACCAACAGAGTCATCGGGGATTGAGACCCCTCTCTCTCTCTCTCTCTCTCTCTCTCTCTCTCTCTCTCTCTCTCCCAGCAAAGTTCAGCATTCCATATTGAAAGTAATGCAGTCATAAATACCGAAACGAGATAAGGGATACAAAACAATATGCATCTTTGTATATATAATGTGAGTTCATGTTTATGGTTGAAATAACTCTGAGAAGATATTATAGATTATTTTGTCATCTGTATTTACATAACTGGTTATGTAATAATGACATATATTTTTTTTATTAAATGCTTGATTTAAAACTTGTATATGATAAATTCATAATATGTGTTGTTTATATTGGCTATAGCAGATATAAACATACGCTACACAATTTGATAAAATAAAATGTGTTTATTCTAATCCATAATAGATCGTATTCCCTTTATAGTTTAGTTCACGTTGATAACATCCACATTTTTAAAAAAAGAAGTCCGGATTGGATTATTGTTTTTAAAGTGAACATATTGTTATTAATTATACATTAAGTAAGATTTAGATAAAAAAAAAAGTCGTTCTTGCTATAATAGATCAAAATTAGATAATGCAAAATGCATATAATGAAAATTTTATTTAAATTACTATATTCTGATCCAAGTTATCCCTGTTTGTGGTTTTGACAAGAAGTGTGCATTGAATGTTGTTATTTGGGTTGTTTTGTTTTTTTTATCGCAACCGGGGGTTGGATGGCCGAATGATTAGTTGTATCATAAAGCCTGTCATTGAGTCAGCTGGCGTGGTTTCGAAAGACCGGCAATAATTTAGCTATTGAATAATGTATCAGTAATTTTTTAAAACAATTCACGTCCATTCTTTGCCTAGAGTTAAAACATGCAGCTATGGCCATTTATAAAATAGTTGAATCCTGCAATCTCTCATATTTCTCAAATAAAAAGTTTTCAATCTATAATTATTAAATTCGTTTCACTTTATGCACTTTATGTACGCAACATGTTTGAGTATCGGAGTTTAAACTGTATTAAAAGCTGAATTATTGACGACAAATGTGCGTAGACGCACTGTGGCTTTAAATATATATAACTGAATGGTCATAAACAAAGCCTCAACACCTTTATATACTCGATTTTATTTGAACTTATTTTTCATCAAACTTGACAGCTGTATGTTTTGTACATACTTTCTCGTTGTTTGGAAAGCCCCGGATACATGTAAGTTATGGCTTGATATTATTATTTCACATATTATTCTTATGAAAATGTGATATGAGAATACTTTTGATAGTTCATCTAAACAAACCACACCGAACACTAAGCCCCAAACATGAACAAAACAAAATCCCTCCATGGTGAAATCGGCTGTTCGTGGAATTAAAAGCCTACGACTTGTACCCACGTCCAGACGCACATTTGTAACCAAATTATGATAAAATCATAAGAATGCACGGTGGCATATTGAATTTATCTGCATCATGCTTTGTCTCGAGGTTTCCTGCATTGTCTATCAGCGCCAATCCATGTGCACGTATTCCGATACATTGATCCCATGGGAAATCAATGCGGCTGAGTACACGAAAAACCCTTTATATACATCACGTAATTTATTTAATTTATCTGTTTAGACATTTAATATAGATTGGGTTTCTCACAGTGAGTATAGGATGTTTACTCGCTAACCTGGAGGTTCCGTGTTGGTCGGTCACTGCGTTGGCCGAGACAGTTCATCTGAAATTTGGCGGGGTCCCGTGTACAATAATGGTGTACATGTAAAGGGTTCCTTGACAGTTCGCGTTCGATATAAGAGTAGGCTGTAGCGCCGCTGTCCGGGCAAAACTTCCCTTATAGTACACTACGTATTTCAGTCTTCATTAGCCCAATCGAAGCATAACAGTATTTCATTTTTTGTCACAATTTTCAGTACAGAGCCCTTTATTTGAGTCTTGAGAGCATACAATCAACGACTTAGACGGTACTTACCACTGAGTGACATCATCTCCGGTAAACGCTTTAAGTTAGCAAGAATAATATCCAATACAATATAATTGTATAAAGTACATATTTAAATATTACAATAACCGGTACCTAATAATCATCCTAACAACACTTATAACCACTTGTACACATCCCAATTTCACATATTTTCACTTCATATATTTTTGTATCTTTTAAAGTGACAATTAATCATTTGAATAACCAGCGAAGTATCACGTAATCTTTAACAACTATATCAGCGGCTACGTGTTAAACAGCCACATTATTATATATTAATACGGATATCTTTATATGAAGAAACCGTAAAAAATACTGATTGAATCACATGATGTGTGACGCAACTGTCAATATTAAAACCTTACAAAAATTCCATATAATATCAACAAATAATTACTTGTTTTGACCCAGTCATATGACACTTTTAATAATGGCGGACTACATTATAGCTAGCTGTATACATAATCACTTCTGTAGCGGGAAAAATACTATAGAAGTACGCTATTTAGTCCCAAATTGAATGTAGATAAAACATAATAGTTCATGTTTCACATACTTTGAAATGACAAACTAGTAATTTATCCAGCTGTGGGTCTATGTCTATCAATTTAAACCCAGTTGATATAATTGGGGAAAAACGACATCACGTGGCAAGCTTCTTAGTTCCGCTTTCTTGAAGACATACAAATATGGCGAGTTATATTCGTAATTCAAACATATTTTACTTTTTATATTCACCAGCATGTTATTTTTATTATTTCATCAAAATGGGTTCTATTAATGTAACCTGTATATACATGCATATCTATAATACAAGCAAAAATAAAAATACGACCAGTGTAAAAAATCAACCACTTTTATTTCTTCATTTTAATATACATCAAATCATATACACATGATTATAAAGATATCTTCAAAGGGTATGACGTCATACTTTACTTCAATAGAAACAATTTATAACCAATTTTAATGATAACTGTTGATAATGTATTTATATATAGAAACCTAGAGCAATTTGTCAGAAATTCATCTACGCTAATGCACAAATATAAAACTGGTATGTAATTTATTTTTATCCTTTTTTAAAATTGAGAATCCATTAACTGGAATTAAGAGACAATGCACTAAAACGGAAAACGATTCAAACGGTAAAATACTGGAACGGAAATGCAGACCAACCTATTCACAGATTCCACAAAAGAATCTGTGGTAACTAAGGAAGCAAACAATTCGCAAAGTTATGGTACAAAAAATAGAAATATTTGGCCATATATTTTAGAATATGTTATTCATATAATCAAAAGTTAAATTTAAATATGAATATATGGCTGGTCGAACTTACTTGTATGTTGTATATGCAATGAAATGAAATGGGGGGGGGGGGGTAATTATCTAAGGCTAGACGCTGTTCATAAAAAATAAAGAATCCATAAATATAATTATTACAAACTCGTCTGTTTTACAATATTAAACATTTAGACCCGACTTGACATAAACGTTTAATTTTATGAAAACAAGGGGTCGTTTTTGTATATATTACAAAACTAGTTTGCACATAGCCATAACATCAAACCAGGCATGTCGTCTCCAATTCTCGTTCTACTTTAGTCCAGATAGAGCAGGACATCACAAATTATTACTTACTATCCGAGCTGTTATTTCTATTATATGTATATGATTTCATGTTATGAATGTTTCTATATTATGTGTTACCATTGCTGTACTGTGTTTAAAAGCTAAAAGTCTATGACTTACAGCTGTATGAATAAAAAACTTGAAGGGCAGTAGGTAGTTAAACCCCATTTCATTTTATTTCTAATTATCCTACAGCTATTATGCAGATGAATAATGTTGTCTTCACTCTTATCAGATTTCATTTCATTAGTGTCACAACTGATTTAACTCAAGCCAGCATTTCGTATTAACAACGACTTTGCTGACGACGATTCTTTTGGTTCAACATAAAACGTCATTACAGATAATTAATCAAGTCTCTGTGCTAATGTGTTAATAATTCCTTCCTTCTTTGAAAGGTTTCTTATTCCTTACGTACATTATTTACTTGCAATGACTTTATGCTTATTGTCAATGTTAAAAGGCAAATGGGGTTTAATGTTGAATGTACATTAGAGTATTTGGTTATAAACAAGGGGTTGTTGCTTCAACGCATTGGCTTTATAAATGAAATTGAGTTTGACGTCCTACTGTTCTGCACATGACTGGGCTAATGGACATACACCATGCAGTTAATATAAGAGCAATCACACAAGGAGCACGGCGTGTTCATGCGTCATGCAGTAATCATACTCGACAACGACACTATGGTCTACTCTTATATCGAATTACAACTGTCAAGGATTCATTTACGTGCACTTTGAATTTTGTCCCTGAATTTTGAACCTACATAGCCGTCACGTGAAATGGATCACCCTGTGACCAAACGGATCATGGCCCCGCGTATGGTAACCAACAATTCTAAAGCGTGAGCTATTTTTCAGTTAAATACATAAATAAGAGAATCGATTTCTAAATACCAAATGAAAGTTGTTATTACCAACAATAAAACTATATAAATATATATACTAAAACCGTTTGGGTGGGACGAAAAACCGAGGTCCCGTGTGAGCATCGGCGTGCACGTAAATGAACTCTTGAATTGGAATTCAATATAAGAGTAAGTCATAGCGCCACTGTCCGGGTAAAATGTATCTCATAATACACTGTATTATAATATGGTGCATGTCCGTCTTCATTATCCCAGTTGTAGCTGAACAGGAAGAGATTTAATCCCATTTCATTTCAAACTCCACACGACAATAGCGATGTCGTGTATATTATTCTTCATTGAAAACAGCTAAAACACCTTTACAATACATTTGCTTACCTTCCATTTCTCCAGACTAGATCTCATAAATAATAAATCACTATACCACAATTAATTATGTCATACGACGATCTTCTGATTTACGAGCACTACATTTCTTGACAAAACTGCACTAAGAGTTTCTGTTAAATAATTCTTTGAGATTTATTTTGGCATGGGAACAGATGTAAAAGTATATCTCCAGATTAATTTACATCACATAAGACAAATGTTTTATGTAGAACAAGAATATATCCAGGTATATATAACAAGCGCATTAAGATGATAATGAACATGCACAGAAATTCTGCTAGCTATACCATATGGTTTATTAATAAAATGTAAAACTCCCCTATACAACTTATGAGAGGTAATATTTTAGCGTTTCCCCTCTGAAGTGACCTTTTTATTGAGTCAAGGGTGATTCCTTATCAAAACAAGTCATTAATTCCTAACATAAACTAACATGAAAACCTGAATTGACCTAATTTATTGATGATATCAGACAGGTTTTTGTCGATAATAGCCTCCAAAATATAATGATGTTTCTAAATGTTAGAATGCTTATAAATATTTTTTTTTTTACTTTCACTGGTGTGGGGGGGAATGAGATGGCCGGGTGGTTAGCTCGTGCGCACTGTATCATAAAGCCTGTCATTTAGTCAACTGGCATGCTTTCAAATCCTGAGGAGTATGGTCGCCTGTCCAACCTCGTGGGTTTTCTCCGGGTCCTTCGTTTTCCTCCCACCTCTAGAGATCCCTACGTGCAAGCGAATTATGGAAATAAAAAATTAAAACATATGTTAGTCCCGAAATGACCTAGTTTGTGTCGATCGAGTAGACGTTAAACCCCGTTAAATGTGCATCTGGAACATCATATACCACTTTATTCGAAGAGCCAAATACCTTCCCATCGTCTCGAGCTTAGAAATCAATACTTTAAATCGGTGTAACTACATCCTCGCAATTACATCCAGGACAATTTAATTCGAAGCCCCTAAAATGTCACCGCTGATTGATTAATCAATGTCTGACGTCATAGGTCAAAAGCCGCTCGTATGACCCCTGACGCGATCTCCTAGTACAATTGGTCAGATCCTCATGTAGTGTAGGCCATCGTAAGTACAAACAGAACGAAACCAAATATAGATATGTATTTTAATCCAATTTGCCGTAACGCAACTGTCGGGACAGCATGGCGTATGCCCGTGAGAGGAGGGAGGACTGCCAATAATTCGCTTGCTGTGGTAGAAAACAGGAGGACCCAGAGAAAACTCACGAGGTTGGGCAGGTGTCTCTACTCCTAATCACGTACACGCTTGGGATCGAGCCACACCACTTGATGTCAAATGCACGCGTTAGACCACCCAACCACTAGATCCGTTCCCCATATCGTAACAATATGTTTTAATACCAGTAGTTAATTGATGAAATGTATGTTCTAATATTCCTTCAAGCACAATGGCTCAAATTATGAAGACTGTCTATCGATTTTCTATCAAGCCATATCAAGGCTATCTGCAGGCTGTTGAGGTATACTGTTTCATAAATAAAAATATTAAAATATTTAAGAACGATAAAATTTAAAATGTTACGAAAGATGGGTGCAGCTCTTCTAAACGTACATAATACTACGATAGATTTTTTTTATATTATTTCGTTAAAACTTTTGTGTCAGTTTACAATCAAGTCGATGTTTGATAAATATATACAAAAAATCACTAGGGAATTTTAATGACTTATTAAAATGTAATTTAAAGGGACAATAACATTCTTGCTGGCTTGGTAGCTCCAGAAAATAAATAATACCCTTATTCTAAGTACTAGATGTTTAAATGTCCTACCTGTTGTGTAAATTATCCATTACAACCTATTTTATTTGTCCAGAGGGTTCGAAAATATTTTAAAATTCAAGTCACATTTGAAAAGGTTTACGTTAGACTTTTCAAATCAATTGGTTGAATTTTTCCAATTTTTTAAATTAGGTGTGTTAAGATGAAATTTATATCATCATTTAATTGGAATATTCTAAAATAATACGATTTGTTGACCAGAATGAAGATTGGGACATATTTTTCAGTTACAACAAGAGTGTTATTGGGGCTTTAAATATTTAATACCTCAAAAATAACATATTTTTGATGTTTGTGCTCTCGAGGGTGTTAAAAGTTGTCGTGAAAAAAATGAAAATGTGTCTGAAAGATTTCAATGGGAATTGCGAAAATCGCTTATTTGTCGGATTAAGTTAGAAATGACATACAAATGGATAAAAAATGTTGGGAATAAACAAAAGTTCTGTAGTTTATAATGTAGTACTATCCTACTACACATCTTTGTGTTTGGCCTGATCGTTTGGGGTTCTGGGCTGGCTACTGTTTTACCTCTCTTCTTTAGGACTTCACCGTTGTCTTTCCTCACGCTATCGAAATTAGATAAGTAACAGGTTTTTTTTCTATACATTTTTATGTCACAACAGTTACACAGTAGCCTGAATCACAAAATATAAAATTAACATCCCTTTTCTCAACCCCATTCCTGTAACAGTCTAAACCAGACTGGCAAGACTCGGGTAACAACTATGATGAAATGGTCTCTAAAGAAGCCAAAGCGTGTCTGCTTCTGACAACGATGGAATGTACATGGCGCCTGGTTATTCTAGCCCCCACTCCCTACTTTATAGCTGCCTATTTCTTTGTCTGTTTACGTAAAAAGACTGTATGTTGGAAAATAATGGGTTTATGAAATATCTTGGCATGATACATTTTTTAGACTAACATATGGTAGATTTCATTTCTGTGGTTACATGTTGAATTATTATATTGTCGCAATTGGTACACACCACTAAACATCCCGTATTGGGTGTTCTAGCAAGAACAAGAATATCCTGCCACTTGCACGATACTATTTAAAGCTTTTATGAACTTGTCGCTAGTCAATCTGGTATTAGTTATCCCAAGATATGTGCTACTTTGATCTATAGGTCTGCTTGATTACGTGATAATGAAAAAGAAACGGTTTTCCTTGGGTCTGGGTCAGTAATCAGAAATATACTATGATTTCAACCAAACTCCACCACACGAAATATGCAAAGTCCTTAACGTCAGATGTTGTTAAAAATAGTAGATACCTCAGATTTGATTGGCTAAGCACTAAAATCAATCTAATATTATCAAATCAAACTACTAAACTTTGGATTTTATCTTAGTTAAAATTTCGTGAAACAGGACCCAGGATTATAACATAGCCATACTAATAATACAGTCTCGAAAAGATAACGGAAGGGACATAACTCCAGAAATACACACCAACACTGTCCTGTGGATATTGACCAAGATCAGATCTTTGTTAATAAAAACATCTCGACGTATGGTTTCCAAGCCGTGTCATTTAGCCGATAATGGTTGCACTTTCCACTGTAATGTTGTCAAGCTTTTTTCTTAATCCATTTTAATATAAGCGTGCACTATGTCATTACAAAACATGCTTCACCATCGATTAAAGTGGGCGTTGTACAAATGCATAAAGTGTTTGTGTGTAAACATATCAATTACCCTAAAATTAAGTCAGTCTTGTTTTTGTTACTTGATTAATTTACTATCTAAAAACAGCACTAAATAACCCTATGCGTGAGTAGCATATTTTCCTTGCAATTAGTCGCACATATCTTTTGACACATATTTATGTTAATATTACATTATATCAAAGCGAACCGTGTATCTGTCTAAATGCTTGGAGGCATACACTTTTAATATATCTTACACATATCGACTATCCATATCTGTCAGTTAAGAATATACACATATTTGTCTCTTAAACCAGTACATATAAGCTTATAAAATTATAAGATAATATAAAATATTATCTACTATCAGGGCTGAGAGCAGTTGACTTTTTTACTGGTTAACTTGTAAATGAGTTTAATGCGTTAACAGAAGGGAATTAAAGCGTTAATACTCTGTGACGTCATTTGAAAAATAATATGTATATTCGGCTGGAAAATCCTTACATTAGCTCGGCAAGAATTAGCTGCGTTCACACTGCATGCGCATTCACAGCCTACGGAATTCGAATTGGTTTTACTCGGATTATAAAGCGGTGCACATTACAGTTTACTCAGATTGAATTCAGAATGAAAAGCGCCACACTGAATACGCGGTGAAGGTCATTCATATCCAAGATGGCTGCGCCAGACATTCGTATTGGTGGTCTTATATTGCTTATGTTTAATTCCCTGCGACAAGCAACCCTACATCAGTGACACCGGGTCTTACATATTTGAAACCTTGCCATGCAGCGCCGTACATGTATTTCAGTAAGATACCGTTTATATTGAAATGTAATGAAATGGGTTAAACTGCCTAATATTCTGGTCCGACTGGACTTAAAAAGACGGGCATAGACCATTTTCCAGGACAGCGGTGCAACGGCCTACGCTTTTATCGAATTCCAACTATCAAGGGATTTTTACGTCCACGTCAATGTGTACACGGGAACTCAGCCTTTTGTCTCATCCGAACGACTATATAGATATAGCCCCCCCCCCACCCGCCCTGCAACACTGGCACGAGGAAACCACGCTGGAAAATCACAATGAACGTTTACGGTGAAAACCGGGAGCGAACCCTCGACCACCAGCCATCTTCTTACGCACTGAACGATCGTGGCCCTCATTTCATAATTCAAATCCTTTCAACACATGCAATATATTTGACGAATAAGGTGATGGATGAAGAAGCCAATTGATTTTGAACGATTTACGATTATTAAATGTTAGTATAGGGCAGAATTTAGCGTGTTGTAAATGTTTGCATTACTGACAAAAGGAAAAGTATCCAAAAACCCTTGCTGACATTTCGGAGGACTTGTCTGCTGAGGGTGTATGATTCGTTGTCTGACAACCTATCTTTTAGCTGGTTATGTTACCACAGTATTTGTTTAGGTGACGAAAGGCTACAGGTATGTAGGCTACACTCCAACTGGTTTATGTTTGTAACATCAATTTGTTTGCAGAATATTGGCCCTCGTCGTAATCCCCGTCGCTTTTGGGTGAATTGTCATCTTCGGGATTATTAACACGAAATTTATCATGGTAAACCTTGGAGAGAAAGCGGTTGGCTAGAGAACCTTCGCATGTCAAGGGCTACGTTCGAGATAATTTGCGTTGAGATCAGTCATTGCAAAACAAAATACAAGACTACGGAGGCCAGTGCCTCACCACGAGCGACTAGCTGTAACACTTTGGAATCTGGCAACACGAGACTCTGGAAGAGAAATTTGGACTTGGGCGGTCAACAATCTGATCTGAATCAAGCGTGTCACACACAACTTTTGACTGCGAATAACCCGATTGGGAATAATTGTTTGGGGTTGAATTCGGAAAAATATACGGATTCGTTGATTCAGATTCAGTTCGGTTTTTATCGAATTGAGTGTGACGCCAAAGTCCGGCGGAATAAGACTTAATTCTGAGTGAACGCAGCTGTAGAAAAGCGAGGCGTTAAACACGATTTCATTCATTCATTCATCAATAGCTGTCATTTACGAACTTATTATATTACACATAATATATTATACATGCAAATTATATTGGTATACAATAATCTAAAATATCACATACATTTATATCACACTCCAGTAGGACGCTAAACCCCATTTCTTTCATTATATCACATTGTAATATCAAATGGCGTGACGAGGGTGGGGAGGGCTAGGATCATTGTAGGTGAGTGTGGCTTATTGTGAGTAACAATACTGGAAAGAATGGTGGTCATATTTCACAATCTACTGGAAATGTAATTTACAGTCACATTCTTCAACTAATTCTCAGGACTGTCTGATAGTTTTTTTTATAATTGTCTGGAAGTAATAAATTGTTTTCAATGTTTTTCTTTTTCAACCAACACCAGAATGTATTTATTCAACAACTGGTGAGGAAAAACAGCATGGAACTTTCATCAAAGATGCCAGACGTCACAATATGAATAATTATAATTGTACTGTAAAGTATATGATTGTCTACAGTTTTGCTCATGGTAACATGGAATGTTACTTAATGTTTATGTGATAAACGAGATACCATCAGATAGATAAAATATTGTATAAACATTGTTTAATATGTTTACCGTCATATGACGTATATATATCAAAAATATGACCAATTAACACAAGAAACTGGCTTATTTTCAAATAAACTTAACTGCATGAATCCGAAAAACATTTCAAACCATTAGTATACAAATTGGAACAAGACAAATATTCTTAAATATCCATTAGGCAATATAAAGAGATGTTCATTCTCTTTCTACAATAGTTCAAAAAGACATAATACAAAATTAATATATTGAAACTTTTAAATGGCTTTATTCTGAGTGTTTGACCATAAACAGCTCAAATATGAGGGCTTGACCAGAAACAACGCAAATATTCTCCTGTTTTCATTTTAACGTTCAATTATTATATGACGCGGGCGTTCCAATCCATTCAATATCTCAACCATCCGATAGAGAGATGAGAAGCCAGAACAAAGTATTGCAATATGCAAATTTTACTCTTACATAATTCGTCTTTAACAAAGTGATATTATTGCATATAAATTTTATCAAATTTGCCAGAGTATAAAAAGATGGGAAGTGGGCACACCCCGTGTAATTGGTTATAGTTGAAATTCATCGTCAACTGTTTTACGTCCACACGAGGATATCGGCTATAGTCCCAGCCCAACGACAACGTTACCTCATTGACAGGCTCCACGTCATGCACTGTTAACAATGGGAAACGAGTCAGTGCCATACTGATTGATCGACCATGACTGAAATAATGTTTTAAAGTCCGATGGTGGCATAAAAAAAATCCTGTTGCGAGATGACGTAGTGTGCTATCATATTTCATCCCTGGTTTCAGAGCTTTTCTGTAATTGGAATGCAGCTTGAAACCACATTTAAAGTATTTTGTCTCAGTAAGTAGTGAACTGCTTGCATTCAACAAACGATGTCCAAGCAGTTACTCAGCAATTGAAATCGGAATATTGACTTCTTCTATTTCATTCAATGTTAAGTTGGCCCAATTTGCCCTAATTAGTCAGATGGTCGGTAGGTTTTTGACTACAAAATAGTTCATGCATATTACACCATACATGAAATTTCGAAAAGTGGCATCCGTTCTACGGTAGAATTGAATCGTTGAACACATTGATATGACACATTGATATTAATTAATCAGAATGACTGATTTTATTATCGGGGGAAAAATTGAATTGTGTATTTGGGTGATACCATTGGAATTGGTACCCGGTTTGACTTGGTTCCTCATATGGATGGGACTCAAGTAAAAGGGAGAGATTGAGGCAATTAGATATCTATTTCAGTGTCTGCCTGTAACACTATTGGCATTTTGTTTATTATAAGTAGTATCAGGTCTATCACTCGACTTATAATAATGTACCATTTTAAAGACGGAGTCTTATTTGAAGAGGAATACGTGTTTTGCTGGCCAAAAAAATAATTTGACTTTATTCAATTACAACAGTTACACGGCATGAGGGATTCAAATTATACTGTATACTAAAATTGACACAATCCGCCAAGCCATCGCTTAGATATACACACATTTGAACATCAATGTACATGCACTTATTTAACGATTTTTTTAAAAGAAAAGTCACAAAGTGGACCACGTTTTATTAAAATTTCGCGCCAAAAATACATAAAAAGTAAGTTCTTTAGTAATCAGGAGCCTATTTCAGGAAATTTAAACTAATATAAAATCCATTTAATTTTAGTAATTTGATTGGATAATATTAGATTTATTTTAGTGCTTAGCCGATCAAAATTAAAGGATCTACTAAAATTTGGATTTTCTTCGAGAAACATGGACCAGGTCCGGACAACTAAGTGAGTCTATATTAATTAGATAATGTGATGTTCAAAACAAACTATAATGATTCAAAACCGAAACATGCGATTTTCAAACGGATCAGGTCGAAAGTTATGGCTATTCGGCATTTGCAGTTGACATTATTTTCACTCATCATATTTATTATGCGATTACAGTAGTTCCAATTAAATTTTATTCTTGTATCTTTACTGTCTAAATAACACATTACAGCACTTGTGTCCTTACTTGAAATTATTTGATTATTTTTTTTTCCTTTCTGTTTAAGTTGCAATAACCGATCCATTCAAAGAAGTGTTTGGTAGAGCAAAAGATATCTTGTAATTAACACATTTAAAAATATGTGTTCTAATTTTGTTGCGATCGATGATAGGGACATCACAGGGGATTTCATTTGTCAGCGATAGAACAGTTAATCAACTTTCAACAACTGAGTATTCTTTAATCCAAACAAAAACTTCGTCTGGGTTTGACATTTAATACTACCGATGATCTGGTCCACTCAAAAGAGCATTAAAGCTTTGGGGACCTTCCCCAGTTTCTTAAGATGAGTTGTCTCTCGTGAACTGATTTGACATTTAATACTACCAATGATGATCTGGTACAATTAAAAGAGCATTAATGCTTTGGGGACCTTCCCAAGTGTCTTAAAATCATTTTTGGACTTGATATGAATTTGACTCTTTATATTATTACACTTTAATCGGGATGCGCTAATTCTATTGTGTGCGTTAAAAAAAAAATAAAACCCTGATATAAAAGCTGGTTAAGTGTCCATATTTACAAATGTTTTGTGGCTTTAAAAATGTTAATGAATGTTCTCATAAAATGCTTATAAAGAAGAGTCCAGATAGTGCAAGGTTGTTTTGAACCCATCGCTAATATAGAGGCTGAAGAATTGTCCATATTTACAAATGTTTGTTGAGCTTTTAAAATACTTTATTTTTTTACAAACGTTTGGTAAGCTTTAAAATATTTTATGAGTTATGTATTCATAGTTCAGTTAGTGTAAGGTTGTTTTAATATAATGTATATTCAATATTAATTACATGCCTATTGTTGACGAAAGTGATAATGGCTCTTTAAAGATTCTAATAGTACTCAAATTGAATTTTACGAGAAAGCTTAATTATTATGTTGATTCACGACACGCGATATCTGAATTTGCATTTCCACAAGATTGATGACTGCATATTTTCTTTGTGGAAACTTCTGTTTCCGCACAAATAACTTTCTTTAAATGGCATTCCCTATAGAGTTGAACCGTTAGCTAAGCTCTTTCCCCTTCTTATGCCAAACTGATACTTTCACAATGATTTGGATCTCTGAGGATATCCTGGTACTTCTATAACATTGGTATCATGTAAAAACGTTGAATTAGAGTTATCTCTAGTGAGCTAATTTGCGATTGTAGTTTGAAAGGATGTTGTTAAAGACGTGCTATATTTCTAGAGATTTTATGTTTTGGGGGGATTTTTGGAAGCTTTTTCTTTTGAGAGAGAAATTGGGTTTAACGTCCACTCGACACAAACTAGGCCATTTCGGGACTAACATATTGTTTAATATTATTTCAATAATTCGCTTGCGCGTAGGGGTCTTTAGCAGTGGGAGGAAACCGGAGTGCCCGGAGGTAACCCACGAGGTTGAGAAGACGCCCGTCTCTCCATGCCACATACGCTGACACCAGCGATCGAAACCACAGTCGCAAACCAGAGGTGACCGGCCAGCTAAAGGTCGAAGCGCGGCACTCTAGACCACTAGGCCATCCCAACATGACGGAAGAGCTAAATCTGCCTATTGGATGTCTTTATTCGGGCTTCAGGTGTTATATAAATCACAATAATCAACGCTCTGGATCATCGGATTACTAGGATATTAGATCATCTGCGCGTTAAAAAGGACATCGTCCAATGAAAGGACTGACAACCGGTTTATTAGCAATGCAATGGTACTTGAGAAAACGTCAAACACACATAACTTCACCCAGAGTTTAGTAATTTGACTGAAAGAGTCACTTTTGGACAAACTGATTTTCAATATCTGCTGTTTTTCTTTAAACTATTGTAGCAAAACTACTATAAATCTTTAAAAATGCAATTTCGTGTAAATACGACAAGCAGTGTTATTGATTATGAATACAATAGACGATTTGAGGAACCAGATATATAACGTGTAACAAAAGACCAATACAAAACTATTACATTGTCGGGTGGAAATAAAAACAGTTAATTACATACGTACTGCCACTAGACATACAGGTAGAGTTACCCAGTGTCAAGTGGTATTAGATGCTCCTGAAATAGTAGACATATCAACCTCGTGCACGACAGCCGTCACAATGTGTATCTAGGAGACACAACACTTTATATTAAGTGTGAGATGCGCTATATTAGTTCCTATAATATTCATAAACCTGTAAAAGAGTACTTGTAATTTGACCCATCACAGCGAACTCGTCCCACCCCACCCCACATCTTCACAATCTAATTAACTTATATCCCACTTTCGCTTCATTTCATTTTACCGTCAATCATCAAGATAAAGTTGAGTACTATAAGAATATTTTTATTCGGAATATTCCCTCTTATACTAGTAAAATTTAATCTGGTTTGGTTTGATAATGAATAAATACGAGTTTTTGTTTTCAAACAAACGCTCTAGATGACTCGAATGGATAGTCATTGAAAGATAGTGGTGATATGACTGTTGGGTTTAATACAATCAGTTTCCTATTGTGAAAAAGAAATATGTAAAGCTCGTAAATTGTGACACTTCAAGTAAATAAATGTAAGACATGTACACATGTTACCCTAGGCCATAATCTAACTGTAAATATCTTACCTGAAGAAAAATTCCCTCCGGTTGCTCTTATTGTGTCATTGATAATAATTGTTAGTTTGTCTTTTTCTTGCTTTGAGAGTTTCCTCCGTCGGCGTCTTGGTGGAGCTTTGGGAGCAGATCTCTGGTCATTAGCAATCCTTATCTTAGAAGAATAACTCACTTTTCTAGATCGACATTCAAATATCAATTTCGTTTCGGTTGCCATTATTGAATAATTCCAGTTTTTGTAACAATGTCCTGCGGTTGAATGTAAATTCTTACACCAATATTGAGGTGATACGGAGTATCAATGATTATATTTAAGTAATGTAGCGAGCTCTATTACTGGTGTAATAGAAATAATTTTCACCTTAAGGTGTTACAACGATGAAACCTTCTCATAACAATACTTTTGACGGATCTGTTCATTGAAGCGGGTGAAACTTATATGTCAAGGACATGGAGCACCTAATAACCGAGTCTACGCCCATAAATTAATACATCATTTAAAGGCGATGTAATCTCATTAAAAGATTTCGACTGGATATTCACGAGGGAAATATTTAACAAAATCACAGTATGTTTAGCAAATATGTCGATTTCGAAATAAGATTTTGGGTTATTTAGCAGTTTTATCAAAGTTTGCGATCGCCAAGTTTAAAAGGTGGTGATCTGCTCAAAGGATAACATAGTTACAGAAGTGAATGGGATAGCCATGTTTTATTACCCATAAATGTTACAGCCAAGCAATTATATTTCTGTTATTTCTCAAGTCCTTTTGTATTACGTTTTCAATGAATAAAATTTAATAGGCTGTTTTGTGAACTATTAATAAGTATTGGGTTAGATAATAAATAGGTTACACATGTTAAACAGAGTCACAAATAGTTGTTCTATATAATTAGTCAAGCAATAGAGCGTCAAACACTAGTAGAGAAATGCTTAGTATTTCTGGAACACGTGATAACACTTCCAATTTAATTGGGAATTTCACATTGGCAAAAATTCTCCCAATGTTACCTCTTACCAAATCCGGAACCAAACTATAAGGTCCTCGAGCGGCTAAAAGTACGAGTGAACATGGTTGTGTATGCATAATTATTACACGATTGTCAGAATCCAGAATATGCATGTATGTAATATGACAGTCCCTACTTAAACCCCCGACAATGTTACACTTATGTATACATAAAGCTGTCAACGTGAACCAACCTTTCAATTTGGAATGACGAGAAGGTAAGACAAAATAGCGCTGCTCAGGAAAGATCCTCACACAGCATACTGCATGGCGTAAAACTGTCTTTATTAGCCCACATGTTGCAGAATAGTAGGACGTTACACCTTGTTTCCTTTATACCCCTTTGAAATGGCTAATCCTGGATAATTTTGAAAGTGTATGATTTAATTAATATCATCAACACGTAATTCAAATATACTTTCCCAGAAATAAATTAAATAAAACATGACAACGCAAATATCATTATTTTCTCTCGTATATAAATAAAAACCAATTAACGCTCAATAACTCTTACATTCTACTTGGCTAGGACGTTAAACCCTATTTCATTCCCGGTTATTTCGTTCGTTTCCTGAGTCCAACGTCCACTTCCACGGGGGTTGTTTAGCCAACATTCTTTTTAAAGCAGGTGATTTAATTAACATCTACAGTACGTGATTACTTAGTTTTTGTTGTTTACAACAAAGCGTTTTAAAATATGATTATGATCTCTAAGATATAAAGAAATCCTATCACAAATCAATTAACGTTAATTAGCTTATTGCTTTGATTTATTTCCAATTACGTTGTTTGTTTCACCGACATTCTAATCACCACCGATTAGTTTATTTAGCTGTCAAGTGATCTACTTAATAGTCTTAGTGTTAGAAAATGTTGTAAATCATAGCAACATGGGTTCAAATTTGTCCTTTTCATTTTTTTGACTTAGTTTTCGAAAGATGAAAAATGAAGTTGACTGAATGAAACCTATCAAAAGGAATGTTAAGAGAATGTGTTTCAATCAATTATAAATTGACACGGAATGGGTCGATAACAAATCAAAATTTGAGCAAATCCATCTAAATAAATCAGATATCTTTCATGGCTCGAAAAAAGTCGACAATAAAAAAATACCACACATATACCGCCTCAGAAAATGTAATAATTGGCTAGCCATATCAATAGATAACTTTAAATAATGAATATAGTTCAGACTGAGTAATTTCTCTATATTCATTTCACAATATGAAACTACAGTGGTTGGAAGAAGAGAACAAGATTTTCTTATTAAGCCCACGGTCTTGTGCAAGATTTTTGATAGAAGAAACAGGTACAATGACTATATTAACGGTAAAAATTTCCAACATCCAAACGATACCTTACGGACTGACGATTACAACGTTAATTCTTAAAAAAAACTTGAACGTGAATAATTAGAAGACCATTGTAGATTTTATGTTCTTCCGTCTATACAGGTATGTCATCCTTTCACCTTTCCGACGAATTCTTAATAAAATTCTAACACAATAAAAACGCCTTAGTTGATACGGGGTATGTATATATTTCATTTTTTTTGTCAGGTTTAATAACCCTAGGATTTAGATCTCCCAGTTTAGAATTTTTATAAATAATTAAATGAGTGCTTCAGGTTGACACCGCGGACTGGCTGTCTTAGTGTACTCCGGCCAACCCAGTTTTAAACAATCTATTATTGACAACGACTATTAATTGACTTAAGATGCAGTATAAAGATATCGTCTATTATAATTCATATAGATTTCAATCAACAATTTTCGTGATTGAATATTGTCCATTTCGATAACTTGTCTGAGTATCTAATACATTCCTAAATACTCCTGAACTTGTATCAATGCAGTCAACCATAAGGTCAAAAGTTGTGTATTCCTTTGTTCCACTTGTGGTTACAGTGACCTGAAAAGTTACACCATGCTATAGAAAATTACTTCATAAAGATACAGAATTGACCTCTCTCTCTCTCTCCCCTCTCTCTCTCTCTCTCTCTCTCTCTCTCTCTCTCTCTCTCTCTCCCTTAGCTCCACCAACCTTGTTTTTCTCAAGGAGATAGGATGAGCTCCTATTCATTTTATGTATAGAAAGTAATTCATTTTAACATAAAGAAAGAGGGCGTAAATTAAAAGTATAAAAGTCGATCGCAGAAAGCAAACGATCGATTTTATATTAAACATAATTTCCGACTTTGATTAATTTCCAGTACAAGTTATCACATACTGGTGGAATTAGTGCAACCCCATACCATTGTCTGATTCGTGATAGATCGTTAAATATATGTATGGGGTGAATGATTGTCGGTGAGATATATAGAATTCAATAATCCACTATCACTATCGGAAGTCGAGTAGTCAATTCGTGTGGCAGCGGGGACAAAGAAACGTTTAGGTTTTCTGGGTCCCTAATCAGGTTAGAGCTCACATGGGCCCGCAACCGAGACTGTATTTTAGCATTATCTATGCAACGTGAAAGATCCGCTCTCTGCCAGATTTATTTAGATAAAGAACAACCATGTGACACGTCGACCGACACACCCACTCCACCAACCCCTTCTGCTCACATGTAGATTTGTTTTCTTTAAAAAAAATGTGTTGACGAGACATCCTCGTGGTTCCCACATGCATGAAATGAGAATAACCCTCGATATCTTTTAAAACATCTCATAACAATGGCTGTTGCATGATCGCAACATCTCATAACAATGGTTGTTGCATGATTTCTAGCATCTTAGCATTTCATATAACAATGCTTGTTGAATGATCGTTGACATTAAAATGGCTATTCAATTGACTGTGGCTTGTAAACCACCCATAACAATGGTCGTTGCATGATCTCCGGCATCATGGCATCTCAACAGATTAGTTGTAGTTTTACATTATTTGCGATGTTTGTCGTTTTAGCTTCCATGATTAAGATTGAAATCTGTATGTTGCTGACTTTGCGAAAAATGACGCATGTTTCGTAGGTGATAATAATTTAATATGTGTTGTCCATTGATTAGGTACTGTGAAATCGTGAATCGCGATAAACAGGAACTCTAACTTTGGAGATTACCATCAGTTAGTAAAGAACACTGTTTTATTTGACAATGCTGTTAAATCAATCGTGTTCAAATTATATTGTATACACAATTTGCATTACAGAGCGGTCAAGAACAATTTTTGGAGTTTCTCTAGTGTCGATAGGGTGACAACCATGAAGGTTTGTTCACAGAGTCTGAATTACCTAGGTTTTAGCCTTAGATTGTACTAATTTAACTTCTCGGGCAAGATAAATACCCCCCCCCCCTTTAATTTTACAACTAATAATTACAACATGATTTGACTGGACGAATAAACTGTGTATTAGTAAAATCACATATTCCCCGTAAAAGTGAGGTTCGTTAGCAGATTTAATGTTCAGATTTGTCCAAATAAAATTACTGTGGAAAGTCTATCGCTTATACTCTACCCTGTCTACGAATAAACTTCTTAATTACAGAAATAACAATCTAGTAGACCGTCTCTCTCTATTGGAAAAAGGCAGCGAATCAAGCACTGGGAAGCGATATGGTAGGTAACTTTCATGAGTGTTTTTTCTTTAGGTTTTTAAGACGAATTTTTAAAAAAAACACCATCAAATGATAAAACTTGCTGACATCATACATAAATAACGTCATGGGGTTTCACCTGCCTTAAAGTTATAAAATCAAACAGATTGGAAACAAGATGGCCACCCTTCGATTCAATTTTGTATGTCTATAAAGTAATCAAAAATCGATTTGTCTAGGATCTGAAGTTTTGTAGTTTCAACTTAAATATCGACAGCGAAACATCTATGGTCATGCATCATATCTGTTGGATCTGTAGAGGTAAACATTTTATTTGAAGAGATATCCATGTGCATCTAATCAAAAGTAGGCTACAGACTAATTTCTACACTAAAATATCTGCAATCTTAACCATCGCCACTTCCGGCCACCTACCTTCACTTTGTAGTTGGATCTGCACAAAAACCGTATAGTAGAGTGAACCTGAAAGAATGTTACTAATGACATTGAATACGCCTGGGCTATTACGAATTCAATGGTGGAAAGGGGGGTTTATAGATTGGAACAGATGGTATAATCCAGAAGACAGGGGACCGGAAAACTTCGAATCTGACCCCGCTAAGAGGGGCGAGGGAGGTCTGGGGAGTGTATTATCTGCATACCAAACCTTTGTATGTGCCAATATATTCAATTCATCTACAACGTCTTAATTGTAAAGACATTGCACTAGGTTACGAGGGTCGTACAGGAAAATAAGACCAACATCCATTGAAGAGTGGGATTCTTTATAAAGACCTACCACAAGTATTTAAATGAAAAACACCGACATGACGTCACTGGAAGTAGTGAGTTAAATTGAGCGGAATGATTTGGAAAGTGATCAATATTTTCACAAACTGCTAATGAAACGACGAAGACGTTCTAACCAAGTAACCCAGACGATGAACATTGAGTAAGATATATATTAGATGGAGTTAACGACTGCTAACATTTTGGTAATGACTGTTCCATAGGATATTACGAAATTGCCAGGGAATCAAACAGACGAAAATTTCGACCCCTTATAGTAGAGCGTAATTTGTGATTGGAATCGGCTAGCGAACTAATCCGTTATTATTTATAAGTAATACCGTGTTCGTTCTTGGCGTGTTTATAACTAGAAATTACATAAACTTCAGTAATGTAGCGAGAAACAATAATTTCAGGTTCATTCTTAAATTGAAAGAAAAGTGAACGCATGAACTAATTTCTGAACACAGGAATCGATAATTATTTGCCATTTCCATTCAAAGAATGGTGATCTTTTTGGAAAGATAACAAAGCATCGTTTACTCTTGGTCTCAGTACTATTTTTGATATCTGCAGTAGAGTTTATTTCTATTACTCATCACATGGGTGATTACAGTGAATATTCTAGTAATAGGCACTAAAGTACATTAATTCTATCAAGAAGAAACATAAAGTATACATGGGAAAGTATAATGGGTATGTGATATTACCTGAAAGCTTCAGGTGTTTGTTTTTTACTCGATATGTTCCTAACTGTTATATATTGAATCAGCCAAGTGTTCTCTTAAATTAGCGAACAGTATTATTACTGTGTAGGTGATATGGGTGTATTTATGGGCACTACACATAGGTTTCTTATATTTGATAATACAGAAGAGGAGCAGCGTGCCTGAGGGGGAGGGGGTCGATTGGTGTAACGGCCACGCTTTGGGTCTTAAAGTCTGTCAACGAGTCAAGTCGCATGGGCTTGATCCCAAGCTTACACATGGCGATCAGTATAGGGTCACCTCCCACTGCTAAACAAACCTATAGATGCGCATCCGAATTATTATAATAAAATAGTATATAGCATAATATCTCGAGATGACGTCTCTCTCCCCCTCTCTCTCCCCCTCTCTCTCTCTCTCCCCGTTCCCACCTCTGTCTAGTCTTCGGCAATCATTAGTTTGGAAGGCTTCCATTTTTGCCAATTAATGTTTGTCAATTAAGCTGTCAATTATAAAATTAGCTCAAATGAAACATAACAATCAAGATAGATACATAAACGAAACTAATATCAGACATTGATGATGGTCACTATCAATAAGTATTATAAATTAGCATCATTTACTGGACATTAGTTAGTTTCAACAGAAGGGGGTAAGTCATATAAGAAAGGCTCATTTACTATATAATTTTCAACTGATTAATATTATTTAGTAATTTCTTGATACACTGATGTTTGATTCGTTTCTCGTAAATTATCAGTTACACTCTCTTATTAGAACCCTTTTGTCGGGTGATGTGAACAGTGATCTAAACATAAAACAAATTCGAACTGCCAGGAAGCGAAACCTCCTCCTCTGCAAGGCGCCATCTTCGATTCTGTTGATCGATCTTTTCTTTTCACGAAACATTTGTGATTTGTGATTTAACGTCTAGTTTCTAAACGTCACCAATTTGTGATCTAAAATTAATAAAATCAAAAATCGGGAGGCGAAACTGTCCTCCTATGCAAGCCAAAATATCTGATTCGATTCTTCTCTTCTTTTTTCACAAAACGAAAATATTTGTGATATAAAGTCAAATTTCTAAACGACCCACCCTCACTCCGAAGCCACAATCATTGGGTCGATTCCTATTTGTTTTGATGAAACAATAGATATCATTAAGAATGGACCGTATTAAATCAACAAGATGGTAACGCCCTGGTAACGTGATTTAATCATGTCAATAGAAAGTTATTAACAGGGTAAGTATGATTTATCTCTCTATATATAATGAATGACAGTTCAATCATAAGATAAACTACATCTAGTAATCTATACCATAACATGTAAAAGGTAAATCAGAGGGTTGTTGTATGATAGTCATTATACATCTAGTTAATATAGTTCTTTATTAACAATACCACCCATTGTTTCTTTTATTATGTTTAATATTCCAAGTGAATTATTGAAATAATAAGTATAAGTTGCTTTGTCCAAAATATGTTATAGTCCCGAAATGGCCTACTTTAAATGACCCTTGTGTAAAATGATTGTTATATACCTCTTTTCTATCTTAATAGTATTACTTTATTCAATACGTAGGCTTACGTCAACATAATGGGCATTGCTTTGTATATACATCCTTGTACTCAATACTTAGTAGGTAGGATATTCCAATTTTATACCCCTATCAGACCGGTGTGGCATACTTACTTCGCTGCTACGGGGATGGAAAATGGTTTTAAAGCGCGTTAAGATCGCCATTAGCGAGCTGGAAACGCCAGCTTTCGTGCTGTGGTCACAATGGTCGCCAATGATAGCTGACTCACGGCGTTTATTTTGAGCATTTTCAAAACAAACGCCAAGGTTCTGCTACCTTAACTGGAAAGCGATGTGAATACGAAGTTTGTGATTTTTTGGGACATTTTCGCGCGTTGTGTTCACGTTTGCCGGCGACGTTGTGCATTTTCACGTCGCCGCACGGTCGCAGCAGCGCAGTATGAACTCCACCCGGTCTGACGGCGGCATAAGATTGAGCAAGAGGGTTGGCGGTTAAACTCAAAGTTTGGATAACGTAAAATGTAGTACCAAGCAGGGTTGGTGTAAATGAAGTGGGGGACAAAAAGTTGGAGGAATAATAAATGATTGATGGCCAAATTTGATAACTGGATTAAAATCAGATATGAATCCCGTTTGGTTATATTTTGGCTACAATGACACATAAACATCTGACTTAATATTATTTGAAGACAGCGTTCCGATCAAGAGAATCTTTTGACTAATCATATTGTCTATATTGGTATACGGTGAATTATGTAAAATTGTAATATGAGTGGTTTGGGAATACACTTGTCTATATAAATGGTGGTCTTCGTGATGATAGAAAAGTGGTTAGATTACAATGAAGTGTTAAAAGAAATTGTCCTCGTAATTTAATTACATTGCCAATATGAGTGACTAAATAAATGGCGAAAGGGTAATATGATCTATATAACTATTTCTGAAATCAAATTCCATTTCTAAGGCCCCTATTAATATCTACAGAAACCGACTGTCTCAGAACGACCCCCCGAGTACTATATCTCATGTTATAGCTTATATAACCAGCTTATTCATTTACTTTCTACAAGAGATGGTATAGAATCTTTCGTCTGGCATTTTAATCACTCCTTAGCTCTGTACGATATCATGACACGAAAATAAAAGGTACGAATTTTAAACCATAGTAAAAGTAAGAAATTATGGATTTGTCACTTTAATAAATGTAAAGTTAACATTAATGTCTTTACGCTTTTATTGTTGTTTAATCATTGATTTCGTTTTTCATCCTTTGTTTGGGTTTTTTTCTATAATACACGATGTCGATAATTGGAAGGTTTGTTTTTATATTATTGAACGATAAGCAACCTTGATCGATACGTAATGAGACGAGCTGACTATATTGAAACTCACTTATCGGATGACCAATTTTTTTCAATAAGGAAAGACATGCCCAATTCCTGCTTGTGTGTAGAGTCGGCCAAGGTTTCACGTCATGTCACTTCTAACTAATAACCTCCAGTCAATAATAATAGGACACCATATATCATCTTCACTGTGGTGTTCTGTTGTTTCGTCTCCACGGACTCGAGGTAATCAGAAATCAGTCGTGGTCTGCTATCACTTAAAGACCAAATCACACTAGGATATCATATACATATGATATCAATAGATCCAGGATCGAATTATTAATTAGTGGATTTCTATACACCCCATCCCTTCCCCTAAAAAATAAAAATTTTGTCAATGGTTACACGGCCAAAAGCATAGGGTCGCTCCGTCACTCAACTTTCATTGTTTTGTGTTTTTAAATGGTTATAAACAAGAATTGTCCCGTGGTTTGGTACGTGGGAAGGGGGTGGGGTATTCAAACATGACAATAGAGGTGTTAATATGAAGTTACATGATAATAAGATGTGAAAGTTTTGGTGAGAGAAAAAGTAATGATGCCATGAATGACCAGCCTCTCGAGGATAACCCATAAAAACCTGCTGGGTAACGTCGGAATAGATTTCGAACCGTTACACTATTATGGATAAATATTTGCACCCAAAGTAGAATCTTTTTATAATCTGGTGTGTCCAATGTTAGAAGTTGGTGGTAGATATTAGAATCATGATGTCATTTAATGTGGTACATGTATATCACATTACCTGGCTTTTCATCTCAACCAATCAATGAATACTTCAAAGCATGATTATTTTTTAACTTTAACAATCTTACTAAACTCTTGAAATGGTGTACTTAGCACTAATCAATTTATCCCCAGGGCGGAATAGGAGTGAGGGGGGGGGGCTAAAATCCATGCTATGCAGTGGACATACTAGAAATCATTTATTGGTCAATATGAATTATTTTCCGTATTAGGAATTTTGTAAACGGTGTAATATAAGGGATACGTTCCCAAAACAGTGTGACTTTCACACAATATGTACAATGGATTCAACATTTTATTCTAGCAGAAAACGAAGCTGGAAAATACAAAAACTTGTGCACGAACAATAACTTCCCGTATTTTAATGTGTTTTTCACTTAAATAAGTACACATGTACCAAGCTGTTATTTTGTTATGTGTTAATTAATCGTTTTTAAATCAAATGACGTACATAGATTAAAATACATAATACAACTAATTTATAAGTTTGTATGTACTCATTGCACTATGACGTACGTAAATTAATAAAATACAATTTGTAAGTTTGTATGTAATCATTGCTGCGGTAGTTAGTTGGGTGGTTTAGTAAGACGAATTGACGTATTCTAGGGCTTCGGCTTTTCATTTTGGCGGTCATTTTGAATCTGTCAAAAAGGTTTCCAATAACTATTAACTTTGTCGATTTATTTCCAATACTTAACATCAGTGTAATTGATTATTAATATCCACCTGAACCTAAACGGAAACTATATTACCCCGATATTTGTATAACTGGTCACTCTTCTTATTCCAGGCACGTTCTCTCGTGCTGCTTTTCTCGTCAAATCTCAGAATCACGTCGACAAACGTGAGACTAGATGAAAACCGTCAGAGTGACGCGATTTGTAATCAGCAGGAGAACCAAATGAATAATAAGACATTTCATTCTGACGTTTTGATATCTACACGTAAAAAGATTTATTGTTCAAAAGTGTAATACTTTTAGGTTGGAATTCTGGCAGACATTTTTCACGTTTGTGAATCACTCTTTAGAAGTTTACATACGGCCACCAAGTTGGAATATTTCGTCTGTAAGAATAATTTATCATCGATCTAGCTTAATTAAAAAGCAGCTTAAAGGACATAGATCTAATCTCAAAGATCAATGCAAATCCAGGTTTATAAATTTGAAGAACTGGGTATGCGCATGTTACTGAAGCAAAAAGGGGAATATAAAAATGAATTGGTCTTTAACGTCCTACTGTTCTGCCCAGTATTGGGCTAATGGGGCATACGCCACACGGTGTACACGGGAACTCGATATTTCGTCCCATCCGAACGACTTGACAGCTGTCCTTGTCAGTCTTGCATCACAAGGCGGATTCACGCAACAAAATCTGGATAAACTTTCTTGGCCAAACAAGGGATCGGCACCCACCTCCAGGCTAGCGAGCCAGCGTCTTACCCACTTAGCCATCGTGATTCCCGGAAGTAAAAAGGAAAGTAAAGATAATTTTAAAACAAGAACGAGTTAATGGACAAGGAAATATCGAAACCATCTTCGAACTGTAACCTCAGATCCAAACCAGTGCGCAATTTTTCAAAGAACAAACATGCCAAGTTTCAGGACGATCGTTTCAAGATGAGTAGAGAGTTGTTATATTTGTATTTGATATACAAAAATAGCAATATAAAAACAGGTAATAAAGTAACATTAACAAACTTTTCTTACAAAAGAATAACAAATCTATAGTTGTGTATTCAGTAATAATTAGACCGTTGTTGTTGATGAGTTTAGTTCGCCGAAGTGCAGTTTCTATTTTCTGTGAAAATATTTAATTTGTGTTTCCTCCCTACTTGAACTTCTAAACTTTAGAAGAAAAAAACCTCAGACAAGTAATTGTTAAAATGGTATTGAATGAATCGGGCTAAATCTGAAAAATTGATGGCAACCAATTATTGAGTTACAATACCAATTAATCGGAACTTTAGTTATAATTTAACTGTAGACTGCTTTATCGTCTCGTCAACATAATGACAGTATTTATTTGTTAGTTACCAGACCAGGGGAACTTTTTCCCGGATGCTTCCACCTTTTCCTCCTCCAATTCCAATTCCAATTGTCAAAATGAATTCGAAATGAAAAGAGAGAGAGAGAGAGAGAGAGAGAGAGAGAGAGATGGGGTTTAACGTCCACTCGACAAAAACTACGTCATTTCGCGTAGGGGTCTTTAACAGTGGGAGGAAACCGAAGTACCCGGAAAAAAACCCACGAGGTTGGACAGGCGACCCAACTCCTTGTCACGCACAAAAGGGGATTCGAAACAGAATTTGAAATGAAATGTGTACACGGTTTTTCGTCCCATCCGAACGACTATACAGCTGCCCTTGCCAAGCCCTCCGTCCTTCACCACTCACCACTCACCATGACCCCTCCACTGTCAATGGATCTTTTATGCCCACTACTAAATTGTAGCAGGGTCTCGTTTTTATAAGTATCATCAGAAATCATCAACCAAATACATGTACAATCAACACTGGCAAAAGGAGGCAAATAAACGTAAGGTCGAAGTAACTTGATTGAAAGTACAAAGTAAGAAGCCTTGTCATCTTGACATAAGTGAACTCGATAAAATCATTTTATAATTGCTTTGTAAACGTCTTAAGTACGCTATTTATTACAATATGTCTGGAAGTTCTTTTACAAGAAGTCATAATTTACAATCACTTGCAAGGACTTGAAAGTTGAAACGGCGATACCAAACAGTAAACCCCGGGGCGTAAGTGGGAGGGGGTGGGGTAGGGGTGTCGGTCTCAAAATAAATGCTTCTAATGTTATATAAATCATTAATTATACATCTTAACTCTCTAAACCACCGACTGGTTGTGATGTTGTGATGTTGAACGCTTTGAATTACGTTTATCAGTTAATTATGAAATGGATAATTGATACTTGACAATCGAGACTATACCGTAAAACCTTTAACCACGAATAACTTCGCCCAGAATAAGGTAATTTGACTAGATTTTTTTTAATGTATTCATTTTTCATTATCTGATTTTAAACAATTATGTCAAGAACGACCACCTCTTTATCTAAATTTTACATAATGTATCTTTAAAGAGGCATTTTCACATTGAAATGATGGTAAGCCTTTTGTCATACATAATATGGAAGTTATATACATAAATTTAGAAATTACGATAACAGGCGCGGATCCAGAGGGGGGGTTTGGGGGGTCCAACCCCCCTCCCCCCTGCTCAACTACATCAAAAAAAAATAATGCCTTGCATCAATGAAATTACATCACAAAGTGATCCTACATCAGTATAAAAATGATTTCTCTGTTTAAAAAGCTCAATTTGTATGTATGCCTATGTAATTTAGAGACGATGATGGCAGATTCCCGTAACAGAAACCTGGCAAACGTCCTCCTGCAAAAATTCCTGGATCCGCCCCTGGATAATGTCGATTTTGTTTTAATTCGCGATAAGGTCAGTTACTAAAAAGATATGTTATTTTGATTGTCAGCTAATATTTCAAACATTACAGCTGAGAAATGTGGAGGTATGGACATGGTTAGATTTTAATAAATTAATATCAGCATTGCCACCGCATTTCTTTCCTTCTTAATATCCGCTTCCACCTATGGCAATACCGCATACCATTTGCTACAACATGAGTAGAGTAATGCATAGATCTCACTGGAAAGTTGTTGCCTCGGTGATGTACTACCGATGGAAACTTTCACGTGGCTCGCGATGCCCTGAGGAGAGTTCCCATTGGTCGCAGAGGAACCTGTTTCCACGCCTCCCGTGGCTCATAAATTTTTATCGGTAGCTATGCATCCCCGAGGCAAAAAAATGTCCAGCTGGACTAAGGCATAAATAATATATCAGCAGATCAGTAGTACTCAATGTTTATCTATTAGTATGAGTTTTTATTGTGAAAATAATTGTTCCCTTACTACTTTAACAATTAATTATTGTTCCAATAACTACCCACACTAAAAGATAACCGATAAGTATTAGAGATTTATTGTACCCCCGCGATTTCTCTTCATTCCGAGTATTCTGAAAACACGATTTCTTCATTCTGATATGTCTGAAATGATTTCTCTGTATTAGTATTATGTTCTTTAGCCAAGTTCGACCGCAACTTTAGATTCGATTTAGTAGCTGATTTTATTTTGGGGACATCTTTCCATTATCGTATGCAAAAAAATGTCCACTTAAAAATATACACAGCAAAAAAAGTTAAGCACCACCCTGATTTTTCACAGAGAGTTGAACTTCATGGAAGTATGGTATGAAAATAATATAAGCAAAACAAATTTTAATTTAAAAATGAACAATCATATTTTTGGTCATTTGGAAGTGAAGTTGTGTAACGGTATGAACACTTAACGTGCATGAAAACACAGTTGAAATGAAAATGGAATTTCATCCAAAAGACAGCAAGTGTCTTAATAACTGCAGCTACTCCTCTTGGCATATCCCTAACTAGGTTCCTCAAATGTTCCATCGGTATCCGCTGTCACTCCTCGGGAAAAGCTGCCTCCAATTCCCCCAGGTTTTGTTCCATTGGGTTCAGATCAGGAGTCATTGCTGGACATGGAATTCGTGTGAGGTCGTTCATTGTCGCCCATCGCAAGTCTGTGGCCATCGAAATGAACAATAGTTACAGAATCCAGAACCTCCTGAATGCAGTGGCGCCTTTGAGTGAACCGTGTATAGTAACCAAATCCAGTCTACAGTCGTAGGAGAAGCTTCCCCAAACCATTACGGACCCCTCGCCAAAAATGGTACTCGCGGCAAAATGTTCCTGAGGGCGAGACGTGTATCCCTAGTCCTCCCATCAACAGCATGCAGGAGGAAACGATTTCAGTCGCCCCAGTGTATTCTCCTCCATGATCTTAAGCTCCACATTTGTCTGTGCTCACACAATAACCTACGCTGACGCTTGTGGTGATTTGTGAGCTGTGGGCGCCTGGTGACCCTTCTGGCTCTTTATCCAGCAGCTGTTGGGCAGTTTCAGAAGGGTGCTCAAACCAGAAGGCTGTCGTCTAACATGCCGTATTATAGAGCTCTATCCTCCTGGGGCGTGGTAACTTATGGTCTTTCAGAACGGGGAAGGTTCTTTACACCATTTGTTGGCACATGCTTCCTTACCAGGCGGCTTATTACGGTGTAGTGAAACTGAGTTTTTCTTGCAATTTCCCTGTAAGAATGTTCTGCCCGGTAAATTCCAACGATCTGCCATCTCAATGCATCGGAAATTCTCCTTCGTGCCACTTTGGTGTGTGCAACACATGGATGGCGAGATTCACGTGCACGTGGCTGCGTTCGTGAGAGACATTTTCCAATAAGTAACACCTTATTTCATCACCAATATACCACTCTTTGATTTGTCAGCATGAGGAATGAAGGATTGAAATTTTGTTTAAACATAAACCGATATTTCAGCTTTTATTGGGGGGGGGGGGCTATGTATGGAAAAAACACACACAAACCGTTTTATTTTTTTATGGCCATGTCAATTAATTCACATATCTAAGGTTAAACAGAATGCTATTACGCATAAAGTACTGTGGACCAGAAACCCAGCACGCATTATCGAAACCATCTTAGAATTCTGACGTCATATTAAAAATTGAATGTGAAATTGTGCAAGGAACAATCATGCTAAGTTTACCGTCAATGGTACATGAAAATGAACAACCACAACAAGAGCAAGAAAAACAAGATGTGTATGTTTGTCCCTTATTTTCTCTTTCATTTTCCCACCTTTACAACACATATATTTATTCATCTTTTTTTTTTCATAGTATACCTCTATATTTTCAACAACAAAAAAACCCACACACATACTAAAGATAGAAATTTTACGACACAGATTTGAAATGGCGCCAACATGCGGTGTGTTACTAGAATTTAAATAAAAGAACAAACAATCTGTTTATTTGAAACCACAATTAAACTAGCTAGCTAAATAAAACAGGAGGTTATGTTTTCCAGCAAAATTGATGTAAATTGTTGGCCAATCAATAGATAGGTTGTACCAAACACCTCTTTCTATTTGATAAATCTCTTTGTTGTCACTTTCACTCTACACGAATACCCAGCGGAATGAAAACATTGGTTCTGTAAAAAAAATATTATCCAGACTTTAGATAAGCGACTAAAGATAGAGTAGAAAATGAGCGCTTATTTGGTAATTTTCAAGTCCATCCATTTCCGACGAGTGAAGTATTATATTGTTTAGGGGTTTGTAATGGTGTTTATGACCGTGATTGTGTCAGATTAAAACTTCTGTATCAGTAATAAGAGAAAATAACAAAGCCGATAAAGATGCCTGAGAACAATTCCTAGTCCAATTCAAGTAATAGATACAACCGCCAGTCATCGGGTTACTGGGTTATCTTACTAATTTATCTATTAATCCGAGACAAGCAAAAACGAAACGAATTTTAAGCATTGTTTTTCTTGTTTAAGTTTCTTGTTTTGCAAACAAAACTTACAATTTAAATATTAACACTTCTTGGTGTTTAAAGATTTTTAAGTTGTGGAAGGAAAGAAGTCGAACGTGTGTAATTTTAAGTTTGGTTTAACACCACAAACGTAAAAAACATCGATACCTGTATTTGTTGTTTGATTAACTATACGGTTGTATATACAAAAATACAACAAAGACTTGGTTTTAAAGCATAACAGTATACGCTTAGGGAAACTGCACTACCAGGATAAAACAAATACAAAATCTAACGAATAGTGGAAAAATCAGACCATATATTTATTGCATTAAAACTTTACCAGATATATAGACGTTAAAATATAGCAAATAAACAAAATGACATGATACATGAAGATATGGATGACACAATATATTCATCTGGTACTACTATACCCTGGGTGTATAGTTGCGTTTGGTGAAAGCTGTAAAGTGAAACATACTGCTAAGGCAAAATCAACAGGAAGGATACTTGTTAAAGATACTGAAGATAATATTTTAGTCCATATTATGTAACGAGAAAGTTTCATTTTGGTATATATACTTTTCATTACTCGTTTTGGTATACGTTTTCGTTAAAAAACATTGGGTCGGGTTGGGGATATTTGTTTGTTTTTTATTTATGAAAAACGTAAGACTATATTATGTAAGGATCTGGCTTCATATTAATATTACAACAGTTTCAATAATGTTATGGACAAGGAACCTTGGCTCAAGTGCTACTCATTTTGTTTTAGTTCCTTGGGGCGGTGTGCATCCGTAAATTAAAGTACACTCGACATGCCATTTAGTATGTTTGTTCCTCGAGCAATTGCGCATCAATTGACTACGACTTATCACAATTTTAAGATGGGTGCCATGACGTCATACTCGGTTCATAGTAGACGCGTTCCATTATTGAAGTAAAGAAGCACAAACCTATCCGGAGTCATTGATTATTTTTCTCAATATCTTTTTACTTCTTTATTTGTAATGCTTCATTTACATTTCTTCTGGACATTTCAATCACACTTTTCTTTTGTTTATTTTAATATAATATGTTTAAATTCAAGATTGCCTTAATATCTCGTTCAGAATAACGACCGCAAACACATTCTCCAGTGTCATCGTAAACTCTATAATTGCGTCGAGATCAATGTAATGATAACAACATCTTGAGTTATTCCTATCTTTAATCGCTGTTTATGGGATGGTTGCAGCATGTTTGGGCTTTTTAAAAACTGGCCCCATGCATAGTATAGGAGATAAAACATCGGCATCCAATCAAAGACGGCGAACATATAACTGTTAAAATACCACAGGGACGAGTTTTATGCCAAGTTCTCATTGTTGTGCGAAGCGTTACAAGGAGATTGTCCATATTGGGTTCATGATCTACGTACTGATACCTTTGGATACGTTTCGGTACGATCAACACGATTGCTACGACTGACGTCAATAATATATGGTACGACTTGATAGAATCAACACAATTACCCCAGGATTAAAACCACGATTGAAATCGTAGCACGAATCGTATACGTAGCATTAGGTTAAATCCCGAATCGCTCATTAGATAATGGTTGCTTGCAACATTCTTTTAATTTTGTTAAACTTGTTCTATACAATGTCATGGTAGTTGAGATAGAACATCGACATACAACTGTAACAGTAGCACAGAGATAGAGTAAACCGCTAAACCGAATTAAATTTTGAACCATGATGGTCTTACATCGAGTAAAATTGCCTTTCGATCGACTGAACGTTTATTCAATGAAAATGTGTAGCCTGCTGCCACTTATTATATATAGACACAGTGCATATTTTGAATGCGCATCCATTCTGCTGCAATCAACGTTTCAGACTTTTCATTTCAACCATGAATCGACAATACATGGTGATCGAATATCATTCAATCAAAGCGAAATTACATTCGGTCGGTGCCAGTGGGAAAAGCGCCTTAGATCACAAACTAATTGTCCTTGGCAGAAAACCGCCGGGCCAAGTCATATTATTATTACTTAGCCCGAGTCCCAACTGAAATCAATCGAATAAAATTTAATTATGTCGACTTCTTTTAAAATCAGCATCCTATTGCTCCTAAAACTGTTCTTTTATTAGGGACACCGTGGCTGACTTGAAATTCTCACCACGATGAAAAATGGTAATTGCCATTTCAGATTCTCGATTCCATGCAGTCAGAAGACCTCGACAAATATATTACTTATGATGGTAGTCTGGAGTTCCTTTATTGCATATTCTTGACTAACGTGAACAATTTGGCGAGGTTTCAATGGATCGAATTTGAATTTGAAACCTTAAATCAATCATGTGTGCACTTACCAAAACCATGGTCAACGATCGAGATACCAATGAATTATCTATCGGTGATTATTGAGTTTTATCAACCTTGAAGAGTATTCCAAAAAAATATTTCCAATACATGTACTTAAATTATTGTACGAGTTAAATTACTTGGAATTTAATTCTGAACCAATGCAATAGCTGCCTCCTTAACATAAGTATTTTAGGTTTCGTGATTTACACCCTAGTACTATTTATTACAGTATATAAAAGCACACTGCTTACCTTCTTCCACTCGACAACAAGAAAACTTTAACAATTTTAAAACCCCAATTCTTCTCATATTTCTTACTAATGATGCATTGAATAGTTTTTTGCATATTATTAATATTGCATTTCAAATGCATGCATCACCTAAGGCTAATGCTCATTACATTCTTGCTGCGTATTTTTTGGGGAGAGGTAATAGGCTTGTTATGTGCGACATGCTTCTTCGGCAATTACGGGTGTGATCAGTAATTGATATATAATTTATCATAAATATTTTTGATTACTTTACGACTATTTTGGCCTAAAGCTATACACAGACCTGCACCCAAATGCATAGGTAGAGTATATCCATCCGTAAATATATTATATATATTTATCACATACATTTAAAAACTTCATATTCAACATGTTAAACAAATATAATGTATATAGACGTATTCAATGTTGTTTTTATTTGTTTGTACTAAGAATACCCATTGACAGTGGATGAAAAATTGACACGCTTTGGTCTCTGGGTAAACATGTCTATAACATATCTTCGGCCTTGATTTTCCCGGACGTTAAACCCCGTTCCATTTTATTTCTGCACTAAGTGTACCTGTGCAGTGATGATTTTAAGGATTATTTTAAAAACCCCACAATAAACCCATTGTCGTGAAACAAATCTCATATCCCAGTCCCGAAAGTCCTTACTCTATTGTGGTAATGATTTCCGAATGTCTCAAAATCTCAGATGTAACAAATAGGCTTTACAGGCCGGGGTTTATATTTCACACAAACGCCGTTAGTCTATGTCAAAATCTTCGAATTACTCTTTAAGTTGTTTTTTTCCCAATAATACAACTTAATTGACAGCAGAAGTAAACACCTCATAACCAAAAACTTTACCCACGCGAAATATATTGCCGAATCTAAAAATAGAATGAAATTGGACAGAGAAAATGCAATGCAGTTTCCAAGATATGCATCTCCACGATCAAAAACTTCATTTGTAACAAGATAATATTCATAACTTGTCAAAATATGACAAACACATTGCATGTCAATTTGTCCACTGCATAAAAAAGTATTATAGAAAAAGCAGTCATTAAAGGTGCAGTCCTCAACCTATTTCAGAGAATAAAACAAGTTAATCATATATACATAATATATTCCTTTATTTCATCCCAAACAACAATCTAAATATATGTGAAACGTTTTCAATGTGCAGTTGTAAGGTGAGTAGCTTCTTGGCTATAATAACAATCTCCGAGTATATGGACTATATTTTCGGTTGATTTCGGTTTGTTTGTGTTGTGTTCAAGTGAGTAATAGAATGTTGCTGGTTATTGGTGCGTTTTGAATTGCTCCCTGGCAAATTTACAAATGGGACAATATTTCGAGCTGAAATTTCAGACAATGTAAAAAAAAGCAATATCATCACGTTTTTGACTCTTGATTTGCATTCTTAAGTGAACTTTTTTGGAGACATAGTGGAGATTTCTTAAGACAAAAAAAGACATCACCTCGCTAAAGAAACAATGCCGTCAGGTATGCTCTACATCTGCACTCTATCAATAACAACACTGATTCATTAAAATAAGTCGCATGTCGCTCAGGAACGCGATCGGAATTTAAAAGATAAAGAAACAATTGATTTGAAAGAGAATTTCTCCATAGCTCATGCTGAGATAGTGGCGTATAGTCCCTTCCTTAAAGGTAGTCATTGAGGTTAGGTCATGGCTCACTGACCAGGAAGTCCAGTATAAATGGTCAAGAAAGTTCCTCGTGCTGTTCCATCCTATTCACCTCATCAATTAGTGCTACAGGACAGAATACATTACAATGTCCAATCATTTGGATGGATCGTAAACTCAAAGTCCCACGTACATTTGATGTGTACGTAAAAGAACCTTAAGTGTAATTGGTCAAATAGTAAGTGGAAACGCTGCTACCTAGAACAACTGTTTCCCAATAGCAAAAGTTTTCATTAGCTCGGTTCGTACAGAAAAGTAAGCCGTTAATCCCCACTTCATTTCATGTAGCTTCACTAAGACTGTCAAGTTAGTTGAATTCTGCTGACCGATGAATTAATCATTTTTCTTCCGTAACAACAATTCATTTGTGGATACAAGATCTCGGGCGCCGAAACCTACCCCCCCCCCCACCCACTAGCAGCTCCGTCGTTTGAGGGGTAATAAAGGTTGTGACGATTTTACTTTCTCCTAAAACAAGCACAGCAATTTCATTAATAAGTTTTCAAGTCACCGTTTATCTTTAAGCCGACGGAAAGTCTTTAACACTACAAGTTTGTCAACGGTAACGAACGTTATGAGTTTCTATTGTCATGCTTGATTACACCCAAATAAATATAAGGGTTGGGGGTGAATTTGATTTGCATTTTAGATGACAATAACTTAAATTAGTATAGACTGATTTAATGATATTAATGTCTTTTATAACATCACTTTTGAAACATTATTTTTGATTGCGTATGGACTGAAAGTCTAAATGTGTTCTTTATTCCTCACAAGATGCACCTAGTGTCTTAAATATATAATTGCACTTACCTGTTGCGAGTATGTGTTCTTCTTCTGTTTCATTTAGTGGCAGAGAACAGTCATATATACTGGATAAGTAAGATGTGAAAACAAAAGGTGTTCTGGTCTCCCATGTTGATCTATCCAATTTAACTTTGTACACATTACCCTGCCCTGGGGGACCGACATTTCCTCTCACAGGTACCGGAACTGCCAATTTAGTTGTAAATGACGGCGGTTCCTTACATGAACACCCTCGTGTCTTAGCTTTATCTTTCTTACTACCTGTCATGTAAAACAGCCTAGCGCCTTTCTTAGACATGTTGAAATCTATAAGCAACATGCACTGTGCACTCTTTACTTAATTTCATTTATCAGTGTGATCAACCGCCTAGAGAGTTCGACTGACAGACCGTTGTCGCTAACCGTTTCTATAAGTTGTTGAATACTGTTTCCGAGGTATCGTGATGACTGGTTAGTTCCATTGATGTTGAACGAATCGAGTCATAAGAAACTTCAGTCCCAGAAGAACGAGGTCCTTATTGATTAACAAAATCTTATAGCGACTTCCTAGCTATTTGACTTCTTGCACACTGGCGGGTATGTAGTACACAAAACAATAACACTTTAACAATGAACTTTATATAAGAACGTCAATGTCTGGCGCATGGGTAACAAATTTTATGTCAATATTGTCTACGTTTCACAATTTTGCAAGAACCATTGAGATGATTTCTGTGAGGATCATTATTCAAAATCACCGTAATGAAAACTAAACACCACACGCCACGTGTCTAGAGAGAGAGGGTGAGAGCTGCAAAGTATTAAAGTTAGATTATTTATCGCGTGAAAATACTAAACATCTTCTATTGACGTTGATTTTCTTATCTTATGCCACACACAGAATTTACTCCAACGATTTCAATAGTATGTTTTGTGTTAAGAAACCCGCACAACCCCGTTCGATTGACATTATGGAGATGATCTTCAAATCTCCCCGACACCAATAGTCATGGTACTATGCTTGAGCCAGTTAGGGCATCTATACCTGCCTCCTCGGTGTCACTATATTCCTTCGCTCATCAGCTTATATCTGTATAAAACCACGTACGGCTAGGATATCTGGTGGTCGGGTATATTCACTGTCCCGTTATGCCCATGCTATCACCTTGAATGAAATCGACCCAAATGTAGCGATCGGTTTAACTACGTAAAATTTCATCATTAAAGCAATGTCTATTTTGTTTTGTGTAAAGTAACAAGTATGGTTACATGGTATTTAAGTTCTACCGTGTTTTATAATTGCCTGCTAGGCTAGAATTTATGTTTTATCCCGAATACACAGACGAGTTTTCACGCCTTACTTTCTGCGTTAAATCGTATTTGTCACACATAATTATTGTAAAATCACGCATTTAATACACTAAATGTGAAAAATTAATTGCGGATAACATATGATTTATCTTAAATAAACGACTCTGATAATTACGAAATAATATCTTACGTCAACGCCATACAGCAGTTATAAAACGCTACGTTTATTGAATATTATATAACGTTCAAACAGCCATGCCACAACTATTGAGGGTTGATAATAAAAGCAATATTGCAAGTTAAGTTCTTACAAGGTTCTGTCCGATGTTTACTCATCCGTCCATTAAATTTTATTTTCGTCAGTTATTTCTCAATCGTGAACATTTATCTGGACGTTCGTTTGGCAGACCGGTTTAACGTCCTACTCTTCTGTACCTAACATTTGGCAGACCAGCATTTAATGTTGCTTACAATGAAATACATATATACATACAACCCAACTGTAACATAATTAATTAGTCAAATCACGACCATTCAAAAATCTTTCTAGTTCCTCTGGGGGCTAACTCAGAGAAGAAAATCTGGACAAACAATACCACATTTTCCCATAACGTTTTATAGTAGCAACATATCTGCTCAGAAAGACAAAACACTGACCTTAATTCAGTTCGAATATATACAATCTCTGTGTGCTGATATATATTCCATTGCGCGTTCCCACACGCTATCTAAAACAGGATGTAAATCTTTACGATAAACCTAGTCTTGAATTGGAAAAGAATCCACTAAACACTGTACAGCTCTATAGGAAGTTATCCGCGTAGAGTCGGCTTTCTTACGGACCCAACGATTCTGCTGGTTCAGTAACAACGTAAAACATATCGGATGACGGTCTATTGAGATCGAAACGTTGTACGTTAAACACCACTGAACAACACGACAACTGTTTTATTGAGCTCGGAGGATCTCTTACGTACATGTTCCAACGCGTAATATTGACACATACACAAATCATGGTCGAACTACTCAATATCTAAAATCGAAGAAAAAATTCAAATATGTTATCAAACCATGACATCTAGATATTAACCCTCAAGCTGCTATATAGAAAAAGAAAAATTATAGTCGAGGAAACTTAAACTGGCTTGCACTTAAATATCAATATAACTATATCCGTGTGGGCAAGGTGTATTCATAGTAAATTTATTGAACGTTTTATTCCATGATTACGTCATAATTACGTGATCGGGGGAAGCGTTGCTTCTTAACAATACAGTAATAGACGCTTGAGCGCACGAGCCGGAAAGCTTTGAGTGGGGGGTATGCATATTTAAGGAAAACTGTTAGATACTATCAACTAAAAGCATGATCGGACTGAAAAAAATTAACAAGGATGTCAAATTGATTTGCCGCGATGAACAACCATATTAACCATATTTCCGGAGTATTGAGTGTTAGCCTAAGAAAAGGGAAGTCGATCACACTTATCGCGAGAGAGAGAAAGAGAGAAGTGGGGTTTAAAGTCCACTCGACACAAACTAGGTCATTTCGGGACTAACATGGTTTAATTTTATTTCAATAGTTCGCTTGCGCGTAGGGGTCTTTAGATGTGGGCGGAAACCGGGGGACCCGAACAAAACCCATGATGTTAGACCGGCGACCCTTGCCACGTACAGCCATGTTACTTATCGTAATTTGAGATTAACAAATAATCCTAAATAAACCACATGCTTTGAATTTCACGCGCACAAGGTAAGCGTCGGTACATACTTGGCTTTAAAATGCAGATGTGACGTCACCCTTCGATGTTGGCGTACCATTATTTCAAATAATCATACCACTACCAGTGAAATATTGGAGTAGTGTGACGTATTTCACGTGCGGGGTGTCTGTATTTTAAATAGTTTAATGGTCTCGAGCTTAAGACATTGCTCTCGACCATTAAACCACACATAATCTTTATAGTTTGTGTCGATGAGTGTGTAAGTGAAATAGAAACCCATTCCCATTGTTGTTATTCGAAAAAAAAACCCTGCGGTCTCTGTCCTTAAAGTTCCATTTCGAATAACACAAACATCCCTAACAACACATTTGTACAATGGCCAGGTTGCATCTGGGCGGTTTCACTATCATCATAATCAACTGACGTAAGTTGTCTGCTGTGAAGTTTGCAGCAACCGTATCGCGGATTGATAAAATACCCTTTTTGAATAAATTTTTAGTTGTGTTTCTTGTTTATGTGGGTAAAATTCTCAGTAAATCACATTTAGAACTATGATCATTGCTCTATTTTTCTGATAATTTAAAGTCAATTTTCTGCATGACTTTTATGACTATGTACACATTTAATTCATCGATCACTACTTCCGGTTGAATGTTGATATACTAATATTACCTTATATTATATATCGATTCAACCTTGCTTTAAGACGTATTCCACTTTATCATGTAGGTGTTGATCGTTTATATTTACGTCATGTTTAAGTCTGTACTTTACCTAACTTATTAAACAAAATATGTTCGTTTTTTCGGTGATTATAAATGGGGAAATTAAAGTAAGGCTTATGGTCTCTATATAGATTATAGAAATATATAGGTATTTGTTTTTCGTGGGGCACCCTGCGAGTACTGATTTTATTTCAACGTATGCTTTAAATACATGTATGGTGGAAATTTGCTCCAAGTCACAATGTAATTTAATAGCCTTGAATTATTTATTTCCGCAATGATTTTCAGTAAGTTGAGTAATATTCTCCCTGATCTGTATGTCAGCTGCGTAAAAGAGAGTGAGAGACGGAGAGCTAGAGAGAGAGAAAGAGAGAGAGAGAGAGAGAGAGGGAAGGAAACCGGAAGACCCGGGGAAATCCACGAGGTTGGACAGGCGACCCTACTCCTTGTCACGTACAAGCGGGAATTCGAAACCACGCCAGTTGACTCAAAGAAATGACAGGCTTGATGATACAACGCGCACGTGCTAACCATTCGGCCATTAACCCCGCCCCTCCCATCCCCCACATAAAACCCACAGAATCATTCTTAAAACACATGTCATACACTATAAATATTTTAATGTATATTAACTATCACAGGATTTTTTTAATCTAAGTTATATTGTATTTCAATTTCTTGATTTGAAACAGAAAAGCCAGGGGGAAAATCGATACTGGGGGACAGTTCGTCTTTGAAACGGCAGGATCCGAGACTGAAAGGTCAATCTGGAACTCATTTTGATTGTCTTAAATACGCCAGTCATCGTCTGAAGGATAGTTCATTTATCTATCCGGGAAACAGAGCTCGTGATAGTAGGCCCATATTCTAAACTAGATAAAAAATAAATTGTTGGAATGTTCTGATCTGATCTGTTGAGACAAAACTTTTACGATGAAATAATTGTTGCGAAGGATTAAGCTGGGGTTTACTTGTTTTCTTACATTTTCTTTTTAAATAATTGATTTTCTGTGTCGAAATGTATTATATGCCAACACTGGTTTTATCTATGGACGTTACACTTTAAAAAACGACAGATTACCATTCCACAAAACAAATCCACAAACCAAAGAGATTAAGTGATTTTTAGAAGGGTGCATAGTGTCTTTAATTTGTATTATTTGTACTAGAAGATAGTTGAAATTCCTCTGCTTGTTATCTGTAGGTGTATGCCAACAGCTATACTCAATTAGCTATTATAATATCTTATAGTAACTAGTGTCAACTGTATAATGAGAATTCCATGCTAATTAGTATACAACATGTGCATTGCATCATAGCATTAAACATTTTTATTCCTTTTTTTTTGTGTGAAGTGATTCAGAAAATGCGGACCTACATGTAAGATGCTTCACAAAAGAAGACTATGACAGAATAAAATGAATCCACAGACGATATATGTGGCAGAAAACAAATGCGGGTATCTGGAAATTAAAAAAGTAACGAAGTTAACAAGTCTCTTATTCTATTTTATTTTATTATTTGTATCTGGGGGTAAAAGGGATTATTGATTACAAAATATTACATTTTAGTTGGTAATGTTTATGGTTTCGAGAAAGCAGAATCGTTTAGTCTGATCTTTTACAAGCCTGAGAATTAAACAATTTGAAGGATATATGGATTTGTTTGATATAAAAATATTTGACCTAGCGAAATGTATTGGTTGCTGAACTTGATTTACATTCAACGTCAGAGAATGTAAATGACCTGTAATGCAATTCCAAGGGCCTGAATTGTCTTTACTTCGGGGTTCTTCGTAGTTACATCAGCAAATAAACGCTAAGCTATTCAGGGGAAGTAACTGCATTTTCTAAATTGAAACTATTTTTAAACAGAGGTAAACTTTGTTTCATGTCTGAAATTTTAATAATGTTTGTATTGACATCAATTTGACAATTTATTCAGATATTATATTGATATGGCCATCGTGTAATCCATATGTACCAATAGTAGGCAGTGTACTGGTGTGTATCTTAGTGATTTTTATCCATCAAGTCTATAGTTCAGAAGGGCTGTCCCCTTAACTCCGTGGGTTTTCTGATTTCTCCGGGTACTCTGATTTCCTCACACACTTTAATTCATTAATTTCGACTGAATCCACTGCACCCAGGTAATATAGCCACATGGACACATAGTCTTTTATCGTTTAATAAATACTATATAACTTGTACTTGTGCTGTCGATATGTATGTCTTTCAACACATTCACAGCGACGATTTATCTATTGAGACCATTGACTGCATAGAATAATAATATTCAACAATGCTTATATATTCGACAATGCTTATATATATCGATACGTTATGCAATGCATTGTGGGTAGGAAGAACGTCATTATGCTATATTAGTTTCGCTTTACGCGGAAGTTTTTAAGAAGAAATCCTTGTTAAAATTTACGTGGTAAGTTGAAAATTTCTGTGAAATATGATTTTCTTAAATTTATGTAATGTAGATTTTTGTTTCAAATTGAAGATAGATTGAAAGATAGATTGCAGTCTTTCCCAAAAATGTAACCATTGTTTAGGTATGTCTACATTCGATATTAACGATACCTTGAAACAATAGGCTATGATTGAATCAAATATAGATGAAAATGATCATTTGTTTAAGGATAGGGGTCTTGTTTGAGGAAAGGGGGGGGGGGTCTTGTCACATATATGGAACCGTTTCTTATAATCGGATATCTAGAATATCTTAATTAGTTCATTTGGTTTCATTTATTCCATTCTGTGATAAATTTCTGAAGTATAGCTTAATATCAGAATAAGGAAATATTTCACTTAAGTAAAACCCAAAATCTATTTTTGGAATTAATGTTTTGACAACAAATTTTCACAAAATTTTCTAATGTTTGTATAGAGCCAAAAATAATTTTTACAAAACAAAACAATTCACCTCTGTCTCGAAGCGAGTTGTCAATTTTCAAGGCCATGTTTATGCGTTTCCTTTGTTTACTCGATTTTTAGTTGAAGCCGAGATAAAATAGGCTGGAATAATCGAGACTTACCTATACGATGTTTTATTTTTCCTTGTTTATACTATGTAATATATATCACAATCGTATCCGAATAGAAACACATTGTCCATTCACGGGGCTTTGTATTGCCATATTTATATTGAATATATTGTTGCTAAATATAAAGTATGTCAACTAACAATATGATATATAAACAACGTACACTTACGCATTTAGATCAGAAGTATTTTATTATATTGAAATATGAGGATCAGATAACAACTTAAAATTTCAATGTCAACATTTACCAACTTGTATCGCAAAGTGATAACATTGTAAGTAAGTAAGTAAGTAAATTTATTGCATAAAAACGCCCACGAGGAGCAGCATACAATTACAAAAAATTACATTCATACAAAACAACAAATATACATGTACAATGTAACATAAACGAACATATATATATATAAAAAGCTTGAAATTTAGAACGTAAAAATTTCCAAATTTTCACAGCTCAGTTTCTTTGTAAACTGTGTTCAGTTCACCTGAGCTTATTAAATAATGGATTGATCGGTTTGTAATATAATATGGGGTTACGTTTGTGATGAATGCACGGAATGTAAGACGCAAGCATAAAAAAGTGCATCATATTGGATTGGGGTTTTTACATATATTATATACTATAAAGAAAACTGTCTCTGACAGAGAGTATGTTACATAACGGACTTGTTGTTTAATTTGAATTAGCTTAATTTAATATGTGGTTGGGAGTGGGGTGATCATTGAGTCAACTGACGTGGTTCGATCCCAAGCTTGCTGGTGACACTGAGTATGCGCGTCTGCACGACCTCGTGGGTTTTCTTCTGGTTCCCCAATTTCCTTCTATTCCCCGATTTCCCCCACCACGCCACTTGCAAGCAAATTATTGAACTAGAATTTCACCATTTGTTAACCCCGTGCTTCCAGGTAAACCTCCATCCCTGGTTCAACGATCCAGGACCAAAACATTTTCAATTAAAGGTAAATAGTACATACTTTCAATACGAGTATCTGAATACAAGCATGAGATGACGTCAGTAGGAACTAGAGTTATACGTGGTCCTGATTGGGCTGGCAAATCCGAAGACAGTGGTGCTGGCAGTCTTGGAACCGTTGTCACTGCTTATAATTCTAAAGCCAAGGTGAAGGTAGTTTGGGATGTAGGGAACCAAGGAATATATAAAGCTGGAGCCGACGGGAAACATGAACTGTACGTATACGACAATGCCCCTACAGGTAAGGCGAGTAGATGAATAATTATGATTTAGAATAACTAATATCTATCAATATTTAAATCCAATTTAGTAATCCTATTTTGTTCAAGTAATTACAGCAGCAACACGAGGTATAATTTTATGTATACACAATTACTAAGCGACGTATGTGAATAGTAGGTAAATATATACAGAATATGCAACAACAATGACAATCAAATACTATTAAAACGTAACACCTTTGATTACGGGGCCATTTACATCTAAACCTACAAAACTCTTACAAGCATTAAAAGTGGGGAGGGGGGGAGGTCCTATTATTGGGAAATCAATTAACCTTGACTATAGATAAACAATAATATAAAGTGTGTATGCATGGGGGTATGAGTGACCAACGGTGATCGCTAATGCAAGGGAATAAAAACATAGATTAATTCATTAAACAGGAAATCATGAAAGATTAAACCTATTATTACACTATAAAACTCAGTAATTGTATATCCATAGAATTGTACCTTGTTTTGATATTTTCAATTACTTAAAGGGACAATGACACTCTTGCTGGCTTGGTAGCTCCAGAAAATAAATAATAGCCTTATTCTAAGTACTAGATATTTTAGTGTCTTACCTGTTGTGTAAATTATCCATTACATCCTATTTTACTTTTCCAGAGGGTTCGAAAATATTTTAAAATCCAAGTCACATTTGAAAAGGTTTACGTTAGACTTTTCAAATCAATAAGTTGAATTTTTCCAATTTTTTAAATTAGGTGTGTTACAATGAAATTTATATCATCAATTAATTGGAATATTGTAAAATAATACAATTTGTTGACCAGAATGAAGATTGGGACATATTATTCAGTTACAACAAGAGTGGTATTGGGGCTTTAATGCCAATCAAAGAAGATAATTACAACAGCTACAAGAATAAACTTTTTAATTTACCCAACTTGTGTTAAAGATACATGAGCGACACATCATGTAGGTTTTTTTTTTACATTATTTTAGGTGTTGTTCAAGATGGAATTACATGCGATTCGTGTACGGAAACTCCAATTGTAGGAATTCGATGGAAATGTCGACAGTGTCATGATTTCGATCTGTGCACACCTTGTTACATGAAACAGAAACACTCCATTGATCACACGTTCCTGAGATATTTGACGGAAGTATCCACAGTGTAAGTATAAAGCAAACGCTGCATTTTAATCAAACATTTGAAGGGTAGGATAATGACTACTGCCGCTTCTGATATGAATTCACACATTATCTCAATTAATGAAACACTTAGAAACTCATGTTTGGGATGAATATTATGTAGAATAACGTTTTCAATATTATTCCAATATCCACGGTGCAAAATGCATATCTCAGCAGTTTAAAATACGTATTTTAGTTTTACAATTTGCAGTATTCATTGCTCCACAATACCAATTTTACAGTGCTAAAATACAGAATACGCTTTTTAATAATACACATACAGTATAATAGTCATTTTGCACACCCATTTCTCGTTTCAAATATGTAAATAATTTTATGGCACATTTATATTTACATACCTTGAAAAAACAGTTGGAGTGAAGGGTAGGGTGGGTGTTGGGGGTATATAAAGTCAATATGAGGGGCTTGTCGAAGGGTTGGTTAGCCATACTGTGTGCATGACCTTACTGAAATAATATTGGCAACGCTATTTTTCCGTACACACTTCACTGATAACTGTGCTGTCTTCTAGACAGTAGCTGCTGACCATGAAATGTAATTTTAATCGGATTAATATTCTTGTTCTTATTCAGTACACCTGTATCAAGTCAGGGGAGAAGTAAAAAGATCCGGTTACATGGTATATTACCAGGATCTGACGTAACACGAGGATTAGATTGGGAATGGGGCAATGATGATGGTAAGTGATTTATTTAAAACAAGGTTTAGACTGAGTGACATGAGTTATCTGACGCGTGCGCTTTAGATTATTAGATCTGTCATAAAGTATAGCGGCGATGTGTCGATCCCAAACTTGCACGTAAAGACAAGTAGGTGGAAACTCCGATATCGTAGATATAAAAATAAAATAAATCCAAGTACGAAAAATCCAAACCATTAGTCAAAATTCGAGGTCCTAAAAAATGGTTGAGGCAAAATAGTGTAATCAGCAAATGGACTGTTCACCGTGTACAGAATACACAACAAGCGGTGGTAACAGGTGTCCGGAAGAGTAAGCTTACTCTGCCTGGCGCCACATCCGCCATAGCTCTATTCAAACTATTAGATGTAATCTCTGTAAAATAGCGTGATTGGCCATAGAAAAGAAAACTGTCATATGCTAGTAGCAACCGTGTGTTTTTTTTTATTTCAGGGGGCAATAATAGCGGCGGTACAGTTGAGAAATTGACCAAGTGGGGTTCCAACTCATATAGAGGTGGTGCACTGATTGAATGGAGCAATGGAAGTAGAAAAGATTGTAGAATGGGTGGAGACGGACGTGTTGACCTAACATTAATTGGAGAATCTACAATACATCATTGTTTTCCAGAGCTACTTCCGGTTTTAGGTATTGTTCAACGCTAACGGTAGCGATCTGTGTGTCCATGTTACTGTCTGTTCATGACTAAAGTTTCTGGGGCAAATTAAACGTAGGGAAGGGGATGAGTGGGGTGTCATGAAAGAAATATAATGTGAACGGGTGTAATACCATGAGTCTTCTGTCTGACGTGGAGAGCGGACATGTACCAAAAACCGGTCGTCACATCCTACGTATGACCCATGCATCTTTTCTTACTACATATTTTCGTAGCCTTGTGATCGTCTTGGATTTATCTCGGATCGTCTTTGCTTCTCCTTCACGTTGTGTTTACTTCTTACTGATTTCTTAAGACGTTTGTCTTCTTCAGTTATAACAATGCAACAGTTCGTTTTTACCTTTTATGTAGCATAGGTATACATACAAGCATAGTACATATTACAATTACAGTCAATACTAAACTCTTCTCAACCTAGACACCTCGTGGTGTCTAGGACTCTTAGATGGTAACCCTCTGGAATCTAATCGAAGTCTGATTTAATGACATAATATAGTTTTCTTTATAGCCGCAAGGGTATCACGCAGACCCATGCGTGTTCATGACTATGAACCTGTGCAATCAACGAAATGATTGGTTAAATTAAGCCAAATGACGCAATAGGAATATCTCGAATCACATGTATTTTGTTGAAAGATATAACCAGTTTGTTATGGTTCTGTAGCTCTTTTTATATAACAATTGACTAAGTTGGTTTAAGTACTTTAAGTACATATATATTAATTAATGAAGTAATATGCCATCTTATTTTCTCGAGCAAAAAAATTCTTCTAAAAGTATTACACGGGATGTACATAGGATATGGAACAGTGGCGTTTATGAAGTCGCCCAATGAAGATTTGGAGGCTATCGCACTAACAGAGTTACGCAATTCCAACAAATTCTTTTGCGATCATTCCCAAACTGTTGAATATTTTGGAGAAAATTTAAATACATTTTATGGCTTGATTTCATGACCGAAGTAAAAGTAAGGCATAAAAATTCTTCTAAAAGTATTACACGGGATGTACATAGGATATGGAACAGTGGCGTTTATGAAGTCGCCCAATGAAGATTTGGAGGCTATCGCACTAACAGAGTTACGCAATTCCAACAAATTCTTTTGCGATCATTCCCAAACTGTTGAATATTTTGGAGAAAATTTAAATACATTTTATGGTTTGATTTCATGACCGAAGTAAAAGTAAGGCATAAGCTTTAGGTGGTTGACCAGCCCCCCCCCATCCCCTCGCGAAAACTGAAGGGCCGCAGGGGTTCACTATTCGATTGCACGCATAAACCTTTAAAACACCGTGTTTATTTTAATTTGTAGATATAACTAGAACCGCGGAAGATGAATTAAAAATAGGGGATAAAGTTATTATTATGGATGATGCTGTTACTGTAGAAAAGGTATTGAAAGAGTGGAAGGGTTTTTGGAATGAAGCAATCAAAAAAGTAAGTTTAAAACAAAACTATTTTTGTCAGGTCTTTCAGTAAAAAGTAGGTTTTTTTACAATAAAATGTTTGGCCCAGTTACTGGACCCAAAGAGGTGCTCATCTTCGTGTTTCTCTTCTTGTTAACGACGCTCTTCTAATAAAAAAGATCAATGGCTCCGCAAATTCAAGCACCGTCGATATGAATCGAAGTCACAATTCCAAGCTAACACCGGTGACGTCATGTTCGGGCCCTGGACCAGTGTCAAATAGTGAAATATAATATAAACTCGAATCATAGATACATAGTCCTGAATAATACAAAAGGATCTTTTCATTGGGCTCCATATTTACTTAACAATAATAACAATAACAGATGTTTTTCTCTGCATTATATGGAACTTATAATCATTTCAGTATATTGGTGAGCAAGGCACAGTTATAGCTTGTAAAGGAAATCGTTTAGTTGTTATCCAATACCGAAATCTACAAAAGTGGACAATATTTCGTCCTTTGCTTGTAAAGGTATGTGTAATTACTATCTTATTTTGAAAATTTAATAAACTGTGCGAAGCAAGATTCGACTATTGGCTTCAGTGCAGAATTTACTACAGGGCACTAATTGATCTTTACATGAGCAATATTATGTTACAAATTGGTCCTTAAAGAGCACATAAAATGAGAAAACTATATTCATTGAGCCTATAGACATTGGTTACTATATGCATTTTATGTCAAGTTCACTCCAATCTGATTAAAATTAATTGAGATATTAACGTTTAAACATCAGACAGCCAAAAACGGTTTTCAAATTTTCAATTACAAGCTTTATCCGGTTGATTGGCTAGTGACGTCACAGGCACTACACATAATCTATACACATTATCTATACAATATAGCACTATCTGTACGATATATCACTGTATACACACCGCCAGTTAACACGTGTGTATTTGTCGGTCCAATTAACATTTGACTAGCGTAATCATTAATTTTACACGTAAGCTACATATCACTATATTATATAAGTCAAAGCATTTTCAAAAGCCGACCTTTCTCGTCTTAAGTTGTAATAGATTATATATTTGTGACTAGAATAGATTATAATTCACTAGTTGATCAACATCTCCAGCCCGTAAATCAGTACGTAATATTTTAACACGGTTATCGGTAGTCATATCGACAAATAAACCAACAGAATGAAACGACACAAGACGGTGCAGATAAAAACATGTGTCTTCTAAAGGTGCGGCAAAAGGGATGGGGGGGGGGCGAATAGAAGAGCCTCCTAAGCTGGTATCTCAGGTACACGGTAACGTCGCATTCTGATTGTGAATTAAATAATAAAATAATTTTTTTTTTTCTTTATATTATATAAAATTGTATATTATTAATATTACATTGGTAGTTTAGTAATTTGTTTAAAAAGGCATAGCCAACTTTCCTGCCATATGCGACATGCTTTCGGTATGTCTGTTATTGGCGTACGTGACCATTTTCAGCTTTTTCGCGCCAAAATCAACCATTTTACACATTTCTTAGTAAGCCATGCCTTATATGGTAGACGAAGATTTCCATGTGACATTGAGATCGCGTAACGCTATTTTAGTGATAACGGAGCTTTTTGTTATAAATACAGAGTAATTATTCGACAAATACAAGTGAATTTGAGCCATGTTACTTTCGCTATTACAAACTATCGAAGCTATCGATAGTTTGCTTGACTATCGCAATTTTTATCGATAGTTTCTTTTTACTATCGATATACACTATCGATAGTCAAACTATCGCGATGCATCGATTGTTCGATGTATCGTTACACCCCTAATGATTATTATTTGAAACCATTTCGTTTCTTAAAAGCCGACAATTCATTATTTCTATCGGCTTAAAAGATGTCCGTAGCGCCGGCTATAAGAATTTCACACCAATCTTGTTTCAATCAGAAGCCAATTATTGTTGGCTTACGGTCGGCTTATTCTGATAAAAAAAAACACATGGGGAATATGGCTACAACAACTGTCTTTATAAAACAAATTCTTCCGTAGTCAATTGTTATTTAATTAGGGGGATTAAGGAATCAGTCAGGCGTCAACGAATACACACGCCGGGTGTATATAGGTAATTAAGGAATAAACATCCCGAATATGCATTCGGTCACTGTGACGTCACTGGCGTCTGAGGGGATTAAGAGTGTTTTCAATAATTGGCCAAGTCGTTTTTACGGGAGGTCTATATTTGCGACTTTGAGTGACGATATCTGAATTAATTTTCATCAGATCGACGTTAAACTGCCGTAAAATGCATATAGTAACCAATATTTATAAGCTCAATGAATTTAGTTTCCTCATTTTATGTGCTCTTTGTGTTTAAGATAAGTCACACATCAACAATTAGCTTCAACATTGATCCTAAAATGTACACCAAGACATTTCAGACAAATTGATCTTCAAATACACATGAACACATTTATGACAAATTGATCTTCAAATGAAGATTATATTACCCATTTATGACAAACTGATCTTCAAATGAAGATTATATTACCCATTTATGACAAATTGATCTTCAAATGAAGCATATATTTTTGTTATCATTCACATAGGTCGATTAATCTGATTAAAACACAGATCCTATTTCGTTTCGTTTTTATAGTTCAAGATTTCATTTTACTTGTCTTGAATACACTAGATAGGCCATTGGAAATATAAAATAACGAAACGAAATATAGACCTGTATTTTAATCAGATTGTGGGTCGATTGTATTGCACTGTAATCGATCAAATTACAATGAATTTCATATTTGTATGTTTACAATTATATTATGATTACAGCTAGTTTTGTTTTCAATGTAACTGATTAAATTAATAAATGCTTATTTTACAGACACATTCTTTAAAGGAAGGAGACTTGATACGTATTATTGACACGACTGATGGAAAAATGGAAAAGCTTCAAGAGGGACATGGGGGTTGGATTTCTGAAATGAAAGTGGTAAGGATATTCTTCCAAGCATTTTAATAAAGCATACAAAATTATTACAAAAAACAAAAACAAAACAGAACACAGAGTTATAAAGTAGCAAATCGCTAGTTCACTAAATTGGATATATTTAAAACAATCGAAATGGCTATTGTGCTGATTTTTAAATTGTGACTATTTTAGATAAAGGGAAAACCAGCTAAAATAGAAAGGATAGATGGAGACGGGGATGTAATAGTTAAGTTATTAGGTGACGAGTTATACCTCAATCCTGCCTGCTGTGATCCTATTGATATTGTGTCATTGTCTGAAAGTGAGTTAAGTGCCGTAAGCCAAGAAGGCCCTGCTTCTACCAGTAGCAGCACATCCAGCTCCAGTGGTTTTATTTCCGGCTCAGATAGTAAATATATACTCGTTCTTATTCTCATGTTAATACACATGCCATGTTACTTTATTTTTGTTTTCCTATGCAAGCAGTTCGATAACAACAACACCGTCAACAAAATTGAGCAAATACCAACGGAGTCCTCAATTAGTAAACTATCAAAACAACTATATCCGATAAGTTTATAAGAAAGTTGTATATGAAAGAGCAATCCTACTCTGACTCGCACACGGCACCGAGTCATTTATTAAATGTATAGTTTTGTATCTGAAATTCTGATATTTTTATCGTCTGCTCATTCTTTAAAGATACGTTATGTGAGAATTCGAAATGGAGCAGACAGTTCTCGCTATAATAGTTATAAAATAGATAATGAAAACGGATAATATGTTGAAAAAAATCAGTATAATTACTTCATTCTTAGCGGATTTATGGCCGTTATATAAAATTAGCCAGATTATACCTACTCTGGTTTTTGAGAATTAATTAGTTCCTTTTTGTCTATGAATATAATATTTTTCTAGTTAAAATAAGTATATCCAAAATACCCTTTATTTACGCGGACGATGATGCTGCTGACGAGCTTATGTTACCTTGCTTGACAAGCTGTACATGTGTTTTCTTATTTGTTTAGATATTCAAGAAAACATTCAAGAGGCGGTACTACAACTACTTCAAATGGGTATTGGCTCGAAAGGGGACTTAGTAGCGGCGGCTGCCCAAGGAGATCTACCCCTAGTTCAGAAATTGGTAACGCAGGACCCCTCAAAGGTCAGTTTTCAACTAAGAAAGTATCATTATATTTATGACTATTGGATTTCGATTTACGAAAGCGTACAAGTACAGAAATCTGTAAAGGGAATATTCTGTCCACAAATGATAAAAAACAAGACATTGTGGGGAAAAACAATATCAAACGCTTGAACTCAAGATGAAAAATAAAGGCACTCTAGGTGCGTAAGATATTTTTATCACCCAATAGTCAGGAGTTAATTATAATTAATCATATTAATAACTTTTATTACATAGGTTGATAACATGGTTAAAGAAAAAACAGCTCTTCAGATGGCCTGCTATAAAGGACACGATAAAATTGTTAAATACTTGATTTCAAACAACGCATCGCCTGAACTTGCTGATAATGATGGAGACACTCCACTGCATCTGGCTGTTTCAGGGTGAGAGTTCTTCTAACGTCTAGATTCAAATCATTTACATATCCTGATATTCGTTTCACATAATAATGAAATGTTGCAATTAACGTCACAGTTTGAAATTAATTTCACCGAAATCATATACGCCAGTTACTCATAAAACCAGACTTTCATCAACACATAACTTAAAAATGCCAGAGGAAATATTAACCATTTTTGTAGTCCATTTAACCAAAGAGCAAAAACATTTATGCAAGTGTCTTTTTACATAATTTATTCAGTTGCGGCTGCATACTATACCCTCACCACAGGCAGCCCCCACCATCCGACGAGTATTCAATCTTAATGGGACGTTTAACTTCCTGAGTTAATCCTTCCACATGCGTGATATCTGAGAATACGAGAATAAATTCCAAACACGTCATAACAAACTCACCGAGGAATGTTTGATTTAGTATCATTCACTCAATATAACTTTTATCGAGAAAAATTAATTTCATATAACCTCAGTTAATTTTTGGAAATCATAGAACTTGCAAACTTACATCAAAGCATGTTTCACTAGGGTCCTGTTATCTTTTGAAAATTATTGTAAGCTAGAGAGAAGAACACATAATTATCTCAGCAATCGATTGCTAGATCTATCGAATGCAGTTGATTGCAGAAAAAAATGATTTTTCAGCCGAAGATCTAAAGAGTTCTAATATGTAAAATGGTATTAGGGACTGTAAAAACGATTAATACACTAATTTATATGGGTTTAATTCTTACTTTATTCCAATTACAGAACACAATTTCGTGTCGTAAAATTATTGTGTGAGAAAGGCGTAAATGTGAATCAAGTTAATAAGAAAAGACAAACCCCATTCCATTTAGCCGTTTGTCATAATAATTATGAAATAGCTGAATACCTTGTCAATAAAAATTGTGATGTTAATACACAGGTAAGTAATTTCTTTTAGCCAAATCCAGACAATTTTGACCTGGATGAATACGTACACCAAATATGTAAAGTTAAAGATAAATTAGTTAAGAGTTTAATAAAGAGTTGGCCATTCTTACTACATGACTAATAATTCAAACATTCAGTGAAATACTTTATTCTGAACGGAGTTGTCACTGTTGGAAATTTGGACTAGAAATAGGCGTCATCTATATCCGCACCGTCTACGAGAATTGCCAATCATTTGATTGACAGACGATAACTCCAGCCACGTATTCTCGATTATCAAGTAGCATTCTCAATTGTAATGGTACCCTCGCTTGGTCAAACTTTCACCACTAGTCTCCGGTAGTGACGTCAGTGACTAACGGTAAACTTTAGCATGGTATCTCATTATTGATTTGGTGAGAGAGCTCTTGTGTACGCAGCACCAAAAGAATGGAACACATTGCCACTGGTAGTCCAAAATAGTCCAAACTTGGCTGTATTCAAACGACGTCTAAAAACCCTGTTTTTTAACCAAACCTTTGAACAATAATTTAAATGCTTCACTTTTTATCTGTATATTGTAACTTAACTATTTCTTTTTATTATTTTGTTTATTTGTATATACATGTATGTTTTGTTTTATTTTTCTTATTTTATAACATGTCTACATTGTAAAGCGCCACAGAGCAGTCAGACTGACTGAATGTTCAGCGCTATATAAAACGAGTATTATTATTACTGATTTAATATAAGAGGGACTACTGTTTAGATCCAAGCTGTATTCAAAGCATTTGAGGGTCTATAGACTTAATTTCGAGCTTGCCATTCAAATGAAAGTCTCATTATCAATTAGTATAGCATCTGAAGCCAATGACTTGTAATAGGCATATTTAGCTGCAGTGTATTTTTAAGGGCACAACATTCCAAAAAATAAAAGACAAATAAACAGATGAGAACATGCACACAAAAAAGGACATTGATATTTATGTTTTCCGTTTATACTGCCATTAAACCATAGACCTTAACGTACGTTTAAATATTGGTTATTTCATTTTGGGTTATAGTTCCATTGGTTTTAGTTCGCCAGGGAACAAACGTGACGATATCGCTCCACCGCCGTCTTGAAATTGTGGGCATACTTGAGTCGTAGGTTGGTTGTTGTTGATTTAAGAGTGTCGCCCAAAAGAACAAGAACAGCAAGATGGGTAGCGCTTCGGTCCCCAGCTCCTGGTCACATGGAAAAGAAAACTAAAGATGGTTCCGCGCAGATTTTAACAGACTGTAATATGGTAATACTACATTTATGTGTTTAAATGTCCCCGCAATATTAAAGTATTTGTGGTGGTGGGGTAACAGTCTGGTTTCTTTATATGAAATAGTTTTTTTTGGTCGTAGGATGAAGATGGAGACACGCCATTACATGAAATATTGGATGACCCGGATGAACTAAATGATTCTATGATAAACATGATGTTATCGCTTGACTTACGTTTCGATATAAAAAATAGATCCGGATTTACTGCAATACATCGTGCCATATTGAATGGCATAAAGAAAAGGTAAAATCTCTTTTATTTATTACAAATTTATGATATGGTTTAATATCATTTTGACAAAACCTCTGTACCATGTTCTTAAGAAACGTTGTGTTTCTGTATAATAAACCACAGATTGTGGTCCTATATAGCTGTAGCTGTGTTACGTTTCCAATTGATAAATGCCATTAAATGATTACAACTAATTCTAGCTTGTATAAATGATTATCTTTAAGGGTGTTTGAAAGACTAATAAAGAAAGTGAAGAAATTAGATAGTTTAAAAACATCTATTGGTAGCTACACACCTTTACATATTGCTGCTGTTAATGCTAAAATGGAACTTGCTGCACCTATGATTAAAGAGGTAAAATCGCAGTAACAATAACGAATGCTTGGAATTAAAGTAACACTTACACAGTAGTTCCTTCAGGTGCAGCATGCATATATCAAGGTGTAATTTACACCGGACAATTTGCTAAAGAGGTAACATTGGCCATATTTGATGAATAAACGAGCTGGGGGTGGGGATATTTTCTTCTATTGAAGTAAAGACAACACATAGTAATTCAATAGTCAATTTTTGGTATTATATTCAATTAATGTTACGACGGCTATTTAATCTGTTTCATATTATATTCATTTCTGTTACAACAGATACTTTAAAATCTGTTTTCTATTATGACCGTTTTCACAGATACTTTATCTGCTTTCTATTATATTACGTGACTATTTTCACGGATACTTTATCTGTTTTCTATTATATTACAATACTGTCTGTTACATATGTGCAGTTACTGTTTTCTATTACATTACTGCTACTGTGCACATTAAGACTCTTAAATTGTAGATTTTAATATCCCTGGATTTTTTTTTTGGGGGGGGGGGGGGGCATAGAATATATAAACTAGACAAAAATAAGTTCAGAATATACAGTATAGTTTTCTCATACACGCCGAAAACATGGCGAAAATTAACAAATTATGATTGTTTTACATATAATGATAAACCAGATACTTGAATATATTATATATTGAAATTTTCCAATTTATTAGGGACATGCAGTAGATGTGAATGACGCTGATGGTAGAACACCACTTCACCTAGCTGTAATTAAAAAATCAGAACCAATGATTGATCTTTTATTAGCCAATAGTAAGTTTGATTGTTTGAGTATTCAGTTTATATGATTTTCGTTTTTCATAATAGTTAAATAAGGTACTGACGCAATCATATAATAAATAACAGGACAGCGTAGGATAATTAAACATATAATTCACCAGATTAAACCGTCTGTCAAAATGAATACCGAACTACCATCTACTTGAACCTGGTACGGGAAACCTCGCTCACAGTTACATATCTGTTACATTCAGAAGTTGCGCCATAGTCAAACCGTGTGTTACGACCATACACACATCCGCATTTTTGCTTTAAAAAAAACTCCCTCCCCCCCCCCCGCCCCCCAAAAACCCTGCAAGCCCAAAACCTTATTAAGATGGGTCTGGGTCATGGCTAACTGATTAAAGGACATTTGATTTTAACTTTACTTCCTGTTAATTTCATATCAGCCATTAAATGCCCCCCCCCCACGTTAGATTTTGTTGATTTTGTTGACAATTAGATTTTGTTGACAATTAGATTTTGTCTACCATTAGATTTTGTCTACAGTTAGAGTATATCAATCATTAGATTTGGTCTACCATTTTGATTTGGTTGATCTTTAGATGTGTTTTACTTTTGAATTTGTTGAACATACTTATCAAACAATCGGCTTGTTGCCCATTAATATTAGTTGACTACCGATTCAAGTTTATTGTAAGTTTATATATTTTAGATGCCCAAATAGACAGTCAGGATAACAATGGCGATACACCAGCACATTTATCTGTAACAAAGGTTACCATTGATCAGGTAAACAACGTACTGGTTTTTATTTATCTCAAATTACATCCCGCTTCTACTCGTTGCCAATGGCAACATTTGATGAAACTGTCCTGTTCATTTCCAATACATGCCTAAAAGTAGCCGTATTCGAAAGTGTACTGTTCATTTCTGATACACGGATACTTTTATACCGTAAAAAAAACTTATCAAGCAATAAGAAGCGGACGTTTAGTCCGACCCGGGTCGCGAAGATAACTAGTTGTTTCATACTGCAGTCGGCTAAGGTACATGAGACAACTAATCAAAATCATAGTAACAAAACAAACCGGTAGGAAATACACGGCAGTGCAAAAATATATACAATGACATTAAATCAACATAACAACATATTACGAAAAACAATTATTACACATATCAATTGGCATCTATTCAATAATTTGGTTTGATTTATTATGCAAAACATATAAATGAGAATATTGAATAATTATTTTAACTAATTGTGTATCGGTGTATCGGTGAATATCAGGACAGTTTTGGTCGTGGGCCGCCTCGGCTGAGCCCCCGACCAAAACTGTCCTGATATTCACCGATACACCTCGGAAAGTGTGCTAATAACTATTACTTAAAATCACAGTGCTTTTAGTTTATCTGTAACATACAGCCAACTGTTTCCAGATATTATATTATAGATATCTTAGGTTGATACACATGTTTTGGCTCTTGTCTTAAATATACACATTTTTATATTCAAAAGAATCATCGATTCATTTACATGTATTTCATTGATTTAAACTAGCTTCTATTCTAAGAACAAACTGAAAATGTGCCCTTCAATAACATATGTTGTACAGAGAGAAGTTCACTACCATATATAATTATTAATATTGCAGACTGTAAAAGCTAAGTTTACTAGAACTGTTGATGAGAGTCTAGATATACCCTATATTTTGGTGAATCAAGGTGCCAGATTAGATATCAAAAATAAAAGAGGTAAAACACCGCTAGATTTAATCCAGAATGTGGATCGTAGAGACGAACTGTCCAGGTAAAACACACAGTATAATTTATCATTTCCAACCTATAAATGAACCCTTGAACCTTTATACAAGGGGTGATAGGAGTTAAGATATACAAATAGCTGAGAAAGAAAAAAAATAATGATGTTACTGATCTGAGCTTTGTGCACTTTCCAATTTAACGAAGTGATTCATAAAATATTTTCTGATGTTTGATGTAATGGCGGAGATGTTTCGACTGTTTTTGAGACACACGTGTTACCATTCCTCAGATAAGTTCCCATCCCAAGTTTGCAGAACCACCTACTGTTGTTGTAGTTGTTTAATTCGGCCACAATGATTTTGTTATTTTATAGTTTTGTTAATTGACAACCAAACACTCATTCGCTATATAAAAAGAGGTCTTGTAATTTTGTTACTTGACTAAGCAATCATTCGCGTAGTCATTGAGTGAAGTTACATTTTAAAATAACAGCATACATGTAATCAATATTAATAGGATCTGGTTAAAATTAAGAAAAGAAGGTACTGGCAGTGATTCTGATATCCCGGCTTACTGGAAGTCAATGAAGTCTAGTGATCGTTATATTAGAGTAGAATTAACACCAGACACCAAGGGTGCATCAGATGAACGAGAAAGAATACTGAACCTGTTTAATAAAACTTCTGGAAACAGTCGGGTTATAAAGTTGGAGAGGATACAGAATATTGACAGATGGGAGGCGTATGCTGTGTAGGTTCAATTGAATTCTTCATATTTAGGGCGAACTGTCCGTCTCTTTTCCCGTGTTCACAATGCCCTTTTTGTCAATAATTTGTACTGGATTCTTAAAGTAATTTTGACACTTTTACATACTTTATATTATTATACTATTATTATGGAGGATCATTTATCTTTCTAAAAACCAAATCATGGACCTTTCCAGAGACGCAACCTTACGGCCTACTTACTCAAACGTGTACACTAAACAAGAGACATACTATTTGTCGACATTTCTAAATTTGCCGACATGGGTTTTCGGTAGGTGTAATAGTTTAACAGTACCATTATGGAACGGTTTGGGAAATCAGACATTTTGGACCAAATAATAATCTGTGTCGTCTTTGACAAATTTGGTTTTAAGTTTGTTAAAAACTACTTAATGCAGACAAATTAAATCTATGCGTGGCTAGCTTTAGAAATAAACCGACTGTTAAGAGTTGACACGGTTAAACGTGGCTATTTTCTGATTCATAAAAGCATGCGAGTGCAATATTCCAAGCAAGTCCGCGTGCTGGGCTACCGCACGTCAAACCAAGCTGTTTGGACTTCGGCATGTCAATTAACCGAAAATAAGCATTCTGCACTCTTTCATTTTTTTTTTTCGGTTTTAGAGAGGCCAGCGCTAACTCGATCAAAAAATACAATCTAAGATCATTATGGTGATGCATTATCAATATTTTTCCAGAAAAAAGAAATCTTTAGAGAGGACATATGGTGTAGGTTTAGCTGATGAACGTCATCTATTCCATGGAACAAAACCAGACATAGTAAAGTTCATCATATCACAGGGGTTGGATTCCCGACTTGTCCAAAATGGTTTATATGGAGACGGCGCATACTTTGCTTTACAGTCGAAATTATCCGATGGTTACACCGAAGAGGATGATGATGGCAATCGTTATATATTCGTTGCCAAGGTCCTGGTTGGTAAATCTTGCCAGGGTAAAAAGGGAATGAAGAGACCACCGCCCATGGATGAGAAAAAGCAGGATACCTTTTATGACTCGGCAGTAGATAATAATGATGAACCTAGGATATTTGTTTTATTTGATAACAGTCAGATTTATGTTGAGTATCTTATTACATATCGATAATCTAAAGATTTGATTCAGTCAGATTTATGAATCAGATTTATGTCAAGTAGCTCATCTCACTATATATAATTCATAATCTAAGGGTTTGATTCAGTCAGAATTATGACAAGTGTCTCATCACATTATATAATCTAACGGGTGGGTTGAGTCAGAAAACGTTTAAATAAAATTGTGACCTGAATAATTATGAACATAATCTAGTGTCAATATTTCAATTATTGATAAGGTAAGCTCGATTTTCGCACCATTTCTAAAAATAGGTATATAAAATGCACCAGAGAAGCACGAGCATAATTTTAATAATTGTAAATAAGACAACCAATGAATATAATTATATTGCTGATATATCTAATCAAACGAAATAATGTGGGTTGCAGGCTCTATACTCCCTTGAGTGAAAAAATTTAACGCTGGTTGGCCATAATATCAACTAAAATGTGTAAAAGCATACTGCAGTGTGGAATTAAGTCGGATAGTGAACCATAATTTATTTCAAAGACCCATTCAATAATTAAGCTTATTGAACAGTAAAAGGTAGAATTAATGACGGATACGAAAATTATGAAACCAATTTTAGATTGAGTATCTGGGTTGCGTCGTTCACAGAACGTATTGTGCTAACTCCATTTTATACCCCATTTCTGTATCATAAAATCGTCTTTATCTGTTACATTCAGTATTAAAGTGTATCTCTTAAACGATCCATTTATAGAAGTGGTTTCAGTATATTATGCTTGTTTCTTATGTGTTAAGTTGTTTCGGCATGCTTGTTTTGTTATGTGTTTTCAATATATTATGCTTGTTTTGTTATGTATTACATAGCTGTCGTGTTATACCTGTTAAACATATTATTTATATAATTTATATTTCAAATGTATAATGGTCAAAGGCGGTGGTATGTACCGGGGCAAAATATTATGGTGCCATGATTGTTTTTAATAAATTAATTTCAAAAATAAGTTCTAAATTTTATGTCTCTTTTAAACTTTATTGTATAGCCGTACGTTTTAGACGTTTAGACCAAATGTTTATTTGAAGCCAATGTCGCTATTTGACTTGAGACTAGGTGTCGCCGTTTGATTTGGTACCCACTTTCGCTCGGCCCCTTGTTAATCGGACGGGGGGGGGAGGTGTTTTCCTGTTTACCCTTTCCACTCTTTTTATAAAACAACCCGCAAGGGAGCTTTCAAGGACCCAACTTTTCTTTCCCTCGTAAATACCCAAACTGATATAAAAGTAATCCATATCTTAGTCCAGATATAACCTAGTTTTGCGCTCAGATAAATTACAAAATTACGTCGGCTATCAATCATCAAAAAATTAATATTCCACTTAAGATATAAAACAAGGGGTTTATTGCTGAAATTGGTTAACATTTCAATAATAATTTGACGTCTGTCTGTGTTGACCTGCCCTTCCTAGTTGTTGTTGGAGTCTTTGAAATCGATTAATCAATTCACGATTTCTACGTTTCTCCTCTTCGTACTGTTTTTCTATGGCTTCTTTTTCAGCCAATAATAAATCCACCTTCTTCTCCATTTCCGGAATCTTTAGTTGCAACTGAGTAAGATACATCGATTTATCTTGCTTCGAATGTTTCAATTTCGCAAAACGTTTCGCAAAATTCCTTTTTAATTGTAAATATTGTCTGCGAGCACATTTGAGTTGTAACTGGTAAAACTTCTTTGTTGTTGTGGTATCAGATGCGTCTCCTTTCTCGTCCGTTTGCGTGCCTCTGTCAGAAGAGTCAAGTGATTCTTTAATAGGATCAATCGCAAATTTCGTGCTAGAAAAGGAATCGTTCAGTTGGTCTAATGTCCAATTAAATATGTGGGTCCGTGATAAATACACTCTGGTAAACAGTAAAATGGCGGACGTCAAGACAACCAGCCAAAATGTCTGACTAAGAATGGTCTTAGCAACAGCTATCGCTCCATCACCAGATACTAATGAATTCCATAGCATGGCAGTGTAGGGTAAACATATCATGATAGACAGCAGGATTAGAATTCCACCCTTTAGGTTTAAATCATCGTCTCGTTCTGAAACGTATAACAAAAGCCTATATATGCCGCCAACATGATACAAATTCAATTGAGAGTGAGTCTAAAAAAAAGTAAAATAAAATATAAAAATGTTGATTTATTTACAGATACTACTAATACTAGTAGCCTACTATTGGACTGGGCTATAAATTAATAGACTGATTGATCTGATGCACTCAATCATGAATGAATGAAGATATAGCAAATGAAAGTATGATGTGAGAAAAGTTGGCCTAAAATTTGAAATGACATTCACCTAAACATGTCCCACTAATTAATCATGCATCCATACCTCAGCGGGAAAGTGTAGGACTAACCAACTATTTAACTTAGGCCATGGTGATAATTGACCAGCTCCTGTCGACATTCACATACCTTTACTTTCCGCGACTTCGACTGGTTCTGCTTCGATTTCTTCGACTTGCTCTGTTTCTTGGGTAAAGGGTAGTGTGTTGTTCTCATGAATATAATTTTGCCTGGAATACTCTTGAACTTCATTATTGTTATTCCGTTGTCTCCGATCTCTGTGAGCATAACTGTGTCCAGCCATAATTATTCGAGTTTTTTTGCTTTCTTCACTAAATTTATTTTAGATTTTCGTCACAAGGAAATGACGTCAAAAGACCTTTTGTCTCCATGACAGTGACGTTTTCGTTTAACTCCTCACGGCGCATGCGGGGAAAACAGTATTATTGGAAACAATAAAATAACTTTGTTTAGGGTTTGGTTCAAGATAACTTTGCTGGACAGACTTCATATTACAATTAATAAATTCTATTTACACAGATTGTTCTTAGCACATTTATCAAAGATTTCGGTCGAAGTGGACTGTGAGTGACATAAAATCTTTATAAATCTAATTAGATTAGATGAAGACTTTATAACAAAATGATCCTGTGAACAATATTCAAATGGGAACACATCAATAACAACACATTTGTACACTTATGGATGTTTAATCTGTAATCAACGGTACAAAACCAAAAGTACGACACAGATGGTTAATTACATGCTACGTCGCTGCACAGCGTGCGTAAGAGCCAGTGGAGGACGCACGCGCTACTGACATCTGTGTCGTACTTTTGGTTTTGACCCCTCTGACTTTGTACCGTTGTTTACAGATCAAACATCCATAAGTGTACAAATGTGTGTTGTGTTCCCATTTGAATATTGTTCACAATAAGAAACAAAATACATAAGATATGTTTACAGGATCATTTTGTTATACGAAAAACTAAGTGATGCGTTTTCTATGGCGCTCAGTACATGTATATTGTATATATTTCTTATTTTAGATTTTTCAAAAGCTTTTATTTAAGTCGATTTATCATTCAAAACCATATTGCTGTCATCAAAAACCAAACCAATAAATATAGCATTATTCATACATAGGTTCCCCGTATGTATTCCATACTATTATTAAAAAGAAGTCGCATTTCTTCTTAGTTTATGTTAGACAAAAGAGCATTTTGGTCCATCTGCTATACTGAAAACTATGAGCACATTCGGGTAGTCTAACAAGACACTGATTTGTGTTCAAAAAGGAAGCAAATGGATTCATCTTGGAACTTTTTAAGGAGGTTTTTGGTTATCAAAATATTTTCGAAATCCAATGGCATTATTTGTGTTTTGTAATGAAATAGAAAATCGTAAAACATAAAAAAAAATCGTCATGGATGTTTGCCGGTGGGGATGGGGTGGTGCTACTGTGTTATCAAATTAATATGACCACCAAGAATTAATTTTCTTTTCATGTAATGACAAGGAAAACGGTATGACGTGATCATCTCTGATTACTGATTAGTAACTGTAATCGTTGTCAAGATAGATCTACACAGCTAGTTTCGGTTTTTGGGGCAGGGGAAAAGTGATATTAACAGGCCTGACTCCAAAGATTAAAAAGCACCCACATTAAAGGGTACTGCATTGTTGAAATAAGAATTACAGGATAAGAGAGGTTAGTTTACTACAATCTGTAGAGTTGATGATATTTAGAAAAAAAAGCCTTTTTAAGTACAAGATCAGACAATCTATGTTGGGGTTATTTTAATATCGATTAATGGTTTTCTGGATACAAGGATTCAATTCATTTTATAAGGGTGGCATATCAATATGTCTTCTTTCTGTATGTCTATTTATACATTCTATGATAGACCGAAAATGCATAAATTCGATTCTTGTTAAGTTATTTAACAAAGATTTTGAATGACAGCCATCACCTGGGTAAAATAACCAAATAACAACAATTATGGTTACGATTGACGTAAGCACACGCGCAGTACAGAACTCATTAACTGATGACAGTAAACGCTGTTGTATGCCAATCTGCTGAAAACGAACTGGTTTGGGTCGAGTTATAAACGAATAAAACGTATGTTCACTTCTTGTTATGTAATATTCTGATTCAGAAATTTCGTAATACGGCGTGGGTGTTCTGGAAGGTGGTGTCCAAGGGGTCGATTCGAACATTTCAGGTGTTTTATTGGGAATGTTGCTTGACGACATGGTGTGAACTGGACTGGGCGTACGTCTTATATTGCTGTGGCTGTATGATTGAAATTGATCTTGTGTTTTATTAAAGTCTGTATGTTCGTCCATTTGTGTTGGATATGGCGATTTGAATTCTGATGACTCACGACGGTTTAATGTTGAGAAAGCAGAATCTTGAATCTGGTTGGTGCTATCATGAGAAATTATAGAAAAATTTCTATAGCAATGAGTATGATGCTTATGATAACTTACAGAACTTGTTACTGATTCCCTTGAAGAATTACAATGATGGCTACACCGGCTAGACGGAAGAAACGCCGCGTCTGTTGTATTATTTACATCGCTTGCCATCGTTGTATCGTTTGAAGTTAATTCGGAATCGGGGGATATTGTCGAGACCGATCTATTTTGGGTGGGGTACCTCTTGTTTAAGAACTCATCATCACCGGAAGTACGGTCATTTTGAATAGGGCGGAACAAAAGTTCATTATTTTCCAAAGAGTAGGAAGATCGATGCTTCTGTTGAGTCTTTGTTTTGTCAACCATCTTATCCGAAAGTTTGTTAGCATTAAGTTTCCCGCGTTTTTTCGTGTTTTTGACAAACTTTTTGTCTCGCGATCCTTTGTCTGAATCTGAAAAATCAAATATCAGTTTCGGAACATTCCCTTCGCGGGTTGCTACATCTCGTGCACTGCTCCATCCTACTGATATTTCGCTACCATCGAATACTTCATCGGGGCTTTTTTGTTCATTCTGTACGGGAGACCTTGTTCTGGGGGATGATATTGCAGACGACGCTCGACTGCATGCAATCCCAAAAGGGGAACCAAGTCTGATACTATTTTGATCTTCAACAGCCGAAATGTACGTTTCTGAACCAATTTGATCATATGGCTGATATGGCGGCACGTGGTTTGTACTCAAATCGGATAATTCACATGGGCAACTTGCTTTCGGTTTTCCGACGGGGGTGTACCCTGATTCTGGGTTATTTTCTTTTCTGAAATATAAAATAAATTTATGTCGTAATTCTAATTACTCAATTTACCATAATAAACGTGTTGTAAAAACACATCAAAGTAGCGGGGGTGGGGGGCATAATATTATGACTAGACCGCTTTGATTTGGGTCCAAAATTCAATTTGGCTTTTACATCGTTAGATAATACCTGTGTTGAGATGGATCCGATTTTGTGTTCCACTGTCAACACGGTAAGATAGTAAACAAGCTAACTTCGACCCAATCCTTCGAAATAAAACTTGTCACATCACTAATCGAAATAACACATCAGATGAACCCAAATTATAAACTTTGTGTTGACCTAAATTGAAGTAAAGGGGTATATAGGCCTATACATCATTAATATTTTCAAAAGGGGTGTTACTTGATAGAATACTCACTTCTGAACAAATAGTTTGTCCATAAACAGTGTTATTTGTCGGGCTGTATTCAATACGATGGTCATGTCTTTTGCAAGAGTTAATTCCCCTTGACTACATCCCATCTGCCATGAATTTTCACGTAAATACTTTATCCGTTCCCTTATCAGGCGCTTTAAAGCTTCTTCGTTTGGAATCGTAGCAGATTTTTGCTGAAAGATACAATTTTTGATATGTGAATTTCGTTGGTTTTTCTTAGTGATTTAAAAAAAATTGTAATCAGTAGTGTTTATCCCAGGTCATCTAAAAGCCCCCGAGATAGCTTCTAACAATTGCGCTATTAATTATAACACATTACAATGGCACCAACGTGTATCATAAGTAAATCTGTGAAGCTGTTTTAACCAATCTAACGGATTTTTCTCACAGTTTACGGCAAAGATAAACTAACCCTTTTAAATGGATTGATGGGATTTAACAACCTTCGGCCAACATAGTACATGGGTCATTTTGGGAATAAGATATTGTTATATTCGATATGGGTAAAAAGAAAGAAATTGGGTTTAATGTCCACTCTACAGAAACTAGGTCATTTCGAGGCTAACTCATTATTTCAGTAATTCGCTTGTGCGGTGGGAGGAAACCTGAGGGTCTCTACTCCATGTCACGTAAACCAGAGAATCGAAACCACGCCAGTTGACTCAATGACAGATCTTAGCGCGCAATGCTAACCATTCGGCCCCCAAACAACAACCACCTATATTAAAGATGGGGCGAGGTGTCACACAATCGGTAGTCAACAATAGGATAAAACTAAACAAAAACAATACGTGTCTTTTCCACCATAATCACTATTTTAAACGAGGTGCCAGGTGTTTCAAATTAAAGTGGGTAGCCATAGCCTAGGTCGCACCCAACATGAACCACGAAAGTCTTATGGTTGAGTAAATAAATCCATGATGAAGACATTGGAAAGACATTGGTACCTTTAAAATGACATCTAGAATCTCATGTATAGTCTCCTCTGAAAAATAACATTCTTTCTCTTTTTCCTTTACTTCCAAAATATTTTCATCGTTATATCTTTTAAGTCGATCATCTAATCCCGTAAGGTTATCTTTTATTTCTGAAAAATAACAAGATCTCTTTTCTGATAAAAATAAAATGGCATTGGAATGCGGATGAGAACTAATTAAACGTTACTGTAGTGAATCCAGGGCCAACTGATTAATTGTAATCTATCGACCGATAAATTCTGATAAAATGATGGCACTTTAATCTAAGCGAAACTGTCTACATGTAAATGATGGTGATGTTCGTTGTGCTTCACATCCACTTTTAATGGGTTAGGCCGGGTGGGGGTAGCCTTTATCGTGCACAAGTTGTCATGTTTTTTTATACTTAGCGCACCCGTCTTTCCTGTCGTAGTAAAGCCATGAGGTTGAGAAGGCACTCCTTCTCACACTTGACACTAGGGATCGAAACCACGATTACAAGCAAGGTGTGATAAGCCAGCAAAGCCTAGACGTATCTAGAGCTCATGGCCACTAGCCTCGGCACCAGCCTATGACTAGGCCACCCCAATATTATTATTAATATTATCTATCTCTGGTGCACTTTTAATTATGGACTAAGTGAGTGTCTTGATAACCCACTGTCCAATCAATGCAAATGTTATGACATACATGTAAATGTGGAACCAGAGATTAAAATTAAATTGCATAAATATCCATGCATTTAAATAGGCTAAACTAATCATCATCTGGAATTCTGCACACTTCCAATAATACCAATTATTACCATACCTCTTAGAATTTCTTCTTTGGCTTTTAAGGTAAACATTTTTGAACTGCCATTCATTTCTAACGATATCAAATATTGCAGAGTGTGATATAAACGTAGTAAGCTGGCTGATGTAAGATGCAGTTCAATTTGCTGAAACCTCGAGATTAGGGCAAGGTCACTAAATCGTTCATGGATTGACGAGTCCTTTTCTTCGATCCATGCTTCAGAAACATTACCAAATCTTCTGATCTGTTTGGTCAGTAATGTTTTAAGATTCTGCAAAAAATATTCATGTTTCTGACTCTTCATCAAAATAAAACAAAGTTGCAACCCTGAAAGAAATCTAGAAAAGAAAATCTGCAATGATTGACGTCGCCAAGATACACCAATACAATGACGTCATTCTACTGTGACGTTTTCAGTTTCACGACTGTGCCGAGAAAAGAAAAATACAACAAAAGTATTGACCTGTCACAAGCTACTCTGATTTCAATTTTGGCTTAGACACGGCCAGAGGCGCTTGATTTTCAACAGTGCCCTTTTTTGCCTTTTCTCAGAATATGTTCGTTCCGAACGTTTACGTGGACGAAAATATCAGCGAAATAGCTCTTGGAATGGCTACAGGTGCAAAGAAATGACGGATAATTGTCTTGGGGTGAACCCCCTCGCAGGGGCGTGCCCCGTCTCCGCAGTAAATGCCCTCATTTTGCGCCCCCCCCCCCTTTCAAAATTCCTAGATTCGCCCTATTACATTAATTTCCCATTGATAATAGCAATGAAATTCAATAATCTGTATGCCAAACCCCAAAAGCTTAATATTTTGATGCCCTGTCGTTTTCTTTCATTACGTGGCGGTTTGAGTTGTTTCAACCATCCCAATTTATGCCGTTGGTGATATTTTATAAATATCGAGAGAAGGCTTAGCCGCTGTTACTATTTCACGTCGTTGTTATATTATATAAAAGGAACAGTTTTCAATGGCTTGAATCCACAGAATCCCCCCCCCCCCCAATGCAATAGCTATCATCAAACATTTGAATATGAAGTTGAAAATGATATTTTTGCCAATTTCTCAACTGGCGATAGTGAATTATATGATTTTAATATGATTATTCTTCAACTATAGGACTGTTTGTAGATATCATCTGTTTTAAGGCTTTAATTAAATATATTTTAAAAATATAACTTTAAAATATGCAATTGTCGCTTGAAGGACAGAAATCTATTCCAAAAATAGACAGTTCTCTGACCGCGGAATGCATTACCGTGAAACAACGCAATAGTCTGGAAGACAAATCTAACGATTGGTGTTCCGATAATTATTGATTATTTTCTAGTGTTCAATATTTTAAATTGTTATATAATATAATATGCTGTGTGACATTTTTTTTTTAATGTTCAGTGTGTTAAGTAGGGTATATAATATAGTTCACTGATACCAATTGATGTTCCCAAGTTCACAGATGCTCCCAGATGCGGGAACCAGGAAGCGATTTGATATTGATCAGCATTGTTTTTCTTATTAAAAATCGCTATACAATATGATACGAAATAAATATTGGTTAAACCAATTGTCACAAGATATGAATAACTTGTATACATACAGCTTTCAAACCCAGGATAGCTTTCTAACCCAGAATCAATATTAAAACGTGTGTATCTTGCTTTAGTACACAATCCATAAAATATATTATAAGTTCAATGACATTAATTTCAATCCAATAACTATATGAACTTAACTGTGTATTAAAAATGAAATGGTCTTAATACGCCTTACCTTACTGCACGCGGTATTTTCGAGTGCGGCAAGGGCAGCATCTAGTTGTTCGGGTGGGGAGAAAATTCAAGGCCCCGTGTAGACATTGGCGTGCTTTTAAAAGAACCCTCGACAGTGGGAATCTTCTATACTAACTCCCAGTACTAAAATAGGCCACTGAGCAAGATGACTGGAATGTCCAGACTATCCCTTAAAGAAAGTGCACAAAAAAATGAATTTAATATATTTTTAATGTCTTTGGTATGCCATTTTTAATGATATTTTATTTCATTTGCCTCTGATCACAGCCTACTACAGCTAATAGCATGTATACCAGAAAACGACTTTGAATTGCAAAATCAATCATGACATCTATATAGCAGTAGAACAACATTTAGATAGGTTTATTTAACAATTATTTGAAAAGTACCAATGCCGACGCCCCGCAATGTTACGCCATTATGTCGCCACGAACACAATACCCTGTTTCATAGCAAACACTGAATGGAAATGAACTAAATGGGACTTAATGAAAGTGAGCATAAGCAATGCTTTTGGGTGTGGAGGAGAGATTGTATCCGTGGTTGGCGCTACGGGTTAACTTTATTTTGATTTTAAACTGTCGGTAGTTCCTTTACGCGTTAGAAGTGGTTGACAAGAGACCTTAGCTTTTGATTTCATCCGAAAGGCTAAATTATTTTCCTTGCCGGGCCTTTCGTCCTGTACCACCTGACATGTAGAAACCTGACCGGAAAATCCCGAGTCGCCTTCTCGACCAACACCGGCGTCATATTGCGGACGTTCTGGTAAATGACCCAGCTCCATACTCACAGAGGGCTTGAGAACCGGTTAAATCAGGACCTTTCTTTAAAAAATTCCAGCTCAAATAATCATTGTCAGTACTGTTCAGTGAAGCGCTAGGAAATTGATCTTATAAAGATGTTAAAGGAGCTAAATCGCTAAAGTTTGGGGCCTAGAAATTTACCCAGGGTCGCAGCGCATAAAATGATCTTATATGAATGTATATAAACTGATTTACATTCATTCATTTCCGTCTTTACTCTAATTTCAAATCACTTATGTTCGGCGAAATACACCTGAAGTCTCAATAACATGGAAATCTCTAGCGTCTGGTAATTCCAGTCTACATTATTGCATATCATGTTCTCCATTCACTACCGTCTAGCCTCGTTCCCAAAGTCCCTTGTTAAAAATGGGCCCGAAACGGATTATGGTACACGATTCGTGTACCACTGATATTTTTTTTTATTTTGTTTTAAATATTGGATATCAGAAGCCCACCTTTTCCCGGTAAGATCACAATATGTTGAATAAAATTGACAAATAATTTGTGTTTTCATTGTCGAAGATTTTGGATGATATTGAGTTAGAGACTTAGCTACTTTAAAGTTGTACTTTAATAAAAAAAAAAACAACTAAAATGTGATTATTGATATTAACCTGGTTTCATTATCTGGGTATACACTTTTAATATATAAATCGTAGTTTTCTTTTACATATTAATATGTATAAATCTACGCTTTATCAAATCCGATCCGTGTAATTAACAAATTGAACTTGTTCCATTTCTTAAATGAAGGTTATGGTGTTAATGGCTTAAGTACAATTTCATATCTGATCATTATTAAATTATTCATCGATTTTAGCTGGAACAATATGGCTTTGGGAGCGCAACGTACCAGCTTATAGCTATTAATATTAACTCTAAAGGAGAGAAACGCGTGAGTCAAATCAATGAATATGTTAATCCGCCTATAAAAGACGTGGTGGACATAGAATTCTGTGGTGATTATAACAAAGCTACGGCAAATTTCTTTAATTAATCTATATCTGTTTATAGGTTATTGTCCTTATAAGTATACACCATAGGCTCTTTTAATGAATCACATAAAAAAAGAACGACAATTAAAATGTTATTAATATCGAATTCATTGATTTTTCTATGGCTTTTTCCCTAGTTTTTAGAATTTGTAGGTAATTGAATCAATTTTCAGTTGTGCTGTATAGAGAACTATTCAGCCCTGAAGATTCATTCATGGTGCATTGCCACACTGATTATGGTAAAATCAGTGAGTAAGCGGCGAGCTCACTAACTAGGAATTCCTGGGTTCGATCCTACGTGTTGACAGATAGATTTGCCCAGGGCTTTCCAGCGTGATTTCCACTTGTCAGCGATACATTATGAGCCTGGCAAAGAAAAGCATCTGGTCGTTCGGATTGCCCGCTGCAGATAAATACTACAATTAATTACCTCTGGTAAAATGCGTCCTCTTAAGGCTTCAACATTAAGATCGACACGAAACTTGACATGCTTGTTATTTGGACATTTGCGCATGTGTAAAAAAAAGAAAACATTTCTATGACATTTCCAAGATGTCTGCCATGACCAGGTTTTATTTTTATCGGGTACACCAAAAGTGGTGCCCTAAGCAATCAGTTTTCTATTCGGAAAGGAAAAAAAGAAGTTATCAGGATTACCAGGAAATTATATCCGGTACATGGAACATTTGTACTGGTTTTATTTCGTTGTCACAACAGGTCAATTACCTTAAAATGGTCACAACGGGATTCTTTCCTATATGGTCAACTATAAAACACAATTTAATCTGTTTTATTGTTTTATTTATTTGTCAGCACATCTGTTAGCTGTAGGTATAGATTATCACTGTCAGACCTACTGGAGCTTAAATAGGTCAATACTTATACTGACCTACATATTCACAAAAAAATAATAACAGAAACAGTGGCTTGTGTAAAGCACATATTTTTAACAAAAAAATATATGAGATTAGATTAAAAACTCTTTGGTTTGTTGTTTATTTTTTAACTGGAAATATTTTAATCAGCCACTTATTTAGCAGTTTAAATATTCAGGTGTAAATGATATGTGGTTTATTTTGCACCAACGGGGCTAATAAAGACATACAATATCATTACATGAGGGACATTTTGCCCAGATAGTGCCGTTTCCTCCTAGTAATCATTAATTCCAACTGCTAAGGGTCCGTTTACGTACATGCCTACGCGCTAACTACACACAACAAAACGCAAACACTATGGAAAAGCACATGAAGCACAGACGTTTTGAGCAATTATGTGTCCCGTGATGTACACTAGTGACAATCGCCGATTTGTACAGAAATGAAATGAAATGAAATCCTGGAATATAAGGTTTACTTTGCTGCTTTACACCGGATAATGGAGACGGATTAACGCCATGCACTGTGCTATGAGGGAAATGTTGTCTGGGCAGCAGCGCTGTTGTCTAATTTCGAATTCAAATATTCAGGGGCGGATCCAGGAATTTTTGCAGAAGTGGGTTTGCCAGGTTTCTGTCACCGAAATCTGCCATCATCGTCTCTAAATTACATAGGCATACATACAAATTGAGCTTTTTAAACAGAGAAATCATTTTCATACTGATGTAATTTCATTGATGCAAGGCATTATTTTTTTTATGTAGCTGAGCAGTGGGCCCCCACCCCCGCCCCACCCCCTCTGGATCCGCCCCTGATATTGTCAAGGTTCTTTTACGTGCATGCCACTACGGACTTCCTTCTTGTGCCACTGACAGTTGGAAACTACGCTTGTAAATCCCAAGATACTTTCTCGGCCAACACCCAGATCGAATGTGGGACATCTTCACGATAAGTTGGTCTCATCAGTTTTTAATATTTGAATAAAATCGGTATTAAACCAATTGCGCATTTTAACTTGGGTTTCTCTACTTTCTCTTTGACTCATGCTTTTTTTAAAGATAAAATATATGTATGGCTCTGTTTCAGGGCCGTATCTAGCGGGGATGCAGGGGGTACATTGCACCCCTAGAAAAATAAAGCGCCCCGAAAAATGGCACCCATCTCCATCCCAACAAAGAAAATTGGATAAGCTTTCAATCAATTATAAAATAATACACTTGATTATGATCACACAGTGATTCTTTTGCACCGATGAGTCGGTCTGTTTTAAGGGCGCAATCACGCCAATGGATTCGTTTGCCCTGATCCAAACTTTCTTATATCACTTACGTGGAGGCTATGGCACCCCACCACCCTGATGCACCCCTCCTTTAAAATTTTACACAGGCCCTGCTTTGTTTTATTTCGTTTTAAGTTGTGAAAGCGTTTTGTTTTAACAAATCGTAACTGTTGACGGTTCCAACTTCCAAGGAATTCGAAATTTACAACAATAGTAGACGTTTTCCTTCAATTCACGCTAAAATATACTTATGCAATTCATTAAGAAAATAAAATCAAAATATCAACGTTAGATAATCTCCCAGTTAGAATTCACTCGGGTTAATAAAAAAAGCCCGACAAAATATTTAGCAAAGATTACAGATGGCGCTGGTTTGTTTTCACAATGGAAATTGCCTAAGAAAATCGCACGCATTCGCCGGGCTTAAGATGATTAACTTCGGGTAAAGATTATTATTTTTATGAAGTAAACGTTACTACTTTAAAATCTACTCCTTGTTAACATTATTCAGCATGTACACATTGGCGTGCACATTAAAGGAACTTGGACAGTTGGAATTCGAAATAAGAACATGTCGCAGTGAAACCTTCATAACAGAAATGAAATGAACTGGGGTTTAAAGTCCTACTAACTCCATTAGCACAGACGGTGTATAATGTAACCCCATTTCATCATTTCATTTATACACGACCAACTACATCGTCTACCTTTTATATTTGAAAGGGTTGATGACCGAATCGTTAGTACTTGCACGCTGTATCATAAAGCCTTCCATTGAGTCAACTGGCGTGATTTCGCATCCCAAGTTGTACGGAATAAGGAGTAGGGTTGCCCCCCCCCACACTGCTAAAGACCCCTACGCACAAGCGAATTATTGAAATAAACCCAAAACTATATGTTAGTCCCGAAATGCCCTACTTTGTGTCGAGTGAAAATTAAACCTCATTTCTCTGACTCTCTTTATTATTTGAAATGCGATCAATATGTAGTGAAACTGGGGTCTAAATTTTATATAGGACAAACCACTGATATATATATGTACAGAGAATTGTATGCCTTTTAATACAGGTTTAATAAGCCTTCAGTGCGCACTGAACTTCCTATTGGTGGGTTAAGTCACGCTTCTATTAAAGTATACATCCATACAAACAATTGTTTTCTTAAACAGGTTTTACTTCAATGGCTTTCTTTGTGCGATTTACTTATCCACAAACAATTCTTATCGACACAGATGTTGGGTTGGCGCGTGCATGCCCCCAGGTCAATTCGTGCTGGTGACACATGCGTACTACACGCCCTTTTTCGCGCGCTTTGTATCCACCCCAAGATGTAAAGATATTCACTGTTTTAAGTAAACATAAAGACAATCAAGAACAATTATTTACAAAGTGCAATTATTCCAATAAATGCTACAGATGAATGCGATCGCACACCTGTTAATCATTAAATTATTATTAAGTTCGTTAAGAGCCGATTATTCAAATTCTTTGCCGAAGATTGTCTGTTGTTATTGTAAACTCTCGTTTGGTAATCGACATGAACTAAAATCTATGATTGGGTGTAATTGGGCGATTATTGTTGAAGTTTATTTCTGTATGACAATCACATAGGCTATATACAGTTGGCTAAATATGGCTAAATATACTTACAACCAAGTATCAATACATCGTTAGTAAATTTAAACCTTTAACAATCACTAGATTTATCAAAAAATACTACATACATGTACATAATGTATGCCGAATTGAAATGAAGTAAAATTAAATAGAGTTTAACGTCTCACTTTTCTACCCCGACTTGGCTTATGGATATACGCCATACACGTTACTATCCTAACGTAGTTGTTTTAAGTACTATAGTATGACTACCACATATATGAAATAAAATTTATGCAGTTTAACAGAACGCCGTAGAGTGTGTTTTGGGGGAAATATTTCCGGCTACTCTTCATCCAAACCCTACTAGGTGGGGCAAGTTAATCCCAAAATTGGATTGTCCCCCAAACAAATTGCAAAAACAAATAACCCAGTGCAGTTGGGCCCAATCATACTTAACAACATCATACTCAAATTCAGCCGAAGTAAGCCAAGGCAAAATGACGTAATTAACAAACATGTACATGTAATTCAATATCGCAGTCTCCAAGAGTTTCTGGAAGGGATATCTGGTTATAGACGTGAAATGTTCCAAATATTACAAATTACAAATCTGACCAAACCAATTTTCTATCAAAAAAAAAGAAAGAAAAATGTATTTTTCACATGGTGACTATCATTTCTTTCAAACTTGCTGCCAAATATGACAATAAAATGGTATTGTCCCGTATATAGCCAGTCAATATCTCGTGAGATAATACTTTTACAATGTCTTTTATATTGCGTTCGTTGTCTCGGAATTTAAAACTGACTTTTTTAAATGCAACATAGCAGAAATTCAAAATGGCAGCCAAAATAGAATCCAAAAATGGCGCATTTTGAATTCATCGCTATTTTTTCCCGTTAGATACGACTTTATACATGTCATTCAGGTGTTTTTCGATGTCATTTGTTGATGTCTGATATAACAATAACCATTTGGAAATCCGAAGTGGCCGCCAAAATGAAGTCCAAAATGACGGAGTTTAATTAATAGTAATTTTCTACTGTTGAATATGGCTTGTAATATCTCTTATTTAATTGAAGTTTCCATACTGCGTTCAATATCAACATCTATAAAACTAACTCTGAATAGTCAACACGGTATAAACAACGGTAATCAAACTAGAATCCACAATGTCGATTTTCCGTATTATTATATAGTTTTTAAAATATTTGTAATGATGTTTTCAGGGTTATTGAATTCTATTTTGCGTTCGAAAATAAATTTAAGAAATCCGAATATCTGTTTAGCTTTCATTTTGTTTATTGCAATTTTAGTGTTCTTCTGTTGTTTTAGATAAATTGTTAAGAATGCCACACTTTAAATTTGTGCATAAGCTAGGATCGACTCTAGAAAGCAATATTTATAGTCAGTTTTTCAAAATTTGCGCCTGGTTTGCGAGACTCCCCAAAAACCATATTTTACGAGCAATATCCTAAAGAACAAAAATCGCCATTTTGGGTTGTACTTTGGTTATCGTTTTAAATTTACTCCATCTGAGCTATTCATAACTAGTTTTTTTCAGGTAGAACCTAAAATCCCTCATATAAGACACATTAAAGTCGCATCCAAAGGAAGCAAACGACATTAATTAATATTCCCCTATTTTGGATTCTTGAAATTCATGTTTGAGATAATATGACGTTGAACTTAAAATCCGCCATTTTAGATTTCATTTTAAATTGCTGTTGGATTTTCAAAATTTATCATAAATTCAGAGACATCAAAAACATATGAAATACATTTTAAGAATCATATCTTACGAGATTCTCGTTGGTAATATGGGGGAAATGCCATTTTATTACCAAATTTGGCAGCCATGTTATTATCAAATTTGGCAGTCATGTTATTACCAAATTTGGCAGCCATGTTATTACCAAATTTGGCAGCCATTTTGAAGGAAATTGTGGGCACCATGTGCAATATACATTTCTGTATTACCACTTTGTACTTGAAAAAACTAAAAAAAAAAGAATTAGCTATCCCCCATCACTAGAATACACTGGTTAAGAGATTCTGGTTACGAAACTTCCTGGTTACCGCCATATTGAATTATGTTAATCCGTAATTTTGTCTGACATAATTATGTATCATTCAACAAAGAGAGGACTCAGAAAACGAGGCTAGACATATTCCACGAGTCATGCCAAACGGTGACGTCATATACTTATCTGGATACCTACTTGGATGATATAATACAGTATCAATTAGTATAGAAGTGCGAAATAAAACAATCATTTTGATTCGTCGACAAACGAGCCTGTAGGATCAAAGAAAAAAACTCCCCATAATATTATATTTTAAGTGCTCCAAGAAAATGGTTATAACCGTAAAATGGGATATTCGGATATGACGTAGAATTGACTGATATGATCATTAGCGAAGGATTAAATGGACATAGCTCACTAAATCTTTCTACGCCGTCACAATTTTAGTCTTTCTCCCCCTCCCCATTTCCCCCTTTTGCATGGCAATTTTTGATGGCTTTTTGGTCTAGAATCGAAGAAAAGGGTTTGAAAAAACATTTTCTGTCAGGTTTTGGTGACTATTCATGATTTTGAGGCGGAAGGATACAAGAGTTAAGAGGTTGGTTAGGTTGAAATATAGGACCGAAAATTGCATGTTTATTTGTCTTTACTTCCAGTGTATCTCAAGTTTTTCATGGCGAACCTCGTATACTTCGTATATGCTTTTGGGCAATAGTTTGTCACATATTGCTCCATCTGTGATAGAAAGAGTTCTACCCAACAAAAATTTGGGGAAAAGTTAGAGCCGGTCTAAGAGACGAGAATTAATGTCAATGGGGAAATCATTAGTGATTTGTGGCCAAATGACTGATTATGAACGCTGCCATTGCTTCCGGAATATGAACGTATAACTGAGTTATATAAATCATAAATAATGAATTCAAAGCAATACGTTTTTAGCAATAATGAAGGACCTTGTTTAAGTACTGGTTAAGAACACAGATTACGTTATTAATCTAATATTATTTTCCAATTTTTTCATGAAATGATAATTTATTGACATGACACATACTAATCTCTCAATATACCAACCCAAATCTTATTCATTACATCAAGGTCACACAGAACAGACGTTAAACATACATTATGCTAAATCTGCCGATTGCAGATCTTTCTTAAAGGGCCAATCCCGATAACTTTTTGGGGAATAAAACTGCTTAATTTTGTGTTAAAATTACATAAAACCCATTACCTTAGGCCGACCAACTAACCCGATATTTGTGATACGCTTGTAAATAACTTGAACCTGACAGTCTTCATCTGGAAATGGAGACCGTTGTATTATACAGTATCTGGATAAAACCAGACTTTTTTCTATCAAAATAATATATTGGTGAAATTTACCTTTGGTTATCAAGTACAGTACATGGGTCTTTCATTGTATAGAGCTCTCAAGAAACGGGAATCGATTATCAGGTCACCCAATGAAAAACTAACCCGAAATCTTAAAAGGGTTACGTGTCCGGATAAGCAGTGTTGACGTCTACGTCCAAACGACTCAATATTTTGAGCTGAAATTTTGAGACAAAGTAAATACACCATGCCGCTTTATTTTGGTCCATAAATTTCATAAATACTCGGACTTTAATTTTTGAGACTCTGTTCTTATCGGGATAGTCCCTTTAAGGCCTGAAATGTTATATAAACTATTAATTAGACATTTATTACCAAAACGATATTCCTGCGCTTAAGGGTGTTTAGAAGTTCAGGGTTGGGCGGGGGGGGGGTAACCAGGGTACACAGCGAAAGCCCACGGGATTGGTATCTACTCCTTGTCTCATGGGGGAGGGGCGTGGTCTTTTTTTGTTGTTGCAAGAATTTACATTAGAAGGGAGAGGTCATTTCGGGACTAATATTCCTGTGTAGGGGTCTTTAGAAGTTGGGGACGGGACAGGGGTAACCAGGTTATACAGCCAAAGGTCAAGGGATCGGACTCTACTCATAGTCTCGGGTGGGTAGGGGGGGGGTCTTCTCTTTTTTTTTGTTACAAGAATTAACACTAAGACAGAAGTCATTTCGAGACTAATATTCCTACGCGTAGGTGTCTTTAGAAATGGAAGGTACACAGCGAAAGCCTACGGGGCTGGACCCTACTCTTAGCCACTTAACACAATGATGGACCTTATGATCAAATGCCAAATCGGATCGATATTTGTCATGACCATAATAACCTATGTATAAATAATAATGCACTAGTCCATTTTAGAAATAAAAAAAACCTATTGATATTGTGTAACATTTTAGAAATAAAAAAAAAACCTATTGATATTGTGTACCATTAAAATGTGTTGACATGTTCTACAAGTATTTATAGAGGGTTTAAATGAAATGTTGTACGATAACACACCTGTGTACACCCTAATTGGAAAATAGCCAACGGCAACTGTATACTGAAATATACCTATTATTGAAAATATAAAAGCGTGGTCGTATTCAATTTTGAAATGCTGCACATCCTGGCAAATTAAATTTATACTCATAAATGAATTTTTAGCTACAAATTTGGTGGCCGATTCAAAATAAACCGCTATGTTTTAAAATAATACTTTAAAGTTAAAACTGAAAGAAATCAGATATGAATCTTTTTTTGTTGTCCGTTTTCTTCTTTTGGTCTTCTGCATTTGTATGGTTAGCACGTGCACGCTACATCAGAAGGTTCTGTCATTGTGTAAACTTGCGTGGTTTCAATTCCCCGGTTGTGGGTGACAAGGAGTTTGGTCGCCTGCCCAGCCTCGTGGATTTTCTCTGGGTCCACCGGTTTCCCCCCACTGCTAAAGACCATTATATGCGTATTTTTACTTGTGTATCAGTTAATACATAAATGACTAAACATCAATCAATAATAAACACTAGTTATGAACAGTGACGAGTTTCGTGTATTAGCATTGTGTATTTTTTTCTTACACATTATTAACATAAGTATTTACATGTATGTAATTTGGTATGCATTTAAAGAGAAGCACTGTACATGTATTTAAGTCCGTCGAAAGCATTTGGAAAATCGTTCAAAACGATTTACAATATTTCATACAGATTTAGCACTCTGTTAATCCACCTTGCTTAACATAAACAATTATACAATGAAGCTCTCCATTGGTGGTTGTGTCTGCCCTCGGACACGTGGGCATTTGGATTTACTCTTTTTTCTTTGAATTAAAAACAATCTGCTTTCAATTTTAAATTTTATTTTGTTTTCTTTTCAAAGAAATCTGACTAAATATTTCATATTTTATATTTTTTCAAGGTTTATCGTTGTATCGTTTTCTTACTTAAAGACACATTATGGGGGATTAGATAACGAGTTGGTAGTTCTCAATATAATAGTTTCAAACTAGCTAATGTAAAGGCAATTTGCTGAAAATTTCAGTCAAATTAATCCACTATGAACCGAGAACGAAGCGAATGAAAGTTCCGCTTAGCCTCGTTCATCATTACTGCAGTCGGTAAGACAAAACTTGTAATCTCGATTATCCATTTAATCGTTAATCACGAAGGAAAAAATTGCAACAAATCGAACTACAATCCAACAAATATCACAGGCTAGCATTGACATGGTCTGGATAAGTTAATTAATGTCTAATTAATAGTTTTTATTACATTTTAGGCCTAAAGAAAGACCTACAATAGACAGATTTTGCATAATGTATGTTTAATCATTGTATATAACCAATGAAAACGTAGGTCCCTAAACTAACCAAGATATTGCTCGACTGATCCATTCATAAACTCACTCGAGTGTGACAGTCCGTCGGAATTTGTGGTAAATGAGAACCATAAAGACACATCGAAATAAAGACGGGTTGTTTAGAAAACAGCAAAATCAATGTAAAAATTTTTTTTTAAAAAATAAAATTTACATAACAAAACACATAATACATTTGTCGGTGTTACACTGAAGGCAAGTAAAACAAAATTTTGATCTATAAACAACGAAAAGATATATGATCTGTGTTTTAATTAGATTGTTGCGTACACGTAAATCGAACACACAAATGTTGCGTTTATTTAACTTTACGTATCCTCGCGAAATGGACCGAGAATGCAATAACTGTGTCGCATGAAATGTTACCATCACGAGATGTTACCAATCAGCTACCATAGGTAAGTTTTCGTTGCATCCTGAAAATGGCTTCAGATTTTAAAAACGTAAAAAAGGCATTGGTGTTCTTATGCGATTGTTTGCACAGATGTGAGACAAATCCACCCAAGCCATCGCCAAGGCATGTTTTAACTTTCAATTTATGACGTATACGAAAATTTGGGGAGCGGGTTGAATGAAAGATATCTTACATTAAGTAGGTTAATGCCAGGACGTTCTATAATGGGTCATTGTTAATATGAAAACATTCAAGACTGATTAATGGCATTAAAAGTAAGAGAAAAAATCCATTTCCGGGAGGGGGGGGTTACAAAGATAAACTACATTAAATAGGTTAATATCTTGAATTTCGATAATGGGTTATTGGTAATAATATAAACATTCAAAAGTAATAGCATTAACAGTAAGAGAAATAACTTCTCTTTAAATTTCATGGATATCTGATTTGTTGCTCCCGCCCTTGGAATGAACAATAAATCAGACAAATTCCATCGATGAGACTTATAAGATTTAATTAAAAAGTATAAGGGGTGTTAAATTTCAGATTATGTATGACATATGCCAAGATATATTAATTCAATGTCCTACTTTCTAGAATTATATCAATCAATAAACGTAAATCATAGATTAAGATATGTCTCGCTGTTTTTCTATTATTTCCAAGCCAGTCAATGGCTATTGTCAGTACAGGCATTACAATAAAACTATTCTTCAAATTAAGCCTTATCAATTAACCTAGATACTTGTCTTCCTGGAGAAAGACACAAGAATCAAAGGCATAACGATGTAAATCACCATGTCTCAATAAATGTATTAATAAACAAAACATTCCACCTTTGTATTCGTTTCGTTTTCATTGCCAATAATACGAGTTAACCAATTACCCACAATGCCAAATTATTATGGCGTCCCGTTACAAATGTAGTCATCGTGTTCGGTTTAATCATGATAAAAGTATATCCAGTCGTTACTCATTATTTTATTAACCTCAATCTGTTAAAAGTCGTCTGTTTATTTTTCTATTATAATTAAACCCCGCTGTGTTTCATTTCCTGACATATTAATCAATCTGATAGTATCGGAAACATACATTTGTATATATTTGTAACATAATACTTCTATCTGATTCAAAAAAAGTTTATAAATTGACCTATGTGTACTAGGAAATATTTGGTAGGTCTATTTCCATATTTCTAGAAATGATTAAAGTAGTTAAGTCTGTAACTCAATATCATCCAAAGTCTTCTACATTGAAAACACGAATTATTTATCAATTTAAATCAACATTGGTGCTGTGATCCTACAGAAAAAAGATGGGATTCTGATATCCAATATTTAAGACAAAATAAACATTTTACCATTGTGTACCATAATGCGTTTCAGTCCCAGCTGTAACAAGAGACTTGAGAGAAGGGGCTAGACAAATTGCACCAAATCAAACGGCGTATGTAGACTAGAATAACCAGACGCTAGAAATTTGCATTCGATTGAGAGTAAAAACGGAAACCATTGAATGCAAATCAGTTTATATACATTCATATCACAGTATTATATGCGTTGCATCCCATTTGTGTCAATTTCTAGGTCCCAAATGTTACCGATTTAGCTCCTTTAATATTAATAATTTTTTTTATATAAAAACGAGTATTATTAAAATATCTGTCCATCCGCAATAAGGGTTGTTGATTATATATAAGTCAACATTAAATATAACATTAAATATATAAATAAAGCATAATCGAGATATAACATGAAATTTCCCGTGAGAGTTCTAATTCGAATAAATCACAAATAAACCCGCTTTATAACTCATTTTCAATCCCTTAATATGCATTTACTGACTTACTTAGACTGGTGCATGGGCAAATATTTAGACAATTATATTAGAGTGGTTGGGGTATATTATGAAAGGTTGATTGGGGAATTACTCTCACCATTGATATTTATTTCTACTTAAATACAGGAAGATCAAAGGCGCCTTTCTGTTTACAGCAAAAGTAATTATTCAATATGCTCACTATAAACATTAATTAGATATACACCTACAGATGTCACTCATTATAATTTTCTCCACTAAAATTGGGTCACTTGGCACGTTCTCTTGTTTATCAAGTACTGACCTGATTGAATAGGGTTAAAACATCGCCCTTTGCAGCACCCCGCTGACATGTTCAGTAAGATGACACAAACAAGGATTTGTGAAAAATAAAATATCGCAATAAACATGAAACATCTATAATAAAAAATAATATTTTTGACAGTTAAACAAACCAAACCATAATATTACGATAAAACAGTTGACTTTGAAAATTGTAAATAAATATAGGTAATCCGAATTTGCATACTGAAATCCGTTACATGGATTTCCATTTGATCTTGTTTTTTTATTGTACGATAAAAGATTTCCTAAGGGATTTTACAGCGGAACATAAGAGTATTTGATAGTATACTTAATAACGTTTCATAAAATCCTCCCTGGCGTTTTTTGTTTGTTTTGTTGAATTCTTATCGAAGAACGTTTTGTGACAACAGCACACAGTTATTACAAGAAGGTGACGACATGGAAAGATTCTTGTCTTTGGTTTGTTTAAATAGTTTATCAACTTTAAGATAAACTTGCGTCGCTTTATCGAAATTATAATTCTCCATAATATTCCGATATCCTTTAAGTCGTGCATATTTTGTGATGTATATATCTATAACATTATATTTTCGAAATATGTTGTGTGTGACTGACAAAACAACCCTCTTTTCGGTGATTTTAAGGCCCCCATTTGCACCATTAAAAAATGACGTATTTAAAAAAGCACCAAGACATAACCGCCTTCATTTCACTGCAAATTAACTATCTAAATATTTCACAAGTAATATTTACAGCGGATATATTTTACTTCGGAATTCGAAAGCCGTGACCCGATATGAATTTGATAATCCGGTAATAAACAGGATCAAATATTTCTCTTTGGACAAAGTTGAAAGTAAAATTGCCGCAATCAAAATACAACTTTTTCTATTACAATTACCAATGAATTGGAGCTGACTATTAACTTTACAAGATTATTTTGATATTAGTTAGAAATTGTAGATAACCCCACGTTATTATGATGTAAGGACCTTTTTATATTTTCTTGAATGGTGAGCATTAGCTTATTTATACTTCTTACATCAAAATTTAGGTTAACCTACTGTCCATTCTTTTTATGGACTGGCTAGTATTGTCTAGCTGATAGATTTTTTTTCTAATTTCACGAATCATTAGCGATGATGGGATAAAATGAAAAGTATTCTATATTATTTTACTATAATTCAAAGTTATAATACCCCTCACCTATATTTATACCAATCTTATCTATGCTATACCTACACGTGAATATTTCGGTGATTAGGGAGGTTGAGATTGAGGATGCAAAAAGAAAGGTTAAAATAGCGTGTTCAATAAAACAAAACCCGGCCCCTTTTTTCGTTTCAGATAGTGGACAGCAAACGGGAAGTAAAAAGGGTTTGCTTAGATTTCTAAACCTCCTGTATCACAATTATTACCGAAGTTTCTAGTATACATAATGACATAATCACTATATATAGACCCAGCTCGTGCAACACCTGTACGTCTGATTGTTTGATAAAGGAGTCAAGTTTTTATCTACATTTATTGTTTGACAGGTTGACATTTATTTCTTTCTTTCAGAAGGTTTCTTTTATATAAAAAAAAAACAAAAAAAAAATCCAAATATAAAAAAAAACATATAGGAGGCTATAATCCCCGCCCCTGTTACTATTTTGATTGATTAGGGGAGCATCTATTATATACCATGTTTGGTTATGGTAAAACCACAGTATGTGTACATGCATGTTATAGAATTTATAATGTAGACATATAAAGACCCATATTTGGCAATATTTACACATCAGCACTGAAAACATACCCTGCTACTATAAACGTAAAACCTGTCCACAATTTGTGGTGACATCAATCAAATTTGCTGTGTACGTGTATGTGAAAGAGACAGAGAGCTGTGGCGGGTGGGATGGGGCTTATCCTGCACTTAACAAAAACTAGTTAGTTTCGGGACTAACATATTATATATTTATATGATTAATTAGCTGAAACACACGGTTGTTGAGAGGAAACTTAGTGACAGTGTAATCGTTGTCACGTAAGATCAAATACATGCTTTTAATAAAATAAAATGCATTTAAACCAGTACCATACAACTTGAAAATTTTCCCGATATTTATCTTTCTTTGAAGAAGTATCATAGATTTCTTGCTAAATTTATTGAAATTATTTGTAATAATTTTATTTATTTATTTATTTATTTTTTTTGGAAAGTATATTTCTTCCTTAAAAATTATTAATACTGTATATTTCCATTTCATTAGGAAAGTGTTATATATTTCTTTCTATATTTTATTAAAAGTATTTGAATATTACTTAGTCAGCTTTGGTCTATTAATGAATCGTCTTGTACTATTGTAAACATATTATTTTGTGATACTTGATCAAACAAATCTTGCTGATATGATCATATCTTTAATCTCCAATCCAATCCCTTACCCCAGCAATACGCTTCCGCCCAGGCGGGAAACGGAAGTAACCATTCAACCATGGGGTCGAGTCTGTGACTTGCATAGATAGCATGTCGTATGATCTATAGTGGAGACATTATGCGGGTTCGATTTATAGGACGGGAGAAGAGTCGTTGTATGGTTTAGTTTGGCTATTCTGCTTCAATTTGTTCTTTCCCGAGCCATTATATTTCATGTTAATACTCAATTATTTCAAGTCAGGGCCCTGTTTCACGAAATTTTAACTTAAGATACAATCCAATTTTAGTAGATACTTCAATTTTGATTGGCTAAGCACTAAAATCAATCTAATATTATCCAATCAAATTACTAAAATTGGGATCTTATCTTAGTTAAAATTTCGTGAAATAGGCCCCTGGTCATTATTTATGAGCTGTGTAACCTTTTATTGGTGTTATAGAATAAACTGAATAATAATTGAATAGATAGATAACCATGTAAAAACAACTCGACATGACATCAATCTAAAAATATTTCATATCAACAGAAATGTATTTATACGATATAAAAAGATTTTGAAATCCCCAACCATTAATTCGGGACATTAAGTGAAATTGAGAGAGGGGGGGGGGTAACGTCCACTCGACACAAACTAGGTTATTTCGGGACTAACACATGATTCAATTTTATTTCAATAATTCGCTTGTGTAAGGATCTTTTAGTAATGGGAGGAAACCGGAGGACCCGGGGAAAACTCACGAGGGTGGAAAGGCGATCCTACCCCTTGTAACGTACAACCAGTGAATTGAAAACACGCCAGTGGAGTCAATGACAGACCTTATGATACAGCGCGCACGTGCTAACCATTCGACCACCCAAGCCCCCCCCCCCCACCCCACCCTCCCACGTGAGATTGAACCTAACTAATTTATTAAAAAAGAAAGGATTATAATGGTTAAGAGTTTAATCGTGAGAGGAATTTAGCGAGAAGAATCATTTATCATGTACTCTCCAGATATGACGAAAAACCAAGTTCTCGCGTTCACATTTATGTGCACGTAAAAGAATCATTGATGATTTGAATTTGAAATAACAATAGACCGACGTCTGGGCAAAAGTTTTCTTAAATAGCATACTGCATGCCCGTCTTCTTTATCCAGTCAGTACAAAAAAAGTAGACAATCAAACCTATTTCATTTCACTGGATTACAGGTATACACACACAACTGGTTTTAGTAATTACGCTTTATTTCATTGTAGATATGAAGCGTATTAACTGCAAGTAGGCCGGAAATAATTTCCGCTTGTTGAATATTAATTGGGATCAGACCAATGCTACGCTAGAGTAGATAGTTAGGTCATTGTTTAGTCTGGATATATATTTGATGTATCTCGCCTGCATGCTGTGGCCCAGTTTAAGTTCATAAAAGTAACATGATATAACCGCCATTTTTCTCGTATCTTCTTTTTATTTTGATTACAAAAAGACGTTCATAGCCTTAATCTATTATTGTATTGTAATTCTAACTGTGTGACATATTTCAAGTTTGTATGTAATTCGCAACTTTGATGAGTTGCTCACAAAAATGTGTAATTTACTTCTACAACTCTCTCTCTCTCTCGCTCTTCCTCTCCCCCTCTCTCTCTCTCCCTCTCTCTCTCTCTCTCATTTAACCACAATGTCATAATGTATTTTGTATCTTAGTCAAAATGAAATTTAACTATCTCTTTATTTGTACGTAAACGCAAAAAGCTTTACGTATCAAAATATAGCTATTTGAACCTTTCAAATACTATCAGCAAGCAGGTATCCACCAAAATACATGTACATGCATACAATTTTTACTGATTAAAGCCTTACTGGCATGTGCCATTCATGGGGAGTTGGGAATTTCTGGCAGTGCAAAGAGCCGCCCACTTGTGAGACCACTCCCAATCCCCTACCCTCACAGGATTATGAAAGTATTTTAAACACAACTGAGCAAAGTGCGTGTAAGAAAGGCTTAATTATTGCGTCAAAATTATTATAATTATTATACAACTTGGCTGGAGGACCCCTAGATCCTGGGACCCTAAATTTTAACCTATCAACTCTATTGCTAGATCTAACACTGCTCCAGTGGTCACTGACTCTAATTTGTCCGTAATGTTATTCGTGAAATCTAATTTTTGGAGCCAAGAACTGGTCCTCGAGCGTTACGCATCTAGTTACTTTTCTTGATAACGTAGATCTTTGAAAAAAAATCCACATGAAACGTCATATGCTTGTTCATTGAATAATGGCGCATGTATTGAACGGCTTCAAGCTTTGAAACAATACATTTTAAAGGTGGCTGTGGTGACGGCATGTCCCTTTCCTGGTCCATATAGAGTACATTCGTACTTGTTTTTAAATTTATTTTCTTGAAAGTACAGATTGTTATCATCTTACCAGCCATACGCCGTGTACGTAGTATGGGTACGCTTACCCATTTGCTTCAGAATCTCCCTAAATTTATGTTTTACACACTGTCCAGCCTCTTTGCTAATTGATTACATTAATACACAGAAACCACAGAGATCCCAGAGAAACCCCTCAGAGTTACGCAAACGTTGCCACAACTTCTCGTTTGGTATCCTTAAACCAAACTCAAAACATAATTGATGTGGCATCCAAGTGAACTCCTTACATCACCGTGGGTATGCTAAAATTACTATTAATATATGATCTGATAAAACGTCTTAAAGATAACCACTTTTGGGGTGTACTTTTGCATCGTTTGCCTTCTTTGGTCATGCTTGGATTTGTTATATAGTTAGTGCAGTCTCCAGCATGAATACTTTTAATATATAACACGAACATGTCTATATAATTGACTGCTCCTGGGTTAAAGTGAAATTTATAGCATAATAGATTGAAATTAATTTCATGGAAAATAATACATAATACATATTCTTTGGACTGTAAATATTTTTAAAAAATAAATACAAATATTTATTCTGTATGTCGAACTGTTCATATCTTGAATTTTCCTTCCATTGGGCTGACCTTGTTTAAACAGTAACTGTTATATGATAACACGCAAAATACATAATTATGTATCTCTCACCCCCTTAAAGATACAGTCCCACAAAAGCATTTATCAGCAATTTCTATTTCTACTGGTTATTATATTATATTGACGACGTCATTATGACACAGTCTGACATCTTGATGATCGGGATTCGTTTTATTTCGACGTATCTGCCGTAGAATTATAACTACCGAACATTTCACAACGAAATGAAGAAATGTTTCCTGCTGATATTTTAAATACATTTAAAGGGATGCGTCTTTATCCATTAAATATTCACTTATCTAGCATTCCTTTTCTTTCTTCCTTTGTTTGAAAATTCTGTTGTTTTAATTCAGACATATCTTAATATAAAGTATTCATTTGTATTTATTTTTCTTCGTTCATTCAATTCTTTAAAATACTAGTACTAGTACTTGTATTTATATCAACAATGAACAGAAAAGAACAGACAAAATTGAAAGGTGAATTACCAAAAGTAGTAGCATGTTAACGAATTATGTTTCAGATAAATTAAAGACGACAGGTAGGGGCTATTTATCCGAGGGAATAGGTGTCGTGGATAAAATGGGTACATGTACCAAAATTTGGCTATTAGAGTTTCAAATCTGCTTTACTCTCTTCGAATTTGGCATCAACTGGCCTACTTGTTTTAAGTATGAACAAACAATATCAACTGGGAACTGACCATGACGTCGTAGCAGCCATATTGGAATTGTGACATTACATTAAATACAGATTTTCGTCAATTAAAGCACACTTGTCCATGTCCAAAGTACAAGCAAACCAAGTTCCATGACGGCCGTACTTGAATTGGTGGCGCCTTAGTATTCATTTTTCAGAACAAGAATAACAAGTGTATGGAATTATGAAGTGTATGGAATCATTTAGAGGTTGAAAATTAAAATTGGCTGGGTTGGCTGGTTGTCAACTCTTAACGCTATGTCACTCTAGTCTTCCGTGTCACCTGAATTTACCAAACAGTGCATGTCTCCTTAATTGAAATTAAATGCACCCCTTAAGCCCCTGTCACACCAAACTAATTCTCAATACGTTCTGGAAAGGTAATGCCAAACAATATGCGAACGGAGTGAACGTCGCGGCAACTGTTTGCGATGTGTTTAATGACTGCATGAACGGGCTCGGACTGCACAGCGTGAAGCGTTGAACGGAAATGGTCATTCTTCTACTTCTATTAGTGTTTAACGTCCGCTTCCACCGAGGGTGATAAAGCAGACACGCTGTCTTCTTTTACTATACCCAGTTCATGCGCAGATTTCTTTCCTGTTGGAGGAAACCGGAGTACCCGGAGAAGACGTTATATCTCCAAGCCACCACATACGTTCACACCAAAGATTGAAACTACGGCCGCAAGCCAGAGGTGACCGTCCAACTAGAGCTTGAAAGGTGACTCTCTAGAACATTAAGCTTACGAGAGCCATTTGTAATGAAGCGAATCGATGAATGGGTTTAAACATATCCCACAGGAGAATACTGGCTGTGTAGGCTGGATTAATCAGACGTTAACGACTGCCATTCATCGTGTATTTCTAATCACAGTAAAAACAGAAACGACTAAATGTAAATCAGTTTATATACAATCATATTACATTATTATGTTTTTTCCCATTTCTAAGCGCCAAAGAGATTTAGCCCCTTTACGGGCGGGCTTGAACCATATGTAAATGAACGTTTACTCGATCTCAACTTGATAGGAACTGACTGTGGATGGGACAGAGACAAGATGGACGTATTGATGACTATTTATGAACGAACTGGGATCGTATTCTTAACAAGACTTCAACCCGTTTTACCATTTTCTAGGACGAAGAGGGGGCTTTTTTTTTTGAAAATTTGTTTGGTGTAATCGGGACTAAATTTTTGCATTGGCTTAAAAACACATACAAAATGTCATATTCAGAAAGTCGAGGCGATATATTTCCGTGACATAGAGATTATATCGAAATGGTAAACAATTTGTTCATTATTTTATCATCTATATAATATTGATTTTGTGTTTTACTATACTATTTGCAAATTATTCATAATTAAAATCCAGAGTTTTCCAGCTGTTAAATTATTTCCACGTTCTTAAATCTATGACATAATGCATACGCAAATATTCAAGATATGGAATTTGAAATTAAGCATATAGGTCTGTTTTTATGATTAATTTGTTAATAATAACGATAAAATAAGTTTCTCTCCATCCGAGTAACCGGTTGAGTCTGATTTTGGAGCGAGACTGTCTAGACTGTTATTATTCTACTTGAGTGAATCCATAACAAGTTTATACTTATATAATGTAGGTATTATGTGCGTAAATATATAAATTAGTCAATATAATATACAATGGAAGCAACAAACATAACTGACGATTCAATTACCTTCTTATTTAGACCCACCAGAAATTCGCATTTATATTTTTTTTCAAAGTCAACACCTGTGTGTTTTGTGATAAAATTAATCAAAAGTCCCGCTTTTTATTGTCTTGTTATATAAATTACCAAAAAATACGTCTTTGTTCGTAAATTAGTTCCATGAAATTGGTTTTGGTCACCAGACACATAAAAGTATATTCAATATTTATTCATTATATAATTCCTGATCTATTATAAATTAATTAAACTGTGAACAATACAGAGATATATAACATTTTCGCTATTGATTTTTATGTGATTTATGGGTTGTAAAATTATGCCTGATGTAGCGACCTTGACATGTATTAAAATTTGGCACGTATATGTGAAGTAGTCTAGCCTGGATTAATTTTGTTTATCTTATAAGTTGTCTCGTTACCCAGTACAGTTTGTTTTGCCTATGTATGTTTTACTAAGCATAGTGGAAAACGGACCCTTTGGTCTCTGTAATGCACCTTACAATGTTTTCATACATGTATTACAAAACATGGCTTATTTTGGTACATTTGCGAAGGGTTGTAGTTTATACGTCTTTCTTTCCCCAACCCCCACCCCATCTCAGCACTAAAATTTTTTTACTGAATCGTCAGTATCTGATTTTGCGCAGTGGACAAGCGACCCTGGAACATTTCTATTGACGCGTGAGGAAATGGGTTAACCTGACATCAACACAATAATTCGGTCATAAAATACCAATACCAAGTTATTCTGTCCCATCCGAATGTCTATTCGCCAATCCAAGTCAAGTTTACCCCGGGCCACTGAAGTCGAGAGAGTGTAATCTAATATCCCGACAATTCTACTGTCGAGGCCCATTTTGGGAAGAAATGGTGTTTCAATTGAGACTAATCTTCCAATGACGACACATTTTATTCCAAAACATCTCGACAGCTAAGCAATTGCAATAATTCCAATTTTCAGAGTTTGTCATTTTAATTGAAATAGAACTGTCCGATAGAAATGACCTTGTAGAATGAACAAACGTACCAAAAATGTTGGTTGTATTCTATGGTGAAGCCCGGTCAATGCTACAGATTATGAACTGTTAGGCTATATTATGCCCGATCAAAGTTGTAAAAGGTTTTAGTAACGGATCCGTTTATATCCACAATGTAACCAAACATCAAATCACTGTATATTTTGCCTGGAAATACATGTACCATAAAAAGTTGAAATTTGTTAAAGCATTGAACTTTAAAAGGTTGCATGACCCCCACCTGGTTCTTAGATACGATCAGGGATCTGTTTTACCAAAGGATCGCTCTTACCCCTTGCCCCTAGGCCTATTTATTTTGACTCACCGGTGTGAATAGTCTACAAGCAAACTTTGTTCACACACGAAAAAAACTCGACTATGAGATGAACTAATGATATTACAATAAGATGCTCTCAGTTGGGCATGATTGAGTCTAAAGCCAGGCTGATACTTGCACGACTTTTGGCCACGATTTTGTCGTGCCCATCAGTGTCCACATTGACACGAACTGGCACGACGAGTTCACGCATAGTTTGCGTATTGTTTACGCACTTCCCGCATTGGCACGACGAGTTTGCGCAATTCGGACGGTGTCGTGCCGACTCGAGTCGTGCCAATGCGTGCCACGGAATCGTGCAAGTGTCAGCCTGGCTTAATACAAATCTTAATTTTTAGTCACTAAACAGCTTATGTTTAATCTGTGCCCAATAATGGTCTACATGGCATATGTCTATTTGTCTGCAATACTTCTATTTGATAACCTTCAACGGTAACGGTCGTTGGCTGACTACACAATAAAACTTAAATCATCCCATTCTGTGACGAAAAGATGATCTATTTGGATCGAGGGAGATCTTTCGTGGACAATAATCTTGGTCTTGTGTGCTATGAAAAATTTGTCTTGACAGCGGTGATAATTATTTTATTTGTTTACGTGCATACCTAACTGTTCAAGGGACCTCGAACGACTAGACAGGCCCCGACCTACACGATGCACCCACTAGTGCCAAAGGGAAACCACACAGGACAATTCCAGGAAACTTTCTCGACCAACCACGCCTTATTCACTGGGTCACCGCGGCTCCTATTTCCTATTGACGAAGCAACATAAATAGGTAATTCTTGTCATTTTGTAATTTATTGTAGACATATTTATTTATTTCGATCAAATATAACATTCCACGACAACGACTCACCACCACATGTTACTTGCCCAACTGCAAAAATATGAATTCAAATTTGGTTGTTTATAACAATAAAAGCCAACCTGAATTAGATGACTCTTTGTGTCTTAACATTGGTTTATGTATTGGATGAATTTGCCACTGACCTAAATACATTCAAATAATACAACGATTGTAAGTATTTAAATAGATCAAAGGTATAAAATCGATATCGTTGCAATCTGCTGTTGAAATAACCAAACAAAAAATTTATAAGATCTTTGAATTAACATTAAATTGATGTAAATCCTAGTGTGGCAACACGTCTGGAACATGGAATGGCTAATAGTAAATGCAGAAGGAGCGCACTAAAACCATAAGACAACCTTACAGACAAGACACTCAAGCTTCACGTGCATTGCAAGCACTAAACATAACACGTGTATATCAAATCAGGTCAGTTGATCAGGGGCAGCCGTAAGCATCCTCTGCGCTGTGTGGCACAATCCAGGGCCAGTAATTATGTTCTTTTTTTGTTATTCTTGTATTTAAATAGCTCTGTTGGTATCATATTCATGGATCCGACGCTACCCTCTATGTAAGGTATTTATTTGGGATTATTATACAAAACCAACCTACTTCTATCGTATATCACGACTCTCGTCTGTAGGTGACCATATCTCTTCGATTGTTCTTCAGGGTTGATTCAAATTTTGCATACAGTCATGTTTGATTATTCTCGGCCTGATTGCTAATACCTCTTTCATATAGTATAGCCACCATTGTCCGGAGTGAGGTGCCGGATGCGTTCTAGTATTGCAATGCAGCAACGTATAATAATATAGCAATGGCATACACTGGGGTTGTCGCTTTGTACTATTTTTATAACTTTTTTGTGTATTTATTATGGAATTTGACAAATGGACTACTTTCAGATTAAAATAAGTTTTGTGGGTCCAAAATGTGACCCAGCTTTACGCAAAGGAATATATGTTTAATGTAGCCTATGTTTATAGACCGCTCTGTTAACCTAACATCTATGTAACATTGTTTGGTCATACTTCCTAGAACTGGTCAATTCCTTACTGGAAAGGAAAACTGGTGGTCTTGGGGATTAGAATAAGTTGTGAGAATAGGAAGGGACTGAGCCCTGTTTCTCGAAATCTTAACTAAAGATAAAATCCATATTTTAGTAGACACCTCAATTCTGATTGGCTAAGCACCAAAATCAATCTAATATTGTCCAATCAAATTAATAAATATTTGGATTTGATCTTAGTTAAAATTTCGTGAAACAGACCCCAGATTATCTCGTGCCATAGCATCTACTGATTAAAGAACAGAGAGAGAGAAAGAAATGGGGTTTAACGTCCATTCGACACAAACTAGGTCATTTTGGGACTAACATATGGTTTAATTTTATTTCAATAATTCGCTTGCGCGTAGGGGTCTTTAGCAGTGGGAGGAAACCGGAGTGCCCAGAGGAAACCCACGAGGTTGAGAAGGCGCCCCTATCTCCATGCCACATACGCTCACACCAGGGCTCGAAACCACAGCCGCAAGCCAGAGGTGACCGGTTAAAGAACAGGAATCCCAAGTTACATAATGCCTATAATAAAATTGTAAATAAAGTTTTGCAATGGTTGTATGGCACTGTACCAAATTGTTCTATATTTCCTGGCTGTTTTGGTCAAAAGTTGACAAAACTCGTCAAATTACATGTGTGACTTGTGTGACATTTACACTATTCTACACATTTAATCGTTTGTGGTTGAAAACAATACCTACCCCCCCCCCTTTTGAAAAGTGTTGATTTAATAAAAACATTGAACATGGAAGCATTATGTGTCCTCTTCTTGTAAATTGTTTTTTAGAGAAATTAATTTAGATAGACACTGCCCAATACCTGGCACTTACAATTCCTGAGAACCATAATGGTGAACCTATTTATTACATGATCAACTTTTCCTAGGATGACAAATTTAAAAGAGAAACAACTATCTTCCTGTAAACATTTCATTGTCCGACTGCAAACTGTGTTTTTCATGTATTCCCACTGCTTAAGGGGTTAAGGGGGTGTCGGGGTGTTCTATAAAGAACAATCATGTACTGAACGGTCCATGAAATCCGACACTATTATAGGAAGACCAGGGCCCTGTTTCACGAAATTTTAACTTAAGATAAAATCCAATTTTAGTAGATACTTCAATTTTGATTGGCTAAGCACTAAAATCAATCTAATATTATCCAATCAAATTACTAAAATTGGGATCTTATCTTAGTTAAAATTTCGTGAAATAGGCCCCTGGATTGCGGAATGTCAGTAACCTTTACTTGCAGTCTTATTAAAAATTAGACTGTATTTGTTTGGGGGTCGTTTTGATGGTTTCATTAAAATCCAAAACGAAAGAAAGTTTTAATGTTACTTAGATTATATTGCTCTACAGTCGTGTGCACTACAAACTACGTTATTAGTGCAACAATAGGAATAACAAACAGCCAATAGACACCATCGATACATTTTTAATTTAATGTCGTACAAATGAATTGCATACTGTAGAAATTTTGAGCGTGCCTTACCGACCATTATGGATATTTAATCGACTGCAAGGTCTAGAAACTAATCTATAAATTATTCAATAATAACACTACAGGTTTGATTTTAATATTGGATTACCTTCTGGGTATATATATATATATAATGTTTTATTTATGCGTCCTTACATTGAAAGGACCACCACAGAATTTGGAGACCTTGGGATAGTTTAATATTGATTTATGGTTCTAAAGTACATTGAAAATGATATACATCCGCTAAAGCCTGTCTCAATAAGTGCGTCACTATTCTGTGTGCCAAACCCCTTCCGCCACCTACATCGTAGATAGTTGCGTGTGTCATTGTGGATTGTGTGAGACTATGAGAGTGCAAAAGGTTTACCGGTAGTTGGCATAGGTACCAAATGTTGAAAATGCATAAGCTTATTGCTGGGATGATCTGGCTGCGAGAATGGATTTAGATCTGAAAATACAACGGTTCAAGTTGCTAGAGCATTGACAGCTTACAATGTGATCGTTTGTTTCCATAGCAAATTACATGTTACACACAGCTGTAGTGTGTAATATTTGACAATATCTCTTAAAGCAAAACATGTTTCATTCCGCAATCACGCGAATCTATTTACCCACGACCGATCTTTACCAATTCTGAAACAGCCTCTACAAACACCGTGTGTTACTTTTGGTCTTCACTATCCCGGTGCATTGGTGCATTCATACATCCGACAAGGAGTAGATATCGCCTGTCCAAACTCGTGGGGTTTCATCCGGTATGCCGATTTCCCCCCACTACTACAGATCACACGCGCAAGCGAAATATTGAAATGGAATTTAAGCATGTGTCGGTCCCCAAATTACCTAGTTTGGGTCCTGTGGACGTTAAACTCCACCTCTCTCTCTCTGTCTCTCTCTCTCTCTCTCTCAGGCAAAAATGTAGGTTGGTCAAATACCCCGAATGAATATGAGTGACTATTGAAAGTTCTCTAGAGTACGGGATTAAATACCATCTTTAGCTTTATTTCTCTCCAAAGTCACAAGAACAATATGTATTTGTGCATAATCACTGAGTTGTCACATTATCTTCTCACCTGAAGGGAATTCATAACGATATGACTCTTTCAACCTTTAGTATAAATACCATAATAAATAAATGATGAAATTAGAAGAATAGTGTTATTTGAATCAATATTTAGAGATGTGATAATGCAGTCAGGTGTATGTAGTATGACGCACGGGAACAAAGACTTATAAGAGTTGTAATCGCTTGTAGCTAATTGACACGCGCATTATTATTAAGTGATTGTGTAATAGCTAGATCAAATTTCATCCGTACTTAAGTAAATAATACAGCTGTGTGTTACAAAGTAGTATCTTTCGATGACCTCATTTTAAGCCCCTTGCTTGACAAGTCGAACATGGTATGGCACGCGTCCAAGTTAAACAGACAACTTGGCGCAAGATGTTAGAAAAGAGGACAGACAGTTTTAATTAGATTAAACATGTACAAACCAACACACCTGCTTTTTAAATAAGTGGATTTAATAAATATGACTTTCTATTAACTTTTACAATTGAGCTATTCCTGAACGAAATGATTGCATGCCCGCTTAAACTGGTGGGGGCCCTGGAGCGGGTTCCGCGGATGCCAACCGTCCCTTACTGATAAATGAAAATGAAAATGGAATCATGATGGGAATTGCAAAAGAAATGTGTATATGCGGAAGAACTGCAACCTCACGCTTTAACCGACTGATTGGCTTTTGATTATGATTAATCTCTCATTTGAACTTTACTTATAAGAAATCAAACAATTTCTTCAGAGATGGTCATATATTACAACTTCTAAAACGTGATGATGGCGGTTCCACCAGGACTTTTTCGGGAATCCTCAGATCAAGTCTACCTTACCCGTTTGGTAAGGGGTGGGTTAGCGCCCTCCCCCTACCACCACCACCACCACCACCACCACCAGAAGATTCACTAGCCATTCCCTGTACTGGTGATGTGTTATATTTTTGGGTGTCATTGTTTGGGGTCGTGTGCATTCATTATGAATGGCGTTAATTACACGTACATGTGTCTGGTGTCTTCCTGCAGAGCTTGGACAAGGTCTACGACATCAAGAGTATCAAAGGCAACTGATAGGTCAAAAAGTATCAATAGTTTGGTATCTATCATTAGTTATTTTGATTAAAGCTGTCTCGGTGCTGTGCAAACGTGTGTATGCAGACTGCAAGACGTTTGTTAGGCCACCAGTTGATCAAGTACACATTTCTCTATCCGTTTTAAAAGGTAGCTGAGGTTACTGACAGGCATGTAATTTTTCATCATATCACGATCAAGGTTTGTTTTTTTCTTTTAGAAGTGGTCGAATGAGGGCTTTGCTCCCTCTTGTAAGGAAATTTTAACGATGCTACAGAGAACTGGAAAAAGAATTTGATTGTTGTCTTTGACAAGAGTCGTTGGTGCTGGGTCCAACTCTCAAGACTTCGATTTGGTTTCCTGGATTATCTGAAGTAGAGATTCATTTGTATACGTATTAAAATTATTCCATAGATTTGCTGTTATGATTCTGTAATTAGGCATTGATAGTGGCATAAAAGTTTCAACCTCCATGATATCAGTTCTAATCTTTGGAATCTTATCCTTAAAAGTAGTGGACAGACCTGGCTGCAAGTTAGTTAACAGAATAATGTGTTGGGAGGGTCTTGCTGAACTTTTGCCTACCAATAAATTATTGGTGATTGGGAATATCTTCTTGTGGTATTTGTTGCATTCGTGGATTCATTTGTGGTAGAAGTCACGCTTTTTTGCGTCTACACGTTTGGCCACGCTTTTGGAATCTGTTGAAAATATTTGTGCATTTAAAGTTTAGTTCTGGTCCATGTCATTTCAGCCTTACACCTGACCCTTCTAGTATCCCCGGTGGAGGCATCGAACAATGGGTATTGTGGCGTCACAGTTACAACTAGGTTTCGTTCTGGGGCGTTATAATTGTATATGCTTTAATTGATAACATTTCGAGGAAGAACTGGAGTGGACTTTCCGCGATGTGTTTTAAGAACATTTCAGTTGACAAATCTTGTTGAATATTTTCGAATGGGATAATGGTCACTAAGGCATAAATGGCATGTTCCTGCCAATAGTGTGCTTCTGATAACTTTCGAATTACGTTACAGAATATACTTATGCATGAATTGGTAAGATGACTAAACGAAAATGATTATCACGGATTCATCACTTCCGTAATTAAATAATGTTAATGGATTATATTTCCAGCTATGACCATTTTCTGTTTTAAATAGATATGAATGCTGATTGGCACCCGTGTGGACTATTGCATTAAAGGACTTATGTATATTATACTGATAATACCAAATTCTCGTGGGCATGACAGCTTGACTCTTTGTATTCAACAGTGGCACTAATATATCAAATAATACGTATATATGAATTGATGATATTGATAACAATGGGTTGTCAAGAGCTTGTAAATATAAATAATATCCTTATCCGTACATTTCATAATATAATAATTTATTTATATATCTAGAATATGAAATAAAAGCGAGGTTACCAGATCCTTGGCAGATGTTACAATAATAACTATTATTTTTGAAAATATATCACCTATCACAGTTTTTTTTAAAGAAAATTTGTTTTGTTTTGGGTTTGGGTATTTTTTTTTGTTTTTTGTTGGTTTTTTTGTGTGTGGGGGGGGTGGTGTTTTTAACTGAATTTTTGCCTAACTTCCCCAACGATGAGGGGTGGGAGGGAGTGGAGCAATGAGATATGTTGATTTTATAGACACCAACCATGGTCCTGACTCTCAATTTCTCAGTTTTCTGTATGATTGGCATTTTGATATTTGGCATAATAAAAAAAAAAACACAATATAATTAATATGGAAAACAATCACTGGTCTTTTCTGTTATCGTTCTCAATACCAACATCGCCTTTCGTTGTCATCTATACGTCATTACCAACACATCTTATCATCGTTCTATTGCATTATATACCAATACAGCATATCATATAGGCATCTACATCAATACCAACATCTCATATCATATCCATCTACGTCAGTTCAAGCCCCCCCCCCTTTCGTAGATTTCTGTAGCACTGTCAGTACCAGATATCATAGTCATTTACACCCATACCATCACGCCGTAGTATCAGAGTCATCTACATCACTACTATCACTTCATATCATAGTCATATCATAGTCATCTACATCACTACAATCACTTCATATCATAGTCATATCATAGTCATCTGCATCACTATCACCATTTCATATCATAGTCTTCCGCATCACTATCGCCACTACCTCATATCATAGTCATCCGCATCACTATCACCACTTCATATCATAGTCATCCGCATCACTATCACCACTACCACATATCATAGTCATCTGCATCACAATCACCACTTCATATCATAGTCATCTGCATTGTATATCATAGTCATCTGCATCACAATCACCACTTCATATCATAGTCATCTGCATTGTATATCATAGTCATCTGCATCACAATCACCACTTCATATCATAGTCATCTGCATTGTATTAAATCGAAATCTTTTCCTTTCAGCATATAAAACCAATTTAACTGTTGTACCGGTTCGTATGTTTACTTACTGACCAAATCCTTCCTCCAATTAGCTATTGTATTTGAGTATAAGTAATGGCGGTTGTTAGGCACTGTGTATGTCTGTGGTGGTTTTTTCCAATATTTATTCCTTTATAAAGTAACGTATATAATGCTGTTTATGCATATATTATTTTCTTTGTGTATATTATACATTAAATCCTTTATGTAAATATTGGTGGGTGTCAACATAACCCCAGCCAGTTCCGCAATACAATTTCACTTGAAATATAATATTGTTTAGAATACTATATAAAATATAATGAACTGTGGTGCAACGCCCTACCGAGGAGGTCATACGCCATGCACTGTGTTATTTCGAATTCCAACTGTCGGCCGTTCTTTTATGTGCATGACAATGTGTACACGGGACCTCGATTTTTCGTCCCATCCAAACGATTATACGTTGTCCCGTGCCAGCCTCTCCGTTGTACATCACTGACTTCCTCGACATCCATGCAGTTTAGCGAGCCACCGTGTTACACACTGAGCCTCCGGTTTGTATAGTAATATTGTTAATATAATATATCAACAGATAAACAATCTTACTTTATTTTCATGTAATTGTCAAAGAGAAGGTGTCTCTTGATTGGTTGTCGAAACATCGGTTCGGATGATTTGGAACAAAACTTAGTTTAAAAACTTGTCTGAAATTATAAAAGATACTAAATTATAGATTAAATCTAGGACTTTTTACAGAGTTTCATCATTCGGCATTTTAATTGTTGTAATGACAACATCAAAGTATATACAGTGTATTGAATACAGTTCTTTAAAATAATCTATTTCGTTAAATTTACATAGTAGGTCCCCTGTATTATAAATAGGGCATTCCTTTTTATTGCTATTGTTTTGATTTTTTTTTTTCTTTTTTTTTCGTTTAAGTGATTTTTTGGCACTGTATTTATTTTTGATAAGATATAACAGCTTACCAAGTTGATAAGATATGGTGTCATAAATATGATATGGGCACGAGGTCACGATCCTATAGATTTCTATTATCTATTGTCTCTTGACTAATTGTACCTATAGTTCATTGTTATGTAGTAAATCACTGTTTAATAACATTGACATCAATAAATAACGGAACGAGATTATCTCTGATCTCACTTCAATACATACAAGTAGTCATTTTAAGTATTCTGTAGATTATTACCCTGCCCAGTGCATGATACAAATAATTATTAAACTAAAAGAAATAAATGAAATGAATTGTGGTTCAACGCCATGCCACTCTGCTCCAACTGGGATAATGAAGACAGATATCATGCATGCAGTGTGCTATGGGGCGAAACCGTCTGCTCTTTCGTCGAATTCAAATTGCCAAGGGATATTTTACGTGCATGCCTGTGTGTACATGGGACCTCGGTATTTCGTCCCAAGGACAAGCGGAAACCACAACGATGAACATTCTCGGCCAACATCGGGATCGAACTCGCGACACCCAGGTCAGCGAGCCAACGTCTTACTAACTTAACCACCGTGGCTCTTTAAGATTAGATATCGGTTTATATTACCGCATCCATTGATTATTGAGAACTTTTAATTATTGCATTTTTGATCTTCAGATAATTAACATAAATATCAATTATTTAATAAAAGTTAATTTAGTGGGATATATATAAATAACTCTAAAACATAATTTACAGGATTTCATTTCTATGTTAATTGTTCGGAAAATGGTCGAATGCACTGGGCAAGTGAAAGTCGAACCAATGAACGACGGGCCAATGAATGACCTATTGGTCGTCGGACCAACGACCTAACCTAAAGCCGTTAGAATACTATAGCACGGTTCGGAATTATGGTATTAGCATCCATGTGCCACTGAGACCTAGAACACTAACAAGTTGACGAGAAGTGTTAAATAAAATAAAATATTCCGGAATAGACGAGTTTACTGTTTATTTCCTAAGTATGGTTTGGCAGTAAACCAATAATTACGAAACACAACCATGCAAACACTGAAACATTGATGTTAGCAACAGAGCCACGACCCTGAACAAATAAATCAATTTCAAAATCTACAATTGACATCTTACAAAATATGGGTGTTTTCAATTGCAGTTTGCTATTATGAGATATGTTTTAAAATAGACGACACTTTTTTAATATGATCCATTATTTTACCCTGAGGGTTTGTTACCAAAAAAGCTAATGAGTCAAGAAGCGTGCTTCTTACATAGGCTACTTGATTGTGATATATCTATATATGTCTACTGGTTTTGATATTTGCTTTATGTAACTAGGGCATGAGGCTAAATATAAACTTCCGATAGCTCGATCCAGGGAAACCCCTTCTATTTATAAAGCTTATGCCATCTTGTTGAGCGGTGATATGAAAGCATGTCCCTCGCGTGTGTAGTGATAATAGTAGGCTTTGTTGTCCTGTAGTTGTAGTGAGCCTACGATCATGTGTGTCTTGACATTTATAACTGTTTATGTTTTTAGATCACCCAGTAAACGAATTATATTTATAATTGCTTATTCATCTACCGAATCACTGACACACAACCCGCTACGTGGAGAGATGATATCACGTGATCAAAACAAATGGGCGGGCCTGACAGCGAGTCTCGGTTGTATTGGTCGCGTGTTAATAATTGATTTGTTATTGACCTGAAAAAGACTGGTATATTTAAGATTGAGAAAAAAAAGGTGTAAGATAAATCGGCGAGCGGTCGCGAATCGGGTAGTTTACAACTTGTATTTACTACGACACGATTTCAGTTCATCACCGTGTCAACTAACGTGGAAACAATATCATCTCAGCCTCTTTTGTTTTTTCTCTAATAACAGCGAGTCATGTACGGACGGGACACAGAGTTCGAGGAAGGTAAGGGTCAACGCTTGTATTTTTTATGTTGTCAGGATTTTATTTGTCTCCTAATTTTAAGACATTTCGTATATTTGAAATAATACTTGAATTTTATGTTTGTATTGGTACACTAGCAATGTATACTAATATTCAAATAGTTTGCTTGTTTTCTGTGCACATGTTCGACTAACTAGACTATTTTTTTTAAACTATAGTTTGTTGAGTAATGTCACTTAACGTGTATTACAACGTGACGAAAGGTCCACGTGCTGGATATAGAGCAAATAAAGCGTAACGTAAATACTTTCATGTATAGTATATGCAGTATATAATGTGTTTTTATTTAACGGTATTTTTAACGGTATTTTTTATAACCTGCATTGCATACTGTATCGGTTACGAGCAGATGTGTAATTATTTACTATTTTCTATAATATAGTTCAGTGTATTCGTAATATTATTATTGGATGTTGTTTGGACGTTTGAAAGTTGAATTGGAAATGGTGGGAAATGGCTATTTGCATTGACGTATTTCGTTGAACGTTTAACTTGAACAGCCGTGTGACATTTTAAAATTTTTATAGAAAATATATTATTTAAAATTTCTGGATGGTCGTTGATTTTCCAGGAAATGGTTAAATTAAAATCCGTTGCTCGCAAATAATGACACACTTCTAATGAATGCCTGTATACGAGTTGTGACCAAAACTACAACATCAAACGTTTACTGTCCATAGTCATTGTGTATTAACGGATCATTTTAGAAATAAAAATATAAGTGGTTAATTTAAGGTTAAGGTTGTATTATGCATTGTGAATTTAGGGTACTTTATGATTTCTTGAGAGTTGTTCTTAATTTCCTGGAATACACTAATAGACTTCCTTTTTGTGGAAAATACACATAATAGCTATTATATATATTGTGATGCTTTTGTTTTAATTTATGAAAAATTAAACTACTTTCTTCCACCCTATCTTATAAACCTCGTAAATTTTAGTAAAAATAGAATTCTTCATAAAACAAAAATGCTTCAAAATCTATAATATATTAATTTTAAAATGGCAATTTCCGAAGTTGTGGTGACGGTGGGGGTATTGTTCAAATTGGACGAAATATCAAGCCAAGGTGCCGTGAGCACATTGAAATACGTGCAAAATAGCCATTGACCACTGGGTGCAGATTGGGTGCAGACCCCACTGCCCAGGCAAAATTACTATCGTTTTCCTTGGCTTCCAGAGTTGGAAGTTATACACAATTTTATTCCATTTCCGTACCCCGAAAATGTTGGCCAGAAAATTTCCGATTATAAACAACTTGTTATTCTTTAAATGCATGATACCACTTTCTACATTTACTAACAAGTTTGTATTGTTACATTTTCAATGCCTTTAAAGTTTAATTGCGACTGCTATCAGTGATGTAAATCTCGATTTGCTAATGTTGAAACTATTTTAAGTAGATTTTTATTTATTAGACATACCGTTGTAATTTCTAATTGTAGTGACAATTGTAAGTTCACGCAAGTTCATTTTATGATTCATTAAATGACATAAAATCACATATTTAAAGAGATCTGTTCTGCTTCGCAACTATCACCTATAAATAATAATAATAATAGTTAATGATATGTTCATCTTTGATTTTTGGATAATTAATTGAGTATTGTTTCAAGTTTGGAGTTGAAAGCAAGATTGCGTTTTTGCTCAAAAGTTTATAGTCTGCTTCAAAGTTGATTCGGCGTTACGTAGTAGTTGACATTTACGATTAGATCTATAACCCAGTGTTCAGTCAGACGTAATATGAAACGTATTATAGACTAATGACAGGGGTTTGTATCAGATGGCAGACAGTCTGCGTTAACCTTTCGGCTTGTACAGTGAAACTTACTGTTAGCATTTAAACACAGACTGTAAACATTGAGCAAGTCGAAACTTGTCTTCATCGACGTCTTTTGTTTTCTTCGGTTGCGTTTTTTTTATTTATTGGCGACACGGTTTTCGGGTCATCGCTCTATAACCCCTAGCTATCGGCGTCTGTTTTTGATTGTCACCTCACGAGACATTGACGAAAATAACGTTGAAAGTATTGCACCATTTTAGGTCAATATTATTATAAGGCCCATGTTGGACAGAATTTCTCTTTACGAGGTAATGATATCTATCAAATGAAATAAAGTTTACCATCAAATTCTTATGCTCCGAATGGGCCAACGCAGACGGGAATATAGCATACAGTGTGTTGTGAGGTGAATTTAGCGCTGACAATAGTGTCACGGCCAATTCGCTACGGCCTACTCTTATTTCGAATTCCAACCGTCCGGGGTTTTTTTAATGCACGCCAATGTGTTCGCGGTTCCATGCCTCACCCGAACGTCGAAAAATGGGGGTCGAACATGGGACCTCTAGGTTAGCGACCTAACGTCTTACTCACTGAGTTGCCGTGGCTCATAATATTATCCACGCAGATGATATTGATTTGAAAATTTTAAACACACATGTAAATATAATATTAATATCTATAGGAGAGACTATACCAATGAAATGTGTAGTAAAATATTTTCTAATGAGACTCATAGGCCGTTAACCTCGGTGTATTATTTATTGATTCAATCGAGAACTCTGCGTGACATATAATATACACGTATTAGAATACTTATTGCGCCTGTGCACTTCAACATTTTCATTTTCCAGTTTATCGACTTTATTTATTTTCGCTACTAAATTGCAATAGAAACCAATCATGGAAAGAAATTAAGCAATAATGGTGGGTAATCTAGTGATATAGGCAACACAATAACAAACGTTTTGTAATGTAAATATACGCTCTCTTAACGTCATAACAAACCACACCCAATAGTTTGTATACCTGAACTTGACACGATTAGACGGCGCGACGTGCGTAAACTTAAGTGCATTATAGTAAAAGTTTTTAATATGTATTAAGGCGTGTATTAAATAGCTTTACTCACTCGAGACCTATAGTAAATACCAAGATGATAATAATAGTATGAATTATGGATTATCCGCTATCTATTGTGTGCCAGTTAAATGCACGTTTCATCTTTTTTAAATGTCAAACCCAGTTTAAAGGGACATTCCATCCCATTTTTTATGTGTGTATGTATATTATAAAAATGTAAAAATTTCGAGAGGCCGCGTTATTCGAGAGGTAATGGAACTAAGCACAGGACTGGAATATTTTTTTCAAGCTCGGTTGCCGCTGGTCAGGGTAGAGGCCGATGAAAATGTTCTGGATCGCTGCATCTTTAGTACGAGTTGGATGATATCACGAATTTTCACAATACAATATGTTTGTTTCATTCTTCATACACATTTTCTGATTGCAATCGGATGTAAAGTCATCTTAACATACCTTTTAGATAACTTTGAGACAGGCATGTGTAATTTTTCAATTTCAAATTATCAAGGATTCTTTTAATTTCATACCAATGCAATACGTAGAATGGTGTCACCTAGGATTTCCGTTCCATCCGACCCACTAGCCACACTATTTTGCCATTTCCGTAGCGGCACAGATTAGAGAATCCTCCTCGAAATAGTGATAGCCGATTATTATGAGGTTAATAATATACTTGTTAGATCCACCGTTTGGTTTCCTATTACAAACAAATAAACACACTTTCTATTTTATATATAAATATTTTTTTATCATATTACAGAAGTTTAGTATTAGATATTTTATAATATTATTATTGATTCCAGTATTGCGTTTCTCATAAAGCATTTAATTTTGATATGTTTTATACGCATGATATTAATTTGATCAATTTAAGGTTCGGTAAAGATTAAAATAATATGTATGTAAATTGTATTTGTAAGTTATTTATTAACAACACAATATGGAGACCTATATAAGTATAAATATGAGAATGACATACATAAGTATATAGGTCATTGTGGCGTATCTATGATATCAAATATGTCACATTCTGTTCTTCATTCCAACGTTTCCAATTAACAAAATTACTTTGGCGTGATGGTTAAGCCTATATCCAATATAATGCCAGTAGATTTTGGTATTTTGGTCCCGTTTCCACTAATAATTATATATCATACATTACTTATTATCTGTTTGATGCCAGTATGTCACAGAGATTGACAAGTTGGCAGGTAGTTATATATCTACTATGTATACCACTGGTGAAATGTCAGTATATATAATATAGTAATAAATAAGAAATAATTGTATATATATGTCACGTTATTACCACGTGTAATATATGAGATGTCTATAATATAGACTGATAGATTGATGTTTAATCTCTTTGATGATTAAATACTCGGTTTAATTAGTTCTGACAATATTGTGCCATATTCTCTTCCAGACAATTCGCAGTATATTATCTAGTCCAAGTTCTTACCCGTTTGGACACTTTACTAATGAATGGTGTACTTTGCATTTTACTAATGAATATACAGTCTATTTTACCAATATAGTCTACTTAACTTCTTTATCTTTAACGTCCACTTCCACCGGGGGTGATGTCGCAGACAAGTTGACTATTATATTATTATCTTAACGCACCTTCAGGGTCTTTGCTCTAAGAGGAACACGGAGGACCCAGAGTAAACCCACGGGGAACAGAAGGCACCCATATCTCCAAGCCACATACGCTCACACCAGGGGTCGATACTACGACCGAGGTGACTTATCAGCCAGAGCTCGAAGCTCGGCACCCTAGACCATTAGCCCCCCCCCCCCCCGACCCCGTCTAATAAATTTAAGGTTATATCATGTCTGCTATATTGACCCCGGATTCTTTAAAACACAAACCAGTTTCATAATAAACATATTAAGGATAATAAAATTATTTATATCAACGACTGGATAAATCAAGTGAATTGATACAATAAACAAAAGTCAGTTCATGCATACTTGTTATGCGTAAATTGGTAATGTCAATTTTGCCCAAGATTTCATGATTTTCGAACTCTATGGTACAATAGTTTACATATAGACAATGTGGGATCACCCTTAATATATATAACAAAAGTCCTTTGCTATACAAACGATGACGTATGGGAAATGAAAGTTATTCACCGAGAAAATATTCCGTTAAAGAAATATTAAGTGAGTGTGTCTTTTGGTGCTAAAATGTAAATTGAGAGTATTGTGTGACGTTATACTCTGTCTTCCGGAAAAGAATCAGATCGTCAACTGATAGCGTATCTGATTCCGTCGTTCTTAACATATTTGCTCAAAAATGTCTTTATTTATATAAATGTAGGAAACTGACGAATACCCCGTACAGACAGTGAGTCAAAAGTTTTGGCAATACAAATGCTGTAGAAACAAAATCTATGTATTCGCTACAGACTGTTTATTCGCCAGCCTATAAGCATTTTGCGCGGTTCTTGTGAATTTCTTTTTGACGTCTCGTCAGAAATATGAGAAGACGTTAAACCCCGTTTCATTTTTGTTCAGAAGGTACCTGGTGTTAGTGACTACTTCCGGTATCAATTTGACCAAATAATGTTATTTTCAAATTGGTATCATTTGTATCATAGTGCTTTCCTTTCTGTATAATTATGTTAAATATTAGTAAGTTGATACCAGCTTTACATTACGATATAACATTAACATGATTTATAGACTGCTATAAACAATTTCCATGTTAATTATATGTAGTTTTAGATAATGGTTATAGCTGTCAATGCATAATAAATATTACTGATTTCCATGATATACACATGATTTAATACGGTGAATGACACATTTAGTTCATCTCAATAAGGTACGACTGAACTTTTATTATACGATGTTAGCCCAGTTAACTACCGAGGAACATGGTGATATACAGTAAATCCTGTTTTAGCTACCGCCTATAGGAAGGTATAAATGATCGCTTCCCGGAGTCGATCTCAATTGCCATAGACTCCCCTTATAGTTTATTCTGTGTCTTTAGTGTGCATTATTAGTCCACATAGGTTAAATCAATTCCTCGTATTATTCATTAGGTGATGTTAAATTAAATGTCGTAAAATGTTATATGGTCGATTAATATTTGAAACTGACACTTCACTTAATGATAGAGAAGAAACTATGCACTTTAATTTTACTGTAAATTTATTCACTTCCCTTCAGGCTATATATATATATATATATATAGATGACTTGTCCTACCTACAAAAACTGGATTTTTATAAATGCGTATTATAGATGAATATTAATATTTAATAATAGTTACTCACACATAAAGGGAAATATCACTTAGGAAAGATTTATGGGACGATATTGTTTATGTACATAGTAACTGAAAAGTTATCTCATTAAGAAAAAGGGGGCATTAAAGGGATTTATCAATTTTGTTATCTGCTTTTAAAATCGATACCGAATACGGCCGTACATGTAAGTTTATTATAAGCTTGATAAGTTACAAGATCTAGAACGTTATTTTTAGTCGAAAGTCAAAATACTTTTCGTAGTAATTCTAAATTAGTATTATTTTTCTTGTCACCATGTCCCTATTTATAATACTTAATTTGACTACCATATGTTTATTTATTTACATTTTGTCCATCTGATTAGTCTACATGTAAAAATATTTCGACGTTCTATATCATGAAATATAGGTCTATAGTGTCATTCTAGATCGGATCTACACGCTTTTGGGACGTTTCGCATACGTTTAATCACGTGATTCTAATTTTGAAACTTTCTTTTATAGTCGAACAATTGACTACCACGCGTACTATAATAAACATTGATTTATCGTTTATAATAGTTGTTTATAATATAATAATAATACAACTATTGAACAAAACACGTATAAATAGTTAAATACTACATTTATTTGTTAGGGGTATAAAACATATAGAAAAGTTTGTCTTTTTACAGATAAGGAGTATTTTATTAAACTTTTTATTATATTACCTCTAAGCATATGGACCCATTTTGTGACACTTGTGTCAATCTATTTGAGGTCTACAATTTTGTTTGCTTTGTAGTAAAACGTTTATTTGGTCGAACTCAATTTTACGTCATCCGTGACCTTTAACATTTACACAATCTCTTTGATGTAGGCCGTCGTGACACAAAACAAATGATGATTTTTCACAATGGTGGCACAATTGAAAATCGTAGTTTACAATGTATATGGGTTATGTTATAAAAATGAACTATAAGAAAAGGAAATGAATGGAGGAGTAATTCATCCGAATGTTATAATTAAACGAAGTTAATTTTGAGATGCTTGTGAGAGGAATGAAGAAGTATGGGGTTTAAATCCGCTTAACACAACCTAGGAAATTTCAGGATTAAGATAAGATACATTTTTATTTTAAAAAAAATCGTTTGTGCGTAAAGGTCTTTACTAATTGGGGGAATGAGGTCGTCCGAAGTTAAACAGGCGTCGCAACCTGGCCTTATGATCTAAAGTGCTTGCGTTAGAACCCCGCCCCCGCCCCCAACACACCCCTTTCACTCCATATCTATGTTTGAACCATGTGTATTACGTAGTGCGAGAGGTTAATGACGTTTTGGCCTTAATGTCCTACGTCAATAGATCAACATTTTGTACCTTAATACATGAACAATCATTTGTTCTCACTATAACAATAGTCTTTATATACAGCAGATTCATGGTTGGCCAACTTTCCTTTTCATATATCAACAAAAACGATGGAATGCCTAAACTTTTAATTTGGTTAAATCAAGTTGAGTCTTAATGATAATATGTTTCTTGATTTAACTACTCCCACGTGTATCATTTGAAAACCCAGACACATTTTCCTGTTAAACCCCAAGAAAAAGGAATATTTCTGTGAAAAAATTGTTTGATAAAAATTAGAAATGAAGATGGGGGTTTTACATCTTACTTCCCTTAACTATTTAACGTAATGGCGCTGTCATTGGTATAATACTGGTACTCGGTTCATTCTAATTTGTTTCGGCCAGCGCCAGTATACTCACCGAGCCACTGTGGCTCCCTATTGAAAATAATATTCTATGATAAGGATATACAAGTAATCTTATATTTCTATAATGGTGGTTTATACCTACAACAAGATAACGATAATTAACATTCACTGATTAAAATTTCTCGATCCCAGTCCAATAAATCTAATGATGTACCGTACTTACTTAATGAAATCTCTTTTTCACGACGGTTATATGGCATGTATATTAACGATAGTCTAGTTTCTTTTACAACCCAGTCGTTCGGATGGTTCGAAAACCCGAGGTCTCTCGTACACATTGGCATGGACGTAAAAGACCCTTTGTAGTAGGAATTTGAAATAACAGTATAGGGCGTTAACCACATTTCATTTCTTTTCATTTCTTATAGAACTTTGTTTTTGATAATACCCATGCAGGATTTTTATTATCCTATTTTTTCCCGGGAATAATTAATCATCGCTCAATTCTACGAATATGTCGTTCTTTCCTTATCGGTTATTGAAATGGCCTTCATTACATGGACTGCAGTATAGAAAGTTCAATAAACACACCGTCCCTTTGGCCTATTGCCATGAATTCTAAATTGATACTGAATACACACAAAGGTTGGCTTGTAAAATAAATAACAAATACAGCTGTCCTTATCGGGATCGATAAACATTTAAAATTTACAAAATACCCTTTTAAATTTAAAGAGATTCACGGAAACGCGCTTAGTAAAAAGTCGACCACCGCAATGAATGACGGGGATCTACCGTTGTTCTTCCAGATTGTAGTAGAACAGTAAGTAGGTAGTTGAACCCTTTTTCATGCCATTGCTAACTGATGGAGATAGGTTTGCCCCGCTTGAGGTTCCGAGAAGCGTGGTATCACGGAATACCTTTATTACCTTACACAATGCATGATATAATTATTGTGAACGATCGTACATGCGTTATGGGTTTTCTAGATCGACACGATGAAAATCCTGGTTTATTTATTTCCTATACGTCAAAAAGAAACCGTTATTAACTTCCGACGAGAAAGAACATAGTTACGTGTTTTGTTACTTTTCCTGATTTCTATTTCCTGGAAAATCTGTAATTAAATTATGATTAACAATTATTAAATATAGTAAAAAGAGAATAATATTCTCCGAAAATCATGACTACTTTTGATAATGTAGGTATTTAAGCTTATATCAAAGTGTTGACACAGTAATTTGTAGATATATGATGGTCAATATGTCAGTAGATACATTTAATAGTAAGTAATGTCTCAAAACTTAAACAGTTATATTGGCACACAAATCACTGGTGTAAATACACGGGTACGATGTTTCATTAAACCATATAAAATAGCTGTTTTCGTTTTGTTGTGTTTCCAATCGCTATATACTACTAAAGAATTATTACTCATGGCTCAATGATAGAACTTTATTTAACGCCTGCTTACACAACGATGTGATATCGCAGCCAATACACAAAACACGTAACAAATATAGAATTAAGATAGGTAAGGTATACTGTTACTTTATAGAATACAGATATAGATATTATACAAGCTGTCAATCATTTCTAATCATGTTGATGTCTGTCACTAAGTGTCACACAACTAACACATGCCAAATTAGATTAAATAAATTTGGCAACGTTTTCTTTTCCAAATAAATCCACGTTTCCTACTCTTTTCATTTAAAAACATTTATTTTCCTTTGTATACTTATAATTTGTTTGGGGTTTTTTTTGGTGATTAATTTTTTAAGTTCGTTAATTTAAATCCAGAAATAATTACATTTTTCTTTATTTCATTTGTAAATTACAAAACTATTGTTTCAAATATAGTGGATATTTTTTTCTTGGAAAATGTTGCATGATACCAGTTATTGCGAGGACGCAAATGGTCTGGGCAATTTTCTTTAAAATATCGCGTCTATTTCATGATATAACTTCACAAGTGGTTTTGCCCTATAACTGCAGAATACAACCTCTTTGTGTGTCCGTTTTACTAACTCAGTATATGTGTACCTACGAATGACATTTTAATGGAATAGCGATTGGAATATACTTAGGGTAAGAAATTATTGATGAATATTTGGACGAAGTTTCGAAGAGTAGTCTTGAAACTTGAAAACGTGAAGAGAATACTCATCAAAATGTCGCCCAAGTGAAATAGCAATTGTCTTGTAGCTCTAGCTGTTCTTAAATAAGTTTGTTTTAGCTATGAAGTTCAACAGTAAGTGCAAGGGTGGGGGGGGGGCACACCACACACACACACACACAATTACTGCATACTATCATTTACAAACTAAATATATATAACCTCATTGATATTGTCTACCATATGTTGCAAACTTATTGTGTTTTAGAGCAATTTATTCGCAGAAAGTCATACTGGAATATTTTAAATGTCCATGCATATTTCATACGGGAAGCCCAGTGATAGTGCTGGCGTTGTTTTTGACCAGGAACTAGGAACTTATCTCGTTCTTTTTGTTCTTGGGGTGAAGATCTTCGAAAAAGCCCAAGGCTCCGTTAATGCAAGTCATATCGAAATGAAAATTGGTATGCATGTTCTTTGAACAATTCTGCAACGATGATGAATTAGATTTTTGAATTACACCATATTACGATCGTACTTCTTTTTGATTGTTCCTTGCATATTTCTGTTGAGATATATTTTATGGAGAATTGCGGAACAGGACTCGTGTTAAAATTAAAAAATAAAACGATCTGAAGTTTATAGACGCACTATTCATATATTTATTCTGGCTATAAATTATAGTTTTATTGGAATGCCTGAATATCGTTTTCTGGAATTCCCGATTTGTATATTGCTTGTCATTGTCCGGGCTTCACTTTGATAACTGGTTATAAATAGCAACAAATCTGGTAAATCTTCTTAACATACTTCCTGGTTTCGGAAAGAGTTCAAAATCTTGGCCGTCAAGTAGTTTAAAAACGCAGATATAGGGTCAAGTGAACCGTGCATGACGCAACGTTGTTAAATTAAACAAGACTACGCCCTGTGGGGTTACTGAAATCAAAGGTCACTCACCGATGTTTGTTTATTATATACCTATAGTCGATATCATTATGAAACACGCCTCATAAATTACAAAGATACGCGTAGGCTGATAGGGTAGGCTTATGAATAATGATATGTAAAACGTATCGAAAGTAAATTTCTCGCCTACCGGTAACAATTCAATAGGGAAATTTTTAAAGATAAGGTAATATCATGGTACACGTAGAAGGAAAAGGTATGTTCTGTTCATTTTTGACACCTTTTTATAAATTCCTCCTCTATTGTTATATAGAAATAATTATCTGATGATCAACCGTACTGTGATGACTCTGGCGTATTTGTTAATTGTGATTTTACGGACGTATGCAAGATCAACCACTGTCCACTGTCCACCCATTGCCTACGTTGTGACCCCCGGACAAATGTAATTGACTAGATCACCAAGAATCGGTGCAATACGTAAATCCTTGAATTAATACGGAAAATCTAACAAAATTGATCCAATTCCATATGACCGACCTTTATCGATATTATAATCACCCAGGATTTTCTGGTCATCGTGACACTGATGGCCTATGACATGCAAGAAATAAATTTGTGCGATTATAAAAGTTAATGTCTGCATACGAATTGGAAATAAGGGTGGAAATAATGAGACAGTCAAGCCTGCATAAATTGAAATTTGGTTTAAGTTGTCAAATTGATGCAAACAAAAGTTTTTAGTTCTGATCTTAATGTTATCATATCGATAACAACAACTTTCTCCGATAGCTTGATTAGCTGGACATCATGTGTTCGAAATTCCTTGGGATTTTCCGAACTTGATCTCCTATTGTTAGTGGTGTAGGGGCGCTGAGCCTACCAGGAACAGACGTTTAAATCTAATCCTTCGGATGAGACGAAAAAAACCAAGGTCCCCAAATACCATTGATAAAACGTTAAAGATCCCCTGATAGTTGGAAATCGAATCAGATAATATAGGATGATGTACCGTTGTCAAGTCAAAATTTCCCTGGTGGCAGACTGATTGGCTTAGGCCCGTTTTCGTTAGTCTGATTGGTGCAGAAAGGTCAGACGTTAACTATAATTTCATATCTTCGATGAGGAGAGATATATGTGAGCAATTGAACTAGATCGTTGTGCAATATGCCTCCATACTTTATTTAATCCATGCCATGGCTTTAGAAAATTTAATTGACGTCAATTGTATTTGATATAATAATATAAATATAACATATATTGGCAACTTGCCAAATTTCTCTTAAACATCTGTAATAACCGATGTATAGATAAATCTTAATAAATTTACATATAAAATGATTGGAGTGACTCCAGAACGAGCGCTGATTTATAAGACACTATTTTTAAAATGTTTTTTTATTGGACGAAGTTGAGTCGTTTTGTGGATTGTTTATGTAAACATTCACACGCTGGTTAGCGACTCGAAAATTAAATTACGCATATAGTATACCATTACAGTACATTTATGTAATTGTTAAATTAATATAGTTTAATTTCTAGGATTTTTTTATTTAAACGTTAGTTCACCAAGTGTGTATTTTTTATTATTATTAAATGATTTAATGTATGTTTCATAATAATATAAATGTTCTATTTTTCGTTATGGAGTAGTAATAGTAACTAGTAGCTTTTTGCATTTTTATTACCATTGCACGCGCAGAGATTGGTTATTCCCCTTTTCTTATAAGTATAGGTATTTATGTATCATTAGTAATGTATATTTAAACGGGCGTATATTTGTAATCGTTACAAGAATACCTATATACACCTTTAGTTTTACATACATAAAGACAAACTACTCTTTGAAAAGTATAGTTTGCGTCTAACTCTTGAACTGAATGGACGTTGTACCTGAGGTCACCCAATGCCCTTATTCTGTGGTTAATTGAAGACAATACCAAAATATTTGTCAACAAACTGTTATTATTTATTTCACTTGTGTTACTTAGTGCGACATAAGTTTATTTTTAAGAATGTAAGTTTAAATTCCTTTGTTTATAAATGTATTTTAAGCATGTGTACTTGCAATTATTTTACACGTTTAGTGACACCCACCATACTCATGAGTACGAGATGTTTTTGTTTTAATTGTGAAATGCTTATGTGTTCGTCAACCTAGCTCGGATAGTATCATATAAGTTGTGTTGATGTAGATATTCGAATGTCTTAAATATTTAAGAGTGGTGTTTAAAGATATGTCATTAATTCGGGTATTCTTGTACCATATGTTGGGTTTCTTTTCGCAATGTTTGAATTAGTTGGGGACATTGCTGTCTTATTTGATGTGTACTGTGACATTTTGTTTTACAGACTTAATTCAATGTACAATGTATTAGAGAGTTGTCTCTGATAATAATGACTAGACAAGTGGAGGATTATTATTCTGAAAACATGCTCCAATATACATTTATTACAACATTTAAACATAATTCCTGTTTTATTGCGGACGGGAGGGCCATCTCCTTAACTCCAAGTTAAAAAGCAGAGATAGGCCTACCAATTTGTACATTCCTTTTCAATTATTCTACTTTCAGCGTTTTGTCTTGTCTGAGTTGACACAATTTTACATGACTGATCTGTAAAAGAATTGCCATCTCAAATTAAGAATTTTATTATTAATTCTTTTTTTAATTTATTTCATCCCCATTTCATTTGCGAATATTATTTCAGGTTGATTTATTTTATCTCCATTTCAGATTCAGAATTTTACTATTAAATAATTTATTTTATCCCCATTTGAAATTGAGAATTTTATATTATTTTTGGACTGAGAATTTTATATCAATTATTTCAGACTGATATTTCTATATCAATCCTGACTGAGAAAATTATATCAATTTCAGACTGAGAATTTTATATTAAGTTCAGTTTAATTGACTGAGAATTTTAATATTAATTTCCGTTTAATTTATAATTTTTTTCTTCTTATTTCAGTATTTATGGAGGATTTGGATGTATCCGATTGCTCTGACAATACCTTTTTACCAGATTTTGACGGAACTTGTGGCAAACTGCAGATAATGGCGGATTTGGATACGGTTGATGTCAAGCCAAAGTTAGAGTATGGTATAGTCAAGGATGAATTTGGTGATCGTCTGCTACGCGCAGCTCGTAAGTCGGAATCGGAAAATAGTCTCACACCGATTGTCAAAGAGGAACTACGATGTTTCATCGCAGCTAAAAGACACAAAGAAGGAAAACGGGAAATCAGAGCAGAATTCTATGAACCCAAGCAACACCCGGTAAGCTTAATACTTTTGTTTTCCTTACTTTAGCAATCAATTTGAGAACTTTATTTTTAAAATTTTGTTACTGTAGAATAGATTGAAAACGCTGGGGCGGCGGGCACAATTGGAAGCCTAACATTTTGGATTTTATCACAGCTATGTTCTGTTTTAGTGAGCTGATTTATTACAAATGAGGGGAAATGACTACTTTTTTATCCTTACGTGCGGACGAAGTCATTTGCCGGATAACATTAGATTACCAATTGACTTATAAGCGATCCTTATTTCACATCTTTAGTTTTCCACCAATGTCAATGGGATCACTTAGGATTTTATTTTCTAAAGCATCCTAGATTCGTGTGGTTCATATAATTTCGATTATTTATACATTCTTTCCATTCCGTAAAATATCGGAAATGTGGTCGAATGTACACAACCGTAACAATTTTGATTTTGTTGGACTTGGCGTCATTTTGACATGGTCGGATTTTGTATGCTACTCCACTATATCCGTTATCAGAACCGGGTAAAATATAATACAATATTGTATCTTTGATTTTTAGTTAACCCAAGAAGAGATTATGAAGAAGGAAAGAAGAAGAGAACAGAATAGACGGGCTGCTACTAAATGTAGAAAGAAGAAAAAGGAAGCTAGAATGTCAAAAGAAAGCGTAAGTTAATTTTCAATGTTTTTTCGTTAAGCATGGCAACATTGATAATGTTCGTTTTGATCGTCGGGAACCTTAAATTGATGACGGCATGAACGGTATTATTAGATTCTGCAAAACGCACCTCCCTATGTTTCAGTATCTCCTGATTATATACGGGGTTGTCTTCGGTTGTAAGTTGTTGTATTTCCTACCTTGTCCCAAACTGAAACACATGAAAGACAATTCCTTAAATCTTCTCGATAGGGTTGTGTTCGGGTGTTGTCCTATTTCTAACTCCATTCCAAAATGTAACGTAAGAATGACCTGTTCAGCATTACCAACTAAGAGACAAGTTAGTTTTGTCGAAATGAAGTACGAACATGGTGAACGAGTTAAAATTATCTGGGCAATGGTTCAGTTATTAATAATTTCATAAATCATCTAAAATGGTCTATTAAAAAAAAAATAATAAATACGTTGCTTGTGGTTTTATGGTTGTACAAATCAAAGATATAGAATTATTTCTCTTTTTTATTTCCAGGAAATGAGTTCCTTGAGACAATCAAATTCCAATCTGCAAAAACAAGTGAGAATATTGAACCGCGAATTGAAACAGTTAAACCAAGTGATTGAAAAGCATAAGAAATCTGGACAGTGCCGAATTGAACCTATACCATTCCTCAATACCTCGATGTACAACCAACTGGAACTACAATATCAAGAGGAACAAGTTACCTCCGATGTCCTGTACAGTCCATGTAGTCCAAACGCACTGTTCCGTACCACCAATGATATATGTGGTGCTCAAATCGACGAATATTCCGGCTACGCAAATCAGTTTACCGTACCAATGCCTCCTGAGCTACCCAATTCAATATCGCAAACACACCCGATTACCTTGAATGGCACGCTAAGCCTCACTCCACCCGTCTCCCCTTACGTAACGGAATTTTCCGACAACGCGATTATGGATCCTCAATTATCGGATATCCTTCACGGCATTGATTATACATGTAACTAAGAAATGTTGAGAGTGATGCAGTGTGGTAAAACCGCTATAAAGACTGAAACGCCACCCCAAAAACTATAGGTTTTGATCCTGTTAGTGCTCAAACTCAAAAGGCGTTCGAGTTATTGTTCACTGATAGGAGATTACAATGATATGTTGAAATTTTTGAAAGAATCAAATTGTATAGATGTGTTGTCTATGTTCTTTATTTGTTTTTGCTTATTGTGTATTGCAAATGTCATCTTATAATCTCTAGGCCTATATATATATATATATATAGTTACCATATTTTAAGTGCTTATTTTGATTATTTTTTGTCCATATGTATATATATAAATATATAATATATAAATTATATTTATGTAGTAATTATTTCATATATTCCTAATGTTATGTTGAAATTTTAACGTGTGTCGTGTGTTAATCAGAGTTACCTCCCTTGTATTTCTCTAAGCTTTATTTTGTAGTTTCAAAACGTCTGGGGATTAATAGTTCCTTATATAAATTCGAGATACTTTCAAACTGTTTAATGTTCATTTAAACAGATTTTTTAATGGTCTAGAATTAGAAAAGTATTTTTGTCAAATATCAAATCACTTAGATAATATTTACATACATTGGTATGAAATTTCTGCGGATATATTGGCTAGTATTAAATATGATCATTCTGTATAAGATAGTATGAAATGAGACATCCGTATATTAAATTTATGTAATTTATTTGTATACTCGCATATTATATTACGCTATGCAATGTTTATTGGTATGATGCAATTTTAACGGACTAGGAAAATTCTCGTTATTTTTGGTGCAATCATGGCGCAATTCCTCGTGAAATCGAGCGGATATGCGCCAAGTCTCTAGTTAGCTGACTACGTCAGATTGTGGTGTGTTCAGAAGCTTCGATTTTGAAAGAAGTTATATTTAGTCTTAGGTTCCACGTTACATATTGTCATTCGTTTGAAATCCTCCATCTTGTTATTATTAAAAATACGCACTTGTATGTTACACAACTTCTAGGATCCTATTCAAATGACAGATTTTTTTTTTTTATATATATGTATATACAAACCCTGCAGCTTTAGGTTAATAATCATATTAGTATTCATGTCATAATTTCATGAGTCTATGTCATGGATTGGCTGTCACAAAACCATCAATGTATATTTCTGTCATTGAATATTTCTTTCTAAAATCAAAGGCTGTTTAAAAGAGCAAATATCATTATAATCGATCGCTTATGGTCTATTGACTCCTAGAATTTCTGTGTTAGAATGGCCCTTATTGTTTTACCAGTGGCACGGGTTGTAAATGAACCAAACCATTTTCACTATCATGATTTAGGTTAACAAAGTGAACATTACCATCATAATTTAGATAACACCTGACTGCTTTTATTAATTATACGAGAAAACATGGGCCTAGTCGAATGGAATGGAATGAAATATTGTATTATTTGTAATTTGCAAAAATATGTTTTTAAATGATTTATTTTGTTCCCTTGTTTGAATATATTTTTTGTAAATAATTTATATGTATATAACTTTCTTTGTATTATATATATTTTTTAAAGTGAAGAACACTTCATCTAACATTAAAGTTAAAAATCTTGTAAATATGTATTTGTAAATTAAGTCTTACTGGCACTCCATTTAAGAGACTTTTATCAAGTGCTAAACATTCATTTTCCATTTACATCAGTTTTCAATTTTGATCTCAAAGTTTTTCAGTTTTGGCGAAATATTTCACTTAGGATTTTATCATTTCGTACTATTCATTATAAATACATCGAATGAAAGTATTTTGCCAAAATGGTAATAATTAAGATTGAATAAGGAATTTCAATTATATCTTTGACAATAAACTTCATTATGAAAATGATTTTTATTGTCGTTGTTTTATTTCTTCAGTACGAACACTGGACTAACCCAGTAGCGTGGACTTCTGTAATCCAAGTCTAGAGTATCGATTCCTTTTGCTGTTTTGGCGAGTGTCGTGCTCGAGACCATGCTCATTAGAGGGGTAGGCCTATACATATACTAAAATCTATATCATTACTTATGTTCGTGTAAGCGGTAACTATATCCCTGGCCAGTATAAATAAAAGGGGTTTTACTGTCTGCGCTAATTTAGAGTACGTTAATTTGTCCCATCCGAATCATTAGACGCTGTTCCTTGCCAGGCCCTCCATTCTTCACCACAGATAACGGGAAACCACACTGGAAATACTAGAATTGAACACCTGACATCATGGTTAATGAGTCAGCAAAACGCTGAAATGTATACGACTTGGCGGGCATGTAGCTAGCTCGTAAATTTGGGGGGGGGGGGGGCTATAGAAGTTTTTGGAGGGCTGGGGATGTAGCCGGCTAAGCCGGCCACCGCGAAGTGCCGACGGTGCGAGCCAGAGCAAAGGTGTCGAAAATTTAGAGAAATTGGTGCTCTCTCCTCGCATCTGAGTGTATTCCTGAGCCACAATTTCAAGTGCCTCAGGCAGGGTTTTATTGCTTAATTTTCTGAAATTTCCTTCTTCCGTCCTCCGATATCATTTTGAGGGTAGTAACGAGTGTCTTTTTATTTACGCGGAGAACTCTGTGCTGTAGTATGAAATTTGAAATTCCAAGTGAACTATAGATATTCTATTATTCTGTTCATAGAATTACAGCATAAGCTTCACAATAGGCACCTTATGTTAGACACAATAGGCATCTACATTTTAGGCGCCCGTAGGCAAACACGTTAACCGACGCCTTGTAGGTTCACTTCACGGGGCTGGGGTGGCACATCATTGCCAAGATTGGATGAACAAGCCGCTTTCTTTTTGGACTGGGCATCAGGCGGTGAATCGTTGGAATGGGATGCAGCTGATCCTGGTGCCGGTTCGGTAAACGATGTAGTCACGTCATCAGAAGACGATGGTCGCTTCCTAATCACAATTGCATTGGTTGACCATACTACGATCCTACTAAACATCAAGTTGGGGAGGGGTGGGGCTTAGCCATCCGCGATTTGAGAATGACTACTTCAAAAGTATCGAAAGAATTTAGTTACTAATTACATCCGGATACATGGTAATTCTGACTACGTGTACATATATTTATATATAAGGGAGATTACTACCATCATTACTGAATCGTTTCTTTCAGTTCAAAGCCTGCAGTGTCCTTAAACTTAGGTGAATCACAATCAGCTGTCTATTTTTTCTATATGAGTCAACTCAGAGGGGGTGGAGGTCTCCCACGACTCATGAAAAACACAAAACTTTTACCAAATATGTATTATCTTGTGCACGTGAAATTCAAAGCATATTACCTTGTGCACGTGAAATTCACAGCATATTTTTGAAGGTTAATATTACCTCAATATCAACACGTAGGCTAACACGCAATGTATTCAACTTACAAACTCAGCAATTATTTCGACACTGGCTTCAAATCCGTCTCAAAACATTTTAATTGCATGGAAAATATTCTATGACTCAAAAATCTATTTTAAGAAGCCTTGATTATCACGGGTCTTGATAGGGTTCAAATTCAATTGGCAGTCTTTATGTGTCGTTAGTCTCAGTCCATTTGCTGTATATTTCGAAGCCTAAGTAAATTCTTGGATTAACTTATGCCAATCTACTGGATTGGTAATCCTCACAATGCTCTCACTGCCGTCAGCTAAGAAGCGCTCCTTGCGTCACCCAAGGTCTTTTTCAGGGAACCCAGCATTGAGTGTCTATACCTATATTACCATGCTTTATTGGCAATAACTACCTGATACATATTTTCGTGGGAATGTATATCTTTCAAAATTCAGTTACTTATGTTTTTTCAAAATGTGTATGCAAAAAAATGAGTCAACAAAACCTAGAATGTTAATATAAATGTGTAAAGTATATTTTTATTATAAAAATAAAAACCATAAAATAAACAATATATTATTCGTAAGAAATGAAATGGAAGGAAGAAATGGTTACATATGAAAACCATTCTTTCTTTGAAGATTATTGTCAGAAATGGAATTAAAAATAATGATATCAATTAATTCATATTTCATGTACAATATGACATGAGATTTCTATTTAACGTTCATCAAAATGAAGAATATGAGTCATTCGTGTTAGGGTAACATATCCGGGGATAAAGAAGCCATACAAAGTTTCTTGTATTAAAAGGATGGCCGAAAATAATTTTGTCCCGGTGTAATACATGGCTATTCGTCAAATATCAAACATTAATTTTGACCAGAAGGTGGTCGCCGAGTTGATCGACTATTCTTTTTCTGAGAAGGACCCTTTCCTGCTTTATCAATAGCTTGTTTAAGTTGTGTTGCAGCTTCACGCACGCTCGCGGGAACAAATGATCGTTTGGTGTGGGAATATAAAAAAGAATAATACCCCTTCGTAACTATAACTTTGGAAGGAGTCTCTATAAAAGTTTGATAAAACTGTCTGATACTATCTTCAGTCAACTTAAAATGAAGATCCACCACGACCGAATGATATCTTGATTTGTCCTTAGAACTATGAATACGAATTTCTTTTAAGAGTATTTTCTCTAACGACCTCAAATAATACAGCGGTGTCTGTTTATTATATTTATTTACAATACCATTAAATATAAATTGACGAAATCCCGTGCATAAATCGTTAGCTAACATTTTAAGCATCGGTTTTGGGTATATTTTCCCTTTACAAAGTTTAATGTAGTGTATGACGTTAGCATTAAAGTCGTCGCCATCTTGGTCCATTTCAGTCTGGAGTTCCTTGAGACCGTTAACGAAGCCTTCATAGTACATATGCTGGACAAAGGGGTTCATATATAAGTTAATCTCTTCTTCAGTCCATGCTCTACCAAGAGCTGCCTTTTCATCCTCATCAGTCAATGCCTCACAGGAGACATAAGTTTGATATTTTAAGCACATGTTTCGCAATACTGCTTTCCGGCCATTTGCAATTCTCTCTTTCCGTGTCTTTTGAAGATTTGGGTCCATGCCGTAATTAGCCATTTCTTCAACCCTTTCATTGAATATTGCCATAGCATTCATGCCCTTCAGCATTCTAAAATGATAAAAAGAATTTAAATCATATCGTCCGAAGTACATGACCATATAGAGCTTTTTCACAGATGTCGGAGGTAGGGTGGGAACTTTCGCAAATCTTACAAACGACATTGGCCTCAACAGTCTAATTAAATGGCACCAATATTCCGTTTTGTTTTTAGGTTGTGCGCTTTTAGAAGAACCTCATTTTATTTCATTTGTTAAAATGCCCGATGTCTTTTTAAATGAAGATTTGCATCCGAATGCTCCTGGTGCCGCACAGAACTAGTGGCTTGGTGTGACGGTCGCAGAATGTGTGGTTTAGAAGTTACCAGAGGAAGCGCCACACAAAACGCCCATAGGCCGAAAGGCTGATATAATAACCCAGCAGGGATATGAGAAGTGTTATTTTGCTGTTATTTTATCACCCCTCCCCCTCTGTCCATTGCTAAACATTTTCATAATTTATAACTTCTATGTTCCATTAACAATACACTATAACACATACTTATGGAATAACAGTTACTGATTTATTTAGGCGACGTTTCGAAGAGTATTCTCTCAACGTTTACAAGCAAGTAGAGTAACAAATGTGTAGGGCAATTATATATATAGGGAAGCAATAACAACAATCAGAAACCATGCATGACAGCAACAAGATCAAAGGCATAATAACAGCATATCAAAGGCAAGGTGCATATGATTAGTGAGACCACTGATTAATTAATTAACATTAGCTGTTTTAATAAGTAATTAAAGGGCTAAACAACCAATCATGGCAAATCAGAAACCTTACATCAAAGGAATAGTAGCAGATTGATAACAGTTTTAACTAACAACAACATTAACAACAAATAAAGGAGAAGCCATACATAAAACTAAACATCTGAGAAGTAGTAACTCCAGATCAAATGTATCGGACATAATTAAGTTTATGATAAATTATGAAAATTAAAATGCACACAAAGCAGCACAACCACATGCCCTAAGTAATTAAAGTTCTTAAATAGTCCCATACTCCTCCTTCCGATTGGCGCACATACATTTATTAAGTTGAATACAAGAAAACAGTAAACTGGTTACTAAATGATAATTCAAATGCAGAACCATAAATTAAATGGGGTATAATTGAGAAATATTAGAGAGTCACACCTCAGTCATATTCACAGGGTTCTAAATAATTATAGTCCTACACATTTAGATCAACAATTAGGTAACAAGTATTTCCACAAGCAATACACACTGTTCGCGAATAAAATAAACTTAAGCACGTTGGAGAGTCTAGGCATGTACACTTCAGTTTAGGATTATTTCATCATATGCTCTTGGGTGAAATTCCTGTGTCGCGATTGAGGTCTGGTTTGGATCTTGTGGAAATACTTGTTACCTAATTATTGTTGATCTAATTGTGCTTCTCCTTTATTTGTTGTTAATGTTGTTGTTATTAACTGTTATCAATCTGCTACTATTCCTTTGATGTAAGGTTTCTGATTTGCCATGATTGGTTGTTTAGCCCTATAATTACTTATTAAAACAGCTAATGTTAATTAATTAATCAGTGGTCTCACTAATCATATGCACCTTGCCTTTGATATGTTGTTATTATGCCTTTGATCTTGTTGCTGTCATGCATGGTTTCTGAATTGTTGTTATTGCTTCCCTATATTGCTTCCCTTGCTTGAAAACGTTGAGAGAATACTCTTCGAAATGTCGCCTAAATAAATCAGTAACTGTTATTCCATAAGTATGTGTTATAGTTTATTGCTCTTTCCAGTTACTAAATGCCCCTTAAAGATTATTTCCATTGACAACTCATATTTCGGGATAGAATTGCCTCAGATAGCAAGGTCATTATATTTCTGACTGATCTGGGCCCCGTTTCACAAACACACGTAAGACTTACGCAGACCTGAATCGAACATTTAAGCACATTTCGTAAAACGGGCATCTGGCCAACACCTGTCACGATATATTATCGGAAGAGGTTAGATACCATCTAAGAACAGTATTTCAGTCCAGTTGCCAAAACCCATTTAAGCCTTAACCTGGAAATATAGTCCACCTAATGTTTTTTGATGGATTATATTTCTTAAATATACATGTATGTTGATTAAGAATCCGGATGATGCCACCCTGACACCTTTGGGGAAATTTAAATATTGAAGATGGCCGCCATTATATATCTTAAATATATGTAGATTAAGAATCCGGATGATGCCACCCTGGCACTTTTGGAGAAATTTAAATATTCAAGATGGCCGCCATGGAACATTTCATGGTAATTTAGTGGGGTACAATATGTGTAACAGATTCTCTCGAACAATGGGTTAAAGACGGGTTTTATAAGAATTTGACTCACTGAACTGAATCCAATGAGCATAGGTATTCCATCAAAAAGCATTAGGTTGACTATATTTCAAGGTTTGTCGACCTGCTGCCGGACTAAAACAGAAGAAAAAAGTTTTGCATTTCTTTTACCTTATTTGGTTTTCATATATTTCTGGCACTAAGACTCTAACGTCAGCACATGCGTATTCAATCATTTCCTCTGTTAGCGGTCTTATTTCCCAGTAATCAAACACTTTGTTCCATTTTATCTGCAATTGTGAAATAACTTAAATAAGTAAAAGAAATAGCATAATATGCAATGGCGCTACCATTGTACATAATAACAAGACTGGGGTAAATAATAACAAGGTTACGTGTTAATAATAACAAGACTCTACATTTACATATTATCAAATATACATGCACAGTATGAGATGATTTACATACACGAGAATCTCTAAAGTTGTTTTTATTTCTGGAGCTGTGGTTTGGGCCTGGAATTCAGAAACTGATGTCCACTGGGTTTAATGGAAGCGGTTTATGTTTCTATATAATTTTCACATAACATCATATAGATAATGCTGACGACTATTCGGATCAAGTTTGACAAAGATTATATTTAGTCCCGTTCAACAGTTACTTTTTAAAGACTGTGTTAGTGACATCATTAGCATCACAAGACCTTTTAATAAATCGCCCTCAAGGTGAAATTGACGTTTGTGTGTGTGCAGCGTGGCGTCCCCATTACACCCAGATTTTTCAATATGGCGTACTGAGCTGAATATGTTTTCGTTTTATGTGTAGAAATTGATTGTTGATAATGTTTCTATTTACAGTAATTACAAACACTTACATGCATACCAGTCTTTTCTTCCATTTTAGTTTTGCCGTAGATTTCACATATCTCTGATAATTTTAACATTTGTGGAATTAAACGGCCCCGTTGTTCAAGTATAACCAGATGCGCCACCTATAATTCCACAAAATTTATAATCTATTATTTACATAAATATATTGTTTGCAAGGGTTTGCCCTGTAGACGTATACGATCCGTTTGATAAATACACATCCGATTTCGAACGTTGACTGTTTTGTTTTTAAAAAAGAACATCGACTTTAAATACTATAAAAAGCTATACGTTGTTGGAAATTTTCGTATCACCACACAATCACTTTGTGCAGTGACCAATAATACAATACTAAAAATCATATTCATTCTCGCAAAAGGATATTGTCCATATTTCTCTCATACCTCTAGCTATCTTCGTGTTTGTTGGGTGGGGGGGGGGTATTCCTTTTTTAGCTTTAAATAATAAATCAATGTTTTGCATGGTTATTGTTTTGAAATTTTAATGTGATTGTAAGATATGATGTAACACACTGTAAATGTAATGTAAAGATGTACTATGTCGCTTTATTGATTTTTAACGAAAGACTATTAAAAAAAACAAAAAACAATACCCATACATGCAATAACCAATATAATACAATATGACGAAGTGAGAAAGTGTTCCGTCCTCTCTTCTCACGACAGCGAATTTTAGCATACTGTACTGGACGTTATATTTGTAGTAAACAAAAACGACATATTATACCTGGGTATCAAAAACATTTTTTAGAGAAACACCAAACTGATGCTGCAATGCTTGACTATCACTAGAACACGCATGAAATACCTGAAATAGATTTGAACAATTTGAGCTGCTAGGTGGTTCTAAATTCTCAAAAAATAATTCGATTTTCATGAATGACAGTATAGAAGTTAAACAAAATCGCAATTTTCTCAATCTTCATCTCGATGAAAAGGTTTCCATCATTATCTGCCGGGATCCTGCTTCCTTAAAGTCAAAATACGAGAAACCCCATTATATTTTTGCATCTTTATTTAGACGTAACCTCCGACGTTAAAAATATTTCAATTTCTAAGGATTTCACGGAGTTTAAATGGGTAGGTTGGCCACAAGACTAATCAGTGTATTACTGAACGAGTCCCAATCAACCGAAATAAAAAAAAACGGAACAACATGGTAGTAGACTGTTCTAATCATTTGACGTATGCAGGATTTCCTAAAGAGTGTGTGAAGTCCAGGAGCTGAGGCGGCAATGATTTGAAATTACTTTATTAAATTTTATATTAAGGGGCTAGGAATGGTTAATCTTTAGATATCGCTTTAATCATACACTGCGTATACGACGGATCCTTACGTCATTACTAAACGTTGATTTTATCTTTAAAGTTAATCCTTACCTTGAGAACTTGATCACTCTCTAAAAGTTGTTTTAGTCCACCATCTTGGAACATACGTTTGTCTTTATGGATGTCAAATAAATAAACATGGCCGTCAGTTGTACCTATTTGTAGAAGTGTTAATGGTCCATCTTTACCTAAATTAATACCTTCTGCATCACAAGATATTACTTCCTCTTTCATCAAAGTCTCTACAACTCGCCGACATTTTCTTACATCCTCGATTATTTCATACTCCATTTTATTTTATTGTATGATATTGCTTTGTTGTCTATAAAACAATGTAGAGATGAGAAATGAACATAGAATGTAAACAATACTATAAATATATGTCCTAACTCTACCCTAGTTTGATAAAGATACAAAAATAAATAATAGCGAACCTTGATCCTTACTGTAATAGTTGATTATAAAATATGTGTCCATGATATCAATTAAGACAAAATTATGATTTCATTACAAACGATGTATTTTAAACACTTACATATTCGGATATTTGTTTTCTGTTTTAGTAGGTCCCTGTCACAGCCGCTTACCGTCAAATTCCAAAAACGTACTTTTATGCAATGATTAATATTTCTGCTAATTTTAAAATTCGCTGAATTAATATGCTTTCATATTTACTTCTTGCTAGTATATAGTTTCCTTTTAAACAGTACGTGGCTAATATTTGTACACAATACCACAATGTATGTATACATACTTATATTCATGACAGTCCACTTGATAAAGCATGCATACCAATATGTAATTGTTATGAGAACGTTTAAAGGTGCACAGTAAACTCAAACGAAGCTAAACAACATTACGATATATTGAGGAATTGTCCATACATTCATACAAGATAGGAGTTTGTGATTCTATTTCCAATATTCTGAGCTATTCTTTATACTTTCTCATTTTCAGCGATCTCTGACTTTCCGTTCCAGACTTATCCCATTTTTCGATAACATTCGAAGTCCAGGGGCGGATCCAGGAATTTTTGCAGGAGGGGGTTTGCCAGGTTTCTCTCACGGAAATCTGCCATCATCGTCTCTAAATTGAATAGGCATACATACAAATTGAGCTTTTTAAATAGAGAAATCATTTTTATACTGATGTAGGATCACTTTGTGATGTAATTTCATTGATGCAAGGCATTTTTTTTTTTCGTGTAGCTGAGCAGGGGAGGGGGGGGGGCAAACCCCTCCACTGGATCCGCCCCTGCTGACGGCGACAGATGGTACGGTTTTTAACATAATTCTTAATTCGATGTGAAGCATTGGAGCAACGAGAGGATGTAGCTTAACATATTTTTTAATTCGATGTGAAGCATTGGAGCAACGAGATGATGTAGCTTAATGTTCCATGTTCTCCGTCTATCATATTTTATTAAATGTTAGCCTATACTTTGTTCGCATCCTCGCATGGACTAGAACACGTGTAGGTAATAATAATTCCAGAACAATTCATATATAAGATTTAAAGTAGATAGAATATCACTTTGAAATCCATATGTATTGATTTTCTAATGATATAACTTATTTAACTATGCAATTATTTTTGAAATCCATATGTATTTAATTTTAGATGATACTCTTCTTTAAATATGCTCTGCGCCTTCTCAACCTCGTGGGTTTCCTCCGGGCACTCCGGTTTCCTCCCACTGCTAAAGACCCTTACGCGCAAGCGATTATTGATATAAAATTGAATCATATGCTAGTCCCGAAATTACCTAGTTTGTGTTGAGTGGACGTTAAACCCCATTTCTCTCTCTCTCTTTAAATAGGCTCTTATGATATCTTTCCTGTAAATTTATGAATTGATATGTGGTCATATACACCCATTTCTTAGATTACTTTTAATACGTCATTTTATCCCATGAATAGCTCTGGAAATAGAAGTGTTACTTTCGATTCAGAATAATTCAAAATAAAAGAGTTGTTTTACTTTCTTATTTATGATGAAAAAACCCCAACTTGCTTTTTACGTTTTAAAGTTCAAATAATACGTGTGGTCGTCATTTTCTACGAAAACAGATGATATCATTTTAATGCTCATTTTTGAAGCAAACAGATGAAACGCCCTACTGTTCTGCTCCAACAGCTACGAAAGAAATTTTCCCTCGACAGCGACGCTACGGCCTATTATTGCATGTACATCTACATGTATATCGAATTCCAATTGCCAACGGTTCTTTTACGTGCACGCTAATGTGTACATTGCAACCCGCTTTGCTTCCAATCCGTACCAATATACGTTGATATATACTGACAAGGCGGAACCACGCCGGAAAATCCGGATGAACTATCTCGGCTAAGACCGGGATCGAACAAGGGACCTACAGGATAGCAAGCCAACGTCTTACTCATGATTCCAAATATTAGAAAATGGAAGAGCATCTTTCTTCTTTCTTGTTGTTTTTCTTTGTATTCTTTTTTTTAAAACTAAAAACAAACACCGCGGCTCTCAATCCATGAAGCTGTTGAAAGCAGAAGAACTACTTTCGATACTAAATACTGGAAAATGAAAGAGCAGTCGTCTTCTTTCTTGTTTTTTTTTTTTTTTCATTTTTAAAATAAATATTCCAACTAGACAAACTCATTTTGCAAGTTTTGAGGCTAAAGGTTGCATGCTAAAGGGCAGCCAGCGATTCACAAATTGTTTCGATCTTCACATTTACAAACAGTCGTCACCATAGCTACCACTATCATATGTTAGTTATTGACAACATTGCCAAAAGATAAGTTGTCAGAAAAATATTTATCGGGTGGTTATTGCCAATAAAAGTATGGCAATTTTGAAAGATGTGGAAAGTAGAGATATCCAAACGGACAAGAAAAATACTGGATTCACCGAAAAACACTCATGAAGCGTATACAGGACAAAAATTTCAGGGTTCCCCTAATCGACAGCCCGACGATTAGGAAAATCGAAGGTTGCACACGAACATTGAGCGCTTTGTGTACATGTTGATAAACTTTATGAAGGGTTAGACGTAAAACACTTTCTGAGAGAAACAATCACGGAAAAAGACGCGGGCAGTGGATAATCCGAGAATTTAATTAGGATTTGATATTTGATATTCGCAGCAGTTGTAAGTTACAAGACACAAACATAACCTCTTTTGATCGATTTTTATAGCAGGTATTCATTGGCAATTACAATTTTTTTAGAAGAATTTGAAGCAAAATTATGATAAATTTATTAGTTTGAATATTTTTCAAATCACCCAGTTTGTACGGGGAATGTACCATTAAAGCGATAATTTCATATTTTCAAAACATAATTATTTCTATGTCTTTTGCTCAATAGGTTGTCAACTCACAATACAATCATAGGCGTTATTTCCCACTCTTATAACTCATTAACACAGGAAATGACAACACAATTACCTCCCTTGTTTTTCTATTGCCCCCATGCAATAGCTATCTAAACGTTTGAATTTGAAGTTGAAAATGACATTTTTGCCAATTTCTCAACGGGCAATAGTGAATTATAAGATTGGTAAGACTATTCTTTATTGATATCATCTATTTCAAGGCTTTATTTTCATAAATTTTAAAAATGTAACTTAAAAATGTGAAATTGCAGCTTTAAATAACTGGAAATAAATAGGCTTTAAAACTTTAAAATGACATTATCACTTAAAGAATGTAAAACAAGTTAATATATGTTATGTGCAGCGGAATTGGTGCATCTGATTGTTTTATAGTTTTTCTATATGTCACTTTGTATGAGGAATCACAAGTGGCAGACAGGGTAAACTTACACCTTATTGAATAATCCACTAATTGACAATCACCTTCGTCTATTCCAATATCAACTTTGGGCCCCTTGAATCGTAGTATTCATCGTTCTCTAAACAAGCAGACGATATAAAGAAACCAGCACCACTTGTATTTTATAAAATCCATTAAAGGTACATTATGGGAGATAAGATAAATATTCTCACTATAATAGTTAAAAACTGCAGTATAGTGTAAAGGTAATTTGCTGAAAATTTCAGTCAAATTGATCCACTATGAGACGAGATAAGTTAATTAATGGCTTATTGATAATTTAGATAACATTTCAGGCATAAAGAAAGGCTTGTAATAGGCAGATTTTGCTCTTGCATAATGCATGTTTAATAAGATGAATGGAAGATTATGTATCGTTGATATATGGGTTAGTGTACAGTTTCTAAGCAAGGATTAATTGGCCCAAAAAACAAATTAATGGTCATCTCCGTCATCTTCGTCAGACATACAAAAAGATTCGACATATTCGTAATACCTACGAGTGCGTGGCGGTGTTGAGGGACAGGGATTTTTGCCTGCTCGATCAATAGCTTGCTGTAATCGTGTAGCGGCCTGTTGAACGTTTACGGGGACGTAAGGTTCCTTAGTTTGCGTATCTAAAAAGGTATAAAATCCTTCAGTAACCTTTTCCTTTGCAGGGTTATTTACAAGATTCTGTTCAGACTCTTTGAAACGTTCTTCATTTAATTTATAATAAAAATGTACCAACAGCGAAGGGTGTTTTGATTTGTCCTCCTCGCTGTTGATACGAATATGCTTTATCATCGCCTTTTCTTGGTCTCTTAGAAAATACAGGGGTGTTTCTGTGTTATATTTTCTAACGATGTCATTAGATATGATTTGAGAAAATGTTTTATAGAGTTTGGTTGCTAATTCCTTAATGTTTGGTCTCTCGTATCTTTTACCATTACAAAGTGTATAGTAGTCAAAAATGAGAGGATTGAAATCGTCGCCATCTTGGTCCATTTTCTTTTCCAGTTCTCTGAGGGCTTCGAAAAAGGCGTCGTAGTGCATATTTTGTACGACATCGGTCATTAACCACTCAATATCATCATTTGACCAGTTTCTTACAATGGCGGTTTTTTCATCTTCGTCCGTTAAATTTTCATACGAAACAGGCGTCTTATATTTTCTACCCATTTCTTCCAAAACTGTTCTTCTGGCATTTTCTATTCTCTCTCTACGCCTCTCTTTCAGTTCCGGGTCCAGTTTATAATTAATCGTTTCTTCAACCCTTTCTCTGAATAATGCCATGGCGCCCAACGACTCTAATTTTCTAAAGAAAATATGAAAGCATGTTTAGGCTCGAAGCCAAGGTTCAACTAATGTATTTTAGCGGCAAAAGAATAAATTCTTTCATTATTCAATGATACGCCGACATCCCAGTCCCACAAAATGAGACCTGACCAATATTACTGAAACCCATGGTATGTAACACGTACAGTCGCCGGATCCCATTCATGAGTATGACAACAACTAAAAAAACAATTTGGCACCATGTTTTCTAAATATGTATCAAGCATATTTTGTGCGATAGTAGTTAGGGGCTTGTATGGCAACGCACGTGCGCGCATGCGAGTGCATGCATGTGTGTGCATGCGCATGCACATGACCTTGCACTGAATGACCTTTAGCACGTGCGTGACCTTACACTTGCATAATGTACGGAGAGAGGGGTGCGCGCGCAGGAAAGGAGAGAGAGAGAGAGAGAGAGAGAGGACGAAGAAGAAGAGGGAAGAAGAGGGGGAGGGGGAACAACTCTTTTGCATTGATTAAGTTGGCCCTGAAAAGGGCCGTTGTCCTCACTAGAATGTGAGGGTACGACGCACTTTATGTCGGTTGCGTCTAATGGCCTCCACTAAAGCGGGAGTTGGTCTTTCCTGGGAGGTGTTTTAAATACCTCGTCAGGTAAGGCGAAGATATCGTCAGGGGTAATCACGGCAAGAGTGTGACCCCTGAGATACATGAGAGTATCCGAGCTGCGGTTGTCTTCGGTGCGTACGAGGGAGACGGGTGTTGTACCGTTTTATAATCGTATGGACGAATCCATTTGAGGGGTATGACGTCACAGACGAATCCATTTATGGAGTAACGTCACAGTACTGAGCATAAGGTTATGCATCGTAGGTTGAACGTGGGGGGCTAAAAATAGACGTGATGCAACGTTATGCATACGTTGGAGCCTCCAACTTGGAGGCAAAATATAGACGAGTATTTAAAGAATGTCGACGAACTTTGTTTTCAGCGAGCCATTGTTGTCGCCCGTCATTATGCCAACAAACAGGAAACACCTGAATGGGTAAGAGAGAAGAAAAGATCAACCAACAACGCAGGACCCCACTCGTGGCAGACGAAGAAAAACGAATCACTCACCAATGCCGTCGGTGGAGCCAGAGAAGCCTTACGGGGATGGAAACCGGGGGACTGTACGCCAAGTATTTGGGAGAGCCGGGACATCAGCTCAACGTTTTCTCACGAGCCATCTTTGGGAAGTCGATCTGTCGGGGAACAAAATACGTCACCGGAACACCAAAACATCTGAACCTGTATTTACACGACAGACATTATGACGTCATCTCGTCCATGCCCGCCTTTGTGGAAAGGTGGTATTTTTGTGAGACCTGTCAAGTGGGATACAATGCAGCAGAGAAACTTTCGTGTCACGCCATGTGTCAAGGATGCAAGACAATGGGTCCACCCTGTCCACTCGACCCCAACACTAAGACGTGTTACCGATGTCATCGTGTGTTTATGAGCCGCCAGTGTTTCGACAATCACCTTGCCACCCGTTCCAGAGCCAAGTGCAGTGTGTGTCATCGGTGGAAGAAATGTGAGAAGTGCCAGAAGGAGTGGGACGTCATCAAAGCCAAGCGCAAATTAGAAGAACATCGATGCGGAGAATACGAGTGTTCCATCTGCCGAGAGTGGCACACGGCTGAAAAGTAGTTTTGCTACACCCAACCACTTAAATCACCCATCGACATGAACGGAGACCGAAAGATACAAATCGACAAACTACAGAAATCAACGTTGACCCGTTTCGTCTTCTTTGACTTTGAATGCCAACAAGATACCGGTGAGCACATTCCCAACCTATGTGTCTTGCAAACCTACTGTCACTTTTGTATCGACAACCAAGAACACTGCGAGCACTACGTGCGACACGTACTGGAATCACCAAGGAGAAATTGTGTTTAAAGGCCAAGACACGCTGGACGATGTGGGAAAATGGTATTTGCAACTCGCTGCTCGCGCTACGGTGGTAGATGGTCGGAAAAATGACAGTCACGAATCGAGTCCCGTGATTGCCGTTGCTCACAACTTTAAAGGTTACGACGTACTGCTGCTTTTAAAGACGCTGCACAAACATTCCGTGGTACAACCCGAAGTGATTATGAATGGTGGTAAAGCAATAACCATCACTGTCGGCACGGTAAAATTCATCGATTCCCTCAACTTTCTACCGATGGCTTTACGGGGCATGCCCAAGACCTTTGGCCTGCAAGCACTCAAGAAAGGTTATTTTCCTCCCGACACCGATTACGATCCGGATGGCATGAGTGTGTTGGAACGAGAGAAATTTCACGAGTGGTACGTATGGCCTACGTCGATGTCCTCCGCCGCTGTTGTGGCGTGTTTCGAGAGATATTCCTCGGGAATCGATCCTTTTGAGAAGAGCCTGACCCTGGCCTCCGCCTGCAGTCACGTGTTACGCACGCACTACCTCAAAAAAGACACCCTCGTCGTCATTCCTCGAGCCTTGATGCAAGAGCCGAAACCTGGTAAGGACTGGCACCACTTCCAGACTCGACAACTGACCAACAAAGCGATTCGATGGTTGGAATGGGAACAACACCGACAGAACATCGTAGCTTTCCGAAACCAGACCCCACTACCAAACATTCGTCACGCCCGTAACGGTAGTGAATGCCGAGTCGGCCCTTATAGTTTAGATGGCATGGACACGACGACGGGTACGGTATACGAGTTTCATGGGTGTGCCTTTCACGGTTGTCCCAAATGTTTTCCACGCCCCGTCCAAGACGTTCAACATAAACATCCCTACGATCCATCTCGCAGTATGAGAGACTTGTACCAGAAGACACAAGAACGTCACCGTCGACTCCAGGAATAGTACGGTATGCAGACCATCCGCGTCATGTGGGAGTGTGAGATGGAGGAAGAACGACGCCACGATCCCGAGATGGACGAATTTTTGAGAGGCTTGGAAGATCAGCAATGGCCCGCTCCCGAACCTCTGATGCCCCACAACTTTTTTTTCGGCAGGAGAACCAATGCCATCCAACTGTTGGTCAACGAGCCGCCGACGTGGTGTCCCCGTACCCTTACATTTGCAAGTACGGTACGTTTCCCATCAAGGAACCAACAGTCGTCACACAGCCCGATCAAGACCAGTGGCAGCAGTACGAAGGATTGATCCAGTGTTCCGTCTAGCCGCCCCGTGGTCTGTACCATCCAGTCCTCCCGTTTCGGCGCAAACAGAAATTGGTGTTTGCCCTGTGTAGAAGCTGCGTCGACGAACACATGCAACAAGGGGAGATTGCCGAATACCAACCTTGTGATCACACCGACGAACGACGAGCCAGGGTGGGTACGTTTGTCACTCTGGAACTGAAGAAAACGGTGGTCCTAGGATGAAAGTCTACGAAGTCTGGCACTGGAAAGAATTCAGCACTGACGATTCCGAGGCTAAAACGGGCGGTCTGTTTACAGGGTACATTAACCACTACCTCAAGAAAAAGATGGAAAGTAGCGGTTATCCCGACACCTGCCACACCGAAGTAGACAAGGCCCGCTTCGTCAACGACGTGTACGACACGGAAGGTATTCGTCTGGATCCCGCGACGATAAAACCCAACAAAGGGATGCGGGCGTTTAGTAATCTCCAACTTAACACAGCATGGGGCAAATTCGGACAGAGAGACAACTTTCTCAAGACAGAATACATCACAGAGCCCAGCGTCTATTTTGAAAAAAAATGTTGGAGGTGACCCAGACCATGCGAGATGTACAGTTAGTGAACGATAACATGGTATTGATGGAAACGCTGAAGAAAGAAGAACACGTCGCACCCTGCCCCATCACCAACGTGGTTATCGCCGCCTTTGTCACCAGCCCAGGCCCGTTTGAAACTCTATTTAGTTTTGGAAAAGTTAGGAGAACGCGTATGCTATTTTGACACCGATAGCGTCATCTATCAATAACACGCCACGTCATGGAATCCCCCGGAAGGTTCTAGTTTGGGCCAATGGAAGAACGAGTTGCCCGAAGATATCACTATTCGCGAAATTGTTAGCGGAGGACCAAAGAATTATGCATGCCACCAGAGCGATGGCAAAACTGTATGTAAAGTCCGGGGATTCATCTTGAATTATCGTGCCTCCCAACAGCTGAATTACGCCATCGTGAAGGAGAATGTACGACACGTCAACCAAAACGAGCCTCTGGTCATAGCTAATCCGTTCAAGATTACCAGATCACGTGACCGCCGTCTTTGGACACGCCCCGAGAACAAAAGATATAAGATCGTGTATGACAAGCGCTTTGTTCAATTCAATGACGATGGCCAACCGAGCAACACTTACCCCTATGGATACTGATTTTCGGGTCTCAGGACGATGGCGAACAAACAAAGAAGATGACGAACCGGTAGAAAATACGGATATGATCGAGAAACTTAGACGACGATGGCTCAACTTTCGAGTGTTAAAGTGTTTCCTAACCATCATAGAAGAAAGGCAACACAAAGAGTATCCCAGTCAGATATACCACTCGTGTCTGGGACTAGGCGTGTCTTCCATAACAGGTCAACCCTCACATCCCGTGAACGATTACAATTACTACCTCTGGGTGGACGAGCCGAAAATACAAGACATCGATAGCGTGCTAGGCAGTATGATGGACGATCCACGGGATCAAGTCAAGACGTGGGAGGACGAACAACGATGGCGAGAAGACGTCGACAAAGCCTTGAAAAGGTTCTGGACTGTGGTACCGGGCTTTAAGACGGTGTTGATCAAATGCAAAGACGAGTTTGTCGAACAGAAAGAAGACCCCACACGCCACTGGATGGACGAATTGTCGAAGAAAAAGAAACGATGGTCTCTGGATCAAATGGATATCAATGTCATGTCCGGTAAAATGGGAGAAGGCTGGGAATGTATTGGCAGACATCTGGGGATCAGAAAAGCGCGAATCAGTCAAGCCAAGATGAGTCATCGTAACAACGCGCGCATGCAAATTTTCACCGTGTTCAACCATTGGCGACAAAAACACGGTAATCGAGCCGACCTGATGACGTTGTTGGAAGCCTGTCACGCGAATCATAGACTAAACAACGAACCAATCAAAACGAAGGAAAAGAAAGAACCAATGAAAAGCGAGTGACGTCACCACCAAGACTATAAGAAGCGAAGTGTCAGACTGAAACTTTCTGCGCTATCACTTATGTGGAAGCAGACGTTAAACACCAAGAAGTAGTAGTACTAAAATTTCATTCTGCTCTCGATGGCTAGTCAAGCTTGTTTCTCCTGTAACAATGTCGGACACTGGTATAAAGACTGCCCTGCTCGTTCCCAACAACAGCAACGAAAACCAAGACAAGACAAACCAGCCTAAGGTTCCTATGGAAGTTGTTACCTCTGCGGAGAACCAGACACTGGGCACCCCAGTGTGGAAAACGAGCAGAAGCCCAAAAAGCGAAGAGTGGTGAAGAAAGAAAAAAAACTGTCGAAAGAATTTTTTACGGAATCAAGAGACCCACCGACGAAAATCACAAGTGCCTCAACTGGTGACAGCTCGGACACGGCCTGCTCGAATGCCAAGAAGAAATCGAAACAGAAGACAACTTTGAAGCCGTTGCCAGTCGCATGTTCGACAACAACATCGACATGCCCACAGACAACACCCGCAGTCAGCGATATTGGTACTGGTGCGGAGAAGCGTTCGAGCTCTACAGACGATAAAAAGAAAACAGTCGACGAAGCTTTCCATTCCACCTACTATTCTCCCGACTACCAGTGAAAACGGCGAAACTTCGAACGGTGAAATCCCAAAGCCGGATGTCCTCTTGTTGGCAGAGAAGGAAGCAAAACGTTTTTCCCGAGCACTCATCCAATATGACCGAAGTCTTGTCATATCCCCCTTGTTTCGATATGAGTGAATGGATACCCGTCGTCGTCACGTTTGCTGAAGTGGAAGACTGGCACCCACGCGACACGACGCAGAAGCTTTTTGGACATGTGTATTGGATTCCTGGGTGAGACAAGAGATCCTGAAGAGAGAACGCGATAACTAACAGTTTTTTCTTTTCCTTTGTAAGATATGTTTGTTGTATTGAATGCTCTTTTTTGTATTATTCGTAAAATAAATTGTGTTCTAATTTCACTCCATGTCTTTTGTTCTGGTGCGAAGGTATAAAAGGCAGGGGAAAAGGGAATGAGGGGAAACAGTGCAAGATGGATGTGACGTTCAAACATCCCTTTAACATGTTAGTCAGTGGTCCAACGGAGTTTCTTCAAGCGTCCCTGCTCGACGTCCCTCCCCAACGCATCGTGTGGGCTTATTAGTTGGGTACGAGACCTAAAATCCGTGACCAATTTGTGCGGAAGTTGTTTTGAAGGTGATTTATTTATGAAAAAAGCCTGCTGAAGCGATTAAGCTTGGGTGCCTCTCTCTAAAATGCTATCGGAAGCCGCTAGAGGGCCAAATTCAAAATGGTGGTCAGATGTGGCGGGGGAAATATAAAATTATGTAATATAGGCTTCTGATGTGTCTATTCGTATGTTTTAAGGGTCTCTGAATCCAAATATTGTAATCAAAATTCCATTCAGCCACTAGTTTTGCCAATATGGCCGTAAAATCCAAGACGGCCACCATTTTTGGCCTGGTAGGGGACTAAGTAGTTTCGGGGTTGATGTCTTCAATTTTGATGAATTTGTGTCTATAGATGGCAACTAGCAATAATACTCACCGATATTTATCAACTGATATACTCTGTAGTCCACTGATTTTGATTTTAATTTAATCAACGCTTAATAATGGAGCCATGTAATATTTGATCACGCATGATAATCAACATCACCAACTTATCCAGTCAAAGTCAAAGTTTTACTAATCAGAATCCGATTCAAGAGATAGGTCCAGTTTGGATTGTTCAGATTCAGAAGTTGAAGTTTCATCGGAATCTTCATCACTTGCACTATCACTGCAGTGAACAAGTAAGTCTTAAACGTCCTGGTAATGCTGGGTTCACATATCTAATTGAGCCGCACTGTCCATTATGGAGCAGTTTCCAACATTTACCAACGGAAGAGTGTGTGATCTCAGACTTTCAGTAATTAAGCATTAAATAAGCATGAAAATAAAATAAAGACACGACACAACTATCGTTATGCGAACAGTTGTCTTATTGATAGCTCGACGATGAACTTAACTACTGAAAATCGGAAGGATGAGGAGGATGCCACTATTGCATTTATTTTCCTTGCTGGTGCTCATCTCAGAAGACAACATTGTCACGGTCGTATTTCATTTTAGTATCACTATCGGCCGTCCAAACTCTGCTGCGTGGCTCATCTAAACTTATTACCTGTAATATATTAAGGCTCGTCCAAACTTTCTACCTGCAATGCACGTGCATACAGGTAGTATATAAGCCGGCCAATCGGGCTTGTTGGGAGATGAATTCTGGCAGTGGTACTGAGGACTCGATACTGCCACCAGGTACTTGGGTGAGTGAAATTATACTTTTAACTGTGTTGTCTTAGGTTCCTCTATGCAGGATTCGTATGTTCTACTCATCGTTGTATATTTTAGTATGAGTAAATAAGTTAGTATGAGTAAATTTATGTACAAATGTTGGCTTCCAACTGATTGTTCCTGGAATGGTGTCATCTAAGAAAAGTAGCCGATAAATGGTATCGTCGTTGAATAGTCGCCGATACATGGCATCGTCGTTGAATAGTCGCCGATACATGGCATCGTCGTTGAATAGTCGCCGATACATGGTATCGTCGTTGAATAGTAACTGATACATGGTATCGTCGTTGAATAGTAGCCGATACATGGTATCGTCGTTGAATAGTAGCCGATACATGGTATCGTCATTGAATAGTAGACCGATACATGGTATCGTCGTTGAATAGTAGCCGATATATGGTATCGTCGTTGAATAGTAGCCGACACATGGTATCGTCGTTGAATAGTAGCCGATACGTGGTATCGTCGTTGAATAGTAGCCGATACATAATATCGTCGTTGAATAGTAGCCGATACATGGCATCGTCGTTGAATTGTAGCCGACACATGGTATCGTCGTTGAATAGTAGCCGATACATGGCATCGTCGTTGAATAGTAGCCGATACATGGCATCGTCGTTGAATAGTAGCCGATACATGGCATCGTCGTTGAATTGTAGCCGATACATGGTATCGTCGTAGTATGGTATTGCCGATGGGTGGGCAGTTTCTTCTTGGAATGGCATCGTCTACGAATAGTCGCCGATAAATGGTATCGTCGACAGTTTGTTCCTGGAATGGTATCGTCGATGACTGGTCGCCGATAAATGGTATCGTCGAAGTATGGTCTTGCCGATGGGTGGACATTTTGTAACGTCATAATTCATTTAGTGCGCGCACTCGTGAAAGAATTGTTATGTTGTATATTTATGTTGTACTATATAAACTGAATTCTTTTTATCTTAGTTTTATTCCCCAAAACGGTCACGCCTCGCCCATCCTGTGAAAAACATGTCCTCAGACAACGCTCACGGTGCTGGGTCAGGCCAATTTTAGAAACAGACCGGGAGATGCATCTCCATACAACATCGTACACATGTTCATTGTCTGTGTTCCCGGTCACAAGACCACATGTTCCGTGCGCGAGGCCACATGTTCTCTGGGTACAACCTGGCGCACGAACATGTGGTCTTGTGGCCGGAAACACAGACAATGAACTTGTCAATTGTTTTGCGGGTGCACAAGAGGGAACACCTCATTACCAGTACGATATTATATGGAGATACATCTACACTGTTGAAATTCGTTACCATCGTACATTGCACACGCCACAAGGGAACAGTCTATGGATACGGGCGGGTAAAGGGTCAGGTCACAAGGTCACAACGCCACAAGGAAACGTGTCACAGGGGAACAGTCTATGGATACAGGGCCTAAAAAACAAAGGTTCATTGTCACAAGGGAACATGCCACAAGTGAACAGCCTATGGATGCAGGGCCTTACATGGGTCCATTATTAAGCGTAGATTAAATTAAATTCGAAATCAGTTGACGATCAGCTGATAAATATCGGTGAGTGTTATTGTTGGTTGCCATCTATCGACACAAATTCATTAAAATTGAAGACATCGACCCCGAAACTATTTTCCAGCCAAAAAATGGTGTCCATCTTGGATTTTCGGCCATATTGCCAAAACTAGTGACTGGATTGATACAATATTTCGATTCAGGGACCCTTAAAACATACGAATAGACACATCAGAAGCCTACATTACATAATTTTATATTTTCCCGCCACATCTGACCACCATTTTGAATTTGGCCCTCTAGCGGCTTCCGCCAGCATTTCAGAGAGATGCACCCAAGCTTAATCGTTTCAGCAGTTTTTTTTCATACAGAAACCACCTTCAAAACAACTTCCCCGCAAATTGGTAACGGATTTTAGGTCTCGTACCCAACTATCTGGCGAATGGCAAGAGAGTTACGATCGCTTTCCCTACACTTATGTCAAAGGTTTGACGGATATTGACGACGGGTCAAGTCAAGGGTCCACAAGTCTTAGTCGTGGGCGATTTGATGGGAGAAGACACGGAGATATTGCAAAAGTGGTTCACGAAAAAGAGTCATCACAACGACACGAGTGTCATTTACATTGTGCAAAACTTGTTTGACAAGCAACAGCGTACCATCAGTCTGAATGCCCATTACCTGGTCTTGTTCAAAGATCCCCGTGACGCCTCGCAAATTGGTGTGTTGGCCCGTCAGATGTACCCTTCCTGTTCCAGGTATATGCAAGAAGCTTATGAAGATGCAACGAGTACCCCTCGCAGTTACTTACTCGTTGATTTGAAGCCCGACACACCCGAAGCTTTGCGACTGAGATCCAACATTTTACCCCAAGAGGAACCACCCATCGTCTACGTCCAAAAAGTATAAAAGGGGGACCTGTACCTCGAATTGACTCGTGTTTATCACGATGGCTCGTATGAGGAATACGCAGAGGAAACACCCACCTCCAACCCTTCCCAGGGCGACGCTGGCACCGGACCTTTGTGATCCAACGGTACGAAGTCAGACTCGCCCGAGAATGAGGGCCCCCAGAACACAGTGGTTACCCCCCTCGTTGACACCACCCACATTCAGCCACTGCACGCTCAGCACAAACATCGAGCGTTGCTTCGCAAACTGAGTAACCCATGAACATCACCCGACGTCAAACGGCGACTTGTCGATCAACAGGGTGGTGCCATCGGTGTATTGCTGGCCATGGCTCTCCCAGCTTTGATCACCTTGGTATCTAAACTATTGGGAGGACAACAGTGTGGTAAACATCCCTTCCTTAGAAGGCACGATAAAGCGAACGCTATGGCTGCCGAGCTATCTAAACTATTTGGTGGATAGCCCAGGGAACATAAAGGTATAAAAAGGGGACCGGAGAAGACCCTGAGCTCAGTCATGGAGACACTACGGTATCTATTGAACACTGCACCGAAAGACCGCCCCTTTTACTCGTGACACAACCCATCGTCGACGGTGTGTGTGAGTGTATTGGAAACCTGATTCGCGGCAACGTTCCGGTGACCGACAAAGAAGTCAAGCACTTGAAAAAGGACGCCCCACGACGGACCCATCGAATTATATATTTCCAATGCCACCACCGATTTCATCGATCTGGCCAACATGACATTGCACGTGGCCCTGAAGGTGACCAAGAACAACGCATCCATTAACAACTTGTTTCATTCGTTGTTCAAAGACGTCAAATTACGCCTGGGAAAGGATGCGGAAACCTTGGTCACCACCTCTCTGCCCACCTACCCCTACCGGGCTTACTTGAAAAATTTGCTGAGTTTCGGTAAAGGAGCCAAGAACGACCACCTGTCGATGCAAGTCTTGTGGGGAAAAGACACCGCCGGGCATTTCAATTCCACGAAATCCGTCGCCACCGCCGGGGATGGTGGACGACAGGCTCCGAATAACAAAGGATTGGAACAACGCCAGAAAACCATCGCTGCCAGTCGCACCTTTGAATTGCAGTCGCGTCTACACTTGCTGGACTGTGTGGACCTGCGGTTGAAATTGGAAAAGCAATCCCCGAAATTTTTTCTGATGTGCGGCGAAGGCAACGATACAGAGGACTACAAAGTCGAGTTCACCAAAGCCTACCTGGATATCCCGTTCGTCACTCTGGCTCCTAGTATAACCTGCACACGTGTGGCCGCGCAACTTCAATCGTCCAACGCCAAGTATTCCCTGAAGCGCGTGGTGGGCCGCGACATGGTCATTCCCGACAGTCGTGCCAGTCACGTCCTAGGCAATCTGTTTGTCAACGAAAGCCTTCCCAAGAGATTAATCGTGGGTATGGTACGTAACACGGCCTACGACGGAAGAAAAACAGAAATCCCTTCCAATTCGAACACAATCAATTGCAAAACATCAAATTGACCAAGAACGGGGAAATTGTGGACGAATACGACGTCAACTTTCCCAAGCGACAAGCCATCGCACCTTACATCTCATAAACATCTGGATATACTGCGCCCGACCTCGTACCCCAAAGCCTACGTCATCAACACAGACGACGAAGACCAACCCGGTAGACACTGGACCATGTTTGTGTGCGAAGGACCAGATCACATTACCTTCTTCGATTCCTACGGGTGTCCCCCTAATGTTTAGGGAGAAGCCTTTCGACGTTTCGTGCAAGATCTACAACTCCACTACCAACGCCGATGGATTCAGGGACTCGAGAGTGTCGTCTGCGGCCATTGTTGTTTGTATTATCTGTGTCATCGGTTTCACGTTACCTCCCCGCACGCCCTTTCGGTGTTCGGGCACGTGTATCGTGTGAACGATATACTCGTCGAACAATGGGCTAGGGATCATTTTCCCGACTTGCAAAAAGACCAGAAGAAGGGACAACGATGTTGATGCTTTTTTGCTCTGTAAATATGTTTGCTTTGTGTTTAATGCCTTTGTGTTCAATTTTGTGTTGAATAAAATGCTTTGTAAGCAATATATCACGTGTCTGTGACGTCATGCTATTCTGATTGGTTGGAAAATGGTATCGTCCCAACACATTAGACTCGTCCCGACTCGAGCCATAGATAGGAGTGTCGAAGCCAAAAGAAGTCACAAGCAAAATGGATCGAAAAGATTTTAGGTTTTGCGCCACTTGTGGAGGGTATCACCCCATGTTTAAGGGGAATCGGCCAGATGCCGATTACTTGGTTTGCTTCTGGTGTGGAACAGAAATAGGAAACACCTGCCATAGACGGTCAAAGCATTTAGTCAAATGCACGAAGAAACCCAATCGGTGGACGCTGCCGAAATGCTCCTGTAAGACGAACGACCCTTTTCAGGGCCAACCATGAACGACCCTTTTCAGGGCGAACTTAATCAATGCAAAAGAGTTGTCCCCCCCTCCCTTCCTCTTCTTCTTCCCTCTTCTTCTTCCCTCTTCTTCTTCTTCTTCGACTTTTCCCTCTCTCTCTCTCCCTATCCTTTCACCCGCGCACCCCTCTCTCCGTACGTCATGCACGTGCAAGGTCACGCACGTGCAAGGGGTCACACACGTGCTAAGGTCATTCAGTGCAAGGTCACGTACATGTTGCCATACGAGCCCCCTAACTACTGCGATAAGGCACCGTTTAACAAGATCATCATACCAAATAATACTAAACATTTGTGTTACCTTAATTGCTTTTCATAGATTTCTGGTACCAAAATTGTAACATCCTCACATGCGTAGTCAATCATTTCCGATGTAAGTGGTCTTTGTCCCCAATAATCTGGCTCACTTTTATTCCATTTTTTCTGAAAAAACGAAAAAAAAATGATAACAAATAAAAGTTAATAAAGCGACAATGTTAACAGTAACAATGGTAACATAAAACACAATAACAATAACGGCTATAGTAACACAATGGTGATAAAGTAACAATGTTATTCGTTGTAAAGCCGAACAATTACCATAATCTCAACGAAGATCTCGTAAGATAACACGTTGCCGTATAACTGATAATGTAATGATGAAAACATTGTGTAATGAATTGAAATGAAATGGATTAACGTCCTACTGTTCTGCTCCGAACTGGGCTAATGAAGATGGGAATCTGCCATACAGTGTGGTATGAGGAAATTTTGCCCGGACAGCGACACCACGGCTAAGAGGCGGATTCAATGGGGGACGCCCTTTGCGCCCCCCCCCCCCATTGTCGACAGTGCCCTTTTTTACTACTGAAAGTGCCTTTCAACTATCTTTTTTGCTCGATTTTGAGGCTCTTTTTCTACGATTTCCGAACGTTTAGACGAAAATATCAGCCAAGTAGCTCTTGAATTGGCTACAGATGCAAGGAAAGGGCGGATAATTTTCTTGGGGCCCCCAACCCCTCTCAGCGGCGTGCCCCGTCTCCGCGATCAGTGCCCTCATTTTGCGCCCCCCCTCTCCTTTTCAAAATTCCTAGATCCGCCCCTGCGGCTTTCTCTTATATCGAATCCCAACTGTCAAGGGATCTCTTACGTGCCATCCGAAGGACTAGTCAGCTGTAGTAGTAGGAGCGCTTGTCTGGCAGCGCGCATGCGCGTGCGTTCATGTGCATGCACGTGACCTTGCACTAGATGACCTTTGCTGTGGATTATACAAAATACTTTTATTGTTGAAACTATTAGAAAGTATAAATTTGATTTCATTATCGTTAATTCCTACATCTCGCCAAAAAATTCAAAATTGAAGACGACACATACTATGTAACGCGTCCATTATTTAATGCTTTGAACAAAAATTTAAAATGTTTCCGCTATGTATGATTAAAGGGTGTAAAGCTTTAACATAATATTATCTAGAGTCTTAGACTTTACACACACGAATTATTAACCAATTCCAATCAATAGTGATCTTGTTAAGGCCATGGTGAGGTGTGTATATAATATTAACTAGAGTGTATTGTGGTCACGTGACCTCCATTGACGTAAAGTTAATATTGTGGTAAATAATGACGGAAGTGCCCGGGTGAACGCGACGTAAACAACGGGAAATAGACTGGCGGAGAGGCCCATTAAAAATACAATGCTAATTCAACAATGTCGACCAAAAAAAATACTGATTGAAAGGTCTTACTAAAAACAAAATCGTTTAGATAAACTGGTATCTTTTTGTGCAGGTTTATTATTTAGAATAACTCTATCATAATGACGCTGATGCATATGATTTAGGGTAGAACTGACGAAATCGTGCTTATTTTATTAATTGAGCAAAGTGGTCGTCCTCGAAAATGTCCACATCCATATAGTTTGAAACATAACTCCTCGTAGTTCACATAAAACTTTATTTTGGATAGATCAATTTGTTGGACGATTTGAAAGGACTACTTGATTGAGAACTATAACGTCATGTAACATACATTTTAAAAATAAATAAATAATCTGTTTCCGTCATCAAGCAAGAGAATATTGTTCGATGGGAAAAAAAGGAAAAACTCGAATTGACGTTTTCGAATTTTTCCGTGAGTGACGTCAGACGTTGTGAATTTCCCCATAGGCTATTACAACTGAGCACATCAACATAACAAGTAAGGACATAGGCCTATATGCCATTGTTTTCAATTTCATGGTGTCTTTGGATTAAAAATACTGAATATTGAATTTTAGAAGAAAATAAGATTAACGTAATGAGATTTCTGCAGGAGCATCGATTAAAAACATCAGGCCCTTTTTTCACAAAATTTAACTGGGAATGAACTAATGAAGTTTAACCATTTTTTTTCAAAACTAGTTCGGAGTTTTGAAGCGGGAATCTGAAGAAGAAAATGAAGCATAAGCTTATATTGCAAGAAACTTTCACTTTAATACATCTAGTGGATACACTCCGTTTTCAATAATTATTTTTGGTATTTACTCTTACTGTTTTAAGCCTAATTAATCAAATCCGGGGAGTAAAACTAACCGATAAGAAGCTACAAATGGCCAGTTAGTGCATGTCTGTAACTTAAAAACGCCACTCCAATAAGCAGACTTACTCCAACGATATTTTCAGTACAATACCAGATGTGTATGCAGATATAATACGCAATTTCCACAATAATTAAGTATACATAAAAGTATCGAGTGTTCGGACGCCGTGTTTATTAAATTATTTTACACTATTATCATGATTATACTAATCTATTAGATCACTATTTCACTTATAACATATCTTACTTATGAAATGATAATCCACTCTCATTTTGTCCGACATTGAAATAACCAAAACAACAGCATATTGGTATGGCGACGTAGGCTAAATCTTCCCGGTTGTAAAATGGCGGCCAAGCTCCATAGTCGGCATGCGATCATGACCACCATACACTCTATAGTTAATTATATACACTATCGCTATCAGTATCAGTGACACCCTTCCTTTGCGCGTAACGTTGGTGTTTTTCATGGAATCCAGTACTTTTCAATGAGATTGGTTGTCTTTTCTTTCCAAATAAATTTAATGACGTGATCTGTTTTGAGAAGATATTCGACAACAATACTCTTATTTCAAGAAATTAATATTATGCTAAGATCTGCTCGAGTGTCGTAATCACAGCTTCGTAGGTGTTCATCGAATGGCTAGCGACTGTTAAAAAAAACATCGAGACTTAAACTTCGAATTGGCTCTGCATTTGCAAATGAAGTTGTCAGATGATAAGCCAGGCATTAACTTAGGCTGAAAATGGATTCTCTCTCAAAATCAAGTCACGTGACAAGCAAGGATACTTAAAATTGGATTCTTTTCTTATGGCGTGCAGTTTTCTTTCAATAAAAACACTTTTGAGTTGAATCGGGTTTTTTTTGTCCTGTGTACAGGAAAGCATCATTTTTAAGCTACCGTAAACTCCACTGATTGCTAATGAAACTGGATCTTTATATAGTTGTATTTTACTATTTAGCGGTATATAGATGTATTATATATAACTCTCATTAAACTCGTATTTAGAGTAATTAATTTTTCATTGATATCAATGTTGAATTGTGTCATGCCTGGTTTTAGGACATGCTATGGTATTTAAAAACTGTATTCCAGTAAAGAGGCCAGATATCTGATCGAAGTTTTGAAGAGGGATAACCGAAAGAGTACGTGTACAATTATTCACTCTTGTGATTTAGTCTCGGTCACCCAGAACCCCCTTAGTCTTTGACGAAAAGTGCCATTGCTCATGCGTAACCGGGTTTGTTTTTTATGTTGTTTATTATCCAGTATTTTCGCCAAGTCAAGTAAGAGTTACACCCCTTACCGCAATAAATACCACAATTCCTGCATAATTATAAATAAACATGAATCGTGACGACGAAATAATTAAAAAAACATAGACATGGCCCACGAAGAGGGAAATTTTGCAATAAAAAATTAAGTGTGTTGGATATTGAACTGGTAATGCAATCAAATGGATTTTCTGGAATGACATTCTTAAATTAATTTCATGGGCGTCGAAATCTTGGTTTAGGACTATTTCAGTCCCTTAGACTTTGTTTATGATAATGTAAAAGACCAAATAATCTAGCCTTTGGTAGGGTGCCCTATGTGCCGAAAATTTTCCCGCGCGTTGAATTCTCTACATATATATCAACTATTACAGCCGTAGAAAATCAATTGCTGACGATTCTGAATAGCTTTAGAAATAACGTTCGTTTTATTTTTTCAATTGCTTGATCATTAACTATACCTTTATGAGCGAAATCATTTTGTTTAATACAAGTAATATCTCTGAAACATTCGGCTAAGGCGGGAACACGATACTAAGAGTAGTTTCATTTAACTTTCTGTCATATTTGGTTTTAAAAAGTAGGCTTGATTATCCCGGTTTGTCAATCAGACGGAGAATGGTCGTTACAAATTCCAAATCACGGGACAAATTCCAAATCAGTACATTGTTTATCGATGGTTAAATGGTCATAGCATAATCGTTTATTTAGTGCGAAACTGATTTAAGGCTTGGTATATAAATATTGTGGTGTAATTGTCGAGCTATTTAGAGATATTTATTTATGGTGGGGTACCCTACCAATGGCCTGTTATTCTCCAATGTTGACAACGCATCCAGACTAATATTCGTAGAACATTTTTTCTGGGTGATAGAGACTATCTTTGATTCTACAGTGTACAGTTTATTATCATACTCCATCTTACAATAATATTATCACCACGATACACATTATTTTAGAATTCGAATCGTTGTAAGTGTTTCGAGTAATGAAATCTAGTGTACGCATGGCACATGTACAACCAACCCTGGTGTCTGTGCCACCAATCATTCTATCACACGACTGCAAACCAGTTGTCAAATCTCAATCCGGAGTTCATTGTGTAACGCATTTCAGAATTATAGATAACAACTAACGTTTAAAAAAAACTTTTGGATTTCCGCAATTACGGAACACTGACAATTAATGAGCTACAGCTAAATCACGTGACATGACGTAAGAAAAGGCGACACACGTGTAGCAATGAATGTATATTTCAATACATGTTCCTTAAGCAACGTTCGCGAGTTTTTCAACATCTAAACGTTGCTTCAATATTCAGAAATTCCCGAACTGTTTTTACACGTGACTAATTAGCATTGTCCAATCAGAGTTTGTGGCACATAACACACTATAAACAAACAGGGTTTTTTTAATTGAGAAACTCGTGGAAAACCAGCAACCTTGACATTGATCGATCTTTGAACTTTGCAACGCGATTGTCACATGTAGGCATTTTAGCTAAAAGCACGAGACTTGGTATTCAGGACGACCGATGAATCTGATAGGTTCCCAAGCTGGGCTTGTGTCAATCGAACTTAGTGGCGAAATATGCAGGGTATTACGTGAAGGGCTTGATAAGAATGTATGTAGTTAAGGCGAGATCAAGCTTTCTATTGAAGATGATTTCAATATGGCATCAGCAGAAAGTGACCGTTTGTCAGACTTTGAAACCCCGCGAGGTTGGACGATTCAATTAGACAAAAGTGCAACAATGGTGATGATGATGGTTCGGAATATTGTACCATTTCTAGCGAAGAACAACACTCGCTACAGCCTGCTAATGATGATAATATTTTACGGTTATGATTACTTGTTTACGTGGTATTCCGATCGTATTGATGAATAACAAAATAAAGGGAAAACAACCATGTTGTATTATTCTTTTACACTGAATTTGAATCGTGGGCCTAGCATATTTTATTGATGACAATTGATCAATAGGCCTAAAAACAGCTTTATGTAGCTAAAAAAAAATGTTGAAGACATGAAATATATAGATCGAAGTATTGTAGTTCGTTATTTCTTGTTGCATGTTTTGTTATTCATCGGCGGAAATGTGTCATAGAAAAAACCATTAATTCCAACAAGTTTACGCTAGCCGTTAAGGTAATACGGTATTATATGCCCTCGCCTACTTTCTTGTGCAACAAATGAAAACGAGGGTGACGTATAGGCCTATCGCTGAAAAAAAAATATATCACTCATTTACCCACACTGATCAGCAGTAATAAGGATGACATCAATGCGACTTAATGAGCCAAAAATATTAACTTTTTTCCTCCGACAAATTAATTTCTAAAATCCCCTTTTTTATTTACTAGAAAAATAAAGACGTTTGAAGTATTTGTAAGTAAAAATTATTTCCTATTTAGTGTAAATGGGAATTACAATGAGTAAAAGGCAGCATTCTGCCCGATTCAGTAACGTCTTATGTTAACAATGCACGTGCAATTAAACCAATTATTGACGTCGCGTCATGTGACGTCACGTAATGGGGGCAATCATCTTTAACAGAGATATTATTATTAGAAGACTTTCGTAATCCTCTGTGAAATAGATTGTCTTTTACGTGGTTAACTCTTGTGGACTTCCCACATGTAGGACTAGAGAAGCGTGTTTTGGTGGAGATCAGCCCTTCTCGCCTCGTTGACACCGCTGTGTCCAGACCGTTCCGTGTGTTACCTCGCTTGGAAATTGAAAAGAAATGTCACGTGCTTCCTGATTTATTGTTGGTGATATTAGTATACCCCAACCAACGCAATTGACCATGTTTATGCTTCCAGTTAGTCAAAATTATTACGGGAAGTAGTAGTGCTATGGGGAAAGTCACAACGTCTGACGTCACTAACGGAAAAATTCAAAACGAAGCGGCACAAACGTCAATTCGAGTTTTTCATTTTAACCCATGAATAATATTCTCTTGGTGTATGACAGAAGCAGATTATTTATCTAATTTTAAAATTTATGTTATTTCTTTATTTATCATCAGGGTGACGTTATAGTTCTCAATCAAGTAGTCCTTTCAAATCGTCCAACAAATTGATCTATCCAAAATAAAGTTTTATGTGAACTACGAGGAGTTATGTTTCAAACTATATGGATGTGGACATTTTCGAGGACGACCACTTTGCTCAATTAATAAAATAAGCACGATTTCGTCAGTTCTACCCTAAATCATAAGCATCAGCGTCATTATGATAGAGTTATTCTAAATAATAAACCCACAAAAAGACACCAGTTTACCTATACGATTTTGTTTTTAGTAAGACCTTTCAATCAGTATTTTTTTTTTTTTTTTTTTTTTTTTGGGTTTACATTGTTGAATTAGCACTGTATTTTTCATGGGGCTCTCCGCCAGTCTATTTCCCGTTGTTTACGTCGCGTTCACCCGGGCACTTCCCACATAACAACATGACGTTACTTTTACGTAAAATTTACGTAAAAATGATCAGTCAGTTTACCATCAGTTTGCTCATCTTCTTAATGAAAATGTAACGTCAGGAAATGATGTTAATTTAACGTAAAATTTACGTCATTTTTACGTTATATTTACGACATTTCCTGACGCAAATCTAACGTCAAGTTTACGTCATATTTTGACATAAATCTAACGTAAAGTTTACGTAAAGTTTACGCTAGATCTACGTCAAAAAATGACGTAAATTTTACATTAGATTTGCGTCAGAAAATGATGTAAAAATAAGGTAAAAATGACGTAAACTTTACGTTAGATTAACGTCATTTCATGACATTACATTATCGTTAAGAAGATGAGCAAAATGATTGTAGTCTGACCAACCATTTTGACGTAAATCTGACGTAAATATAACTTCAATTTTTGACGTTAATCTAACATTATTAAAAGTAACCGACCATTTTATGGAAATCAGGGTCATAATCCTCAGAGTAAAATGTCGGCTCAACTAACCTGCAGACCCGGGATTGGTACATGCATTGACTGAGAATCAGGATTTCAGAACAGTAGGACTTTAAACCCCATTTCATTTCATTATATATCTAACATTAATTTTAAAATTTACATCACTTTCTTTTGTAAATCTTTAATGAGTATGTAGAAATATAACCCTTGAAATGTTAACAGTCAACCAATAACCTTTTAAAATCGCAAATTCATATAATTACAACAAAAAGTCAACATAATATCTAAATTTTATTTTTAAAAAATTTAAAAAATACAATTGTTAACAGTAATCATACATCGTAAAATGGTGATATTGACAAGAATACAAACAGGTGACCATACACAAACCATAACTATAAACATTTTTCTCGACAGCAGGGCTACGGCATATTCTTATATCTTATATAAAATTCCATCTAACTGCCAAGAAATGTTTCACACACACATCAAAGTGTACACAGTACCTTGGTTTTTTGTCCCATTCGTATGACTAGTCACCTATCCATGTCAGGTCCTCTGTCCTGCGTCACTGACATTTGAAAATGTTCAAGAAAAAGGTCTAAATTAGTCTTGTGAAAGTGTGGATATGCATATCAGAAAGGAAAACTAGGATATTGACCAAATTTGGCCAAAACCTTTACGTGTAGCCTCCATCTTGTTTGCTCAAGGCATTGATGGAATGAAATGAAATGAAATGGGGTTTAGCGACCTATTCCCGACGTGGCTAATGAAAATCGACATACTCTATACAGTGTGCCATCAGGGAATTTTGTCCAGGCAGTGGGTACATTGGTGTGTGCGTAAAAGATCCCGGGCATCACGGTGGCTAAGTGCATAAGGCACTGGTTCGCTACCCTGGAGGTCGGGTGTTCGATCCCTGCATTGGCCGAGAGAGTTCATCTAAATTTTCCGGCGTGATTTCCCCTTGTCAGTGATGCAGAAGGAGGGCCTGACAAGGACAGCTGCCTAGTCATTTGGATGGGACAAAAACCGAAGTCCCGAATACAAATTAGAATGCATGTAAACGATCCCTTGGCAGTTGGAATTCGGTATAAGAGTAGGCCGTAGCGCCACTGCCGGGGTAAAATTTCCCTCATAGTACACTGTATGGCGTATGCCCGTCTTCCATTAGTCCAGGTTAGGCGCAAAAGAGTATGACGTTAAACCCCATTTCATTTCATTTCATTTCATTTGGTAGTTGGAATTAGATTATAAGAGTAGGCAGTAGTCCTGTCATCCAGACAAAATTTCCCTCATAGCACACTGTATAGCGTATGCCCGTCTTCATTTCACACCTGTTTGAGAAATGAAGAATGAAGACAAGCATATACCACCCAGTGTGCTATGAGGGAAATTTTGTCTCGACAGCAGGGTTACGGCATACTCTTATATTAAATTCCATCCAACTGCCAAGAAATGCGTCACACACACACACATCAAAGTGTACACATTACCTTGGGTTTTTGTCCCATTCTTATGACTAGTCACCTATCCATGTCAGGTCCTCTGCCCTGCATCACACTGTCAATTGAAAAATGTCTTGTGGAAGTGTGGATATGCATATAAGAAAGGGAAACTGGGATATTAGCCATATTTGGCCAAAACCTATACATGTAGCCTCTATCTCGTTTGCTCAAGGCATTGATGGAATGAAATGAATTGGGGTTTAACGTCCTATTCCGTGGCTAATGAAAAGGGACATACTCTATACAGTGTGCTATCAGGGAATTTTGTCCTGACAGTGGCTAAGGCCTACTCCTATATCGCATTCGAACTGCCTAGTGATCTTTTACATGCACACCAATGTGTACACAGACGCTCGGTCATTCATACCATCCAAACGACTAGACAGCTTCCCTTGTCAGGCCCTCTGTCTGGGGGTCTGGCACTAGATCCCTGCATTGAAAGTGAAAGTTCATCCAGATTTCTCAGCGTTATTTCCTCTTGTCAGTGATGCAGGAGGGCGTGACAAGACAGCTGTCTATTCATTCAGATGGTACAGAAAAACTGAGGCCTTGTATACACATTGGCATACCCTTGACAGTTGGAATTTGATATGAGTAGGCCATAGTGCAAAATTTTCCCGATAGCATACATGCCCGTCTTCATTGGCCCAGTTCAGAGCAAAACAGTAGGTCATTACAATCTATTTTGTTTCATTTCATTTGGCTAGCCACAACACTGTTTTTTCACCCAAGACCACATAAATACTTTATTTCGCACTTGTCATTTGTTATTATATCACAGGAGGTTAATGCCTTGAAATTCCCGCTCAAAGTTTTGTAAACGTTATTAGCACTCACTGCCAAGCATGGAACTTAAAGCTTTAATATTATTAATTCAAACATGTATCAACAAGTCTTCCTGTGGTCCAACAAATATTTTGATAGAAATTTGTTATCAAATGTGAATAAATTGGTTAACCAGTTGCGGTTAGTTTTTTGTTTCAAATAGCATATCTACATTTATTAAATGTATATGAAAACAGCCTTGATTCTCTTGTCATCGTGAGAGTACGGTGGATGAGAACACTTTTCATCATAACGTCCACCGTCATTGAGTCCAGTGGTATGGCATTGATCCTACATTTGTACATGACAAGGAGTAAGCTGGTGTCACCTGGCTACCATTTACGTAAACAAAGCCTTCAAAAAAATCTTTTTGTAACTTCTTTCACATTAGTGCCATCAATACTGCTCAAATTTAGGATCTGTAAAAAAAGATTTTGCTTAGAGATAGAATAAAGAACATATATTATTCAAAGTACAATGTATACATGAGAATTATTCAGTCTACACTGTCATTATGGATGTACATTCAGGGGAGTGAAGGGCCATCATGTATGTAAAGACAGTTGTTATGGCTATATATTATAGGCCTATATATAGAAATGGTTATGTAGGGGTTTTTTTTTTTTAAAAATTGAAGTAGGCTGTATATTTAGACTAAGACTACAATTGTATTCTGTGTCATTACCACTGTTGAATAATACCATACCTAAAGTGAAAAATGTTTGATTCCCGTGATTTTGAAACAGGATTTTTTTCGATTAAAGTAGTTTAGATTGTGTATAAATCGTGCAGCTACAAAGTTTTACATTAAGAAAATAACAGGCCATCTAATCTTGTGACTTTTTTTAGTAAAATTGTCAACAGCCATTATTTGCTGAATTTGTAGTTCTACAAATTATATTTAGACGGATGTTTGTATGTAAAAAAAGACACTTACTTTCCTATATGCTTCTTCTAACTTTAAATCAGGGCACCATTTCTTTTTTGTGTGAAATAAATAGTATTTTGCCCAAAATCTCCGACATTCTATTGCTTTTGGGCGCCATCTTGCTATACCCACAATTCCGTTCGCTTTTATTATTCCCCCAATACGGAAGCCGTCTGTACGTATTTTCGATAATGGAATATAGAATGTAATCTGTTTCTGTGTGCTCTGCTAGATTTTATATTAGCTGTACTTAATATTATAAGAATAATCCAATAGAGAAATTTTAATTTTCAGATGTCTTTTATCGGGGACGATATATGTCGACTAGATCTATAGATTCCGGAAATAACTGGTTCGAACTGGTTCTTGACTCGAAGTGAAAGTCTTGTAAAATGTGTTTTCGGTTGAATTTTATTGCAATTCCAATTCACCCATATTATAATACGAGGCCCTATATACAATAAATTTGATAAGCTTTATATTTGTCTGGTTTTACACCTTATATATAATAATAAACACAAGCGTAAAATTTTAAAAATCTGATATAAACAAACCAACGAAGAGGCTGGTCGTCATGACTCATGGTAACAGCCACCTTGATGTACAAATTACAAGAATTTAAATCATTAAATTTAATTTTTTTAATCAGATAAGATTCATTCTAAGAACATATTATTATATTATATGGGAAGATGTAAAGACAAGCTAAAAGCTTTTAATCAACCCATCTCCTTATATTATATTATTGGGTCATACAAAGTGTATAAATATATTTTCACTTTTAACATTGACTTTCTAGTTTTTTAAGGGTGATTATTATAAAATATAAAAAAGGGTTGGCATATGTGTATGTTGCTCCACAACATTTGGGCTGGAAGATCGTTCAGGCAGGGCAAAAAGAATAATATCATACTGGTATAATATTTGTGGGGATTTTTGATTTACCTTACATGTAGCACTATTTGACAAAATCTTATCTTAGTCCTGAAATGACATAGTTTATGTTGAGTGGACATTAAACCCCATTTTCTTTTTCTCGCTCCCTTTTTGATGGTGCCACAGTCAGTTTTTTGTATGTGTGGGTAAGACGCTGTCTCGTTAGCCTGGAGGTCGGGTGATCGATCCCTGCACATGGCTGAGAAAGTTCATCCAGATTTTCCGGGGTGGTTTCCCCTTGTCAATGATGCAGAATGGAGGGCATGACAAGGACAACTGTCTAGTCGTTCGGATGAACGAAAAAAAATGAGGTTCCGTGTACACATTGGCGGGCATGTCAAAGATCCCTTGGCAGTTGGAGTTTGATATAAGAGTAGGCCGTAGCGCCGCTGTCTGGGTAAAATTTCCCTATAGGTCCATCTTTATTAGCCCAGTTTATGAGCAGAACAGTAGGACGTTAACCTCATTTCATCCAGATTTCCTGACGAGGTTTCCCCTTGTCGTTCGAATGAGACAAACAAACTGCATGAGGTCCTGTGTACACATTGGCGTGCACGTAAAAGATCCCTTGGCAGTTGGAATTAGATTTAAGAGTAGGCAATAGTGCCGCTGCCCGGGCAAAATAACCCTCATAGCACACTATATGATGTAGACCCGTCTTCATTAGCCCTGTTTACGAATAGAACAGTAGGACGTTAAACCTTATTTCATTTCATTTCACTTTTTTGTTAATATTTTGTCTATAAATAGTCTACAGTTTCCAGTTAGTAACAGTTTTTGTTGCATCTCGGTATGATCCCCCATTGTACCTCTTGATTAAATAACCATACCAGTGTGTGTACATTTTACCAATTGATAAATAATCAGAATTGTTTCATGTCTGAGTCCCAGAGGCAGAGCCACATCAACTTTTCATGGTTTTTTTTTTTGAACTTGGTATATTTATTCCTTATGCCGTAAGGATATTAACAACTATCAATTTCGGTGCATGGCTCAACACCTAGGGGTGGTGCCACACACACTTTTTAATGTTTTATCCATAATATTATACAATTATTAACATATTATTATTTTGTTAAAGTTGCCTAAAAGAACACTTAAAATTTAGTAAATTTGGTTAACTTAAATGGATTTTTTTGATTATGGTTGGATAGCCAACAATCAAAAACTAACATTTATTTAATCGTTGTTATCCTGATATTAAACTGACATTTGTTTACGTAATTGTTACTATCCTAACATTATAAAACTGACATTATTTTCTGTTAGACAATGTGGGTAAGGCGCTGGCTCGCTATCTTGGTAGTCAGGTGTTCGATCCCTGCATCTCGATTTTCCGGCGTTGGTTCCCCTTGTCAGTGAAATGGAAGGGAAGGTCTGACAGGGTCTAGTCATTCGGATGGTCCATAAAACTCTGGTTCCATGTACACATTGGTGTGCATGTTAAAGATCCCATGGCAGTTGGAATTAGATATTAGAGTAGGCTGTAGTGCTGCTATCTGAGAAAAAGTTCCCTCATAGCACACTGTATGTCGTATGCCCATCTTCAATTAGCCCAGGTTAGGTGCAGAAAAGTAGGACGTTAAACCCCATTTCATTGCATTTCATGTCCGATAGAGAACAAGTGTTAGGTTTATGTTAGATTCACATTAGAAACTTATGTTAGAATTATGACATAAAACTAACCTTACATTAACGTTAGATAACTAACGTTATATTAGCGTTAGAAAATTAACGTTAGATTTACGTCAGAAAACTAACCATAATCTAACGGTTAGATACATGACGTAAAATTTATGTTAGATTAACGTTAGAATTATCACCAATAACACATGTATAATTATTTTGTCTGAATTCCGCCTATTTATCAATTGTTAGACTGTGCACACACTGATATGGGTACTTAATCAAGAAGTATTTAAAGCGACAAAAATTGGTAAGAAAACTGTCATAAAGTTTACGTTAGATTTACGTCATTTTCTGACGTAAAAGTAACCATAACCATTATGACGTAAAAGTAACGTAAATTTAAACGTAAAATTTTACCATTATTGGACGCTAACCATAATCTAACCATAATGACGTAAAAGTAACGTAAATCTAACCATCCATGTTTACTGGGTTCCGTCATTATTTACCACAATATTAACTTTACGTCAATGGAGGTCACGTGACCACAATACACTCTAGTCAATATTATATACACACCTCACCATGGCCTTAACAAGATCACTATTGATTGGAATTGGTTAATAATTCGTGTGTGTAAAGTCTAAGACTCTAGATAATATTATGTTAAAGCTTTACACCCTTTAATCATACATAGCGGAAACATTTTAAATTTTTGTTCAAAGCATTAAATAATGGACGCGTTACATAGTATGTGTCGTCTTCAATTTTGAATTTTTTGGCGAGATGTAGGAATTAACGATAATGAAATCAAATTTATACTTTCTAATAGTTTCAACAATAAAAGTATTTGTATAATCCACAGCAAAGACAAAAAATATAGCTAGCACTGAGTGATATCTGGAAACCAAAAGAATACCGATTAAACAGACTAAATCCTCCTTTTGTTTTGTTTGTTTTGGAATTGTGACCCAAAATTCCTAGATCAGCCAAATCAGAATCGTAACATAAATGATATTTCATTACCGAATCGGATTCTAGAATAAGACTTTCAGTGACCGTGGTAATGCGTGTTAGAGTCCAATTGGTTCTCCATGTACGAGTACGACCTTGACAATTCTCTACACAAATCTCGCTATCCAGCATTACACGCTGTCGTCGTCTTGCGCACTGCACCCGTTGACCCAAAAGTCGTTGCTCACGTGATTAACTACTCGATGAAAATGGCATCTATCAGAAAAATTCCTGGCGTTATAAACATTTAATGAGTTTTAGTCAGTTTTAGCTGAAAATGTCATCACCCACATAACAACGTGACGTTACTTTTACGTAAAATTTACGTAAAAATGGTCAGTCAGTTTACCATCAGTTTGCTCATCTTCTTAACGAAAATGTAACGTAAGGAAATGATGTTAATTTAACGTAAAATTTACGTCATTTTTATGTTATATTTACGACATTTCCTGACGCAAATCTAACGTCAAGTTTACGTCATATTTTGACATAAATCTAACGTAACGTTTACGTAAAGTTTACGTTAGATCTACGTCAAAAAATGACAAAAACTTTACGTTAGATTTGCGTCAGAAAATGATGTAAAAATAAGGTAAAAATGACGTAAACTTTACGTTAGATTAACGTCATTTCATGACATTACATTATCGTTAAGAAGATGAGCAAAATGATTGTAGCCTGACCAACCATTTTGACGTAAATCTGACGTAAATATAACTTAAATTTTTGACGTTAATCTAACATGATTTAAACTAACCGACCATTTTATGGAAATCAGGGTCATGATCCTCAAAGTAAAATGTTGGCTCAACTAACCTGCAGACCCGGGATTGGTACATGCATTGACTGAGAATCAGGATTTCAGAGCAGTAGGACTTAAAACCCCATTTCATTTCATTATATATCTAACATTGGGGGGTTGGGATGGCCTAGTGGACTAGAGTGCCGCGCTTCGACCTCTAGCTGGCCGGTCACCTCTGGCTTGCGGCTGCGGTTTCGAGCCCTGGTGTGAACGTATGTGGCACTCCGGTTTCCTCCCATTGCTAAAGACCCCTACGCGCAAGCAAATTATTGAAATAAAATGAAAACCATATGTTAGTCCCGAAATGACCTAGTTTGTGTTGAGTGGACATTAAACCCAATTTTTCTCTCTCTCTCTCTATCTGACATTAAATTTCAAAATTTACATCACTTTCTTTTGTGAATCTTTAATGAGTTTGTACAAATATAACCCTTGAAATGTTAACAGTCAACCAATAACCTTTTGAAATCGCAAATTCATATAATTACAACAAAAAGTCAACATAATATCTAAATTTTATTTTAAAAAAAATTTAAAAAATACAATTGTTAACAGTAATCATACATCGTGAAATAGTGATAATTGACAAGAATACAAACAGGGTGACCATACACAAACCATAACTATAAACATTTGTCTCTGCAGCAGGGCTACGGCATACTCTTATATCTTTTATAAAATTCCATCAAACTGCCAAGAAATGTTTTCACACATACATCAAAGTGTACATAGTACTTTGGTTTTTGTCCCATTCGTATGACTAGTCACCTATCCATGTCAGGTCCTCTTTCCTGCATCACTGATATTTGAAAATGTCCAAGAAAAAGGTCTACATTAGTCTTGTGGAAGTGTTGATATGCATATCAGAAAGGAAAACTGGGATATTGACCAAATTTGGCCAAAACCTTTATGTGTAGCCTATCTTGTTTGCTCAAGGCACTGATGGAATGAAATGAAATGGGGTTTAACGTGGCTAATGAAAATCGACATACTCTATACAGTGTGCCATCAGGGAATTTTGTCCAGGCCGTGGCTAAGGCCTACTCCTATATCGCATTCGAACTGCCTGGTGATCTTTTACATGCACACCAATGTGTTCACAGACGCACGGTCATTCGTACCATCCAACGACTAGACAGCTAAGGCCTACTCCTATATCGCATTCGAACTGCCTAGTGATCTTTTACATGTACACCAATGTGTACACAGACGCTCGGTCATTCATACCATCCAAACAACTAGACAGCTTTCCTTGTCACGCCCTTTGTTTTGGGGCAGGGCACTAGATCCCTGCATTGGAAGTGAAAGTTCATCCAGATTTTCCAGCGTTATTTCCTCTTGTCAGTGATGCAGGAGGGCCTGACAAGACAGCTGTCTATTCATTCAGATGGTAAAGAAAAACTGAGGCCATGTATACACATTGGCATACCCTTGACAGTTGGAATTTGATATGAGTAGGCCATAGTGCAAAATTTCCCTTATAGCATGTATGGCATATGCCTGTCTTCATTAGCCCAGTTCAGAACAAAACAGTAGGTCATTACACTCTATTTTGTTTCATTTCATTTGGCTAGCCACAACACTGTTTTTTCACCCAAGACCACATAAATACTTTATTTCGCACTTGTCATTTGTTATTATATCACAGGAGGTTAATGCCTTGAAATTCCCGCTCAAAGTTTTGTAAACGTTATTAGCACTCGCTGCCAAGCATGGAACTTAAAGCTATAATATTATTAATTCAAACATGTATCAACAAGTCTTCCTGTGGTCCAACAAATATTTTGATCGAATTTTTTTATCAAATGTGAATAAATTGGTTAACCAGTTGCAGTTAGTTTTTTGTTCCAAATAGCATATGTACATTTATTAAATGTATATGAAAACAGCCTTGATTCCCTTGTCATCGTGAGAGTAGGGTGGATGAGAGCACTTTTCACCATAACGTCCACCATCATCATTGAGTCCAGTGGTATGGCATTGATCCTACATTTGTACAAGGAGTAAGCTGGTGTCACCTGGCTACCATTTACGTAAACAAAGCCTTCAAAAAATCTTTTTGTAACTTCTTTCACATTAGTACCATCAATATTGCTCAAATTTAGGATCTGTAAAAAAGATTTTGCTTAGAGATAGAATAAAGAACATATTCAAAGTGAAAAATGTTTGATTCCCGTGATTTTGAAACAGGATGTTTTTCGATTAAAGTAGTTTAGATTGTGTATAAATCGTGCAGCTACAAAGTTTTACATTCAGAAAATAACAGGCCATCTAATCTTGTGACTTTGTTTTACCGTTAGGTTTTTTTTAGCATTTTTACGGTGATTGTGTAAAATTGTCAACGGCCATTATTTTCTGAATTTGTAGTTCTACAAATTATATTTAGACGGATGTTTGTATGTAAAAAAGACACTTACTTTCCTATATGCTTCTTCTTACTTTAAATCAGGGCACCATTTCTTTTTTGTGTGAAATAAATAGTATTTTGTCCAAAATCTCCGACATTCAATCGCTTTTGGGCGCCATCTTGCTATACCCACAATTCCGTTCGCTTTTAATATTCCCCACACGGAAGCCGTCGATACGTATTTTTTTTTGATAATGGAATCTATAGAATGTAATCTGTTTCTGTGCGCTCTGCTAGATTTTATATTAGCTATACTTAATATTATACGAATAATCCAATAGAGAAGTTTTAATTTTCAGATGTCTTTTATCGGGGACGATATGTCGACAAGATCTATAAATTCCGGAAATAACTGGTTCAAACTGGTTCTTGACTCAAAGTGAAAGTCTTGTAAAATGTGTTTTCGGTTGAATTTGATTGTACATTCCAATTCACCCCTATTATTATACGTGGCCCTATATACATTAAACTTTATAAGCTTTATATTTGTCGGGTTTTACACCTTATATATAATAATAAATACAAGCGTAAAATTTAAAAAATCTGATATAAACAAACCAACGAACGAGTCTGGGCGTCATGGCCTTTTTCATAAACCGCCACAAGAATTTAAATCATTAAATTTAATGTTTTAATCAGATAAGATTCATTCTAAGAACATATTATTATATTATATGGGAAGATGTAAAGACAAGCTAAAATCTTTTAATCAACCCATCTCCTTATAATATTGGGTCATACAAAATGAAAATACAAAATGTATACATATATTTTGACTTTAACATTGACTTTCTAGTTTTTTAAGGATGATTATTATAAAATATAAAAAAAGGGTTGGCATACGTGTATGTTGCTCCACAACATTTGGGCTGGAAGATCTTTCAGGCAGTGCAAAAATTACGTACCGGTATATAATATTTGTGGAGATTTTTGTTTTACCTTACATCTAAATGACCTAGTTTATGTTGAGTGGATATTAAACCCCATTTTTTTTCTCGCTCCCTTTTTGATGGTGCCACAGCCAGTTTTTTGTCTGTGTGGGTAAGACGCTGTCTCGTTACTCTGGAGGTCGGGTGTTCGATCCCTGCATTGGCTGGGAAAGTTCATCCAGATTTTCCGGGGTGGTTTCCCCTTCAATGATGCAAAATGGAGGGCATGACAAGTACAATAACTGTCTAGTCGTTCGGGTGAACGAAAAAAAAACCTGAGTTGGAGTTTGATATATAAGAGTAGGCCGTAGTGCCGCTGTCTGGGCAAAATTTCCCTATAGACCCATCTTTATTAGCCCAGTCTATGAGCAGAACAGTAGGACGTTAACCTCATTTCATTTCATTCCATCCAGATTTCCTGACGAGGTTTCCCCTTGTCATTTGAATGGGACAAAATACCTGAGGTCCTGTGTACACATTGGCGTGCACGTAAAAGATCCCTTGGCAGTTGGAAGTAGGCCATAGTGCCGCTGCCCGGGCAAAATAACCCTCATAGCACACACACTATATGATGTAGACTCGTCTTCATTAGCCCAGTTTACGAGTAGGACGTTAAACCTTGTTTCATTCAATTTAACTTTTTTGTTAATTTTTGTCTATAAATAGTCTACAGGTTCCAGTTAGTAACAGTTTTATGATTCCCCCATTGTACCTCTTAATTAAATAACCATACCAGTGTGTGCACATTTTACCAATTGATAAATAATCAGAATTGTTTCATGTATGAGTCCCAGAGGCAGAGCCACATCAACTTTTCGTGTTTTTTTTTTTTTTTTTTTAACTTGGTATATTTATTCCTTATGCTGTAAGGATATTAACAACTATCAATTTCGGTGCATGGCTCAACACAGGGGTGGTGCCACACCCACTTTTTAATGTTTTATCCATAAATATTATACAGGTTACAATTATTAACAGATTTTGTTCAAGTTGCCCAAAAGAACGCTTAAAATTTAGTAAATTTGGTTAACTTAAATGGGTTTTTTTTGATTATGGTTGGATAGCCAACAATCAAAAACTAACATTTATTTAATAGTTGTTATCCTGATATTAAACTGACATTTGTTTACATAATTGTTAGTATCCCAACATTATAAAACTGACATTCTTTTCTGTTAGACAATGTGGGTAAGGCGCTGGCTCGCTAACCTGGTAGTCAGGTGTTCGATCCCTGCATCTCGATTTTCCAGCGTTGTTTCCCCTTGTCAGTGAAGCGGCCTAGTCATTCGGATGGTCCGAAAAACTCAGGTCCAATGTACACATTGGTGTGTATGTTAAAGATCCCTTGGCAGTTGGAATTCGATATTAGAGTACGCTGTAGTGCTACTGTCTGAGTAAAAGTTCCCTCATAGCACACTGTATGGCGTATGCCCATCTTCAATTAACCCAGGTTAGGTGCAGAAAAGTAGGACGTTAAACCCCATTTCATTGCATTTCATTTCCGATAGAGAACAAGTATTAGGTTTATGTTAGATTCACATTAGAAACTTATGTTAGAATTATGACATAAAACTAACGTTACATTAACGTTAGATAACTAACGTTATAATAATAATAATAATAATGCTTTATTCAGTAATAAGATCATATGATCCATAGATACAAAATATTTCTATATACATATTACATATTAGCCGAAACTATTTACACAATTTCAAAACATTAACAATTAAACAATGATAATCATATATTATTATAGTGCATGCAACATGATTAACTAATAAAACTTCATAAATTCAAACGTCTGCGAGAAAGTACTTTTTCTAGATATGTCGATAAAGACGAAAGCGTGTTAAAGTCATAATCAACACATAACTGGCGAAATTTAAAACGTGTAGGATATTTACAGATATATTGTTTCGGTAAAAGGGTTACTCTTAAATCCTTATAATATTTACATTCTAATAGAACATGGAATAAATCTTCATACTCATACTTGCATAATGGACATTCTGACGAAATGCTTTGATTTCTTCTGAACAAGTTACTAGCTAATGGAAACAAATTTAATCGCAGCTTTGTGATATTTCTTTTGACATTTTGATTAATATTCATTGACAAATACAATTCCTGACGAAGATTAAGTTTAAATATAGTATATTCTTTTAGACTTTCGCTAGTTTGTAGTTTAGTCGACCATTGTTGTATGTTTATATCAATCAGACGTAACTTAACAGCTTTGAGAAAACACTTAGAATCACCTATTTCATGTGAATACCAAGCACAACCGAAACCAATAGAGCAAAGGAGAAGTCTCACTTTTGTAGCCCATGTTGTTCTACCCACAGAGTCTAATCTCCATAGCATACAATAAACTTGTTTCGGATATCTATTGTATGGTAAAGCGATAAGTTTGGTCCAATATTTTATGAATGATAACATATAGAAAACAGCTAAGTCGTACCGACCACATTCACCCTTTGCCCCTTCCGAAGAACTAGTTTTATGTATTTGAAGGACAAATTTGCAAAATTGTGAATGGACAGTATCAATTTCCTTCCTATATTCGTAGCCCCATATTTCGGCTCCATACATCAAAACGGGTTTAATTACTGAATCAAATATCTTGAAACTGAGAGAAATTGAACTTGGTCTGGTTTTTCGGAGCAAAGCTTGTATTGGAAGAAGTGATTTTCTAGCTTTAACTGTTAATGTGTAAATAGCTTTACTCCAAATTAACCTTGACGAAAACAAGACACCCAGGTAATTATAATAAGAGACACATTCTAGCCGGTTTCCGTCATAATAAAAACGCTCGTTGTTTCGAAGTATACCTCCATTTCTGAAAACAACGATTTTTGTTTTTGAAATATTAACTTTTAAATCAAAATCAGAACAAAATTTTCTCAGGATATCTATTTTACGCTGTAAATCGCCAACTGTATCAGATAAAATACTGAGATCGTCAGCATATAATAACATTAATATATCTTTAGCATCTTCATTGGTGAATATACCTCTGACATCCCCTTGATTCATATAATCTATTATTTGGTTTATATATAAGCAGAATAACAGGGGGCTTAAAATACATCCTTGGCGTACACCGGATGTACATTCAAAATAGGGAGTTATGTAAGAACCTAACTTTACACAAGAGCTTACAGATGTATACATGGTTATGTTAACGTTAGAAAATTAACGTTAGATTTACGTCAGAAAACTAACCATAATCTAACGGTTAGAAACATGACGTAAAATTTATGTTAGATTAACGTTAGAATTATCACCAATAACACATATATAATTATTTTGTCTGAATTCCGACTATTTATCAATTGTTAGACTGTGCACACACTGATATGGGTACTTAATCAAGAAGTATTTAAAGCGACAAAAATTGGTAAGAAAACGGTCATAAAGTTTACGTTAGATTTACGTCATTTTCTGATGTAAAAGTAACCATAACCATTATGACGTAAAAGTAACGTAAATTTAAACGTAAAATTTTACCATTATTGGACGCTAACCATAATCTAACCATAATGACGTAAAAGTAACGTAAATCTAACCATCCATGTTTACTGGGCAATTACTACCCCTCCCTAAAAAACTAATTTGCATGCTTCGTCATGTGTAAATGTATTAGGCATTGGAATCGCGTTATAAAGTTAAAAAAGATCCACGTGTTTATATTTTAAAATTAGCACGGTGACATTCGCAGTTCGAAGTAACGACCCTTTAACCTCATAATCTTTCGCGAAACAGTTCCCTGTATATTTGTAAATACTTTATTATTTTATGACCCCATTTCTATTTTATTATAGTAATTTGAAATAATATATGTTTGTCATTGTATTGTTTATCATTGTCCATCGATACCAAGAATCGTATAGCAGAGGTTAACGTAAACTGCAAGGGAAGACAACTCGGTTTGGGAAATTGGACCTTTACAATTTCGAGGTGAAACTGAATGTAACAACGAGGGGTGCTGTCGAGCATCGCCTAACAATGCATCAATTGCACTTCCGAGATGAGGATCGCGTTCCAATTATGACAAATGTACAAAAAAAAGCAATCCTGTACCGTTACCGCTCCGTACACACTGTGTAATTATAATAATACTAATGGTATTTGTATCGCACAACTATTCAATCCATTAGGTGTTATGGCGTGTTAATGATAGTGTCTAAAGAACCACGTTTTCCCTTTGGATTTAAAACGATTATGGTTATATACTGCATAAACGGTAGTACCAGTAGGCCTTCTAAAGGCACTACACTACACACAGGCGAGATATAAACACCCGCGATAACCTATTTACATCTTTATTTTTGCTATTTTAAAAGACGTTTTTATTCCAAGGGCGATTCCGTGTTCAGATAGGTATGTAAAAGAACTGACTACACATAATATTCTATCGTAATTTCTGTACACCATCCGTGTTATTTAAGTCCATTTTATATAAAACAGTAGTGTTTAATTTCTATGCACCTTCCGTGTTATAAGTTATTAGATTATATTTTTGTTGCAGTTTTGTCTTCTGTATTTGTACATGCTTTGTGTGGTGATGGGGTAAAACTGAAACACCATTTGTCTGTCATTCTCAGTATGATGTCGTCCCAACACATTAGATTCGTGCCGTCCCCAGCCATAAATAGGAGTGTCGAAGCCAAAAGAAGTCACAAGCAAAATGGATCGAAAAGATTATCGATATTGCGCCACTTGTCGGGGGTATTACCCCATTATAAAAAGAAACACCATTTGTCTGTCATTCTCAGTATGATGTCGTCCCAACACATTAGATTCGTGCCGTCCCCAGCCATAAATAGGAGTCACAAGCAAAATGGATCGAAAAGATTATCGATATTGCGCCACTTGTCGGGGGTATTACACCATTATAAAAAGAAACACCATTTGTCTGTCATTCTCAGTATGATGTCGTCCCAACACATTAGATTCGTATCGGGGGGTATTACCCCATGTTTAAGGGGAATCGGCCGGATGCGGATTACTTGGGGTTTTTTGGTGTGGGACCGAAATTGGGAACACCGACCATAGACGGTCGAAGCATGCAGTCAAACGCACCAAAAAACCCAATCGTTGGGAGCAGCCGAAGTGTTGTTGTTAGGTGGAGGACAACGGCCATTTTCAGGGCCAACCAACGGCCCTTTTCAGGGCCAACATAATCATTGCAAAAGAGTTGTTTCCCATATCCTTCTCTTCCCCTTTGTCTTCTTCTCTCTCTCTCTTCTTCTTTTTCTCTCCTTCTTTCCCGTGCGCGTGCGCCCTCTTTCTCTCCGTACGTGCAAAGGGTCACGCACATGCAAGGGGTCACGCACGTGCTAAAGGTCATCCAGGGCAAGGTCACGCGCATGTACGCACATGCACGCACGCGCACGTGCGTTGTCAGACAAGCGCCCCTACTACTGCTGTCCTTGCCAGACCCTCCGTCCTGCAAAGTGGCGACCACGCAAATTATGTAAGAAAGGCCACAATCATAAACAAACATAAAAATAACAATGAAAACATTCACTTATGGCGGTATATTAGTGCTAAAATTCTAACATGCTATCGTCTAATTTCTTCTTACTTCTGTTCGTGTAATTTCTAACCTCCATTCATGTAATTTCTAACTTCCATTCATGTAATTTCTAATTTAATACAATGTATAACCCAACTTCTTTCTTTGTTCAGTGTAAATTTCAATTCTGTTCCAACCTGTATCTAATATTTAAACGAAAAATGTCTTAATAAATGCTTTTTAGCATCAACATCAACGAATTTAGAATTTATATATTTCTGCCTAGCAACCATCATTATGAAGACGTTTGGTGTCGCCACTGCGTGCTCAATTCAGTGATTGCACACCTGATCGGGACCATTATTTGGTATAAACGACCCAATCTCCGTTTGGTTGAAGGTTGGAAGGCGTGCTGAGAGAGAGAGAGAGAGAGAGAGAGAGAGGCCACTTAGTATTAAACTCAGTAACTGTGTAGGCCTATCCATAGCATTTATACCCGGTGTTAATATAGACCAACTGCATATTAATTATTGGCACGACCGTAAAAAAAAATCAAATAAAATTCTCCAAATCCCGTTTAGCGTATATTCGAGGGTTTTCTCCGGGTCCCCCCACTGCTAAACACTCCTACGCGCAAGCGAATTTTATTACGTCATTAACCACTTCTGGTCTCATATGAGATGCGCGCGAGCCTCAATTCAGTCAGTTCGCAAACCTCTTTTTCTCGGAGAAGGACGTGGTTCTCTCTCCGCTTCAGTTTTAGCGTTTGAAAATTTTCTGACTACTTACAATACTTGTGGAAGTATTTCTTTTTTCTAGTAGTCTTTTTTACTCTACGCTGTGGAGTATTTTGCATGCCTCACAACGTCATTATTCCATATTATTATTAAAATGGCGGAAGCCGTTTTGAAGAAGAATCGAGGCGAAGATCAAACCAGTCCTTTTCGACAAGAGGATAAGACTGTCAGATCTAAAAATAAAAATACTACAAATGCTAAATCATCCAAAAAAGACGACTTTATATCCAAAAGTCTTAACAGTGAGGAAGTAAAGAGTCATGCACGTGGTGGTGACAAACCTTCGTCTGCTGTTGTTGGCTCTGTTGCCAGTGTTACTAAAAATAGCCAATGAAATGAAAGTACGACTTCCCAAACGAACACTGGAACCGTGAATGTTGACTTATCGATACTTTTAGACGAAATGAAGAAAACTCTGAAAGATGATCGTTCCAAAAATGACATAATGATTAAAACGTTAAATAATCAGATTAATATTTGGAATCAGAAAGTTGATGATTTATATGAATATGAATATATGGAGAACAGTGGTTCTTTTCAAAACAAAGAAGGGCCGGGCGAAAGACTTCCTTCTTCACTAAACCACCATGACTATGACGAGATTGGTGAAAGATGTGAGATAAATAACAGAAAAGGGTCATGTCATAACATGAGTGACTCCGCTGACGAGGATGATTGCTTGCCAGTGAACGATGAAAACTCAAAATCTGACCAATCTGATGGTGGCCCACTTACTGTGTTTTCAAGTTATGTCAAAAAATTTAAACATGCTGACGTCACTGAATCAGCTGTTAATTCAGATTTAGCAGATATGGTGAATGAATCGTTTCGCACAGGTACGACTGATTAACGATACAATGAAATTATTAAAAATATTCATAGACCTTCAAACTATGAATCGCTCAAAGAAATTAGAGTCAACAATGGTGTGTGGACCACTCTTAAGTCTTTCACTCAAACTGAAGATAGCAAATTGTGAGCCATACAAAATTCGGTTGTTAAAGCCTCAATCAACCTCACGAAAATGTTAGACAAAGGTGGACAAGATATGGATTCTCAAATCTTAGAATGGGGCATGGATTCGCTTGCAATCCTCGGCCATGCTAATAGATGGATAAATCTGAGACGTAGAGACTTACACAAAAAAGACATAGACCCGCGGCTGTGCTCATCTGCTATACCTGTAACAGACCAGTTATATAGGGATAACATGATTAAAGACATTAAAGACATACAAGAATTAAACAGAATTAGTCGCAAGGTTGGCAGCCAACAGTCCACAACTTTTCCCCAGTTTAGATCGAGTTACAAATCCAGAAGTTTTGGTCGCCCTGTTTTTAGAGGTCGAGGTCGATTCAGAGGTACCGGTACAACTAAACATTCCAGAATCATGCTTCACAAAAATTTAAGGGGGAGCACAGGAAATAAGTAAGGTATGTGATTTTGGAATTATAACACCTAATTTCCCAGCAGGTAGACTGAAGTTATTCAGAAATAACTGGGAAAACTTACATCTGCTGAAGTAATACTTGATATTGTAAGGAATTGTCATATTGATATTACTGACATTCCTATTCAAACTCATACACCTTGTCAACTTTATAATCATTCCGAAATTGACACCATTGATTCAGAAATTTCTAAATTACAAGCTATGAAGGTCATTGAGAAAGTTAACTCAGAACCTGGTGAGTTTATATCTCCCATATTTATTAGACCCCAAAAAGGGGGAGAATACAGAATGGTTCTCAATTTAAAAGAATTTAATAAAAATTATATACAATATCACCATTTTAAAATGGACACTTTTGAGTCCGCACTTAAATTGATTAAACCTAAGGCCTACATGTCATCTGTTGATATTAGACATGCCTATTATTCGGTATCATTAGCTGAAGATCAGAGAAAGTTTTTTCGATTTAAATTTTCAGTATACTTGTTTGGCAAATGGAATCGCCTGTGCTCCTAGACTATTTACTAAATTATTAAAACCAGTATATTCTCATTTGAGGCAATTGGGTCATGTCAACTCAGGTTATATTGATGACTCTCTTTTACTGGGGGACAATTATAATGAATGTGAGAAGAATGTTAAAGACACCATTTTAATTTTACAAAATCTTGGTTTATGATTAATATAGACAAATCATTGCTTATTCCAACACAAGTTATATGCTTTCTTGGTTTCATTATAGATTCAAAGAAGATGATAGTTTATTTGGATAAAGATAAAAAGATTCGCATCAAATGTGAGTGTAATAAACTTATGAATAAGTCAGAAGCTACAATTAGAGACATTGCTAAAGTTATAGGAATTTTAGTTTCAACATTTTCAGCTGTTGATTTTGGCCCTTTACATTATAGAACATTAGAAAATTCTAAGATTATTGCTTTGAAACAGAATAAGGGAAATTTTGACTGCAAAATGAATATTACTGAAGAAATGGAAAATGAATTGAAATGGTGGTCTACTAACATTGATTTTCAGTATAGAAAATTCGATAGACAAAATCCTGAGATCATATTAACAACAGATGCCAGTCTAGATGGCTGGGGTGCTGTAATAAATGAAAACCATATTGGAGGTCGTTGGAATTTAGATGAGCAGGGACATCATATAAATTTTCTTGAATTACTTGCAATTTTCCATGGACTCAAATCCTTCCAAGAAATTCTTTCTGGAAAGCATGTCCATGTTAGGACTGATAAAACATGTGCTTTGTCGTATGTAAATTCAATGGGGGGAACAAAATCCAAAGATTGTAATAATTTGGCCATCAAGATCTGGTCTTGGTGCATTGATAATAATATACGGATTTCAGCAACTCATATTCCTGGTATTTACAATCATGCAGATTTTGACTCCAGGAATTATAATGATAATATTGAATGGATGTTGGATCCATTTGTATTCCGACAGATAACTGAGGTCTGGCAATGTCCAGACCTGGATATGTTTGCCTCCAGGTTAAATAAGCAAATTGATAGATTTGTGGCCTGGAAACCTGACCCAGAGGCTGAGTTTGTAAATGCATTTTCTCTTGTTTGGTCAAATTTATATTTTTATGCGTTTCCTCCTTTCAGTTTAATCCCAAGACTGGTAATGAAACTTCGGCAAGATCAAGGAGAATGTATACTTATAGCGCCAATATGGACACAGAGTTGGTTCCCAGCAGTAATGAATATGATAGTGGACACTCCCCTAATCTTACCGAAAACTAAACATCTGTTGTCAATTGTGGGAACACAGAAAGTTCACCCATTAAACCACAAGCTTCATCTCATGGCATGCCGCTTATCAGGAGAAGTCTACAAAACCGACATCTTTCTCCAAGAACAACCGAAATTATCGTGGCTGCTTGGCGGCCAGGGACTAAAAAACAATACACTACATATATCGAAAAATGGGTTCAGCACTGTCATAAAAGGGAAATAAATTGCATTCAACCAGCTTTGGAACAAGTGTTAGGTTTTTTATCAGAACTTTTTGATAATAGTGCCATTTATAATGCTTTAAATACAACTAGATCAGCACTGTCAGCTATTGGAATTATTCAAGATGGTTTTGCAATAGGCTCACATCCGTTAGTGACTCGTTTTATGAAGGGAGTGTTCAATCTCCGTCCATCTAAACCCAGATATTGCCAGACTTGGGATGTGTCTGTTGTGCTCCAGTATTTGAAACGGCTATCACCAATTAAGAATTTAAGTTTGACTTTGTTGACATATAAATTAGTTATGCTCATTTCTATAACACTTGCATGTAGAACTCAGTCTATACATTTGTTGACTTTGATGAATATGAAGAAAAGATACTCTTCATACATTCTTTATTATAGTAATTTACTTAAACAAACTAAAGCCGGACGTGCTATTTCTGTGGCTGAATTAAAGGCATATCCTCCAGATAGGAGACTTTGTGTTGTGTTTGTTCTTAAAGAATATTTGAGACGAACAGAAGTGTTTCGTAATGGAGAAAATAGTTTATTTCTGAGTGTTTTAAAACCACATAGTGCCGTTTCTAAATTGACAATAAGCAGATGGTTAAAACAAGTCATGATTAATGCTGGAATAGACTGTGACAAATATAAAGTTCATAGTATCCGAGGTGCTTCCACATCGAAAGCAAAGCAAAACTTTGTACCCATTGAAGATTATTAAAAGTGGCAGGGTGGTCAAACTCTAAAACCTTTGCAAAATTTTTATGATAAGCCTATATAATCTGATACAATATTTGCTAATGCTGTATTAAAGCTGAAATAAACGTTAATTATTAATATGTTCTTTTTTCTGTCTTGCCAAAAAATAGCTTTGAAATCTCATATGAGGCCGGGAGTGGTTAATGACGTAATTAAAATCCCCAAACTAAACTAGACTTACCTTGGTAAAGGTGAAGTTTGGTTTGGATTTTATGTAGTCATTTCTAACCACTGGAGGGATCAGATGCCCTCCCAGCTTGTTATATATTTTTATGTTCCCACCCTTTTGTTTCTTTTACATGGAGTAATAAAAACTTTTTTTATTGATAATGGAATTATTTTTTGTCAAGACTGGCTGTAAATACTGACTGAATTGAGGCTCGCGCGCATCTCATCTGATCCATCCATTGGTTAGAAATGACTACATAAAATCCAAACCAAACTTAACCTTTACCAAAGTAAGTTTAGTTTAGTTTGGGGATTATTGAAATACAATTGAACGGTGACCTGGTTGGTGTCGAGTGGATTTTAAACCCCATGTCCCCATCTCTCTCTCTCGATGTTGTTTTCAATTTTAACACTCAGGCAAGCCACTCAACCTGACGAAGAGCGAGTCGTTTGTATCAATAGAATGGTCCCGATCAGGTCCTCAATCGCCAAACTGAGCACATGGTGGCGACACCAAACGACATCATAATGATGGTTGCCAGGTAGTAGTATCATCATTCTAAATTTGTTTGCCGTTCATGCTTAACATGTAATACAACAATGAAGTAGACATTTATCGCCTCAATAATAGAAATAAGATGAAACAGAATTGATATTTACACTGAACAAATAAAAAAGTTAGAAATTACATGAATGGAAGTTAGAAATTACATGAATAGACATTAGAAATTACATGAATAGAAGTAAGAAATTAGACGATAGCATGTTAGAATTTTGACACTAATAATATACCGCCATATTCACTTACCCTCAAATCAGTCTTTGCTTCCATTTTGTTAATGCTGTAGATTTCAGATATCTTTGATAATTTTAACATTGGTGTAAGTAAACGACCTTGTTTTTCAAGAATGACCATATGAGCCACCTGTAAACAATAATAAAATAAAATAAATCATTGCTCAATACTCAAGAACAATACAGATACAATACAGTATATATATAGTACTAGTTCTTGTTCTATATCTATGTATATATAATGTCCGTACCTGCGTATCAAATACGTTTCTCAAAGAAACATCAAACTGATGTTTCAATGCTTCGCTGTCCCCAGAACATGCATGGAAAACCTGAAATAGATTATATGAAATGAAATTTCCATCTGTCCATCAATTATTTCCCCTGTCCCCATGCAATGTTATTTTCAGAATAAAGGAAATAATTAATTTACACGTGGTGCACTCTTGTAAGGCTTTAGTCGAGTCTTGAATTCGGAATGTTCGGTTGCCTATCAGTAACACTTGTTCGCTGCAGCTTCAATAAAGGTTTTAGAGAGAGAACGAGAGAGAGAGAGAGGGGGAGAGAGAGTGATGGGGTTTAATCCAATGTTTAACGTCCTCTCGATACAATCTAGGTCATTTAGGACTAACATTCCTTGTCACGTACAACCGGGGATTCAAAACCATGCCAGTTCACTCAATGACAGACTTTATGATACGTGCTAACCACTCGGCCATCCAACCCCCACAAAACCCGCCATTACTTAAAGTTACAACTAGTGTATGTTTGACTGCAAAATCCAAAGGGTTAAAGGCCACAATTGAAATCCACATTATATGGGTATACATGTATCCCTAAATTGGGTACACCTTACTTGCCAGAAATTGTTTAAACAGAGCCTTTACTTACTAGAATTTGATTTAAACCTACATTATATTTGCTAGAAGTTGTTTCGTTTTAAAAAGCCAGTATTTAAGTGTATTCCCGCGAAGGCGCAGTTATTGACCGTAACCAAAATTAATCCTTCCCACGAAGGCGCAGATAATAATATGGACTTTCGTCTGAAGAGAGGCATATTGTTATTAGAACCCAATTAATGGTGTTAAAGATTTTTTATGTCCACTCTGAATTTGATTCACCAAATGGCAACTAATGATTTTAATCATTAGTAAAAAGCATTAGTTGCCATTTTAAAAAAAATCATCAAATTATGTAAGTATTCAAAATAAATCTTAATCACCAATTGTCAACTAATGTCGAATATAATAAAATCATTTAAGTACGGTTCATCTTTTCGCTCATTCTCAATCAATGTCATTCTTAAAGATGTATAAGATGCCGTTACTCTATATGAAATTCAGATAATATTCTACAATGGGAAACGCACAACTTGAATTCAGCTTTGTACCCCCTTGTCACGGAGGACGATATCAGGTGATTATATGTACCGTGTAAATAAATGAAAAATAGATGCAACTACCACAATCATGAACCTGCTACGGATATGCTCAAATCAAAATCCAGCTCCAGGAATAAAAATAGGTTGCCAGGCAACGAAACATACGCCCACACAGCAGCCAAATCGTCCGGGCAGTCAACAAGAGTTGTCGCATATTAAGGAATTATCAGAAAATCATTAGAATTTGTTTGGTTTTTATAATCAAACGTTTTTTTTTTTAAATCAGATAATAATTGTGACCTCCAGAGGGACCACAAGCTAAAAAGGGTGATTTTTCGTACAATCAGGGGACATAATTCAGGAAGTAATGACCCGATGGGCACAAATATCGAAAGAAACCAAGATCTTTGGGTTATAAACATACATGTCAAGTTTCATCAAAATCGGTTCAAAATTGTGACCTCTATAGGGTCCACAACCTTGATATAACATGTTTTCACACTATTCGTGTACAAACGACGGCCATTTTGTCCGTCAATTCTAGTCCGATTTTCACGTAATTTTAAACTCTCTCTTCATTACCATGTAACGGTGATATAGTCAAACGTTTTTTTAAATCGGATAATAATTTTGACCTCCAGAGGGACCAAAAGCTAACAAAAGCGATTTTTTGGACAATCCGGGGACATAATTCAGGAAGTTATGATCCAATGGGTGCAAATATCGAAAGGAACCAAGATCTTTGGGTTAGAAACATACATGTCAAGTTTCATCAAAATAGGTTCAAAATTATGACCTCTATAGGGTCCACAACCTTTATATAACATATTTTCACACTATTCGCATACAAACGGCGGCCATTTTGTCCGTCAATTTTGGTCCGATTTTCCCAAATTCAAACTCAACCTTCATAACCATGGAATCGTGATATAATCAAACGGTTTTTTAAATCGGATAACAATTTTGACCTCCAGAGGGACCACAAGCTAAAAAGGGCGATTTTTTGGACAATCAGGGGCCATAATTGAGGAAGTTACGATCCGATGGGCGCAAATATCGAAAGGAACCACGATCTTTGGGTTATAGACATACATGTCAAGTTTCATCAAAATTGGTTCAAAATTGTGACCTCTATAAGGTCCACAACCTTGATATAACATATTTTCACACTATTCGCGTACAAACGGCGGCCATTTTGTCCGTCAATTTTGGTCCGATTTTCATGAAATTCGAACTCAACCTTCGTAACCATGGAACGGTGATATAATCAAACGGTTTTTTAAATCCGATAACAATTTTGACCTTCAGAGGGACCACAAGCTAAAAAGGGCAATTTTTCGGACAATCAGGGGCCATAATTCAGGAAGTTACAATCCGATGGGCGCAAATATCGAAAGGAACCAAGATCTTTGGGTTATAAACATACATGTCAAGTTTCATCAAAATTGTTCAAAACTGTGACCTCTATAAGGTCCACAACCTTGATATAACATATTTTCACACTATTCGCTTACAAACGGCGGCCATTTTGTCCGTCAATTTTGGTCCGATTTTCACGAAATTCGAACTCAACCTTCATAACCATGGAACGGTGATATAATCAAACGGTTTTTTAAATCCGATAACAATTTTGAACTCCAGAGGGACCACAAGCTAAAAAGGGCAATTTTTCAGACAATCAGGGGCCATAATTCAGGAAGTTACGATCCGATGGACGCAAATATCGAAAGGAACCAAGATCTTTGGGTTATAAACATACTTGTCAAGTTTCATCAAAATCGGTTCAAAATTGTGACCTCTATAAGGTCCACAACCTTGATATAACATACTTTCACACTATTCGCGTACTAACGGCGGCCATTTTGTCCGTCAATTTTGGTCCGATTTTCACGAAATTCGAACTCAACCTTCATAACCATGCACCGGTGATATAATCAAACGATTTTTTAAATCGGATAACAATTGTAACCTCCAGAGGGACCACAAGTTAAAAAGGGCAATTTTTCGGACAATCAGGGGCCATAATTCAGGAAGTTACGATCCGATGGGCGCAAATATCGAAAGGGACCAAGATCTTTGGGTTATAAACATACATGTCAAGTTCCATCCAAATCGGTTCAAAATTGTGACCTCTACGCTGTTCACAAGCTAAAAAACGTGATTTTTCGTACAATCAGGGGCCATAACCCATGAAGTTACAGTCCGATACATGCCAATATCGAAAGGAACCGAGATCTTATGGTGATAAACCTATATTTTAAAGTTCCAATTTCACTTTTTCTAAGAAAGTCAAAATATAATTATTTCTATGTTTTTTGCTCAAAAGGTTGTCAACTCACTATTATACGATCATGGACAAAATTTTGGGGGGGTTAAAAAGGGTGACACTGGTTGATTGAGGAAATAGTTACTCAATTACCTCCCTTGTTTTCCCATTCTTCTACATGGACGGCCATCTTCAAACGTTTGAATTTGAAGTTGAAAATGATATTTTTGCCAATTTCTCAACTGGCAATAGTGAATTATAGGATTAATAGGATTATTCTTTAACAAGGTAGGACTGTTTATAGGTTCAATCTATTTTGGGGCTTTATTTTAATAAATTTTAAAAATATAACTTAAAAAAATGCTATTGGAACTTTAAGTTTAATTGAAATCGGATAAAAATTGTGACCTGTAGACTGTTCACAAAAAAATGTGGACGGACGGACGGACGGACGGACAGACGGACGGACAGGGGCGACGACAATATACGTCCACATAAAAATGTGGGCGTATAAAAAGGAAAACTCGGGGAAGAGGACTTTAGTCGAGTATTTAGACAAGGTGTCTTATTTGACGAAATTAAAGTAATTTGTTATAGTATAGTTATGTTTTTATTTCTATTAATGTTAGTTAGGTTTTAATTTATTATTTGGCCAAATTTGTTATAGTATATAGTTATGTTTTTATTTCTTATCTGGCGAAATTAAATTAATTTTTGTTCTATTTATGTTTTTATTTCTTATGTCAAAAATGATGCTAAAATGTTGGTTAATTGTGAAAGTGTTAATTCTTATCATAACACCATTGTTACGTTTTTAATCCATTTTAATCCCTAGGAGCTGGATTCCCGCGAAGTCGTCGAAAACGACCACTTTCCATCCGTTACGGTCAATAAGTGCGCCTTCGTGGGAAAAAACCTGTATTTACTTGGGTGTATTCCCGTGAAGGCGCAGTTACAGAGCGTGACCAAAATTAATCCAGATATTGACTTGTCGGCTTTCGTTTGAAGAGAGACATGTTGTTATTAGAACCCAATTAACGGTGTTAAAGATTTTATGAATTAATGTTCACTCTGAATTTTATTCATCAATTGGCAACTAATGATTAAAATGATGAAAACGATTTTATGAATTTATGTTAACTATAGGTGCAATATAGAGAAAACGAAGATGGTATATACGGAGATTTGCAGCTCTGCCGTTGATACCGGTAGAAAGGGTAGGTGTATTATATTATGTCTTGATGTATTGATCCTCGGTTTCTCTTATTGGGGTAGACGCGGAGCGTTTTGACCACTCTGGTCGTCACATTCGTTTTTGTTATCAAATCTATTTACTTGCTACACGTTGTTTGAGCACTTGCTAAAAGCTGTTTAAACACTATATTCACTTGCTACAAGTTGTTTAAACACCACATTGACTTGCTAGAAGTCGGTTAAGCCATTGCAAGCTAGAATTTGTTTAAACTTGTTAGGCTTTCACCATTGAAAATGGTGAAAGGCTATTGTTATTACTAGGTATTATTATTATTATTTTTTTTTATTGGGGGAAGCTAGATCTCAGTAACTATAAGAGATAGAGGTTTAAAGTTTGGTTTTCTCTCAGGAAAATGGGTGGTGGTTAGTGCTTAAATGTAAAACCAAATTTGTGCGCATAGCGGAAATGCGTCAAATCTTTAACGTGCACGCAAATTGAAAATTGGCCATAATTCTTCTAATTCTCATCCGACTTTTCCGATATTTACATTTTTGGATAGCTGGAGACATTTCTGAGCAGATGGCAGTTCAAAAACATCGAGTTTAGAAACTTTGTCGCTCTCATTTTTTTGGTGAAAAATGGAAAATTTTCAAAATTTTTCTAAAATTGTTATTATTGGGAATTTTAAAATATGATTTATATTTTTGGATAGCTGACATCAATCCGATTCCAACAATATAAGTTTTGTTCTGAAATGTTAACTTTGATTTTTCACTTTTTTACGCATTTTGGTCAAATCGTAGAGTTCTTATTTTTTTAAAACAGCGCCTACGATTTTTCTGAAACTTCAGGAATATGAAGTCAGTAGTTGTCTCCAGTCCTTAGACTATGGATGAAAATGCTCTAATCACCGGAAGTGGTCAAGAAATGTATCCAAACTTTGACAAAATTCTGAAAAATCGGTGCCTGTGCGCAAAATGCGATGTTTCAATTGGCTGTTTAGTGAGTAGTTAAAGTACAACGTCATTTGATAGCCACATAAAATATCTACAAGATGGTACCACAGCGACAAGTTTCTTTTTCAAACTTAAAAAGTTATAGGACTTTGAAAAGTAAGGTTTTTTACGATTTCGAGCAATTTTAAACGCATGTTTCTCGGAAAAGCCGCCTACGATTTTTTTAAAACTTTCTCATTCGAGAGTCTTATAGGTGGTGTATTGTGTGAAACCATTGTACAATTTCTCTAAATGTCATGAGTAGTCGAAAAACGAGATTGAAAATCCAAAACGTCGTATTTTTACCATTTGGAGCATTTTTAGACGTCTTTTTCTCGAAAAGTCAACGTAATTTTTTTTTTGAACTTCTTCTACAGAGAGTTTTATCGGTAGTCTTAGGTATGAAACCATTGCGCAACAGTTAGAAATATCAGGAGTATGAGAACAAAGGGATCGAAAATTGAAAACGTCACCTTTCATTGTTAAGCGAAACATGCAGTAAAAGTTGATACAATCTGTACGTATTAGCAACGTTTAGAGCATATTCAAAAGTCCCTTTTTCTCTCACAGTGACGATATTTAAGCAAAAAGTATTTCAACTTTGAGTCTTTACTTCTATTCAAAATAAGGGTATAGTGACCCTGTAGCAGAAATATTTGATTTATGTGTGTAATAATTAGTCTTTGAATTAATATTGTTTCTCCTTGGCCACAATTACCTCATAGCCGTAATCATCTCGACACAAATCGACGGCTCGTGCTGTTTATAAGCAAATCCAATTTTAAAGAGGTTGCAGTTGCATTTGCAGTAGTATCGTGCAGAAGTACGAATATGGCACCGGTCATAGAAAGTTTAATGTAGTTAGAGCATGGACTCTGTTTCTAATAAATATCGAAATTTTATATGTTGTTTACGTCAAATCTTTAACGTGTACGAAATCCGAAAATTGGCGATATTTCTTTGAATATAAAATCAAGTAGCTGACATGAAAACGCGATTCCGAAGTCCCGTGTACACATTGGTGTGACATCGACAAAAGTCCGAATTGGTCATAATTGGAACGTTTTGCATACGTATAAAGCATATATAGAGAGATTTTTTAAAAAGTGGCAATATTTGAACAAAGTGTGTTTTAATAGTAACCAATATCTGTTACTGGTGCTTCTAGAGTGACAATAATTGGTTTTAGTAAATAATAGTTAACCCCTGAAATTAATATCGCAGGATTTTTGTCTCCATGACGTCATCATTTGATACCAGTGAAAATAAACCTCTCTGTTGAAGCTATTTATAACGATGGCACTCCTCCATATAAATGCTGAAAAATTAATGTTGAATGTATGATTCTGGGTTTTGGTTATTATTTGACACTTACGATACTTTTTTGTCCCAATTGGAAAACTCGGTTTTTTTTTATTCTCGTGTAGATCTCTGAAACTAAAACAGATAGAGTTTTGAATATTGATTTTTCCCATATTTTAAACATTTAGTACTTAGAACTATTGCGAAAGTTGTGAACCAGACCGGAAGTGATGTAAACCTTTAACGTGCACGAATGAAAATCGGTTCTAATTATGTCAATTCCCAACCGATTTTCGAAAAAAATATATTTTTGTACAACCGGGGATATTGCGGATTTGATAAAGGTCGAATTGAGATAACCATGTCGTTCTCAGTTGAGATAACCAGTTTGAGCATGGAGTCTATCTGTAATAAATATTAAATTTTTATATGTTACATGTAGTGACGTCAAATCTTTAACGTGCACGAAATCAGAAAATTGTAGATATTTCATCGAATATTAAGTCAATTTTTGAACCAGTTGCATATTTGATTAGTTGATATGGACGTGATTCCAAAGTCCCGTGTACACATTGGTGTGACATTGGCAACAGTCCGAGTTGGTCATAATCGGAACGTTTTGCCTACGTATAAAGCATTATATAGAGAGCTTTTTTTGAAAGAGGCAATATTTGAACTAAAGGTGTTTTACTGGTAACCAATATCTGGTAATGCTGCTCCTAGGATGAAAATAATTTATTTTAGTCAATAACAGTTACTCCGGAAATTCTTATCCCAGGTTTTTGTCTACATGACGTCATCATTTGATACCAGCGAAAATGACGCTATTTACTGAAGCTATTTATAAGGAAGGCACCCCTCTGTACAAATGTTGAAAAGTTTATGTTGAAAGGTATGATTCCTGGTTTTGGTTATTATCTGACACGATTTTTTTTTTGGTCCCATTTGGAAAACTGTTTTTTTTTTATTCTCGTGTAGATCTCTGAAAGTAAAGCAGATAGAGTTCTGAATTAGAATAATGATTTTTCCTATGTTTTAAGCAGTAAGTACTTAGAAGTATTGCGAAAGTTCTGAACAGACCTGAAGTGAAGTAAATCTTTAACGTGCATAAATGAAAATAGGTCCTAATAATCTCAATTCCCAACCGATTTTCGAAAAAGTTATATTTTTGTAGAGCCGGGAATATTGCGGATGAGATATAGGTCTAATTGCAATACCACGCAGCTCTCTTTTTATCCTGAAAATTTGAAAATGTACTAAAATTGTAATTTTTTTTTTTAGAATTTTTGCGTTTTTGATTGCGTATTTAGATTTCTGGCGCCTGTAGGATTCTACCGATCCAAGTTCATAGTTGTTCAACTATATTTTTCACTTTCTTTCTATCGTAATGCGCATGCACAGAAAGTGTCAATGTCTGAGTTGTTTAAGTGTGTGTGTGTGTGTGTGTGTGTGTGTGTGTGTGTGTTTTAAGGGGTGAGTGGTAGGCATTTTGTGCTGCCTTGGGTAAGGTGAAAGCCTTCAGCCTTGCAAGCAAGTCTAGTTAGAAGTTGTTTCAGCCTTAATTTGTTTCCAACGCTATGTAAATTTTCATACCTGTTTTATACCCAACATTGAATTTACGATAACTTAAATTGATTAATCTGTGTCGCTTTAATCTATACGATTCATACTTAGGTTTCTAAACGTTGATTTTACCTTTAAGGTTAATCCTTACCTTGAGAACTTGATCACTCTCTAAAAGTTGTTTTAGTCCACCATCTTGGAACATACGTTTGTCTTTATGGATATCAAATAAATAAACATGGCCGTCAGTTGTAGCTATTTGTAGAAGTGTTAATGGTCCATCTTTACCTAAATTAATACCTTCTGCATCACAAGATATCATTTCCTCTTTCATCAAAGTCTCTACAACTCGCCGACATTTTCTTACATCTTCGATTATTTCATACCCCATTTTATGTTATTGTATAATATTGCTTTGTTGTCTATAAAACAATGTAGAGATGAGAAATGAATATAGAATGTAAACAATACTATAAATATATGTCCTAACTCTACCCTAGTTTAATAAAGATACAAAAATAAATAATAGCGAACCTTGATCCTTACTGTAATAGTTGATTATAAAATATGTGTCCATGATAATAATGATATCAATTAAGACAAAATTATGATTTCATTACAAACAATGTATTTTAAACACTTACATATATTCGGATATTTGTTTTCTGTTTTAGTAGGTCCCTGTCGCAGCCGCTTATATTACCGTCAAATTCCAATTACGTACTTTTATACAATGATTAATATTTCTGCTAATTTTAAAATTCGCTGAATTAATATGCTTTCATATTTACTTCTTGCTTGTATACAGTTTCCTTTTAAACGGTAAGTGGGTAATATTTGTGTTACTTTCGATTCAGAATAATTCAAAAAAAAGAAAGTTGTTTTACTTTCTTATTTATGATGAAAAAAAACATCTTGCTTTTTACGTTTAAAAGTTCAAATTACAGGTGTGGTCGTCATTTCAGACATTGTTATTTCTTGAAGCAAAAAGATGAAACGCCCTACTGTTCTGCTCCAATTGGGCTAATGAAGACAGTTTGCTACGAAAGAAAATTTTCCCTCGACAGCGACGCTACGGCTTACTATTGCATGTACATCTATATCGAATTCCATCTGCCAACGGTTCTTTTACGTGCACGCCAATGTGTACACGGGCCCTCTGAGCCCCCAATCCGTGCCACAATACGTTGCCCCTTGATATACTGACAAGGCGGATGAACTATCTCGGCTAAGAACGGGATCGAACAAGGGACCTCCAGGCTATCGAGCCAACGTCTTACTCATGATTCCAAATAATTAGAAAAATCAAAGAGCATCTTCCTTCTTTTTTGTTGTTTTTTCTTTGTATTCTTTTTTTTATAACTAAAAACAACCACCGCGGCCCTCGTTCCATGAAGCTGTTGAAAACAGAAGAACTATTTTCGATTCTAAATACTGGAAAATGAAAGAGCAGCCGTCTTCTTTTTTTTTTTTTTTTTTTTTTCTTTGTAGGCTTTTTTAAAATAAACATTCCAACTAGACAAACTCGTTTTGCAAGTTTTGAGGCTAAAGGTGAAAAGCTGCATGCTAAAGGGCAGCCAGCGATTCACAAATTGTTTCGATCTTCACATTTACAAACAGTCGTCATCATAGCTACCACTATGTTAGTTATTGACAACACTGCTTAAAAATAAGTTGGCAGAAAAATATTTATCGGGTGGTTATTGCCAATAAAAGTATGGCAATTTTGAAAGATGTGGAAAGTAGAGATATCCAATCTGACAAGAAAAATACTGGATTCCCTGAAAAACACTCATGAAGCGTATACAGGACAACAATTTCAGGGTTCCCCTAATCGACAGCGGGTTCCCCTAATCGACAGCCCGACGATTAGGAAAATCGAAGGTTACACGCGAACATTGAGCGCTTTGTGTACATGTTGATAAACTTTATGAAGGGTTAGACGTAGAACATTTTCTGAGAGAAACAATCACGGAAAAAGACGCGGGCAGTGGATAATCCGAGAATTTAATTAGGATTTGATATTTGATATTCGCAACAGTTGTAAGTTACGTGACACAAACATAACCTCTTTTGATCGATTTTTATAGCAGGGTATTCCTTGGCAATTACAATTTAGAAGAATTTGAAGCAAAATTATGATAAATTTATTAGTTTGAATATTTTTTAAATCTAAATATATCATCAAATCACCCAGTTTGTACGGGGGAATGTACCGTTTTAAATCACCCAGTTTGTACGGGGAATGTACCATTAAAGCGATAATTTCATATTTTCAAAACATAATTATTTCTATGTCTTTTGTTCAATAGGGTTGTCAACTCACAATACAATCATAGGCGTTATTTCCCACTCTTATAACTCATTAACACAGGAAATGACAACACAATTACCTCCCTTGTTTTTCTGTTGCCCCCATGCAATAGCTATCTAAACGTTTGAATTTGAAGTTGAAAATGACATTTTTGCCATTTTCTCAACTGGCAATAGTGAATTATAGGATTGGTGAGACTATTCTTTACGGATATCATCTATTTCAAGGCTTTATTTTCATAAATTTTAAAAATGTAACTTGTCGAACGTTCGCGGGGATGTATTCCTTATAAATGTTTGTTGTGTCTTAATATTACGTCCTAGCATGGGCCGTATTATATATCCAATCTATGGTCCTAGTCAAAGTAATCATAATCGTCATACCCATAGTCATACCTACGAGTGCGTGGCGGCCTTGGGGGGAAAGGGGTTTTTGCCTGCTCGGTCAATGGCTTGCTTCAATCGTGTAGCAGCTTATCGAACGTTCGCGGGGATGTAAGATTCCTTAGTTTGATAACCTAAAAAGGTATAAAATCCTTTAGTAACCGTCACTTTAGAAGGGTTTTTTATAAGATTTTGTTCAAACTCTTTGAAATCTTCTTCATTTAATTTATAATGAAAATGTACCAATAGCGAATGGTATTTTGATTTGTCCCTGGCGTTCTTGATACGAATATCCTTTATTATCGCTCTTTCTTGGTCTCTTAGAAAATACAGGGGTGTTTCTGTGTTATATTTGTTAACGATGTCATTAGATATGATTTGACGAAATCTATTATAGAGTTTGGTTGCTAATTCCTCAATGTTTGGTCTCGCGTATGTTTTACCTTTACAAAGTGCATAGTAGTAATTAGCGATAGGATTGAAACCGTCGCCATCTTGGTCCATTTCCTTTTCCAGTTCTCTGAGGACTTTGAGAAAGGCGTCGTAGTACATATTTTGTACGACATGGGTCATAGATAACTCAATATCTTCATTTGACCAGTTTCTATCAATGGCGGTTTTTTCATCTTCGTCCGTTAAATTTTCATGAAACAGGCGTCCTATATTTTCTACCCATTTCTCGCCAAAAAGGTTTTTCCGGCATTTTCCATTCTCTTTCTACGCACCATTTTTTCTATATCAAGCATATTTTGTGAGATAAGGCACTTTTGAACAATATCGTTCAGATCATCGATACCAAATAATACTAAATATTTGAGTTACCATAATTGCTTTTCATAGATTTCTGGTACCAAAATTGTAACATTCTCACATGCGTAGTCAATCATCAAAAATAAAATCGATAACAAATCTGATCTTCCTCTAAAGGGCCCCATTGTCAATAAATATAGTACTGTTTCTTGTTCTATATGTATGTATATATAATGTCCGTACCTGCCTATCAAATACGTTTCTCAAAGAAACACCAAACTGATGTTTCAATGCTTCTATTTCCCCAGAACATGCATGGAAAACCTGAAATAGATACAGAAAAAATGTTTTAATACATGGGAGAGATTGCTATGTGTTCATCAATATATTCATTTGAGTAGGGGGGGGGGGGGGGGTAATTTGATTTTTAACGTCCACTCGTCACAAACAAGGTCATTTAGGACTAACATATGGCTCAATTTGATTTCAATAGTACGCTTGCGCGTAGGGGTCTATAGTCTGGAGATGAGAATAGATGTAAACACATTGGTCAAAGAATAAACTCTCCACCCTTGTCCTTATGTGCTAAAGTGGCATAACTTTCAATGCAAACCCTAAAGAACATTTCCTGGCGTATTTCAGAAGCTGTTGGGGATGCAGAATTACGGGCAACTTAAACATTTTAATTTTGATTTCTTTAATTTCGTTAATTTCCAAGAAATGATAAACAGATTAAAGGGGAAGACCAACGATTTTCAACAAGGTTTCCATAAATCTTAAATATATATTCAGAAAGAATTCCCTCTGTAACAAAAGTAAATAAATTTTTGTAAACGAGAAATTAATTTTTATTTAAACCGGAAGTGACATAGTTGGTTCAACACGCTCACTGGGCTCTATAGAAAGCATACAAATTTGGCATAAGTTTACTGCTGTATTGTGTTCACGCCTCATCCTTGGGCCAAAAATCTTATGAAATGGACTGTTTGTTAGGATATTATAAACACGAATTTATGGTGTTTTAACGTTGAGTACACAAAGCCGTCGCATAAATTCACTCACACTGAACAGTACGCTGTGGCCCAATTCACCCCGCATGGCTAAATATTTACATCACGTGGTTTGATTGTCAGCTTACAAGTGACATATATATCGTCTGCTTCGATGTTTTTGTGCTTGATGACAGCGTTTTTCAACATACACAGACCAAAATTATGGGCATGTGAGACATATATTATAGTGCATTATGGCACATAATGTCGACATGAGCTGCTTTTCCCTTTTTCTTCTATTTCCTCTTGAGAATGAGTGGGCTCGAATGTTTATACGGCATTACCGTAGACCCATAGAAGAGATATCTTATATTCCAATACGTTGGTGCCAGACGTTGACAAACTTTGGAAATTAATATATTTATTTGAATATGCATGTGTCAAAATAAATACAAACACTGTCAGCAGACTCAGTACGCATAAAAACACCGAAGCAGACGACATACATGTCACATGTAAGCTGTCAATCAAACCACGTGATGTAAATATTTATCCATGCGGGGTGAATTGGGCCACAGCGTACTGTTCAGTGTGAGTGAATTTATGCGACGGCTTTGTGTACTCAACGTTAAAACACCATAAATTCGTGTTTATAATATCCTAACAAACAGTCCATTTCATAAGATTTTTGGCCCAAGGATGAGGCGTGAACACAATACAGCAGTAAACTTATGCCAAATCTGTATGCATTCTATAGAGTCCAGTGGGAGTGTTGAACCAACTATGTCACTTCCGGTTTTAATAAAAATTAATTTCTCTTTTACAAAAACTATTTTACTTGTATTACAGAGGGAATTCTTTCTGAATATATATTTATGATTTATGGAAACCTTGTTGAAAATCGTTGGTCTTCCCCTTTAAGTACACATCTATTTTGGGGTCTGAAATACGCGTAATTTAAACATTTTAGTTTTGGTTTCATTATGTATTTTCGAGGTTTTCTCAGAAATGATGAACAGACTAATTATAGTTCGAAGTATACCGTTAAAGGTAATTTTAGATAAATACTAGAAAATTTAATCTTTGATAAACGTGAAGAAATTAAGCGAATTAAGGAATAAAGACCAATGTAACGAAGTGTGAAGAATAGAAAAAAATCAACAATTTACACTGACACTATAAAATTGTAAAAAAATAAATATTGTACCTGTCAAATCAGAAATGGTAACGACGGCTCTAGAAAGAGTGAGGATCCACTGCCCTGTCCATGACACTGGCCACTACTTTAAAGTATAACTGGTGTATTTCTTACTGCAGAATCCAAAGGGGTTAAAGGCCACAATTGGAATCCACATTATATGGGTATATATGTATATATTACATGTAAACCCTACACTGTGTACACCATGCTTGCCAGAAAATGTTTACACACTACATTTACTTACTAGAAGTTACTTTAAACTTACGTTATACTCACTAGAAGGTGTTTAAAGCCTATATTTACATTGCTAGATTGTTTGAGCACTTACTAGACTATAAGTTGCTTAAACACTATATTTACTTGTCAAGGTTGTTTAAACGCCACATTTACTTGCGAGAAGTCGATTAAGCTCTTGCTTGCTAAAAGTTGTTTAAGTCTTACACTAGATGGCCTAGTGATCTAGAGTGCCGCGCTTCGACCTCTAGCTGGCCGCTCACCTCTGGCTTGAGACGGTTGAGGAGGCGCACCTATCTGAATTGCGATAAGTTAAACTGATTAATCTCTGTCTCTTTAATCATACACTACCTTGAGAACTTGATCACTCTCTAAAACTTGTTTTTAGTCTACCAACTTGGAACATACGTTTGTCTTTATGGATATCAAATAAATAAACATAGCCGTCAGTCGTAGCCAGAGACGGATTCAAGGGGGGGGGGGGCGCAAAATTCCTAGATCCGCCCCTGGTAGCTATTCGTGGAAGTGTTGATGTTCCATCTTTACCTAAATTAATACCTTCTGCATCACAAGATATTACTTCCTCATTCATCAAAGTCTCTACAACTCGCCGACATTTTCTTACATCCTCGATTATTTCATACTCCATTTTGCTTTATTGTATGCTGATAAAACCAAAGTAGACCACAATAAGATTGTATAAGATTCCCCTATAATAATAATAACATTTTATTTTAGTGGAATACCGCGTTTTATCAGTGAAATAAAAGTGTTATTCCACTGGCTAGCAGTAGTCCATGTTGTTTTACCTAAAATGATTGTAAAATCATAAAATAAATAGAACATTTTTGTCTTTTTGTCGTGAATAACATATTTTATTTCATCTCTAAGCAAGAAACCGTTTATATTTTCACTCATGCTACGCATTTGTGAAAATAGAGTTTTTTTGCTTCTCGATGAAATAAAATATGTTATTCACTCTAAAACGACAAATATCCTCTATGTACGTCACGGTGTATGAGTTAATAAGGTAAAGGCTCACTTACCAGGATGTCACGGATTTTACGGGTGATTGTCAATGACGCAGAATAGAGGGATTGACAATCAACAGTCAAGTCATTCGGCTGGGTTGAAAAACCAAGGCCCCATTTACACGTTGGTATACATGTAAAAGATCCCTTGGAATTCGAAATAACAACTGGCCGTACATGAAATCAATTAAAGCTGGGTAGACATCAATAATGATCCGACACACAGCCAGCTGACACCTCCATTACATTACAAAAAATATAACTCAAGTGCTGAAGCGTAGACATAGTCCAGTCAATTTATAATTTTACCCTCAACAAATTGCAAGAAAATGTTTTAATGCAAGGTGCACTTTTTAAAATACCAAAAGTTTACCAAATTTTGCGCACCAGAAAGTGGTAAAATCCAAGATGGCCGACATCTGCCTAATTAATGTTCAAGAAAATCCTGAACTGTTGGTTTAGAACACTATAAATGTTTTATGAACATATTAATTAATGCTTTTGAGGTTATTTTTTCATTTAAAGGTATAGCCAGTAGTGCTCACTCGTCCCTTAAAGTTGTAAAATAAGTAAAATCCAAGATGGCCGGCATTCATGAACATGTAAATTAATGTCTATTGGGTCATTCTGTCATTTGAAGAAATATTCTGCATGGTGTTCACTGGTCCCTTATTATAAAGGCGGTAAAATCTGGTCAAATCCAAGATGGCTGACATTTGTCTAAACAATGTACACAAAAGTGTAATATGAACATGTTAAAATCCAAAATGGCATATATCTGCCTAACCAATGAAAAAAAAAACATCTAAACGGAGGGGGTGGGGGATCATGAGACCAAGTAAGCGCCCTGTTAAAAAAAAGTCTCCTCTGGCCCAATCCAAAATAATCAAAAAGTCAGTTATTATGTGTCCATATCTTAAAGGGACCCTCCCGATAAGAACAGAGTCTCAAAAATTAAAGTCCGAGTATTTATGAAATTTATGGACCAAAATATAGAGGCCCGGTGTATTTACCTTGTCGCAAAATTTCAGCTCAAAATATTGAGTCGTTTGGACGTGAACGTCGACACTGCTTATCCGGACACGTAACCCTTTTAAGATTTCTGGTCAATTTTTTCATTGGGTGACCTGATAATCGATTCCCGTTTCTTGATAGGTCTATACAGTGAATGACCCATGTACTGTACTTGATAACAAAGGGTAAATTCCACCTACATATTATTTTTATTGAGAAAAAGTCTGGTTTTATCCAGATAGTGTATAATACAACGGTCTCCATTTCCAGATGAAGACTGTCAGGTTTAAGTTATTTACAAGCGTATCACACATATCATGTTAGTTGGTCGGCCTTAGGTAATGGGTTTTAAGGGATTTTAACACAAAATTAAGCAGTTTTATTCCCCAAAAGTTATCGGGATTGGCCCTTTAAAGGCGCTCGATTACAATGTTCAACTCCTGTATGGTTTTATACTATAGTGTCACTATCATATTTACGTATAGTGAATCCCCCAGTTAGTAGTACGATTAGTGAGTTGGTCGTTGGGGCGATATACTGTAGAAATGTTTTTCAACGCTCACAAAACTGGTAAAATTAACCGGCCGACCCTGAGATTCTGTCCCATTTCTTATCATCAGGCCCAATCCCAAATAATCAAATACTCCGTTATTATAATTATATGTCCATATTTGAAATTTGTTCTTATTTTTTGATGCACAAGAATTCGCTCCATCAATGACCCCAAATTCCAGTGAATTGACTAAAATGTTCAAGCCCAATCCAAAATCTGATATTATTCCACTCCTCTGTGGTCTTACACTATCTGAGCACTATCATATTCACGGTTATAGTGAACGGCCCTGCTAGTAGTACCGGTGGGCAACAGACCGTACTACTGTTCTGTCAACTCTCACAAAACAGACGGAATTGACAGACAGATCCCAAGGTTCTGCCCAACTGACTGGCATTTCAAATCCTCTCGTTCACAAGAATTTACCCACAACTATGTTCTCAAAAGCCATGACGTTGACTCAAATTTTCTTCAATTCAGATTACTCGGTGGTGGTAAGGTTCACAAAAAATATTACCAATGGAATAAAACTACGTTCTGGCAAGATACCGAACCACAAACAACTATACGAAGGGTGGGTCTATGCTCATTGCGCGGTGGGATTATGGATAGCACCTTATTATGCTCATTGTGCGGTGCTTATTTTGCCCAGTTAATGAAAAACACCCTTACGTGGGGTGGGATTTATGCTTATTGTGCGATGGGATTATGGATGACACCTAAATTTGGAACCGCCCAGGCCTATTCACAGCTTCTAGACCCGTTACATTAAGGTCCTTTGAATGTATAACAGTAAATGTGATTCAAACTATAAATTTCTATAGCCAAGCAAACTGAGATTATGGATGACACCCTAGATTTGGAACCACCAGCACCCCTTTCACAGCTTCTAAATCCGCTACTGGTTTTACCTTCAGGTCATTTGAATGTACAACAGTAAATGTGATTCAAACAATAACATTCTATATCCGAGCAAACTGAGATTGGTGCTTATTTTAGCAAAAGTTGCTAAGTTTATGAAAAACACCCTTGTGTGTCTTAGAAATCATAGAGACGACATAACTCTTCATTCTTTGAAGAACAAATTTCTAAATAATTTCTTGCGCATCTTTATTCGTGTCTTGTGTTCACTCATCTTTCAGGACATTAGGTTGTTGGGGGTAGGGACCCCAGACCATGTACATACCAAATATGCCAGTGCAGTAAATATGGGTTCGCGTCAAATTGTTTTGGTGTAGTGGATTCCCGAAAATAGTATAAGGAACCACTTAAGACCGATGGGCATATCTTCAAATGAAATAATGGCCCCATATATGATAATTTTGGGACTACAAAGATGGTTAATTGTCAGTAGCGCGTGTGTCCTCCACTGGCTCTTACGCACGCTGTGCATGCAGCACAATAATTAACCATCTTTGTCGTACTTTTGGTTTTGACCCCTCTGACTTTGTACCGTTGATTACAGATTAAACATCCATAAGTGTACAAACGTGTTGTTATTGATGTGTTCCCATTTGAATATCGTTCACAATAAGAAGCAAAATAAACAAGATATGTTTACAGGATCATTTTATTATACGAAAAACTAACTGATGCGCTTTCTATGGCGCTGAGTATATATTAAAATAAAGCCTTAAAATCGATGGTAGGCTATCTATAAACAATCCTATCTTGTTAAAGAATAATCCTACTAATCCTATAATTCACGACTGCCAGTTGAAAATTGGCAAAGAAATCATTTTCAACTTCAAATTCAAACGCCTGAAGATAGATATTCACATGGAAGATAAAAAAAACTTGGGAAAATTGCGTTATTTTTGTGTGAGAATGAAATTTATTATCGTATAATAGTGAGTTGACAACCTATTGAGAAAAAGACATAGAAATAATTATCTTTTGACTTTCTTAGAAAATATGAAATTCTCACTTTAAGCTATTGTCTCTCACCCGTTCGATTAGGTATCTATCCCTTTTTAGTAATAAAATATTGACCTTAAATATTACATTCTGTAAGTAAAATGGTGGATCTTTATCAGATCCAATAACAATAAGAACATAAAGAAAGGAAGAAAAGAGAAAAATAAGGAACGAAAGAAAGAAGAAAAATAAATAAATAAATAAATTATCAGTTGTTATATAATAGATGTTATCGTCCTATAGTGTTTTTACCTGGTTGTTCACTTCATGTCCAGTACAGTAATATTAGAGGTAGATGAACATATTATCAGGGTTCAGGATTCTAGCCAAATAAGAAACCCATTGCGGACTCCCTGTGCCATTCGAAATACAAGAGTGTGTAGCGGTACGTAATTAGATTGTGTCGTATTTTTGGTAAGCCATTACAGTATTATTGTGCAATTTGAAATATTGTGTTTAATAGCCTGGCTGGCCTATTGCCAATACTTTAAGTCGGTGTATACTGTATCCCATCTTCTTCAGCAAAATATTTATTTAGTTTTAACAATCAGTATTTAAATTCTTTATAATCATTCCCACCGATTATTTTTGTGTTCTGGTATATCTTTATTGCATCATTGTCCTTAATTTATACTATATTTTCCACTAATTAATTGATAATGAATGGCCTATTCAATTTCATATCGCCTTTAAGTGAACAAAGGATTGTCGACTGTAGGCCAATCATTATCAATTTCATGTAGTAAACTAAACATAAAGTTTTTTGTCGAACCTCACTGTTGACGTAAATAACCATTCTGTGAAGCGGACTATAGCTTTAATCCTTTTGTATTTGATAATCCCAAGACTTGACTGCGCCTACCATGAGAACAATGGTGGAGGGGAGCATGACGGAATGACATCCATTTTGCGACGAGATTATCGTAGAACTATAAGGATACCTATTCGCTATCCCTTTAATACAAAAAACCTACCATTCGCAAGTAGAATGTTTGTTATTTTATTGAAAATTTAGATCCCGAATATCTTTTAACTGTCATTTTTGAGGCAGTTGGGTAATGCCTAATGCGGTAAAAAAAATATTCATGGATTAAAATTTAGAAAATACTGTTCTACCCCCACCTGTTTTTCACCAATAAGAAACATTTCTCGCCACATCTGATGCAAATTTATAATAATGCAACAATTTTGGACAAATGTAAAACAAGTTAATATATAATTGTACAGCGGAACTGGTGCGTCCTAATGTTTCAGTTTTTCTATATCTTGCAATATTGGTGGCAAGAATGATACACCAGAAACGGCAAGCTTACACCTTATTGCATAATGCACTTGATATTCACATTAGCCTTGAATCAAATCAAAATCATTGTAACATTCATCGTTTTCTAAACAAACAGACGATATAAAGAAACAGCGCCACTTATAAGTATTGTATAAAACCCATTAACAATAATTATGAATATTAGGTTTTATTCAAGTAAGAAAATAAATTTGTGTACAATATATCATGGATTACTCCGCGAAAAAAATAGATGTCGACCAAACATGCAGGTCGATCAGCAGCTTCAATCAATCAATATATCAATAGTTGATATTTCTATTAACATTGTTGTTGTTTACATAGATATAAAACAGTGTAGATAATCACTAAATAATGACTTTATATATAACCTTAAAGTATGAAATATTCATCACCGTAAAAATACATCATTCATAACAAATATGCAAAAATTCCTGAATCCGCCCCTGTAGTAGTAGTAATAACAACCTCAGGGGCGGATCCAGGAATTTTTGCAGGAGGGGGTTTGCCAGGTTTCTGTTACGGAAATCTGCCATCATCGTCTCTAAATTACATAGGCATACATACAAATTGAGCTTTTTAACCAGAGAAATCATTTTTATACTGATGTAGGATCACTTTGTGATGTAATTTCATTGATGCAAGGCAATATTTTTTTTTATGTAGCTGAGCAGGGGGGGTTTGGCCCCCCCCCCCCCCCACACCCCCCCCTCTGGATCCGCGCCTGAACCTGTGATTGTATTCCATATAAATGTTTGTTGTGTCTTAATATTACGTCCTAGCATGGGCCGTATTATATATCCAGTCTATGGTCCTAATCAAAGTAATCATAATCGTCATACCCATAGTCATACCTACGTGTGCGTGGCGGCCTTGGGGGAAAGGGGTTTTTGCCTGCTCGGTCAATGGCTTGCTTCAGTCGTGTAGCAGCTTGTCGAACGTTCGCGGGGATGTAAGATTCCTTAGTTTGATAACCTAAAAAGGTATAAAATCCTTTAGTAACGGTTACTTTAGAAGGGTTTTTTATAAGATTTTGTTCAAACTCTTTGAAATCTTCTTCATTTAATTTATAATGAAAATGTACCAATAGCGAATGGTATTTTGATTTGTCCCTGGCGTTCTTGATACGAATATCCTTTATTATCGCCCTTTCTTGGTCTCTTAGAAAATACACGGGTGTTTCTGTGTTATATTTGTTAACGATGTCATTAGATATGATTTGACGAAATCTATTATAGAGATTGGTTGCTAATTCCTTAATGTTTGGTCTCGCGTATGTTTTACCTTTACAAAGTGCATAGTAGTAATTAGCGATAGGATTGAAATCGTCGCCATCTTGGTCCATTTCCTTTTCCAGTTCTCTGAGGGCTTTGAGAAAGGCGTCGTAGTACATATTTTGTACGACATGGGTCATAGATAACTCAATATCTTCGTGGGACCAGTTTCTATCAGTGGCGGCTTTTTCATTTTCGTCCGTTAAATTTTCATACGAAACAGGCGTCCTATATTTTCTACCCATTTCTCTCAAAACTTTTTTTCCAGCATTTTCCATTCTCTCTCTACGCGTCTTTTTCAGTTCCGGGTCCAGTTTATAATTAATCGTTTCTTCAACTCTTTCTCTGAATAATTCCATGGCGTCCAACAACTTTAATTGTCTTAAAAAAAAATATGAAAGCCTGTTTAGGCTAAAAGCCTTATATATAGTTACAAGGTAATGTATTTTAGTATCAAAAGAATAATTTCTTTGATTTAATAATATTTGTCAACGTTACTCCAACATCTCACAAAAGAGACCTTACCCATATTACTGAAACACATAGTACGTAACACGTACAGTCGTCGGATCCCATTCACGAGTATTGCAACAACTAAAAAAACAATTTGGCACCATGTTTTCTAAATACGTATGAAGCATATTTTGTGAGATAAGGCACTTTTGAACAATATCGTCCAGATCATCGATACCAAATAATACTAAATATTTGAGTTACCTTAATTGGTTTTCATAGATTTCTGGTACCAAAATTGTAACGTCCTCACATGCATAGTCAATCATTTCCTGTTTAAGTGGTCTACGTTTCCAATAGTCTGGTGCAGTTTTATTCCATTTTTTCTGAAAAAAAAGAAAATAAAATCGTTACGAATAAAAAAATAAAAGCAAAAATGGTGACAGTAACAATGCTGACATAATAGTGATAAAGTAACAACGATAAAAGATAATGTGAATCGTTGTAAACCCGCATATAATGATCGCAACAAAAATCACGTATTGAAGTAGCTAAGTCTCTAACTCAATATCATCCAAAATCTTTAACATTGGAAACACAAATTATTTATCAGTTTAAATCAACATTGGTTCTGTGATCTTCAGCCCCAATTCTAGCAAGAGACCCGTGTAACGTGGCTAGAAACATTGCACCAAATCAAACGGCGTATGTAGACTGGATTAGCCAGACGCTAGAAATTTGCATTCGATTGAAACTGCTGACTTATTTCGCCGAACATAACTGATTAGAAATTAGACTAAAAACGGAAACCGATGAATGTAAATCAGTTTGCGACCCACTTGTGTCAATTTCTAGGTCGCAAATGTTACCGATTTAGCTCCTTTAAATGTTGCAATACAAATGATAATGTAATGATGACAATATTTGTATTAACCATAAGAATAATAATGAAAACATTCACTTACCTTCATATCAGCCTTTGCTTCCATTTTGTTAATGCCGTAGATTTCGCATATTTCTTCTAATTTTAACATTGGTGGAATTAAACGACCTTGTTTTTCAAGAATGACCATGTGAGCCACCTGTAAATAATAATAGAATAGAATAAATCATTTCTCAATACTCAAGAACAATACAGATATATATATAGTACTGTTTCTTCTTCTATATCTATGTATATATAATGTCCGTACCTGCGTATCAAATACGTTTCTCAAAGAAACACCAAACTGATGTTTCAATGCTTCACTGTCCCCAGAACATGCATGGAAAACCTGAAATAGATACAGATAAAATGTTTTAATACATGAGTGAGATTTCTATGTGTTCATCAATAAATTCAGTTACCTTATCAAAAATCGTTAGAGAGAGAGAGGGGGGGCGGGTAATTTGATTTTTAACGTCCACTCGTCACAAACAAGGTCATTTAGGACTAATATATGGCTCATTATGTAGTTTCATAGATTTCTAAGAAACGATAAACAGACTAATTACACATCAGTTCGAAGCCAACCGTTAAAGGTAATTTTATAGAAATACTAGAAAATTTAATCTTTGATAAACTTACGTTATACTCACAAGAAGGTGTTTAAAGCCTATATTTACATTGCTAGACGTTATTTGAGCACTTACTAGACTAGAAGTTGTTTAAAAACTATATTTACCAATCTGATTAAAACACAGATCCAATTTCGTTTCGTTTTTTTTAGTTCAAAATTTAGTTTTTACTTGTCTTTACTACTCTTGGATCTGGAAGACTTGTTATTTAAGTCGTGTTCTGCCTGAAATGAGGGGTCAGCCAATCAAATGGTCTGTCGAATCGACCGTTTGACCTTTTCATGCGTGGAACTGTGGGTAGATATCACCAGCGGATATAAATCAAAACAAAACAAAAGTAGATTTTAAAAAGCATGGCGGTCGTTAATTGGTTAATCGAATGACTGACGTTATCGGGTCAAATGTCCCGTGCTTGATACCTGACGTCATAGAACGTGAGCTCCCACTATAACTTGTTAGATCTACATGAGTGTAGGCAATCTGTTTCACAGAGAATTACTTACGAATTATCTCTGTAACAGATGACTGTCCACAAAGCGTGCGTTGACTGCACGCAGTGTAGTCATTGGCTAAACGGCTCGTGCAATGTTTACTAACACCTAACTGCTTCGGGCAAAATGATGCATTTTACTCATTTTAATACCCATTTACACTAAATAGGAAATAATTTTAAACTACAAATACTTCAAACGTCTTTATTTATTTTTCTTTTACCTCAAAAAATGTTTGAGAATTTAATTTGTCGGAGTAAAAAAGTTAATATGCCGTACTCATTAAGCCTCGTCGATGTCATGCTTATCAGTGATTGTAGGGGCCATGCGAAAGTATAAAAAGCGAAGCAAAATATCTATATTTTAATTAGATTGTATTTACTTGTCAAAGTTGTTTAAACGCCACATTTACTTGCGAGAAGTCGATTAAGCCCTTGCTTGCTAGAAGTTGTTTCAACTTGCTAGACGTTGTTTAAGTCTTACACTAGATAAGGGGGTTTGGGTGGCGTAGTGGTCTAGAGTGCCGCGCTTCGACCTCTTGCTGGCCGGTCACCTCTGGCTTGCGATTGTAGTTTCGATCCCTGGTGTGAGCGTATGTGACATGGAGATATGGGCGCCTTCTCAACCGCGTGTGTTTCCCCCGGGCACTCCTGTTTCCACCCATTGCTAAAGACCCCTACGCGAAAGCGAATTATTGAAATAAAATTAAACCATATGTTAGTCCCGAAATGACCTAGTTTGTGTCGAGTGGACGTTAAACCCAATTTCCTTTTCTCTCTTTCACTGGATAGAAACGCATTTACTATATGTGAATTTTCTCAACTGGTTGTTTTATACCCAACATTGAATTTGCGATAAGTTAAATTGATTAATCTCTGTCGCTTTAATCATATACTACGTATACGATTTATATTAAACGTGGATTTTACCTTCAATCCTTACCTTGAGAACTTGATCACTCTTTAAAACTTGTTTTAGTCCACCATCTTGGAACATACTTTTGTCTTTATGGATATCAAATAAATAAACATGGCCGTCAGTTGTAGCTATTTGTAGAAGTGTTAATGGTCCATCTTTACCTAAATTAATACCTTCTGCATCACAAGATATCATTTCCTCTTTAATCAAAGTCTCTACAACTCGCCGACATTTTCTTACATCTTCGATTATTTCATACTCCATTTTGCTTTATTGTATGCTGATAAAACCAAAGTAGACCACCGTAAGATTGTATAAGATGCCCCTATAAAAATAATAACATTATACTTCACGGTGTATGAGTTAATAGGGTAAAGGCTCACTTACCAGGATGTCAAGGATTTTACGGGTGGTTCCCCCTTGTCAATGAAATAACAACTGGCTGTACATGAAATCAATTAAAGCTAGGTAGACATCAATAATGAACCGACACACAGCCAGCTGACACCTCCATTACATTAAAAAAAAAGTGCTGAAGAGTAGACTTAGTCCAGTCAATTTATAATTTTACCCTCAACAAATTGCAAGAAAAGGTTTTAATGCAAGGTGCACTTTTTAAAATACCAAAAGTTTACCAAATTTTTCGCACCAGAAAGTGGTAAAATCCAAGATGGCCGACATTTTGCCTAATTAATGTTCAAGAAAATCCTGAACTGTTGGTTTAGGACACTATAAATGTTTTATGAACGTATTAATTAATGCTTTTGGGGTTATTTTTTCATTTAAACATATAGCCAGTAGTGCTCACTGGTCCCTTAAAGCGGTAAAATAAGTAAAATCCAAGATGGCCGACATTCATGAACATGTAAATTAATGTTTATTGGGTTATTCTGTCATTTGAAGAAATATTCTGCATGGTGTTCACTGGTCCCTTATTATAAAGGCGGTAAAATTTGGTCAAATCCAAGATTACTGACAAAGTACACAAAGTGTGATATTAACATGTTAAAATCCAAAATGAAACAAAACATCTAAAAGGAGGGGGTGGGGGATCATGAGACCAAGTAAGCGCCCTGTTAAACAAAGTCTCCTCAGGCCCAATCAAAACTAATCAAAAAGTCAGTTATTATGTGTCCATGTCTTAAAATTTTGTTGCACCTAAGGCGCTCGATTCCATAATGTCATCATTGTTAAACTCCTGTATGGTTTTATACTATAGTATCACTATCATATTTACGTGTATAGTGAATCCCCCAGTTAGTAGTACGATTAGTGAGTTGGTCGTTGGGGGCGACAGACTGTAGAAATGGTTTTTCAACGCTCACAAAACTGGAAGAATTAATCGGCAGACCCTGAGATTCTGTCCCATTTCTGATCACCAGGCCCAATCCCAAATAATCAAATACTCCGTTATTATATGTCCATATCTGAAATTAATTGTTCTTATCCTCTGATGCACAAGAATTCCAGGGAATTGACTAAAATGTTCAAACCCAATCCAAAATCTGATATTATTCCACTCCTCTGTGGTTTTATACTATCTGAGCACTATCATATTCACGGTTATAGTGAACGGCCCTGCTAGTAGTACCGGTGGGCGACAGACCGTACTACTGTTCTGTCATTCTCACAAAACAAACGGAATTGACAGACAGATCCCAAGGTTCTGCCCAATTGACTGGCATTTCAAATCCTCTCGTTCACAAGAATTTACCCACAGCTATATATGTTCTCAAAAGCCATGCCGTTGCGTCAAATTTTCTTCCCTTCAGATTACTCGGTGGTATAGTCACTGCCACTAGGGTTCACAAAAAAATATTATCAATGGTAATATGGCATAAAATTTATGTCAAATGGAATAAAACTACATTCTGGCAAGATACCGAACAACAAACAATTATAGGCAATACGAAGGGGTGGGTCTATGCTCATTGCGCCGTGGGATTATGGATAGCACCTTATTATGCTCATTGTGCGGTGCTTATTTTGCCCAGTTAATGAAAAACTCCCTTACGTGGGGTGGGATATATACTAATTGTGCGATGGGATTATGGATGACACCCAAATTTGGAACCGCCCAGGCCTATTCACAGCTTCTAGACCCGTTACATTAAGGTCCTTTGAATGTATAACAGTAAATGTGATTCAAACTATAAATTTCTATAGCCAAGCAAACTGAGATTATGGATGACACCCTAGATTTGGAACCGCCAACACCCCTTTCATAGCTTCTAAATCCGCTACTGGTTTTACCTTCAGGTCATTTGAATGTACAACAGTAAATGTGATTCAAACAATAACATTCTATATCTGAGCAAACTGAGATTGGTGCTTATTTTAGCAAAAGTTGCTAAGTTTATGAAAAACACCCTTGTGTGTCTTAGAAATCATAGAGACGACATAACTCTTCATTCTTTGAAGAACAAATTTCTAAATAATTTCTTGCGCATCTTTATTCGTGTCTTGTGTTCACTCATCTTTCAGGACATTAGGTTATTGGGGGTAGGGACCTCAGAACATGTACATACCAAATATGCCAGTGCAGTAAATTTGGATTCGCGTCAAAATGTTTTGGTGTAGTGGATTCCCGAAAATGGTATAAGGAACCAATAAATTAACACCGATGGGCATATCTTCAAATGAAATAATGGCCCCATATATGATAATTTTGGGACTACAAAGACGGTGAATTGTCAGTAGCGCGTGTGTCCTCCACTGGCTCTTACGCACGCTGTGCATGCAGCACAATGAACGATCTTTATCGTACTTTTGGTTTTGACCCCTCTGACTTTGTACCGTTGATTACAGATTAAACATCCATAAGTGTACAAACGCGTTGTTATTGATGTGTTCCCATTTGAATATCGTTTACAATCAGAAGCAAAATAAACAAGATATGTTTACAGGATCTAAAACTAAGTGATGCGTTTTCTATGGTGCTCAGTATATATTAAAATAAAGCCTTAAAATCGATGGTAGGCTATCTATAAACAATCCTATCTTGTTAAAGAATAATCTTATTAATCCTATAATTCACGACTGCCATTTGAGAAATTGGCAAAAAATCATTTTCAACTTCAAATTCAAACGTTTGAAGATAGCTATTCACATGGAAGATAGAAATTCTCACTTTAAGCTATTGTCTCTCACCCGTTCGATTAGGTATCTATCTCTTTTTAGTGATAAAATATTGACCTTAAATATTATATTCTGTAAGTAAAATGGTGGCAGGTGGGTCTTTATCAGATCCAATAAAAATAAGAACATAAAGAAAGAAAAAAAAGAATAAATGAGAAAAATAAGGAACGAAAGAAAGAAGAAAAATAAATAAATAAATAAATTATCAGTTGTAATATAATAGATGTTATCGTCCTATAGTGTTTTACCTGGTTGTTCACTTCATATCCAGTACAGTAATATTAGAGGTAGATAAATATATTATAAGGGTTCAGGATTCTAGCCAAATTAGAAACCCATTGCGGATTCCTGTGCAATTCGAAATACAAGAGTATGTAGCGGTACGTAATTAGATTGTGTCGTATTTTTGTGAAGCCATTACAGTATTATTGTGCAATTTAAAATATTGTGTTTAATAGCCTGGCTGGCCAATTGCCAATACTTTAAGTCGGTGTATACTGTATCCCATCTTCTTCAGCAAAATATTTATTTAGTTTTAACAATCAGTATTTTAATTCTTAATAATCACTCCCACTGTATTATTTTTGTGTTCTGGTATATCTTTATTGCATCATTGTTCTTAATTTATACTATATTTTCCACTCATTTATTGATAATAAATGGCCTATTCAATTTCATATCGCCTTTAACTTTAACACGTAAGTAAACAAAGGCTTGTCGACTGTAGGTCAATCATTTTCAATTTCATGTAGTAAACTAAACATAAAGTTTTTTGTCGAGCCTCACTGTTGACGTAAATAATCATTCAGTGAAGCGGACTATAGCTTTAATCCTTTTGTATTTGATAATCCCACGAGAACAATGAGGGAGGGGGCATAACGGTATGACATCCATTTTGCGACGAAGTGGATGGAGATCCATTTTGCGACGATAAGGATACCTATTCGCTATCCCTTTAATACAAAAAACCTACAATTCGCGAGTAGAATGTTTGTTATTTTATTGAAAATTTAGATCCCGAATATCTTTTAACTGTCATTTTTCAGGCAGATGGGTAATGCCTAATGCGGTAAAAAAAATATTCATGGATTAAAATTTAGAAAATACTGTTCTACCCCCACCTGTTTTTCACCAATTAGAAACATTCCTCGCCACATCTGATGCAGATTTATAATAATTCAACAATTTTGGACAAATGTAAAACAAGTTAATATATAATTTCTATATCTCGCAATATTGGTGGCAAGAATGATACACCAGAAACGGCAAGCTTACACCTTATTGCATAATGCACTTGATATTCACATTAGCCTTGAATCAAATCAAAATCATTGTAACATTCATCGTTTTCTAAACAAACAGACGATATAAAGAAACAGCGCCACTTATAAGTATTGTATAAAACCCATTAACAATAATTATGAATATTAGGTTTTATTCAAGTAAGAAAATAAATTTGTGTACAATATATCATGGATTACTCCGCGAAAAAAATAGATGTCGACCAAACATGCAGGTCGATCAGCAGCTTCAATCAATCAATATATCAATAGTTGATATTTCTATTAACATTGTTGTTGTTTACATAGATATAAAACAGTGTAGATAATCACTAAATAATGACTTTATATATAACCTTAAAGTATGAAATATTCATCACCGTAAAAATACATCATTCATAACAAATATGCAAAAATTCCTGAATCCGCCCCTGTAGTAGTAGTAATAACAACCTCAGGGGCGGATCCAGGAATTTTTGCAGGAGGGGGTTTGCCAGGTTTCTGTTACGGAAATCTGCCATCATCGTCTCTAAATTACATAGGCATACATACAAATTGAGCTTTTTAAACAGAGAAATCATTTTTATACTGATGTAGGATCACTTTGTGATGTAATTTCATTGATGCAAGGCATTATTTTTTTTTATGTAGCTGAGCAGGGGGGGTTTGGACCCCCCACCCCCACCCCCACCCCCACCCCACCCCCCTCTGGATCCGCGCCTGAACCTGTGATTGTATTCCATATAAATGTTTGTTGTGTCTTAATATTACGTCCTAGCATGGGCCGTATTATATACTCTCCCAAAAAAGAAACGCAACATTACATTTCGTCGTCAGTATATCCTCGCTCTACTATCGCCTTGTTGCAACAAGAACAGCGACACGTCGCTGAACCAAACTGCTCTTCGGTGTTGCTGAAGCCATACCCTCAGTGTGTGAACCCATTAAAGTTGGATTTCATGTTGTCGGCGTATTTCAAAACAGATGCTCTAACGGGGACGTCTGTCTCGTTACTCGGTTTCACGTAGGTGTTTGCCTACTGTCTGGTACGAGATTCTACGTCGTCCGGGTATTGCTGCTGCAGTAGAGGTCGCTGTTGAAAACCATTTACGCCAATGACGTAACCGGAAGTGACGATCCAGGACAAGTGGGACCAAACTTGTTTGGCCTGAGCTAGGGCGTTCACGTGTTGAAATTCGCTATCGGTACCTATCCCAAAGGCGAGAAATGGAACTAAGGGAAACATTCAGCAGCCTGGCTACATCTGTCTTGGAGTCACCTGCTTGTAATCGACCAATAGCGTTGTTGCGTTGGTCTTCGTTCAGATGTGGCATCACTTGGGTCTTTGTGTGTTTAAATGTGCAACTGATTTGGAAACCGAGAACCCCGGGATTTTAAAGACCTTAGATGTAGGTTCCATGCGAGAAGCTCGCGAAGTTGTTAAATTCATGTTTCTTGGTTCAATCAAGCGATAAAAAATTTCGACAAAAAGGATGACCAGTCACAATTGGTAACCCTACCTTTAAAATCAATAATGAATTTCTCTTATCCTTACATAATGGCATTAAAAACAAGTAAGATTTACCGAAACAACGACCTCGTTCAAATAAAAAAATGATGAAAAATGGGTTGTGCGTTTCTTTTTTTGAAGAGTATATATCCAGTCTATGGTCCTAATCAAAGTAATCATAATCGTCATACCCATAGTCATACCTACGTGTGCGTGGCGGCCTTGGGGGAAAGGGGTTTTTGCCTGCTCGGTCAATGGCTTGCTTCAATCATGTAGCAGCTTGTCGAACGTTCGCGGGGATGTAAGATTCCTTAGTTTGATAACCTAAAAAGGTATAAAATCCTTTAGTGACCGTCACTTTAGAAGGGTTATTTACAAGATTTCGTTCAAACTCTTTGAAATCTTCTTCATTTAATTTATAATGAAAATGTACCAATAGCGAATGGTATTTTGATTTGTCCCTGGCGTTCTTGATACGAATATCCTTTATTATCGCCCTTTCTTGGTCTCTTAGAAAATACAAGGGTGTTTCTGTGTTATATTTGTTAACGATGTCATTAGATATGATTTGACGAAATCTATTATAGAGATTGGTTGCTAATTCCTTAATGTTTGGTCTCGCGTATGTTTTACCTTTACAAAGTGCATAGTAGTAATTAGCGATAGGATTGAAATCGTCGCCATCTTGGTCCATTTCCTTTTCCAGTTCTCTGAGGGCTTTGAGAAAGGCGTCGTAGTACATATTTTGTACGACATGGGTCATAGATAACTCAATATCTTCGTGGGACCAGTTTCTATCAATGGCGGCTTTTTCATCTTCGTCCGTTAAATTTTCATACGAAACAGGCGTCCTATATTTTCTACCCATTTCTCTCAAAACTTTTTTTCCGGCATTTTCCATTCTCTCTCTACGCGTCTTTTTCAGTTCCGGGTCCAGTTTATAATTAATCGTTTCTTCAACTCTTTCTCTGAATAATTCCATGGCGTCCAACGACTTTAATTGTCTAAAAAAAATATGAAAGCATGTTTAGGCTAAAAGCCTTATATATAGTTACAAGGTAATGTATTTTAGTATCAAAAGAATAATTTCTTTGATTTAATAATATTTGTCAACGTTACTCCAACATCTCACAAAAGAGACCTTACCCATATTACTGAAACACATAGTACGTAACACGTACAGTCGTCGGATCCCATTCACGAGTATTGCAACAACTAAAAAAACAATTTGGCACCATGTTTTCTAAATATGTATGAAGCATATTTTGTGAGATAAGGCAATTTTGAACAATATCTTCCAGATCATCGATACCAAATAATACTAAATATTTGAGTTACCTTAATTGGTTTTCATAGATTTCTGGTACCAAAATTGTAACGTCTTCACATGCATAGTCAATCATTTCCTGTGTAAGCGGTCTATGTTCCCAATAGTCTGGTGCAGTTTTATTCCATTTTTTCTGAAAAAAAAGAAAATAAAATCGTTACGAATAAAAAAATAAAAGCAAAAATGGTGACAGTAACAATGCTGACATAATAGTGATAAAGTAACAACAATAAAAGATAATGTGAATCGTTGTAAACCCGCATATAATGATCGCAACAAAAATCACGTATTGAAGTAGCTAAGTCTCTAACTCAATATCATCCAAAATCTTTAACATTGGAAACACAAATTATTTATCAGTTTAAATCAACATTGGTTCTGTGATCTTCAGCCCCAATTCTAGCAAGAGACTCGTGTAACGTGGCTAGAAACATTGCACCAAATCAAACGGCGTATGTAGACTGGATTAGCCAGACGCTAGAAATTTGCATTCGATTGAAACTGCTGACTTATTTCGCCGAACATAACTGATTAGAAATTAGACTAAAAACGGAAACCGATGAATGTAAATCAGTTTGCGACCCACTTGTGTCAATTTCTAGGTCGCAAATGTTAGCGATTTAGCTCCTTTAAATGTTGCAATACAAATGATAATGTAATGATGACAATATTTGTATTAACCATAAGAATAATAATGAAAACATTCACTTACCTTCATATCAGCCTTTGCTTCCATTTTGTTAATGCCGTAGATTTCGCATATTTCTTCTAATTTTAACATTGGTGGAATTAAACGACCTTGTTTTTCAAGAATGACCATGTGAGCCACCTGTAAATAATAATAGAATAGAATAAATCATTTCTCAATACTCAAGAACAATACAGATATATATATAGTACTGTTTCTTCTTCTATATCTATGTATATATAATGTCCGTACCTGCGTATCAAATACGTTTCTCAAAGAAACACCAAACTGATGTTTCAATGCTTCACTGTCCCCAGAACATGCATGGAAAACCTGAAATAGATACAGACAAAATGTTTTAATATATGAGTGAGATTTCTATGTGTTCATCAATAAATTCAGTTACCTTATCAAAAATCGTTAGAGAGAGAGAGAGGGGGGGTAATTTGATTTTTAACGTCCACTCGTCACAAACAAGGTCATTTAGGACTAATATATGGCTCATTATGTAGTTTCATAGATTTCTAAGAAACGATAAACAGACTAATTACACATCAGTTCGAAGCCAACCGTTAAAGGTAATTTTATAGAAATACTAGAAAATTTAATCTTTGATAAACTTACGTTATACTCACTAGAAGGTGTTTAAAGCCTATATTTACATTGCTAGACGTTATTTGAGCACTTACTAGACTAGAAGTTGTTTAAAAACTATATTTACCAATCTGATTAAAACACAGATCCAATTTCGTTTCGTTTTTTTTAGTTCAAAATTTAGTTTTTACTTGTCTTTACTACTCTTGGATCTGGAAGACTTGTTATTTAAGTCGTGTTCTGCCTGAAATGAGGGGTCAGCCAATCAAATGGTCTGTCGAATCGACCGTTTGACCTTTTCATGCGTGGAACTGTGGGTAGATATCACCAGCGGATATAAATCAAAACAAAACAAAAGTAGATTTTAAAAAACAGGGCGGTCGTTAATTGGTTAATCGAATGACTGACGTTATCGGGTCAAATGTCCCGTGCTTGATACCTGACGTCATAGAACGTGAGCTCCCACTATAACTTGTTAGATCTACATGAGTGTAGGCAATCTGTTTCACAGAGAATTACTTACGAATTATCTCTGTAACAGATGACTGTCCACAAAGCGTGCGTTGACTGCACGCAGTGTAGTCATTGGCTAAACGGCTCGTGCAATGTTTACTAACACCTAACTGCTTCGGGCAAAATGATGCATTTTACTCATTTTAATACCCATTTACACTAAATAGGAAATATTTTTAAACTACAAATACTTCAAACGTCTTTATTTATTTTTCTTTTACCTCAAAAAATGTTTGAGAATTTAATTTGTCGCAGTAAAAAAGTTAATATGCCGTACTCATTAAGCCTCGTCGATGTCATGCTTATCAGTGATTGTAGGGGCCATGCGAAAGTATAAAAAGCGAAGCAAAATATCTATATTTTAATTAGATTGTATTTACTTGTCAAAGTTGTTTAAACGCCACATTTACTTGCGAGAAGTCGATTAAGCCCTTGCTTGCTAGAAGTTGTTTCAACTTGCTAGAAGTTGTTTAAGTCTTACACTAGATAAGGGGGTTTGGGTGGCGTAGTGGTCTAGAGTGCCGCGCTTCGACCTCTTGCTGGCCGGTCACCTCTGGCTTGCGATTGTAGTTTCGATCCCTGGTGTGAGCGTATGTGACATGGAGATATGGGCGCCTTCTCAACCGCGTGTGTTTCCCCCGGGCACTCCGGTTTCCACCCATTGCTAAAGACCCCTACGCGAAAGCGAATTATTGAAATAAAATTAAACCATATGTTAGTCCCGAAATGACCTAGTTTGTGTCGAGTGGACGTTAAACCCAATTTCCTTTTCTCTCTTTCACTGTATAGAAACGCATTTACTATATGTGAATTTTCTCAACTGGTTGTTTTATACCCAACATTGAATTTGCGATAAGTTAAATTGATTAATCTCTGTCGCTTTAATCATATACTACGTATACGATTTATATTAAACGTGGATTTTACCTTCAATCCTTACCTTGAGAACTTGATCACTCTTTAAAACTTGTTTTAGTCCACCATCTTGGAACATACTTTTGTCTTTATGGATATCAAATAAATAAACATGGCCCTCAGTTGTAGCTATTTGTAGAAGTGTTAATGGTCCATCTTTACCTAAATTAATACCTTCTGCATCACAAGATATTACTTCCTCTTCCATCAAAGTCTCTACAACTCGCCGACATTTTCTTACATCCTCGATTATTTCATACTCCATTTTGCTTTATTGTATGCTGATAAAACCAAAGTAGACCACCGTAAGATTGTATAAGATGCCCCTATAAAAATAATAACATTATACGTCACGGTGTATGAGTTAATAGGGTAAAGGCTCACTTACCAGGATGTCAAGGATTTTACGGGTGGTTCCCCCTTGTCAATGAAATAACAACTGGCTGTACATGAAATCAATTAAAGCTAGGTAGACATCAATAATGAACCGACACACAGCCAGCTGACACCTCCATTACATTAAAAAAAAGTGCTGAAGAGTAGATATAGTCCAGTCAATTTATAATTTTACCCTCAACAAATTGCAAGAAAAGGTTTTAATGCAAGGTGCACTTTTTAAAATACCAAAAGTTTACCAAATTTTTCGCACCAGAAAGTGGTAAAATCCAAGATGGCCGACATTTTGCCTAATTAATGTTCAAGAAAATCCTGAACTGTTGGTTTAGGACACTATAAATGTTTTATGAACGTATTAATTAATGCTTTTGGGGTTATTTTTTCATTTAAACATATAGCCAGTAGTGCTCACTGGTCCCTTAAAGCGGTAAAATAAGTAAAATCCAAGATGGCCGACATTCATGAACATGTAAATTAATGTTTATTGGGCCATTCTGTCATTTGAAGAAATATTCTGCATGGTGTTCACTGGTCCCTTATTATAAAGGCGGTAAAATTTGGTCAAATCCAAGATCACTGACATTTGTCTAAACAAAGTACACAAAGTGTGATATTAACATGTTAAAATCCAAAATGGCAGATAACATCTAAAGGGAGGGGGTGGGGGATCATGAGACCAAGTAAGCGCCCTGTTAAACAAAGTCTCCTCAGGCCCAATCAAAACTAATCAAAAAGTCAGTTATTATGTGTCCATGTCTTAAATTTTGTTGCACCTAAGGCGCTCGATTGTAAGAATATGGTCTTTAAGACCATATTGTGTCTTTGGGAAATTGTTAAAAACAACTATTTTTATAAAGTCAAATTCACATGCACCTAGTGCACTGAATGAAAAGCTATACATAAAAAACAAGTGATGTTTTCGTAAAATTTTAACTACTGTCAAAAATACACGTCAAGTTCTACCTGTTATTTAACCTATGGTTGGAAGACCATATAAGGAGTATCACCTGATTGTAGTGGTGAGAATTGTAAGGCTTTATTCCATATTTGGAATGGAATTTAGGTTCAAAGTTAATCTTGAGCCTGCAGGAACTGGGGGATATAAAATAGGGGGGTAGAGCTAGATTCGTTAGAAACTCACCCAGATATTCTACCAGCCATTATCTGTTGAGAACAAGGGACCTGTAAACTATTCAGCTTGTAATAAAGTTATTTAATACTAATTGCTGTAGTATCATTGTCGATCACAAGAAGAACACAACAAGAAGAAGTCCTACAATACCTATAGTACTACAGTGTTGATTTGGAGCCGTGATTTCCAGGAGCAGATAGAATTAGCCAAATTTTATTTTTGTGAGTATCTCTTTTCGATTTTTCACTAATTTCTATCTGTAATAATGGCTGAGGAATTTTATAGAAATTTAGGTGCCCAATTGATAGGTTTGTCTTCCTCAATATCCACAAATTCAGTAGCTAATATAATTGAACCGTATAAAGGGGATCCAAAACAATTTAAAGAATGGATCAAAAATATTGAAAAATACTGTGTTCTCGCAACAGTAACTGAAGATCGGGTAAAGTTAGTCGCTTTTCAATCAAGTAGGGGTGTCGTAAGTCATTTTATTCAAAGAAAAATGATGGCAAATGCCGATTTAACGTGGGATGCTTTAAAACAGGAAAGTGCGGTTGTACAAGCCGTATCTTTTGATAAAATTGTTAAATCATTCAATAAAGCTTTAGATACTCTTTGGGAGCCTTTACACATTGCCCTTAGTAACTATACATTAACTGAGTTACCCCCGAAATTAGAACACTTAAGAGAAATTTCCATGGAAAGTTTAATTTATGAGTTACATAATGTGAGACGTTTAGAGGAAGACAAACCCTGGTATTTATGGTATTATATCATAATAATTGTTGGTTCAGCACTTGTAATTCTCTTTGGCTGTATCTGTTGCTATAATTGCAACCCAAAATTCAAGAAATTCGTAAGTCATTATTTTAGAATGAAACAATGTGGAAATCGTCCTGAGGTCAGTACAAGAGAAGAAATGGCTCTATCAAGAAGAGGCGAGTTAACAACTAATGGGAATGAATCAGCAACCATCTCGCCACAGACCACCGTTGCTCAATCAACGTCAGTACTTGGTACACCTACTTCGTCGTCAATAACTACGACTATTCCTGCCGCTACTGGTAAAAGGATTCCAAAGGAAAGGAAATTAGTGGAGAAATTACCTCCCGACTTTATTCTGCCAGATATAAAGGAAATTTTCCAGGTGACTTCATAAGAAGTGTTGTGTTAAACAGTCATTCACGGAATGTGTGTAATTCATACAACTTTTGTTTATGGGTGAATATCCTACTAATCAGTGACTGTTTGTGCGCGCATCTGTCGACAGCTTTTATATAATATTCCTATTGCGCTTATATAATATATCCATATTATACTTGTATCTATATAGACATATATATCCAGAGTGTTTCAGTTCCAGTACACATTGTTCGGTAGCTGTGTTGCCTATCAAACTGTCATTAACAATTAAACATGGTGTAACTTTTCACCGTTTGTGGTAATGGGAAGTCAAATATGTGACCCTACTCGTGTAGACTGAGTGTATATTATCAAACAAACTATGGAGGTCAACTTCATTAGGTCACATATTATAGAATGATGTGTGTTGTAGCAGGACTTTATTTCATATCATTTGATAAAGGTATGATGGTTTGTTTCTGGAATGTGAATTGGACTTAAAGGATGCCAACCGATGAACGTTTAACAACAGTTGTGTCGTGTTTTACTATACTTGTGTAGTAGTGTGAATTGTTAGCGCGTTTAGGACACTTCAAGAATAAAAAACTTTTTGAGTTTGACTTAGTTTTTAAAAGTGAAATTTTATCATATGGAAATAATTTTGTGCATGAAATTTTATTATATTGATGTAATCCTATGTTTCTTTGCTAAGGTTTCCTTGTTCTCCCGTTTCCCTTACTCCCCTTAAGACCTATATTTCTTTTTATTTACATGTTTTTACTATGGTAAGAACATGTCTTTAGTGGGGGAAGGTATGTAAGAATGTGGTCTTTAAGACCATATTGTGTCTTTGGGAAATTGTTAAAAACAACTATTTTTATAAAGTCAAATTCACATGCACCTAGTGCACTGAATGAAAAGCTATACATAAAAAACAAGTGATGTTTTCGTAAAATTTTAACTACTGTCAAAAATACACGTCAAGTTCTACCTGTTATTTAACCTATGGTTGGAAGACCATATAAGGAGTATCACCTGATTGTAGTGGTGAGAATTGTAAGGCTTTATTCCATATTTGGAATGGAATTTAGGTTCAAAGTTAATCTTGAGCCTGCAGGAACTGGGGGATATAAAATAGGGGGGTAGAGCTAGATTCGTTAGAAACTCACCCAGATATTCTACCAGCCATTATCTGTTGAGAACAAGGGACCTGTAAACTATTCAGCTTGTAATAAAGTTATTTAATACTAATTGCTGTAGTATCATTGTCGATCACAAGAAGAACACAACAAGAAGAAGTCCTACAATACCTATAGTACTACACGATTCCATAATGTCATCATTGTTAAACTCCTGTATGGTTTTATACTATAGTATCACTATCATATTTACGTGTATAGTGAATCCCCCAGTTAGTAGTACGATTAGTGAGTTGGTCGTTGGGGGCGACAGACTGTAGAAATGGTTTTTCAACGCTCACAAAACTGGTAGAATTAATCGGCAGACCCTGAGATTCTGTCCCATTTCTTATCATCAGGCCCAATCCCAAATAATCAAATACTCCGTTATTATTATGTCCATATCTGAAATTAATTGTTCTTATCCTCTGATGCACAAGAATTCGCTCCATCTATGAACCCAAATTCCAGGGAATTGACTAAAATGTTCAAGCCCAATCCAAAATCTGATATTATTCCACTCCTCTGTGGTTTTATACTATCTGAGCACTATCATATTCACGGTTATAGTGAACGGCCCTACTAGTAGTACCGGTGGGCGACAGACCGTACTACTGTTCTGTCATTCTCACAAAACAAACGGAATTGACAGACAGATCCCAAGGTTCTGCCCAATTGACTGGCATTTCAAATCCTCTCGTTCACAAGAATTTACCCACAACTATATATGTTCTCAAAAGCCATGCCGTTGAGTCAAATTTTCTTCCCTTCAGATTACTCGGTGGTATAGCCACTGCCTCTAGGGTTCACAAAAAAAATATTACCAATGGTAATATGGCATGAAATTTATGTCAAATGGAATAAAACTACATTCTGGCAAGATACCGAACAACAAACAATTATAGGCAATACGAAGGGGTGGGTCTATGCTCATTGCGCGGTGGGATTATGGATAGCACCCTTTTATGCTCATTGTGCGGTGCTTATTTTGCCCAGTTAATGAAAAACACCCTTACGTGGGGTGGGATCTATACTTATTGTGCGACGGGATTATGGATGACACCTAAATTTGGAACCGCCCAAGCCTATTCACAGCTTCTGGACCTGTTACATTAAGGTCCTTTGAATGTATAACAGTAAATGTGATTCAAACTATAAATTTCTATAGCCAAGCAAACTGAGATTATGGATGACACCCTAGATTTGGAACCGCCAACACCCCTTTCACAGCTTCTAAATCCGCTACTGGTTTTACCTTCAGGTCATTTGAATGTACAACAGTAAATGTGATTCAAACAATAACATTCTATATCTGAGCAAACTGAGATTGGTGCTTATTTTAGCAAAAGTTGCTAAGTTTATGAAAAACACCCTTGTGTGTCTTAGAAATCATAGAGACGACATAACTCTTCATTCTTTGAAGAACAAATTTCTAAATAATTTCTTGCGCATCTTTATTCGTGTCTTGTGTTCACTCATCTTTCAGGACATTAGTTTATTGGGGGTAGGGACCTCAGAACATGTACATACCAAATATGCCAGTGCAGTAAATTTGGATTCGCGTCAAAATGTTTTGGTGTAGTGGATTCCCGAAAATGGTATAAGGAACCAATAAATTAACACCGATGGGCATATCTTCAAATGAAATAATGGCCCCATATATGATAATTTTGGGACTACAAAGACGGTGAATTGTCAGTAGCGCGTGTGTCCTCCACTGGCTCTTACGCACGCTGTGCATGCAGCACAATGAACGATCTTTATCGTACTTTTGGTTTTGACCCCTCTGACTTTGTACCGTTGATTACAGATTAAACATCCATAAGTGTACAAACGCGTTGTTATTGATGTGTTCCCATTTGAATATCGTTTACAATAAGAAGCAAAATAAACAAGATATGTTTACAGGATCATTTTGTTATACGAAAAACTAAGTGATGCGTTTTCTATGGTGCTCAGTATATATTAAAATAAAGCCTTAAAATCGATGGTAGGCTATCTATAAACAATCCTATCTTGTTAAAGAATAATCTTATTAATCCTATAATTCACGACTGCCATTTGAGAAATTGGCAAAAAATCATTTTCAACTTCAAATTCAAACGTTTGAAGATAGCTATTCACATGGAAGATAGAAATTCTCACTTTAAGCTATTGTCTCTCACCCGTTCGATTAGGTATCTATCTCTTTTTAGTGATAAAATATTGACCTTAAATATTATATTCTGTAAGTAAAATGGTGGCAGGTGGGTCTTTATCAGATCCAATAAAAATAAGAACATAAAGAAAGAAAAAAAAGAATAAATGAGAAAAATAAGGAACGAAAGAAAGAAGAAAAATAAATAAATAAATAAATTATCAGTTGTAATATAATAGATGTTATCGTCCTATAGTGTTTTACCTGGTTGTTCACTTCATATCCAGTACAGTAATATTAGAGGTAGATAAATATATTATAAGGGTTCAGGATTCTAGCCAAATTAGAAACCCATTGCGGAATCCCTGTGCAATTCGAAATACAAGAGTATGTAGCGGTACGTAATTAGATTGTGTCGTATTTTTGTGAAGCCATTACAGTATTATTGTGCAATTTAAAATATTGTGTTTAATAGCCTGGCTGGCCAATTGCCAATACTTTAAGTCGGTGTATACTGTATCCCATCTTCTTCAGCAAAATATTTATTTAGTTTTAACAATCAGTATTTAAATTCTTAATAATCACTCCCACTGTATTATTTTTGTGTTCTGGTATATCTTTATTGCATCATTGTTCTTAATTTATACTATATTTTCCACTCATTTATTGATAATAAATGGCCTATTCAATTTCATATCGCCTTTAACTTTAACACGTAAGTAAACAAAGGCTTGTCGACTGTAGGTCAATCATTATCAATTTCATGTAGTAAACTAAACATAAAGTTTTTTGTCGAGCCTCACTGTTGACGTAAATAATCATTCAGTGAAGCGGACTATAGCTTTAATCCTTTTGTATTTGATAATCCCACGAGAACAATGAGGGAGGGGGCATAACGGTATGACATCCATTTTGCGACGAAGTGGATGGAGATCCATTTTGCGACGATAAGGATACCTATTCGCTATCCCTTTAATACAAAAAACCTACAATTCGCGAGTAGAATGTTTGATATTTTATTGAAAATTTAGATCCCGAATATCTTTTAACTGTCATTTTTCAGGCAGATGGGTAATGCCTAATGCGGTAAAAAAAATATTCATGGATTAAAATTTAGAAAATACTGTTCTACCCCCACCTGTTTTTCACCAATTAGAAACATTCCTCGCCACATCTGATGCAGATTTATAATAATTCAACAATTTTGGACAAATGTAAAACAAGTTAATATATAATTGTACAGCGGAACTGGTGCGTCCTAATGTTTCAGTTTTTCTATATCTCGCAATATTGGTGGCAAGAATGATACACCAGAAACGGCAAGCTTACACCTTATTGCATAATGCACTTGATATTCACATTAGCCTTGAATCAAATCAAAATCATTGTAACATTCATCGTTTTCTAAACAAACAGACGATATAAAGAAACAGCGCCACTTATAAGTATTGTATAAAACCCATTAACAATAATTATGAATATTAGGTTTTATTCAAGTAAGAAAATAAATTTGTGTACAATATATCATGGATTACTCCGCGAAAAAAATAGATGTCGACCAAACATGCAGGTCGATCAGCAGCTTCAATCAATCAATATATCAATAGTTGATATTTCTATTAACATTGTTGTTGTTTACATAGATATAAAACAGTGTAGATAATCACTAAATAATGACTTTATATATAACCTTAAAGTATGAAATATTCATCACCGTAAAAATACATCATTCATAACAAATATGCAAAAATTCCTGAATCCGCCCCTGTAGTAGTAGTAATAACAACCTCAGGGGCGGATCCAGGAATTTTTGCAGGAGGGGGTTTGCCAGGTTTCTGTTACGGAAATCTGCCATCATCGTCTCTAAATTACATAGGCATACATACAAATTGAGCTTTTTAAACAGAGAAATCATTTTTATACTGATGTAGGATCACTTTGTGATGTAATTTCATTGATGCAAGGCATTATTTTTTTTTATGTAGCTGAGCAGGGGGGGTTTGGACCCCCCACCCCACCTCACCCCCCTCTGGATCCGCGCCTGAACCTGTGATTGTATTCCATATAAATGTTTGTTGTGTCTTAATATTACGTCCTAGCATGGGCCGTATTATATATCCAGTCTATGGTCCTAATCAAAGTAATCATAATCGTCATACCCATAGTCATACCTACGTGTGCGTGGCGGCCTTGGGGGAAAGGGGTTTTTGCCTGCTCGGTCAATGGCTTGCTTCAATCGTGTAGCAGCTTGTCGAACGTTCGCGGGGATGTAAGATTCCTTAGTTTGATAACCTAAAAAGGTATAAAATCCTTTAGTGACCGTCACTTTAGAAGGGTTATTTACAAGATTTCGTTCAAACTCTTTGAAATCTTCTTCATTTAATTTATAATGAAAATGTACCAATAGCGAATGGTATTTTGATTTGTCCCTGGCGTTCTTGATACGAATATCCTTTATTATCGCCCTTTCTTGGTCTCTTAGAAAATACAAGGGTGTTTCTGTGTTATATTTGTTAACGATGTCATTAGATATGATTTGACGAAATCTATTATAGAGATTGGTTGCTAATTCCTTAATGTTTGGTCTCGCGTATGTTTTACCTTTACAAAGTGCATAGTAGTAATTAGCGATAGGATTGAAATCGTCGCCATCTTGGTCCATTTCCCTTTCCAGTTCTCTGAGGGCTTTGAGAAAGGCGTCGTAGTACATATTTTGTACGACATGGGTCATAGATAACTCAATATCTTCGTGGGACCAGTTTCTAACAATGGCGGCTTTTTCATCTTCGTCCGTTAAATTTTCATACGAAACAGGCGTCCTATATTTTCTACCCATTTCTCTCAAAACTTTTTTTCCGGCATTTTCCATTCTCTCTCTACGCGTCTTTTTCAGTTCCGGGTCCAGTTTATAATTAATCGTTTCTTCAACTCTTTCTCTGAATAATTCCATGGCGTCCAACGACTTTAATTGTCTAAAAAAATATGAAAGCATGTTTAGGCTAAAAGCCTTATATATAGTTACAAGGTAATGTATTTTAGTATCAAAAGAATAATTTCTTTGATTTAATAATATTTGTCAACGTTACACCAACATCTCACAAAAGAGACCTTACCCATATTACTGAAACACATAGTACGTAACACGTACAGTCGTCGGATCCCATTCACGAGTATTGCAACAACTAAAAAAACAATTTGGCACCATGTTTTCTAAATATGTATGAAGCATATTTTGTGAGATAAGGCAATTTTGAACAATATCTTCCAGATCATCGATACCAAATAATACTAAATATTTGAGTTACCTTAATTGGTTTTCATAGATTTCTGGTACCAAAACTGTAACGTCTTCACATGCATAGTCAATCATTTCCTGTGTAAGCGGTCTATGTTCCCAATAGTCTGGTGCAGTTTTATTCCATTTTTTCTGAAAAAAAAAGAAAATAATCGTTACGAATAAAAAAATAAAAGCAAAAATGGTGACAGTAACAATGCTGACATAATAGTGATAAAGTAACAACAATAAAAGATAATGTGAATCGTTGTAAACCCGCATATAATGATCGCAACAAAAATCACGTATTGAAGTAGCTAAGTCTCTAACTCAATATCATCCAAAATCTTTAACATTGGAAACACAAATTATTTATCAGTTTAAATCAACATTGGTTCTGTGATCTTCAGCCCCAATTCTAGCAAGAGACTCGTGTAACGTGGCTAGAAACATTGCACCAAATCAAACGGCGTATGTAGACTGGATTAGCCAGACGCTAGAAATTTGCATTCGATTGAAACTGCTGACTTATTTCGCCGAACATAACTGATTAGAAATTAGACTAAAAACGGAAACCGATGAATGTAAATCAGTTTGCGACCCACTTGTGTCAATTTCTAGGTCGCAAATGTTAGCGATTTAGCTCCTTTAAATGTTGCAATACAAATGATAATGTAATGATGACAATATTTGTATTAACCATAAGAATAACAATGAAAACATTCACTTACCTTCATATCAGCCTTTGCTTCCATTTTGTTAATGCCGTAGATTTCGCATATTTCTTCTAATTTTAACATTGGTGGAATTAAACGACCTTGTTTTTCAAGAATGACCATGTGAGCCACCTGTAAATAATAATAGAATAGAATAAATCATTTCTCAATACTCAAGAACAATACAGATATATATATAGTACTGTTTCTTCTTCTATATCTATGTATATATAATGTCCGTACCTGCGTATCAAATACGTTTCTCAAAGAAACACCAAACTGATGTTTCAATGCTTCACTGTCCCCAGAACATGCATGGAAAACCTGAAATAGATACAGATAAAATGTTTTAATACATGAGTGAGATTTCTATGTGTTCATCAATAAATTCAGTTACCTTATCAAAAATCGTTAGAGAGAGAGAGGGGGGGCGGGTAATTTGATTTTTAACGTCCACTCGTCACAAACAAGGTCATTTAGGACTAATATATGGCTCATTATGTAGTTTCATAGATTTCTAAGAAACGATAAACAGACTAATTACACATCAGTTCGAAGCCAACCGTTAAAGGTAATTTTATAGAAATACTAGAAAATTTAATCTTTGATAAACTTACGTTATACTCACTAGAAGGTGTTTAAAGCCTATATTTACATTGCTAGACGTTATTTGAGCACTTACTAGACTAGAAGTTGTTTAAAAACTATATTTACCAATCTGATTAAAACACAGATCCAATTTCGTTTCGTTTTTTTTAGTTCAAAATTTAGTTTTTACTTGTCTTTACTACTCTTGGATCTGGAAGACTTGTTATTTAAGTCGTGTTCTGCCTGAAATGAGGGGTCAGCCAATCAAATGGTCTGTCGAATCGACCGTTTGACCTTTTCATGCGTGGAACTGTGGGTAGATATCACCAGCGGATATAAATCAAAACAAAACAAAAGTAGATTTTAAAAAACAGGGCGGTCGTTAATTGGTTAATCGAATGACTGACGTTATCGGGTCAAATGTCCCGTGCTTGATACCTGACGTCATAGAACGTGAGCTCCCACTATAACTTGTTAGATCTACATGAGTGTAGGCAATCTGTTTCACAGAGAATTACTTACGAATTATCTCTGTAACAGATGACTGTCCACAAAGCGTGCGTTGACTGCACGCAGTGTAGTCATTGGCTAAACGGCTCGTGCAATGTTTACTAACACCTAACTGCTTCGGGCAAAATGATGCATTTTACTCATTTTAATACCCATTTACACTAAATAGGAAATATTTTTAAACTACAAATACTTCAAACGTCTTTATTTATTTTTCTTTTACCTCAAAAAATGTTTGAGAATTTAATTTGTCGCAGTAAAAAAGTTAATATGCCGTACTCATTAAGCCTCGTCGATGTCATGCTTATCAGTGATTGTAGGGGCCATGCGAAAGTATAAAAAGCGAAGCAAAATATCTATATTTTAATTAGATTGTATTTACTTGTCAAAGTTGTTTAAACGCCACATTTACTTGCGAGAAGTCGATTAAGCCCTTGCTTGCTAGAAGTTGTTTCAACTTGCTAGACGTTGTTTAAGTCTTACACTAGATAAGGGGGTTTGGGTGGCGTAGTGGTCTAGAGTGCCGCGCTTCGACCTCTTGCTGGCCGGTCACCTCTGGCTTGCGATTGTAGTTTCGATCCCTGGTGTGAGCGTATGTGACATGGAGATATGGGCGCCTTCTCAACCGCGTGTGTTTCCCCCGGGCACTCCGGTTTCCACCCATTGCTAAAGACCCCTACGCGAAAGCGAATTATTGAAATAAAATTAAACCATATGTTAGTCCCGAAATGACCTAGTTTGTGTCGAGTGGACGTTAAACCCAATTTCCTTTTCTCTCTTTCACTGGATAGAAACGCATTTACTATATGTGAATTTTCTCAACTGGTTGTTTTATACCCAACATTGAATTTGCGATAAGTTAAATTGATTAATCTCTGTCGCTTTAATCATATACTACGTATACGATTTATATTAAACGTGGATTTTACCTTCAATCCTTACCTTGAGAACTTGATCACTCTTTAAAACTTGTTTTAGTCCACCATCTTGGAACATACTTTTGTCTTTATGGATATCAAATAAATAAACATGGACGTCAGTTGTAGCTATTTGTAGAAGTGTTAATGGTCCATCTTTACCTAAATTAATACCTTCTGCATCACAAGATATCATTTCCTCTTTCATCAAAGTCTCTACAACTCGCCGACATTTTCTTACATCTTCGATTATTTCATACTCCATTTTGCTTTATTGTATGCTGATAAAACCAAAGTAGACCACCGTAAGATTGTATAAGATGCCCCTATAAAAATAATAACATTATACTTCACGGTGTATGAGTTAATAGGGTAAAGGCTCACTTACCAGGATGTCAAGGATTTTACGGGTGGTTCCCCCTTGTCAATGAAATAACAACTGGCTGTACATGAAATCAATTAAAGCTAGGTAGACATCAATAATGAACCGACACACAGCCAGCTGACACCTCCATTACATTAAAAAAAAGTGCTGAAGAGTAGACTTAGTCCAGTCAATTTATAATTTTACCCTCAACAAATTGCAAGAAAAGGTTTTAATGCAAGGTGCACTTTTTAAAATACCAAAAGTTTACCAAATTTTTCGCACCAGAAAGTGGTAAAATCCAAGATGGCCGACATTTTGCCTAATTAATGTTCAAGAAAATCCTGAACTGTTGGTTTAGGACACTATAAATGTTTTATGAACGTATTAATTAATGCTTTTGGGGTTATTTTTTCATTTAAACATATAGCCAGTAGTGCTCACTTGTCCCTTAAAGCGGTAAAATAAGTAAAATCCAAGATGGCCGACATTCATGAACATGTAAATTAATGTTTATTGGGTTATTCTGTCATTTGAAGAAATATTCTGCATGGTGTTCACTGGTCCCTTATTATAAAGGCGGTAAAATTTGGTCAAATCCAAGATTACTGACAAAGTACACAAAGTGTGATATTAACATGTTAAAATCCAAAATGAAACAAAACATCTAAAAGGAGGGGGTGGGGGATCATGAGACCAAGTAAGCGCCCTGTTAAACAAAGTCTCCTCAGGCCCAATCAAAACTAATCAAAAAGTCAGTTATTATGTGTCCATGTCTTAAAATTTTGTTGCACCTAAGGCGCTCGATTCCATAATGTCATCATTGTTAAACTCCTGTATGGTTTTATACTATAGTATCACTATCATATTTACGTGTATAGTGAATCCCCCAGTTAGTAGTACGATTAGTGAGTTGGTCGTTGGGGGCGACAGACTGTAGAAATGGTTTTTCAACGCTCACAAAACTGGTAGAATTAATCGGCAGACCCTGAGATTCTGTCTCATTTCTGATCACCAGGCCCAATCCCAAATAATCAAATACTCCGTTATTATATGTCCATATCTGAAATTAATTGTTCTTATCCTCTGATGCACAAGAATTCGCTCCATCTATGAACCCAAATTCCAGGGAATTGACTAAAATGTTCAAGCCCAATCCAAAATCTGATATTATTCCACTCCTCTGTGGTTTTATACTATCTGAGCACTATCATATTCACGGTTATAGTGAACGGCCCTGCTAGTAGTACCGGTGGGCGACAGACCGTACTACTGTTCTGTCATTCTCACAAAACAAACGGAATTGACAGACAGATCCCAAGGTTCTGCCCAATTGACTGGCATTTCAAATCCTCTCGTTCACAAGAATTTACCCACAACTATATATGTTCTCAAAAGCCATGCCGTTGCGTCAAATTTTCTTCCCTTCAGATTACTCGGTGGTATAGCCACTGCCACTAGGGTTCACAAAAAAATATTATCAATGGTAATATGGCATAAAATTTATGTCAAATGGAATAAAACTACATTCTGGCAAGATACCGAACCACAAACAACTATACGAAGGGTGGGTCTATGCTCATTGCGCGGTGGGATTATGGATAGCACCCTATTATGCTCATTGTGCGGTGCTTATTTTGCCCAGTTAATGAAAAACACCCTTACGTGGGGTGGGATTTATGCTTATTGTGCGATGGGATTATGGATGACACCTAAATTTGGAACCGCCCAGGCCTATTCACAGCTTCTAGACCCGTTACGTTAAGGTCCTTTGAATGTATAACAGTAAATGTGATTTAAACTATAAATTTCTATAGCCAAGCAAACTGAGATTATGGATGACACCTAAATTTGGAACCGCCCAAGCCTATTCACAGCTTCTAGACCCGTTACGTTAAGGTCCTTTGAATGTATAACAGTAAATGTGATTCAAACTATAAATTTCTATAGCCAAGCAAACTGAGATTATGGATGACACCCTAGATTTGGAACCGCCAACACCCCTTTCACAGCTTCTAAATCCGCTACTGGTGTTACCTTCAGGTCATTTGAATGTACAACAGTAAATGTGATTCAAACAATAACATTCTATATCCGAGCAAACTGAGATTGGTCCTTATTCTAGCAAATGTTGCTCAGTTTATGAAAAACACCCTTGTGTGTCTTAGAAATCATAGAGACGACATAACTCTTCATTCTTTGAAGAACAAATTTCTAAATAATTTCTTGCGCATCTTTATTCGTGTCTTGTGTTCACTCATCTTTCAGGACATTAGGTTATTGGGGGTAGGGACCTCAGAACATGTACATACCAAATTATGCCAGTGCAGTAAATTTGGATTCGCGTCAAAATGTTTTGGTGTAGTGGATTCCCGAAAATGGTATAAGGAACCAATAAATTAACACCGATGGGCATATCTTCAAATGAAATAATGGCCCCATATATGATAATTTTGGGACTACAAAGACGGTGAATTGTCAGTAGCGCGTGTGTCCTCCACTGGCTCTTACGCACGCTGTGCATGCAGCACAATGAACAATCTTTATCGTACTTTTGGTTTTGACCCCTCTGACTTTGTACCGTTGATTACAGATTAAACATCCATAAGTGTACAAACGCGTTGTTATTGATGTGTTCCCATTTGAATATCGTTTACAATAAGAAGCAAAATAAACAAGATATGTTTACAGGATCATTTTGTTATACGAAAAACTAAGTGATGCGTTTTCTATGGCGCTCAGTATATATTAAAATAAAGCCTTAAAATCGATGGTAGGCTATCTATAAACAATCCTATCTTGTTAAAGAATAATCTTATTAATCCTATAATTCACGACTGCCATTTGAGAAATTGGCAAAAAATCATTTTCAACTTCAAATTCAAACGTTTGAAGATAGCTATTCACATGGAAGATAGAAATTCTCATTTTAAGCTATTGTCTCTCACCCGTTCGATTAGGTATCTATCTCTTTTTAGTGATAAAATATTGACCTTAAATATTACATTCTGTAAGTAAAATGGTGGCAGGTGGGTCTTTATCAGATCCAATAAAAATAAGAACATAAAGAAAGAAAGAAAAGAATAAATGAGAAAAATAAGGAACGAAAGAAAGAAGAAAAATAAATAAATAAATAAATAAATTATCAGTTGTAATATAATAGATGTTATCGTCCTATAGTGTTTTACCTGGTTGTTCACTTCATGTCCTGTACATTAATATTAGAGGTAGATAAATATATTATAAGGGTTCAGGATTCTAGCCAAATTAGAAACCCATTGCGGAATCCCTGTGCAATTCGAAATACAAGAGTGTGTAGCCGTACGTAATTAGATTGTGTCGTATTTTTGTGAAGCCATTACAGTATTATTGTGCAATTTAAAATATTGTGTTTAACAGCCTGGCTGGCGAATTGCCAATACTTTAAGTCGGTGTATACTGTATCCCATCTTCTTCAGCAAAATATTTATTTAGTTTAAACAATCAGTATTTAAATTCTTAATAATCATTCCCACTGTATAATTTTTGTGTTCTGGTATATTTTTATTGCATCATTGCATAAGTAAACAAAGGCTTGTCGACTGTAGGTCAATCATTATCAATTTCATGTAGTAAACTAAACATAAAGTTGTTTGTCGAGCCTCGCTGTTGACGTAAATAACCATTCTGTGAAGCGGACTATAGCTTTAATCCTTTTGTATTTGATAATCCCAAGACTTGACTGCGCCTACCATGAGAACAATGGTGGAGGGGAGCATGACGGAATGACATCCATTTTGCGACGAGATTATCGTAGAACTATAAGGATACCTATTCGCTATCCCTTTAATACAAAAAACCTACCATTCGCGAGTAGAATGTTTGATATTTTATTGAAAATTTAGATCCCGAATATCTTTTAACTGTCATTTTTCAGGCAGATGGGTAATGCCTAATGCGGTAAAAAAAATATTCATGGATTAAAATTTAGAAAATACTGTTCTACCCCCACCTGTTTTTCACCAATAAGAAACATTCCTCGCCACATCTGATGTAGATTTATAATAATTCAACAATTTTGGACAAATGTAAAACATGTTAATATATAATTGTACAGCGGAACTGGTGCGTCCAAATGTTTCAGTTTTTCTATATCTCGCAATATTGGTGGCAAGAATGATACACCAGAAACGGCAAGCTTACACCTTATTGCATAATGCACTTGATATTCACATTAGCCTTGAATCAAATCAAAATCATTGTAACATTCATCGTTTTCTAAACAAACAGACGATATAAAGAAACAGCGCCACTTATAAGTATTGTATAAACCCATTAACAATAATTATGAATATTAGGTTTTATTCAAGTAAGAAAATAAATTTGTGTACAATATATCATGGATTACTCCGCGAAAAAAATAGATGTCGACCAAACATGCAGGTCGATCAGCAGCTTCAATCAATCAATATATCAATAGTTGATATTTCTATTAACATTGTTGTTGTTTACATAGATATAAAACAGTGTAGATAATCACTAAATAATGAATTTATATATAACCTTAAAGTATGAAATATTCATCACCGTAAAAAAACATCATTCATAACAAATATGCAAAAATTCCTGAATCCGCCCCTGTAGTAGTAGTAATAACAACCTCAGGGGCGGATCCAGGAATTTTTGCAGGAGGGGGTTTGCCAGGTTTCTGTTACGGAAATCTGCCATCATCGTCTCTAAATTACATAGGCATACATACAAATTGAGCTTTTTAAACAGAGAAATCATTTTTATACTGATGTAGGATCACTTTGTGATGTAATTTCATTGATGCAAGGCATTATTTTCTTTTTTATGTAGCTGAGCAGGGGGGGGGGGGGGGGGGGCCCCCCCAAACCCCCCCTCTGGATCCGCGCCTGAACCTGTGATTGTATTCCATATAAATGTTTGTTGTGTCTTAATATTACGTCCTAGCATGGGCCGTATTATATATCCAGTCTATGGTCCTAATCAAAGTAATCATAATCGTCATCATAGTCATACCTACGTTTGCGTGGCGGCCTTGGGGGAAAGGGGTTTTTGCCTGCTCGGTCAATGGCTTGCTTCAATCGTGTAGCAGCTTGTCGAACGTTCGCGGGGATGTAAGATTCCTTAGTTTGATAACCTAAAAAGGTATAAAATCCTTTAGTAACGGTTACCTTAGAAGGGTTTTTTATAAGATTTTGTTCAAACTCTTTGAAATCTTCTTCATTTAATTTATAATGAAAATGTACCAATAGCGAATGGTATTTTGATTTGTCCCTGGCGTTCTTGATACGAATATCCTTTATTATCGCCCTTTCTTGGTCTCTTAGAAAATACACGGGTGTTTCTGTGTTATATTTGTTAACGATGTCATTAGATATGATTTGACGAAATCTATTATAGAGATTGGTTGCTAATTCCTTAATGTTTGGTCTCGCGTATGTTTTACCTTTACAAAGTGCATAGTAGTAATTAGCGATAGGATTGAAATCGTCGCCATCTTGGTCCATTTCCTTTTCCAGTTCTCTGAGGGCTTTGAGAAAGGCGTCGTAGTACATATTTTGTACGACATGGGTCATAGATAACTCAATATCTACGTGGGACCAGTTTCTATCAATGGCGGCTTTTTCATTTTCGTCCGTTAAATTTTCATACGAAACAGGCGTACTATATTTTCTACCCATTTCTCTCAAAACTTTTTTTCCAGCATTTTCCATTCTCTCTCTACGCGTCTTTTTCAGTTCCGGGTCCAGTTTATAATTAATCGTTTCTTCAACTCTTTCTCTGAATAATTCCATGGCGTCCAACGACTTTAATTGTCTAAAATAAAATATGAAAGCATGTTTAGGCTAAAAGCCTTATATATAGTTACAAGGTAATGTATTTTAGCATCAAAAGAATAATTTCTTTGATTTAATAATATTTTTCAACGTTACTCCGGCATCTCACAAAAGAGACCTTGCCCATATAACTGAAACCCATAGTATACGTAACACGTACAGTCGTCGGATCCCATTCACGAGTATTGCAACAACTTAAAAAAAAAACAATTTGGCACCATATTTTCTAAATATGTATCTAACATATTTTGTGAGATAAGGAACTTTTGAAAAATATCATCCAGATCATCGATACCAAATAATACTAAATATTTGAGTTACCCTAATTGGTTTTCATAGATTTCTGGTACCAAAATTGTAACGTCCTCACATGCATAGTCAATCATTTCCTGTGTAAGCGGTCTATGTTCCCAATAGTCTGGTGCAGTTTTATTCCATTTTCTCTGAAAAAACGAAAACAAAATCGTTACGAATAAAAAATAATAAAACAAAAATGGTGACAGTAATAATGCTGACATAATAGTGATAAAGTAACAACGATAAAAGATAATGTGAATCGTTGTAAACCCGCATATAATGATCGCAACAAAAATCAAGTATTGAAGTAGCTAAGTCTCTAACTCAATATCATCCAAAATCTTCAACATTGAAAACACGAATTATTTATCAATTTAAATCAACATTGATTCTGTGATCTTACAGGAAAAATGATGGGCTTGTGATATACAATTTTTAAGACAAAATAAACATTTTACCATTGGTACACGAATCGTGTACAATAATGCGTTTCAGCCCCAATTCTAGCAAGGGACACGGGTAACGGGGCTAGAAACATGGCACCAAATCAAACGGCGCATGTAGTCTGGATTAGCCAGACGCTAGAAATTTGCATTCGATTGAAACTGCTGACTTATTTCGCCGAACATAACTGATTTGAAATTAGAGTAAAAACGGAAGCCGGTGAATGTAAATCAGTTTGTATACGTAATATATGCGTTGCGACCCACTTGTGTCAATTTCTAGGTCGCAAATGTTAGCGATTTAGCTCCTTTAAATAATTGCAATATAAATGATAATGTAATGATGACAAAATTATGTATAATTAACCATAAGAATAATAATGAAAACATTCACTTACCTTCATATCATCCTTTGCTTCCATTTTGTCAATGCCGTAGATTTCGCATATTTCTTCTAATTTTAACATTGGTGGAATTAAACGACCTTTTTTTTCAAGAATGACCATATGAGCCACCTGTAAATAATAATAAACTAAAATAAATCATTTCTAAATACTCAAGAACAATACAGATATATATATATAGTACCGTTTCTTCTTCTATATCTATGTATATATAATGTCCGTACCTGCGTATCAAATACGTTTCTCAAAGAAACACCAAACTGATGTTTCAAGGCTTCGCTGTCCCCAGAACATGCATGGAAAACCTGAAATAGATACAGATAAAATGTTTTAATAAATGGGTGAGATTTCGATGTGTTCATCAATAAATTCAGTTACCTTATCAAAAATCGTTAGAGAGAGAGAGAGGGGTGAGTAAGGGATATATATATGGGTGATATTTCTATGTATCCATCAATTATATCCCCGACCTTAGAATAAGGGAAATAATTAAAGGAGCTAAATCGCTAATATTTGGGGCCTATAGAAATTGACACAAATGGGTCGCAAGTCATATAATAATGTAATATGAATGTAAAATAAACTGATTTACATTCAATCGTTTCCGTTTTTACTCTTATATCAAACCAGTTATGTTTGGCGAAGTACGCCAGAAGTCTCAATTGAATCACAATAGTATTTCCAGTCTACATAGTATTTATAGCGCATGCTCACCATTTGAGATGTAATGTGGGGTATACAAGCCTTGTTCTTTGGGTCCCTAGCTGAAAATGAGCCTGAAACGCCGTATGGTACACGATTCGTGTACCAATGGTAAAAAAAAATATTTTGTCTTAAATATTGGATAAGACCACACCATCAATGTTGATTTAAATTGACAAATAATTTGTGTTTTCAACGTCGAAGACTTTCGATGATATTGAGTTAGAGACTTAGCTACTTTAAAATACACACGGCGAACTCTTTTAAGGCTTCATATACACAACTGAATTTCGAATTCGAAATATTCGTATAATTTTCCCGGGAAGTAAACTTGCTTATTTTATCAGTATCCCCTGATCGTTGCAGCTTCAATTCAGTTATCTAACCATGATATTATGAAAACGATTGAGTTAGAGGCTTAGTTCCTTTAATCTAGACAAACGTGAAGAAATGCAATGGAATAATGAATAAACAAACAAACCGAGGACCTCACGAACTATGTAACATTGTTTAGGCCCTACACTGGGTAGAAAATTATTTTCTATAATTTGTGAATTTTCTCAACTAGCTGGTCTATACTCAAAATTGAATTAACGATAACTTTAATCTCACACCGGGGAAATGATTAATCTCTATAGGTTTCTCTAATCATACATTGAGTACATGATTCATGGTGATTTTACTTTTAAGGTTAATTCTTACCTTGAGAACATGATCATTCTCTAAAAGTTGTTTTAGTCCACCATCTTGGAACATACGGTTGTCTTTATGGATATCAAATAAATAAACATGGCCGTCAATTGTAGCTATTTGTAGAAGTGTTAATGGTCCATCTTTACCTAAATTGATACCTTCTGCATCACAAGATATTACTTTCTCTTCCATCAAAGTCTCTACAACTCGCCGACATTTTCTTACATCCTCGATTATTTCATACTTCATTTTGTTTTTTTGTTTGCTGGTGTTTATATATATACAAGTATCTATAAAAACAAAATCCATTTTATATTGTAGATCATCCTCTGCAGTTTTTCTCTGGCTCCCATTCCGGTCGAGGTAGGTCCCTTGGCTCACCTTCCGGTTGATGGGGGCCCCTGGCGACAACTAGGAGCTTGGGCCCAACTCAATAGGACCCCCATACCCCTAACCAAAGTCAGACGGGCCCACCTAAATGTAACCTTGGTCTCGTCGATGTATGAAGGGCCCTTGATAAATGCTAGAAGACCCCAAAGTGAAAGTAATTGGGCCCTTATACTCATCAATATGGGCTCAAGCGCCTACGCATCACTAGTGTGACAATGGTGTCACTTTGGTAGATAGTAAAATATTTGAATTTGTGTCATTTTCCCACAATGAAGAAATACCTCCTGGGTCGGAAGATATCGAAATGTAAACATTACTAGCGCTAAACCTAAACCTACCTTTAACACTAATCCACATCCTCGTCAACAATTACGTGGCCTAAGCCTATTTACATTTTTGTGACCTATGACGAAATCTGCAATAGGCCTTCGTTTTTATCTTTTACCAGAAAAGTATTCACATCAGATACAAAGGGCTATACTTTAAGTCAAAATATTGTTTGGAAACTGATAAAATAATTATAAGTGACCTTTTCAGCGCAGAAAAGAAGAAGAATCAAACGAAATCGACAGATATTGAAGCGACTGTTCGATGATATCCTACCCTTTTCTCGCAAAATAAGGTCAAGCGTTCCTTAATCACAGAGAGTATGCTGGACATGGAGGAAGGGTAATCAATAGTTTCCGTAACCGTTTTGCTTAGTTTGATCTTGTAATCATTTTTTCGTGTTTGATTTCAAGGATCCGAAATCTTTCCCAATTGTACGCGGGTGACGTCGGGATACATTTGCGATATAAGTAGTGCTCATCTTTCAAAGCATGCTATAATGAATTGCGCCCCATCCAGCTTAAAGATACCATATTTTATGATCTCAAATGATCTGGATAGGACTCACCGAGTGTCTCCACTTAATACAGAACATTCATCACCAATCATGTGAGCTCGGGCCAAGCAAAGCGGACCTGTAGCGACTTAAAACTGATCAAGAACCCAGGGGCGATTTAAGGTTTATCAAGGCGGAGGCTATACTATTTTGAGGTCCCTCTTTAGCGGAGGGGGGTGGGGTCTTAATTGGTGATTTTTATGCCAATGCAATGACTGCATTCTCATTCAGTAGTAGATTCGACAATAACAGTGAATAGAAAACGATTGACTCAGACTTGGGGATCCATATAGGGTCCCTTTTGTCAGATGTATATATAGGCCCCGTTGTCTGCCTTTAGGGCCCTCCCTAACTAGGGTACATTTTCATTTCCTCATCTGTTTTAGCATTTTCTCCCGTTTTACTTTTCCAATTTCTTTGATTTTTTTTTCGTGAGGAGGCTAGCGCCTCCAGCGCCTCAGTTATAAAACGCATTTGCAAGAACTATTTGAGAAGCACGATGGAACATAAAGTAGCTCAAACAATTGAATCCAGTATCTTAATTGATAAGTTTGAAAAAATAAAACAACGTAAATTGGAATTGTAGAAGCAGGTAAAAGATTCCTTGGCTGTTGGAATTCGAAATAATGATAGACCCTTACATGAAATCATTTAAAGCTAACCAATGTGGGAATCAATCTGTGTAACCCACGCACCCACCGCCATTACATTAAAGAATTAGCATAGGCGCTGAATAGTAGACGTAATACTTTTACACGATTATAACAAGCCATAATAAAAACTGTATAAGGCGTCATTGGCCCCTATACGTTATTTAAATATTGTTAGTTTAAATTAAATTGTGGTTAGTTTATCTTAAAGACATACTACCTTAAAGACATAATGGGTACCTTACCTCAACTTTACCACTTCAAGTCACAACTACAACGCATTTTCAATCCTAGAAATTCCAAGAATTACCTACGCGGGTTTGTGACCTAGATATGATTTTGTTGATTGATCATGTGCCCTGTATAGATATAATTCCTTTCAAATTACAGATCATGTGCATATGTGTGGCATTTTTCCAATTACAGAACATAATAAGAACAATTCTTGGAAGAAGCTCATGTAAATTCTATAATGCTAAGTTGGTGCCTTGACATCGAAAGGGTTGTCAATATGTGTCTTGTTGGAATCTTACGGATTTAGTGGGTGAATTGGACCATCGAAAAATATTCTTTGTTCTACCGAACTAAATATGGGATAATGGAATGACAGAAGTAGAGGAAATTGCTAGGAAGCTATTACTACATGTAGTTCCATGAAAATTTTTTTGTGTAAATATTTTTATATTGTTTAGAATGGTTACTACACCATCATTTAAAGGAGCTAAACCTCTAACTCAATATTTTCCGTAATATTCGTATTAGAATTCAATATTGGCCCATTTCAATCGATATTGATGTTATCTTGTCGTGAAAATATGGGTGAAAGCAGCTGTCTTTTAAAATTAAACATGGCTCAACATTAACAAGAAAATGGATAACGTGTAGTGTCCCTGTCAGATTTAGTAATGCTCTGAATGTGTTCAGCTCTTAACGTAAGTCTTCTTATGTCTGGTTTTCACGTGGGCTAAGAATAACACGGATCGCCACAAATAGTGTCTAATCGAAATTAATCTAAATTCCTAGCGATTCGGCAAAAATATAGAAAAATAAAAAGAATCGAAAGTAGCTAGGAAGCAGTTACGAAAAGTGTACGCAAGAGTTGCGATACGCAAGAGTTGCGATAATTCGTGGGTGATTGGGTGAAAAATATGTCAAATGTCAAGATGGGGTTACGATAAGTTACAAAACGAAAGAATCATCTACGTATAATAGCGATTTAGTTAAGAACAGAGTTCTTTACGAATATGCCGAATTCAGTTACACTACAATCTCCACGAATGGTACCGATAAAGCTATGTAATGTTTACGACATTCGCCACTATTAGTGGCAATTCGGCATACTTTTGGTTCCCTAAACGCTATAAAAAAAGCCACCCGTAATTCGTCATAGTCCTGGTAGATGTTGTCACTTAAGCTCCTTAAACTTATGTCGGGTACGGATAGCTTCCGCTCCTTTTGTCCTGCTTTCACATGGGCTACGAATTCGTAGATAAATCGTGAACGGTTCTCGGAGTTCGTAAATGATTCAGATTTGGCCCGTACACTTTCGTGTTTTTTTTCTCCAACATTTTTTGTGGTTGGTCTACGAATTTAATTAGCAAACACGTCGTAATCCTTTCTTATTGTCCGTAACGGCTACATATTCGATCCTGTGTCGTATGTGTGTTTGGAAAGCTATAACAGGATCATTGTGCAATTCAAAATATTGCCATAAATAGCCTCGTTGGCCAATTGCCAATAATCGATTGTCCATATCAGTGTGAACGATTATTAGAATTTAACTTTTCCGGGAAATCTTTACATGTATATAATACATAGTCTAATTACCACAGTACTTTGGACTGTGATGACTTAATAATGACAGCTATATATACTATATGACCATTCTAGAATTTAACTCACAATCACAAGACATGACTCACACATTACCTTCCCTTACTCTAAACGTAACCCATATCCAATTAATTAATGGTTAACAACACGAAACTGATTTGCATTCCCCCACCAATAATTTGGCCGCAAGTGCACTATTCTATTCAATAAAAAAAACCCCAAGAGACTTGATTTTAACATGGGCGTGAGTTGAAATGTATGGAAGCCTATAACTACCATTCATAATTTCTACTTTTCGCCACTTCAAAACACGAAAGTCGAAAAGTAGAAAAGTAGAAGTTACGACAAAATGTAAGGCGACAGCACGGTATACAAGCCAAAATGCAAGTCGAAAATAAGAAATTAAGAAAAAACGAGGTCACTAATAGCGCCCCTCGTTATTTCCTAATTTCTTATTTTCGACTTGCATTTTGGCTTGTATACCGTCTTGGCGACTTTTGACTTAGTCATATTTTTGTTTTTATTGATGTCAGTAAGAAGGCGACAGCACGGTATACAAGCTAAAACGGAAGTCGAATGAATGGTAGTTATAGGCTTCCATAGAAATGCAGGTGCGGATCCAGGAATTTTTGCAGGAGGGGGTTTGCCAGGTTTCTGTTACGGAAATCTGCCATCATCGTCTCTAAATTACATAGGCATACATACAAATTGAGCTTTTTAAACAGAGAAATCATTTTATACTGATGTAGGATCACTTGGTGATGTAATTTCATTGATGCAAGGCATTATTTTTTTTTTTTATGTAGCTGAGCAGGGGGGGGGGGGGGTTGGACCCCCCAAACCCCCCCTCTGGATCCGCGCCTGAGAAATGAGACTTCCAGAACGTATAGTGCGGTGGCTGATTGGTGGGGGGGGGGGGGGTCGCCACCCGAGCTGTGAATTTATGAGACCAAGTTTTCCTACACCAGTTTTTTGTATAGATTTCGAATATGGGTGGTGATCAGGCGTTGGGGGGCGTTTTCGGGATATAGGGGTCAAATGTCTACAATGGGCGTGTGTGGTGGGGATGGGGAGAATGTAATGTTGACATAATATATTAATAAAACATAAATTTCTATGACTGTCCATCTTTAAATACGTGTTTATGATACCCTGGACAACTGTTCTGGTTTGTGTGTGTGTGGGGGGGGGGGTATCATGTTGATAAAAATGATGATTATATATTAATAAAACGTAAGTTTCTAGGACTGCCCATCTCTAAAAAAAACACATGTTCGGATATTATCTTCTTGATGGCTGATCAACAGCTCGCATGTATTCTTTGGATATGCTTCAGATACCCATTCACATTGTAAATCTTCATTCAAGCCTTGTATCGCAGGGTCATCTTGATCGATTATTGGTTTTGCAGTCTGACAGATGTAAGTCAGTTTTCGCCGTACAAAGTACAAACAAACCAGCAATTACGTCATCCCAGCTTTTTAAAAATTGTTAGAAAGTTGGGATTATCTTGAAAAAGAAAGACAGATAGCCATTACCACTGAAAACATGAACAATGGGCCGAGATATTCTCGACACTTTCAATACTAATCTTGAATATCCTAGAAATGACAACCAACCACGAGCGCACCAAAATATCTTACCGACTCCTCTTCGCATTTCAAATTAATATTGTTCTTTGCCTTCTTGCTCGGGCGAAATAGACATACCAATCATGATCCAAGTATACAAATTTTGATCGATAATGAGACGGGTAAAGAAAGAAAATGTATTTAAATAAAGGTCCAAAAACTCCATTCATGTAAAGGGCAGGGGCAGATGCACAGGAAAATTGAACTAACCCATGAACTAGTGACACTCGTTTGAAGTTTCATCTACATCGAGTATATAATTGTGACCTCAAGAAGGCGCATAAGCTAAAGACGTGATAATTAGTACAATCGGGGGGGGGGGGGGCATAATCGTTGGATTGTTAATATATATTTTAAGTGTCATCAAAATTAGATAAAGAAAAATTCGAGCCGCGGGATGGTCTACAACCTAGGTATTACGGGCCCGAGGTATTACGAGCAGATTTCGCCCAGGTAACGAGTCGCAAGCAGGGCTAGTGAGATAGACCTCTATTTCAAGTTTCGTTAATATTGTGACCTGTTATACAGTAGTTGAACGGTTTTTTCAATCAAATAAAAACTGTTACTTCTGCAGGGTCCACAAACTAAAATGTGATTGTTCGTGCAAACGGGGGCTATAATCCAGGAAGTGACGGTCCTATCCAATATCGAAAGGAACCGAGATCTTTCGGCCCACAACCTTGGTATTAAGCATCAAGGATTACACTATGGCGGTATATTAGTGTCAATATTCTAACATGCTATCGTCTAATTTCGTAATAAAATTTAACTTAAAGTTCCAATTTCACTTTTTCTAAGAAGGTCAAAATATAATTATTTCTATGTTTTTTGCTCAAAAGGTTGTCAACTCACTATTATACGATCATGGACAAAATTTGGGGGGGGTTAGAGAGGGCGACACTGGTTGATTGAGGAAATAGTTACTCAATTACCTCCCTTGTTTTCCCATTCTTCTCCATGGACGGCCATCTTCAAACGTTTGAATTTGAAGTTGAAAATGATATTTTTGCCAATTTCTCAACTGGCAATAGTGAATTATAGGATTAATAGGATTATTCTTTAACAAGGTAGGACTGTTTATAGGTTCAATCTATTTTGGGGCTTTATTTTAATAAATTTTAAAAATATAACTTAAAAAAATGCTATTGGAACTTTAATAGCTGAGTAATTTCATTAGCCAGAAATAGTTCAGAAAGCATCTCCGACGATCTAGACAACATAGAGCTTCCGGGGCCTAGGTGGCCTCTGGACAATCCCCTAAGCACCTAGCATGATAGCCCCCCCCCCCCCCCAAATCAAGAATTGCTTCCGCCGGCCCCAATTTGATATTTTTGGTGACTGGTTTTCACTAAATCTATTTGATTTAACAACAAGACTTTGTTGATAACCATTTCTAAATTCACATAACTTTCTATTTATTTCAACTTATGATCTCATTTCAATAGACCCTATGCTGGATTTAGATGAAGACTATTGTACTAGTTAAGGCCCTCCCAATACTAGAGGAAGATCAGACAAAATTGAGTCAAGTTGCAGATGATAAAGACTACAGCGTAAGAAAGGCACCTGATAGTGACGAAACTATTATACACCAGAAACAGAGGCCTCTAAAATTTTTCGGCCCTAGGCTTCAGTGTGTCAAACTATTGGTAAATCTCACACTGAATAGACCTTCCTTAATTTCTTTGGCAAAGTACAATAACTATAATATGTTTTCTGGCTTCACACGGATGTTATTATTTATATCTCAGGCCATTAAAAGTAATTAAGCTTGGAATAAATAAAAAAACAAACAAGATTTATTCTTGATTATAATTATATTTGATTTTATAATTTATTCATTTTTACTTCAACACATCACTCGACTATAATTATACACTTATAAATCATGTGTATCTTGTATACCATCTAGTTACTTTTACTTCTTTAAAGCCCTGCTCACACCCAGAAGGATATTTTATAGCCAACAGACCTATTTCTAGGTGACAGAGAGTTGTCAGCATTAGGAAAAGGATGCATCACACACCATATCAGTTTTCAATTATAGACGATTATCAGTTGTGGATGACATTTCTCCAGTGGCAAGAAATGTTTTCACCAATACAAAGCTAACTATAGTGTCATTTATTGAAGGATGTCAGCAAATGTTGGTGCATAACGGTTGTACGCTGGAGATCAAAAAAAGCCTTGGGTGTGTTCAAGGCTTTGGTGAGTTCAAATTGTACAATAGAGAGTATCTAAAAAGTGGAAGACTGAAATCTACTAAATATATAATGTTCATATATACCAACATGGTATAATAATTGAAATATATTTAGTAAAAGATTGTGTCTTACATGGAATTGAACCTTGCAGCTATCTCCACTACACAAAATTCCTTTTGGACCATACAAATGTTATATGATGGAGACTTTTGCTACACAGATTTAAATAAAATGATCCATAGCAGTTTGTTTATCCATTATAAACTTGGATCTGCATTGACTTTAATTAAATGATCCATAGAAGTTAAGAATTTAGTGAGTTAAAAGATCCATGGCAGTTTGTTTATATATACCTAAATTTCTACATGGTTTATAAATTGTGTATCAAATAACATCACATAACAGATTGTTTCATACTTGCTGACTCTTTCTGATACCACCATGTGACCAATATTCTTTTTATAAATCAGCACATTTTTAAACTTTATGTTCCAATATAATGATCATATATATCAAAAATGTACTTTTCGGCCAGAATTTTGAAGAGTTCCCCTTTTAGATAAAGCCAACATTATGCTCAAAGTGAAAAACGTCTCAAATTACATTCATTTCAAACCAGCTGCGGATTACGCAAAAAAGTGCCTGGATTGAATAACTGTGAATGATTGAAACAGACTTCAAATTTTATGTCAATTGGAATTAGTCTCCAACCACAAACTGGTTTGTTTAAAATAACTGAATCTTTTGATTAAGATTATACTTCATTGCTTAATTTCAATAGTTCTATCTAAACACAAAACAGTCTTTCACTATCAATGCCACAAATTAACAGATACTCTCATTGGTTAAATAACAATATACTCTCTAAAACCACTTTTCATTGGTCCTTGATACACTAAAACAGTTAATATATATTAAATGTCGTCACAGTCATTTTTACAAGATGATTCAATCATCCGTGAGATATATTACAATGACTTCCTTAAACGGGACGATGAATATTTACGTAACGAAGTATAATAACCTATGACCTATGTCTTCCATCAAGATTTGGTTTTCGGTGAATCATGTCTAGAAAATGAAGCAGCGTCTTTAACTGAAATATATTCTGGTGCCCCTGTATTACGTAGCTCCTGTTCCTTCTGCCAATTGACTTTCTTTGTGTGTTGAGCTACAGCATCAGCTACAATGGCGTCAATCATTTTCTGTGTTAGTACACCATCTTCTGAAGCGTATGCTTTGGCCTGAATAAAGATAATAAAGGCATTAAACGTTTTTCAAAGGAAAGAACAGGGGGTCAACATCTTGTCAACAAAATTGTTGTCATTTTGAGATTTAAAGGAGCTGTATCCCTATTCTTTGGCACCTAGGGTCGCAACACATATAATAATATAATAGCAATGTATATAAACTGATTTAAATTCAATAATTCTGATTTTACTGTAAATACGCAAAAAGTCCAAATTGAATAGCAGTCTTTGGTGTCTGGTTATTCCAGTCTACACTGGTAGTATTCTCCTGTGGGGTATGTTTAGCTTCATTACAAATGCAGCTCGAAAGCATTCTGGCATGCAATTTGTGCGCCAATATTAATAATTGTATTTTGTGTTAAATATTGGATATCAGAAGTCATTCTTTTCACATTAAGATGTCATCATCAATGGTGATTTAAACAACCAAGGCTTGATAAATCCTATGGTTGCTCTTGGCCTACAACACAGACACAATTTAAATCCATGACATTATAACTGAGAGGCTCATGCCAAACCACTCAACTACATACATACAATGAAATTTCAAAAATATAATTGAATACCATCCGATCTTTGAGGCATATCTTGTTGTTGCTACATTCAATTCAAATAGTTTGAAAAGATACACCAATTCAATAAATGACTATTTTAATATATATAATGGTAAACTGACCTGCCAGGCAACACCTAACTTAGCTATTTCTCTACCAGATAAACCTGATGTTTTCTTAGCAATCTCTGCACATTTGACACCATAATCAAACTGTTCCACTTTTAATCGTCTGTAAACAACGAAACAATTTTTAATCTTAAATCCATAATTCAATCAATAAAAAACAGTATTTTAATCCTGCAAACAAATTAACAATTAACGCCATGTATCACAAGACTTACCGACACTTAAATCAAACAACTATTGACCTTAAAGGTGCAATATGACAGTACAAAGGGCAAATATAGACCTTTAGTTTCTAACTGTGCACAACAAGAAGTAGTCTTACTAACAAGTATACTGGTCAAATTATTATGAAAATGACAAGCTAATATCCACAATCTGAAGGATAACTCACTTCAATCCATGATAGACAACAACAATATTAAATAAAATTCCAAGTTGGTGACAAATAAACTTTTCACTTAAAGTAGTAGAAGAGTGGAGGAATCCCTGTAACAGCACATGCACACTAAATAATCTTTTATCTATAGATACCCCCACCCCCCAAGGAATTATTTATTATGTACCAGTTGATTGGAGGGCTGTAGCCTGAAACACGTCCTGGATTAAGCCATTATACTTCACACAGTCTTGTCAAATTTGTGCTTGAGGATTAAATCATATAGAACAGCTTTATACTACCTTGTTCCTTCTGTAGCTGGTTTTAACACATATTCATGGAAATAGTGTCGACACATTCTCTCTCTTTCTTCTAGACTTGGCACATCGAATTCTACCATTTCATCTAACCTATCATTTATAGCCCAATCAAATTGTTCTGGCTGATTACTAGCTAATACTAACATAAATCTGAAATACAAACAAAGTAATAGTTTTATATATGGTTTTTTTTATATACCTGAAAATAACATTCTACTATCCTTCTTCATATACATCAACATTACAATCTATTATATTCTTCTTTATATACCATTAACATTTCACTATCATTCTCCTGTATATCCTCAATTCTCCAGACTGTAGGATAATTAGAAGTGCGAGGAAGCCAGAAAACCCAGAAAAGATCATGACCATTCTAGAATTTAGCCCACAATCTCAAGACATGCCACACATCACCTTACTCTTACTGTACATGTAAACGGTTTGTACTTACTTTTTAGATTGTTCACCAGTTCTATATAAAAAGGCATTTAAAGTAGCTCTCATATCTTCACTTATAACTTCCTGAAAACAAATCAAGTTGTCATGGTTTAGTCAATAAAATGATGTATTGTGAGACAAGAAAAAGGTAGAGAGTATTAGGGAAAAACAACCACCCAGGTTATTATGGGTGTGGCTATATTTTCATTTCAATATTACGCTTGTGTGTAGAGATTAGAAGAAGTGTTGGGGGGGGGGGCATAAGACCAACCTTCACACATATAAGTGTCGAATTGAAGATAAGATAAAAGGTCTGTTGCTCCATACAACCCAATTTAGCAAAAGAAGACAACTGGTTTAAATCCATTTTTTGTAATCACCGACAACAGGTTTTAGCACCCAAATCAACTGGTTTTAGCACCCAATTCAAACAGTATTACTTACCGTACTTCTTTTTCTCAGAAATGCGTCTGCTTCGTCAACAAACAGTAAAACACTGAAACAGGATATGAAAAGTATCAGATCAAAGAATAGATATTAGATTTCCCTGATCAAGATATATTAGTATCAGTGAGGATATTCTAATGAGGAAGGAAGAAATAAATTTGCGATATCAATTTTTATACTGTACTTACTTAGTTCATTAAAAATAACTAGACCTATTTGATTTGGGACAAAAATAAAACTGTTGATTGCTTTTCAAAATAACACATCAGATGAACCTCATATTATATTTTGACCCAAATCAAACAGGTCAGACTCCTTTAAATTAACAGCTCAAAAGGCCCAGGGAAATGTTGTAATACAATTTACTTACCCTCTCCTACTTGTCTGAGCCCAATCAAAAACTTTATGCATGGCTGTTACCCCTTCTTTTCCCATTGGAGCTACATCACCACCAGTCATTATGGCATAATCCATTCCTGAGTGCCTGGCTAAACTCTGTCAAATAGTCACAATTTCTGTATATTAATTGCTTTATATAGGTTGAAATAAAGATATATTATGGCCAATCTGATTCGACTAATTTGAATATGGATCTCTCAAAAAAATGATTTACAATCATTCATTTATAAAAAGTTGTGCATTTTCATTGCATCTCCATAGATCTTTAATACTTGCTGCTCAGTATTTTCCAGCATTGTCTAAGATATGGACTACAACACAATTGTTTGTTACATCCTCCAAGTACAGAACTATTCATATAAAATTCTTACCTTAGCAAACATAGTTTTACCTGTACCAGGTGGACCATACATCAAAATATTCCTATAAAAACCTTTGTTCTTTCGCGTATGTCTGGTAGCTATAGCAACATCTCGTAATCTCTCTTCTAATTGTGGCTGAAAATAGTAATTACAGTTAACAAACATGAACGATAAACACAATGCAATTCTTCAAATGTTTTGAGACTAACAAACGGTTATTTTTAATTCTTCTGGTCATCATGTAAAATACAAGGAGTTTGGATGGAAAAATTTCTCTCTATACTTCTTCGAATTGCAATGTAATGGATTCAATCTGTTCAAAATATAAATCTATATTTCGTTTCATTTTTTTTTATATACTTTCGATGGCCTACACTGCATGAAGATCTGACCAGTTCACATCAGGGGTCAAACGAGCAGCACTGACGTTTCCATGGGTTTACCGACATTTTCATGCAGAGAAGTTGCCGTAACAGACCGTTTCATTGGCTAATTTTTCAATAAGAATGCCTGCTTATATAACAACTCTTCCAAGACAAGTAAAACAAAATTTTGAACAATAAAAACGAAATGAAATAGGATGTGTGTTTTAATCAGATTATAATCGATTGGGCTTGAATGTCGCATTTACACAATATTTTGAGATAAACATATATGGTTATTTCTTTGGTTACATCTGCAATGAAGGTTAGGAGAATTTTTGCGCCGACAGCAGTATATCAGAATATTCATTCTGTCACATGACAGGATTTGAACCTGTGACATCTTCAAATCGCAATGTGGTTCTTTGATGTACATGCTTGATTTTATGCCGAGTTTGATTTAAAACATTACATTACCAAGCGGGAATTGATTTTGACGACTCATTGAGGTCCTTTTTGTGGAGATATAGAAATAAATAGACTCACTTTTAATATAATACCTTGTAAAGCATCTTCAGGTTTTGTAGACAATTGTTTAACAGTCTACAAATGAAAATCAACAAATAAATTATGAACCAAGGTAAAGCTGCAAATGGAAAGTAGAGACAATTGTCAATCTGTTAACATCTGGCCTCAATGTTCTATAGTTGGTGCAGTGGTAGTTCAATCTCTCTTGCTTCTGCATGCATGGTGAATTGTATTGTTTTAACACAAAAGTAACAACTGACTTATATCTTGTTACAGTACCCATATTTCAAGACAAAAGCGAAATATTATCTCCCTTGAGAGGCCATTTATCTGCAACAGTCATCATATTTTCCAACCACTTTTCATGATGCACTAACCATACTTGCACTACCCACTAATACTAAGAAAAATTGTCTTATTTATGGAATCTAAAATAATATGTTTACCTTTATTGGATGCTTGACAGCTTCTAGAACTGTTAATCTAGATGTATCACGTACAAGTGATGGTTTACCTAATCGTGATTCAACATATCGAGCAGCCACACCAGTTCCATATTTAGCAGCATATACACCAATAGCTACTAATGTTAAACCAGCAGCCTACAAAAGTTGACAAGATGAAAAATAAATAATTAGATAGGCAAAAAAAATGGTACCGGTAGTTGACATATATTCAGTTACCTTGATGCAATTAATGCATAAGCATGTGTTGACTTAGTAAGTTAAAACCAGGCTCAATTTCTAATGTGATATAAAATACAGACAATGATAAGGATTATTTGAAACCATGGTGCTTTTGATCATTCATGACCTAGTGTTAAAACAACACCTCTGCACCAACTGAATTCACAAGAACAGCAGACATCTTCTAAAAGGTCTCGGGTCTTCACTTGTTCATTTCTAATCTGATATTTATTTGCCAGTTAAAACAACTGTTCTCAAACATTGAAATGTTGGAACTAGGACATAAAGATATAAACAATATACATTATCTCCATTTCACTAAATGATGAGAGAAATACCAACTTACCGATGCTGAAACTTTATCCCAATCATTTATAAAAGCTTGAAATCCAGTTCCTAAAACAGATCCAGCTGTCCTGAAATAAACCAGTCATAAATGATGCATTAAAAGAAATATGAACTCTTGTCTCCCAGAAGATGTCACGTATATCATTCTTATATCATGTTAGAGTTGGTCTACATGATGGTAGTACATTTATACCACAGTTTTGAGTAAAGAAAAGTCATTCAACCATGACTGGCTAGGATGGATTTTAACCTCGTCCAAAAAACCTAACCATGATTTTGAAGCTTTACATACATAGATTATAAATGAATAAGAAATTACAATAAAACTGAATGATTACATAAAGTTTGACATACTTAATTGATTCTAAAACTGTTTGTCGATTTTCAGCTGCTTTTAGACGAATTTGTTCTTTAATCAAATCTTGATTTTCACGATCTACTTTGGCTTTTCCAGACATCTCAGCCTCAATTCTTCTCATTTCATTTTTATGTCGAAGTTCAGCTTCATGTTCAATAGTGCCTGCAAAAAAATAAAAAAGACTTTAGAGCTGTAAAAAAATTGACAAAAGCACTTCAAGAGAGTGTATAAAAAATGTTTGAACATAAAAAATGAACAAGCAGACAGAAAAAACTAAATTATCTATATTTACCTCTTCTCATTGATTCTTGTTTTTGTACTGATTCTTCTTGCCTTCGTAAATTCTCTTCATTCGTCCTTGCCTATAAATTAATATTATCTAGTCAAGCGTGGATCCAGTACTTTTTGGGGAATGCATGGGGATTGAGACTCATAAAGGGCACATTTCATATACCTGAGGCAAAAGGATGCAAATTTGATTTACCTTAATGATCATTAAGTATCAAAAACTCAACATTTGCCTTTCCAATTGACGGATTTTCAGTATATGTCGTTATTTTGGGGTTTGGTTATTTTTTATTCCTCACACTCATATTTTTGTATTTATTTCTTTGGGTGTATCAGGATCTGCCCCTGCTGATAAATTATAATACATTTGCTCGTCTGACATTATATATAGACTTGAATAGCTCTTTTCCTCTATACAACCAGGACTATCCCTTTTATCAATCGTATTTTTATATTCCATTTTCTATCTATCCCACACAAGGAAACATCATACTTTTTTTAGATTCAGTTAAAAATTGGAACAGAATTTAGGAAAAGAGCATTTTGTTGTTTTCTCAACATTAGTATGTTCAGTTTCAACCCACCACAATCCCCTGGAGTTTTATATTCATGTAGATGTATAATTTAATTCTTAACTAGCTTACCAGAATAATCTGGCAAAAGAGCTCTACACATTAATTTGTTTTACAATAGTCAATGCTATCTTAATGCAAGAGTATTTCTTGCATAAATTAATTCTAACCTGTTGAATTAGCTGATCATCATATCGTTTCCGAGCCAATTGATCTTGATACTGAGCTCTCTGTTGATGCTGCTTTGTTTCTTCACTGAGTGTTTTGCGCCTTTCCTCTTGTGATACTTTAGCCTGCTCAATTTTCAACTGTTCCATTTGAGCTTCCAGTTCCTTAGAAAAACATTAAATGCATGAGAAAGATTAGAATTGAAATGACAAGGGCTAATCAAGAAGGACTTGGCAGTGACACTAAGGTCTACTCTTATTTCGAAATACACCTGTACAATGTGATATAATGCAATATGACTACATATTGGAATATTTACGAAAATATCCTAACAGTTAATGGGCAAATGACTTGGTACAGGATGGGATCCAAAAGACAATGTCACAATATCTGCTTTAGATTTATGCGCCATTTCTTCTCAAAATCTGGTTTTGCAACATGTGAATACATTATCACATAGTCCCCAAAAGATATCTCAAATTCAGATGAAACATTATTATAGTGAAAACGACATACTTTGATTTGCTTCTGTCGATCCATCTGAGCAGTTTGCTCTTGCATCTTTGTAAGTTCCAAGGCATCTTTGGCATGTTCTGGTTATGAAAAAGAAAAGACAATATTACCAAAATATCAAGGTGTTTGGTTCTTAAACTTGCAAAATGATTATGAATTTCGTATGAATTAAAAAAATCACGATTTTTATAGATCAATTAAATGAAAAGATCAATTTTTTTAGTTTTCATTAAAGGAGGCAAAGTCTCTAACTCAATATCATCCACACTGCAAACACAACTTATTGGTCAATTCAAATCAACATTGATGTTGTTACAAACGATGGCCTTCTGACATCCAATATTTATTAAGAAATGAAATGAGATAACGTAGGACTACTCAAAACTGGGCTAATGAAGACGGGTATACGCCATACAGTGTGCTATGAGGGAAATTTTGCCTGGACAGCCGCTAGCAGCACTGCGGCCTACTCTTATATCGAATTCCAACTGACACGGGATATTTTACAACAACTGAAAAATCCATATAAAAGTATAAAATCTAATCGACATCTTGGAACCTTAAAATTAAAGGGAGCTAACTCCATTTATGAACAAACTACCAGTTGCATAAATTCAGTAATTTATATAATATCATTATCCTATGGCTATCTGAAAATTTATTCTGAATATGAATTTTAGAGATGAATGTAAACGGACTGTTTACAGCATCGATCCATTTACATATTATACTTACTTGATGATTCCAATTCCTTTGCCGCGCGTGCAGCCCTTTCAAGGGCGGCCGAGTCAAAGCGGTATGCATCCATTTTGGAACCTTGTCCTTTTCCAGACCCCTTGTCATCTCCATCTGGTGGGGGAGGGGGTAGAAAGGGCGACTGTGGTAGCTGCGGGTTTTGGCCACTGTTGACTCCAAATAACCACGACATTATTCTTCTTTCTTATGAAATATATCGGACGATTTCACGTGTTTAGATACTCATATACGTGATTAACCAGTCTTTTCAACTAATCATATATTTTCTTTCAATGATAATCGAGTACCAAGCATATGTTGCAAAATTTGAGATTTACATAAATCTAGTTTGGCAGGGAACGAAATAATATGAAGATTCGCCTTACGAAAACAAAACACAGTGTTTTGTATACACATCTCTAAAATACTTGACTTTTTGATAATAAAAACTTTAAACAAACAATAGTATTTCTGTAGGAACTCCGTTTTGGTTGACCAGATACTTTTTTAGTTCCAAAATTTGTTAGATTCGTGGTTGTACATGCTTAGCTAAGGCTAGGTATTCTGTAAATTGTTAAACGTCTATCGTCAATAAATTAACAAACGTGACCGACACAAGACGTTGTTGGCAATAATGCCAATATTCGTTATAGACTCGGCCATTCTCCACACAAACTATGTCATTTTGGGACTAGCATAATTATGTTTTAATTTTATTTCGATAATTGGCAAGGACAGCTGCCTAGTCGTTCGGATTGTACGAAAAACCGAGGTCCCATGTACACATTGGCGTGCACGTAAAAGATCCCTTGGCAGTTGGAATTCGATATAAGTGTAGGCTGTAGCGCCGTTGCACGGGCAAAATTTCCCCCGTAGCACACTATATGACGTATGCCCGTCTTCCATTAGCCCAGGTTAGGTGCAGAAGTGTAGGACGTTATAAACACCATTATTCATTTCATTTCATTTCGATAATTCGCTTGCGCGTAGGCGTCTTAGGGGACCTGGAGAAAATCCACGTGATTGGACGGGCAATCCTACTCCTTGTCGCATACAACTGGGGATTCGAAACCACGCCAGTTGACTCAATGACAGACTTTATGATAGAGCACGCACACTAACCATTCGGCCATCCAACCCTCCACGAGGGGTCTTTAGAAGTGGGAGTAAACCGGGGGACTCGGAGAAAACTCACGAGGTTGGACAGGCAAATCTACTCCTTGTCACGTACAACCGGGAATTCGAAACCACGCCAGTTGACTCAATGACAAGCTTTATTATACAGCACGCACATGCTAACCATTCGGCCTTCCAACCCCTCACGTTTTGCAAAGGAAACGCTTAATATAGATACATGTATTCGGCCTTCCAACCCCTCACGTTTTACAAAGGAAACGCTAAATATAGATACATGTATTACTACATCTATTAAACTATGCCTAAACAACTGTTACGCATAGGCGTACGAGCCGGGGGGGGGCAGGGTCATCTGCACCCCCCCCCCCCTTAACTTTCGGGCAAGTGGACTTTTCCGGCAGACGGGTAAAGTGAAAAAAAAAAATTATTTCATCTGTTTGGCAAAATAAGGTGCCCGAAATCTAATGAAACACTGATTTTACGGGCTGGAATAGCAGGAAAATGCGTTTGCGGCCGTGAAATATTTCAAAATTTTCTTGGGGGGCCCATACAAGGTCAGTTTAGCTTCTTCGCCTCTCGGAGAAAATCGGCACCACTGTCTGTAAACCCGAATTTTTTTCGGGCATTTATAGTTTTGTTTCCCTAACTGTCATCGAACCCTAATAAACAGATTTAAAAATTTTGTCTGGAGCCACTCTACTTTGTGTTGTGCGACATTTTGTGGTCTTCGATTATTATTTGTGAATGCAGCTGCAACAGTCTGATCGGATGGTTGGAATTCAGAGTGGGATTTCGGTTACAAAACCATAGGATACTTTTGGAGTTGGGTACACGGACTAGAATAGCAGAAAACGCTATTTTTCACCTTTATTCTACTTTATTCGCCAAAGGAATCATTTCTTAACACAGATGACAACTATTTTCAAGTAGAATTCTGCGATTAAAAACCTACACAAACTGGTGAGCCATTGCGTGTCTAGAACATGCGCAAACTGTGTGTTTTATTTCATCGCTAAATTCTACTTCAAAACGGTGTTTGATTATTATAAATTTGTGTCAGATATGGCGAGGAATGATTACTTTTGGCAGAAAATAAAGAATCGTGGTGAAAATTAAAAGGTAAGGGTTATAAAACAGCCAGAGAACAGAGATGGGAAGAGCGGTATTTTATCGTATTTTCATATTGCAGCTAAGGTCGGATAGAAACTGTCAGTGGACACCGTCCGTTCCAAAAGGAACTAGATAACAGGGTGCAAATTAGGGTTGGCTTGTCCTCATTATAGTAAAGGAGCATTTCGGGTTAAACGAAATACATAAAATCAAATGAAAATTCCAAAATGATCTCGGAAGGGCCCTGTAGCGGGTCCCAAACCCTACGTGCGGAGCTTATATATATACGGAGCTTCCAACAACACTTTTTATACGCCCACATTTTCATGTGGACGTATATTGTCGTCGCCCCTGTTCGTCCGTCCACAATTGTTTGTGAACAGTCTACCTGGTCACAATTTTTATCCGATTTCAATGAAACTTAAAATATAGATTTATCACCCTATAAGATCCCGGTTCCTTTCGATATTGGCATGTATTGGACTGTAACTTCATGGATTATGCCCCCTGATTGTACGAAAAATCACGTTTTTTAGCTTGTGAACAGTGTAGAAGTCACAATTTTGAACCGATTTGGATGAAACTTGAAATAAATGTTTATAACCCAAAGATCTTGGTTCCTTTCGATATTTACGCCAATCGGATCGTAACTTCCTGAATTATTGCCCCAGATTGTCCGAAAAGTCGCCCTTTTTAGCTTGTGGCCCCTCTGGAGGTCAAAATTGTCATCCGATTTAAAAAAAAAAAAACGTTTGATTATATCACCGTTTCATGGTTATGGAGGTTGAGTTCAAATTTCGTGAAAATCGGACCAAAATTGACGGACAAAATGGCCGCCGTTTGTACGCGAATAGTGTGAAAATATGTTATATCAAAGTTGTGGACCTTATAGAGGTCACAATTTTGAACCGATTTTGATGAAACTTGACATGTATGTTGATAACCCAAATATCTTGGTTCCTGTCGATATTTGCGCCCATCGGATCGTAACTTCCTGAATTATGACCTCTGATTGTCCGAAAAATCGCTTTTGTTAGCTTGCGGTCCCTCTTGAGGTCAAAATTATTATCCGATTTAAAAAAACGTTTGATTGTATCACCGTTACATGGTAATGAAGAGAGAGTTTGAATTTTGTGAAAATCAGACCAGAATGGACGGACAACATGGCCGCCGTTTGTACACGAATGGTGTGAAAATATGTTATATCAAGGTTGTGGACCCTATAGAGGTCACAATATTGAACTGATTTTGATGAAACTTGACATGTATGTTATAAGATCTTTGCATCCATCGGATCGTAACTTCCTGAATTATGTCCCCTGATTGTCCGAAAAATCGCCTTTGTTTGCTTGTGGTTCCTCTGGAGGTCAAAATTATTATCCGATTTAAAAAAAAACGTTTGATTATATCACCGTTGTATGGTAATGAAAAGAGAATTTGAATTTCGTGAAAATCGGACCATAATTGACGGATAAAATGGCCGCCGTTTGTACGCGAATGGTGTGAAAATATGTTATATCAAGGTTGTGGACCCTATAGAGGTCACAATTTTGAACTGATTTTGATGAAACTTGAAATACATGTTTATAACTTAAAGATCTTGGTTCCATTGCATATTTGCGCATATCAGATCGTAACTTCCTGAATTATGGCCCCTGATTGTACGAAAAATCACCCTTTTTAGCTTGTGGTCCCTCTGGAGGTCACAATTATTATCTGATTTAAAAAAAAAACGTTTGATTATATCACAGTTACACCATAGTTATGGGTGAGTTTGAATTATTTTTTTCTGATGATTACTTAAAATGCAACAAGTCTTGTTGACTGCCCGGACGATTTAACTGCTGCGTGGGCGTATGTTTCGTTGCCTGGCAACCTATTTTTGTATTTCAAATACCAAACAACTCGTTAAAAGCTATACTGATTAAAATCCCCTGGTTGTCATTTGAAAATACCATTTGCATGTACACAAATTATGACGAATTAAAAATTTCGGAACGTTTGGCATCGCCAGCACCACCTATGAAGTCGTGTTGGTAAAATCTTTTGATCATTGATAGGAACCAAAGTTGTTGATATTTTCGGTTTGTGTGCCTATGGCGGCTTGATAATATTGTTTGTATATAAGTGCGCAATAAGGACTACTAATATCGCACGTGACGCTAAATTTAACCTGTGTCGACATGACTCTCCATAAGTTCATAATTATTTATAATCCCACTTATGAATGAGGTCGTCCATTCTGTATAAATCAAGTACACGTTCAAATTTATCAATCGGCAAAACTGGCAAGTTTGGGAACTCTGTATTAAAAAAAACGAATGAGCACGAATGATGTCAGGGGAGATAACAACAAAAATAAACCTGGGGAAAAAATGACGATGTGAATGTGATTTGATATATTCATCGTGTAAACAACTAAACAAGGATTTCTGTTAGTGTTTGAGCAGACGGATTTCTTCAAATACGTTTAGGTATGGATATATTGTGATAATCCTATAACTAACACCGTGATAAATGATGCCACATAGGAGGTCAGCGTGTGGTCGTATCACTTGCATGTCAGACAAAAAAAACAAAACAACTCCAAGCAGGAGTACTAAGTAGTAAGTAGGACATGAAAAAGGCCTTGGTAATGCTCACAGTGAAAAGGTCAGTCATAATCACAGGTCACAATCATAAAATATTAGACACTGCTACATACGGGGTAGAAGTAGTGGCTTTTTCTACAGATTTTCTTTGCGCAAGCTTTATAGTCAAATGACTAAAAAAAAGTTTACTGGCTTAATTTACACATACATTAACCCCAAACTGTACTGAACAAAACTTTACATATATATTAAATCAATCCCAATTGAAACTCAATTGCTACGCAAAATTTCAACATCATTACAACATAAACATCGCTATGCAAGCCAAATGTAGAAGGCATTACCATAAAGAAAAACTGTTCGGTAACTATTTTAGTTTAGTGGTCCAGTCTTCACTATTTGTGATAGAATTGCTTATTCCAATACAAACTGTAATGATATGTGTTGATAATTGTGCGTTCGAACCTATTTGAACTTTCGTACAGGTTCTTAGACTGTATGGTCAGTGTGTGGTCGACGATCACTTGCATGTACCAACCAGGTTGTCAGACAAAAAAAACCAACTCCAAGCAGGAGTTTAAAGGTTACAAGGATAGTAACTACATACGGGGCTGAAGGCCAAGGATTTTCATTAGGCTCAAGTTGATCTAGCTTTGTTCAAAGACAAAATTGATTATTGAAGACTTGTCTTGTTCCCTTGTCACATATGTGGCAGTATTTTAATGGAGAAGATCTAGATCTTCTGTAACTTTAAGGTTAGATGTATGTTTTTGTAAGATTGGCTCTATTCTTTGGAATTTAAAATAGATGAAAATTGGTCTGAAAACTGAAAGCACAATTAATGTACATATAAAGCGATTTATATTCAATTTTTTTTTAAATTTTAATTTCAAATCAATTACTTTCGTTGAAATGCTTGAAGAGACTACATGTAAATTGAACGAAAGTCATTTATGCTTGCTTAGTCCATTCTTCGTTTTTTTTTATTATTTTGTCGTTTGTGAATCAATCATTACTAATTACTTCTGCATGGTCTTCATAGGATATGTTATCTGCGTTCTTTACAAATGGTGCTTAAAATCAGAGCATGCAAGACTTGTAGTGTAGTGGTAATAATATTTTGATTGTGTCGTAAGATATTGTATTTGGATATCTATTTTTACTGCAAGAAAATCAATATTAATTGAAATGAACCAATTTTGAATTCTAAATCGTTTTTATTAACTCTTTTAACCCTATGATTGCTAATCGCTTATTTCAAAACACTTTCAATAACCTTGCTATATTGAACTATCTTACAATCCTGTGCAAAATTTAATTTTCCCTGTACGGTACCGATAATAAAAAAAATTCTCCCTTTTATTGTAACAAGTATTCTGGGTAATGCCAAGCTAGAAATAATTGTTTTTAGACCAAGTGTTATGGTTTTGTCTTTAGTGGTAGTGGTGTGAGTAGTATTGTCAACTATTTATTGAAGGAATGTTTGGGGTTAATCATAGATGTACAAACTGGGTGATTTGATGATATATTTGGAATAAAAACATATTCAAACTTATTAATTTATCCTAAATGTGCTTCAAATCCCTTTCAAAACATCGTACTTGTGAGGAAATACCCCTGATTCTCCGAAAAATCGCCCTTTTTAGCTTGTGGTCCCTCTGGAGGTCAAAATTGTTATCCGATTTAAAAGACAGTTTGATTATATCATCGTTCTATGGTTACGAAGGATGAGTTTGAATTTCGTGAAAATCGGACCAAAATTGACGGACAAAATGGCCGCCGTTTTTACGCGAATAGTGTGAAAATATGTTATATCAAGGTTGTGGACCTTATAGAGGTCACAATTTTGAACCGATTTTGATGAAACTTGACATGTATGTTTATAACCCAAAGATATTGGTTCCTTTCAATATTTGCGCCCATCGGATCATAACTTCCTGAATTATGGCCCCTGATTGTCCGAAAAAGCGCCCTATTTAGCTTGTGTTCCCTCTGGAGGTCAAAATTGTTATCCGATTTAAAAAACCGTTTGATTATATCACCATTCCATGGTTATGAAGGTTGAGTGTGAATTTTGTTAAAATCGCACCAAAATTGACGGACAAAATGGCCGCCGTTTGTACGCGAATAGTGTGAAAATATGTTATATAAAGGTTGTGGACCTTATAGAGGTCACAATTTTGAACCGATTTTAATGAAACTTGACATGTATGTTTATAACCCAAAGATCTTGGTTCCTTTCGATATTTGCGCCCATCGGATCACAACTTCCTGAATTATGTCTCCGGATTGTCCGAAAAATCGCTTTTGTTAGCTTTTGGTCCCTCTGGAGGTCAAAATTATTATCCGATTTAAAAAAACGTTTGACTATATCACCGTTACATGGTAGTGAAGAGAGAGTTTGAATTTCGTGAATATCGGACTAGAATTGACGGACAAAATGGCCGCCGTTTGTACATGAATAGTGTGAAAATATGTTATATCAAGGTTGTGGACCCTATAGAGGTCACAATTTTGAATCGATTTTGATGAAACTTGACATGTATGTTTATAACCCAAAGATCTTGGTTCCTTTCGATATTTGCGCCCATCGGATCATTACTTCCTGAATTATGTCCCCTGATTGTACGAAAAATCACCCTTTTTAGCTTGTGGTCCCTCTGGAGGTCACAATTATTATCTGATTTAAAAAAATGTTTGATTATATCACAGTTACACTGTAGTTATGGGTGAGTTTGAATTATGATTTTCTGATGATTACTTAAAATGCAACAACGATTTGGCTGCTGTGTGGGCGTATGTTCCGTTGCCTGGCAACCTATTTTTTGATTTTAGAATTATTTGTGCTGAATTTCCATTCATCAGCATTTTACTTGAGTTATTAATAGCAGTTTAGAATATTTAGAATAATATAGAAGGGTTCAATGGTTATAAACATTTAACATTTAACAAATATTTAGTATTTAAAATAATTGAGAATAGTCAAATGGTTTACTCCTGATTACCACATTTTACTTAATGTTACACAAAAAAATACCCCTGGACCCTGGGTTGATATTAGCATTAGTAGAGACCATTGAGGAAAACTAGGGTGTAGGTAGTTATTAAAGAATACAGAAAACCAATCGGGCATGTCTTTTAAATAACAATTAGTAATTCGGCCTTGTAGAATTACCTATAGTATCATTCGTTGATTAATAATGATAATAATAGCCTGTCACAGGATGATGGTATATTTAAGACATGCATACATGTAATTTCATATTTTAATTGAATATAAATTAATATAATGAATAATTTCCTATCAAATTTAATAGTCATGATCAGATGACAAATGAAAATATTGATTTTACATTAATGTAACATTATGTTATATATGAATCGTGCAAACATACATGTAGTAAAAACAACAGTTTATATATACTTGTTGGAATTAATTGCACATTAATTTTTTGTGGGGCTATTGAAGATTTTATTTTCAAAGATGCTGGAATTGTTGATTAGCTACATGTATAGGGATGATCGCTATCGAAATTAAGAGTTGCTTATTGATTTTGCTTTGAAGTATTGACTTTGCCACCAGAAACTTGTAAACACAATATAGTTCCCATGTTTTTTAGGTAGCGTGTGCTTCGGCTGAAATTTCAATTCTCTGTATTAACAATTAAAATTGAGTATCTGTTTAGATGTATGTGTCTGATAAATAGAAAGTTGTGATATATTGGGGTTCAAATTTCTTGTGCTTAAAATATTTTTTAAAAGGCTATGACAGCTACAAAAGGAAAGGAAGAAAGGCCATCCACTTTTCTCTCTTACCAAGAGACACTTTTTATTACTGCTGCAATGGTTTCATTTATAATGAAAGTCATTTGAATTAATTCAATAATTTACTGGTATACAGTTGAGGGAAATGACAATATATTGAAGATAAGATTTAACATAAAGATTATAAATATTAAATATGTCATTTTTCTTATATTAAAGTTCCCCTAACGGATATGAATACTTAAGTTTCAAGTTCTAGAATTAAGCACTTTAGATATCACATGAAGTTATTCATAGGATATGATTACACTACAGACATCACTATTTGGTTTTTTTTATCAAAGTTTAAAGACACCACAATAGTAAGCTTACATTAATTTTTAATAATTGCTATTTATTTTATTCAACTAATTTTTGACAGGATGGGTAAATTATGAACAGATAAAAATTTGAACGATGGCTTACAAGAAAGAGAAAGAAAGGGACAGTTTGTCTATTGCGTCTGCTCCTGATATTATTTTATCACAGTATGACTACGAGAAAAATGGAAATTTGGAAATGGTTTGTACATTTTTTCATTTCTGTAGGCCTTTTTTTAGGAGTCCACAGTAGTTGTATGGGCATATAATGACAAAGGACTCACAGCCAGTTTTAATGCAGGACATGATTCAAAAAGATACTTAGTGATATTTTAAGCCTAGTTCTCACTTGTCACGACCCCTACGCGCAAGCGAATTATTGAAATAAAAATTTTAAAAAAAACATATGTTAGTCCCAAGATGACCTAGTTGTGTTGAGTGGACGTTAAATCCCATTTCTCTCTCTCTCTCTCTCACTTGTCACAAGTATTGGCTATTCTACCAGTAAGCTCGGCTCCTTCACCTCCCAAAACCAATATTTTTCCTAACATTCATGGAGCCTGTACACCTATGCAAACGATCTACGTTAGACTTACCTCTTACATAATGCATCTTTTATAAAATCTTAAGAACCAGTTTAATTTGATTTTATGTTGTTTCTTCAGATGACAAGTTCTCTTATAGTGGTACCTGATGAAAGAGATATGGAACATTCATTATTGGGTTTGGCGCCTCGATATTGGTCTCATCGATGTCTCTCACATCAGGCAAGTTTGGAATCAGTTATAGGAGGGATTCATATGACAGAGATTGCTCCAGTGAATAGTAATATATATGACCCTGGTGAGTTCCTTTTAAAATTTTGTCGATTTTACTTAAAACCAGATTTATTTTTTACAGTTGGCATTTATGCTATAAAATAGGTGGCTGTAATATCAACATAATAATGTTCTTTGCTTCGTTTTTACGTCAACCCAACTCAGATATCGGTAGTGGGTACCGGTACTATTACTACTAATCTTTTTCAGTAGATTTTACTCCCGTAATTTTATAAATGAGCCCATTACTGATTATTTCAGATATTGAAAGGTCGTGGCAAATGCCTATTGATATATTTAGTTCCAAGAAAGGTCCTAATTCACCTGCAGGAACCCAATTTTCGCGAAGAATACGGTAAGATAAATTGAAATTATATCAGAATCTTTTTATACCAGCATGTACTGTAATAATTGAGATAAAAGATTGTATTATTTTTACAGATTGTATTATTTCTGTTACACATCATTATAAAGATTGTATTTCTCCTGTTACATAGATCATAAAGATGTATTATTTATGTTACAGATGGAATTTTAAAGATTGTATTATTTCTGTTACAGTTCGTATTATAAAGCTCAGGATGAATTAATTACTGCATATGAAAATTTACAACATGGACCAGACAATAACAGCCAAGAAATGCAGGATACTGAACATATGGCACTAATACTCTCTAGGATATCATTTTTCGCAAATTTGGTAAGTTCCATCAGGCAAACTATTTGGGTCTATATATTCAGTTCATTAAGAGTTGTCTTACAAATGATAGTCCACCTATTATTATATTTTAACACAAAATAAATGACGATTACAGCTACTTGGATTAACTTTTAAAAACTTCCTAGAGGAGCTGTATTGAAATTCATAATCGCACACTGATTTATCGCACAATTACTGCACTGTCGTCACAACCTTAAAGGGACAATCCCGATAAGAACAGAGTCTCAAAAATTAAAAGTCCGAGTATTTATGAAATTTATGGACCAAAATATAGTGGCATGGTGTGTATTTACCTTGTCTCAAAATTTCAGCTCAAAATATTGAGTCGTTTGGACGTGAACGTCAACACTGCTTATCCGGACACGTAACCCTTTTAAGATTTCGGGTCAATTTTTTCATTGGGTGACCTGATAATCGATTAATGTTTCTTGAGAGGTCTATACAGTGAATGATCCATGCCCTGTACTTGATAACAAAAGGTAAATTTCACCTACATATTATTTTTATAGAAAAAAGTCTGGTTTTATCCAGATACTGTATAATAAAACGTTCTCCATTTCCAGATGAAGACTGTCAGATTTAAGTTATTTACAAGCGTATCACAAATATCGGGTTAGTAGGTGGACCTTAGGTTATGGATTTTAAAGGATTTTAACACAAAATTAAGCAGGTTTATTCCCCAAAAAGTTATCGGGATTGGCACTTTAAAACACAAATTAAGTTTTGCTAGAATTCTTTGGAACCCAATCTGAATTCTGATGCCCACATATTCCTGAAGCAACGGACCGACAAATCCCTCTCTGTCCATTGCTAGATTGGCTTGTGATGGTTGAGCTTTTGAGGGAGTGTGTGTATTCTTCAAATCCAATCAAATCTATCCCAAGTACAGCAAAATGACAGCCCTTCGTTTAATCTGGGGTCTTCCCTACATTGTTTACATTGTATTCTTGGATAGCCTCATCTGTCACACAAGTAGTTTTCCTGCAATATTCTGCTAGCACTGGTTAATTGGGCATAATAAAATCGTGAGCCATGACGTTATGTAAACATATTTGGTCCAATTTGGAACTTTGTTTCAAACATAAGGATTTGTTACACAGTAAGCCATTGCTTGTTAATGGGACTATTGACCAATAATAATTTAGAACAAGAATTTTCTCTATTTACAGCAGTGAGTAGTGGGATTAGCTCTAATCAAACGGAACACTGCGAAGAGTATGCATTGCCCATGGCATGTATCGACCATCTTCTTTATGGAGAAAATCGTAACTTTAAACCATGAGTGACAGTTACCCTCACAGCCATTGTTTTTATTTTTGATTAAAAGTAAAATGAGTTACTTATAAGTAAATAGTTTTTTTTTATGATGATATAAATAAGATATAAATGATTTTATTTTTTAGTTATTATTAGTGGGTAAATCTATAGCTGTATCAATGTCCAGTTCTATATCTATAATATCTAGTCTAGTCGACTCATCAGTAGATCTTCTCTCTGGTATTATTATATGGTGGACTAGTAGTGCCATGAAAAAACGAAATATTTATCTTTATCCTAGTGGTAAGTATGTATAGTTGAAGTAGAAATTTACTCTCTACAACTAGCTCCAATATGTATGAAATACAAAGTTTGAAAATTCAGTTTCTTAAAGTTCCAATAGCATTTTTTTAAGTTATATTTTTAAAATTTATTAAAATAAAGCCCCCAAATAGATTGAACCTATAAACAGTCCTACCTTGTTAAAGAATAATCCTATTAATCCTATAATTCACTATTGCCAGTTGAGAAATTGGCAAAAATATCATTTTCAACTTCAAATTCAAACGTTTGAAGATGGTCGTCCATTGAGAAGAATGGGAAAACAAGGGAGGTAATTGAGTAACTATTTCCTCAATCAACCAGTGTCAACCTTTCTAACCCCCTCAAAATTTTGTCCATGATCGTATAATAGTGAGTTGACAACCTTTTGAGCAAAAAACATAGAAAATAATTATATTTTGACTTTCTTAGAAAAAGTGAAATTGGAACTTTAAAGTTTTCAAAAAATGGCATTTGTTTATAGTAAAGCAACATTATGGGTGGGATAATAGGGGCCAAATGAGTATGCATATGGAAATTGGCTCTGTCTATCTTTCCATCCAATATATGTTTTTCAATTCAATAGGATATTTTACAAATCCATTCAGAATGTCTTTATGGAACTTTGTGTACGCATCTTCAACCTATAATTTGTGCCTTTAACTTATAAGAAATTTCTGAGATTGAAACATATGTGTCATTCCATATCAAGTGGAACAAACTCTTAATTAAGTTGTCCGATCATCCCCTCAGAATATTATGAAAAGAATATGTTATAGTATATACAAACGTATGTAAAACTGCAAAGTTATATGAGTCTGGCATTAATATTGACCTAGATACGACCTTTTGAATCAGTGTACCCTTTCACAAGTTCTGAGACTTCTATTTTATGACTTGATGTTGGTGTACTGGTTTTATATCTTCTAGATAGACAATATTCTTGAAATTCCATTATTTAGAAGAACTTTTTATGTAGATTAATAATCCTCCATCCTCCAAATTTTTCATAGGATACTAAAGACTTTTTCTATTTAATTACAGGTAGAACCCGTCTGGAACCAGTTGCTATAGTTATATTATCTGTAATAATGTCCTTGGCTTCCTTCCAGTTATTAGTAGAATCAATACAGAAGATTGTAGGATTAGTAAATAATTCTGGTGATATTCCCACCTTTAATTTAACTACAATTATTATAACTAGTACCACAGTAGGTAAGAACACATAATAATTACAACATTTTATAGTAGTTAGGGTGAAGTTTGTGACGTAAGGAAACAGTCTAGTTGAATACATGTTCCTGAAGCAACGGTATACTAGTTTTATAACTATTATCCGTTGCTTTCACAGCCCACTATTCTCGTCACTAATTTTGATTGGTAGAAGGGATATTCCAGTAGCCATTAAGATTCCTTGAAACAAAATTTTCCGCGAAATATTCGAATAACCAGACGCCTGATCTCCAGTAGAAACCCCTATTTATGTTAATCGAGTCACAAAGGTCAAAGGTGACAAAGGCTGTCAACATTCCACCATGGCCGATCGTATCACGTTTTGTCGAATATGTAGTGGAATTATTGGAGTAAAAAACCGACGATTGTTATTTCCCCCGGCTTTTCTTGTTAACAGTGAACTTAATGAGATTCTGGGTTATCAGGCACACATGTTACGTGGTAGCTAATTGGACAAATCGAATAGTGACGTAGGTTCCGCAAAGGGAGGTTATTACTCATAAGTGACGAGAATATGGTGCTGCGTAAGCAACGGATAATAGTTATAAAACTAGTATACCGTTGCTTCAGGAACATGAGTTGAATACAGTATAGAGTCTACCTGAAATCGTACTTCTACACTTATACTGCTGAATGAAAGTACACTCAAAATCTAAGATAGCTGATGTCAATTGAAAGTAGTGAAAATGAAATTGACCTGTGAACCTGTGTCTGTTATATCAAATATTTTATGTAAAGTCAACCGTATCACGTAGTATAATGTCTGATTTACCTGTGTGTATGTTATATGCAATGACAGGAGAGTTTAACATTTTGAAAATATTTTATTTATAAAATTTGAATTTTCTTCTAATAATTTGATAATTGTGGTTATTTGTGATTTCCAGATGAATACACATTATCACAATTTTTATTAAAAATAAAACCTCTCCACCCTGTTGAACGGTATATATTGATGACCAGAAACCACATCTTCCTATCATAGCAGCCTTTTGCTAATAAATACGGTATTTCAACCAAAACAACCACTACTAATATTTAATTGTTAATTATCAATACAGAGATTATTTATTCCAATACCTAACACATGTCCAAAGGCATGAGAGTTGACTTAGTCTTTATGTTTTTATTTGTTCAGGTTTTGATGTCTGGAAGCGATCAAGTTCTATTTTGTGTATTTTCAGTATTAAAGTTTGGTTTGTTTATGTTATGTTATTGTAAAGGTAGAAATAATCCGTCTGTTAAAGTTTTGATGCAGGATCATAGAAACGATACTCTGTCTAATCTTATAGCTATTATATGTGGATATCTAGGTAAGTAATTAACTCCTCAACCCTCCATTCCTCAATCGTAGTATTGTCTTTTGCTCAGCGTCGTTATTCATGGCTACTTATAGGTCATGTAGTTCCATAAATATTTTTCTATCTTAAAGTCAGATAAGTTCTTTTATCTGGGTTGTTGTTGCTATAAACAATGTTAATAAAATTTGTCCAGAAACTACACCACTGATTTAATCTCATTTTTTGGCACCCATGGTGACTAAGTGAATGAGATGCTGGCTTGCTAGCCTGAAGGTTGCAGGGGCGCTCCCAGTATTGGCTGAGAAAGTTTGTCAGGATTTTTCGGCGTGCTTTCCCCTTGTTATTGGTGCAATATAGATAGATGTCTGACAAGGACAGCTGTCTAGTCGCTTGCATGGTATGTACACTTTGGCATGCACGTAAAAGATCCCTTGACAGTTTGAATTTGATATAAGAGTGTGCTGTAGCGATGCTGTCCGGACAAAATTTCCGTCATAGCACACTGTATGGTGTAAGCCCGTCTTTATTAGTCCAGTCGGAGCAGAACAGTAGGACATTAAACCAGATTTTATTTCATTTATCTCATTTGATAGATATTTATTGAATATGGTCTTAATAGCAAAATGACACTGGGCTGTCTGAGGAAATAATAAAGTTCACATAAGTATATGCTAATAGTGGTATCGTGCCCTGCAAAGCTACAGGTAGAAATGAACTTTTATAAAAGTTGAACTTACAACTCAAATGACAATTTTCAGAGTGCTTGAATAATTTTCTATAAATCTATCCAATAATAAAGCTCTAAACAATGTACATTTTAATGAGATGATATGTTATGACAATAACTGTTGAAAATTATTTGTGGTTCATCAATCTACTTTACAGTGGACAAAAAGATATAGTTAACAAAATTTCTTTAGTCAAAAATTTTTTCAGTCAAAATTATTAACTGTGGGTGTCTTCCTGTAAGTTGTCTCCCCTTAGACCACGAATTTCAGAGCTGTGTAACCAAAAATCATTGTTTACATTTGAACCATCATTCAGGCAGTTACAAGTCAATGTCCAGCCAGCAGTTAAAATATCAGGTTTAGAAATACATCTAATAGTTTTTTGGCTGTTAAAAAAACAGGTTCATTTCTTAAAACTTGAATTAAATGTAGGAACAGACATAATTACCACACTTGGCAATCTTCGACAGATTCCGTAACCTACATCTAATCTCGGCTGTATGACGAATGCCGCCATATTGGAACTACTTTAAAGGTCCCGGATGAAACATGCCTGCGCTCATGGTGTCTTGGAACTACTTTAAAGGTCCCAGATGAAACATGGCTGCGCCCGTGGTGTCTTGTTTGTTTGTAATAGCGTCAAGTTTTCCTGTTAAAGTAAACCGGTAGCCGCATCGCAAATGTATGGGCATAGGTACATACCACTTACTGTCATACAGCCGAGACTAGATGTAGGATACGAAAGGTTACGGAATATGTAGAGATTTGCGAGTGATAATTACCATCCTCAGGAATAGATTTAAATGTGGTAACAGTAATTAGAAATATCTTTAGGCTTAAAGTCTCAATGCATCATTTTAAACAATAGGAATTCTTGTTAAAGATGAAAGATGAATCTTTAATAGGAATATAGATGCGAAAATAGTTCAATTCCATTTGATTATCTACAAACTTAAGTTGAATTGAATTGAATTTCATCGATCTTTGAAGTTTGCTATGTAATATGCAGGAAGCTATTTTGTTGGTGCAAACAAAACTGATAGGCCATTATTAAAACCAAGCGTTGGTATTTTGTTTTCTTAATTAGATGTTAAATAATCTATGTGTGTACATGATTGTGTATTAAGCTGTGAGAAATTTGATATTTTAGTGAAATGAAAATGACGCATCAAGTTTTTAAGTTCCTTTTCAAAGATCAAATGGTTAACATGTATTCTAGATTACACACTATTTACCATAGTTCATATCATGTTATCTTATTTTTCTAGGATCAAGAGAATTTGTTATCAAATCTTCCATGGAAGATGTGAAGTACATCGATCCTTGTGGTGCTATAATAATAAGTGGATATATTCTGTTTAGTTGGTGGAGAACAGGCTGGGGTATAGTCTTATTATACATATATACTTCATAGCTTTTAAAGGGACAATAACATTCTTGCTGGCTTGGTAGCTCCAGAAAATAAATAATACCCTTATTCTAAGTACTAGATGTTTAAATGTCCTACCTGTTGTGTAAATTATCCATTACAACCTATTTTATTTGTCCAGAGGGTTCGAAAATATTTAAAAATCCAAGTCACATTTGAAAAGGTTTACGTTAGACTTTTCAAATCAATTGGTTGAATTTTTCCAATTTTTTAAATTAGGTGTGTTAAGATGAAATTTATATCATCATTTAATTGGAATATTCTAAAATAATACGATTTGTTGACCAGAATGAAGATTGGGACATATTTTTCAGTTACAACAAGAGTGTTATTGGGGCTTTAATGCCTTTAATTTCACCTATAAAAAGTTATATGTTTATGTGATTGTTCATATTCATTCAATTTCCAAAGAGTTTTGTCTAATTGATTAACTGTAAAAATGCTACATGATTTTGAATAGCAGAGCCTATCAGAACTGTATTTTGGTTATAAGCTTTAAGCATACTATATAAAGGATATCATATCATAAATGTGGCTATCATAAATATGATAAGCATATACCATAAATGTGGCTATATTAGCTTATATGATTATTACGTGTAGTTTACATATATCATACTATATGGTTAAAAGTTTTAACATGCTTGTATCATACCTGAAATATGTTAATAGTTTAACATGCTTTTATCATACCTGAAACATTTTATTAGTTCAACATGCTTTTATCATACCAGCAATATAGTTATTAGTTTTAGCATATCGTACCATAAATGATGAAATACCTGTATGTTTTTTGTAGGTCTAACATTGTGATGTTTTTTCTTCTTATGGTTTGTTTTTCTTTTTAGCATTTAATTTACTGGTACTATTTTCTGGTTTTCTCTTTTAGACCAAATCAAAATGTTAACTGGTCATACAGCAAAACCAGGATTCCTCAGTAAGATCACCTGGATTTGTTTAAATCATCATAAATCTGTACTGTTAATAGACACTGTCCGAGCTTTCCATTTTGGTAATAATTTCTTGGTTGAGGTGGATATTGTGCTTCCAGAAGAAATGTCTTTAAGAGAAGCCCACAACATCGGAGAAACTCTGCAGCAGAAACTTGAGAAATTAAGTGATGTAGAGCGTGCATTTGTTCACTTGGATTATGAAACTACTCACAGACCAGAAGAAGAGCACAAATTGCTGTAAATTCCTTGGAATAAATATGTAGGGCTAGCAATGATGTGAAGTGATAGATGGTAGTGTTCACAATGAAAAAATGAAAACATGTATACTACAATTTTCATTCCATAAATATACAAAGCAAAGAGATGGAATATAAAAGTGGTGAAATTATTATTTTATAACTGTGTTGAAGTTTCAGAATATGGAGTATTATTATTGTTAATATTCTTTGATATGTCCATGTATATCTTCTGGATGAAATGTGTGATTACAGTGTTCATATCAAACAAATTTGCACCAAGTATTATTTTATATATTTTTTTTATCCTTTTGTGTATTTTTGATGGAAGAAATGTGTGATTGCTGTGTTCGTTTACCCCATGCCATGAAAATATCCTTCAAGATGATTTAGAGTACCTGAATGATTCTTTAATTCAAGTTATATTTCTATGTTTGTTGCTGTGTTTATAGTGTTATTTTTGTAGTAAAATTGTTATGATTGAGAAGAAAGGCTATATACTATAAAATAAACTGCGATCTGTTATTATTCTGGCCAGTGTAATCTGTTCATGTAAGTGGGAAGAGAGTCAATGTTATAGATCTGATATTGTTACATAATAAGTACTGTACCTACGTATATATACATGTTATAAGAATAATTTAAGTTACACATGTTCACTTTAATCAGTTACCTATCACATAGATTTTAGAATTGTATTTTTAAATTACCAAAATGTTTTTGATAATATTGCCCCTACCTAATCCAAAGATTATATACCTTTACAGAACCTTTGAAGTTTATCTGACAACTTTGTTTTAAAACCAAAATCTTTAAACCTTATTTTATGTAGAAAACAGTAATTTGGAATAAGCTCCCACTTTCCCCTCGGTTGAATCATTTAAAAAAAAACTTAAAATTCATTGATTTTTAAAAGCATATATGAAAATTAACTATCATTAATACATGTATCGCTTTGATTTAATAGGCTTTTTTTAATTTGTGTTTTATATACAATTATTTTACAAATATTTAAATATTATATTGTATTGATGTGATATCCTACTGTAACCTTTATAGCCCCTCTGGACACTTGATTGAAGGATATGTACATGTACTTTATAAATGGTGTATAATAATATTATCTACAGGAAAGATATATATCCACTGTTTAGATGTAATCATTATTGAGAAATAAGTCAAAAGTTTAAGTAGGGCCTAAAAATTAGTAAAAATAAAATATAATGTAACTATTTAAATATATGGTATTTCTATCATAAAACCTATCATCTCCAGATATGTAATATAGCAATATTTGGTATACAAATATAAGTAAGTTTACATCATATTACAATATATACATGTATAGTATTATTTATAGTTATTTATACCTTCTCAGCCAAATATGTATTTCTTATTTTAGTTTAATTCCAATTCATGTCTTAAGTGATACACTATAATTAACAAAGAGGTTTTATAGTGCTTAACAAATATATTATTAAAACATACATACATATTACATAATACTTTTACAAACAAGGTAAACATTTTTATATTTTATATTTTATTATAATCAAACTGGTAGAACTTTACGTTAAAGGTATGATTTATTCAGTGATGGCATTTATTGTTTTGTTTTGTTTTTTTTTTTGATTATTTCTAATTTACACAAAATAAAAATTAAAATTCACTAGAAGTAGAAATTAAACTGAAGGGTCAGATTGGTTATTGCAGTTTTTTGATTGACACATGCTTTACTTGTTTTAAATGCTCTTCAGTTTTTAGTATAAACAATATCAACCTGAGATATTGGAATCTGTACCCCGTTTATTTGCATTCTGGATGTTTCTTGTTAAGATTATTTGTAGTTGTTATCTTTAATTTCAGGGTTGCATGTTTTTTTAAATGGAGTGATGACCAGGTTTGGATGTTAAAGTCAATAAGATTTTCATCCCATTTGAGAATTTGCAGAAAATATTTGTAATTAATTAGTCAATAACAGTGAATATTTTTGTTAATGGTGATGTCATTAGAATATTATTATATTTTCAGTAAACAAAACCAGGCAGTTCTATCCCTTCTTAAAAACAAACTTATTTAAAGGGGTATTATCACTCTACTCTACTGGACAAACATAATGAATTTTAAAAGTCTTCCTGTGGAATGTATATAGATCTATATTTTATTATAATAATGCTCCAATGATAGAGATTGTTATTGTATAGAATTTGTTTATTTGTTCGGTGTTCCAATATAGAATCTTACAGTATTCATTTTTTATTTGCTATATTTTTAAGAATTGTATATAACATCACTGTTGATATTAAGGATGATTATTTAGTGTATCTAAATCTTATTTTCTTCTTCAACCATTGTCCGATATTGTTTTCGTAAGAGGTTGGGTTTTTTTTTTTTTGATGATTTTAGTCAGAAGTCACAGACAAAAGAGTGCATGGTGTAAGTAATATTCTGCCCAGTAGATATTGTTGGCCTACATGGAACAATTTGTTATATATAAATTAAGTCACCTGGAGGTAGGACTGGACCTCCTACTCCTTGTCACGTACAACCAGGGAGTGGAACACGGGCCATTTCACTCAATGACAGGCCTTATCATACAGGACGCACATGCTAACCATTTGGCAATCCAACGCCCCACTTTTGAGAAATAGGTAGTGTTTTACGGATGGGACAAAATATAATGTAAGATAGCTCTGAGGGGCTCTGAGTGACATTTTCAACCATTTGGCCACAGTATTGGATTTTACAAAAAACCTTCAAAACGATATTCAACCGCCACCTTGATTCCGATTTTAAAACTTGTTTTTGTTTTGAACTTACTCCAAATGGCAACAATTCTTAGGGACATGATTTTTGAATTTCGATTTTGTTTATTCTGGTTTCACTGAAGTTTTGCGACTTTTGACCCACTATTTGTTTACTAAGAGTTCAAAATGGCAGGTTTTTCCACGTTATTGCATGTTACTATATACTCAATAGGTCATGGTTTAACTTTATTGTTGACGTGACAAGTACGCAGTTCTAGTTATTATTTTTATATAAGATTATTTATTCAGTCTTTTAGTCTAATATAGTTATGTTCTGGCAACCGTACATGTAGTGTTCAATAATATTATTAAAGTATCCAAAGTCCATAGTGTTTAAGTTTACTTCCGCCCCCAACACCCATCCAACAGATACATGTAGTTGTTAATTTGAAATTATTACAGTTGATTTTGCTTCGGACCCAAGAAATACGGCCGGAGATCCTCTGGTTAATGAAAAATATCTTTGAAATCTGAGATGTATTTGTACATGAACGCTTGCCTTTAAATCTTTTTCTGATACTTTAATGATTCTGACACAACAGAAAAAGAAAAGTAATGAATTGAAGATAACAGAAAGAAACTATTTGATAATCATCTGTCTGAGTTTTTATCTGAACCATACCGGTCTACATATTGTGTGATTTGTGCGAGACCACAATGTATTCACATTCCCTATCTTATAGAAACTATTTAAATCATCAATTTTCAGAAATAAATTGTGCCGATTCCCCAAGTGGTCACTTAAATGGGTAGGCCTAGAGTATTTGAGTGGACCTATTTAATACTTTGTAGATTAAAATACTTTTGGAATAATAGATATTTTTTTTAGTTAGTTTGTTGACAGAGACAATACATGTAGTTGCTTTTCTACTACTCCCTTACTTGTTTAAATTATATTCATTCAACAACATAAATTGCAATTATACGTAATCAACTTTTATTTTTCTTACAATTATTATATTATTTATAGATAATTATATAGGTACAGTATATATATGATTATTAAATATTGAGTACTTACAATGTTCCTGTACAATGTATGTGTAGAGCTTTATCTAAAATCTAAGGCAGGATATAGCCAATTACCTTTCCACACATACTGACCTGTCTAAATATCCTGGCCTTAATGTGTAAGATTTAGATAAAGAAATGGATGTTCTTGCTATAATTGTTCAAAAATACATAAGGAAAGATAGGTTGCCAGGCAACGAAACATACGCCCACAACAGCTAAGTCGTCCGGGCAGTCAACAAGGGTTGTCGCATATTGTTTCTTTTATCAGTCAGGAGAACATTTACTATTTACAACACATGATAATCTTATTACGAGTAATAGCCCATTAAATAATTATCAGAAATGATTAGAATAGTTTTGATGGTTTGTCTCAAGGCCTTTGTCCACAAGATATTTCAAAAAGATCAAGTGCCAGAAATTATCAGATATCACTGAAAATCAAATAGGATTCTTCGTCTCATGACCCTAAACACTGTGTACAAATTTAAAGTCAATCGGATATTAACTTTAGCCTCTAGAGCGTTTACAAGATTTTTCAAAGTGATAAAGGGTCATAACTCTGGTAGTAATTATCGGATATCACCGAAAATCAATAGGCTTCTTCGTCTCATGACCTTAAACACTGTGTATAAATTTAAAGTCAATCGGATATTAACTATAGCCTCTAGAGCGTTCACAAGATTTTTTAAAGTGATCAAGGGTCATAACTCTGGTAGTAATTATCGGATATCGCTGAAAATCAATAGGCTTCTTTGTATCATGACTTTAAACACCGTGTATAAATTTAAATTCAATCGGATATTAACTTTAGCCTCTAGAGCGTTCACAAGATTTTTCAAAGTGATCAAGGGTCATAACTCGGGCAGGAATTATCGGATATTGCTGAAAATCAACAGGCTTCTTCCTATCATGACCTTGCATACTGTGTATAAATTTAAAGTCAATCGGATATTAACTATAGCCTCTAAAGCGTTCACAAGATTTTTCAAAGTGATCAAGGGTCATAACTCTGGCAGTTATTATCAGATATCGCTGAAATTCAATAGGCTTCTTCGTCTCACGACCTTAAACACCGTGTATAAATTTAAAGTCAATCGGATATTAACTTTAGCTTCTAAAGTGTTCACAAGATTTTTCAAAGTGATCAAGGGTCATAACTCTGGCAGTAATTATCAGATATCACCGAAAATCAATAGGCTTCTTCATCTCACGACCTTAAACACTGTGTATAAATTTAAAGTCAATCGGATATTAACTACATGTATAGCCTCTAGAGCGTTCACAAGATTTTTCAAAGTGATCAAGGGTCATAACTCTGGTAGTAATTATCGGATATCGCTGAAAATCAATAGGCTTCTTCGTCTCACGACCTTTAACACCGTGTATAAATTTCAAGTCAATCGGAGATTAACTTTAGCCTCTAGAGCGTTCACAAGAAATTGTGGACGATGGACGGACGGACGGACGGACGGACGGACGGACGGACCGACGGACGGACCGACGGACGGACGGACCGACGGACGGACCGACGGACGGACGGACCGACAGACGGACGGACGGGGGCGACGGCAATATACGACCACATTTCCATGTGGGCGTATAAAAATGAATATATTGATAATTTCAATCAAATTATTTTGTTCTGAGCAAAGTTTTAAGTTTTGTCAAGAAATTGTGTAATTAGTTGCCTTTGTTTAGTACAATTACTGCTATAATAAACAAAGTTTGATTTTCTATTTTAATGTTAAACTATTCCATTCAATTTCTGAGCCATCCAATGGTCTAATAAATAGTAATTTATATAGCATTTGAAGCCAGGAAAGAGACCTGCAATAGGCAGATTTAGTTTTTGCATAATGCATATTTAAGAATCATTGAGATTTGTAACTTGCTTTATAAAATATAATACTTGCAAATCATTGTTTTGCATTATTTACCTCAGTAACCAAAGAGAATTAAGATTCCTTGCAACCTACTCTCTAATACTACTAATACTAATAGGAATATCAGTCCAAAAATGGACCAGTTTCTTTCACTATTTACTGAACTACTGAATTTTTATTGGTAGCAGAGAAACCTGATGGACCTAGGTCAAATCCTTACTGGTACAATGTATATGTTAAATAATTGATTTGAGTGCACATTTAGTGTGTATTAATATAAGCAGTGAGAAATTGGATATTTTATTGAAGATGCAAATGACACATGGAGCCTTTTTAAGTAATATTTTATGAACATGAGCTCTGAAAACCCCAGGATGTTAAACAAGGTTTTGGAGCTCCCTTAGATTTTATAACATTAATATCAATAAAACATACATGTACTTTAATGAGAATTTGAGTAAGTACAACTAAATAAAACTATGTATATTTCAAGCTATGCTTCTTGTATTTATCTGTTTTAAAATCTATTACATTTTATTTACTGTTAATTGTTAACATTTGTTATTGTACTCTTAATTCTTTATTATCCACTATATATTGTGATATTTTAAAGTTCCAATAAAAAAGCATGAAATATCAAATACCAACATGTATCTTGTGTATGATTAAAGAAGATAGTCCATCTGCTTGTTAACTGTGAGCAGGGTTGTTCACTTCAAAATTTTGTCAATCTGTCAATTTTTTCACATTAAATGATAAAAGTAACTGCATTTGTTGTGCTTTAAGATTAAATTCTAATGTAAATTGACTGACAGGTTCTAAAAGAGAGACATACATTTCATACACAACAGAAGTTTCTTGGGACTATTGGATGGAGACTAAGAGCAGTTACATGTATCCTTGCAGTTGAATGATGGTATACCTTAATCACCCAATTTATATGTTTTAACGTCTAACTGTCTATAACTTAGTTTTCCCTGGTCATCACCTTTTGGATTAAAATAAATTATAGGGTAGAAGAGAAAATGCTGAAGGAAATATTTGTCTGCATGTACATGTCAAAATATGCAACAATGCAATAATAAAGCATTAAAGTTGAATTTATTTCCCCTTGCCCCACCACAATTCCTATTTAATTGTCTGCATATCACAGCATAAACAATTTACATTCTATCCTCCTCCATTCAACCCAAACCTTTCCTGAACAAATCAAAACAAACTCTGTATTTTATTTTGTTATTTTTGTTTACATTTATTCATTACGAGTTGACATTGTCATCTGTCACAGCATTACCACAGTATATATATGTACAATCTTCATTTATTCTCGACATACACACATACGACTCACACTCAGAAAATATACCTCTTCCTTCTCACACACTCATTTCATAGATGCTGCCTGCCATCCAGCAACTTAAATTAATTCTCTAATATTAAGTTTTATTTAAGGAGAAAATGAGGTACTACATAAAAAAGATGGAATATTTGAAGCAAAGAGAAAATTATTAGCGAGCTCAATTTAATGTGCAGAATACGTCTATATTAAATATAAGAAAAGGAAATCAAGGAATAATAAATATAAGAGAAAGGGACTACAGTATGATAGAAAATAGGTTGCCAGGCAACAAAACACATCCTCACAGCAGTTAAGTCGGAGCAGTTCATAAAGGTGGTTGTAACATGTCCTTTGAAATTTTCAGAAAATAAAAATTAAAAGCTGTATACTGTAAAATATGGAGCATTGACAAGTAACTACAATGTAATCAAGGGCAATAAGTCTAAAAGTAATCATCAAAAGATAGATGTAACATAATATATGTCTCATAATAATCAAAATAAAGAATATAAATTTAAAGTAGATCAGAGGATAATTTTTGGTGTTCAAGTGTGAAAAGATTCTACAAGGGGCAATAACCGACCAAAATTGTTGAAATTCACTTGACTTTTTCTTTTCATGACCATGAATATCAAGCAGTTTTAGATGGTAATTTCTGTTGCTAGTGTTCACAAGATTCGACAAAGTGAACAACAGTATCAACTTCGGAAGTAATAGAAATTCACTAAACTGAGCTGCGCAAATCAGAACATAATTGTATTTGCTAGCGTGTTTACCAGATTCTACAAAATGAGCAAGGGTAACAACTATAGAAGTATTCAATATAGAAGTATTCAAAAATTATTGCCAGGCTTCTTTGTTTCACTAATTTGTATAATGCATATAAATTTGAAATTGTTCAAATGATAACTGTTGTGGTTAAGTTTTTATTAGATTCTACAAGGTGATCAAGGGTAATAACTTGGGGCATGATTATCAGAAATGCTTTTTAATAGTTCATAACATAAATCTAAAATGATTGATGACTAATGTAGTCTAGTGTTAACAAACAATTTTGAATGACCGATGGACAGTGACAGCAATATGTAACCATATTTCAGTGAAGGTGTATAAAAAATGAAATTATGTCTTATGAGAAGAAATTAGCTACAGGAGGATTACTACTATCTATTGTTTCCTTTTATTTTTAGGGAGACCATTTCATAAATGTGAAATAACTTCTCATTTACTAATTGTTGGTATAATCACAAGAATGGTTGAAGGAATAATACCAAATTACATTTCGTAACTGTAATGCTTAGTAAAGATAAGATGTTATTTTTCTCTTTGCAAAATGGTTCTTATGATAAAAATTGGTTTATTTACTTGGAAAAAAAAACTATAATCATTCAAGATTAATTCATAATAAATTATTTTTGTATAAAAAAAAAGCTTAATCAATTATGTTCTGTTCTCTATTTCAAGAAAAATATGCCATTGTTTCAATCATAAAGACAACAAAGAACAGATTTGCACATTTATAAATGCTAGTGTTTAATTAATTATGTGACATGTTTTGAATCTAATAAATAATTGAATTAATTTTCACCATGATTAAATAAAAGTGATAAAAGAATATTGACAGAGAGCACCATGTTAAATACAGCAGCAGTTAATAGTTTAAAACATACAAGTACAAGTAGTAGCATTAATTAGTTTAAAGGAAAGAAAAGAGAAATTATCTCCCATAATAAAACTACATAAGGTGGGGGCAAATTAAGGAAAGCCATCACAAATAACCGCTGTAACAATATACATACGAAATATTTTTTACAGAACTTAGAAAAATAGAACCATTTTCTCGTATTACTACATAAAAACAAATTAACTCTTATAGTTAACAATATTTATGATTAACTTATTAATGATATCTTACATGAAATTCATTAACACAATATTTTCTCTCTCTCACTAGCTTATCAACAGCTATGCAACATGTACACACTACACGATTCAAATATACATCTTAAAAAATAAAAACTCGGCCACAAGGACCAATTTTCTCCTCAAATGTCGTACATTTTAGTAATAAATAGTTAAAATATATCACACTTTACAGAAACAAGATTGAATAGTAAATCTAAACTTTAAAAAAAAAACATCCTCTAGATGAATTTCAAACAATTCTTGGAATAACTCAGCTGGTCTCCTGGAAGCTAGTATTATTCTGACATGAACCCAATTCACTTAGTTCCTAGAACAAAGTGCATGACGTACTGAAATTGAAAAGAAAAGGTAAAGAGTTTTGTCTAATTGAAATCGCCTTATTTAAGGGGGTGATGATGAGTTATTTACAGTGGTCTCTGTATTCCTTTACACCATTATATATTCTACCGATGCTATTTACAGTCTATATACACTAGCCTATATACACAGTACCAAAGCCGATTTGAGCAATCTAAAACACATTAGACGATGGCGGCTCTGGTTGAACTTTTTAATGGCAAGGTCGGAACCATTGTTTTCTTAAGTTCCTGAGATCAAAGTTTTCTCAAGGACAACAGTTTCCATATGATCACCATGAGAACAGGTTTAAAATATGTAGCTACACACATCTATAGATACACACCACACAATCACACTTATTCAATAAGCTTATATCGCCATATAGCTGCCTTTTAAATTAGCCATGTTTTTATATATAAATAAAAACAGTCTAATAATGTCTAAGAATCATTGTGCTTTTGTTTTAGATAAGTTCCGTAGTCATTTCTATTATCCATTAATCCCTATACGGTAGGTTATAATCCAATCACTGATGTAAATCTACACATATACAGGTTCTATTGTCTATAGATAATATAGAAGACCACAATAAAATACAAATATATATATAATACACATTATTATCCAGAACAAATCTTTGGTACAATATTATTCCCCACAAGATTCAAGATACATTCACTTTGAAAAAGTCTACATAGTAAGTCCAAACAGAATATCTCATATCCAAAGGGAATTCACTATAATTTAAACAACATATTGATATATAACCCTGTTTTATCCAACAATTATTGTGTCCCTTCCAGCAGGAATTCGCACACATTAAATAATATGATTTGAAACATTTTAAATGCTTCTATAGCACTTTTAAGCTAACTATAATAAAGTAAAATCCAGTCTCATTCACAAATTATAGTCCATAGTCTTGTCCGTATTAGGCATGGGAGGCATCACAATGGACAATTATGATGACAACATGTGGCATATCACGGATGTTTTCAAATAGAACTGGATTAGCACGAGCCACAGCATCATGGGAAAACTCACATGGTGGAAATATATGTACCACATAAGCAGGCTGAAATAGACAAGAAAAAATATAAATTTCAACAAGCATTTTGTTAAAGGAATGGGGAAAGCATCAGACAGAAAGTATTTTTGATTAGTCAAAAGATAGGTTGCCAGGCAACGAAACATACGCCCACAGCAGCTAAATCGTCCGGGCAGTCAACAAGGGTTGTCGCATATTTTTACTTTTTTCGCTAATGAAACATTTGTAATACACTAAAAACTGATTAAGAGTAACAACTCATTATGTAATTATCAGAAAATCATTAGAATTTGATTGCTTTTTATAAAGTTTTAACCCACGCTAACAATTAGTATATACATGAAACATTTAATATCATGGATTTAGCTGTTCAGTTATCTAAATTCCTTTAAAATCAAAATACTTGTTCGTTTCAACACCTTAAACTCTATGTATCAATCTGAAGTCAATCGGATGGTAACTTTGAACTCTATAGCGTCACAAGAATTTTTGAAGTTATCAAGGGAGATAACTCTGGCAGTAATTATTTGAAATCGCTGAAAATCAATAGGCTTCTTCGTCTCATGACTGTGTATAAATCTAAAGTCAATCGGATATTAACATTGGCCTCCAGAGCGTCCACAAGATTTTTTGAGGTGATCAAGGGCCATAACTCTGGCACTAATTATCGGAAATCGCTGAAAATCAATAGGCGTCTTTGTCTTATGACCTTAAACACTGTGTATAAATTTGAAGTCAATCGGATATTAACTTTGGCCTCTAGAGCGTCCACAAGATTTTTTGAAGTGATCAAGGGCCATAACTCTGGCACTAATTATCGGAAATCGGTGAAAATCAATAGGCTTCTTCGTTTTATGACCTTAAACACTGTGTATAAATCTAAAGTCAATCGGATATTAACTTTGGCCTCTAGAGCGTCCACAAGAGTTTTTGAGGAGATCAAGGGCCATAACTCTGGCACTAATCATCGGAAATCGCTTAAAATCAATAGGCATCTTCGTCTTATGACCTTAAACACTGTGTATAAATTTAAAGTCAATCGGATATTAACTTTGGCCTCTAGAGCGTCCACAAGATTTTTTGAAGTGATCAAGGGCCATAACTCTGGCACTAATTATCGGAAATCGGTGAAAATCAATAGGCTTCTTCGTTTTATGACCGTAAACACTGTGTATAAATTTGAAGTCAATCAGATATTAACTTTGACCTTTAGAGCGTCCACAAGATTTTTTAAAGAGATCAAGGGCCATAACTCTGGCACTAATTATCGGAAATCGCCGAAAATCAATAGGCGTCATTGTCTTATGACCTTAAACGCTGTGTATAAATTTAAAGTCAATCAGATATTAACTTTGGCCTCTAGAGCGTCCACAAGATTTTTTGAAGTGATCAAGGGCCATAACTCTGGTAGTTATTATCGGAAATCGCTGAAAAACAATAGGCTTCTTCGTCTCATGACCTTAAACACTGTGTATAAATTTAAAGTCAATCGGATATTAACTTTAGCCTGTAGAGCGTCCACAAGCAATTGTGGACGCCAGACCGACGGACGGACGGACGGACGGACGGGGGCGACGACAATATACGACCACATTTCAATGTGGGCGTATAAAAAGACAAATTTGACATTATCCCAAATCTACAGATACAAATTGTTTATTTATGAAGGTTTTGAGTTTCAGGGTGTATGTGAGTTATAGGCGCATACCAGAGCGGGTCACATCTTGTCAAGGTAAAATAAAATATATACTAACCTGTTGCGATCCAGGCATGGGAATATTAACTATACCAGCTGCCTGTTTTAATTGTAAATATTGTATAAATCCTTCTGTTAATCCTTTGGTTTGTTGAGCCACATCTATATGATCACGACCACAAGGTACAGCTAGTAACAAACAATAGTCAGAATCCATCTACAAAACAAATGTTCAAATTTATATTAAAGTAAAAAGACAGTAAAGATATTAAATTTTGATGGGGTTCATTTAACCCATAATGTAGGTGTAGACTGTACAATTCAATGTCAAATTTTTGTCTAGGAAATGGTCTATTGAACAGTACAAAATCTCATTTTATGAAAAATAGCTTTACCTGCATTCTCTTAGATACACCTTCAAGCTGAGTTTGTTCCATTCTCATTCTTTGCGCAATTCTGAGAGGAACTTGGTCAACTGTTGATAACTGCGGTAAAGTTAGTTTTACTAGTTCTTGATTACCAGCGACAAAGTGCATCTGGACAAATGAGCTGTCATTTTTCAATGCAAGCGGTCCTTGCCACATCACTGGATATCTCTGGAAAAAAGGAGAGACATATATCCATTAACATTAATGCCATTCAACTTTAATGTCTTACTACAAACAATATATAATTTCTTTCCTACTTTAATGTTCTTCAGATTAATGTCCATATAGAACATGTTCTACCAAATGCTATGTTCTTGTAGCCTACGCTAAACCTAATTAAAATTATAATGCTAATGCTATCACTTTTCAAATACTTACATGGAATACATTTCCTGAACCTTTAGGAGACTCTCTTGGTATACCTGGTCTCATCATTTCTGCACGCACAATAGGCGATTCTTGGCGATGACCATGGGGACTAGATTCTTCGGCCCTGCCCACAACAGTTGGTACAGCATGAGTATCTAGTGGATAACCCGGATGAGGTGAGAGAATTTGTTGTGGAAATGGTGAATGGTGAAGTGGGACAATATCTCTAAACTGTTCCCTATGAACTCCTCCTTGATAAACGGCATGTGGATCAACAGGTAACCGTACACTAAAAGGACCATGTGGTGAAAAGCCAGGCATTTCAACTCCATACAATTGGGGGACACTCTGAGGTATTCCCCGTGGAGGAAAACCTGGTAGAAATGCTTTAGACTGAGGGAGACGACCGTCAATCTGATTAGATACAGGTTGCAAGTGCTTGCCATTACCAGGATAGTTGAAGGAATGTGTAGCATTGCGAGATGGTGCCTTTTCACGAGATGACCTAGATTCGGTTTCTGCCAAATTGAGAGGAGACTGTTGCTGCTGAGCATGAGAGATAATTTGTTCCCTTGTCATAATTGGGTGAGGTGAAGGGGATGAAGTCTGAATACGATGAGCTTGTTCAGGCATCTGGCCACTCTTCAGTGCAGCAGCAGCTGCTGCTTCTTGTTGTTGAATTATTGCAGCTCTGTGTTGATGAGATTGAGACATAAACATCATTTCTCTTGACCCTCGAACATCACCATGTATGCTAACAGGACGGGGACTTTCTGGTTCTGCAAAGTAAAAGGATATTAAACTTGAGAAATTGGGTGATAAGAAAACAAATCTTAAAACTAAGGTGTATTATACAAACCTAGATTTAACAATTAATTTAATCATATCAGCAAGGTCTGGAAATGACTTACCTTTACCAGATCTAATTAGATGACCTTCTGGAAAGTTGCCTTGTTGATGTTTTACATGGTGAGGTATACCATGATGGTCAACTGGTCGGCCAGGGTTTTGTATTCTCTCAATAGCCTATTTTTTAAAAAAAGAAAATAATCATAAAGCGATTGACGATGATAAAAAGATATTTAAAGTCAAAGTTAATTAAAATTATTGAACTGAAAATGAAATTGGGTTTAAGTCTTTCGCTACTGCAGGCGACTATAGTCAACAAGTCTGATGCTATTGGTTAGTACGGTGGATTCATATTTTTTTTTACACTGCCAGAAAGATATTATTAAAAAATAAACAGGAATTTTAACATTATAAATGAGACTATATAAATGCAATAGGCAACTATAGTAAACAAATTTGATGCTATTTGTTAGTATGTTGGATTCATATTTTTTTTTTACATTGCCAGAAAGATATTACTAAAAATAAACAGGAATTTTAAAAATATAATGCGAAAGTTCTTTGATATTTTTGAATGATTGAGCATAATTATCAAGGCAGAATGGCATGAAGTAAACAAATTTTGACCGAGGAAGCTTTGAAGACCATTCTTGGGCCCAGATGAAGATTTTGACGCCGATAACAAAGTTGAAAAGGACTCAAAATGTTGACAACAAAGTAGAACAAAGAAACATACTATGTTCGTAGTAATTCTACTGGTATAACTATATAAGTACAAATGGGCGTGGTGGTATTTATTAATAATCATTCTATAAATAGAATGGCGGAAAAAATCATCCTACCTACTTCAAAATTTTATGTTCAAATATTCAATTTTAACTAAAGCATTCCAAATTACCGGTAGCGCTATTTTTAGCTAAATGACTTAGCACTCAGCCTTGCTGTCTTTTAGTGCAACTCAGCAGCATAAGAGTTAACATACTATAAAGTTTTTGAGTGAAACCATATTTGAGTAGTTGGGACATTGGCAATAGAATACCTACAGTATTACCTAATCAGTCTTTTAACCTACAACTAAGAATAATAATCACCTGGCCTACCGGACTAGCAGATTTTGGTGACAGTGATATTGGTTGTCCAGCTACTACTCCAGCATACAGTGTATTAGTATTTGATGTTGGTGGTATCATTTTCATTGAAGCACCATCAGGAGTAGAGGAAGTCTTTCTTTGCTGATGAGCACTAGTTGGCACCATATTTGGTTGCATCATACCCCTGCTAATGTCCATGGGACTAGATGTATGTGCAGGTCTCTGTTCTATTCTTCCCATTACAGCCTGGTGGCGTGAAGGCTCTGAAGGAATACTGTGATGTCTTGACTGCTCCATGTGTTTTAAATGATCTCCACTTGGGTGTCTGCTACGGTCAGAAAGGGCTGGACGTTCAGAATGAGGGGGAAGTTGATGTACCAAATCAGAACGACTAGTCGGTACTGATGGACGATGTCTTTCATCTCGGTGATGCCCTGGTACATTGTGAACTGCTGACTCACCAGGCAATCCATGTTTAGGTAGTTCACCAGTCACTCCTGGTCTAGGATGTTCAATAGGTATTCCATGTCTTGGTCCATCATTAGGAAATACTGGTCTCTGCATCATAAACCCAGGTGCTGTTGGTTGCCGATGACCAGAATGAGCAGGGAAAGGATATGGTGATACATTGGTATTACTCTGACTAGCCAATCTTCCTTTTTCAGTTGATCTCTTAGGTTCCTTGTGGTCTCGACTTATTGGTGATTCCTGTTGATGTGCCTTTTGTTGTTGTTGTTGCTGTTGATGTTGCTGCTGCTGCTGCAGCTGTTGTTGTTGTTGCTGAAGCTTTTGCTGTTGCTGCTGTTGTTGTTGATGTTGTAGTTGTTTCTGATGTTGTACAAACTGTTGTAAATGCTGTTGTTGAATTTGCATATGCTGCTGTTGCATTTGCAACTGAATATGAGCAGGATAACTGTGGACACTTGGAGATCTTTGAACTATATTCTCCGGTTGAGCATGCTGAACTGGCAACTGCACACTCTGTGGCCTCTGTGGCTGCATGCTGGTGTTAGGAGACATTTGTGGAGGTGGGGGTGTAAGAATTGGTTGGACTGGAACATTCCATGTTTTATGTTGTAAAAGATGAGGAGAGGGCATTGATCTAGAAGATACTGTGCCATGACTAGAAGTAGCAACAATTGAAGGTGCAGTCTTTTGAACTGGTGACAACTGGGTACTCTGAACTGTAGTAGCCTGAGAAGTCTTGATAGCTGGAGTAGATGGTATGAGAGCTGGTGCTGGGCCTAATGGCTGACTAACTGTTCTTTCTGGTACATTAGATGTTATAACACAGGTAGGGCTTGGACTGGAAGTTGATACAGATGTTGTTGAGGTAAGAGTCATATCTACTGTTGTTAACATTGGTTGGAAAGGGAGAGTTTGGACAGAAGTCAACGGCCATGGCTGTTGTGGTTGTGATTCTGTACTTGACTTTATTACTGGATGAGTTGGTCCCAAAGCTCCTGATTCTGCACTAACTTCAGGTTTGGGTGCAGCTTCTGTTGGTGGAGATGTAAATCCAGAGTCCATCCTTGGTGGTGTTTTATCCAAAAAGTCCATTCCACTTGTAATGAACTGTGAATTGTACATATTTTCAGCTGAAAGAAAAAAAAACATGATCAAACACTCATTTATAAATTTCAAGATTGTGATAAAGAGAGGGAGGCGCAGGTTTAATATTACTCCACATAAAATAGATCATGCCTGGATGAACCGTTGATATATCTTTATTTACATAATAATATAAGGGGAAAAATAGAAAACCCATTTAATTTCCACATGGTTTGTCAGGCAATCCTTCACCTTATCACATGAGAATCCATGACAGACAAAGTACTCAAAGCGACAAATTACTCACACCTAACCTATTAATTCCAAGAAGGTTTATTTGAATACCAAATTCTCAAGAAAAATGTACAGGTACTCTTCAAAGTTAACATTTACTATAGATCAGCTTAAAATTATCATTTTACAAAATCTCATTCCAAAAATCAACAGCAAACTATTTGAATTGCTCTAACAATTAAATTTTCATAAAATTCAATAAACTTAAATCTTACCTTCAGATTTTGTAGATACAGGAGGTGAAGAAGCACCACCAATAGCAATGTGTAATTTAGGTTCATCATCATCTTCATCATCAGATTTCTCAGCACTTCCAAAGATACCTTTAGATACAGCATGTATTATCCTCTCAACATTACTCATTGATGCAGAAGAATCATCAGAGCCATAAGCCTGTGCATTAGCAGTCTCTGAAGGATGTATTTCCATGTTAACAGTGTGTAAGGGGTCTTTTGGAACTAGTTGAGCGAGATTAGGTTGGGAAACAACAATTGGTTCTTCTGGTTTTAATGTTACAGGCTGAGATTCCAGTTCATTTACTGGTTTCTTTTTGTTCCTCAATCGTAAGCTGGTGCAAGGATTTGTATTGAAGTCTTCACTTTCTTCAAATTCATATACATTTTCTTTTGATACATTAGGCTTTTCAGGTATAAGCGATTGAGAATTCTTCCAGTCTTCAAAAGCTGTTGTTCTAAGTTTTTCTTCTGGAACATTGTGAACATTTTCATCCTTGACGCTCAGATCTTTACCAAATATATTTTTCTTGGCCTCTTCCCTTTTCTTTGATTTTGAAATATCAATAATCTCCAATTTAACAACTGGGGAAACTATATCGGAATATTTTGGTGATTTCTGACCTCGTGGAGAACTAGCAGGTTTTGGCGCCATACCACTGCGTTGAGCTCTTGGAGAAGATGCAGATGCTCTTGTCCTAGGAGATGTCACTGGTGCTGCTACATTAGGGACTGCTCTTGGTGATGCACCTGCTCTTGTAGTCCTAGGTGACTGTGAAGTATTTGGGACTGTACCAGCATGTATATCTTTATAGTTTGTAGGTTTCCGTTTTCTTGTTGGTCTCTGTTCTTTATATGAACCACTATCAGATTTTTCAGCATCTAATGTAGGTGTTTCTAGTTCTTTTTGAAAAGATTCAAATACTGAGTTCTGATTATCTTCATCAATTACTAAAGAATCTGAATCTTCTTTCAAACTAGTTTCAAAAATAGAAATTGGATCTGTTCTTACTGGGCTGCCAAACTGGGGTCTTTCTTTCTCGGGTTGGCTATCTTTGACAGGTAACCTTTCAATGCCTGGTTTCCTTGTAGTAGCTCCTCTTCCACGACGGCTAGCCTTTCCTTTACCCCTATTTGCTCTACTCTCCCTCTGATACCTTGTGGTCCTTGATTCATCTGGATTTGAACTAAAACTATCATCTAATCCTGAAGACAAATTATTAGCAGATTGGTTATGACTTCCAATATCATTGGGTATGTTATCACTTTCACTATTGATGTGGTCAAAATCAATTTTCAGTTCAGATTCTGGCTCAAGCAGATCTTCCGAAATCGGATTAGGATTGACATCTGGCACAGCCATTTCTGGTGCAGTATCACTGTCATCCTTGGATCCTTTAGAACCTTTTGAGCGTCTTCTATTCATTACTGACTTAACGGGTGATTGTTTCTTTGGCTCATCAGCAGACACAGTTGCAATTGTATCGGAAAAGTTAACATCTGGAAATACCAATTCCTCCACTGGCGTCTGGCTGTGAGGTGTGGGGTCAGGAAATGATCTTTGGTTGTCTATTTCTTGTGCAGAAAAACCAAATGGGTCTGGGTCTGAACTTTCTTGAAGAAGGGATTCGACAGCTCTTGCCGCTTCGTCTGATGCCTCTTGAACTGCTTTTTCTCTTTCATCACTATCAATCTCATCCATAAATGGTGTCTCTAAATCTTGAGCAGTTGATACATCAGCTGGAATAGAAGGCTTTAGGCTGCTGTCAACATCTGGAATAATTAAGCTAGATTTTAATGGGTTAACTGGTTTTGATGGTGTCAAAACAGGAATCTTTACTGGAGACGTACTGGTTTGTAGCACAGTTAGTTTAGGTGATGATATCTCGCCTTTAACAGGTATATTATCAACAGCAGGCCTGATAGGTGACAAACAGGTTGTTACAGATGCTTTCTGGGGAGATATTCCACTATGGTGTGGTGACTTCCCAGGTGATGATGGAATACTGTGTGAAGATTTGTTTGGTGAAGTCACAGGTTTTGTAGAAGAAATAGGACCAGGATGTCTGGATGGGGATGTCATTGTAATGGGAGACTTTAATGGTGAAATAAGGCTTGGTATTGTCTCATTTAAAGGTGACAAGCAGGACAAACTGATTTTAGTTGGTGACATTGAGTCTGTTGTGTTAGCAGAACTAGCTATTTTAGGGCTCAGTTTTGTCACAGGACTAGAAGATGATGTAGTAACCGGAGATGCTACTGCAGAGCTCTGTTCATTTTGGACTGGAGATTTAATGACAGAACAAATATCCTTAGATAAATCTTTCGATGTATCTGCAGCAGTGTCTTCAACCATTTCTTTTACAGGTTCTTTGGCACTTTGGGCTGGTTCTGGCTTTTTATCAAACAAAATATTCTTCATTTTCTTCATATGAACAGCTTCAAAGAACTTATCAAATAGACCTTCCGGTTTCTCTGGAGGCTTAGGTGGTTCCGCAGGTGCATCATCAAGTTTGGGTGAATCAGGGCACTTCTCATCTTCAGAGTCATTTAATTTTTCACCAACTGAATCAATCGCTTCCTCTGTAGTGGATTCAGACATGGTCTCGTGTTTGTCTAATTTGTCAATTTGTTCAGCTACATGTGGAAAAGATTTAACATCTAGCCTTGTTGGCAAAGAATCATTACTTTCTGATCTATCAAAGGCATCAAAGTCAAAGGGATCAACTGGTTTGGATTTAGGCTTAGTGATAGGCTGGGATTTACTACTGGTATCAATTTTCTCTTCTATTTTTTCTTTTGTCTTTTTCTTACCCTTCTTCTTTTCTTTCTTATGATTTGAATCGGTTACTTCTGGGTCCTTATTCTTTGTGTCACACTTTTTGGTGTCTTCCTTAAGGTCTTCAATAACATTTTTGTTTTGTGCAGATTTCTCTCCTTTTTTATGCTTTTTTGTCTTCTTTTTCTTCATCTTTTTGGAAGACTGTCGATCCTCATTTTCTGAATCCTCATCTCGACTAGAGTATATTTCAGAAGCTGGTCCGAACTTTGAAAAGAGATTGTCTTCTTGGGCTTTTAAATCGGCACTTATTTTGGCTTTCTTGGGTTGACTTGGTTGATCTATTTCAGAAATATCATTGTGAATTATGATATCTGACTCTTGCGCATCCATTTTCTCCTCATCATGTTTTACGTCTTTAAAAGATGTATCTATTTCCTTCACAGATTTTGAAGACTTCTTTGCATCAACTTTGTTTTTGGTTTTCTCCTGTTTTACTCCCTTGTTTTCTGATTTAGTTTTGCCATCAGATTTATTTCTATCATGTTTTTGGTTCTTGTCTCCATCCTTCTTCTCTGATTTTACCTTTATATCATGTTTGACATAATCTTTCATCTCAGCTTTTGTCTTGACTTTTATTTCAGATTTATTGGAATCTGACTTACTTTGTTTAGTTTCAGATAGAGAATGGTATCTACTATCATTTTTGTTGCTGTCTTCAAAAACTTTTTCTTTCTTGATTTCACTGTCAAACAATTTATTCAAATATTCAGACTTGGGCTCCTCTACTTCTGGTATTTTATCATCTAGATCACAGTCCTGTATGTCAATGGATTTAGTAGATTTTCCATGCTTCTTCTTCTTCTTATCTGATTTAGATTTGTCCTTCGATTCGGTTTTGATATCTTTGCTTTGTTCAATTTTAGATTCTTTTGACGCTTCTGATTTGACCTCCTTTTTCAATTCCTTCTCCTCTTTGGATTTGTGGCTGTTATTTTTCTTGTCCTCATCTTTTTTGCTGTCAGTTTTCTTCACATCTGGTTTTGGGAGTTTCTGATTTTCGAGTTTGTGACTAGAATCTCTCTTAACAAGTTCATCCTTCTTATTTTTTACACTCAGTTCATTTTTCTCCTCCTTATGTTCGCTTTTGCTATCATCACTCTTCTCCTTGTCTTCCGCTTTTGTTTTGCTAGACTTTTTGTGGTCCTTAATGGATTTCTTGGATTCAGACTTTTTATTTTTCTCCTCAAAGCTTTCCACTTTTTTAAATTCAGCTTTAGTTTTGACTGGTTCATGTTTGACTTTCTGGTCAACTTCCATTGGTGCATCAATTGATTTAGACTTTTGTTTGATTTCCTTAGAAACATCATCTTTGTCTTTCTTTTTCTTTCCTTTCTTTTCCTTATCACTTTTACCTGCATCTTTTTTCTCCCCTTCATCCATTGTTTCAGGTTCTGTGACACTCATTTCTGATGAAACAAATCTGTTGGTTTTGTTATCTCCTCCGTCATGTAGATCTATTTCACTGGATTCTTCTCTTGATTTCCTCTTCTTTGCTGGAGACTTCTTGCGTTTGTTTGGAACATATTCATCCTCTGATTCTTCAGTTTGATAATCCATGGTTTTGTCGGACTCAGATGACGAGTCAAATATTTTTCTATTTTTGATAGATGCGGTCTTTGGCTTTTTTTTCCTTTTAACTTTGTAAGGCATATCATCTTCATCACTGGAAAAACTATCAATAATCTTAGCCGGTCTTTTCTTCTTAGCTTTTTCTTTAGGTTTTTCATCATCACTCATGATACCAGGAGATGTGGCACTATCTGAGTCAGACATTTCCTTACTAAAATCACTGTCATCACTTAATCCAAAATGTTCCTTTTTCCTCTTATCCTTTACCTTTTTATTAGCTTCCTCATGTTCATCTCTCTTCCTTCCCCGTTTCACTTTATCATACATGGATATGAAGGGTAAAAGCTCTGGTGGGATCTCATACGGTATTTCTGGTTCCTTCTCTTTAGCCTTTTCCTTCTCTTTTGCATGTTTTTCAGCTCTTTCTTTTTCCTTCTTTTTCTTCTCCTTTTCTTTCTCCTTAGAACCCATCTCCTTATTTTTGTCTTCTTTTCCTTTAGATTTCCCATCCTTTGCCTCTTTCCCACTTTTATCCTTGCTGTGACTGGAATGCTTCTTGTGATCTTTCTGGTCTTTGGATGTTTTCTCACTTTTACTATCAGTCTTGGATTCAGAAGATTTACTTGATGTCTTTTCTGATGAATCTGTTTTACCTTTTGGGGTTTTGGGGTCTTGATGTTTGACTTTCTCTTTTTTGTCTGGCTTCTTATCATCATGTTTCTTGTCCTTATCTTCATGTTTCTTTTCCTTGTCCTCATGTTTCTTGTCCTTGTCCTCGTGTTTCTTATCCTTGTCCTCATGTTTCTTGTCCTTGTCATCATGTTTCTTGTCCTTGTCATCATGCTTTTTATCTTTATCTTCATGCTTTTTATCTTTATCTTCATGCTTTTTATCTTTATCTTCATGCTTCTTATCTTTATCTTCATGTTTCTTGTCTTTATCTTCATGTTTCTTGTCCTTGTCCTCATGTTTCTTTTCTTTATCATCATGTTTCTTGTCCTTGTCTTCATGTTTTTTATCTTTATCTTCATGTTTTTTATCTTTATCTTCATGTTTTTTGTCATCAGTTTTCTTGTCTTTTTTCTTTACTTCTTGTGATTTTCCTTTATCAGAGCTGCTTGCATGTTCTTTCTTGTCTTCCTTTGATTTAGATGATTTAGATTTATCTTTGCTTGAAGAACCTTCTTTTTCTTTGGATGTTTTATCTTTACTGCCTGAATGGTGACGACTTTTATCTTTTTCATGTTTCTTATCAGAATCCTTTTTGTCTCCATCTTTTGATTTGGATTTTTTGTCTGGTGAGGTGTTCTTAGAATGTGTATTTTTATCATCAGTTTTTCCTTCCATTTTATCTTTTTTCACATGGTCTTTGTTATCTTGATGCTTCTTCAAATCTGATTTCTTTTCATGAAATATTTCAATCTTTTTCTCAAACAAATCGAAGGAGGAATTGTGGGAGGTTGACAATCTGGAATTTTTCTGTGGTCGATCATCTTCTGATTTAGAACGGTTCATACTAGATGGTTTGATAATAGTTGTAGATGATATAGATTGTGGTTCAGCTGGTGGGAGTTGGGCAGGTGCACCAAAGGTTGTTTCTAAGTTATCAACTTCTTTTTTAAGAACAGGTGGTTGAGACTTTGAATCAAATAGGTTCTTTTCGGGTGTTCCTTGTGTAGACAATGTGCCGCAATTGGAAGATGAATCCATTCTCTTTTGCATGTTTGAAGTCACATCACTGTTAAAACCAGATGGAATTTGGACACTTGCAACTGCATCAGACGGTCGGCGACTGAACAGTCCTGAGGGTTTCATAACTTCAGGTCGAAGAGACTGTTGGAATCCTATTTGAGTAATTTGGGATTTTCCAAGTCTGTCATCTTCAGTCTTAAATCTATTCATCCCTGGAGATTTAGGAAAAATTTGAGGTGCAGTAATTGGTATCTCTGTGAGGTTTGTTTCTTTTTTTAAGACAGGAGGTTGTGATTTCAATGTATATTCCTTCCTATCAGCAAATGCCGGGCTGGAAGAAGTAGAAACATTATCTGTCAAGGGCATTGAGTCACTTCTATGTGGAAGAGCTGCAAATCCCTCTGAAGACTCTTGCATTCCTAGTGGAATTTGAATACTAGCAACAAAATCGGATGGTCTTCGGTTAAATAATCCAGCTGGTTTCATAGCTTCAGGTCGAATTGGTTGTGGAAATCCCATCTGTGAGCCAAAAACAGGTTGAACAGCTCCTGGGCTGTTATTCTGCTTTGTTAATCCAGTAGGTAAAGACCCATATTGAGCTGGTAAAGTCAAATGAGAACTACTTGTTTGGTCAACCAGTGGAGATGATGGAACTTCAGAAGCTGATGATGGCTCTGAATAAATAGGATGTTGGGAAGTCATCTGTGATGGGTTGTTACTAACTGGATACTGAACACTTGATGACAATGAGTATGGTGGTGCTGATGTAGATTCTGGTTGAATGGTTGACTGCTGGGAGACAGGCAATGAAGGATTTATGTTTGAAAATGTGTTACCTGGACTCAGTTGATTTCCTGGAAGACTAAACTGATTAGCCAATTGTTGTGTATGAAACTGGGGGCTTTGTGATGGATGGAATGGTGAAGAGGAGGCTGAAAATTGAGATCCCGGAGAAAGAGACATTTGTCCTTGTTGAACAACAAGTGGGTTTGCTGCTGCCATAACTGATGTCATGTTATGTGCTAAATTGTCTGACTGGAGAGATTGTGATGGACTTTCTAAACCAGTGCTATGGGCTGGTTGAAATCTCATGCCCCCCATCTGACCCTGCCAATAACCTGCTGTAGTAGGTATCGATATTTCCTTGGCTGCTGCCTTGGTTCTAAACTGCATACCAGGTGGTGTTGACTTCCTTTCTTCCAGCCGCTGGGAATCCTGATCAAGTATACTTCCACCCCTACGAGACAATACCATTTTCATAATGTCTGATGGTTCACTTTTGTCTGAATTTGAAGAATTTGCAGAGTTTGCTGAAGCTTCACCACGCTTCTTAATTTTAAACTTTGTATAGATATTTGAGCTAATGGTAGGAGTAGGGGTAAGAGTTGAAGCCAAACTACTAACTGCAATAGCTGGAGGATCAGGTGCTTTATCTAATTGGGCATCCAAAAGTCTTATCCTCTCAGATATTGATAACTCCCCTGGAATCTTCGGTTCGTCAATACTGCTATCCGATAAAGAATCATCTCCTTTGGCACATGTGTCTTTATTGGATTCATCCACAGAGTTACAAGACAGCCTATTAGCATACCTTGAATCACTACCAAGTCTTTTTTCATCAAGCCTTGGGTCTGTTGGCACAACCGTATCCTCTGAATTATTTGTGTTCACATCCTGATTCACAGAATTTAAAGAATGTTTCTCACCACCTATAGGGGGGCTCATTGGAGATGCTATATCTCCTGATTTATTAGTGTCTTGTCCAATATTAATGTGTAAATGAGCACGAGAATAGTCCGAGGGTTTAGCAAAAGCTGCACTGACAGGTTCCCTATCAGGTGATTGAGCACTTCTACTACACGTCGGGGATAACAAATTGGGAACAGGGTGATCATTTGTTTCATGTTTAGAGTCTTGTACCTTTGCTTTGTTCTGGATTTCATCAGTGTCACTAATTAATTTGAGTACACTGTTAGTGTCTATACGATGAAGACGACCAGCGTATGAATCCGATTTTTTCTGATTGGAACTTTCCATTTCTTCATCACTACTTAAAGCACTACCTTTCCTACGATAAGGACGGCTTTTTACAACACTTTCACCCTCTTTGTCATATTTACGTCTTTTGGTCTGACGGAATTCTGGAGATATTTCCTTTGGTGAATCGTCAGCATATTCTTCTGTGTCACTTTCATCACCATTAAAATTAATTTTCACAGAACTTTCAGGGGTCTTTGCACTAGGATTTTGTAATTTCCGTAACTTTTCCATTTGTCTACGGTAACTCTTAGAAGAGTCGATCTTTTTGTCTACAGTTCGAGTTTGTTTTAAATTATCCTTTAAAAATAATGTTTTTGACAAAGCACTTTTCTGATTTCGGGCGATAACATTTCTCACATCTTCATTAGATTCATTATCACTTGTACTTCCACCATCCTCTAACTGTTGAAGTTTTTGTAATAAAGCTTGCTTTTCCTGAGTTAATTTCAACAAATCTGACTCTCCCATGGATCCATTTTCAGAGTCTGGTCGACTACCTGAAGAGCCAGGTGAACTTGATAACATAAATCCAGCCTCTGTAGGCAATAACAATTTTTCATGCTTCGCGTATTTAGCTTTCTCAAGTTTTTTATCAGTGTGATAAAGTTTCTTTTCTATTCTGCTACGCTCCTGAGAATTTGAAGTTTTAGTCACAAGTGAACTTATAGTAGAGTCAATTTTTCGTGGAATTTTGTAATCCGAGCGTAATGTGTCTTTAGATAACATAGCTTCACCATATGATCTTTTACGAGTAGCACTTTTATCCTGTTTTTGAACTTCTGTGACAGGTTTACACACAACACTATGCAAACTTTTAGTAACAGTTTCACCCTGAACCGGATGTTGCACAAATTCTGTTGGTTTATCTAACCGTGATTTGCGCTTATAGTCTGAGTCACCGTAATATGAACTCCGGTACATTGGAGGTTCTGCTTCTGTGGGTGTTGGAGGAGTAGATGATCTCCGTGGTATAGGAGTTCTACTGGGACTATGAAAAGAGGATGGGGATTGACTTCGCGAACCATCATCACCATCCCCAATAACATCCAAGTCATGACAACGTCCCTTATCATTCACATATTTCCCGTGTGAATAATTCTTGTCCTCTGCACTACGACTATGATATTTACTATCTGAATGATACGAGTTCCTTTCACTACCAGCACTATCACTATCCCTATAATGATCATAATGTTCTTTATTCCGATCATCATATCTATCTAGAGACACATCACGAGAACGATGTGAACGGTCGTCAAAACTTATTGACAAATGTCTTTCATCACGACGTGGGCTGCTAGTTCCTCGTTCTCTACGTTCTCTTCTACTTCTGTCATACTCTCGTAGTTCTTGCTCATAAGTGTCATCTGCTTTGTAATAATCCCCACTGTTGGAATATTCATCAGAGTGGCGACTGAAAATGAAAGAGGAAACGTTTTTAATATATGTGCAACAAACAAATAATATCAATATTCTCTAAACATCTTCATTTTATTGCAAAAACTGTACTACTTCAGTGTGGTGTGCATGCAGCAAGGCATATTTACTCTGATCAGAATAACTGATACCACTTTGTAATTCTGGAGCCCACATCAAAACTAACAATTTTCTATTGTACTTTTGTCCTTATATCAAACATTATAACTTTGTTACGGCACATAACAAAAGCATAACTGTAGCTAAATGTACCTTTGCGCATAAAGTACTCAAATATTACTAGGTTATACTGCCAATATTTGCAACGGTAAAATAATAAGAAAGCTCCATTAAAATAATATATAACGTCAAAACAGTTTCCCAAAAAGGTATCTTGAGAAAGACGTATTTTCCTATTGATAGTCATATATAGAATTGGTGCATGCTGATATTTGAAATTGTCACATTATTATTCTAGAAACTTATAAAGAATTAAAACATATGTATTCTACAAATAATAACTTTCATACCTTGCCCTACGACTGGGATACTCTTCTGTAAATGTACTGGCCTCGCCCGTGCTACGAAACCTTGTACCACGACTTGATGATCGACTTCCCCGGAAAAATGTTTGACTTCGGTTATTGGTAAAAGTTTGACTTTGGCTGTAGCTACTGCGACTGAAATGAGGAACAAGAATAATCATTGGTAAAGTCCTGAACTTAATGAAACTGATATCAAAAATCTAAAAGAAAAAAGAAGCTTTTCTTTTTTCAAAAAATGTACATCCTTCATAATGATAATTCATAGTTAACTTTATAAAAGGTAAGCTTATAAAAAGATAAAGATCTAATGTTGAGGCTTCTTGACACCTGTAGCAGATTATTTTCCCAACAAAAAACCTCAATAAATTCAGCTCATACGATTTTAGACATAAATATATGTTCAATTTTATATGTATAATATACCTGTCATCACTGAAATTTTCATAATCACGTGACTGTGTTCTGTGAACAGTAGGACCACCACGACCTCGTTCATCTGGTCGTTCACCCGCTCGTAACTGTCCCGAAGATTCCATTTTATCAAAAAATTTATTTTGGCACTCGCGACTCGCAAAATCAATCTGAAAAAAAACAAAACAGCAATACATCAAATTCTAAATCTAAAGACAGGTGGTATTATAGTCTATAACACAATAGAGTTAAAGCCCCAATACCACTCTTGTTGAAACTGAATAATATGTCCCAATCTTCATTCTGGTCAACAAATTGTATTATTTTACAATATTCCAATTAATTGATGATATAAATTTCATCTTAGCACACCTAATTTAAAAGATAGGTTGCCAGGCAACGAAACATACGCCCACAGCAGCAAAATCGTCCGGGCAGTAAACAAGGGTTGTCGCATATTTTTACTTTTTTTGGCAATGAAACATTTGTAATACACTAAAATCTGATTAAGAAGAGTAACAACTCATTATGTAATTATCTGAAAATCATTAGAATTTGTTTTGATAAAAGTTTTGCCCCACACTAACAATTAGTATAGGAAACATTTAATATCATGGATTTAGCAGTTCAGTTATCAAAATTCATTGAAAATCAAAATACTTGTTCATTTCAACACCTTAAACTCTGTTTATCAATCTGAAGTCAATCGAATGATAAGTTTGGCCTCTATAGCATCACAAGTTTTTTTGAAGTGATCAAGGGCCATAACTCTGGTAGTTATTATCAGAAATCGCCGAAAATCAATAGGCTTCTTCGTCTCATGACCTTAAACACTGTGTATAAATCTAAAGTCAATCGGATATTAACTTTGGCCTCTAGAGCGTCCACAAGATTTTTTGAGGTGATCAAGGGCCATAACTCTGGCACTAATTATCGGAAATCGCTGAAAATCAATAGGCGTCTTCGTCTTATGACTTAAAACACTGTGTATAAATTTAAAGTCAATCTGATATTAACTTTGGCCTCCAGAGCGTCCACAAGATTTTTTTTTGAGGTGATCAAGGGCCATAACTCTGGCACTAATTATCGGAAATCGCTGAAAATCAATAGGCTTCTTCGTCTTATGACCTTAAACACTGTGTATAAATTTAAAGTCAATCAGATATTAACTTTGGCCTCTAGAGCGTCCACAAGATTTTTTGAAGTGATCAAGGGCCATAACTCTGGTAGTTATTATCAGAAATCGCCGAAAATCAATAGGCTTCTTCGTCTCATGACCTTAAACACTGTGTATAAATCTAAAGTCAATCGGATATTAACTTTGGCCTCTAGAGCGTCCACAAGATTTTTTGAGGTGATCAAGGGCCATAACTCTGGCACTAATTATCGGAAATCGCTGAAAATCAATAGGCTTCTTCGTCTTATGACCTTAAACACTGTGTATAAATTTAAAGTCAATCGGATATTAACTTTGGCCTCTAGAGCGACCACAAGATTTTTTGAAGTGATCAAGGGCCATAACTCTGGTAGTTATTATCGGAAATCGCTGAAAAACAATAGGCTTCTTCGTCTCATGACCTTAAACACTGTGTATGAATTTAAAGTCAATCGGATATTAACTTTAGCCTGTAGAGCGTCCACAAGCAATTGTGGACGCCGGCCGGCCGGACGGACGGACGGACGGACGGGGGCGACGACAATATACGACCACATTTCAATGTGGGCGTATAAAAATTGGAAAAATTCAACTAATTGATTTGAAAAGTCTAACGTAAACCTTTTCAAATGTGACTTGGATTTTAAAATATTTTAGAACCTTCTGGACAGGTAAAATAGGTTGTAATAGATAATTTACACAACAGGTAGGACGCTTAAACATCTAGTACTTAGAATAGGGCTATTATTTATTTTCTCGAGCTGCCAAGCCACCAAGAGTGTTATTGTCCCTTTGCATTACAGACTGGTATGTGTTATCAGCAGCCTTCACTGACATGAATTTCAAAATTAAAAATCACAAACTGTAGGCTACTCGTCATATTTTTGTGTAACCTGTACGAAGATGGTAAAGTAAGGTTAATTACCTGTATTTTCTTGCCGCCCACACTTCGATTTTTCATATCAGACACAGCGTAAATAGCATTATCCATGTTCGTAAAATAAACAAGACTCCTGCCTTTCACACGGTCTATAACACTATAATTCACTTCTCCATAACGACTAAACACACGTAACAAAAAATTATCACCAACATTTTCTCCTATATTATCCAACCAGATACAATTAGTTGGCATACTCTTACCAAATCCAAGCTGTAATAAATGAAACATAACAATAAGTCCACAAAGAGAAAATAATATGAAAAAAAGACAAGTTATGTCATGTCTGTGATTAGATCTATTCCAATGATAATCATGTCTTTAAAATGTCTGTAATAGAAATGTAAAAGAAAACAATTACTTTCATCTTGGTACCAATTAATTAATCTTGTGGCTTGTTATTAAAGAGTCAGAACCTTCATCTGCAAATGCAATAGTCTTTTTCACTTTATGAAGCATCTCTTGAGTCTCCAGAGCCCTAACGCATGGCTGTAGTTAATCCCAAGTATGATGTCATCACATGTATGACATCATTATGTCGTTATAACAACTAAAAATACTATTAGATTCAAAACTGAGTGCATCAATTTTTCCTGACTGTTCATTAATTAATTATAATCAAATATATAAATTCTGAAGTGAAATGAAAGATTTGCATCAACCATTATTCCCTAATGCAGACAGATCAAAAATTTATCCTGAACAAAAAAATAATCTGAACAAAAAACGCAGCATATAAATCTTTCATTTTTTAATCTGATGACTCAGAGTACTGAAAAATGTTTAGATTTACAGAAATATGGGAATCAAAAACAAAACAATATAAAGAGCGAGGGAACCCTTTGGGACTAAATCTATTTGTCATGCCATTCATTGCAAACATTCAGGCTTATTAATACTACCTAAGCAAAGGTAAACCGGTTGCCAGCCTGGCAATGATGTTAAGAAGTAGCTTAACGTGAAATTGTAAGCAATAAACTAATCATACATGTACCATAACAGTTAGTCTGGCCCCCAATCTTTTGAAATACTAGCAACCCCACAACACTTTACCAATTTGATTTTTTCAAAAACTGGACTGAGCAAACTGAAATCAAACTTTGGCTGAATTTTAAATGTCTGACATTTTAAACTGGTCACTCACTGATGTGACCAACTGATTCAAGCCAGTGCACAACTTGCTTTCAGTAAGCAGTACAAAATCAACCAACAGTAAATCCAACCACTGTACAAAAGGTACAGACAGTTCTTATCTCACTCGTCTTCATTAGCCCATTCAGAGCAGAACTGTAGGATGTTAAACCCTATTTCATTTATTTCTTATCCGATATTATAAGCGAGAACTTAAAAATGGAACAAAAATAAAACAAAACAAAGTACTGACTATAACAAGGACTGTATCTACCTACCAACATTGAATTTTACATTGGAAATTTAGAGGAAATGTTGGTAATTGTCCATGTACAGGGAGAAAAGCATGTTTTTCACAACTAATCAATCTACACCTTGTTGCTATGGTACCTACTATTTACACTCATAACTTTATTGAGAATGAACAATGACCTATTTCACACAAATGAAATACAATTAACATAAATGAGTAACAAATTAGTTTACATTTTTGATCATTGCTTAAAGATTTTAAATTATGGGTTTAGGAATATATTTAATTCTTACCTTGATTTTATTGGCACCTATATGTTCTCCTTCCATTGATCGTAAAGATTTAACAACACTAAGTATATCAGCATACTGAACAAAAGCATAAGCTGAAGCGGCTCCCTGTCTCTTGATGTCTACATCCTGCAATACCATACATATATTCAAAAAAAAGTTCACCGATATATTTTGATCCTAACACATGAACTATACAGGAAAAACAATGTATCATCATTACATGTACATTAGATTGGATGCATAATCCCAGGTTATCTCAGAGCCATACGGTCAAATCAATTTGAATTTTACTATTTCAGGGTATCAATAAATAAATAGCCACTCGTCTTGTAAATATTCTTGAAATTCCGGAATTTATTAAATTAGGAACACAAAGAATTTGAAATAAGCAACAACATATTTTGGGATCTACTTTATTTTCTTACTTTATCATAAGAGGTAGGAATGAAGTTTACACGGAAAAAATATTTCTGAAATCATGTATTTTTCTTGATAGCTAAATACAGTCAAGGAGTCGCATAACAACAATACAAATTTTATTCAATTTAAAGGGTCTACTTACAATAATTTCACCAAAAGGTTTAAATTTATCAACAAGTTCTTGGATTGATGTGTCTTTCTCCAGGTTTCCCACAAAAAGTGTGCGTGTAGATTTTGGATGATACTCATCTAACTCGGTTTCTATTGGACGGAAATCAGCATCATCTACTTCTATAAAATAATAAGAAATGACTCTGTAGAGGACATACATTTTGAAACTAACAAGGTCATTTTCTTTATGATGGATGAAATCATCACTACCAGTTCGTTGAAAATAAAATGGGATTAATTCTGATATTGTGATTTTATACGAAGAAATGAAGAAATCGAAGTGAGATTTGTACTCACCTATACCTTCATGTGGTATAACATGTATTTTAGTACCAAAAAACATTTTATCTTGGGAAGCTTCCATAGCCTTGGATGCATCTTCAGGTCTACAAAGGAATACACAGTTTTAATATATAAGAAACTAATCTTACTATATTCTATGTTGCATTAAACTTATTTTCTTTGGACATCTCAGATTCTACATTGTACTTTATATCAATTAATCAGAAGATCAAATTTACAATGGAAAACATGTTGGCTAGAACAATAAACATTATGAATTATTTCTAGGGATGTTCTTGCTGTTGAAAATCTATTAGTACAGAAAGTCATTATTGCTAATGCATCATGTACACAAGTCTTATGATTAAGCAAGTAACACTTCTATGGACTAACCATCCTGTTCCAGTTTGTATACCTTCATATTGTGAGATCTAGTCGTTAAAGACTTATTTGACATTCTACTTATCAGCCTACTTTAGTCTATAATCTTATTTTCCGTTCAAATAAGCTTTGAAATGGAAACTTCTGGGAAAACATTTTTAAAACGGGGGATATTTTTCTGGCAAATCTACCTTGCCTCTTTATTATCTATGCTTTTGATTTGATATATTGCAAATGCGAACGGTAAAAACCAAAATAGACCATGAATCCCATTAATAGGACAATATAAAGATTTTGTGAAATGAATTCAACTTACTTCCTAAAACTAACAATAGCATAACGTTCCCCATCATCAGATATAACTTGAACAGAAGTAACTTTACCATGTTTTTTATACTCGTGAAATAATCCATCTCGTAAGCTTGTATCTGAAAAATTAAATTATTAAAATATCAATAGTTGATATATGCGTTTGTTAAAATTCTGTGCACTATTACAAATTACTGAAAATAATACTTAATTTGATAGTACAAGTAAAATCCAACAACACTCCATCTTTTTTGCTCATAAAATCATCTGTACATTAATTTTCACATCAATCAAAATTCTTTTGAAAAAAATTAAATAATGTCACAGCTGTCCCAATTTTAAACCACATCTCGCATATCAGCAATATATTTTTTTTAAATAACAAGTCAAAATAAACGACATGTATTCAATACATTAGATATATTTCTACTTACCACTAGAACGAGTAGGTAATTTTGTAACACAGATTCCAACCGGGCGTTTTTCAGAATTTGTAGGCTGTGTACTGGTAGAGCCAGCCTCACTCGCAGCTTTTTCTACATACTTCAACTCCTTTTCTTTTGAAGGGAGTTGACCAGGGGACTTCTTTTGACCTGGAGGACGCATGCTATTAGGACTGCTAGCTCGGCTGAAATGAGATAAGATCATAACTTTAAAGCTACAGTTTCTAGAATATCAATATGTATTTATGTAAAAGATGAAGTAGTTATTTTCAGGCAAAAAGAAGGGAAAATGGGGTTTAACATCCCACTTTTCTACCTCAACTGGGGATAATGAAGATGGCAGACACAAAGACTATTATTTGACTATAGTAATAGCAAGTGCAGGATAACACCACCGCATAGCACTCAAAATGAAACCCAGAGAAATCAAAGACAAACATTGTAAATAATAAAAGTCCTAACAAATCAAGAGAATGGATTCGTGGGAGAGGTGTGCGTGTTTGTGGGGAAAATAAACTAGAAATCTAGTAGAATGGCGTTATTTGGTTATTGGTAGCATTTATTTTTCTTTGCAGCACACCAGATAAATCCTATATTAATAAAATAGAAGTATGTAAGCCTACCTGCGTGACTGTGAAGGGGTAGCAGTACTATCCGATGAACTACTATCACTGCTACTTGAATGAGACCGCGATCTCGGGGACCGTGATCCACTTTTACTACGATTGGCACTTGTCTCCAATCCATCACTTTGTCTGTAGTAAATAAAAGAATATCTAAAAATATTTGATGTAAGAATATTATACTACAGCATTTAGGCCTTTACACTGGTAAATCCTAAAAGAATGACAAATGTAGGTTGCCAGACAATCAAACATATGTTAACAGCAGCGGTTTCATTCTTGTGGAGTTAATGGTAGTATTTACAAATACTGAAGTAATCAAAATTTGATGTGATTCTGGTTTCTTCCTTGCAGAAACATAAATAAAACGCAACAGTACTATGAGGTTAACCGTAACTGTCCAATTTATTGAAAATGTTTCAAATCTATTATTCATCTATGAATATAAACATTGAATAAATTTATCAATCAGATCATCAGATATAATCCTTGAGTGGCATTTAGTGATTGAGCACATTAAAAAACACAACACAATTTATATGGAAAACAATCACTGGTTTATACACATATAGCACGAGAATACTTGTCGAAACATATAGCAAGACGTTTCAACAAGTATTCTCTTATCGTTATCAAGTATTTGTACTTGATAACGATAAGAGAACACTTGACGAAACATTGTGCTATATGTTTATAAACCAGTGATTGTTTTCCATATAAATTGTGTTGTGTTTTTTTTTTTCAGATCATCAGATGAAATCTTTTAACCTCTTGAGCATCCACAGACACAAAGTGAGTGTCTACAAAAATATGTCTACAAATCCAGAGTGGAGCAATTATGCATGTCCCATAATTTACTTATATTCGTTACATACTATTTGGATATCTTGGTTCTGTGTTATGTTGTACATTTTAGAATGAAGATTTTTGATGATAACACTATGTTCTCGTCATACAATGTTCAATCCCAAAAAGAGCTTTTTCTGATGAATCAATCTTTATATTTATAAAATTTCGAAGTAACATACCTGTTCTGGTTGAATTTACCATATTTTTTCTCACGTGGTCGACTTCTATTAAATTCAGATTCTGTTGAAAAATTTGTTGGGGGAGGCAACTCTCCAGATTCTGCTTCATGACGACTATTTTCATCTTGTCTGTAATTAGAAAAATATTAACCTAATTAATTAACGTCTTCAACAATTATCTTTCCAAAAAATAAACCCATATTGGACTCTGATACATAAAACATAATCAGATGTTCCACCATCAATCAGATAGGATAAATGATCAAGCTTGTCTACATGATCTCTAAATCAAGAAAAGACAACAGCCGAGAGGTATCTCACTCAAGTGCCACTTCTGTATTCATAAATTGTGATGAAATTACACAGCATGTAGCCGTGGTAGATCATTTCATATTTTCAGTTGCAATGTACCTTTAAGCATAATCAAACGATGTATTTATTAAATTGGTAGAATAAGCAATTGTCAATATTGATGTAAAATCAATATCCATCACACACTCAAATTGTAAAAAATAGTCCTTAGAACTGTGAAATTTGTGTGTACTGGTGTGCATTAGTCATATATATATACATATGGGCTTTTGATTGGGGTGTGTGGCAAGTACTGTAATTCGTACTACAGTATTGTTTAATTGTATCCTTCTAAATGTATATTTCGTTCTGACATGTCATTTTATCTCCTGAAATAGATATCTGAGTGATTCATGCAGATTACCAACTTATTTAACTACAGACAGAGAAAAAGTAAAACTACATTTTCTTTAAGTGATAACTAAAATTAGTACATGTAATGACTAAAATAAAACGTTTGGCAGGAAGCCAAATTGATAAGCAATAAGTGTAATTACATAATAAACCTACAACATCTAAATATCAATATAGGTATTCACAGACCTTGTCTTATATTAACATTATTATTAGCAATACTTCAACATGTTTATAACAATAACTATAACCAATAATATTCTAGGTTATAGTGAAGCAGACTGTCATCAACTTATAACAAAATCTCCAATTTCATATAATATGACAAAAATCCAGAAAAATAGTCAGGCTTATTTTCTTCTGCTGTTTTTCATTTATACATTTAATAAGTTATGACTTATGGTCAGAAGGAAACATAAATATGCTGCTGCTCGGTGACATTCGCATATTTCACTTTCTACATTGATTTTGCTTTGTTATGGAAATCTTTATCAATTATTCATGTGACAATAAATTATGGCACTTAATGGTGTGATCGATATTTTGTAGAAGTTTTGAGCATGTAGTATAGACCATTAGGTGCATGTACATTAGATTGTAGTGTTATTTTTCATATACAAAGGTTGTTTTTATAATCTATCCATTGTTCCTTAAAACATGTACAGGTTTAATCTTAACTACACAATACACATTCTAACTATAAAGGCAATTAAAATCTGATTGAATCAAAAGGTCTGGCAATCAGCTCTCACAAATATTTACTATCTAGGCATTTATTTATCGAGTAAGTATTCTCTAGTAAACTATGTCAATATATTTTAACATGTGGACATAAACACATCCATTTAGGAAACCTGACCCAGAAGAAATAGGCCAGTCTTAAATTCTTTAATAAATCTACAAGCAAATTGTCTATATATTATAACCAAAGACAATCCTTTATGAATTTTGAGATTTTATTAATGTGAATATATCCAGGGAATATTATTTGGAAAACAGGGTTTAATTTAATCCACCTCCATACAGTAGGCTACTGGTAATAGAAATACTACAAAATTATTTTATTAGTATGCTTCTAAAGTAAAAATTCTCCTGATTAATGGGATATTTTTAACAAGAAGAAATAATGATCAAAATCCATTTGTATGCTGTCTTCATATTTTATGAAGTCAGGTACATAGAAATGTCAAAAAGGTACATGTTCTATATAGATAAAGCAAGTCATATCTCAAACAAACAAATGTGTACCGCAAGTCCTTGAGGTGTACAGTACAGTCATTCAATATGGCTACATAGACTGGTTCAAGCCAGTAAAAGAACTGTGTTCTCTATACTGTTCTTTGCCAACTTAGAAATACATCAATATAGCCAGATCCCACTCAATAGTCTGCTATCAAAATAACAAGCTAGATGTTGGCAAGCTGCCAAATTACATTGGCAACCTGCCAAATAGACATTATTTCCAACCCAAGATGAAAGCTGTTCAATCACACAATGACAGGGTGAAGTGCAATTGTCATGGTAACCATGTGTAGAAATCAATATTTTGTGTAATTACTGTTTGAATCAGGTGAAGAAAAAGTCAACAACTCTACATGGATTGTGTTTCATCCTATATTTTACTGGAGGAATTATTTTTACAACATTGAATTCAGGCTGGTTGAAATTTAACATGAACTTTTCTGCAGGTTACATGATCTCTTTTACCAAGCTGTTATCATATACCTTACATGGACAATAAACTTATCAATAAACTATTGTCATTAAAAATCCTGGACACAATCATTTTCACAAAGCATGATATTCTGAAAGGGTTTAATCAACCAAATCATTCCTGTTTTTACACAGCGTTGGAATGAAACAATCGATCATCTATGCCAGTGTCGAAATATAATTGGCTATTTTCAAAGCAATATAAAATATTGCGATTACATCTGTGACTCGAACGGTAGTCCAACAGCTTTTCATCCCACTCTGTTGATCGATACCTTTTCTGTACAAAAAGGCTTTACTCCGTTTCAATCGTTAAATGGATTTTAGATAAAATTACTACAAGGGCAATGTGCAAATCAATAAACCAGACACTTATTGGTCAAAATAGGATGTTACATTTTTATATCTGATGTCACTCTTACCCTGATATTGCACAATCGTGTGTAAATCGTCTGCTTTAGCATAGCAACTATAATTCACCAGCAACTCTTACCAGTGACCAAATAATGTATATGACTGTATTTTGCTCTTAAAACTTAAAAAAGCATTATGCAAGAGCAAAATCTGCTTATTACAGGTCTTTCTTTAGGCCTGAGATGTTATCTAAATAATCAATTCGACATTAATTAACATATCCAGACCATAATAAACTCTTAAAGTCAACGCTAGCCTTCGATGTTGGCGGATTGAATTCCTATATGCCGCTTAATGGCCGTTGATAATTAAATCAATCAAGTGGATAATCGAGACTATGCTGTTTATATTAATGATTTGAGTAATGATGACCGAGGCTATGTGAATATTTCAAACGCTTTTTTCTCGGCTAATAGTGGACCAATTTGACTGGAATTTTCAGCAAATTACCTTTACACAATCTAGTTTTTAACTATTATAGTGAGAACTGCCATCTCTTTATCTTATCTCCCATAATGTAACTTTAATAGTCACTAATCATAGTTTAAAGAATTGTTCATCTGTTGCAAACTACGATATTGTGAAAACTGAATATCCTGTTTAACAATATTACATGTACACTTTAGGCATTAGTAAATATAAAGTCTTGGTAACCCTGACTATGCTGTGTATAATGTGATGCTTATTGACACTATATGTTGAAACCAAATTCATCACTGTTGAAAACTGTAATGAAGTTTGATTTTGAGATAGTATGTAGTTTAGTTGGACAATACAGGAATATCTCCAATTTATAAATATTTTATTGAAACAGAAGTATTATTACCACTAGGAGTGTATCTAAAGTATCACATGAGTCTACTTTGATTTTTCATATAAACAATGGCAGACAACAATTTGCATCCCTCAACAATGGACATCATTCAAGCTTCAAAGCAACCTTAAATGTTCTAACCAGGTTTGCCTGGAGGCTATCTCACCATCATGAAATAAAGTCTTCTAACAACATCAAAAACAATTCCAACCAGGGAAAGCCATAAAAATTGACTCAATTGTCACAAAAACTGGGTTAAACGTGGGTGTTTTATGTAACTTTTGTAAACAATGAAAACGATTTCTAACATTTGCAGAGTGGGGAATGTAAATAAAAAAATGTTGAGCAATTATTTTAAGTGTATTAATGATAAAATAGTAGAGCGTGAAAGAGTGTATATTGATCTACATCCACATTATTATTTTTATAAAATGGGTAATCTTAACTAATAACAGTCTCTCCTGAGAATAGACTATCTATTTCATTTATTTTACTGTTTTATATCAAGAAACGTTCCATTCTCTATTATCTCAGAACATTAGTCTTTCCAAGAGCTCTACTGGCAGTAATACAAGTACAGGACCATTCCATATTTCAGAATAACAGATTTCAAATAAGGAGTTTATAGTTAATCTTTTTTTTTTTTTAAAGTACATCTAACACAAACTGCTTTCTTCTTTGTCATAATATTGTCCATCTGTTATTTTCTTTTTTATTAACAATAGCCCTCAGATGTTAGTTATCTTATTTTGTGTTGCCATTCTAGAAGATTTCAGTTTTCATATATAGATAGAGAACTGGATTTAATGTCACTTCAACACTAAATGGATCAATTCAGGACCAACATATAACAATTATTTCCCTCAGAAGTACACAGAAAAAACCCTAAGAGATCAGGTAGGTAACCTACTTCTTGCCAAACTATATCATGGACAATGTGTTTCTAATTCACCCCTCTTTATCCTTATATCATCCATTGGAAAAAAACCCAAATAATGGCAAATAAGATCAAAATGAAAATTTAATTGTACAGAATTTGTCCCCTCTGCAGTTGAAATAACAGAAAAATAAAATTCAAAACTTGATTTTGACCTAAATGAATGGGATTCTGGTCCTGTAAGGATGAACCTAACTTAAAATTATCCAATGTTGCAAAGTATTTTAGCAAATGTATATTGGGACACAAATTCAAGCATTGTTTCATTTCTTTAAATTGATAAAGAAAGGTTATAATGTATAGTCTCTTTCATACTGTATTATAGTCAAGATCATCCAGATGTTTCATGTTCTGAACTTAGAAAGAGCTAAGAAAAAACAAAGGGCATTGTTTGGAAATAGCTGAAAAGATGCCAGAAAGATGATGTAACTTTGTGTAAAATGTCATAGCATGAATAATGACAGACAGATGGTATGAAAAGCCATATGGACAATCCAGAAAATATTGTTAATGTCTAGCCTGCATGAACCATGAAATGAACATAGGGATCAAATACATGGCCAGTCACTTTATAAAATGGATGTCAAGATCATTTGAAATTGAGCAGCATAACCACCAACCAGACCAGACATATTTAGCCAAATTCATTGAGACATATTTACACCTCACCAACATGGTAGTCTGTCCAGTGAAAATACATTTTTTCTTTCAAACTTTTAAATAAAATGATGTTAACCTGACTTTTCCTACAAAAAAGGGGACAGTTTCTAATCTACACAGTGGTGATGGTACCAGTAAATTCAACCCTGCCATTTTATCTTATCCAAAAACTTTACCAAACAAAATAAAAATTAAACAATGGGTCATTTTCTTCCTACACTTTTACTCTACCCAAGTCTGACACATGTATACAAGATTTGTATTTCCTTGTTTTTAGCTATTTCAACAAGGTGATGTATATTTATTAAATCTAAAACCTGTATTAATAAATTTCAATTCAGGTACAACAAACACTTTTACACAAGCTTTTTGTAAAATTGTTCCTTTTACAGACCCCCACCTGTTGAGATTCAAACAGACTTTTCACATAAAGTCTTCATGCCACATAAAGTAAATAAAATTGATCCTAACTCAATCGTCAAGTTACTGAATCCTACAGTCAAATTAGACCTTATAAATGGTAATATCTCATTAGAAAATTAGTACTAGCAATGCTACCAAACAAATAAACATATTTTCCTAGAAAAAATAATAATATTGCCTCTGTTGCTGAACAACCATTTAATATGCTTCACATATACTAATTGTCTAATTAGCGCAGAATTTCAATTGAACAGCAGCTGCTATATGTTACTTAACATGATAAATTAACACAAACTGTCTGCGGTTATTAGGTTCGTCAATAACTAACAAGTTTCCAGTGGTTTCATCAATCTATTCATTACTGGAACTTTTATACATATATTCAATATATATATATATATATATAACAACTGATAACAATTTCAATACACAAATCACACAGCACAGTACATGATCGATTTACCTACAACTTAAGTCAGACAAATCAAATGACAACGAATCTGTTCGTGAAATACCTTTATATAGACCTTATATATATTCAAACAATTAATTAACTTGGTGACATTAAAACATATAGTATGCAAGATTATACACACACACACAGAGAAATAGGGTTTAATGTCCACTTGACACTAACTCTGTCATTTCAGGACTAACATAATGGTTCAATTATATTTCAATAATTCACTTGCATGTGGAGGTCTCTCTCAGTGGTAGGAAACCAGAGGACCCAGAGAAAACCCACGAAGTTGGACTGGCGACCCTACTCATTGCTACTTACAACTGGGAAATGAATGTAAACCACGTCAGTTGACTCAATGACAGATAGGGCTGGGTAAAATATCGATATAAATCGATAGTATCGATTGGACGGCCCTGAAAAGCACTATCGATAGCGATGGGTTACTATCGATTATCGCTCTTCCGTCTATTTTTCTTGCGTCTGAAATGTCAGTGGCTTCTTTCAGTTAATCATAATACACCGCTCACTTTAATTACTATCAAGTGAAGTATTCAATGTAACACATAACAAAATTGTGACTGCTTATTGAACAGCCGTTTTCATAAATTCACTCTCATTGAAACGTTACTTTAGTTTTGAAGAAATTATTGTTGAATATCGCTAAATCGGAGATACCCGGATGTGTAAATAAAGTTAGCGTTATTTCCCTTTGGAAGCATCAGAATTCGTCTGAACAGTTAACTATTTCTGTACGTGTGCCTCAGTAATAGAGTACCCGGTACAATAAATAGTACACATGGACGTCAAAATGCTTGTTGATGTTACCGGCAAAGCTAAACGTGCTGTGTGGAAGCACAGGAGCAAACGATCTTTCGCAACTTCGTATGGTGTTGAACTTTGAACTTAGACTGTATCCAGTCTTGATGACGACCGTGAAAATAAGTTTGTTTTCGATACTATCGATTATCGACCGACATTACATTGCCAATTATCGATAGTAAAAATCACTATCGATACCAAGCCCTAATGACAGACCCTATGATACAACACGCATGCACTAACCATTCAGCCTTCACCCCCCTCCCCCCCGCAGGATTATAACCAAAGATATTAGTATAATAACTATTAAGGATTATTAAACTATGTAATTAACATGTTTTATATCCTGACTGTCACTAGCCAAATTAATTACTATCTAATATTGACTGGTCATTTTATTCTTATATTATCAGATAACATACCAATATATAACACACAAATATACTGAATACAAACTGTATATTATATGTCCATCTATACCTCACAATGACTGATTTGAGGGCAACAAAAAATCTGAATCAATGATAGGCGTACCTACACAAATCTTCAGATAGGAGCAGAGGAAAACGACAACAACTCTCGTACAAAAGGTCCGTAGTAGCTGGAAGCTAGTGACAGGAGGACATCTAAACTGGGATCTCAGCGATGCACAAGGGGTCTCAGGAAAAAGTAGAAATCTGTAGAATAGGCACTGGATGGCTCTGATGTTAAGCAGATCAGAATGGTTTGGCCATTTGATGATTTAATTAAAAACGGGGAAGCAAGACTAAGCCTCGAACAACCAATGAATTTTCAATGTATGCATTTAGCAACATCTATTTTTAAACTATTATAGCTTTCAGCCACCATTGAAACATCTGAAATTACAACAGCACCAGAAGATAATAATAATGACCAAGATCTAAAAATAAAACCTCATTCCATTCAACCAATATTATTGTTCTTCATTATTAGAAACCTTAAAACCATCTTCATCAATGGTAATATAATATGTGATCTTCACTGGATGACCCAAACCCAATGAGAAGCAGCCATTTGTCATTATTACTGAGATAATGAAATTGTCTGGAAGAGTTAGAAAGAACTGACCTTCCTTGTACATGTATTGTCCTGGGAGACCACTACTAAACCAAATCAAACAGTTCATATGGCTTTTATCATGAACCACTCAAACCATACCCTTCAACACTAATAGAACTCATTTTCTTTGCGTCAGCAACTTTTAAAATGTCTGCCTTTTAAACAAGTTTCTTTAGAGTAGAACTTATTGGTGAAATATTATTGATCTGAATTGCAAAATTTAAGAAAACAATCTGAAAGTTTGCAGCAAAAGTAAAAAGTTAATTACCTTGACTACAATGATGTGTGTGTTTTGAAACATAGAATAGGTACATATATGGACATAAACGGACATAAACCAAAAGTTAGTATTTCCCCCAACCAGATTAAAACACAGATACTATTTGATTGTGTTTTAAAACAATAGGATCTGGAAGAATTATTACTTGATGTGAGGAATAAGTCAATGAAATGGTCGGTTACAGTGAGTTCTTGACGTGCTCTGCACAGAAATATGGGTAAAACCCTACAAACGTCAATGCGGATTTATTAATCACTATCTAATGTCATAGGGCCAAAAGTCACTTGTATGACACCAGACGGGATCCGCCAGTACAACTGGTCAGATCGTCATGTAGTGTAGGCCATCAAAAGTATAAACAAACAAAACGAAATACAGATCTGTGTGTTAATCAGATTGATATTTCCATATCGACTGTGGTAACTAAATTGTGGAAACATTGTTTGGGACAATTCACAGAGGTAGGCCCTATGATATGATTAAAATAAGGCAGTTAGAAGGTGGCTAAGTAGTTTGATGTGTGCGCTTTTGATCTTACTGCACGGCCTGTAACCAATAAAACTGCTGCAGTTGTCATTCCATGCTTGTGTGTCAAAGAATAGGCTCCCTCGCACATTTTTTCTGGTTACCTCCTACTTCTAAAAAACACTCGGCTCAAATGAATTGTTGAAACACAGATATATGGAAGTCCCTCAGTGACCTAAGTACTGTTGAGTCCTCTCTCTTTAGGAATAAAACAGAAATATTTTGACATGATCATTCAAAATAATTAATCCGAACATGGAAACCTAATGGATGAGACCGGGTGTGCTTGTGAGTGGTGAATCTGGCTTCTTTAAAAAGTATTTAAGTATTGAACTACTTTCCTCTATGACTTAACTCTTATTACGTATTTTATCCTGTCGGAATCAACTAACAAGGAAATAGACCTAAAAATGACAAACAGTAGTTCAAATAGTAACCAACAGCAACTATTTATATTTGCTACAAACACCAAAAACGCACAAAAACAACAGAACTCTAACATTGCTCCAAGAAGGACAAGCTTGTTTGGAGACACTGGTTTTGGAGATCGGCCAGTTTATATCAAAGGACAATCAAACTGGTGGGAAAAAACAGGTCACTTCTACATCCAACAAATTATACTCTTCTTGATTAATACGCAAGATATTCTAGTATTACCTCCGTTATTATGTGTATAACAATCCATTTTAAACTACATGTAGTTCAAATGTTGGTTGACATTACCTGTACACCTCAATGTATTAGACAACAAATAATCATCTTCCTTATTTAAATATAACAAAATAATGACATGAAAGCGTTCTTTAGTAGGTTGAGGATAAAAAATAAATCATAGTTCAGTTTTTTCAAGTACTGACTAAACAAAAAACAAGACAGTATTGAAATATTTGAAATATGCACTGTGTGTAGTCCAAAAGTCTAGCAATTCATTAACAGATCCTAATCAAACACTATATACTTTATATCATATATTTGAAATAAGAATATGTTTTGGTGGGAGAATATTAAGATTAACAACGTCTTCAAGTTATGTATACTAAATGCTCATGTACTGTGTGTTGTGCTTTTAAGAGGTTTACCCATGCGGGATACCACTGTGATGGCATAAGAAAATATGTTTTTTAGATGAGCAAGATAATCCAGATGCAAGTTTACTGCAATTCTAACTCTGGGGAGTGTACCCTTCACACAATCACTGACAGCATGCTAAGTTAGCTTAACTACTTTGATTTTTTTACCAATGATTCAGAACTTGCCCAGGAGATGTTACAGGTAATTATGAACATCTTACTGGAGGTCACAAACACCTTAAGGGAGGTCAACATGTTTCTCAGAAGGCAGTGGAATATGCCTGCAACTGGTGCTCGTGTACTGCTAGTTCCGTCAAATCAGAAGACTGATAATATAATTAGTGACAACATCTTAGTACAATGAACTATTGTGAAAATAATAGAAATATGCAATGCAAAAGTTCTGATAATCCAATACATGGATGTCGAGACGAGAGAGTAAATAAATCCCCTAAAGACATAATGTATACAGTATTTTTTATTCAAAAGTATAAAAATTTAAAATGGAAGTATAAAAAATAAATGTAGATCAATAACATTTAACAAAGATTTTTTTACTGAGGTACATATATATTATATAAAGAAATCATTATTTAGAACAATACAACAATGCTTTAAATGATTCATCAATAACAATAAAATAAATAATAAGTCAGCAGACAACCATAACCAAATTGTACAAATCTATCATTTTTACAATCGCTCAACTGTCATAAGGAAAAATAACGTATTTTTAAACGTGCCATATATTTACAGGGTCAATCTCCTTTGAAATCGTTTTTGCAGATGCTTTTGAAAAATAACCATATGATCTTTATCTTTATAAAAAGACAAATTCATGCAAATAGTATTTCAGTTCTGCAAAACCCCCAAAAATAAAAAAATATATCACAGAGAATACGACTTCCTGTTTGAAACATTGAACACTAGGTGTTCTGAGCTACCAGCAGGACCAAACGTAGATGTTTATTTTATGTAAATTTGGATTTTCATCTCCCAATGAAGGTTTGCTTTAACCTGTTCCATAAGTCTAATTTATATACCCTCATAAATATGTGCTCAATTGACAAATTCAGATGTGGTCATCATGAATTGTATATCCATTAGCATACAAAGGGAGCATCAATTGTTCAAACCAGGGGTATGTAAACATAGGAAATATCTAGCTTACTATAATAACCGCTTTTGCCAAACACCCATGGTATTTGGATCTAAACATAGTATCCTAGTGTTATTAACTGGTTTGAGAGAAATCTAGCCCTCAGTTTATTTATGCACTCCTCAGACTAACGCAGAAAAGGAGCTAAAATTTGGATGTTTGGGTTTGGCCGGGTTCACTGAATTTTAATTGTCTGGAATGCTAACGTAAACAGCATGTCCAACTTGAGTGACATTTATTGCCCGTATATAAATAGTTCAGTTAGTTACTGATGATAGCCTTAAACCTGCCATTGTGAGTATCAAATGACAACATTTTAATTTCTAAAATAAAAAGGTCTTTTTATATAAAACATATTTATGATGATGAGGTTGATAGATAACAGCTTAACACTATTATATACAAATTACTCAATATGACACTTGAAGGATTTAAATTTTAGTCAAGATTGGTCAAGATTGGTTTTTAACCAATCAACGGATGGTTCAGTGATGTAAACCTTGGCTCACCAACCTGGATGTCCCATGTTCGATACCTGAATTGAGTGAGAATGTTCATTGGGATTTGGAACACAGAGATGTTTTGAAGAGTTTTAGATCTGGTGGAACTGACCTAAATCTACAGAAAAATGTCACTCTGGATATTGACAGTGAACATCTTATGTCAGAGTGTAAATCTTACACTACCCCAATAAGATGTTGTTTTTCTGATGAACATGGTTTGGTTTCTGTAGAGAAACTTAAAGATATCAAGCAGCGGAAAGGTGAAGCAGAAATGGCACAAATTGATTGGCTTTTTGAGTATTCAAAAAGCGCTAGTGATGGTGAGGCATTTGTTAGTCTTGTTACATCTGGAGATATTGATGCTATTGTTCTACATCTTTTTGATACCAGACAAGAGCTGTTATTTTAATGCGAGATCTCACATTCCTCCGGTCCTAATTTTTGTACTCCCACATTTTCATGTGGGTGGATGTATATTGAGTCGCCCCTGTGGACACTCTACAGATCACAATTTTTTATCTGATATTGACGAAACTTGAAATATAGCGTAAAAGTATGTAATACAAGGTTGTGGTCCCTGTAGAGGTAAAGTTAATATCCGAGTGACTTTAAATTAATATCCATGTTTAAGGTTGTGAGACCCAGAATCCTATTGATTTACACCAAATGCCGATAATTACTGCCAGAGTTACATATATGGGCCCTTTAACACATTGAAAAAATCTGATGGACGCGCTAGGGGCTAAAGTTAATATCCGATTGACTTAAAATATATACACAGTCTTTAAGATCATCAGACAAAGAAGCCCATTGATTTTCAACGATTTCTGAAAAATACTGCCAGATAGTTATCAACTGATTGATTTTATATTTATACACCGTGTTTAAGCCTATAATATAATCATTTCAGTTGACTTTTGATTGACGTACAAGTTTGTTGATTTTCAATGAACAACTGAATCTATGATATTAAGTGTTTTGTATATATGTAAGCATGGGCCAAACAAATGAATTGTTACTCTTAATCAGATTTGAGTGTATTATATAAATATCTCATTACCGACAAATATCGGTGTTCCTTTTGATATTCACGCATATCAGACCTAATTCCCAGTCTTATAACCCCCAATTGTACGAGAAATCACGTTTTAATCTTGTTCAATTATACGTTTATATCCCAAAGTTCTGGGTTCCAGTTGATATTTTGGACTGTGTCTGCCTGAATTATGATGCCTGATTGCACGAAAAATTAGTTTTTAAAGCTTGTTCTCGGTCCATCTTTTGCAAAATGTTGGCGTCTCTTGCATGGCAACCCTTGTTTCCAAATATATATTTTATATTCAACCTGTATATTAAATAACAAATAGATTATTTTGGGGTATCTTCTCCCTGTATTTAAAAAGATACGTAAATGTTCATATTTGTGCACCAACATATTATGGTATTTTTGGATCAATTTTTCTTTAATAATAAACGATAAGTTTGTAAATGGTATTGTACTCTGTAGCCACATATGATATATAATAATGTACGATGGCTCAATAGGCCGTTAATTATTCGTTAGTGAGCCCTTTTCTATGGAATATAATATTCATATGTGAATGTAAAGTACCACTGACAATAGTAATACAAAGATAATGTGCTCAACAACCCTTATTTTACTTATGAATATTAATCTCCCCATGAAAAGGTCTAAAATCATTTAATTGGATAACATCAAATTGGTCAATGTTAAAATATATGAATAAAATAGTGTAAGATATTTTATAGCCTGGTTTAGACAAGGTGCTGCAGATATTACATCTCATTAAATAAGCTTATTATTACCGGTACTTTATGTGATATTTGAATCCATTTTTTTTATTATACATTGTATTTGTATACATATTAAGATGTTGTAAATATTACATCTAATTAAATAAGTTTATAATATTATTACTTCAAGTAATATTTATTTTCATGATATAATTAATTAATTAAATTGTTATTAAATTTGTTTTGAGTACATTGAATTTGATTATTTTCTTTTATTCTCTCATTGAATATTAATTCAATTGAAAATCCCAACAACCTGATCACATGTGTGTGATTACACTGGCAGACAAGAAACCCTGGTCTCAAAATCTTGTGGCTTTTATATTCTAAATAAAGAGCAGTGTAATATGACACTATACACTATACACTCCATCTAAATAGATAATAATTGGAGGACAATTTGTTATCTTTGGGAAGTTGATGACAGGATTCTCTTCAACAAACCTGCATTATCTTTGAGGTCAAATTCCTAAACTTGAAGAAATCTGGCTGATTTCGGGGATAGTCTGGGGAGTGTATGGTTTGTTTCACAGATGTTAGCTTTATGAGTCAGCAATTCAACCAGAACAAAAAACATCCAGGGCAACCAGCCAAATCTATTATATTTTAACTTTTGGCCTGTAGCCAAAAATTATGTGGCAATATGTCTGTGCAAGGCAGATGAGGGCAGGCAGGATTGAGATCAAATTGTGGCTTGTGTTACATAATAATAACATTTAGATGAGTCCTGTGAGAAATTTATTCTTAATATCAAAGTTCAGTTAGTATTTGATACACGTCAATCAGTGATACATGCTAATTTCAACAACTTAGATGGTTTGATATAACAGTTGTTAAATTTTTTATTAGAGCTTGTCTGGGAACAGGATTATATACAGTAACTCCGGTTTCTTACATATCATAAATCTACCTGAATTATGAATATGATGGCGATGTGCTTGACAAGTTGTTTAATTATCTTGGCTGTCATCTACATTGTGATGTGTCCTCATCAAAATCTACTTGATATAAATGGGTTTCAAATTGCTCTTGGTATAATCAATTCACATGCAGTCAGAAAATAACATTTTATATGTATATTTTGTTTGTTGCACTGGACAAATAAAATTTCTTATATATCATGATTTGTAGTCAAGCAGAAGACTCAAATCTTTGCACTTAAAAGAATTATGAAAGTCAGGTTTAAATTTACATGTTTAATCATACAACATTAGAATAAATAGTAATATGTGTGAATATATTTCAGTCTTTCAAAGGTACAGAATTTTATGTTGGCCTTGATCTTATTAATGAAACAATATTTTATAAATAACTTTAAAATCCCCTGATAATTTCTGTTCAGATCTAAATAAATTCAGGGATTGTTCTAGGGATTTTCTTCAAAATTTCTAACTTTCTTCAAAGTTTTAAAATAAGTAATGTAATGTATATTGTCCTTAAATGTAGACAGGTGTGTGTGGGGGGGGGGGGGTGATTACCAAAGTATAGATGGGTGTGTTATATTCATGACCTACAGTGTATTATATACCATGATCATTTAGTTTAAATTTGTAATAGGATTGGCTTGTGGAAGCATTTTCAGTGGAGCATTTTCACAGGATTGACCAGGTCATGGTGTTTGGAATCTCAAAAATATGTAGGTCTTTTTCATACTAGATTCGAATCAATTTGATTACAAGTTTTAAAAAAAGGGTGAAATGTACAAAGAAACAAAATAGATCACCGCTGCAACCCACAAACAAACAGAATAGCGAAAGTTTTACAGCTATTTGTTTATATGTAATGCTAATTATAGAAAACATGATTGGACTATAGCTATAAGCTTATTGATAGCTTATCAGTGTTTCAGTGATTAAATTGATAAATTAATCTTAAATTCATGATTTTACATCTAATCATAGAATCAACGTCCAAACTTAATCATGTTACAGTCTTGCTGCATCTTAAACCGCTAAATTAAATGACACACACAGTAGTTCATGTAAATTCACAAACAGTTAAGTTAGTTTCAAAATGTTGTCGAGTGCTGAGGTGGGAATACACATGAATAAAACTTTAAGCACAGAGCATGATGCTGTCAGAACAGTTCAGCTAGTTTTGCTTGTAGTGCATGTAACTGTAAACACTACACCCTCTTGGCTTAAAAACACTCTAGTTTTCAAACTAGCTTATACAAGTACATGTCTCTGTCTGAACTGGATTTTAAGCACAGGCAATACTGACCAGCAACCTGGCGATTTTAAACTAGCTCATATTTGACATTCTGAACTGGGATTTCAGGACAAGCAATAAAGACCTGCAACCTGAATATTACAAAACATTCCTTTATTCCTGGTAGACATGTGATGTGGAAAAAATCACCAAATTTGAAATTTCTAATCTAATTATAATTGCTTGTGGTGCCAACATAACCATTCCATTATAATGTAATCAAATTTATTTGCATCTGATATAGGAAAGATTTTTTTCTGGTTTTCTACATCAAGTTCAAAATGCCAAAGCAAATGGTACTGATAAGCTAATTTGGGAAATGTCTGACAGTTCTCAAACAAGTTGGATGTATCTGGCATTGCTGATAAAAATGTCTGTTTTTAAGAAAATTCTTGGAAAATTACCAGAATGAAACCAGGTAGCAAATGAAAATAACCACATGTGTTTTCTACATCAAGAATGTGCCATTTAATGATTAACTCAACTGGAATGTAGTGTGTGCTAATTTCTGTTCATTTCGTATTAAAAAAACTCATAGATATTTTATGTCTGTAGAAAACACAACAACACTGAATTAGTTTAAAGGAGCTAAATCGCTAACATTTGGGACCTACAAATTGACACAAGTGGGTCACAACTACTCGCAAAGCATATAATACTGTAATATGAATGTATATGTATATGAGTTATGTTCTGCAAAATATTAGCCAGCAGTGTCAATCGAATGCAAATTTCTAGCGTCTGGTTAGTCCAGTCTACATACGCCGTTTGATTTGGTGCAATGTGTCTAGCCTCGTCCCTTGAGTCTCTTGTTACAACTGGGGCTGAAATGTATTATGGTACACGATTCGTGTACCAATGGTAAAATGTTTATTTTGTCTTAAATATTGGATATCAAAAGCCCATCTTTTTCCGGTAAGATCACAGCATCAACGTTGATTTAAATTGACAAATAATTTGTGTTTTCAATGTTGAAGATTTTGGATGATATTGCGTTAGAGACTTAGCTACTTTAATACATGCACTTGTGTTTGTGTATGACCATACCATGCACATCTATTGTTGATAAGCAGACATTTCATATACCTGTAATTCCATTTTGTGTACAACCAAGAATTATTTCAATGAAAATCTTTTAAAAAATCTACCAGGAATTTGATCTATGGACAGGTTACAATGAACTTTAATTAGCTTAAAATAAAAGTGTTCTCAAATTTGATTCTTCATGGATAACTTACAAAATCAAACATCTAATGTCAGTACACATTTTGTTTTTATTAATTAGTTTCATGATGTTTTTGGTCTTGTGTTAATTAAGCAAAGACCTGCATGAACCCTAGATATTTTTATCTATTTTACTTGGCAAGTGTTCAACTTTTCTTTAACAGCTTGTATTATATTTCTGTGCAACCGGTAATCACCTTTAATAAGTAATAACATGTCACCTGTTTGGGGTTTTATTTAGTACAAAGACTATTGTTAAGGGATATACATGTACATGTACCTTTAACATTCATTAATAAGTCTTACACATTACATAATATTTTTCACAGTGTTCAGCAAATGCACAATCAAAATGCTTTTAGTAAAGTGCAATGCTAGGCCAATACTTGCGGTGTCAATAACTATGTCAGTTTTGGGATTCTTTTAATATTACTGTTACAGCATATTTATTATTTACGGTGTCTGTAGCTCTAAAAGTTCAGACAAGTGTTCCGATAAGGGTATAGAGATCATATTATAAAAGTAATTCTTTTATCATTGATAGTGATAATGTCCCTTTAAAGGAATAAATGAACTCTTATTACCCAATTACATGTGCATTGGTGGTATATTACTGAATCAAAAAATACGAGTTATGTGCTTTTATATTTAATTCATAAAAAATACAGTTACTGACTGTTTTGAATAACAACCATTACATGTCCATGTATTACTGCACAATATATAAATTATTACATAAATAGTATTAAAATAATATTCTTTCCATTTGTGTAAATTCACAGGAGATGACTGTACATGTATATCAATTTATTTTTTTAGTCTTGGGTACCAACCAGGATTAGACTAGTCTACTGAAGGCAATGTCTGCTGATCAGAATGGTGATCTATTCAACTTGAAGTGCATTACAGGAGGTCAAACCAATGTCATCGTATTTATTTTCTTCTTCAGATAGTTCTGATGCAGACATGGAATAGGAATTACAGTAGCTCTAGTACTCAATAACAACAGGTCAGACCAGCAGTTAGTAATAGAATCTCCATATGTAAACTGGGGTTCAGATTGGGGTTTAAAGACCTATAATTTGAAGATTTGTACTGTAATTACATTAGCATCATAATATAATTTAGGATTTGCGTACCTATCTATTCAATCTGATTTACTCCATTTAGTAAGAATACTTTCTGAATATTTGTTGGACCAGGGTATGTGAATAATTTTAAAAGATTCAACTGTATTTTTCATTTTAATGGAAATATTATAACCTTACATGTATTGAGTTCCTGTGATTTTGATAAGATCAGAGATTCAAAACATTAAATTTACATGTACAATGTATGTATACATATAATATTTTGTGTTTAGAAGTAAATTTCATTTTAAATACGTGAAAACTCCACCTACTACCAACGGTCATCAATATAGAGGATAAAGTTCTCATAGAAAGGATTAGTCAGCTAATTAGTTCTCTTAGATAGATAATTAGTCCTTAAGAGTAAAATTTGGGTCCTGAAACAGCTATTAAGATCCCCAATATACTGAAATCCTCTAAGAGCTAAATAGCCTCCAATAGCTAATTGCGCTTCAACAGCTAAACCATTTCTATTCCATAGTATAATACATGTAGCTAGACATTACATATACATTTCGTCCTCAAACAGCTAAAAGGTTTTCCACAGTAGAGATTTAGAATTGAAGAAATACTCCATGGCATACATGTACATAAGTTAATTCTAAATTATTCCACGCTGCTAAAGTAATTCCAAAATTCTGCTATGTCCTTTGTAAATCCAGCATAATATCCAGAGCAGCTAGTCCACGATACAGTGTATTATAATACTCCATTATTCTGCTAGTCCTAGAGGGATCATTTTTATATAAAGTAGTCCAACATGTATACGGTACTCCCGAGGTAAAATTCTTCCACATCTGTTAAAGCTTAGGTGTGTAATCCCTGAGCTGAAGTAGACTTTTTCTTGTACAGTACTCCGATTCTGTAATACTCCATCCAAAGGTGACATTGTCGCCATAAAAAGATCGCGTCTTTAGTAAACCTTGTGTAGATCTTACCTTATCAATCTACTGTTATAAGTTAGGCATTTGCGGCACTAAAATCAGACTGAAAGCATTTTGATACTCCATTGAACACATTACAAGGGTAATCCAAGAGGTGGCAGTATATATTTATATATATATAATATCCAAGTGTGTTAGGCTTATATATATAGATCAAAATATCTAAGTAAAATCCAAAAATTGGAGTTCCACAACAAAAGGGTGTAATAAAATAAAAGAGTTCGGGAAAATTGAAATAGCAACTAAAACACACTGTAATTTACTGATAAACACAGCACAAACAAAGAATAAAATGAACAGGCAAAGAGTTATTTACAGAAAAGCTTCCAATTTTGTATTGTTAGTTTTTCTCTGTCATATTTTAGGGTTTTTTTTAGACACACATCTAATAAAGTACAAAGCCATGTCACCTCTTGGAATAAAAGTACAGAACAGAGCAAACATAAGTTGATAAATTACTAGTATAGTGTATATTGTGACTAGTCTAATCTAGGCTGCTATAGTTATGTTTATCCAGAATGAAGGGGAAACTAATAGTTACAGTTTAACCCTCATTCACCTTTCAAGCAGTGTATGTGTGAGGTAATGTGTTTGGTAGCAACATGAGCAGCAAAATTCACCATTCACAAAATGACAACTAATGTTTACGTAAGTTTGTAAAAAAATTTTACCAACTACAAGAGTCAAATCAGCCTCCTCAACATTTTCGTTGACTTGACTCAATGTCGACCATTACGACAACATCACTACATCACCAGTCATGTGACTTACCCCTTTTGCCAGTTTGAAAATGTGGCCGTGGTGGTGCTGCTACTACTTCTTGGTGTCGTGGCATGATAAGTTCCACGCTCTGGTTCACGGGTTCTAGTCACCACACTGCCTGTTGCTGTCCCTTCACAGTACTCGGTTTGGACCACACTGCCATCTACGTTATTCTCTGCATTATGAGCTTTGGCTGCAGATTTGATGTCCATAAATGCCACAGTGGCACCCCCCTCATTTTCTTTGCCATTATGGACTCTTACACTTTGTATTTTACCATATCTGTAATGAAAATTGAAAAAGATTCAAGATTTGGTTCTGAAAAGTTCTAGCGATGTTTTAGAGAGGGGTTCTGATTATTTACAGACTAATGGGAATTAGTCATTATTTTTGCTGTAGGTGAAAATTACATCCATATGTTTGGATGCCCAGTGTTACAGTGTAATAAGTTTCATTTTTATCAGAAATAAAAGATGTATTATTTTTTCTCTTGTACATGTAGCTTAAGATAAAGCCAAGGGATTTGTTTTAGTATTGATTATGGCTATTTTCTATACTGTTACAAAAAGATACATGTCTTTTATTTGTTTCTACTATGTTCATTAGTGAATAGAGATCTTGGTTCATTTGCCTCAAGATCCTTAATCTAGTCAAGAACATTAGGCTTTCAAGTACTGTATTAAATTTAATAACCGGTTATAATTTATAATACATGTCACAAGTTCAAATATGGGGATTATCAATTTGACCTAGGTTATGATTGCACTTATGAAGTATGACATAATAAAACTATGTAATATTAAGTCAAAGTCACGATTTCCTTAAATTAAGATAGTCTTACAATACTTGTGTTTGAATTTAATTCAAGGTCTTCAAAAAAATAGATGGAATTTATTAGAACAGTTACAAACCAAACCAGACACTACTAGTTACAATTTCTGTACTGATAACTTGATAAGCAAACTTAAATGTATGAAAAGACAAATGAATGTTGATGAAAAGCAGTTATGTAGATCTCATGGCTTGTTTTCTATGCAAGTCATGGATTCAATCCCATGCGTGTGTATGTGATGTCAGTATGTACATAACGGGAGCAGAATCTGCTATCAAGTCAATTACCAATATGGTGGTCTAAAACGAGTAAGTTAGTGTTGAAAAGATATAAAACCCCATTCCCCTCCCTATTATACATATTAATGCAATAATACAGGTCTATTTTGGGCATATTTATCACCATTCCATGGGCGTTTACGATAACATATGTTACTTAATATAATTCTCAAGCCATAGCTTGATTTTTGTGTACGCTAAAATGGATTCTCTTGTGCTTTCATGAAATCAATAATCAATACTTCTTATTGTGAGATTTCACAAGCAGTCCAGGTCACAATAAAAAGAAACCTTCTTAAAGCAAGAAACATCAATTAAAATAGCTGAATATAAGGATAAAGCCGAACTGGGAATTGTAGCTGTACATAATATATAACCAGTCCAGCAAAGCTTTATAATTTCAAGAGGTGATTAGTTGGCAGGCAGCCAAAACCTTTCATTGGCTAGAGGCTGTAATACAAATACCATTAATCCATGTTTCTATGGCAACGGTCATTATCAACCAGTTTACAATAGCAGGCTGAAGAAAGGATCTATTTTAAGATGGTTTTGCTCTATGGAGTTTCAACACAAACTTGAATAACAAAACAACTTTTGTAGCCTACAGGCAGAGCCAAACTACATTTTATATAGTAATTTACTGTTTCAGCCATATCCCAAAACACACCATGATAAAGTCATTCATTATTTAAAACAACTCTTTTAATTCTCATTTCAAACCTATATAATTGTCATTAATGCAAAATAAATCAACATTTAAGAGATGTTAATTGAAGCGATTGATGGATGCACAAAATATATAAAAGTCTTTTTTATTTAAAGGTGGAAAAAAATACCCTACCAAACTAGTACACTATTTAAAGATGAATAAGAAGTAATAAGAACATTGCTGATCTGGATATTTTATACACCAACATGAACATAGGCCTACATTATGTGTGTACAATTTGAGACACATTTGCTCATCCATTACTGATCTGATACAGTAGTTTTAAGATTTATCATACATGATAGCAGTTGGATTTCTAAGAATTACAAGTAGTTGAGTCTATAAGGATTATAATATACGATTGATTACATTTCACTTTTTTTTTCTAAAAGTTATGATTCCTCTTTTAGCATAGATATGTATCATACTTCACTCAAACTTCACATTTGAATCAACTTCAACAACTTTGTATTACATTGACATAAAAACCTGATTCTTATTAATTCATTTCAATGACTCTATATATATATGTATAATAGTGTAGCGTAGGCCAACGTTTACAAGAAATATTCAGGATACACCGTTTTACATGTACATGCAGCTCAATAGCATATGCCTGCCTTAACCCTACCATCAAATACATATAACATTCACAATACATTTTATTCAAAATTTTCATTTTCTGGTTTGGGTGTTCCCATTTATAGGCATATCTGTGAATTCAAAAGAAGGGGGTGAGAGGTACTTCAAAGTTATATTTGAACTTTCAAAAATAAGAATTTTTTCTTTACAGGGTTGTTTCGGTATCTGATTTTGCCGAAGAGTATTATTACATGTGTTTGAAGCATATTGCAAATCTTCAGTTTAGCAAATATAGCATCTGCTGTTCCCTTCAAATTTATGAGCATTCTAGCAAAACTGAATATTTCCAAATCTAAAGGTACCAAATTCAACTGTGGTCTAAAGTAGAGCAAGATATCGAATCTATCCACCACCAGCATTACCTGTATTTTGCTTAAAACTACATAGGTATAAGAAGTAGTGATTGTCAAAAAACATTTTGTTGACAGGTTCTGAAATTGCTCCAACAGTAGGCTAGTAGTTTACAAAGAACTGTCTTCACGACAATTTGAACTATAGAAGCCATTTTTTATAACATGTAGCCATGTATGTCATAATTAATACTACAAAGATTCTCTCCTATATATGTAGTAAAAACACCACATTTAAACATGGACAAGGAAATATGATCATTTATTTTTTCCAGTGCAAGTAAGTCCTGTTTTATTAAGACACTGCTTATGTTGATAATTTTGCCCTTGCAGTGTACAGGCAAAAAGTTGCTACAATTCTCATTTAATCATATAATTCAAGTGTGTATCCACTGCGTTAAAACACAAAGTTAAATGACTCAAATCATACATCATCCAGTATTTCAATTCCATTCTCAGTTTTAGAAACATCTAATCAATGGCCATATTTCCACCAAGAAAAAGTTCATCAGATTCTTTTGGATAATATTTTTTATAAAATTGGTTAGAAATAATGAAACATATTCAAGATATTAGCACAGATACTGTGTACTGGTTCATACATGTATACATAATATTATAATATCACAAATTATTATAGTGTACAGTATATATCTAGGGGATATTTTGATTATTTCCACCATAATGAATGAATGCACTATCAATAAACATTGTATTGTGTACTGTGGATTGGTATACCACACATAGATGGTGTGTGTTTATTAGTGGGTATACATGTATATTGAATATTGCATACCACAATTCAAGATACATTGTTGCAGTTTGATTATATTATTTACAACCTAAATACCGTTATTTGACCTAAATAATTTATTTATTTTCGTCGAATTACTGTTTTTTATTAGATGGAGGTGTGGATTGTAATGCGAAATCAAAATGACGAACTTGCTGTACTTTTGTTTGATAATTGTAACACGGCTAGTTAGTATAAATATCGTTTGTCACACATTGTACGGTATCCATATGTAATGTGACAACGCCTATTTCTAACCATATAGTTTGCTACATGTAACATGCGAAAATAAATATCACCTATCTATTGACTCGATGCCCCGATATAACTAGAACGATGTTTCCGAGCGTGTAGGCCCGATAGAGTACAACAATGTTTTGATACGACTGCAGATAATTATGAGCGCAGTTCGTCATTCTTTTGGTCAGTAACAGTAATCATAAATTTGCACAAATGTACATTATTTGTCATAAACGTTACCAAATTATTATGACATGGAAAGTCAAGCTTTACCGTATGGATGATTATTGTCAGTAAAGCCAACACACACGAGGCGTTTCAAATATGGCTCCTATCAGTTATACACTCGCCTTGCGCCAATATAAAATGCACTTACCGTTGAAAATGGTTGATAATACTTTCCTCGGTTGACTTTTCTGGTAAATTACGTACCAAAAGATACCTTGTGCCACGTACCATTATTTCAAAACTACATCATCAAATGCAAAATTTTGCTAGCGATATAAACGCTATTATCTTGTACATTCATTACTGCTATACTGCTATTCAAAGCGGAATGCCGAGCGTGACGTCATCGTCGCTTTGGTTTGTATTCCAGCACTGACCTTTGCACCTATAGCCCGTTTCATTTTGTTGGTGTGAAAAACTCCCAGAGCGTAACTGCTATTAAGCGCTGTGAATATATAACAATTTATCACACTTTAACTCTATTTCTATTAACTTTTTGTTAAATAAAAAAAAGAACAAATTATTGTTTTACTGTATTGATACAAGATCAGGCATAATTAAACGTAATGGATTTTCTGGCTAAATTTATATTTAATGTAAGCAGTGTAAATGTCACTGACCACACAATACATTTTTTCTGCGAAAAGGTATTTTCTGCTAATTGTTGGTGCCACATGCAACTGTTAACCTTAAAAAAATATGCCATTAAATCCTACATTCTTCGTATATATAAATGTGAAGTTTAAAATTTAGCCTGAAATATTACTCGTGATACTAGAAAGTAATAAAAGCTAAGAAACAAAGTCTAGTTGTTCATGATCAATCTTAGATCTCAATGCACCAACTGCAAATAAATATATTTCATGGCTGTGCCATATACTTCGATGTAAAATGGATCAATTTCGTATACATATGAATATATATAATGTGATAAACTAGAATTGAGTGGATATCAAACAATGTTCATATCAAACAGTGTTCGGATCCTTGCAAAATTTTCATTTTTATATGCATAAACAATGAAACAGACTATACAGTCTCGTGACTTTGATGTGGCCTACTTAGAATAGTAATGTATGGCTGAGCGTGCACACGGCAAGTAGTCGTCCCCGGATAAAAATCAATTCTTTCAAAATAGCTTAGTGAAAATGGCCACGGATAGCTTTATAATTAAAAACGGAAGGATAATAAATAACAATAGTGTTGTAGATATGATTGGGGATGTATATGTGAGAAAAAATGAGATAATTTCCGTCGGTGTACCTATAAACACTGACTGCCATGATAATGGAAATGTAGCAGTCTTCGATGCTTCACAGTGTCTAATATTATCAGGATTAATTGATTTACACGTACATGCTTATGAATATGCAACTCCCCTGGGTATCAACATTGATAAATATTGCCTTGCTCGGGGAGTAACTACTGTGGTAGACGCAGGCAGTTCAGGTGAGAGGCAATCCAAAAACTTTCATCCCAAAACGACAACCCGCCGCCATTTTGTTCTTTGTTTCGCTACGAATCCAGCTACACATTCCTGCCGTCATCTAGAGAAATTTAACCTTTCTGTGGAAATGGCACTTTAACCCCAATCCAACCCCTTTATGAGACGATTAATAAATTTGCGATATATTCCGATGCGAAGAAAGCCAGGGAATTTTAAACAAAGAAAAAAAATATAGGTCAAATTACGTCATCGATAAAATATGTTGGCGTTTTAGTTGTTGGACCAATTCAACGTCTTTATTGTAATAGAAATTGTTGTAGGCTTCATCAACAAGCAGTCGCGTTTGGTGTAAAATTATGAAATGGAAAGCGTACATGTACGTGTATTTTATGAATGATAGGCTACTGCTTCTACAGGATATTCAAGACTTGGTAGACAAGCAAGAGGTTTAAATCCTCAAACATTATAAGGCTACTTTTAAGCATTCTTCTACGGGATGGAATCGGAATTAAGCTCTCTTTTTCAAATGTTGTTGGTTTCAGAGTCTTGTTTGGATTGTAAATGAGTTGACTTTTAAAATGTCTGTTTCATATAGTATTGGGGTTGTTGGTGTCACATTCAGATTGGTCTCGAATGCCCCAGGCAAATGTCTCAGGACGTAATTGACCAAACCTCGAGAAGCATAGCGAGAAAACGTGGGATTGGTTGACCCAAACACACCTGTTTAATTATCATATTTTGTTTTGTTCTATTCAGAGATTTTACATTGGTGTCAGAAAGGGGATTATTAGCTTATTGCCTACTATAGTGTACCCGGAGGTGACATACTATTTTTATATCTGCCAACACATTTCAATCCTCTTTTCTACGATATACAAATGATATAATAATATTAATAAGCGAGTATTGATAATTTTATAGTTAATCTGACCCTGACGATGCTGGTTTGTCAAGTATGTGTCTTGGGTTTAAGTTCGATTAAGACGGGTTATCAGTGTTGTGTAATACTAAAATGGGTTAAGCTTTTGTATGAATTGCTTCATTAATAGCTTAATCGTTCACGGATGGATTGTCTTTATACGTCTATATATAGTTGCTATTCCATATAATCCACTTACAGAGCAGTTGTTGTTATTTTGGGTTTTTTTTTTATTTAGTTCTAGTCTAGATCAAGTATTATCTACACTTGTAAAAAGCTGACGATAGGTGAACTTCCCAAGTAAATGAAAATTGTTTTGGGGTAAAAATAGTAAGCATACATGTGCACCGCCCCACGTGTATGACTCTTTCAATGGGAAAAGCGTACACTTTGGACTGGATTTTAGTATTGGAATCGGATTGAGTATGTTATATTGTGTATCCAGTCTACGCATTCGGTGGGTGGTCCCTAATGAGGCACACTATTTCACACCTTGTCCACAACAAACCAGTACTATGATTTCTGTGGCCCTTGGATCAGACCCCGCATGTATATTCCCCAAACCCCAAACCTTAAACAGATACCATATAAGATGGTTTTGGGGAAATGCTTGATGGCGAATCCTATGAAAACAAACCACATTAATTTTAGTATTGTATAGTCAATCTTTGTTTTTGTCTCTGTGTAATTTCCTTTGTTTAGAGAGTCGACGTGATCTGACACGTACTAATACCCGATAATAGTTGAAATTACACGTTTCCTGCAGTTTTTGTAAATAACACTTTAACCCCGAGTAACCTTTTTCAATCTGTCAAAATAACCCAAATCAAACAATAAATGCACCATCACTTCCGCTTTCTCAATATGACTTTTCCTCTCTGTGACCTTTAAAAGTCTTGCGCGTCTACACTTCTTCCAGTCTGCGATATCACTTATGTGGAAGCAGACGTTAAACACTAAGTAGTAGTAGTAGTACACTTCTTCCAGTTCTGACCATTTTTTAATTGTCAACCTATAATTTGACGCTCGTTTCGCAATGTTTTTAGACTGAGTAAGTCTAATGAATATCTTGCGTCTTCCCGTGGGAGATCAGTGGCTCATAAGGTCGATGGCATACAACGTTTTGGGTTTTGCATGTAGATTCCAGAATTATAGCACCAAAAAGAAAACGAGATTGGGGTGTTGACTGACCGAATTTAATGGTTAGTACAAGCGCGTTGGATCGTAAGGTCTGTCATTGAGTCAACTGGCGTGATTTCGATCTCCCGGTTGTACGCGATAAGGAGTAGGTTTGCCCCTCCAACCTCATTTGTTTTCTCCGGGTCCTTTGATTTCCCATCTCCGCTAAAGACCTCTTCCTACAAGCGAATTATTGAAATAAAATTAAACCAAATATTAGTCCCGAAATGATCATTTTGTGTCGAGTGAACGTTATACCCCATTCTCCCTCTCTGTACGCTGTGTTAGTGAGATTTGGGCGACATGAGACTAATAGTGTTAATCGAAGTATAGTTCAATTGAGAGTTAATTATTTATTGATAAAGTGGACACGCCTTCTCCCGACTTCCAGTTTTTGAAGTTCAATTGAAAATTCAGTATTGATAAAATGGACTTGAGCCGTACTTCTAATTAAGATATTATGACTGAATTAGCTTTTGTCAACGAATCTGATCCCCACTTAATTTAGTTCAACAGATGGATCTGACGAGATTACCCGTAGATTGCTCACTATACTAGACGATATTTCTGTAAAGACTCTCCATGACATGACGCTGTCATGATTACGCCACAGCGTTCAGAAACGTGACATGTTGGCTTGTCGCCAGAGAATTTGCTACACTCATCATTTTGGATTTTGATGGGAGCTCCATGTTCAAGATTAGTTTACTAAGCCATCAGAAAACGTCGCTGAATACTATTCCCTTACTCACTATTTTATATGTTCGAATTTTGTCGTGTTTTATTATAGCGTTTATCACCACGTGAAGAAATAAGACGTCCGTGTTCGTAATTTGTTTTTGTATGCGATATCGCCCTCAAAGGAACGGCAACAAAGATCACTTTACTGCATGTTCTTTACGCACTGTTTAAAACACAGGAGTTTGTTGCTAATAAGTTTACCAGGTCTTTGTTCTTACTCGAAACGTATTGCATGGTATGGTAATCAGGTGTTGTCAGCGCAAAATTTTGGTCATTTGGAAAATAATATGTAAATTTTATTATTGTCGTTACGTGAGAATTGTGTCCGGATATCTGCCTTTCTGGATTCTAGACTATATTATTTCATTCCACAAAGGTTAAATAGAGCGTCTTCTCATGTACAAACTTACTGTCTTTTATAATCTTACTGCCCATTTACCACATGCATCGAAACAAGTAGATTCTGTGATACCCTTACATATTTATGAAGAATCCATGTCTCTTCCTTAAAGATTGCCATACTCTTATTTGAAAGATATATTAACAAAATTGCCATACTTTTATTTGATAGATGTATAACAAAAAGGGCATACGTTTATTTGAAAATAACTACCCAGTAAATACTGTGTAAGGAATGTTCCTTTAAACACTACCCGATACAAACGGTAGTGTAAGCACATATTACGTCACATAATAACATAAATTTTTATCTGTTCTTTAGCAAGAATTTTATGATTCTCTGTTGTACGTATCAACATTAGCGCAACAGCCCCAATGGTTATTTTTGAAATGATTATTACAATGAAAAACACGTTATTCAAGTGTCAGCGAATACCAATCTATGTAAACACAATAAACAATCCCTTTTATAGAACATGTATAATAGTTACGTTTGAAATGAATTAAGAGTGCAATTAATACTGTTTACATTTCGTCTGTGTAGCCCACGTTCTTGGAGTCGATTTTCTCGAATCGGATGTTAAAAGTTTTTCTCTTAGGATAGATCAATGTACTCATTTATGTTTTATTGACTTTCAAGTGTATTTGTACCCAGAAATAATTCCGATTTTAAATTTATTTACTAAAAATATCAACTTCACGGGATGAGGCACCAGGTTATTTAATTTAGCAGGTCGATATACATGTATTAACCAAAGAAAAAAAAGATCTATATATGCAGTGGTTAAACATACATTATGCAAGAGCAAATTCTGCCTATTGTAGGTCTTTCTTTAGGCCTGAGATGTTATAAAAACTATTGATTAGACATTAATAAGGCCTAACGTATCCAGACTTTAGTAATTGTGGTTGAGGCGAAACTTTCATTCGCTTAGTTCATAGTAGTTCCTCTTGGAACTGTCCTTGAGTGAACGATATTCGCCGACATCGTTCGCTCAAAGACAGTTCCAAAAGGAACTAGGTTCATAGTGTATCAATTTGACTGAAATTTTCAGCAAATTGCCTATACATTATCTAGTTTTTAACTATTATAAACCCTATTTACATTACAAATTTTAAGCGTGCCAGCAACGGTACCAGGTACGGCACGCTTCATTTTTTTTGTAGTTGTAAATGGGTCAAACGTACGCGTGCCGGGCCAGGTGTGGTGCCAATCTGGTTCACTTAAGTATGAGGTGGTCTCGGAACTGTACCAGGAACGGCTAGCTTTAATATTTTCGTAGTGTAAACGCCAACCGGTTTCAGTACGAATAACTGCGCATGCGCGAAACGAGCCTTGACCCTTTTCCCCACAAACTTTGACGGTTCTGTCAAAATGGCTGCTCAAACTCAATCAACCATTATAATTAATTACACAGATCACTAAATATTTCTACGCCGTCACCCGCCAACGTTATTTTTAGTCTTTCTCTCCCTTTTCCTTTTCCCCCTTTTGCATGGTGATTTTTGTTGACTTTTTGGTGTAGAATCGAAGAAAATGATTTGAAAATACATTTTCTGCCAGGTTTTGGTGAATATTCATGATTTTGAGTCTTAAGGATACAAGAGTTGTGAGGTTGGTTACGTTGAAAGGGAGGGCCGAAAATTGCTTGTTTAGTTTTTCTCTACTTCCACCTTGTGTATCCCAAATTTTTCTTGATGAACCTCATGCTTTTGGGCAAGAGTTTGCCACATGTGTCATCTGGGTAATTTGTATTGGGACTGAAATTAACTTTTCATTGAAGAGTTTCATATTTTGCGTGCTTGGCACGGTTCTTAGACCGGTTATTTCAGAGTAATGTAAACGGGTCGATTTCTTGAAATTTATCGCGGCCTGGTAGTGGTACCGTGCTCAGAACGGCACGCTTATCGCGTCCAAGTCTTAGTGTAAACGGGGCCATAGTGAGAACTGACAACTCGTTATCTAATCTCCCATAAGATATCTTTAATCGAGAGGAAATTACAAATTTCATTCTTTCACAATTACAACTCATGGTTTTCATTTGGTTTAAGCTGCTTTGATACAAAAGTATTTTGGCTAATATAACTGATAATATCAGAACCAGCACAGTGCAGCCTAAAAATCGTATTTAAAAAAAAAACCATTTGTATTGAAGATGTATTATATAGTCATTCAAAGCGTTATTTAAGATTTAGATGAAGACCTAGCCATCCTTGCTATTGTTCTAAAAAAGATAATGGAAAATGAATATATTGAAAATTTCATTTAAATTACATTATTCTGAGCGAAGATCTATAGCCATTGAAGGATTGACAAGATGTGTTCATTAGTTGTAACCAATGCTGTTGGAAGCTTAGCATCCATTTTTAAATTAAATCATTAAATGGTCGATCCATTCTATCCTACTTAACATCGGAGACACTCGATGGTACCGAGAGTTGACTATCGTCTTGTCATGCTAATAAAGGCCAAATTTATAGTTTATCTAACATTTAAGGCCAACAGAAAAAAAACTTTCAATAGGTAGATTTAGCTCTTGCATAATGCCTGTTTAAAGTTCACACATATTAGTTTTAGAATTTCTCTGGGAATATTTGAAATACATGTGTATTTGATTTGTACCTGTCATCACCGAGACCAAGATAATATTATCGACTTTTTTAATCTTCTAAATTACTCTAAACAGCACATTCTATCCCCATATATGTTTAATTAAATAAAGAAATATTTTATTTATTGTCTTTCTGCTTACTTAACGAGGAATATTTCGTCATATCACTTGTTTAAAACGTCATTTAAACATCGGTATTTATTACTGTTTTCTCGTTTCGTTGAAAGGTTCGTGTAGCATTAACTGCCATCAATGATATTAACTAATAAAATAATATGGCGTGTGAAACAATATTTATAACGTGGGAATATTACATTAAAGGAGGCAAGTCTTTAACTCCATATCATCCACAGTCTTTGACATTGCAAGCATGACTTTTAAGACAAAATGGACATTTTATAATTGTCAACGAATCGCGTGCCATAATGAACGACACAATTAACTAGGCTAAACGTACTCCACAGGAGAATTCTGCCAATGTAGACTGGAGTAACCAGACGCCAAAGACTGTCATTCAATTTGGACGAACATAACTGATTATAAATTACAGTAAAAACAGAAACGACTGAATGTAACTCAGTTCATATACATTCATATTACGGCCCATTAATTTGTGTCCTCCTCTGGGTACAGAAGAATACATTTAGCTCCTTTAAGTAAGTTCAAGGTATGAACCACAGGGCTAAGTTGGAGGACGCTGGCTCACTAGCCCGGAGCTCGCGTGTTCGATTCCTGCATTGGCCGAGAGAGTTCACCGGGTTCCCTCGTTTCCAGGGTGGTGTAGGAAGGGGGGTCGGCGGCTGTCTAATCAATCGTTCGAGGGGACGAAAAACCGAGTTCCCGTGTATATATCTTGGCTTGCATGTAAACGATCCCTGTCCGAGTAGAATTTCCCTAATAGCACACTATCGTTAAACCCTAAATATGGACATTACTATGATGCTGTTGTATTATTGTTACTATTCATTCACAAATAAAGTGTCCTCGGGTAGATAAACGATAGCAGGACATGATGTCTCACACAAAATTTTTATAAGCATATTATAATTTTCTGTTTGCTTTGAAATATTGGGAGTAAAGAAACTTTTAAGTGCACATGCAGTTACCGTACACCGGTTACGCTGTTTAAAAATAAGGTAAAATAAAGTAGATTGAAGTCTTCAAGTTACACCTTTGTTCTGATTGGTGTACCCGTAAGGACACAATGGACGACATTTCCATTAAATTGTTTGGTAAGAGATCAGCATTACAGCTGTCATTTTTATGCCCCACATTTTGTATAAATAGGACCTGATTTTTATTTTCAAACTTACCATGATTGTTGGGCTAATTCTAAGAGGACCCCATTGGAATGAAAGTAGCAAATCCCATAAATTTACCCTATTGAAATTCAGTTGCGTTATTGAAACTGACTCTTTCACTGAAACCTTATACGAACGCATGCATTCTTAGACTTTAGGTAAGAATTTCCTACACTTTCAATCACTGTTTCGGAGAAATTTCTTCGTTTCGAAAACACCTGTCAATCATATAGTTTCTTATTGATGTATTTGATAACAAGGGCTATGTTTTGGGTTAAATAAGGCGAACAATTTTGAGTGAATTTTTAAACATACATTATGCAAGAGCTAAATCTGTCTTGCAGGTCTTTCTTCGGGTCTGAAATGTTATCAAAATTGTTAGTCATTGAATGCAGTTATTACCCCCGACACTATAGAAAATACTTCTGGTTGGGCGTATATTTATTGTACTAACAAATAAGCTTTATTTTGCGACGTATGATATTATAACATAGTTAGCGTTGACCTTACAACAAGAAAGGCTACAGACGTCTGTAGCCTACAACTTAAATGTAGGTGACACGTCTTTTGGGGTTTTACTAGTGTTCTATTTAGGGTATATATTAAAATACAATCTTGAATAACAACGAGTAACGGAAATCGTGACCTTTTTAAAACACGAACACCCGGATGTCGCTTAATCATGTCGAGTATACGGTATGCACACTAATCCATTTGCAAAATATCACCTTAATGATTTGAGCCATGCGGATGCTTGTTGAAACTGTAATGTTTTTCTACAACTTTCTTTAATGTCAAAGCAACGTGATGAATTCAACCCCAAATATATATAATTACACCAGCTATTCAAACTACATGTATATTATACATGGCGTTTTTTAAAACTTTAAAACTTTCAACAAAGACATCATAAGCATTAAGATTCTATCCAAATTCATGTATGCATATAGTGTACCCTTTGATATTGTTGTCTTTGAAACTTTCAAAAATAATTTCCTCAGCATTATTACAACACACATTCACGAAAGCTTTAATGGAAATCAAATCCCGACAAGAGGTACAATAACATATTCTCTCTTGATATCTTATAAATGATTGTGCAACTTAAAGTTGCTGACCTGTGCATAAGGTTTATGAACTTATTTTGTCATAATACTAAAGATATCATTAATCCGATCATCCAATGTCGATCACAGAGATGAGTTTACCCTTTGTTTATCCCTGCTTTCAAATGAACTTTTGATGCCTAGATGTGGAAAATGTTCCAAGGATCATTAATATGAAACTCATGCAGCGAATCGATGCCCAATTGTCGAAAAATCAGCAGCATTTCATTCTTACAAATCCTGCCAAAGTAGCCGCTGGAGGCGGAGCTTAAGAACCAATTTCACGCTGATTAATGACCGGCGAGTTTTACCACAGATAAAGGAAAGGGTTATCTCTGGGATCGAGATTGCCGATCAGTTAGTAGATGGCAGAAGGTATATTTTAATGTAATATTATTACATTAAAATATACCTTCTGCCATTATGCTTTATCCCAATACTAGTCATGTGTTTGATTAAATTGTTGTTTCGAGAAATTAGGCTCGTGTTTGATCCAAATCGTGTCGTTCCAAGCTAAACCTCTCCCATTGTAAGCATGGACTGTTATAACTAAAGCACCCTTCAGGGCAATTAGCAGTCCAAGACTCTGTCATTGCCATGTCTACCAATTAACCACTCTTTAAAAATCTAACATTGTCAACCATTTGAATTCATATCGATCCAACACAGTCAACAATATGATTCATAGTGATCTAACATTGTCAACCATTTGCATTCATATGACATGCCATTGTCAACCATCTGAACCCCACCCCACCCCATCATACAATCGTTCTCCACCCACTGTTTCACGCCATATCTTCTTCAATATCATTGTCATTCGAATTTTGAAAGAAAGACGCGTACTTCAGCTTTGAAATGCACACGTCTCTACTGGAATCTCTTTTTGAATGCCCAAAGTCGTTAATTTGTATGTAGTTGGATTCTCCAGATCGCTGAAAAACGTATATTTTGAAGTTGTCGAACGTAACCTCTTTCGACCCCACAGCATCGCAGCAATACTGCCTGTCAAAACGCCATTGATTCTGATCAGTAGATGTGTTTTTTAGTTTGCTTTTGTTCCATATTTGGTCATTTTGTTCTGTCAAGTGTGATATTAGTACCGACGTGCCTTTTGATAGGGGAAAATATTTAGGACCTTTAATACGTGTCAAGGTAGTGATATTATTCCTTCGAACTGTAAGTATACAACTTAGTGTCCTAATATTTATTGAAGGCAAATGTTTATAACCACAATAGGCCTTATATTTATAACCACAATAGGCTTTTACATATATTTATGAATAAATTAATATTTAATAATATTTACACAAGATGAGTACCAATATATTATAAAGAAATTAAGGCATAGAAAGCAATTGGAGCGTACACGTCTTTGATACCATCCTCTAAATATATGTATGTAGTAAACATGGTTTCTAAGAGAAGATAAGTACTTCTATATTTATAGACCTATACGAATCGAGCACGACTTGAAACGGTTGCCGTGTGATGCGTGATTTATTGGCCTAACACGCGATTTTATAAGCTGTTTACCGTACGAATGTCAGGCGAAGGTCATTTCTGATAATATAGGTTGCATGAGTCATTGTGCGGTGTAGACGTGGCAAGGTCATATCTCGTCCAGGCAACACTCAGGAAAAACCACTCGAAATCGACCCTCTCCAGAACACTGCTGTCACTTATAAGATGGGCGTATTGTCAAACTGATATTTTGTTGTACGAAATGTATACCCATTTGTCACCGAATACTTTCCGGCTAAACTCTGTCTATGTGTGTGATCTGTTGTGGACCTACTATGGAGCTTATCACATGGTCCATGGTTGTACACTATTCGAATATACGTCATACTGAATACAAATGATATTGATTATCATTATAAACTAACAAAGCTACTTTATCAGGGAACACCTGTAGGGCGTGGTAGGTCGTGACTCAGATTGTGTCGTGTGATATTAATACACCACCTTTCTGCGCATTAATTATTCAAGTATACATACGAAGTTACCACTCTATACTTGATGTTGAGCCCAGTGTTCAATTAGATAGAAAACACCAGAGAAAAGCCCGTTAGGACTACGGATTTCTTTAAAGCACAGCTCGATGATACTATGTTGAGATGATTAATAAGTTCGCCGATCTATTCCTCTATAAAGGTCGATTATAAATGATCGTGTTGGTGGTAAAAATCAATGTTAACTGCTGACAAAGGAAAATCGGATTTAATCACGAATTTATTAGTATTTTGCCCTGGAGATGCCATAGCAACCAAGAGGATTTCCCGTAGATTTTAAATGGAGATCGGACATCGAACACAATGTGTAGGGAATAATGTCAATGGATATACACTTTATAAGCTATAATATACACGCATAATACATGAGCCAGTTTCTATTCATAATCCTTTATAATTCTTTTAGTCACGGTGGCATTCAAATAATCTGATTCGAATTGGATGTTGTTTTGGTGCTTTTATTCTATAAAATGGAATGAAATAGCCCAAAAATTAATCAAAATCAGATGTTTGTCAATTCGTTTTTCAGTTTCTTGCGTATATTAAACTTTTATTTTATATTTTACCGGACCCAATTTCATTTAATATCACAATGTTATGTTCACACTTGTGTACCGTAAACAGCCAATGAACACACAACCGTTCCAATCGCACTTAAACGCATACTCCGCACAGTGTTTCGTTTGATTGGAAGTAATCCCACTACTCACTGCTGTAATGAGTGGATATTGTTGTTTTGAATTTTGATTGGTCAGTAGTCCGACTACCAACCAATGACGAGCTGCTCTACAAAATCTTTACATTTAAAAATAACGTTACGTCATGGCTCACGATTTTATTATGGCCAATAATTAACCCCTGCGTAGCAGAATACTGCAGTAAAACTAATTAATTGCGTGACAAACGAGGCTTTTAAGTCGAATGAAATGTAAACAATACTGTTTGGAAACGAACATACTTTCACCGTTTTTAATACCTTAAATTACTGTCCAAAGTTTTAGGGTAGACCCAGATTAAACGAAGGAATGTCATGTTGCTGTACTTAAGTGATAACTTTGATTGAAACTGAAGAATAGACACACTCCCGCAAAAGTTCAAGAATCAGAAGCTAATCCAGCAATGGACAGAGAGGGATTTGTCGGACCATTGCTTCAGGAATATGACTTAAACGCCCAACTATCTATTTACAAAATATTAGATCTTAATATGCCAGTATATATAATGAATCCATGTCGGATCGTTGTATTTCTGAAAACGGGCTGAGATGGTTTCGGACTAACTACATTACCTTAAGAACCAGGCTTTATGGGAATCTGACGGCTAACGAGATTTGTCCAAATATTTGGTGCTGGCCTATTGTTTCTTATTTACGAGTTTCTCATTGTCTTATAATAGTTGATACAAAATGGCGAGAAAGCTGTTAAAACAGTTAGAATCTGCGAAGTTAATAATATCATTGGGCATGATAATAATTTGGTTCTTAAGTCAGAGGTGTAGCCTACTCAGGGAATTTTATTGTCAACCTCTTCAATGCTTGTGTTTCTGGTGTAATATAAATGAATGAATAGACGCTCGGGTGTTTAGCGTCTTGTCAACACATTAATTTGGTCATATATTAGAACTAACGTGGTAGCAATGTGTTGGACGTCAGGGGGGCAATATTATGCAAAAACGTGGCCTTTCAATCCACCCTTCTTCGAACTCCATCTGATGGGGTACTTTCATATGTAACTCAATGTGTACACTGGTTGACCTTGTTTTTGCCCCTTCCCAACCACTAGACCCATTTGCCTTGTCATATCGGAAAAAAACCGGAGGATATAATAAAACTTAATAGTACTATTATATAGATACCAATGAGTCAGGACAGATTCGTTGTTTGCCCAATCCCGTTTAATGCATTTAGACAACCTTTGCGCCTTTGTCGATTTATTTCTGCATAATATATGGTTCGGCTGGGGACAGACCTCCGAATCGCTTTGCATCGAGTTCAACCTATGTCGAAATGGTTTGACTGGGATTATTCGGTCGTGATAACCCAAAACTGTCGCTTATCTAGAATTTTAACTGCATTGATGTCAATCTCCTGCACACGAGGGCCTTTTTACAGCACAGCATTAACGCTATTTAGATGCACTTTTACAATATTACTATAGGCTACAATTGGTGCAAACCTCGAAGAATCTTATTTAGAAGAGATGAATTTTCAATAAAAAAAAAGTTGTCACTGCGCTGTACATTTTCATTAGCCCAGTCGGTTTAAAGCAATACAGGACGTTATATCCATTATATGTCATTTTATTTGTTACTCATCTGAGATATCAACAGGTTTCTACAGGTAGATTTACTAAACTCCATCTGATAACTGGACGTTCCTATATTGCTTTGAAATCGTATCACAGAGCCATAAGAGACGTCGTTGCATAAAATGAACCATTGTATTAAAACTGAACCTCTTCTCTTGTTTTCCTTTTAAAATATATCAAAAAACCTGAAGCTTCAGTTATGGATGTACTTTGGGACCATCGCGGATGCCAGCGACCCCCACACCTTTAAATGAACAAAACAGAGTAAATGGACGTACTTTTAGTTTCATATACCCGTTAAATTAGATTATCCTGTCGACCACGATATTATTGCCTTAAGAAAAGTTTTATGGTCACGATACGGATCTACTGAGATGGTTACATATAGCTGATCCCATAGCTTTAAGCGAATCGATTTGTCATTAGAAAGACACCCTGTTACCAAAGCAACGTCGTATAAATTGTAATAAACCTCCTGTGTAACTATGTGATTTTCATATTGGTTGGAATAATGTGGTTACAGACCTACTCCCACGGATATTTAGAATTAAATGTCAGGACATGCGTTTACTATTAAAAATGTGTTTATAAGATTTCGGGATAAAATGATATTAGCAAGACACCACTTAGATTGAATGGTGCATGTAAGAAACTGTTTTTGTACTAGTAAACAAAATCCAACAACATCATTACCTTTAAAACCCCACATTTTATCTTAATTTTGACGGTCATCGCACTATAAATCCAAGTTGAATAGGCCTTTTCCCTGAAATATACTCGGCGGGTGTGAATAAATAACTTTTGCGGATTTCAACGATTCACTGTTTGGTGGGCAGATGTGAGTCAAGAAGGCTTTTTACACCAATTCCCATTTACCCAACTATAATATATATTATTTGAAGGGTTTACTACATGACCTAAGTCAGACGTTTAGCCTTATACCTTTCTTGTGCATTGAAAATACACATGTAAAGCAACTAATAAACTTTATTTCTTTATACGCGGAAAGGTGTTGATCATTGCCCGGTAGCACTGTTACTCTAAATGGGACGCAATATATCTTCATAAATATACAGTTTTATGATTGTTTTTAATTTGTAGCATTACACTGCTTATTTCACATTAAATTTATGAAAATCGTTGAAGAGAGTTCAGTGTAGAGGTACCAAATTTTCATTTCAAATACCCAGATTACACGTTGACATTAAAAATGTAGGTTTACAGGTCATGAGCGTGTTTTCAAAGAAAATATTATATAGCCAGGTACACTCCTCAGACTAACGCAGAAAAGGAGCTAAAATTTGGATGTTTGGGTTTGGCCGGGTTCACTGAATTTTAATTGTCTGGAATGCTAACGTAAACAGCATGTCCAACTTGAGTGACATTTATTGCCCGTATATAAATAGTTCAGTTAGTTACTGATGATAGCCTTAAACCTGCCATTGTGAGTATCAAATGACAACATTTTAATTTCTAAAATAAAAAGGTCTTTTTATATAAAACATATTTATGATGATGAGGTTGATAGATAACAGCTTAACACTATTATATACAAATTACTCAATATGACACTTGAAGGATTTAAATTTTAGTCAAGATTGGTCAAGATTGGTTTTTAACCAATCAACGGATGGTTCAGTGATGTAAACCTTGGCTCACCAACCTGGATGTCCCATGTTCGATACCTGAATTGAGTGAGAATGTTCATTGGGATTTGGAACACAGAGATGTTTTGAAGAGTTTTAGATCTGGTGGAACTGACCTAAATCTACAGAAAAATGTCACTCTGGATATTGACAGTGAACATCTTATGTCAGAGTGTAAATCTTACACTACCCCAATAAGATGTTGTTTTTCTGATGAACATGGTTTGGTTTCTGTAGAGAAACTTAAAGATATCAAGCAGCGGAAAGGTGAAGCAGAAATGGCACAAATTGATTGGCTTTTTGAGTATTCAAAAAGCGCTAGTGATGGTGAGGCATTTGTTAGTCTTGTTACATCTGGAGATATTGATGCTATTGTTCTACATCTTTTTGATACCAGACAAGAGCTGTTATTTTAATGCGAGATCTCACATTCCTCCGGTCCTAATTTTTGTACTCCCACATTTTCATGTGGGTGGATGTATATTGAGTCGCCCCTGTGGACACTCTACAGATCACAATTTTTTATCTGATATTGACGAAACTTGAAATATAGCGTAAAAGTATGTAATACAAGGTTGTGGTCCCTGTAGAGGTAAAGTTAATATCCGAGTGACTTTAAATTAATATCCATGTTTAAGGTTGTGAGACCCAGAATCCTATTGATTTACACCAAATGCCGATAATTACTGCCAGAGTTACATATATGGGCCCTTTAACACATTGAAAAAATCTGATGGACGCGCTAGGGGCTAAAGTTAATATCCGATTGACTTAAAATATATACACAGTCTTTAAGATCATCAGACAAAGAAGCCCATTGATTTTCAACGATTTCTGAAAAATACTGCCAGATAGTTATCAACTGATTGATTTTATATTTATACACCGTGTTTAAGCCTATAATATAATCATTTCAGTTGACTTTTGATTGACGTACAAGTTTGTTGATTTTCAATGAACAACTGAATCTATGATATTAAGTGTTTTGTATATATGTAAGCATGGGCCAAACAAATGAATTGTTACTCTTAATCAGATTTGAGTGTATTATATAAATATCTCATTACCGACAAATATCGGTGTTCCTTTTGATATTCACGCATATCAGACCTAATTCCCAGTCTTATAACCCCCAATTGTACGAGAAATCACGTTTTAATCTTGTTCAATTATACGTTTATATCCCAAAGTTCTGGGTTCCAGTTGATATTTTGGACTGTGTCTGCCTGAATTATGATGCCTGATTGCACGAAAAATTAGTTTTTAAAGCTTGTTCTCGGTCCATCTTTTGCAAAATGTTGGCGTCTCTTGCATGGCAACCCTTGTTTCCAAATATATATTTTATATTCAACCTGTATATTAAATAACAAATAGATTATTTTGGGGTATCTTCTCCCTGTATTTAAAAAGATACGTAAATGTTCATATTTGTGCACCAACATATTATGGTATTTTTGGATCAATTTTTCTTTAATAATAAACGATAAGTTTGTAAATGGTATTGTACTCTGTAGCCACATATGATATATAATAATGTACGATGGCTCAATAGGCCGTTAATTATTCGTTAGTGAGCCCTTTTCTATGGAATATAATATTCATATGTGAATGTAAAGTACCACTGACAATAGTAATACAAAGATAATGTGCTCAACAACCCTTATTTTACTTATGAATATTAATCTCCCCATGAAAAGGTCTAAAATCATTTAATTGGATAACATCAAATTGGTCAATGTTAAAATATATGAATAAAATAGTGTAAGATATTTTATAGCCTGGTTTAGACAAGGTGCTGCAGATATTACATCTCATTAAATAAGCTTATTATTACCGGTACTTTATGTGATATTTGAATCCATTTTTTTTATTATACATTGTATTTGTATACATATTAAGATGTTGTAAATATTACATCTAATTAAATAAGTTTATAATATTATTACTTCAAGTAATATTTATTTTCATGATATAATTAATTAATTAAATTGTTATTAAATTTGTTTTGAGTACATTGAATTTGATTATTTTCTTTTATTCTCTCATTGAATATTAATTCAATTGAAAATCCCAACAACCTGATCACATGTGTGTGATTACACTGGCAGACAAGAAACCCTGGTCTCAAAATCTTGTGGCTTTTATATTCTAAATAAAGAGCAGTGTAATATGACACTATACACTATACACTCCATCTAAATAGATAATAATTGGAGGACAATTTGTTATCTTTGGGAAGTTGATGACAGGATTCTCTTCAACAAACCTGCATTATCTTTGAGGTCAAATTCCTAAACTTGAAGAAATCTGGCTGATTTCGGGGATAGTCTGGGGAGTGGGTATTCGAGTTGAGCCTCTGACGCACGCTGTCACCATGGTAATACTATCAGTCAGATTGACAAGATATCGTTATCTTTTTATCAGAATTGAATGACTATTTTCGCGGCATACATAAACCAAATTCATTTATTTCTTTTTGTTACATACATCAAATGTGAAGCATTCTGTCATTATACCTTTCCGTCTTGGCACTCGGCGTGATTACCAGTATTATATGCTATTAGTTATAATGCCACACAAAATACATAGTTTTGAACCCAAACAAAACAATTCAATATAATTAAAACTTTGCCATTTACAGAATGACATTACAGATGTTATAATATTATCAACTATAAATACAGTAGTCTCGGCTACCCAAATCTCACAGTCCTCAATATTCACAGAAAAGCCTATTGTACAATTCGTCTAAATGATGAAGACTGTAAATGTATAGCCATTTTATGTTGCTGAAATGTCAATGGTGTTATGTTGCTATTGGTAGCCCCGGAGTAAGGAATGAAGGGTTTGGTTTTGAATTAAAATATCTAAATGTTTGTAAATAAGAGTTTTCAAACACGCCATTGATTAATAAAGGCATCAGGTTCATTGATATTTTGACTTTGTGACATCACATTTCGTTGATGATAAGTGCAACATAGATAATATTTAATAATGCTTATTAGTGTATCAGTGTTTGTTGGCAATACCGTGTCTGTAAGTTGACAATATATTAGCCTATGAGTCAAATTCTGTTGTCATTAGGTTTACATGGGTTGGTGGTTATTTTGTTGACACTGGCCATGCATGCTATCTACAGGAAGTGGTGGGGGGTCAGTGAGTAAGATGCCGGACTGATGGTAGATTGTAGGCCCTGCGTGATCGAGCCCCGCGCGGGCCGAGAAAGTTCCCATGGGAGTTGTCTGACTGGATTTTCCTGGAGGCCTTGATAAGGAACAGTACCCAGTCGTTCGGTTGGTACGAATCGTGTAGGCCTGCGCGATCGCGTCCAAGTAAAAGAAACCTTGATTAAGTGAAATTTGACTAAGAGTAATTGGTAACGCTGATGTCCGGAGTAAATCTATGGCTATCCTCAAGTTAAACCTCATTTCATTTCAGTTAGTTCTTTTAAAAATTCGATTTGCTATCTGTATTGAGTCACCATTTCTGTTGACATAGGTTATCTACAGGTTTAAGATATATTATGTTGGCATTATTTATTGGTTATTGTCATTTACTAAGTTATCCCCAGGCTGATAATATTTTTGGTGTTTACTAAATTATCTCCAGGCTGACAATATGTTTAGCGTTTACTAAGATATCTCCAGGCTGGTAATATTTATTGTAATTTATCTTTGCAGACTGACAATATTTATTGGTCTTTACTAAGTTATCTCCAAGTTGACGATATTTGTTGACATTATGTAGGTTATCTACAATTTGACATTTAAAGTCTTTGCATGGTTAATATATGCGTTTGAATCACATTTTTTTATATCTACATATCGTCAATATATTTTGACATTATTAGGTTATCTATATGAGTATATGTTAATAATGGACATCCATCTATTGGAGTTATTTGTTGACAGTATCTGTTGACATTTATAGGTTATCAACATGTGACATGTGACATTATCCACATTGTTATCTATAGCACATTAATAATATCTCTCTTCATTATATCTGCTATTTACATGTTGACAATATCTGTTGGCATATTCAAGGTTATCTAAGTTTGAAATTAACATTTGTCCATGCACCATATCTATATAACTACTAATAACACTTATTGATATAAACCTCACTGTACTTGTTGACATTAATCTAGGTTATCAACACGCTAAAATATGTTACCAGTACTTCGTTAGCGATAGATTGGCCATATCTGTTGACAAAACCTAAATTATCTAAATAACATTCACAAAATATGGTATATACATAAAATTGGGTTTCTGATTAAATAATCTAACTCTCACGTAGGTTTTTATACGAGCTATAAATAGCTGACAAGTTCATCATTTAATTTGCATACCACCGTACACCAGGATATATGTTATGCATAATGTATTATTTGAGTAAACGGCCTTGGTAAAGTGAAACATTTCATACATGCACTGCGTCTCAGGTTACATATTTAATATTAATGTACACATTGCTATTTTCAATTAAGGCTAATAATATGGCCGCATAAATGAGTATTTGTTTTGTGGAGGTAGGCAAGGGTATATGAATTAAATATGGACCAGATAAGAGCTCATCAAAATGTTGCTTAATTTATTATCTTGGATATTAGGTTTTGTTCAGTCATGTGTATAAATAATACATTATCTCGGCCATCTCCTTTCTATCATCATTAGGTTTAATTATGCATGCATCATGGCCATGAATATTGGAACTATAAATTAGACACGCTATATAACGATGAACTTCGAGTTAAGTACAGTACATAGAATAAATTATATACATATAGTAATGAAAGGGGGTTTAATATCACGTCAGTACAATACTTCGGCCATTTTGAAATAAACGTAATATGGTGGTCATTTTTAGTTGTATGGTTAGTTATGTAATACCTAACCGTCAAGGTTTCATTTTCGTGCATGCCAAAGCGTGTACGGATAGATTTCGGTTTGTAGACCTTCCGAACAACTAGAGAGACATATGAACAACATTTAGTTTAATGGGTGCTTTGAAATAATAAGATCACTCGCCTAAAAAGTAAACATCGAGTGATCTTAAGTCCTCTGTCTATAATCATCTGCGAATATACAAACGCCAAAACAGACTTCAGACAAGGTGTCTCCCTTAACCAGTTACTCACTTGATATAATTATGATAAACAAATGGAAGTTACTACACTATGGCACCTGATTGCTATATTCCAGATGGACATAAATTATCTTAAATGAAATATGTCGACATTTCACCAGAAAAGTAGCAAAATTACTTTCTTCCGATTTATCTATAACTTAAGCATTGGGACCGGACGCTCTCTATCTTTTTAGTCGTTTAATAACAAAAATTTGTAAGTATACATATATCATCCAATTTGGTACAAGGTCATAACTTGTTTACTCATCATCAAAAGAGATATAACGATTGGGGCTATGCACATGTCTTTGGGGTAAGCTGTATCCTGTAAATGGTACGTCTTTGGGGAGTAAGCTATATTGTATTTATCAATGGTCAATGGTATGTCTATGGAGTAAGCTATAACTATCAATGATATATCTATGGAGTAAGCTATAGCTATCAATGGTATATCTATGGAGTAAGTTATAGCTATCAATGGTATATCTATGGAGTAAGCTATAGCTATCAATGGTATATCTTTGGAGTAAGCTATAGCTACTAATTGTATATTTTTGGAGTAAACTACAGCTATCAAAGGTATATCTTTGGTGTAAGCTATAGATATCAATGATCACTGAGTAAGCTATAGATATCAATGGTACATCTTTGGTATAAGTTATACTGTATCCTATCAAGGGTGCACCTTTGGAGTAAGCTACACTATATTCTATTAATGGTATATCTTTGGTGCAAGCACGGATCTTATAATTCAGCTTAATACCGTGTAAGCGATGCTGAAGCCACTTTGGCTCTGTCAGTAGACGAACTAAAAAAATGGCCCCCGTTTGATATGAGGGGGATTTGCCAGGACAGAAGCGTTTCTGCCTATAGCCAATGTGTAATGGGCCCCATCCGAATGATATGAAGCTGTTCCACATAATTTTTCAGTGTGGTTTATTACCCCCCCCCCCCCCCACAACAGAACGGAGGACATCGTCCAGGCTTTCGGTCGGTATAGAAACTGCAAACTTTCTATAATAGCACAAGTTTTCATTTGGTATTCAGTAGATGTTGTTTTAGTTTTCCTCTAGTAACTACAATAGCCAGGTTTCGCGGTCGAACTCAATACCGACTTGCCTTTGGAATTTCAGTGAACGCCCATCGGTTAAATTTATATCTGGTTTTTCGTTTACTTTTGGAACCCATTTTACAACAGTCTTGATATACCCCAACTCTCAGTTGGTTTGCTATTCATCAATCCAACTGGTTCTAATTAGTATGGGTTGGTATGTGTTTTATATTTATCGGCAAGGTATTGTATAGTGATACCATTGGTTAAAGTTTCTTATTGCATAGCCTACCTTAAAAGTAAGGCACCAAAATAAACTAGGTACCGAGTCGATTCTGTTTTTATGACAATTTATACGACAAAGTTTATTATATAAGTTTGACAATATTATTTCTTTGATTTGGCCATATTGAAATCTATTTCTTACAGACTCCTGAGTAGGTATTGTAAGAGATTTGTTTTATTCTCACATTCTTCAATATTGATTTCATTCGGTACTGATTGATAGCCAACCCATTCCAAATCTCTCCAGACTTGCAGTCCCATCCATTAAAGCTTGGTTTCAGAAATAAACCCGATTGGCCCTTCAATCGATAACATGGAAACACTATGAACATATTGTGCTATCGGTAATTACACGACCGTTTTACGGCACATGCCCAAAGCTTTCCTACAGATTTGATGACATTTTAGGCAATTTTCAACACCTCTATCCGTCTTGATAAAGCTTTATTGCTCTCAACATTTGCAATTAAAGACTGTCATTTTGGATACATGATAACGTTTAATTAAAGGCTGATCCCCAGTCTACGAGGAAAAGTGGGATTTATAAGTTGTTTACTGGAGATTTCTACCGGTAATTATATGTATACTTAATATAATATCGACCCCATGTGGCTTTACTCGTCACGAGGAGCTCTCGCAAATCATTACATCCAATTCAATATGGCGTCGGCTTCTGTCAAACGTGATTGATTGCAAATCCGCTGTGTTGTAGATTTCTCATTACATCCATCAAATCAATACTCACGAACGGTTTCATATTAAACGTGAAGAATAGGCAGAGTATTTTCAGACAAATTGGCTGTATTGATCAATCGTACAAGGCCCAGACGACCTCCAACATTCTTGAATATCCAATACAAATATATTTTAATGGGTTGGTTCTCTAGTTCTATGAGTGAGGCAATAATTGACATCTAGTTTTTGAAATATGGAATAAATGAATGAATAAGTTGAATATCATAAATGTCTGCAATCCGATCGACCAATATATACCCCGTAACCATAACATCAGCCATTTTAGTCATGTCAAATTATTTTTATAATGTTAAACGACTTTTATGCATGTAAAAATATATTCGCACATTACAGTAAATACATACTGTCATTTCCTTACTTATGTTCAGTTTTATTTAAAATGAAATGAAATGAGGTTTACGTCAGGAATACGCCATGGTGTGCTATGGTGGACATTTTACCCTTACAGCGGCACTACAGTCCACTCTTATATCGAATTTCAACTGTCAAGGGATCCTATACGTTTTACGTTGCCAGACCCTCTGTTCCCCACCACTGGCAATGTGGAACCACGCCGGAAAATCTCGATGAACTTTATCGGCCAACGCAGGGATCGAACACGGGGCCACCAGGCTAGCGAGTCAACGACATCTTACATTCCTCCCTTTTATGTACATACCCCCAGCCTACCAATTTGTGAAATCTGTCCAATGGGTCAAGATTTAAAAGGACTATTCAAATCCTTGACAAAAAAATGGATACCAAAATGTATAGCATAGCCATCTCAAAAGACGTCAACGAAAGTATGCATGAAAGTTCTCTTTTCTGTGGTTATAAGACTAAGTTGGTGCGAGGTTGTTAAGGATGCTTTTTGATCCAGAAGACATGACAGAATGCACCAAATCACCACGCATTATTTAAAACGCTCTCGTCCCGAAACACCCATTTGTCAGTTGTCAGACAGGCCCCATCACTTTAATTCAATTAAAATTTGCCATATACCCCTGCCTTTATATACACCAATAAACAGATCTTCTCATTGTTTATACGATTTACATCTTTATATTATACAGGTGCCTGTACATTTCCTGGTTTGAAGAAGTTTGTTGCTGAAAGAAGTGAAACAAGGTTATTATGTTTCCTGCACATTGCCTCGCATGGTCTGGCTGCGGCGGGATGTTCTGGCTTCGGTATTTATAAAATCACGTTGTATGTTAGCTATGCTTATATCCTGCTCGTCATACCCCCTTGTCAATTCCACATGTGTTTTTTTCTCATACTTTAGAAATAATCTTCCAGAGATAAATTCTTCTGAAAGTACCATACACAATAGAATACTATTAATTTTAGAATCATCTGAACTGAAGCAACTGGAATCTACGCCTTAGAAAAATACACCCACACAACATTCCTTAATTCTATTACTTCAAAATCTTAACTAATTGTATTATCTTTTCCCCCCTTTGAAATCGTTTTCCGCGGTAAGAATTGGCACAATATATTTTTTTCTCGGAAGACAAGATTCAAAAGTAGACCATAGCCCTCGTTAATTTTATTAACGGGGGTAATATAGAAAGATGACCCAAAGAGAGGTGTGGGTAGAGCAATGACACAATGCTGTCCAAAATAACAAGAAATACAGTATTTGGTTTTGATTGATCATTTGATTTTTAAGGCGCTCGCTGTTTCTTGGTGTCATCGAGCGCTTGAATCTCGACCCATTATAGTTATTGTAGAGCATCCCTAACGCTATTATTTTAATATTATAATTTATATCACTGTGTATGCTATGTTTTTGGTTGGTATAAATACCGGTAGATTCTAAACCCTACCCTCTCTGAGTGACTCATTATTATCAAAATTAATAAAGCTGTGTTCAGGATTTTACTGACTGAATGGCCTTGTTTGTGGAATCAAACCAGTACGAATCTCCATGAAGCACATTTCGATTAGACCAAAAGCTCAAGATGTTTTGGGGAATATTACTGTCAAGATCCAGGAATTAAGACTCATTACCAGGACACCGTGCCATAATGTAACTTTTCACTATACTACTTATACCACTCCCTTAAAATCCCCCACTGATCTTTCGGGTGATTTCTGTTATCTTGGTACTTTCTTGGCAGTAGTCTATTGTGTTTATTGTAGATATTTCATATTATATCAGCTTATCAATGTCACAATATCTTATAGATCTGGTTCCAATTTGTACCAGCATGCAATCCGTCTAATACAGTTCGTGGGTACGGTGGAAAGTGGGTGTAAGGTCTGCTCAACCTAAATTGGTCATGGCCTATTTACAATCATGGGTTGAAGCCCATAAGCGCATTGGTGACAAACTGACAAGCATACTTCACTATGCTTACACTCTTACATACCCAGATGCAATAAAATACTAGTGTATCTTATTCAATACTTTAAATGTACTTTCCAATTTTAAATGTCGAAACTGGAATTTTTCATGGTAGGTGTTGTCTAAATAATTTCCTTATTTGTCATGTATTTCGTCTAGTAAAATCTTTGTTTGTTAAACCTTAGACCAGTAGGCGTTTAAACCTAAAAATGTCCAATTCCAACTATATCAACCAGCCATAAAACTCTCGAACTATTCGTGATTGTCTGACTTTGCAGACATTTTGCACTCAGTAGATATTTTTGAACTTCCCTCCATGCTATAAAAGCTAGTGCAGGAATGTTTATTCAAGTGGTAGACACGTGTATAGCAACACACGGCTAGTAAAATATTACCGATGCATACAGATACGCCATAATATGGGCCCAGATATATTTGTTATTCCTTTTACAAAGGTACTTACACGCCGAATTGTTTAGCGAGGGTCTTGCGACGAAGCAATCATTTTTGTTGTCGCTTATTATAGTCGCAGCAGTTGAAGTAGAGACCCTATAGACGTTTATGAACCCGGTCATATTTTTTAGATTTCAAATGTTCTGACCCCTACATATCACTTTAAACGTTGAATGTATAACAGTTTCTCTCGTATCGGCATAACAATCGCCCAAATCTTGACCAATCTTTCACCCTTTGACCGAGTACTTAACAAAGTTCAACCATGTTTTTCTTCTGTACGGTTAATTTATGCTCAAAGAAAACTCCCTTGTTGATGACAATAAAATCCCTTTTGGTGACAATCTTCACGAGTACAGAGTATAACAGTCGTCATTTGTCTTTCTCTACCAAAGAACACACGCAGAGAGAGAGAGAGAGAGAGAGAGAGAGAGAGAGAGAGGAGGGGATGTCCACTTGGCACAAACTATAGGTCATTTTGTGACTAACATATCGTTAATGTGATTAAAATACAAATCTATTTTCCTTTCGTTTTTTATACTTTCGATGACCTACACTCACGAAGATCTGGTCGTGACAAACGAGCGGATTTTGACCCTACGACGTCAGACATTTGATTAACCAATCAGAATTAATGTTTCTACTGGATTACCAACAGTTCCGTGCACCACACGCCTGATACTCGCCGTAATAGACCGTTTGGTTGGCTAATCACTCACATTATCCAGGGCACGTCAATGATAACAACTCTTCCGGATACTAGTGTAGTACAGACAAGTAAAACGAAATTTTGAACTCTAAGAAATGAAACGAAATAGGATCTGCGTTTTAATCAGCTTGTGCAAAGGACCCAGAGAAAATCCACGAGGTTGGACAAGTTGACATATTATACAATCGAGGAATCGAAACCACAAATGTTATCTCCAGATAAAGTTCCCATTATTTTCTATTACCTCCATTTTTTTAAAAACTTTCTTAAACCATTAACGGATAGGCTACGATAATAATGTATTTATCTCCTTGAACATTGAGAAAAAAAATGCATCTGATGTTTTTGTTGCCTAGATTATTATCTAAAGCACACTTTAAGTCACTACTTTTTGTTAAATTTTTAATGAAGAAAAACGATTATTGACCGCGCTCCCCTTTCTTAGTCTGTAGCGTTTTATTAACAAGAATATTTGGCGCTATAACAACCTTGACTTAACCTAATCAAATGATGAGTTCCGTATTGCAGTTGATTATCCCATATCTCATAATTAGTAATTTGAAAAATAGTATACAACTGATTTGATTATGCTGCTTGTTTGTCCAAGACCGAATTGAACATTTTCAAAATATTTAGCCATGTGAAGTGGTAAAAAACTGCAGAAAGACAATATGGCCGCTCAAGAATCAACCATTCATCTCGACTTATTTATAGCGATGGTGTGGTAGTGTCCTAGGTATTGATCGGAGCTATAACTAATAATTTGAACAAGTTTCTTTTTCACAAAAATAGAGGTTGCCTATGAGTTTTGTTATTCATAAATTCTCCATTTGATACTACTGGTTAGTGATAGTTAAAGTTTGCTTTTGATAAACTTTGACCCAGCGAACTGATGATAGTATTAATGATAACGTAGCCATTTGTAAATAAACCGTGCACACGTAGCCAAAGTATATTGACTTTCAAATGATACTGATAGCATGTTGATTTATTCTAGTCGTCAGGATATTATCGTTATATATGTACAAGTCACAAAAAATCAAAGCCAAGGTTGAGCATGTCTGCTGTATACAGCCAACAACCCAAAGCGTCGCCATCTTGTTCATAAGCCACCATGTTTGACTGAAGAGTTGAAACGCCGAGCGGCTATAATGTAAAATCACCGCGAACTAAGCCAACCTAAATTCCAATACTTAATCACTTAACATGACAGCAGACAACTGATTGATGTGAAATTGAAAATAGATTAATCCCAAAAAGTGTCCAATTCTTGTACTCCTTTCAGGAGCTGGTGGTGAATGCGACCATCTTAACCAGGTCGATGTTAACGCCTGCACAACCACCATCGCCGCCAACCAAGATGCAATAGTGGGGGTCAAAGTTCGCCTCACTGCTGATGTCGCTGATAACGGAAAACACGAAGAAGAAGTTTATAGGTATGAAAGAGTTGTCTCCCATAAACAGTATTTTATTATTAAAATATGACGCAACTTCCCCAAATCATCATATATGCGATTCTGAGGGAGAGAGAAAATGGGGTTTAGCGTCCACTCGACACATTTCGGGACTAATATATGGTTTAATTTTATTTCAATAATTCGCTTACGCGTAGGGGTCTTTAGCAGTGGGAGAAAACCCACGAGGATGGAGAGAGAGAGAGAAATGGGATTTAACGTCCACTCGACACAAACTAGGTCATTTCGGGACTAACATAATATGGTTTCAATTTTAGTTCTATAATTCGCTTGTGCGTAGGGGTCTTTAGCAGTGGGAGGAAACCGGAGTGCCCGGGGGAAACCCACGGGGTTGAGAAGGCCCCCTATCTCCATGCCACATACGCTCACACCAGGGATCGAAACCACAGCCGCAAGCCAGAGGTGACCGGCCAGCTAGGCCATCCCAACCCCGCACGAGGATGGACAGGAGACCCTACTCCTTGTCACGTACAACCGGGGATTCGAAAGCACGCCAGTTGACTCAATGGCAGGCTTTATGATACAGCACGCACGTGCTAACCATTCGCCCCCCCCCCCCCAATGCGATTCTGAAGTACACATTCTTTCTTCGCCTCGAGATCTGAAATGAAATGGGATATAGCGCCCTACATGTTCGACTGGGATAATAAAGACGGACATACGCCATACGGTGTTATATGAGAAACATTAGAGACTTTTGGCAAGCGTAAATTCCTAGTACGTATCGCGTATGGGCATGGATTTTGCGTGTGACGTCATCAATGTGTGTGTATTTCTCATACGTGTGACGGCACACGGATACGGCAGCCCGTATCGAACAGCTATCATACGGAGTAGGTCTGTATAACATTGTCGTCTTTTTAGACACTGAAATGTTGTATCATAGCGTTTTTATGAATCTGTGTGTATTCTAGAACACGAAGGTGTATATTTGGTGTGAATTTAACCATAATAAAGACAGGAATTTAATCATTATTTTTGATGGATTTTCCTCGGAATTTTCATACTTTTCCCGTCTGTCTGTCTGTATGCTGGTTGAACTACGTGATAAATTTAAGATGGGGCCTTCCAAATCTGTAAATGATGTGATTTTTTTTAAATAAGATGCGACAATAATTTTTTAAATAAGATGCGTCATAAATACCCATTCTTACTCGTCTTAAACATCACACTCCACTTTGCTCAATATTGTATTTAAAACATACTTTTATTTTCCTATAGTTGTGAGGGTTGGGAACTGGGTGGGGGAGGGGGGAGGCATGAGTGAAAAATCCCTTGACCTCTCTTCATCTAAAAGCGGCATCATGATTAAAACACGCCAACCTATTCTACGCAAAATTTTACTGTAGAAAAGTTTGGTTTTCTGTCCATTTGATGGACACCCCCTGCTCTGAGCCTCCAGACTATAACATCCGTCGCGCATGGTTTGGTTGGCCGACGGTTTTGGCCCAGATTTGAATGTGGAAATTACATATTTTCTGAGAAAGTCAAACATATTTATTTCTATGTCTTTTGCTCAATAGGTTGTCAACTCACTATTATAAAATCATAGTTATTATTTTCCACATTTAAACATCTTTCTCATCACAATTACCTCCTTTGTTTTCCCATTCCCCCATGCAATAGCTCTCTTCAAACGTTTGAATTTGAAGTTGAAAATGATATTTTTTGCCAATTTATCAACTGGCAATAATGAATTATATGATTATTCTTTAATCTATTTTAAGGCTTTATTTTAATATATCTTAGAAATATAACTTAAAAATATGAAATTGCAGCTTTAAAAGCTGAGCCATGTGGACCGTCACCAGCGTAGTCACCAAGTACAGCAACATTTACATAATTAGGAAAACGCGTCAAATGATAACTGGTATAATCTTGTATAGTAAAATGGATAAACCCTTCAGCTATTTTTATACGCAAACATTTTCATTTCCGTAAACAATTTGTTTCTAGGCATTCTGTAGGTCACAATTTTTATCCGATTTATATGGCCGCGGATTATACGAAAACTCATCTTTGCAGCTTATGGACACTCTAGAGGTCACAATTGTTTCCGATTTTGATGAAACTTGACTTGTAGTAGGTTTGTAACGATCTAGGTCCCTGGATTATTTCTCCTCGTTGTACGAAAAATCACGTTTTTAGCTTCTAAACCTTCCAGAGTTCACAATGTTTATCCGATTTAAAAAAAACCAAAACGTTTAGTGAAAATTGAACCTAAACTGCCCGACGAAATGTCCACTCCCCGTACGTATAAAAGTATGCATTACCAAAATAAGTATTGGTCTGTTTTCAGGAGAGCTTTGACTGCTGCTAGAAAATGTAACGTACCCTTAATGGTTCATCATATAATGAGCACAATACCAGTACAAGATTTAGCGGGTCTGTTCTATTATTACTCACTGTCAAGATTTGAACATTTCTGATTATATCATAGTCATCTAGAATGCAGCAGTCTCACAGCAAGATGTGTTAAAGGGTATTTATAATGTGATGAGATGAAGCTATTAGGGGCGGATCTAGGAATTTTGAAAATGTGGTGGGCGGGCGCCGCAAAATGAGGGCACTTACTGCGGAGACGGGGCACGCCGCTGCGAGGGGGTTGAGGGGCAAGATAATTATCCGTCATTTCCTTGCATCTGTAGACATTCCAAGAGCTATTTGGCTGATATTTTCGTCTAAGTAAACGTTTGGAGAGGACATATTTGGGTCTGAAAAAAAGCATTTTCAGTAGTAAAAAAAGGCACTTTCAGCAGTAAAAAGGGCACTGTCGAAAATTGGGGGGGGGGGGGGCGCCCCTCGCGCCCCACTGGATCCGCCTCTGGCTATATTATAAGAAGTTGAATGACGGGCTGATGCATAACTCAAAATAACTATGCCGTGGCATAAACGATGTCTCTATGCGATCAAGGGGACATAACCACAGTTTAATTGAGGATGCAGATCACCATTAAATTGCATCACCTCGATTCCCACAAATTATTATTGTAGGTCGTCTATGTATTTCCGTGTACAAACTGTGTGATTTGATGATATATTTGGAATTAAAACACATTCAAACTAAATTAGCTATCAAATAGTTTCTGCAAATCCCCCTCAAAACGACTTGATCGTTACAAAAGTGTATTATTGTTATGGTTCTTGATCACTTTGAAAAAGAGACAAAAGTTATCATCGGATTGTGGGTAGTCTCTTATCATCCATACAAATATTCTACGAATATTAGTCTGATGGGTCCTCAAAATTTGACGGAAAATAGGTCATTGTCTGGATTATCCAGTCTTTTAAGTTACCACGTACTGAATCTATCAAAACAGCTCGCTTGTCAACGATGACACTCTTTAAAATTTTGTTTGTAAAGGTTTCAATTGAAATGGTAATTTTCTCTCGTCACGAATCAGACGTATTGCTTCTCACAATCTTCTTAATTCTTCATCGTCTCTATTTTGTTTCTAATAATAGATGTGCCAAGTGAACTGTGGGATATATTTCAACCACGCTTTATAGAATCTAGCAAAATCGGCCCGGCTTCATAAGATCTAGCACTTACCGATACTTTCATTGGATACTTAAGCCAATAGGTTCCATTGCCCATGCGTAACCAAATGTTTGGTTTTTTATGTGGTAGATTATCCAGTAATTTTCGTCAAAAATTGAGAACCGACCCAGACCCTCCGCGCGTTGAAGACTAGGAGGTTCTGGGTGACCGAGACTAGATTGTGGGATGACAATCCGTCTTCGTTCAAAATCGTATGATTAAGTTATTAATCCATAATGATAATGTGTAAGGTAAGCTAAAGAGCTTGTTCCATGACCAATGTCAATTGAAATAACTCAATATATCAACACAATTCTACTGTTCATTATCTCCCAAATCAAAGATGTTTATCTACTTTAATCTTGAATTTTTACTTCTTCATATAATAATGTTTATATATTATTTACAGGTAGAAACGGACTAAGTTGTCCAGGTAATTTAGATGCCGGTGATGTCTATACACATACATTCCATGGCTATGCCAGCTCTATTATAGACCCAGTCAGTAAGACAGTTCTGCCTGCCATTCACAATGCTCAAAAACGTGGAGTTATATTTGATGTCGGGCATGGTCAGGGGTCGTTTTCGTGGACAGCTGCTGAAATTAGTGCTAAAGAAAATTTCTGGCCGGATACCATTAGTACGGACATGCACTCTGGGAATATTCACGGTCCAGTATACGATTTGTCTTTGGTTATGAGTCGATTTTTACATCTAGGTATGCCATTATCCAAAATTATATCGGCCGTAACTTCAACCCCAGCAAGGGCCATAGGACGGACCAAGACTCTCGGCTCTTTAGAAGTTGGGCGAGAAGCCGATATTACTGTTTTGAAAATAGTGGATTGTGACATTATTCTAGAAGATTGCCAAGGACAGGTTAGAAATATTAAAAAGAGATTCCATCCTGTGGCCGTTTGGAAAAGTGGTCGAATGTTTCCGATTGTAAATATTGACAATTGTCCCAATGAAAAGTCGCGCTGCAATGGCGTTAATGAATGGGATAAACTTAAAGTTAAAGATGAAAATAAACCTAGTTCATTATGAAGCAGCTAATTCTTCTATGAACCTTTATTTCTTTTCGGGCCTTTCACTCCGTTCATACTTTAGTTAACGTTGTTGTGCCTTATTGAAATATTAAATATTTAGAAAAAGTACGGACAGTAACGATATTTACGATCAATCCTTTAAGGGCGAATAGCTCTCATCTTAGGAACCTTAAAATAACTCTACAAGCACAAATTAAATGAGCTAAATCGCTATTATTTGGCACCTAGAAATGGACAGAAATTGGTCGTAATATATAGTAATGTATTATGAATGTATAGGCCTATAAACTGATTTATATTGAATCGTTTCTGTTTTTATGGTAGTGTAATTTCTAATCAGTTACGTTCGGCGAAATATGCGAAGAGTCCCAATTGAATGGCAGCCTTTTGCGTCTGGTTATTCCAGTCTACACCAATAGTATTCTCCTGTGGGAGATTTTTAGCCTCGTTCATTGCTTCGCGTCATTACCAATGGCGCTCCAAAGCTTTCTGGCTCGCGATTCGTGTGCCAATTTTAATTTTTTTTTTATTATTGTGTCTTAATTATGGATACCAGAAGCCCATCTTTTCATCATAAGATAACAACATAATTCTTCATTTAAATTGATCAGTAAGTCGTGTTTGCAATGCCGAAAACTCTGGATGATATTGAGTTAGCGACTTGCCTCTTTTAATGTGATATGAGTCTAATTACTAATCAATTATGTTCGGTAAAAAACGCGAACAGACCAAATTAAACGTCAGTCATATGTTCCTGCTTAGTCCATTATGTACGTTTTGTTTGGGTTTTTTAAAAAATATTTTTTGGTCCTTTGTGAATCAGCAATTGTTGATTACATCGACACTGTCTTCTGGGGTGTGGTTTCCTGTGACCATTACATATGGCGCTCGAAACCATTATGCCAGTAGAATACACGAGTCGTGTAGTGTTTAGTTTAAGGGATTGTTCACTGGGCCATTAATATTTTTTTTTATCAAAGACCTTAATTTATTGCAAATAATTATTTGCACAGTCTTGCGATTACCATACAGCGCTATACAGATCTTGTGTGAGTTACGATGAATTTTTAAATAGTAAAACATGTTGTGAATGCTCATTAAAATTAAGACATTTTAATCACAAATCGTGGAGTTATCGCCCTCTAAACTTTAAAAACTTGTACACGCGGCAAGATAGTCCTTGGTGGAATGTTCAATGAGGCAGGAGGAGCGTCCTGTCGTATTTTTGTGAATTCCCCGCGGGTGAGCGTTTAAAGGAGTCTGACAAGCTCGTTTCCGTGTATTGTTCATTGGACATTCTATCAATTAATGTAAACAGATATATTATGTTCTTTGTATGTATATTATTTGCTATAAAATATTGACAGCTTTAAATATTTGTACATTAAGATTATCACAGGTTATAATATATTCTTCAAGACAAACGTATAAAAATATAATCATGGCAATCATTCTGTATCAAAGTTAGCATGATCTTATACAGCTCCACATTAACTAAATTTCATGTTTTCCCATACTTGTGCTTTATCTGGTGATAGACATAAACCCTTCATTAACACACACAGTATGATATCACGAGCTCCGTAAATAAGGCCCAAATTATAATCAGCAGGAATTTATCTGTTATGGCGTTTCCTCAAGTTGGCACCGAAAATAGTATGGCAAAGTCTTCAAATGCTGGAACTATGCTGCGTGTTAAAGATATTAAATTCACGAATCATTAATGGAATAAACGACTAAAACATCTTGTACAAATAGATCCCTGAATGATTTCACATCCAACTGCCAGTTTTTTTCCCTTTTCAACAATGAGATTATCATGTTATGCTCAATTTATATCACGAACTAACGGAAGATGTTGATTTTTTGGAACTCGTGGAGTTTTTAGTTTTTGGTTTTGTTCCTGCCTCGTATTCAAAATCATAATAATCCCAAACCGGCGTTTCTGGTCTTGAGGCAACAGGAGATGTCACATTCAGGTCTGGTAACTCGCTGTCAATTTCTATATCACTATTATCATCAATTTCTAAATCAACAGGCACGGATAATTTCTTTCTTGTGTTTATTTCCGGAGACTTGTTGCCATTTTGTTTCACTGCATCTTGTTTGGAAACGTCGGCCGGTTTCTTGGGTTCTTTAATATGAGGCACTTTTAATTGATTAGCGGACGCAATGACGTCATTAATTTCCAGGTCATTCAAGTTGACCTTAATGAGTTTTTTGTCTCCAAGATTTGCGGTTTCTAACCCACTCCCTGTTCGTGGCAATGGAGGAGATGGTGCCACCCGTTCTGGAATATCAACAGTTATTTCCCCCTCTCGGTCAATCTCATGAACTTTAACCTCTGGCGGACAAATATCATTATTGTTATGATTTTTAAGACGGATATTATTAATATGCACGGGTTTGATTAAATTTTCATCGGGCACTATAACACCACCAACACTATTACCAGATAGTTGTCGTAGCAACGGAGAGCAATGGAAAGATTCGCCATTACGTTCGAGTTCAAGATCCGCTGCGCTGTAAACACGCATATTATTAGGAGTTGTGTAATTCAGACAAGGTATGAGAGGTATTTTTTCACGAACAACTTTTTTCACTGCTTTTTTCAGGGGTATGTTTACCATTCCTATAAGAAAACTTTTACGGGTTGTTTTCTGAATCATGCACACTTCAATCTGAATACTTCGGTCGCGAATCACATCCTGGGTCACACCATTATATTCCATTGGGGTAAGAAACTTAAAGTTTGAAGGGGTGAAGATGTGTTGTATTCCGGTAAGTGGTTTTTGTTCCTGAGGTTTAACATTAACGTGAGCTTCCAGATTTTCCACACGAACCTCCTCGGTTCGCACAAATGTTTTCTTGGCTGCTGGTGGAATGAGGTAACTCCGTACATACACAGACTGTATCATAGATATCTGTGCTGAAATAATGAAAAAGAGAAAAACATGAACGACCAGATTGCAACAGAGATCGCTTCTTATTCTATGTACATTCACGAATGAATTTGATTTCACGCTAAAATTCAATCTGTTTCGCTAAAGTTATGCACCATGAATATTGTCATGAATCCAGAAATCCTATTGGATATCAAGAGTGATGTCCTGTATATACTTTGAAAATCTTGTGAACGCCCTATCCTATAGCCTCCGGTTATCATCTGATGTATATTTGATATTTTTTTTAAAAATTGCTTATATCCACGAATATTAGAACTAGAATATTTTGTCGACATTCTAGTTATAAATGCGTATTAATTAGAGAAGTACTTACGTGGTGGTAATAACAAGTCACTAAGTTGCCATATTTTTATCTTTAACATACTTTTATGTACATGATATTCGAACGACATGTGGATATGACCCATTATAGAGACTGCAATGTAAACAAATGTGAATTAAATACTTTTTAAAGCATTGTGAACCCCCAGGAAGCCATTTGAATTCGGACCTCGATCATTTCTGATAGAACAACTGGAAATAAGTTTTAAAAATTTTAAAATACAATACATGTTCCAAATGAAGTTCTGGAAATCTTGATCAAGCCTAAAAAGAATTTGCCCTACCTGTCTCTTCAGGCACTTCAAGTACAAATTTATTCAGACAAATTATCGATGAAGTTTATACAGTATCGAGTAAGATCAGTCATTTAAATCGTGTTGTGTAACTTGACGTAACATGTTACATGTACGATTACATGTACAGATTACTGGGAACCCGAGATTATACCAAAACATAATATCACACACTCACCCGTAACGTAATTAAAGGCTATTTATCACAACCAATAAGCCACACATTTAGGTCATATCTGTTTATTACCTCTAAAGTAAAAATACTTTGTGAAAATCCATCTTAACTTTAAATATATTGTATATCTATTTATGATTTTAAGAAGATTACACTAAGGAAGTTGTTTACTTAAAGGAAGGACGAGTTGCTCCATATTATATCATTTTCTATAAGGATTGCAGATACTAATAAGTGGATAATGTAAATATAAAAAAACGTGGATATCCTAAATCAAATGACGGATTATATCGGTATTAAATATTTACTTAATCATAACAATAGATTTACCTTTGTCGGTTCCTTAATCAACACATTCGTTGAGATACAGAATAGACTAAAACGAATTGAACAAAATCAAAAAGACAAAGCTTTAATTATTAACAAACTGTGTAGCCACATTAAATATGTATATGACTATAATGTAAAATGAACTTGTTAGTCCCAGAATGGACATAGAACACTGGTGACCAGTAAATCCACGTATTATATTCTAAATCTCGCTCTATGATTATCAATTGTATTGTATAGTTAGGGCATTAATAGAAATGACACATCAGATCATCCCCAATTCAACACTTTATTTTCAACTAAAGTAACTAGATCCTCTAAGTCTAATACGAATTCGTTACATTGATATTTGTGGAGGTGAATTGCACGTTATGTATAGATTTAAAAAAAAAACGCATTACACATTAAAAAATTAAGTTATGTGACTTCTAGAAATCGTTGAAAAAGAAAACCACAATAAAACCTCCTATTAACAGACTTCCTATTAAAAAATGTAGATTTTTTCCTGTAATTCATATAACACGAGTTTGACACGTTCTGTTATTTATTTCTGTGTCGTTAATTAAAGGTAAGTTACCTGTACTTTTTACGTTGATATATATAAACCTATATACAAACACACACAGTTAATTTACCTGGTCTAACCAGTAAATATGTAGAGTTTCTTTCAACCAAGTAAATATATCTTTACAAATATTGACTTAACGTTTTTACAAAAATGTGTAAGCTAAAATAAACCCCATGAAGATTTGCCGATTCTACAACACGGTTACAATTCGTTCGGATGTTCTAATTGGATTATATTCAGAAGTTGAGACAAATAATAACATGTCAATTCATTCCTGATATACTAGTATACACGTTTTAAATAACGTTCGAGAAATATACTTTACATAATAATATACTTTACATGAATGTGACAAATGAGCATTAGTTCAATGTCGATAACAGTCTTTTTATGCCAAGCAAAAATGATATGGAGTTCATTACCTTACTAAAAATCCAATTCCATGATAAAATTTTTCACGCGATATTTTACGAGCTGAAACAGTAAACTAAATTTACAAGAGTACAACATGAATAATAACTATCAAGAAGATGGTATATTTCCCAAGGGTATCATACGCCCGTAGTCAAAATATACTGGTTATCTTTCAAATATATGTTAGACAGGTTAACTTTCCAATTCATTCCCTCTTTTGTTATTGCCCCAATGTCAATTTATGTATTAAACCCAGATAAATAGTAAACACATAAAGGTAACTTTAGCTTAAATCTAATATATAATAGAACACTACAATATTGTGAAAATGCCAAATTCACAAGAATGTTGAATCAGCTAAAAAGTATTCTTTCAGTTTTTAAAATTCGTTTTGTGGTATTAACATCCAATTATATGTCTAGAGATATTGCTGACTTTGTGAAGGGTAGAACTAGCTCAAAAATTTAATCAGCTATATTCAAAAAGTAGTTAGACTTTCATTTGAGATGCACTCGCCGACTGTTATGCAATTATTTCACGTGTAATTGTAAAATGGTTATACTGTGAAGACGTTTTACTGTATAAAGTCTAAGTGACAGTTAAGGTGGTTTTATGAGTCACAAGTCATACCATATGTATAGTTTTGATGTATAGATACAATTTATGTACATATATTTATCTCAAGTTTTTTACAGTATAAAATATAGAAACACATATCTATGGCTTGTAAAAAACATATTCTTAAGTTATACTGAAATTTCTTCCTTAAAGGTATTTCAGTCTTCGATATTTATGCAAAATATAACTGCTTTCAGTGTGCTATAAATCTTATATATGGGTAATAAATATCGACAATAATTTTCCACTTTATTGTCAAACCTATATTTTAAGTACAATTTATTAGATTTTTCCAATAAACTTACTAAATGACGTACAAAATTTCAGAAACATCAAATAGAACTTACATTCTATTATATTTAAGAAACCTATTCCTTATATAATCCATTTAGTTTAATAATATTTATCTATATTATACGTAAATGAGCAGTTCGAAAACAAATATATTCAAAACGAAAACTAAATAGATTGGCTAAACTGTACGATAAAACAACGACCACAATAATACCATCCTTTCTTCAGTGTTGAAGCAAGTGGCCTGTTAAGCCTTACAGCTAAGGGCCCCATGAAAGTTTAATCCGGCCAAGAATTACACCATCCCCTATGCTCGAATAAATAATAAAACTATACACTTTTGGTAGACTAATATCAGCGATCAATTTTGGCTTTTAATAGCATTAAGATTTTCCGCGATCCAACAGTAGACATGCACATTGACTACTCTTTTCTCATTAGAAAATGAGGAGGAGAAATCAAGAGACGACAAAAGGTATACAGAATACACTACCAATATAACAACAGTATCAGTATTCATGTACTTGAAATGGTCTCTGAAAATGAACACGTATTATAGCCTTTCATTCATGTCTTTGTAACCCACTTTGCCCATAAATAGTCATTGTATTTGTTACTTATAGTCCAACCACTGTCGATATATATTATAGTATTATATATTCTTGTTTGTTGTATGTAAACATATTATATACTAAGAAATATGATAACGATAAAAATATATATAACATATAATTACTAGAAAGACCGGGCCCTAAATGTAGTTTTCACATAAACAACACAGCAGATGATACCTTACAATAGAAATGAATATACAAAGTAGATATCCACGTGTGTAATACAGATTTACAGGTATAAAACATAATTTGAATATATATAATAATTGAGAATATAATAAGTATAGTATATATTTACCTTAAATACCTGGATAATTAACTGACAGGTGTCCACACATACTCTATATGTTCTCGTCGTGTTATACCTAGCCTTATTCTCAACTAGTTGAAAATGTCAACATTATTAACTCAGGGGCCTCCACAAGATCTAATAAATAGGCCAAACAATTTACAATACATGTTTCTCTACCTTAGTTTGCTGGCTTACTTAAAGACCCAATAACACTCTTGTTGTAACTGAAAAATATGTCCCAATCTTCATTCTGGTCAACAAATCGTATTATTTTAGAATATTCCAATTAAATGATGATATAAATTTCATCTTAACACACCTAATTTAAAAAATTGGAAAAATTCAACCAATTGATTTGAAAAGTCTAACGTAAACCTTTTCAAATGTGACTTGGATTTTAAAATATTTTCGAACCCTCTGGACATATAAAATAGGTTGTAATGGATAATTTACACAACAGGTAGGACATTTAAACATCTAGTACTTAGAATAAGGGTATTATTTATTTTCTGGAGCTACCAAGCCAACAAGAATGTTATTGTCCCTTTAAACTTCATATTTCACAACATCATATAATAAAAAATATCAATATTTTAATAGGATTTTAACCAAAATGTTTTCGAATTTATTTAGATGCCACTGCAATGAAATGAAAAGAAATGGGGTTTAACGTCCTACTTATCTGCACTGACTCCACTGCGATGAACTAGACGATGAGAACAAGATGAAGTCCAGATTTTGTCAAGCCCGATCTCACGTATTAGGGTTAGAACACACGGGACTGATCTGGAATATATTGACTAGTGATTTGGATGGGACGTTAAAAATGACCCATCGATTTTGTTAGATGCAAAAATGTCAATTTAATTATAGCCACTATATATAAGACCACTATGTTAATGGAAATCTTTGAGTTAAACACACTGTAAAATCTTTATAAATCGTGTAAATTACTTGCCATTGACACTATATACTTGTTCTAATTACATACTATCTACATCGTCATGTTTTACTCTAGGGAATCCGTTTATTAATATCAAGAATTTGTGTTCGTATTTAAATGGCTAGAACTCTTTGATTTGGTTCAACAACAAAAATGGTCGATTCCATTGATTTGTGTTGATTTGTGAATGGTGCAACACTTTGTCTTCGTTGAATATTTTTATGTTTCTATATAAAACTGGTTTTGAAATACAGTATAATCGATTTCGTATCCTACTGTTGACACAGTAGCCATATTTGAACAAAAATTAAAAACAGACCTCCGCCCCCCCCCCCCCAAAAAAAATATAAATAAACCCTTTGCGAACAAAATAACACGTCATATCAATATTATAACCACAGAAAATGAAAGGAAGAAACGATTCATTGTGTTAGTCTCAAAGTGGCGATGACGTAATGTTATAGCGCTTTCGGTATCAATCGACCTCTTGTCTAATCTAATCATACTAATCTAAAGGTTGAATGCAAAAATAGTGAAAGAGACATTGATGCCGTGAGGGTTATCATCGCCAAATAATATGATGTGATTTACATCAGAGGTGGTTCAGTGAATAACGCACTGGCTCACTAACTATACGAGGTCCCTGGTTCGCTCCCGGTGGTTTCCGCTGTCTAGTTGTTGGGGTGGGACAAACTTTTAACGCGAGGCGTATACACATTGGCGTTCAAATAACATAACCTTTGACAGTTGGAATTCGATAGGCCGCAGTGTCGCCGTCTGGGTAAAATTTCCGTCTTAGCACAATGGCTACTCTTTTGCACCTAACCTGGGCTAATGGAAGACGGGCATACGTCGGACAGCGGCGCTATGGCCTACTCTTATATCGAATTCCAACTGCCAAGGGATCTTTTACGTGCACTCCAATGTGTACACGGGACCTCGGTTTTTCGTCCCATCCGAACGACTAGGCAGCTGTCCTTGTCAGGCCCTCCTTCTGCATCACTGACAAGGGGAAATCGCGCCGGAAAATCGAGATGAACTTTCTCGGCCAATGCAGGGTTCGAACAACCGACATCCAGGCTAGCGAACCAGCGCCTTATCCACTTAGCCACCGTGACCCCCACACAATGGCGTGTGTCCAGTTTCATTAGCCCAGGCTCTGCAGTCAAATTGAATTGTAGGCCCCCTATGCATAAAAATTGAATTAAGTTATAATACCTCTTTTATGGATAAGACAAGTGTATTTATATTGGTAAGATATACAGTACATGTAGTATATCCTAAGCTACCCCCTTCTCTATTTCAGGAGTAACGTTTCAATAACAAAACAATTAAATTAACCTGGCCTTGTGGGGGTCGCATACCTGTGAAGGCTATCTTTCCGGCTAACCTTGTTTTACATCGCTCACAGTCAAACACTGTTATATAGATAACACCATACAATAGAGCAAACAGGGGGATGGGGATTGCATGGCTAATTGGTGGTTTTATTGTTCACGGCTTTAGCAATAAAACATTTTTATTAAAATAAATAACTAATTCTGTATTTCATTATTTCTAATTCATGCGTTATAAATCCTTTGATATATCAACTATAAACTACAGGCCCCGCTAATTATTGATCAATAAACATGAGTCAGGGTTGTGAGGTCAATTTATAAAGGAATAAATAAATATATTAATTTATATAGATCGGTTCAAAATCAGGACAAAATGATAATAATCTTTTTAAAGAAATATGTTATATACCACACAACTCAGTAAATGTCCACGCGCGTATTGTTGGGTGGTGGTCGAAGAAATCAAGACCCTACCCATTTAGAAAATAAAAAAAACGGACTGAAAAGTGCCATTGTCCTTCTTGACGGAATGGTAGTTTGCATTTTGTTTTTTTACTCTTTCTTTACAAAAAGGACACTTGATTTGTTTAAAAGGAAGACACGACTCCTTACTCAACCCCTAGACCCACCCTTGTGGTCAGTAATCTGTATTTTATACAAAGTAAATCAATAATGGTCATATTATGTATATCGATTGAGATATTATATATAATGGACATGTACCTGAATAATATATTAAGATAAATATATATACATATAAATACTTGTTAATGCTAAATGGATGTGTCAACTAAAATATATCCATCCATTACTCTGGATGCATATCCAATGAGTTTCGGTTACGCAGACTCGAGTATCTTATAATGGACTCGTAAATTCGACTAATTTTTTTTAGTAGTTTGATTAAATTCACTTTTGAATGAAAAATCTAAGAGCATTTCTCATAGATTAAAATCACTGTAATCGATGTACGGTCATTAAATGATATATTACTAATAAAAATTCAATTATGATTTATGCAGAAGGTTATACGTATATAATCGCCTGGAGCTATTAGATTATTATTATTTAAAGTCTTGTTATACTTGTCTCAATTGTCACATCTGTCAAGTGATCATTTAGGTAACAGTTCATCCTGGTGAACCAAAAGTGTACATCTCCATATAACGTAATAATATGGACAGTAAATTAAATATGATGGAGGTCAACAATGACTGATCAATGACCTTGGTCTTCAAATATATGAATGGTAAACTGAGTAACTTTATGCGATTTTGTTCTTTCGACTTTAGTAATAATAGCCTATTATGGTGGTGCGGTGGGTTGTATCGTAAAATTCAAAGTCAGATGAATAAGATTGAGTATACATCGTGATTATTTTTATTCGAAATTTTCTGTTGTTCTCGTTTAAAGATACGTTAGGTGGGATTTATATAAATGACTTTTCGTTCATGCTGTAATAGTTCAAAAACAGATAATGAAAAATGAAACATTGAAAATTTCAGTCAAATAACAAGCTAATCTATAGTCATAAATGGCGATGGAAGCTCCGGTTCCAGTTCATATTCTCGATTATCAGCTACCATTGCCATGATAATAAACGAAGTCTCGATTTTGAAATCTTTGATAGTCAGTAACTGGCGATCTTGACGTTTAACGAAGACATGGCGGACATTGTCTAATCCACTCAATATCTAAGTCATTTGGTGATATAGAGAGTTAATTATGCATTTGTCAAGTGAATAAATGTATTAACGATAGTCAGAGTCTTGAATTCGGTTCATAGGTTATTGCCATTTCTGATGTGCCAAGCTCTGTACGATCTTAACTTGTTTCGAGAGATTAAGTGGGGTACGATTTTTCTCACTAATTTCACTTTCATCTTACTCATGAATATATAATATTCAGTTTATATTGACGACTGCATAATAGACAATGAAATCCACATTTTTATTCTTAGAACAATTTAATTTTAGCTCCTTCTGTCCTTCGTGGTAGATTTCACATTTTCTTTCACAATATCCCAAGAAAATCGTTATTATTGTATTGCAATAACCATGCTGTTTATTCCGTTTTACCAACTTCATATCTGATGCAATACATTATCCATGACATAAAAACAACAGGGCTATCTGTTATAAAGAGGGGATCTTCCTTTCACCTTTAGACAGATTTATACCATGTACCATTTCCACGTGTGTGCACTTTTGTTTAGAGATTATATAGGCCATATGGATGCACCTGTGTAATACAGGATGTAGGATGCCGTGTGTTATTTGATATAACCTAACATTAAAGATGGCATATAAAACACGGTTATACATATCTATATACCGATTTATTATTTACATGTGTTAGAATTTCTAGAAGCATGTATGTTCCCAAATTATAAATGGCGTATCACCTAGACGACTTGGTGGAATATCAGAGAGAGAGAGAGAGAGAGAGAGAGAGAGAGAGAGCATTATCACTGAACCACTGTGACTCTCAAAGCTATTGATGTACACCAAATGTGGACAAATTGGAAGTTGGGGTAACAGTATTATATCTTAGTATACCACTTGGTCCTTTTAATGGATAATACTGCCAACCTAACAAACAATGACATTCTTTCTCGATGTAATCTTCAGAATTATTCACAACACAAAAATGTCGCAAGCCCGGTTGTGTAGAGTTTTAACGAATTACATTCGTCTGTGATTAATACATTACCAACCATATCAAACTAACAACAAGGCTAAGCAGGTCAATAAAAATGTCGCAGTCGTTGACAAAGTAAGCCTGCTATTTCTCAACGCAAAGAAATTCAAACAATACTCACCTCTTCACACTCTATATCTCCACGGAAATCCTACACTTTAAATGTCAACTTTCCCTTTACCTTAAATGTGATGGAATGTTTTAAACATAACCAACTAGCGACATTGTATACAGGTAGGCAGACCAGAGAGACACGGAGTTCTCTGCTGTCTTTCTTCTCTAGTCAGTGACGAAACTATTCAAACATGAAATGAAAAGACAAGGTGTGGTGAATAAGCCCTGTTGTATACCTTGTAAGTAAAGAAACGTGGACGTACAATAACTTATTTTACAGCTGGTTGACTGTGATATAGATGTCAACCACTAGCATATCTTAGTCTAGAGTTATAAGGCTTTCTCAAATGAAAAAAGGAAGATACTATTATCTTTTTTTCAGCGGACTTGTTGTAAATATAATAATTTCATATACTGAAATGGAATTGGGCTTAATCTTCTACTTTTATGTACCTACTGCGCTAATGAAGACGGACGTACATGGTGTGCTATGGCGGTATTAAAAATATTATTATGTCACGTGTGCGCTATGATCTTTATAGCTATGAGAGGAGACCGTGGGACCCGCGTTTGGAAAACAAGAAATATACATTTATCCCGGCCCACTTTGATTTGTCAGTATAACCTGTAATAAATGTTATAAAATTAACATGCCCTGTGTTACATAAAACGCAGTAAACTTGAAAGAGCTAGAATAGGTCCAAATTTGTTTGTCTTGATTCCGCCGTGGCAGGCTCGTAGCCAGTGAGGGGGGGGGGCAATTCCCCCCTCCCTAAAGAAAATTGCCAACCATAACTCTAAAATACCTACTGTAGGTAGACTGTGCCGGATGTGCCCCCACCTCCTAAAAACTTCACTGCGCCTCCGCAGCAAGCAATTAAGCTGGCTACGGGCCTGCGCGGTGGTTTCTTTCTTTTGTTGGAAAAAAAATCCATAGCAATGAAATGGAAAAAAGATAGTCACAGACATTTAACAAATTGTAAATTTAGTCCACTTGGCCGTTGTTATTTTATCTCGGAAAAAAGGCAAGGCTCCAACGTTTATCCACTCCCTGCGCTCGAGAAAAATCTGGCCTTCCCACAGCTTAACACCACCCCATCCCCACCTTGGAAACATAATTACTATACACTCCTGTAGTGTAAGTACATATTTTCCGGGGAATCACGTGGCTATAAGTGGGAGAGGCGCTGGCTCGCTACCCCTGCATTGTCAGTGATGCAGAACGGAGGGCCTGGCAAGGGCAGCTGTCTAGTTGTTCGGATGGTCCGAAAAACTGAGGTCCCGTGTACACATTGGCGTGCACGTAAAAGATCCATTGGCAGTTGGAATTCGATATTAGAGTAGGCCGTAGCGCCGCTTCCCGGGCAAAATTTCCCTCACAGCACACTGTAGGCCCTATGCCCGTCTTCCATTAGCCCATGTTAGGTGTAGAAGAGTAGGACGCTAAACCCCATTTCATTTCATTTCATTTCATTTACATATTTTCCGAACATAATAAAACACCCATCATGAATTATATTTTTTTTCTCTACTTTAGCAGTTAGCACGCGTGTCATGTAACTATAGACGCTATTAAATATTCACGCTTTAGATACCACATCCGTTCACAAGTGATATAGGAATTGTGGGATGCCAATGGCGGTCTAGATGTAATATCTTAGAAATTTGGCCAGCCTTGAGGCATTTATACAAAGATCTTACAGAGTGGCATAGATTCATTTTAATTTGCACGACAGTTCTAGATACAATACACACTAATGATTAAGTACATTGGTATGGGTTTGCGAGGATTTTTTGTTTTAGCGGCGAAAATATGGAGTTTCATTTGCTACTGTGTTCGTCGACAAGCGCGTGCGGTAAGTTGATTTGAATGCAATGCCAATGAATGTTACTGGGGGGATTGTAATATGACCTATCGTAACATATTTATATTTTGAAGAAATATTTGATTGGACATAGAATGAATTGTATATCTAATGTAATATTATGACATTTATTGTTAAATTCCTTGATTTGAACACATTCAACGTACCCGGAAACTGTAATTTACGTAAACATCAACAAATGGTTTTTGACATGTGACCTACAAAAGTCGGTCAACAACACTGACTTGCCTTGTTTGACTATTAGTACATAAGGCCTAAGATGATGTCTTAATAACATAACAATATTCAAAGTAGTCCCAAACAATAACATTCCCATGCCTTCCTTACAGTACACATTAATTCAGAATGGATGTTTTCAATCTTGAGAGATCAACCAAAACAACAGATCAATATTATATTTATAATGAATATCAGGATGACATCATCATGGTCAGTCTTAAAATAGGTAAACAGTAATTGGATTAAGTATGACAATATCTGCAGTATTTCCAACAGGTCTTCTGCAGTCTGGTACTGGTACTCCAATTATTATCAAATTCTGATTGAAAAAGTAACGGTCCTCGGCGGTAGGCCTGTATCCGGTGATTAAACTTGAAAGTGTCCAAAATACACTGTAACAGGGAAACATGATCCATATACACCAGTAAAGGTAGTTGGATTTGAAACTTACTAACTTATGATATTTACAGTACTTTCAATCAGCCGATAGGCCTATATATACAATTCATGTTTAAATTTAAAATGGTCATGTGTATTTTTACTGTTTTTAAACAAAGACAGTTGACTGTTTTTTTGTCCAGTTATATTTTTAGCAAACAAACCATAAAGAACTGAGTTAATAAGATTTGGTTTATTAGTAAAATTATTATATGATCATCATTTATTTTATTATTCATATAAGGTTTCTTCTGTATCTCAAAAGATATCCTCCTGCTGAAACACCACAGTGTTAGTTGTTGAAATCGTCTTTCTATACATCATGTATGCAAAACAATGTACTTGTAAATGGAAAACATTTTAAGTACCGTAAAATGTATAGTAATAAAGTATAAGCTAAGCTTCCATATTGTGCACTCTACTTGTACATACTTATTAAAACTTAATGTCTGTTTAACTAGCATCTGTAGCTCAGTTCCCGAAGCAACGTCTGCGTGTAAGACGTTGCTACACTGCCCTGCAATTCTTCAACTTATTGCGACATTATCTCTCTTGAGTTTTGACTGCTTGTGAATAGTAGGATCCAATCAGAGGTTGTGACACAAACAGACTCAAATCAAACCTGGCAACCTTCACAGAAATCTTGACATTGAACAAAATCTTGACATTGAACGAACCTTGAACTTTGAAACTCTATTATCCCAGGTAGAGATTTTAGTTAGAATGTGTGGGACTTGGTATTCACGATGATTGAGGAATCTGATAGGCTCTCAAGCTGGATCAGTACCCAATCAAAATTAGTGCCGAAATATGTAGAGTATTACGTGAAAGACTTGATAAGATGTACAAGAGTTAAAGTGAGTCTTCTATTGAAGATGTAGCTCAGTCAGTTGCTGGAAAATAAGAAATCTGTTGGCTATTGTAAATCTATTGTTATTTGGTTGGATAAAACTGATGGTAAACTTGTTTTAATTTATGAAACCATAAGTATATCGATAGTCCCCAAAGATTATCTCATTAGCTTTGAAGAAATCTTAACTGTTTGGTAGTCATTGATCGCTAGTTACATTACTCATTAGCATTGAAGAAATCTTAACTGTTTGGTAGTCATTGATCGCTAGTTACATTACTGTATTTGGTCACAATTTATCTATGGTCCCAAAATGTATAATAAAATCAAATGATTATATTAAGATATTTGAAATTTTAGGAAGTAAATGTTGTATTTGTACATAATCACTTTTCATGACGTTGCTGCAACTTCAAATTAGCCCATGCCTATCTACTTTATTGCGATAGAAATTTCTGTGGATTTAAGTGTCATCAAACTTGCAGAAGACATACATTAAAACTTGAAACAAGGCTACCATCCATGTTATTATGAATTGTTCTCACACATGGGTCTATTATATAGGTCTTCTTCATTATATTGTTGTGAAACAGTAGTTTTTTATAGGCTAATTGTCTTGCCCCCTTTCATTTGAGAGTATGCACATGAACATTTAGCTAGTTCGGCTTCCATCTGGCAAAAATCTTTAGTTTAAAAATAAAATTGAGGTGTCAAGAAAGTTTTTAAAGTTGATTTTGTGGTAGGTGTCGCTGAGATTAATTCAAGGTCTGTTCTTGGTGAGTGTTGATACCATAAAATTATGCCCAAATTACAATTGAGGTGCCTGAATTCCAGCCCAACAATAACAATGAAATACTGTCAAAGTGGAGTTTAATAACTCACTTATGAAAACAATAGAATGCAACTGCACAATGTCATATTAATAATATGTTCTTCATTTTACAAACTGTTCTATAGTGGTATTTTTACTATTTTGTAGACTGTTATTGTTATTATAGGAAAGGTTTCTTAGAAATGTTTTTTTTAAAACCATATTAGTTACATTTAGTTAGTGGGAATGAAACTATATTTTTGAACTACATGTACCAACTGGCGTGCTTTTGATTCCCAATTTAATTTGCACAATCGATTTATTGAAATAAAATTGAACCATTTAGTTTGGAAATGACCTAGTTTGTGTTGAGTAGATGTTAAACCCCATTTCTCTTTCTCTCTCATAAAGATTTCAGGGACCTTCCGTGACTCCAGCTTAATATCACATTCTTATGACATTCGGTTTTAATAAAATTACATGTGTTATATTATACCAGTACCAGTATATATTTCTGAATGCTCAAATTCAGGGGCAATAATAGCCCATGCTATCTTTCTATGGATAAAGTGCCCAGTGTCTTTAAACAATAATTTAATTTGAATATATATTAAAATAGCATTATGCAAGAGCAAAATCTGATTTTTACAGGTCTTTCTTTAAGCCTGAGATGTTATCTAAATAATCAATTAGACATTAATTAACATATCCAGACCATAATAAACTCTTTATGTCAAGACTAGCTTTCGATGTTGGCAGATTAAAATCGTATATGCCGCTTAATGGCAGTTGATAATTAAATCAATCAAGTGGATAATCGAGACTATGCTGTTTATATTAATGATTTGAGTAATGATGACCGAGGCTATGAATATTTCAAAAGCTTTTTTCTCGGCTAATAGTGAATCAATTTGACTGAAATTTTCAGCAAATTATCTTTACACTATCTAGTTTTTAACTATTGTAGTGAGAACTGCCATCTCTTTATCTTATCTCCCATAATGTAACTTTAAATATACATGTAATTTTGTTTTCTATTTCAGATTATCCAACACCAAACAGTTAAATATGAACATATACCACTGTCTCCGTTATCCAAACATAGACTTAGTAAGTAGTCCTCTTTATTTGTTATACTTATTTGTATGTTTACATAGATTAAACTTGTATTCATATTCTAACAAATGCTTTGTGGATGTGCACCTATATATAAATTGTTGAATGGACTTTAAGAATATATTTAGATTTGTGTAATATTAGATTATTAGGTCTGATTACATATACTACTGCTGCTGGGTATGTTATTGCAGTGTACTATCTTTATGGTGGGGTTGGATGGCAGATTGTATCATAAGGTCTGTCATTTAGTCAACTGGTGTGGTTCTGATTCCCTGGTTGTGTGTGACAAGGAGTAGGGTCATGAGTTTTCTGTGGGTCTTTTGCTTTCCTACAACTGCTAAAGCTAAAGACCTCTATGCGTAATAGTGAAATAAAATTTAACCATATGTTAGTTCCAAAATGACTTACTAGTTTGTCGAGTGGACCTTTTTAAAACCCCATTTCTCTCTCTCACACAATTTTTGTCATGAATTAATTTTCTAATGTCATAAAAACTGTTCAGGGAGCCACGGTTACTCTGTGAGTAGGACGTTTGCTTGCAAGCCTGGAGGTCCTGTGTTGGCCGAGAAAGTTCATCAGGATTTTCCAATGTGGTTCGTCCATGTGTGTGTTGTACGACGTAGGGGCCTGGACAAGGGAAAATGTAGAGTCATTCGAATGGAACAAAAAACTGAGGTCTTGTGTACAGACAGTTGGAATTTTAAATAAGAGTAGACCATAACGTCAATGTCCAGGCAAAATTTCCCTCACAGACTCACAGGGCACTGCATGGCGTATTGGCGTATGGCCGTCATCATTATTAGCCCAGTAGGAGCAGAATAGTTAAACCCCATTTTATTTCATGAATAGTACAAGACAATAGAATGTTAATCTAAATCAGACTTAGTGAAGCACCTTTAAGCGAAAGGCACTTGTAAAATGTAAATTTTTTCATAAATATCATTAAGCTGAGCTTAGGCCAAGTCTGTTACATTCATAATCCTGTTTAAGCAAGATTATCATATTTAGGACCAAAAACATGTCTGAAGCTCTTTCTCTCTCAATAGAGAAATACTGAAATGTAAGAAACAACATTTATATACCATCTTCTTTTCTCTTTAATTTTATCCAATACCAGTCCATCTCGGTTTGACCAATACAGTTTTACTTTCCTGCATGAGATTGTTTCTTATCTTTCTTCAGTAGTTACAATTTGCACTGAATTTAATTATCTTCCTTATGTGAATACAGCGGTCAAAATTCGTGAAATTGGAACTAAAGCAGTTTATTCAAAAAATGCCACAGTAATTCCTTCTTCACTATGGCAGTTTTTATGTACACTAAGGCAAATCTTTCATTTTAGTTTCATCACTACGGCATTTTTTTAAACTGAGAAATTTGATAAAGATTATGAATAATAAATAAACTATAAGCACAGTGTATTAGTATTAATGTTTTCATTTATTCAGTCATATCATTATTACTGAATTAGGCCACCGCAAACACCTTAATGCTATAAACAGATGAAAACATGCGTAGATGGTGTGAAATTCATTTTGTAAAATTAGCTGAGTAACCATACAATCACAGCCTTATATAAGTTCCATGGTACGACATAATGAACGACTCGTGTTATCGGTATCTGCGTTGTATGTGCGTCTGCTAATGTGATGTTATGGTAAATAGCCGATAAAAATTCCACATTGTTCGATCTATTTTTAGTAGCTTTGTGGTTCTAGATCGAACTGGATAGAAAAATTCACTCAAGAGAACCCAGGGAAGAAATAAAACAATAAATTCTTATTTTCTATTATGCCGTGGATTAGGCAGGTATTTGACAGCAATTTCAGTGCCAACATTGGCAAATTGCCGTTGTCATAATAGACATATTTTTAAATAAATTACCACGGCAAACGATGCCGTAGGTATTATTTATTTTCTACGGCAATTTAGCTAAATACTACGGCAATGGCCGCCAGTGTCGTCGTGAATTTTGACCCCAGGAATACAAAGTTTTACAAACATAATAGACTTTAAACATAATACTCATAGCACCTGATTATTACAGTGTCAATCACGATTTGAACCAGTGACTAGTAACACCAGTATTTGCCCATTGATCTTCTGATATAATCTTTTTGGTAAGAAATGCACATGAACAAATTATGTCAAATCATTCCTTAATAGACACCATGACCAATTCTACCTCAATTACAATCAAGGAGAGGTATTGTGTTCCACTTTCAAAGTCTCAACAAATCAGATTGAAGTCTCTGCTCAGCATCGCCCCTTGTTAGGGTATTGATGTAATAAAACTATATCAGTATCACTCAATTAGAATCAAAGTGGTCACGCTTCAAGGGCTCGACCAATCAAATTGCGTATCACTTTGCTTACCCGGAGCCAAAAATGCTTTTATAATCAAACTTAGTCATTATAGTCAAGCTATTTGTATATTTTAATGAAAAACGAACTACAAAAGACATTCCAGACACACCCACATGAAATAAGAAAAAAAAATTGACTGATTTCCTGAAAAAACATTATATTGTTCTTGTAGTGTCTGGTAGTATTGATGATGTTGCTAATTAGACAATCTTTAATCTTGAACGAAGCACAGCACATAACTCGAGGGACCTAAAATTGTTCTGAAATTGATCTGAGTAGCTCACATCATTATCTCAGTGTTAGAATATAGAAACAGGTGGGCTGCATTCTCTTAAACTTAGATGCAGTAGAGAACAATAACCAATCTGACAGACTTGAATGAAGAATACAGTTTTACATGTTTCAAATTTGGCTTCACAGTAATGATGCATCATTTGAATTTTTCGCAAAATTATCAAATTTCTCACGTCTCTGCTTTTAATTGCATTAGAATGATTAACATTAGTAGGGCTTAGCAAATTCTTTGGTTGATGCTTTGGGACAAGATAACCTTGATTCTAACTTACTGAATAGTTTGATCTTGAAAATTTTCTGGTTAGATTAGGTATTGATAATTGGTTTGATTGCTTGATTCATTTCAAATAGATAAATGTGCAATTTGAATAAATTAGTATTATGTCATCTATTTATAATGGCAATGTGACGGTGGACATCAGTGTCACTGTTGGATTGTTTAACATTTAATTAAGAAAACATAACAAAATACCAATGCTAGATAACCACCAAACTTGGATTCAATCAGATTTCTGTTTTTATTTAGCAAAAAAGCCCATCATTGCTGTTTGCGACTTGTTATTACATAAAGAGCAGTATAGATTGATGAAATTTCAATTTAACACAACTTTGTTAATTTTCTTTTAGATCAGTTGAGATTTATCTTTCATATTATTAGAGTTTTCAAGAGATTTTTACTGCTAAAAACGACACATTGAGACTTTAAAGATGTATTATGTTAGATTTAGAAAAAGATTTAATGTTTTGAAGATTTTATTTTACTTAAGCAAAGTTATGATGAGTGTTGGAAAATATACTGTACTGGGCAAATAAAACTAAAAGTCTTTATTAGGCACTTTATCTTTAAATATTTCAATCTTGCAAGTTTTCTAATCCATTTAGGTGTTTTCCATCCAGTGGTCAAGAGAGTTGATTATACAGAGCTGAGATAGGCAGTTTTAGCTATTACATAATGCATCTTTAAGCTACTGTATATTATTAAGACCAGTATGACCCAAACTTATAGAAAGTAAACCTGTTATTCAGGAACATTTGATGCTCATGTTGACCTTTTCAATGTTGAGTCTCTGCTGACTAATAAATTCATTTTCCTCCTCAATAAGTCAGATGGGAATTATACACTGGTAAATTTCTATGTTTTCTTTCTTCAAGTTAAGTAACCGAACCATACATTTGAGTGCTTACAGTTTGGGAATCATATTCTTATGTTATTGCAAATCACAAGACCAATTCCGCAATCATATGGCAATGATTTACATTTGTGACAATCCCAAAATTTCTTATGGTCTAGAAAATAATCTGTCTGTGGATTTTTGTTTGTTTTTACCTTACTAGCTATTGTTTGAAGTCTCTCGTTTACGCTGGGAGTTTGAGGGATGAGGGCCTTTTGATTTGCAGAGTGGACTAATTTGGGGGGTGGGGGTGGTGGCGGCGGCGGCAATGGGCCAATTTGCAAGAGGAGTCTCTTACACTTTAAATAATACTGAAATGAGGCCTACAAATCTATTTTCAACTGAGTCATTTAAAATCTACATATTGCTATACTTACTAACTACTTTTATACCTAACTGTGGGTAATTATTGAGTTTTTAATGCAGAGTGTACCACTGCCTATTAGAAGTATAAAACAAGAACAAGGTCTCAATAATGATGAAGTCAAATAACATAATTTCAGTCTACAGAGTGTCACTACATGATTTTTCTCAGAGTAATTACGGCATTTTCAGAGTGGTTTTCTTTGCGCATTTGGTCTTGACATTTAGGAAATTTGACAGAGATCAAACGAAAATGATTGTTTGCAGATAAGGTGATGATTAACGTGCAGTGATGATTAGAATGATTTAAATCGGCTGTGCCATGGCCCTTTTGTCACTATCCTGTTTGTGAAATATCTATGCATGGATTCAATAGAGAGCTCAAACTCCTCACATTATTACAAAGTCATATAAGCGAGTTACAAAATATAGATAAGAAATGTGACATCAACTACTTTACTTGTGATGTCATAATTTTACACAATAGAGTGTAACTTTTTGTTTTGGCAAATAATATTTAGAATTTATTTGTATTACCTTTTTTTTTTATCAAACTCACAAAGAATAGGGCATCACATTGCTTATTGTTTGTTACTGTTACTCCAAATGATTATGGTTATGTAATTGGCTACAGACCATAAACTTACATGTCTTTAATGCATTTAGTTATTGCTAGCTTTATTTTTTTGGTGTAAGCTTACGTAGAGTAACCTACTTAGTGACCCTGTACTAGTGAGACATTCTGTTTGTATATTCTTTCTCTTACGCTACTACATCCATCAGTTGTGATTTAAAAAATCTTCATAGATATATGTTTATTATTTTCAGGTATGCTAAGGAGAAAAACATTAGTTTTAGATTTGGATGAGACGTTGATACATTCACATCATGATGGTGTTCTAAGACAGACAGTTAAACCTGGAGTTCCACCAGATTTTGTCTTAAAGGTGAGTATATCACATAATAGCAATGTATCAATTTCATCTATAAGTACTCGATACATTCCTTAATTTGAATTTGACTTTTGGTCCTATTTCTCTTTTAATTGTGATTTGCTATTTTGGATCATGCGTTTCAGAACATCAAGTTACATCATTTAATATCTGAAAGTATGTTATGTTAAATGACCTGGAAAAATAAAAATATTAACTCAAAAGTCAGCAGTAAATTTAGTTTAATGTTACTAAAGGAAATATATTTAATCACATAATGTACTGTTTCTTATTACTCTGATGGATGCAGAAAAGTTAAACGTTAATCTAGCGTCAAGCATATTTTCAGTTTGAATGCATTGTAGGTTTCTCCCAGCATATAGTCAAGGGAAGTTACTCTCTTTTATCACCTACATGTGTGGCCACAGATCACTAATTTAGTAATTATATCCCCACCACTGACTTTAATGTTAATTCTCATCTCTTAGACCTGCTCTAACTTTGTTCCAAATTTTTGTTGCGTAGAACACATCCTGCCACAGATGGAGCAACATGTAGCAACCTCTTTCTCAAAAGCATGTACATGGGTTCATCATGGAAAACTGGAGGTACACAAACTGGAAGTAGAGACATAAACATGAAATTTTCTACACTACATTTCAGCCTAACCAACCTTCTAACTCTTGTATCCTTCCACCTCAAATTCAATGAAAATGTATATTCAGACTCTTTTCTTTGATTCTACACGATAAAGTCTAAGTAAGATCGCCATGCAAAGGGGGGGGGGGGGGAAGGGGAGAGAGAGACTAAAAAAAACTTTGGCCCTTGTTTCGTGGGTTACAGCATAAAGATTAATTGGTGTACTTTGTCTGTTTGATTGTTTTAAGAAGTTTTGCTATCATCAACCACTGTTTAAAAATTTAAATGTGGCTTGTATATTTGAATTTATTTACAATCTTCTTGTTGCAGGTTACAATTGATAGACATCCAGTTCGATTTTTTGTTCATAAAAGACCTCATGTGGATTATTTTCTTGAAATAGTGAGTTCTTAGTTACTTTCAATATTCTGGCATTTTATCTATTTCACAAGATGCTGGAGCGTGTGGCCAATGTAACGTTTCTAAATGGTTACATGTAATCATCATATTAATTAGATTTTCTAAAAGTGAGCCTTTGTTTATAATTTCTTAGTCATAACAAATTGTCTGTGTAATTCTTGTCACTTATTATTATGAACCCCAACTAGAAATGTTTGTCAAGCAAAATTTTGAAAAAGCATCCCTATGTGTACTCCATACTGACAAAGTGGTCAAATGAATCTATAATACAGTGCAGTAAATTAAAAACATCAAATATGAATTTATGGTTTTAAATTGAATTCTGTCCATTTTGAAGTGGAAGCCCTTCTTGATGGCCATTTTGAGGTCTTAGTCTTAGTCTATAAAATGCTAAAGTATAGCTTCTGAATGATATTGGTATCTTATTTAGCAGTGTCACTGACAGAGATGAAAACATCATTGTCATACACTACATGTATAATGTTGCATCATTTGCGAGTATTAATATGAAATATTCCTTATTCTCAGGTTAGTCAGTGGTATGACCTAGTGGTTTTTACAGCAAGCATGGAAATATATGGAGCCGCGGTGGCGGATAAACTTGATAATAACAAAGGAATTTTAAAACGCAGGTATTACAGGCAGGTGAGATAACTATTTTTTTTATGTAAATCAAATGTATGTCACCTCAGAAGTGACATTGAGTGGTCTAGAAAAGGTTATACTTTAGAAGCCATGAAAGATTTTGGATACAAAGTATTAAAATGCAAATGGAGTAAAATACAAAGATCTGAAGTTTAAGAATAGTTGATCATTACAGTTTAAATGGGTATGCCTAAAATGATTTGAAGACACGATGGCTCACTGAGTAGGATTTTGTCTTGCTAACCCTGAGGTCCCATGTTTGATCCCAGTGATGGTCAAGACAGATAATCTGGGTTTTCCTGCGTGGTTCCCCATTGACAGTGATGTAGGGTGGATAGCCTGGCAAAGGGCAAAGAATAGTCGTTCCGATAGGACCATTAAAATGTATGCCAGATATTTTCAATAATCACTCATCCAACTAGAAAATAAGAGGAAGGGTAGATCTTGAATAACAAGTTCTAGACCATTGTTACCATAATAAGCAATCAATGCCACATACATGTATTGTCAAAACTCAAAACAGTTATTTATAACTTCATTTTGAATTATCTGTTTCGGTAATATTATAGAAGTAGTTGTTTATTATAGAGGATTGGATTAATATGTTGTTTTGATTAGCCATGAGGCAAGTTCTTTATAACTAAATATTTGTTTTTGAAAGATTGTGTGGATGTTGTCTTGTTCATGAACATAACAATATTACATGTTATCTCATCACTGTCTAGATTAATAGAATAACAGATAATTTTATTTTCATTATGAAACAAAAGGGTTGACCTGTTTTGAATTACAGAAGCGTATGCTTATTTAATATTATAAATGTATGTTGTTTATGATTTTAGCATTGTAACCTGATTTTAGGAAGTTATACAAAAGATCTATCTGCTATAAATCCTGATCTCTCCAGTATATTTATATTAGATAATTCTCCTGTAGCCTATCGTTCATATCCTAGTAAGTATTGTAACCACTCATCTTTATCATGACAGGGAGCCGTGGTGACTTAGTGAGTAAAACAATGGCTAGCTAACTAGGTATTGGGTTTGTTAGGGCTTGTGGTTACCCCTTGTCAGTGATGCAGAAGGAGGGCCTGACAAGGACAGTTGCCTAGTCGTTCGGATGGGACAAAAAACCGAGGTCCTGTGTACACATTGGCATGCACGTAAAAGATCCCTTGGCAGTTGTAATTCGATATAAGAGTAGGCCGTAGCACCGCTGCCCGGGCAAAATTTCCCTCATAGCACACCGTATGGCGTATGCCCGTCTTCCATTAGCCCATTTGTTAGGGCTTGACAAGTCCCTCAGGATTTCCTAAGATGGCTACCACTTGTTAGGGGGGTCTGGCAAGAAACAGTATCTTCTGATTGGGTTTTTTTGGGGGGGGGGGGGGAAAGTGTAGGGATTAGAAATAAGAGTAGGCTGGCAAAATTTCCCTCATGGTACACTGTATGACAAATGCTAATCTTCATTTCATTTGTCATGACAGGGGGGTTGGATGGCCGAATGGTTAGCGTGCACGCGCTGTATCATACGGCCTGCCATTGAGTCAACAGGCGTGGTTTTAAATCCCTGGTTGTACGTGGCAAGGAGGCGAGTCGTCTGTCCAACCTCGTGGGTTTTCTCTGGGTACTCTGGTTTCCCCCACTGCTAAAGACCCCTACGCGCAAACAAATTATTGAAATAAAATTAAACCATATGTTAGTCCTGCAATGACCTAGTTTGTGTCGAGTGGACAATAAACCCCATTTCAGTCTCTCATTTTTTAACCCTTATATTCCTCTCTTTGAAGAGGAACTAAACATTACTCGTTCAATTTTAGGATAGTTTTTCAAGAGGGGACAATATAGACATACTGGTCTAGTCCCAAAATATGACACAGGCAAAGTAAACCATGACTTTATTTCAGATAATGCCATACCTATCAAGTCATGGTTCAGTGATGCGACTGATACTGCACTGCTCTGTCTCCTACCATTATTAGATGCTTTACGATTTTCCAGCGATGTTCGTTCTGTTCTCGGACGAAACTTACATTTACAGGTTCCATGGTAGCTTTTTATTATTTTTCCTATTTATCCAAAATGAACGTCATTATGGATTCATTGTGTCATATTGTATATAGTTCACTTAACCCATGTTAACAAAACACAAATCATTATTACAATTAGTTTATGTCAGGTTCATCAGGATTGGTTGTTGTTGAATTAAAAGTTGACAGCTAATTCTAAATAAAGATTGGTTAATTTGGATTTAAAAAGATGTAGATACTAGCCAATCAGAGGACAGGACGTTTCTGATTGGTTAATGAATGGCATCTATGGTGCAGGTTGATTTTAAAGAGTTTAATAGTTGCTGGAAATCATGTTAAATATATTAATAAATAGTCATACATTCATTCATTTAAATTTTGCAAAAAAATTGATTTGAACTGAAAAAAATAGAGATTAGTAGGCCAGGATCCTATTTTAACACACACAATGAAAATATTTTTAAGTACTTTATATTTAATATGGCCAGATATTCTTCTGTATGATCAATAGACTTATTAGCATTTAAAGACCTCTTTTCTAAAATACAAAAAGGTATATTTTAACCTATTTATTATTTAGTCCATACACCTGTTATCTAGTAAAGGTACAAAATGAAATATTAATATGATTTTAATTGATATCTTTGATATATAATTAATATCATTAATAATTTCATTGATTTGTAATTAATATCATTGATATATAATTAATATCATTGATATGTAATTAATATCATTGATATGTAATCATAATTAATGTTATTGATATATAATTAATGTTATTGATATATAATTAATCATATCAGTAATACTATTTTTGGAATTACCTCTTATTTGCGACTGAAGTACCTGTCATGAATCGTGTACAGATTCCAACTTGTAAGATTTAAAAATTTTCTGTTGCAAATGGTTATTTTCTGTATAGTGCAGCAAATGATAATTTTTTTTAAACAAACAAAAAAAGAAATACATTCAATTTAGGTAAAATATACATTTTGAATTTCTTTTTGAGTTAATAGACATTAATAATTGGTTAATTTAAGTTAAATTGGATCAACTTGCCTTCATTAACAATAGCGATAGCCCTTATTGATTGTACAATGGTAAACGAGGAGATCTTATTAATGGCATGAGACAAATACAAGAGAAAATGTATACATGGCTACCTCAACAATTACATTAATAATACCTAATTAATTGTCTGATATTTGTCTTTGACTTATTATTGTTTAATGCCTTGGTACATCAGCCTTTATTCCTCATTTATATTTACCGTATTTCTCTTAAGTTGAATTATTGTCAGACCTTCAAATTCAGTAAAATTTGACTAATGTGCAAAAGGTCTCAGGATAAGTACTTAAAGCACACTTGAATTATATTTTTCTCGAGTCGTTGAGAAAACTGTGAGATTAGATAGTTAATAATGATAATAGTAAACCACAATGGAAGGTACCCGGTAATCAAACGAATCTTGTCTCTGCTGGTTAAATCTATTTTAATTGATAGATCTATGTATAAAATTTAATGTGTTGTTGAAAGTGAACCAATGCTTAAAAAGTGTTGGGCTATAAATGCATGAGACAGGGTATGCTTAGTTAGTGCTTATGGAATAGCTGATAACACTTGTTCTATATATGCGAAGTTCACTCAGCTTACGGTTTTTGTTGTGCTTTTATACTCATATTTCGTTCCATCTGAAACAATATTAGATGATAATTTAATCTTGAATGAAACTAGCCTGATTAATTGTGAAATATGTTGCGTCAGAATCAGGGTTCAACAAAAGCATCGTTTCAACCATATACGGTAGTTTATAAAGCTTAAAATTTTTTCATTGTTTAATAGATGAACTTAATGTCAAAATTATTTCAACTTTGGATAAGGAAATATTTGAATATTACTTGACAGTAAGAGTGTATAAAAGAATAAAATGTCCAGTGAACATTTGATTCAGCTCGGTCGGTTAACACCGGTTGTAATATTAACAGTCCATTTTCCCTTGATCTTTTTATTTATAAAATAAATTACAGTTAAATTCTCAACTGTAAATCTTTGTTTTTTTATGGCTTTTCTGAGGTTAATGCAGCTATTGTGGCAGTCTTGGAGTTTAAATAGGTGGACTCTTGAAAGATGTGTTACAGAAATTACTTGATTATAAATCATAAACACAAAAAGAGTTAGTTACCTCCCCTGATGAATAATTTTGGGTCTTTTATTACCATTTCCAACATGCTGCAAACACTGACTAGCAGTGAATATTCGCTACAGTCACTGATAAGGATGACATCAGTGCAACTTAATGAGCCCAACAAATTAAATTCTAAAACATTTTTTGTATGTATTAGAAAAATAAGTAAAGACGTTTGAAGTATATGTAGTTAAAAAATATTTCCTGTTTAGTGTAAATGGGTATTAATTAAAATGAGTTAAAGGCATCAGTTTGTCCGAAGTAGTTACGTTTATGTAAACAATGCACACGTCATTGAGCCAATGATTGATGTCGCGTGATGTCATTGCATGTGTTGAAGACAGTCATCTGTGACAGAGATAATTCGTAATTCTCTGTGAAACAGATTGCATGCTGCAGTGTAACTAAGAATAAGTCATGCAATGTTAATTTTTGTCTAACTTGTGTGAACTAGTCACTGTTAGTTGCACTGCATGCCTATTACTAGTATATATGACAAATTACTAAACTCTATTCTTTACATATTTCTATAATTATTTCATTCAACTAAGAACTACTTTGAAATATTGAGTGCAGTAAATATGGTAATATGTTTTTCATTAGATTTTTTATATATTCATCAAAGATTATTAGAATAATGTTGTTTAGTTTGTTTTGTTTTTCCTGCATTATACTTGAGTGTGATATTGGTTTTAGTAGCAATTTATTATTTGTTTTAGTGACATGTAACTATTTTCAAGAAAATTACATTTCTTATAATTTATATTTAGATCAATAATATTAATTTTGCATCTGCACATTGGGTTTTTAGAGTGATCTGCAGAAAGTGATTTTATGCTCTTGATTGTAACTACATGTCCGTTAAGAAACTGGGCTCCAGAAAGTTAATTTGATGTGATGGTTAATACATTCAAGTTATTTACTTTCCAAACCAATTTTGCCTCATTTTGTATAAAAAAAAATCTAGAATAATATTTCATGTCCAAGATTCACAATAATCTAGTTGCTGCTACATGTTCATGACAGTCTTTGTTATTTACAATACTAATGAATGAATGCAAAGAGATTTGGTCAAGTGTGCCGGTCTTTGATTATCAAGGGTGTACATGGACATTCAATAGTTATCTGATCATTAGTGTTTTGAATTGGAAAGACTAATTAACAGACCAATATTTTTGAGATGAAAATGCTTCATGAAACTGTAAACAGAAAATTAATATATAGTGTTTATAAAAAGGAAATGTTTGTAAATTTTATGAATGTATTATTGATAAAAAATGTAGAGTAAAAAAATATGAAACTGAATTGAAAGACAATATGCATGACAGTTTATTTTTAAAAGCTGAATTTACATAGACACATTTTCTTTGTCATACAGGCTTGAAATTTGAAACTATATCAAAAAACTGATTTGTAATCTGCTTTAACACATCTTTCTTGGTATTGTATAAGCAATGGTCTTATTCCTTTTTTAGAGTCTGATTTTGTTTAAAACTGCAGTGTGCACCAAATTACTACTTGATCAATAACTATTATGATCAAATGATACTATTAATTTTCGTCTTTGCAAATAAAACATAATTCAATTAAAGTGCATATCAAAGACTTTTCCGATTTGAACAAAGTAGATATGACAAAGAAAAATATGACACATGAACAAAACTTAATCCTTGTAGCAGATGTGAATGCTACCACTATAGTACAGTTCTAGAAACTGTGCCATGTAAATTAAGCCTACAATTACTCCCTGGTAATTAATAATGTCCTGGTCAAATAATTTTTTATGTTAAAATGAAATTTACAAATAAATATAATTCAAATGATTGAAGTTGTTTGTCCAATTCAAAATATGTCAGTTTATAAATTTGGATTATAAATTGTATTAAAGTCAAAGGTATGCAATATAATATGAAAAAGTTATGATAAGAGAGAAAATAATCTTGTAAATGGTCTGTTATGTTTTATTATGTATATCAATGAAATCAAAGAAATACTTGGTTTCTATCAATTATACAGGTAATTGATGAAATATTTTAAGCAATTCCTTTTGTAGCATTGTAAGATTAAGGAAACAGAGATTGATGTATGCCTACAAGAAATTAATATTCAGAACTGCACGCAGCAGCTTTTTATATGCCCACATAGAAATGTGGTCGTATATTGTCATTGCCCTCATCCTTCCAGTGTCCATAATTGCTTGTGGACGCACTAGAAGCTAAAATTAATATCCAATTGACTTTAAATTTATATACAGTGTTTTAGGTCATGAGATACAGAAGCCTATTGATTTTGAACGATTTCTAATAATTATTGCTAGAGCTGTAGTCCTTGATGACTTTGAAATATCTTGTGTACACTCTAAAGGCTAAAGTTAAATTTATACACACTGTTTAAGGTCATGAGATAAAAATTGTCTTGATTTTCGATAACTACTGCTAGAGTTATAGCCCTTGATCTCTTTGATAAATCGTGTAGAAGATTTAATTTTGAGTTTGAGGCTAAATTTAATATATGATTGACTTTAAACTTATACACGGTGTTTAGGGATCATGAGACAAAGAATGCTATTTATTTTCAACGATTTCCAATAATTACTGCCAGATCACCTTGAAAAATCTTGTGAACGCTCTATAGCCTAAAGTTGATATAAATTGTTTACGGTCAAGAGACAAACAATTGAAACAAATTCTAATGATTTAGGATAATTACTTCATAGGTTATTACCGGTAATAAGAATTCCATGTGTTGTAAATGTATGTATCATGTGACTGCCGGGATGACTTAGCTGCTGTGGATGTGTGTTTTGTTGCCTGGCAACCTATCTTTCTCTTGAAATTTCTGTTCTTTGGAATGTGAATAGTTTGAGCCCAAATAAAAGTGTCTGCTGGAGTTTCTTAATTTTAATGAATAGGGCTTTTACTAACATATATAGGGCGGAAAAAATAATATAAAGCACAGTCAATTACCCAAGAGTCCTCATCTCATGTTTTCTTTTTAATATTTAAAGTGTGTTAGATTAAAACTCTTGTTGTTGAGATGAGAGAAGGATTAGAATTAAGATATATGATGAATTACATATATATTTTTGTTTACTATTTGTAAGTAAATGTTGTTACTATGATAAAGTCTGTGTTACATTCAACTAAGTAAATGTTTGTGCCATGGTGTAATATAAGTAATACAAATTATGGATATGAATATAAAATGTGAAAAAATTAGGCGTGGTTGTTTTAGTCTTATTATGTGACTTGGCCAAACAAAGGCAAATGCCAACAGGAAGGTGCCAGTTACAATTTTTTTACGCCAACATTTTCATTTGGTCGCATTATGTCGTTGGACATCAGCCGTTTGTGACCGCTGTTGAATCTTGGCTGTGTTAACGGATCATTATTAAAACAGCAGCTCTGGGGCCTATTTCACAAAATTTTAACTAAGATAAGATCTGAATTTTAGTTATTTGATTGAACAATATTAGATTGATTTTAGTTCTTAGCCAATCAAAATTGAAGTACCTGCTAAAATTTGGATTTTATCTTTAGTTAAAATTTCGTGAAACAGGGCCCAGACTAACTTTGTACACGCACCATAAGTTATCTTACTGGCAAAATGTGGTTGCATAAATAACCCCCAACCGACGAGATCACATGTCTTGCCTGCTAGTTTGAGTAAACGCTATGCTCGTGTGGCATAAAAACACGGCGTTTTTTTATACTGCAAATGAAAGTAGTTCACTATCGTCTATATGGTACAACAAGTAACCAAGCGTTTTTTATACTGCAAATAGAGACTTTTGGCAAGCGTAAATTCCTAGTACGTATCGCGTATCCGTATGGATTTTGCGTGTGACGACATCAATGTGTGTGTTTCTCATACGTGTGACGGCACACGTATACGGCAGTCCGTATCGAACAGCTTTCATACGGAGTAGGTCCGTATAACATAGTCGTCTTTTTAGACACTGACATGTTGTATCATAGCGTTTTTATGAATCTGTGTGTATTCTAGAACACGAAGGTGTATATTTGATGTGAATTTAACCATATTTTTTGATGGATTTTCCTCGGAATTTTCATACTTTACCCGTCTGTCTGTCTGTATGCTGGTTGAACTACGTGATAAATTTAAGATGGGGCCTTCCAAATCTGTAAATGATGTGATTTTTTAAATAAGATGCGACATTAATTATTTTTTTAAATAGCTCAGCGACTGTCGAGCGATTTTCTCACTCTGAGAAATTGTCATACACCGCGCAGTGTTGCGTTTGATTAGAGGTAATCCAACTACACACTGCTATTATGAGTGGATATTGTTGTTTTAAATTTTGATTTGTCAGTAGTCCGTCTAGCTGCCAATATTGGACCAAATATGTTTACATAACGTTACGTCATGACTCACGATTTTATGCCTAATTAACCCGTGCATAGTAGAATACTGCAGTAAAACTAATTGCGTGACAAACGAGGCTATCAAGTCGAGTGAAATGTAAACAATACTGTTTGGAAACGAACATACTTACACCGTTTTTAATACCTTAAATCACTGTCCAAAGTTTTAGGGAAGACCCAGATTAAACGAAGGACTGTCATGTTGCTGTACTTAAGTGATAGCTTTCATTGAACGGAAAGAATAGACACACTCCCGCATAAGTTCAAGAAACAGACGCTTTTCCAGCAAGTCTCTATTGAATGTAGTTCACTATCGTCTATATGGCACAACAAGTAACCAAGCAGTGTTTGCGAAATGGGATAGATTTTCCAAAATTATGTTTCATTTTTTATACGCCCATATTGAAATGTGGTCGTAAATTGTCGTCGTCCTGTCCGTCCGCCGATTGAGTTAAACTTTATACTCAGTGTTTATGGTTGAGAGACGAAGAAGTCTTTCGAATTTCAGCGATTTCTGATTATTACTTCCAGAGTTATGACCCTTGATCACATTGGACGTTCTAAAGGCCAAAATTAATATCCGAATGACACAGTGTTTAAGATCAAAAGACGAAGAAGCCTATTGCTTTTCAGCGACATCCGGTAATTACTGTCAGAGTTATGGCCCTTAATCACTTTTGAAAAATCTTGTGGACGGTCCAGAGGCCAAAATTAATTTCCGAATGACTTTAAGGTCATGAGACAAAAAGCCTATTAATTTTCTGCGATTTCCGATAATTACTGTCAAACTTATTTCCCTTGATCACTTTGAAAAGTCGCGTGACACTTTACAGGCCAAACTTATCGTCTCACTACTTAAGGGCCCAAGCGCGCAAGCGAATCATTGAAATCAAATTGAAACATATTATGTTAGTCCCGAAATGGTGTCGAGTGGATGTTAAACCCCATTTCTACCTCTCTAAGTCTCTTCCACTTCATGTGGATTAAATGGGGCATGACTTTATCCCCTTTTCTACCCGATTCCCATTGGGCGGAAATTGCATGTCAACGCATTTGTAGTAGCACCTACCTGCCAAATATCTATTGAATTGTCATATTATTATGTGGTTAAGAATCTGTTAAAACACAAATTATCAAATCACCCGTGTAACGAATTTAATTGTTATTCTTCAAACGATTTAAGAAAGGCTATAAATTTGTCTCCCGTGTCAGATTAAAGGGCCAATCCCGATAACTTCTTGGGGAATAAAACTGCTTAATTTTTTGTTAAAATCCTTTAAAATCGATAACCTAAGGCCCACCTACTAACCCGATATTTGTGATACGCTTGTAAATAACTTAATCCTGACGATCTTTATCTGGAAATGGAGACCGTTGTATTATACAGTATCTGGATAAAACCAGACTTTTTTCTATAAAAATAATATGTAGGTGAAATTTACCTTTTGTTATCAAGTACAGTGCATGGGTCATTCACTGTATAGACCTCTCAAGAAACGTTTATCGATTATCAGGTCACCCAATGAAAGAATTGATCCGAAATCTTAAAAGGGTTACGTGTCCGGATAAGCAGTGTTGACGTTCACGTCCAAACGACTCAATATTTTGAGCTGAAATTTAGAGACAAGGTAAATACACCATGCCACTATATTTTGGTCCATAAATTTCATAAATACTCGGACTTTAATTTTTGAGACTCTGTTCTTATCGGGATTGTCCCTTTAAATTCAAATTGATCCACTATGAGCCGAGAACGAAGCGGGTGAAATTTTCGCATAGCCTGGGTAACCATTACTAAAATCGTCAATAGAAACAGCATAGTCTCGATTATCCACTTTTTAAATTTAATTATCAATGGCCATTTAACGGCATATAGGAATCTAATCCAGCCAACATCGAAGGTTAGCCTTGACATCGATAGTTTATTACGGTCTCGCTAATTTAGATAACATTTCAGGCCTAAAGAAAGAAGGGGTCACGGTGGTTAAGTGGATTATAAGGCGCTGGTTCGCTAGCCTGGAGGTCGGGTGTTCGATCCCTGCATTGGCTGAGAAAGTTCATCTCGATTTTCCGGCGTGATTTCCCCATGTCAGTGATGCAGAAGGAGGGCCTGACAAGGACAGCTGCCTAGTTGTTCGGATGGGACGAAAAACCGAGGTCCCGTGTACACATTGGAGTGCACGTAAAAGGTCCCTTGGCAGTTGGAATTCGATATAAGAGTAGGCCATAGCGCCGCTGCCTGGGCAAAATTTCTTTCATAGCACACTGTATGGCGTATGCCCGTCTTCCATTAGCCCAGGTTAGGTGCAAAAGAGTAGGACGTTAAATTTCATTTCATTTCATTTCCGAAAGAAAGACTTTTGCTCTTGCATAATGCATGTTTAACTTAGCATCTGCTACGTGTCTCGGGGTGGGTGGGGTGGGGGTGGAATGGCCTAGTGGTCTAGAGTGCCGCGCTTCGACCTCCAGCTGGCCGTTCACCTCTGGCTTGCGGCTGTGGTTTCGATCCCTGGCGTGAGCGTATGTAGCATGGAGATAGGGGCGCCTTCTCAACCTCGTGGATTTCCTCCGGGCACTCCGGTTTCTCCCACTGCTAAAGACCCCTACGCGCAAGCGAATTATTAAAATAAAATTGAAACCATATGTTAGTCCCAAAATGACCTAGTGTGTGTCGAGTGGACGTTAAAACCCATTTCTCTCTCTCTCTCTCTCTCTCTCTCGCTACGTGTCTCGCTCTAAATGTTTGTAAGCGATCAGTTCTGTAGCCTACTTGATGGGTTATTACCGCCTTCAATTTGGGGTAATTATTACAATTACTGAAATGTCAAACATGACTATATTATGTATCACCATGGCTGTACAGCAAATGAAAGAAAATGTATGTGTTTAAATATTCATTTGTATTTCATGTATTTCAGGTTAGGTGCAAAAGAGTAGGACGTTAAATTTCATTTCATTTCATTTCCGATAGAAAGACTTTTGCTCTTGCATAATGCATGTTTAACTTAGCATCTGCTACGTGTCTCGGGGTGGGTGGGGTGGGGGTGGAATGGCCTAGTGGTCTAGAGTGCCGCGCTTCGACCTCCAGCTGGCCGTTCACCTCTGGCTTGCGGCTGTGGTTTCGATCCCTGGCGTGAGCGTATGTAGCGCCTTCTCAACCTCGTGGATTTCCTCCGGGCACTCCGGTTTCTCCCACTGCTAAAGACCCCTACGCGCAAGCGAATTATTAAAATAAAATTGAAACCATATGTTAGTCCCAAAATGACCTAGTGTGTGTCGAGTGGACGTTAAAACCCATTTATCTCTCTCTCTCTCTCTCTCTCGCTACGTGTCTCGCTCTAAATGTTTGTAAGCGATCAGTTCTGTAGCCTACTTGATGGGTTATTACCGCCTTCAATTTGGGGTAATTATTACAATTACTGAAATGTCAAACATGACTATATTATGTATCACCATGGCTGTACAGCAAATGAAAGAAAATGTATGTGTTTAAATATTTATTTGTATTTCATGAATGTAATAAACAAGAGTTTAAATCGGCCCTGCCATTCAGCAACCAATCAACTACGCTATCACCTTTTGCCAGAGAAAGGTGGGAACAAAGGTCGAAACCGTGACATGGTACCAACTGTGTGTTGCAAACTACTACACTGCAAAAATTGAATCTCTAAACGGAATATCAGTCCAAAAATGGCTCAATTCCGTTCATTATTTACAAAGATATGACGAATGGAAAATTCCAGCATCCGGTATATCCTCTGCGCGAGGTGAAGGTGTGGAGTACACTTAACGAAAATTTGGAAACATTTGACGGCCGCTAATCGTCATACTCATAGTAGGTACCTGGCATTATTACAGTAGTGATTACATGTTATAATTCTATCGTAACACCTCACTCTGGTTTACACACGAATAAAATAAAATAGTCAGACCTTTTATAGCCCTTAACGCCATCACGCGTGTAAAAATAAAATAAGATATTTGAGAAACTTCCTTATTGTATAAGTATGAATAAGTATCCCGTAATAAAATGTAATTGTATATCCACAGAGGTATTATAAGATCAACGTAACGATAAATATATGGTTGTTATAATTCATTATTTATACATTTGGTTCATAACGTGAATTGTACATTTTAGTATAACCATATTTCATGAAGGATGTTTCACCGGTGGGAAATATCAGATAAATGTGTAATAATAATAATAATAATGTACATTTGTAATTGCGCTAACTCCATCCATATTGCATGCTCTAAGCGCGAGGATAATAGCTAATCCTGATAATATGTCACAAACAAATGAGTTTTGAGTTTGGATTTGAACACAGCTAATGATTGAGAACTCTGTATCTCCAATGGTAAATTGTTCCACAAACGCGGTCCACAGACACTGAAAGCTTTATCCCCATATGATTTCAGTTTAGCTTGCGGCACAGCCAATGAGGGCTTATTTTGTGAACGAAGTGGTCGATTTGGTTGATATGTTTTAAGGAGATCAGTGAGGTAAGATGGGGAAAGATCATGTTGACACATATAAACCAATGTCAGAATCTTGAAAGTTATCCGGGCTTCTATTGGTAACCAATGTAATGATTTTAAGATGGGAGTTATGTGAGAATACTTTTGTGTTCTTGTTATTATTCTGGCTGCGGTGTTCTGAATTTTTTGGAGTTTTGCACACAGGTTTTTGGGAATTCCAATCAAAGCACTGTTGCAGTAATCGAGCCTCGAGAATATCAAGGAACGCACAAGCAGCTTACAGGCTTCCACTGTCAAGAGGTGTCGAATATTGCCAATACATCGAAGATGGTAATTGCACGTACGGCAAAGTTGATCGACCTGTTTCTCCATGGTTAAGGAAGAATCCAGTAGTACACCAAGATTCTTCACACAGGATGAAAACTGAATTTTGGTTTCACAGATTACCACACTTGAATTTGGAGTAGACCTAAGTCGTTTAGATGTCCCTACAAGCATGGCTTCCGTCTTGTCATCATTCAGTTTGAGCTTACTCTCGTTCATCCACGATTTTACAGATTTAGAGCAGAGTGTTACCTGATGAAGAGACTCATCAATTTTATTTTGATAAGTGTCACCAATTAATTGGGTGTCATCAGCGTAGGAGTAGTGACTGATCCCGAAACTGTCTATTACATCGCCAAGGCATTTTGTGTATAAGACAAACAACACGGGCCCGAGTACGGACCCCTGAGGCACACCACAATCAAGTTTAACAGGATTTGATTCGGAACTGTTTACGAGAATCTTTTGACTTCTATCTGACAGATATGATGATATCCAACGCAAAGCCGTTCCAGATATATGAAAATATTCACGTAATCTATGAACAAGGATCTGGTGGTCCACGGTATCAAATGCTGCGGACAGATCCAAGAGAATTAAGGATGCAAGCCTACCACCATCAACTATCCGCAGGAGATCATTCAACACCCGAACTATAGTTGTTTCAGTACTGTGATGAGATCGGTACGCCGATTGAAATTTATCCAATAAGTTATTATTGTTGACAAAAACCTGTACTCGATTGTTAACAGCCCTTTCTATTAATTTGGAGAGAAAGGACAGATTGGACACGGGTCTGTAATTTTTGAGGATGTTGCGATCCAGGCCAGATTTTTTGATTAGAGGTCTAACCACAGCCTGTTTAAATAATTCTGGAAAATAACCTGTTTTCAGACTGGTATTAATAATTACTGTAATGACCGGCAGAAGAAGATCTAGGTGTTCAGTTAAAAGTTTGGTTGGTATGGGGTCAAGTGGACAAGTTGTCTTTTTGGATGTATTTATAATCCTTACGATTTCATCTTCACTGTACATAGAATGGTCTCGTAATACACAGTACAGACTTACAATCAGCGTTTTTATTTGGGTTTATGTTCCGCATGTTTCGACAGAAAAGTGTATTCCTAATCGGTGCCAGATTTAACGACGTGGTTTCTCTTTGTCAGTGATGCAGGACGGAGAGCTGACTAGTCGTTCGGATGAGACAAAAACAAGGTCCCGTGTACACATTGATGTGCACGTGAAAGATCCCGTGGCAGTTGGAATTCGATATAAGAGTAGGCTGTAGTGCCACTGCCCGGGCAAAATTTTCCTCATAGCACTCGGTATGGCGTCTTCATTAGCCCAATTCGAAGCAGAACAATAATGGGACGTTAAACCCCATTTTATTTCATTTCATTTGGTATTCATAATACCCTTTGGTCTGGTCTACAACTGTCAGAATTCAAAATACAACAAAATATATATTCATGAATATATAAATTTTATAGACTGTAAATAATATAAAAGTTTAAAAATCGTTATTCAATAATAATTAAAAAAATGTTCACTTATATATAGATCACCGGGATAGGTAATACTTTAAACGTCGCTATTATCGCTTATACCTGTAACTGAGTAGGTACAATAGTATGCCAACATTAATATGAGTTTAAACACAATGACCATTATGTACAATAATAAGTAAGGCGTTATATAAAGAATCTCCTACAAGTCACTTATTTTGTTAATCTGTTTCACAAAGTATTACGACCACGCGGCGCCAATCATTAGCTCAACAGGGTGTGCATAGTTGTAAACATCAGACGTTACTGGTTCGGGCACAATGGCGCTTTTTACTCTTTTTACATACTCATTTAAACTAAATAACAAATATTGTTTACCTACGTATACTCCAAACACCTTTATTTTTCTAATGCTTAAAATAAATGTTCTAGAATTTAATTTGCAGAAGGAAAAAAGTTAATACATCGGGCTCATTAAAACACGCCGATGTCATCCCTATTGTAGCGACCTTGAAAATATTCACTGATGGTCACTTTGGTATTCGTTGATATAAAAAATATCAACACAATTCGATAAAGTATCGACGAGTGTTGATATTTTTTGATATCAAAAAAGACAGTAGCAGGTTTTATTTATTGCCCAACCCTATCTTACGCGCACAAATAATCATTCACTGGCCTAGATTTAATTCTACTGAACCTGATTACATTACAGCGTGTAGTGATGGATCATTTTTTGACAGCAATTCACTCGTTTCAAGGTCTTATATATAGGCCTGCCGTTTCCTTAATAAGGTCACGGGGACTTTTGTAATAGTTTATGGTATAATTGAGAACTTACCTCCAAAAATATTGGATCCAAAAAGTAGTTCGTTCCAAGTCAGCCCCACAAGGCGTTATTACACACAAGGGAGAGTTGGGTTTAAGAAAGAATGTTTGAAGTATAAATTATGTAATACCGTAGCTACAATTAAACCATCAAGAACTAATATTTTCTATGTTATGAGCCATGGCAGTATTATAACATTGTAGTATAGTATTATTGCATGTTAGGAGCCATAGAACTAATTATAACATGGTAATAGAGCATTATTTTAGGAGCCATGGAACTAACTATAATATGGTAGAATAGTATTATTTTATGTTATGAGCAACGGAATTAATTTTAATTTATTACATGGTGGGATAGCCATGTCCTGATCTACACATTTACCAATATAGGCAAAATAAGACATTGGCCTAAGGCTTATACCGTCAAAACGGAATTCAAGTTGAAAGGAGGTGTGTTGCCGTGGTGAAGGGCAGCTTAGCGAAGCCAAAATGGGTACATGTATTGTTTGTGCTAGGGTGGTTGCATTAACATTGTACAACCGTGTTTCAAGTGTACACTGGTCCCACCTAGGACCAACATTGCAGGCAGGTAAATTCGGCCATATGTGTAGTATTATTTTATGTTCTTAAAACTGTAGTTATAATGCGAAAACAGCAAGTATAACATTGGGGTACATGTATATACAGAGTCAATTTTATAAGGTTTTATTTTCGAAGCACGCTTTTCGATGTTTATGAGTTCCGTGAAAATTTCCAGACTTTGACTTCCAATAACAGGCTTACACTTTTATAAGCAAAATATAACAGAATGAACATATTTATAACCGAATCATTTACAGTCCAAAGAAGCATCCAAAGTGTATCCAAGTGCAAAGGAACCGTCGGTATCGAATGCACCTGATGATGTTCTGCTATGTAATCTTCGTGCTTTAGGTGGTGGTGAGAATGGGCAACAATACAAAACTTTTAAAACAAAAATCAAAAGTGATTGATGTTCATAATGATAGCTAAGTTTCACCACAGAACCTTGCCAGATTCACAACAAGGCTACTAAGTTATTTTTTCAAAGCACGAACTTCAGATTTTCAAAGCACAGAATTTGTATCCAGATACGACGAGGCAGATTTAAAACACGCCTTTGACTCTTGGATGATATGACAATTTCATCCTAAATAGATGGTACTAAACCTGCGATGCCCTTCATTAACTCCTAGTCTTCAACATCTTCACCTGTGTCACCATAATCGATCGTTGATAATAGGAAAAACACACGAATATTTACAACATCATAATCGGATATCAAATCACAACTGATTAATCGCATATATTAACCAAAATAACTAATATGCACATAAAACGGTGGACCCGGATAAAACCCACGAGGTAGTACAGACGTCCCTACACCTAGACACGTACAGCTGGGGAATAGAAACCACGCCACTTGACTCAATGACATACCTTACGATACAGCGCGCACGTGTTAGCAATTCCATTCCCCATCCTCCGCATTACAATAGGCCCTGGATATATAATTTTTAAATTTGTTAACTGACATCCGACATTTATCAAAACCAAACACAACTATCTTTATATTCCACAACATTGAATTGCACACAGCAATAAATAAACGCTAGACAAACTTATCCCAAATACTATCGGGCTTGGCTTAATAAAAGTTCCAGCAGAAAAGCCATTTGGACTGATGGCTGACTTCCTAAATACCCTCGTTTCATCACTAATACTGTCTGAACTGAAATCATTTTGTTGAATAATCACTAACGACGTTAAAGGTGTAACAAAATTATACTTCAAAGACATGTTCAGTGCCAGACTTGTAGCGGTACTGGCGTTTTCATCTATAGCTGCTATCCGCAAAAGGTCCTTTATTTTCTGATAAGCCCAAAGTTTCTCGGTAAATGCATCCTTGAGGTCCTTTACTTTGACTGCAGACGTACCCAGAGACAGGTCGACTTTACCGTCTTTGGAAATGCCAACAATTGATACTTTCGTATGTGGCAAAGAGTTAGGTAATAATGTTCTGCCTGTGACAATTATTTCGGATCCCTCGTAATACTGGTCATACTGTCTTCTGGTAGTAGACTGGAGGTCGACGACATCATCACCATATCCAATAACCAAATCTTTCAAGACAGGGTCTTTTATTTCTAAATAGAAGTCTTCAAGCTGCTTAGCCGCGTCACGATCTTCATATATTCGCCTAGCAAAACCACCATTTTCCCAGGCCATTGCTTTTAGAAAAGAAAACTCAACATCGAAACCAAAGCCAAGACAAAAAATGGATGCAAGTCCATTATTTTTGAAAAATACATTTTTTCGGATGTTTTTAGGTAAAGTTTCTCCAGCGGTAGGATTGCCATCTGTAAGTAAAACAATAGCATTGACTCTACTGGCTGATTCCACTTCGGTACTTTTTTCTAGTGAGCTGATTCCTTGAAGCATAGCGTCATTGATGTTAGTGGAGCCCTGGGGTTTCACGTATTCCATAACATAGCCCTTTGCCCTGTCAATGTTCTGGGTATTTGCCAAGACCGGCGCCTCCATCCATGAACCTACTTCATTGTCGAATACAAGGATATTAAAGAAATCATTGGTGTTAAGTTTGTTTAATATTTCTAGCATGGCATCTCTGGCTTGTGAAATTTTCTTTCCATGCATTGATCCACTTATATCAATAATGAACAAAATAGTTTTATCCAAGTTCTTAAGTCCAGAAGGAGCAACATAGTGGACAAAATATTCATCATCGACTATCACCATACCACCGTCTGTATTATGAAGAAGATCATAAGTTACAACAATTTCACCATCTAATCCAGACGCAGTTTGGTCGGTCACTGATGGTTTATATAATATACTCTTTTTATCTGTCGAAGCCGAGAGTACGGCGTTTTCAGTTGAAGCTGTATTTATGACGTTACTGTTGGGTAAAAGGTAAGAAAATTTCTTAAACTGTTGCTCTTCCCGATAAGAAGCGAACACAGTCAGGTTATTGACAACCTGGCCTGGCTGAACCACGATCCGCTGTTGATAATCTCCTAATCGTCTTTCCAGCAGTTCTTGGTAGGTCAGATAAAATGTCGCATCGGCGAAAGATCCGACATTCACGTCCACTTTGAAAATATCCATTCCTCTTTTGGGGTCTGTAGAGGCATGTCGGACCTGACCTGCAGATTGGCCCTTGTCTTTCGCATCATCATACTTTTTCTGGGCCTCTTCTTTGGCGAATAACTTTGCTACATACATCGTGTTATTAACAATCATGCTAAAATTGGCTATGAAAGCTGATTCCGGAATCTGGACAGTGAATGTGGTGTCCAATCCCCTAGCATGTTGGTTCACGACATTACTAGTGATGTCTACAGTAGCAAACCTTCCATATACGTTCGAATTAATATACATATCGGTAATATTAGGAAGTAACTGTGACACATCGTTATCATCCGTTGAACGCCGTTTCCTTGCGTTACTTGGTTCAAATACAACAAGATCTAAATGTCCATCAACTACAACTATTAAAATCAATAGTGTGGAAAAAAAGATGTTCTTCTTCATGATGTTTTCGCCCTGCCCCTGTAGTGTAATGTCAATACTTATTACTACTACTTAATACTAGCAATAGCTTACTGCCAATAGTAACGAATGAGTAATTGTCTATAAATAGAAATGAGTTCGTGTTGTGTTTTTTCTATCAGTGCTCTTATGTAGGGGTGGTATGAGTCCCTTCGAATGATGCTCCTAATGGGGTGGTATGTGTCCCTGTTCAAAATACTAATATCAGGCCGTAATTTCATTTTGACCTACCAACAGAAATAATGCGAAACGTTCCTCAGCTTTTTATCGGTTGGTTGTGACTAACATTTTGAGGTCAAGGTCAGTGAAATCGTAATCAATCACTCTTGATCTAGACCAGTGTTATCAATCCATGCGGCCGTGGCAGAAATGTCGTTCTTAGACTCATTACCAATATTTTTAGTAGATGCATTTGCGTCACAACCTTTTAAAGGCAACCCAGCAGCAGTTTGTATTGTTTCTACAACATGTCATCCACAGGTTTGTGTCCTAATACTCAATCCTTTATTAAACGGGAAAACAATTCAATAGGCCTACTATCGTTATAAATTAGCTGGATCCGTCGTCTGCTCGTGAAGAAATAAGTAAATCGGTAGATAAGAGGACGACCACAAGTCACAAATATAGTACCTTACAATATATTAGAATAGTGAGATCATTACACATACTGGTTATTATGATTTGAATTATAGACTGTGCCACACCCTATATAGCTACCAGAGCGTAGCTAAAACGGCTGATGCTAAATTGGATGCCTTTATTTTCACCCTGCAAATTTAATTTCTTTAAATTTATTAATGTATGTAACGTCTTAATACTATGTTAGTTTTACACTATTAGGGCCAAATAAACATACTCTACCAAATATAGTTCATTAACTTTCCTTTATTCAAATGATATTGTCTGTTAAGTTACTAACAGAATTGATAATGATACGACCATTCTTCTTACGCCCTACACGACGAGGATTTTGCTAATTTTTGCATATTTTGATTGGCTGTTGTTACATGACACACCTTTAGTTCCGCGTTCATAACGTAACTAGACGTCAATTTAAAATGTTTAGTTAATCCAGCAGTAATCCCTTCGATTTAAACGAGATGGTTTGTGTACCCAAGTCATGTTAGGGTTAGGGAATATGACAGAAACAATAATCAATCGTTGTTTTGAAGAAAGAATTAACAATTTTGATTTTTGAATTCCGACCTGATTCGAATCGGGGTGTTTTTTTTTATCATCCTATTTACATCTCGCGACCATGACAAAATCTGCAGTTGGCCTTGACTGCATGCCGAAACAATATGGCACCACCTCTGCAAGGGCTAGATCTATTTGTTAAGGCCAACGCAACTTTCGACACGGTCGTGTTAAAAAGATTAGGGCTCGTAATTGTTGGCAAGATTGGAGGTTATTAGGGTAAACATTAGTGCTAGGTTTGATCAAACTTAAGTTGGCCTTATACACTACCCTTTTAGCCAGGCACACCTAGACCATGTAGTAATACAGTGGACGAACGATGACACAAGCAGCAAGTTGTTCAAGAAAAATCTAATAACCGAACGTTCATACAGTATTTTATTTCACTAAAATGCTACTGTTTCAGTCGCAACATTTCATTGTCGCTTGTAAAATGAACACTTGGTCATTCAAGCTGTGCAGATTGCAGTCTCTTAACTTTTCATTCAACATTTTACTAATGAATGGATATAATTTCCACTATTGTCACACCGGCGTTCAGCCACATGGTTATACGTTTCATCAAAGTGAAATCTTCACAGTACATCCACACGAACAATCACCGTTACAGTAGGCCTAACTATTAGTGTATTCAACGGCATAAATAATCACCATATCGAAATTAAGTTGTATTTTGCTAATGTCTATTTGTATTGAAGTGGTGACCTTCATTCTTGAAACAGTAAATATACCCCGACTCTTGCCAGGTGGACCGATTGTTTGGACTTAGATTGCAGCAGGGTGTTTTTAGGAATCTAAAGCACTGGGGCAAAGTCTGTCTGTGAACATAGCGGGGTCTGTGCGCGAGACACATTTTGAATGTTGGCCTACCTTAGAAGATTTGGTTTGCGCGCACCCCGTGCTTTGTATTGTAAGTGTGATGTTTACCTAGACATGTATTTATACTTTCCATCTTTTATAAAATGAAAGCGTATCATTTACACTTGACATCATTGGTATTGCCTCCTTCTTTTTTGTACAAATCAGTAACAGTGAGATTCAGTCGGTTACAATAACTGCTTTCTTTTATTTGCCTGACGTCTTGATTCTTCAAATCTTTGATACTGGTCAACCATAGCAAACATCTGTGTTAACATTGTATTTTGAGTGCGTTTATTCAGTACTATCACATATGTAAAATTGGATGACACCAACATTGTCCTTTAAGATAACATCGGGGTCAATTAAAGGTCAACCCCTCCATCCCACAGTAATATAAATTGTAAATTACAACCAAATTGTTACCTGCGAACACTTCTCAAACGTCTAAGTATGTCATTGATGGTACATGTATTTGTAATATTTTCACTTTCCAGTACATGGTGTTGTTGTGTTTTAGAGGTTCTAAAACTACTTTATTATAAGTCCAAAACTGACCTACTTTTTTTTTATCACGCTCTTAAATTCGCTTCCCACTCTATCAGTTGTCTTTATATTTTAACAGGTCTGCAGCAATGCTGAACTTATGCAGAAGATAGCGAGTGAAATGAACTTATCAGAAACAGCTTTTGTAATAGCAACAGGAAACCCGGATACATTCACAACAGGTATCTTGTATAATGTTGGAGGAAAACTTCGAATTTGGAACCTGCAATTTAGAAAATATACACACTGACAGGTCAGTTGTTATATTGCAGTAAACGTTTAAGTGGTGGCAACACATTGTAATTGGTTCAATTTTAAGTGTTTCTCGCATTGAAATCGTTCAAGATACAAAAAAAATAGTTTATAGGCGGCCTTCTGAGTACCCTAACCCCAAACGAACCATCTTCATCATTCAGAAATCTGTGCCCCTCCACCTTTCACTAGCTGTCTATCGTCCGGGTATATATACTAAATAATCCGAACTTACACACACGAGCCTCATACATTTTAAAAATGACAAATTTCAAACTTTTTTGCAGGAGACTCTTTTTCACTTCGTTGGTTTACTCCATCGACGGAAGTAAATCTGTGTGGACATGCAACATTAGCTTCTGCAGCAGTTTTGTTCCGGAAACTAAGTAAACCATTTATTTTATCCTCTTAAGTACTTATTCCACTGTCGGATTAATATTTTAAAGGTCTTATGCACGGCACTCCGATATTAAGTAATTCCCTGTTCTCCGTTCCGTCTATTTTTTTGCAAAATGTGTACGCATCTTGTATGACACCTGCTTGTTATCTTTGGAAATAATAATAATAATATCTATTTATAAAGCGCTGAATATCCAACAAACTGGTTGCTGATAGCAAAATCCTGGATAATTTATTCAACTGCATATTAATGAAAGGATCAACTAATAGGTTTATTTTACCATTATTTATTGTGGGTCACCATTTAGACCAAGCAATCCCTAAACCATTGCAGGGCTAGGTTTACGATAGTGTTGGGCGTACTGATTGACATCCAAAGCTTCCGCAAAGGGAGTACCGGAAAGTCCCGAATTTTGAAATTAATTGGCAGTTATTTTAATACATCAGTCAATTTAGGATGCCTAACCCCAAACAATTGCAAGAACGGGATTTTAAATTTTTGGGTGTTTCAAATGGCATCCTAAAAGTTAAAGGGTCAATCCCGATAACTTTTTGGGGAATAAAACTGCTTAATTTTGTGTTAAAATCCTTTAAAATCCATAACTTAAGGCCCACCTACTAACCCGATATTTGTGATACGCTTGTAAATAACTTAAACCTGACAGTCTTCATCTGGAAATGGAGACCGTTGTATTATACAGTATCTGGATAAAACCAGACTTTTTTCTATAAAAATAATATGTAGGTGAAATTTACTTTTTGCTATCAAGCACAGTGCATGGGTAATTCACTGTATAGACCTCTCAAGAAACATTAATCGATTATCAGGTCACCCAATGAAAAAATTGACCCGAAATCTTAAAAGGGTTACGTGTCCGGATAAGCAGTGTTGATGTACACGCCCAAACGACTGAATATTTTGAGCTGAAATTTTGAGACAAGGTAAATACACCATGCCACTATATTTTGGTCCATAAATTTCATAAATAATCGGACTTGAATTTTTGAGACTCTGTTCTTATCGGGATTGTCCCTTTAAAGTATAATGATTTTACGGTGGTTAAAGTATAATGATTTTACGTATAGGACTTATTTCCAGTATAGTTGTCCGTTTTTTACAGGTAATACAAACGCCGTGTTAAAATTTGACACCCTAAGTGGTATATTATCAGTATGTCGAAATGGCAAGCTGATTTCTTTAAACTTTCCACTTAATCCATCCATCAGTCAGGTAAGTTGCAATATTCCCGCCAGTATCCATTTCAACTAACATTAATGAATGTAGAGCTTATCCTCTGGAATGCTATTTTATTTTAAATTTTATAAACAGCATACATGCTGAGAACGGGCCTTTTGTAAAATGTCACAGATACTTTATAATGCACGAATCCCGAGCCAAGAAAAACTTTCTGTATAACCATGCACAAGTAATTCCTTCTTGAATTATTGAATGACAGATCAGTAATTATATTATGGGTCCCAAAAAGGCGATTTCGCCGATCAACTGCTTCATAAACGACAAATTTTGAGTAGCAGGTGATTTTTAGAAACCCTATTATGACCATCGTCAAGATATTGTCGATACAGGCTGGGTATTCTATCATAGACAATCTGTTCCATCAAGACAAGTGTTTTTGTGTTCAGTCTTTTCTTCGTTCTGATGTATTTGAATTAATAGCGGTAAATGACGGTGGCAGATACATGTTCCAGTCCATATTTGATATTTGCAATTTACTGTTGGCACTTTAATCCTAGCGCACACAATCGATTTCCATTGAGCAATAATTGCTCGAATAATAATATTGTCGCTCTACACTTCAGTTATTGTCGCCATATTAAATTTTAAAAAAAACTTTTGATATTCGAAAAAAACGAATATGACATCGCGCAGAAATCGTAGACCAATGTTGCAGCAACCAATTTCTCGTTGAGCATTTTTGTCTGCATATCATTTGATATTAATCAGATTGGTAACACTAACAAGATCAATGAAGGCAACCTTAGAACGGTCGCTTGCAAGTTGGCTGACCCAAAAATGTTCACCTGTTTGCACAAAGGTTTAGAAGATTTGCATGTGTTAGACATGTTTTTTTCTTTCTTATTCAGACGTTAAATGATTATACAGATCTGTTAAAAGTAAGCATTTTTATTTGACCATCTAACTTGTTTCGTGCCTTTAGAATTCTTTGAAGTTTTATTTCGCCCACCAAGCGTATGGCCCGAAATACTATCAAATTTATTTTCTACGATAACTTTACTCTTTAAGATTTTTTAATTATATAAAAATGGCAATGGAATTGGATTTCATCTCTGTTGGCAGGTGTGTATGAATTTACATTGATAATCTAATTTTGGCCCATTCTTTGTAGGCGATACTTGATGTGACACTGATTCAAGAGATTGAATATTCACCAAACACAAAAAAACTACTGGTGCGACTCAAAAATGAAGTTCAAAGGTTTGTTGTAATTTTGAATATTTATTCTTCTTTACACCCTTGGAAACATTTGCGTATATACGATTTTAAAAACCTTTGCGCAACTGAGAACACGGAATGTAGTTTATTGCCCTGTCGGCTCCCTGCTGTCTAAAACAATGGGTCTCAAACTTTTTTGTCAACGGCACACCGTGGAACACATGAAAACATAGCGGCACACCCGACTAAATATATATATGAAAAATATTTGATATTTTACAAAATGAAAATATTTCAAATCATAGACGGCACACTACTAGAGACACAGCTTAGTCATAGACACATAGATAGCATGGCTCTAATTAAACAAAGAATACCACAGCTATGAACACACTTTATCGCAATGTTTCGAATTTCATCAGTCAATGGCTGGTTTCTCTAGTGAGACATTTCATTAATGTGCCGTTCACGTAGGAAAATGTCGCGGCACACCTTTGTGCCGCAGTACATTGGTTGAGAATCACTGCTCTTAGAACATGGAATGTAGTTCATTGTCCTGTCAGCTTTCTACTTCTCTTATTATGACACTGACGGTGAGTGTTTTAAATTTCTATAGTTACGTGTCCTTTGCAAGGTGGAGCATTATGTCCAGACTAGACCAGGCGCGGATCCAGGGGGTGTCCCAGGGGGTCGTGCCCCCCCCCCCCCCCCAACAGCCCCAGTGACATAGTTAATTGTCATATAAACATGATTTTCGCATTGTCTCTGCCCGGCCCAAGCAATCCAAGGTTGCAACGTATTACCATTTGCTCCAATGTATGCCCCCCCCCCCATCCCCTTCGACAAAATCCTGGATCCGGGCCTGTAGACAGCGCGTTTTCACCAAGGAATCCTTTAGTGTACAAACAATTTGTTTCACCCGATCGACTATGTGTGAAATAGCTTTATTTAACGTCCGCTTCTCCCGATCGACTAAACTCCTTTTCCTTGATAAAGGTCCGTAAAGGCCACCCCTGAAACGTGATATCCGGTCAGAAAAATCCCGACAGGCTTTCACGACCCATACAGGGATAGGAAGCAGCGTGCGAGAAATACATGCGCAAAGATAGAAGCCTTAATACAGATAAAGGTCTTGATTGAATTATTAAAACTCGATGGGATTCTTCATAGGGTATTTTGATTTTCAAAGTGTTTGGATTGTAAATTGCAGAGTTATCTTTCGGTTTGCATTTTTCCTGAAAGCTTGAGACAGAGTTCTTAGAGGATTTGAATTAATTTGTTGAGAACAAGTTTAAAGATATCAAAGACGATTTTGCTGCCGGTTGGCATATTATGGGTCCTGACAACCGCTCGTCTATGTTTTACTTTCTTGTCAACATTTTATACAGAGACCAGCTGAAGAATCTAGTTTTTAACATTTCATCACTGCCATTAATAGAGTCGTCGGGAAGAATAAAAGGCGTAATATTGACATTAAAAGGGACTAAAGAAAATGGCTGTTTAGACCAAAGTGGCGAATGTTTTGATTTTGTATCCCGATATTTTGCACCATGGGTTGGAATTCCTGAAGACCCTGTAACAGGTGATATATATATTTCAGCTTTATATCTCTCTCATTTCTCTCTCGTGAAGAGTTCTTTATCTCATGCTAATATTTATCATAAATTATATTACTATCAAACTCGAAGGTAGCCAGACATGTTTAGTGTTGGAGTGTCCCTGACTATAGTTGCCTAATTTTTATTCAACAGCTAGGCTGGATTAGCTGAAATCTTTACTATCTAAAACAGCTTTGGGGTTGCTCAGTGCCACCATACAGGAGTCCTGAATGAACACTGCCAGACAGTTTGTGCGGTGGGTTACCCCTAACAGACACGCGAAATGTCTGTCAGGGTGTTTTTGTGATACCTGAAGATGTATGGTACACTGCTGTGCGAATTTCATGTGGTGCACGTTTGAGCTAATCTAGACTAGTTGAGGGGTATCGCATTTTGGGCGTGGAATACCACACCCACCGCCAGAAACCCTGAAGACTTGCATTTTGATGATACCAGATATACATACATTGATACCATAAAAGATGATACCAGATATACATACATTGATACCATAAAAGAGAAAATTGGTACACTTTTCAGCTAGGTTAACCCCCTGGGCTCCTGCTCTAAATGGGTTGTCATATTGGTATTTAGAATTTATCATGATATTGTCATTTTTAGGTTCTGCTCACACTGTTCTTGCTAGTTACTGGTCAAAACAACTCGAGAAAAATGATCTTTATGGTAAGACATGTATTTATGATAATTTATAGATAAGTATATACACTTCTATTTACGATGTAATGGAACATTTCTAATCCTGATAAACAGATCCACATTTATCTTGACAATAGATCAAAGCGGCTACATTGAAGATAACATTTCTAACCCAAATATCACATCAAAATACACGATTAAGCAGCTTAAAAGAAAATATGTTAAGGACATTGGGAAATATAACATTCTTAAATTTATGTCGCTTGATTGTACATTTACTTCTGATTTAATTGTCTGTTTATTTTTAAAGCTCAACAGTGTTCTACCAGGGGTGGAGAAATGCGAATTGTTGTGAAAGATGACCGGGTAGAAATGTCGGGTCAAGCTACTATTACGTTAGAGGGTCGTTTTAATTTGTAACATATTTTAAGTGATCTTCAGATCCACATTTAAAAATGCAGAATAAAAGGTTTTGGGATATGATTTTTTCAAAGACAGATTACGAGGCCATGTGTTTTTTGTAATCTCGGGCATTGAATAATTTTGAAGGCGTAATGGTAAAACAATCCAACATTGCATTACGATGCGTATACTACCATGACCAATTACGGGTTGTCCAGCAGTTTGGTAGTGTACCCATCTCCTTGTTCATCGCTTTGGGTCGACACTCTGTGGAATAGCCGACTGTCGACATGCAATTTGACATTCGATTATTGACAAAATCTTATAATTCTAAGATGGTGTCGATGACTGTTTGTGTGGGCATTTACAAAAACATTAAAGGGACAATCTCGAAATCATGGGAAACAGTCAGAAATACAGTTGACTTTAAACAGAAGAATTAAAATTATTCCATGACTGTCGCAATTTGATTGGCGGTAAACTGGTGGTGTTGATGCAGGTTGCTTCTGGGAATATATAACGATATTGTCCTCTAATCTTAAAAATCTATAGTGCCTGATTATGGAACATGCAAGTTTTATTCACTCAGGGTTACTTTAAACTTACCCCAAACAGCTCGTTTGCAATGAGGTTTTCAATAATTCGTTGGGTTTTTGTGAGGGGGGAGAGGACGCAAGGACCCTGAGAAAACCCAGCAGGTTAGATAGACAACCCTGGGACTAGTTATGTACAATCTTCATATCGAAACCACTCCATTGACAAAACTTGTGAGCTAAATCACAGACTCCATTCAAAATAAGCCCAGTTGAATTTGTAGGTTTGTAGTGCTTCATGAATAATAATATCATTTGCTTTCGACTAGTTTAATAAATTACATTCTTTCTATTTTACATAAAACATACATATATATCCAATATTTACATCAATAAGTCATGTGCACAAATCCATCGCACTCATAATTATTACATGCTTGTCATATGGTGCCATGACTTCAGTGAATTCAACCATCTGTGCACTAAACCTAAAATTGCTTAGGACTACCCGAGTTTTGAAATATATATAAACGATTTGCACTTTTTACCTTGTGGATTATAAGGCACCATTACTAAAAATTTGCTTGAAGAGAGAAAATAGAAAATATATTGGCTCCTATCTCTGGTAAATCAAACAACTTTGAGTTAACCGTGAAGTCTAACTAAACATAATCACTGAAAGAATGGTGGGTACGACAATGGCACTATCAATTATTAACAGATATACACATAATGATAGCTGTTTTTTTTCTCTATAACAATGACGATAAACTTGAATAAGAAGATGAAAATATATCTGAGGTAGAGTTTGAGTTCTCGGATACAGGTGATACTGGTGCTGTTGGAAATGATAGGTTATTATCAATAGAGGATGCTGGTAGTAGCGTAGTAATAGATGGTGTTAAATGATCCGACTCCTCCACAACTGTGCTCTGTAATGGTTTAATGTTTTCTGTTGGAGTGTCTTTATTAATATTATAATTTATATTATAATATGGCGTATTGTAATTAGCGTCAACGCCATTCTGTTGATACGAATGATACAAGTCTGTACTGTACACTTGATTAGGATATTTATCAAAAGTCGGCAACTCTTGATATGTATTCGTATTATAAAATTGAAGACTGTTGGCTGTGGGTAGTTGGTATGTTGGTAAACTGTATGGACGATAGGGGGAATAAGCTGGTATATTTTGTTGTCCTTTACTGGAATGGTCTGTTTCAGCCACTGTGTCGTCCAATCGGCTGGTGGAATAATGCGGTTCGTAAACATTGTCCCTGTGACTGACAGATGGTGTCTCAATCATAGTCTCCATTGCCGCATCCCCTGAAGCCGTGACCACATCCGCAGATCCTTGAACAATTTTCTCCACTTTTTCAGTTCCAGATTTTTCTTGTCGTCTAGTCTTTGCTCGCCTGTTTTTAAACCAAATCTGTTCAAAAAGATAATATGTAAATAATATATTATATGAAAATTCATTTGGATAAATGTCTGAATCGGTTGCCGGTGTGTGTTTTTGGAGTTTGTCCAAAATCTGTTTTTAAGTTACATTAGTATCACATAAATAAAAATGCGAGCCGTTCTTTGACACGAAATCGCATTTCAAAATAATGTCTCACATTGGAATTTTTTATATTTGTGTTTGAATAAAGGTTAAATATACACTTTAAAACCATACACAATCAGAATTTTTAAAATCAAATCGATCAATTCTTACTTACATTATACCCATTTAAAGTTTGCATATGTGTCTAAGATAAATAAAGTAATAATAATTCTGACAGCCCATTCTTCATTAAGTTTTTTGTCAATGCTAAGATTATGTATAAAACAAACCTTTACATTTAAAAGAATGCCATTACATAAATATACAGGACAAAATAAAAAATAAAATAAGTAGAAATTACTGTAAGTACTTACCGATATATTTTTATCTGTTAAATTTAGAACAGATGATAATTGGACTATTAGTTCTCTGTATGGTGTTGGTGTTTGTCTATAAATTTCCTCAAGTTTTTCCACTTGTTTACTTGTAAAATGAGTCCTGTGACGTTTTCGAACTCCACCATCCTTACGACTGCCACAAAATGATGTACCCACACTGAGCATGCTGTTGTTAAATGGTGTATATTCTTGATATTTCATCGTACAATAATCAGCTATCGACAAATAACATTAAAACCCAAATACAAGTTGTGGAACTGAGGATTGTTGTAAATGAATGACAAATTTTGTCGTCTACCGATTTTATACATGTTATTGCTTAACGGTCTTCATTTATGTTCACTACGGCCCCAAACGAACAATCATTAATTAATACTTAATTAATTGTCGGTTTATTTACCTTTTAGCTGTTAATGTTTTTGTTAGCAAACACGAACTCACTTCTCATCATGAATGGCGTTTTGGCTGATGATAGATAATAGACAATTAAAATACATATTAATTAGATAATTAACAGCGGGGCAAACAAATACACTGGTTTCCAACGACTAGTTCCAATGATTAGACTTTGAATAGTCTGTTTAAGTTAATGGTTAAATACTGTTCATCGAGTACAGAAATGGACGGAATGGGGTCCATTCTTGTTATACCGACATACAGATTAATTCGTAATAATAAAAATTGGCTATCACAGATTAATAAGACTTAACTGCCGGGATTTAAGACTTTAATCCAGATAATCGGATTAGTTAGAGCGATAACTGGATTACATGCTTAAAATGACCCAATGAATGTCCATTCAGGTGAACGTAAAATGACATTAAAAGGCAATTAAAAGATAATATAATAGAACTTTTTTCGATTTCTTTTCAACAATTACCCAGTTTAATGACATATAAACTAAACATTCAAGGCAATATATGATCACCTAGGTGTACGCCACAACACCTAATGAATTCATTCTGATTATTATTCCCACATTTGGTTCAAAGATAAAATTGTCGATTTCTTTTGATTTTATGTTTTCTGGGAGGACAGTACGTCATGGCTGAATATTTTTTTTTTTCGAACGTCAATAATAAAATTGATATTAATATATCTGCACAATTTAATACTTTTTGGACCAAATAAAACGGATTTACCTTCTTTAACAGTAGGGTTTGTTAAAAAAAAACCACCAAATAATATCAAAATCAATCCGGTAATAACAGGTGTTTAATGTTTGGATTAGCTCCCATGAGGACTAGTGAGTCCATATAAAATTATACATTATTACAATATGGATAAAATCAGAAACGAATAGGATAATCCAGAATCAGTTCATAACCACCTACTACTATTAGACCGATTATTTGCGTAATCAATTTTCGTGAAATTAATCTCATTAGAACCAATCTGAAGAGATAAAGTAAATTTGTGTCCAGACAGCTAATAATCGGTCTGATCAAATCTAATCACATTATGCTGTGAATAAGGAGGAAATTAAACTGACTTTATTTGGTTCATTATTAAGATATTGAATAGATGGGTGGATAGGATTACCGTATGTTTCAATACAGTGGGTTTAAAGAATGGTTACATATAAAACGTAAGTAAAATATGTCAGTATACAATTAACTCTTCTACAAGACACATCTACATTTAATAACCAACATGTCGTCTGTTTCCAGAACTGTTCTTGCTAAACGCTTACTTAAGAATTGGTTTACCAAGAATTCCCTGGACTCGTTCAACACAGGAAGTTACGACATTGATGAGAGTTTAACTGGGCTGAGTTGGTTACAGAATTTAGATGTAAGGACACCTACAGACCTACCACAGGTCTGTAGGCCTACAAATGTACCAGAGGTTACTGAAGTGAAAAACAACCACATCCATGAAGCGTGGATGACAGCTCACCCTCAAGTGGAAAAATTAAACCCTCCTGCAGAAAAGAGAGACTATAAAAATAACAGTTCCATTAAACCGACCCATTCATATGCCACACTCATTTCGATGGCAATTAACGAAACGAAGGAGAAGAAAATCAACATATCTTCTATTTATAAATGGATTACTGATAAATATTCTTATTACAAAATGGCTGATTCCCATTGGAAGAATTCCATCCGACATAATCTGTCTTTAAATAAACGTTTCGAGAAGATCCCCCGAGAACAGAACGAATCAAACAAAGGTGGCTATTGGAGAATAAAACCAGAATTTAATGACGTCACGCACACAAATTTAATAAAACGAGCAAATAGTGTAGACAGTAGCAACATTATGCCGTCTAAAAGGATGAAAATGGAAGAAGATACCTTAGCAGTAATAAATAATACTTCCGCGGAGGATAGCGACGGAAGTAACAGCAGCCATCTTTACTCCGGAATGGAAGAAGATGAAGTAGAAAGTGTTAGTAAGACAGGATTTAATTGGTCATCGGTGTTACAGCAGGATATTGTAGTTAACGGTGTGCGAATTAAAACGGAAAATCTCTTGGATGAAGAAGATTGTCAGTTGTCCCAACCCCTAGCTGATGATATCACAAGTTATCCAATGTCTTCGTCTGTACCAAATTGTGACGTCAACTCTGACGATTTATCGTGTTTTGATGATCTGCTTGTTTTTAACCTGGATGACGCCAAAGATCAGCAGCTTACTAATGAATGTGCATTAGATTTGACATCGGACACAAATGGCGATCACGATTGGTGGCAAAAAGCTCTTGATTTAAATGAAGAATCTAACAAAATAAGTAGCGACATGAATGAGAAAATAAATAGATTAATTAAATCGGAGTTATTTTCAGCACCAGACTCTAAAGAATTGTTTATTCCAGCTTTGAATAATGTTGACGACGATGTTGATATATGTGACTTGTTTGATGTCGGCCATGTTTTCTAATTTCTAATAAATGAATATCTAACATCCAGTCTAATTAAAATTAGATTTCCATTTCGTTTCATTTTTGTATTTGTCTTATTTTTACATCTGAACATCTTTCTATTATAACCGTGTTATGTCACATGTTAATATAGTACGACATGAGAAGTAAAACGAAACGTACCTGGCTACAACATAGTGCTAATTATCAATAATAATGAATATTTTAAACGTATTGAATGTATATTATGTAAATGTAAATAGTCGTAATGTCTGTATTTATTAATTTATATTAAATGTTGGTATTGTAGAGATGTTATTTCCTGTTTATTTATTTAAAGTTACTATTCTTTATACGGGTGCTTTGGATGGTCAAGTCGCCTGACGCATGCACTGTAGATCATATGCCTATTTCCAAGCAGGTTCGATCCCCAACCAAGAATAACTCTTCTGTGCGTTTTTCGGTTTCCGCCCAACAGGAGGATTACAGAAAGTATATCAATCTGTTTCACGGAGAATTACTTACGAATTCACTGCGGGATCAGTTTGAAAGTATATATGATATTCACAAGCCCCGCAAAGCGTAGGAATACGTCTGCAGCTATATCGCGAAACAAATATAAAAGTCATTGAGAAGACCATGTCCTTTCAACAGATCTAACCTCCATCGTTGTCACGAGCTTTTCTGGACACATAATAATAGTCTTGAAACAGAAAGTTGGAATCCGTTAAAATTGTAATGTCTAACGCCTCGTCCTCCCATGAAGCCCTCACCCTCTTCCGCCATTATAAAGGCTTTTCATGCGTATGTTTGGTGGCCCATTTAACAAATGGTCTGATAAAATAAAACACCTTTATTATTAGAATCATGTAATAAATACTGATATTTCTGTACAAATATTTACAAGCATCGAGTATAATAAAATAAACACTTTTATTTTATAGAATTATTAATAAATACTGATATATTTGTACAAATATTTACAATGCGTGTAAGAAATTAAATAAATAATAGAGCTAAAATAATTATATTTAATTGATTGTGTAGAATATATTTAAAATAAACCTGTGCAATATGGATTATATTTACAATAGTTACAATAGTTACAAATTATTTAACATTGTTAAAATATAAATTAAATACAATAAACATAATTCAATCTACTTAATACATATAAATTATAGTTATAATAGTTCAAAACTTCACCACAAAAGCACTTCTTTATAAAATTTTAATGCATCCACATAAACTTTGTTTCTCATTTGGAAAAGAAGGTTAATAACCCGAAAGCCAGCATAGTAACATTTTTATAGCCATGACGTCGACAAAACATTCACATTTGAAATGAAATATGAACTCATCCTGCGCATTATAAGGCTAGTTGTAGTGAGGGGAAATTGTAACTGGCGACGGGACACGTTTGATGACATTCAGGTGATGATCCAGAAGCTGGGTAGGTGTCTACTGCTGGTGGTGACGATTCGAAAGACCCGTTACACAACTCACCAGAACCATTTGATGTTGATAGAGCATCATAACCACCCGATGAGGATGCTGTTGATGATAAAGAGTCATTGACATTGCCCGAAGACAGCGTTTTTGAATACCCAGAACAGCTTGGGAGATAGGTTGGTGGCTGTAGATATCTATTAAACAATGGCATTGAGTAATGACTGGTACTGGACGACACATGTGGCACCGTTGGCAGACATACTTTATTTGTTGATGGATGCGAAGCATAAACATTACCGATAGACTGATCTGTTAATGAATAACTCGTATTTGGTGTTGGAGGTACACATGCTGAAGTCGAGTATACGTCCGAGTAATTGCAACTGGAAAATGCAGATAATGATGGCGATTGGTAATCATTATATACGGATGATTCGTAATATGTTGATGGAAGTAAATGTTGGTTGGCGCATGTTTTTGCAGATGATGGTAGCTGACAAGGTGTGTTTTCGGAGACTGATGCAGGAAGTGCCACCGTGGTACTGGTTGGTGTTAATAGAGATAATGGGCGAACTTTATATACTGATGTCGATGGCGTTAGTTGATCCTGTGTACTTGCTTGAGTTTTTAAAGGCAGTGGGGCTGGTTGTGGTAGCGAGAAACTTGTCGCATCTTCTGTTGTTGCTGATTTCTGGTAATGGGTATTAGTTGATGAGCTGAGCGACACTGCTGGTAAATTATAACTTGTCCAGCTGGAACATGAACTTGGTTGGATGGAGCTGATTCTGTTGGACAATGGCAAATGATGAAGATAACCGCTTGCAACTCTGGGGAATGAGTGAGATGGAGTAAAATAGCCAGTGTCCGATGCAGAATTATTCAGAGGTTGTATTGGATCAGTCTCGTATTTTGACTTTTTATACAGTCCATGGGTCTGGCTCGTGGTTTCATTTTGGTCATTGGATGAAACTTCTTTAAAAGTTGAAGTTTCAGTTGTGGAGTTCGTTTGGGTTAAAGGATAAGCTTTATCTATCTGTCTGGTCGGAATCAAATGTCGAGATCTGTACGATGAGTGTGGCTGTAACTGACCTGCGTTTGCAGTTGGACATTCTGTTATATCATTTTGTACAATGGTAACTTCTCCTTTCTTTCCATCTCCGGTTTTCTGTTGACGTCGTGTTCGGGCCCTTCTGTTCTTGAACCAAATCTGAAATATTTATATACGTTTTAATTGTAAATCGATAACTTAAAGGAAATACCTCGAAAATAAACCGACGCGTCGGAAATATATATAGATTGTATTATCGGTGTAATGAGAGAAAAATTATATAAAATAAACTCACCGATATATTTTTATCCGTTAAATTCAGAGTAGACGATAACTGAACAATTAATTCTCTGTAAGGATTTGATGTTTGTCGATAAATTTCTTCTAGTGTTTCTACTTGTTTACTGCTAAAGTGGGTCCGGTGGCGTTTTCGGATTCCACCCATTTTTAGTGATGCATGTAAGGATGATAATTCTAATCCAATTGAAGGAGAAAATGGAGTATATTCTTGTATTTTCATGCTTATATATTATAATTCAATATATCAGTCAGTTTCTACAGAGGCAGAGGCATGTGGATAATGGTATACTATCGTTTTTATCGGATCTTATATACTGGATGTATCTTTAACTTTATATCTACCAATGATTGCCACTTGAATTAATCAACTTAAAACCTGTAAATGGTAGTGAACTCAATTTACTAAACACGTGTGGATTGGAGTATCGCTTGATTTCTTTCATCTAACCGGCAATCACATTGTCTACGTAAGAAATTGTGTATTATTTTTGTGCATCAGCTTTCTTCACATTTTTATGTACAAATGTCCTAACGATATTTTTATTGATAAAAATGACATTTTGAATTGGGCTAAACATAATAAGCTAATTGAATTAGCTTTTTTTATACACAAAATTTAAATATACAAATGCTCAAACTATGTATTTTCACTCTAAAAATTGAACATTATGAAGGCTATATATGCATAATTTTCGTCTAAATGAAATGTTTCCATGAATTAGCTTTAATCACATGTTATTATACAAAAAATAAATCCTAATTCAAGCTAGGCCTGTGTATAATATTCATGTAAATTAAACAATTTGTATCCACCTAAAATTTAAAGAATAATTTGTATCCACCTAACATTTAAAGAATCTACATTTATATCTACCTAAAAGTCATAAGAATTTGTATCCACCTATAACTCCTTATTCAATTTTTAGTTATTTTATCAAATTTCGCATCAATAAATTTACATTTTCAATATATATTATATATCGACATAAATCTGATGCAATATCCGTGCGTGAGTACAGTTAAACACCTACAATCGGCGAGTTGATTAGTCGGCAATTAAGTGATGTGCTTTAATCATTACTAAATGATATATGGATTTCACACCGCTGGACAATCAGGTCGGTTTAAATTAACCCGTTAAATACCTGGTTTGAAAGGGTTAATCATCCAGTACTCAACTTAAATTTGATTACATCAATTTAAAATCGAGTTTTATAGGCATACACACGTTTGTATTGTATGTTTTACCAATTTTAAGCCCATTAAGTGTAAATGAATTAAATCAATCTTTAATAGACAATAACAACAACAAGCTATCGAGAACACGAACAAATAATCACGAAATGTGTGAGCACATGCTAACCCGGTAAAAACATTAAAATCCCGATTATAGTTTGGGGAATACACTATTCCTCTATATTATGGCGTTTAAATTTCATACGTACAAGAACTTTAAGACTCTGTTAACGTCGGGATAGTCAATTTAACTTGTTAATGACCGATCAATAAACAGTATTTGATACCTTTAATCTATAGGCGTAAGGGCTCGATGACAGTTAGGGGGGGGGGGGCAGAACCCGAGTTGCCCAAAAAATTTTCGGGTTTACAGACGCCCCCCACCCCATCCCCCCCTATAGAAAATTTTGGAATATTTGACGGCTGCAAACATGTTTTCCTACTATTTCAGCCCATGAACAAAGCAACTTCAAAGTGGTCCAACATAGCTTAATTATATAAGGTAGCTGTCTGCTGGCTCGAATTTCAATCAATCGTTTACAGTCCACGAAGACGGGAAAATTTTGAAAATTTAAGTGCCGCAAACACTCTTACTGCTATTCCAGCCTGTGATGTGAATACAGCAATTTCAGCTTGGTTCAATACAGCCCGCTTCCTGACCCGAATTTCTCCCGGAGAAAATTTTGAAAATTTAACCACCGCAAATGCGTTTTCTGCTAAACTACCCCGTGTAAGTAACTCCAAAATTATCCAATGGTTTTGTAACCGAAATCCCACTCCTAATTCCAAGCATCAAATCAGACTGTTGTAGCTGCATTCACAAATACTAATCGATGCCCGAAAAATGTCGCAAAAAGTAGAGTGGCTCCAGACAAAATGTTTCAATCCATAGTCAACTCAGTATAAATTCGTGGTATTCAATTAAAAAGAAAGTAAAATTAGTGTTTTATTTGGGCTTGATGACAGTTAGGGAAGCAAAACTAGAAATGCCCGAAAAAATTTCAAGTTTACAGACAGCGGCGCCGGTTTTCTTCGAGAGGCGAATAAGCGGAGCTGACATTGTATATAGGCCTACCTCCCAAAAAACTTTTGGAATATTTGACGGAAGCAAACGTGTTTTACTGATATTCCAGCCCGTAAAATTATTAGATTTCGGGGACTTTATTTTTCCAAATCGATGAAATATTTTTTTATCAGTTTTACCCATCTGCCCGAAAAGTCAGCTTGCCCGAAAGTTAGGGGGGGGGGGGGAGGCAGCTGCCTAATTTTTTGTCTAACATATGGTTCAAATTTTTTTTCAATAATTCACTTTCGCGTGAGAAAACCCATAAGGTTCGACAGGCGACTCTACCCCTTGTCACCTTATGATACAGCTCATACTAACCATTCGGCTGTCCAGCCCCCCGACCCGTCTGTCGTGGGCATTTCGTAAGTTTTCATTTGGAACCAATAAAACAAAAAATCAGAATTGATGGATGCGTGAATGAAGAAATAAGAATGAAGGACTATGAATTATGAGGTCCGTGGAATAAAGAACGAAGAATAATGAACATTGAATAAAGAGCTATCCGGTCGTCCGGCTTTGATCTTCCATTGATTTCTGGTTGTTGTTTTCTTTTAACTATTAAAAAAAAAGAGCAAAGTTTAGGTAATATTAATGATCTATATTTACAAAAAGAAAGAAAAAAACCCCAACATAAACATGTTTGTTTCATTCAAAATACAGGTTGTTTTGGGTAAATTATTGGACCGTACACTATGTTAGATCTACACATATTTGATAAGGCCAACTCACAGAGTAAGAATGTTATTTTTACTCTGTGGCCTACTTCAAGCTTGGCCAAAGGTCACGAGGTGTAAACAGGCTCTAATCCTTTCCCTTACTCTAACCCTGGACATAGCACTAATCATAATTATACTTGCCAAAACCCTAACCTACGATATCGCCAACAATCACATGCATTAACCTTAAATTTACATCTCTGTGACGAAAATTGAGTTGGCCTTGACAAATAGATCTAGACACCGTACACTGTCGAAAAATTGAAGGGGTCTGGTTGTTCAAAATCTATTTTCTCGATTAGTAGGAGCGTTTAAACATGGTAGAGTTAACTCCCTTATGAAAATGGCTGCCGGTTGTTGATGTAAACAAAGAAATGATAAATATTTGTAGCTGTATAAGAAACAAGGGGCCATACGCAATATTATTTTAAATGCAGTACGATGGACATCGACAGGTTAGTTATTTTTACAGCTAAATGCCAAGCGCAGCTGAGTTGTAAAATATTAGCCCAGAATTTGATTTGCCTTTTCGTTCAGCTTCGGTGGTTGCCACCTGAGCAAGTCTGTCGAAACACTCAAACAAAGCTATAAAGTATAAAGCCTTTATAACCATAATAGGTATTAAATTATTATATGGTTTAACGTTTATTGACAAGCCTTAACATAATAATTATATATGTATAAGCCTGGGGGATTGAATGGCTGAATATTCGCCGAATGATTAATAGCAGTGCACATGCGTGCTGTATTTGTATCATGACATAAAGCCTATCATATTGAGTCAATTGGCATGGTTTCGAATCCCCGGTTGTAGGGTCGGCCTGTCCAACTTCTTTGGCTTTCTCACTGTCGCCTGGTTTCCTCCCACTGCTAAAGAACCCTACACGCAAGCGAATTATTGAAATGAAATTAAACCATGTTATCCTAAAATGACCTAGGTTGTGTTGGGTGGACGTTAAATGAACCCCATTTCTCACTCTCTCTGTATAAGCCTACTTTGCAAAAGTTTTACAAATTGCATTAAAATCATACCAACAAAATTACAGAAAATGGATTCACAAAATGTCATAATTGTGTCTGAAAAGACCTCGTTTGCCCCTTTCGTTGTTTGGTGCCAGAAATGGTTATATTTCCTAGACTGTACATCAGAAGGATAAAAATCAGTTTTATAACATATTACCTACCAGTGCCTGTGATTTACTTTTTATTTTATTTTTGTAATTTCAGTGCGTCATCAGAACAAAGTATTGCAATTACAAATAGCTGGAACTCTTTAACCTTTCCAGAATCAAAAAATCAGATATTAAGACAGATTCCAGAGGTAGATGACATACAATATATTATAGTTATACCAATAACAATGTCAATGTCGTATTAGTTCCATGTAAATGGTCTCCCATAGCAATCTGCATAACTTTCAACCCCATTTCACTTTTAGGCTGTGATTTAGCCACGAAAATCGTTTCATTTTGTCCCAGCAAATTCCAGGCGAAAATCTGACGCTTTGCTGCACAAGTAAACAAGTAAGTCGTCACTGTAGTACACATTTCTATTGCGATGTTTTGTACAATCAGACCAACACTCGAATTACGCCTCGGACTATATTTGTCAAGTGTAGCCATAATGTGGTGAAGAAATCATATTCTAAGCCAATCAGAAACCATAAAAGCAATCAACGTCATTAGGTCAGGGGTCAATAGCCATAAATAGACCAGGGAATACCTTTTACGAGACGGAACACGTTGGCTTGTTTACATTTGTATGAGAGAATTTTTCTGCAAATATGCCTGAATTACGGGACAATAACATCAGATAAATGTTGTGCTGACACCGTGAACACGGCTGGCCCGTGATTTGCGGAAAAAATATGGTCAAAAGCGAAATTGTATCAATGAATGTGATATTTCCTGGAAAAAGTATTTTTTCCATTTTATTTCAATAAAACAATATGCAAAAGAAATATAAACATAGTAAACAGATGAAAACGTTTTTGGCATGATTGAAATACTGGTTCGGTATAATAATTATATATAATGTTGAGAAAAAAACAAAAAAAATAATACTATCTACATGAGCCCACTGATACAACAGAATATTAATAATGATTCACCTAACAACCCTGAACATGCAATTATACTTGTTTTTTAAAAAAAAAAACAATAAAGACATATTATAAGAGATGTCAAATAAGTATACATTTATTTTATAGAAAGAAATACAGTACTAAAAAATAAGAAATGAATGCAATTTTATATACTTCCTCATACAGTATTCCACAACAACACTCGATGGCATGAGATTTCTCCGATATTAAATAGATTAAAATGATTCAGCGATACTTTGATTTAATCAAATATGGAGGACCGTGACTTAGCTTTGATCAAACAGTACAGTGGTTGAAATTGTTGAACATGACTGCCAAACCTTTAAAGGCTAATATCTTTGCTTGCAATAGAGTAATTTGAATGAAATTTATTCATTCAAATTATTCATTTTACATTATCTACTTTTGAACTATTATAGCAAGAATGGCTAGTTCTTTATCTAAATCTTATATAATGTATCTTTAATGAAAAATGTATATAATAATAATAACATCATTTATATAGTGTATTAATACTGGAGAATGGTTTCTAATCTGCTTTTCAGATTTTTATATCCACAGAATCGGGCCCGTCGCCAGCTCATAAAATTGGGGGGGGGGTATAGAATTTTTTGGAGGGGCTGAGGATGTGGCCGGCTAAGAATACTCCTAAGAAATCATCAATTTTTTTTTGGGGGGGGGGGGCTAAACCGCACAGACTACATGTATTTACACACAGATCAGGTCTTGTGTCCGTATACACTGTACAAAATTAAAAGATATATGCCAGTAAAGAAAAGTACATATAAGAGAAAAACAAACAGTTAACTAAATAAAATGGTTCCAGTAATATGAATAAGAAATGAAATGGAGTTAAACGCCGTCCTACTGTTCTGCTGTTATACATGTACATGTACGCTATACAGTGTACTACGAGGAAAATTTTGCCTGGGCACAGCACTATGGCCTACTCTTATATCGAATTCCAACTGCCTAGGGACCTTTTTACGTGCACACCAATGTTACACAGGAATTCGGTTTTTCGTCACATTTGAACGACTAGACAGCAGTCCTTGTACCTTGTCAGTCCCTCTGCATGCACCACTGACAAGGAGAAACCACGTCTGAATTGAATTGGAATAAAAAAGGAAAATAAAAACATATATGTCAACTTAAAATAGCTAAATATGATATGAACATTTATCGACATGTACAGTACATTTAAGTAAAACATGTTTAAAATACAAAAATACATATGTATACAGGTTGAGGCCTACTCATAAAAATCACAATTTCATCAATTTGATTTGGCTGTCACTTTCATATTTGAACAATTTTCACAAATCCATACTAGAAAACTTTCACTTCTAAAAAATACATCTATCTGTAGCTCCTATATACATGTACTGGGTTAAGGAAGAGGGGCGTGCGCTATACAGTTTATTATGAGGGAAATTTTGCCTGGGCACAGCACTATGGCCTACTCTTATATCGAATTCCAACTGCCAAGGGGTCTTTTTACATGCACACCAATGTCCAAACCGCTTACAAAAATACATACAGGTGTAGGACTATTCATAAAAGATCATGTAATTTCATTGTAAGATGCAAATTATCAATATTTTGTTTTATCATTTCATTTGCAGTGTCCAGGTCTTAAATTTAGATGTTATTTTTAGTTGAAAAGAATTGTTATCCAGACTTATATTCTTTAAGTAAATTGTAGGTTAATTTGAGTCTGGTTAAGCGAGTCTTCGTCGGTCGCCATTGATGGAGCATGGCTGCGGCCATGGCACTGGTTTTCTCGTTGTTATTTTCATTGTGGGATGACATAAAATACGGTGAGCACACTAATTATTATGTAGCTGTTGAGTATAGTAAACGCGGAAAGTGTTTATAGTATTGTTATTAGTTGTCACATTCATAAATACTGGTTTTGGAAGAGTTTAGAATTGTCATATTGTAGCGTCTATACGGCGTGGTTGCTGGGTAAAGGCCCTCTCATAAAGTAGGATGTTTGCTTATAATATTGAGGCCTGTTTAAGCCTAAAACCTATTTTGTGGTCATTTCTTGTATTCTTATGTCCTTAGTATAATGTGTAGATAATTATGTATGTATGGTCGTACACTTTATCATGAAAATTTAAAGGTCGCATAAGACAGTTAGGTTTAATTTGTAGCTTATGAAGGCTGTCTTTGTATTTTCAGCCAATCACTATAGAAACACCTTGTCATGAATAAATGATGTATGTGGAAGAAATAAAATGGTGCATTGCCGTTCATTGTTCATCTGTCTGATTTTGCTGTATTTATCATTGGCGTATTCGTTGTTCAACATGGAAGTTGGAATTGGAAACCAGTGCAGTACTAATGGAGGTACGTCTGTATTATCAAAAGAAGATTTTGGTAATGCAGAAGCTAAACTGAACTCAGTGTTTAAATGTTTGAAGGACATAACTGAAACTGCTAGGCAGATGGTGGCTAATAATGAGGACATTGTTGCAGTAAGGAAACAATATTGCGACTGGATGTGTTTGTACGAAGATTATACAAATGCTCATGAATATTATTGTTCTTTTTTGTCTGTAGACGAAAGAGCTACCTATTATGATGAATATTATGATGAGCGCAAGATATACTTTGCTAACTTTAAGTCTTCAATTCAAGAATGGTTTATGAAGGCTGAAGATGTAACTTCAAGTAAAGGATCGAGATCCAATAAGTCAAAATCAAGTTGTCATTCATCTCGATACAGTGCCATATCGTCTTTAAAGCTTAAAGAGGAACAGAATAAAGTCGAATTAACAGCGCAATTTGAGGCCTTGAAACAACAGAAAGAAATTGAAGCTTCAAAACTAGATTTGGAATTCCGTGAGAAAGAACTGGCCTTAGTGACTAAAATAAATATTTCAAATGGTAAGGCCAAGCTGTTTGATGAATATAATAAGACTTGTAATAAATCCTGTGAAAATAACATTGATAGTCGTAAGTCTTCAAATGTCAGTGTTAGTGATGAACATGTACCGGTATGTGATGAACCTTTAAAGTCTGTTAATGTTGATGCTGATGAAAATATTACGGAAAAGTCAAACCTCAGAACTCTGACATTGCCACACAATCAGCAAATGAGTACCAGACAAGATTTTCTTCGAGTTAGGAATTCTAGTAGTCCGTCTTTAAGTTACAATGATGTAACCATTCCTGAGCAAGCTTCCAGGTATATGCGTAATGCTACACATAACCCTCCAGATGCTTGCATACCTCATCAAAATCAATCCGAAGGGGCCTTGAACACTATGCTTCGTCAGATTAGAAAACCTAGCTCCAATATAAAGCCATTTAGTGGAAATGTACTTGAATATCAACGTTTTGTTCGACAATTCAATTCAGCTGTTGTGGCGAACTGCGAGTCCATGGAAGAAAGGTTAAACTTTCTTGATCAGTTTACGACTGGAGATGCGAATAAAATTGTCCAAAGTTATTGTTACTTGAATCCAGATCAAGCTTATCCCTTGGTGTTAGAACAATTAGAAACTCGTTATGGTAATGCAGAGTTAATAGCTAATGCCTTTATAGAAAAGGCGCTTAATTGGCCTATCATCAAATCCGACAATCCAAAGGCTCTTGATGAATTTTCCATGTTTTTGACGGAGTGTTTACATGCGGTTCAGAGTATTGAAGCACTTAACATATTGGAATATTCAGAAAATTTAAAGAAGATTCTTCAAAAGCTACCATACCATATTCATGATAAGTTTAGAAATGTTGTACAGTTGACACGCGATCAGGGAAATAGAGTACACTTTGAACAGCTAGTTCGTCTTGTAAATTCTGAGGCAAGGAAAGTCAATGATCCCACCTTCGGTAAACAAGCCCTATCCGTCGACCGTTCTGTATCTGGTAACCCACCAGTACCACGTAAGCCTTTTAAACCTAGAGGGTCTTTCGCGACTCAACTAACTGATAATTGGGTTAAACCTAGTTCTTCGTCAGACCGTAAACCCAATAATCCTCCAAAGGAATTTGAGTCTGCCTTCAGCAAGCCATGTATATTTTGTAAACATCCATCACACCCTTTCTGTACTTGTAAAGAGTTCTCAACATTAAACTTTGAAGAGAAATCTGACTTTATAAAATCTGTAAGACTATGTTTCAGATGTCTGAAATCTGGTCATATGTATAAATTCTGCAGTGTCAAGACTAATTGTAATAAATGTGACGGTTCACATCATTCTATTATGCATACAAACAGTAGTGTAAATCCTAGTGGTGAAATGAACTCAAATAAGTTTAAACCTGTTGTTACCAGTGCTCTGATGGGTAAAGATATGGAGGCCGGCACCACAGATTGCACTATGGCAATCATTCCTGTTCAAGTTAAAATGCGTGGATGTTTCCAGTCTTTTAAAACATATGCCTTTCTAGACCCAGGCTCTAGTATTTCTTTCTGCACGCTCAACGTAATGAAGTGGCTTGGTTGTTCAGGTAGAAGAACAAAATTGACTATAGATACCATGGGGTCGTCACACACTATGGTATCATATATTATTAAAGGTATACAGATCAGTGACTTAACCTTAGAAACTGTGATTGATTTACCAGACATTTATACAAAGGATGTTATGCCTGTGTCTCATGGACACATACCCACTTCAGATGATATTTCTAAATGGGCTCATCTTAAAGGAATTCACTTGCCTGTTCTTGATGCGGAGATTGGTCTTATGATAGGCAATAACGTTCCAGATGCATACTCACCACTGGAGATTAAAACTGGACCCCCAGGAAGCCCCCACGGTGTCAGATCTGCACTTGGTTGGATCATATGGAACTTGGTCAGAGATTCGTCTAGATTGAGGCCAACTGTAAATAGGGCAGAAATTCAAGCTGTTCAAGACTTAGAGAATCTACGTCAAATGGTACAACAAACTGCTTCTTTAGATTTCCCCGAAAGAGCTATTGATGATGTCAAAGAGAACTCCCAAGATGACAACTCCTTTATTAAGAAAGTAAATAAAACCTTGAAGTTTGAAGATGGACACTACACAATTGGTCTGCCTTTTAGAAAAGATAAAGTTTTATTACCCAACAACAAATCACAAGCAGAATGTCGTCTTAACAGTTTAGTTAATAAGATAAAAAGAAATCCCCTTTATCATCAGAATTATACTGAGTTTATGGATAAGGTCATAACCAACAGATATGCAGAACAAGTGCCAGAACATCAGTTAGATCGTAATGATGGTAAAGTGTGGTACATCCCACATCACGGGGTTTATCATGCGAAAAAACCTAATGAAATCCGTGTGGTATTTGACTGTGCTGCTTTGTACTCTGGTATATCCCTAAATCAACAGTTACTACAGGGGCCCGATATGACGAACAGTTTGATAGGTGTATTAATTCGGTTTCGTCAGGAAAACATCGCTGTAATGGGTGACATTGAAAAAATGTTTTATCAGGTCCGCGTTCCTGAATGTGATCGGGACTTTTTGCGCTTTCTTTGGTGGCCAAATGGTAATTTGAATTGTGAGCCTGTAATTTATAGAATGGTCGTCCATCTTTTCGGCGCAGTTTCGTCACCATCGTGTGCTAATCTAGCCTTACGCCAGACTGCGATCGATAATGCACACCTATTTGATAAAGCTGTAGTCGCATCAATTCTCAATAACTTTTACGTGGACGATGTTTTGAAATCTCTTAAAGAGACTGATGATGCTATTAGTTTTGTTAAGGACCTTTGTAATATTTGTAAAAATGGTGGTTTTCGTCTCACTAAATGGATCAGCAATAAACGGGATGTCCTGAACTCGATATCCATTAATGAAAGAGCCAAAGATATCAAGGAACTGAACTTAGACTGCGAGGCACTTCCTTTAGAGCGTGCCTTAGGTATCAACTGGGTTGTCGAAACTGATGTGTTGAAATTCAATGTCAACATTAGTATTCTACCTGCAACAAGACGTGGAATTTTATCAGCTGTAAGCTCTGTATATGATCCGTTGGGATTAGTGTCTCCATTTATATTACCAGCTAAGTTACTATTACAGCTACTATGTCAACTTGAACTCGGCTGGGATGACGTTATATCTGACAAAGAGCTTCAGAGATGGCAGTTATTTTTGAATAATTTAGGCTACCTAGAGAGATTTGACATTCCACGAACTTATAAACCCGATGATTTTGGTGAGATCATGTCCTACCAAATACACGCATTTGCAGATGCAAGTGACATTGCTTATGGTGTCGCCATTTACCTGAGAATTGTGAATGTTGACAATAAAATTCACTGTGCTCTTTTATTTAGTAAATCTCGTGTGGCCCCACTGAAGAAACTTACTGTACCTAGGTTAGAATTGACTGCTGCTACTATTGCTGTTAAATTAACAAACATGATAGCGAAAGAGTTGGAATTCACTGTTGATGAACTATTCTTTTGGACGGATAGCATGTCTGTCTTGCGCTACATCAGAAATGAAGGTGCACGATTCCTTACATTTGTCGCGAATCGCATCGCCGTTATTCGTGATGGTAGTTCTTTATCATCTTGGCACTACATCAGCACTCGGCTTAATCCTGGTGATGACTGCTCCAGAGGACTGAGTTTTAATGATAGTTCCCGGATAAAACGCTGGTTTAATGGACCCAGCTTCTTGTACAAGCCCATGAATGAATGGCCATCTGATGAAGATTTTTCATCACACATACCAGATGGTGATCCTGAAATAAAGAAGACAACGGCTGCAACTGTTGTTGACAACTCGGCGAACATTATAGATAGGTTGCTGTCACATTATTCCTCCTGGTTAAAATTAAGAAGAATTGTTGCTCTGCTGTTAAGAGGATTTGACAACCTGAAGTATTGGGTCAACAGTAGAAAAGAAGTCTATTCTAAATTGAAAGACAGTAGTCTTAATGATGATCAGTTAAAAATTAAAGTTACAGAAGAGATGAAGAAGTTGAAACAGGAAGCTAAGAAGTCTAGTAATGAACAGATAAATCCAGAAATCTTTAAAAGGGCTGAAACTGCTGTCTTTCGTTACGTTCAGCATCAGCATTTCAGAGCAGAAGTAGAACAGCTTAGCAGCGATCTGCCTGTGAAGAAAACAAGCTCTCTGAGAAAACTTGATCCTGTGTTACATAATGGACTATTACGAGTCGGTGGCAGGTTAACTCGTTCCGATTTGTCGTATGATGCTAAGCACCCCGTAATTCTTCCCAAGGATTCAGCACTTTCAAGAATGATCATTGACAGTGTGCACCGTTCAGTAGGTCACTTGGGTAAATGTGCCATATTGTCTCAGCTACGTCAGAAAATTTGGATTATTCATGGCCCAGCTTTGATAAAAAGTATTGTTTCTAAATGTGTCACTTGTAAGAAGTATACAGCTAAAGCTATGGAACAGAAGATGGCAGACCTCCCATCAGAACGTTTGAAACCAGACGAGCCACCTTTCTCCCAAGTTGGTATCGATTATTTTGGCCCTATAGAAGTGAAACGTGGTCGCTCCATGTTAAAGAGATACGGCGTGGTTTTCACTTGTCTTACTACACGGGCGGTACATCTTGAAGTGGCTTACAGCCTAGACACAGACTCGTGTATTAACTCTATAAGACGTTTCATTTCACGTCGTGGTCCTATTAAATATTTAATTTCTGACAATGGTACTAATTTAGTCGGTTCAGAGCGTGAACTCCGTGAGGAAATCAACAAATGGAATGTCTCAAAGATTGGAAATGAGCTTTTGCAACACAACATAAAATGGGACTTCAATCCACCATCCGCATCAAACTTTGGAGGAGTCTGGGAAAGATTAATCCGCATTGTGCGCAGAATTCTGTATGGATTACTAAGTGAACGTTTAGTGACTCTTGATGATGAAAGCCTTCAAACCTTTCTGTGCGAGGTTGAATCCATAATGAACTCTCGTCCCATTACTAAGGTGTCAAACAATGTAAATGATCTTGATAGCTTAACACCAAATCATTTGCTGCTATTGCGTGCAGGTGAATCGCTGCCTATTGGAAGTTTTGATAAAACAGATGCTTACGCGAAGCGACGTTGGAGACAGATTCAGTATTTGTCTAATATATTCTGGAAACGATGGTCGAAAGAATATCTACAACTTCTCCAAGAGCGACAAAAATGGGTGAAACCCAAAAGAAATGTATGTGCTGGGGATATAGTATTGATACTTGATGGAAATATTCGGTCTTCCTATGCTCTAGGACGTGTAGTAAATGTACATCCTGATAGAAATGGTCTAGTGCGCGTTGTGACTGTCAAAACAAAAACAAGCACTCTGGAACGTCCAGTGAATAAGTTGTGTATGCTGCTGGAGTCTGATTTGTAATATCTGACTTCATTGTATTATACATGTATGTGACATTGTGAAACTATTGCTTGGATGAAACTGTGTAGGTTAACCTTTATGTTGCATGGACTGAATTTGAATAAGAAACATGTGGCACTATTGGGACAACTGTTAATGAATTCCTTGAGAGGACAATCTGTGAAAGTTTTGATGAGGTGACTGTTATTTTATGAAAGCCTTATCAAAATGACTGTTATGAAAGTCTCCTTGGAAAACTGTAAAATCACCTTGTAACATTACTTATGTCAGTTTCATTAAAACATCTATAGATAGCTGTATGTTTAGACTATCTGAACTATGTGTAATTAAGAAAGTGTAAATGTTACATGTTATTGTGTTAAGAAATCTGAATTTCATTAAATTTAGCTGTTAGGTTGTTAGTCTACATATATTGTTAGGTCTGTTAGAAACTGTTTTTTGAAATTTAGATTAATTTTATGTTTTACCTATGATGTATATGTATTTTAAGAGTTTAATTTGTTAGTAATTGTTATTGACATTAAGTGTTAAGATTAGTTTAAGAGGATAATTTGCTCTTTGCTAGAGTGTTTATAATCGTTCCTTGACTATGCACGATTAGGAGGCCGGTGTAAGATGCAAATTATCAATATTTTGTTTTATCATTTCATTTGCAGTGTCCAGGTCTTAAATTTAGATGTTATTTTTAGTTGAAAAGAATTGTTATCCAGACTTATATTCTTTAAGTAAATTGTAGGTTAATTTGAGTCTGGTTAAGCGAGTCTTCGTCGGTCGCCATTGATGGAGCATGGCTGCGGCCATGGCACTGGTTTTCTCGTTGTTATTTTCATTGTGGGATGACATAAAATACGGTGAGCACACTAATTATTATGTAGCTGTTGAGTATAGTAAACGCGGAAAGTGTTTATAGTATTGTTATTAGTTGTCACATTCATAAATACTGGTTTTGGAAGAGTTTAGAATTGTCATATTGTAGCGTCTATACGGCGTGGTTGCTGGGTAAAGGCCCTCTCATAAAGTAGGATGTTTGCTTATAATATTGAGGCCTGTTTAAGCCTAAAACCTATTTTGTGGTCATTTCTTGTATTCTTATGTCCTTAGTATAATGTGTAGATAATTATGTATGTATGGTCGTACACTTTATCATGAAAATTTAAAGGTCGCATAAGACAGTTAGGTTTAATTTGTAGCTTATGAAGGCTGTCTTTGTATTTTCAGCCAATCACTATAGAAACACCTTGTCATGAATAAATGATGTATGTGGAAGAAATAAAATGGTGCATTGCCGTTCATTGTTCATCTGTCTGATTTTGCTGTATTTATTCATCAATATCATTTGACTGTCACTTTCATATTCAAACAATTTTCACAAATCCATACTAGAAAGCTTTCACTTGTAACAAATACAACTATCTGTAGCTAATGCAGCCTGATTTGCATCCACAGAGAAAATATTGTTTGGTTCTTGGTCTCTATAGTCAACCTAACTCTGTCATTTGTTACAGTTGAGTTTAACAAGAAGGGCATAAATTTCTGCAGATACAGTAAGGCAACTTTAAAACCCATTTTTTACGGTAGCGAAACAACTCGCATCACGCGCCTGACGGTAGCGAATCAACTCGCGGACCCTTCATACTTGGCAACGGCTTTAGCGAACCCAAGCGAGAAATCAATCAACTTACTTCTATTGTTTCTATTTCATTAATTAATGGTGATTGGGTAATAAAAGTAAAACCCGCGATGAAAAGGAATGTTTAATTCGCTAATCATCCAATAAAAAAGATATGTTTCAACACCGGATCTTTCAGTATTTACGTAACAGGTCAGAGGTGAAAATTCACACCGTGTCATTCAATTTGGCACTATTCCAATATTTTCACGCTGTCACTTACGGCTAATAATTATACGATATTGAGAGTGAAATAGAATCAGATTTTATGATTTACTGCCAGGTATATTGTGGAATATGATAATGTCGAAGAAATCAACTATTTATTATTTTTTTGGACGTTATGATGCGAAGAATGCGTATACTCGAGCCGAGATCAAGCGAGTCGCCGCCATCTTGGATACGCTCGCTCAAACAGATGACAACACGAAACTTACGGTTAATAATTCTAGACTTTGGAAAGCTAAATTGAATCAAAACTTTTAGGGTTTAACACAAGCTAAATAGGGGAATATTACACTGTCGAAGATTTCGAATATATATTTTTATTTTCGACGCAGTGAAGCAAAGAAAACGACAATTCCCGTCATATATCCAAAGAAAGGCAGAAATGTTAAATGCCGTAGGCGATGAAGTGACCGTTATTTGGGGTGATATTTCTTTTTAAAAGTTATATTTATATTTACTTAGAACACTGCTGCCAACACGAGGGATTATATTTTTGTTTTATTTTTTTTTTTTAAATCGTAAGGGATACTTTTTCACATTATTTTGCCAATATGATAGAGAAAAGTCATAATTTTAGTGGAACTGGCTTTTCAATATTATTTATAGTAATATACATGCTACTTTGTAAAATTGAATTTTATATCATTGGAAAGAACACGGCAATGTGAACATTTTTGTAACAGAGTATTTTTATGTATAAAAAATATTTTTTAAATTATTTGCAATTTTGTAGAGGGTATTAGGATTAACAATAATCCTCTAATTGGCTTAGGAGATGGGGCCCTGTTGGTTCAATGAGCTTAGGGTTAGGGCAGCTAATCTTTTAATTGGCTCAGGGTTAAATGGGTTAAAGTAATGCACATGGTATTTCACCTCAATGGTGACACAGTCATTTCCATAGTGGTCTTTTGTCTTGGTCTGAGTTGTCATACATTTAGGAATAGGAGAATATCTTCATCAACTTGCATTTGCAATAAAATTGGAAAATGTTAAGATAATGATCCCCTTAACAAATTAACCAGACCTATTATTCTTTTTCTTATTTCGCTGGTAAAATATTAGCTGCTCTAAACATAGTTCTTTATTCATACACAGTTGTTGGTTTTTTTTTACGTTGGTAATGTATGTGAGAAGTCTGTATTGTTAGAATGAGAGAGAGTTTTGTCTGCACATTCCTGCAATTCTTTGTCCAACATATCAATATTTCCATCTAATTTGATCCACTGGTTAGCACATACCCTAGATTTTTCCCAGTTTCTCACAGTAAACGGTTTTACATCGGTGTTTTAAACAAAATCTACACGGAGTATACAGTTCTAGTTATTCTTCCGCTTGTTTACTATCAAAACGTAAACAAACCGGTGACTTTCACTCTACACGACCCGTTGACCTTTCGTCGTGTGCGTCTGATTGGTGAGCTTTGTCACGTGATCTATTAAAACCAAATCACCGCGAAATTCAAATACCATCGCACATTGATAAGTAAGCCCATTTTTATTTTGACGTTTTCTGTCAAACGTCAAAGAATTGATAAAAGGAAAATTGTGTGGAAATACAAAGTAATACTAGAAGAATTAGATTATGTAGTTTGTTTTCCGCCTGAAAATCGTCGGGATGGAGCAACAGAAGCAAGCTTGCTAGAAATTTCACATCACGGCCTATTTCTACTACATTCTGTACTCATTTGTATTTAGATCATTACAATTATGATTCATAATAATAACCCATGGGATGAAATCACAGTCCCATATGTCACTGGTAGCATGTTAAAGAACAGTTGGCTTAATTTCCACACAGCACATTGCATGCATATGCCCATCTTCATTAGCCCCATTGATTTAGAATAGTAGTATATTAAATCCCATTTCATTTCATTTATTTCCTTGCATTGGAATGTAATGAAATTAAAATGTAATTCTTACATTGTGCTGATGTTTTTCTCTTGGGAAGAAGTGCAAATTAAAAAAGACACAGTACTGTTTTTTAAAATTATTATCTTAAAAATTCTTAAACCATAACAAATATATATTCATGTTTATTAATTAACACACTATCATAATTTCGTTGTAGCTTTCTTCAGCCAAATTCCAGTTTTCTCTTTGGCATGATTTGAAGAATTCAGAAATTAAAGGCAACCAACTGAAGGCTCCTCGTATTAGAATAGGTTAGTTATCTTTATAGACGTAATAAAACCAGACAACATTGGATCCAAACTGTCAGTTGTGCAGGACACCTGTCTAGTTGTTGGGATGGTATGGAAACCAAGGTCCCGTGTACACATTGGCATGTATGTAAAAGATCCCTTGGTAGTTGGAATTTTATGTAAGAGTAGGCCGTAGCACTCCTGTCCAGGTAAAACAAATACCCCTCAAAGCACACTGTATGGCTCTACCTGTCATCATTAGCCCAGTCGGTGGAGCAGAACAGAAGGATGTAAACCCTGATTTCATTTCATTTTTGTTGATTCCCAAGAATTGTTAACTGGAGCAATGGTTTAAAATCAGAAGCTACTAAGGTAGCAGAAAAAATAGGCGTCACCATCAGAATTATTAAAAAAAACTCTTCGAAATCAAAATCTAATCTTGGGTCTAAGAATAATTTTTGAAATGTGTTCAAAATTGGTCATTAATTTAAATATTATCTGTTAACATATAGGTCCAAATGAAAAGGATATACCACTGTATTTTGGTGAGGATTGTGATACAGATATAGAATCAGCTCATCATGAATTAACTGGAAAAGAAAAAACAAAGCACCGTGATGCATTGGAAAATTGGGAAAAGGCGGAGGTTTGAAATTTGAAAAGAGATTAACTTATGTAGGGCTGAAAAGGAGGTTTGAAATTTGAAAAGAGATTAACTCATGTAGGACTGAAAAGGAAAGACAATGTTCTTTCGTATTGGTAATAAGAGAGTATTGGGTGGCCAAGTGTTCCCAATAATAAGGCCATTTTATTTATCAGTCCCTCTCTATTAAAAAGATGCTTACAATTGATGTTTGTAATTTTTTTCAGTTGGCAAGTTTTGGATACCAAGAATTACAGAATGGTTATCAGAAGAAGAATCTATATCGTGTTCTGGCAAAATTAAAAAGTGTAAAACACCTTAATCTTGCTCACAACCAGATTACAAATATCAGTTCTTATTCTTTTCCACAGTAAGTTAGAGATGGTTATTTCTTTTTAACTGCATCCGAATGGTTAGCGTGTGAATGTTGTATGATAAGGACTGCCATTGAGTTTTGATTTCCGGGTTTTGATTTCTAGTTGTACGTGACAAAGAGTAGGGTCGCCTCTCCAACCTCGTGGGTTTTCTCTGGGTCCTCCGGTTTCCTCCAACTGCTAAAGACGCCAACATTCTAGCGAATTATTGAAATAAAATTGAAGAATAAGTTAGTCCTGAAATGACCTAGTTTGTCTCAAGTGAATGTTAAACCCCACTCCTCTCCCTTTCTCTCTTCTTTTTAACCTCTTTGAGTAATATCAAAATATATTACACTTATTCTGGTTGACATGGGTCGTAGAAACTATTAATGCAATTTACTTCAAGAATACAATAATTTGACTGGCATAATTCTTGTTAAACAAACATAGATAATGTTACTGTTCATTGTTTTGTTTGTCTCGCTAAAAATATGTTATAGGTCAATAGCTACATCTCTCTGAACAAGTAATATTGTTTTCTCAAAGACAAGGTTTGAAAACTCTATTTCTGAAATGGGTAGACAACATTAACATACTTTTACAGCAATTGATGTTATAGAGCGATAGACAATGTACATAATTCAAGAATACCTAATATTAATATTCACAATTAAAAAGCTAATTATTCTAGTGTGCATAAACACATTGTTGCTGTATTGAACATAATTTACTACAAACTCAGTCTTTAAAATGAAATATTATCTTCTCTTGCAGTTGTGAATATCTGAATTTAAACAACAACTTTATTGCATCCTTTAAGGTACTGTAAATAAGAAATTAAATGTAGTTGTCATAAAGAGGATTTATAGATACAATATTCACGGGTACAAACTGGTTGATTTGATGATATACTAAACTAATTAATCATAATTTTGCTTCAAATCCTTCTTAAAACATTGTAATTGCAAAGGAATGCCCTGCTATAAAAATCGATCAAAATAGGTCATGTTTGTGTCACATGGCTTACCTCTCTCCATACCTATATAGCAACGGCGTACGACGGCAAATATGCATACACAAGACTATGATGTCTGATCTTAGTGGGTTGGATCACTGTAATCTGCATTTTGCATAACAAGGCTATGTGCATTAGGTCATCCTTCTGGTTATTATGTTGATGGTTAAATCCTTCAGTCTAGTAACATGTTAAGTGACCAAAGATCAAATAAAGAAGCCTGTGCACGAAACTGTGAAGAAACTGGAAATAGTTGACCAATGTCTTTTAAAGTTTGAAATATTTTGTTTCATTTTTACAGTGCCTACCAAAAGTATCAAAGATTTGCTTTTTAACTTTAAAAGATAATGACATCATGGAATTAGATGGATTAAAAGTTTTAAGATCAACATCTATTGAAGAATTATACCTTAATGGTAATCCGGTCACTTTTATTGCAGGTTATAGACAAAGGTAATGTTTATTTTTCACGTTCTGCCACATTTTTAAATCAGATATATATTTACTGATAATTCTTATGGTCACCTAATTAACATCTAAGAAAATTTCAATATGCTACATTTGACATTGACTAAACAAAAATACATGTGCATATTTTTAGATTATGATGTAGTGGACCTTCAGTGAAAAGGACATACTTATAAATAAGTCGTTAGTGTGCTTCACTGGTAAGGTTCCCCATGATAAAAAGTATCTCCAGATATTATATCAATAATAAGGCCATACAAAAAACATATTCCCATGTCACTTAAAGATGCATTATGTAAGATTTAGATTAAGAGAGCTGACCGGTCTTTGTATAATAAGTCAAAAATAAATGAATTTATTGAAAATTTTGTTAAATAAGGGACGAATGACCTGTTTCTATTTTAAAAATCACAATACTTTTATAAATATATACAAAATGTAATATATTATGGTAAATAAAGCTGTACATTTGATTTAATGAGTACAGTTTTTTATTTTTGGAATTTTTCAGAGTGTTTTCTGTATTACCAAATTTGAAAGTATTGGATGGTATTTACCAGCTTAAGACGGATACAGAACCTGTAGAGGCAGTGGAAACTCCTAAATCATGCTTAATATCATAATCAAATGGTACAGGTTTTATAGATTCTGATTTGTCCTAGAAACTATAGGAACAGCTACTGATTGATTTGATTTTCCTAATCACTAAAACCTCAACTTCTATCATAGATCTTGGATTCCATTTTCTTTTAAACATCAACACTGGCTGGATGACAGTTTCTGTGTCTAATTTCGATTGATTTACAAGTGCTTTAACAGAAGGCCATATAATGTTTAAATAAAAAGATTATGAGTGACAACCTCTCTGTGTTTGTTTAAAGAGACAATAGGTAAAAGCCACATGTGTATTAGAATTTTATACCTCAACCAATGAAGAGGCTGCATCCTTAAAATATATTAATTTTCATGAATAAAACTGCAAGTGTATTATTTAATCAAAAACCTATGCATTGATACAACTGCGTTGGGAGTAAGCTAAAAACCTATGTCTTTTAATGTTGTACAAAAGAATAAAATGTTAACTGAATGAAGTTTTGCTGCATGAAGTGCTTATATAACTTTCAATCCTTTTTTATTATTAAAACAATAATTTAATTCCAGGATCTCCAAGTGCATTATTAAATTTATTAAGACCTCTTATATAAAGATCTGATAAAGTCTTCTAAAACAGATAAATAATAGGACTAATGAAGCTTCTACACCCTTCATTTCATACTACACATATCTTACTTTGAGTTGTAATCAAAAAATTGAATATTTGAATGTGATATATAATTTAATGCACATTATTATTTTATACCGATTATTTTATGTACTATTTTTATTAAGTCTGTGATCATGATGCAATTTAATATTTGTTATATATACTTTTAAAACACAAATTTTTGTTTTTTGACATTCCTGATATTACATATATTCTGAGATAATTGCATTTTAAAACAATTTTTTGAGTGATATACATCAGATTCTTATATGTAATATAAGTGTTTTTTATGACAAGAATAAACAAATTCCATTGTAATTTTCTTCTTAGAATTACTTATATCATAATAAATCTTTAAGCATTTGTCAGATAGACAGGGGTGATGACTACATTCTGCTACATGTTCTAAGAATGTACAGGTACATGTAAGGAAGGAAATGAAATGGGTTTTAACGTCCTACTTTGACTGAGCAAATGAAGACGGACATATACCATACAGTAAGGAAGCCTCCTTTTACATTGATCTCCAATAAGGGGGAACCACACCAGAAAATCCTGATAAAAATTCTTGGCCAACGCAGGGATCAAAAATGGGACCTCCAGGTTAAAGAGCTGCAGCCTGTTCGTATATTGATTTCCAACTATCATGTTTATGACAATGTGTACAAGGGCCCTCCATCCTCAACCACTGACAACGGTAAACCACAGCAGAAAATCCTGATGAACTTTCTTGATCAACATAGGGATCACTGAGCCACTGTGGCTCCGTTATGTGGTCATGTAAAAACAATAATATTTTTCTTTAAAGATACATTATTGGAGAACAAAAACTGACTTTTGTCGGTCTTCCTTTGGGCATCAGATGTCATAGAAATTATAAATAAGATCTTTATTTAAACAACAAGCCAAAAATCAACTCTGTATACCCACGGATGGCTTGGATTGGGCTCGGATTTAAACAGGATTTCGTTGATTGATTTAATCACAATGGCGTCGTGGGAGGAGATTCTTCGTGACGTCGACGTCATAATACTTCCGGAAATTAGCAGCTCATCACGCTACCTTCCCTATAATACACACTGTCGTTATTATACGCGCTTCTGTCACTTGCGTTTCAGTAAAATTATGGAAATTGATAAACATCGCAGCTAACATCACCCCAGTTGAATTGCAACCCCATCCACTCACTGTTTTCTATTCAACTGCTTTGGGAGTCACTTAAATTAGGCCTGCCTGAAGTACAAAAGAGTACACGCAGGCAACGCAAGAAGTCGGTTATTTATCATAATTTATTTTCAATACTGCATCGTTGATTTGGTCCATTCCTTTCAAACTTTAAAATCCTGTCGCAGACTTTCTCGTCTTATCTATATATTAAAAGTCTTAATTCTAATTTGTAGTAAATAATAAATGTAATACGAATTGAATTGCAGTCCTGTCTCAAACCGTCATTGTAAACATTACTTGATAAACGAGACTATGTAGGTGGAGTTAACGCCTGTCAATCAACGATCGGCCATAATCGAAAAAGGGTGTCGATGCCATTTCTAGTAAAAATTATAGTGGTAATAACTTTGTTCAGAATAAAGTAATTTGACTGAAATTTTCAATATATTCTTGTTTCATCCTCTATATTAGAACTGTTATAGCCAGAATGGCTAACTCCTTATAAAAATCTCCCACAATGTAACTTTAATACAATATTTATTGTAGTATCTAATTTCAAATTTTATAATGATATAAAAATTTGGACGGAATTACAATATCAGTCAGCATTTCTGTAACAATAAAATCAAACAGTAATTTTGAAAATGTTTAAAACACTGAATTTTACAAAATATGCATGTTAAAAACCATAAAAATAGAATCAATATGGACCGTAAGATAACTTCAATATATACAATATAAATTATCACTTCATATATCACAGTGTACATTGTTTCATTTAAATATATTCTTATTAGTTCCCGAGTATATGATACATATTTTACTTTGATTACAATGGAAAGGTACCTATTTGGCTTTCAAAAAAAAGAAGAAAATGATGGTTTGATCTGAAATATTTTAGCAGTGTTAAGAGAGGCATTATCACTCTCACCATGAATATGTAAAAATTTAATCGATTTTGGTAATATTCAAAATAAACTTACTAGTAGACTCACTTTATTATTGACAATACAAGAACCAACTTACTTTAACAGGCATTATGTAGGAGCTAAATCTGCTTATTTCAGATCTTTCTTTACGCCTTAAATGTTTAACCATTAAGACATTTATTAGCATGACAAGACTATAATCGACTCTTGATTCCATCAGATGGCTCTGAGTTTGGGTAGATTAGAATGGAAATTTAATTTTAAATGCAGAAGATAGGCTAAGATTCGAATGACCAGTGTGGTGGTTACAATCAATGCACAAATCTTGTCAATGCTACAACCATTTATAACTTTGATCAAAATAATGTAATTTGAATGAAATTTTCAATAAATTCATTTTGAATTATTTATATTGAAATATAACAGCCAGAATGTGGACCACGGTCTTACATAATGCCCTTTTAAGCATAAGGTTTGGTACATTTAACAAGCTTCCAGTAATCTTTTTGAATACAATCTTTGATGTAATAAACTACAGTGACACAGTTACAGGCACACTGAAAATCATCTCTTAGTAAAATTAATACACACAAAATTCTTATCCTTATCATTGTTAAATTAATTAAACATTGTATACAGAACCACAGAAAATAAAATAGTGTTTTAAGAGCCTGCCAAGTATCAACAACTTCACTACATTACAAGTCAATTGCAACAAAATTGTAACAAAATTAAACCACAATATGGGTCAATAAAACAGATCCATAAATAAACTCTGTGCAAACATAAATATAGAACTCTATTATAATAACACAAGAATGTCAACAGCAGTCATAACAAGCCAACAGTGAGGCTGATGTCCCCCACCAAAATCCCGAAATAAATAGAGGACACATATATTAATCAATTACACATTCATGTTTTCAAAAGTATTGAGGAATCAAATTGATTATCAACTATACACTTTGTTTCATCACTCTCTATCAGATATAATCAACCTAATGAACATCATGATCAACTATCTACCTCAATTAAAAGCAGAGTTGTTATGTTTCAAAGTCTTGACAAACATATTGCTTATTGCTCTGCATACCCTCTGGCGACAATGTTTATTATCAAATTTAGTATGGTATTGATGTGATGAAACTATACACCAAGTTTTATCACTCACACTTAATTAGAACTAAAGTTATCGTGCCACAAAGCATCAACCAATCAAATTGCTTATCTCTGCTTACCCTTAGCAGAAAATGCCCATCTTCGAACTGCATCAAGGCATCGACCTAATAAACACCTACACCAAGTTTGAAATTTCTAGCTCAATTTGGAGAGATATTGTGCCCTAAAGTCTTGACCAATCAAATTGCTTATCGCTCTGCTTACCCTGAGTCTGAGCGGAAAATGTTCAATATCGAACTTAGTCAAGGCATTGATGTAATTAAACTATACACCAAGTTTAATCACTCTCACTTAATTAAAACTGCAGTTATCGTGTTCGAAATGCAGGGGACGATTAATCATTGAACAAAAAAATTCAGTGACACATACATACTTCATACATTTAAATCACAACACCCTATAAATTAAAACCATAAATATCAACAATTTTATGAATACTTGAGGCTTTCTAAATTACCATCAATTTTTTGCACACCAATACAGGAACAAGGTACTGTTTTATTGCAACCAAATTTCATTCACCCAATGGCAAATGGAAACATGCATAAAACACATACTTGCTTTTATTTGCGAGCCTAAACCTAGATGCTCTGCTTAAATTGATCACACCATCCAATTAATGGCAAACTTGAAAAAACACTGGAATTATATATGCTTTTTACACTACAGCATATCTTTTTCAAATAAAAACAAGATTGTCTTGTCTTCGAGTCCTGTCTGTTTAATAGTTAACTTGGGATTTTCAAATATTCTTCTTGGCATATTAACAGCTAAATAATAATCATGAGACAATTTTTCCCCACATTCTGTTTCTGCATACTTCAGCACAGAATGAAGAGTATCTGTTTCCTTAAAGCTTTTAGTTATTCTCGATCCAGTAGTTGGAATTTTGATGGCCAGAGTAATACATTTACCCTCACTGACCCGTCTTTTTTCTTGTTTTCGTTCATCGTTTTTCACAGAGGAACTTTTAGTTTTTTTCTTTTCACTAACCGTTTTTTTATTTATTGCTGAATCTTCATCTTTACCTTTTTTTGTAACCAGACTCATTCGCTCCAGATCCCCGGAAACTGTATTAACATTCTGTTCACTTTTCTTTGTTTCTGTATTTTTATTATGGTTAATATTGATGTCTGGTAGTGGTTTGTATTTTGAAAGGGATGATGAAGGTCTGGATGGTCGTCTGGCAAATGGATCAACATCTGCTATGAGTAAGAAATAATCAAAAGATATTTATAATTTTTAATAAACATAGGTCATGAAAAAGGAGGTGGGTGTGTGAAATAGTTTTAATTAACATTTGCTTCCACTGAAGTGATATCACAGACAAGGGTAGGTGGGTTTGATGGTACTGTTTTATATCCACCAAATGAATCATGCTCACTAAATTTTGAAATACTTCTACTGTGTTGTGTAGTCTAACCACAACTTTTAAGACTCACAAATTTTAACTATAAACAATCTTTTTTAAAAAATTCCAACAAAGACCCTGTCCGTCCTACATTGAATTCCAAACTTTAACTTCAAAATGTAAATGCTGTTGAAAAATTATAAATTTCAATCCAGAACTATTATGAGTCAACATCCAAATCCTGTAATATATTAAACATTTTTCTTACCATATGCTTCAAATGAATCATTTGATATCACAGATACGGATGCAGAATATTTTCGCCGCCTTGATGACCCAGGTCGTGAATCTTTACCCTTACTTAAACTTGACGGGGGTTTAGGGGGTGGGGTTGGCGGAAAATATCCCTCTTCAGATTGATTAGACCAAAGAGTGGGACTTCCTGGTGGTGCCAATATAGTCTCCTCATTACTACTTTTTGAAAAGCGTCTTAAACTTTGTCTAGCCATCATGTTGCTGTTAAAACCGACAAAGATTCTTCCATCATCTGTTTGCTCTAAACTGAAAAATAATAAATATACTATTGTCAAAAAAATACCACATTATAATTAAAACACTTTTAATCAAATTATGTATAAATAATAACATAATGTGAATCTCTTTGAAATATGCCTAGTTATTACTTTCTGGTTGATACACAATTTCATTTGCAATTAAAGAGATGGAAAGTGCAGTCAGAAACATTTGGCATTGCTTATTGTTGGAAATCTATTAAAGATACATAATGTGAGATTAGATAAAGAGTTGGCAGTTCTCACTTTAATAATAGTTAAAAACTAGATAGCGTAACGGTAATTTGTTGAAAATTTCAGTCAAATTGATTCACTATGATCTGAGAACTGAGCAGTTGAAATTTCTGCCTGGTCTCAAAACATCATTACTAAAATCAGTAAGATTTAAGATAACCAGCATAGTCTCGTCGTTTTTAATTTTAATTATCAATGAGCATTAAGCAGCATATAGGATTCTAATCCAGCCAACGTTGAAGACTAGCCTAAACATCAAGAGTTTATTATGGTTTAAAGGAGTTAATTCATGTCTAATTAATAATTTAGATAACATTTCAGGCCTAAAAAAAAAGACATGTGTAATAATATAGGCAGATTTAGCTCTTGCATAATGGATGTTTAAAATGTGGCAGACAGTGAGAGTCACACTTTTTTCATTATGCAACTGACAGAAAGTAGGCTCAATGTCAAAGGTCGATTACTTGAATAGTACTTGAATGGATTCAGGAGCTAAATTGCTAGTAGTAGTTTGGACGTAGCCTATATAAATCCACACAATATCAATAGTTGAGTGACAGACTTTAAAAGCTGTTTATCTATAGTCGGCAAAATAAGCCATAAATCTCAATCGAATGTCAATCTTTAGAGCGTCTAGTTACCCACATCAATGTTGATTTAAATGGATAAATAATTTGTTTTTACAACGTCAAAGTTCAAAGACTTTGGATGATATTGATTGAGTTAGACAGAGACACTGGCCACAGTCCATGTACGAACAATTGACCAAATTTCCAAGTCAAGTACTGTATTTATAATGTTGAAAAGCTAAATGATTATTCGTTACAAAGATGTGATTATGGTTTTACCAATGCTATGACGCAAATAGCCCAAGACTCCAACCCATCCTTATCTATCTGCACTACTGCGGTTAGTGAGTGAGATCTGTCCTGGACCTGGTGCTCGCGTCCGTCCAGGGCTGCGTGAGGTTCAGATGTTTCGGACAAAAACAACAGCATGGGAAGGCAATATTGACCTAAATCGATCAGTAATATTAACAAAATGTGTGTGTGGTTTCAACAGACATTGATAAACGATATATTATGTTTTTTCTAACTTAAAAAAGCGTCATATCTACCATGGAAACGATTTAGAAAAATTTCAGCCATTTTGATTTTATTCATAAAATTCATGGGAAACATTTTTCCGAAACGAAATAAAAACTCACGAACGTTCATGTCCATATTCAGTACAACAAATATACATTTTAAGTGATTCGAATATATTAATTTAACTGCTATATATACTATTAGATGGATATAGTAATCTCTGTATATATTTCTCAGTTTCTCTGGTTATTTCTGTTACTTGCGTTCCTTAGCAAAAACGAAAGCCGAATTTGTATAACATATATTTACTGCAGAATTGCAATATGTCAGCCCCCATGACAAAGAGTAGATATTTTGTATTGACAACTGGATAATCGTTTAAAATGCTTTTGGATTTGATCAGAGGAAACGAACTTTCTTCCATTGTACTTGTTAAAGGTTCTGTGTCATAGTCCTATCTTTGTAGGCTAGTGATTTTGTCCGCATCGTACACTTGATATCGATTGGCGCATGCTGTCTGTTCAACTGTGATGATAACTCATCGCAAGACAACTCCTCCCAACCAATATATCCCAACTCATCCCAACTCATCCCAAGACAAATCAACCCAAGATCCCCCCCCCCCAATCATCCTAAGATAAAAGACAACTCATCCCAAGGTTAAATACATGGGTCGAGATATGAGTTGTTCGCTTTCAACACAAAGTTATAAGTTATCTTACAAATACAGCTAGCATGGACCTTAAAGTTCCAATAGCATTTTTTTAAGTTATATTTTTAAATTTATTAAAATAAAGCCCCAAAATAGATTGAACCTATAAACAGTCCTACCTTGTTAAAGAATAATCCTATTAATCCTATAATTCACTATTGCCAGTTGAGAAATTGGCAAAAATATCATTTTCAACTTCAAATTCAAACGTTTGAAGATGGCCGTCCATGGAGAAGAATAGGAAAACAAGGGAGGTAATTGAGTAACTATTTCCTCAATCAACCAGTGTCACCCTTTCTACCCCCCCCCCCCCCCAAATTTTGTCCATGATCGTATAATAGTGAGTTGACAACCTTTTGAGCAAAAAACATAGAAATAATTATATTTTGACTTTCTTAGAAAAAGTGAAATTGGAACTTTAAGGCTTATGTACATGTATTATATTGTCCATGATTATATATTTACACAATTATTGGCATTTACGTACATGCTCTAAAATATCGTCACGTTCCCTTGCCTGATAACCATGATTGATGGCAAAGATAATTTGATATGCCATGTTTGACACCTGAACACTGTCATTCACACCATGCCATTATGTTAATTTATACAGAGAGAGAATGAGTATCAGAACCACTGAATTGCAACCCATTCAGTCTTATAGATCCTCTAGATGGTGTGTTGGCTAGGTGGATAACAAATAATCTGTTTTGCAGGGTTATCTTTCAGTGTTTACCAGATTTTTTTAAAAATTGACTTCGCAGGATTTCCTGCTGGTTGGTGTCTATGTTTCAGTTATGTTCAAATAACCAGGCAGACTGACAAAAATATTTTTGATAATTCATTTTGAAACATTCATGGAGTAGCTAAAGAATGAATTTTGTAGTTTCTTTAACACATGTGTGTTGACGCAACTTCCACTGGAAGCACACAAAAACTCATCGAGTAATTGTGGAAGATGAAATATTATTGTATAATTATCATGCAAAAAAAAGGTTCTGCTTTCAGTAATTTTACATTTATCAAAAATAAAAACAATCAGGGTATAAGAAGAAATCACTGGAGCAGGAAAAACTGTAATATTAAAAATTATATTTACTGATTTGTTTTATATTTCAGACAACGTAGACTGTATTGATGCATCAAATGTTCATATTTTATATAATTTTCTTCTAAATCAAAGTCAAAGGTTTGTACAATGAATAATTGCATCAAAAAATATATTATGGCATTCAGATGATGAAAATTCAGCCTATGGTTGGTCTAGATATTCCAGTAATGTTCAACGTTTTGTGCAAAATCCAGTCAAATGTTTCAGAGATCTCTCCATTAAACCAGCCCGACAGTTCATATTTATAATGTAGACAATTGCTTTGGCAACAATTTGTGCAGAAAAGTAAAACATGCCATTTTTGTGATCATAAACTTACTGCTAGGTTGATAGTAACAAACATTATCAGTAAGTAATAAATAAAGTTGAAAGTCTAAAAGTTTGGATGAAATCAGATATAAATTTTTTTGTAACAGTAACTTTCTCTGGTTTTCAGATTTGAGAAAGTTATATTATTGTGTTATGAAGACTCTCCGGAATCCTACACACATGCATTACCAGAAAATATTAAATCAAGGTAAATTATAAAACCAACTAAATGCAGATAGACTCTGATATGACTTATTACATATTGTGAATGAAAGGCAACAATTGGTAATCATCAAGGAATAGACTGTCCTGTCTGACCTTGTGGTATTTCTTCAGGATATCATATTTTCTACCACTGCTTAAAGCCACATTTGAAAGGAATAAGTAAAAAGCAACTGATCCTTATAAAGTTGGGAAATGATTAACAGCCTTTAAGTGAGTGTTAAGACCCTGTTCTCTCTATTCAGGAACACCAGATTCAGTTGGGGTTTCAACAATTTGAGATTTCCTGATATATGTTTTGCCTTCTAGATTAAGATTAAATTAAATTGCAAGTTAGCTGTTGCTTAGTCGATGTGATGGTTAAAAAAAAAGGCCTTACTCAGGAAATCTTACTCATGGATGTGTACAGTCAATGACCTATGACAGTTGTATTATGTTTGTTGGCAAGCATAGTGTGTCAGCCAGTGATAACCTACAATAAAAGTAACTTATTAAAGTGCAATTTCTTAATCCGAGTGTTGAATTTACCATTCTTAAACTGGCTAACAAAAATGGTATGGATGACAAGGGGTCAGGTTGACAACTAGAGAAGGCAGTTATTAACCCTTAAGGCTTCCTTTGAGCAATGCAAACCACCCGATTCTCAGGAATAGCTGTGGTGCCACCAAGAACTAGTACACAGAGAATGATTCACAGTTTTGGATTTGTCTAGGGGAATATAATATACTGGTATCAATATTTACCTGTAGCAAGAGCCAAAGGGTTAATAATAAATCTAGGTGTATTCCACTTTTTACCATACATATTATTGTACAAATCTTTTTTTCTGTTCTGCTAATGAGTTTGTGACTTTTCAGGATTGTTTGTTTGGATGGCACCAAGCATCCACATACATGGTTAGATTTTCATGATTTTGATAAAACTGGTGTTGATGGAAACATTAAAAAACTTTTAGAAGATAATTTACCAGAAGGCAATGGGAACATTGGCATTGTTATTGACAGCCTAAGCTTCCATCTTTTATTGCGTCCTCCATCTTTTACATGCCAGTTTCTACGTAAATTATCTACTTCACAAATCAAAGGTAGGCTACTTTAAAAAGGTATGATTTTCCTGAGAAAAAGAGCAGTTTCTTGGTAGAATTCATTTTTCATCTCAATAGCTAGATATGTCATGGAATAGAGAGTTTGAATGGTTTCACTGCCTTTATATAATATATATTTTTTTATATACATAATGTATATATTTATTAATTTTGTATTAAAATTTGGGAGCTGTGGTGGCTCAGGGAATAAGACTAAAATCTGAGGTCTTGTGTACACATTGGCATGCACATGAAATAACCCTTGAAAGTTTGAATTCGAAAATTTCCCCCAGCACACAACATGGTGGGTGGCCGTATTCGTTAGCCCAGTTGGTACAGAAAATAGCATATTATTAAACCCCATACTTTTCATTTCTGACACAAATTGATTATTGTAAAGTAAGAGATGAGTGGGTACTGTATTTAGAGGTTTGAAGGGGCCTAGTTATTTTATAAATCTATTGCCATATACTTATGTTTTAGGTTATGATATAAAACAACTTGTATGTGGTATACATGGTGATATATTTGATGAGAATAGTTTAAGATTAGTAGAACATACAGCAAGTAGTGTATTGATATTATCACCATCACAGACACCATCTCATACCAGTATATGTAGCTCTATACATCACAGAACTTCAGGAAAAGTCTTACGAATGGTAAGTTTTTGTCAAAGACCTCTTAGATTACTATAATACCAACCAGTATACATGAATCGCATTGTACACATGGTTACATTTATTTTAATGTAACAGTATACTTTAAGAGAGAGAGAAATGGGGTTTAATATGTACTTGACACACACACACTAGGTCATTTTGGGACTAACATACGGTCCAAGTCACAGTTTTAATCCAATTTTGTTCCATGCAATCAAGGGCCAATTTTAAATTTATTTTAGATATATCAGTGCAATGACAGTTAAGTTTGAATTTCGTGAAAATCTGACAGCAACTGCTGGATAAAATGGTCGCTCCTTGTTTGCAAGTAGTCTAAAAGCATGTAATACCAAGTTTGTGAACTCTCCAGAAGTTATCCAATCTTTATGAAACTTGCTTATATTCAAAAGATCTCAGTATGCTTATATTCAAAAGATCTCAGTTCCATTTGATATTTGTGAATATCAGACCATAACGTTCTGTATTATGACTCATGAGTGTGCAAAAAATTACATTTTTTGTCTTTTTCTCTGTCCATCTTTTGGAAAATGTAGGCATATCTTGCCTGGCAACTTCTGGTTTATGTGTACGAGTCCAGTGATTTGACACACTGCTTGTCTGCCCAGCCCCATTCCATTAATTAGACACACCCCTTGTCTGTCCAGCCCTATTCAAGTTATTTGATACACTCCTTGTACATTGTATACCTCTCCAGACACACTACCTGTATGCCTCTCAACTTGGTGGATCAACAAGACAAATGCTTTTTTAGCACTTAGACTTAACAATGATTTTGTTTGAGAAAACCTTGAAGGGAAAGAGCACAGACGTGATCAACAAACTTAAAATGTTTTTTTATTATTATTATTCTAGAATGAATATTTTAATGTAGATGAAAATAATATAGTGCAAGATCTGAGAGAAGTGAAGTCTACAGCAGGTACTACAGAACCTGGAGAAAAATCGGTATGGCAACATTATTTTAAAAAAAATTTCTTTCATACATATTTTACTGTTTTAATGCTTAAATATTATCCGTTCAAATTTTAAAAGAATAAGCTGAAGTCTTGTAATTTGTATTAAAATTGATGTAACATTAATCTGAATATTAAACTCTTAAACAAATAACAGTGCCGAGTAGGTTAACATTGACTTCTGTGTGAAATATCTAAATGCAAGACTTTGAGTTTACTTGTCTGATCGTAACTAAATTGAATTTTTTTGATCCATGTGGTAGGTGTGGAAACACAAAATTTAGCGCTACAACGATACTTTCTTAACCAATCACCCTAGGTTAAACAATACTTTCTTAACCAATCACCCTAGGTTAAACATACAGTACCATCCAAGCGTTTGTTATCAGACTCAGCAGAACTGTGGACTGGACTCAGTTACATGTCAATCAATTAAAATTATTTTTGTTACTGTTTTAATGATGGTATTTGTGGTTAAGGTTCTCTTAGTATTTCATAATTTAGAAGATGGAATAGTCCCCACTGAAAGGAAGTAGGCCTACTCTTTTCTACATAGTCTGTTTGTACTTTTGCTCAGCCGGGACTATTCTCTCCACACACATCAGTTGTTGATCCAGCAGCTACACAGATCTATTGTCTTGTCCAGCCTCTGCTACTCTCTTATGTGTCCAATCTTATATGTACCATATAACTTTCTGGTTTCAGATTGATCCAGCATCAAATTTAACTTTTAATTTAACTTTAAAAGAAAGTGAAAAAGAAGCTCGAAGTCAGTTGGTTCTGCCTTACACCTATGATAAAAATAAGTAAGAAATAGTTTGTTAATAAATGTAAACACGGGCCATGACACCAGTAACATCATGATTAAACAGCAACTCTATTCTATATAAAGTCTGTTTTATAGTTGAACTAGGATTATAGAATGATTGATTAATTACTTGTTGAATATTTCTGTTTATGTTGATCGTCATTAGAATATATTTTCTCTTATTTGAACCACAAACAGTTTGTCTCATTCTCTCTGCAATCTTTGAGAATGGATAGGTTGAATTTTCAAATTTAAAACAAACAAAATATTTCCTACAGTTATTAAAGAATTGAATTTTATATTTCTAGACAAGATGCAGCTTTAAATCAGCCAGGAGGTGGTAAAATATTCTATGAAGCTGATGATGTCGATGATTTAGATGAAGAGGATCCAGATGATGATTTACATATATAACTATATAAGTTGTCTGTTTTACTGATAATTGGAGTATGGCTGAGTGATCATAACGTTTGTCATCAATGTAAATGTTGTGGTTTTGATACATTGCTTCTCTGTGAGAAGATGTAAATATTCTGCCTTTATAGTTCGTGGGTTTTCTCCATTTTCATCAAACTGTGAAAGCGATTTATTGAAGATATATGTTTGTCCTGAAAGTGAACGATGAAACCCCCCTTCTCCTGACCCCCTTCTATTCTGTAGAAATACTGCATGGACTTTGGCATATAAACCCCACTTAGACCAAAATATAAAGTTTTCCCTGAAGAACATACTAGGCCCTTCTTCCCCTACCACAGCAAACATGCACCTTAATTGTTTCCAACCAACCAGAGCTCCATTACCAAATTCCTTTATGGCACACGATGATAAACAGACAATTAGGAGCTCTTGTTGAAATATTTTGCATCATTCTGATAACTTGTGGGTGTAATAGAGAAAAAAGATATATATAGAGTTATTCAACACTTAATATTTATATTCTAATATACAACTGGAATAAATTGTATAAAAATAGTTACATAATATATGTATTAGCTTTTGATTGAAGGTTAAAGCCAGGGTTACTGATTTTAATGCACATACCACATGATAACAAGTCAGTTCAACTGTTACCAAACTATAACTTTATATAATCACAGAATCTCATAAGTTAACAAAACCAAACACCTCCAGTTAAAACATAACATATTATGGTCATCTACAAAACCTATTGAATCTTACATATCTTAAATACGTTTCAAAACTCTTAGTTCGTAATTAAATTAGCTGGCAGCCAAAATAATGTTTGTTTAGAGTAAGAGTCAAGAGACATTATTGTGAGATAAATAATAGACACTATTCAAGCTTAAACTAAAGGCATACAATCTTGTGTGTTTTAACAAATCACAGGTTGGCAAATATTTTACTTACAGTAACAATAACATACCAATCACTGTCTTGACATAATCAATATCTGTAACCTATCATTACTACTCTTGGTTCAACATAACAAAAACCATTGGCTATTAATATGTTATTAAAACGGACCACTGGCGCTTCAAATAACATGCAGAGTCTTTCAAAAGTTCAGAATGGTAATGTACCTCTCAACACTATTGTAAAATGTGAACCGAGGGTAGTATTAATACATTATTCTCTTGGATATACTAAGATGACTGTTTCAAAAACAATATACACTAACATAGTGTAAAACTTTATAATAACAAATAATAAATATGCACCAAAGAGTTAATTAAATATGGAATAAAATATAATAAAATACATATATTGCAGGTAAAATTAAGGACAGAAGTCCACAAAGTTTTTGTTCTGTACATATTTCTGCGTAATTTTGGTAACTTAGTGATTTTTGTAATACAGTGCAAAATGTTGGGAAAATAAAAGGTCATTCTGCATGTCGGGCCAGTCTCGTTTGAAGGATTATATACTTGACCAACAAGCTGTAGGGAATAATAACTGCACTACTACTGCCAGACTGTGTACATGTACTAAGACCAATTGCCAATAATAATAATAATATGTCTATTTCTAAAGAGCTAAATCTACAAAATGTGTTCATGGAAATGAAATAAAATCCTACTTTCCTTCTCAACCAAGCTAATGGAGATAGGCATACGGAATGCAGTGTGCTATATGAGAAATTTGCCTTGATGGTGGCACTGTTGTCTTCTCTTATTCCAATTTCCAACTGGCAAGTTTTGTTTAGTGCACGCCAATTTGTAAGCTTACAAACTAGACCTTGGTTTTTCTTACTATCTGAATGACTATACACAAAGTGGAAACTACACAGACAGATGGATGAAGCTATTTTAATAGTCACCTGCATACATTGAAAGGTGGGTCACAAGTTGTCACAACAACCAAATTTGTAGTTTTATGATGATAATGTACATACCCTTTTATAATATTGATGTTGAGAAATTATTATAAACTGCTTTTGAAGCTTTTATTTTGTATTAATGACAGTATACTGATATATATGTCCACCAGTAGCATTTTGAAGGTAGGCAAGAGTACAATCTTAAATATTCAGACTTGTACAACAATTATAACACTTATTATAACAATAACCATCATAAAACTGATGTACCACTCTTAAATTTAATCCTCCTTAAAAAAAAAAAATAGACATTCAAAAACGCAGACCTGTAAAATGTTTACCGCACAAGCTTATGTTGACAAACATAATCCTAACACATCTTAGAAACTATTTTTTGAGTAGTTGGATTGACAAGCAGGGGTAACGACAATTGAGAGGTTTCGCAACTTTACATTTACACTTACATTTACATTTAGAGGGTCAAACGTCATCAGTTTTTGTGACGTATGACGTCATAAAAGTGTGGCTGACGGATAGCAGCCTCCATAACTGTACGTTCACAACACTTAGCTGAACTTTGTTTAATGTCTATGATTCAGCCCATAATTTTTCTCTAAATTGTGGTTTTCACAAACTAAATCCACAGAAAAAAATAGGTTGCCAGGCAACGAAACATACGCCCACACAGCAGCCAAATCGTCCGGGCAGTCAACAAGAGTTGTCGCATATTAAGGAATAATCAGAAAATCATTAGAATTTGTTTGGTTTTTATAATCAAACGTTTCTTTTTAAATCGGATAACAATTTTGACCTCCAGAGGGACCACAAGCTAAAAAGGGCGATTTTTTGGACAATCAGGGGCCATCATTCAGGAAGTTACGATCCGATGGTCGCAAATATCGAAAGGAACCAAGATCTTTGGGTTATAAACATACATGTCAAGTTTCATCAAAATTGGTTCAAAATTGTGACCTCTATAAGGTCCACAACCTTGATATAACATATTTTCACACTATTCGCGTACAAACGACGGCCATTTTGTCCGTCAATTCTAGTCCGATTTTCACGAAATTCGAACTCAACCTTCATAACCATGAAACAGTGATATAATCAAACGTTTTTTTTAAATCGGATAACAATTTTGACCTCCAGAGGGACCACAAGCTAAAAAGGGCAATTTTTCGGACAATCAGGGGCCATAATTCAGGAAGTTACGATCCGATTGGCGCAAATATCGAAAGGAACCAAGATCTTTGGGTTATAAACATGCATTTCAAGTTTCATCCAAATCGGTTCAAAATTGTGTCCTCTACACTGTTCACAACCTTGATATAACATATTTTCACACTATTCGCGTACAAATGGCGGCCATTTTGTCCGTCAATTTTGGTCCGATTTTCACGAAATTCTAACTCAGCCTTCATAACCATGGAACGGTGATATAATCAAACGGTTTTTTAAATCGGATAACAATTTTGACCTCCAGAGGGACCACAAGCTAAAAAGGGCGATTTTTCGGAGAATCAGGGGCCATAATTCAGGAAGTTACGATCCGATTGGCGCAAATATCGAAAGGAACCAAGATCTTTGGGTTATAAACATGCATTTCAAGTTTCATCGAAATCGGTTCAAAATTGTGACCTCTACACTGTTCACAAGCTAAAAAACGTGATTTTTCGTACAATCAGGGGCCATAACCCATGAAGTTACAGTCTGATACATGCCAATATCGAAAGGAACCGAGATCTTACGGTGATAAACCTATGTTTTAAGTTTCATTGAAATCGGATAAAAATTGTGACCTGTAGACTGTTCACAAACAATTGTGGACGGACGGACGGACGAACAGGGGCGACGACAATATACGTCCACATGAAAATGTGGGCGTATAAAAAACTTCTCCTACATGTAGACAAAATAAAAAGAGGCCAGGACAAAACATGTGCGTGCTTTATCAGTCCGTGATGAAGGTCTATCAAGATCCTGGACCAAGTTTGTATCGGCACCTACTCAGTGTAAATGTAACTGTGAATTTAGCGAAACGTCATACTGTACAATTACACTTTCGGTTATCTAAATGTAAATGTAAATGTTAAGTTGCGAAACCTCTTTTATATACACCGGACCTCAACATATAAAAAATCTACAATACATGTGGTAACAAAAAAACTAAATATGTTTGAAAATTTAACAGATATATAAAATACTGGTAAACATAATGTCGGTCATTAAAAGACAATAACAATAACTCCTTAACAGTAAAATATGGATGTAAATAATAAAATATAGAGTATGGCTGCATTCTATCTACCTCTGATAATGTTCAGCTGATCGTAGGTAATTACACTAAATATATGTTGTATTCTCGTAAAAAACTAAAATAACATAACTACTAATGATTATCAAGGCAAGTAATGGACTTGGAAACATCTTTTTAAAGAGATAATGAATTTATTTTAGACAAAGATAGATCTATAATTTAAATAATACCAAAATGAGTGAAATAAGTTTCACATCTTTGTTTTCTACCTTAATCTAAGGCTCAAATGTCCATTGCACATCATAAGATCTGTTTCAATGATATACTTGTACAAGGCAGGGAAGTGCACCCTGTGTGGTTTGTCTAACAGAGATAACAAATAACAGAACTAATTTATGTACTTTTAATTGGAAGCTAGACATATCCAAGCTCTATGAGCTAATTTTTCTTTTTTTCTGATCAATGCTAAGATGTAATTATTTCAGTTGATCATATTTATCATCAAGGACATAATCCAAAATGTAAAAGCCAAAAAATTTGTAATTTTCTATGGGAAATTCCTTGCATTGCTACCATCTTATTTCCAAAATGGAAATGACCTACTTAAGAAACAAATACAGAAGAACATAATTTTGCGTATGGCTAAATTAAAATGACTGTGTGATGGCACTGTTAATGAAAATTCTGAACATCAGATTCTTTTTCCAGAAAGTTCTTTGATACAATAAATATATCTCCTGGTGTAGTAACATTTATAAAACTCTTATCTTCTACTCAATGTATTTACAAACTTCATGGTGCTGGCATGCACTTTAATCTTTCAAACGCTGACTTTTCTAAACTTTCTTTATGATTGGGATGAGCTATTTTAATCAATTCATAGGCTCTTTGTCTTAGAGTTTTACCAAACAAGGATGCTATTCCAAACTCTGTTACAACATAATGAACGTGAGCTCTAGTAGTTGTTACCCCGCTACCTATAATTACAGAAAATATATATATATATACATAATATGAATAAGTTCAGTAGCATGCAGACATTTGGTGAGGCCTAGTACCAACTCCCCAGACTGAAGCATAAAGGGCCTAACTGAGAAAGACATTAAATATGTAAAAATAGATAAAAAAAAAAAAAATATGAATAAGTTCAGTAGCATGCAGACATTTGGTGAGGCCTAGTACCAACTCCCCAGACTGAAGCATAAAGGGCCTAACTGAGAAAGACATTAAATATGTAAAAATAGATAAAAAAAAAAAAAAATTTCATTGAAATAAAGCAGGGCTGCTTGTATACCAACAACAGTTTCAAATTTGAACAGTATCAAGTATCAAGCAATCAAACTGTTTATCTATACTTGGTCTGAGAAGAAAATGTCCACACTTGAATTCAGTCAAGGTTTTGTGGTACATGGTGGTGAAACTATATACATGTACACAAATTAGGAGAGTTATTGTGTTCCAAAAAGGGAGTGAACATACAGGATGAATAAATTCAGCAGCATTCTGTGAGCAGAGGTTAGGTGAGGCCTGGGATCAACTCCCAAGACTGAAGTATACATAGGGCTTAGTATCGAGAAATACGAGAAAAAAACCCCATTTTAAATATGTGAAATAAACTTGTTTCTCAAATTAAGTAGATATCCACGCCAAAGCAGACAGTAATAATTTCAAACTTAAAAATAATAATTTTGCTCTTATCTTGAATGTGTTCTTATTGCTTTGCTTGAATTTAGATTAATCAGTTTTCTATTTTTTTCCTTACCTTCAGTAATAAACGGCACAATTTTAGAATCTCCTTTCTTAGTGGTCGATGACATAGCTATTATAGGTTTACCATGACCATCTAAACCTAATGCTGCCCCTCGTATAAAATCTATCTGACCACCTACCCCTGTAATTATAAGAATCACATATAAATGTTTATCATCTTCACAAGGAATAGTTTTGAAGGAGGTATTTTGGTGTTTGCTTGTTAATGTCATAATATTCAATGTTTCGTTTGTTTCCTGGTGTCATGATACCAGGTTTGGCTGGGTACCTAATGTCTTTTTATTTCCCCCAAAATTGACCCTAGCCTTGAAACGTGTAAAAATAAAATATAAAGAAATACATAACCAAATCAAAAATTTACACTTAATAACGTCTGGGAGAGACAATGAAAAAATAAGAAGAAAGCAATTTAGCACATGATAAATCAATTCTGGGTTGTTATGATATTCATGTCCCATGCATAAGGAACCAATCCAAACTGGGTACCAAGATAAACCAAGGAACATGAGTCTGAACCGTTTGTTCTTCTCTACATCACAAATTATTAATGTAAACCAAATAATTTCATTAAACAATCATTACAAATTACAAACACTAGAACAAATATGGAAATTAAGGAAAATCACAAACTGGGGCTGACAGGCAACCACTAGCTTTTATGGTTGATTTAGAACCCAGGGCAATAATAAATGAATGCCTCTGAATTAATGTAGTTCAAGGGAAACATAAATTATGCTGTACTGGTACTCCAAATCACCAGACACATTCATTCACAAAGTCAGAAACATCATTTTTAATTTCATGTACATGTAGAATGGATAATTATTAATACAGACCAAAGTTTGATGAGATTATAGAAGGATTTAACATGCAATTTGGTATCCTTCATTTTCATATATAATATGTAAGAATTTCCGCCCTGATGATATATGTACGGTAATAAAATATATTGCTGCTTTCAAGTACACAACATGCAGTGAAAAACATGTTGTATTACAATTACATTAGCTGAAATAAAAGCATTTGCAATGTGACTTCACAACAACCATGTTAAAGACATATTCCCTTTAGTTTAATTAGTCCATCTTTTGTAATCTCAAAACCTATTTTCATGACCTTGCAAATTAACAGACTGAAAGTGATTAGTAAGCTCACAACAAGTGTGTTCATTTGTAAATGTAATAAACTGGTATGCTATAATATATATTCCTTGGTACTTTGCACATATTTTCCATACAATATGTGTTTTAAACTCTTAGCATCGAGGAAATATATCTTTAATCATATGTATTGTTTAAATCATCTATAAAAATTGTGCTGTAGCTTTTATTTTGAAATAAGGACTGCCCTGCAAATATCACATCATGCAGTACCAACAATGTTATATTCAGAAAAATAATGTCTTGTAAAAATATAAGCAGCACATCTTAAGCAGATAAAACAAATAGAGATTGGTATTCTGGCAATAAAAAATACATGCACATGTACCAGCAGCTAAGTCATCAAAACTCAACACAATATCAGGTGTCAACAAAGTTGTCAATGACTCATGATTTCTAAAGAATTCTGCCCCGTGACAACAGAGCAGTCACAATATTTTTTAAAAAGTTATCAATAACTCTAACCTATATGTATAACATGTTACAAATATTGGACTGACGGACTGACATGACAGACTAATGAATTCCCTGGTAAATGGATGAATGTTCAGACACAATGTAACAATATTGACATGTAGGAGTAAAGATAGAGGAAAGAAAGTCTTTGTTCTCATTTACCATCAAATTCAATATCAAGGAAAGAAGGTAGAGCGTCTCAAAATAAAAAAAGAACACAATTTAATTAACACTTCTATTTTCTAATGACATCACAGGAAAGAAGTGAACACAGTTGTTAATACTCTCTTGTCAAACAACGAATAGACGCCCGCCAAAAGCTTTGTGAAGGAAGACAAAATCTTGGAATACAGAGATCTCTTTGACATTTTACACAAAATTGTTGCATGATTCTAAGGCTTGAAAAAACAAAAGCTCACAAACTTATCTGTAACCTGTTTACAAGTATTGTTGATGGACAGGCCAACAGACAGGACTGACAACAATATAGACCCACAAGAAAAAATCTTAAAACTAAGCCAAAGTCTATGATTCCATTGCTATCTGTTACCTTCCTGTAACAAATATTTAGAGATTAATGTATTCATTCATAAATGTTATGGTACCAGGTAGTCTTTATGCTGTTTTCATTGTATGCACCAAAACCTTGGAGAATGGGGTGCTGAATATTGAATATTATTGGCAATATTGGAAGTGTCATGCTCCCAAGTAGTTATCTCCCTTCATTACTTGATGCACCGATTTTAACTTTTTGGGACTGGGATTATACTATTATAGGCGTTTTTATCGACCACTGATTAGCCAAAGTGATTTGCATTCAATCACATTTCCATCTTTAACGTCCATCTAATTCAAATTGGTTACCCTAATCAAGAATTTATCGACACCGATTTCCGAAGCGATTACATCAAATCTCCAAATCACTTCAGGGTGTGATTTGACAATTTGATCTGGTGATCACATGTTTTTTTCAACTGTGTCCAGCCACAAGAATTGTTTACAGCTAATAGGAGCATTTAACGAACTCGCCAAAGTGCTTTGAAATCGACTATATTGTCACATGACATCTCTTCTAAATTCAAAACAATTTGGCAAGTCGATAAAAAAACCTTATATTTGATTGGATACTTTACTCTGACTGGGATGATAGGAAAATATTGATAACTATTATATCTGATTTGTTACTTTACTCTGAGGACTAATAACAAATGATTGCCATTTCGGTATCCTCAGCTAAGATTAGATGCAGATTTCTGAAAACGAAACATAACATTAATGTGAGCATAACCAACCTGAATTCTAAACTGCACCACATATAACAACCAAACAGAAATGAAATGGAGTTTAGCACACTTATTTTCTGCACCAATTGGGTTAATGAAGATGGACAACATATCAGTATTTGGTAGTACAAGTATTTAAGACAATAAATAACAACAAGTTGATAGCAGACATTACCTGAATACATTCTGGTACCAATAGAATCAGACACCACCTGACCGGTTATATCCACCATTATGCAAGAATTAATAGCGGTTACTTTTGGGTTCTGAGAAATAATTGCAGTACTGTTGGTAAACGATACATCTGACATCACTGAAAATAAATTCAACAGTAGTAAGTTCTTATATCATTTAAACTAACTGATCATATCACTTTGCTTTTGTTGTTACTTTCGTACTGCCCATGAAGAAAATGGAATTCAATGAGTGGTGAATATCGATTTCTTATTAAAGTTGGCAACCAAAATGACATTTCTTTTCAGTAATGAAAACAAATTCTTATAGTTTGCATAATTAATTCTTTTTTTAGAATGTAATTTATGTTTTATGGTGTAATTCTTTTAAATTCCTAATATTTTGACATATTGACTGACATAAATTTCTCCACAAGTCAATTTTCAATTCCAAGGAGTATACAAAGGAAATTATAATTTTAAGCCATATTTTGGTTCTCAAATACAAAGGGTTGCATAACCTGTTTTTATTTGCTCATTCAGTCTTACTAGGCAAAATTATCTAATTTACTTGTACAAATATCTGGCACACATAATATTATCACAGTCACAGGAAACAATTTACATCACATTGATTTTTGTGTAGTCCAAATTACTCCAAATACTAAAAATTGCAGGCAACATTGATTGGTCAATGCTGGCAAATATGAACAAAAAAAGAGATTTATTATAAATATACTGTAATAGATTTCTATAACTTACCAACAAACGGATTGTTGTCCATAAAATCATACAGCTTTTTACTTCCTACAGCAAATGAGCTGACAATTTTTCCTGTCTGAACAACTTTTTTAGCATTAGTTATAGCCCCCCTTTCTACTAGATCGACTACACCATCACTGAACATTTCGGTATGAATACCTAGATCTCTATGATTCATCAACTGACATAACACAGCATCTGGTATAGTTCCTATTCCTTTAATCAAATAATAAAAATATAGGTTGCCAGAAAATGAAAAATATGCACCAAAAATTCCCGCCGAAATCCCAAAATAAACAGATGACACATATTAATTAACCACACATTTATTTTTTTCAAAAGTATGGAACCATCAAACTGATTATCAACTACCGGTATACACTAAGTTTCATCACTCTCTATTAGATATAATCAAAGAAAGCTATCTTGTCCCAAAGCATCGACCAATGAAATTGCTTAGTTTTGCTTACCTTTAGTTCAAAATTTTAATCATTGAACTCAGTCAAGACATTCACCTAATGAACATCTACATCAAGTTTAAACATTCTAATTCAATTAAAAGCTGAGTTGTTATGTTCCAAAGTCTTAGTGTCCCAAAGAATCAACCCATCAAATTGCTGAGCTCTGCTTACCCTAAGAGAGTTATTGTGTCCCAAAACGTGTGACAGACAGACAAACCCATTTTAAAAGTCCCATGCATTTTTCGAAAGGTGGGTGACAATAAAATAATGGTACATTATAATTAGAATAATTTCTTGCAGGGTGTTAGAAAAATAGGAAGAAACATAAATATTTTGGATTGAACCAAGCACAAATAACAGGCCATATGATCAAAATTTGAATTGGAATGAAAGTTATCATCTACAAGAAATTGGTTATTTTACTTGATTCAAAGTTAAAATTTCAAAATTAATGGGGTTTAAAAAATTTCTTTTTACCCATTTGAAGTGTAGCACCATCACTAACTAGATTCTCTGCAATTAAACGCCCAATTTCAAGTTCAGCCTCTGATAATGCTTTTTGTGGTCGTTCTGGTATAGGTACATATTTTTCTTCCACCATTGCATCTATATGTGACTGATGAATCAATCCATCACCAAATGTTCGAGGCATATTGTGATTGGCTAAAGCTGTGAAATATATAGTATTTACAAATGTAAACAAGTATGAGCCACCTTGAAATTGTGGCATGTCAAAAATTGTGGTATATCAATGAATGCCCAATTGTCAAGGAACAACTATGTGATGTTTCGTGTCGATCTTACTGGAATTGTCAGACTCTTCAATTTTTTTCGAGAGTTCCGTCCCCAGTAAGAAGAACAAAATGATGAGTGGACATGGGACTCAGCTCATGTTCCCAAATATACTAATGAGATTTAATCATGTCCCAAAAATAAAAATGTAATGGTGAGCAGCAAGTCATGTCAGGCAATCTATAAATTCATTATTACATTACAAAATTGTATTACTTTACTACATACATGATGTTATATAGTAATATGTTCCATTTATGTGTACATAAGACTAAGGTTGTTTTGTGAAAAGGGACCAGGAGATTAAATCATTCCAATGCCATCATATTAATCCTAGTATATAAAAACTTGATTTCAAATATTTTATTTCTTACATATTATTCAACTTTAACTCTGAAAATTTAAAATTGCGATTATAGTTTACCTATAATGTACTTGGCATTTTCAATGGCGGCTCTTGTGCAATCAACACTTGTTCCCAGGGAGCAGTAACCATGTTCATCAGGTAAGCTAACAGATATCAAAGCTACATCCAAATTAATAATTTTACGTCGGAATAACAGAGGTATTTCACTCAAAAATATTGGAGTACAGTCCGCTCGTCCCTCATTAATGGCCTGTCTCACATTGGAAGCAATAAACAGAGAATTAGATCTAATTATTCCTGAAATTAGATACAAAATAAATTGATGTTATCAAATTTGAATGCTAATTTATTACTGAACTTTTCTCACAAAAAGAATAAGTTACACATTAGCTGACATCCAAGAACTGACCGTTTTTTATGAGATCTTTGTAGGTTGGTAAATAAGTCCAGAAATATAGTTAGATTGGGGACATTATATACATGTATATGCCATATCGGAGACTTATTTGTAAATCCACTGTGTTTAGATACAGACTTTTTAAGTTCAATAAGAGCAATATGCATCATTATCAAAGTTTAGTGTATACTCATGATCACATGCACACCAAATTATATCCATAGACGTTGAATTTTTACGAACAAATTTCTGTGCGCGACCAGACTACTATACTGGAAATAAGTAGACTGGTTTAGCGAGGCCACTTACAAGAAGATGTCGCTGAATAGGAGTGGCTGCTCATACAGATTCTACTGTAGTATCAAGGTAATCTTTTATTTAACTTTTAACCTCATAATGTTGCAACATATTACAGTCATAAATTAAAATACATATTCAGTAATAAATATGATTCAAACATTGATTTATGATAAACGATTATTCTGACTTGCTTAGACTTATTGTCTTTCTTTATCCAAATGAATAGTTTACCTTCAAATGCAGGCTTTGTAAATTCAGCAGGACCTTCTGTATGTATATGTATAACTTCTATATTCTCTAATTCATTTTCCAGACTATGTTTAGTTAAACTATTAACTAATCTTAAAGGTGTAGCTGCTGCACCATGTATATAAATTTTATCACCTGAAATAACAACATTATCGATGGAGAAAAAAATTAAAGTCTAATAATTTTGGTCTTTTTTATCTTTAGGGCTGATTACGTCACTGTCTCTTGGCCTTAAGTTTATTAATCCACAGATTTGATTGATCGATGCCATATCAAGCCACTGATCAAAACTCACTGGCCAAGATACAGAAAATCTTAAAAAATCTATTGAATGACTTTGATTATCCAGACACTTGCCTGTCTATCAAAGAAATTACTATATGGTGGTGGTCGTTTTCCTGATTTTCCTGTGAAAATCAAACTAATGATGTGTGTAAATAGTGTTTTAGAACAAATTCGATCAGGGATTAAATTTTAAAGGTGTTGATTGTTTTACTAACCAGGGTGCCTAGGGCTTGATACCAGGCAAACTCCATCAGTAGGCCTATGCTATGAGGAAACTTTTCTATTATTTCGCTTTCATCAACAGTTCTTTTGAGTGTATGCCAACATGTACTAGGGACAATGTTTTTTCACCCACTCTATCCTGCCGGAAATTTGTGAGGAAGTTTCACATAACCAACACCGAAATCAAACATGGGAAGATTAGGTTAAAACAACTCAGTCCTGGCATGTTCCTGCAAACTTTGGGTGGGGGGGGATAAGGAATGAGCTGCCCTGGCGGCCCATCTCTTACCCCTGGCTGTCGTTTCCAAAATAGCCGAAGAGAACAGAGGTGGAGAAGAGTGGGATTTTCATATTTTCATTATAGGAACTGTCAACGGACAGCGTTTCGGTCAGACTCAGAGATCGTTCCAAAGTAAAGGAACTATAATATAATTATGTATACAATCTGTGTGAAATATTGCATCTAAGCACATAAGAAATTTCTTAACTCTGTCCTGAAATTCTCTGCTAGCCTCTCCTCCACTGCCGGGCTAACAATTATAAATATGCAGTCAATAATTATTATAAACAAAAATACCAACCAGACTTGATAACTTTAATAGCTTCTTCGGCCCTTTTCCATTCGGGGTGACGATCAGGGATGGGGTGAAACGGTTCAGGGGTATATAAATAAAATGTCCTCTTCAAGAAATGGGGTTCTGTTTTAGATTTGAAGAGTTTGGGGACTCTTCTAAGAAAGGCTTTGGATGCCATAGTTTGAACTGTTTGAAGATAAATAAGTCTGGCATGTCAAATAAACTACCTTGAACCTAGCAGCAACCTTGACATTTATACATGTCAATGCAGGTCACCTTGAAATGGATACAATTTGTTGGTTGGCTGATATTTAACGCGCCCACAAAATTTATTCATTCTTATTACCGTGTAATCAATATCACAGAGTAAGAATAATATCTGTGGTGTAATCATAGAACTGTATTATGGTATAATCAGGCTCTCTTAATAAAGGAAAGTTAAATCTCACATAACCAATCAATGGGCGTTGGCTGCAAATGGAAAGCACACAAAATCATAAACAATGACGTAAAATGGGTTTTTCCAACAGGATAATAATAGTGCATTTTTTTATATAATATACCGTGCACAGTTCCATGATACAAACATTCTCAACGATAGTCAGGTGAAGCATTTCAAACAGTGACTGCACATAATTTTTAACAATAATTTTGATCGACGTAACTTTTCACTCGTTACATCCGGCAATTATGCCATTATATGGTGGACTATGGTTGCTGCAGAAAACATATTTGAATGAAATTCTAATATTTTTGTTTATTTTTTTTTATTTAATTCTTTAGTCATTTATTTAAGAATATTTAAATTTGTATTATTATTTTTTTCATTTAATTATTTTATATTTTAATATATATTTTTCATTTTAATTATTATTTTATAGTTTTTATTTTCTTTTTTCCTTTTTGATCTTTATAGATTTTTCTTTTCATGAAATAATTTTCTTTTATAGAGATGAAAAAAAAAAAAATCGAGTAAAAAATGTGCAGTATGGAATGTCTGTTAGGCACAGTTGTCTAGTTGTTCGGATGGGGCGAAAAACCGAGGTTCCGGAAACACATGAGTGTGAACGTAACAGATCCCTTGGAGGTTGGAGTGCAATATAAGAATAGGCCATAGTGCCACTGCCCACCGTGTAAGCCCAGTCGGAGCAGAACAGTAGGGCGTGCGTTAAACCCCATTCCAGTACAATATCCCGGTCGGAGCAGACATAGTTAAACTCCATTCATTTCATTTCAGAAATACGAATGCACAAACCGATACTAAGCGTAAAATGGGTAAAAAGCATCAGGTTTGTATGCCCACATGCCCGTCGTATTCAGAGGCGGATCCAGGATTTTCAGAAAGGGGGGGGCGTGCTGCACCCACTTGGGAATGCGAAGCCCGGCCTGTGATTTTGAAGGACTAATTTCATACTAGTACTGTAAATTACGATTTCAAACCTAAACTATTTTTTGTTCTCCATTCCCAGCGAGAATATATGGAGCTAACAATTGTTCGCCATCTCAAATAAATAGAGGGGGCGTGCGCCGGGTGCGCCCCCCTCTGGATCCGCGCCTGGTATTAGCCCAGTCGGAGCAGAACAGTAGGATGTTAAACCCCATTTCATTACAATATCCCGGCCCGAGCAGAGCAATAGGATGTTCAACTCCATTCATTTCATTTCATTTCGAATGCACAAACCGATGCTATCACAAAGCGTAAAATGGGTAAAGGCATTATCAAGTTAGTATACTTCGCCCGATTGACGCCGTATGCTGTGACGTAATATGTACTGTACATGACCTTAAAGGCGAACCATTTCAATCATCATGTACAAGAGAAGGCTTCGGATCACCCCTGTGAAATAGATGTATGGAAGCATTGGCATAACGACGCCACTGTGTGAAGTGTACGTGAACGAAAGTAACCGTGTGATATAAAGCACAATAACCACACCGTCACGGGGATTTATGAATGACGTCATGCCATTATCACACCCTAATTTTAATTTGAATAGAATTATTTAAATTGAAGTAATATTTGTTAGTTTGAAGAAAATTCTCAATAATTTCGGATAGAGAAGAAAATAGTAATTTCGTAAGTAACACATACAGTGTACATTGATCAGTTATCTGTTATGACAAAACATAAATAACCATCCCCCTTTTTTATTGATTTGATCAAAAGTTAATTTAGATATATACAAAAGAAAAAGAACACCCAACCATAACTGGTTGCGCAGCAGTCATTTATCAAAATTTGTTACTTTTTGTGGGTTTTCTATTGTTTGCCTTCGTGTTATTTAGCTTTTTTTTTTTTAAATTGGGGCGGGCGGAGTGGGGGTGTATTTGTCCACAAGCCAGTTAAAAATAAATTATTCAATTAGAAACTGTGGTGTTATACAATATAGACGACGCCTTGTTATATTTTCAGTAGACTCAAAACAAGATGTTGTTATTTAGTAGAAATCATGACCATGTTATCATAATTTCAGGGGACTTTGATTTCCTTTCAATTTAAGTTTTAAATTGACACTCGTGTGAAAAATAATATTTTAACATCCTTACAGGTATCAAGAATAAAAATCTTTTAATGAATTTTAAAAAAGATGGATAAAAACTCCGAGGAATTCGGTGAAACTGAAAGTGCCAAAAACGTTTGCAATTATGCCATGAATTCTGCGTTCGCAGAGCTGTCGTCTGAAGACAGAAATAAATTGGACGATCGAGGAACAGATAAATTATCGGCAATCGCTTTGTGCCTGGAAATAAATAAAAAATCAGTACCTTTCGATGATCTTCTTGATATGCCAGCTTTGCATCGAACCTTAAAGACGCTCGATGTATCTAAACCCACTGATAAATTGTTCAGAAAAGATGGGCAATTAAATGATGGTGCAGAGAGTGATGAAGATATTTATCCAGGCGAGGAAATAGTTCGAATTGTGGATGTAACTGGCGAGTCAGAAGATACCGTGCCAGTTGATGAACAAAATGCGTCAGAAGTTGTATCATTTGATGAACAACACGCATCAGAAGATATTTTACAATTTGATGAACAACACGAGTCAGAAGATATCCTACAATTTGATGAACAACACGCGTCAGAAGATATCCTACAATTTGATGAACAACACGTGTCAGAAGATATCCTACAATTTGATGAACAACACGAGCCAGAAGATATTGAATCAGTGGATAAAGAGTATGAACAAGAAGATAGTATATGTACAGGAAGTTTCAGTGGTCCAGCGTCTAGAGGTATTATCTTCACAAATAAAGAAAAAAAATTAACGTTAACACCTTTCTCTCGATCCTTAAGAGTAGCACACTAACTTAATTTGATAGTACTTTTATTATACGCGTGTTTATTTTTTTTTTTATCTTCACGGGGATTTTATCTTCTGGGTTTCTATTTAATTTAGGTGTGGTGTGATTATATTATTTCACTACTCAAACCTTATAGGAACCAGACTAGAGGTTCTGTTTTGTCTGACACGGGCATGTATTTGAACAAATTAATGTTCTTCATTCTTGAGTTTTGTTCTGCGGTCCATTAAGAAAAGAAACTTAAACTTCCAAAACCCTTACTTGAATTTCGTGAAAGATTTAAAGTGTGTGCTGCCGATAAACTTTCCATTGAATGTCAATCGCTTGGTATCCGCAACACTCGTCTATAGGGGGGCTTATGTCGACCTTGCAACTGAAAGCAACTGGCGTTTCGGCAACTGGGAGCAACTGAAAAAAGTCGACCTAAGCGCCTCTTACCATTAGTTACAGTCAGTTGCACATGTTCAACTTTCTGCAACTCGTTGCAACTGGTTGCAGTCGACATGAGCGTTCTTGCAACTGGTTTCCATGGAAATAACATCACGTGATAAGATACGTGTGTCATGCGACTTTATAAATAAGCAAATGGAAGCGAACGAAGACACCCACTTTTCAAATGTTGATGATGTCGACAATAATATACTAATAGAATTGTAGTAAGAACGACCATGCCCTTGTGTTGCTTCTTTTAAGTTATTCGCCGTTTTGTTGATCACGTGATGAATAAATTAAAAGTCACGTGTTAAAGGGACAATAACACTCTTGCTGGCTTGACAGCTCCAGAAAATAAATAATAGCCTTATTCTAAGTATTAGATGTTTAAGTGCCCTACCTTTTGTGTAAATTGTCCATTACATCCTATTTTACTTGTCCAGAGGGTTCGAAATTAAATCCAAGTTACATTTGAAAAGGTTTACGTGAGGCTTTTAAACCATTTAATTGAATTTTTCCTATTTTTAAATTAGGTGTGTTAAGATGAAATTTGTATCACAAATTAATTAAAATATTGTAAAATAGTACAATTTGTTGACCAGAATAAAGATTGAGACATATTAATCAGTTACAACAAGAGTGGTATTGAGCCTTAAAGCCCCAATAACACTCTTGTTGTAACTGAAAAATATGTCCCAATCTTCATTCTAGTCAACATTCAACAAATCGTAATATTTTAGAATATTCCAATTAAATGATGATATAAATTTCATCTTAACATACCTAATTTAAAAAATTGGAAAAATTCAACCAATTGATTTGAAAAGTCTAACGTAAACCTTTTCAAATGTGACTTGAATTTTAAAATATTTTCGAACCCTCTGGACAAATAAAATAGGTTGTAATGGATAATTTACACAACAGGTAGGACATTTAAACATCTAGTACTTAGAATAAGGGTATTATTTATTTTCTGGAGCTACCAAGCCAGCAAGAATGTTATTGTCCCTTTAAGTGTGATCGCTATCAGTCGACATAAGCGCTCCGAATTCAGTTGCTCCCAGTTGTCCTCAGTTGCTGATATGATCGACATATAAGCACTCTTGCAACTGACTGCAACTAGTTGCTTTGGGTTGCAAAGTCGACATAAGCCCCGCTTTAGATGATATTTTCACGCGTCAACATTAAAGGGACAATCCCGATAAGAACAGAGTCTCAAAAATTGAAGTCCGAGCATTTATGAAATTTATGGACCAAAACATAGAGGCATGGTGTATTTACCTTGTCTCAAAATTTCAGCTCAAAATATTGAGTCGTTTTGACGTTAACGTTAACACTGCTTATCCGGACACGTAACCCTTTTAAGATTTCGGGTCAATTTTTTCATTGGGTGACCTGCTAATCGATTCTCGTTTCTTGAGAGGTCTATACAGTGAATGACCCATGTACTGTACTTGATAACAAAAGGTAAATTTCACCTACATATTATTTTTATAGAAAAAAGTCTGGTTTTATCCCTATACTGTATAATACAACGCTCTCCATTTCCAGATGAAGGCTGTCAGGTTTAAGTTATTTACAAGCATATCACAAATATCGGGTTAGTTGGTCGGCCTTAGGTAATGGGTTTTAAGGGATTTTAACACAAAATTAAGCAGTTTAATTCCCCAAAAAGTTATCGGGATTGGGCCTTTACAGCTTTTCAGGCTTGAGGGTTTCAAATGTCCAGACGTCCAAGGTTAGTATTCGCCAATTTTGCGGGAGCTATAGGTAAACATTATCTTACATTGTCCTATCCATTTGTTAATCTACACGTTTGTCAAGTGTTCTATATATTTAAATACCGGCCATTTTAACTAAAAACTTTTTAACCGAAGGAAAGAGGTAGTTTACAATTGAATTGGAGTTGAGTTAAGAAATTTAGTAAATATTTGAAAAATCTATTGGCGTTTTTTTTTTGTCTATCTCACTAAGTCTACTTTATATTTAAGAATTATCTTTTGAAGAGGAATCGATAACACTATTTGGTAAGTACACATTATTATTTGTTTACTTATTTAGTCAGTCCTCACCCTGCGCATTACACACATGGCTATAAAAAGAAATAAATGGCTATGTTTGTTTTCATTCTCTCAGTAATAGTATATTTATGTGTTTGTTCCCCAAAATATAGCCATTTTTATGTGAACGTCGGTCATGTCCGGACTCCCGTTCACATATATTTGGTGACACTCTATAGAGGTCACAATTCTTATCCGATTTGAATGAAACTCAAACTATATGTGTATCCCCAAAAATCTCGGATTTGTTCGATTTTTGCACATACCAGATCATAACTGTGTGGAATATTGTACGAAACTCGTGTCCCTGGTCAGTGGCCCTATCGATTTTCCCTTTTCTATCCATCTCTTACAAATGTTAGCGCATCTTGCAAGGGGGAGAGAGAGAGAGAGGGAGAAATGTTTTCATTTTGCATTATCTATTTTCGAACTATTATTTATAGCAAGCAAGTAAAGAGAGAGAGAAATGGGGCTAAACGTCCACTGGACACTAACTAGGTTATTTCGATACGGTTCAATTTCATTTCGATAATTCGTTTGCGCGTAGGGGTCTTTAGCACCTTGTCACATCGAACCGGGGAATCGAAACAACGCCAGTTGACTACTTGACTCAATGACAGACCGTATGATACAGCGGGCACGTGCCAACCATTCGGCCACCCCGACCCCCATGGCAACGACTTGTTATTTGGGGCTTATTTTTTTTTTTTTTTTTTGTGTGTGTTAAACAAAACAAACCAGATATACAAGAAAGACCATTGCCACAAGTAAAAGCCAAAAGTGAAGCAGTATTTGGACACCCTTTACAACGAAAAGAAAGCCGCATTTTTAAACTGCTCGTGGTGAGTATTTACCTTTTCCATGCGATTTTAGATTCTGAGCACTTTTTATGGTAACCATACGCGATTCGAATTACTATTCACTGAAGTGCAATGCAGGCAATGTGGGTGGTGAACAGGTTGTATGAGCACCAGAGTCATTTAAAGGACAATATTGGTGCCAGTCATTATCACATATGTGATAGAACTGATTAAACACTTTCCAAATATAATATTAACACAGAGATCATCGCTACCATAGAGGAGTAATAAAGGATTCATGAATCGGAAGTGACGAACGCCAAAGGAAAACACGAGTTATCTCTCTATGTGAATGACTGAAGTCACGAGTGATGACAGATAAACGGCCGAATTTCTGCTCACTAATAATTCCTTCGAAGACAAAAAGTTGTTATATGGGACCGCAAGAGGTTATCTGACGATACAATAAAGTAATTGAGTGACATAAGATAAGAGAACACGGGAAAAATAGAAATACTCCGTACAGCCCATTGTTTTTATTCCTTCTATAGGGGAGACCGGGGCACATTGAGCCACTTTGTTCACATACATGTTTGTCCTCATTTCATATCAAATGTTTTTATTAGAAGATCTCTTTATTTCATGATCAAAATTAAAAAAAAACAAGCCAACAGTGAGGCTGATGTCCCCCGCCGAAATCCCAAAATAAATAGATGACACATATTAATTAATCGCACATTTATTTTTTTCAAAAGTATCGAGCAATCAAACTGTACACGAAGTGCCATCCAAAAGTGTTTTATAAAGAAAAATGCTAAAACCGACGAGAAAAATGAAAATGTACCCTAGTTAGGGGGACCCTAAAGGCAGACAAAAGGGCCCCCACGCTTGACAAAAGGGCCCCTCTGGCCAAGGGAAAGGGCCCTCGTGTCTGAGTCAATTGTTTATTTCCACTGTTACTGTCGAATCCATTACTGAATGAGAATGCAGTCATTGTATTGGCATAAAAATCATCAATCACGATGAACCTAAGTTATCTTGTCCCAAAGTATCAACCAATCAAATTGCTTATCTCTGCCTACCCTAAGAAGAAAATGCTCATCTTCAAACTCCATCAAGGCATTGACCTAATAAGCATACACGCCAATTTTGAACATTTTAATGCAATTCGAAGGAGAGTTATTGTGTTCCAAAGTCTCGGCAAATCAAATTGCTTATCGCTCTGCTTACCCTGAGCAGAAAATGCTCATTATCGATCTTAGTCAAGGTATTACTGTAATGAAACTATACACCAAGTTTCATCACTCTCACTTAATTAGAACTAAAGTTATCGTGTGTCAAAGCATCAACCAATCAAATTGCTTATCTCTGCTTACCCTAAGCGGAAAATGCTCATCTTCGAACTCCATCAAGGCATTGACATAATAAGCATATACACCAAGTTTGAACATTTTAACTCAATTAGAAGGAGAGTTATTGTGTTCCAAGTTCTCGACCAATCAAATTGCGTATCACTCTGCTTACCCTGAGCAGAAAATGCTCATTATCGAACTTAGTCAAGGTATTACTGTAATGAAACTATACACCAAGTTTCATCACTATCACTTAATTAGAACTAAAGTTATCGTGTCCGAAAGCATCAACCAATCAAATTGCTTATACCTGCTTACCCTAAGCGGAAAATGCTCATCTTCGAACTACATCAAGGCATTGACCTAATAAGCATATACACCAAGTTTGAACATTTTAACTCAATAAGAAGGAGAGTTATTGTGTTCCAAAGTCTCGACCAATCAAATTGCGTATCGCTCTGCTTACCCTGAGCAGAAAATGCTCATTATCGAACTTAGTCAAGGTATTACTGTAATGAAACTATACACCAAGTTTCATCAATCACTCTCACTTAATTAGAACTAAAGTTATCGTATCCTAAAGCATTAACCAATCAAATTGCTTATCTCTGCTTACCCTAAGCAGAAAATGCTCATCTTCGAACTCCATCAAGGCATTTACCTAATAAGCATATACACCAAGTTTGAACATTTTAACTCAATAAGAAGGAGAGTTATTGTGTTCCAAAGTCTCGACCAATCAAATTGTGTATCGCTCTGCTTACCCTGAGCAGAAAATGCTCATTATCAAACTTAGTCAAGGTATTACTGTAATGAAACTATACACCAAGTTTCATCAATCTCACTTAATTAGAACTAAAGTTATCGTGTCCCAAAGCATCAACCAATCAAATTGCTTATCTCTGCTTACCCTAAGCGGAAAATGCTCATCTTCGAACTCCACCAAGGCATTGACCTAATCAACACATACTCCAAGTTTGAACATTCTAGCTCAATTAGGAAGAGAGTTATCGTGTCCCAAAGTATCAACCAATCAAATTGCTTATCTCTGCTTACCCTAAGCGGAAAATGCTCATCTTCGAACTCAATCAAGGCATTGACCTAATAAACACATACACCAAGTTTGAACATTCTAGCTCAATTAAAAGTTATCGTGTCCCAAAGCATCAACCAATCAAATTGCTTATCTCTGCTTACCCTAAGCGGAAAATGCTCATCTTCGAACTCCATCAAGGCATTGACCTAATAAACACATACACCAAGTTTGAACATTCTAGCCCAATTAGGAAGAGAGTTATCGTGTCCCAAAGCATCAACCAATCAAATTGCTTATCTCTGCTTACCCTAAGCGGAAAATGTTCATCTTCGAACTCCATCAAGGCATTGACCTAATAAACACATACACCAAGTTTGAGCATTCTAGCTCAATTAGGAAGAGAGTTATTGTGTCCCAAAAAGTGTGACGGACAGACAGACGGACAGACAGACGGACGAACCCATTTTAATAGTCCCCTGCTTTCTTCGAAAGGCGGGGGACAAAAATCAATATGCCCTCTTATATGGATCAAACCCCGGTTTATCTGGATTGTATAGATTAGACATATATGAACTTAAGTACAAGAATTTCCTTATAGGCTAAGAAGTTAACATGTATGGAAAATGTTTCTCTTTTAAGCGCTTTTTTGAAAAATCCACTGCCTAAGAAAATAATTGACAGCTTGTGGCTTATTGATGGAGAAATGGGTCTAAGAAGTTATCTCACTTCTGTATATTGTTGGGTTGTATAGTATTATTTATAAAGGTTATATCCATGGTGGTTCAATGTGCCCCGGTCTCCCCTACCTTATAAAAACATGGTAATGCACGGATTTTTAATCGGTTTTTCTTTCCTATTCTCTTATCTAGTGGCAGTGAATTCTTTTTATGAATTGTAAGATATTCTCTCACAGTGTCACACAGCAACTTTAGGTCTTCGAGGGAATTATTAGTGAGCAGATATTCGCCCATGTATCTGTTATCAATAGTCACTTCAGTTAGTTATATAGAGGAATAACTCGTGTTTTCCTTTGGCGTTCGTCACTTCCGATTCATGAATCCTTTATTACTCCTCTATGGTAGCGATGATCTCTGTGTTAATATTATATTTGGAAAGTGTTTAATCAGTTCTATCACATATGTGATGATGACTGGCACCAATATTGTCCTTTAAGCACAGTGATAACGGGCATATTCTGGCCATTGTCAGTCACACGCATCCCAATGAAATTTGTATATATATTTATTTGGAACAAAATAATAAATTATAAGCTTTTATTAGCTAAAAAGAACTGAAATATTTACTACTACGTTGTTGTAGCTAATTTACTACCACCTATTATTGCCAAAGGGACTATTATAAATCTGTCAACAAATGTTTGCTCGTTTGATTGGAAAATATGATATTTTAGACGTAACTCAACTTAGTTTACATCAATGATTTAAAGTTCCAATAGCATATTTTCTAATAAAGTCAAAACATAATTATTTCTATTTCTTTTGCTCAAAATGTTGTCAACTCAATATTATACGATCATGGGCAAAATTTCATGGGGGTTAAAATGGTTGAGACAGGCTTATTGAGGAGATAGTAACTCAATTACCTCCCTTGTTTTCCCATTCCTCTCCATGGACGGCCATCTTCAAACGTTTGAATTTGAAGTTGAAAATGATATTTGTGCCAATTTCTCAACTGGCAATAGTGAATTATAGGATTAATATGATTATTCTTTAACAAGGTAGGACTGTTTATAGGTACAATCTATTTTAGGGCTTTATTTTAATACATTTTAAAAATATAACTTAAAAATATGCTATTGGAGCTTTAAATGGCCTATTTCATTAGACACTATTAGAGAGAGGAGGAAATGGTGTTTAACGTCCACTCGACACAAACTTGGTCATTTCGGGAGTAGCACATGGTTCAGTTTTATTTCAATAATTCGCTTGCGCCTAGGTTTCTTTAGCATGGTTAATTTGGAAGTTTATCATCAATAGGCTCTTCGTATCCGTAAAAGAACTTATAGTGAAGCGGATCAGCTCCATCACCAACCAATCTTTGTAAATGAAGAGATTCAACGTGACGCGAGATTAGCAGGACCTGAAGCTCCCTTAAAAGGTAAACCCGTAATTAGATCTATTGAATATTATATAAAAATAAAATCAAATGCAAATGTGTGAACCACACCAACATTTTTATGTGGGTATCAAATTAACCAGCATGTTTTTAGGCTATGATTTATGAAGGTCAATATCATTTACTATTATAGTTTATCACTGACAAAATTTAATTTCCGGTTAAAACTCTGTTTATTATGCTAATTACGCTTAATATTAAGAACAAATGATATATTCTACTAGCGAGTATCGATAAAATGCCCAATCGGGTGTACAATTAGCCACAATAAAGCTCCAATGCCCAATCGGGTGTACAATTAGCCACAATAAAGCTCCAGTATTGTTTTTGGTTTCGATTGGAGCCCTTCATTTTTCCCCAACTTAATCCACTAAAAATATGCTCAAATGATAGGTTGCGCTGGCTGGGAAAAGATACAAATACTTATGGGTGTACTAATATATAATTTTCGTTACAGAAAACAAGGTCCCAAATAGTAAACTTACAACTTGCTCGAAACCAGAAAAATTACCACAAATGTCTGATGTTCAAACACATCATACAAACCAGGTTCCAGAAAGATCGTTCCAAGACAGGTTGAAAGGTTTATTTTGCTGTGTGTCCTAAATTCTAATACACAAAAAAAACCTCAAAAAAAACGTGTCTTCACAAATAATGTTACCAAACATTTTTTTTTTAAATTTGAATTTCATGATGCAACCCCACCCCAACAGTATCCATTTCCTGGAAATTGTGAAATTAATTTAATTATTATTTTAAAATGTAAATATTGGTTAAAAATGTGTATAAAATTTTAAAAATAGTATCTATATCTATTACCTGATTCAATGATGTCATATGTGATTAATATCATTAAACAGAACCACAGTGGCTCAGTGAGTAAGACAATGGCTCTCTAACCTAGAGATCCTATATTTCATTATTGGGATTTTCTGGCATGGCTCCACCTTGTCAGGCGACAAGTTATAGTCATCCAGAAGGTACGATAAAGCAAGGTTCTGTGTTTACATTGACATAAAGGTAAAAGAACCTTTGCCAACTGTGGTGGGCCCCTGCCTGATCACTATGTTCATTACAAGATTTTGTGACGCCTTAGGGCAAAGTTTTAATCTAATATGGAAGGCTCCATCAGAGGATTTGTTTTTGATACTCTGCTTGTCCATGCCCCTCTCACCCCCAGAAATAAAACCAAAACAAAACAAACTCAATCTATTAATAGTATGCATAGATACTGGAGACCAGTCGAAGAGGGAGACTGTAATATCTTTATTTCTCAAAAAAACAAACTCTTCATTGACACGCTATATATACTATCTCTATTTTCTCTTCTGTCTTACCCATTTATATAAGGAAAATGGAAAAGTAATAACCCTTTTCAGTCCCGAGATAACATTTTGAAATAAAGAAGATTTCTTTTCCTCTGACCACATTCCTACACCTTTTTTGTCAGCTTTACTTTCTAACTTCACTAGCTGAATAATCAAATCTCGATACAACTGACTTTTGGGCAAGACTCCATAATTGCACACCTTTCCTATACCTCTAGTTATTAGGTATTTGTTAATGTTTTCCTTGAAGAAACCCTGGAAAAAAAAAGTACAATGTTATACACCATGCATTCAGCAGTGAAATGGAATTGGCCTTAAAACATCTCCATAATTTTATTTATTGGTCGAATTTCAGCATATATTCTTCTTCCAATTCCATGGACCAATGAAAAAAAAATGAAATGGGGTTTAACGTCCTACTGTTCTGTTCCAACTGGGTTAATGAAGATGGGCATGCACCATACAATGTGCTGTGAGGGAAAATTTGCCTGGAAAGCAGCAGTACAGCCCCTTTTATATCAAATTACAACTGCCAAGGAATTTTTTATGTGCATGCCATCCCAGCGGCTATATGGTCCCTTGCCAGGCCCTTAGTTCTGCACCAAAGTGACAACAAGAAACCACTCTGGTAAATCCTAATGAACTTTCTCGGCCAACACAGAGATCGAACATAGGATCTCCAGGTAAGCGAGCCAGTGGTATCTTGACAGTTCAGTGGTATCCCAAAATACTTACTCTTCGAATATCAATAATAGCATCAATTCTATCTTCCTCTAATTCCAAAAGCTGGAACCAAATATGTGTATTTCTAATATTGTCATTTAACCAATTTAAAACGGAGGGATTTAGATTGACACCTGCTAAACCAATGGGGATACAGCTGTCCTTTACACCTGTTGAAATGAAAACACAGTTTTAGAATATCCATTTGAATATAAATGTAATGCATTAAAACCAGCTTTATATTATTTAAATGGTGTAGGAAGGTGAGACGAGGAGAAGGACATATATAGCGTGTCTAGCGACTTCTGAATATGTGTGGTAACAAGTACAAAAGAAAAAAAACTCCACAAATACCAGGTACTTACAACTTGTAGTGCTAGACTTCCACCATTTTGTAAATGGTATTGTAAGAATAGGTTTATGCTCCGCCCATATTATAGGCACCTTGTCAGGTCCACAGGAAATATTGCCATCTATTCGTTTTACCTCCCCTTGTAGAGTAACATTTCTTTCAATAAATGTAGATGGAATATCATGTATTCTTATAAACCGTTTAGTCTAAAATTTAAAAAAGCAAAGTTATTATAATTAGCCAATATCGTTTATATTTCGTCCAAAATAAAACCTCATTAAAATGAAATATTTTAAGAATGCTGTCTTCTAAATGAAAATGTTGAATTCTTGAAATATTTTATTTAATTGTGAATAAGGCCCCGGGTCGTCAGGGTTTTAAAATCTCCATAATTCATCACAAAATGAAGCTCTGTATTCTGTAAAGACAGTATGTTCAATCAATAAGTGATCTGAATAAGGTCTTGAAATAAAGGTACATGTAGTACGGTACAACATAAAAAGAAAACCTAGTTGCCAGTTATCAAATTGCGATATAAATGGGCAGTTTTGAAATGAACTGTACATAAAACAAACTAAGAAAAAAAATTTTAACCAGTGGCCAACAGCATGACTCGAAGCACATATTTATCCTGTTTCTTTGTAAAGCCTTACAGGTAAATGAATAGATAAATTAGACATATGTACTTTAAAGTTCCAATTTCACTTTTTCTAAGAAAGTCAAAATATAATTATTTCTATGTTTTTTGCTCAAAAGGTTGTCAACTCACTATTATACGATCATGGACAAAATTTTTGGGGGGTTAGAAAGGGTGACACTGGTTGATTGAGGAAATAGTTACTCAATTACCTCCCTTGTTTTCCTATTCTTCTCCATGGACGGCCATCTTCAAACGTTTGAATTTGAAGTTGAAAATGATATTTTTGCCAATTTCTCAACTGGCAATAGTGAATTATAGGATTAATAGGATTATTCTTTAACAAGGTAGGACTGTTTATAGGTTCAATCTATTTTGGGGCCTTATTTTAATAAATTTTAAAAATATAACTTAAAAAAATGCTATTGGAACTTTAAGGAAATTAAACTTACCGCATAAATGTTTTTGATGATTAATATACATCCTATTCCTCCAATTCCATATAATGTCCACTAAAAAGGGATATAATACAGAATTAAGCTAAGTTATGTCAAAAACGAAATAATGGTACTTACATTCCTTCTTGTAACATTTTATTTTTCGACACCTTAAAGGGACAATAACATTCTTGCTGGCTTGGTAGCTCCAGAAAATAAATAATACCCTTATTCTAAGTACTAGATGTTTAAATGTCCTACCTGTTGTGTAAATTATCCATTACAACCTACATGTATTTTATTTGTCCAGAGGGTTCGAAAATATTTTAAAATCCAAGTCACATTTGAAAAGGTTTACGTCAGACTTTTCAAATCAATTGGTTGAATTTTTCCAATTTTTGAAATTAGGTGTGTTAAGATGAAATTTATATCATCATTTAATTGGAATATTCTAAAATAATACGATTTGTTGACCAGAATGAAGATTGGGACATATTTTTTAGTTACAACAAGAGTGTTATTGGGGCTTTAAATAACTGGACATGATGAATTAAAGACAAGGTAGACATCATTCACCTGTTTTCTTTTTTCTAAATTAAAACCTATGGGTATCCAGGACACATCTTGATATAATTTTCATTCTCTTTGTTACTGTTGTAGTTCACTTATTTGCTCTTTAATAGATGATATAATATAAACATGATTTACGCATTGTCTCCGCCCAACCAATCCAAGGTTGCAACATATTACCCTTTGCTCCAATGTGTGCCCCCCCCCCCCGGACAAAATCCGGTTCTATTTCAGAATCGCACCTCTACCAGTTCCCGGGGTCGTAGAGACTTGAAATTTTCAGGGGATGTTCCGCTGGGTTCGAGATGACCTCACACCAAATTTTAGCAAAATCGACCAATAACTTTTCATTTTACCGACCTTTAGCTTCTCCCGTGAGATATGTTTATCCGTACGACGCCATTTGCATTTCTTGACTATTTAGACTCGAATAACAAGACACTCAAACGAAAACCAACACTCAGCGGACCGTGCCTGATGCTGCAGTTCATAATATTAATAATAATTTTCGTATATTTTAAGTATACGCCCACATGGAAATGTGGTCGTATATTGCCGTCGCCCCCGGCCGGCCGCCCGTCCTTCCGTCCGTGTGTCGTCCACAATTTCTTGTGAACGCTCTAGAGGCTAAAGTTAATACCCGATTGACTTCAAATTTATGCACAGTGTTTATTAATGTCATGAGACGAAGAAGCATATAATGGATTTTCAGGGAAATCCGATAATTACTACCAGAGTTATTACCCTTGATCTCTTCGAAAAATCTTGTGAACGCTCTAGCGGCTAAAGTTAATATCCGATTGGCTTCAAATTTATGCACAGTGTTTAAGGTCACGAGACGGAGGATCCTATGGATTTTCAGCTATATCCAATAATTACTGCCAGAGTTGTGGCCCTTGATCACTTTGAAAAACCTTGTGAACGCTCTAACGGCTAAAGTTAATTTCCGATTGACTTGAAATTTAAGCACACAGTTTTAGGTCACGAGATGAACACGCCTATCAATTTTCAGCGATATCCACTAATTACGGAGAACGCTAGATCGGCGACGGTCCTACGCATTTTAGCACATATGACGTCATATATAGATTGTGGGTTAGGGTTAGGGTAAGGGCTAGGACCTGTAGATTTGGTCAAAGTCCCGAGATATAAACAGGGCTAGCCCTAACCCTAACCCATGATCAAGCCTAACCCTTACCCTAACCCACAATTCACATATGACGTCACAATTTGCGTAGGACCGTCTCCGATCTAGCGTTCTCCACTAATTACTGCCAGAGTTATGGCCCTTGATAACTTTGAAAAATCTTGTGAACGCTCTAACGGCTAAAGTTAATATCCGATTGACTTGAAATTTATGCACAATGTTAAAGGACACGAGACGAAGAAGCCTATGGGTATCCGATAATTACTGCCTGGGTTATTACCCTTGATCTCTCAAAAAATTCTTGTGAACGCTTTAGCGACTAAAGTTAATATCTGATTGACTTTAAATGTATACACAGTGTCTAAGGTCACGAGACGGAGATGCCTATTGATTTTGAGCGATATCCACTAATTACTGCCAGGGTTATGGCCCTTGATCACTTTGAAAAACCTTGTGAACGCTCTAACGGCTAAAGTTAATTTCCGATTGACTTGAAATTTAAGCACACAGTTTTAGGTCACAAGATGAACACGCCTATCAATTTTCAGCGATATCCACTAATTACTGCCAGAGTTATGGCCCTTGATAACTTTGAAAAATCTTGTGAACGCTCTAACGGCTAAAGTTAATATCCGATTGACTTGAAATTTATGCACAGTGTTAAAGGTCACGAGACGAAGAAGCCTATGGGTATCCGATAATTACTGCCTGGGTTATTACCCTTGATCTCTCAAAAAATTCTTGTGAACGCTTTAGCGACTAAAGTTAATATCTGATTGACTTTAAATGTATACACAGTGTCTAAGGTCACGAGACGGAGATGCCTATTGATTTTGAGCGATATCCACTAATTACTGCCAGGGTTATGGCCCTTGATCACTTTGAAAAATCTTGTGAACGCTCTAACGGCTAAAGTTAATTTCCGATTGACTTGAAACTTAAGCACACAGTTTAAGGTCAGTTTTTCGACACTTGGCCTTTGGGTACGACCTTCACCCCATACAATATTTTAAAGGCCACAATCTTGACTTGGACAACCGACCCTGACCTTGGTCGTATCACACACGGATCGGTCAGAAAACGGTCAAACGTTAAGGGCCTGTGTTTGAAGGGTGGTCTATGGGCCTTGTCAATATGAATGGTCGTGGTGACCTTTGGTAATTAAGGTTAACCAGCCGTGACCTCCATTTTGACCTTGAACCCCAAATTCCCATCGAGCTCGGGGCCTTTACGTTTATGCTTGCCATGGCCCTATTGCGCGTTGCATTATGAAGGTCGATGTTCTATGTGAAAGCAGAGACGATGCCCTTCAAAAAAAGTAGCAGGGTCAAAGTCATGGGTCAAGGTCATGGTACAGAAAACTAAACTCAAACTTTTCAAAGTGAGTTTTTGGACACTTGACCTTGGGTACGACCTTCACTCCATACAATATATCAAAGGCCACAATCTTGACTTGGACCACATACCTTGACCTTGGTCCTGTCACACACGACCCGGTCAGAAAACGATCAAACGCTGAGGGCCCGAGTTCGAAAAGAGGTCTTTGAGCCTTGTCAATATTAAAGGTCGTGGTGACCTCCGGTAATCAAGGCTAACCAACCGTGCCATCGACTTTGACCTTGAACCCAAAATTCCCATTGAGCCCAGGGCCTTTACGTTTATGCTTGTCATGGCATTAATTCTCGTTGTATTATGAAGGTCGATGTTTGAGGTTAAAGCAGAAACGATGCCCTTCAAAAGGGTAACTGGGTCAAAGTCGAGGGTCAAGGTCATGTTACAGAAAACTGAACTCAAAATTTTCAAAGTTAGGTGTTGGACACTTGAAATTGGAATACGACCTTCACCCCATACAATATTTAAAGGCCACAATCTTGACTTGGACCAACGACCTTGACTTTGGTCCTGTCACACACTGCTTGGCCAGAAAACGGTCAAACGTGGAGGGCCTGTGTTCGAAAGATCAATATGGAAGATCGTGGTGAAAAGTTTGAGTTCAGTTTTCTGTAACATGACCTTGACAGGGCTCGAAACGAAAGGCGCGCGAAAGCGCTCGCGTACCTACCATGCACCTAAAGTGAAACCCAGGTACATATTTTTAAACGCACCCGAATTTTATAAACAACGCTCCTCGTACCGAAGGCTAACTCACGGTTCTCTTTTTAAAATATCACCCAACCTTTTAAATGAATTAACGCGAACGCCTTTGCTTTTAATAAAATTCTCGTAAAAATAATCTATTTTTATTTAACGGCCTCAAGCAAGGCTTGACACGCCGTCGGCCTCGGCGACATGGCCTACGAATTTTACAATTTGGCCGCAGATTCGTGGCCGATTTTTAACTATCCACGGCCATGTATGGTCACCGATTTGTGTTGGGTATCAATAGTTATTTTGCTATCGATAATCGCAATCATTGTTTTTTAAGGCGAGTGATCGCTCTCGAGCGCCTACAGCTCACCAGAATGTAGACCCAGGGGAGTTTTTTTCCCTCCCCTTAAAATTGAAAATCACTCTCCTTTACAAATTCATTGAGGGTTTATTAACATTTATCTACCAATCACTCTCCTTAATATCAGATCACTCTCCTTAATTTCTAAATCACTCGCCTTAATTTCTAAAGCATTCATCTTATCGAAACTTGGAGAACCTTTTAGGAGAGCCATTTTTTCAATTTGTTGATTGAGGGGAGCTTTTTTGGGGGGCTCTCCTTTGAAATACAAAAAACAACGACAGTAATCGACATTGAAATGTATCGAAACAATTTTATTTTCACGGTCGTAACCACGAATGGGTTACGTATTCAAAAGTCAAAACCATACGATGTTGCGATAGATGGTTTTTTGTTTGTCTAATTAATAATAAAACGTTTCATATTACGTATAAATTGTACTTAATTTTTAAAAAATGTAGCCTTGGTTCTGAATGACGAAATACGGTTGATAGGTCGATGTATGTGGAGGAACCAAAATAAAATGAGCACGAGTCGATTCAAAACATTGCGTACGTGAGAGCGACCAATACCAACATGGCGGACAATACGTTGTCAATTCGCGTGCAAAAATTAAAGAAAATTTAATAGCCTAAATAACTTATCACAAATTCGTAAATTGTTTATTATTATTAAAATAATGTAGCCTTGATTCCGAATAAGAAATACAAACGTTTTTGTCATCTATCAGTCATTTATAATGAGCAGACGAATTCTGAAAGTTTAGGGGAAACTCCGGGTTATTTACACATCCGGGAATATCCAATTTAGCGAATTCCATGATATGGCGATTATTGCTTCTAATGAAAGTATTGTTTAAATGAGGGGGAATTTATTTCAATATTGTTTGGGGGAAAAAGCTACATTGAGATTGAGACTTTGAAGTAAATATAAAGTGACCGATGTAGGCTATTGTATTATTATACGAAGGATTAAGTCACAGAAAACATTGAGTCGACTCTTCACTCTCCTAGAATATCTGAGGTGAGGTTTTTAGAAGAGCGATTTTCTGAATTTGTAATTTTAGGTGCAGCTTTTAGAGCTCTCCATGATTTTATTCCTTTCAAACCCTGCCTTGACCCACGACTTTCATATTGACAAGGCCCATAGACCACCCTTCAAACACAGGCCCTTAACGTTTGACCGTTTTCTGACCGAGCCGTGTGTGACACGACCAAGGGTCAGGGTCGGTGTTCCAAGTCAAGAATGTGGCCTTTAAAATATTGTATGGGGTGAAGGTCGTACCAAAAGGCCAAGTGTCGAAAAACTGACCTTAAACTGTGTGCATAAATTTCAAGTCAATCGGTTATTAACTTTAGCCGTTAGAGCGTTCACAAGATTTTTCAAAGTGACCAAGGGCCATAACTCTGTCAGTAATTATTGGATATAGCTGAAAATCAATAGGCATCTCCGTCTCGTGACCCTAGACACTGTGTATACATTTAAAGTCAATCAGATATTAACTTTAGTCGCTAGAGCGTTCACAAGAATTTTTTGAGAGATCAAGGGTAATAACCCAGGCAGTAATTATCGGATATCCATAGGCATCTTCGTCTCGTGACCTTTAACATTGTGCATAAATTTCAAGTAAATCGGATATCAACTTTAGCCGTTAGAGAGTTCACAAGATTTTTCAAAGTGATCAAGGGCCATAACTCCGGCAGTAATTAGTGGATATCGCTGAAAATCAATAGGAATCTCCGTCTCGTGGCCTTAGACACTGTGTATACATTTAAAGTCAATCAGATATTAACTTTAGTTGCTAGACGGCTCACAAGAATTTTTTGAGAGATCAAGGGTAATAACCCAGGCAGTAATTATCGGATATCAATAGGCTTCTTCGTCTCGTGACCTTTAACACTGTGCATAAATTTCAAGTCAATCGGCTATTAACTTTAGCCGTTAGAGCGTTCACAAGGTTCTTCAAAGTGATCAAGGGCCATAACTCTGGCAGTAATTAGTGTATATCGCTGAAAATTAATAGGCTTGTTCGTCTCGTGACCTAAAACTGTGTGCTTAAATTTCAAGTCAATCGGATATTAACTTTAGCCGCTAGAGCGTTCACAGTATTTTTTGAAGAGATCAAGGGTAATAACTCTGGCAGTAATTATCGGATATCCCTCAAAATCCATTATATGCTTTTTCGTCTCATGACCTTAAACTTAAACACTGTGCATAAATTTAAAGTCAGTCGGGTATTAACTTTAGCCTCTAGAGCGTTCACAAGAAATTGTGGACGATAGGTGGACGGACGGTCGGGGGCGACGGCAATATACGACCACATTTCCATGTGGGCGTATAATTAAAATATACGAAAATTATTATTACTTTTATGAACGGCAGCATCAGGCACGGGGCGCCGAGTGTTGGAGTTCGTTTGAGTGTCTTGTTATTCGAGTCTAAATTGTCAAGAAATGCAAATGGCGTCGTACCGATAAACATATCTCCCCGGAGAAACTAAAGGTCGGTAAAATGAAAAGTTATCTATCGATTTTGCTAAAATTTGGTGTGAGGTTATCGCTAACCCAGCGGAACATCCCCTGAAAATTTCAAGTCTCTACGACCCCGGGAACTGGTAGAGGTGCGATTCTGAAATAGAACCCAAAATCCTGGATCCGGCCGGGCCTGATGCTCCTATTTGCACTAAGAAAAGTTTGCCAGATTGACAAGACTGCTATAATTATATTACGACTATAGGCTAGCAGTCTTATTCTGATCTATCTATCTATCAAATTAGTATCAAATCAATGTCTTGTTCTTGTTGTTTCAAACTGTTTGACTTTCGGAGAAAGTACCTAGGTTACTCAGCTACAATCTCGTTCCCAGAGGCAGCCGCGGAGCCGAAGGCCTCTGGCACATTAGACCGTCCATTTTTTCCAATTTTTTTCAAACCTAAGCCCCGCCCATTCTGACCTCTGATTGGTCAATCTTTTTGGGTCGATTTCTCGAAAAATATAGGTCGGATCGTCGTTTCGTTTGTTGTTAAATGATCCTTGAGTCAAAGTCAACTCGCTGACATAACAAATTGGATCATAAACGAACAAATTCAAGTTTTTGTAAAGAACTATTTTTCTACGCGTGGGTATATTTTTAAGTGATTCGGTCATCCAGGCACGTAAAATCAGGGGCGTACGACGCAAATAAACGAGAACTTTCGCGCGTAGGAATTGTATATCATTTTCCGGGAAAATGGCTACCCCAATTCACCAGAGAAATTTCTTCAAAAATTTTTCTGGTGTCGAGATTGACTCAGCTACTGACATAGTTATAGTTACTACTGACATTGATATGTCTATTTAACGCAAAAACTATAACCTTTATTTCTTGGATATGCCCATCTATGAAATTTAACAATCCATGTGGATCTCTTTTTGACATCTATATCCTATATCTTCTGTCTATTGTCATTGACTATGCAACATACTACTTTTATTTTTATTTTGTTTTTCACTGTAAGAGTTATCTTTGCATACAAGTGTAGGCAACTCTATTCATGTACATGTAGTCTCTTTTGGAGGCAGACCACCATTAATTTCCTCATTGACTTCAATGTTAATTCTGGACTCTTTGCCTACCTCCAGCTTTTCCAAAAATTTTCGTTTGGCTCATTTCACTACAGACAGAGGAACAAATGGCCATGTCTTTGCACTAAAATTTATATGATGTTGACCACCAAAGTTTTGAGATATACAAACTTGAAGATGCATATCATATACTAAAACATGCTTCTAAAAACATGCAACTGTTATCCTTGCGCCTCAAAATCACGAATATTTTCGAAAACCTGGGAGAAAATATTAATTCAAACCCTCTTCATCCATTCTATACCAAAAAATCAACAAAAATGGGTATGCAAAAGGGGAGAAAAGAGACAGAGAGAGAATTGCTATAAATAGATGAACTAAATACAGAGAGAAAGAAATGGGGTTAAAGTCCACTCTAGGTCATTTGGGGGACTAAAATATGGTTTAATTTTTATTTCAATAATTTGATTGCTCGTAGGGATCTTTAGTATTGGGAGGAAACTGGAGGACCCAGAGAAAACCCACGAGGTTGGACAGGCGACCCTACTCCAAGTCATGTACAACCAGGGATTTGACAGGCTTTATGATACAGCATGCATGTGTTAACCATTCGGTCATCCAAACCCCCAGGCCCAGACTAAATACAACTTTCGCCCTTCGTTCATGGGTGACCAGTGTCGAAATATAAATATTATTGCGATAGGCTGACATCTAGACACCATTTCCCCAATGCTTCAAACCAAATTTGATAAAATATCTATTAATAGACTAAAGACCTTTAAAAGTCCACAAAACACAAATACAACCAAAACAGTCTGTGTACTGAGTTGATTTGTGTCTGTTATTTTAAATAAAACAATTTTTACTAAATTGTGTTTTAATTTTTATTATTTATGCCAATAATAATCATCAATAGATGTAAAAAGAAAGACTAAAAATATGTTGTTTTATTCAAACTACAGACAGGGGCGTAAATACTATAATAGTTGGTTGTAAAATAAGTGCAGTCAGTTGCAAAATAAGGCAAGTGTTTTCTGACCATCAGAATTCTGCAAAATCTTCCCTAATAGTCCAGGAAAGGGTATTTCAGGGACTTTAGGTTAAAACATTTCTACAGGGGAGCAGGCCCCTGGATCCACTACAAAGGTTGCACTGGCCCTGCTTGGCTCATGGATGTGTCACTTGTATTAGGGTTCTGTGCATCAGTCTCATTTTTCCTAAACACACCTACCCAAACAAAATCAATATGTACGCCCCTGTGTACACACACATATATTCTATCACCTGTCAACATAACATTTTAACAATAATATATTAAACATATCTCAATCATATCCCACCAATCTTTTATCAATAATATAACCATTATTAAGCTAGCTGCCATATATATATATACACAAATAACACTCCCTCGATAATAAAAATAAAATATTTACCACATTACCTAATATCAAAATATCACACCATCAATTTTTTTTTCATTTAATGAATAAATTATTACTTGATAAAAATATATGCCAAATCAATAACCTACAAATTTTATAATGTTACTTGAATATTATTTAGGTGCCACACACTTGATACATTAAAACATTTCTAACCATGTTACATTCATTATTCGGATCAAAATACTGGTAAACATTCATCACTGTTAATAATATTAACACAGTTCATAAAATACAACTATATAAAATATATATATTTATATATGATCAGATATATGTCCCGAAGAAACAGACATATGTCTAAGGTTTTAATATTCCATGTGTGGAAGCCTGGACATTAGACAAATGCCACAGACTTTGTAGGACATAATTTATCACACAACCTATAAATACAAAATCTGTGACAGAGACCTTGTGTGTGGACTTGTATCTTTGGTCCGTCACCCAAACGACAGTAACTGCTGACAAAACAGAAAAGTACCGAAATTAATTGCATAAATATGACAACACAGATCTGGTGTAATTGTACAGTTGGACAAGTTTTTAAAAGACTTTGCACGAGCAGAACCAAGAGAAAATGTGTTAGACCTTGTTGTCACCAATACATGCATACATGTGAAAATCAGAAGATAAACCAACCACTTGCCTTGGAGGCTTGTTACTGTATTTTAAACACCAGTGGCTAGGATATAAACTAAATACAATCTGAAATTTTATTAAGGGATGGTCTGTTAGTTTATATGTTAGCCCTAGTCCCAGAATGATAATTATTGCTAAACTATGGAAATCTTTCAAATTATAAAATATTTAAATTTAATGTTGTTCTTCATATCTCTGTTTTATTAAAGTTTTTAATTAGTTGACTGTTCTCCTGTTCGAATTTTGTGGATGACTTCTCCCAACATGGCATTACACATGGCTGCATATGGATTAGCAGCGATTATCTGCTGTTTAGCAAACTCGTTTCCCAGCTGAGCAGCTTTCTTAAAATCCTCCAAAGCATCCTCATCATTTCCTAAGACATAAAAATGCACGATGAATTCTCAATGATTGATATCTGAGGATATGTGACTATGAGAGTAAAACATTTATTTCTTTTTAAAAGTTATACATGTATAGATAAATTACCAATAAATTAATAGGTGAACGTCAAATTCCATTGATGTACGATATATTGTTTTAGACTCAAAGGACTCATGATATTTCAACAGAACTTCATGCAAGTGTTACTTTAAATCTTTTTATGTGTATTAAATGAATTATTTTACATCTGAATATCTGTAAAGTAATTTTGTCAGTATAATAAATGTATAAAATATTTTTCTTTAGTTAATAAATCAAACAAAAATTTTGTTATTTCACTTAGTTCAACCACATCATTGAACAGAAGATTAACTATATTGGCATGGCTGCATTAGTGTATTCAGTCACACTCTCTGACAACCAATGTGGAACATACCTGCTAATTTTCTTAAAAGAGCTCTCTGGGTAAAAGCTTGTTTAGCTGGTTTCCCTATACCATTACTCAACTGTATTGCTTTACTCAAATCCAGTAGAGCTTCTGTAAAAAAAGTTATACTTATTTTTGATTTTAAGCTTTGGAATATGTTTATATATAAACATTATTTGAAAGTCACTCCGCTTTCTTGAATTAATTCTCCCCCAACATGATTATTGAGTGAGAGAGTAATGGGGTCTTAACATCACTCATTTTGGGACTAACAACCATAATGTACAATTTATTTCAAGAATCTGTTAGCAAGTAAGGGCCTTCTCATCAGTTGGGTCAAAACTCTGCAATTAGACTCAATGACATACCCATCATCTAAAAAATACTACTGTGTATACATGTATTTTCAGAAGACAAAATTATCATGACCTTCAAGTTTAAAATACATGTATGATGCCAATTCTATGACACACCTGTACATAGTTCAGCCCTGAATGTCGGTCTCATTACACTCACCCTGACCGTTCAGGGACTGGCCTATTCAATCAATGTCGAAAATAATTTGAACCCCAGTCAATTTTACTGGGCAACTTTTCACTGCAAAACATCGGAGTGTCAATCCATGTGGACGTCTGTACAATGTAAAGGAACATCTTAGTGACAAAATAAGACCTTGCTTACCTCGCTAGACTCAGTATGAGCGAAACAACACGCTGTTTAAAATACGTCCCCTTCAATCAATCTATCCTTTCGCCACCATGACACAGCGTGTTGTGATGCTCATACTGACTCTAGCGAAATGAGCAAGGTCTTATTTTCTCACTGAGATGTTCCTTTACACTGTACACGCGTCCACACGGAGTGACACCCATCGTTTAGCAGTGAAAAGTTGCCCAGTAAAATTAAGGGTCAAATTATTTTCGACATTGATTGAATGGGCCAGTCCCTGAACGTTCAGGGTGAGTGTAATGAGACCGACGTTCAGAGCTGAACTAACCTGTACACTGTCAATCGGATATTAACTTTGACCTTTAGAGCGTCCACAAGATTTTTCAAAGAGATCAAGGGCCATAACTCTGGCACTAATTATCGGAAATCGCCGAAAATCAATAGGCGTCATTGTCTTATGACCTTAAACGCTGTGTATAAATTTAAAGTCAATCGGATATTAACTTTGGCCTCTAGAGCGTTCACAAGATTTTTTTAAGTGATCAAGGGCCATAACTCTGGTAGTTATTATCGGAAATCGCTGAAAAACAATAGGCTTCTTTGTCTCATGACCTTAAACACTGTGTATAAATTTAAAGTCAATCGAATATTAACTTTAGCCTGTAGAGCATCCACAAGCAATTGTGGACGCCGGACCGACGGACGGACGGACCGACGGACGGACGGGGCGACGACAATATACAACCACATTTCAATGTGGGCGTATAAAAATGGGTATTTTGTGGACGCTGTGAAAAAAAAAGAACCGTAAATGCTGTAACTCTGTTGCTAGTTTTTGTAAATCATTGTAGAAAAGAAAAATTATAATCAGGTGAAATTCATATGTGTCGTTCCAGGACTTCAATCAAATAAAGTGGGTTTGAATATGATTAAAATTCGTTTTTTGGAAAAAAGTTGCCCAGTAAAATTAAGGGTCAAATTATTTTCGACATTGATTGAATGGGCCAGTCCCTGAACGTTCAGGGTGAGTGTAATGAGACCGACGTTCAGAGCTGAACTAACCTGTACACTGCCAATTTTTTTACTTTTCCCAGTAGAGGACATTTTATTTAGAGTCAGTAGGTCATAATACTATAAGATGTTGTACAATACTGTTTCTCTAAACATAAAGTTGTGTGAAGTTAAAAATGTTAAAGGGTCAATCCCAGTAACTTTTTGGGGAATAAAACTGCTTAATTTTGTGTTAATATCCCTTATATCCCATTACCCAACTAACCCGATATTTGTGATACGCTTGTAAATAACTTAAACCTGCCAGTTTTCATCTGGAAATGGAGACCGTTGTATTATACAGTATCTGGATAAAACCAGACTTTTTTTCTATAAAAACGATATGTAGGTGAAATTTACCTTTTGTTATCAGTACAGTACATGGGTCATTCACTGTATAGACCTCTCAAGAAACGGGAATCGATTATTAGATCACCCAATCAAAAAATTAACACGAAATCTTAAAAGGGTTACGTGTCCGGATAAGCAGTGCTGACGTTAACGTCAAAACGACTCAATATTTTGAGCTGAAACTTTGAGCCAAGGTAAATACACCATGTCTCTATATTTTGGTCCATAAATTTCGTAAATGCTCGGACTTTAATTTTTGAGACTCTGTTCTTATCGGGATTGTCCCTTTAAAAAAATTGGGCAGTCTAGGATCCAATATATTTTGAAATAAGCTTTTAAAAATATAATATTAAATTACATGTATAGATTATCGTACATGTAACAGGATATACGGTTTATTAAATACCTTCATTTTGTCCTTTCATTCGGTAAGCCTGTGCTCTATTATTGTAAGCAGATGGCCACTCAGGAGCCTTTGCTACAGCTTGGTTGAACAAATTCAGAGCTCCATCAATATCTCCAGTTTCTGCAAGTTTTACACCTTGTAACTCTAGTTCTTTTGCTTCAAGTACAGCCTGACTTGGTGGGGCTTCTGTAATGTAAACAATAACATAAACAACATTAAGTTGTTGATTTCTGTTTTATATAAGCATAGTATAGTTTGTTTGGCTTCGGGCCAAGTCGTCTATGGTATAAGACGGGGACGTATTTTTTAACGGCGAGTTGTGTCGGTCATACTGGTTCTAGCGAGGTAGAAAGATTTTTTTTTCTAAGATGTTCATTTACATTGTTCAGGTGTTCACAGTGACTGACACCCAACCGTTCAGCAGTAAAATTGACTGGGGCAGATTTCAGATTCGACAAGGATTCAATAGCACTAGACCTGAACGTAGTAGTAGTACTTGCGAGTGTAATGAGACCTACTTCAAGGCTGAACTATTATATAACTTGAGATTAAGTTTTTATATTTTACAACAATCAGATCAGTTTCTATTTATTAGATTAGAAATTCAACTTTATATAGAACGAAGTTCTAAAGCAATACACGAAGCAAAGCTCTTTTCCGGCATGTTCCTGAAGCAACGGTATACTAGATAATAGTTATAAAACTAGTATACCGTTGCTTCAGGAACATGCTTTTCCGGTAACACAGGCGCGTAAGTAAAGATGTCATCCACAGACTGTTGATTAAAAAAAAAAATCAGACAGGAACCAGATACACTGGGCAAAATTGGCAATGCGAATGTCAGTGCATGTCAAGTTACCAAATCTCGCCCAAACGAGATTACGTGTTATTTCTATGACACGTCTAATCAATGACGTCACACATTTTTGACATCAATGAAAATAATTTTCACACTTTTTTGTTGTTTTGTTTTTAAACAAAATAAATCATTTTAATTTTGATCAAAATTAAAATCAATTTGTAAAAACAAAATTATTTAACATTACTTGTATCACTTGGGAAACTTAATTATGAAGATTTTACATTTGACAACAATCACAACAGCTTTGCTCTACTCAGGCAAGGCCTGTATACTGTATATTCAATCATATTTGTTACCCTCCAGCACAAAATCAGTCGCATGTTCCACGACTCTATTTCTATATACATGGCAAAATACATTATTTGGGTCAAAACTATCGAAAAATTTTTTTTAGCACTAAACGCTTAAAAAAAGCATCTATTTTATATTAATTCGAAAGTTTTTGCGAAAATATAATAAAAATGCATAAAGATAGGTTGCCAGGCAACGAAACATACGCCCACAGCAGCTAAATCGTCCGGGCAGTCAACAAGGGTTGTCGCATATTTTTACTTTTTTCAGTAATGAAACATTTGTAATACACTAAAAACTGATTAAGAGTAACAACTCATTATGTAATTATTAGAAAATCATTAGAATTTGATTGCTTTTTATAAAGTTTTACCCCACGCTAACAATTAGTATATACATGAAACATTTAATATCATGGATTTAGCTGTTCAGTTATCTAAATTAATTGAAAATCAAAATACTTGTTCGTTTCAACACCTTAAAGGAGCTAAGTCTTTAACTCAATATCATGCAAAATCTTCAACATTGAAAACATGAATTATTTGTCAATTTAAATCAAAATTGATGATGTGATCTTACCGGAAAAAGATGGACTTCTGATATCCAATATTTAAGACAAAATAAATATTTTACCATTGGTACACGAATCGTGTACCATAATGCGTTTCAGCCCCAGTTCTAGCAAGAGACTCGAGGAACGAGGCTAGAAACATTGTACCAAATCAAACGGCGCATGTAGACTGGAATAACTAGACGCTAAAAAAATGCCTTCGGTTGACACTGCTGGTTTATTTCGTCGAACATAACTGATATGAAATTAGAGTAAAAACAGAAACCATTGAATGCAAATCAGTTTATATACATTCATATTACAGTATTATATGCGTTGCGACCCACTTGAGTCAATTTCTAGGTCCCAAATGTTAGCGATTTAGCTCCTTTAAACTCTATGTATCAATCTGAAGTCAACCGGATGGTAACTTTGGCCTCTATAGCGTCACAAGAATTTTTGAAGTTATCAAGGGAGATAACTCTGGCAGTAATTATTTGAAATCGCAGAAAATCAATAGGATTCTTCGTCTCATGACCTTAAACACTGTGTGTAAATCTAAAGTCAATCGGATATTAACTTTGGCCTCCAGAGCGTCCACAAGATTTTTTGAGGTGATGAAGGGCCATAACTCTGGCACTAATTACGGAAATCGCTGAAAATCAATAGGCGTCTTTGTTTTATGACCTTAAACACTGTGTATAAATTTGAAGTTAATCGGATATTAACTTTGGCCTCTAGAGCGTCCACAAGATTTTTTGAAGTGATCACGGGCCATAACTCTGGCACTAATTATCGGAAATTGCTGAAAATCAATAGGCTCCTTCGTCTTATGACCTTAAACACTGTGTATAAATTTAAAGTCAATCGGATATTAACTTTGACCTTTAGAGCGTCCACATGATTTTTAAAAGAGATCAAGGGCAATAACTCTGGCATTAATTATCAGAAATTGCCGAAAATCGATAGGCTTCTTCGTCTCATGACCTTAAACACTGTGTATAAATCTAAAGTCAATCGGATATTAACTTTGGCCTCTAGAGCGTCCACAAGATTTTTTGAGGTGATCAAGGGCCATAACTCTGGCACCAATTATCGGAAATCGCTGAAAATCAATAGGCGTCTTCGTCTTATGACCTTAAACACTGTGTATAAATTTAAAGTCAATCGGATATTAACTTTGGCCTCTAGAGCGTCCACAAGATTTTTTGAAGTGATCAAGGGCCATAACTCTGGCACTAATTATCGGAAATCGCTGAAAATCAATAGGCTTCTTCGTCTTATGACCTTAAACACTGTGTATAAATTTAAAGTCAATCGGATATTAACTTTGACCTTTAGAGCATCCACAAGATTTTTCAAAGAGATCAAGGGCCATAACTCTGGCACTAATTATCGGAAATCGCCGAAAATCAATAGGCGTCATTGTCTTATGACCTTAAACGCTGTGTATAAATTTAAAGGCAATCGGATATTAACTTTGGCCTCTAGAGCGTTCACAAGATTTTTTGAAGTGATCAAGGGCCATAACTCTGGTAGTTATTATCGGAAATCGCTGAAAAACAATAGGCTTCTTTGTCTCATGACCTTAAACACTGTGTATAAATTTAAAGTCAATCGAATATTAACTTTAGCCTGTAGAGCGTCCACAAGCAATTGTGGACGCCGGACCGACGGACGGACCGACGGACGGACAGGGGCGACGACAATATACGACCACATTTCAATGTGGGCGTATAAAAATGGGTATTTTGTGGACGCTGTGAAAAAAAAAGAACCGTAAATGCTGTAACTCTGTTGCTAGTTTTTGTAAATCATTGTAGAAAAGAAAAATTATAATCAGGTGAAATTCATATGTGTGTCGTTCCAGGACTTCAATCAAATAAAGTGGGTTTGAATATGATTAAAATTCGTTTTTTGGAAAAATGTTGCCATGGTAACCAGCCAAAATCAGTACTTTATAGTTTTTAGATATCACACACAAACCTACGCTAATCTGTTTTGATGTATAAAACTAATATTTTAATGTGTCAAACTATTGTTAATATGGGACTCCGTTTTTGTGAACATAACTAAAATAAAACATGTGATTCCAGGTATTTTAGAAAGTTAAAAAAAAAAAGAGTTGTTATTGTGATTGTTTAATTCAATGTCACTGCATAAGATTGTGTGAAAATGAGCCATGTGGTAATATTTCTACTCTAATAAGAGGGGTTTGGTTTGGTTTTTCCCTTCGAATTTGATGTAAAACCAATTATTTGTAACACTGTTACCATGGTAACGGGCAAAAATAATTTTATTTCAGGGACTCTAGAAACATTATCACTTAAAAAACAAAGCAAATTAAGTTGGGCAAAATGATTTTTTGTGGCAAAAATTACATTTAAGATGTGGAACCAGGCATTTGTAGCCATAACAAAGCCAATTCAAAGAAATATGGATTTTAGGTAAATTTCGCCCCCCCCCCCCCCAAAAAAAAAATAAAGATAAAGTAATTAAAAAAAATGTTACCAAAGAAATATGTTGATAAAATTTTGTACAAATATTGGTACACGACACATTATTATATGCACAAAAATTCATTTTGATGTATGCAATAGATATGTGTTCCTATTGGATTTATTTTCGCTGTTTTAAAATGCAAATTTCTCATTATTTTGTACTTGGCAGCACCACGCTTATGGAAACTTCAGATGGCCATAACTCAGCCAATTTTTTTGTGATTTGCATATTTTATATATCAACAGGAAGCAATTTCAGTCCCCTTTAAAGCCCCAATAACACTCTTGTTGTAACTGAAAAATATGTCCCAATCTTCATTCTGGTCAACAAATTGTATTATTTTAGAATATTCCAATTAAATGATGATATAAATTTCATCTTAAAGTTCCAATTTCACTTTTTCTAAGAAAGTCAAAATATAATTATTTCTATGTTTTTTGCTCAAAAGGTTGTCAACTCACTATTATACGATCATGGACAAAATATTGGGTGTGTTAAAAAGGGTCACACTGATTGATTGAGGAAATAGTTACTCAATTACCTCCCTTGTTTTCCCATTCTTCTACATGGACAGCCATCTTCAAACGTTTGAATTTGAAGTTGAAAATGATATTTTTGCCAATTTCTCAACTGGCAATAGTGAATTATAGGATTAATAGGATTATTCTTTAACAAGGTAGGACTGTTTATAGGTTCAATCTATTTTGGGGTTTTATTTTAATAAATTTTAAAAATATAACTTAAAAAAATGCTATTGGAACTTTAACACACCTAATTTAAAAAATTGGAAAAATTCAACCAATTGATTTGAAAAGTCTAACGTAAACCTTTTCAAATGTGACTTGGATTTTAAAATATTTTCGAACCCTCTGGACAAATAAAATAGGTTGTAATGGATAATTTACACAACAGGTAGGACATTTAAACATCTAGTACTTAGAATAAGGGTATTATTTATTTTATGGAGCTACCAAGCCAGCAAGAATGTTATTGTCCCTTTAAGACAAGCATTAAATCACAGTTTTTAAAAATTGAAACATGTGACTGGTTTTGTAGCGGATGGTCACATTTCATTATTTGTATTAATGAATTTGTACTTTGCAAGGCTAAGTGGATAAGGCGCTAGTTCGCTAGCCTGGAGGTCGGGTGTTCGATCCCTGCATTGACAGAGAAAGTTCATCTCGATTTTCCGGCGTGATTTCCCCTTGTCAGTGATGCAGAAGGAGGGCCTGACAAGGACAGCTGCCTAGTCGTTCGGATGGGACGAAAAACCGAGGTCCCGTGTACACATTGGAGTGCACGTAAAAGATCCCTTGGCAGTTGGAATTCAATATAAGAGTTGGCCGTAGCGCCGCTGCCAGGGCAAAATTTCCCTCATAGCACACAGTGTGGCGTATACCCGTCTTCCATTAGCCCAGATTTAATAGGTGCAAAAAATACGCCATTTCATTTCATTTCACTTTGCAAGGGGGGAGGGGTTTGAGGTAGCTTCTCTTCAAGGCCACGTCTATTTACCTATGAAAACTGGCGTATTGCATGTTTCGTCTTCACACTCTAAAAATGGTAAATTAGGATTGAATATTTGTGATAATACAGCATTATCGTGAGAAGAAATTTCACATTTCATGGAGGTCGCCATGTTTACTTTTACAAATTGTTCAGGAATTTTTAAACGGAACGAATTTTAAATATTCAACGTTTTTATATTTTTTGTAATACCTTTTTGATGTAATAAAGCTAACATGTAAGATTTATGTTGTGATTGATATTCATACAGTGTTTAAAAAAAAGTTTGATTCTGGAATAGTTATATCCTGCATTTATTTCGTTTCTGATATATTTCTAGTTGTAAATAGTTTGATGTCGTAAAATACAAGGCATTCTAAAATAACATAAAAGAAAGAACAGTTTAAGTATTTTGATTAATATTTAGTAAACTAATTAACTAATAGAAAATTAACCCCTTCCTGTTGGATAATACAAAACTGTTAGATAGCATTTACGACATTCATATCTCGGCTAATTAGTAATGGCGGAAGATGGAGAAGGTTTTGACAGTTGGGAAGAGCAAGAAGACAGTGGTGTATGGATAGATTATTTATCTCTTTTTTATGTTGCTGCAGACAGACTACTCCCAATTCTATATGTCACGTAGAACTTTATCTAAATTGATTGGAAACTTAACTTTGCTGGAAAACAATAACGTACGAATGCACAGTTTACACTCTTCCTTACGGTATTATCTGGACACTATGTCTATCTAGTATCTATGGATGGTGTTACACACTCACACACTGACTAATTGAGAGAGAGGGAGAAGTTTTTCAATAGGCCCTATCACATATATTATTATCAATATTCAATTATGATATTTGTGACTTTTTTTTTCGAACCTAAAGTAAGGTCCGCCAAAAAGGATGGATATTATCACCTTTTTTTAATTGGGTTACATGATAAACATGTACCATTCTTAATTAAACAAGCCAATTGTTGTCCAGTCTGCAGAGTATGTCCGGTGCACGTGCACGCACAAGTAATTTTTTTCAGCAATCAGTGCACGCAAAATTTCTCTGGATTTGCACGCCTGTTTGGCACAAAATTTTTTCAACTTGCACGCAGCGAGTTTACTTTAATCAGTACTAATTGTCATTTTTTTCTGTATACGGTAATCCGTTGTCGATCCGCATTCAATAATACCCAACATGCATGGGAGAAATCTACCAAGGTAAATAGTGAAGCGACTCAGTGTGCGAGGCAATTTGACCCAATCGATTTGCCATGTCTGTAGTGATTGCTATAATTTTGAATTTCACAGTGGTACTTTTTTGAAAATACACGTCAGACAGAAATAGCATAATTTATCACTCGTGCAATATTTCTCCTTCACGCTAAAGTGTTAGATTGCACGCCAGAATTTAGTAAGGATTTTCATTGCACGCACTAGATCTCGTCGACATAATCTGCACATTGCTGTGTTCCAAAAATGCAAAATGTTGATGATGAACAGAAGTAAACTCACTGGAAAGATCAGCTGTGCATTGCCTATTGGCACAGAAACAGGGTGGAGATGAAGAATTGCCTGTAACCATACATGTATATTACGGTCAAGTGTTCATGAAATTTTGTTGTTATCTATAAATATGCATTAAGATTCAATCTTGTTTAGATTTTATTCCTCTTTCGAAACAGCTGAATTCTTGTTTACATATTCCATCTCACGGTAAACAATGTTATCTTCCAATGTTCAACAGTCACTATAAACCTTGACATTTAAAGGGATAATTTCATATTTTATAAGAAAGACTGAATTATTTAATCCAGAATTGATCAATGTTTATTTATAGATGCTGGATAAACGAATTGGAGAGTTAAAAATAGAGACATCAGCCACTATAGACAAAGAGTGAGTAGCTTAAAGATTCAAGATCTATATATTTACTACTAACAAATTATATACATGTACTATACTAAAAAGCAAAAAAAAAAACCCGACAGAACGATTTCAAAATCAGAGAGACACTTTAAGCAAATCATTAGTGATGAATTCATCACAATTGCAAGACATTACGAGAAGATTTAGAGTCAGTACACAGTCTATACATCAGCATGTTGTGTGTCCACTGTGTATGTCAATAGCAGCCGCTTAAGTATGAAGGCGCAGATCCATTGAGGCATTTAAAAACTAAGAGAAGCAATTTATATACGATTCTAAAACGAATGGGTGGCCAATGTAATTTAATTAATATAGGGGTAATATGATCGTTATTTTTAGATTTAGTGATAAGCCTAACATGCCAGTGAATTACTGAAATAAAATCATACAATTCTGTCTGGAAATAATTCTCTCTCTCTCTCTCTCTCTCTCTCTCTCTAAGACACATCAGCAATGTGGTGTGAAATCAATAGAAGCCAAGGTAAACTTTAAAAGTCATTAGAATCGATTGGATTAGAATTTTCTTTGAGAAAAATAAACTAAATTTTGATCATATTGTGATTTAACTTGAATAATATGATACATTATTGTTTTTCAGTGGTTCCAATATGTTAGTAAAAGAGATAAGCACTAGAACAGAATATACACCACAAGTAAGAATACTGAAACGAGATCATGCCGCACAAACCCAGAATGTGTCGAACAAAGTACAAAGGTAATAGTAAGTGCAGGGGGACTGCACCACACACAATGACACTAGACAACTACATGGACAGGACATACATGTACTATACATAGGCACCTCAAATAACAAATGAGTGGATCAGGGGCTAGATGTAACAGTCCCAGGCCTGTAGTGATGCAGGCTTCACTCAAAATAAAAATGTAATGAATAATGGAGTACCATGATTGCATGGTTCTTTTCTGCCCTCATTGTTTATGTGTGGTTTACCGGTCGAGGGCAAGACATTAAGTAATATATTGATATTGTTCGAAGATGATTAGTCCAAGCGTTATATCTATTATATAAAATGTCTTGTATATATCGAATTCCAACTGCCAAGGGATCTTTTACGTGCATGCCAATGTGTACACAGGACCTTGGTTTTTCGTACCATCGAACGACTAGACAGATGTCCTTGTCAGGCCCTCCGTTCTGCATCACTGACAAGGGGAAACCACGCTGTAAAATTGAGATGAACTTTCTCAGCCTATGCAGGGGTCGAACACCCGACCTCCACAATGTTAAAATGAATCACATGCTTATTACAACAAAATATGCAGCCATGGTAAAACCAGGAAGAAGGGGAAAATATCCAATCCCTATTAAAGAGGCATTATGCAAGAGCTTTTCCTATTGCCAGTGATTTTTCTGTCTCAGATGTTGTATAAATTATTATTTATACATTTATTCACATGACAGACGCCTAAACAACTCTTTAGAGCATTGGATGGCTTAGATATTGTGTGAATTAGACAATCCTTGCAAAATCTGCGCAAAACACTTTCTATAAATGTTTCTTAAAAGAAAAATATTTTTTGTAACAATTGCAGTCAAGCCAGTAAACCATCTAAGACTCTTGAAGAAAGAGAAGCTGAATATGCTGAAGCTAGACAGAGAATATTTGGTGATGAAGCCCCACCTTTAGAAGAGGATACAAATAGTGAAGCTAGGTAATATCTTTGAATGTATGCACCCTACATTTAAGTATATCGCTTAGTGTAATGAAATCTGAGAAAGGAAGACATGTTATCAGATGAAAGAAACTTTTCATTCAAATTAAAAAGGACAGTCTGTACCACAAACAACAGCAATACCGTATAATTACAAATTTTACAAAACTTTAATTTCACTCTTTGGGGATGCCCACCTGAAATGGATGTCTGGGCCATTGCACATCACTGAAGAGAATGGAATACTCATGAAAACGATTGTGATATACATCATTTTGTGCTTTTATTGTTTCTATCTTTTTTGTCCCCCGTCTTTCGAAGAAAGTTGGGGGTTTATTAAAATGGGTTCGTCCGTCTGTCTGTCTGTCCGTCTCTCCGTCACACTTTTTGGGACACAATAACTCTCTTCCTAATTGAGCTAGAATGTTCAAACTTGGTGTATGTGTTTATTAGGTCAATGCCTTGAGTTCGAAGATGAGCATTTTCCGCTTAGGGTAAGCAGAGATAAGCAATTTGATTGATTGATGCTTTGGGACACGATAACTTTAGTTCTAATTAAGTGAGATTGATGAAACTTGGTGTATAGCTTCATTATAGTAATACCATGACTAAGTTCGATAATGAGCATTTTCTGCTCAGGGTAAGCAGAGCGATACACAATTTGATTGGTCAAGACTTTGGAACACCACAATAACTCTCCTTCTAATTGAGTTAAAATGTTCAAACTTGGTGTATGTGCTTATTAGGTCAATGCCTTGATGGAGTTCGAGGATGAGCATTTTCCGCATAGGGTAAGCAGAGATAAGCAATTTGATTGGTTGATGCTTTGGGACACGATTACTTTAGTTCTAATTAAGTGAGATTGATGAAACATGGTGTATAGTTTCATTACAGTAATACCTTGACTAAGTTCGATAATGAGCATTTTCTGCTCAGGGTAAGCAGAGCTATACGCAATTTGATTGGTCGAGACTTTTGAACACAATAACTCTCCTTCTAATTGAGTTAAAATGTTCAAACTTGGTGTATATGCTTATTAGGTCAATGCCTTGATGGAGTTCGAAAATTAGCATTTTTCGCTAAGGGTAAGCAGAGATAAGCAATTTGATTGGCTGATGCTTTGGGACACGATAACTTTAGTTCTAATAAAGTGAGAGTGATGAAACTTGGTGTATAGTTTCATTACAGTAATACCTTGACTAAGGTCGATAATGAGCATTTTCTGCTCAGGGTAAGCAGAGCGATACACAATTTGATTGGTCGAGACTTTGGAACACAATAACTCTCCTTCTAATTGAGTTAATATGTTCAAATTTGGTGTATATGCTTATTAGGTCAATGCCTTGATGGAGTTCGAAGATGAGCATTTTCCACTTAGGGTAAGCAGAGATAAGCAATTTGATTGGTTGATGCATTGGGACACGATAACTTTAGTTCTAATTAAGTGAGAGTGATGAAACTTGGTGTATAGTTTCATTACAGTAATACCTTGACTAAGGTCGATAATGAGCATTTTCTGCTCAGGGTAAGCAGAGCGATACACAATTTGGTTGGTCGAGACTTTGGATCACAATAACTCTCCTTCTAATTGAGTTAATATGTTCAAATTTGGTGTATATGCTTATTAGGTCAATGCCTTGATGGAGTTCGAAGATGAGCATTTTCCACTTAGGGTAAGCAGAGATAAGCAATTTGATTGGTTGATGCATTGGGACACGATAACTTTAGTTCTAATTAAGTGAGAGTGATGAAACTTGGTGTATAGTTTCATTACAGTAATACCTTGACTAAGGTCGATAATGAGCATTTTCTGCTCAGGGTAAGCAAAGCGATAAGCAATTTGATTGGTCGAGACTTTGGAACACAATAACTCTCCTTCTAATTGAGTTAATATGTTCAAATTTGGTGTATATGCTTATTAGGTCAATGCCTTGATGGAGTTCGAAGATGAGCATTTTCCACTTAGGGTAAGCAGAGATAAGCAATTTGATTGGTTGATACTTTGGGACAAGATAACTTAGGTTCATCTTGATTGATGATTTTTATGCCACTACAATGACTGCATTCTCATTCAGTAATGGATTCGACAGTAACAGTGTATAGAAACGATTGACTCGGACACGAGGGCCCTTTCCCTTGGCCAAAGGAGCCCTTTTGTCAAGCGTGTGGGCCCTTTTGTCTGCCATTAGGGTCCCCCTAACTAGGGTACATTTTCATTTTTCTCGTCGGTTTTAGCATTTTTCTTTATAAAACAGTTTTGGATGACACTTCGTGTACAGTTTTATTGCTCGATAAGTTTGAAAAAAATAAATGTGCGATTAATTAATATGTGTCATCTATTTATTTTGGGATTGCGGCGGGGGACATCAGCCTCACTGTTGGCATGTTTAAATTGTGATCAATTTTATATAAAAACATCATTATTAAGGGAATTTTGTCATTCCATTGCACTTGTTACTTGACCAGTTAGTATTGCTTGTGTTTATTTTTCAGGCCTGTTAGATTAATATGTAAATTAGAAGAACCATTAGGCAATAACGTCATACGCCAGCCCCGTGGGCCAGATGGAACAAAGGGTTTTAACATGGACAGATAGCGAAACGTTTAGTTCTAGACTGAGATTTTAATGTTGTTAGCACACCGAATGAGCTTTTGTTGTCAATAGGTATTGTTTAATTCACTGTATTTATTTCCACATTAATTAGGCTTAGTCGATATGAAAAAGGCTTTGATATAATGAAGACATCAATTATACTTACTTTCAATCTGGGAGCCATAATGTAGGAAGGAAAAGCTTGATGTTTTATTCGATTTAGAAGACCTTTTTATTGCTGCTTTATCCGTCTCCAAATGATGACATATTTAAAGTAATTCAAGAAAGTATTCATTGTCATAAATGACATTGTTAGAAATATAATTAAACATTATATGATATGATGCCAATCATTTGTACATTATCCATTTTAGTTCCTAAAAAAATGTTTGATGTGAGAACAATTTTAGATTTTCTAACAAAAAATGAAGGAATTTGTATTTTTTGGTAGGACAGTACCATTGATTAAAGCTGAACTCCGGTTACAAAAATACCGAAATAATGTAATAAAAAAAAAGTTAACGCCTTCAAGCCGCCATACTTGTTTCCAATTTGTGAAATAAGAATGGTGGACATGGAGGCTTATGACCTGGAAAGGTTAGCTGATCTCACTTCCAGTTTGTTTCTTGTCAGCCAGCTATGCACATCCGGCTTTATTCTCTTCACACGGTTCACTGATTGCTGTATATTTCCCCAACAGTATACCAAATTATTGAAGAGCGCAAAATGTCTGATCAGGTAGGCCTGTAAATAATAATATGAACTGTGTCTACTACAATATAGCCTAAGCTTTACTCCAAAACAAAAGATGCAAAAGATGGCTTACCCCAACCTGTTTTTCAACCAAAATAAATCACCTATACAAACTATTGTCTTCTCCATGTTGAATAGTGTGCATGAAAACGATCAAGGGACATAACTACATGTTTTGAGCCGGCTCTCATTGGGGAGTGTTTGACAGTGCTAAATTTATTGATGTTATGGGTTTTTTTTCTCCAATTTAGCAAGGTGGAAGAAATTGATATTGTAGTAGACACAGTTCATATAATTATTTACAGTCTTACCCGATCAGACAATTTGCAATCTTCAATAATTTGGTACACTGTTGGGAAAAATACAGCAATCAGTGAACCGTGTGAAGAGAATAAAGTCTGATGTGTATAGCTTCCTGTCAAGAAATAAACTGGAAGTGAGATTGGCTAACCTTCCCAGGTCATAAGCCTCCAAGTCCGCCATACTTATTTCACAAATCGAAAACAAGTATGGCGGCTTAAGGGCGTTAATTTTTTTTATTACATTTTTTCGGTATTTTTGTAACCGGAGTTCAGCTTTAATATCTTAATTAATCATGTTTAATCTTCATTTTATTGCTGTTCTAAAATACCAAACATGTCTTTTTATGATATCATTTATTGAAGTGGTTTAACCATTTAGATCCTCTGTAAAGGGGATGTAATCATGTAATGGTCTTCCAAAATTAACAAGATATTTTGAGCTTCTAGGCTCTTTATTATAACTCCCTGTTTAGATGGTGAATGTGGAAATTGAACTGAACTTAATTAGATACAGATAGGCAGCAGGATTTTTGTAGCACATTTGATTATGATTCCAAGAAGTGTGGTGAAAATAGAATAATAATTCCCATTTGTTTGGATGGGAATTTTACTGTGTATATAAGCTTAAGATTGCAGTGTCCTTTTTTATCTATTTCTTGCTCAAATTTTTATTTGACAAAAATCTTCAGGTAATTTTGTGCAAATAATAATCGCAATCTTTTCAAATTTCATCTTATATTAAAAGATAACCCTTAAATACATTACATAAAGCTGTAGAAAATTAGTCATAAACGACCTGCAGTATTGGAATTGTATTTTTAACAGACAGCCTCTGACAAATAATAATGTATTTTATTGTTTCCTTATGAAATTAAAAGATAATAATATACCTTTAATTGACTGTTTCACTGTTACTGAATCTGTTATGACGTTTGCTTTTGTCTGACGGTATTGTTGGAGTAGAATTCACACCATGATTCTAACTTTTATCCTAGTAATGCATCTTTTAGTATGTTTACTTCAATTCAGTAACTTTTAACCTAACAATTCTTCTGGTAATATGCAACTTAAACAGTAAACTGGCTATTTACACAAGTAAAAATATGAAAATTGAAGTTAAAATTTGTAATTTGTTTTATTTACAACCCAGATGTGGGTTTTCAAAATTGAATTCTCAATTTATTCATAACCAGACATTGAAGTACATGTACATTTAAGCATAAATTAAAAGTTTGAACTTTTACCAAATTTAACATCACTAACACTACTAAAATATAAAGAACTCTTGATAAATATTATTAACAGAACAGAATTTTATAGGAAACAATTATATATATAAGCACGATAATGATCAGAGGATACTTGTAATGCTTTTAGAATAAAACCATAAAAACTGTGTTCAGTTAATGTGTTTCTCAATGGATAAATACCGCTTGAAGATTATGATAAATAAATATTGTAAGCTAATCCATTTAAATGATGCTTATAAATACAGCGTAAAAATGCATTGACATGAATATGCACAATATGACTTCACTTAAAAGGTAGTTTCCATCCATGGTGACGTGGTAGTGATAATTTATATGTTATGTCACTGAAGAGTCAAAAAATGTGATATGGTCATTGAAATTGGAAAAGTATGTAACTATTCAATTTTTATCTTGATTTATATACATCTGATTTTTAAAATTTAGTTTACTATCAATATGGAGTATGGTTGATTGATTGATTATCTTTATTTCATCTTATTAATATACGCTTCATAGAATATTGTCCTATTTTTGTTTTAAACACGAATTATATAAGCAGGTTAGGGAGGAACTGTTTTATTACATGACAAATTTATCTATAGTATAAATCAACAGACTTCATTTCAAACAAGTCTTCATCACTTCAAATATGTTTCTTAAACATATATTATGCAAGAGCAAAATCTGCCTATTGTAGGTCTTTCTTTAGGCCTGAAATGTTATAAAAACTATTAATTAGACATTAATTAACATATCCAGACCATAATCAACTCTCGATATCAAGGCTAGCCTGCAGCCTGCGATATTTGCTGTATTGTAGTTCGATTTGCAGCAAAATTTTACTTCGTGGTTAACGATTAAATGGATAAACGAGACTACTAGTTTTGTCTTAGTAATGATGACCGATGCTAAGCAGAACTTTCATTTGCTTAGTAATCGGTTCATAGTGGATCAATTTGACTGAAATTTTCAGTAAATTGCCTTTACATTAGCTAGTTTTTAACTATTATAATGAGAACTGACAAACTCGTTAATTAATCTCCCATAATGTATCTTAAATTGATAAAATCATGTACTAATAGGTACAGTACAATTGATCTTGCTTACATAAACTCACAGTCATCATTGATTTAAAAAATAGAAGACATTTTTATGCCATTTCCATGGTTACTGTATAGTCATATTTAACTAAATTAAAATGTTTTAACATTCAAATTGATGTATTTAATGTAATTATAAAAAATCTAATGGAGAGTTTTGCTGGTATATTGGTTGATATATCTTAGTAGATTGATCTGTTTATACCCATCCTCTCTTAACAGGTTTCTATTAATATGTTTACGATATTGTCAAATTAAATATGATCATGCCAACCAATCACAGCTAGTTTTGTCCAATAATTTGATTTAAATCAACCATTTCCACATAATGTTAGTTCAAACCAAACTGAAATTAACCAAAATGATACTTGGTTAATTTAAGTAGACAATGAAATATTGATGACATGATCCAAAGAGATGCTGAATACATCATATGTATAATAGTTATATATGATGTATTTTTTATATCGTGCAATAACCATAAGATAGATGTAATTATTACACTGAAGACAAATAACACCAACATTGTCACAGTCATCCTAATTTTCATATTAAAGTGAAAATAATTTTTATTTTGGATTTTTCATTTTAGGTTTTAAATATTTAACAGCTTTAATATTTGTTAATAAATAAAATATGAACAAATGGTTAAAGGATTAGGTGTTAACCATACTGTGTTTATATTGTCTGCAGAGAATTCATTATATGCCTGTACATACTTTAGAGATTCATCTGTCACATTATCAAAGTATGTAAAGGATTCAAATTCATTCACCTGATGATTAGAAACTTTAACAATAACTTTTACCTGCAGAGACTGTACTGTCTCTTAAAAACAGGAAATAATGTTACCTTAATATATATTTAATAATTGTTAAATGTTAATTATATTTTATAGTATAGCAAATATATTTGTGGATTTTAACATATATTGGAAGATTTGACATTATCCATCCACATTGCTTATAAGTTAATGAAATGAAAGTGCAGGAATCCCAGCTCAATATGATTCATATTTGAGTTTCTTTACCCCCCCCCCCCCCTTTTAACTGCTATTGTATTCAGATACTGATATTGGGATTGTATACATTAATTTCCTAATATGTATTTTATTATAAGAGGTACTTCCATCGTGTAGCTAGTCCAACTAACATTATATAGTAATATTTTAGTATTGTAAATACTGTATTATAGTCTTTATATATTGACATTGTACAGAATTATTGTTGTGCCAAGTTTATATTGAGTAAAGAAATTATCATAAAAGGAGAGTTTTGTTGTTAATGAACCTATTTCTTGACAAATGCATTCTACTGAAAATTATACCAAAATTTATTTTGTGTACCTCACTGCATTCTGGTGTAAATACTTCTTTCGTGTATTCAGTTGTGTGTAGGTATCTGTCAATCAAAACAATTGACACAGAAATATAGACAATTGATTGAACGTCTGAATCAAGGTCAAATGGCAGGTGTTGCATATGCTCCAAGCTCCTGGTAAAACACTTCCCTAGAAATCTGTAAGGTGTTGACTAATAGTGTGGGATCTAGGTAGGTTTTATTCAACATGGAAGCCTTGTGATGCTGGTAGTGTATGGCTGGGTTAGGAGACCCCAGAAACCCAAGTTCTGCCAGTGATGGGTGTGGTATAGGAGCTACCCATAGTACCCCACAAAATTGGGTTATTCAACATGGAAGGTGCAAGTTCCGCTTCAATGGCATTTGATAGAGGAATATGTCCTGAATTAGGAAATATAACTTACGAATGGTATTTTTGGTGGAAAGGCCACTTAAGAAGAGGTCAAAGGTCACTAATTAACAATTTTACTCTCTTGATTTATTCCAGGTATATTGCACAAAACTGCATGGACATTTTTGATATAACTAGGAGCAAAAATATGAGACCTAAAATTAATGAAGTTCCGGCTAAAAGTATGACATAATTTCAAAAGTAACGAAAATATCACTTGACCCCCACCGATTTAAAATGTTAATCAACACGAATGGTGCGAGTGAGAAACCAAGCCTAAATTGTACGGAATGATATCAGAAATTATTGTGAACCGATGATATCAGAAATCATTGTGAACTGAAGAAAGGAATTTCTTGTGGTTAGTGTACTCAGGAAGAGAATAATGCTGGTTTGCATCGAATGACCCCTAATTAGAACTTTAATTAACATGAATGGTGCGACATATATGGAAGGGAATGGTCATGGAACTCACAACCATTAACTGATCTTAACAAATCAGTGACAAGCAGTACAATATGCCCACAATGCTAAGTTTCCCCTTGATCTCTGGTAGTAACAGTGATACATTAATTACCACCCACTTCCTTCATTTGAAACATAGATCTATGTCATTTTATTGCATATATCAATCAAGATCCAACCAACCAAAACCTCACTTAGGAAAAGCCACCATCTCCACCAGATTAAGCAATGTCGAAGTCATTATCAGCGGTATCCTGATCAGATTCCTCAATGTCTTCCTCTACGAATGACTCCCAGAGTTCAGGACCATTAAACCACAAGATTTCATACTGTTTGCCCTGAACTCCCAACAATCTTCTGGCGGTGGGTGCTGGTTAATTCATAATTTATCATCGTTTCCCCATATTGCGACCAAAAATGTCCTTTTCATCTGTAGTAACACTTCTGATTGGCAGGGAGGATTCATACTACCATCGACGCCCTTTTCAGTTTCTCCAGAATATATTTACATCTTGCCTTTGAACCAATACGTCTACTGAAATACAGTGTAGCAATGCCTCTCGAGTGAGGCGATTGCTTGTCCCTCAGCCCCATGCATAGTTTTCCTCTAGCCGTCGTGTCTTTTACAAGCCGTACATATAGCCGAACCTTTCCTTTTCTGTAAAAATAGCTGATATTGATGATATTCCAACATCCATCCAGATGTGACCATACAATTTTAAGCAATGGTGGAGGCGAATGCACTAATCTAGATTGATTTTGAAATATCACCAATATATAGTCGAAGATATGTAGATCACCACTAACAGTCGTGGCATTGGACAACTAATCTGCGATGCTTTGCCAGGGCTCCACGTCTTCCTTTGGTCAGATTACGCATCAGTTTTTACACAGAAAAAGGAAAGGTTTATAACAGTTTATACAAGAGGACATTTTCGACAAAGGCTAGAGGAAAGACAGCAGCAGATAGGGATCAAGAAGCCATGATTTTATTCACCGGAACGGTGTATGGGTCTAAGGGACAAGTAATCTCAACACTCAACATGGATCGCTACATCGTGTTTGAGAAGATGCAATGGGCTAAAGGCAAGACGTAAAAATCTTCTGGGGAAAACTAAAGAGCATCAATTATAGCATAATTTCTTCCTGCGAATCAGAAGTGTCACTGCAGGAATTAACCAGCGCCAATCGCCAGAAGATAGTTGGGAGTTCCGGGAAAGACAGTATGGAATCTAATGATTTAATGGCCCGGAACTCTGGGAGTCATTGGTCGAGGAAGACATTGAGGAATGAGGAATCTGATCAGCGTACTTTGCCTTTCCCAAGTTAGATATTGTATGATTTGGGTCTTGACTGATATCTGCAATAACATGACATAGATTTATGTTTTAAATGACCCTTAGTATGAAGGAAGTAGCAGGCAATTAATGTATCTCTGTTACTACCATATTGTACTACTTGTCACTGATTTGTTAAAGGGACAATCCCGATAAGAATAGGGTCTAAAAAATTAAAGTCTAAGTATTTATGAAATTTATGGACCAAAATATAGAGGCATGGTGTATTAACCTTGTCTCAAAATTTCAGCTCAAAATATTGAGACGTCTGGATGTGAACGTTAACACTGCTTATCCGGACACGTAACCCTTTTAAGATTTCGGGTCAATTTTTTCATTGAGCGACCTGATAATCGATTCCCGTTTCTTGAGAGGTCTGTACAGTGAATGACCCATGTACTGTACTTGATAACAAGAGGTAAATTTCACCTACATATTATTTTTATACAAAAATGTCTAGTTTTATCCAGATACTGTATAATACAACGGTATCCATTTCCAGATGAAAACTGCCAGGTTTAAGTTATTTACAAGTGTATCACAAATATCGGATTAGTTGGTTGGCCTTAGGTAATGGGTATTAAGGGATTTTAACACAAAATTAAGCAGTTTTATTCCCCAAAAAATTATCGGGATTGGCCCTTTAAGGTTATTGGTCACATCTGCTATTCTTAAGTTCAGTCGAATCAACGCATAAAACATACAAATGTAAAACAAACATTTTAGTTCAAATAAGCAAAAACATAAGCGCTTTTTATTTCCAAAGTCAGCTACTGTAAATCTTTCTGTGATAAATGATGTCTGTCCTTTTGGTCAACCATACACGAAGTCATCCAGTGGCATTACTTTATACATTACTTTCAAGGCAAATAACATTTCTAGATTTACATTTTCTTTTATTATCAAATCAGAGTCTGCAAAACCTGAATATTAATAGCGATAGAACAACAGTGATGATACCTATGGTAATAAGAGTGTTGTAGTTAGAACTATCTATAGTATAAATTGCTATAACGCGAGCTGGTCCACCACTTCCGTCATATAACTTGGAAACTCCAGCAAAAATGACTGCGCCATGCTCGGGTACCTTATCCAAACAAGCCACGTTTTCAAGTCCAAGAATATTATTAGCTCCTACCAATTGATGTACTGGAAAAGTCTTTGTTTGTCCATAATCGACAGATGGCGTATCGACACCCACTATGCTTATATTTCTGTGTTGAATTAGCCATTTAACAGCATCTTCATGAAATGCTGGGAAATGAAAAGTTTCGGGATCTGTGGTATTTTCTGAATTGAACACTTGACTCTTGTCGGGGTACCTTTTTGTCCAACCAGAATTCATCAATACAATTGCTCCTTGTGGTATATTTCCATATTTAGATTCCCATACTTCTATATCCGAAATATGTACTCTATAGTCGTGGTTAGCTGTCGCCTTTGATCTGACGTCAATAATAACACCGGGGCCAACAAGTCTTTCAACTGGAATCTCGTGCGTTCTCCATTTACCTTTAGAAAAATGAGCCGGGGCATCTAAATGTGTTCCACCATGTTCTGCAGTTGCGAAATAATTAGCTTCATACCTAAAAATAAACAATTAAAGATACAACGAGTTGGCAGTTCTCACTATAATAGTTAAAAACTACATAATGTAAAGATAATTTGCTGAAAATATTAGTCAAATTGATCCACTCTGAACCGAAAATAACGCAAGTGAAATTTTCGCCTAGCTTCGATCATCATAACTCAAGCAGGTACGTAAAAAGCATAGTCTCGATTATCCGCTTAATAATTAAATTGAGAAGGAAACTTATGCGGTAAATCAGCTCATAATCCAACAAAGATCGTAGGCTAGCGATGCGATTGAGAGTTGATTATGGTCTGGATATGTTAGTTAATGTCTAATTAATAATTTAGATAACATTTCAGGCCTAAAGAAAGACCTGCAATAGTCAGATGTTCTGCAGTAGGAAAATAATTATGAAGAGAGAAAGATGCTAGTTACAGCTAATACATGGTTAAAAAATGCGACAATTTTTGATGATCAGATATTTATTTACATAATTATGTGCGTCTGCATATTTTTCGAGTTTGACTTTTAAAATAACTTCTAGTAACCCTAAATTGCCATTCTTGGTGACATGACTGGATGAGAACGAACATGTGATCTCGTGCCACCATAGAACTGTACATAGGCCTACGATCTATGGTGCCACCATAGATATTATCTATGGTGCCATATTATCTATGGTGCCACTGCCCTGTTTTCGTCACGCTCGAACAACCAGGCACGTCTTGTTCAAACCCACATCTAACAAATTGTGAGGACGAGGCATATTTCTTACCAATGATTTCCAATCTCTTTTCTCTTAAGAATGGTAAAAATAAAATCTGGACTCCCTGGCCAATAAACACTGGATGCATTCATAGCAAATGTTAGGTCGACAACTCGTGTATTTTCTCCATGGTAGAAGATGGCCATAGAAGCTCGAAGATAAACCAAGAGTAGAAAAGGTACTGCCTCTGATCCAAACATTTTCTAAAAATGTAAAGAAAAGAAAGATTAGTTTACACCATTATTAAAATATACCATACGTCTCCCAACCCCTTTAATACGTAGTCGGATATTCGCATCATGCAGAGTGAGAATGCAAAATAGCATACTGAAGATAAATTTTGTAAAAGGTAAATCTATGGAGCGCAATTTCCCCCATAATTCTAACTCCTAACCTAGTAATGCGTATGCTAATATGCTCACTTCTGTGCATGTAAGTTCTTACTAACAAAGTTAAATTGGCTGTTTACACTTGTAAAGATAGGCTGGCACTGCCAGGCAGGATACGCCCACATTTTCGAGAGATGGTCAGAGAACAAGCAATACCGAAAGTGATTTTTCCTACATCTTTAAGTCCTGTATTTCATACTGTATTGGGAGCAGCCATTTAGTTGGTCAGTTCCAGTCTGATATTAATGAAATTCGAAACCGACAATGATTATGGTGTGACGGTACACAACCTAGAAATGTGACTTTTCATCAAAATCGGATAAGAATTGTGACCTGTAGAGAGTCCACAACCATGATATACCATATTTTTACACTATTCGCGTACAAACGGCGACCATTTCGTCCGGCAATTTTGGTACGATTTTCACGAAATTAGAACTCAACCTTCCTCATCAAAATCGAATTAAAATTGTGACCTATACAGGGTCCACAACCATGATATATCATTTTTTTAACAGTATTCGTGTACAAACGGCGGCCATTTTGTCTGTCAATTTTGGTCCGATTTTCCCGAAATTCAAACTCAACCTTCCTTACAGTGTAACGGTGAAATAATCAAACGTTTTTTTAAATTTGATAATAATTGTGACCTCCAGAGGGACCACAAGCTATATATAAAGAAAGTGGGATTTTGCGTATAACCAGGGGCCATAATTCAGGAAGTTACGATCCGATATGCGCAAATATCGAAAAGAACCAAGATCTTTGGGTTATAACCATGAATTTCAAGTTTCATCAAAATCGGATAATAATTGTGACCTCCAGAGGGACCACAAACTAAAGAAGGGGGGATTTTGCATATAACCAGGAAGTTACGATCCGATATGCGCAAATATCGAAAAGAACCAAGATCTTTGGGTTATAACCATGAATTTCAAGTTTCATCAAAATCGAATTAAAATTGTGACCTTTACAGGGTCCACAACCTTGATATACCATTTTTTAACAGTATTCGCGTACAAACGGCGGCCATTTTGTATGGCAATTTTGGTCTGATTTTCCCGAAATTCGAACTCAACCTTCCTTACGGTGTAACGGTAATATAATCAAACGTTTTTTTTTAAATCGGATAATAATTGTGACCTCCAAGCTAAAAAAAAGGCGATTTTGCGTATAATCAGGGGCCATAATTCAGGAAGTTACGATCCGATATGCGCAAATATCGAAAGGAAGCAAGATCTTTGGGTTATAACCATGAATTTCAAGTTTCATCAAAATCGAATCAAAATTGTGACCTCCACAGGGTCCACAACCTTGATATACCATTTTTTAACAGTATTCGCGTACAAACGGCGGCCATTTTGTATGGCAATTTTCGTCCGATTTTCCCGAAATTCGAACTCAACCCCCCTTAGGGTGTAACAGTGATATAATCAAACGGTTTTTTAAATCGAATAATAATTGTGACCTCCAAGCTAAAAAAAAGAGTCGATTTTGCGTATAATCAGGGGCCATAATTCAGGAAGTTACGATCCGATATGCGCAAATATCGAAAGGAAGCAAGATCTTTGGGTTATAACCATGAATTTCAAGTTTCATCAAAATCGAATCAAAATTGTGACCTCCACAGGGTCGACAACCTTGATATACCATTTTTTTTAACAGTATTCGCGTACAAACGGCGGCCATTTTGTATGGCAATTTTCGTCCGATTTTCCCGAAATTCGAACTCAACCTTCCTTAGGGTGTAACGGTGATATAATCAAACGGTTTTTTAAATCGAATAATAATTGTGACCTCCAGAGGGACCACAAGCTAAAAAGGGTGATTTTTCGGACAATCATGGGCCATAATTCAGGAAATTACATTCCGATAGCCGCAAATATCGAAAGGAACCAAGATCTTTGGGTTACAAACATGCATGTCAAGTTTCATCAAAATCGGTTCAAAATTGTGACCTCTATAGGGTCCACAAGCTAAAAACGTGATTTTTCGTACAATCAGGGGCCATAATCCATGAAGTTTTGATCCGATACATGCCAATATCGAAAGCAGCCGAGATCTTTTGGGGATAAACCTATATTTCAAGTTTCGTCAAAATCGGATAAGAATTGTGACCTGTAGAGAGTCCACAAACAAATTGTGGACGGACGGACGGACGTCCGGACGGACAGGGGCGACGACATAATACGTCCACATGAAAATGTGGGCGTATAAAAATGCTAATTTATATTACTTATTTCTTAAATATTGCAGTCAGAATTTGTATTGTGTTCTCTTTCCATTATTAGTTTTAATTTATTGTAGTCTGTTTAGTTTCGTTAACATTTTGACATTTCACAAATGTTACGCGGTAAAGCTGTCATAGCAAACTGATCCCGCAGTGAATATTCGCTTGGCCGCTACAATCACTGATAAGCATGACATTGACGAGGCTTAATGAGTACGGCATATTAACTTTTTTACCCCGACAAATTAAATTCTCAAACATTTTTTTGAAGTATAAGAAAAATAAATAAAGAGGTTTGAAGCATTTGTAATTAAAAAATATTTCCTATTTAGTGTAAATGGGTATTAAAATGAGTAAAACGCACCATTTTGCCCGAAGCAGTTAGGTGTTATGTAAACAATGCACAAGCCGTTTAGCCAATGACTGACTGCACGTGAAGTCAATGCACATCTTCAAAACAGTCCCCATCTTCGAATTCAGTTACACTCCAGATAATTCAACACAAGACGTCATGTAGACAAGTTAACGCAGTATATAGAGAAGATAACATGACAGTTTGACAGAATAACACGTTATTTCCTTGACAATATAGCATGCCAGTTTGACAGGTTAACACGTTATGTAGTTGACAAGATAGCATGTCAGTTTGACAAGATGACAGATTAACAAGGCATTCAGACAAGATAGTCATATTAACGCACGTTGACAAGATATCATAACACTTAAGAAGATAGGATAGTTCGTAAGGAAGATATCATGGCAATTTGAGAAGATACGATACCATTTTAACAAGACAAGACACGACACTCGGTTAACAAGACATCACGAAACGTCTTAACTCAAGACAGCTACGGCGTTCCATAACAGCACAGCATGCTTTCTGGTTGACTGCACATTAATTTGCAAGTGCAACGTAGTGTTACAGATAACTCACTGTGTGTACAGACGGATATTGATATTCAAAATAATCAGAATATTGTCCACTGGGATAATTGGTCGAACCTTTAAATAGATTTCAAGGTTGTTTACTGCGCTGCAAAAATCAAAATAATCATAAACGTACGTAATTAACGACGACTTATGCCTGAAAATTTAATGGTAGCTATCTGCAGGTAGGGCGGGTTTGCCGTTCACACTTTCCCTCTCGGTTGTCCTCTTGTCTTGTATCCGGTTTGTACGATATTTACACCCGTGTATACAACTCATATATACTTTAGTATTATTAAATACAATCAAAATACATATATGTATAGCATGTATTCATCTACACAGCTGGTATACTTGCAACCTGTTGTGCAAAAATGCGTGGTATGGATTACCAATACATGTAACGCATCTTTTATTATTTTAATTCTACCGCTAGATGGAAAGTCCATCTGAAACAGTTGTTGATAAGCTGCCTGACACAGAGACATGGACCTACAACCATGTTGTCAAACTGATCCCGCAGTGAATATTCGCTTGGCCACTGCAATTAAATTCTCAAACATTTTTTGAGGTAAAAGAAAAATAAATAAAGACGTTTGAAGTATTTGTAGTTAAAAAATAGGTTGCCAGGCAACGAAACATACGCCCACACAGCAGCCAAATCGTCCTGGTAGTCAACAAGAGTTGTCGCATATTAAGGAATTATCAGAAAATCATTAGAATTTGTTTGGTTTTTATAATCAAACGGTTTTTTTTAAATCAGATAATAATTGTGACCTCCAGAGGCACCACAAGCTAAAAAGGGTGATTTTTCGTACAATCAGTGGACATAATTCAGGAAGTAAGGAACCAAGATCTTTGGGTTATAAACATACCTGTCAAGTTTCATCAAAATCGATTCAAAATTGTGACCTCTATAGGGTCCACAACCTTGATATAACATATTTTCACACTATTCGTGTACAAACGGCGGCCATTTTGTCCGTCAATTCTAGTCCGATTTTCACGAAATTCAAACTCTCTCTTCATTACCATGTAACGGTGATATAGTCAAACGTTTTTTTAAATCGGATAATAATTTTGACCTCCAGAGGGACCAAAAGCGAACAAAAGCGATTTTTCGGACAATCCGGGGACATAATTCAGGAAGTTATGATCCAATGGGCGCAAATATTGAAAGGAACCAGAGGGACCAAAAGCGAACAAAAGCGATTTTTCGGACAATCCGGGGACATAATTCAGGAAGTTATGATCCAATGGGCGCAAATATTGAAAGGAACCAAGATCTGTGGGTTATAAACATACATGTCAAGTTTCATCAAAATCGGTTCAAAACTGTGACCTCTATAAGGTCCACAACCTTTATATAACATATTTTCACAATATTCGCGTACAAACGGCGGCCATTTTGTCCGTCAATTTTGGTCCGATTTTCACAAAATTCATACTCAACCTTCAAAACCATGGAATGGTGATATAATCAAACGTTTTTTTTTTAAATCGGATAACAATTTTGACCTCCAGAGGGACCACAAGCTAAAAAGGGCGATTTTTTGGACAATCAGGGGCCATCATTCAGGAAGTTACGATCCGATGGTCGCAAATATCGAAAGGAACCAAGATCTTTGGGTTATAAACATACATGTCAAGTTTCATCAAAATTGGTTCAAAATTGTGACCTCTATAAGGTCCACAACCTTGATATAACATATTTTCACAATATTCGCGTACAAACGGCGGCCATTTTGTCCGTCAATTTTGGTCCGATTTTCACGAAATTCGAACTCAACCTTCATAACCATGAAACGGTGATATAATCAAACGTTTTTTTAAATCGGATAACAATTTTGACCTCCAGAGGGACCACAAGCTAAAAAGGGCGATTTTTTGGACAATCAGGGGCCATCATTCAGGAAGTTACGATCCGATGGTCGCAAATATCGAAAAGAACCAAGATCTTTGGGTTATAAACATACATGTCAAGTTTCATCAAAATTGGTTCAAAATTGTGACCTCTATAAGGTCCACAACCTTGATATAACATATTTTCACACTATTCGCGTACAAACGACGGCCATTTTGTCCGTCAATTTTGGTCCGATTTTCACGAAATTCGAACTCAACCTTCATAACCATGAAACGGTGATATAATCAAACGTTTTTTTAAATCGGATAACAATTTTGACCTCCAGAGGGACCACAAGCTAAAAAGGGCAATTTTTCGGACAATCAGGGGCCATAATTCAGGAAGTTACGATATGATTGGCGCAAATATCGAAAGGAACCAAGATCTTTGGGTTATAAACATGCATTTCAAGTTTCATCCAAATCGGTTCAAAATTGTGTCCTCTACACTGTTCACAACCTTGATATAACATATTTTCACACTATTCGCGTACAAATGGCGGCCATTTTGTCCGTCAATTTTGGTCCGATTTTCACGAAATTCGAACTGAACCTTCATAACCATGGAACGGTGATATAATCAAACGTTTTTTTTAAATCGGATAATAATTTTGACCTCCAGAGGGACCAAAAGCGAACAAAAGCGATTTTTCGGACAATCAGGGGCCATAATTCAGGAAGTTACGATTCGATTGGCGCAAATATCGAAAGGAACCAAGATCTTTGGGTTATAAACATGTATTTCAAGTTTCATCCAAATCGGTTCAAAATTGTGACCTCTACACTGTTCACAAGCTAAAAAACGTGATTTTTCGTACAATCAGGGGTCATAACCCATGAAGTTACAGTCCGATACATGCCAATATCGAAAGGAACCGAGATCTTAGGGTGATAAACCTATGTTTTAAGTTTCATTGAAATCGGATAAAAATTGTGACCTGTAGACTGTTCACAAACAATTGTGGACGGACGGACGGACGAACAGGGGCGACGACAATATACGTCCACATAAAAATGTGGGCGTATAAAAAATATTTCCTATTTAGTGTAAATGGGTATTAAAACGAGTAAAATGCATCATTTTTCCCGAAGCAGTTAGGTGTTAAGTAAACATTGCACGAGCCGTTGAGCCAATGACTCCCACCGCGTGCAGTCAACACACGTGTTGTGGACAGTCATCTGTTACAGAGATAATTCGTAAGTAATTGTCTGTGAAACAGATTGCCATGTTGTCTGAAGAGGATAGCGAATGTTGACAAATTTTCATACTATAGAGATCCGTCACAAAATCAAAGTATTTTCTTTGAGCGGCACTTAGCAATTGACATACGTAATAAACACAAAAAACATAAAATGGAACACAATTATTATTTTAATTAAAGCGACTTTTCGTTGAGTGTTCTCTCAACGTTTCCAAGCAAATGGTAATGAAAATAATGTAGAGAAGGTTCATATACAAAAAGTAACGGCTAATTAAAGCTGAACTCCGATTACAAAACTACAGAAATGATCAAATAAAAAAAATTACTGCCAAACATAATCGCCATACTTGTTTTCAATTTGCAGAAGAAGTATGGCCGGTGTACGAAAACAGAGGCAGGCCACGCCTACATCCAGTATACACTTTGGCCACCACACTGTCCACATCCGGCTAGCAATATTTCAACTACCAATTACCTACTGAGTGAGCGGTTTTTTCTCTATAAGTTTACTGAAAATATTATTGCTACACAATTATTATGTCTGATCAGGTACATATTATTTTACTAATTGTACGAAATAAGTAACCTACGGTATATTTTTGCTCTAAAAGTATGGGACAAATTGTCTTACCCCAAACAAACAACAAATCTACCGACATCATCCAACCATGTTTATTCTTATTTCTTGAAAGGTTTTGCACAACATGTTAGAAACACCAAATGATTTCTAGTATTATAAAGTTCAGTATTATCGTTCCAAAATATATCCAAAGCAGCAATAAAAGCCTGTTCTCTCCATCCAAGCAGTATATCTTCACATCAAAATACTTTTCATCTTGTTGTTATTTATGACGATCAAGGGACATAGGTGGTTATGTCAACATGTTAGATGTTATGTCAACAACATAGATTTGTTGTCGTTTGGAGTAGTTTTCTTTCATTTTTAGAGCAAAGGTACACCGGACTTTACTTATTCCTTCTAATTAGTAAAATAATATGTACCTGATCAGACATAATAATTGTGTAGCAATAATATTTTCAGTAAACTTATAGAGAAAAAACCGCTCACTCAGTAGGTGATTGGTAGTTGAAATATTGCTAGCCGGATGTGGACAGTGTGGTGGCCAAAGTGTATACTGGATGTGGGCGTGGCCTGCCTCTGTTTTCGTACACCGTACAGCGGCCATACTTCTTCTGCAAATTGAAAACAAGTATGGCGATTATGTTTGGCAGTAATTTTTTTTATTTGATCATTTCTGTAGTTTTGTAATCGGAGTTCAGCTTTAATCATAATACTAATAAGAAAGATATAATGGCAATTTGAGAAGATACGATACCATTTTAACAAGACAAGGACAAGACACTCGGTTAATAAGACATCACGAAACGTCTTAACATAATACACAAGACAACTACGGCGTTCCATAACAACAGCTTTCTGGTTGACTGCTCATAACTTTGCAACGTAGTATTATACATAACTCACTGTGTGTACAGACGGATTTTATTATCGGTTAATATTCAAAATAATCAGAATATTGTCCACTGGAATAATTGATCGAACCTTTAAATAGATTTCAAGGTTGTTTATTTAGAGCGGACTCCGACCGTATTGTTGGTCCATCAAATAGCCACGAGCTTCAAGGCGTCAGTCGATAAATTCTAAATTCATGCCCTACCTTATTGTGTGATCGATCTCTGAACAACAACGACACTTACTGACAAACAAAAGTTGTTCAGTGAAACAGGTTTATCCAATATCACATTTAACAACATTTCTTTCAGTCGCCATGTTTGGATAGTTTGACCTCCATATCTTCCTCATTAAATGTCAAAAGCGTAATTGTAAATGGCGGACCATTAATGCACCAAACCAAACTATATCTTGAGACAAACTAAATATTTCGGGATAAAGGAGCATAATATGAATGATGTGTTAACATCACATACATGCCCATAAGGGGCTCCAGGGTCACATGTACCGGCCCTGTTAGGCATGTATGTAGTGTTATCGTATCAATCATATGCTCCTATGTCCAGAAATATATAGTTTGGTTCGGTGAAATAATTATTGTCCAAACCACCGCTATCGAGTTAAAGGGCCATATTGTCTGGTATTTTTCATTTTACTATGACCTAATCACCCCACAACATAATGAATGATTAAGTGTATTCCTTGGACCCAAAAACATACTATTAGACACCAAAATTATCATCCTAGACAAAATAGCATGGGGGTTATAGGGGATTATTTGAAATGACGGCCATCTTGGACGCCATCTTGAATTTTTCAAAACGCTCAAGGTGACATAGGTTCAAACGGCAGATTCTTAAAGAGGACACAACGAGCTACTAAAATCAACCATAAATAAAATTTGGTATACAATTTCCAGGTCCAGCCATAGTTCTGCAGGACTAAGTGTTTTGACGTCAAAATAACGTCAGTGTGACGTAATTACGCCACAATGCCGTAATGACATCACGCCATGACCTGCTGGCATTGTGATAGCCTTTTCCGACTCGTTGCTAGCATTTTTATATCTAATGATATACATTTATGTGCTTTAAAACGAAACGTTTCCAAGATATGGAGGACAAAAAGTCCAATTGGCGGCCATCTTGGATTTATCTAAACGCTACAGGGTTTCAGTGGACAGTTTTGAATTGGGAGTCCTTAAGACATCCCTTTACCAGATTCCAGTGAAAGAAATTCTTTTGCAATTTGTTCTCGGTACTTTACAAACAGAAATTATATCTCTCCGTCTAATATTTACACACCCTGTCTTAGTTAAATGTTTATGAGTAAAATGATCGTCGTCCTTCTAGCGCACAGTGGCTGTAATAATAAGAACAATATCCAATTAGTATTCAGGTTATTATCCAAAGACAAAGATTGGGGTTAAAATGGAGAACAGTCCTAAAATATGGATACACCCAAGAACGTTCGCTGATGACGCATCGGCGTTATATGTTGCAATAATACGAACTGGTCCGCCACTGCCATCAAATAACTTGATTATTCCAATAAATATAGTTGCGCCTTTTTCAGGAATGCTATCCAAATAACCGACATTTTCGAGTGCAGGAACGTTATGTTTTCCTAGCAATTGATGGACCGGAAATGTTTTGGATTGTCCATAATCGACGGACGGAGTATCCACACCCACTATATTCCTGTTGGTAATAAGCCATTCAACAGTTCTTTCATGAAATGCCGGGAAATGGAAATATGTCGGGTCCGATGTATTCAGGGTACTAAAAAGTTCCTCTTTGATTGGATACTTTTTCCCCCAACCAGAATTCATCAATACAATTGCTCCTTGTGGTATATGTCCATATTTCGATTCCCAAGTCTGTAAATCAGAAATCTGTACTCTGTAGTCGTGGTCAGCTGTTGCCTTTGATGTGACGTCAATAATAACACCCGGACCAATAAGTCTTTCAACTGGAATCTCGTGGGTGCGCCATGCACCTTTATGAAAATGAGCCGGTGCATCTAAATGTGTTCCACCGTGTTCGGCAGTCGAAAAATAATTACTTTCATACCTAAGAATAACGAAAAGTATTTTTTTTAAATATACGATGCCCCTTGCCAAGAGACAGCTTCCTTAACCTATTAATAAAATTTAGCAATCATATACAAACCCCTCATTAAAATGAGCTCTAACATTTTCTGGGGCATTTTATTTGTATATAATTTTGTAAGGAAAAGGAAATTTTATATGCCCACGTTTTCATGCGTCCGTCCACATTTTTATCCGATTTTATCCCCCAAAGATCTCAGTTCCTTTCAATATTCGCGCATATCGGAATGTAGCTTCCTGGATTCATCTCGGTTTCTTTCGATATTCAAGCATATCGGACTGTGACCTCTTCGATTATGGCCCCTGGTTGTGTTTCTAGTTTGTGGTCACAATTTTTATACAATTTTTCAAATTGTTGAAATATATAACCGTTAGACCCAAATGATGGTTGAGTTCGAATCGGACCGAAACTACCAGACTAAATGGACGTGAAAATCGGACCGAAATTGTCCGACAAAATGTCCGTTTCTCGTACGTAAATGATATAATGATGTAATACGATGACGGTGGACCCTGACTCGAGATTCGATTTGATGAAACTTAAGATTGTATGTTTATATCCAAAGATCGTGGTATCTCTCGATAGTCTCGATATTCCCACACATCGGACTGTATCTACTGGGATTATAGTCTCTGATCATGATTGTACAAAGAAATTGTATTTTTGGCTTGTTCGCTGTCTTGAGTACACAATCTTTATATGATTTGGAAAACGATTAAACATGTCATCGTGAAACCATAGTGACCGTTGAGTTTGAATTTCATGAAAATCGGAAAGAAACTGTCAGACTATATAATATGGGCATATCTTGCATGACAACCGCTTGTTATCAACGTATTCCTTGTGAAAGGAGTGAACTTACCAATAGCTTCCCGATTCTCCTCTATACAGAATGGTAAAATTAAAAGCTGGATTGCCTGGCCAATAGATGGTTGATGTATTCAAAGTAAACGTCATGTCTACCACCCTAATCTTTTCACCTTGGATGGTTTTTATTAGATTTACCGCCATTAACAACCATGATACAATAACACCAGTGGTCTGCATCCTCTTTCAGTTGGACTGTATAAAAAGATGTAAATGAAAATTAAACAGTAACTATATCAAGAGATAATATAGTGGGGCATAACGTTTACAACCCTTCTTCGTCGACTTTTGCCCGGACAACGGAGCTACACCCTAATCTTATTTCGAATTCCAACTATCAAGTGTTCTTTTACATGCACCTGGGTATTTTCTTCACAGTGGAACGACTAGACACGGTCTTTGTCCGACCCTCCGTTCTACAAGACTAACCAGGGCGAACCAAGCCGGAAAATGCCGAAGTTCTTCTCGACAAACACTGGCATTGAACACAGATCTTCCAGATTAGCGAACAAATGTCTTATACACTGAGTCACCACGGTTCCCCACACTTTAGATGCGTAAAAGACAAAATATACATATTGGGCTATTTATTTACTCGTATGACTCTTTCTTCATAATGGTAATTCCTGGCGCCTAAAGACCATAGAGACTTAGCTAAGATATACAGATATAATCATTGTTTACTGACGAAACCCAAGTTGCTCATTATCTGTGAGAGCTAATATTGTTTAATTTCAGTCTATAACCAAACTAGTTCGATATTGCATATTTGTCGCAATATTATAGCCTGCTTGGAGCTGAAGCACCGTGTAGTTCCATTTCATTTCGAAGCTGTATCTGGGACAAAACGTTCACACCAAGTTCGTAACATGTTTTAAAGGGACAATCCTGATAACAACAGAGTCTCAAAAATTAAAGTCCGAGTATTTATGAAATTTATGGATCAAAATATAGAGGCATGGTGTATTTACCTTGTCTCAAAATTTCAGCTCAAATTATTGAGTCGTTTGGACATGAACGTCAACACTGCTTATCCGGACACGTAACCCTTTTAAGATTTGGGGTCAATATTTTCACTGGGTGACCTGATAATCGATTCCCGTTTCTTGAGAGGTCTATACAGTGAATGACCCATGTACTGTTCTTGATAACAAAAGGTAAATTTCACCTACATATTATTTTTATAGAAAAACGTCTGGTTTTATCCAGATACTGTACAATACAACCGTCTCCATTCCCAGATGAAGACTGTCGGGTTTAAGTTATTTACAAGCGTATCACAAATATCGGGTTAGTTGGCCGGCCTTAGGTATTGGGTTTTAAAGGATTTTAACACAAAATTAAGCAGTTTTATTCCCCAGAAAGTTATCGGGATTGGCCCTTTAAGGTACTGACGTAAGACTATTCAGTTGGTGATAAATTAAGTTTTGTTTACCTGCTAAGTATTAAATAGCGTTAAAGCCAAAATACAAGTATTCAAGTTTCACAGGTTTCAAGGTCCCCAAAAACAGATTATTACACTGTTTACATTTAATATAATCAAGATATAGATGTAGGGCAACATTTTTTTTAGGGGACAGAAAAAGCCTTAAAAAAACTATTTTTAAATTTGCGTTGTCTGTTTATTGAAAACGGTTTAGTTGCCGACCAATATACTTTTTGTGTCATGCCTATATACCCGCAAGACTTCTCCAATTTTGGGCGCCATTTTAATAAATGCCAATTACCCAAGCGAGATAAAATATAGATAGAACAAAGATTTTGCCAATCAACACCCCTGCAGAATTTTCAGATGGTAGAAAAGTACACCTGGTCCCATCCCTTATTTTATATAAAACTGTAAACGTTTTATAAAGACTTACCTGATCTTAAAAAAATCACAACAAAATGGTACATTAAAGCCCTGCGCACACGGGCGACTTTATTCGCTTGTTGAAATGTTCAAAATGAAGTGAAATTCGGTGTAACGTCGCACTTTTCTGCATAAACTGGTCTAACGATGACGCCTAGGCGTTTCTACCCACCCTTCGTCGGAATGGTACTTCCGAGGGCTCTTTTCTGTGCACGCTAAAGTGTCAACAGAACCTCGGATTTTCGTGTCACGTGAAGGCCTAGACGCCGTTTAGCTATACGGTCGGTTAAGATAATTTCAGTGTAGACGATGACGAGTCTTCATTTTTAAGATCTTATGATATAATTATTAGGTCAAATAAAGAATATTACCCGCGAGAGATTGCTTACATTTGCAGCGACGAGCAATTCTTCGGTTACCGAGTTTCATACGTGATTATGGGCGGGTTTGGACGCTTGGAAATGGCAAATTTACCCGAACTGAACTTGATATACACTGAATGTAGCCGGGGTACAGACACAATGGACGTATTTAGCAGGAGCGAATCTAGGAATTTTTAAAAGGGGGGGGGGCGCCGCAAAATGAGAGCACTTACCGCTGCGAGGGGGGTTTGGATGGGGGGCCCCCAAGACAATTATCCGTCATTTCTTTGTATCTGTAGCCATTCCAAGAGCTATTTGGCTGATATTTTCGTCAAAGTAAACTTTCGGAAAGGACATATTTGGGTCTGAGAAAAGGCACTTTCAACAGTAAAAAAGGGCACTGTCGAAAATTAGTAGGGGGGGGGGGGGGCGCCCCTCGCGCCCCACTGTATCCGCCTGTTTAGGGCTATTTATGAACGAACTAGGATCATATTATAGATATTATTTACACATTCTTACCCAGACTTCACAACCTGTTTTACCATTTTTTTTCGGTTTGAGTAGGCTGTTTTTAAGTACTTGTATAGTGGGATGGTACCTTAAGAGTAACGTCCGATTCTGCATAATTGTATACCTGGGTGAATGTAACTGGATCTGACCTGCCAAATGACCCGAAATTAATGGTTTACTACTTGTTCGACTGCTAGTTTATGGGCACCCATAATATGCACTTGTGAAACCATGGTGAAACGTCGTAAGTCGCTGTTATATAAGCTATATAGTTATCATTTTGTTGATAAAACACTATATGATATAACATTGTTAGACCTTTCATGGCCGTTCATGTGTAAATATATTTACCAATGGAAAGGACAAATCACAAATAACAGGGATGGATCTAGAAATTTTGAAAAGGAGATGGGGTGGGGTGTGTGTGTGCTGCAAAATGTGGGCATTGACCGCGGAGACGGGGCACGCCGCTGAAGCCCCCCACCCTCCCACCCACGAAAATTATCCGTCATTTCCGTGCATCTGTAGCCATGGGCGGATTGGGGCCGGGAACCGGCCCGGGCTCCCGTGTCGGAGCGGCCCCTTTCACTGACCACGGAGCCCAGACGGGAGGGGGGTCCGGGGTTTTCCCCAAGGAAATTTTTGAAATATGAATCCCAAATATGCGATTTGGTGGTGGCATATCTGATTATAATCTCTGTCAAATAATATATTTCATAAATCGATTAACTTGAGCCGAAATCCCGACCTGCAAGTAATTTACAACCATCAACTTGTTAAATTATCATATCGTCATATTATTAATTAACGTATTATCATTGTATCGTCAAGAGTCAAGAGAATTTAACTGGTTAAAAAATGGGATTTTGACCATTTGATTAACCAGTTAGGAATATTGATTAAATAGGAATATTTTCATTGAAAAATGTCCCATTTTTGTTGCCGGGAGTGACGAAAGTGAAATTCATAAAAGTTGCTTTTTTAAATTTTGGATTCTGGCGTATCCCCACAAACAAGGTGCAGGTGACTTAATAATTAGTAAATTTGCGGGCGACAGTGTCGGGTGAATCCGATGAAATTTTCGGATGAAATTCGAAATCCCCATTGCAGGAGAATTCTGGCCCACACCCAGCACACCCGACCCAGAAAGCCCATTCCAGACTCCAGCAGTGATGGCGTGGCGGTCCGTTAAAGCCACCGGCCACATACAACATGATCATCATCGCTTCATGGTCGGTCCAATATCCCCTCCCCCATATAATGTTCGGCAGAACAAATTTTTTTTAGACGAATTGGACAAAATTATTTTTCTTTATTTTTTGTCTGACCGGCCCTTCGGGTGATCGTCCGATGGCCCAATCCGCCCCTCTCTGTAGCCATTCCAAGAGCTATTTGGCTGATATTTTCGTCTAAGTAAACGTTCGGAACGGACATATTTGGGTCTGAGAAAAGGCACTTTCACGAGTAAAAAGGGCATTGTCCAAAATTAGAGGGAGGGGGGCCTTGAATCCGCCTCTAATAGCATCTCCATGTAATTTATATCATATAGCCGTTGTTCTGACATACATTAAAGGAGCTAAGTCTTTAACTCAATATCATCCAAAATCTTCAACATTAAAAAGATGAATTATTTGTCAATTTAAATCAAAATTGATGATGTGATCTTACCGGAAAAAGATGGACTTCTGATATCCAATATTTAAGACAAAATAAATATTTTACCATTGGTACACGAATCGTGTACCATAATGCGTTTCAGCCCCAGTTCTAGCAAGAGACTCGAGGAACGAGGCTAGAAACATTGTACCAAATCAAACGGCGCATGTAGACTGGAATAACTAGACGCTAAAAAAAATGCCTTCGGTTGACACTGCTGGTTTATTTCGTCGAACATAACTGATATGAAATTAGAGTAAAAACAGAAACCATTGAATGCAAATCAGTTTATATACATTCATATTACAGTATTTTATGCGTTGCGACCCACTTGAGTCAATTTCTAGGTCCCAAATGTTAGCGATTTAGCTCCTTTAAATCATATAAGCTAGCCGTCTGCCTTCTATGGGCATCTTCAGATATTAATATTGTATACAAAATATTGCAAATACGATACATATATATTCTTATATGTTATTAGGTAACATAGACCTACGACAAAAGGTTAAAAGTATAATATACAGAGAGAGAAATGGGGTTTATCGTCCGCTCCACCTTTTGTCGTATGTTACCTAATAAAAAGAATATATATGTATCGTATTTGCAATATTTTGTATACATTATTAATATCTGTAGATGCCCATAGAATGCAGACGGCTAGCTTATATAACACGACATTGATCTACATAGTGGGTCAACGCAGGAATAGCCTAATGCGATGAAATAAACGTTCATAGACCAATAATTATGTAATTTGGCTATAATAAAAATTTAACCTTTCATTAATTCATGTAATAGTCCTGGTATAATTTGACAATAAAACCATACAGAATAAATGTATATACGTTTGCAGACGTTGCAAATTTTCATAGTTTTCTTTTTCATTTATTTTCTCCTACCACCCCCACTCCCCGCGATAGCGTCGAGTTGTTCTAATGGATAATTCAAGCATGGTTAAATGACCGAACACAAATTGGCGACCTATTCGGCTAGCGAGCTATTCGACCGATCCAGCTGGCAACCTGTTCGTTGGCAACCTATTCAGAATTAAGACAACAGTCGCCCAAACTCATCTATTTTTACCAACCAATAAAATCCAACGTTACGTCTATCAAATGAAAGTAGAATAATATATTATTTTTGTATCCATTCCTTTAGCTCAGAATAGAGGTGTAATTTCGCATTATCGTACAAAATTCTAGACATTCAACTAAATATATTCCGAAAGGTAATTAAATAGGCTTTCCAGATATTATTAGTAAAAGTTGGCACAGTCATATTAAAGGGGTGCACTCTCTTCCTAAACATGACCATTTTTTAAAAAAATTTTAAAGGGAAAAACTGTTAATATCCCGTGTCAAAATTCGGACCATCGTACAAAATTCTGATGATCCAACTAAATATATTCTAACAGGTAATTGAATAAGCTTTCTAAATGTCATTAGTAAAAGTTGGCACAATCATATTAAAGGGGTGCGCTCTCATCCTAAACGTCGCCAATTTTTTAATATTTTAAAGTGAAAGAACGGCAATATTCCGAGTCAACATTCGGACTATCGTACAAAATTCTGAGCATCCAGCTATATAAATTCGGAAAGGTAACCGAATAAGCTTTCCAAATATTATTAGTAAAAGTTGGCACAATCATATTAAAGGGGCGCGCTATCAACCTGAACATAGCCAATTTTTCAATATTCAATATTTAGAGATAGACTGGTATTTATTTCGAAGTTCAAATTCGAACCATCATACACAATTCTGTGAATCCAGCTATATATATTCTCAAAGGTAATTGGATAAGCTTTCCAAATATTATTAGTAAAAGTTGGCACAATCATATTAAAGGGGCACGCTCTCAACCTGAACATGGTCAATTTTTCAATATTTAAAGTGAAAGAATGGTAATATTCCGAGTCGAAATTCGGACCATCGTACAAAATTCTGAGCATCCAGCTATATATATTCTGAAAGGGAATTGGATAAGCTGTCCAAATATTATTAGTAAAAGTTGGCACAATCATATTAAAGGGGCGCGCTCTCAACCTGAAAATAGCCAATTTTTCAATATTTTAAACTGAAAGAATGGTAATATTCCGAGTCGAAATTCGGACCATAGTAGTGTTGCCCCACTGTTTCTTTACATTTTTCTACAAAGCAGTGAGGCAGTAATTATTATTTTTTTCAACAGTGCCACTATACAATACAGTCGCAGTTACGAAGACAGTTGGAGAATTTCCCCGATAACACACAGTGTACGTCTGTATTGACGGCTGCCATACAACAACAGATATCAATGCTAGAATTGGGATTTATTAAATTTATCACAACTATTGTGTAGCGGGATGGCCTTATAAAAGGAATGCTGACACTTTATACAATTCAAACTTGTAAAAGGGATACTGGCACTTTATTCAGTATAAACTTGTAAAAGGGGTACTGGCACTATCTTTATAGTCTATACAGTATAAATAACAAACAAATTTTTACTCTCCATCGATATGTATTTTTATTGAATAATGTAGATTCCCATTCTTTACTGTATGTACTTCTATAAAACATCCGTTAATTCTATCAATTTTGTCCTGCCATGGGCCATTGTCTAGTTTGTGGAAATCGAAAACTATAAAGCTTAGTTAGCAGACTTGTATTTTCAATACGACAATTTAATGTTAGGGTCTATAAAATAAACCAGCCTCCCTAAATATTTCCATTTAGAAATGGCAAATCGATTATGCCTTGGTAAGCAGGTTTACTATATAAATCACCAACCTTCGTCCCCCCCCCCCCCAAAAAAAAAATTAAACCAGCCTCCCTAAATATTTCCATACTTATTTAGTATGCGCTCATTTAGAAATGGCAAATCGATTGATTATGCCTTGGTAAGCAGGTTTACTATATAAATCACCAACCTTCGCACCCCCCCCCCCCAATCCCGCAAAAAAAATCCCAAAGAAAAACAAAAACCCAACACTGCTAGTCCTAAAAAACACTCTGGGTTTTAAATTCGTCATACAGTATTCTCAGATGGCGATATCTTGTTGGGTTCGTCCAATATTTATTCAAGGTATCTTGGTTTACCTTGTTGGCCTTGTATGTTTTGGTTTCTTTGAACGCCTGGTTGAATTTAGTCCTACTGTTTTGCCCCTGGGCTAATGAAGACGGGGGTTGAAATTTAGATATGTCCAGGTGAACATGTGAATACGCAAGTAATTCCCTGTATTATTATTACAACCCTTGCTACCACACTGACCCACAGTAAATTTCAATGGCGAGAAAAAATCTGGCTAAATTAATAAGGTAATGCATCAATATGGATTTCTTAATGGATGTAGTTGAATTGTAAAACCATTTTGGGATAGCTTGAAATGTGCAGAGTAAATCGATGGTGCTGCTGCTTTGGTTCTATCAGAAATCAGTCCAAAAAGAGCTTAAAGATCGTCAAATGTTTATTCATCCAACTTCATAATTCGAAGTAGAGTTTCGTTGCCATCCAACATACAGTGGTCATACGTGCAAGTTGTTTTCAAAGTTGTTAACGAAAAATCCATGTCATAGTCTGTCGGCCTTATTATTAATCTTCAACAACATCTATTAAATATAAATTACTACATAACTCACTGAAAAAATGCTTGATTAGGCCGTCATATTCACTTAGTCTTACAATACAAACAATTATTAACATGGTAGCTATACAATTAGTTTCTTACTAATAAAGTGAAAGTAGAATTTTCTAAGAAGTCCAATGTCGAATTTATGTCAAAGCTTCATGGGGCGGATTCATTGAAACACTATACGTCTTCCCAACAAAGCGAAAAAAGAACTCTTCCTAATAAAGCGAAGGTAGAATTTTAAAGACGCCCAAATTATGTCAAATTTATGTTAAAGCTTCATTGAACCCATTGGAACTGTATAGGACTCCTTAATGCACGCGGCAAACCTCGGCAGATTCCGGAACCTACATCTAGCCTCGGCTGTGCGACAGTAAGTGATATGTACCTACGCCTATACAATTGCGATACGGCACCGGTTTACATATTACGAAAACTTGCCGCTTTTAGAAATAAGTTCTCAAAATTGTGTCGTTCGAAGGGTGTGTAGAATTTTCAGCTCAAATTTGTCCTTGTACGGTACTGAAATCTGCTGAGGTTTGCTGAGTGTTCCTAATGAAGTGAAAGTACAATATGGAAGAAGTACAATGTCAACAGATAATTTTTATGTCATGGGACGGAGTCATTTACCATAATATTATACATCTTCCTAAAAAAGAAGTGCACTGTCTGCAAACAAGTTAAGAATCATTCCGCTTGCATTATCATGTGATGAGATGTAAATTAAACTGTGTACCGTATTATCCCTTATCAGAATACTATTTTTTCAATATGGCGGCTATTCATGAAACTAGCACTGTTCCTATCGGAAACATCATTCTGGATTCCAAATTTATTGTACAAAATTTTCAAATTGGCGATGGTGTCATGTGGGTTTTGTTCCATCGTGATTCCATACCTATTCAAAGTATCTTGGGTGTCTTGTATGTCGTGACTTCGTTTACAAGCCTGGTTGAATTTACACGTATCCCAAATATAATGTTGACATAGGTGAAGATATACGCAGTGATTCCCCTTTTTACACCCCTTGTTAGTGTTGTAGAAGGTACACACCGATGGTACTGTTGCTTCGGTTCTATTAGAAATCAGTCGAAAAAGAACTTGAAGATGGTCAAACGTTAATTTATCCAACTTCATAGTTCGAAGCAGATTTTCGTTATGACCGTCATCCAACAGACAGTGGCCATACTTGCAAGTTGTCGGCAAAGCTGTGCAAGATTTAGATAACACATAAAATTTACAAACATGAAACATCGGACAGTGTAAATCCTCACAGCCCTGATCAGAACAAAATTTCGGGCATAGCTTGGTCTGTAGTGACAACTGAACGTAAGTCCATTCGGGGTTAACCCAAAAGAATTTAACATTAGATTTCAAAAACGTTATATATTCCCTCCTTTCGGGACATCCCTGAAAACGCCATAGCCTATTAAAGCCTATGAAAATCCCACCTTCGTCAATGTTTCCATACTCAATCATGCACCGTATATACTCCCGAACTGAAAAATCCATGTTATAGTCTGTTGGCCTATTATTAATCTCTGTCAGAATTTTCTCTCTATTTATCGTGTCTTACCAAACAACTTACATGTGTGATAGGCCTACAGTTTATAACATACAATATCTATTAAAGACATCACATAACTCGCTGAAAATGGTCCATAAGATCGTCATATTCACTCAGTCTTATTATACAACAAACATTTATTAACATGGCGTCTATCCATCTAGGAAATAGAATATGTAGGCCTACGCCCATACATTTCATCATAAAGCGAAAGTAGAATTTCAAAGAATTAAATATTTATGGACAACATAGAGCACCAAAAATGTAGTCACTTCTATTTATATTCTTTATCTCTTGGCGATATTTGTTGACATTTTGATGTAGAAATTTGAGGCTGCAGGATAAAATTATTGTGTTAAGAGGTTGGCTACGTTTAAATGTGGGGAGAATATTTTATGTTTACTAACATGCAACTTCCAGTCAATGTACAAATTCACTAGTAGCTAAGTGACCCAAGCGTCCCGGTGACATTATGGCATAATTTAACTCAATGGAGCGGTAAATCGTAATACACATAATATTGGTAATTTTATGTTAATTATCTTAAAACCAATATCTTTTCAAATCAGTGCTCTCCATATACATTCTCTAGTCAATTTTCTGCTTAGTGTATATCAAGGTCGACATAGATGGAATAGTGTAATTGATTGGGGCAGTTGTGAGTCGACCATTAAAACGGCTGTGCGGGCGCGGGCTCCGAATTTTTTAGATTATCATTTCGCTACCATCGAAAAATTTTAGAATGGGATCGGGGGTAGTTTTGTCCCATACCAGCCTGAAAAGGCATGCAGAATTTAAACTTTATATTACTGAAAGTTGTATTATGTAAGATTTCGACAAAAACTGGTCGTTCTTGGTATACTGTCTAAATATATATACAAACATATAAGAATCTGGCATCTATACACATTAAAGTCTGTAGTCTTTTTATGGCTCATATAAACAAGATTTTAAGAACAATGCAGTGTCAAAGAGTTGTATTACCTTTTTAAATGCACACAACGTGAAGTTGAAATTGTGAAATCCAGAGTGCACAACAAAATATTGATGTGATAAAAAGCAATACTATAAAATATATAATAAGCGAGTTATATTTTACAATTATTCAGTTATAATATTTGCTTGATAACGATACCTGTATGTATATTGAAACGTAGCATGTTAATAAGTACTTCTAGAAAAGTGTTTTAATTTCAATAATATTATCAGTACACGAAAATCATGGATATAGATTTAGGCGAAAGACCGAAGAAATTTATCGTTGAAGTTCGTTGCAACAACCTGTGGGAGAGATTTTAATTTTTTAAATTACAAGTCTCTGTGTACTAATTTAAAAAACATGATCTCCACACATCCAGCATGTGTCTGTATTTCATAATTATTAGTTTTAAAAATGGAATTCTTTTTAACCTAATCACCTAAAAAATAAACTTACACGCTGTAGGAATACGCACTCTGATCAATGACGGCTAGTTCGCACTCGGCAAACCTCGTAAGATTTCGGGAATCTAAACTCGGCTGTATGATGAATTCCGCCATATTGGAACTACTTTAAAGGTCCCGGATGAAACATGGCTGCGCCCATTCCAAACACTCGAGATTAGCCGAGTGGACTAGTTCGGTCGATGTGCAATCGGCCTTGAACTCGAAAGATAAATACTCAGCCGGAATCTGCCGAAGTTTGTTGCCGAGTGCCATTTTGACCAATCAAAATAAAGAAAACTTGTAGCCCCGTTCATGTAAAGTTGCGACTCTTTCATGTACAGATCTATGTGGATGTAAAGAGTGTCATAATTTAACACCTACAGCCACAGAGATGGCTATGGATGATAATGATGATGTAAATGATGATGATGAAGAAGAATATTGAATGTACAAACTACAAACTATAGCCTATATTGTAAATAAATAATGTTAAAAAAATAATTTATTTTTAAAACTCCCATACACCGCCCTTTTGAGCAAGACCAAGTAGTCTATATATATTTTTTTAAAATAGGGGAATGGACAAACAAGGGACATTTTAGCCAGTTGTTAGAACACAACCTGTATTATACCTATGCATTAATTTCAAAAAGTCATAATTTAGCAAACACAAATAATTGTCCACAAAACATCAGTTAATTTAGAGGTGCTTTTGGTATGGATGTAGTCGGGCTTTAGGAATTTCCGTTTTGTCGGTATATTGATATTAAAAGGTATTTCCAACCTTATATATGAAGGGTGGGGGGGTGCTGGGCCTATTGATATTAAAAGGCGTTTCCAACTAATATGGAGGGTGGGGGATTAAGCAGTGTATGGGGGGGGGGGGCGGGCCTTGCATTTGATTTATATGCATAGTTATATTATATGGATGCTACAGTGTCGACTTTATTAGAGATGAGGAAGGGTGGGCTTATTCTAACCAGTTAATATTAGGGTGAACTCGACAATGCAAAGTACGTATGCCTACAGAGACAAATACAGTAGGAAGAGAGCCTCTAATAAAATATAGCTTCACACACTTTGATTGATTTTGATATTTGGCAATTATCTATATTCGATTATATATAGGCCTATATCATTCCTATCAAACAACATTTCCAACCCTTCTCAAATTATCTTAATACTCGGAGCCGTGGCGGGACGTTAAACACGATGCATGCAAAAATTAATTGATTCATCACATTTACACAGGCTACAAACAGCTTAAAATTTGTTGAGAGAGGACAAGCCCGTCAGGTATTACCGACAGCGGCTTCACGGGGGTAAAGCTTGTCTAGCACCGGGGAAAACTGACCGTCTGATGGGGTGGCGGGTCCGAAAACACGGCACATAATCGCCAAGTTGTAAGCAGCTGTCAGTTGGACACTCTACCCATTGACTGAATGAGTCATCGCTGATCTAAATCTTTCACATTTATGCACTTATTACATGTTAGCCGACACCGGTATTAATAGCGCGCATTTTCTTTTCATTAGAAATATGATTTACAACGAGTTTGGCTAGAAAAAATCCTAATTATATTATAGCAAAACAACGACAGTGATCTATTAAATTCTCCTTAAAGGGACAATCCCGATAAGAAAAGAGTCTCAAAAATTAAAGTCCGAGTATTTATGAAAGTTATGGACCAAAATATAGTGGCAAAATATTGAGTCGTTTGGACGTGAACGTCAACACTGCTTATCCGAACACGTAACCCTTTTAAGATTTCGGGACAATTTTTTCATTGGGTGACCTGATAATCGATTAATGTTTCTTGAGAGGTCTATACAGTGAATGACCCATGCCCTGTGCTTGATAACAAAAGGTAAATTTCACCTACAAATTATTTTTATAGAAAAAAGTCTGGTTTTATCCAGATACTGTATAATAAAACGTTCTCCATTTCCAGATGAAGACTGTCAGGTTTAAGTTATTTACAAGCGTATCACAAATATCGGGTTAGTAGGTGGGCCTTAGGTTATGGATTTTAAAGGATTTTAACACAAAATTAAGCAGTTTTTTTCCCCAAAAAGTTATCGGGATTGGCACTTTAAGGTCACGTGTATTTACTGTTATTCGCTATTTACTAGATTTTCATTGGCTGAGAGCTCGCCGTTTCACTACTTTATTATTGCTGTCGTTTAGATTATTTGTTTAAAACGTTTCTGGCACATAAATTGGAGTGTGGCAGTTCTGTTTACAACACATTAGGGTTATTTCTCGAAAAATAAATAATAAAATTTCTCCCAGCGGTGAGTTGCAACGACTTTTGAAAACTAAGCTAGTTAGAACTTCCCTGTCCTCCGCCTACTTGTACATAAGCTTATATTCTGGAAATCACAACTTATGAAAAAAAATATTATGTTACAAAGCAAATTAATAAAATACCGTAAATTAACAGACAACCTTGAATACAAATAATGTTAAAACGACAAGAAATATCAAATCATAATCGTATACATTTAGGAAACCTTTGTTGAAAGTATATCGGTGGGTTTTTACTGCATCACACAGTCTTTGTCTCGGCGACTTGTTGTTTGTAGAACTGTCAACAGAAACAAATAAAAATAAGATTTAGAAATAAAAGAGTATCGAATATTTTCGAGAATACCATAGAATTTTCGAAGGCGAGAATTTTGCCCGGTCAGTAGGGTTTTCACTCACTCTTCTTTGAATTCCGTGTATATCAGGGCTCTTTTCACACAAAGCAAACGACATTTTCATTTTCAGACAAGTGATAAAATACTGACGATTTTTTCGGTTCACGCCTGAATTCGAACTCGTACATATAATCTTTACTTCAGACATTATCGATTCTTGCAGGAATCTTTGGCAATGTGAAATTATATTGAGGCGATCCTACTTCGCTTCGTGTACAATAGCTGGGCCCAACTGGCTTACAACAACGCAAAAAAGCCCAAGCACGACCTTGAGCCATTCGATAACACAGCCCGCAGCGAAGTATGTACAGTATATCAATCTTAAATCTGAAAGAAAAATATCGTACCTCTGCTAGCCGATGGCTGACTTCTCCTAAAAATAACGAAAAAAATAATTTTACAAATGGAAATATATTATTTTATTTCAAATGTTGCATCAATCAAAGAAGTAAAGGGGAGTGATTGGGTGGTTGGGGAGGTGATGGTGCCGATAGGTTTGTGGCAGATAATAATGTCTAATCGGGTTTGATCGTATTTTTGAAATTTTACAAAGTAAATGGTTGTAATTTTTTACATGGCTGTTGAATAATTCTTGCCTGGGGAAAACACAGTTTTAATAAACAACATGAACAGTTCTTTCTAACTGTATTTAATATTCCTATTGACACAATTCAATCTCTTTATTTTGGTGAATCGTATCGAAAAGACCAATTTGAGGATGTTGGATTTTTTTATGAGAACATCTGTAGTTATTAATAAATACCTTTGTCTTATGAAATTATTTACAGCTGTTTTTATGACATCATCTGAACAACATTCCAGGGGTGTTTTACCTTCACTATTACGCTTTTCAACATCAGCACCATTTTCAATCAATGTGCATGCCGTTTTGATGCGATTTTCTTTGGTGTCAATACCAAGTCCTAATAACAATCCAAGTCCCAGCTAGAAATAATTTGAAATTTAAGTAAAATATGAATAATTTGTTATACTATCGTTATTCACTACAATTTATACTGTTACATATTATACAAACTGACACCTCGAAACTTAACCTTATTTTTTTTAAATAGTACCAACAGGTGTTGGCTTATTAAAAAGGAGTTCCCGAGTGTTCCCGAGTTCGATTCCTTTGCAATATTCATCTTGTTTTACCCTTGTCAATGACGCAGCAAAGATGGTCTGACAAGGAAAAGCATCTAGATAAAGAACCGAGGTTCCATGCATACGTTTAAAGAACTTGAGAGTTGGATTACGCTGTTCAATAAACCACCACCATTTCGGCAGGCTTATCTTCATTTTCGCACTGGGCGCAGAACAGCAGGCTTTTCGTTTCATTTCATTTTCTAGTACCGAAACATAAGTTTACGTGTCAGGGTGGTATGGCAATTTAGCTTTCAGGCCTTGTTTACGTGTTTGGTTATAGATTTCATTTCACACTTCAACAAAGGTTGAAGGTCATTTTAAAATAGCTATTAGATAACATTAAAAATGTTACTAACCATTGGATCTCCAAGTCCCATACTAGAACCAGCTTGTGATAATGCTGCATGAAGGGGGGTTTCTTTTTTAGTATTCACAGCATTAACGTTAGCATCTTAAAGAATTGTCAAAAACAAAGATATTCGGTTAGTTTCATTCTACAACTTCTTGGGAGTAAAAGATTAAAACCACATAACCTCATTGTCATCAGTTCTATTTGAAAACGTGAACATTTTCCCGAGCATTTGCGTTTAATTAGTTTGGCCTATATTAATATATTGATATACAGTTCATATTGCTAGCTCAATATACGATGATATCTCACCGAAGATCTGTTGGACTGGGGATACATAATAAAAATCGTTTTAGAACGTCTGCTCTTTCTGCACAAACTATACAACTTAGGAGTTAGATAGACCAAAGTCCTCAATGCGTCACGACAACTTTAGATGTTTTTTCTAATTCTGCCAGAATTTCTGGGTTTAAGAGCATCTCCAATTATTAAAACTTACATTATGGGAGATAAGATAACGAGATGGCAGTTCTCACTATAATAGTTAAAAACTAGATAGTGTAAAGGTAATTTGCTGAAAATTTCAGTCAAATTGGTCCACTATTAGCCGTAAAAAAGCGTTTGAAATATTCACATAGCCTCGGTCATCATTACTCAAATCATTAATATAAACAGCATAGTCTCGATTATCCACTTGATTAATTTAATTATCAACGGCCATTAAGCGGCATATAGGAATTCAATCCGCCAACATCGAAGGCTAGCGGTGACTTTAAAAGTTTATTATGGTCTGGATATGTTAATTAATGTCTAATTGATTATTTAGATAACATCTCAGGCCTAAAGAAAGACCTGTAATAAGCCGATTTTGCTCTTGCATAATGCTATTTTAAGATTTTAATAAAGAGTTGGCCATTCTCGGTATAACATTTCAAACATAGATGATAAAAAAAGAAAATATTAAAAATTTCAGTCAAACTAAATTATTGTGAACGAAATTATCACTGTTTGGAGTTTGGGCTGCATCAACTGTCTCCGCATCCTCGGTTACCCAGTGTACTCATTCCGTTCTACTCCACTAGACTTTGGGTTAATCCATAGGGTTTCCACGATTTCAAATCTGCCCTGATGGATTGTGATGTTTTTATCGCCCAATCCCATAAAACGTTACTTGGAAAGGTAATAGGCGAAGGTTAGTAACTCTCAACAAAGAATTCCCCACACATGGTGACCTCAGTCCGTTCTTGCACACTTTGCAAATATGTCATTGGGAAAGATACTACCACGTAGTAGAAAAAACAGTGTCATTTAAGATTTTATGACAGAACATTCCCTGCCATACTCTTTTATATTAAATCTTTTACAAACTTTCTCATAATCATTCAAACAAGCCGCCATATTGTTTGTAAACAATGTACTTAGTTCTATCATGGACCGTATTCATGGTTCTATGACGTAAAAAATGACGCTAAAGAGTCTACGTAGGACTTGTTTGTAAACTGTTTTTCGATTGGTTCGTACACTCTAACTACAATCAGATAGTTTGAAATTGTGGAAACCCTATGGATTAACCTAGGGTATAGTGGAGTAGAACGGAATCAGTACACTGGGTAACCGAGGATACTGTCTCCGCATCGTCTCCGAAAAATGCCTATCCTTTGATTGACAGTCGATAACTCCGCCTACATATTCTCGATTACCAAGTTCTTAATGCCTACGTTACAATCGATTGTCAGTCCTTCCATCGACAGTCTCCGGTAGTGACGTGAGTAATCAATGGTGAATGGTAGCTTGATCAGCCATTTAATGATTTAATTATTAAATGGACGTCAAATTAAATCAAAACGATATCCAAGCCACCCGAGGGTCTACCGAGTTGATTTTGTTACGCAAATAAAAGTCTAATTAATGATTTCTAGGTTTTTAGATTTTTACAAGTGAACACCATTGTTCCGTTTATATTTTTAAACAAGAGCAAGGAGCTACCAATTTTTGAACAAAATAATGTAAATACATGTATGTCCAGTTACGAATTTATACATACTTCTATCAATAAGAAGTTTTGAAGTTTCTACAAATCCCCTGCCAGCTGCTACACTCAAGGGAGTGTCGCCATCTAAATCTCTGCTGTTTACATCGGCACCGCCCTTTAATTAAATACATAATAATATAGCACAATAGTGACCATGGTGATAGAATATAGTGCCAATCATCATAAGGGGGAAGTGTCAAGTTGACAGATGATATGAAATATCTATAAAAATAGACCAAAAGGATAAACTGATTATTATACCTAAGTAGCCTAACAAGAATCAAAACTGCAACAGGTAATGTATAACGCATAATTATCCATAATTAAATAGACTAATTCACAACCTAATAAAGAGTTAAACAGATCAAAATGATAAACTAACTATTATAATTCAGTAACAAGATTCAAAAGTGCAACCGTCACTGTATAAAGCATAATTATCCATAATTAAATAGACTAATTAATAACCTAATTAAGCGTGAAAAACATTACCTTCTGAATAAGTATCCGTGCACAATCATCGTGGTTATTAATGGCTGCAACATGAAGAGCGGTAAAGCCATCTGCTTTTTTCACATTCACCAGGCCCTTGTTCCTCATTAAAATCGATTCGAGTGCTCTTAAAATGATAATGTTGGTTTTAAGTCAAATTTTCTAGAAATATGGAGGCCTTTGGTGTGCAGATTATTCATAGTAGAGTTCAGGGATATCGAAACCAGCGGCAAATATGACCATACTACCAAATTATCTGACCCACTAATCAAAATAGTCGATGCATCATCTAGTTTTGCCGTCGAAATTCATTCAAATGTGAATAGATTAAACTTACAATCAGTGACTCAGATATTTTGGGTACAAATTTGTACTGAACAATATCCAGTTCTTTGCTCACAAACACTTTACTATGGAATGTGTAGCAATGGTCAATGGGCTGATGATAATCTGATTGTTGACAATGTAAACATTATATTATGTTGATATTATTATTTTAAGTATTGACATCTGATAAAGATGGTATTTAATATTTCGGTAAAATGAGTATCAATTATTAGAAGGAATGATTCGGTACATGTTGCTGACAAAATCTACTTACTTGGTGTTGTCCCTCAGAGCAGCATGGTGAAGAGGGTTAAAGCCCTTTCTGTTGACCAAGGTCAAATCTGTACTATGCGATTTACATAGTGTGTTGATAGCATTAGTTGAATTCTTAGAAATAGCATCATGTAGTGCGGTGTCCCCAACTTTGTCCTAAATTAAACCATACCCAAGAACCAAAATTATGTTTTGTTTTTGCTTAAAATACACAATGTATGTAAGTACCACTTTCATTTAGTACTACAGTATATTCTCCGGTTAGCGATTTGATTATCTGAATCACAACACATGCATGTAATTAATAATTTTGGGGGGCCTTTAATAATGATATTGCAACAATTGTGTATGAAATATCTAATAACTATGGAATACAAATTGTGTACCTGAATATTTGCGTCACATCCTTTCTGTATCAAAAGGGAAATTATGTCTCCAAAATCTTCAACAGCTGCGGAATGTATAGCTGTTCGTCCATTGTTGTCAGTAACAGTTATGTCACAACCCTTTTCAATCAAATATTTTGCTATCCTCTTTTTCTCACTTTTGGCAAAATTAAAACAAGAAGACACAAAAATTTGTTAATGCAAAATTCAAGTATTAAAGATAAATGTACCTAACTTGTTCCATGTCCCAGATGCTACTCTTAAACAACGAAGGACAAATCTTGTCATGTGTCTTAGTCTTACTATCAACTCACTTCTACTATTCCGCATCAACCTGATTTATGAAGACACGTAACCAAAGACTTTAAATAGGCTACATCTCTTTCATCTCAACACAAAATAAATATGTCGAGTTTATTAATCTAATGTGTTTTCTACATTTACAATTTTAGATCTACCTATAGAACCAATGTAAAGTTATCCCTGATTTTTTCTTTTTCGACTGTCGACAGCTTACGTTAAAAATAAAACGAAATTTACTAAACAACCCGTCTTCTGCTTTATCCATACATAATATAGTGCCCCACCACTAATCGTAACAGCATAACAGATCAATCCATTTTAAATACTTTAACCTAGCTTCTTTAATTCATATTCCCAAATAATTAAAATCTCAAGAATCAATAAGCCGTCTGGGATCAAATCATAGAGTTTTTCTTTATACCCAATTATAGCAGCTGCTACGGCTGTGTTTCCTAGATGATCGACAATGTTGATGTCAGCTCCTTTCTTCAATAGTTCTTCAACTATGGTTTCTTGGCCTTGATGACTGGCAAAAATTAAGGGTGTCACGCCTTTAAAGGTTTTGTTAATCTGAAAATACAAATATACAAAGAATAGTAACCATGTCAATGGCGGTAAAGAACAGTACAGTGTTTTGTTAATCTGAAAGTACAATGAATAGTAGCATTGCCAATGACAGTGCAGAACAGTAGGACGTTTAAAGGTTTTGTTAATCTGAAAATACATAAAACAAAGAATAGTAACCTTTCTCAGACCAGCAGAATTTTAAACCCCCATTTCATTTCATTGCCAATCAACGCGTCGATTGATAGGGGTTGGTGCTGCATTCTCAGCCTTCAGTTAAAAATTTACTCAAAATTTTTCGCCTTATTTTAACTAAAATATAGCTCTTTATCAAACTCTTGTTGTCTTAATGTATTAAAAACGTCAACGAGAAACTGTGCACAAATGATTGTGTTTCTGGATCAAGGATATTTCTTATAAACAGTGATTGAATGTTGAGAAAATTATATGAGAATGCTTTGTGAACTCGGGCCAAGGACGAATGCCTAAACAAAAATAACTCACATTGACCAATACAGTTTGTTTATGATAAGATTATGTCGCAGCGATAATTAAATAAAAAATACTGTATCATGCTAGAAATGAGAAATTTACCTATATCATGGGTTTGAGATTTCGTGCTCTCATGGAGTTTTACTACCCCTTCTCAAGATGATAATCATAACGCTCCACCTGTATTATATATTGGTGAACATAATGTAATCTTCAACTGACAATAACTTAGAATCGGTGGCTACAGATATACCAATACACCAATATATTTGTTTTAACATAATTATATCATTATAAGACTGCTCTGGCTGAGTAATGTCTTATATAGGATTTGACTTTCATTCGACTTTGAGCTCTGGAAATTAGAACTTACCACTGACGGGTCTCTTTGAATTATGGAGCGGGCCTCTGATGTATCTCCTTCTGATATGGCCTTATAAAGAGCCAATATTGTCAAATCACTGGTCAGTCGCTGACCAACACCCTGCATCAAGCCACCCATCATCATCATCATTAAGTGGTTGAGATCTATATTTAAAACAAAATGAAGGTAATGATGCAAACTCTGTTGCACATCGGTAATGTGAAACACTTTTATTTCTTATTTCAATAATTTAAACAAATGTTTCCGAATTTAATTGAAGAAGAAAATAGTGAACCCACCTCGATGTCATCCCACTCGGTAAGTGAATATTTACTGTTGATAAATTTGACAATATTTGTAGATATAAGTTAGATACAATGAAGATAGAAATCGAACACTATTTTAATTTATTATTATTTGTTTCCCACCGTATATGATTCTTTACAATGATATATTTGCCCCATACTTTCCAGCTGCTGTAATTGATTGTCGCTATCATCACTATCATTATCGTCATCGTCACTCTCATCTTCATCTTCCTCATAAACTGTCTGGCCTGGCGCTGGTGTACAGCATGCGGGATTATACAGAAAGATTCTCCTTCCAAATTCCACAACAACATCGCCATCTGAATCTTTTTTAGCAATTTTGCCAACTTTTCCAAGGTACTATAAACACAGAAAGGCAATAATAATTGATAAAATTGCTATACTCGGTGACCTTCTGCTGTTTATTTAAAATGAGAGGTGTATTCGTACTGAAAGATGACTGTGTTATTGGTTGATACATTCGGACCTTGATCAATACAGGTACTCCCTTTGCGACGCCACTCGAGCAGGCAACTAAGTGGACAACCTGCAAGTTTGTGCCACATGTTTGTCCTGTCCACGGCCTCATTGGTTTTTTCAGTGAATCCAGTATTTTTCTAGTGAGATTGGGTGTCTCTAGTTTCCATATGCTATACATAACAAAATTATCATACTTTTATTGGAAACAAACTGCCATATAAACATTCTTGATGGAAAGCATATTATTATTTCAATATATTAAAAACATTCAAATAGGCAATAACTATTTTAAAATGTTATTAAGATGCATTACTTGTTTCATTTGCTGGTTGTAGCCACCATGTTCATCTTGAAGTGTCTCAACGCTCTGTTCATCAGGAAGAATCCGTACAATGTCCCCCACATTCAAATCATAAACCTAAAACATTACATATATACATGTATATCGATATCAAATTAGCTGTGCGATTGATTCCTTTAGCTATACCATTCACGCGTATCAGAAAAATTAAACACATAATTTAATTTACACAATCGATCCATCAAAAAACATTCTGCAGAAAGATAAAAATACTCGAAAAAAGTTCCTTTTACCTTTTTCAAAACTCTTGGATGAAAGCGAAACTTTGTCCCACCGAATTCTACCATTGCATCACCATTTGGAGTAAAGCCTTTGATCTTACCAATCTTCCCGATACACTAATGGAAATGAAAAAAAATGTAATAAGCGTATACATTGAAACATGTTATGGACATATATATTCTACTGCAGCGTGAATATATCCTTTATATCAATGATTCTCAACCAGTGTGCTGCGGCACACATGCGTGCTGCGAGATCGTCCTAAGTGTGCCACGAAATTTCTAACGGGCACACTAAGAAAATATCTAAATAAAGAAGCCATCTAAATGTCGTATGAGGACCAAGATATGCTTACCTTTTCTGTAATACTAATACCCGATACCACTTGGATCATCTGTGCAAGAGATGTTGCCCACAGCGTATGTGAACTTGTTTTGTTTGACTGTTCAGATAACTCTAACAATGATCTATTCTATGAGAGACGCTATATGAGGTTTTAATAAGTAGTAAAAAAGTTTGGATCTAAAAGTAGGGTTCGCCTCGTATACGTTTATAGCCAATTATCAACAATAATGACTGACTTACACTGGCCATGCCTTTTGTATAACCACAGTGTTGTTTTTGAAGTTCTTCAAGATTGGCCGATGAAACCACGATACATACATTATCATCGTCTTGTAAAGCTTCGGAACTCTCTTGTATATTTTGTGCACCAATTCTTTGGACTATTGCTCTGTTAGACTCTAGTTGGTTTTCTGTTAGAAAATTGTATCTGTTAACTCATTAGACATTTTGCCTCACTAAAGCCTGGGTCACACATTATTGTTATTTACCACGTTGTGTCAAATCGTCAAAAGAACGATGGTTTGATCTCGCTTTTAAATCCGTACATCGTATCAGGGTAGAAGTTGTAAAACTAGCGTGCGTTGCTTCGGGAACATAAGTTTACCCGGGATCTCACGTGGAAAGTGTCAATTAAATTGGGCAAAAAGACATGATTATCCAAACAATCCGTATCACCCCGGGTAGGTGTGAATTGAATCAGACAAATAAACTAGATTATCCACACAAAAATTATCTCCAATATCGACTAGAGTAGCTTGTACTAAATAAAACTATTGCACGCAGATAAATGATCTACATATTAATGTAACTGCATATAGACAAATGATTTCTATATATGTAACTACACCCACTTCATACAGGCAAATGATCTTTGTCGTAATGTAACATAACCATAGATTTATACTATAACTGTTCTATTTATGACTATATGAACTATGCTCACCGCATACGGGCAAATGGTCTCTATAGTAATGTGTTCCCCGAGCTTGATGAACGAATTGTAAATCCACTTTTCCATCTTCAGCACCAAGACGATATATATAATAAGAACCAGAAGGCATCCATTTTACACGAACTTTGTTTCTGGTTGTACTACTGTTCTTATCGCCATACTCTATTGAAATAACTTCACCAGTTTTATCGGCGCCACCTTCAAAAATGGTATTTATATGTTGTCAGAATCTAAAACATAACAATTGCTTAACATGCAACATAAAATGTGAAAACACAGAGAAAAGACGACGATGAATATTGTGTTGTGATGAAAATTTTACCCACACAATGACATTTCTTGAGTCTTTAACAGCCAGTGGCATACACGGGAACTGAGGGGTTTTACATAGGCCAAGCCTGTTCTCCAGTCCCATCCAGACAAATTGAATATAAATAAAGTTTATAAAAAGAACACGACAAGGTGAATACCGGAACTTTCTTCGCCAACTCCTGTATAAAACCTGAGACGTCCCGGTCCTTGCCCGGCCACATATGCGATGAACCTTGCGCTATCAGGTAAAAGAAATATGTCAAATAGCACACGAATAATATACATTTACTATTATTATTACCATCTTGATCTCCGTATTTCCAATCGTGTCCTCTTTTAACAATGGCACCAGGAAAGATCCCCATTGTTTGAGCTTTTACACTGGTGGCCCTCTTTGGAACTGGGACGCTGACGAAAAATAAACTTTTGTGAGCAATACAGATATAAAGTGCACAATTGGGGAAAGTTACTCGAGTTGTCTTTCAGAAAGATGTCTATACTGCTGTCAGCGGGCTCTAGTATATACAGCCATTATTATATAATAATCAGCGTGGAATAGAGCTAACCATCGTCCCTAATATGTTACTTTCTATTCATAGAAGTTGTCTCCTTTTCAGGTTACAGTGGAAGGCCACGTCAGGAGTCATTCGAGAGGAGTCAGATATTAACCGATCAGCGTTGATGTTTCTAGTGGGATACCCACAGTCCAAAGCACTGTCGCCAAGAACTCGTCGCAACATAACGTTTCATTGGCTAACCAGAACCAGGACACGAGCAATATAACAACCCTACCAGATCATACTGTAGTAAAAACAAGTAAAACGAAAATTTGACCATTAAAAAAATGAAATATGATCGGTATTTTAGTCAGGTTGTTTCGTTTTGGAATAAACTACAAAATTACAACATTTACCCTTTATCACCAGGTGTTGTGTATCTGGTAAAATCATGGTGAGTGTCATGTTGATCTGTTACATAACATACAGGGCACAGATGACAGTCACTGCATACATTACAAGTCCATCTCATTCCAAATATCCCTCTTTCAGAACACACAGTACAGTCTGTTCCATCATGACGGACCCCTTAAGAGGGATATAATACAAGTCTTTTAGAATCCTGTATTCAACAAACTTCTTACATCTTTTGTCTGTAGGAATATGCCTAAGTTTATAAACACTTATCGAATTGTGAGCTTTCTAAAGGAGTTGCCCCCCTTCTTTAAATTTCAGACGGATCACGCTGAAACTTTCAGAAAACGTAAATATACCAATTCGGCAAGTGAATAAATAAGCGATCTGAATAATTTATCGACTTTGTGCTTTTAAATAAAGTACAAAATATAATTCTGTGTACAGCGGTAAAAAAAAACCTTTATTTATTATAAACAAACAAATTGTATTTATTACAGACATACCGTCACAGGGGTTATGTAAGGGTTGGGTTAAACGCTGTAAAACCAGACACGTTTTCGACTCGAAATGGGTGTGAATATTTTTTTTATGTCAGATACGTTTTTGAGACAGAATTCTGTCATAATCCTACTAATCTGGTAAAAAGTCAGAATTAAGCTGGATATCGGGTTAAAGTCACTCCGACTCATTAGCATATTCCAATTTAGCAATAAGATATGGCAAGCATCGATTTCTTGTTTTAATAGTGCACATAATTATGAACATAAGATGAAAACACGAAGCATAGTTACTAACAGGCTTTGGACATTTACCAATTACTCACCTGTGGTACCATTATCAAACACTCTTAGATCATGGTGTCCATTGTGTCCAATCCTACAGATGTTGCGTGTACCATTATCCCACAGAACCTCCGCTGTTTCTAAACCCCCAACAGTAACTACTGTACCAACGTGTCCTTCTCCGCCATCTATATCACCAGCTGACCAATCCGGCCCCCTAATAACACGTTGTCCAAGTAATGTCATAGTCTACAATACATGTACAAATAACTAAATGAGGAACTCTAAACTATCGATGAGTATTTTGGTTGATTCAAGATCTTCGGTCAGACAGAGAAGATATAGTGGTGGTAACCTCAAACAGTGCAAAGGTGTTTCCAAGGAGACCAATTAATACAAGCGGCTTTGGTCTGTTTGAAAATGCATGTACTTATAATCAGTCTTATCCTAATAAAATATTGTTTAAAAGAAGATTCTTTTGGCTAGCAATCCCCAACTTTAGCTACGTTATCTCCCTTTAAAACTGACTCGTGAACGATAGCGTCCAACCAGTGGTTGTGACACAAACAACCTCAAATCAAACATAACGGCCTCCGCAGAAGCTTTGACATTGAACAAACCTTGAACTTTGCAACTTGATTATCACAGGCAGATATTTTAGCTGGGATGCGCGAGACCAAGCCTTCTATTGAAGTGCTAGAACAAGCCCTCTATTGAAGTGCTAAGCCATAGGTTGTGGACTGTGGTGTGCCGCGTGCTTGAGTCGCACTCATGCAAAATACTTAAAATAGCATTATGCAAGAGCAAAATCTGCGCATTACAGGTCATTCTATAGGCCTAAAATGTTATCTAAATAATCAATTAGACATTAATTAACATGTCCAGACCATAATAAACTCTTGATGTCAAGGCTAGCCTTCGATGTTGGCGGATTGAAATCGTATATGCCGATTAATGGCCGTTGATAATTAAATCAATCAAGTGGATAATCGAGACTATGCTGTTTATATTAATGATTTGGGTAATGATGACCACGGCTATGTGAATATTTCAAACGCTTTTTTCTCGGCTAATAGTGGATCAATTTGACTGAAATTTTCAGCAAATTACCTCTACACTATCTATTTTTTAACTATTATAGTGAGAACTGTCATCTCTTTATCTTATCTCCCATAATGTAACTTTAATTAATAGCATGAATTCCCATGTGTAGCACTCAATTTTACTCATGTTTTACGACCATCAGAAATCTTCCTCCAAAGTCCAAGAATTCGCACTTCAGGGACTCTTAGAGACATGGAGACAAAAATTCCCCCCTGAGTGCTAGGCTAGTGGATGCGTCGCTCGTCCTGGGCATCAGCCAGTCTCGTGTTTACTTAACACACCCAAACCAAATTGACATGTACGCCCTTGATGACATCATACTATTTATTTCTGGTGCATTATTCACGATAATGTACATTGCATTCGAGAGACTTTTTGAATCATAAAAGGGCAGTATTAAACAACGGAAGGACATCTAAAAGAGAAAACAGATATGTTACCTTTTTTACCTCAAGGCTGTTAAATATCACTATTGATCTGTCACGTGATTTATAATAATAGAGCTTTGCCCTTGTAGGGAGATATTCGGGAAATATTTATATAAAGTTAGTTTCGGTTGTATTAATGCAAACGTGACAGGTATTGTTATCAATATCATGACGTCAACAATTGATTTTATAGCGTAATCCAGGCGCGGATCCACCCCCACCCCCTCCAGGACCGTATCTAGCGGGGGTGCATGGGGTACATTGCACCCCCAGAAAAATAAGGCGCCCCGAGAAATGGCGCCCCTTTAAAAAAAATATTGACAACCTTTCAATTATAAAATAATACACTTGATTATGATCACACACTGATGCTCTTAAGACACTGATGAGTCGGTCGGTTTTAAGGGCGCCCACACGCCAATGGGTACCTGCTTCGTTTACCCAGATCCAAACTTTCTTATATCACTTATGTGGATGGTATGGGGCGCCACCACAAGCGCGGATCCAAGGAGCGGGGGCGCCTGGAGCAAATCTGCCGCCCTTGAAAAAAAATTAACCATATAAAAAACAAAATGGCCGATAAATGTGTTTCCAGCAGAGTTATTTTTACAAATTTGCTAAAGGGGACCCCATACATGGATGCAGCCCCCATCGGCGAAGTACCCTCCTATCACCCCTTCCTGGGCCTGCCAGCGCCTGCACCACTACATGACATTAGAGGGTTCGATTTGGTCGCCCTATACACATTTGATATGGTCTTAGGGGGGTTGGAATGGCCTAGTGGTCTAGAGTACCGTGCTTTGACCTCTAGCTGGCAGGTCACCTCTGGCTTGTGGCTGTGGTTTCGATCCCTAGTGTGAGCGTATGTGGTTTGGAGATAGGGGCGCCTTCTCAACCTCGTGAGTTTCCTCCGGGCACTCCAGTTTCCTCCCACTGCTAAAGACCTCTACGCGCAAGCAAATTACTGAAATAAAATTAAACCATATGTTAGTCCTGAAATGACCTAGTTTGTGTCGAGTGGACTTTAAACCCCATCTCTCTCTCTCTCTCTCTCTCTCTCTCTCTCTCTCTCTCTCTCTCTCTCTCTTAGGTCTAGTTACGAGGACAAGAAGTTTCTGATTTGGTGTGTTTAACATAAATATGAGAAATAGCGCCGTCGAAATTGACACACGGGTCACTTGCTAGCGGCTTTGATTGTGGCTCCAAGTGCGTTGAAAATGCGTTAGCGGCAGTCTAATTTTTAAATTCCCACCGCTGCCGCAGGCGCTCGTGGACTCCCGGCTAGGCAGGTCGCCGCCCTGCATATAGGACAATATATTGGCGCCCTCATCACTCTGCTGCACCCCCACTTTTAAGATCTTACATACGGCCCTGCCCCCCTCAGCCCCGGTGACATAGTTGATTTTCATTTCGTTTGCTTTGTTATTGTAGTTAACATATCTGGGGCCTGTTTCACGAAATTTTAACTAAGATACAATCCAAATTTTAGTAATTTGATTGGATAATATTAGATTGATTTTAGGGCTTAGCCAATAAAGATTGGGGTATCTGCTAAAATCAGGATTTTATCTTGAATTAAGATTTCGAGAAACAGGGCCCTGCTCTTTAATAGATGATTTTCGCATTGTCTCCGCCCAAGCAATCGAAGGTTACAACATATTACCCTTCAACGTAATCCGGTTGGTATTGTTGCCAACTCTAAACTTTCACATTTCTAAATTAGTCAAGAACTTTCAATTTCAATTAGGGTTACAGTTATGCCGATAAAGCTACGATTAAATAATATATAGTTTTCCTAATTTCTAAGAAATAAATATAACTATATAAAGGCGTTAACGTTGAGACATTCAAACATGTTTCAACAAGGATATTTTAAAGTACTTTGCTATAACAATGATACACGGGGACAAAATATAAATAATATGGGTTAAGGCAGTTGTGTAGTAAACTTCCAGTGCAACAATTTAGCATTTAGTGACAGTGCTCCACTGTATAATGTATTAACCCTTATTTTACTAAATGTCATTATGTATATTCAATAACGATACGGGGATGTTAAAATGCCGTGCTTATATATATATGAACCCGTACTTGCTTCCCATAAATAGTGTGAACTGTTAATATAAATACATATTTTACTTACCACCCACCTAATAAGGCTACTTCGTTGTATACTGATGTGATACTTGCAATAGGCCTACTTATGCTGATTATGTATTATTTTTAGAACCAAACAAAGCAACGAAATTTCTAAGCATGATCTATTTACTGGGAATTACCGTTTGGTTTTAAAGGGCCAATCCCGATAACTTTTTGGGGAATAAAACGGCTTAATTTTGTGTTTAAATCCTTTAAAATCCATAACCCAAGGCCCACCTACTAACCCGATATTTGTGATACGCTTGTAAATAACTTAAACCTGACAATCTTCATCTGGAAATGGATACCGTTGTATTATACAGTATCTGGATAAAACCAGACTTTTTTCTATAAAAATGTTATCAAGTACAGTGCATGGGTCATTCACTGTATAGACCTCTTAAGAAACGTTAATCGATTATCAGGTCACCCAATGAAAAAATTGACCCGAAATCTTAAAAGGGTTACGTGTCCGGATAAGCAGTGTTGACGTACACGTCCAAACGACTCAATATTTTGAGCTGAAATTTTAAGACAAGGTAAATACACCATGCCACTATATTTTGGTCCATAAATTTCATAAATACTCGGACTTTAATTTTTGAGACTCTGTTCTTATCGGGATTGTCCCTTTAAATATATAAGGCGAAATCACTATTGTCGAAGAAGACATTAAAGGTCCAAGAGATGAATATAGGTGTAAGATTTCATTTTTTGAAAGGTCGAAATTTCTGTGAAATAGCTTTATTTCAACATCCGCCCGCATTCACACACTACCAATCAGGGGCCTTATTCACGAAATTTTAACTAAGATAAAATCCAAATTTTAGTTATTTGATTGGATAATATTAGTTTGATTTTCGTGCTTAGCCAATCAAAACTGAAGTATCTACTAAAACTAGGATTCTATCTTTACTTTTAGTTAAGATTTCGTGAATCAGGGCCCAGTCACTCAACTGCCAAAGTTATTTAACGTACATGCCAATGTATACACGGAGTCCCGCTTTTTGTCCCATCCGAACGACTAAACATAATTGATGCAGTTTATATAATAGAGATTAATGTAATTTTTTTTGTGTGAACATGTTAGTATTTCGTTTCGGTTAATATATTTATAGATTTGTATTTCGTTTCAGTGTCTTTTCCGATTCAAAATATAGATTTCTAAGATGGCCGCTAAGAATAAAAACATGTTGAGACAACTATAATTTTTCAGAAAAACTGCAAAGAACTCTCTCAAATTATTAGACACCAAGCTTTATTTTTTTTCTGATGATCAGTAATTTTACCTGCAGTTTGTACTGAGGATAAGAAACTTTTGGCATTCAACACCCTTTTTTTGTCTGGTCAAAGAAGTCGGCATTATTAATTATTTGTTTTCAATTTCATTTTATTTATTTTCCGTTGTTTGTTGTCAACAAGATCAGACGTCTTTACTTCAGTCCCTAATTCTCATTAAACAGGAAAGATGAAAATTTCCGGATTAGTACCAGCTCGTTTTCTGACTATAATAGCTCATTTAGTGATTGTCATAGTAATTTTTTGGTCTAAGGTAGGTCTGGTCTAGTCGATTAGTTTGCAATGTTAAATAATTATAAAATGCTGCAGTGACTGTCACCAAGTGCCTAGAATAGATTGTCTGATTCACAAAATATATTTTCACACAAACAAATATGAACAATATGTCCATTGTATTTATCACAAAACAGGAAGACGGGACTATTTAAATAACGAGTTAAAAGAATGCTCCATATGTGTCTGTAAATTTGCCATGCAACTATGATGCGACCCAATAAATAATCCAACAAAAACACGAGAATGCACAGGTTGTTAATGCGTACACATAAGCCTACTAACTGATTCTAATATTTTTTATTTAATAATGATAATTGATAACCCAGATCCGATGTCTATTGATTAGTTCTTATATGCAATTCCAGTTGGAAAAATTCTAGATTACATTTACATATCTACATAGTGTTTAATAAATAATATCTCAAATGTTTTGGTTATTTTTAAATTTAAGGGTGAAAATATTCTGATGTGTTTACCAGAAGATTATTCGTCAGATGAATATTCTCTAAAAGATATGCAGTAAGTGGATTTAGATCATCATTGATTGACAACTGAAGGTGGAAATTAAATTCGAAAACAGTTTATAGAAAGCATTCGGTCACAGTTTTATAGGACAGAATTCTGTTGACACCTTTTACTTCAGATTTTAAGTTGTCCACAGCTGAAATAAGCTCACCATAAATCTCCGTTTAACTGTCTATAATGTACTTATGATGATGTCTTGGCTATATACACTGAGGTTTTGTATTCTAAGGACCTCTGACCTAGAATAAAAGGAACCACTAGGCTATCCTTATGTTGTGTAAAATTCAGGACAACAGAGATGAAACAAAATAAAATATTTTAATTAGATTGTAAATAACTGTGTAAATATAGAAAATTGTAAAAATATTTTATCATTGTTTGTTTCAGGTTAACTATTGGTTTATCCGTTACACTTGGTTTATTTTTCCTTGAATTACTAGGATTTATTGGTGGAATCACCATGTTTATGCCATTCCAGAGTCTACTATGTATCCTTGTTAAAATAATTCTATTGATTATAGAAATTGTACCCACTGACACTGTCAATGTAATGTGTTACAACAAAAATTTGATTGTTGCTCTTTTGTAACTTAACCTGCTAAATACACTGTATGAATATAATATATTTGAGGTGGTAATTCCTCTCGAAACTGTAGTAATTGATCATGTCTTCGTATTTTCAACTTGATAATAATTTTAAAGAATATTTTAGCATCATTTTTTTAAGAAGTGTTAATTTTGGTTCTTGAGCAAGTTAGTAAATTGTTGTTTAAATGGTCTTCGTTGATGCCACCTTAGGTTATTTATGCTGATACCGTCATAAATTATTTAATCATCTTGATTCTGCCTTTGATTGTTCCTACCTGATGTTTCATTCAATTATTTATTAATGCTAATGTTCTGTTTGTTTTTTGGGTATAATCTGTCATAATTTTGCCCTCTATGTATACATTTTTCAATTACTACCTTGAGTGCAGAGATTTGCCCACAGTGATTTTTATTTAAGGCTTATAAACAAGCCATGAATCCCAAACTGGCCTGGATAATTCATTTCTTTATTTTCTGGAATTCAAATAAAAGAGAAATCTGGTTTCTACAACAGTTATTGATTGAAGTAATGGCATATAAAGGGAGTTAACTCTATTTAGCATACCATTAAGCAACACCTTGGATTGGAGTGGTATTATTTGTATCATATCAATCTGTTCACAGGGGTAATGCTTAAGCTTTCTTCTTACTCTGTGTAAGATGACTGACCTTTATAAGTTTAAATGTTTTATACGTGTGACGTCACATCAGATGGCATTGATCATTGGCTTCGATTGTGGTGGAATTGTTTACATGACATGGTAACGTAAACTGATCTGGACAGAATGGCACCTTTTACACATTTTACACCCCCCAAGTACTATTTTATTTACCTTTTTACACAAAATAGGACTTTTTATCCTGATATACTTCAAACACCCTTATCTATTTTTCTTATACTTAAAAAAAATGTTCTAGAATTTCATTTGCAGAAGGAAACAGGTAAATACATGTATTGTGAGCTAATTAACTCACACCGATAGAATATTCACTGCTGATCAGTTAGTTGTGATATGTTTAAATATATATTTATTTCCTTAATTAGAATTTAGCTACGTGTGCACATAGTAGTGCTGCTGTTGTTTTATCTTATTTCTTGTTTGATGCCTGGCCATGTGACTGGTATTGGTATGTGTTTGGATTTTGCAGTGCTTTCCCAGCAGTTACAGAATTGATTACAATCATTGGTGTATTAGGATTTAAAAAAGGATACTGATCCCTCACCTTTTAGCTATGTCATTACTCAATATCATTCATTATAGAAATGGCTAATCAAAATCAAGATATCCAGTTAAATTAGGTTGTAGTGATATTTCTGAAAATAACGCTCTAGGTACATGTAATACCAGAAAGAATATCTTTTATGACAATTTTCAGTCTATCAAAATCAACCACAGTTAAATGTAACCGTTAGTAAATATACATTCAAAATCTATAAAAATTACTAAAGTTATATCAAATATTCGGTATGTATAATTTGGAAAAAATCAGACAGTTTTATTTTTGATTATAAATATGAGTTAATATTGAAAAAATGTAACAATGTTGTAAAGATTTATGACCTTCTATTTTAATATTTAAATTGCTTTACAATAAGTTAAATTTTGTCAATTATGGAGTTAAAGGAGCAAAAAAACTTATGGTATGAATACTTTCACTAATTGTATGTATATAACAATTATTTCATCAGACAATTAGGAACTTGGTTATTATCTCTGTAGAATAATTTTATTTGGTCCCCATCAAATTCTGTCATCCCTTTTCTTGTATAGGTTGAAAAGAGACGATCATTTTCTTCTGTAATCTTCTTGTATGTGTTGTCTCAGAATTCTTGTTATTTTAGCTCTGATTTTCACAGTTTGAAACTAACAGTTTGGAAGACGGACGGAAACTGTTTGAAATAATAATTTAATAAAATAGATTACTATTAATGAGAATTTTCAAAAGGTATGAAAAAAAGAGAGGCAGTACAATAAAAAGGGGGGTTTTTATGAAGTATATGATTAACAAGTATATATTAGTTAGGAAGTATAAGTAAAATAATAATGGGAAAAATGTTCAGGTAGTAATAATATGAAATCCAAAATACTCCGTCCAATGGCCTGTTCATATTATTTTAAAAAGTAATGTAAAAATTTATATATATCTGTATATATTTGTACGTCAACATTTTTATACAAATTTTTATGTATATACTTTCTTATTAAATTATTATCATTATGTATTTCAATTATTATTACTTTTTGTCTGATTCCACTGATATAGTACCATAAAAATGCCTCAGATTTGTAGTCCATGACAATCTTATTTTCCCAGTCTGTCTTTCTTATGATCATAGACAGATGTGTGAAGACAAACAGGTTGTTGCACTAATAACACCACCTGCTGGATCAGGTTTTTATGTAACATTAAATATACATTATGTAAGAGCCTATTGCAGATATTTTTTGACCTCATATACAAGTACATATACAAGCAAACAAACAATATAGCAAAGTGTAACCTAAGGATGTCTAAGGGGCTAAACATCTTCTCTCAATATTTTCCATAATCTTCAAAATTAAAAACAAGAATTCAATATTCCAATATTTAAGACCCATAAAATTTTGTATGGTTACGAGCACCACGTGTAATTAACAAATTAAAACTTATCCGCTTTAGAGATATGGTTGATTCTCCGCGACAAAATAATAATTTTAAAAAAAAATATGTAGACTGGACAAAAGCAGGCACAAACGGCTGCTGTTCAGTATAATATTCATATATTGATTAGAAACTACAATAAATTGTTATACGCCCACATTTTAATGTGGACGTATTATGCCGTCGCCCTTGTCCGTCCGTACACAATTTGTTTGTGGAAACTCAACAGGTCACAATTTTTATCCGATTTTGATGGAACTTGAAATATAGATCTCGATTGCTTTCGATATTGGCATGTAATGGACCATAACTTCATGGATTATTTGCTTCCTGATTGTGCAAAAAATTGAGGTCACAATTGTCATCTGATTTTGATCAAACTTGAAGTGCATTTTTATAACCCAAAGATCTTGGTCCCTTTCGACATTTCCGCCAATTCTATTTGTTTTTTTTATTGTTCAAAATTACATTTTATTTGTCTTGACTACACTAAGATTTTGAAGAGTTGTTATAACTGGCTTTCAAGTGAAGGATTAGCCCATTAAACGGTCTGTTACCGCGAGTTCTTGGCGTTTGATGCACGGATCTGGAGTAAACCTTTAGGAACGTCAACGCTGATTGACTGGGGTTCGAAAGTATTTCGAAAAGGATTCAGTTTCAACAGGGAACCTAAACGTACAGGGCGATCAGGGGGTGGTGATGGGGGTCGATCGGGGCGAGGGTAATGTGACCTACGTTCAGAGCGGATACTTATTTGTCACTCCAATCATATATTGTGTTTAAAGTAGCTGTCTCTAACTCAATATCATCCAAAATCTTCAACACTGAAAACACGAATTATTTGTCAATTTAATTCAACATTGATGTGTTGAAAATATGGGCTTCTGATATCCAGTATTTAAGACAAAAATTCATGGGCTTCTGATATCCAGTATTTAAGACAAAAATTCATTGGCACACGAATCGTGTATCATAATCTGTTTCAGGCCCATTTTTAATAAGGGACTAGAGATTGGCTTACTATTAAGACTTAAAGGGACAATCCCGATAAGAACAGAGCCTCAAAAATCAAAGTCCGAGAGTTTTTGAAATTTATGGACCAAAATATAGAGGCATGATGTATTTATCCTGTCTCAAAATTTCAACTCAAAATATTGAGTCGTTTGGACGTGAACGTCAACGCTGCTTATCAGGACACGTAACCCTTTTAAGATTTCGGGTCATTTTTTTCATTGGGTGACCTGATAATCGATTCACATTTCTTGAGAGGTCTATACAGTGAATGACCCATGTACTGTACTTGATAACAAAAGGTAAATTTCACCTACATATTATTTTTATAGAAAAAAGTCTGGTTTTATCCAGATACTGTATAATACAACGGTCTCCATTTCCAGATGAAGACTGTCAGGTTTAAGTTATTTACAAGCCTATCACAAATATCGTGTTAGTTGGTCGGCCTTAGGTAATGGGTTTTAAGGGATTTTAACACAAAATTAAGCAGTTTTATTCCTCAGAAAGTTATCAGGATTGGCCCTTTAAGGCGTATTTCGCCGAACATAACTGAATTAAAATTAGAGTAAAGACGGAAATGAATGAATGTAAATCAGTTTATATACATTCATATTACATTATTATATGCCTTGCTACCCATTTGGGTCAATTTCGAGGTCCTAAATATTAGCGATTTAGCTCATTTAAATTGCAAAATGGCAACCGCTGGCTGTGCCGATTCTTACTTTAATACTCGTCACTCTAATAGTTATCCACATCTCACATTATCCATAAGTACACCAACAACACTCCTAAATTGATTTTATCCTAATTGTATTTCTTCGACATCGGCATCACTTCAATTTTTCACCATCAGTGACTCAGGAGATTTGTACAATTAGTATAATAACATGTCGCGCAACCCGGTGGATTCCTCAAAGTAAATATAAACCCAAATCCAATATTTTAATTAATGTAAAATAAAGACGTTGGAAACTGTTTTGAAATATCCATAATTAGATATGAAAACACGTTTTTGATGCACCTAGCTAGACGGACAGGTACGTCATTTATTTTATTATAATTAAAGTGTGGAGGACATGTCTCACCCAATATATAATTTACGCTAAAAAATGGTTTAATTTGTGTACTTTAGATCACAAGGTCTGTCATTGAGTCAAATGGCGTGGTTCTATTCCTACGCTGTACGTGACAGGGAGTATATCGGGTGGTTGATTTCAGATTAATCTCGGTAATAATTCCCCATGTAAATAAGAAGAAATTAGTCCTTCATTTACATGACGTACTGACTGAACCTATGTCTAATGCAGTTAGGAAGGAATTATTCTCGGCTTCTTAATGTCGCTGAACCTATGGTCACCGAAAACGAGCGATGAAAAATCTATTTAAGAAGATTGCTTTCGTCGTTAGCGTAAAAATCCAACCCTGTAATGCTGATTTAATTGTCGACCTAGACAGTTACGAGATTAATTCGTGTGAAAATAAACTATTCGTACCAACAGTATCCGGTAAATTTGCCACGTCAATTATTTAATAATACCCTTTAATTACGTATTTGTCTTGGTAGTTAATTGATGTGGTAAGCCAGTCCCATCCTCCATCCAGGAAGTTGCTGAATTCAACTGTTTCTTGATTTACTTTACCAGTGGTAAACTGGGCACGAGGTTATTCCAGCTCCGTACAATTTTTGAAATGTTGCCTTCTCGGATGCGAACTGCAAACCCCGGCTTGGGTCGAGGAGATTGTCACTAACTGTTAGTACTGACACGTGTGGTGACAAAGAAAAGGTATATGTCTAAAATTTCAAATAGAAAAGAAAGCCAATGTTCCGTGTACAAATCGGCAGGGGGGGGGGGATTGGGGTGGATGGCCGAGTCATTGAGTCAACTAACGTGGTTTCGAATATCCGGCTGTACGTGACAAGGAGTAGGGTAGCCTGTCCAACATTGTGAGTTTTCTTTGTGTACTCCGGTTTCCTCCTACTGCTAAAAGACACCTGTGCGCAAGCGAATTATTGAAATGAAATAAAACCAAATGTTAGTCCCGACATGACCTAGGTTGTGTCGAGTGGACGTTATACCCCATTTCTCCCTCGCTCTGTCTCTCTCTGTCTGTCTCTCTCCCTCTCTCTACAAATCGACAGAGCTCATTTAAAAGTTCCGATTGTTGACATATCAACGTTTTTGTACTTCATTCCAGCTAAATCAAAAACAGATAAAGGAGGTCCATTCAACATATTCGTACAGTTTCATTCAGTAATGCGCTTACGGGTTGAGGTCTTTAGCGGTGGGTGGAAATCGACCCCACCATCCCCGGAAAAAAACGACGAGGTTTGGCTGGTTTGGTATCACGACCGTATTGCAACAAAATCGAACTATTATTTTAGTACTTAAAATGAGCCTACTTTGTGTTAAGTGGACGTTTTGGTCAAAAATAAAAAAAGCGCTACTTAAATAAATTCAGGTAAATTTTCCATATATGATAAGTGTTGCAAAGGGTAGTCAGTTGTGTGGGATGACCTCCATTTGCACACAACTACGCAACAAAAAGGACGATATGGGTTGTACTGCCCTTGAATATCTTTAATATTTCGTGCTAAATTAAAACAGTCCTGACAATTAATCTCGGCATTCTGCTACAGCCGTGATAAATACACTGTCAGTGCAAGCATAACTAATAAAGCGGTTTCGTGCACGGTGACTCAACCACCTATTAACTATATGACCTTTACGCACTTCTTTTGTCAAGCCATAGACGAGGACGGGGTTCAGCGAGGCATTTGACAGATTGTGGCATGCTGTACTGTGTCAGAAGCTTGGGCGGTGACACTAGAATATATCTAAAAAATAATGATCAAACGGCATGCGCGACTGTCTTAAATAGTGATCTTAAAATGTTAAACAAATGGGCAAAACGTGACTGGTTTCCTTTAACCCGCTTAAAATTGAATCACTTGCACTGACTACTAAACAAAACCCGTTGTTATCAACACAGGTATTTGGCGTTGACTTTTCTGAAAAAAAAACCTTGTAAATTAATGGGACAAACGCGTTAACGTTATTTTGACTAAATTGTTTAAAATAGCATTATGCAAGAGCAAAATCTGCTTATTACAGGTTTTTCTTTAGGCCTGAAATGTTATCTAAATAATCAATTAGACATTAATTAACATATCCAGACCATAATAAACTCTTGATGTCAAGGCTAGCCTTCGATGTTGGCGGATTAAAATCCTATATGCCGCTTAATGGTGGTTGATAATTAAATCAATCAACTGGATAATCGAGACTATGTTGTTTATATTAATGATTTGAGTAATGATGACCGAGGCTATGTGAATATTTCAAACGCTTTTCTCTCGGCTAATAGTGAATCAATTTGACTGAAATTGTCAGCAAATTACCTTTACACTATCTAGTTTTTAACTATTATAGTGAGAACTGCCATCTCTTTATCTTATCTCCCATAATGTAACTTTAATTGTCTTAGGTCTTTAAAACACCACCTTAATAGAAATGTGGGTGGGTCTCTCTTGCAGTGACAGAAATGGGTATAAATCTTTGAGGCATATTTCCAAAAGCCCCGAGTGTGATTGCGTTCATTCCTTCGAAGATACTGATGATTTTCTTTTACATTGCTCTTTACATTGCCACCGAATTTGTTATACATAAACACCTAATCTGTTATACGGTGTAAGCACCAGTCATATTTTGTAAGCAATCTTTTACATATCCATATTAATTCTTGTATTTAGAAGAGAAGTCATATAGGCTATACCTGTTCCCCAATCCCTTTCAATTTCTGAATAAAATATTGTTTTAAAAAAAGTATCTGGGCGTGTGATATGCTCGTCTTGATTATCCCGCGTGTTGTATAAAAGTAGGACGTTAAATCTCATTTCATTTCTTAGGTCCGTCCAAATTTTATTTTTATTAATTTGCATTTATATTATCTTCAAAATCCATAAACTGTGTAAACGCGGTGCTTGACAATTTTTTTAATACAGTAAAGTCAAAAAACCTGTGGCATTGTGAGGCACGTGGACGAGCCTATTAAACCGTTTATGTTCTTCAATCGGGTTAATGACGGTCGGCATACGCCATGCCATTGTCGTGGCGAGTAAAGAATTGATTTTATTTACATGGTTTCTTTAGATCTGGAATGACAATTGAAGAATATGTCTGCCCCAAACCCTACTTCAGTTTCCTCTTCATTTCTAGAATTATGGGAACTAAAATTTCAGAAAAGCTGGGGTTCGGAAATTTGACCGTCTTCATTAGCCCAGTTGGAGCAGAACAGTAGAACGTTAAACCCATTTCATTACCGAAATTTGACCCGTCACACGAGAAAAGTCCAGGAAATGGCGAGGGATAGGCCTACTATATTGGTGTGATTAATGATGTGAGTCAATATGATTAATATGATCATAATGAGTGTGTGTAGAAAGATGATAAAATTGACAATGTACAGATGATTCTTATCTATATACCACTCGTGTTGGTGACCAACTATCACTCGTGTTACTGACATATGTTAAGGTCACAACGAGTCTAGTCCCCAAATGACCTAGTCACGATTCTGCAAATATATTCATATTTTAAAACCATTTATAAAAAAAACGTGTTTAAATACACGAGTAAAATGGAATTCTAGTAAAACAAACATATTTCCTATTAGTAAGCTTTTCCCAGAAACAAAATGTCAACAAGTCTATAATTGAAACATACTACTTCAGACGCGTTGAATACATCAACCCAGTTGAGGATGTTAGTGCAATGATGTTAAAAACTGTCATTGTTTGTAAATAAATTCATTTGATTTTTTCAAGTAAATCCACTTGAAGAATATTTTTTTAACAGCTAGCATCCTCAATTGTCAGAAGAATCTTCGATCAAATGAATAGATGTTTATTAAGACATTCAAACAGATCAACTTTAATTTATGAAATAAAATTGTGTTATACGTCCACCGGACCTTACAAGAATAGTGTCTAGTCGTTTGGACGGAACAAAAATCCGAGTCCTCGTGTAATACCCTTGACAATCGGAATTCCAAATAAAAGTGGACCGTAACAACGCTGTACAATTTTCCTTATAGCACACTGTATGGCTGTTCAGAACCGTAGGACGTTAACCCTCGTTGTATTTCCTGCATATATCCATCAATACACAGCAAACAGTATCATCCTAGGACATTACTCCTATGATTGAATATTGTATAACTTTGATGACGAAAGCCTAGTTATGGTATGGATTTTGTCTACGATTATAAAGTCCTATATTGGTTTCCGTTTAACATAATTAGATAAACGTCTCTGAACATTCTAAATCCTTACAAACTATGAAATATGAATTTCCAAAAGAAATATCAGTCCAAAAATAGTTAAATTCTGTTCCGTACTTAAACATACATTATGCAAGAGCTAAATCTAATTATTGCAAGTCTTTATTTAGGCTTCAGATGCCATAGAAATTATAAATTAGATCTTTATTTAAACAACAAGCATAAAATCAACCCTGTAGACCCTGGGATGGCTTGGATTGAGCTTGGATTTAAACAGGATTTCATTGATTGATTTAATTATAAATCATAAATGGCGTCGTGAGAGGAGATTAACAGTTACGTTGACGTCATACTCCTAGATCGAGGCCGCTGTTGAGCGACGTAATTACATGTAGGTCAACACGCTGTCGCTCTTTTGTCACTTGCGTTTACAGTAAAATTATGGAAATTGATAAAAACATCGCAGCTAACATAAACCAGCTGAATCGCAGCCCCATCGGATCACTTTTTTCTGTTCGCCTGCTTCGGGAGTTACGTAGGCCTACCTAAAGTACAAGAATACACGCAGGCAATAGAAGAAGTCGGCTATAGTATAGTATAATTATTTACAATACTGCCTCATTGATTTGGTCCATTCCTTTCAAACTTTAAAATTCTGTTGCCGACTTTCTCTGCTTATCTATATATTAAAAGTCTTAATTCTAATTTGTAGTAGAAAATATATGTAATACGAGTTGAATTGCAGCCCCGTCTCTAACCAAACAGGCGAAATATAGGCCTACAACAGTCATTGAAAACATTACTTGATAATTGAGATTATGTAGGTGCAATTAACGTCTGTCAATCAAACGATCGGCCATCAGTGAAGATGGAGTTCTATACCATTTCTAGTCAAAAAATAACAGTGGTGATAACTATGTCCAGAATAAAATTATTTGACTGAAATTTTCAATATATTCTTCTTTCATCATCTTTTTTGAACTATTATAGCAAGAACAGTTAACACCTTATAAAAATCTCCCATAATGTATCTTTAAAATGATTAAATAATCTCTAACTCAAGTCATTATAGATGGTAAATTTAAAATGATGGAATAACACGAATAGCAAGCCGATGGTGTAATAGAGGGTAAATTTAAAATGATTGAAATGACACAAATAGCAAGTCATTAAATATAGCAAATTGAACATGATTGAATAAAACGCATCGTCATGATGCAATTAAAGAATGTAAATTTAAAATGATTGAATAACATACGTATAGGAAGTCATTAAAGACGGTGAATTTAAAGTGACTGAATAACACGTATATGTATTGCAAGTCATTTATGATGATTGATTAAAAATGCACATGATGTGTTATTTAATTTTTAGACTGATCTATTTTGTACTTTAATTAGACAAACAACAAGACATACTGTTTTATCAAAAATCTTTAATTATTAGCATTCATTCGATGAACAAAAAAAATTCAACAATATAGACTTCTTAATAAATTGTGTAGGAAACTGGCGACTACCCCGTAGGGTCCGGTGAATTCTGAATAATAAAACTGTTGATAGTCGATCGATCTTGTTTTTCAAAGATTCTATATTTACACTAGATATTTTCTTATCGCTAAATTTATTCGGACTTCAATTACAGAACCAATTGCTCGGTCACACACCTCCGGACCAATACTAAATATTGATCACACGTCCACGACACGAGTGTCTTACACGCGTCCATGCTTGTCTTCGTTGTACGTAAATGTTGATACTGTTGGTTACCGACCCCTTGGATCAATTTATTATATACAAATCTTTATCAATTTATCGACAGGGCAACGCCCACATGCGACCTTGGGCATCAGCAATTTTATCCTATACACCTGTATGCCCCAATCAATATTATCTGTAGTAATGTCTGTCTGGAGTAACGACCGGTCGTGTTCACCTCGTGACCAGTAACTGTCAACGCATCCAAAAATAAAAAATGGATTACGTAATTATCTTGTATTTACCAAATCGATTGCTAAAGCGTGATCGTTGAAATAGCAGTACACACAATCACAACGGACCAAAGTAGAGTTTCAGTGGTGCTTCCAACCCCAAAATTTGTAACTTCTTTGTCCGGTGTGTCTGCGTTAAGTTGACTTTTTATGATAAAAATTTTAAAATACATTTTTTTTCAGACTTTTAACACTTTATTAAATCAATATTATGTTTATTTCCCCTTCAAATTTCATAATATATATCTGAAGAATTATAATTCTACCCTTTCTATTTGTTGAAATATCACTGGTTTTACACGCGTTTAGGGGAAGCAAGCGATGGTCGGGGATTTGCTATCTCAGTCAGGTTCACAAATATTCAAAGGGGATTTCTGGTATGCAATTAGAAATAATTTGCCGCCCCAAGAAGTGTCAGCCCTGGTCATACACCCCCCCCCCCCCCTTAGCTCAGTTTCCCCCTATGTGAGGGCCCTGGTCCAAAGTCTATTTTAATGTTTATAAACAATGTAGTACTACTTTTAGATTAGATACCGCTTGAACCCGAAAGATTATCGTTTGTTGACCCTTTGTCCCATATAAGAAATGATATGATGCAATCATGACATTCATCGTGTTCTGCTTATTGGTCGGGAAGAAAATAAAGACAATATATTATGTAAGAGGTAAATCTGCATATTGCGGGTCTTTTTTTCTAGCTTTGAATGTTATATCAATTATTATTTTGACAATTATTCACATGGCAAAAGCCATAATCAACTCTTTAAACCATCGAATGACTTTGCTATTGAATGGAAGCCACGGCCAGGGCAAACCTCCCTAACAGCATACTGCATGGCTTATGCCCGTTAAAGTTAAACCCCATTTCTTTTCGTTTACGGTAAAGGATAATACATCGCCCCTCGAGGTGATGGTCGAATGCAGGACTGACAATTGAGACATAATCATCCATTATCGTGACAATGGTACTTGACAACCGGGAATCGCCATTTTAAGCTATATATCTACTTCTTAGTATTTCAAACATACAATTTGTGTTATTTTCTGTTTAAATACAACAAAGAATACTTATCGAAATGTACAGGCCATTGGTTGATTTTTGTATGTGCTAAATCGCTAAATGCCACTCGGGACTTGCTCAGAATAAAGTAATGTGACTGAAATTCTCAATATATTCATAATTTCAAAACGGTCAGCTCTTAATCCAAAATCTTACATAATGAATTTACAGGGTCCATCCTTATGCTACACGATTTATGATTAGTGTTTACAAATTTTATTGTGGATGGACGACGAAATTTCGCATAAGGAATTTGGAATGAGCCTTCTGGGCTTTCGTATGAAGCAGTAGAATGCAAGTTACTTATCAGCACTGCTATTTTAAGCATAGGATGTAGCATGACTAAGCATAATACCCTTTATCACATTGAACTTTAGGTATAGGGGTATACAAAAATAGAATATCACGATAATATGTTTAGATATAAACCATGACCTATATAACAATAACAAAAATGACCTTATTAGTGATCACCGACCGCACATTCCATTTTGATGTAGTCTCATGCGCCGTTTTAACTTTTGTCAGATTATAGGCACGGGAATTAAAAATGTGGTGGGACTATAATTTTGAGTCTTTGATTGTTGAACAAATCATCAACATGCAGAAAATGGAACATAACGCGAAGTCCCTGGCAATGGATTAGTGTATTGTCATGGGCTTGAGTTAGCAATATAAATCTGTTCTTCAGTCTGTATACTTTGGCTTACACTATCACAAACCCCCGCCTTTAAAACCATGGCACTACGATTTTTTCCTCCGTTCCAAGTACTTAACAATTTCCTCATACCTTTCAACCTTGAACTAGCTCAAATGATCCATCGAGGAATACAATGAAATTTTTTAAAATTAAATTTGACCAACAGTGCTCCATGTTTGTTTTTTTTTATGATACCGTTGACACATTGTTCTAGTTATGTTTCAGTATGTAATAGATGGATAATCAAAACATTACTTCGGCTATTAGTAGACTATGTCTATAGTTACACTTCGATCTATCGTCCTTCGAATTCCATCGGCGAGGTGATACTGTGAGTACTTTTGATGCTATCAGTTTGCCCTTGAGTTGGTTAGCATCTCCGATGAACTCAAAAATGAAAACCATGTATATTGATTGCACTGCACACGAACCCATGATTAATTGACGGAATAATGTTAGTAACTAGGTGGTTCCGAGTTGGATCCCGGTGTTGGCTGAGAAAGTTGCTTGGGATTTTCCATAGTTGTGTTTCATTATCAGCGAAAACGAGGCCCCGTGTACCAATCTCGAAACCAGAAAAATTTTTGAAGAAATTTCTCTGGTGAATCGGGGTAGCCATTTTCCCCAGAAGTGACGAATCACATGACTGTCACGTGACATGTATTTATTTTACGTGCCTGGATGACCAATCACTTAAAAATATACCCACGCGTAGAAAAATAGATCTTTACAAAAACTTGAATTTGTACGTTTAGGATCGAATTTTTTTATGTCAGCGAGTTGACTTTGACTCAAGGATCATTTTACAACAAACGAAACGACGATCCGACCACTAGTTTTCGAGAAATCGACCCAAAAAGATTGACTAATCAGAGGTCAGAATGGGCGGGGCTTAGGTTTGAAAAAAAGTGGAAAAAATGGCCGGTCAAAGGAACCAGAGGCCTCTGGCCCCACGGCTGCCTCTGGGAACGAGATTTCCCGTGTACCCAATGATTCCTAACAGTTGGAATTAGATGACGCGTATGGGGACCCATGGTTATCATAGAGAAATATGTATAAACACTGTATAAGCAATGTATGCAAAGTTTCAAATTCCCGCACTACTGACAAGGTAGCACCACGTAGGAAAATCCCGATGAACATTCTCGGTCAATGCAGGGATCTAACAGGCAATCTTCCGGTTAGCGAGCTAACTTGATACCCAGCAAACCAGGAAGAGGAAGAAACTTAATTGTATAAAAAAAAACCTTACACGGTTATGTGAATAATACAAATAAAAACGAAACAATGGATGGACATAATTATACAAAGATACACAACTTCACAAAGACATGACTGAATTGTGTACAGAAGCTCCTAAGCATTTTAAAAATTCTATAGTTTTATTCATCATCAGTATTTTAAATTGTTATAAAAAATTTGGTTCACGACATAGAGTTTGTTTCTTTTTTCGTCATGTCTTCTACAATTTGTTATCAAATGAATTTCGTCTTCTACCTATTGGTATATTACACAAACGACCGTTTGCTCCTAATTTTAAATATCTCCCTGTTTCAATTATTATCAATATGTGCGCTTATTCTCAGATTTGTTAGCGCTTTCTGTGTTTTCGATTTCTTTTCACATCTAAATAATTTTCATAATTTATATCAATTTTTATATTTGCATATGTCCTTAACTTATTTAAGGACGTTAAATCAATGCCTTTATTATTATTTATATTTTTAAACAATCAATAAATTATTATGTAATACGATTTTAAACCTATATTTGATTTTATATATTCACAATTCTTTATAAATGAAAACCAGCTATATGTTCCGTCTGCATGCATCTTTTGATTTTCAATTAAAGCAAGTCTTCTTAAATTTGAAGTAGGTAGTATTGTAAGTCTTCCATAATTTGCAATGCTAAACTTCTAATTAAGCTTTCAATTGGCGTGCATCCCATTCCAGCAGATACAACTATGTTGCTACTCTTTCAGCTTGGTTCCAAGGCATATTTGCACATTTTAATGTTCAATTTTTCTATCATTGTTGAATCTATACAGGAGAGTTGATTAATGTTAAATGCCATACTTCTTTCCTGCGTCAAGTTTTCCGTGGCAGCTAATATAAACAGGAGCCAGTGTCTGATATGATGGTCCCAAGATAATTGAATTCATGAACGTTTTCTAAATATTTTCCACTGTGCATGAAATCATGGGTTTTATTTGTTAACTTGGAGTGTTTTAGCCACATAGTTTTTGTTTTATTTGTATTTATGGTTAGTCTCCACTCATCAGAATAATTTTCTATGTTGTCTAGAAGTTTTTGCAGACCGTCTATAGTTTTCCAGATAAAAGCGATATCATCAACAAATATTATACAGTTGAATGACATATTATTTAATCCCACTGGTTTACATTCTTCGTTGAAAACCTCGTTTACGTCATCAATGAATATGTTGAACAAGGTTGAACTCAAACAGTCTCCCTGTCTAACACCTATATCTATCTGAAAATCTCTGCTTAGCTGGTCTCCTATTTTCACTGTTGATATTGATCTTTTATATAAGTCTTGGATTTTATTGAAGCAGTTTTGCCAATATTGACCTATTTTAGCTAACTTAAGGAGATTTTCTCCTTACAGAATCAAACGCTTTACGGAAATCAGCAAATGCTGCACATTTCTGTGCGATGGAGGGAAGAAATGGAATGTCCGTGAGGAATATCAGAATTCCCTAGTCTCAACTCATTTAACTGAATTATAAACCTACTTTATTTGTATACTTTTAGTTTGGTAGCCGATTTTTCATGTTTGTTCGGACATGATATACGTGGAAATAAAGTGGGCAAAATAAAATAGGCCTATACTCCAGTTACGCGAGTTTAGGCTTGTGAATTCTGATATTCCTTATTGACATTCCATAACTGTACCTTCCATAGCAGTCATCCAAACATTATAATATACGTCCTACATAATATATTCTGCCTCGATTGGGCTAATGAAAACGTGCATAAGCCAGACAGTGTACTTTGATGGAAATTTTGCCCGGGAAATTTTACGTGCAATGTGTACACGGGACTTTGTTTTTTTTTTGTTTCGTCCGAACGTCTAAACGCTGTCCCTTGCCATGCCATCGGCCCTGAATCACTGACAAGGAGGAACCACGCCGGAAATCCAGATGAACTTTCTCGGCCAACGTAGGAATCGAACAATGGATATTCAGATTAGCGAGCCAACGTCTTACTCACTGAGCCATCGTGGCTCCCATATACATCCGATTCACGGGATTAAAATATCACCCTATGATCAGAATTATCCGCCTACAGCAAGTAAGAGGCGCTTTTGATTACAGCTCCGCTTGAATTATAATGATAGGCTAATGATAACGGTGGGCCGCGTCGAGACCTGCGTATTTTAGATTGTATTTCACTTTTTGATTCAAAACAAACAACAAGAAAAAGAAAAAACAAAAAGACCGTTTTAATTTTATTTCATATATGTTTTTAACTGTTTTTTTTTCATTTCAGTTTTTGATTTACATTTATTTTATTTTACTTTAATTTTCCAAAACAATTTTAATTTTATTTAATTTAGTTTTTATTTGATTGTTTGGCCACTTTTTATTAATATTTTGTTTTACAATTTTTATTTATTATTATTTTTATTTTTAAAAGTCCAATCTGAGCCATTCCAATACAAGTGTACTAGTGTACATCTCGTGCACGAGTTTTTATTCGACTGTTGGTAATATTAAATTGCTAGGTCACAAGGTGAATAGCTGATGTACCCAGACATCTATTTTGGGTTGCACTTTACTTACCAGTGTAAAACAGACAGAAATATACAGGTCATTATTGTCGTCTGGTTAAAAGGCAAAATCGACAGATATAAATCAGATTGGGCATAATTCGTCTGGTCAAAAGGCGAAACCAGATCAACAGTTTGATCATGTGGGTGATAATATCATTTTTACATAATGTCGTATCGGTGATTAGGTAAAGACTGTCTGGAGGACGCGCAGTACTGATATAGAATATACTAGGAATTTCGCATTATCGCCTATATTATAGCCTAATTTCATTGTAGTTATAGTTTATGGAAGGTGGTGAACGCCAATAATACGTTATTTCCTTAGTTAGCCCGCAATGTGTGGAGAAACGATTAGTCAAGGATGATACACTATAAGCACAATTAAGGGAGGGGCGCAAGGGGGTGTGTGAATGGTTTAGCGCGTGCGCTTTAGATCATAAGGTCTGTCACTGCGTTAAGCGGCGTAGTTTCGAATTCCTTGGTTCTCCTGGTTCCTTCCAGTGTTAAATACCCCTAAATAAAATTGAATTATATGTTGGACCCAAAATGTGAAGTGGACGTTATTACCCCCCCCCCCCCAAAAAAAAAAAACAAACTAAAGATCCATACGTCAAGCCAACTCTAAAGATCCATACACCAAGAGCCAATTAAATAGCTCTCTCTCTCTCTCTCTCTCTCTCTCTCTCTCCAAAAGCAGTGGAAAACCTCGGGGTATGAAGTACATGTATCTTATTAATTCAAAGACGACAAAGCTGTAACTTTGCCTTACCAACTATATAGAAAAAATACTGAAAATGTTTGCATGGGCTGACCATGATAATTGAGTCCGTTACAAATATCGAGCCCAATAACGCCGGCGTTTACCCGCTGGAGAAAACGCGTACATGTAAGTAAGTCTAACATTTTTTTTCATGATCTTCTAATAACTTAGCTGTCGTTTTGAATTTGTTATTTACACTGTTACTTCTAGTCAATTAAAATGTCACACATATAACAAACCAATTTGCATTATGGAAGATTCTAATAAACATTGTGACAAACTTATTCAGAATAGTATAATGCGTTGATTTCAAAAATAAGAGTTCTCAGAAAATTGATTATTATTGAACTGTATCTGACTGTGATAAACATTTTTATAAAAGTAGTTCTAAATATAGACAGCAGGTGATAGGCACAACAAACAAAAAAGTGAAAAATATTTATCCTGGCTTCCATTGAACTATATTTTGAAATGGTAGGGGTGTGGGTCATATGCGTTAGAGACCATAATAGTGCGTATTAATATGATGGAATAAAGGGAGTGGGTGATTTGGTGGTGGTGGTGGTGGGGGGGGGGTCAGATGCGTTAGAGACCATAAAAATGCGTATTAATATGGTGGAATAAAGGGAGTGGATGATTTGGGAGGGAAAGGCGCTCATGGACTCAAGATTTGAAAAATTATGGTAAAAGTATTGTAAACTACATGAACAGCCTATCATAGTTGAACTTGATCGATAAATATATAAGTCCATGTTTCATTGCTGGCAACCGGTGTTTCGTTTGGTAGATTTTGCATTTTTTTTTTTAATTTTTATCAGTTATGACGGATATGTGGAACGATGTGCCTGTTTTTTCTTTCTTTTTATAACACATAAATAAAGAGGTGACGCGAAGTTAATATCAATTCAGTTCATTCACAGGATACACATGTTGTCATTATAAATGGGGCTAAATTTGTTAAATGGCTTCGGAAACCTAACAATTTAAAAACAAACCTTGTTTTAAACGAACATCCAAGTATCTAGTGTATCAGCCATTCCTCACGTGGCCTTCGCCTGGACAATGCGAGTTCTTAAGCATGCTCTTCTGAAGTAGAATGACATTGGTTTTGTCACTAATGTTTCATTATTTGAAAAAGAAAATAAAATGTTAACCGCTCATCAACATTTTAAGGGGGTTAACACGATATGCAATATTGCTGCTCAATATGGTATGAAAACGGGGACAATGGTTTTATATCTCCAGCGAAATCAGCCCGGGTACATTGGGACAGAATAGAGATCATGGAAAGGGGTGGTGCCACCGGGTCTGACAATGACGATAAAGCGTTTAATCGTTAAAATGTGAGAAAAATTCGAGGACCATGCGTCTTTTCTTGGTTGTCGTGTATGTAACGAACCATTGATGGAATTTGAAGAAAAGTTGGCGGAAATGTAGCTGCCAGGGCGTATGCCCGTCTTGATGATCCCGGTTGATGTAGAACAGACGGTAAACAGAGGACGGCGCACTCCATTTTAGTTCAGTTACATCCTTACAAAAAGGGGAGACAACTCTTCGTTTACTACGGGTATGAATGTTAGTACAGAAAAGCTTGAATATATATGGTAAAGAGAGAGAGAGAGAGAGATGGGGCTTAGCGTCCACTCGACACAACTAGGTCATTTCAGGACTAACATATGGTTTAATTTTATTTCAATAATTCGCTTGCGCGTAGGGTCTTAAGCAGTGGGTGGAAACCGGAGTGCCCGGATATATGGTAAAGAAATTGAAAATGATTAAATATACACATCAGATTATTTACCTAAATAAAATTAGGCCCTACCCCATTGGAAAGATAAAGACAAATGATAATAACATTTTACTCCGGTATTTGATACGCAGTAAATAAATAATCTAATGGATGGTTATCATTCTGAATGCCACGTAACTCAAGGTTAAGAGTAGGGGACGTCGAATAACAAAAAGTTTAGAAACCTGTGGCCCATACCCTTCCTAACAATAGTAACCGGGAAGCTAACCATTCCACTAAACCAATTAAGGATACGACTAATAACGGGCCTGTCTGTCCGTGCAAGAATGCCCCACCCCACCCCAACAAAACCCAAAGGCATCCCTTTCCCTTTTTTTGAGAAAACTGAAATAAAAATGTTAATTCTAGCCACATCGTCAGATCATACGTTAGAGTCGTGGGAATCATAATGTTTACAGAATAGGAATAGCTAATATCTTCCAACAATAACGCTCACTTAAGAGGTCGTTCATCCCCATTCATGGCTTCTTGTCGTCCATTTATGTAATGTCAGCTTGTATAAGATGAACAAAAGAAAGAATTATCGAGAAGCCATAAATGTGCGCACGGATTTAGAATGGAGTCTGTTGCATGTGGACGAATTAAAGCGGCCAGTAGTCCAACAAACCCGGACCTGACAACGTCGAAAACAAAAATATTTACCGTTTGGGGTGTTTTTCAGGAAAATAAGACAATAATTTCTAAGAAGTAGGTTATCTTTAAGAGTTGTGTCCCTTATTATGGACCGTTGAGTCAAAACGGTTCATCCTACTAATAATTGTTATAGTGAGGAACGATTGATCAGTTTAAGAGTAGACTCATCTATATTTTACTTAAGAACCGAAATACTTTCTTTGCAGATAAAACAAGTAAGTTATTTTACAATAGCCAATAAATGAAATACAATGTGTCGTACTTCCCCCATTCATTGTACAGCACAGATAAAGCACAATAACACATATCTCGTGAAGCGGGACATTTTTACCATGTACGGTTGTAAATTTTAAAAGAGGCCCATATGGGTTAAACGCATTAAGAGCGAACGTGACCCCACATTCCTAATTTTAGGTTTCCCTCCCACTGCTTGCCTTAAACTAGGTTACATTAGAGAGCACGTGGCTTTGTTTGCCAAACCAAGGACGTCTACGTCACGCGTTTATATTTAGCAGACCCCGCCCCGTAGTAATATAAGTCGTAAATGGGATTTTGCTTTGTGACACACATTTGTATATCGATCGATATACATCGAACAAAATCAAATTTCTTCCTTCTTTGAATTATATATTATCACTTCTTCCAAAAGGCAAGCAAAATCCTAGATTTTTCCCTTAATAAGACGAAAGCGAAAGGCGCATAGTTAGTTGACCTCGTTCAAGGAAGTTATAAGCTTACTCCAAGGTCATTTCTAAGTGCGTTACAGACGTATGTACTCTGAGTTCACATTGCTTCGCATCTAAAGCCGGAGACCAGTACACTTCACACAACTCAGTCAGTTTGGCTTTGTTCACTGACAAGTCAACATCGTCTGCGTTAAAGGATATAAAACAAGAAGAATTATATAACACTTTCATACATCAAGTTAAAATTATTGGTGAGTATTTTAGCATATTTCTGTATTTATTAATTTTTTATATATAACATTTTTTTTCAGATTTTTTTCAAATTATTATATTTTTGTATTGATAACCATCATTTGATAATGCGATGAATCTAAACTATTCTATTAAAATTTGGAAGAAATAGTGCGAATACGAAATAATTTGGAATTGTTCATTTTAGAAAGCGATAAGTTTTAAGGTTAATATTAAAAAGAGCGATAAGATTACAAAGGAACGGTTCAATCTTCTTAAACAAAGGAATCACGCGAATTGTAACCTGGAATTTAGAAATTCTAGTGTCCTGCTTTTCATTCTTTTATGTATAATGAGTTGACAAAATTAACATTCTCCAAAAATAAAACTAATAGTTATTTTGGGGATTCCAAATTGGCGGAATGGTATTAGTATTAATTAGTCCTTCTAGTCAACTATAGCTAAAGGCTAAGGGTAAAAGATGAGCATGGAATGTCCTTTTTCTATTTTGAAGCGGGACCTACGTAATTCTATTTCTATATTAAGAGGAGTGTAGTTCGTCCAGGATTGCAGACAAAGAGCATGTAGTTTTGGGCAAGGCCAAATATTTCGATCCAGTCTGACGTAAGCGGAGATTATAAATAGAGCGTTGATCGGTCGGAAGGCAGGTAGTCACTGAGTGCACTAGGGTTGGCATGCGCGTGTATATTTTATTTATCCTAGAGAAGATAGGACCAAACCACTCATTCATAAACAAACCGTCATAGGATACACATCGTTAGAAATTATACAGGCTTTAAAGTTATACTACGGATACATAGTCAGATATTAGGTGCGGACTTATAATATATTCATATCGGAGAACTCATATATAAGGACTTAGTCTAAAAGCAGAGCGCATAACGGTCATTGCTTTTGTGGAGTGAAGTAAGTTGACACCGTAGTCTATCTATTTGATTTATATTTATTTCATTATAATATAATGAATAAGAACCACTCTGTGCTTGTAATTTTTACAATAATATTTTTTGTTAATGTTTTAAATATTTTTACTTTTTATTTTCAGAATTTTTCATACTTCAAACAAATTGCATAAGATGGAGGTGATGTATCAACCAGAACCTATATACGGATACCAACACGGGGGACTTCATCCAGCAGCCTTCCCCAGAATGTTCACAACCCCAAGAGACACATACAGTTGTTATTCATTCAATCCAGTCCGAAGATCTACTCATCCAGCAGAGAAACGGGGTGCCTTCAGTCCCGTTCCCCAGGGAAAGACACTTCATTCTGTTTTAATGGGGGAAGTGCCAGCCGCGTATACTCATTTATCTTCACAAAGATGTTCCAATCAGGATATGAATGCTAATTCACATGTTCAAAATCATCATAGTGTTCAACCAGTTGCTCAACAAACTGTTCAGACCGAACCCATGGACCTATCATGCAAAAAATCTCCGAGTGTTGTTCTCTCAAGTTATGAGCAACACCAAAGACTTTCTTCTCCAGCACTCTCAGACCACCAAGGTGAATTCTCCATGTTAAGAAATTTATTGAGTGTTGGCAAATCCAGTCATGAATTGTTGGACTCTCGGTGTGACACTCCCGAGGAAGATAGTTTCCACAAACAATACAGTGGAAGTAGCAGAGTCACACTAGCTAAAAAGAACATGTTACCTGTTAGTGCCAGAGTATCGGACTGGTTAGTTAAGGTCATTCAGTTTGCTAAATCTGTTCCCGAATTTTGTAATCTCTCTCATAACGACAAAATCACTCTCATCCTGAATTCCTGGAGTAGGTTGTTGCTTTTATTCATGGCTGAACATAATTTTCAATTTGCTGTAACACCACTACCGTCCTCACCAGTCCAGTCAGTAGAGCCAGCATCCCCTGATGAACCAAGCATGAAAAGTGTTGAGTCTATTCAAACCTTCATCAGAAAATGCCAACATTTGAATATAGACAGTGAAGAATATGGTTTCTTAAGATTATTAGTACTGTTTAATTCAGGTATGTTCCCGTATTCTTTTTAAAAATTTCTTCTTGATTTGAATTATTTGATAGTCCATGACCTTTTCGATGCGTAAAGTAGGCTTTTTGAGCAAGCAATTTGGTTTATTTTTATTCATGGTGTATTAGTGTTTATTGAACTCTTTGTTCACGTTTAGCCTTGCCCTGGATTCAACCCAAACAACAGCTTAATTTAACCACAATAAAAAAAACCCGCTCGAAACGAGATTTACACAAAGACCATAATATCAGCCAACTATAATGTACTATTCACTCAGTGGTCAATCGGTCAGCTCGTGTTCGTGACCACTGAGGCGTTAATTTGGTGAGGTCAACAACTCCGACAGCAGACTTTCCAGGCCATGTCCGGTCAAAGGTTAATTCATCTGACCTTCCCCAGTGAACGCATTCCAGGAATTAGGGCACCTACGTCTATACTCGGTCATATGACGCATCGCTAGTTTACGCGTATTAAATGCAAATGGCTTGTGGCGGCAATGGAAAAGAAGATTAGACTCTATTCTGGCTACATCGATTTTTTCCAAGTTTACCCTAAGCTGTTAGGCGCGTGATTCCGATCTAATTAAGGTCATTGTTTACGGGTTTACAACGGGCTGTCGTAGGAAATCTGAAGGCCAAGTTCTGAATGGCTTAACAGATAGTTGTACTCTATTACTGTATCATTAATGAAATTGGCAACTTTTGTCGTAAATCTTGAAAGGCCAAAAGAAGAATAGATTATGTGCCATAGGCGAATTTTCATCCAACAATCACGCATAATGTTTGTGTATTTTACAAGCCAATTTATACTCTATGGGCCGCCTTGGAACATCATTGATTTGATATCTCTTGATATTTTTTAATTTTATTTTAGATTTGATAAATTGTAGTTTTTGGCTGAGTTTTTAAATATAATACATCATCGCCATTTGTTAAATAATTATTCTTTTGTTTTTGCTTCCTCGTGACCTTCAATCAATCAGATAAAATCACGAACGATAAAAAAAGTAGTTCATTTAGGTGAAGATAGATTCCAGATTAATCTCGTTCCGAAATACATCACTTTACATAACGCTTTCATATCAGATCTATAATATATACACATAATTATAGTCCCTTGTGAGGGAACGCTAGACTAGAACCATATATCCAACCGGTTATTGGCGTGCTGTATGCTATAAGTGGTTTCAATTGTTTTATGTGACCTACTGCACTGACTGCGGTTCATCGATCGTATGACTGTATTGTTATGAACGAATTTTTTTTGTTTCACGAGTGGGTTTGACAGAGCGTATAACTGAAGCACACATTTGTTGACCTATTTTAAAATGCACCAGATTGCTTGCTTGTCATTGGATAGGTTATCCCATTCCTCGGTATATTTTTAGTAGCTATTTACCCATCTTTATCTTTGTACATGATATACCTCTTTATATACCCATATTTCTAATTTTCTGATAGATAGAAATGAAAATCAAATAGTCTATGTTATTAACAACTACTGATACGTTTTGAAATAAAGTGAAGCTGAAGATCTTTATTAATTTATAGTCTTCTTTCCAGTACATATATGAAGGCATAATTAATAAATTGTTTGTTATTTGTATTTTTCAGGTTATATTGGTCTAGATAGAGCTGATATTGTTGATCATCTGAATTCTACGGTTCAACAGCTACTACAAGAACATGTCAGAGTAACCCGACCTTCCGATGTCATGCACTACTCCCATCTGCTGCTCTGTCTGCCATCTTTGTATGGTACAAATAGTAAAATGCTTGAAACTCTGTTTTGTCAACATATTACACGAAATACTGACATGGAAGTTCTTCTTAAAGAAATGTTACAGAACATTTGAACACGGAAGTTTTTGTTCGGTTTGGTATGCTGCTACTAAGCTAGTATTACTATTAGCTTTGGACTTTCAGTGGGAATTCATTCAACCGTGGAGGGCGAAGCCTTGGGAGATCGATCATTAAAGGTTATAGAAGATTCCAGGTGCTGAAATCGACATAATTCGATTTAACTGAAATGAAAGACAAACAATGTATGGAACTGAGTGTTGTATTTTTAATTTTCTATGCTTGAAACTAAATTTTGAAAAAGAGAGAAACCGAAAGGAAACATAATAATGAACATTCCTGACTTTTGAAGAGATTGTGTTCGTTTTATATTTATTTGCAAACTATTTTTCCATCCATCAAATTTCACTCATAATATTATTTCTGTATGATATTGTAATCAAATGATAATACAGCATTTTAAGACCACGTGCAATTTGGCGTTATTTATTTCAATTTATTTGTAACCATGGTTTCCATGACCATGCTATTTATTTTGTATTATTGTTAAATCAGAACTTAGTTTTGTTGTAGTGTAGTTATACTTACCATAATATATACGTATAATAATATTTATGATAAGTTAGTGAAGTCAGTGACTACTGATCATTAGAGAATAAACATGTACATATAAATCAATACAAATGCCATAGGCCTGCCGATATGTGTGATATCATTTTTAAAACTTATGCCTATTACTAATCATTGATTACTCATATCCGTGTTAAAATAGCTGGATTTTATGAAAATTAATCAATTGCATAATTATCCTCCTTGATAGTTTTAAGCCATTTCTTTTTAAAATAAGAAAATGGAAAATACACAAAACTGTATATATATTTTGGTGGGGTTTTTTTAAATGAGAAAGTAAAATTAAATAAACTAAAATGATTTGGATCTGAGAACAAATTCCACAAGAGTTCTTCAATCCGAAAGAGGAGGTAAATCTTATGCTTTTGTAATAAGAAATAAATTTGTACATGTTTTTAAAAAATCAAGCGCACACGGAACCATAATATTTATGCATAGTTCAATTGATATCATTTCTCATATTATGAATATGTGTGCGATAAAGAGATTTTTAATAAGTTATGCTGATCATAATGAAACGGAAATATTTCTGTCTTGTCATGGTGTATATATGCTACATCATTCATCCCCAATTCAATTTTCAAAAAGTGCGAGTGCTAATTTGTTTGCCTAATTCTGTCCATACGTTGTCTGTCGTTGTAGAATATGAATGTATTTATATTTATTAGATTCTTGATGGGTGTAGTTCATTATTTATTGAAAATAAATTATTTTTTAAGGTATGAAACAATATTATGTGTTATGTTTTTCTATGGCCACATGGAAATGTGGTAGCATAATGTCGTCGATCTTGCGCCCATCGTCCACAATTGCTTGTGGTTGCCCACAGACAAAACTTGTCTTCTGACTGATTTTGAATTTATACACAGTGTTTATGCCCATGAGCACTCGTAAGGCTAATTTGTTATTAAATTCCCATGAAATATATTCACAGATGAAAGGATTTCGATTACTCGAACAGCTAAAGTTATCGTCTGATTAATGGTACATGTTATTTTAGCCAATCGGACTTTAATTTTTTCTGAGAATTATTTCAGTGGTTTTTAATCTTGGTCAGATTTCTGTGTCCTGTAAATGCCCTCATTATAAGCATACAACCTTTGGGGACTGCACGGACGATTGTGGGTGTTTGTTTCTTTGTCTGACAAGCTGTTTCATGTTTGAGCACTCTAAAATGAGAACATCTATTGTTTCAAGATACAAGTGGGCGTAGCTTATACAGATGCTTAGGGGCTCAAAATTACCCTGATATGCGCCTCCAAAAGGAGGCGGAATTACCCGGAAGCATTGAATTCGCACACAACGCCCTTGTCATAGCTATGGAAGGACTGTTTTAAACTAAATCAAGGGGCGTGATCCACGATAAACCCTTATTTAATTTGCCTACAAATCGTAACCTTGCTCCTACGGTTCAAGGATAACTTATCGCTGAACTGGTTATACTTATACCATGACCTGGCAATTTTCCTAATAAATTAATACAGTAAAACAAAACTAGAGTTGACCCGTTTATGAGCCACTGCCCCTTGGGTAATATACGACTCTTTTTGGACAAGGTTCAACTAGGTGTCAAACGTCAACGCAGATTAATTATCGAGACTCTCGAGGAAAATCATAGGTAATATGAATTATGTACACTAATATTAGGTTGGAAATAAAATGAAATAAAACGGGCTTTAGCGTCTCACTTTTCTACCCCGACTGGACACCTGGTCCCGCCATGTCACGTAGCGACCTATTTCAAATTGCGGGCAATACATGGCGATATTTTTTCACCTCTTAAAAACGGCTGCGTATTGAGGACAGTAAGTTACTGATTATGAAAGAAGAGTTCAACCTTTGACTAGAAAAAATAAGAAATAGAATTACGCGGATCAACCGGGTATGGGATCCATATTTCTGTCCACGATTTTCGTAATACATGTAGAATTCGAGTCAACTCCGCTGCGCACTCACTGATAGCCGCATACGATCGATGCCATTGCTGGAGCCATGCCTTGGCATGATACATTAAAAATTGATTGTACATGTATTTGTTGAAGTGAACATCCAAGTTTGTACTAGTTATCTTAGGTATAGGCCAGAGGCTGGGCGGATTCTAGGGTCTTTTTATTCCACTCATCGGTCGTGTGGCTAAACCTGTTTTTCAAAATTCAAGTATCCATGTTGTCGAAACGAGCTCATATGCGCGAAAAAAATATTAAATAGATATTCAAATTATTTCCTTACATGTAATTTAAAGTTGTTTTTTTTTTTCATCAATGACAACTGGAAAATTACTGATGGCCGACTTATCAGCCAATGCAATGGCAGCTATTTGCCAAGATCTTTGAAGGAAAACAAAAAGTTACCCAACATACAGAAACCGGATTCGTTAGCCACAACGTTCGTATGTAGGATATACTATAAATGATAATCGAGGTGATTGGTAGTATAGTAGGTTATATGTCGTGGTAACCGACTTTACTGGCAACAGTGATGACCAGGATACTAAAGATGCACGACGCCAAATGGAATAAAAAAGTGGCAATACAGGAATACCATTCGCCCTGTTCCGTCTGATACGCGCCGGATGTATGGTATTGGCAGAGCAGTATATTACAAGATGCTCAGACAACATGGCAGGACTTTTTATCGATTGCCCTGGAACATAGTGCTGGAACGATGCTAAATATCGTTTAATCGATGCATCGCGATTCACCTTCTCACGGTTTGCGTATTGAATCGTGAGATGCTGAATCGATTTATCGCGATTCTGTATAATGTTTTTGTCCCTTCGGTAAGTAACCGGTCAGTTTTAATTATCCATGTCGCACTTTATCCGTAGGTACACAGGCACTCCTAACTTACATCAATATCGTTATATTAAACAGTTTTATTTCTCCTATATTGACAAGACAAAAATATCAATTATTCATTTATCCTGCTGTTTTCTTGGTAAATATTGACTTAGCTATGAATCGTGATACGAGTCGTATCGTAGCACCCGAATCACAATACATATCGTATCGTAACTGCAGTGGCAAAACCCAGCACTAGAAAATTAGCACATTTTAAAATCTTCTTTGTAAAGTGGTATGTTTTTGACATTTTAAAATCATTAATACCTCTGAAAATAAAGTAATTATTCACACTTAATCTCAAATATTGCCATTCTTGTCTTTTGGGGTATGGTATGGTATTATCAGGCATACTATATGGGAAATTGTAGGTAAGGTAAACGATGCCATTTCATTTTATATAACAGTACTTTTGACTAGGCACGCCTGACTGTGACAACGCCTGCTTGGTCCATGCGCGGGCGTATTTGCGCATGGACCAAGCGGACGACGGCTAAATTTGCAGACTCACTAAGAACGAAAATATTGACAATGGACAACACAATAGAGTGCGTCATTATTTCGAGGTTACCGAAGACGGGCATATGACCATGAGAAAATTTTGGCCTGGACAGCGACGATGTAACGGCCTACTCTTAATGCACATTCAAACTTTCATGAGTACGACGATGTGTACACGGAAACCCGGTTTTTCGTTCCGTATGAACGACAAGTGAGCCAGTGCTTCTGAATATTAACAAAGAGTTATGAAAAAGGATGTTCTCAAAAGAGGGCGATACACACTGACCCCATCGGGATGGGGCGATGCAGATAAAATAGGAACCAGATGCACGATAACTGAAGCTACACCAGGTCGAATAAAATTCCAAAAGTTAAAAATGAAAATGAAATGCGGTTTAGGGTCATACTGTTCTGCTCCTTCTGGGCTTATGTAGAAAGGAATACGCCCCACAGTGTACAGTGACCTTGAGGTATCGATCTCAAATTTTCAAAAAAATGTTTTAAATTTTTTTAGTGTTTGATGTGGGATATTATGGGTGGGGGGATAGCATCGAAAGGTTAAGGAATCAGCTAACAATATCAGCTTAAATGACATTAAAATTAGAAGTGAAATGTAAAGTAATATTATTAATAAAACCTATATATAACTCACTCTCACGTGTTTTATCATCATTATAAAATCATCACCTTAGAACGTCCTGCATATCACCAGACTGACAGGGAAATAACCTTCATTTCAAGGACAAGTAAAATCGTACTCGTTCACTGAACCTAAACTGGCCTCTCCCAGTGATAGGCTACTTTCCATAAAGTTTTAAATGAAGGTCGTCACTTACGACATCTTCACAAAGCTTTAAAATAAATTGAAGATCTGATCAGTTAAAAGAAAACTAAAAGAAGGTATACCTGAATTAATATTATCTCAAATACAAAAGAGGAAGTGGTGTCTGGTGTTCTAGATTTTAAACATATCTTGCCTCGTGACAGTTAAATCATGTTTCTCTTTATAGAGTACCACTTCTCATTTGGAGAGTCCACGTGTATTTTATATTCGAATTTTCGTCATTTACAGGAATAGGGGTCTGGCATAGGCATTTTGTCTGTTTCCCAATTTCACATTCATTTATAATGAATAAAATATGTCTTTAAAATAGTAACAACAGACTGAAATCTAACAAATGGACTGGTAGAAAGTGTACGATGCAAGACCGTCGTCCACTTTGTATGACTTATTAATATAATGTTTTATCGTCATCATATAGTGCCTCGGGTGAGTAATTACTTTTGGGCGTTGAATATCTGAACAGAACCCGGATTCGGTTGATTTAATTTGACAAGGAGTAAGCATAATCAAACTCATCTACGTCACCAGGAACTATTCATAGAGAATTAAATAATGCTTTATCATCTACAGATAGATAGCTAAAGACGCGTCCGCGAATTTAATTTGGGGTTTTGGTTATCTACACAAAATATGTATCGGACATATTTAATTTTACACGAGTGAACTATTAATAGCTAATTAAATATTGCTTAATCATCACAGCAATCTTTAATAGCGTACAGAAAAACAAGACGCTATAAACCCCATTTCATTTTATTTATCATCATATAATCTGAAATCGGATGATTTGTTATTACATCACGTATATATATAAACATTGATTAATGAGATAATATAAGCTTATAAAGATACACAAACTATGTTATTGCGAGACTAAAATGTGGTACAATAGCACTTCCGTATTTCGCTCTTCCCACTTACATGATAGTGTGGTACCGAAATCACGACACTTGGCAGACCTTAGTATCTAAACCCCTTATAATAAGTCATCGGCGAATCTTTTAATTGTTATCGGTGTAATTGACATGAGTTTTTCTTCAACCTGCCAAAAAGTATACCACATATTTTATGCAAGTCATCGAAAGGTCAACGGGTATACGGATTATAAAACATTTTATTTGATCGTTCACTCATAAATGAATTTAATTTGTCAGTTTTAGGTGTTATATTATACAACCGTTTTAGTATTTACTCCTATTCGCTTCTCTATTAATAAATGTAGAAGCACAGCACTACATAAAAAAAGGAACTCCCACCAGACAAATCTGCGGACAATGGGACACACAAATTACAGAAATTGCAAACAATAAACAACAACCTCTGCAATGCTTAATTATTGTTTCCTTAGAAATTTGAATTCTTTGTGAGATAATATTATATAAATTAAGACATACATATTAATATTATCCACAATATACGAAATTAAAAACACAAATTAGAATTCAATATTTACCCATTTCAATAAATATTGATGTTGTTATCATACCGTGAAAATATGTGACGCCATTTGTAATGAACAATGCAAATCATATCCTGTAAGACATTACAGGTGTAATTAGTTATGGGTGATTCACAAATAATATTAAAACAGCCGTGTAGAATGCCTAAAAAAGGCATAAAAGACTGCCGTTCAATTTTGACAGTTCACGTATTTCATCCAATATAATCGATTAGAAATTACAATTACTCTTTTAAAAATTGCATGCAAATCACTTTTTATAGTCGAACTTTGATTGATGTCCATAAACGTTTTAAAATGACCAGACCTCTTTGCGGATTGGGTTTTTAAAATTCAGATTTACTGTGAAACATTGGGGTCCTGAGATGAACTCTGTCAATGGTCAGCACCCGATGCCTTCCTTCCCAGAGTTATCTCCTCTTTTCCTAAAGATTGTGAACGTGACAGATTTGGTAAGAGGCACGTGGATATCTGTGCTAAAAAAATAAATACAAGTAAATAAATGACTACATGACGTGGATTTAGCAAATGCAAACAAAAGTGGAACCTAATAATGATTCAGCAATATCACCCAGCCCTTAATAATTGGAGAGGTCATTGACTATAATTTCTATAAACGTTATAATAGTAAAGAGTAGCCTGTTGATTAGAAAACAATCCAGCATATTAATAAGTGCCCATATACGGTCCCCTCCCCCTATGTACCACAAAGACTTGTTGGTGACCTACATTGATTGCTAAGCTTAGTTATGGATTTGTCTATTTTCAATATCAAAGGCGTCTGGTCAACACAATACATGGGTGAGTATATATATGATAATTCCACCTACTTCCCTTCCCTGCTCGCCGCTTCCGACCGACGGAGCATATACATATATAACAGGAAGAAAACCGGCTATATTATATAAATATGAAAAGTCGGTTTTATTATAATATAATTTCGAAAAACATGCTATGAAAGCAAAGCAGACTGTTCTAATTAAGGAAAGCTGTCTGCATTAAAGAAAGAAAGCTTATATAAAAGAATATGATCCATGATGAATATAGCGTTAATATGTAGTTTATTCACCTTTAATTTCAAATTACCATAGTAGTATATCGCAAGTCTATATATAAATCAAAGTTGACATGTATATATATATAGTGATTTTTAAAAGAGTTTTTGATATGTTTATGTTTTACGCCCAATACTAACTAGGTCCTTTAGATTCAATATTTCACCTGCGCGTAGGAAGGTATCAAATGAAATGGAGTTTAACACCCTATTGTTCTGTTCCGTGCTACGAGGAAAGTTTGCCCGGACAGCGGTACTACTCTTTTATCGAATTCCAACTGTCAAGGGATCTTTTACGAGCACGCCAATGTGTACAAGGGAACTCTCGTTTTCGTCCTACCCGAACGACTAGACAGCTGCCCTTGTTAGACCATCTGCCTGCATGTGTACAAGAGGGAATCATGCCGAAAAATCTGAATAAACCTTCTCGGTCAATGCGGGGATGAAACTCCCACCTCCAAGCTTGCGAGCCAGCGTCTTACCTAGTTCGCCATGGCACCGTGACTCACAGGGGATTAAACAGTGACACTTAAAATTCAATTCCGTTATACCAAGGTACAACAAAATAATTAAACCATAATAATGAAGAAAACAGCAGAAAAACGCTAAGCGATTTAATAATTACTCATTGATAAAAAAAATATACCGCCCGAAGATCTGCTTCTGGGACACGTCAATAAAAAAAATCCCTAAAACCAATGAAATTGGAACAGTATCATGAGATTGGTTGCATTTCCACATTCCAAAGCTATGGAGATCGCGAACAATAACCCAAGTTATACCAACTATTCCCAGCACAAGTGCACGATTCCCAGAGAAATCCTGTTTTCACATAACCCCAAGATGTGGGATTATATATTTTATACTGTTATCTATACAATGCAAACTATTTACACAGGATTTGCTATAGAAAACGTTTTGCTTCGCTTGCAATAAAAAAGTTCAAAGTTCAAAGTACACAGCCAAAACGAAATTACTTTATGTGCAGGTAAAAATCTAACTCTGTCCTTTAATCGTAGAACCATTTAATCATACTGGATTGGATGGACTTTTAGGGTAAAGTACGGTAAAGCGGGACAAGGACCGACTATTTCTTAGAGAAAGGGCGTTTTAATATAAATGGGAAGCAGAATCTGGAACCTGGACATGCTACTACTTATAATTAATTAGACATATGTTTACCAGTTCTGTTTTAAACGACCGGTTCGAGATCCAAACATGACACCGTTCCATCTTTGACGGTACGTTCATCTGAATTGTCATCAGGGTTTGCTAATACCGATTATCTGTTGTTATGAAGAACTGGGCAGTATCTGGGTACACCTGGTACGAGACAGAAAGAGACTTGATGAACAGATCTATAACCCGCGAGTCACGATCCATTTTACATAAACTTGTTTTGTTGTATATTGCGTCGAAATAAAAAAAAAATAGTTCTTGTGTGTGGGTTCGGGTCAAAAGAACTGAAATATGCATGTCTGTTTTCGTATCAAATATTATTTATTCCAAGAGAAACATATTTACTCGATGAATCATAGACCTTGATGTTTTATTTTTGGATTTGTTTATCTTTATTTCGTCTAGATACATTTAGTACACAATGCGTTTAAAATAGCACTTTTTATACATTCTAGTATTCTATCAAGTCATGGTATACGTCATTTTTATGGACGGCGATATAGCCACCGCTGGCCTTTTAATAGACGGTGTTCAACTCCAGGAATATAATGTTTAAAATATCTTTTGATACAGATCTGAACTAATTCTACGTGAACCATACTCCACCCCAGTTGGCACGACTAGTTTATTTTTAGTTTCAAAAGAAGTAGGTAATGGGTCGATTAGTGCTATTTGTAGACCAATGTTCAGAGGATAGGCATTGCCCCGGGATTTCATTGGTTAATAATAACGCGCGCGCTTTTCTCGAACGTCATTGATGAAGAAATGTAACCCCGGGTAAATGAGGTTATCTTAAAGCAACTAAACTGCCTCAAAACAGATCTTAAAAAGTCATGAGTTCGTATAATTAAAGAGTCGATGGCTTGCGTGTGTGTGTGTGTTGTTTATGTTCTGGGTGCCTAACAGTAAACATGTGTACAGGAATGTCCTGTTAAAAGTCAACAATCTTAGAACAATGTAGGCGTGTAGGATTGTATGCAAATAACCACTAGCGCCATTTGTCTCCATACCTCTTTGTTGGAATGATTGTGTTGCCTGGTGGTAAAATACAATAGAGTTCAGTGACACGTTAGCACCACCGGGCTGTTTTCAGCCAAACTTAATTCTTCATGTAAACAATATAGATACGATCTAAATATTTATTAAAGTGTAAATTTATATACAAATAATTTAATTCAAACACGTTAAGGTATTATAAAAATACAAACATATTACATACAAGAGACTAGGCCTTGTTTCAGCAACAACCTTTGGGAGCCGTGGTGGCTCAGTGGGAAAGCACGAGTGCTAACTAGGAGGTCTCGGGTTCGCTCCTGATGTTTGCCGATAAAGTTCCTTGAGATTTTCCGGTGTGGTATTCCGTTGTCAGTGGGTCAGGATGTTGAACGGAGGGTTTGGCGGGAACAGCCGTCTGTCATTCTGGTCCCGAAATACTAAGGTCCAATTGACATGCACATCAAAGAACCAACCCTTTACAGTTGGCATTCGATATAAGAGTAGACGGTAACGCTGTTGTCTGGGTACGAGAGACCGTGGTTAATATAAATTAATAAATTCAGATTTACATCTATTGATAAGGCATACTGAAAGTCAAGTAAGATTAATTAAGAGGTCGGAACTGGAAAGGCAAGTTACACGTCTCTTCTCTGTATAAAATGTTGTGACACACTTGTAAACCACATATTTGTGTACTTATATTTATTTATGTTTGTTTGTTTATGTATTATATATTAATCATATAGTTACATATTCTTGTAAGTAGGTATGTTGTTTATAATATGAAGTTACCCATGCGTAGCAAACTCTAACCTCCGACCGAAGAGGGCAAAATAGTTAAACTGGTTTGGCTTATAGTACGCGTGAACCCATCACCATGTTGTCTTGAACTGGTTTCAGAATAAGCGTCTGAATGGTATATTAAAACCTCCGGCGATTTTGAACAGGTTTCAAAAAGGCATCTGAACTGTATATGGGTCTCTTATTAATGTTTGTACATACTAACCTTGTATTTTTTTGTCCAGTAAAGTTTCTTATTATAATGATCAAATGGTCAAAAGTTTTACAGCATACGTGTATCTTTAAATTAAGTAAATCAATTAAACTGAGTTCGTATTTTATCGGTATATCTGTCACAGAAATCAATCCTTGTATACCATAAAATATATTTAAGAAAAACGTTAAAAGACAAAAAAGCCCTGCTGGGAGGTCAACATGGATTCCAAAAATTATACCCAATTAAAGATAATCTCAACAAAAGACAATTAAACTGTAAACATTCCAAAGCGCTCAATTATAACTTATTCTCTGTTCAAAATACTTTTTTGGGAGTTGCATTGGACGATTCAATTTAAGCATGAAGACATTACTCGAGATGGTTAAGTGTATTATTTGATTGATCGAATCTGTCTTTCAATACAATTAAAGTGCGATAAGGTTGATAAATCCATTTTTATCAGATTTTCTTAACAACGTATTCATCTTTTATCATGTTATCATTTTGATGACAGTATATTTATGCCAATTTTAGTGTTCTGGTCTAAAAATATGCAAAAATACTATTTTTGGCAGATTGTGAAACGGTACTTGTCCACCTGGTTGCACTACAATCCTCAAATATTACAGTGGAGCATGTTATATTGATTGATACAACTAGGCATTTCTGTTTATCCATACGGTCATTACAACAGAAGAAGGTCAATGTTACTTTACCAGACCAAAAAAACAAATACGGTACTTTGCATTTCAAGCGTGACAACTTTATAATTGTTTCAAAGTTTTCATTTCGTAATTTGTTTACCGCGGATAGACAAAACATTTTTTCGCAACGAATATGTCAATTTTTATATTTTGAGGCGATTTATTATTTAATCTCATTTATTGTGTTTTAAGGTTAATTTGTTTTAAATTCTAGTTTTATAGCATGTAAAAATGACTGACAAGTAAGTTCTCTAGTCGATCAATTTGACGGCTTATCAGTCAGAACTGTTAAATATAACTGAAACGAGTGCCTTGCTTAAAATTATACCAGATGTTCTTGCATCAGTATTACCCGTCTGTTGTTAATAGATCGAGTGATTGTTGAAATTTAAAGCGTAGTCTTCGTGGGACCTACGTGACAAGGAATCGATATTCTCAAGGATTGTGTATGCCAAATAATGTCATTACTATATAATTGACATTGATCAATTCGCAGTACATGTAGGTTAAGGGCAACAGCTAATGTGTATACATTAAATCCAATTATTTTTGGTCCGGAGCAACTCTATATTTGAACATCGAACATTTTTTCGGGAATCAAAATTTCTTTAAAGTGACTAATAGATTGCATTTAAAATCAGTGTAATAAAGTGTTTAACGCCACTCTAGAATAGTCTTCCCGCTTTATGCTCGAACACCATCAATACTTGTTTCATCTGTCTTTCTGGAAGTGACATTTCCGGTGTCCTGTGAATTCAACCACAAAAATCTGATTGTGTGCTGAATTAAAGTTGCGAGTTCGGATTGGCATTAGGTGGATTTCGGTTGCAGCACCATATAAGTAAGACAATAAAAATTATTGGACCACTTTCAAATTGCTGTGTGCACGAGCTTAAAATATTAGGAAAACGCGTTTGCTAGCAGTTTTTTTTCTTTTAGAAATTTTCTAGTGGGAATCTAAACGGGATTTTGTTCAAGCAATTCATTTCTCCCCGTTCTCGGATAGGTTCGACATTGGCGGGCATCGGACACCAACTTCTTGGGTTATGGACTAAACAAATTACGTATAACTGTGAAATATTTACACAATTTGTATCCCTGTTTTTGTTTTACCTTTATTTGGACGTCGTATCCACAATTATTGCTCAAGGCAAACCACGCTGGAAAATCCTAGGGAACTTTTTCGGACAACCACCGTCGCATCGCGGAGCCATCGCGGCTTCCTGTTAGCTTCATTATCTCGGTTGCTGCTGAAGAATACAGCGTTACACCCCATTCCTTTCAGTTCGATGGATAGCAACCTTAACATGACGTACGTACTATTATATGAAATGACATGGGGTTTACGTACTACTATTCGGCTGCGATTGGGTGAGTGGAAATTTTTCCCGGGCAGCGGCGCTACGTCCTTCTCTTATATCGAATTACATCTGCCAAGGGATATTTTACTTGCACGCCAATGTACGTGTAAACGGACCTCGGTTTCCACCCCACTCGATCGACTATACGCGGTTCCCAATCAGGCCCTTTTTCATGCATCAATGACAAGGGGGTCCACGACGAAAAATACCGTCTTCATTGGTGCAGAAAACTGCATTACATTTTAATTCTATTTGAATAAAGCTAGCATACGTGACTCACTGGTGATAAAACTATGACATTGATTTTACCGCATTACGAAGGATTGCACGATTGATTGTTTATTAGTAAAGAATTTGAACAACAAATTTGATCGAGAAAGAGGTAAGCTACCGGTCATGTCGATCAATAATGACTAAAACTACTTCTGCCCTACTTGCACTTCATATTATCGACTCTTATTTTAACCAAATATAGTGTATCAAAAGTATACTTGGCTTACGTGGTGTACTTATAATGGAGTACACGCGTCCTATTGTAAATATAGTTAGCTTTGGCAATTGCCAATACGAAATTATCTCTAGACAGTTATTGAAATTTATGGATTTCGTAATTTCAGAAATCATATAGCATTTGATATAATATCTATTAATATTAAGTCCAAATATGTGCCGAATTCAATATTTGGGTAATGAAAACACCCTAACATTATGCCAAACTGCTCAATACAATTTTTTTAGTTTTAAAAAGTTGGTCTTCGGTAATTCAGTATTTGGGTAATAAATAATGCCGAAAAGTATTAACACGCAATAACACACACGCCTACCTGTTCAATACACATTGGGTATGGATATGGGTGGTCCGGGAAGAAGCTTGTGAGTATGATAAGCTCAGGGGTCCATATAGTTTCTTCGTTTGCGCTGTGTGGTGGTTTGGTTCTTAAGATAGACACTACAAAGCACGATTCAAACCTTTCTCTCAGGTCCCTTAATAGTTTGGGCCCCTCACTTAGCCAAGCCCAGGGGCCTCCCTCACCCACTCCGTTCCTGGGTTGTCTTTTGTTGTTGATGGCGGTGGGGGTGTATCTCTTATAGTCTGTCGCCATTGTTGTTTTGCGCAGTTACAAACTATCTAATGTATTCAATGTGAAATACCAACTGAATATGATTTCCTTATGATCATCAACAGCAATATTCAAATAGGGTACATTTATATATAAACACCAATAGTGTATGTGATGTTTTCCACTTTACTCTACTTTTGTTAACGATTTGTCGTTCAAGGTTATTGGCGAAACACGATACAACAACAAGTGAATATCCTACGTAATAATCCCTATTATATGATATTACTTTACAAGGCTGTCAATGTTATCCTATATTCAATATACTGTGTTATTTATGAGAATAGCTTAGAAATTAACTAGTTTGAATATAAATATACGCCAATGGCAGTACAATAGAAGTAGGGTGAAGCGAAATGGTGGCTGTGTAACAACAGGACTAATGTCGACGGGTATACATCATTCAGTATACCATGAGGTACAATTGACCATGACAGTGGAAATGGGAACAATCGGGAACGATTTGGAAAAATTGAATTATTCACAGCACATAATTCTAAATTCACTATCTTGGTTATATTGGGTTACCTTCTTGAACCGACATTATTTTCTATCAAAGACTTATTCTTAATTTAGTTGAGATATGAATATCGCATTAGTATGGATTAATGATTTCTCTGGGAAATCTGAACTGTCCTCTGAAGTAATTGTGTCACGTTTGGTTGTTGAACTAAAGTTGCCCGCCGTGAATATTACTCTGTCGCTAAGATCACTCCCTATTCCATGACGTTAAATGAAATGAATGGGAGTTTTCTGCACTGACTGGGCTAATGAAGACGGGGCATGGCAATGAAGAAACGTATGCAATTGATGTCGTTATGCATATGAATATACATAATTGAACAAGCTTTTAATGGTCGGTTTTATAACTGCACTTATAAAAAGTCTCCACCCAGCTACATACGTACGCGTTGTGGGTGGTTGCATTCGAGCTATGCGCATACGCCATTGAACCTTGATGACTAAATAACAAATTATGCAGCAGTGTAAAACGTAATGTATAATTATAACAACGATAATGTACATGAGTATAACCCGTAAACATGGCCTTCAGATAACCTATTTACCAAACCCCATTTGTTGTTTTTTCCAGTAGATTGGTGTCACGTATCTGCACTCTTTTTTCATTGAAATAGGTTTTTGCGACCTTAGAAATATCAAGATTACATTAATTAGTCATAGCTGTACGAAAAGCAGTCGACCGATTATTAGACGTCGCATATTCAAATCAAGGCGTAGGTTTAGAAGACTTTTCTGACCTTGGTGCGGTAGCAGTCAATGTTTTGCGGGTTTTGTTTTCTTAAAATCCAAGCGAAGTTTGATAAATTATTTTGTCATCACAAGTCACAACAACCCAAACGTTCGGTTGTCAAGCAAACACAGTTGGGCGCGATACAGGATTTTCCAAGGCCAGCTTCCATTTGTCATTTGGTAGCGTCTCGAATTGTTCGTGATCGTTTACGAATTGATAATGGTTGAGGCGTAAATTCCATTTGGTTTCTCTGTGCCATCAATGCATTTCAAACAAAGGTGAATAGGCTCGGAAGCGCCCCTTACACATCACAGCTTATATAAGAGCTAAATGTGTGTTTAGAAGATCTTTTTTCAAATATTATTTTAATTATTATTGAGACATGTATTCGTATGACAACCTCTATCAATTCTCTAGAAAATCGGATTAGCGAGATTTTAAAGGTTAAAATGGACAATTCAGATATCATATATTATCGTTGCAATGGTACTTGACAACCGCGTCTTTTTACACATTAAAAACTTATACAAATTCCATAATAAAGTAATTTTACTAAATTTTTCAATATATTTATTTCCATTTCTCATTGTCTATTTTTAAACTAATACAGCTCTTTAGCTTAATCTTACAAAATACATCATTGAACATAGAAAATGATCATCGCATATTAGTTTAAATAGGATAAAGTTGTCTTGTGCCAGAAACGTTATCTGTATTCTTTTTAATTTATTTGTAGGCGCGGATAAACATTCACTATATAGTTTGCGAAATTGATAACAATATTTTGATTACCTGATTATGTAATTTGAACATGATCACCTACTTTCTGTAAACTATCAAACGAGACAAAAAACGGAATTATGGCGTATATATGAAATGATTTTTTTAATAAATTATTTTTTCTTTTTTGGGATCTATTTAGAATTATTATTTTAATCGGCTGTCTATCCTGATAATGTATATGTTATTTGATGAGTCCGTAGATTAAAGAATTGAACTTCAAGCTAATCGGACAGAGAAACAGGTCAGCTTAATACAAAAATACTTTGTCAGACAAGGAAGTATACACCCACAACAACCAAGCCGTCAATATGACACCAACGCCCACCGCCAATGTGAGCAGCCAAGCCATCAATAACATTTTCTGTAAACATTATATAACAATAAAAATTCAGACTGTATATTATTTTGCATGATAAAGACGAAAGTGTCATCGTCGAAGCGTTGCATGTTAATAAACCAGTAATTGTTATTCCATATAGTGAAAAAAGGTGTATATTCTTGTAAACAAAAACTCAGAAGAAGTTAAATAAGTTGCTTCCATCCAATAGTTATTTACGACTGTTGATTCCTAATACTGTTTGATTTTGCGAAACATTGTGACAATATCCTACCACTTGGCAGGCTACTTTCTTTTTATGGTCGTGACTGTAATACACAAGTTATGTTATTCGCTGGATTTAAGGAAGGGCTTCTTTATTACCCACGAAATACAACATTGTCAATCTCAATATATCGGTCAGTTCGTGCTTGATAATATTTCAGTGCTCGACATAAAGTACAAGGTTCAAGGAACAACTATCAGAAGAATTCAAAGGTCAAGATGAACTCTTAATATGTAGTTGGTTGCCAATGTACAATAAGGATTAATTTTCATCCAATCAATTCCTTAACAGTTACGTCGGGCCTTCCCAAATTAGGTTTCATAACGTGCTCATTTCGATGTCGTATTTCGAGAAAAAAATACAAATGTCATTTAGAACAAATAGCTCCATTTATTTTAATGATGGTGATGATTATGTTTCTTTTCAGTCGAAAAAGACGTTAGGTCATTGAGTTTGGAATATACCAGCTAGATGTGAATAAATTTAACAAAGTAAGCTATGAACTCGGTGTTGCGGTTTGTCCTCTTACTCAGCATAGCTCAGTTTCTAGTTTATTGTTAGTATCAAAACTCGACTTCTTACCTTTGCAGATTAACCCAATTCCCCCCAAAATTTAAAGCATCACCAAGCGGTTCCTGTGTATTATTACAAGACAATATCCCGCTAGTCTCCATATAATAGAAATACTCATGATCTAACTTATTCTACAGACAGAGAAATATCATTTTTGTTATGTTTAGTATCAAAACACCCACTTCTTTTCTTTCAGATTATTCCAATTTTCAAGAGGTTCGGTTCCTGGATATTGATTATTTTGGTAAAATCTGTTTCGAATAAGACCACATTCTGCGTAAAAATTATTTAAATGTAAAAAGATTGTTAAATTATGCAATAGTCTAGACATGTCGGTGTACTTCTTTACGTACAGATGGGCGCGTAGTACATACAGTATTTGCCATGGCAAACTTGACATTATGTGTTAAAATACGGTACAGAGTCTGTGTCCGCGCAAAATAGATTATTTTCCTCCTTTTTTTCCATTGAAAATGATATTATGTTAGTTTGCCACAATTCCAAATACGTAGTTTATTTTACATTCTACAACCAAATAATACTTTAATGAAAACGAAAAAAACATCCGGCGTTTATCCAATCACATTCGCTGAAGTGCATATATCTTTTTGTTCGAACAAAAGCATGCGTCAAACACGCTAGAATCTGTTTATTTAGCATTCCCAGAAACGACCTACTGAAGTTGGAATAGTAGATACTATTACGGGCATGTTTTAATCTCTCAGTTTATAAATTATACCAAGATTAATATCGTGATAAAGTTTGTATATCGTAATAATCGGGGTATCAACATCAACCTTAAACTGATCAAAGAAAATTGTTCAATTGGCAGAGATAAAATATATATACCATAAAATATGATTTTCGAAATATTAAGCGGAAGTCAGTTTGTTTGCTATTTTAACTTTAGTTTTGTGCTGGCGATAGATCAGTTCACCAATTATTCCTACGCCGTCATGAAATCATAGCCAAAGTGGTCTTTGTTGGTTTTCTGGTGTAGAATTGAAGAAAATTGTTTTGAATATTCATGATTTTGAGACGGAATGATACATGAGTTTTAAAAAGGGGTTTGTTAGGTTGAAATGTAGGGCGAAAAATTGCACGTTTATTTGTCTCTACTTCCCGTTGGTGTATCTAAAGTTTTTCATGATGAACCTCATACGTGTTTCGGACAAGAGGTTGTCACATATTGCTCCATCTGTGGTAGAAGAAAGCGTTCTACCAGCCGAAAATTATGGAAATTGAGTCGGCCTACAAGACGAGAATTTACAGTCAATAAGGAAATCATTGGTGATCTGTGGCCATTTGTAAGAATTTGTCCTATTTGTGGGTCTAACATTCTGAATGTATTACTAGCTGAAATATCCACTTGACAAACCAAATCAACATATTGGTAATCGCCATTTTATAGAGCCAATTAAATTGTTTCAATTATTTTATTGCGTCTTCTCTATCTAATATTACGGGAAAAAATATCTTTTCAATTTGTAAATAATATATAATTTTAAAAAGCGACCAGCGAAGCGTCGCTTAATAAGTTCGACGTCGTGGTAAAAAGTCGACGTCGCTTTTTTTTCTCTATAGCTTAAAATTTAAAAAAGCGACGCTTTTTAAAAGACGACACGTGAAATCGCTGAATAGAACACCATAATGTTTCTATGGTTTTAGTTTACAAGAAAAGGGTAGGATACAAGGATTATATTACAACATCTAAAACTAAATTAATGGTTTCCTCTAATTGCGTCGCACTCAATAAACTTGAAGTTGCACTGCATCACTTTAAATCTTGTTCGTCATTCAAATAAGTAAGCTTCTATAACCTTTTTGGTTACTTTTTGTTGCCAGTTGCACTTGTTAAGGAAATATCTCCTCTGCGTAAGTGTTAATCAGCTTTAATTCATAACCACAAAAATGTTGTTTAAAATTAAGCCCATTCACAAGACTGTATTTAAATCTTTTTTAAAATGTTATAACCGGCTTCCAGCTTAAGTCTAAAGACAGCTATACGTAAAATGTGCAGAATTTAGAGTTAATTATGTTGCCGTGAGAAATGACCTTTAAATATATATATATTACATTTCTTGATATATATGCATACAAACAGTAAGATCATAAAGAAAAGGAAAATAAAGTAATATTTAATTGTTTTTTCCCAAGGTTGAATCAGAGGTCATCTATAGTACACGAATGTGTGTCCGGGTTCATAAAAGGAGGTTTCAAACCAAGCCTGTTTTTAATATTGTAAACAGAACACAGACTTAAAGAGATAAGTCTGCCTATTGCGCATCTCTATTTTGCAGTCAAATGTTATTTAGACATTTTCAGTTATTTATAGACGACTTATAAACGACTCTCTTGACAATTAGATGACCGAGATTCAAATAGATTAGAACATCCGCGAGATTTAAAAGAAAAAATAAACAACGATAAAATGGATAATGGCCCCGTGTTCGATCCCGGTGTTGGCCTTCTGGAATTTACCGGCGTGGTTGCCTCTTTTCCTCTGGGTCGTCCGGTTTCCTCGACTGAAAAATTCCCTACGCGCAATCGAATTATTGAAATAAAGTTGAACTATATGTTAGTCCCGAAATTACCTAGTTTGTGTCGAGTGGACGTTAATCCCATTTCTCCCCCCTCTCTCTTAATTATGTCTTTCTGACAAAATGCGGAGAAAGTGTCTTAATGAAAATGGCAAAGTGTGTGATCCTTGTAGAACCCAGTATAAAAGTAAAGAGTCTTGATTTAAGGTGAACTCTTTAGGAATTTGCAAACGATAGAAATATAAATTAATATAAAATGTGCATTGCTAATATTGGACCAGCTGATTACACAACGAAATGTAACATGTAGAAAAATTTAATCCGACAAAAAAGTCAATTTTTTTTTTATAGGAAATGGCAATCAGTTGACACCAAAACATTCATAAATCCAAAATAGCGATAAGATAATCATTTGCTAGCGATTGGTTATAACTGATCTCCATACTGTAGCGGGATATGACAAGACCATTTTTAACCTTTCAGAAGTTCCGCTGTATGTTTTTAAAATACATTTCTCCGAAAAATTCATATTAATCTGAAGCGTGTAGTTTATGAATTTACTACACAAAAGTTTGTTATTTCAACTTGCACAAAAATCATAAAACAAACTAGATTCGGTGAAGTGTTTTAATACGATCGATTCATTGTCATTTAGAATATAAATATCACCGACATATATTATGTGTAAACAATTTAATTGAAACAACCTGTCCATAATCTGATATAATGTATTGGGCGTTAAATCTTTAATAAACAACAACAACGGAGATAGTAATACAGTATGTTCTTTTAAATGTTTCATTTAAACTACGTCACACCACAATCAATAAATAGATGGGTGGACTAATGTGGAGCAAAGATTATAGCTGTGTTACCTAATAGCACTCCTTATTATCTTAATTTATCAGCCAATAACACATTTGACAGTAGATATCGCTTGTGTGATAAATTAAGTAATCTAGTGCGATATCTCCTAGGAAATATTGTGTTATATGAATTTAACAGAACACAATTTTTATGGGAAACAATCACTGGTTTATTCTTGAAGCACGACGTTTCGACATTTAATTTTTGTAAATGGCTTCATCATGAACACTTATATATTAAACCCAAGTTTACTAATTAATGTCATTGTGCTTGATAGCGATAAGAGGATACTTGTCGAAACGTCGTGATTCTAGAATAAACCAGTGATTGTTTCCAATAAAAAATGTGTTCTGTTAATGTGTTCCCCAATCACTAAATGCCACTTAAAGATTATATGAATTTGATTGGTCAATCAAAAATGAACTACTTTCTTTTATTTTAAAGAAACCATGGGAGAGTATTGGGACAAAGTGATTTGTTCTTCTCTTGTAGTTTGGAATCATTGATTGACGTTCGTTTCGTAACCGATTACAGTGGACTAATAGGTGTAAAGAGGATGCAATATGTCCACATGGGTATTTGATTGGTGCATAGGAGTAGTCTTTGACTACTTCCATGGTTTTGAAACTTGTGACGAGCTTACATACTTTGATTGATGGGTGATTGATATAAACTTTGTCTACCCGATTGCTATCTATTTGATAGCCATGGGTGTTTTCTTGTCTTAGACGGATTTTCCATGAAATTTTGATCTTATCCTTTGCTATGCTTGCAATTTCCAGACTGCTATATTCATTATTATGAATTTTATTAAGAGACAATCCCTCCTGAGCTAATTGACGTAGGAAGGATTCCTTGCAGGAATTACCTGACCCCCTACTGGTTTTTATCTTTTGGTTTAGATTCCTACCTAAGTCAGACATGATTACGACTTTCTTATGTTTGCGACGCTAGCCATACTAGTGCAGTTTTAGAATCTTTTGATCCATCTTGTAGATTTTGAGATGGCCAGTCCTTTCGGAGTGAAATTATTATACGGCTAGTGCTCCTAGGGGGTCGTTTCGTTTAATTATGACTCCAGTTATGTTATAGGTACGCCTTAGTGATTTGGTCACTTTATTTCCAAGGCGGAGTGTCAGGCAAGTTTTTTCCCTCAATAATCGTTCTTTTGGGGCTGTACTTACTACTTAAGTTATCGTTTGATATTTTTCCAAGTGTCATGGGCCTGGTGTTCTCTGAAACCTATTCACTGGTATTGCCTGATGCAGTTGTATCTTGCAAAACATTAATTGTGATATGGCGTATGTCTATGTTATTATCTCAACCCATCCCACCATCTGATAACAAGAATTATGGCCCACGTCCGTAACACTTTTTTCTAAATTTCTAACTTGATTTTTTTAAAAGAAAATAAAGGGACACAAAACATTAAAATAAGAAAAAGTACGTTGTTTGATATTTGAATATGCACATTGGATAAGTATATAGATATCAATCTGTTTTCAGTGACAATTAAGGCCAATATTTTTCACTTTGACACGTCATCTTGAGAACGTAGATATCCTACCCGTTAAGAATGGAATTTCAATTTTTAAGTTGAAAAAAAATTTAAGAGGATTAGATTAATCACGAGTAAACTGTTGTCAAGTATAATTTAGAACGTGCTAAAATTTAAATACAGTGTACATGTATGTGTAGGTAAATGATAAATAATGATACTACAGAACAATGGAACCGTCGTAATATTCAAATCTATATTTACTTTTACAAGAACAATGCAACCAATTAATGGTCGTATCTTTATATTCAACACGAGCCTACATGTCTCGACGACGTCACCATTAATTTAGCATATTCGGCGCTTTTACATAACGTAGATAATGAAATAATATACGTTTATCCTAGTTTATGTTATTCATAATTTTACGACTTAATTTAATTTGTAAAAAGTATGATTTATTTTTTTTTCAAAGCAATAAATTTTGTAATAAGATGTTTTGTTGTTGTATAATTATGGGGTCACATTAACCCTCTCGATGGGGTCACATCAACCCTCTCCAAATATAGATACATAATATCGTTTTTCACGCATCATGATTTTATGATTTTGATGAAGAAGAAACAAAGGCACATGTCGTCCGATCACAACCCTATTTGAGGACTGTGTTGACGTATTGAAAAGGAAAATGTTTATGATTTCTGTCATCAACATTATTATTCTAGAAGCAATTACATAGCTTCAGTTGAGCAATAGCCCAAATTTTATAATTGTCTTAGCTTGATAATTATATAACTAGTTTAACCTGAGCCCTAGCAACAGTTACTTTACCTTGCCCACTCGCAATAATGTAGCAAAATTATTTTACCTTGGGAACTGGCAATAATTAATTACTTTATCTTGCACAAAAGCAGTAATTATATAATATTTTAGCTTGAGCACCAGCAGCAGTTGTATAATTATGTTACCTTATTTTAACCTAAACACCAGCAGCAATTGAATATTTTAACTTGAGCACTTTTAGCAGCAATTAAAATAACTATCATCTAAGGTCTTCGACATAGAAAAACCGAAGTATTTGTATATTTAAAACCACATTGATGTCGTCCGCGAAAAGAAAAAATAACCTTTTTACCATTGGTACACGAATTGGGTACCATAGTGCGTTCGCGTTATTTGTAACAGGGGACTACACGAACAAGGCTAGACATATTCCACAAGCTATGATAAACGGTGACGTCATAGTATTATCTTGAGAGCATACGCAATAAATATTAAAGTGGCGACTGGAGTTACCAGACGCTAGAGATTGCCATTCGATTGAGAATTCAAATGTATTTCGCGAACATAATTGATTTAAAATTACAGTAAAAACAGAAGCGCTGTTAATGTTATACATTCATATTGCATTATTATATCCCGTGTCCATTTCTAGGTCCAGAATATTAGTGATTTAGCTCCTTTAAAAGACGACAATTAAAATAAAACTATGAAAAAGGTTATGGTTTTGGAATTAAATTTGTAGTTCTTTTTAGGGTCATTTAGTAACTGGGTAGAGAAATAAACTCTGAACTTGGTTTATTGAAGTTTATATAGTTGTCTTCACAATAAGAGAGAGAGAGAGAGAGAGAGATGGGGTTTAACATCCAATCGACACAAACCAGGTCATTTTGGGACTAATGGTTTCATTTTATTTTCAATAATTCGCTTGCACGTAGGGGTCTTTAGCAGTGGGAGGAAACCGGAGTGCCCGGAGGAAACCCACGAGGTTGAGACGGCGCCCCCATCTCCATGCCACACTTCACAATAAGAATATTTGAACAAAATAGGAGGTGGAATTGCAAAATGTTATATTTTAAAGACGTATTAAAGACAGGTTCCCAGGGAAGTATAGTTATCGGGTGGTTATTGCCAATGAAAGTATGACAAGTTTGGTATATATGGAAAGTAGAGATATCCAATCTTACTAGAAAAATACTGGATTCCCTGAAAAACACCCATGGAGCGCACAGGACAAAAATGTAAGGGTTCCCCTAATCAACAGCCCGATGATTAGGACTATCCACACGCGTGACGTCGAAGGCTGCACGAGTACCTTTAGCGCTTTGTGTACATGTTAATAAACTTTATGAAGAGTTAGACGTATAACACTTTCTGAGATAAAAATCACGGAAAAAGACGTGGGTGGTAGGTAATCCGAGAATTTATTTAGGATTCGATATTTGCAATAAATAATCAGCGATTACTGACAACATCGTCTTATGTATGCAATGAATTCCCACCCGTCTCCGCCCGCCGCTGTCATATGTACGGAGAGGGGAAGGGAAATCCCCTAACGCAAACATGGCCTCTTTTGATTTTTATAGCAGGGTATACTTGGCAATTACAATGTTTTGAGAAGGATTTGAAGCAAAATTGTGATAAATTAATTAGTTTGAATATGTTTTTAGTCCTAATATATCGTCAAATCTCTCAGTTTGTACCCGGGAATGTAACTTTAAGAAAAATGGCACGAGAAATTAGTAGAAAATAATTGGACCAATGAACCCATTGCTGTTCTCTTCTCTACTATTTGCGTCTTTGGGCAATTATTGAAAATGCTTTATGGAAGATAAGATAAGAGCTGACAGTTCTCACTATGATAGTTAAAAATTAGATAATGTGAAAGGAATGTGCTAAGAATTTCAGTCAGATGCTTCACCTTATTTTCAAATATTTTCATGTTAGCACTGTCACGAGAATTAAACTCTCGATTATCCATTTTTGCGTTTGATCATGATCAATGGACGTTATAAAGTCGGATTCAAATCGGGCAGATAAGATGGCATCGAGTGTTGATTATTGTCTTTTCATGTACACTTAATTTCAGGCTCAAAGAAAGAACTGCAATAGCCATATTTACCTCTTGCATAATACATGTTTGATGAAATAAATGTTATGTTTAGCTACCCATGTGCAAGTCTCTTTTTACGCACCAATAATTTGTTATATTTTTGTTTACCGTTTCCCTGGGCAATTTATTTTTGATCACGCTGGAAGTTGCATACGTTATCTGTTCACCATATTAACCCACTTGACTTTTGCTTGAGATATGACATGTCTGTTTATAGTTTAAATGAATAATTGAACATAATTTAAACATATATGTCGGGGATATTCATACTTCAAACAAAAACATAAATGTCGTGATAACCTTGAACGATATTAACACATTTATTTATTGCGACTGTTAAAATAAAGGGCATGTTTATACAGTGATTGTTATCCCTAGATTGTATTTTTAAATGTTTGCTGCCAATCTATATAGTAAGTACAATAGGACATAAACAATCATATAAATTTTACAATACATAGGCCAATGTAAGGGAATAACAGATCATATACATTTTACAATACATAGGCCAATGTAAGGGAATACCAGATGAAATGGAATGGGGCTTGACGTCCTACTGTTCTGCTCCGATTGGGCTGTTTAAAGAAGATGGCTATACGTCATACAGCGTGCTATGAGGGAAATTTTGCCCTGATAGCGGCGCCAAGTCCTACTCTTATATCAAATTCCAATTCCCAAGGGATCGTTTACGACCAGACAGTTGTCCTTGTCAGGCCCCTCGTCCTGCACAACCGACAATGTGAAACCACATCGGAAAATCCCGATGAACTTTCTCGGTTAATACGGGGATTTAACCGGCGATTTCCAGACTGGCGAACCATTCTCTTACTCACTTATCCACTGTGGCTCCTTGAATACCAACCATATGTGAAGTATGGAAAATTTAGCAATTATACACTTTTGTGGGCATAGCTATTAGCGACGAACACATTTCATCAAAATCACCCCCTTTAGCGTTTCCATTTATGGGACTTACCTCCTAATATTCGTTACTAAAAGTTTTTTTTTCTGTTGGCTATGATAAGAAGATGTGCTGAAGTTGGTGTGATGGAGAAAAATAAAGACAGCGTACTTTGGCTAATGGATTTCACTTGAAAAGAAAAAAAAACTTAGGACGAACAACTAAGAGTGACGCCATCAATGGTAAACTTACAAATGAACTATCTACACTCATAATAATACCTTCCTTAACATTCAAAGGAAAATATATTTGGTAAATTAATGAACTCAATAATAACCATTCGCACAGAATTAGGGGAGTAAACTTTCTGTACTAACGCGCGTCTATTTGTCAGTACAATTGGGTTATTCATATACTTCATGTGTAGCAATAGGCTGGATAAAAATCAATACAATAATGACCTTTACCGTTAGTGCGATTGAATATTTAAAGTAGAACCGACGTATGACACACGTGACGTAAAGTGCCGCAAAGGTTGAATCGGTAGAAGACAGGATGTGTTGACCGAGGCTCCCATACAGGGGCGTACAGCAAGGGGGTATTTAGCTTACTCAGATAGGCAAATGGGGGGATTGTTTGACGATTGTGCCATTTTTTTCGGGAAAATAAACGGGTTTGCCGGAGTCTCTTACGCACATTCAATCCAATCAAAAGTTCGCATTGTCAGCTACTGGGTGAAATTATACCCTGGGCTCACGAGGAGACTCCTGCACACCGTAACTACATCGCCATGAGTACAGAAGTTAAAAGTGAACATTTTACAGTACAGTACATTAATGAAATAGGGTTTTTCTCCTACTGTTTCGCTTCGAACTACAGTGGTAATGAAGACGGACATACGCCATACACTGCAGTGCTATGTGCAGTACATGTAAATGATGATAATCACTGTCTGTCTTTTTGTACTTTATTTATTTCGAATTTTCCTTCGTTATTTGTCGAATTATGCTTCAAGTGGGGCGGCGATTTATGGTGGACCGATTCGACTTTCTATTGGTGCATAGACTGATGTTTTGATGGCGCTTCCCCTCCCCCTGGGAAAATATGTCAGTGCGCCCCTGACCGTATGACAGCAAAAGTAAGGGCGTGGTGATCCCCCACCAAAAAAAGAAAAAAATTGATGCGTTAAGACAATCATATCTAGTTCGGAACAAATCTACCTTCGCACCACGTGCTGGGCGGGATGTTTTTCTTGATAAATTTATAACCACTGTATCAGCCCACCAAGTTCAAAATAAATCATGCAAATCAAATCTTAATAAGGACCAAAACAAGCTTTGAATGTCTTGAAAAGTACGTCTGATATAATCATAAAAACGACTGAAAAAAAGTTGGGGCTATAGTGGTTATGGATACCTCATTTTATCAAAAGAAGGTATCAAAAATACTTCCCAATAAGGAATATTACATAGAATCATCACTAAATGCTAAGATGGTTCTACGAAAAATTGCACATAAAAACATTTCACATTGATGAAGAGAATTACTCGTGTAAATTTCAGCCTTCCACTGCCTATCTTTATGGACTCCCCAAAATACATAAACACAATACTATGGAAGAAACTGTTAAAATTGTAAACAATGACAATCCGCGTGATTTAACTTTTAGGCCAATTTTAGGGGGGGAAATAAGTAGTACAGCTGCATTTTGTTTCTTGTTGACGACATTAATCGTCTGCTATCATCTCACAATACTCACTAGTTCTAACACTTCCCGTCGTTTTTATTGCCCACGAGACTATTTGATCATTACATACCTTCCAATGTAGTTAAATTGGTCATTTTACAGCGTTGTTACTCAGGAAAATACATACTCTTATATCGAACTCCAACTGCCAAGGGATCTTTTACGTGCACGCCAATGTGTTCACGGTACCTCGGTTTTTCGTCACATCCGAACGACTAGACAGATGTCCTTGTCAGGCCCTTCGAACCCCATCACTGACAAAAGGAAACCCCACCGGAAATTCTGGATAAATTCGGTCAATGCAGGGATCGAACAACATACCTCTAGGCCAGCAAGCCAGCGTCTCACGACCCACTTAGCTACCGTGATCCCCCAGTATCTAAGGAATTAACAATATATACCCAGGCTGTTAATAACAAATAACAAGGAAGGATTAAAATATAAAAGACATTGCAATGAAATAAAACAATAAGATATATATACAGTAAAGGAACTCACCAATGTGTCAGCTGTCAACCGTCTGTCATAAGATTAGTAGCTTAACGTCTAACTAAAAATGAGGAATTAACAGAAACATAAGAATAATAGAAATGTTTAATTGAATGAATGAAATATTGAAAGAAAGGAATATTGAAAGTATGAAATAGAAACAATTCATAAATTTATCACCATTATAATACCAAATCGAGTGTGAACTAAAATATATTTAGTGTGCTTTTCAAAGGCAATGAATCCATTTACGTATTATAAATAACTATATTGTCTTGTCGATATCATTTTAATACGTGGCGAAAAAAGCTAACCGTCGTAGAATTCGTGAATGGAATAAATCTCGCCTACAAATCTGCACTCAAGATCAGCCTTAAGTTTCTGTAGGATTCTTGTTTGCCGATAGTTGTGAAGGAATGTTCCAGTGACACACCATCAAGTAGATTAATTTCAATCGATCGATCAGTACACAACTCCATAGAACTTATTGCACTAAATCAGTTCAGAATGGCTTCAAGAGGTAAAAGACTTCCTTGTTCGAAGTATAGGATTTTTTCAGACAACAATAATTGCCCAGGGAATTTTAATCCCTTACAAAGTACAATATCATGAAAATTGGATCACAAACAAACAAACACCCCCCCCCCCCCCAAAAAAAAAATCCGTCAAAATAGTATTCATTTTCATTCCGTGTGCAGACGATTGAAATGAAATGGTTTAACGTCCTACTCTGACAAGGGGAAACCACGCCGGAAAATCTGGATAAACTGTCTAGGCCAATGCAGCGATCGTCTTTAAATGCTCCTCTCTTTCTTAATGCCATTTTATCTAAGCCGAAAATTGATGCTATATATTCTGGTCGGTTTTGAGTGGCGGTAAGCAATTGCTGACGGACAAAGTGACCCATATTACTAAAATATACTCGTCATCAAATTCTATGAAATGAAATTGCGTTTTACGTCCTATTATTATTTAGCAATCAGGCTAATGAAGATGGACATACAGAGTAGAATGAGCGACATTTTGTCTGGGTGGTGGCGTTTCCTCCTAGTCTTCGTCGAATTCCCAGAGATAATTCGCCGGCCATTAATCATCGTTAAATCAGGTTCCGAAGCTCCACCTCAGGTGTCTACTAATTGGCTGGATGTTAGAATCGACAATGCATCGATTCGGTTGCATGGGTAACATATCAACCAACGATCTTTGGAACATTTTCAAAAATTATTCGAAAACAGCCGATTTGATAATTTACCAGAAACTGATTTTAGTAGCGCACAATATGAGTGAAATACGTGTATACGTAAAATGTCTTAGAACGCGAGTTTGAGCCGCCATCTTGGATCTTTGCGAAACGACCGGGTAAACTTATCTCTGGGATGCTGATTGGTCAACTTGTACACGGAACCTCAACAGGAATTTTCTTCGTCAACAAAGAGATCGAAACCGAAACCTTCTAGAAGAGGAGCCAGACCTTTTACATATATAGGCCAACCAGTACACGGGTCGATCTCGGTTATTTATCTTGTAACACCACTGGGAAGGTGGAACCAGGCTGGATTTCCCTATGAACTATTCTCACTAAGCTACCAACAAAATAAATAGAATTTGACACCATCTCAACGTCCCCTCTCAGTCAAATCCTCTAGGACACCAGACCAGACAATCTATTTTTGACAACAACGTGTTCTACTCGAATTAAAACATTTATCTAATTAACTAAGCCGGTTAAACAAGGAAGATGAATTCTGTGAAATCAACAGTCTCTTAACCTATTATAGTGTTTATCCATTTGACTAATGGCTTATATAAATATTATTGTAAAACAAATGTAAATCTCTATAAGTGACCACAATGTAAGAATGTCTTAAAAGACGCATTATCAGTTTTACTAATCTGGTTTGAAAACAACGTTACATTTTTGTGAATAAGTCAGATTACCTTCCTATCCCTCCTAGCATGCTTTCGAGACTGACCTATCGTGGCCATCTGAACGGGTCGACTTAAAGGCAAGATAAGCGAAAATTGTCACAACACCCGCAATCGTGAGAGTGTGGGGGGGGGGGGGCGCATCCTAATAAAACATTCACAACACTTTTACTGCCTTTATTTTGGTGCCTTTAAATGTGCTTGAGATGGTAAAAAAAAACAATAAATAACAGATGAAAATCAAAGATAACGACTTTGAAATTTGTGACCAGCCAGCACTGCGCAGCTGCAAGGTCAACAACCATCAAGAGTTTAATTTTTGAAAACTATCTTTGTCTTAGCAGACCTATCCATATAATTGAATATCGACTTTCAGGCATTTAGTAAAGAGTACCATTATAAATACCATTTTGGTTAAATGTTTGGGTCTGTATGGAAAATAGCAAATACTGCAATGCAAATTTCCTTGAAACAACTCTTTGTTTTCAGACAGGCTGGCAATTCAGTTTTACAGTAAAACATCTATTCACACTAAACACATACTATTTTCCAATCAATCATTCAGCTGGTCATTTCTACATTCAATGTATTGGGTGTGAATAGATATTGAATAAAATAAATTTATAACAAATTGTATCTAGGTAACGAATTATATAGCAAACCATCAAAAGGATTTTTATTCCAACATAAATGAATAATAATCTCTCCCAAATTTAGAAAAAAAAGCCTTTAGCTAACCTTTACCAACACTTGACAACGGCAGCCATGATAGCTTAGACTTTGACAGTTCTGTTTACATCAATTTATAGAACCTTCCATATGAATAATGTTGATATAAAAAGATGTGAAGCGCAATGTCGACAATTTACGATTTAGGACTCGACTACTGTACTACATATATAGATCAGAGTATCAATAGAGAGATAATATATACCCCCAACTTTTAACGTCTGTAGGTGTATCCGCGGTTGGGCAAGGAAGTGATGAAACTGAAATTTTCGTCTACATGATAACGTACCGGTGTACGATTTAATAAAGGTGTATCGTGAGTTTATTTTGGTTTTATTTTTGACTTTTTAATCTAAGAGCCGCTATTTTGTGTTAGTAAATAATATGGTCAGCCTTGTTGGTGTCGAGGCTAGTTTGCAACAGGATGGTGCCACTTTACCTTTACCCAAAAATTATCAGCTCCAGCTAGCTTTGTGCATGCGCAATTCACCACTGTTTGTGAAAACTGTCGGTTTCTTGTGGAATTTACGCGTGCAACTTCTGATAGTTATGCATCCATGTTTCGTGTGGACGCTACCATCTCCTTGTCTTTCCCTTTTTAACATGTAGTTCATTGAAGCTTTACAAAATAAAAAGAACAAACACCATCACTGAATGGTCTATTTTTTTCTTGGATACAACTAGATTTGCTATGGCTTCGATCTTTACACACAGATGCCCACAAAGAAGAGAGAGTGTGTATGTGCGTGAAAGAGAGCGAGAAAGAGAGAGAGAGAGAGAGGTCATTTCGGGACTATCCGATGGTACAATTTTATTTTTATTTCAATAATTAGTTTGCACGTAGATGTGGCAGGTAACCGGAGAAAACCTTGTGGTATGTTATTATTTCAATAATTCGGTAGACGACAGGGGTCTTTAGCTATGGGAGTTAACCCACAAGGTTAGATAGAATAAAGAGCAAGAATACTCTGCAGGTCATATAATATAAAATCATGCCGTGAGTGGCGATACTAGTGATTATTTGTGCACTGACTGCACCTGTTCTTAATGACTCTAGATCTAGTTTGTTGTAATTAGTAATTACACTGAATAACTTGAAACTCTTTTTCTAGCAATGACGACTTTTCAAAAAAACTACTTTCATTTTTATTGCAGATTGTGTAGTCCACGCAACACGTACAGAAAACATGATCCGGAAGTACATCAACAATTAAGTACACCTTTCGTACTTGCCATTCCCGTCCCTTATGGCCTGATGGTATGTGCTGCTTAACTAATTGGTCGTGGTCTAAACATTTTAAACCCATACAATAATTTATTAGGGGAGTTGGGTGGCCGAATGGTTTAATGGGTGCGCTTTAGATCATAAGGGCGGGGTTCTGATTTCCAACTTGTACGTAACAAGTAGTAGGATCGCCTGTCCAACCTCGTGGGTTTTCTCTGATTAAATCTCACTTCTAAAGACTCCTACTGCACGCAAGCGAATTATTGAAATAAAATTTAACCATGTTAGTCCCAATTTTACATAGTGTGTGACGATTGGGCGGTAAACCCCGTCCCTCTACTCTCTGTAAATTTGACTAAAACCGGAAAACCCCAATATACATACAATAACATTTCACAAGTGCCAAAGATGAAATGAAATGAAATGGGGTTTAACGTCCTACTCTTCTGCACCTAACATGGACTAATGAAAGATGGGTATACGTCATTCAGTGTGCTATGGGGCAAATTTTGCCCGTACAGCGGCGCTACGGCCTACTCTTATATCGAATTCCAACTGCCAAGGGATCTTTTACGTGCACGGGACCTCGGTTTTTCGTCTTATCCGAACGACTAGACAGCTGTCATTGTCAGGCCCTCCGTTGTGACAAGGGGAACCACGCCGGAAAGTACCAAAGATCATTCAACGTTATGATAGATCATTTAAAAGGCACGAGTTAGCACCGGCTACCCCCCCCCCCATACATCGTTTGTTAGGTCGTCAGGTCTAGGTAATGGTAGGAATAATGACATAATGACGCATTAATGTATTTGCAAAGGAGACTGACATTCCCGGCACAGTACAGGCACAAATTGACGTGACGTCTAGATTTGATTTAAGATTAAAAATATCGATACTAAAAGATCTTCACAAAGTTATGCACACAATGAGCCATGTAACTGAATCTCCTGTCTATTCACACTGTGCACTAATGTCATTATCTAACTGAAACAAACAAACAATATTTAATAACATTCCCGTCGTATTAATCAGTGCACATACTCTGGTGGGGATTGTTATTTCTTTTGTTTAACTGAACAACCAATTAGCAAAGTCACGGCGAAGGTGACTTACCTGTCGTGCACTCATTAGACATATTTTGTATTGAAGGTCCTTGATAAGAAGAATGTCAGATCACCTCTAATATTACAACATTTTAAAATGTGAAATTGGATTCTGATCAGATTTCTGTGTCTAGTACTGTAATCTGTTAATAAACATGATTTCATTTTCTTTATGGAACCCTGGTCTAAAAACCTTTCAAAAACCCCAACTGCCTCTAAAAGATTATTTGGTTTGGTGTTGTTTAGTTTTGCATGCTCTAGCATATCCAGCGTTATCCAATTAGTCGCACATGTTTCTGTCTACCTCAATTTTGAATGCAATTATGATTGCCACTATGCTTTATCTCTTATTCATCGGGATATATAATATGTAAACAACTTTATACGGATGCCAGGCCGGGTATGCCCATTATAGTCAGATTTAGCGATCAGTAGTATGCTTCTCTGACAATTACCCAAAATCTAAAAAAATATTTATTATGACGACCTTGGAGTCCCCTACACTTCCCTCATAAATTTCAGGGTCTTTTGAAGACTGCAATATAAATTATTCTTCGGTTGTTTCTATGGATACGAGTCCAACTACCAAGGGTTCTGTTACCTACACGGGACCACCTCTGACAAGTGATAACTGGGGTTGAAAATCCCGAAGGCTCATCTCCGCCCATGCCCGCCCAGATTCGTTCCCAGACATTCAAGTCAAGAGCCGTCGAGTTTCATTTTGACAAATTTCAGTAATACCTTAAAATGAACTGTATTTAAATCAGTGACAAGGGTGCGATTTCTACTTCTTGGTGATTCACAAATCTACTAAAATAATATTACAAAGGAATTACGTCATGATCAAAGGTTACATTTTACTTTCAACAGCTGATATTGCCGTTGTCCTTGTTATTGCACTCACACACCTTTAAAGAAGTTAATCTAGCTTTGACAAAGTGTTCGAGATGTTTGTTAAACACGTACGCTTTCCCGATTTAAACCAGTTGAGTCCTAGTAAGAGATTATTCCAAGGACGATGTACAAAGTTCAGTTACAGTTAATCACGAAATCTAGATAACGCTGTGTACAATATCCTTATTTGAACTGAAAGTGCTTTTTAATGGCGGTCAGATGATACCTAAACGTACTATTTATTTATCGGTAAATGTAAATCAGTCATTTTTCGTAATAATTTTAGCCAGTGCTTCGGTTTTTGTTTTGATTTTAACGCAAGATCCATTGTCGTGTCTTTGTCCTTCAAATAGTTGTAAATTATTAAAAATTGTTTATTATATACAGTGAAGCAAATCAATCTAATGCGGTTATAAGCCTTCCTTTGTTGCTCTTGCTCTACTCTCTAATACCACTATGTTAATGTCTCGGTAAAATAAATGACCGATAGATTTTACATTCACAACAATAAACTGTACAATTTTATGGATAAACAATTACTGAAATTGATAAGAGACGTTTTGACGAAGATACTCTCGTTTTTATCAAGCAAAGGAAGACGAGTGTACCCTCGTCGAAACATAGCTTAGTATTAAACTCAATAATTGTGTATCCTTAAAGTAGTACCTTGAATTCAATTACTAAATGTCAATAAAATAAAAGTAAACTGATCATTATAGTTTTATCCATGTATTTTACATAATAATTCAGATAACCCTAAAAAAAATCAGATCCCTAAAAAAATGACACAGGAAATCCACACAGTGTGCTATGAGGGAATTTTTACCCGGGCAGCGGCACTGCGGCCTACTCTTATATCGAATTCCAACTGCCAAGGGATCGTTTACGTGCACGCCTATGTGTACACGGGACCTTGGTTTTTCGTCCCATCCGAACGACTAGACAGCTGTCCTTGTCGGGGCCTCCGTTCAACATCACTAACAAGGGGAAACCACGCCGGAAAATCGAGATGAACTTTCTCGGCCAATGCAGGGATCGACCTCCAGACTAGCGAGGCAGCGCCGTTACCACTCTGAAATCAGAACAAGGTACAATGGAAATGTTAACGTTTTCCTCGAAGAAATGGTATCCCGAAGAAAATATATTTCTCATAAATTATTTATCTGAAAATATTTGAATCAGGGTATCTAGAACAAAAACTAGTTTTTTATTGATATTTACGGCATCTCCAAAACAGACCAAGAAAGATACGGATAACCGATATAACTGAACCGTGGACTTGTAGGTCGAAGTGGTACCTTGATTTTATTTTTTTCTAGATAAATTGCATATTTATTATGCTTACAATATTTCGTATTATCTTATCATACGACATCACGCTTGACTTACAAAAAAATAAGTTATCTGTATTAGCCCGTCGCAAAGTAAAAATAATAAAATAAATATATTAACACCATCATTGAGTGAAAAACAGAAATCGTAAGTATAATGTCAAGGTCATCAACCACAGAATATTATGGATGGACAAAGGTCACTTCAAATGTTAGTTTACTCGATCGAAAATATATCTAGTCGTGTTTATTTGAATATACAGGAGGTCACTGGAACTGATTATTTTCGGTTTCCGCAATAATTCACCCACTGGAATAATTGTATAAATTGTCTGTTTGGCTATAAAGTATCAAACCCGTTTGTTTGATAAGACTATCAGCAATTGGGTTCTTTCGCACTGGAGTTGATAAATTAACCTGTGACTACTATATAAATGCATTTTACACGCATTTATTAGTTGACATAATTTAAATTATCAATGGTTTCTTTGTCAGTATAGTGCTTTCCACTAGTAAACACGGTGACTCGATGGTGCAGGACGGTAGGTCTTGCAAGGGGAGACTTCTAGACTATTGGATTTGACTAAAGCAGAATTTGCAGTATGTTAAGATCATTTTTAACATCTGGAGATCCAAAAAGAGAGAGAGAGAGAGAATGGGGTTTAACGTCCACTCGACACAAACCAGGTCATTTTGGGACTAACATATGGTTTCATTTTATTTCAATAATTCGCTTGCGCGTAGGGGTCTTTTAGCAGTGGGAGGAAACCGGAGTGCCCGGAGGAAACCCACGAGGTTGAGAAGGCGACCCTATCTCCATGCCACCAGGGCTCGAAACCACAGCCGCAAGCCAAAGGTGACCGGCCAGCTAGAGGTCGAAGCGCGGCACTCTAGACCACTAGGCCATCCCAACCCCCGGAGATCCAAAGAAGATTAGGTCATCTGATAGCGAGATCTAACTATTTAAAGTTCCAATAGCATTTTTTTAAGTTATATTTTTAAAATTTATTAAAATAAAGCCCCAAAATAGATTGAACCTATAAACAGTCCTACCTTGTTAAAGAATAATCCTATAATTCACTATTGCCAGTTGAGAAATTGGCAAAAATATCATTTTCAACTTCAAATTCAAACGTTTGAAGATGGTCGTCCATTGAGATGAATGGGAAAACAAGGGAGGTAATTGAGTAACTATTTCCTCAATCAACCAGTATCACCCTTTCTAACCCCCAAAAAATTTTGTCCATGATCGTATAATAGTGAGTTGACAACCTTTTGAGCAAAAAACATAGAAATAATTATATTTTGACTTTCTTAGAAAAAGTGAAATTGGAACTTTAACGATAAAATGGATAACCGAGACTGGGTATCGTTTGTCCAGTATCGTTGCTACATCTTCCAACACTGATAACTTCGCTCTCAATGAAGTAATTTGAATGAATTTTGAATATATTAATTTCTCATGATTTATTTTTGAGCTATTAAAACTAGAATGGCCAGCTTCTTTATCTAATTCTTACATACTGCTTCTTTAATATTATATTTAACAAAATAATACTGAAAATATTACGTATATGCTTGGGTATTTTTTATCATTTGTAGGGTAAGCTTGGGTAGGGGCGTACACTTTGGATCATAAAGTATGCCACCGAGTGAAGTATTGTGGATTTCCCCCGTTCTTCTACAGCAGCAAGCGAATTTGATGAATTAAATATATACCATGTTTTTATCCACAGTGACAAAGTTTGTGTTGAGCTGACATTAAATCCCATGTCTCCAACTTTCTCTTTTTGTATGCCACGATGGCGTATTCAATCCCTTTGTTGGCCAATGAAACAACCTTATGAAAATTGCTTTATAAGGAAGTATGTCAACATATCAAAAGCGCACGTTACACACTAGCCATCAGCTAAACATATTAGTCTATCGGAAGTATTTATTGGAATCTCAGCAGGGTGGTGTTATCATTTCTACAAACATCAGGTGTTATCACGCATGACTTTCGTTACCAGGAAGCCGACCCAGAGACATTCTCTGTCGAAATAATGTATTACGAAATACATGTACTGTCATTTAAATCTCTTTCTTAAATACTACCGTGTATATAGATGACGTTTTCTTCCTTAATTGGTTATTTGTGATTCGGTCTTTATCTGAACACAGTAGAATTGATCCTACCTAAGAATTGATTCTTCCTAAAAACGGAAATGTCAGACGTTTACATTGCATTAAGCTAGCTTTAAGCCAGGAGAGTGTAGCGTCTAAACGTACTGTCATTGTCATATTCATCCAGAAATCCCTCTATTTCTATGGTCTTTGCTGTACTTGAAACTGAAACTTGTTTTTTTTTATGAGCATGTCTCTTTTTTGGCATCCAATCAACGGTGCCCCCCATTGTTTTGTTTGACGGGGTGTGTCTAGTTTTCGCATCCGATCCTAGGGAAGATAAATGTCCAATAGTAGTTGGAACCTACGTTTTAAAGCCTACCCTTTTAGGCGGCTCACTTCAGCCCTCCAGTCATATTCCTGAAGGAATGGTCAGAAAACTCACTCTGCCCATTGCTGGATTGGCTTCTCATACTTGAGCGTTTGAGGTAGTGTGTGCATACTTCCCGTTCAATCAAATATATCCCATGTACAGCAATAAGGAAGCCCTTCGTTTCCAATAGAGTCTTCCCTAAAAGTTTGGACAGTAATTTTAGGTATTCAAAACGGTGAAAGTATTCTTCGTCTTTATACAGTAATGTTTACATTGTATTCTTGTTGGTAGCCTCGTTTGTAACGCAATTAGTTTTCCTGCAATACTCTGCTATGCTCTGATTCATTGGGCGTAATAAAATCGTGAGCCATGACGTAACGTTATGTAAACATATTTGGTCCAATTTGGAACTTTGTTTCAAATTTAACGATTTTGTTACGCAGTTAGCCACTGGTTGTTAATCGTACTATTGGCCAATCAAAATTTGCAACAAAAATGTGCTTCCACTAAAGCAGTGTATTGTAGGATTAGCTCTAATCAAATGATAGTTTTTAAGCGGATTTATTTTTCGATTCTTTGAATTATGTCGATAAAAATAATAATCTACATTTGTAGAGCGCAGCGAGACAATATTTATATACACAGTGAACAGGAAGTTTAATTCCCATAGCATTCCCGAAACAAATAAGTCTTCAGCTGTGATTTGAAAGAAGTCAAAGATAAATCATTCCACAATTTTGGAGCAACTACGCTAAAACTACTGTCTCCAAATAACAGCTTCAGTTTTGTCCTCATCCAATTTTTAATATCCTGGGAACAAGTCATACATGCGAAATGAAGTCCATACATATCTTATTTCCTCTTGTTTGTTATGTTCGAAATTTTTATCTTATTTGGCTTAGTTACTCTGTTTGTTGTTCATGGGAATGGAATTAGACCTGTGATTTAGACAGAGATTGCCACCAGCATGACTGCTTAGGGACTTTGCGAAGAATTAATATCGGAATTCGGAACTGTTTCAAACAAAGACCGGAACTTCCCAGGGCCTCAATATGACCGCAGTACATTCGCCTTGGCTACAGAGGGTTTAGAGATAAGATTTGTTATCTACATTCGCCCATGCTAGTTCTTACATCACTGTCTCATAACCCTGCAGAAATGAAAGGGTTCTTCCGTAGGACCAAATGATAGTATGTGGGTCAATTAAAAAAGGAATAATGAAATAGAGTTTAACGTTCGATAATGTGTTGATGTGTATTAAGTGTTAATATTCTATTCTAGATTCTTCTAATACTCATAATCAACTATTTCCTTTCTACCTTTTCTATTTATAAAAAGTAACGCCAGTGGTAAACATCTGTGTAACAAAGAACCTATATTTAGAAACTCGTAACCCAAAAATAACCGTGCGTAGACAGTGAGTAATAAATAACATTACCATTAAATATTCGGTAATCCATGTCTGGCAAGGTATAAATGTTGCTTTATAAACATGCTGACTACACACAGTAGTTTGACAATTTTAAATCTATTAGTAATGAGGGCATGCATGACAAATTCAAGCAGTGGGTCCCAGGAGATCGTCTGTAGTGTAACGTTTTGTTTCACAGATTCCACGCTTTTGGCAAATATAAAAGCTATTTAAATGAGTGCGAGGAAGTCATTTCTGCAAGACACACGTCTCGGTGGGTTAGTTTTACAAAATTGCTAAAAACGGTCAAATGCTAAGGTGGGTCATTTTGATCGAGATAAATGGCTTGTTAAAAAAACAAATTAGTCACCGTACACTCTGCCTCCTGACAAGTGAGAACGACGACCGGTTTACATAAAGAAGGTGACAACAACGTGCAGTTACGAGTATTAATAAAACAGGGTTGTGTTTTTGTACCTTGAAACACCTAATTGTTTTTTTACATTCGACTTCATATCCATATGTTGTGATTTTTATTTTATTCATTTCAAACAGGACTTCTCCCAAAAAGGATAACTATTCTTGGTATCCATAATGATAAAATTATCATTCTAAAAGTTCAATGACAAGGTCTATTTTAAGGACTGTACTTGCTTCATCAAGGTAGACATGGGGTTTTTTTGCTAGCAAATAGCTTGCGCAACAAACTGCCAAAAATTAGTATATTGCACTTTAACCTTGGTTGGCTTCATTTCTTCTTTACTATATCACACTGTTTTGCCAACAGTTTTCTACAACTTTAGATTGAGTAATGGAAAGAGAATATGTTGATAATTGGGTATTACTTCACTCTTCCCATTTAATGTCATTAACCGCAAATCGTATTTAAATCTAGATTAATCGAGAGTTCATTATGGTCTTGGTACGTTAATATCTAATTAAAGATATATTAATGGGAGATTGAATAACGAGTTGGCAGTTCCCAGTACAATACTTAAAAACTAGTTAATGTAAAGGCAATTTCAGTCAAATTGTTCCACTATTAACTTAGAACTAAGCGAATAAAAATTCCGCTTAGCCTCGATCATCATTACTAAAGTCGGTAAGACAAAACCAGTAGTCTCGGTTATCCATTTTTATTGGTAAATCACGAAGGAAAATATTTCAGCGAATCGAACTACAATCCAACAAAAATCTCATGCTGGCCTCGATGTCGACATTGGGAGTTGATTTAGGTCTGATTAAGTTTATTCATGTCTAATTAAAAGTTTTTATAACATTTCAGGCCAAAAGAAAGACCCACAATAGACATATTTTGCTCTTGCATAATGCGTGTGTTTAATAATTTATATAACATGAAAGACATAAAAAAAACTGCAACAGGCAGATTTATTTCTTACATAATGCCTTTCAATTAATATGTGTAATACATTTTTTTATCAGGAAACAGGCGGTTTGAAAAAAATAGGTTTGCACCTTAAAATGACGGACAATTTCAATTTTGAGGCTTACTTTGTGATATTGACGTATTATGATATAAAAATTTGAAGGAAGGAATAATTTATAAGAAAACGAAAACTTCGTCATCGGGTTTAGTGCGACCTGTTTGAATTTCTTTAGATTATCACGCCGTTTTGGGCGTCTAACCAATCTCACTTGGTTGGGCGCTCCGCCAGTTATCTCATGAGCGCCCAAGATGTCGTGGGTGGCCCACCAATTTCGACACTATCCCCCCCCCCCCCGGGATGAAGAAACCCACCAATCGTGCAGGTTTTGGACGTCCCATTGATCAAGTCGTGGGCGCCCAACCAATCTTACTCGGTATTATGTCCGGCTCGACAATAACATGTCGTCATTATAAGGTGCCTCATCAATCAGAGAGAGAAATGGGGTTTAACGTCCACTCATCACAAACTAGGTCATTTCGGGACTAACATATGGTTTAATTTTATTTCAATAATTCGGTTGCGCGTAGGGGTTTTTAGCAGTGGGAGGAAACCGGGCCTCATCAATCAAGTTGTGGTGTTAATCGTGAGAGTCATTAGAAGGCCTCTCACTATTTTCGTGGCCGGCTCATATATATAACGACATCATTGGCGAGATACCCATAAAACCAAGTGACATTGCTTGGGCACCAAACCAATGTCACCCGGCGCCCATACTGATATTGACATGGGCCTGTCTGCAAATAGCTTTTAACTTTAGATCAATTGTCTTTTATATTTTACTTAGAGTTACATATTTAAGAACCTTAGACCTACTTTATTTGAAATTTAATTCGATGTCGAAGTTTCCGTTTTTCAAAAACAACTGAAATCTAAAAATTGTTTACAAAGTAAAATGCAATGCTATTTTAATGGAGTAATATTTCATACATGTCTTACTTATTTCCTACAAAAAGCGATGTTTCATTTAATCTTTTCCTTTAATGAAAGACCCAGACACTGTGAAATGTCAAGCCGAGAAGTGAAAGATTAATTAAATATGACTGTAAGTACAGGAAGCCGAAACAAGAATGATGTATCAACCGAACATTCACCTGTATAATTATTATTTCATCCAGTCTTCTACTGGTTTCTTAAATGCTGGACAGTTTTTTCATCCACGTTTTGCTTCTATAATGATATAGAGAGGGAGAAATGGGGTTTAACGTCCACTCAACACAAACTAGGTCATTTCGGGACTAACATATGGTTTAATTTTATTTCAATAATTCGCTTGTGCGTAGGGGTCTTTAGCAGTGGGAGGAAACCGGAGGAAACCCATGAGGTTGAGAAGGCAACATACGCTCACACCAGGGCTCGAAACCACAGCCGCAAGCCAGAGGTGACCGGCCCGTTAGAGTTCGAAGCGCGGCACTCTTAGGCCATCCCACCCCCCCATAATGGTATAGTAAATGAAGTATTCCTTAATGAAATGGGCTATATAGCATCCAGTTTTCTTGAACACCTAAGCTAATGAAGACAGGGAATGTATACATAACATGAAATCTGTTTTTTGATTGTCGCAGGAAAACGACATAGACCTATATTATTTAATATTCCCAAATTGGTGGTAGTTTGGTTATAATACCACATCAGTAATTCAGTAAAAGCAAATTGTTTGTTGAGAACGTCATTTATTATAAAATGCATGCAGATTATAAATTTATTACATAAAACATACTACATAATAATCCATCAAACAAAACTACTAACGTAATCAATATATATTCGATAATGTTAAAATCGATTCATAATATACTTATTCATCACACAAATTACATAACAACCCAATTCAATTTCGATATATCATCTAGTGAATGAATGTCAAGGCTAAATCTTTAGTTTGAATAATTATGCCAAGCCCAACATGCCATGCGCCCGACTACACACCCAACAACGATTGACATTCAAATGGGAACAAATTCCTGTCTCACTTGTGGATAATGTCCATTTATATAAATGTGATTTTGCTTTCCGGAACTGATTATGAAGTAGCTCAAATAATACATTCCCATGGATTGACTGCATGGCTTTTTAAAGAAATAGTCGACCAGTATCCGTATGGTAGTAGTGTGCTACCATTCAACCATTCGGGCGACAGACAAAACGGGCAAGTTTTCTTTTGAAGTTGAACAAAGATCCGAAAAACCAGTTGTTGCTGTGTGTATTTTATTCTATTTACAGGCAGAAATATATAGCATGTCCGGTGTAAACTTTTTTTTTACAAATCTCAAAACCAAGCTTTAACAAACCTTGACAATTCTGCTGATTAACTGTCAGATAAAAGTGTAGGTTAAATCAGATTTAAAATAGTAATTACATTCGTACGCTAGAAGGCTAACGCCCATGCATATTAGCAAGTCTATCGGCGCTAACTTTTTCCCGTTATTATTTCATTTACAATGCTAATATAAACGACAAGTTATATTGGGATATATCCGGTTTATGGACCGATATATCAAACAAAAATGAAATATTATGATATAAAAGAATACCAGTTCCTATTTTTGTGCCTATTCGGAAAATCCAGATTATGTACAGAGGTAAGAGTCCCAGATCGCCGGATGTGGTTTGTATTTGACCAAGGACTGCACGTGCGACCCGATGGCCACTTAAACCGACCGGTAGCCGCTCGTAATGTTACAACTGATCGGTCATAATAGTATAGTTTAGACATAATTATTTTCGACTAAACGTTGCTTTGTCTGTGAGACCTACGTTTATCCTCCCATCCGAGCGATGAGGCGTTGTTTCTTGCCAGTCCCTCGTCATTCACAGCTGACAGAAATCAACACTTGGGTCAAACCCGACATGTTCAGTTTAGCGAGCCGACGTTTGACATTCGATGACATATAGAAAGTTACTTGCATAATTCGATGTCATAGTTCTGAAAAGTCTTAAGTATCAAAAATTGTCGGATTTAGTTTTTGAGATATGAGAGGAAAACCTATTCCAATCTTAATAGCGCAATAAGGATATTAACATTTTAATAGCAATGTTTTTATGAAAGTTACCACCTTACAGTTCGGAAATTTTGCATAGAGAAGCCTTTAAATGTGATTAGTCATCCCATGCAAAAAAAGCTATTTGGGTCATAAGCGGCACTTAAACATTCCAGAACTATGGCATCGAATTGTTCTCGTGGCTTCCTTTTTCGATTTTATACCACAATTCTGTTTCCTGTCATTAGGAATATCACATTTTGGGATTGAACTGGATGGACTAATATTAATTATGCTACAGGGAACATATCTTGAAGATGTCATTGGCTTGAAATGTAAGATAGACGTTTCCGGTATTTAATGTCTAGAGACGTGTCAGCATATAATCCAAAATGCAAAAAAAAAAAAAAAAAAAGCCCAAAAATCGTCAGTATGATTTCAAAATCAGAGAGACACTTTAATCAAATCATTCTAGATTAATTCACAACATTTCCAAGACATTACATGATGCGCTATACAGCTTGTATTCTCTAGAAAAACACCCAAGTCCAGTCCATCCTTGTCTAAAGAACAGTGCATAGAATGTTTTATACCGTGAAAAGAATGGCTTCTGATATCCAGTATTTTAGGCACAGTGCACATTTTAGATTTCTCCCACTAATCGGGTGCCAAAATGCTTTGAGTGCTATTTGTAATGACGCGACTCGATGGACGAAGCTAAACATATACCAGAAGAGAATACTTTGATGTAGACTGGAAGAACCAGACGCCAAAAATGGTACTCTATTGGGACTCTTCGCGTATATTGCCGAACATAACTGATTAGAAATTGCGGTTAAACAGGTACGAATGAATATAAATCAGTTTATGTACATTCATATTACATTATTATATACGTTGCGACGCATTTGTGTTCATTTCTTGGTTTCCAAAGATTGGAGTATTAGTTCCTTTAACTTTCGAATTGAGCTTCAAAAAGCAATACATTCAATTCAATGACGAGACGAGAGAGACGGAGATAGATACTTGGTTTAACGTCCACTCGATACAAACTAGGTCATTTCGGGACTAACATAGTTTAATTTTATTTCAATAATTCGCTTGTGCGTAGGCGTCTTTAGAGGAAACCAGAGGACCCGGAGAAAACCCACGAGGTTGGACAGGCGACCCTACTCCTTGTCACGTACAGCCGGGAATTCGAAACAATGTCAGTTGACTCAAGGACACGCTTTATGATACAGCACGGACGTGCTAACCATTCAAGACGAATAACCCTAACATTTACAATACATATACACAGAAAAAATCATTTATGACCCTGTCATGTGAGAGAAATTGCACTACCCAGACCTGGAATAGAACTATATGGGGACATACTAGTCGCGAGGTCTTAATTACCTGACTGTTCTCCCACCTGACATGTTGACACGTATTAATGTTTTATAACCAGGAAAACGTTCTGTCAGCCCATTGGTTGCTTTCTACCAGATAAACAATTACTACTAAACAATAGTCAAGGTTACACTTCGCACTGACAGAAAGCTTGAATCGATAACGATGATTAGGTCAAACTAGACCGAAGTAAATGTCTAGTTGTGCGTCGATTAGATTCCAGATTTATACGATGTACGTACACAATGTATCATATTCCAGATCAAAGTTGGTTACACGTTTAATTTGTTTATTTCAGTATACTTCAGTTATATTCATATTAGAATAGTTTGCTTTAACTAATCCATCCTATATCATAACTAAATGCGGACGTGATGACAATGGCCCACAAACACACTGGATAATCAGTCAGACACAGGGGCGGATGCAGGAGGGGGTTTGCCAGGTTTCGGTTACGGAAATCTGCCATCATCGTCTCTAAATTGCATAGGCATAAATACAAATTGAGCTTTTTAAACAGAGAAATCATTTTTATACTGATGTAAGATCACTTTGTGATGTAATTTCATTGATGCAAAGCATAATTTCTTTTTATGTAGCTAAGCAGGGGGGGGGGGGGACCCCCCAAACCCCCCCTCTGGATCCGCCCCTGAGACAATTCCCAATACAAATCCCTCAGTCGTTTCTTTAGATGCTGACTGGCTATACGGACATTTGGACAAGGCCTGTGGACTGCAACTACCAGGTCAAACTATAAAGCCGCTACATGTAGACTGGATACATATTCTGTTGAAACAGACAATGAATAATGATTTTACACAGGCTACGCCTGTTCCCCAATCCGATGGAGATTACAGAATAAAGTATTATTTATGAAACAAATTAATAATAGGGCAACCTAGTAGGTGATTCGATGTCTGGGGTCGATTTCAATGCAAAGTGCGCCGGCATTTAAGTTTAGAAAATACGCGAATTAACATTGACCATAATTAAAAACTCCGTCTTACACAATCGGTTGATTTATATATTGGCAACTAATTCGTCGAAGATGATATTTGGCTAGTGGACGGGTTAAATTTCCGAAAAAGGGCCTTCCTTAAAAATCAAGGAGCATTTTTTAGTAAAAGTGGGGAACATGACCTTTCTTAATGATTTTTATGTGCTGAATACGAATATCCATGTTTCGAAGCCGAAATTTGAGTTTTTGAAGTCTTATTAGCATAAATACAAAATGGCCCCCAAATGTTACTAGATTGTCAGATATCTATTTAACTATTGACTTTTGGGCCTACAAATGTATTACTGACATAGGAAGTCGGCCCCAACAATCCCAAAATAATGTCATTATGCCCTGTGACGTCACTATGATGTCATATCCAAGATGGCCGCCATATTAATCAAAATTTTCCTTTTGGATATTTGTGCCCGTCTACCAATAGAGTTGTCACAATCGGAACAAAATTTGGGGTCGGGTTGTTTCTGAGGCAAAATTTGTCACTGAAGACGGATTTGAGATTATTTCTCTTCTGTGGCGTCATCTTCGATTGGGGTTTGTCTGATTTCCAAAATGGCCGCCAAAATTTGAGGAAAAACAAATGTCAAAATAGGATGGGTGATTGTCACCTAAAGTATGGCTTGTAATATATCAAAGATAAGGTTTTTATTGTAATTGAACTGAAAAATAATATCTAATACTGGTTTCCCCAAATCCAAGATGGCGGAAATTCAAAATGGCGGTCAAAATTTACCAAAAATGGCCGACTTGTCAGATTAAAGGCATTTCACTTTTTGATTTGGTTTGTAGTATGTGATTTAAAGGGTTGTCAGTGTCACTGAACTTAAAATTAATGTAAAGAAAAAAAGAAGAGTTTCCAAAATTCAAGATGGCGGAAATTCAAAATGGCGACCAAAATTTATCTAAAATGTCCGATAAAAGTCAGTTCACTCTTTGATATGGTTCATAATATGCAATTTAAAGGGTATCCACAGGTCATTTTCGTCAGTGACGTATTTTTCAAGTTGTTCATGTAAGAATAACACATTGGAAAAGAGGAAATCGTGGGAATGACGTTTGGGATACCTAGTCGTAAATGCATTTCAAATTATTTTCGTGATGATTATTTTTAAACTTAAAACATGGTGTGCAATACATTACAGACGAAAATGATCTGTAGATACCATATTTAGACTATACCACAAAAGTTGCCGGACACAGAGACTTCGATTATTCATTTTACACTTTTCACATTGTGAAATAGATGACTGACAAATATGAATCTACTTGTCTAGCGAATACCACAAACGATTTCCGGACATAGTCTTTTGAACCAGAAATGATGTAATGGGGTTTAATATCCTACTGCTCTGTACTAACAAAGTTAATGAATATATTGCTATTCGTCAAGCAGTGTGCTATGCGGAAAATTGGCTCAGACAGTGCTGCCATGGTGTACTCTTATTTCGAATTCCGACTGTCTAGAGTTGTGTTATGCGCACGTCAATGTGTACATATAAACCTTGTTTCTTGACCTTCAAGTGGAAATTTCATATTTTCTAAGAAATGCAAAACATAATTATTTCAATGTATTTTGCCCAAAAGGTTGTCAACTCACTATTATACGATCATGGGCAATATTTCACAGACATAGAAATCACTGACACAGAAAATAATTACTTGAATTACCTCCCTTGTTATTCCATTCCAATCCATGCAATGGCGATCTTCAAACGTTTGAATTTGCAGTTGAAAATGATATTTTTGCTAATTTCTCAACTGGCAATAGTGAATTATAGGATTATTCTTTAGCAAGGTAGGACTGTTTATAGATGTAATCTATTTTAGGGCTTTATTTTAATATATTTTAAAAATATAACTAAAAAATATGAAATTGCCGATTTAATTCAGGATATGCAATCGCCCATTTTCCCGTCTAGAAAATAATCATGTTAGTTTCACACGACTTTGTTGTAGAAGTCATTAGCTACCAAAAGAAACTGGGTCTTTTACAAACACATTTAAGGGAATGGATTTATATTTAACTCGTTTACATTACAGATCTCCCCTATACAATGAAAGATTTATTTAATGTTCAAAGTACACACTTAATCAAAGTGTTTATTCACGATAACTTTTCTGTTAATAGCTGTATGTGTAAAAAAAAGATTGTCATGTTCGACTGTATTTATATTCATGCATCTTTTGGTGGAAGATTTCGAATAAATATTATTACGATCTATATATACCCATCGTTTCCATGAGTCAATCCAGGTAATTCTAACTCAAAAGTGCAACTCGTTGTATCGAATGCTCCTGCCCCCAAAAAATCAGTTTCCAAATAGAACGAATATTGAATAAGATATTGTAGGATCATTTGAGAAATGAAATAGCATACTAAACCGCTGTGATATTTTTAGTAAAAATAAAATATTGGAATAGATAGATTTGATGTATTACGATTAGTTGCCGGGTACACATTCAATTTTTGTTTGGAGTGATTAGCGGAAGTCGGCTTGTTTACTAATTTTAGTTTCATTTTTTCGAGAATGATTCACGAAACCGGTTATAAATTCGAAAAAAAATATTGTAATCCAAGAAACCTAATCAAACAATCATAAGAGAGATACCACATTCTTTGATCCGTCAAATCAACTGTTTTCTTCCCACAATAAAAGAGCAAAGAAAATCATTGTAATCAAAATAATACTAAATGGATGAGATTTTTTTTTACCAATATAGATTCTGTAAACAAAACCCAATTTTTAAATTTTAGTTTTGCTTATTCTGTGCCAAATGTAGCCCATATTAATTCAAGTACATAGGACGTCCTACTTTTCTGCACCGATGACGACGGTGAAACGTCATACAGTGTGCTATGAACGAAACAGTCCCACGACTTATAAATACTCTTTTTTTCGAATTCCAACTGTCAAGGGTTCACTGATGTGCAAGTCAATATTTACGTCCCGTCGGAATCACAAGACTGTCCTTTAAAGCTCCAATTTCACTTTTTCTAAGAAAGTCAAAATATAATTATTTCTATGTTTTTTGCTCAAAAGGTTGTCAACTCACAATTATACGATCATGGACAAAATTTTTGGGGGGTTAGAAAGGGTGACACTAGTTGATTGAGGAAATAGTTACTCAATTACCTCCTTTGTTTTCCCATTCTTCTCCATGGAAGGCCATCTTCAAACGTTTGAATTTGAAGTTGAAAATGATATTTTTGCCAATTTCTCAACTGGCAATAGTGAATTATAGGATTAATAGGATTATTCTTTAACAAGGTAGGACTGTTTATAGGTTCAATCTATTTTGGGGCTTTATTTTAATAAATTTTAAAAATATAACTTAAAAAAATGCTATTGGAACTTTAATATGTCGTATGTACTGCATCACTAAACCACTCTTTCAACAGCGGGGGCAAACCCACGGCTTCCTGGCTGGTGAGCCAGCGCCTTGTGCTAGTTTGTTCTGGACCCTCTAATATACAACCTATAGGCAAACGACGGCATCTGAACTTCTTTAGACACTGTTGGGGTATCATTGAGATTATACCCAAACCTTCGTAAAGTAAAATTCTACTTTACAACTAATTCCGGATATTATCCCAAAATTAGTAATTGTCATGTGACTGTGCCCCCCCCCCCCCCCCACCAAGAATTCAGCTGGTATCGAAATCTCGTTGCGATAGATAATATGGCAAGTGATGTTAAATGTTGTATGACCTAGGGTGAACATAATGATAAATTGGTTGAAAGCACTTAGACTCTCTTCAGACAACTAGAATAAACCAAAAGCACAATTGACATTTGGCGACCCAGACAGGATGCTATAAGACGAGACCGCCTTCAATTGATTCCACAACCCAAATTATACCAAATTTTGACTAGTCCAATTCACATAATTTGAATAGCAGACAAGGACACGACAAGTTGGCATATCAGACTAATATATAAATTCAATTTAGCGATTTATACGTCTGTGAGACGCAATTATCACTGAATTGTTAAGCAAAGTCAGATCGAATGTTACAGATTGGAGGTCGTTGTCTTATCGTAAAGAAACGGGTTTTAGCTACAGTATGCTTATTCCTCAGTGGACATCCCATAAGTGTGGGGGGGGGCTAGTGGTCTAGAGTGCCTCGCTTCGACCTCTAGCTGGCCGGTCACCTCTGGCTTGCGGCTGTGGTTTCGATCCCTGATTTGAGCGTATGTGGCATGGAGATAGGGGCGCCTTCACAACCTCGTGGGTTTCTTCCGGGCACTCCGGTTTCCTCCCACTGCTAAAGACCCCTACGCGCAAGTGAATTATTGAAATAAAATTAAAACCATGTGTTGGTCCCGAAATAACCTAGTTTGTGTCGAGTGGACGTTAAACCCCATTTCTCTCTGTCACCCCGTATAGATTGGTGACAACCCAGGATTTAAGAGAACCGCACAATCTAACCGGGCCACGCCTATAATTACCTGGGGGGGGGGGGGGGCTCATTGGTAGTCTGGTAATATGTATTAATATTTGGGGAGAGAATACACAGAATCGAGAGCTGTAATCGACGAATCTTTCTCCGCTATGGATCTGCTAATCAGACCACGCAATAACAAGAAAAGTCAGCTTGTACCGCAGACAACCTGAAACTTGCAGACAAGAAGGCCTGACAAGTAGTGACAATGGATAGGACGAAAAACCGATGTGCGCATCGGCGTGCACGTAAAAGAACCAATGATAGTTGGAATGTACCTAATGGCACACTGTGGTGCATTCTTTTCTTCATTGGTGAAGTCGGAGTAGAACTTTGATTCCCATTTCATTTCATCATGAGAAAAAAAAAGTAATGTCCGCGTGACTAAAAGAAATATGGATTTTCCAAGTGAAGGGTGTTAACGTTAGCTAACTAAGGTCATATCAGTCAAGCGCTTTTAACAACTGAATAAATGGTTCGTTACATATTGTGGTTATATGTAACATAATCAAGGATATATTCAAACGTCAATTGACAGTACTCTAGAATTCAGAAAATAAACATTTGTGTACAAAGCCAGTCAATTTAATTTACTAAAATAAATACAATTGTAAACCGGATAATAACAAATTGCTTCAATGGCATTAAGTAATTGAACGGTAAATACACACAACACAATTCTATGGTATCAATGTTTGATAAGTGCTTGAGAAGCCTTGACGAAACGTTGATCAGTAAGTGTATTCCATAGAATTGCGACGTGTATTAGGGGTAACAGTTTATAAAAAATACAAATAACAATCAAACATGGATACAAGTACTATATTAAAGTCCGGGAGTAGGGAATAACGTTTATTTAGAAGTCTCTGGTCGTCATTTCAGGGATGGTTCTTGCAACCTACAATACTCCGAACGTTAGATCTCAAGTCATTCCGAAAATCACCATTAGATCCCATTCAGTATTTACAAAGATATGGTCAAGTGAGAAATTGTCAACATTTGGTATCCTTTGCAGACGTTCAAACGGAATATCCTAATTTAAAACCCACCGAATCCTTGTGGGGAAATTAACTACCGTTGATATTTGGATGTTTAAAAATTAAATTTTCATCAATTATTAGTACATTTTAACCTGGATTAATCGAAGATAAATTAAATATCGCCCGAGCATACAACTGCATATATTTACCAGCTATACATCGTGTGTCAGTCAGTTTTACATTTATGAATATTAAGACAGTTATATGGATTTTAGAACATTGTAACGGTCTACTTATACTTGACTCGATTAAAGAAAAGAAAGGGCAATGTAACGTGCACACGTTTCACATGTATTGGTCGGAATGAACTAATTTAAACACAACGTGGGTGCACTTAAAGGAGCGAAATCGTTAATTTTTGGAACCTAGAAATTGACTCAAATGGGTCGCAACGCATATAATATTAAAAATAATTATTATGAATGTATATTAAATGACTTATATTCAATCGTTTCTGTTTTTACTGTAATTTCTAATCAGTTATGTTCGGCCAAATACACCAGAATGGCAATCTCTAGCGTCTGGTTATTCCAGTCTACTCCGATAATATTTATTGCGCACGCTCTATAGATAAAAATATGAGGACACCATTTGACATGACTTGTCAAATATGTCTAGCCTCGTTCTTCAGAGTTCCTGGTTAAGAATGGCGCTGAAACGCATTATGGTACACGATTCGTGTACCAATGCTAAAATGTTTATCTTGTCTTAAATATTGGATATCAGAAGCCCATCTTTTTCCGGTAAGACCATAACATCAATGTTGATTTAAATTGACAAATAATTCGTGTTTTCAATGTCCAAGACTTTAGATAATACTGAGTTAGAGACTTAGCTACTTTTAATCATGTACATTCCCAATGTGTTGACGTTGTATGTATTTATTGAGGTAGAATAGCTAGAGGCAATATTTCAAATTTATGTATTTGTTACAGATAGGCTATCGACCTTTGTGTTAGTCAATTTTGTTTTCATGTGTATGTATACAGACCTTGCATATCAATATTTCGCTTCGTTTTTCTCACTTTACTGGTACCTTTTATGGGGTAGTTATGGCGGGGTATCAGGTTCAAAATGCGATCTGCAGTTGAAAGTAGAAAATAAAAAGCAAAAGAGAAAATTCTAATCCAAAATGGACATTTTCGTGTTGAAAACATATACCGCTCGTGCTTTTCAACTTGGAAGTCGTAAATATTCTACTTTCAACAGTAGAATTGATCAACTTTTGACATTCGGACTTTCAACTTCAGATTTTCTACTCCAGATTTTCTGCTAAAGATTTTCTCCATGCATATTACGGAAATAAATTTGATCACGTGACTATTTCTGCATGTCATTAAAATTCTTTAATTACCCCTAAGTATCACTGGATTTGTAGTCAGCAAACTCGGTCGATGGTTGGGTTAAAATTTGGGAATAGTTTGTTTGACTTAAATAAAAAACGCACCAACTCAAATTTCATTACATCGTTTTTTGTCTATTTGGTATATTTCCCCCCCCCCCCAAGTTCAACTATAATTCATCTTACATACATCGTGGCAAGACTTAGGGTCGCCTGTCCAACCTTGTGGGTTTTCTCCGGGTACTCCGGTTTCCTCCCACTGTAAAGACCATGTGTTAGTCCCGAAATGACCTAGTTTGTGTCGAGTGGACGTTAAACCTCTCTCCCTCTCTCTCTGTCTGCCTCTAAACAAGCATTCAAAAGCACTAATGGGAGTGAACTAAGATAACAATAAGTAGCCTGGAGCAAGAGTGGCTAAGTGAGTAAGACGCTGGCATGCTGGCCTGGAGGTAGTGGGTTCGTTCCCGGTATTGCTCGAGACAGTTCCTCAGGATTTTCCGAGTGGTTTCCTCTTGCTGGTGAGGTAGGACGTAGGGCCTGATAACAAGGACAAATGTCTTGTCGTTTGGATAGGACGAAAAACAAACCAAGGTCTCATGTACACATTTGCACGCATGTAAAAGATCCCCTGTCATTTGGAATTCAATATTTAAGTAGGCTGTAGCGCTGCTGCACGGGCAAAATGTCCCTCGTAGCACACTGTATGGCGTATGCCCGTCTTCATAATCCCAGTCGGTGCACAACAGTAGTATATTAAACCCCATTCCATTTCATAAAGTAGCGGTGGATTACACTGGCTAAGTGGGTAAGATGCTTGATACCGCTGTCCGGGGAAAATTTCCCTCATTAGCCTAGTTTGGAGCAGAGCATTAAGACCTTTAATTTCATTAAGTAGCCCTTTCATGCTCATAACAGGGTTCCACTTTCTAGGATTATATCTTGTGGAGTATGTTCTTTAAGTATTAGAAATGAATACAGATTCTTTGAATAGATCTTCAACACTTTATTTCAGGATTAATAACAGCAACAAGTAAACAACTTATAACTTCTTATAAATCAGCCCTTCAACTAGCTAGCTAGTATATAGGTTCCCTAAGCTTGTCTCCCCAACTATTATTAATCGTACATACATTTCTCTCTTTAACTGATCAGATCAACCACTTTAGTTGCCATAATTTAAATCGAGTGACCAATTGCTGTCTGCTTCATCTGACTTACCGAGCATTAATGTATATTAAAATATAGATTTGAAATTAAAAATAGAATTAAACAATAATAAAGTAACATGTTACCTATATGTAGACGCCAGAAGCGTCCCATTTTGTCTTAAGTTAATTTTTGAGAATAATCAGTTGTCTGATCCCGTATAGGCATAATGCAGATATTTTTGTGGTCTTAACCCTGAGGCTACTCGCTAGGGAGGCTGGGAATATCTCGTGCAGCTGTAGTCTCTATCATCCACACAAATATTCTACGAATATTAGTCTGGATGGGTCCTCAAAATTTGACGGAAAATAGGTCATTGTCTGGATTGTCCAGTCTTTTAAGTTACCACGTACTGAATCTATCAAAACAGCTCGCTTGTCATACGATGACACTCTTTAAAATTTTGTTGTGTAAAGGTTTCAATTGAAATGGTAATTTTCTCTCTTCATGAATCAGACGTATGGCTTCTCACAATCTTCTTAATTCTTCATCGCGATGCATGCTTATTCCTCGTCTCTATTTTGTTTCTAATAATAGATGTGCCAAGTGAATTGTGGGATATATTTCAACCACGCTTTATAGAATCTAGCAAAATCGACCCGGCTTCATAAGATCTAGCACTTACCGATACTTTCATTGGATACTTTAGCCAAAAGGTTCCATTGCCCATGCGTAACCAAATGTTTGTTTTTTTATGTGGTAGATTATCCAGTAATTTTCGTCAAAAATTGAGAACCGACCCAGACCCTCCGTGCGTTGAAGACTAGGGGGTTCTGGGTGACAGAGACTAGTGCAGCTGGGGTTATCGTCTGTCACTGTTGGTAGAAGTTGGTACAGAGAGCATACTAACACGGTAGAAAATCGTTTTTTCATTTATTTTATTGCATAATTATATATATTAGAATATCATTTATCGGTCACAGCAGACCTGTCAACGTTTATGCTCAAATTGTTACGGAATGTCAATTTGTCTAGTGTCTGAAATTTGTCACATTTTGCATGGTAGCAGTATGGTCGCACTTGATTCCAGGTATTGTACATGTCTGATTAGCGATCCCATTAATCATTTATTGTTAATTATGTAGGCCTATGTTTTGCATATAGGAATAGCAAGTTAGCCTGTACATTGAAATCTCCTTCACTTTGGCTCTGGTTTGTCATGTCTAAGAAGCTACATTTTGTATGCATGTTACTTATACAAAGTCTATGTCTTTTCAGTCAATCGCTGTGTCAACGCTGTATTACAACACTGAATGGTTTATTTTGATGTTAGAATAGTAAAGTTTATCAACACTGAACCTGTTGTATTTTGTGTACCAGAATAACCAATTTGAAGAGTCGTTTGAAGTCTGTCTCCCCCTTTTGGTTTTGGTCCTTTGGTCATAATTGCGTTGCCCGCGTATTGCGTATAGTAGTATCACCGAGTGCCTTCTGTATGTGTACCTTAGTCCCCACATTATACATTAATCATATGTATCCACCCTACTTCAAACAAAAACATGTTTTTTAAATATTAATGCAATCAAAATCCTTATTTTTCCACTAATCGAAATAACATAATCTATAACAACTACTTTCACGATAATATTTTTTATTTCTGTACAAAGGATTCCTGTAAGGCCTAAAACGCCTACGTAATCTTGGGTCTTGACTGCTGGTGCTTTTTGCACTAAAACTTGCATTGCTGCAACCTCAACATGGCTATTGGCAGGATGACATATTTGTTCTCTTGTCACCATTCACACACGGTTGTTAAAAACAGATACATCGCTAGTATCCGGAACATTTTAAAAACCCACATCCTTTTTAGTGGAGGCCACAGAAACCTGTACTTTTTGGGCACCCATCTTTGCAAAAAATTCAAGCGGTCTCTGTCTAACCCTTTGTATTTGGGCAAACGAACGATATTTCTTTTCCGTTCTGGATAATTAGTTTACCGAGAAGCCCCCTCTTTCAAGACCCTGTCATAGTTGATCCAGATTTTGTATTACTACTACTGAAGGAGGAATAAAGTTGATATTCATCCCTTCTTTAATATATAATATGTACAATTTATGTCGCTTAGCTGTACCGCTTTTCCCACAATATAACACATTTTGACTTGCAGGGAATGTAACTCGCCGGTGTGTGCTCTCTTAGATGAACACAGGTTATTGGAATGGATCTTCAACACTTTATTTCAGGAGCAAATAAAAAAAAACAGCAACAATTAAACAACCTATAACTTCCTATAAATCAAAACCCCAACTAGTATATACAGTCTTCCTAAGCTGGTCTCATTGGTTGATACTGACTAGAGAAGCCCAGTCGAAACGTCGCTCAGTAATAAACAGTACATGTAATTGTATTCCATAAAATTGTGACCTGTATATGCTAAAGACCCCCTACGCGCAAGCGAATTATTGAAATAAAATTTAAAACCATGTTAGTCCCGAAATGACCTAGTTTGTACATATTATATATTAAAGAAGAAGTTACTCAGTCGAACAAATCAGTCAATAAAATCAGTGAAATATCTTAGTCGAAAAAAAACAGGCAGATAATTCATTCGAATAATCCAGTCGAAAAATCAAGTCGAATAACCGAGTCGCAATACGGCAAGGAAACCGTAAAGCATGACTTTATTTAGCAGTGGTGGAACAAGCAGCCTACTCCTCTATAACTCCCGCCACATCTTTGTTTTCATTCCAAACCGACTAGATACTATATATGCTGTCCTCAGTTTTATGCATCGGGCACAGACTAAACACTAACTGTATAAAAAGTTATTGTTTTCAGTCGCTGACATCAGTCGTTGACCCTTAACCCGCAGTTGATGACCTTACTCTCAAAGAGAAGTCAACAGGTTGTTTAGGGGATTGCTATTAAAGAAAAATCTCAATAAAGTTTGGATTTCAACTGTCAGATTTGAGCTTGGGGGGGGGGGGGAAACAAAAGAGACAAAAAACGATGTAATGAAATTTGAGTTAGTGCGTTTTTTATTTAAGTCAAACAAACTATTCCCAAATGTTAACCCAACCATCCACCGAGTTTGCCCACTTGAAATCATTGCGGTACTTAGGGGAAATTTCCGTATTTTAATGACATGCAAAAATAGTCACGTGATCAAATTTATTTCCGTAATATGCATTGAGAAAATCTCGAGCAGAAAATCTGGAGTAGAAAATCTGAAGTTGAAATTCCGAGTGTCAAAAGTTGATTATTGAAAGTAGAAATTCTGTTGTTGAAAGTAGAATATTTACGACTTCAAGTTGAAAAGTTGGACGTCTTAGGTTGAAAAGCACGAGCGGTATATGTTTCTCACACGAAAATGTCCATTTTGGATAAGAATTTTCTCTTTTGTTTTTTACTTTCTACTTTCTACTGCAGATCGCATTTTGAACCCGATACCCCGCCATAGGTAGTGGGAGTAACCGTAGAATCTGATCGAAATCATGTCGTTGGTTAATGACCGAATGCAAGCCTACATTTCTAGTGAAATTAGTATTTGCACTAAACTTGGCTGCATTAGTTATTACTTTAAATACGCTCACTTTGGTTGTTTTGACATAGTATTATTGCGAACTAGCCCTAACAAGTCTTCATCATTTATTGAAAAGCATATCGGGCTACGTCAACTATTTGCACCTATACTTTGAGGTAAAACCCTCAGAACCCAGTGCCAAAATGCCTGTCGAATTAAGGTTGTTTGGCGTTGATTTCACTTGATTTAGGCTTCTTTTATTGGCAAAATAACCAGTATTATTTCAATCTGGGTGTACATGTAGTTATTGGCTTGTTCCTTCGTCTCTCCTGGCAATGAAAGATACAACCCTGTCTATAAATACGTTTTCCCAGACTACCCTCATCTCTTTTCTAGGATACACTTCTATATGATTTGTGATAATTTATTGTTTTCTGGCACAGTAGCTGGTATTGTAACAGTTAAATCAACTGTTCATTTTAGCGGAGATTTCACCTTCATGGCTGTTGGGGTAGTAGTGCTCCTTACATGGGCTATAGCCATAAAGAAAAACCGGTGACAAGAGGCAATGTGGTGGGATGAGATGAAACAGTAAGAGATGGTTGGGTAGAACTAGAAGAGTACAGTAACGTGGTGCAGTAGAAAACGCAGAACAGTAGAGATGACTGGTACGGTAGAAAAAAGAATGGACGTTGATTTTTAAACAGTACAGGAAGTTGGGCGAGTAGAGATTGGTGAAACTGTATAGATAAATGGGTGGTATAGTAGAGGACGGCAGAACAGTAGATGAACCTGGAAGAGTAGAAATAGTCGGAGCATGGTGTAGTAGACGAAGGCAGAACATCAGTAGTGAAATGGCGTAATTTCAGGGTTATTCATTTGTGCTTGGTTGAACATTAGAGATGGGCAACGCAGTAAAAGAAATTGAAACATCAGGTAGTACAGTAGAAGACTGTGAAATTTCAGAAATGGACCCACCTTCGTGGAACATCAGAGATTTGCCGTACAGTGGAAGAAGGTGGAAAATCAGAGATGTGCTATGTAGTAGAAGAAGGTGCAACGTCAGAGATGATTTGTAGAGTGGAATAAGGTGCAACATTAGGGATGGGTGATGCAGTAGTAGATGGTGAAATATTAGTGATAGACTGTGCTGTAGAATTAGGTGGAACGCGAGAGACGGGTTATGCTGTACCGAGTGCATGGTTGAGCATAAGAAATTGGACTTGCAGTAGCAGAAGGTGGCACATCAGAGATATCATGTGCAGTTGGGTGTGGGATTGAGGAGGGGTCAGCGACGAGGGCTAGGATTTATCTTATCTGAAATTTTGCTGAAATAAATATTAAAGCCCCAACATGTCCGAATGAAGGTGTAATATATATATATATATATATATATAGAGAGAGAGAGTTTCAGACCATACAAAATCACATTGTTTTTATGAAAAACAATTATTCAAATCAACCAACTTAACATACCGCCATTGTATTGGTTTTTATGGATTTCAAACCGCTATCTTATTTCTCGTAAAAAAACAAAAAAACAAACCCATACTGAGTGCTATATTTTCCGTACATTAACCCTTTTAGTGCTAGTACACCGCATTGAGGTGTATAAAAATGACGTCAAAAACGCGCTGCGGTGTATACAGTTTTTTACTTGTCAGTGTTCGCGGCTATTTAATTTGCAAAGGGAAATAATTATTCGGTTAAATAGAGTTATTTCCCACAACTCTTCAGCATTAGAGACGTGAACGGCTCTAAATGTTTATTTCCTGTTTGAAAATAAACAACTCGAATTTAGAATGGAGGATAGAGAAATACCCCGTAAATGTGTGACGTATAATAGGATTGATGACGTTCTTATGCTATTTTTATGGACTCCGATTCATGTGAAGAAAACGGGGATTCATCATCAGATAATGGAAGTGATACGGATTTTTCAATGACAGACTTTTCATTGAAGATGTCAAGATGAACTCCGTAAGTAGCCTACTCTTTTTTATTTTACACATTACTAAAAGTATCCGTGCGTATATTTACGTATGTGTTTAGTTTTATTAGCAGATATACGTATAATTATATAAGCCTATATACCCGGGACTGTTCAACAGTGGACTCTTATGGCTTATGGAGCCGAATCGTTGCCATATTAAGAGAAAATATCATAGTTAAAATTGACAAATTATAATGGTCAAAATGGCAATTTGCGTGATTTTTCACTTGTAAATATTACATAACACAAAATCACAATATTAGTATCAAAACAAAAATTGTTCGCCAAAAATTAACAGCATAAAAATCTACTTGTGTTTTTTTCACTTTCTACTTTTCGCAATTGCAAATTCACTGTGACTTTTTCATCTTTGCATTTTCAACTATAAGAATTTCACCATTGTATTTTCAACCCCCAAAATTTCTCCAATTGAAGGGCTAGAGGGCGTGGTTCCGGGTTCAGCCGAAGTTGACGTCATAGGACGTCAATATTTAGCGTCTGGGCTAAAATTAATGCTCCATTGGGTTATTCGTGCCCCTTAGTGTTAAGATTATCCGATTTGAAAAAATCAAATAAATAGCTTGTCATGTCGTACAACTTTTTGTTTAATGAGATATATCATCGAACCTTGAGGTTGGCCTATTGTCTTTATAGATCCGACGAATCTTTAACTGAACATCGGCATGAATGTGAGCGTATTGCCGGCATTATATCTGAAATAAGTGTCACTACCGAAGAGGTGTCTGATTGTCTTAATCAATTAAGAAAAGCTCTACAGTTATTAGACGATGCAATAAATTGTGAAAAATTTCAACAAAAAAAAAAAAAAAAAAAAAAAGAAATAAAAAATCCCTAAAAAGAGGTATGCATTATTGTTCTCGCTAGGTCGGCATTCCAAAATATATCTTAATCATTGCAATCGATTATGATAATGTATTCCGAATGCATTAGCCGCTTATATCAACCATGATGTCGCGTGTTATATTTCTATGGCGTGCCCGAGCTAAAGGGGCCTTTACGATAGTAGTATTTGCATGTATTAAGTGAATAGGTTAGTATGAACAAGTTTAAAAATATGACTTAATCTTGTTTTGTGTTTGAAATGTTCCCTTACAGTTTAGAGTAGTCGTCCCTTTCAGGTAGCATTAATTTTAGTCTAAAAGATAAAACAGATGAGTGATGACGTCAACTTCGGCCGAACTCGTAAACACGCCCCTTTCCTTATATGGTCAGTTAGATTGGAGAAATGTTAGCGGTTGAAAATACAATGGTGAAATTCTTATAGTTGGAAATGCAAAGATGAAAAAAGTCACAGTGATTTTGCAAATGCGAAAAGTAGAAAGTGAAAAAAACACAAGTAGAAGTTTATATTGTTCATTTTTGGCGAACAATTTTTGTTTTGATACTAATATTGTGATTTTGTGTTATGTAATATCTACAAGTGAAAAATCACGCAAATTGCCATTTTTACCATTTTGATCATGCTAATTTGTCAATTTTAACTATGATATTTTCTCTTAATATGGCAACGATTCGGCTCCATAATGGCTGGCCTCTAAATCCGTTCACTTGATTTGATATCCGTTGTTGGTTTCTGTATTCAGTCGTGTCTAATGTTCAAGTACGGTAGCACTATTTCTGTAGGTTTTGATTTGCGTGTAGTACTTAGTAGTGAGGTCCTCCTGCACTTACTTTTAGACCAGAGTTGTGCCCTTCATACTGCAGAATGTTCTCGTTGGCCAGTTGGGCTTTGCTCACTACACTTTATTTATTTACTTTTTTTTTTTAGCATATTCCGAGATCCTATCCAGATTATCGCCCTTATTATTAAAATTGTTTGATGTTCTCACGCATGCTGCGAACTGACAGACTATCACCATTCAAGAGACAACCACCGTCAAGTACGGTAGCACTTTTTCTGTACCATCTTTCTTCTATTTTTTTTTATTTTGAGTGAGGCCTTGTATCATTACAGGCCTGGGTTGGTACAGCACAGTGGATTCTTACGGCTAGCTCCCTTGTCGATTTACTTGATGTACCTTTGTTTGCGATTTCTGTGTATTATGTCATCAGTAAAGTTGTTGGGTAATTGTGTGTGATGCAGCCCATCTGTATATCAGTGGGTGCCAAACCATATTTGAGTGAGATGAGAACAAAATGTCACAAGAACAATCTAAACTTTTGGATATGTTTACATAATATAGTTACATTTGCAAATTATATATTTTCAGGAAACCCAAATGATGATGAGGATGTTTTCATGGAGATAGCATTTATGTGACTGTCCTGTCTTGCCTGCCCACATCCTATATATACAAGCATGTATGTGCAGATACACTTCGGTGCATATGCTGTGGCCAACTAGCTTGCAGCTTGCCGCATTCATCTAATGGAAATCCATTATTGAGAAGTCAGAATCTACTCCTTAATCATCTGAAGAATCTCTGTTTTCTTGACAAAACATCATCAATACCACTATATGTTGTACGCTTTCGGGGTATTTCTCTATCCTCCATTATAGATTCAAGTTGTTTATTTTCAAACAGGAAAGAAACATTAGAGAGCTATGCACATTTCCAATGCTGAAAAGTTATAGACAATTACTGCATTTAGTTGAATTGATTATATCCCCAGGGCACATAATATGATTTTGAAAATCCAAGATGGCCACCAGGTCATGTGACCAGAGCAGGTATTTATTTTGTGCAAATGAGGCCCCATTTTCTCCACTAAAATGTTTTTCATAGAATAAAGTCTAAATTTCCAATTGAATATTAGTATATGTCTTGTTTAACCTGCAGTGTGCAATATGCATATTTTTCTTGACCACATTGTGTTTTTGAATAAAATTTTGACTTTTCTTGTCTATTTGACATGAGAAAATATTTAGAACTTTGTTATTTTTTAATATTTTTTCACCAAATCCAGCTCAAATATACCCAATATTTGTCCTTTCATGTTTGATACAACAAAATGTCACATCTGTTTCATGATTCTGTTAAATATTTCGTGAAAATTAGATAAAAATACGTAAATTCTGAAAATCCAAGATGGCCGCCACATCACATGACCAGAGCATGTAATATTTTTTTGCAAATGTGGTCCCATTATCTCCACCAGAATGTTTTTCATAGTCTATAATACTAAAATCCCTTTGATTATTACTATATATCACTTTTTACCTGCGATGTGCAATATGCATGACCACATTGTGATTTTTAATGAAATTGACTTTTCATGTCTATATAGGAAAATCTTTATAACTCGGTTATTTTTCGATATTTATTCACCAAATTTGGCTAAAATATAGACAATATTGGTCTCTTCATATTCCTCACTACAAAATATCACATCTGTCACATGATTCTGTAAAATATTCTGTGAAAATTGAATAAGAGTACCTAAATTCTGAAAATCCAAGATGGCCGCCAGGTCACGTGACCTGACCACGTAATATTTTTTGGCCAATTATGTCCCATTCTCTCTGCAAGAATGTTTTTTCATGAAATTTGATCCAAAAAATTCCTTTGATTAAAAATATACATCTTGTTTTACATGTGGAATGCAATAGGCATGTTTTGCATATTTTAGCTCTAGCATTACACCGTACCACAAGCTTAGCAATGAAAGGGTTAAAGGTTTTGTCTGACTTGTGTCATTCTTTCATAATTTTCTCCTTCATTAATTATACAATGTTTCTGCACTCATAGTTAATATTAACATATTTTACACATATTAACCATAGAATATCATTTTAGTTTGATAGGTACAGTAGGTTAAAAGATCACGTTTTTTGCTTCTCCTAGAAAGTTCGAAAAGGTGACTAAGTTTGTTTAACAAGAACTCCTTCATTTATTCTTTCAGTCTTATCTATTTGTTTGGTTGACTAATACATTTTAACAAAATTATCGCATTTTTGACAGGCAATAAGTTATACGTCGCGTCTCAGCGGGTTTTATTTTTGTCTTTCAAACCAACCCAAATTCAAGTGTCTTCATTCATGGTTGTCTTGTATTGGACTCTCGGTCTACGATTTATGGTCTGCCTAATATATAATGGACTAATCGGGCTCATTCCCGTGTGAGCAAAACGTGATATATTCATGTGCCATCAAGAATTGCGACTTTAAAAGGGATAGTTTTATATCATCCATATGTAATCGAGAAAATAAATCGTTCATGGTCTCATCCACTAAATATAAGAATTTCGTTAGGCATTTGGACAATTAAATACTTGATTTAGGTCGGTTAAGCTGTCTGGGTAAATATGGTATCTTTCAGTGTATACACATACATATAATTGTTGACCAAGCCGTTTAATTGTGCTGGCAACCTTGATTGTTCTATCATCCTAGTCTAGCTGCTTCGAAATAAATACGTCTGTTATATGACCTTGGCGGAAAATTCCTAGGACATTTATCCGATGTCGTACTCAAGTCGTCTGCTGACAAATTCACCCACTGCCCTACTTGCCGTTTATTTTTAGTAGCATTTAATCGATGGACCACGACCACCGCCAGAGGATGAATCACGCGCGATTGTATTTTCTTAGTGCTACTGGTTTTTTGAATTGTAAGTGCATTGAAGCAAGCGGTCGATGTATTTTCAGCATAGTGATTGGTGTGTTTATCCAAATAAAAATATATTTTCGAAATTGTGGCATACGTTAGTCTACGTAACCATCCCAACCTATGTTCAACTTGTGTGATTATGGTGGTAGGTGATTGCGATCGTGTCAAAAATCAAACCAGTTATGATGTCTTTAAAACGATTTAACATGCCAAAATAAAGCTTAAATATAGTTTTAAATCAATTTCTAATATTCAAATTTTACTTCTCAAGGATTCTAATGAATTCTAATATTCCGCCAATATTAATTAAGTTATACTTGTCGCCAATATTAATTAAGTTATACTTGTCGTAGAATCAAGCTCATTCCTTGCTGTTATACATGATGTGCTTATTTACATAAGTCTTTACATTCAAATAGTACCGGGAATCCTCGTATTTAAGCCCCCCCCCCTCCCTGCCTCGTTCTTCAGACCATGGGCTTAAGTTTAAAATTGATTTTAGAGTGGTCTCCCTATTAAATTTTCAAACTACATCTATTGACATTGATGGAGTCTCATCGAATTGGTGTACATTATACTGTTAGTGACATGAGAGGGTTTCACATCTTTAAAACTCATTGGACTCCAATTGCAGTTGACATTGTAAAAACTAAATGTGACAATTATCAAAAGAACCCAGGTGTTTGTCATTTTTCCTCTTTCGAATTTTAGCCCTGGGCTTAATTTCAGAAGAAATGTTTTTATCACTGACATGGTCAAATGGGGCCGGTTGTTCAAAGCTCCGTTATCTTTTAACGATCCGTTAACAGAGAGAAAGACTGTTGCTGGAAGTCCCGTTAACTTTAATGTGTCGTTAATTTGGCGTTATATTTAACGGAGGTTTGGGGCTCCGTTATCTGTTTAATGATGGCATTAGTTGGCTGTAGCAAAAAGTCATAGATTACCAATGTAGTTTTCTATAGAACATTCTAGAGGGTTGGGCGATGCGGGCCTATTCCATTTTCTATAGGGTGAAATTCTATACTATTCTACAGAATTTTGGTGGACTATAGGAAATAATGGCCACATAATTCTGTAGTGCAAATCCCATAATTTTTCCTACAGATTTACGCTAAAATTTCTAAAGGAAAAAATAAAGTATTCTATAGTTTTTTCTGTTGTAAATTCTACAGTCATCTTTTTGTCTTTAATCTAGTTTTGTGAACAGACTGCACAGTTGTCTCACTGTCTTCAGTTTCTTGTTAATAGTAACTTCTATGAAGTTGTTATACATGTACATTGAAATTAAAAATTTTAAATTCAGCCAATGAACAAACACTCTTCTCTTGGATTAACTTTAATGAATCCGTTAGCTAACGGATAATGAAATTGACTTTCCAGCAACCGAAATATAACGGACCGTTAAAAAACGAAACGTTACAAAGATAACGATCCGTTAGAGTTTAACGGATCGTTAAAATAACTTAGTTTTGAGCAACCGGGCCCAGTGCTTAAATAGCAGAATTCCCGGTACTGCTATATCTAAACGATCTGGCTCACATCATTGTTAATAGACGGATAATTTTGCTTTGACTTTGAGATACTGTGTTGGAGATTAAACATTCAGAACAAATTACATCCAATAGACAAAGCGTGATATTACGCAATGCTTACCACTGATTTTTTATACGCCCACATTTTCATGTGGACGTATCGTGGCCCCTGTTCGGACGTCCGTCCGTCCACAATTGTTTGTGAACAGTCTACAGGTTCCAATTTTTATCCGATTTCAATGAAACTTAAAACATAGGTTTATCACCCTAAGATCTCGGTTCCTTTCGATATTGGCATGTATCGGACTGTAACTTCATGAGTTATGGCCCTTGATAGTACGAAAAATCACGTTTTTTAGCTTGTGAACAGTGTAGAGGTCACAATTTTGAACCGATTTGGATGAAACTTGAAATAAATGTTTATAACCCAAAGATCTTGGTTCCTTTCGATATTTGCGCCAATCGGATCGTAACTTCCTGAATTATGGCCCCTGATTGTCCGAAAAATCGTCCTTTTTAGCATGTGGTCCCTCTGGAGGTCAAAATTGTTATCCGATTTAAAAAAAAAAACGTTTGATTATATCACCGTTACATGGTAATGAAAAGAGAATTTGAATTTCGTGAAAATCAGACCATAATTGGCGGATAAAATGGCCGCTGTTTGTACGCAAATAGTGTGAAAATATGTTATATAAAGTTTGTGGACCCTATAGAGGTCACAATTTTGAACTGATTTTGATGAAACTTGACATGTATGTTTATAACCCAAAGATCTTGGTTCCTTTCGATATTTGCACCCATCGGATCGTAACTTCCTGAATTATGTCCCCTGATTGTCCGAAAAATCGCTTTTGTTAGCTTGTGGTCCCTTTGGAGGTCAAAATTATTATCCGATTTAAAAAAACCGTTTGATTATATCACCGTTACATGGTAATGAAAGGAGAATTCGAATTTCGGAAAATCGGACCATAATTGACAGATAAAATGGCCGCCATTTGTACGCGAATAGTGTGAAAATATGTTATATCAAGGTTGTGGACCCTAGATAGGTCACAATTTTGAACTGATTTTGATGAAACTTGAAATACATGTTTATAACCTAAAGATCTTGGTTCAATTGCATATTTGCGCATATCGGATCGTAACTTCCTGAATTATGGCCCCTGATTGTACGAAAAATCACCCTTTTTTGCTTGTGGTCCCTCTGGAAGTCACAATTATTATCTGATTTAAAAAAACGTTTACACCATAGTTATGGTTGAGTTTGAATTATGTTTTTCTGATGATTACTTAAAATGCAACAACTCTTGTTGACTGTCCGGACAATTTAGCTGCTGTGTGGGCGTATGTTTCGTTGCCTGGCAACCTATTTTTCTGAATTACTACGTAAAATTATAATTGCCTGTCGTGTTGATTTGTAAAACATAAGTAGTAAGGAAACTGGTCAGAAAGTGTCTAGAAGCGGAATCAAGAAGACCGCAGATGATAAGGTTTTTTTTATCGAAACCATAGTGTCTATCATGTAAGTACATGTACTTATTAAACAAATGAATTAACCCCCGATTAAAGCAATTTAAGTTTAAGATGATGTTGATGTGGCAAAGCCTTGATCAATATCATTGATAGGATTTCCCGCGTTATTTAGCCATTAAAAATATATGCATCTAAATATATATATCGTCAAAGTTCTGATTACTTAAAATAAAGTTTACTTCTGGGGAAAAATACATATTCGGGTCTCAGATATCTTGTTTTCACCTTGCTGTGAAGATATACAGCTCAAATTCAAGTAAATTATTGATACATATTTGTTTCGAAAACTTATCGGTAACTCACGAAAATCAAATCAGTCAATTTTCAAACTAATGTTGTACAATCAACATATCTTTTTCCAGATCTTTTCGAGGGGGGACAATGTACAATCCCTGGTCCACTTGATATGGAATGTCCCACGTCAAGTTCCATCAAAATCGGATAAAAATTGTGGCTTCTAGAGTGTCCACAATTTGGTATTACATACTTTTACACTTTTTGCTAACAAAGAGCAGCCAATTTGTCAGGCATTTTTTTTACACAACTCAACCTCATCATTTATTGATTATATATTAAAACTATTTTTTAAAATTGAATACAAATTGTCACTTCTAGCGAGTCCACAAGCTAAAAAAGATATTTTTCGAACAATCATATGCCATAATCCATGAACTTAGTTCGGATAAATCAGATATAAATTGTGACTCAAGGGGGCCTGTCGGCTAAAACGGGATTTATTGTACAATTAACGCTACATTTCATTTTTCAAAGTTATATTTTAAAATGTAATAAAATAAAGCCTTAAAATAGATGGTATCTATAAACAGTCCTACCTTGTTAAAGAATAATCCTAATAATTCAGTATTCACTATTGCCAGTTGAGAATTAGGCAAATATATCATTTTCAACTAGGGGGTGGAACAAAATAACAAAAAAAATCTGCAGGGGTGTGTTTCTTAGGCGAAATTGATTTTTTTCGGTCGGGTAATAGGCATATTTCAAAATGGCGACCAAAAATGTCTTTTCCGCTTGTTTTGTCCTCGTATGTGCATGGGTTATGTCATTTAATAGGTGTTCGAATTTGCCGAGTTCCCAAAAATATACGCCAACGTGTTTCGAGCAATGGCGGCCATATTGGATCCAATATGGCCGCCATTTTGGCCAAAAATGGATTTTTTTTTAAATTTTATTGTCGCTCGCGGTAGATATGTGGTCAAGTTTGTTTTAATATGTTTTCGAGTATGCCAAGTTCAACAAATTATACTCCCAACTTATTTCGAGCAACGACGGCCATCTTGGATCCAATATTGCCGCCATATTGGCCAAAAGTGGAGTTTTTGAAAATTGTGTTGTCGCAATATGTCTTTTAATAGGTTCGGGTATGCAGAGTTCACAGAAATATACTTCAACGCGTTTCGAGCAACTGCGGCCATCTTTGATCAGATATGGACGCAAAAATGGCGGCCATATTGACCAAAAATGGATTGGTTTTTTTTAAATTCAGGGGCGGATCCAGAGGGGGGGGGATCCAAACCCCACCCTGCTCAGCCACATAAAAAAATTAATGCCTTGCATCAATGAAATTAAACCACAGTGTGAATCTACATCAATATAAAAATGATTTCTCTCTGTAAAGGACAATATTGGTGCCAGTCATTATCACATATGTGATAGAACTTATTAAACACTTTCCAAATATAATATTAACACAGAGATCATGGCTACCATAGAGGAGTAATAAAGGATTCACGAATCGGAAGTGACGAACGCCAAAGGAAAACACGAGTTATCTCTCTATGTGAATTGCTGAAGTGACGAGTGATGACAGATAAACGGCCGAATTTCTGCTCACTAATAATTCCTTCGAAGGCAAAAAGTTGTTATATGGAACCGCAAGAGGTTATCTGACGATACAATAAAGTAATTAAGTGTCATAAGATAAGAGAACACGGGAAAAATAGAAATACTCCGTACAGCCCCTTGTTTTTATTCATTCTATAGGGGAGACCGGGGCACATTGAACCACTTAGTTCACATACATGTTTGTCGTCATTTCATATCAAATGTTTTTATTAGAAGATCTCTTTATTTCATGATCAAAATTTAAAATAAAATCAATATGCCCTCTTATATGGATCAAACCCCGATTTATCTGGATTGTATAGATTAGACATATATGTACTTAAGTACAAGAATTTCCTAGGCTAAGAAGTTAACATGTATGGAAAATTTTTCTCTTTTAAGCGCTTTTTTTAAAAATCCACTGCCTAAGAAAATAATTGGCAGCATGTGGCTTATTGATGGAGAAATGGGTCCAAGAAGTTATCTCACTTCTGTATAGTGTTGGGTTGTATAGTGTATTATTTATAAAGGATATATCCATGGTGGTCAATGTGCCCCGGTCTCTCCTACCTTATAAAAACATGGTAATGCACGGACTTTTAATCTGTTTTTCTTTCCTGTTCTCTTATCTAGTGGCAGTCAATTCTTTTTATGAATTGTAAGATATTCTCTCACAGTGTCACACAGCAACTTTAGGTCTTCGAGGGAATTATTAGTGAGCAGATATTCGCCCATGTATCTGTTATCACTAGTTACTTCAGTTAGTTATATAGAGGAATAACTCGTGTTTTCCTTTGGCGTTCGTCACTTCCGATTCATGAATCCTTTATTACTCCTCTATGGTAGCGATGATCTCTGTGTTAATATTATATTTGGAAAGTGTTTAATCAGTTCTATCACATATGTGATAATGACTGGCACCAATATTGTCCTTTAAAATACTCAATTTGTATGTATGCCTATGTAATTTAGAGACGATGATAGCTGATTTCATTAACAGGGAACCTGGCAAACTCCCTCCTGCAAAAATTCCTGGATCCGTCCCTGAAATTTGTTGCCGAATGCTGTAGACATGTGTTGCAATATGCCTCGGGGGATGGATGGCCAAATGGTTATCACGTGGGCACTGTATCATAAAGCCTGTCATTGAGTCAACTGGCGTTGTACGGGAGGAAGAGCAGGGTCCTCTGTGAATTATTGAAATAAAATCGAACCCTATGTTAGTCCCGAAATGACTTAGTTTGTGTCCAGTGGACGTTAAACCCCATCTCCCTGCCTCTCCAATATGTCTTTCAATAGGGGATGCGGAGTCCAATAAATTACATTCCAGCGATTTTCGAGCAAAAGCCGCCATCCTGAATCCAATGAGGCCGTAGTACAAATCAGTACTTAACAGTCATTTAATGTCCATCTACTAATTTGACTCTCTTTTTCTGACGGATATCAGGGTCACACTTCATCATAGGGACCATTATTTCCGTGATCAACTGTTTCTCGTTTAATCCGTTCAGAATTCTTATAATATTAGATCGTGTTGTATGTCCACCGTGTGTTTATTCTTTTTTTACACAAGTCCAAGATTTCCATCATTTTAGAGCACTTTTTCTTCTTTAGTTCGTTTTTATGTAACCTTCAAGCTCAGTAAATCGAAAAAGCTAAAAGCTAAAATTATTAGGGATGTCGCTGCATTGCTCAAACTAGTTCTGTGTTGAACCGACTAGATGCACTCAAAACTTAATACGTTTGTGTAATGTAATTTATACCATATATAATTTGTATATAAGTATTATTATGCGATGTAGATACATTGCTCAAACTCGTTATTTGATTAACAGACAAGATTCGCCATTAAAAAAATGTATAATGATGCGAGATGTGGATACACTGCTCAAATCGCATGCGATAGCAAATTTAAAAAAAATTTTTTTTGTCCATATTGGATCCAAATGGCGGGCATTACTCGAAACACGTTGGAGTATTATTTTGGGAACTCGGCATACTTGAAAATATATTAAAACACATATTAGAACACATTTCTGGCCCATTCGAGAACAAAAATCTCGAAAAAGACAATTTTGGTAGCCATTTTGAAAAATGTCAATTACCCGACCGAAAAAATCGGGATAGAACAATGATCTTTGGGTTATAAATTGTGACCGCTAGTCTAAAAACGTGATTTTTTGTACAACCAGGTGCGGCATACTCCTTGAAGTTATATGGTCCGACACATGCCAATATCCAAGGACGTCCGTTCGGACAAGGGCGGCGGCAAAGTACGTCCATACCATAGTGTGGGCGTATAAAAATAATCTACGAACACAAATATTCTGCGATGTCAATATTTGTGAATAAAAGGTCATTGACCAGATCATCCGTACATTATCATAAACAATGTCTAGTGGGGTAACTGGGCCTAAAACCATAGAACTGTTCTAGAAAGGAAGTCCGACTGGCGGTTTATGTTATACATCGCATGCGCGAAGTCAATATCCCTCAAGTTACTTCCGGTTAAACAAAACCCTGAAGAAAAGCGTATGGAGTCCTGTGAGCTTCGGAATAAAATAAGAAAAAAACATCGTCTGCACAACTTCCAATTACCAAGATATATTCGAAATGAATGTTTAACCATGTGTAAGTTATTTTGTATCAATACGGTTAGTTGTCAGTACATTTTCGTTCGTATAGAAGGATACTACGATACACAGCCGACACAGGCCTTACAATACTAATAGTAGTAATAGTCAATAACACATAATGTGACATAAAAGTATGATAAGTTATTGAATTTTCATTATATTGCAATATAAAACGTAAATTTGTTTCTATTTGATTATAAATAATATTTCATCAACGTAATAAAAACTATGCAGCTAGTCTAGAATCTACAATTTTCTAATTATACAGGCCTATACATGTAGGCCTATGGCCATGTTTTATCTTTACTTTTTAGGCCTACGTTTTGGGTTGTTTTTTTTTTGGTGTATCAATATTCATTACTTCAAGGTGTCTTCATAGCCCCCCCCCCAAAAAAATAAAAGTAGATTAATAGCTAAAATTTCCCTTTTAGTTTCAGATTGTAAGAAAAACTGTTTTGTTTGTAACATTATTAGATATACGGTACCATATACGTCTTTACCTTGTATAAGTAAATAAAAAATCTGTCTTTATTAATTAAATATGTAGGAAAATTCAAATAATATTTTAAGGAAATTTTCTATAAAATTCAGACCTTAATAAATTTGTCAATTTCAAATGTGCTATCAGTATTTTAAAACAATATGTATGCACACTGAAATTTCAAGGTAAACTTTTTAAAAAAAATCATTTGAATGGATGTCTGTTTCTAAGCCCTCATTTAATATTGAAAACATTATAATGTGTAGGTGAAAAATATTGATCGCTATCAAGTACAGCACATAGGCCATTCAATGTATTATAGACCTTTCAAGTAACGGAAATCGATTTTCAGGTCACCCAACGAAAAAAAAAATACCCGAAATTTTAAAAGCGTTACGTGTCCGGATAAGCAACTTAGCCATTCTTAGTCAAAGCAACTCAATATTTTGAGCTCAAATTTTGAGATAAGGTATATTATACACCATTGCTCTATATTTTTACGTTGAAATTTCATACGTACTCAGACCTTTATTTTTGCGACTCTGTTCAAATTAGGATAATCCCTTTAAATATTGGTCGTATTGACATTATAAAATTAGCATGAATGTAAGTCTAAATATCAGATAGTATCGTGGTCATTTTTCCATTCTTACACAATATTTATTTAATGAATGAGTATAACATTATCTAATAATACATAATTATTGGATCTGAAAACTATCTGTTGGGATTATGTTGAAAATATTATTATTAATACCCCTTTAAACTCCTCAATTTCTTTATGAATGTTAATACCCCTTGAAACCCTGCACTTTATTTCATTTGTAGGCCTCTGAATATATGATGAGCTCTTCACTGCTACAACTCTCCATAAATAACAAAGTGTGAAAAAGACTTCGTCAGTAATTTCGGAAGAGGGCCTGGCAAGGTCATTGTCTATTCGATTCGTTGGAGTACATGTAAAAGAATCCTTGACAGAATTCGAAATAAGAGTAGGTAATTAATTAGTCTGCTGTCTGGGCAAAATTTACTTCATAGCACACTGTTTGTCATTATTTGCCAAACCATGCAGAAAAATAGGAGATAAACCTCCATCTGTTAAAATATGCAGCCTGATCTTCTATTGCTATTCGGAGGTTTTCTGGTTATATTTTGTTGATGTCTGTAATTGTTAAAATGAATAAAGGAGTTCTTTTTTCTATGTATCTTATTGTTGAAATATTTGTTAGTAATATTGTTCTAACAAGAAAATATCCCTGTATATATGTACTTCAAAATTGAGGGGTTGGGATGGTCTAGGGGACTCTTAAGAGTGCTGTGCATCAACCTCTAGCTGGCCGTTCACCTCTGGCTTGCTGTTGTGGTTTCGATCCCCGGCGTGAGCGTATGTGGCTTGGGGATAGGGGCTCCTTCTCAACTTCATGGGGGGTCATGGTTGCTAAGTGGATAAGGCGCTGGTTCGCTCGCCTTGAGGTCGGGTGTTCGATCCTTGCATTGGCCGAGAAAATTCATCTAAATTTTCCGGCGTGATTTACCCTTGTCAGTGCGGCAGAAGGAGGGTCTGACGAGGACAGCTGCCTAGTCATTCGGATGATCTGAAAAACCGAGGTCCCGTGTACACATTGGAGTGCACGTAAAAGATCCCTTGGCAGTTGGAATTCGATATAAGAGTAGGTCGTAGCGCCGCTGCCCGGGCAAAATTTCCCTCATAGCACACTGCATGACGTATGCCCGTCTTCCATTAGCCCCAGGTTAGGTGCAAAAGAGTAGGACGTTAAACCCCATTTCATTTCATTTCATTTCAACTTCATGGGTTTACTTCCACCCGAAAGACCCCTGCGTGTGCGCTTTGATAATAACAATGCAAAATAAGACTTGTTTGCTTATCACCTTCTATGGAAGTTGGCATTTAACTCTAAGAACAACAGTTCAAAATTGAAGAAGCATGGACAGAAAGATGCTGTCCAGGCAAAACTCTCCTTCCTCGCATTTTGCAAATAGTCATAGAATAAAGATTACCATATGAAATACTGAAGGATCGCATGTGTTGACAAGATAATGTTAAAACTCAATTCCATATATATGTTTTGGATTATGTACAATTTAATAGCAGCATAACAGCATTATTGATTTAAAATTATAATTTCATGATTACTTTTTGTCTATTTTTTTTGTATGTCATATCAAATTTTCTACCAATTGAATCAGTGAAATGGGGTTTAACTTCCTACTTTTTTTTCATTGAAAATAGTTTTGAAGAATCAGTTTTTTTTTACAAAATTATGATGCCAATGTGTACAAATGAGCTTGTGTTTTTTGTCCCATCTACACAACTAGACACTGTTCTTTGGCATGCTGTCCCTCCTACACTACCGACTGGGAGAAACCATGCTGCAAAATGCTGGTGAACTTTATTGACTAACCCAAGCATACATAATCCTTATATATTCAGATTGGTATTTTTTTTTCTTTGGAGAAAATTATAATGAATCAATTTGAATTAAAAAGATCAAGTATGAAGACAATGATTCTAATATCAAGATTTTTATTTTTGTACGAATATATTTTAAGTGCATCTTTTCTTTTCTGTGAAAATAGATTTGAAGAATCAGTTTGGTTACAAAAATTATCAAGATATTTACATCCTTAAATAATGGGGGTGTTGGGATGGCCTAGTGGTCTAGAGTGCCGCGCTTCGACCTCTAGCTGGCCGGTCACCTCTGGCTTGCGCTGTGGTTTCGAGCCCTGGTGTGAGCGTATGTGGCATGGAGATAGGGGCGCCTTCGCAACCTCGTGGGTTTCCTCCGGGCACTCCGGTTTCCTCCCACTGCTAAAAACCCCTACGCGCAAGCGAATTATTGAAATAAAAATTAAAAAACCATGTTAGTCCTGAAATGACCTAGTTTGTGTTGAGTGGATGTTAAACCCCATTTCTCTCTCTTAAATAATGGACCCCCCCAAAAAATTAGTTTTATTTTTGCATCGATAAAAAATAAAAAATTATTTATATACGAAAATATTTTAAGTGCATTTTTTTTCTGTGAAAATAGATTTAAAGAATCAGTTGTTACAAAAATACACATGATATTTACATCTGTAAATAATGAACCCAAAACAAAACAGTATTTTCATTTTTACAAAAAATTCAAGAAAATCTGTAGATCAATAAAATATAAAAAATGAAGTAAAAAAAAATACAGTCTTCATGTTATTATTAACTTTTAAGTTAAAATAAATAAAATTGTCTCAAAATTTCCAGTCGCTATTTCAAAACCATTACAAAATAATAACGCCAAATATCAGTTCACCGGCATAGGCTTTGCAATGTAGTTGTACTGCTATATATAGCCCATAGTATGGGATCTATATTTAAGTACTTTTTAAAAATATAAATACTGAAGTAAAAAATACGGTCTACGTGTTATTATTAGCTTCATAAATATAGGAACGTTGTCTCAAAATTTCCAGTCGCCATCTCAATTACAATTATTTCAAAATAATAACATTAATATCAGCTCACACGACCCGGCTTCATTATAAACAATAGCGAAGCCTTCGACCGGAAGTAACTTGGGGGATAATGACTTCGCGCATGCGATGTACAACATAATTCATCGTCCAATGACAGAAACTGCAGGGTCAGTTATCCATATTATATACGATCTATGCTAAAACAATATCAACACTCTTTATTATTTTTTTTATTGTAAAATTTCCTCATGGACCATATTATCTATGTTTGCTTATATATTAATCCCCAAATCCGAGACTAATGAAAATAGCATTTTATCACTTCGCTCAAAATAAATTAATTTGACTGAAATTTTCAATATGTTCATTTTGTATGAGCTGTCTGTATATACATGTCTTACATAATACCCCTTTAATTAAATGACATTCGAATTTACATTTCAGGTTATACATGGTTACAATTATATACTGTATGAATAAAATGCAAAGGCTAACTTGAACTTTGAAAGAGATTTCTACATAGAAACATTCTCTTTTCTCTTTTTTAGCACAAACAAATATTTAAGACATAACATGTTAATTTCGTCCTCGAGATTACGTTATCAGTTTGTGTTATTGGGATTATAACAATTAACACACGTGAACGTATGAGGGGTTGATATTTTATCATACGTGTAATGTATTGGTATCACTGGGCACTAGTGATAATCTCAGTGATAACAATTTCTATAATCTACTTCATAGGGCGTTGCTCTTTGTTTTCGTGTGATTAAATATAAAAGTGTTATTATCACGCTGCAACATTAAAAACACATTTAATTGTTAAAGAATTTCAATTTATTGTTCTAGTCCGTAAAGCAGAGGCCATTGGGAATACTATAACTAAAGCTGCTAACTGAGGTAAAATGTAAGGTGTTCAGCAAGTGACTGCCTTGGCGGAGCCAGAGATAAGCAGGCCATTTCGTGACTGACAGGGTTTAATTTTATTTCAAAAAAAAAAGAAAAAGAAAATACCGATTCACAAACGACAAAAACATGTGTTGAATGCCAAAACAAGTGTTATAATTGATCTGAATTAACATAAAAATATGAATATAAATCACTTTTAACATTCATATTACGTAATTCAGTAGACATTACCATAATAAATTGGACATAAATCACTTTTTATACATTAATATGACATTTACGTGCGCTTTTAGCTACTTATTATAGTCTATTTTATGGTTCCAAAAAATGATCCACGGTCAATCGTCGACCATTTCTGTGTTCTTCAAACATACATTATACAAGACCTAAATCATACTCCTCGCAGTGTTTTGTTTGATTAGAGCCAATCCCGCTACTCACTGCTCTAAAGATTGACATTCTTGTTCTAAATTATGATTGGTCAATAGTCCGATTAATAACCAATCGCCAACTGCGTTACAAAAGCATTACTTACACAACGTTACGTCCAATTAGCCAGTACATAGGAGAATATTGCAGTAAAACAAACTGCGTGACAAACGAGGCTATGGAATCGAATAAAATGTAAACAATACTGGTTAAAAATGGAATATACTTTCACCTTAAAATCACTCTCAAAAGTTTTAGGGAAGACCCAGAATAAACATAGGACTGCCATGTTGCTGTACTCAAATGATAGATTTGATTGAACGGGAAGAATAGACACACTCTCTCCAAAATTCAAGTATCAGAAGCCAGTCCAGCAATGGTCAGAGAGGGGTTTCTAGGGCCATTGCTTCAGGAATATGGACCTAAATCTGCGTTTTGCAAGTCTTTCTTTTGGCCCGAAGTGCCATATAAACTATTAATTCGATAGTTATTAACATGACAGGAACATAATGGTTCCATAAACAAATAAGAAATTTTCTCTAAATTTCCTATTTGTTTATGGAACCATTTTGAAACTGTTGGACCCAGGACTAATAACAACCTAGAAGGTTTCCACTCAAGACTGAGTAAAACCATATCACACAGTCATCCTAACATCTGAGAAGTGCGAACGATCAAATCTACCCAGGTATAGGTGACGTAATCATTGAATGCATCGGCGTTGGTGATGCCGGGTGTTCCTCTATTATTGACATCCAGGTTTCCTGTATCAAATGGGCTGGCAGTAATGCCAAACCTGCTACTCTCCTTATCCAATTCCTAACTTCTTCATCTTCTTTGTATTGCACTGCAAGCCCTAAAGCTTGAACCTTGCGCCAAATACACTGCGAAAAATGAAAAAAACATCCTTTTACTTCAACATCAAAGTCCACAGTAGCAGCTTGGATTGCAGGTAGTTCAAAATCTGTTTGAATGGTGGCTGGGGTTAAAGCCTGATTTAACAAGTCTTCTACACACGACTTCAATTTTTCAATTAGGCGGCAGTATGTTTGTCTTCTCCGATCTGGTAGTAATGCAAACACAAGTGGATACATCACATTTCCATCTCTAGCATGAATGATATACAGTTGGTTCCATAACAAAGGACATGCTGAAAAGGTACCACCCATATATAAAACATCGACGGATTGCAGCAGGGTTAGTTGAGCGTCTGTCGAAAATACCACCATCTTATCATCTTCGAACAATAAAAATCGGTTTTCGTCATTCGTCATTGGCCATGGACTATCTTGTAATTGTACCTCCGATCGTGGCTTGGGCAATTGTGGTATGGTAGCTCGTCGGGATCTATACATTCCACTAGAGAAGGAGGAAAAGGAATGTAAATTAGGCGCAAATTCTTCAGGCTATTGAGCAATTTCATTCGGAGTAAATTAATTGCACAGGTTTAGTTTCTTCTCGTGCACGTTTTCTGGGGCTACTTTTAAATCTGATTTGGTCTTCATTTTCTGGGCAGTGGTTGTGATTTGAAAAGTTTCGAACGTATATATCCATTGTGGTACATTTTCCGCTGCAGGTTGACTTAACACACTTCCAATGAATACATTCACCGCGCTCAATATTTTTTCTATACACACATCCATCCAGCTTACCCCTCTGAGAAAGTACGAATTCCACTTCACGAAGTCCTGCCATAACAACATTTTTGACTGAATGATAGTGATCTTGAAGAATAAATGTACATGTTCTAAATAATTCATCTTATATATATAATCAAATATTAAACTCAATGTAAGCTCTAAATATAACAAATATTTGTCAAAACAAAAATGTACCCCGAGTTGATATTTTTGATGTTATTTTCATAAAAACAAGCTAAAATATATATTATTTGTCAAATATTAAACTCAATTTTATCTCTAAATATTTCAAATATTTGTAAAAACAAAAATGAACTCCGAGTTGATATTTTTGCTTTGATGTTTTTAAATACAAGCTTGGTCAAAACAAAATTGTACTCGGAGTTGACATTTTGCTTTGGTGTTATTAAAATCAGTGGTGGAACAGTTCATTGCTGATTAGTTAGGGGGTCAGGATTTTGAGGGAAATAAAATTTGTAGTCGAAATGGGATGTAGTCGAAATGGGAGTGAACCGTTTCAGCACCATCCGGGCTAATGATTACAAAGGCAGGAAGCTGGATAGATAAATATAGGCAATTCTAGAACAAAAGGAATAATATGTTGTTATTTAATTACTTGTTTACATTTTAGATGACATCTTTAAGTTTTTGGTTTTATTGCATAAAGTGCCGATGCACCACTGATAGTCCAAGAGCCAGTGACGAAAAAACTGCCTCATAAGTAATAGAAGGTTTGACCATATTAATTGGCAGCTATTGATAGGGCAAATTCAAAACACCCAGTCTTACGAGGTTTCAGTGGGGCATTTGGCTTGTAGGGGCAGATAAAAAGGGCCAAAAAGGACTAAAATTTGCCTCATAAGTAATAGGATCAGAATTATTTCTAAAATGTTGCTACACAATGTATGAATATAAAAAATATAAATCTGACCGGAAAAAGTGGGGCCATGCCCTTTTCTGACAGCCTTAAAAAGTGCCTACGGGGGCCAAAATTTGCCTCATAAGTAATATAGTTGAAATTGGTGCCAAATGTTTGCTAAGAGCGAGCCGATTCTAAAAATATCAAATCTGACTGGTTTCAGTGGGGCACATCCCTAATCTGACCACTTGAAATCTGTCCGATCTGCCACGCCCACAAAAAAGGTCAAAATTTGCATCATAAGTAATATGACCAGAAATAGTTTTGAAATGTTGTGGTGCTATATCTGAATCTTAAAATGCAAAATCTGACCAGAAAAAATGGGGCCACGCCCCTTTCTGACTGCCCTAAAAAGTGTGGACGGGGGCCCAAAAATGCCTCATAAGTAATAAGATTGAAATTGGTGCCAAATGTTAGGTACTTATGAGGCGGTTCTAAAAATATATAATCTGACTGGTTTCATTGGGGCAAACCCCTAATCTGACCACTTAAATGTGCCTAATCTGCCACGCCCACAAAAGGGGTTAAATATTGCCTCATAAGTAATATGACTGGAACTGGTGCCAAATGTTAGCGGTGTATTAGTGGATTCTAAAAATATCAAATCTGATGGGTTTCTGTGGGGCAAACTCCTAATCTGACCACTTAATTGTCACCACCCACCACACCAGCAAGATGAATACACATTTTGTTATCACTTAAAAATTAGATTTACAAACTGAAATATGATTCAAATGTGTGCCAAATGTCTGTGAGTAGGTTCTGTTTGGTTTATAAATCTTTCAGAAGTTTCTATATCTTGTCTAATTTACACTAATTTAAATGATATAATCCAAATATGCGACAAACAAACTTTTCTATTGTAGGCGTATATTCGTCATTCATATCTTGGTGGCATCCCAAGTTGGAAAACTATTCTTGCCCTAAGGACCTTTATTGGACGAAACTTTCCCATTGGGAATGCAGCAGTGTAGTCAGTGAATCTGTGGAAAGCTGGCAAAGCAATGCATAATGATGGAACTAATTGTCTGCATATATCTCAATTTTTTTGCGACTGTATTCCAACCTCCATCCGGGGGGGGGGGGGAGATGGCCTAGTGGTCTAGAGTACCGCGCTTGGACCTCTAGCTGGCCTGTCACCTCTGGCTTGTGACTGTGGTTTCGATCCCTGGTGTGAGCGTATGTGTGCTAAAGACCCCTACGCGCAAGCGAATTATTGAAATACAATCAAACCATTATATGTTAGTCCCGAAATGACCTAGTTTGTGTCGAATGGACGTTAAACCCCATTTCTCTCTCTCCAACCTCCATCCACACATTTCCGACTCAAGGAATTTCCAAGTAAAATGATCAAAACATCTGTAGCTATGGAATGGACACTATTATGTATGGACAGGTTTGTCGCAGCTATATGAAAAAGCATTCTTGAAATTGCTTCTTCGTGCATACATGTCAATGTACAACCTTTGTAGTAACACTGAAGAGACCAATTTACATTTGTAAAACATTATAGTCCGTATCTCAAGTTACATACAATGTCTTAGATCTAATAACTGGCAAATATTCAGTACACATTCAATTGTTAACTGTGTACTGTAGAAGAGATTTTTTGAACTTGTCAATGTTTAATGCTGATGTAAACTTTGATGGTAGTCTCATGTGTGGACCTGAAATGGTGTATTCTTGGTCTCGATCTAAGGAACCAGCGGGGTTTCTTTCTCTATGTCCTTTATCGATAATTTTTCATTTCTGTCAAATACGGCATTGATCTCTTGACTCGACACACTAAATATTTTAACCAAAATATAACAAGCAATTGCACTAAATGTTACTGGGAGGTCTCCGTGTAGATGAAGAAAAACCATTCAATCCATCACTGTTCAATCAATCCATTTAGTCTCACAACACTCTATTCTGCTTTCAATTTCAAGGGCCTTCTAAAGCAAAGATGTTTAAGCTGATATCATGGTTTCATCTACAAAACTAAACACAAGTGGCATTGTGTGATCGGATAAAATCTGGTAATCATCATCATATCTTTCTCCATTTTCAACTGTAACCTACGATGTTGCCGTTTTGTATGTTTCTTTTAGGTACTGTTAGAAGCAAATGTGCTTGGTTTTAACCGTTTTATGGGTTTATCAAACCAGCAGGGGTCTGCAATAACTTCTGAAATAAATTTGTCATGAGATATGTTACCATTTTCATATAACTTTAAATAAAAGGAAATCTGTTTGATTAATGTTAATTAATGTTCCGCATTATTTTTGAATGGATTAGACAATTCTTTCAGTAATGTGATGTGCTGTGTTCTTCTGAATATTAGCTTGTCTCAATTCAGAAGTTACATCTTCTGGTCTGGAAATGACTAAATGTTCAAACACATGTCCAACTATAGTTGCCCTCATATAACGAGACATGGACCATCTCTGTCTAGCTGCTATGGAATTTCTATGATGATACTAATACCTGACAAATGATTAGCAGCATGTGTATTAACTGTCTATTCTATGTATGGGAATTCGTCAGATATTCCAGGATGTGTTTCATCTGTTTTCATCATATTGTCATGAAACCAGAATATCCATATGACATAGTTTGGCTGATATAAATTAAAGAATAGACTTGACATTTCAAAGAGGCAGTATGTATATTAGCTGTCCCCAACATGAATACCTCGTGAAAAAAGGTGAATATTTGAATTATTTCCACATATGTGTACCAATATTTGACTGTTTTCCCATGTTCACTGGCCAATGTCTTGTGTGCATAATCAATTATTTTATTCAGTTCTTTGGAAACATTGTAGCTGTTGAAAAAGTTGGTTGACAAAACCGTCTGAAATGTAATACCTCCAAAGATAAAGCTAGCAAAGGGTGGATGCGTTTACATCGATTATAGTGGATACCTGTTAAAAACCAAGTACATGAACCGTCGGCTATTATCCTTCAATTACGAATGGTCGTTCAGATTCTCCAATATGCTTCCCGACAGCTTTGAAATATGCCATTGATATGTGGAAAGGTCCTAGCATTATGAAGAGGTTGTCAAATAGAGGACTTTCTGCAGCCTGAATTGTATATGCCATCTTTGCAATAGCCAAGTCATGTGTCACTAGATATCATGTATTCCTGACCACACTCTTCACCAATCTGTTGGGATCTCTGCATTGTTTCCAAAACAAAATTGAGGGGGGTTGGCGATTGATTGATTTTAGGAAGATAACGTATTTGTTATTGAGGAAAGTTATCTTTTACCACAAGTGAATTCGATTCAACCCACATTTGTGTATCAGTAGTTTCTAGTGCATGTGCCATCTGCACAGCCACTAGGAATAATAGATCTTCTGGGATAAATCCACTGTTAGTCATTGTAAGCGTCTTTCTATATGGTTCCAGATTTAAAAGAAGTTTTAATTTTGCCACATGAAATATTATACAGTATTTGTTTTCTTTTTCAATAATAGATTCTTGTATAAAATATAATGCCATGAAATAATTTAATATTATATTTAAAGAATATAAATCGCTATTCTTTGGCACCTGGAAATGGGCACAAAGGGGTCGCAACGCTTATAATAATGTAATATTAATGTATATAAACTGATTTACATCCAATCGTTTCTGTTTTACTGTAATTTCTAATCGGTTATGTTCGGCTAAATACGCGACGAGTCCGAATTGAATGGCAGTCTTCGACATCTGATTATTCCAGTCTAGATTGGAAGTTTTCTTCTACATGGGTTATGTTTAGCCTCGTTCTTCAAGTAGCTTCATACAAATGACCCTCGAAAATATTCTGACACACGATTCGTGTGCCAATTTTATCATTTTCATTTTGTCTTAAATGCTGAATATCAGAGGCCTAGTGGTCTAGAGTGCCGCGCTTCGACCTCTAGGTGGCCGGTCACCTCTGGCTTGCGGCTGTGGTTTCGAGCCCTGGTGTGAGCGTATGTGGCATGGAGATAGGGGCGCCTTCTCAACCTTGTGGGTTTCCTCCGGGCACTCCGGTTTCCTCCCACTGCTTAAGACCCCTACGCGCAAGCGAATTATTGAAATAAAATTAAACCACATGTTAGTCCCGAAATGACCTAGTTTGTGTTGAGTGGACGTTAAACCCCATTTCTCTCTCTCTCTGAATATCAGAAGCCACACATTTCATGGTAAGATAACAACACCAATGTTGATTTCAATTGACCATTAAGTCATGTTTGCAACATCGAAAACTGGGGTGGTATTGAATTCCAAGACTTGGCTCCTTTAATGGAGAATCATATAACTTGGAGGCCAGTAGTGCTGTATTGAATTTCTACAAGGTTGTTGAAAACTGCAAATTAATAGTGATGTGTCAAACTACTCTGTTTGTATATTTAACTTGGAAGTGATAACAAAAGGTCCTTAGGGCAAGAATAATTTTCCAACTTTGGATGCTACCAAGATATGAATGACGAATATACGCCTACAATAGAAAAGTTTGTTTGTCGCATATTTGGATTATATCATTTAAATTGGTGTAAATTAGACAAGATATAGAAACTTCTGAAAGATTTATAAACCAAACAGAACCTACTCACAGACATTTGGCACACATTTGAATCATATTTCAGTTTGTAGATTTAATTTTTAAGTGATAACAAAATGTGTATTCACCTTGCTGGTGTGGTGGGTGGTGACAATTAAGTGGTCAGATTAGGAGTTTGCCCCACAGAAACCCATCAGATTTGATATTTTTAGAATCGACTAATACACCGCTAACATTTGGCACCAGTTCCAGTCATATTCCTTATGAGGCAATATTTGACCCCTTTTGTGGGCGTGGCATATTAGGCACATTTAAATGATCAGATTAGGGGTTTGCCCCAATGAAACCAGTCAGATTTTATATTTTTAGAACCGCCTCATAAGTAGCTAACATTTGGCACCAATTTCAATCTTATTACTTATGAGGCATTTTTGGGCCCCCGTCCACACTTTTTAGGGCAGTCAGAAAGGGGCATGGCCCCATTTTTCCTGGTCAGATTTTGCATTTTAAGATTCAGATATAGCACCACAACATTTCAAAACTATTTCTGATCATATTACTTATGATGCAAATTTTGACCTTTTTTGTGGGCGTGGCAGATCGGGCAGATTTCAAGTGGTCAGATTAGGGATGTGCCCCACTGAAACCAGTCAGATTTGATATTTTTAGAATCGGCTCGCACATAGCTAACATTTGGCACCAATTTCAACTATATTACTTATGAGGCAAATTTTGGTCCCCATAGGCACTTTTTAAGGCTGTCAGAAAAGGGCATGGCCCCACTTTTTCCGGTCAGATTTATATTTTTTATATTCATACATTGTATAGCAACATTTTAGAAATAATTCTGATCCTATTACTTATGAGGCAAATTTTAGCCCTTTTTGGCCCTTTTTAGATGCCCCTCCCAGCTAAATGCCCCACTGAAACCTCGTAAGACTGGGTGTTTTGAATTTGCCCTATCAATAGCTGCCAATTAATATGGTCAAACCTTCTATTACTTATGAGGCAGTTTTTTCGTCACTGGCTCTTGGTCTATGACATTTTTCGTTGAAATATCAAATTTCTCATTGCTTATTTCACGTTAGGGGGTCACGTGGCTAAGTGGGTAAGGCGCTGGCTCGCAAGCCTGGAAGTCGGATGTTCGGTCCGTGAATTGGTCGAGAAAGTTCATCTCGATTTTCCGGCGTGATTTTCCCTTGTGATTCAGAACTGAGGGCCTGACAAGGACCTATGTCCCGTGTACACATTGGCGTGCACGTAAAAGATCCCCTTGCAGTTTGAATTCGATATAAGAGTAGGCCGTAGCGCCGCTGCCTGGGCAAAGTTTCCCTCATAGCACACTGTATGGCGTTTGCCCGTCTTCCATTAGCCCAGGTTAGGTGCAGAGAAGTAGGACGTTAAACCCAATTGCATTTCATATTTCACGTTAATGTGTACTCAGATTGATTATTTAACATTTAATTATGAAGTAAACTGAAGATGCCACCGCTAAAAAATGTACCGGATTGAGAGGAAGCCCGGAAGCCCAGGACAAAACCTACGAGATAGGACATGCGAACCTACCAATTGTCACGTACATCTGGTAGTCGGAATCGAAACCAAATCACTTCATCATACACATACCCTGTGATCTACAGCGCACGTCCGGACACCCCATCTCAGTGGTTTCAGGTTTCCGGGCTAGTTAGCACATTCACTACACCCTCCGAGTTTCGAGTGCTAAAATTTAACCAAAGGACATTCGCTGCAGAAAAGTTAAAGTACCGGTAGCTAAGTTTTCAACTCAGTCTTCGACACTGAAAATGAGGAATTATTTGTCAATTTTTATTTTTGATGCACAGCTCTGAGACATTAGGTACACTGTAGTTCAGCTCTGAACGTCGGTCTCATTACACTCACCCTGAACGTTCAGGGACTGGCCCATTCAATCAATGTCGAAAATAATTTGACCCCCAATTTTACTGGGCAACTTTTCACTGCTAAACGATGGGTGTCACTCCGTGTGGACGCGTGTACATTGTAAAGGAACATCTCAGTGAGAAAATAAGACCTTGCTCATTTCGCTAGAGTCAGTATGAGCATCACAACACGCTGTGTCATGGTGGCGAAAGGATAGATTGATAGGAGGGGACGTATTGTTTCTCTCATACTGAGTCTAGCGAGGTAAGCAAGGTCTCATTTTGTCACTAAGATGTTCCTTTACATTGTACAGACGTCCACACGGATTGACACTCCGATGTTTCGCAGTGAAAAGTTGCCCAGTAAAATTGACTGGGGTTCAAATTATTTTCGACATTGATTGAATAGGCCAGTCCCTGAACGGTCAGGGTGAGTGTAATGAGACCGACGTTCAGAGCTGAACTAGGTACACTGCTGCATATAAGGTACAGGCCTTATTACAGCAAATTACAGGCCAAGGTCGCTATCCTTTGGATTCCGTTAGTTTTTTACCGACTCAATGCAACTTCGGATTTCCGGGTTTTATTTCAGGTTAAACTTTGAGATATTCGAAACGAAATGAAATGGGGTTTAACGTCCTACTCGTCCGCACCTAACCTGGGCTAATGGAAGGCGGTGAGATATTCGAACGCTAGTTAGCAGAGTTACAAATTACGTTTGCGTTATGGGAGCACCGATGTTACTGAAATATGACTGTACGTGAGGAGCAAGATCGCCTGTCCAACTTCATGTGTTTTCTCCAGGTCCTCCGGTTTCCACATACTGCTAAATACCCCTACGTCCAAGCGATTTATTGAAATAAAATTGAACCATATTTTAGTCCCAAATGATCTAGTTTGTGTTGAGTGGACGTTAAACCCCATCTCTCTCTCCCTCTGAAATTTATTACAGAACAATACCATAAATATACAGTTTTGCAGAATTTATTCCATCTTCGCATATTATTATTATATATATGTAAGATTAAATCAACTACCAACAAATGCATGTTCAAACAAAAAAGGAGCTCCCCCACCCCCCGATGTCGTTTGTGTAACTTTGTAGATGAGGATATTGTACATATTGTATATGTTTGTGAGCAATTAAAAGATTTGAGAGCTCAATATATTCCCAGAAATTACTTGCGCATCCGAAATAACTTACACAACTTCTCAAATTTATGTCACTGTTTCAATGCCAAGGATATTATATATATTGGCCATGTATATCAATAAGGCCATGTATAAAATAGCTGACCAGGTTTAAGTAATCAAAGCACTATGAGTGTATTTTCAATTAGTTCTGAATTGTACATCCTTGAAAAATTGTCCATCTACCACCACTCAAATTTGTTCATCTACCACCATCTTTTACCATCATCCAAATGATTATTGTACTTGTAACTTTGGGTCTTTGTATTAAAGTTTAATACTGAATGAAATATATATATATATATTTATAATATCTGAAGACGCCTATTGAGGTGGTATACATTATAATATCTGAAGACGCCTATAGTGGGCAGACAGCTAGCTTATATAATTTAATGTATGTCAGAATGATGTAAAGTGGAGAATTTTTTACCTGGACGTATTTATCTATTTTTTATGCATTATCTACCGTAAACAAAGAAGTACTTGTACTTTATCTACTTTAATATATATATATATATATATTTACAGAAATGGATCTGTTTTCTATGCATGCATTTAATAATTCCTAGAGGCAAGAAGGCAACGTTTTTGTTGTTTTTATGTATATATTAACATACATGTATCCCGTTCATTGACACGCTTTCTAAAGCCCTCCCCCCAACATATCAAGCAAGTTCATACAAGTTCTCAAAAACGCTCTGCCAGATCCAGGAAAATCGTAAACCGGGTTGAGTTTAGGGTAGAATATATAAATAATATCTATAATATGATCCTAGTTCATTCATTAACAGTTCTCAATATGTCCATATCGTCTGCTTTCAATCCAATAAGTTCATGTCAAGTCCAGATCGGTTAAATTTGTAATTTCTAAGCCGTCCAAGCACGTCCGTGGTCAGTTCAAATCCATTCGTAGTGCCCTGTCTTGAGGGCTATAAAAAACCAAACCAGCTCTTGTCATTCATCATCGCCTTCAAGGCTCTAAGCTGTGCTGGTCAAGCCATACCTCCAGTGCCAGAACGAGTGCCCGTGGGGAATCAGACACTAGTGATAGTACTGTCCGAAGATTCACAAGCTCCGGCTCCTGTGAAGGCCAGCCAGATCAGACCCAAGTTGCTGAGCTTCTGCCAAGACATTGAAGAGCTAAATAGATGAAGAACTGCATAAGTCCGTGAAGAAAACCAAGACTCGCCCATTATTTGCACTGCTAACTGATGTTCGAGGTACGGCAATTCCGTTTGTAGTACGCCCATCTCGCTTTAAGTCCGCTGTAACACAGTCTAATTGCAGGACCGGGAACATTTTGAACATCCAAAGTACCAGAAAACCCCTCTGTCGTCCAAATCCATCCGAGCCCGTCCATGAAGTTCTTAAACATCTCGTAAAGAGTTGCTACTATGTTCGCACTGATTTGGGGCCCGTTTGACAACATTTTTCAGAACGTAGTAAGAACTAGTTTGGTGTGATTGGGGCTTAAAGTGTTCAGTTTCTAAGAAATTCAACTTAATGGGCACTAAAGTGCAGATTCTGTGAAATGCGTATTAAAGTGCAGATTCTAAGAAAAACCATTAAAGTGTGACTTCTTCTATCGTGACAGCAATGAATCCTATTTTATTTAGCCCTACGGCACATGGCTACATGTTTTTCCAATGTTTTATAAACCTTTAAATATATATGTAGGGTGGTTCACAGATCTAAAATAGGCCTACTTGTGCCTATTACCTTCTTATCAGCCTGTTTCATCTTTGATGACCACGTTGTATGAGCAATTTTCAGTCACGGGGTATTCGTTTCAGAGCAAAGTTTGAAATTTTAATGTAACAAAAACCGTAACTCGTACTATCAGTAAGAGTTAACTTCCTTGATAGTGGAAGACGATCACAATTTGAGTCCAAATGGTTTTATTCTAATGGTTTTATTCTCAAAAATCAAACACGATCAGACTTCCATTATAAATTTATGAAGTTTTTATGGTCAATCTTATCATATAATGTCTGTTGGATTTTTTTCAAACCCTCTAACATATGCCGACAAAATCTAGACATCAAAATATTTTCTTTAATAAAAATAACTATTAACTAGACCTGCATGCAGGAATGACGGGTTTCACTGGTGCCACGTTACCCTTAAACATGTCACTTCCGGTGCCAAGTTACCCTTGAACATATGTCACTTCCGGTACCAACGAAACCATTAAACAGGTTTCCAAATTAACATTGCACACAAATAAAATGGATGCAGAATCAACCAAATCCAGCAATATCAATTCATTTTATACATTTGTTACTTGTAAATGATCTTGACAAAATTACATTTCTTCCGGTGTTAATGAAAATGTTCAATTAGTTTTATGAAATCAGAAATGGCATACGATATCATATAGTGAAAATTTTATGTAAATCGAATAATAATTGCCACTTTTAAAGACCCAAAAACTTGAAATGTGACTTGTAGAAAATCGACTATTTCTCTGCAACCGTACAAGTTAGAAACCATTTTGTGGTATCTGTATGATCGTATGGGTTCATTTTATTTGTTGATTGGCATCAAATACCATAATTTGAAAAACATTTCAAAACAGACTCATTTGAATAAAATATCTGTTTTGAAGGCTAAAAATACAGTTTTTGCCAAAATGATGTTACTTCCGGTGATAATGAAAATCTTAAATTACTTGTATGAAATCCTAAATGGCATTAGGTATAACATGGTGTAACGTTTATGAAAATCGAATAATAATTGACACTTTTATGGCCCAAAAACCTTCAAAAGTGGCCAGTAGAAACCCGTCTATTTCTCGGCAACCGAACAAGTTAGAAACAATTTTATGATATGTATATGACCATATGAGTTGTGTTTATATGTGAATTTAAACCAAAAGTTAAAATTATTAATACATATTAAGTAATTCTTGGTTGAATAAAACATTGATTTAAAAAGTTTAAAATGCAGTTTTTGACAAAATGACGTCACTTCTGGTGTCAATTTTAAATTGTTATCAACTTGATATGACGCTACATGCTTTTTGAATCAAATGATGTCACTTTTATAAAAATCCAATCATAATTGACTATTTTACAAGCAAAATAACGAAAACAGTGACTTGTACAGAACTGTCCATTTCTTGGTAACTGCTTATATTACAAACTAATTTTAACATACATTTTCTTCGTATGGATTATAGCTACAAGTTTATAAAAGTTACGAAGAAATATTTTAAAATCTGAAAAGCCTGAATAGGTTGTAAATGGGTCAATTTTACACCATTTTTAGCCATTTAATCGAATTTGCTCGAAAATGAAATCGAAATTAAAAAAACTGCTTCCGCCATTTTTTGCGCCTTGAAAGGGCACACTCTTTGAGTCAAATAATTTTTCCAAAAAATAATATTTGTTTTCGAAAAGTGGTACCTAACTGTCAAAATTGTAGTTTTTGGTAAAATTATGCCACTTTCGGTGCCGACAGAAAACACTTCCGGTAATAAAAAAAATGACAATTGAGACAACGAAGCATATGAACTTTGTTTTATACAAATCGAACAATAAAAAATTAATCTAGGACTGAAAAACTGAATTAGCCAATAGCGGCCAAGGAAAATTACTGAGACAAAATTTTTTAACATTTTTGCACTAGGCAGATGACTCTTTAATTCTGTGCACAATACGACTAAAAAATATTCATAAATAAAAAAGTTTTTTGTAAAATTTTAAATTTTCGAAATTTGGCGCCTAATATCTTCGAAGATTTGCCGAAAATCAAAAATCGAAAGTAGCGTAGCTATGTGCCCTGTCTCAGGCTATGCCAAAATGTATCGAAAGTTAAAATCCAATGATTATTGTTAAAATTACTGCAATATTTTCAAAAACAATAACTTCGGTGATTTCGGACATTTCGCATTGTCGCAGAACGATCAAAATAGCTTTATCCTCTAAGTCACACCCACTTTCCCAGTAAAACCGAAGAAATCGTAACGATGCGACAAGCAGTTGCTGAGATCTACTCAAAACAAAAGAAGAATAATAATAATAATAAGAACTAGACCTGCATGCAGGAATGACGGGTTTCACTGGTGCCACGTCACTTTCGGCGCCACGTTACCCTTGAACATATGTCACTTCCGATACCAATGAAACCATCGACCAGGTTTCCACATAAGCATTGTAAACATCAAATAAAATTGACGAAGAATCAACCAAATCCAGCAATATCAATTCATTTTATATATATATATATATATGTTACTTGTAAGTGATCCTGGAAAAATTTCATTACTTCCGGTGATAATGAAAATGTTCAATTAGTTTTATGAAATCAGAAATGGCATAAGGCATCATATGGCGAAAATAGTATGTAGATCGAATAAGAATTGCCACTTTTATAGACCAAAAACCTTGAAAAGTGACTTGTAGAAAATCGTCTATTTCTCGGCAACCGTACATGATAAAAACTATTTTTTGGTATCTATATGATCGTATGGGTTCAATCGATTTGTTGATTGGGATCAAATATCATAATTTGAAATATATTACAAATCAGACTCATTTAAAAAAATTATCTGTTTTGAAGGCTAAAAATACAGTTTTTGCCAAAATGACATTACTTCTGGTGATACTGAAAATGTTAAATTAGTTCTATGAAATCATCAATGACATAAGATATCATATAGTGAAAATTTTATGAAAATCGAATAATAACTGACACTTTTATAGACCAAAAACCTTTAAAAGTGACTTAGGGAAAATTGTCCATTTCTCTGCAACCGTACAAGTTAGAAACCATTTTGTGGTATCTGTATGATCGTATGGGTTCAATCTATTTGATCAATAGAATCAAATATCATAATTTGAAAAAAATAACAAGTACGACTCATTTGAATAAAATATTGTTTTTAAAGGCTAAAATTTAAGTTTTGAGCAAATGACGTCATTTCCGGTGGTGGCGTAAGAGGTAAAATGGTTTGAAATAGTCCACTATGGCATTAGGCATCCAATGGCGAAAGAAAATTGAAAATCGAATAATAATTGATTCTTTTATAGCCAAAATTACGTGAAAAGTGACTCATGCAAAATTGCCCATTTCTCGACAACTGCTTATATTACAAACTAATTTTCACGCATATTCTCTTCGTATGGATGATAGCTACAAGTTTATAAAAGTTACAAAGAAATATTTTAAAATTTGAAAAGCCTGAATAGGTTGTAAATAGGTCAATTTTACACCATTTTAGCCTCTTAATCGAATTTGCTCGAAAATGAAATCGAAATTAAAAAAACTGCTTCCTACATTTTTTGCGCCTTGAAAGGGCACACTCTTTGAGTCAAATAATTTTTCCAAAAAATAATATTTGTTTTCGATATAAGAAAATAACTGTCAAAATTGTAGTTTTTGGTAAAATTATGCCACTTCCGGTGCCGACAGATAACACTTTTGGTAATAAAAAAAATGGCAATTGAGACAACGAAGCATATGAACTTTGTTTTATACAAATCGAACAATAAAAAAATTAATCTGGGACTGAAAAACTGAATTAGCCAATGGCGGCCAAGGAAAATTACTGAGACAATTTTTTTTACTATTTTTGCGCTAGTCAGATGACTCTTTAATTCTGTGCACAACACGACTAAAAAATATTTATAAATAAAAAAGTTTTTTGTAAAATTTTAAATTTTCGAAATTTGGCGCCTAATATCTTCGAAGATATGCCGAAAATCAAAAATCGAAAGTAGCGTAGCTATGTGCCCTGTCTCCGACTATGCCAAAATGTATCGAAAGTTAAAATCCAATGATTATTGTTAAAATTACTGCAATATTTTCAAAAACGATAACTTCGGTGATTTCGGACATTTCGCATTGTCGCAGAACGTTCAAAATAGCTTTATCCTCTAAGTCACACCCACTTTCCCAGTAAAACCGAAGAAATCGTAACGATGCGACAAGTAGTTGCTGAGATATAGTAAAAGTGGAATTGGAATAATAATAAGAATAATAATAAGAATAATAATTTTAACAAAAACAATAGTGTTTCACACAAGCTACGCAGTGTGAAACCCTAATAATAATTTTAACAAAAACAATAGTGTTTCACACAAGCTTCGCAGTGTGAAACCCTAATAAAACATTCAAGTAATTTCTTTTTCAGGGGTAAAAAACTAATAAATTGATGGTGTCAAATAAATCATACACGGTTGACAATTGTTTTATAACATACTGGCATGTACTTAAAGATACATTCTCGCGTACAAACTGGGTGATTTGAAGATATAATTGGACCAAAAACATATTTAAACTTATTAATTTATCATAATTTTGTTCAAATCCTTCTCAAAACATTGTAATTATCAAGGAATAGCCTTTGCTACAAAAAAAAATGGACCAAAAGAGGTCATGTTTGGGTCACGTGACTTAACTCTCTCGGTACCTATAGCAACGGTTGCGAAGTCGGGGAGAATCCATTGCATACACAAGATGATGTTTAAATTAAATTTTCGAATTATCCACTTCCCGTGTACTTCTAACTCTTCGGAAAGTTTATGTATATCAATCGCTCAATCTACGCGTGCAACCTTTCACGTTACGCGTGCAGATATTCACAATAGTCGTGCTGTCGATTGGGGGAACCTTTACATTTTTATCCTCTATACGCCCCGTCGGGCTGTCAATTAGGGGAACCTTTACATTTTTATCCTGTATACGCCCCGTCAGAATTTTTCAGACAATCATGTATTTTTCTAGTAAGATTGGGTATATCTACTTTCCATATACCAAATTTGCCATACTTTTATTGGAAATAACCACCCGATAAATACTTTTCTGGGATAATATCTTTAAAGAGAACATATTTGACCCTCGTCGACAATTTGAGATACTTATTTCTTTTTAACGGAGTATTATAAGTATGTTTCGGAATAAAATATTATTTATATTGAATAATCTCCGCGCACACATGAAAAAATATAACGTGGTACTGTGACCTATGTCAATTGGATGGCTGCGATATTAGTAGACTTAATTACGTTATGTGGTTACCGTAAAATTGGATAACCGAGACTTTGTAACAGTGGTGGTTATGGCAGTCGATTTTAGCCTATAATTATTGTATCGCCAAAATCTAGGTTCAGCATATTATTCTCTTTCGTCATCTTTTTTGTAGCTATTATATAGGGAGAACTCCCAATACTTTATTTAATCTTACAATGCCGCTTTTTAAGTTTCCAGAAGAATTATTTTAGAAGGAGTAAGCATCATTTGCCTTATTCATGACACCGAGCACTAAGCATTATATAGCAGGAGCCCAGGGGGTTAACCTAGCTGAAACGTGTACCAATTTTCTCCTTTATTGAATCAATGCGTGTATATCTGGTATCATCAAAATGTAAGTCTGGTGGTGGGTGTGGTGTTCCTCACCCAAATTGACATATCCCCCAACTAGTCTAGATTAGCTCAAAAGTGTACCTGTCAGGGATACTCCAACGCTACACATGTCTGGTAATTACTTAAGCTCTGTCAGGGGTACCCCACCACTAGAAATGTCTGTCAGAGTGTTTTTATGGTACCTGAAGATGTACGGTACGCTGCTGTGCGAATTTCATGCATTTTGGGCATGGAATACCACACCCGCCGCCCAACCTGGCAGACTTACATTTTGATGACGCCAGACATACATGCATTGGTAACATATAAAATAAACATAAACATTGGTACACTGTTCAGCCCCCCCCCCCCCCCCCCCCCACGGTCTATAAGCTGAGTGAAGAAATAATTCGATTTTGAATTTCACCAATCTAACGCACACGGTTAGATGAATTTATCTCTTGTTGTACCGATGCTGTTTAAATCGTTGTAATATTTTGTATGCGATTAAAAGCTGTCTGTAGTCCTATGCCACAGAATATCAAACATAAGTTACTAATTTCTACCCACCCTAATTAGTTAAACAATCCAAAAGATCTTCAATAGCAATCTCGAAACCAGAAAATTTTTTGAAGAAATTTCTCTGGTGAATCGGGGTAGCAATTTTTTCCGGAAAATGACATGTAATTCCTACACGCGAAATTTCTCGTTTATTTGCCCCTGATTTTACGTGCCTGGATGACCGAATCACCTAAAAATATACCCACGCGTAGAAAAATAGATCTTTACAAAAACTTGAATTTGTTCGTTTAGGATCCAATTTTTTTATGTCATCGAGTTGACTTTGACTCAAGGATCATTTTACAACAAACGAAACGACAATCCGACCTCTAGTTTTCGAGAAATCGACCCAAAAAGATTGACCAATCAGAGGTCAGAATGGGCGGTGCTTAGGTTTGAAAAAAATTGGAAAAAATGGACGGTCTAATGTGCCAGAGGCCTTCGGCTCCGCGGCTGCCTCTGGGAACGAGATGGCTTCAATAGTGGAATAATCGCAGCATTACACAACATCACGACTCGATAGCGCCCATCCTTTGGACTAGTCAAACAGTTCCAGCAATTCGCAAAAACTTTAACCAGTAGTGTTAAGAGATTACGATAATATAAATGCACATAAAACATATTTAGTTATAAATAGCATTATTCATTTAGCGCAACATTATAATATATTAATTTGACTGTTTTAACGTATTGTTCGCATCGGAAACACTTTCTATTTACTCGGGACGTTTGCATACAATGCACTGAATAACCCAGCCTCCGATAGCCCCGTAACGTAACGCTGTTTGAAGACAGTGGGGTGGATAAAGATTGGTTAATTATGTATGTATAACAAATAAATATATAAATTAATGATCTAAACATAAACCTTTTGTTTCGTGGTGGTGGTGGCGCCCCATAGCCTAGACATAGGCGATGTAAAAGTGTTTGGATCAGGTACCCATTGGCGCGTGGGCGCCCTTAAAATCGACCGATTGATCAGTACCTTAGTAGCATCACTGTGTGATCAGTGATCATAATCAAATGTATTATTTTATAATTAAAAGGTTGTTAAAGGGGGCGCCATTTCTCGGGGCCAATAATTGTTCTGGGGGTGCAGTGTACCCCCTGCATCCCCGCTAGATACGGCCTTGTAAGATTTTAAAAGTAGGGGGGCAGCAGAGTTGGGTGGGGGCATAACCTCCACGTAAGTAATATAAAAATGTTTGGATCAGGGCAAGCCAACCCATTGCCGTGTGGGCGCCATTAAAAGCGACCGACTGGCCAATGCCTGAAAAGCATCACTGTGTGATTATAATCAAGTGTATCATTTTATAATTAAAAGATTGTCAATTTTTCTTGGGGGATAGTGTGCACGCCATTGTTCGTACGCCTTATTTTCGAGAGGGGGGGGCTGCACCCTCGCTATATACGACCATGTGTGTATGTGGATTTAACATCCCGGCAAGTCTTATTATATCATCCATTATAAATACAAAACTAAAAGTGAACTCCCAAAATAAAAAGTGGTAGTACAGGGTGTTCTAGCGAGTAAATTATGTACACCCTGCGTCATGCGCGGCTTCTATCAATACATAGTCATATCATTATGTATCACCCAATAAAACATTTGACAGTAGATATCGCTTGTGTGATAAATTACATAATCTACATGAATTTGATTGGTCAACCAAAAAGGAACTACTTTCTTTTATTTTGAAGAAACCACTTATTTAAAATAAAAAGTAACTTCTTTTTTGGTTAAAAATTCAAATGACATTGAATGAAATACTAGGTCAATATATAGTAATTTGCAATAGGTAGACTGCTGTCAAGTAATGATCTATCAGTACGCTGTAATGTAATCACGTTCAGTAAAAGTGAAACCTATACCAAAAAATTATATTTATTTATTTGGGCATGTAAGAAAGGATCTGGTTATAAATAAAATCTCCAACTCGTCTTTTTTATATCACAAAATATCAACACTCGTTTATAAAGTAAAAAAAAAAAAAAAAAAATCGGCAGAACATCGTTTTTTTTTGTTTTTGTTTACTTTATCAACTTGTGTTGATATTTTTGGATATCAAAATAGCCTCGTAGGAAATTCTCTATATACCTCAAGGTCTTTACTATTTTACACTTCGTTGGTTATGTAAATATAGACTTGTTTTGTATAAAATAACAATTACATTGTACCCTGTTACAGTTCATTTAGGAATGGTGATCGAATAACATCTTTGTTTATCAGTTTGGGAGTAATGGTGGCTCAAGACGATAGATGCTGGTTCTTTAAACAAGAGATCCCAGTGATGGACGAGAAAGCGCTCATTGTCAAGGGTGCAGGACATACGGCATCCAGTATTTGGGATAGTAAAACCGATATCCCGTATACAAGTCGGTGTAAACAGAGAGGGGGGCGGGCGAGGGAAACGTGGGGTTTAACGTCCACACGACACGACCTAGGTCATACCTGGACTATAACACATGGTTCAGTGTTTTATTTCAATGATACCCTTGCACGTAGGAGTGTTTAGCAGTGACAGGAAACCAGAGGACCCGGACAGAGCCCTCGGGGTTGGACAGGCGCCTTCTCCTTGTCGCGTACAACAGGCGTGTCAAATTTACCGGCATGACCCCATGAATGTATAAGGTCATGATTCGGTTCAATTTGGACCCGGTCGAAGAAAAGGATCCCACCTAGTTCATAAGAAGACTCATCTTCAATAGAAAGCTCAATCTAGCTTTAACTACGTACATCTTATCAAAGTCTTCAAGCAATACCCTGCAAATTTCAATTGGGTACAAGCCCCGCTTGTGAGCCTTTCAGAGTCCTCGATCTTCGCGAATATTCGTTCAATGTCGAGGTTTCCGCATGTTCCTAAAGCAACGTCAGCGAGATTTACAACATCTACCGTTGTTTCAATACTGAGCAATTCCCGAACTTTTGCGTCCGTTGTGTTTACACGTGTTAGCATTGTCCAATCAGAGGTCGTGGCACATAACACACTGTAAACAAACAAGTTAATTAACTGAGGTTGAATATTTTTTTTGCAAATTGATCTTTGCAACACGATTGTCACATGTAAACATTTTAGCCAATCTCGAAACCAGAAAAATTTTTGAAGAAATTTCTCTGGTGAATCGGGGTAGCCATTTTCCCGGAAAATGATATGTAATTCCTACGCGCGAAAGTTCTCGTTTATTTGCGTCGTACGCCACTGATTTTACGTGCCTGGATGACCGAATCACTTAAAAATATACCCACGCGTAGAAAAATAGATCTTTACAAAAACTTGAATTTGTTCGTTTAGGATCCATTTTTTTATGTCAGCGAGTTGATTTTAACTCAAGGATCTTTTTACAACAAACGAAACGACGATCCAACCTCTAGTTTTCGAAAAATCAACCCAAAAAGATTGACCAATCAGAGGTAAGAATGGGCGGGGCTTAGGTTTGGAAAAAATGGACGGTCTAATGTGCCAGAGGCCTTCGGCTCCGCGGCTGCCTCTGGGAACGAGATTGCATTTTAGCTAGAAGCGCGAGACTTGGTATTCACGACGGCCGATGAATCTGATAGGCTCACAATCTAGGCTTGTTACCCAATCGAACTTAGTGGCGAATATGCAGGGCCTGATAAGATGTACGTACTTAAGGCGAGATCAAGCCTTCTATTGAAGATGAGGTTTCCATGGAGATCGCGATGTAACAACCTCTGATTGGACGCTACTGTTGCTCCAGGAACATGAATAAGACTAGCGGTGTTATCCAGGTAGTATTTCGCTAATAGCACCCATCATGACGTATGAAAGTCATCATAATCCCGGTCGGTGCAGAAAAGAAAGACAACTCAATTTTACATCGATTTATGTATAGCATGTCTTGAATTGAAATGGTGCAAAACATGATTCATACCTTAAACTATGTCTATACTTATAATTGTGACGAATAAAAGAAACACTTGCGTGTAAAAATATTACCTTGGCGGACGCTAAAAATAGTCAGCCATTAAATATGTTTATCATTGTGGCCTATCATCGATTACTGAAAAACAACCAGGACACGCGAATAAACAAAATAATAATAAGCAATGTCTTAGTGCAGAATGGCGACAGCACGTGTTTATTTACTTGCACTATTCGCCTTAACTATACGTAATTAAATTTCCGATAACCTTGAAACAGCCCTGGCGTCTTGTTTGTGTATTAGAAATACGGTTAATGCCTATCCTTGATAAATGTGTGCCTCGTAATTTTGAGTGTTGTGGAATTTAGTTTTGAAAAGTATGCCCACTTAATTTGTATATGTACTTGTTTTCGGGATTGTGTACAATTATAGACATTGCGATCAACCATATTAAAGGGACAATAACATTCTTGCTGGCTTGGTAGCTCCAGAAAATAAATAATACCCTTATTCTAAGTACTAGATGTTTAAATGTCCTACCTGTTGTGTAAATTATCCATTACAACCTATTTTATTTGTCCAGAGGGTTCGAAAATATTTTAAAATCCAAGTCACATTTGAAAAGGTTTACGTCAGACTTTTCAAATCAATTGGTTGAATTTTTCCAATTTTTTAAATTAGATGTGTTAAGATGAAATTTATATCATCATTTAATTGGAATATTCTAAAATAATACGATTTGTTGACCAGAATGAAGATTTGGACATATTTTTCAGTTACAACAAGAGTGTTGTTGGGGCTTTAATTAATGTTATGGCTATACCATTACTCTGTTTAATTTTTGATGTTTTAATTAAGAAGAGAGTTGGATAAACCGGGTAATTATTTTCCGGGTTTATTTTATCAATGTTTCAACGTCAATCTTTTTTAAGACACTGCAGAGAGAGGCGTGCTGACACCTTCGGGGGAGGGTAGACAGACCAAAGTTAGAAGACACATTGGGTGGGAGGGGGAGGGGGAGGGGGAGGGGACAGCGTCGGGAAATTTTAGTTTGTGTTGAGAATTGTGAATACGTCCTGAATGTTTGAACATGAACATAGTTAGCAGTGAAAACTATTCCGGGAGCCATCCGTGGAAATTTTGACCGGATTGAGTTTTCAAGTGGCCCTTAAATTAACAGTTAAAAACGGACATATTGTGGCCATTGTCCGTCACACCCATGCACCCAATACCCCCCCCCCCCCTTACACACACGTAAATGCAAATTGTATGTCAGAATGGTTGATAATTAGGTCAATTTGAAACCTTAGTAGAACTATGATTTGGGGGCACCTGGCAACGTTTAGTGCATTAAATGTTTTTTTTATTTAATTATTTCTGTAGTTTTGTAATCGGAGTTTAAACGGAACACTGCGAGGAGTATGCCGTTAAGCCAGAGTCACGGAAATCGGCCGATATCGTAAAGTAATCGGTACCTATTTCAGCGACCTTTACGTCACGTTGGCTTAACGTCATACTCCAGGCAGTGTTCGGTTTGGTTAGAGCTAATTCCACTACTCACTGCTGTAAAGAGGAAAAATCCTTGTTCTACATGTAAATTGGTCAATAGTCCGATTAACAACCATTTGCTAACTGCGTTACTAACGCATTACGTTTTAAACAGGGCGCCAAATTGGACCAAATAATTATGTTTACATAACGTTACATCATGGCTAACGATTTTATTATGCCCAATTAACAAGTGCATAGCAGAATATTGTAGTATTTACAGTAAACTAATTGCATGACAAACGATGCTATCGAATCGAACAAAATGTAAACAATACTTGTCATGTTGCTGTACTTGTGATAGATTTGATTGAACGGGAAGAATAGGCACACTCCCTCAAAAGTTCAAGTATCAGAAGCCAATCCAGCAATGGCCAGACAGGGATTTCTCGGGCCATTGCTTCAAGCCAGGCTGACACCTGCACGATTCCGTGGCACGCATTGGCACGACTCGAGTCGGCAAGACACCGTCCGATTTGCGCAAACTCGTCGTGCCAATGCGGGGAGTGCGTAAACAATGCGCAAACTATGCGCAAACTCGTCGTGCCCGTTCGTGTCAATGTGGACACTGATGGGCACGACAAAATCGTGGCCAAAAGTCGTGCAAGTGTCAGCCTGGCTTTAGGAATATGGCTTAACGACAACTCTCGCGTTGTATCTTGAAACACGACGATCAAATGGACGTTTTCCGCCACCATACAAGTTGATCTTGTTGTACAATCAGACCAACAGAATTTGGCATAATATATACTCTTGTCAAAAAGGACAAAAAGAAAAATACACAAAATACAAAAATTATTGAAATAAAGGTATACCATATGTCTGTCCAGAAATGATCTATCTGTGTTGAGTGGACGTTAACTTAAAAAGTACCACAGGAATTACCAGTTTGGTTTTCACTGTCATCGGTACAGGACGGACGGACTTTCAATGTGTGACGTTTAGTCTTTCCCATGAAAATAAAATGAAATTAAATAGTTTAACGAAGTAGGGTAAGTCATGCTGATTGGTCACCAAACTACACAATACCTACGTATTCTCTATGATCGTTTTATATGTATGGGGAGGAGGGGTGGGGTGAATATAAGTTTTATACAAGGGCTAATCTGATCATTTCAGGTCTTTCATTATGCCTTCAATACATTTAAATACGTTTTGCGTTTGAAGATGTACCGTAAAAGTGGATAATCGAAGCTTTGTTTATTGTCGTAACAACGGTAGCAATGACAAACGAGGCTATATTGTTATTGTAGGGGCGATAACTTGGCTCATGGTGAAATAATTTGACTGATATTTGCAACATATTTCCATTTCATTATTTTTTTTTAACTATTTTAGCGAAAACTGTCAATGCTTTATCTAAACCTAACATAATTCATCTTTATGGTTTGTGTAACCTAAGTTCACAAAAATGAAATGAATAACGACCTATTTTTCTGCTATATGTCCCATATTCGATCCCGGCGTTGGCAATGGAAAATGTATTGACGTTTGGATGGGGCGAAAAAGCGAGGTCCCATGTACACATTGCCGTGCACGTACTTCAGCGACTACACATCTTTTCTTCTAAGATATTACGTTACCCCAGCCCCTCTCTCTCTCTTAATGGCGCGCAGTACTGATAGAGACGGACCAAAATAGACTTGTTATTCCAGTTTTTAATTTGGAAAAGTTAAAATAAGTAACACGGTTTTTTTTTGTATTTCATTTATCATTATAACATTGTGATCGAAATTTAATATGGTTTTTTTTGTTCTAAATATGTTTTATAACAGTATGATGGACATTTAAGGTACAATGAAGGTTTATAGATCTATATAATTTAAATAAGTTGTTTAAAAAATCGAAATTTCATTTATTATTGCAGCATTATTCATGGCTAAAATGCTTGATATATGCCTACTGTTTATATAAATGAGCATTCTTTATACTACTGTCATTTATGTCCATGCGTATTCCATAAACACGATAAATTACTTTTCATTTTTAAGATATATTGTCAAATATTAAATGTATATATGTAATTTAACAGCCGTATTTATCACCTACTTGAACCGAAAAGCTCTTTATTTTGCTAATAACACCCAGAGTGTTTGCTGCAAGTCACCGAAATGGGAATGCATGTTATATAAGTATGCTGAATCGTGGTTAAAGTAGACTGGGGATGACTCAAAACTGAATGAATTAACCCCGAATGGTTACTCCTCAAAAAGCTTTCCTAGATTACAAGGTACTGGTGGTGGCATCACTGACAAAAACTATATTAAACTTGTTGTGGTTGCATCATAGCTTGAGGTTTTCGCGTCTTTTGAATCTGTAGAATTGGCAATAACCCTATGTGTCTCAGAGTCGAAGAATTGTTGGTGTTTATAGATCTCCGTCATGTTCCGTGTCTGACTTTTATCAAAAATTCTCCCAGTCATTACTAATTGTATGTGTTAAACGGGATCAGCTTATTATCTTTGGAGACTTTAATGTTCAATTTGATTGCCAAGACAAACCTAATCATAATCTCATCCAACTTGTTGAAAGTTGTACACATAAAAGTGGACATATTCTTGATTGTATTTTAACTCGTTCCTGTGATGTGAAAGACAATCAGATGTCCGCTCATTTCTGGATATTTTCATCTCTTGATTTTGAATAACCTGTAGAAGCACCTCCACTTGTCACCTGTAGGAATATCAAAGAAATATCTGTAAAAGATTTTAGTAACGATCGGACAAAATCCGATCTGCTAACAAATCCTCCTGAAGACTTGGATCAACCCACAACTGACGATGGATATACATGTGTTAAAGGTCTCGAAGCTTAACGTGCTGGTTATAGTATTTCTATTTTAATCTAGAATATTGCAGATAATATTTTAATTTTAAAAAGAAAAGTCATCAAATTGAATTCGGTATACATGTAAACTCTAAAGACAATAATTATTCTATTTCTTCAAAAAAATTGTGTGTGTGCTAGTGAAAAAGTGATTATAACCTAGGGTGAAATGTTACGTAATTCTAATGACATGTTAATTTATTATAATCCCTTATTGTTTATAAAACTGTTTTAGATAGAAAGTAACTGACAATATGGCCCGCCTGGTGAACATGCCAATCGTATGATTAATCTATTAATAGTTTTATTTACCGTTGTTTTATTTCTTATATTGTACATTATTACACCAATGCTTATTTATGTCAACACTTGATCTAGCCAAGTGATTAGAAGTAATTCCATATAAATATGTGATTGTACTTAATACGTCAACTGAGTTGGCAAAATTTGCTGATGACAGTACAATTTGGAGGAAAGGAACGAGATTCTGTGAGCTACAAGAGAACATGCAGAAGGCCTTAGATATTTTCATGGCATGGGCAAACGACTGGGGATTTAAACTTAATGAGAAAAATAACGGGCGGTTCATGGGGAGCCAATAGTTACACTAATGATGGTGTACCGTGCTTTAATACGCTCTGTATTTAGACTACGGCTCTTTGGCCTTCGTGAATTGTGCGCCAACACTCTCAAGTAAGCTTGACACCATCCAATACACAGTTCTGTGTATTGCGACTGGTGTAGGGCTTGGGACTAAGAGAGAAGCACTACTACAGGAAGCCGGAGAGTTGCCCCTATCTCTAAGAAGAAAGGAACTAGCTACAAGATACTGGGCTAAGGTCTCGCAACTGGGCAACAGATCCCCAACTTTCGTCAGCCTAAAGAAGACAAAATATGTAAGAGATCCAAGAAAGAAAAGCCTCGGCCAGGGTATCAGAGAAACAGTCAAGGAAATACGACTGGAGGAGCTCGTGATAAATGAACATGGCCCACCAGTTGTCGTCCCTTGGACACTCCCGATACCTCCAGTCAATCTAGATCTACTTCAGAAAACAGACAAGAAAAACAACCCCATTGATGCACGTGCTCTATCCCTAGAACACCTGGAAGACAACTGGCCGTCTGACGACTGGGAACATGTTTATACGGATGACTCTCGCAACCCTGAAAGGGGCACCAGCTCGCTTGGAATATACCTGCCAAACAGGGAATAAGCAGGAAATTGACCAATAACTGTTCGGTGTACACTGCAGAGATTGTGGCCATCCGTGGTGTTATATCATGGGTCTCCCATCAAAAGACTGGCAAATTCGACATCCCAAGCTACTCCCTGAGCAGTCTGATTTCAATCCAAAATGACAACTCGGACTCAAGACCAGAAGTAATTTTGGAAATCAGACAGCTGTACCAGAGGGTCCTAGATAAGGGAAGTAAACTAGAGCTCGTATGGATTCCATCACATGTGAACATAAGAGGAAACGAAGAGGCAGATCGACTCGCAAACGAAGGTCTCAAGGACACAGCACCATAGACTACAGCACCTCGGAAATCTACAGTATGGTTAGATAACAGGTCAATTCAAACTGGGAAATAAAGCTCGTTGAACTTGACACATACAGATTCCGGCGGGATGACAAGATCTACACGGAGACAGCGATCAATCACCCTAGAAGAGATATATGCAAACTTATATCGAAACTAAGGGTGAAAGAGCGGCTGCGAGACCACAAATATCAAGTCATCGTCTGTGAGTGCGGAGAAGAATGTACCACCAACCATGTTCTGGTAAACTGCGAGGTATACAAGGAGGAGAGAAGGGAATTAGTGGGATTGCTTGGGGCCAACAACATACCGCTCAACACTAAGAACCTGCTCTTTCCGAGACCAGAAAGCTACAAATCTTCGAATTAATCAACATATGGGATATATATCAAACTAGCAGGATAGTGGAGTAAGGGAGGGTCATGATCAGACGGACTCAGCATCTAAACACTACTCCGCTAAATAAAAGACATAAAAACCTACATAGTGGGACTGTGGAGTAAGGGGAAGCCGCGATAAGACGGGCTTGGCACCTAAACACAAAATCCCACACAGAGTAGACTAATCTCACACAGTAGTTTGTAAAGGAGTTTAAATTAACCGCCAAGTATCTCGTTACCTCGTCGGATAGCACCTTTGTGCGTAGAATATTTGGCGGTTGATTGGAATTCCTTAACAGACATAATTCTCTTATCTTCATATGAAACTTTTTTTATATGTGTACGTTTCTTTGGTTTGTGGGGGAATTGGAATTAACCGCCAAGTAGCTTGTTACCTCGTCAGGTAGCGCACTAGTGCGTAGAATGCTTGTCAGTTAATTGGAATTTCTTTTCAGACTAATCGTTTTTGCAGAAAAGAGTCACCAAATACGCAGAAAGGGTTAGTTGAGTAAGGGGAGACCATGATAAGACGGATCTGGCACCTAAAGACTATTCCCACAACGATGACATCTACCAATCTAGGAATGGGACGAAACAACCACCAAATAACATGTTTTTATTAGCAAATAAAGGGAAGGCCTTCCCACTAAACCTTATCCATGGCTTACGGCCGCAAATGGAAAGATTGCAAAATCATATTCTAAAACAGGAAGAAGCTTCGGTTGTCCTATAACTAGTCGGCGATATCACTTATGTGGAAGCGGCCGTAAAACCACCAGCTTAAGTAAGTAAGTGATACGTCAGTCATTTAGGTTTATCCGACTTGGTAGCATAAGGTACTAGTCGGTTATCCGCGGTCCTATAAGTGTATGTAGATTATTATTATTATAAGTTTCCAGTATTAAAGATTTGAAGAACCATTCCAGACTCTTGTAATATCTGACGGACCTCACGGTCACAATATTGTCGAGAACAGATCGACAATTGGCAATTCTAAAGCCTTTTACTCTTTTATGTTTTCTTTAATGGACAAGCGGGATGAACCCTTGAATGGAAGGTCTCTGTTACTGATAATGATTCTGAGTCCCTCGCAACCAAATTCAGTAACTTTATAATATAATCCTGGTACTTTATTAGGACCTTTCACACCTTTTACCGATGATGAAATCCAAATACTTGTGCAATCCTCAAAACCAACATCATGCGACCTAACATATATAGCACTATTCAAATCAGTTGTGGTAAAACCTTTACTTAAGAAACCACCCCTCTGTCCAAATATTCTTAAAATGTACAGGCCGTTTTCCAATCGCTCGTTTTTATTCAATATTCTGGGGGAAAAATAGTTTCACTGCTTACACAATAGATCCCCCAAAACTGCTTCCCGTCTTCAGAAAGACTTTGGTATTAATGGCGCTGTTTGGGGTGCTTTAGATCGCATCTGTCATCTCGCTATCAATCTGTGATTGCCAACTCAGACAAACCAGAATGTGTTCCTCTAGTGTGTGGTGTACCTCAAAGTTCTGTTGTGGGACATGTTTACTTACCATGCATACAAAGCAGCTTGGCGATGTTCTCAATCAAAATTCTGTATCTCACTATCTTTATGTCGACGATCCCAAACTCTTAGATTCGTTTACGCCTGGATCAGATCAAACAGGGGTGTTCACAAAACTGACTACCAGTATCGGACAAATTTAAACCTGAATGCATTTCAATCGCCTGAAATTAAATGCAGATAAACCGAAGTTATCCTTTCCGGCTCCAAAACTTGATTATCGGACTTAAATTCAAAATTCCTATTATTGGATAGTAGTCTGACCTTTATAAAACAAGTTGATGATCTGTGTTTAAAATGCTACTGCCATCAGAAAAACACATGATTCAACTTCATCTCTAGCGTGATAATTAATTCTATCATTAAGTCTTCTTACCGGCCTACCCCAGTTCTTCAAACATTAAAGTACTCTGCCTAACAATACCTATCAGTGTGTCGGTGGAGACTCATGATTACCCCTGCAAATTAATTCAACGGTATATTCCAAAAAGGCACTTGCTTTCAAACAATCTCAATCAACTAGTGGTACTAAAGTGGAAACTTGCTACCTTTGGACAAAGAGCGTTTGCTGTTGCTGCCGCTGAAAGATGGAATTCACTCCTAGTTGAACTCCGTTTTGTGACATGCCATATTTACATATGCATTTAATCTTGTCCGTATTTTATAACCATTTTATCCACTATCGGTCAGTGTAAGTTTCAATTCTTCTCTGTTAACATTATGTCTAATTAAACGAGGCAAAGTTTTAATTCTATTTAAAAAAAATCACGTAAATGCAACCCCACAAGAATGGCCATGATACGGTCCCATTAGACTCTACCGTAATACTTTGAAACTAAATTAAACGGGTAATGATATAGAGATATTACTATTATAGAAATGGAATTTGGTATAACGTCCTACTCGACTGGGCTAATGAAGGGGTTATTATTATAGAGCCTGCAAACAATAGTAACGTCACTGTATTGAACAATGCCCTGGAATTTGAGGTTAATATGTAACCTGAGACAAGTAACTGTGTAATGTGCGGCTAATATGACGTAATTTGAGACGTAAATGTAATTTGAGACGTAAATGTATCTAATTTAAAAATAATATGTTATGCTAAAATATAGTGTGATACTAAAATATAGTTTGAGAATAATATCTACTTTGAGACTTATTTCTAATTTGAGACTAATATCTAATTTGAGACTAGTGTCTAAATTAAGACTGCTATCTAATTTAATAAGGTAATGCATTTAGTCGTCTCGGTATTTTATTACTAGATTATCCACTGTTGGTCAATGAAAGGCACAGTCTACTGAATAATATCTACTCTGAGACTTATTTGTAGTTTGAGACTAGTATATAATTTGAGTCTAATTTCTAATTTAAGACTGATGTTAAATTTAATGTGATATTAGACACTAGTGTGTAATTTATTTTCCATCTGCTATGGGATGCTTTCAGTGCATTGTCTTTTTAAACAAAGGAAGTATGTTTTTATTGTCAGCCAATCAGTATATAGTTATTCCGAACAACCGGGAAAAGCACAAAAGGTCATTCAAGTGTGCCAAACAACCAGGATAATACTTTCTAAGTAACCTAAATACCAAATCAATATACTATAGAACAAGGTCTATTGTGATTATCGCAGATGTGTCTATTTAATCAAAATTTTCTTTTCCAGAATATTATTAATCTGACCAGGGTCATTACCCGGTTCTAGTTCCATAAGGTTAACCAAGAAATGATTATCATACTTCTGTGTGACGATTTCAGGATTCTAACCTAAAAACACCAGTAGAAGTTGTTACACAATTATGTTACTGTAACCGGAACTGATGGAATTCTAATGGTAGGGTGACCCAGACGAGTGCGTAATTTAAGTGATGGATATGACCTAGTTAATCTTCTATAGATAAAGGACCGGATTATGAGTAATCAACCCCGGTCATTGTTTTATTAAAGATGGATGTACCTTTGTGAGAAAGAGGGAGAGAGAGGTGGGGGCGGGGGTATATGGATGTAACAACATTCATGATAATTAGCTAGAACATCTTTATTTGGATATTAGGAGCGAGAGTTTACTTGACCAACAATTTCTAACTGTCTACGAAATCGTGCAACTGTATGATTTTATCAATTTTGATTCTATAGAAAACTGGATTTGTTCCAAGCGTATCCATGTGCTTGTCTTGTCCTGTGTAAATATGAATTGTGGTTTTGTCCTCATATGGTTCGATCTTGTTGGTATTCGTGGTTTTATATCGTTGGTATCAACGTGCTTGTTTATCTTATTGGTAGGCCCTACCATGTACCTGTGTTATGTGAAAACGGTTTTGTTCGAGTAGAATTCGTGTGTCTGTTTTAATATACGGGTTTATCTCGTTCGTATCCACGTGATTATTGGTGTGCTTATCTTTACATGATTTTATCTCTTTGAAATTGGTGTTCTGAATAAGTTAATATAGTTTTTATTTTGTAAGAATTCGTGTGTTTGTCGTGATAGGCTTGAACCTCGTTAGGTAACCGAGTACGTGCCTCTTTTGTTTGGTTGCTGAATGACTGGATAGTGAATGATGATTATCTTTAGAATATTATTAAGTTATGTCTTTTTATGATGGTTAATAACCTGACTATTAAAATACGATAGGGCAAACAGTCGCTCTAATTTTAGTTGATGTGCACTACATGAGCGTGTGACGATACACTGCACTAAACAGCATGAAATACAATGATGTTTAACTTAAACATACATTATGCAAGAACTAATCTGTCCATTGCAGGTCTTTCATTGGGCCTAAATGTTATCTAAATTATTAATTAGACATTAATTAACGTATCCAGACCATAATCAACTCGCGATGGTATCGCTAGCCCGTGATGTTTTTGGGATTACGTTCCGATTGGCTGTTCGACTTTCATTCATAATTAAATTTTTTAAAAATTGATAATCGAGGCTATGGATCAATTTGACTGAAATTTTCAGCAATTTCCCATTACATTATCTAATTTTAACTATTATAGTTAGAACTGACAACTCTTTACCTAATCTCCAATAATGTATCTTTAACGACGTACTTTTCTTCACCCAATGAAGACGGATACAGGTGCTGCGTACTCATCCAGTTCCAACAGTCAGTGGTTTTCTACGTGTACACCACGGTTTTTTCGCTCCACCAGAGCGATCAGACACCAGAGACACTTTCTCGTTCGCCGCCGGAGTCGAACCTGGGATACCTTAGTTAGTTAGCCAACGCCATACTACTTACTGAGCCACCTTTTCAAATAGGGAGTATCGATAATATTCTCTTGGAGATGGATACAAGGTGTATTACCATATACTTAACATTTGTGGGAAACTGGCTCATAACTGTCTAGCCAGGATTTTATACATTGTCAGCTACTTAACGACCGGTATATTGCTGTTATTAAAACGAAACTGATGCAGTGGCAACATTCACCAGTTGACAAGAAAGTAATATTTCTTTACGACCACAAACTCATAATCCATGGGGTTTTTTTTTCATTGACATAGTTTTAGTAAAACTGGAATTACTGTTAGGTTTGAGTAATTTCAGCATTAATGTATATCAATAGAAACGCGCGTGCCCCACCCCATTATTCCCTCCTACACAGTCTGACTTTATAGTGTATATGTTATGATATTGACGTCGCCAATACCAATATAGGTAATAATGACCTTAACCAGGAACAAACTATATATTATGTTCATTGAATCCAATTATTCAACCGAAACTGTACGTATTAGGACTGATTATAATATTTTAAAACATTGTAAACGTTCTATTCATATATAATAACCACAAAGCCTTTGCTAATGCTCTGAAGCATAACATCGTTAAGTGTGTTATTTTCAAATGTCGTATTCAAGGTCACTTTGTTCTAATTTATTTTAGTTCAGTAAGGTGAATAACCCTACACAGTGTTCGGATCATCTTATGTAAAATGTTTTGGAAGAGAAAACTTTTTGTTTGCCTGATATTTTAGCAACAAAACATGTAATAAATCTATAGTTTAAGTGTATTTTATTGCATTTTTAAACAAAAGGATTAGGAAAAAGTTATAAATGTCTTATCCTTTTAAAATATTACTTGATAAAAATGTTTTCTAAATGATAGATGTGATATATTACTATCGTACAAATTAAATGAAGTGTTATTTAACGTCCCATTTTCTGCTTCATTGAGGCTAATGAAGCTGGATATAAGCCATCCACTGAGCTATGGGTGAATTTTGTCCTGGCAGCGTCATATTGGTCTTTTCTTATTTTATGTGCACGAACTATATGTTGTCTATTGCCCGACAATATGTCTTGCACCACAGACAAGGGGGAAGCTAGTCGGGAAGTGTTTGACCAGATCCTCATCTCAACATGTCAACACGAACATCAGTTATTGGAATCAGTTTTTTTTAACGTGGGAATCCATGGCTGATTGCTTTTCTAGAGCATGTGGTGCTCTTTCTGATGAGTCCATTAGTTTGCGCATATATAACTGAGATTGTTTGAATATATTATTTTTACAGATATATTTGATAATGTATTCAATGGTTTTAAAGGCACAGTCAGTGAGATTGTAGAGATGCATGTTGCATTGTTATAAGGACATCCACATATGAAAAAAAACTTCAGGAAAATGAGTTGGATTGTACGAAAAAGATAGGTGGATTATTTTTAAGACACACAAATATGGCGGTATCAAAACTAATGTTTGATATTATTATTATTATCTGTTTAAAACACACACAAATGACAGTGTGAAATCAACAGAAGCCACGTGGGGCTCTTTTAATTAAAAGAAAAGGTCTTGCACTATCGATTGTGTTTGGTCTTTGTCTTTTTAAAATATCTATCTGCAGACACCGATTGTACCTTGCATTGGGTCTTATTACACTTACTTTAAAGGGACAATCCCGATAAGAACGGAGTCTCAAACCAAAATATAGAGGCATGGTGTATTTACCTTGTCTCAAAATTTCAGCTCAAAATATTGAGTCGTTTTGACGTTAACGTCAACACTGCTTATCCGGACACGTAACCCTTTTAAGATTTCGGGTCACATTTTTCATTGGGTGACCTGCTAATCGATTCTCGTTTCTTGAGAGGTCTATACAGTGAATGACCCATGTACTGTACTTGATAACAAAAGGTAAATTTCACCTACATATTATTTTTATAGAAAAAAGTCTGGTTTTATCCCTATACTGTATAATACAACGGTCTCCATTTCCAGATGAAGACTGTCAGGTTTAAGTTATTTACAAGCATATCACAAATATCGGGTTAGTTGGTCGGCCTTAGGTAATGGGTTTTAAGGGATTTTAACACACAATTAAGCAGTTTCATTGCCCAAAAAGTTATCGGGATTGGGCCTTTAAGTGCAACGCATACCACATGGGTGTGTCGTAATATATAATAGTCATGAATATTAATTTTTATGAAAGTGTATATTCGTCTATACTGATAAACGTCACAATAAAACTACATATGCAGTAGGTTATAAATAATTGCAAACCAATATAATTTGCAGTTCATTGGGTATAGTGTCTAGGGTCACGTGTGATACTTCTTATATATTGGTTATTACATAATAAGCTATATACGCGAATAGCCAGTCACCCTGATACACGATCTCCACTATTTAGTTCGGTCAATATTTTATCAATTCGGTGGGGATTTAGTGATCATAGATTATTATGATGTTAATAATGGACCCGAATTCATCTATTTCATATTTGTGACTGTCGTTACATTAAGGCTGTCACGGTTTCGGAACTATCACATCCGACAGCAAATAATTAAAACCTCCATATTTTTTTCTTCATAAATGATAATTATGGTCTATTTTTGGACACGGACAGCCCAACATTCTAGACACCAAATTCTGCCCCCTTAAATGGCTGTGATATATTGCACGTAAGTTATATAATGCATTTATGGTTCTAAGGACATTGCACTGTGTAGTTTTCGTTTTAATTAAGGATGATATATATTATATAGGTGCATGCGTGACATTTCAAGTTGTCAGTTCAACGTACTGATAAAAATAAAGCGCAACTCCAGTGCCCATGTTGTGTAATAAAGAAAAAGAGTGACAAAGATGTGACCGAGTTTGCAATGAGCATAGTGTGTTGTTTAAAGAGAATACCAAAGGTTCCTTGATTATCCTCCCCGAAAACAAAGTATACAAAAGATACACCTAAGCTTCTCTCAAAGGTTCAGCTCTAAACAGTTTATAGAGGTTACATAACGGGGAGTTCAACAATTTGATCCCCTGGAATTCTCTCATAAAGGGATTTGTTTTACAGTAGAGAATATGAAGATGCTTTATGTAAGACCTTAAACTACCTATTGCAGATCTTCATTCTGACTTCAGAATCAGATGTTATATAAAGTTATCATTTAGACATTAATTCACATGGCAAGCCCATAAACAAGCCCCGGGTCCACATACCCAAAAGTGTTTGCCTTATTGTATAAATTTTATAAAACCTTTGTTGTTTTAATGCAGTATCAAATACGTCAAACTTTTGAGTTTATAGATTACAGATAGCTCTCATATACAGTGATTGGAAGTTGAGTAAATTCTTAAGTGTAAGGATGCTTTGTAAAACTCAGGGCCTCTGAGAGAGAATCCATTGTATTAGACAATTCCCGTCCGATCTTCGTTAAATGGTCATATGATTTGCAACGTTATGACTTTCCATTTAAAATCTCAGCCATCCGATGTTCTAGATAGTTGATTGTATGAATAATTGTCTAAAAGCCAGACGAAAAACGTGCCATATGCAGATTTTGCTATTGCATTATGTATCTTTAAAATCTTTGGTCGCCATTTGTGCTATGTTCAGTCCCTTACAAAACTCCAGCGAAGTAATTGTTGATTGTCTGAAATGAGTAATTGTCCAAAAATAGTTTAATTCCGGTCAGTATTTACTAATCATTGTTAATTTGTCAACAATCCGCACTACCTGTAGACAGTGACTACAATACAACATTCGCTACACTCTTTTCAGTCCGACTACACCCAAGCCGAGAGATGTTTGTTGGGACTCTACAGGTCACAATTTTTATCCGATTTCAATGAAACTTGAAATATAGGTTTATCTCCCGAAGATCTCGATATTAGCGTGTATTGGGATGTCATTTTAGTGATTACGTTTATTTTTTAGCTTGTGGACCCTGTAGAGGTCACAATTTTATTCCGATTTAAAAACCGTTTGAATATCTCACCGTTGCATACTATTGATAGTTGAGTTCGAATTCCGTCGAAATCGGACCAAAACTGTCGGACAAAATGGGCGCCCTCGTACGAGTATAGGGTAAAATATGGCATATCAAGGTTGTTGACTCTGTAGAGGTCACAATTTTCACCCGATTTTGATGAGACTTGGCTCCTTTCGATATTCGCGCATATTGGGTCGTAAGTTCCTTAAGTATGGCCTCTGATTGTACCAAAAATCCCGGTTTTAGCTTGTGGTCTCTCACGAGTTCACAATTATTTTCTGATTTAAAAAAAATTGTTCGCAAATATATTACAATTACATCGTATTCATGATTTGGTTCGAATTTCATGAAAATCAGATCAAAACTGGCCGCTTCCCCGTACGCAAGTGGTGTAAACATTTGGTATGTCAAGGTTGTGGACCCTCAAAAGCTCACAATTTTGATCTGATTTCGATGAAACTTGAATGCATCTTAATAACCCTAAGATCGTTCGTGGTTCCTTTCGATATTATGGCCCCAGATTGTACGAAAAATCGCCTGTTTTAGCTTGTGGTCCATCTTGAGGTCACGATTATTATCTGATGTAAAAATAACGTTCCGATAATATCACTGTTACATTGTTGGTTTACCCCCCCCCCCCCCATGCAATCAGTGTAAACATCTGGTATATCAAAGTTGTGACCTCCATTAGAGGTCACAATTTTGCTCCGATTTTGATGAAACTTGAAATGCATGTTTATAACCCGAAGATCTTGTTTCTTTGTGATATTCACGCATATCGGACAATATCTGTCTGGATTATGGCCCCTGATTGTACAAGAAAAACACATCATTTTTTTTAGCTCGTTCACTGTCCATCTCTTGCAAAATGTGGGCGTATCTTGTATGACAACCGATTGTTTATGTTTGGACTCATTTTATTTTACTAAATGTAACTCGTGTGTAAATAATGTTTTAATATTATTTACATACGAGTTACATTTAGTAAAATAAAATGAAATTACATCAACATGTTCACAATATGATGAGTAATGTATTTGACAGTAATCTAACCATTGGGAATATAAAAGCGATCAATAAAGGATGTGTTTGTTTCCTTAAATATATGCAGTACGTAAGATTTAGTTCGAAAAAAATAATGCTAAATGAATATAGTTTATAATAAAACAAAATAAAGACTTGTAATAGACAGGGTTAGCTCCTAAGAGACCTTGAAATTCCGTTTTTTAAAACAAATAAACATGTTTATATGTTTTAGATATAAGTCCGTTAGCATCTTATTTCAAATCACATCTTCCTTTAATTATCTCCAGACAGAACGAGAGACATAAATCTATTATTGGAGCATTAGAGGATAAAATAGCTAAGATTATGACATTTTTAATGTAAATATTAATATAGATTAAAACGAGTAATTAGGGTATATTTTTATCAAACAATCATAATAGTCAGAGACAATCACTGTATTAACTATAAATTATATTTTTACGATCATTATACTTTGATGGGTTGCCAAGATATAATCCATCTTTCCACGACGCGCATTTCCTACCCCCCCCCCCCTAAAAAAGAGTTAGTCGATTTCCATACGTATTCTCATAATTTGATAACACATAATTCGTTTAATACTTTGATTGTCAGTGGAAATGACGTAATTTTCGCATAAAAACCCTACATTTTAACTGTAAAGGGTTTCGTGCCCTTGGAAAGCCAAGTCATATTTCACATGTTTCAATGTTTCTATAATTCTGTACACTCATAAAATCACCGATGAAATCGAAGTTGCACACGATTCTGAATTATTTGCGATGATTTTATTGCTCTTGACACGGTCTGCTTATTTGACTGTTGCAACCAGTTCAAAAGATGACTTATGGAATTTTATTGGATTAGAAATATAGAAAATATAAATTTAAAGGTTTCAAACGCACGTGGACTTTAACGTAAGTTAACTGCGGGGTTTCGTGCACGTAGATGGCCTTATGCGCAAATAAAAATAAGGTATACGTGAGGAACAATAATGAACAAACTAACTCGACCATTAGTTTCGTGGTAAAAACTAGAATTTTGAAAAAAAAAAAATCATATGTGCAATATATTTTTTTTTTCAAATAAAGTGCTCTATTACTCGTGTGCTTCGTAAATGAAATTCCCTTTAGTAATGAGGCGACCTGTCATTTTGCTAGGGTGACGACCTGTTTTTCCAGCATCTTTTAACATTCAATAAAGTTACCAAAATAGAATATCATCGTATTTAGAGCTCCAACTTTATTTACGCCCCCTGCTTATCCCGTGTTATATCGTGATGCTGTCTTATATCATGCGCGATCCTTAATATGTTGCCAAAAATCCATACACAATAATTAAAACATCAAATTATCAGCTGGCGATTAACGATTGCTTTAACTGGCAAGTTTTTAAATAGCAAGCGACCTATAGTCGATTTTTCGCAACCTCTCCCAAGGCCATTCGCTTGATAGAACCGACTAATCGATATAATTATATATAGGTTTTATACAAATTTATATAAACTCAAGGACATTATAGACATACAATCTATTGTGACTAAAAAAACAATTTTTATTTACAAAAACACAACCAAACAAAATGTTAAATATAATAAGCAAGATAGAATTTATTTTTTAAAGATAATTAAAGATCATCTGCATTAACGTATTATGGTATTGTATATCACCATAGACAACCTCTTATCACCCAGCAGCAGAATCATAAATATACATGTAAGCATTGTAAATTCAAATGTAGACACCGGAGATAAAAATACCCATGCAAAATTGAATTTGGGACAAACAATAATAAATATGGTATTTTCTATTTCTATGGTTACATGTGTTTCGAAAGTATACTCTTCTTAGATTTTTCATTTTCAGGGTGTCTTTTACATGGTACAGAAACAGTTTTGTTATCATTCTGGCATGCGCCACCCCTTTCGTGTGATAACATGAACCTTGAAAAATACTAAAAAATCGACGTTTGGATTTGAAAACTGGACATTCTACGCTGGTGTTCCAGTGCTCTACCGAGCCTGTATGGATACGCTGTTTTAGTCGTGAGTAATTACTCTCCACTTCAACAGGTATTATGCAAGAGCTAAATCTGCTTATTGCGGGTCTTTCTCTATGTTTTAAAGATGCGCTAGTTACGAGTTATATCTGCGTATTACAAGTCTTTCTTTAGGCGTCAGCTGTTACAGAAATTATTAAGTAGACCTTTATTTACATAACAAGCTCAAAATCAACTCTGTAGACTCACGGATGGCTTGGATACAGCTTGGCTTTAAACAGTCGTCCATTTAATAATTCAATCAATAAATGGCTGACCAAGCTAACATTTACCGTTATCACTAACGTCACTACCGGAGACTGTGGATGAAAGACCTAATGGAGGGTACCCTAGCCATTGATCGGCAATTCTCGAAGACGTTGCGGTGACAGTTGATGCCTATTTCTAGTTCAAACTTTCAACAGCGACAGCTTTGTTCCGAATATAGTACTTTGGCTGAATTTTTTAATATTTTCTTTTTTTTTATCTTCTATTTTTGAATTCTTATAAAAAGAATGGCCAACTCATTAAACTCTAAACTAATGTATTTTAAATGCATGTTATATAAATTATTAATAAACGAAAAATTTCAATGAATTATCATGACATCGTTACAGGGGGTATAACGGTATGACCTTCAAGTGCAGATTTTCATCTTGCGTATTATGCATCTTAAAGTACATGTGCTACCAAACGTTCTGTATATAATTATGTGACATATTAACTCTTAGACTGTTTAACGTGTCACAAATAGACTTAAGAGTACACGAAACCTCTATTCAGATAAGAAGAAAATATTACGACATTCGAAAAGTATGGAAGCCTATAACTACAGCACACTATACACGCTAAAATGCAAGTGAAAAAGCAGAAGTCACGATATCACACCATACAGGCTGAAATGCATGTAAAAAAACAGAAGTCACACAAAACGAAGGACGCCATTACCACAGTGTGTTTATTTCTTAATGTCCTATTTTCAAGTAGATTTTGGCTTGTATAGCGTACTGTCGTCTCACATTTTGTCGTAACTTCTACTTTTAGACTACGAGTGGTAGTTATGGGCCTCCATATAAAATATTTTCACGCTACGTTAACAAAATGGTCTACATAAACGCACTGTTAACTTTTAAAGACACGCCCCTTAGGATAGCACCCTTCTTGTTAGCAATTCATATAACAATATAATCGGGTCATTATCTAGTATAAAATCATTGCGAAAGTGTTACCCATAATAGAGAAAATTCAAGGACATGATTATATGAAGAGAATTTCATCACACTTCTTAGAAAACCTTATTAAATTATTTGAACTGCAGTTAGAGCACTTTTTGTGTTTTAATGTACATGGGCTAATAATGGACATGTGTGGAAATAAGTATATTATTTCGGGGGGTGGGGGCTAAATGGTTAGCACGTGCGCACCGAATCATAAAACCTGTCATTGAATCAATTGGTGTGGTTTCGAATTCCCGGTTGTACGTGACAAGGAGTAGGGTCGCGTGTCCAACCTCGTGGGTTTTCTCCTAGTCCCCCGGTTTCCTCCCACTGATAAAGACCCCTACACACAAGCGATTTATTGAAATATGTTGGTCCCGAAATTACCTATTTAGGTCAATATACGGTTACGGTCTTTCTCTGGTCACATGTGCATGGCTATTTGGGGAAAATTGTGTCTTTTCGGTGTACGTTAATCTGTACACTCATCAACTTCCTTGGCAGCCCCACCATTGATACCCCATAAGTGGAAACCAGGCTTGATTAAGCGTAGGCCCTGTGTGTTTTGTGTATCATCACTTGGAGAGAATTGCGAACCTGCCCGTCAGTTTCCCTAGTTAAAAAAAAACTCTGTGGTATAGTACAGATACTGTTGCGAGGAGATCCCGACGCCTAGACCAGTCTAATCCTACATTTTTCCAACAAGGAAATTATGGGATAAACTTTCTTGACCTTGGACCAGAAACGTCCCCAAGGACTTTCTATCTTCTTGTTCTTTCCATCGACATGAAACTTGAACAATTATTTCACATCGATTGAATGACTTTGAGTTTTGATCTGACGACACAATTACAAGATGTTGGCGATAGCGTCATGCCTGGTTCCAGGTACGACTTGTTGTTCAAGGCAGTTTAACGGTTACATAAATGACTTAATTTAATGTATTTATCATGATATACAAAATTATTTTCCCATTTTACAAAAACAAAAACAAATCAAAATCGTTTTCACTTTTAAAAAAACAATAAACAAACAAGAAAAAACAAAACAAAACAAACTCCTTGTTCTGTCATGATATGTGCGTCGTTGACTCCCTGTGCACATTATATTCTATTCGAATTTGCTAATTCGTGGATGCCCTTGTAAAACTGATAATATATAATCATGTCAGATAAATGAATTGACAAATTTAGCTACCAAAATTGCTTTACTAAGGTCCATAAGAAAATGTGGGTCAAAATTTACGACCATGATATAGCAATATCTTTGTATATTTAATTAAAGATAGTATACGCGTATAGCGTAATCTCACTGATCAGCTGATGTTTTGGATGCAATTCTCATCGGAAGGACACACGGTCATCAAGGCCAAAAACAATATGAACTGCGTTTCAATGACTTCCTTAATACTTATATCGGGATTAGAAAAAAATGATGAGGCCCTACTTCCCTGAAATAATCAACCCGGGTTGATAGAATGGTCACCAGGAACAAACGTCATATTAAACGACATATTATATTGGGAAAAACTTAATCAAGTAATCCTGTGTATGTGACCTATGGTGTAAAATGACCTACATGTATAAATGCTATCGCCTATTGTACCTTTATCATATTTATCTTGTATCAAGGTTGTAAAAATAATCGAGCTTTATGTTTTGGAATATTAGAGGCCGTATACTTGTCACGTGGTTTACGATTTACATTGAGATACGACGGATTTCCCGATTGGGCAAGAGGCGACAGATCACCTGATTGGGTAAAAAATGATTGGGTCAGAAGCGGCGGACCATATGATTGGATTGGGTGTGATGCGACGGACAACTCGATTGAATAAGAAGTGACGAATCACCCGATTGCCAAATAATATAACATGGTTGTGAAAGTTTTAATTAGTGGACAAATATAGTTAACGGTAGTTTATTAAACGTGGCCGTTTCGTCAGTTGGAATGCGTTGCGTCACATTTTATTAGTCAATGTCACATCTTGATCCGTATATTTGTTCTGTTTATCTATAACATTCTTGTTTGAGATATTTTATTTTCACGCCAGAGTTTCTTGTAACGAAATCATTGATATACATTCACTTTACCGGGAAAGATAAAAAGTATATATCCAGTTTATTGTCAGGAAGGGTAATATTCGTTGCTTATGGGGATTTTTTTTTTTACAATCTTAATGATATCACCACAAATTTCCACCATTCAAGATTTCAATAAGTTTTCTACACTTCGCTACGTGGGACTTTCCATATCCTGTTGTAGTATATATCTTCTGTTGTCAATTCAACTGACTTTCAGGATCTATACAGCTTCCTCGTTTTTTATTTTAATATAGTGTGTGTTTGTGAGTCAACATTTATTGTTCTAGTTGTTATTTTCAGTTAACCGTCGCAAATACGCAATCCAAGATCTCAACCAAAGAGAGATTCTTGTATCTAAAATATTATTTCGATGCGATCAAACTAGAGCTTCATAATATAAAGGTTGAACAATAATTAATCAAAGTAAGAAATATATTTTAGATAATATTAGCGAAGCTATGAAGCCACCATCAAATTCTGCCAATCATTTCCACTTGGAATCGTATTTTGTTGGGGTTGGTAGATTTCCTAGATTTATTTTACAGATTTAGCATGGTCAACCCAATATCATCAGTAATTGTAGAGAATGGATGGCATCGAACTCTGTAAAGCAGCGAATTTAATAAGTATTTATAGCGGGCCAATTCTTTCCGATAATTTTACTTTCTTGTCAAATGGCGAATGTTGCCAGTGCCTTATTCCGCTGTAATTGTGATATTATACTCCACGCTATCTTTATTAGGATTATTATCCTAATCCTTCACCTTGTGAGATAACGAATAACCCCTTTCTTTAATTAGTATGTATATATCACATTCAATCTCTGGCTATCATGAATCTGGCCATTAACTTACGACGAATTGTATGACCTACCCTAGTCTACGTCGTGAGGAAAAGCAAGCATGCGACAATAGATGTAAATGCAATTATTGCGTGCCCTTTGTTTCAGGATATTTAGAAAAACAGGTTATACAGAGAGAAATGTGGGATTTTCCTAGCTATAAATATGACCGCCACCAGCTTGTATCTAAAATATAAATTTGGCCATGACTTTGTCCATGGTATATAAGTTATATAAATATGAAAACGTAATGCCCTATTTAGGATCCGTTTGGAGTTCATTCATAATTTGAATAAAGCCAACACACAGCGACCATAGCCACATATTCTTAATGAAAGTGCTAGAGAACTTATTTCTAAGCAAATGATCGACTCGTGATACAATATAGGTCAAATTATTGCACGAATCAGAGTGAATAACCTGTCCCCTGCCAGTTTTGCTAGTCTTTGAATGCAGTTAATGGCTCTCTTGTTAATTCATGTCAGTAAATGTAGTGTCATAATACTACCCGGAATATAGAAGGATGTCCTTGATCTCAATAATAATGTCAACCTATATTTCACAAAGTCAAAACACTTACACGTCATCTAATATGTCATTATGACATTTTGTTCTTCATTTTCTATTTTAAACGTCCTCGGATGGATTCAGACATTGAAAGGGGCTGTTATTATCAGTGTTTTTGTTTTACCTATGCGGGACATTATTCTCCACAGAATACAATTTTGAATAAGATTCTTTAAGCAAATAATACACTAGTATACATATAAACAACAATCATAGACATTTCACTAATTATCTTGAACCTGGTCGAAATTAATGGATGAATATATAACCATAAAGGAGATAATCAGATTCGGTTACGATAGTGCGAAGTATTTGAGAATACGTAAATGGTGATACTTATTTGATCAGCTGTCGTCTAACACGAATAAAATACAATAATATGAAAAAAAAATAATTTGATTAATTGGCAGTCGTTTAAATATACTAAACAGTAGGCCTATGTATGGTTATAGAGATTTAATTAGATTTGATCGAATACTTGGGTTCATTGTCCTTAGCGTATGCTAACCAATATATTGATTTGTGCGTTTAAATCGAAGTAGTCATTGTATTTAGGTTTCATGCCCAACATTTGCTTCACTGATGTTAAGCATGGGGCTTATTGACCAGTTTAAATATATATACGAGAACAAATAAGCCAATGTTACACAGCTTTGTTATATTTTATTTTTGCATTCTATTGGAAGGTGTGTATGATTAAAGGGTGTCATGCACCGAGTAGTGTATGGAATTAAATCTCTGGTGTATTGACTCTATTGGTGACCAAAGCTGCCTTCTATCCACCAGCTTCTGAAGTCTGTGTACAGATTTCATCAGAGGATTCCACACATCCAATAGAATAAGCAATTCATTTAACATCTCGTCAACACTACAAAATGGCGTGTGTAATGTAGGAACAGTGACATTTTTCTTCAGTCTATTCTTTGTTGAATTCCACCGGACAACGCTTATTTCACGTTCACTTCGGTATGTACATAAGGATGGACTTTCTTTTTGAGTGGCGTCCGAAGGACAGGGCACCACCTGTCTAACCTTAGCAAGCGCTATTATGGCAAGCGAGAAGCCGACTTAAAAATTACGTCATTGCGAGAAAATTTCGTGGTATAATATTTGTTTTCACGAAGCGTCTCTTTGGGGTAGGCTAGTTTAAAGGTTATCTAAGGAATCTGGTAATTTCAAAATAGATAACGCTATGGCAAAGTCACCTTGCCCGTTGAATTAATTGTATTTTTCAATGCACATAAGAGTAGACCAGCACACCGTTTTTCAGAAAAACCTCCCCACTCCGTTCAAGATTCCCAGGGTTATTGCACTGTACTGAATGAAGGCTACAGGACAATTTAAAAATAACGCGCTGAAACATGATCGTGTTAACATGCACCGTTGATTTGGCAATACGGATATGTTAAAATAAATGTAGGGCTTTTCCACCGCTTACCTTGATAATATCGGATGACCAAATCATAAGATCCACAAGTATACAAAGGATTTTGTTTAAAGGGAGGACATTAAAGAGATCGCGTGATGCTGCAAAGTTTTGTATTATGTTCAGAAAGGAACCGTGTTTAAGACATGGATTATTGTGAAACACAGCCGTTTCAGACTCAGGGGTGTGATCCTTATTTTTTTTCACCTTGAAATAAAATTACGACTATCATGAATGCTTGGATTTAAGCCACGAAGAACAAGACAATTATACAGTCTATATAATTTGCTATTTTTAAGGATAATTTATATAGTAGTTTTGGGCGAGGAGTGAGTCCTCGTGCTTATTTCCACTGAATCGCAGTAGTACCTTAATAAGAGGGGGGAAACTCCATCTCTTCGCAAATTGTGGACCACTACACTTGGTGTATTTCTTAAAATTCCAAACTTGATTGGTATGCTGTTTCGGTGATACCCCTTAGGATTTGCTCGTACATGTATTTACTTTAATTGATCTCGTAGGGACGAGACGTCATATATTCACTCATATTTATTGTACACCTGAACTGCTGGTTGGAAGTTAAATATGTTGGTAAATATTTTCAGCGGTGTTCGGTTCCATGTGGGATGGGGATATTATTGTGCAAATTTGCGACACGGTACTATTTCTCCTGAGGTTACCTCTATATTAACTGAAAGATTTACCAAATTTTAAATGCTTTTAAATCCAAATATAAATATTTTGGGAGGAATTTAATCAAATAATTTCAAAATTTCCCTATGGGATTTTTATTTAATGTAACGACAAATCGGAAACGGGCCGCGAAATCATTCGCACGTACATTTCCTGTTTAATAACCCCAAATTTAACTAAAATAATTTGATTTTAACTAATGAATCATCGTGATAAATATGTCCGTTGTTATGATTTTAAAACATGATATACATGTGTCGGTGATAAACCAGCTACGTTATCCGGGCGAATATACAAGACTCGCGCGTCGTTCAAACGTAATTAAACGCAGATGTATAGACTTGTCTGCATTACCTGATAGTGTTTGGTTGGTCGTACAGTAATAGTTCGCCGCAATTTTTCTAAATCTAAACAACCCGTTTTCAGATGCGTCATTCTTAGCAACCAAATGATTCATGCTGCAGTGGTTTAGTCGGTGTGGAATGCAAGTCCGACCTCCACATTCTTCTATATATAGCTCAAGGGTATTTGTATTAAGTGGCGTGATTTATTTTATTTGAAGGCCATTTGCTGTAAGCAGACAATAAACAACATACATAAGAACAACATCGTTTTTTTTCGCAATAAAATCTTACAAGTGGAATCAAGAGTTCAGAGAGCAATCTATTTCCATACGACATGCTCGTGTTTTCAGTGTAGACAAATTGTTAATGACATGATTAAACAAAACTCGGTTAATATTTTTATGAAAACAAGTGTGTTACGTAAACACGGAAGGCAGTGACTTAATTCAAAACAACCCTGGGTTTACACCAAGTTGATTTTCTACAAGGTTCGATTCCATTAATTTTATGGTTATCACACACAATTTATACCAAGTTTGTAGCCGTTAACTTCATTATACTTTATACTAAGTTATCACAAACAATTTACAAAGCATATATTAAAATACAAACAAAGCATGTAGCTGTTACAAACAAACAAAGCATTTATAGTTACATTCATATCTCTGACAGATTAGGTTATTTAAAATAAACGACGGGATATAGTTTTTCTCAAACCCTTATCTATCAAATAATTTGCTGCTGCCAGTTATGACCAATTAAAACAAGCGGTTTCCATGGAAGATACGCCCATATTTTGCAAGAAATGCATGGGGAAGAGGTCAAATTAATAGGACTCATCCTCTCATTCAATAAGCTTATCTTTCGATCCTCAACATATTTTTGTTAAGTTTCCTCAGAATGGGACAACAATTGAATCTCCTCTGGGGAAGGGGGGGGGATACAAAATTTACACATAGCTCTAGAATGTAACTTAATGTAAGGTCCCGTAAGTTGCGCAGTTTCCGTCCGATTTTCACGAAAATTGCACGCAACCATAATTATCGTGTAACGGTGAGCTCTAGAGTTGAGGGTCCACAAGCTAAAAATGTATATATCGGAAGTGGCAGTCCTATATGCGCCAATATCGTAAGAAGCCGAGATCTTTCGGGTATAAACATACATTGTATTAACAACCATCGATTACATGGTAAGGGATTTAGAAAAGTAATAAAATTTTACTTTACTGCTGAGTAATTTTATTAGCCGGAAATCGCTCAGAAAGCATCTCTGACGATCTACAACCTCGTGGGCTTCCTCTGGCCTTTCGCCCACAATCCAAGGATGGTAGCCCCCAATCAAGAATTGCTTCACACGGCCATGCTGTAAGTCGCAACGAGCCAGTCCACAAATTGATGCTTATCTTGAATTAAACAGGCAAGTATTGTTGAAATGCAAAGGTTGTTGTTATTAATGATATAATTAAACTAACCCGACTACGCAGTATTAGAAAAGGCTTTATTGTACAAAACAAGATAGTATAATTAATAATTGCTTTATCTATGTGATATCAATAGAAACCAATGTAAACTTTAAATTGTCATACCTTCGTTAAAGCTGATCGATATGAATTATTTATTTATTTATTTTTTTGACCAGGAAGTTGTCCCGGCTCGTTGGCCACTTTCTTGTTCTGCTTGTTCTTGGGGCGCCACCCTTAAACAAAGCTTAAAGTAGCTAATATCATCCAAAATCTTCTACTTTGAAAACACGAATTATTTGTCAATTTAAATCAACATTGATGCTGTGATCTTACCGGGAAAAGATGGTCTTCTGATATCCAATATTTAAGACAAAATAAACATCTTACCATTGGTACACGAATCGTGTACCATAATGCGTTTCAGCCCCAGTTCTAGCAAGGGACTCGGGGAACGAAGTAAGACACATTGCGCCAAATCAAACGGCGTATGTAGACTGGAATAACCAGACGTTAGAAATTTACATTCGATTGAGACTGCTGGCTTATTTCGCGGAACATAACTGATTTGAAATTAGAGTAAAAACGTAAAGCATTGAATGTAAATCAGTTTATATACATTCATATTACAGTAGGCTATTATATTCTGTCAATTTCTAGGACCCAAATATTAGAGATTTAGCTCCTTTAAGACCCCGTCAATTAAAGTGCGATTGACACGAAACCTTGCATGTGTGTTCCTTGGATAATTGCGCACCTATTAACAGACTTTGACTTTGACATTGCGTTACATTTCCACGGTGGCAGCGTTGACGTCTTCCCCGATTCCCGATCCATTATTGTATGGCCGTACGTTAGTATTTTTGATCGTGCTTGGTCTTAAGCTTTATATTTGACTTTTATTCTGGCATTTTGAAACTTTAATATATCTCATTTTACTTTTTTATTTAGATTATGTACGGTCTTAAAATCTATATTTAACAATTATTCTGTCATATTGGTTTTTCTTAAAGATAAAAAAAAATGAGGATGTTTCCAGATATGTACATTATTCAATTTGAACCAGTTCAATTCCCTTATCTTGCGTGTGGTTAATTTTATAGACCAATCAAATGAGTCGATAATCAAGGAAGTTTGGTATATATATATATATATACAAGCACAATATTAATCAGGAGATAGACATATGAAAAGAAAACAAAACACGGAAGTCGGGATTTTTATTACGACCAAATAGCTATCTTTTAATCATACGTCAATGTTGATATTAGAGATCTCCGATGTATGGATCGATATCGTCAGCCGTTTTTGAAATGAAAAAAGGGTTAGGGTCCTGTCATATAATTCGGCCATGTGCCATTAATGATATGGGTAATTAGTTAACGCTGCAATGAAAAGGACCCCATGAATTGTGGGCGATTATTAATTAGTCAAGCCTTAGTTTTAATTTATGCACGTTTCAGAAATTTAATGAATGTGCATGTTTGTAATCTGTGGACAAGATCAAACTTTTATTGGTAATAATATATTTTCTTTAGTCACAAATGGCGATCTTTTATATTGCTTATTGCCTTTTGTGGTAGGTATTAACCGTCAATACCCATCTAAGTTATTAACTATAACGTACTTAGCTGGATATTTCGTGATTGTAATATAACTATATATAGAATGCTCATTAGCATCGGCGCTCTTTCACGTCACCCATCCCATTAACCGAGAAAACTAGGATCGAGATGACTATAGGCTATAATTAAACCTAGATATGAAAATAGGTAACAGAGGATGCACAAAAGCAGAAATAGAAAATAGTTCATTTCTTTGTTTACAGTTAAGTACGCCCTAGGCTATGAACCTTGCAGTTTCTGCTATAAATCGTCCAAAGACGACCCAATGTCGCTAAGTACATTGAAAGCACCAACTGCGTGTTAGTGTCATATTTCGGTTTTCATTTTTGTTTTAATTCTTCTACAATAGTGCATTCGCCAAAGGTCTTATTATCTGTACACCCATCGTGGACACGGGACCTTGTTTTTTTGTTCCATCGGAACGATAAAACCATTCGTCCTGCACCACTGGCAATAAGAAACCACACTGGAAACAATAATTTCGAACACTTTAGTTAACTAATTAGACATTCAGCGTGGGTTTACAGACGTTATGTTCACTGAAAAAAAAACTTGTGTTGGATCTCAACACAAGTACTTGTGTTAAAACTAACCTACACAAGTTTGTGTTGTTTTACATTGCATTAACACAAACTTGTGTAGATTTATAAAATCTTGTGTGTTTTCATATAATTAACACAGGAAATGTGTTGTTTTAATCTATTATTAATTACAGGTATGTCGTGAAATATAAAATTGCATAATAACCACTAGGTATTGTTTATATTCAGAGCAAACTTTTGTGAAGTTTTGTGACGAAAATTCTAACGTATCATTACATTTTTGACTGAAAAGGTACTGTTTTTTAAACGAAAACTAAAATAAGAGGTCGAATTATGTCAACTTATAGTATTTCTTTGTTTCTGTTTTTTAAATGTTTAGTTACTTAACAAAAGATTATTAAGACAATATCCACAATTTAGTTCGACATTTGTTGAACAGACAATGGCTTAACAGAATTAATTGGATGTTAATTGGTGTTAATATGTCTGTGGTTAAAATGTCTGCAAGTTGCGGATTTTTATTGACCCTAAATCTACGGATGGAACTCAATGACACTTCTGATTAACATTTCGTCATATTCACTAATTATTTACTAAAAATAGCTATTTGTTATCAACAATCTGTTGGCTGGAGTGTATGAACTGGAATATTCCCTCGTCTTTCAATATTGTTATTAAATCAAGTGTAACCAGTCACCTTTGTGCAATTTACACATGCACACACCTCGTATATTTTTGAGGGATTCATAATATTAGCATGCGTGGTTTGTTAAGCCATGGCCAGAAGATAGGATGTGTATATTATGCAGAGATCAACTTGTTTTATACTCTTGTTTCCTGTCCACCTGTTAGTTAGATCACGTATACTGGATCCTCGAATCCCTATCTATTTTTGAAGTGTTCTATTATAGCAAGAACGACAAAAGTTCTTTATCTCAATATTACATAATGCATCTTGAATCAAGTTTAGTTTATGTTTTCTTCAAAGGGGTCATGTTCTACTTGGACAGGAAGGACTGTGGTTCAATGTGTAAACACATTATTCTTCGGTCACATGGCATTTTTTTTTATAAGATATCATTCATACTCTTTTGATGACGTTCAGTAATAATGAACTAATTTATATAATTTATTTTGTGGCCATTAGAACTATTATTACTTTCACTCAGAGTACAGTTAGTGAAGGGGGTGGGTGTAACAATTCATAGAGTTATTGCTCCTACTTCGAAAAAAAACTAGGTTAAATACTGAGATTATTCTTCTGGCCAGGCGATATCTATAACATATCTTCCTTGTCAATCGGTATATGAAATATGTTAGATGCTTGAGGAAAATCACTCCTGTCGGTCCTCATCGATGATTAGTAACCCCTATTATATTGTAATTACAACCCCTATTGAAATAAATGTAATAATTGTGGTAAAATGTCACTTAAGACCTATTGTAATATCAACTCCTATTGTAATATTTTACCATACAATAAAATTGACATCTAAATTTAAAAGTTTATGGATTTTGATGACCATTTCCGTATGAATATATAGGAGTGAAATGAAATGTCATCTTGTTATTGTAATCATTGATATTTAAACTTGTATGTTCTGAGGATTTTCGTAATCTTTTCCGTGTGAATATCAGATAAAATATTCCTCCTGATAGGGGTTGATAATACTATAGGGGTAGAGTGAAATTGTATTACAATTATTACATTTATTATAATCGGGGTTGTTATTATAATAGGGTTTCATTGTTATCATAATATGGGTTGTAACACGGCCAATATTGTAAAGTTACTCCTTTCTACTTTTATTCTTAAGTTAGTCACATCCAATCATCTTATTAACATTTTAAATGCTGTAAAAAAATACTGCTACACTTGGTTTTAGGAGTGCTGTAAAATTGTGACTAATTTGGGCGTATGTTTTGTTGCCTACCAACGTATGTTGACAATAGGTATGTCCATCACCGCGTATAACCGTTCAGGAACGCCTACAATAAGTCATGTAAATTCATGCTAAATAAATAAAATAGGTGTCCAGTGACCTTGAGATTATGGTTAACGTAGTAATGGAGCAGGGTGAAAGACCAAATTATGGCCATATAATTACTGGTAGATTTATTTGATAATAGTATCCTATATTTTAATTATACATGTCCAGTGACCGGTCAGAGTTAAAGACCATTAAAGATTCATGGCTGTTTCAGGTCAATGAACGATGATATTGACCACATCAATCTTAACCTTGTCCACCTATATAACTTTACCTACGTGTGGTATACTTACATATGAGAGACTAGTTTATACCGGACAATGATCTCTTATTGTATGTTATACATATTATTACTTTATCAATTACCTCATTTTAAGCCGTTTTAATTAAGAATTACTGAAGTACCTATTATTATATTGTCGCTATGACTATAGATAATAATAAAATAATGATTAATTAATTAGCTGTCAATATCCCGTTTGGGCTTTCGTCATCTTCGTAAAAGAAAACATGGGGCTATTCAAAACTCAATTCATTCGAGTTCTTTTGGTCCATGACTTTGTTTGCTTTGTTTGCACATTCCCGACTAATTTGTTTTGGTCGACTTTTTGATGTAAAAACTAAGATTTATTTTATACTTAATAAAAATGTGAGTGAGAATTCTCCATCAAAAATAATGTCATCGACTGATGAAATAAAATCCGAAATGGTCAACTTCTTTCAAGATTTTTATCAGTTCATTTCATTTGTGACCCATTTTGGTTACAAATGCTTAATCATAGTACATGTATTTCTGAAAATTATTTTCAATTGCCATTGGCCAAAAAAGATTAAAGCCAATGCCGAAAGAATTACGGGTCCGAGGTGAGAACCGGGAACAAGGTTGTGTGGACAAGCACTCTGATCTGTATTTACCATTTTAAGTATAAATATGTTTTATCACACTGATCAGCAGTGAATATTCGCTAGGCTGCTACAGTCCACTGATAAGAATGACATCGACGCGACTTAATGAGTCCCCCTTATTAAAAATATTTTCTTCCGACAAATTAAATTGTAAAACATTTTTTGTATGTATTAGAAAATAGATAAAGACGTTTGAATTATTTGTAGGTAAAAATTATTTCCTATTTAGCGTAAATGGGGATTAAAAGGAGTAAAAGGTAGCATTCTGCCCGATTCAGTAAAAAATGCACGCGCCATTGACCGAATGATTGACGTCGCCTGATGTGGCTTTCGTAATCCTCTGTGAAACAGATTGATGTTATATTATGGATAAAAGAAGACCCCCCCCCCCCCCAAACGTACCACAAATTGCAGCGTATAAAATTTATTTTCATTTTCAAAAAAAAAGATATGAAACGAAGTCGGGTATGTGAAATTCGAAGAGTTCACGAAGCTAAATATCTTTGTCGCGCTTTTGTATGAAAAATGACCAAAGGGATGGGAGTTTTTAATCTTTAAATTAGTGAATGTTGTTCATTTCTCGTGGTTGTGTATAATGGCTGTGTCTACTTTTCTTTTGTTTACGCATAATTTTATATTCTCCGTTTCCGTGTGTAGATTGCTGCTAATTTGTCTGTCCCTGTCGTGTTCCCACCTTTGTTTTGTTTATTCACGATTTTATATGGACTAAAAAAAAATAACTGATAATATTTGTTGTAATGAATCTTTGTGTATAGTAACGGAATATGTGGTACATGTCTCTATCTATTCTATTATACACACACACGTTCTTATAATGAAACACATAGGTTGAACTGTCCTTGGCCCGTGCATGTGGTAAACCCACATAATCATATAATACGCCAATACAGTCGGTTGATTTGCAGTCAAACGCCGTTAAAGGCCAATAGTCGGCCCTCAACTTCTGACCTTGAAAGCTGTGTACTGCGTACAGATATATCTATAAATTGACATAGATTATTAGCTGCCCTCTGTCGAGTGGACAAAACTACGTCACATGATAAGTCAGCTGTGGTTTGTAATTAATGGTGGAAATGAGACGCACATAATCCATAGCATCCTATTATTGTTATAATTACTCAAAAATATGTAGATTAATGACAGGATCATATACACATGTCATTGTTTGCAGCAACAGGCAGATGAGCAGGAGCCAATATTCGCTGTTAACATAGCCACCTAGTAACAGTTATATTAAAATGAAATGGGGTTTAACTCTATTGCAATGGGGCATAATGTGCTACTTTACTGTACCAACAGGTCTGATAAACACGTCCACTGCCTTGCAGTGATGACATCTTTGCGTCTTTTCCAACTTTCAATGTTTCTTTTACGCACACGACGGCATGGGATCACGATTTTTGTCCCATAGACTGGATGCTGTTCCTAACCATGGTCGAAGGCCCACCTGTCAGGTCATTGATCAAGACCCACACAAGTACGCGCCGAGGGCATCCGATGGGGGTTTGGGGTGGTTCTTCCTGCAGGAAAATTTTAAAAATTGACAACCGCAAACCCATTTACCAGCATTTCAAGTCAAAGCAGAAGAAGGCAAATTTTTGATTTCCTGATACAATTAGATAACAGAATGAGTGTGTCCTGTCCCCCTTCTCTTTTGTTTCTCTGCCCAGTCCGCCACTGCCTTCGACAATAGGTAACTACCGAGGGATTTCCTTTGTAATGAGCCTGCGCCTTAGACACTCATGTTTTTCTAATAACCGTTATAATGAAGACGACATACGCCACACTTAGTATAAGGGTCATTTTGCCCGTTCAGCATCATCCTCGTCTTTAGCGCTATTTTATCTCACCTGAACGACTAACTAGAAATCGAAACGAGGTCACGTGTTGACTCGTGGACGCCTGGTGAACATTATGGTGATGACTTTTTGAATCTTCAGCATATAACAATGTATCGTTCAAAGGATAAAATTAGCTACGAGAAAGTAGTTAAGAACGTTGAGATATACTGATGTGTTTGTTTTTAGCTACGATTTGAGACCTTTAGTTCCAATTTGCAAATTCAATTTCTTTATTAATACATATAACATCTTTAAAATAAGATAAGTTAATACTATTATCACTAATTAAACTTACAGAGACCGATATGGTGGAACAACTATCGCCTTACTCCAAATATTCGCATTTAAATTACTGAAACGGTTCGACATTCACAGCCATTGAAATCCACGTGGATGTCATTTAGTTTGTTTACGTTTTTCCACATGCAATTGCGTTTTAATCGGCTGTTATAAAGCCTTATATTTAGCCCCGCCTTTATGATGACAGCGCCTAGACGTCTCTTGTCTAAAAATATGAAGGTCTTAGTAACGGCTTAACGCCTCGATTTTAAATACGATGATTTACACCCGTTCCAGGTAGGATTATATGCTTAATTGTAATTGGGTGTGGCAGGAATATTATGAATAACAATAATCAACCGTTGTTTTGATGAAAATTATTTTCAATTTTTCATATTATTAGCGATTGTGGATCACAATCACACTTGTTTGCAACGCTAAAGTAAATGGGAAGAAATTCCATCTGGAAACACGGAGTGTTGACGGATGAATTTTTTTACAGGGTTCCCGCGGCTTCGTCTAACATTTTTTCAAGGATATTCAAGGATAAATATACGTCAAATTCCAGGATTTTCAAGGACATTTTTAGCCTAAAGTTACAATTTTTCATCTGAAAAATAGGTTGCCAGGCAACGAAACATACGCCCACACAGCAGCCAAATCGTCCGGGCAGTCAACAAGAATTGTCGCATATTAAGGAATTATCAGAAAATCATTAGAATTTGTTTGGTTTTTATAATCAAACATTTTTTTTTAAATCATATAATAATTGTGACCTCCAGAGGCACCACAAGCTAAAAAGGGTGATTTTACGTACAATCAGGGGACATAATTCAGGAAGTAATGACCCGATGGGCGCAAATATCGAAAGGAACCAAGATCTTTGGGTTTAAAACATACCTGTCAAGTTTCATCAAAATCGATTCAAAATTGTGACCTCTATAGGGTCCACAACCTTGATATAACATATTTTCACACTATTCTTGTACAAACGGCGGCCATTTTGTCCGTCAATTCTAGTCCGGTTTTCACGTAATTCAAACTCTCTCTTCATTACCATGTAACGGTGATATAGTCAAACGTTTTTTTAAATCGGATAATAATTTTGACCTCCAGAGGGACCACAAGCTAAAAAGGGCAATTTTTCGGACAATCAGGGGCCATAATTCAGGAAGTTACGATCCAATTGGAGCAAATATCGAAAGGAATCAAGATCTTTGGGTTATAAACATGCATTTCAAGTTCCATCCAAATCGGTTCAAAATTGTGTCCTCTACACTGTTCACAACCTTGATATAACATATTTTCACACTATTTTTGTCCGTCAATTTTGGTCTGATTTTCACGAAATTCGAACCCGACCTTCATAACCATGGAACAATGATATAATCAAACGCTTTTTAAATCGGATAACAATTTTGACCTCCAAAGGGACCACAAGCTAAAAAGGGCAATTTTTCGGACAATCAGGGGCCATAATTCAGGAAGTTGCGATCCGATTGGCGCAAATATCGAAAGGAACCAAGATCTTTGGGTTATAAACATGCATTTCAAGTTCCATCCAAATCGGTTCAAAATTGTGTCCTCTACACTGTTCACAACCTTGATTTAACATATTTTCACACTATTCGCGTACAAATGGCGGCCATTTTGTCCGTCAATTTTGGTCCGATTTTCACGAAATTCGAACTCAACCTTCATAACCATATAATCAAACGTTTTTTTAAATCGGATAACAATTTTGACCTCCAGAGGGACCACAAGCTAAAAAGGGCGATTTTTCGGACAATCAGGGGCCATAATTCAGGAAGTTGCGATCCGATTGGCGCAAATATCGAAAGGAACCAAGATCTTTGGGTTATAAACATGCATTTCAAGTTCCATCCAAATCGGTTCAAAATTGTGTCCTCTACACTGTTCACAACCTTGATTTAACATATTTTCACACTATTCGCGTACAAATGGCGGCCATTTTGTCCGTCAATTTTGGTCCGATTTTCACGAAATTCGAACTCAACCTTCATAACCATGGAACGGTGATATAATCAAACGTTTTTTTAAATCGGATAACAATTTTGACCTCCAGAGGGACCACAAGCTAAAAAGGGCGATTTTTCGGACAATCAGGGGCCATAATTCAGGAAGTTACGATCCGATTGGCGCAAATATCGAAAGGAACCAAGATCTTTGGGTTATAAACATGCATTTCAAGTTTCATCCAAATCGGTTCAAAATTGTGTCCTCTACAATGTTCACAACCTTGATTTAACATATTTTCACACTATTCGCGTACAAATGGCGGCCATTTTGTCCGTCAATTTTGGTCCGATTTTCACGAAATTCGAATTCAACCTTCATAACCATGAAACGGTGATATAATCAAACGGTTTTTTAAATCGGATAACAATTTTGACCTCCAGAGGGACCACAAGCTAAAAAGGGCGATTTTTCGGACAATCAGGGGCCATAATTCAGGAAGTTACGATCCGATTGGCGCAAATATCGAAAGGAACCAAGATCTTTGGGTTATAAACATGCATTTCAAGTTTCATCCAAATCGGTTCAAAATTGTGACCTCTAAACTGTTCACAAGCTAAAAAACATGATTTTTCGTACAATCAGGGGCCATAACCCATGAACTTACAGTCCGATACATGCCAATATCGAAAGGAACCGAGATCTTAGGGTGATAAACCTATGTTTTAAGTTTCATTGAAATCGGATAAAAATTGTGACCTGTAGACTGTTCACAAACAATTGTGGACGGACGGACGGACGTCCGGACGGACGTCCGGACGGACGGACGGACGAACAGGGGCGACGACAATATACGTCCACATGAAAATGTGGGCGTATAAAAACAACCAAAACATTACCAACTATCGTTATAATCTCATATATAAAGGAATTGAAGACATAAACTGTTTTTTATTATTACAGATTGACTTTCGGTACACCGGGAAAAACTCCCGCCATTTTTAAAACAGAGTTATTTCCCTTTTCGTCATTATGCATTGTTTAATGTAATTACTAATACCGATTTTGATTAGTCAGTGTAGTGGCTTCTAGTATGTTAATTGGACAATGGAGTCACGTGAGAGTATTTGGTAGCCTAACGGTAAATGTCATTGGCTTATCTTGTTATTACGTGACAAAACACGGCTGTTTATTTAGATCAGTTGATTGACAGGTATACGTCAGTTATTGTTTATAGTATAACCAGCATTACTTATAATCTAAACGGGATTTTCAGATCAACTTACTAGTATTACCAACAAAATTAAGGATCTTAACTGAAATTCAAGGATATTTTCCTATTTCCGCGAAATTCAAGGATATTCAAGACCTTGAAAATGAAATTTTAAATTTAAGGATATTCAAGGATTTTCAAGGACCGCGGGAACCCTGTTTTATCTAGGTAAAATGGACACGAAGTTATTTCTTGTGTATGAAAATTACACCAGCATACCGTACCCTTCCTTGATATTCTATTCATATTAACTTGATGTTTTCACCAAACAAAGAAAAAGCTGCATCTACTACATTTTTGTCAACAACATTTCGATCGGAGAGGTTTCTAAAACTAACCCCAACCCCAACTCTGACCAATTAGTACTATCAACCAAGCATAAATCTAAGTGGTAGTAAATGGAAACTTTTGATAAAAACAATTATTATTATATGCAATAAGAAACATCTACACACGAAACTTAATCAAAAAAAGAATATGTAGGTGAGTTTTCATATAGACTCTGTGATCTCCACGATGCACTAACTTCACATATGTAATCCTGAAGGTTACTGTGTCAACTTAATTTAATTAAAGTTGAACAATTGCTTTATTTATATAAGAGAAGCTCATAAATTATAAAGTTGAAATATGTTTAACGAATAACTATGTTTCTATCTATATGACAGACTAATATGACCCGTTATATATGACTGCTATAGCGTAAAATATTCGATTTTATATTCACGATAAAATACTAAGGGAAAATTACTGTGCAAGGTCGTGGTGAACGCTGATTTTGCAAAAACAAGACCCAATGGGGGCCATCATAAAATCAGACATTTATAGTCGATACACTCGTATTGTAGCATGTCTGAGCCACATTTATGTTTGACCCTGGTTGTTCGTTCGTTCGTTTCTGGAGTTTAACGTCCACTTCCACCAAAGGTGTTATGGTACACAAGTCCCTGATTGAACAACATGAACATGAAGTAATGAAGCACGCTAGTACCGATGAAAACATGATTATTTTTCAATTTCAGAACTCTTAATCCATAATTCAAAGCGCACCATCGTGTCCTCTTCTTTCAGCACCCAGCCCTGATTTTTTTTACATTGCCCTTCCAGGGCTCCGTGGGTATGCTATCTTTAGTTGAGACAAATGCTCAACAAATAACCGGTATTAAAAGTTTATGATTGGCAAAAATGTGGACCCATGTGATTATAGATAATATATAGATGTTTTGACCTTGGGATATTTTGCCTGGTAAACAAGAAATAACTTGTCCGACCTTCAGCAGTGACGAGTGTGTCCATAAAGTAGAGCTATTCGAGGTTAACACCTGTCATGTAAGATTCTACTACACAATCGATGTATGGAACAATTGGTGCTACAACAAGTAGGATATATGTACACTTTATATTGTTTAAATACTTCAAATGTTTTGTCATTCGTACAAATAAATGCTTGACTTTGTACAAAAGTCACCCAGAAAACAACCAACAAAATAACGTTTCGGATCACTTTATCTACCGACCTTCGTAAGGAAAATAAATCAATAAACCAATAAATCAAATATAACAATAAAATAAAAGAAAACAGAAACACACACGGTCATGGAGTTTCAACGAAGATAACCTACAAACTATTATTTCTACCCCTTTCGTTATAACTGTCATAACATATTCTTATACATTGATATTTTATGATCTTAAATTTACTAGAAATCGCGTTATTTATAATAAAAGCGACTGAAATAAACCCAGAAAATAAAGATAAAATAGGGTGGGGTGAGTTATACGGGGTTAATCGACTTTATATTTAATGGAGCGTACAGAGGCGTACACCAGTTTAAAGACTGTTATTTATTCTCATTTAATGAAATATTTTTCCGATCTATAATATTTTAAACGGGGGGACGTCGATGTTCCGGCGCTTGGTTTATCAGACCAGAATGCAAGAGCAAAATCTGCCAATTCCATGTCTTACTTCAGGCGTGAAATGTTATCTAATTTATTAATTCGATATTTATTAACATATCCAGGCCATAATCAATCCTCGATGGCTTTGCTGGCCTGCGATATTTACTGGATTACAATCATATCTGCTCCTTGACGTCCATTAATAATTAAATCAAAAAATGGATAATCGAGACTATGGTATTTATCGTACTTTAGTAATGATGATCACGGCTAGGGTCAAAATTCTATCGTTAAAATCTTGGTTCAAAGTGGACCAATTTGACTGAAATTTTCAGAAAATCAGCTTTACATTATCTAGTTTTTAACTATACTATTCAAAAAAAGTAGGGGATATTTGATTTTTAAGTGTTATTAAAGTCACCCAATAAAACTGACGAAGAAACAAATGACAAAATGAAATGAAGTTCACATTCATCGATTTATTCCAAATGATCGTTAGACTAAGTAAGGCACAGATTGACCATTATAAGGGTAAAATGATACCCGGGGTCAAACAGCAAAGTTACCACAGCATCACAACAAAGTCAGTAACGGGTAAATCCTCCTATGTTTGCCAAACAAGCATTGATCCGACGTGGCATACTCCTAATGCGACGTCTAAGGTCATTTTGGTCCAGATTGTCCCATTCCTGTTGCAACGCAGCAGGACATTGGCAGGACGTTGTTGACGTTGACGTAACCTCTGTCCAAGCATGTCCCAGACATGCTCGATGGGGGAGAGGTCGGGACTCAGTGCTGGCCAAGATCATGTGGTGATGTTCTGTTGTTGGAGGTAACCTGTAACGATCCTGGCCCTGTGACATCTTGCGTTGTCATCCTGGAAGATGAAACGGCGGCCATGACGTCGTGCGAACGGCACAACATGGACTGCCAAGATGTTGTCCCGGTAGTACTGACCTGTAACACGCCCTGCAACAACATGTAAAGCCGTTCTTCCAGCAACAGTGATGCCTCCCCACACCATAACAGAACCACCCCCAAATCGATCATGTCTGATGATGTTAACGTCTTGGAATCGCTCGTTTCGACGACGCCACACCCTCCTACGTCTGTCCAAAAAATCAACAGTGAACCTTGACTCATCTGAAAACATCACATTGCTCCAGCGTCGATTATCCCAGTGTTGACGATCCCTACACAAACGACGTCTTGCCTGAATGTGATGATCTCTCAAACAAGGGATCACGCGAGGACGTCGGGCGCGAAGGTGACCCCTATGCAGTCGATTCCGAATCATCTGGCCACTCACTCTCACACCAGTGTCTGTTTGAAGACGAGCGCTGATCTGATTTGCTGTGATGACACGATTTCTCAAGGCCAAGGTACGGATAAATCGATCCTGGGCTTGAGTTGTCGCCCTTGGTCGACCTGAGCGTGGTCTGTCCTGTACAGATTGTGTATCACGGTATCTGGACCATAGCCTGCTTATGTCAGACTGAGAAACATTCATCGTCCGCGCCACAACCGCCTGTTTTGTGCCGATCTGTAGCTGCCAAGGGCACGTAACCTTTCATTTTGGGTAAGCCGACGCATATCAAAATTTGTTTTCTGGTCACTAAAACAATTAAACTGATGTTTCCACCCTGGAAGTCAATGCCACAATAACTGTAACATTCAAAGTCAGAGTCGTGATGATGATCCCAAGCATCACCTACATTCCATGCGGTAGCTATTGGTGCGTTTGGGCGTCACATGTAACTGGAAATGTTTCTTCTGTTAGGTTCTATAGTGACTTTTTTCGTAGTCATTTGCATATTTTAATATTATGCCCCCAAAATCAAATATCCCCTACTTTTTTTGAATAGTATATTATAGTAGACCAGGAACCCGGGGGGGGGGGGTGTCAACCTAGCTGAAAAGCTAACCAATTTCTATATGTGTCACTAGACTCCATATGGGTCACTGTCACGGGATATGAACGTCTGTCACACCCGTTGTGGTGGGTGTGGCCAAGAGGGGCAAAATAAATGGACCCCAAAATAGGCTAGACTAGCTCGCTTTATTATGAAACTTGTTGCAAAATGTTAAGCATACCAAAATGTATTGGCAATGAACACCGCCAAACAGGTACCCTAAAACTAAGCTAGACTAGCTCATTTACTAACCGCATGAAACTTCCTGCAAAATGTTCAGCTTACTCACTTGTATCAAGAATCATCGATGCCAGACATTTTCAGTGGTAGGGTACGCCCGCCAGACCTAAGCAGCTGTACCACCCCCAAAAGCTAATCTAGACTAGCCCATTTACTAACTGCATAAAACTTGTTGCAAATTGTTCAGCATATCAACATTTATCAAGAATCACCAATGTCAGACATTTTCAGTGGTTGGGTACCCCCGCCAGACGTCCCCAATGGCTCCACTCCATACCCTAAGCTAGACTAGCCCATTTACTAACAGCATGAAATTTGTTGCAAATGGTTCAGCATATCCACATGTATCAAAAATCACCGATGCCAGACATTTTCAGTGGTGGGGTCCCCCACCCCCCGCTAGACGTACGCAATTGTCCCACCCCATAAGCTAAGCTAGACTAGCTCATTTACTAACCGCATAAAACCTGTTGCAAATTGCTCAGCATATCCACATGTCAGACATTTTCAGTGGTGGGGAACATACTGGACACAGGGAAAGTTTTTTTTTATCTAAACTGTTAGGTTAAAGGTTTTGGCACTTTTACGTCATTTTTGGGGTATTATTATTATTAAAACGATATTTATACAGCGCTCATATTCCATCGCAGATCAATGCTATTTACAGCAGCCATTTGATTATTGTCCTTTCTTACTCTGGAAGGACAACACTGGGCAGCAGCAAGTTCACCCACTTAAAGACCAGCAAATGTTCGGAGTTCTGTGACAGCCGCTGCCCTTTGTGGCATTGCCAATGACAATCGTTGCATGGCATTCTCTGAATTGTGGAATGCAACTATACCCTTCATATGAGATGCAGCATCACGGTTGGCGGACTGTTCAAAAGACAGATCGACAGCTGATCTACTGTAAAAGCGTTGGCAATCTGGCAGGGAAAAAATACTTCTCGAACAGCCGGGAAGATGCCAATGTATGCACTAACATCGTTAGTTTTTACACAACCTCTGAATGTGGTTGATAAGGAAGATGTATGTTGCCCAGAATTGAGCTGCTGGTCCACGGCTCTCATGAATAACCCCCCTAGATCAGCAAGATGTGCCTCTACTTCCTATGGGTCCGAGGGAACTGTGCTCATGACTTGTTAGAAGGACTCGCATTCCTCTTGGTCTAAAGTCATTAGAAATCTCGTATAGAGCTTCTTTTCCAGAACAGTTGCAAGGAGCTCATGAATCCGAGTGCAGCGGTTATAGAACACCTGCCTCTGAAAGAACATTTTCAATTCCAGGTTCATTGATCAGGGTACCAACAGCACCGTAGAAGGCTAGTTCAATGTTAAAGTTACCTAGCATTACTAGAAACAGAGGAAGTTCGATGGCGAGCATTGAATATGCCTTCAGTGCAAATGCTAAATCATAGGTAACAACTGCATAGTTTTGTCCTATTTCTGATGCTACGTTCATGGTACGGACCATGGTCTCCCTCACGACATCTTTGTTGGTTGGGGAGTACTTGATGATTTGTCAGCGGTCTCATTCGTTGCTTTAGCGCAGGCAAATTGAGCTTTGTTGAGTGGCTTTCTGAATGAAGATATACTATACTATTCAAAAAAAGTTGGGGATATTTGATTTTTAAGTGTTATTAAAGTCACCTAATGAAACTGACGAAGAAACAAATGACAAAATGAAATAAAGTTCACATTCATCGATTTATTCCAAATGTTGCAACGCAGCAGCAAGTTCTTGGACATTGGTAGGACGTTGTTGACGTTGACGTAACCTCTGTCCAAGCATGTCCCAGACATGCTCGATGGGGGAGAGGTCGAGACTCAGTGCTGGCCAAGGCAATGTGGTGATGTTCTGTTGTTGGAGGTAACCTGTAACGATCCTGGCCCTGTGACATCGTGCGTTATCATCCTGGAAGATGAAACGGCGGCCATGACGTCGTGCGAACGGCACAACATGGACTGCCAAGATGTTGTCCCGTTAGTACTGGTCTGTAACACGCCCTGCAACAACATGTAAAGCCATTCTTCCAGCAACAGTGATGCCTCCCCACACCATAACAGAACCACCCCCAAATCGATCATGTCTGATGACGATAACGTCTTGGAAGCGCTCGTTTCGACGACGCCACACCCTCCTATGTCTGTCCAAAAAATCAACAGTGAACCTTGACTCATCTGAAAACATCACATTGCTCCAGCGTCGATTATCCCAGTGTTGACGATCCCTACACCAACGCCTGAATGTGATGATCTCTCAAACGAGGGATCACGCGAGGACGTCGGGTGCGAAGGTGACCCATATGCAGTCGATTCCGAATCGTCCGGCCACTCACTCTCACACCAGTGTCTGTTTGAAGACGGGCGCTGATCTGATTTGCTGTGATGACACGATTTCTCAAGGCCAAGGTACGGATAAATCGATCCTGGGCTTGAGTTGTCGCCCTTGGTCGACCTGAGCGTGGTCTGTCCTGTACAGATTGTGTATCACTGTATCTGGACCATAGCCTGCTTATGACAGACTGAGAAACATTCATCGTCCGCGCCACAAAAATCAAATATCCCCTACTTTTTTTGAATAGTATTTGATCTTGTTCCTGAAACGGTCATCGGTTTCTTCCATCTCGAAACTGTATTGGACGAAAACTTAGCTGTCTGTCGTCATTTAATACATTTTGGTAAGTGTGACATACAGTAGCATGTAATATTGCTTTGCCATCTAGGGTTTCAACATTCGCGTCATTGTTGTCCCACACAAAGGCAGTTACGAAGCTTGGATTGAAGTGTATACCGCCAGGGGCGTCACATTGCTCAGACTGTACTAAATATGCAAGGTCAGTTTCGAGACCCTTTGTTTTACTGTAATTAATGCAGTGTTCTGTTCTATTCAAAATCTAAATGAATAATTTTGAGCCAGTTAGTGAACCTAATCTGAGGCCTACAACAATGTGCTTCCATGACTTGACAATACCACGGATAGCATTGTAAATCATCGCATCCCCTTCGCGCTAGGCCACATCAAAGGTTCCCGAAAAACTGGTCCATTTGTTTGGGATTGTCTTGGGCGCCTTCCTTTAGATTGTGGTCTTTGGTAGCTGCATTATTAGGGATCGAAGATGTAGAGCTGCCCACAGTAACTTTTCGTCCTGTTTGTGTTGATCTACATGCATCATTGTGGAGACATGCCACAACATCTTCTTCCGTCAAGCCGGAACAATAAATGATGTTACCAGTATGCTGGTCAGCTAACATGACATTGACTCTTTGCTTGAAGTGGTCTCTGATCTTTTGGTTTAGATTTTGAGTCTGGTAGGAGATGATATCAACTCAGCCCCGCCATTGCTTGCATACTCAGCTTTATACATTTCAAGAAACTGCGTCTACTGTTGTATGTTGTCTGTGACTTTGCATTATTTTACAAAATTCAAATATTTTTCATATACATTTAACCAGGTGTGCCGCTATTTTTTTCATGTGTTTCAAAGTGTGCCGTTAGCAAAAAAAGGTTGAAAACCACTGTTCTAGAGTAAGAAAGGACAACAATCGGCGATTCTAGATACATGTGGATATGCTGAACATTTTGCAACAAGTTTCATGCGGTTAGTAAATGAGCTAGTCTAGCTTAGTTTTAGGGTACCTGTTTTGTGGGGGGGGGGGGTATTATGGCGGAGAGGTCCCACCGCCTAAAATATCTGTCGGTGATTATTCCAAATACATTTTGGTATGCTTAACATTTTGCAACAAGTTTTACGTGGTTAATAAAGCGAGCTAGTCTAATTTTGGGGTCCATTTATTTTACTTCTTTTGACCAAACCCACCACAACGGGCGCGGCAGACGTTCATATCCTGTGACAGTGACCTATAGGGCACCTAGTGACCCATAGAAATTGGTTAGCTTTTCAGCTACGTTGAACCCCCCAGGCTCGTGCTCTATAGTGAGAACTGCCAGCTCTTTATCTAATCTCCCATAATGTATCTTTAATTATTCCGAAGATTACCCAATATTTTTACAATACAATACCAATACCACCACTACTCCCCCGTCTGGCCAATGTCAATTCGCACCTGACCAACAAGTGGATCCCAATGTGTAATGATTATATATTGTACTGGGTAATATCTTATCCCATAGACATGTCCCTCTTTCTGAAACCTACAAAGGTGCTGTATATCTGCACAGGCGTATACACCGCTCCAAAGATTTTATTTCTGTTTAATTTAACCAACTTTCCTCTTCATGTTTTTTTCATGTGACTTAATTAAATAATTCATATCAATTATATAAAGCGAAGCACGTATCTTGACTCGAGGTGTTTTGAACGAAAATTGGATAGGCGTCTCTGTTAAGTTACGCAGATAGGATGATAACTTTTGACGTTCGGTCTTTCACAAGGTTCTACTCCAGAGGTAATATCTGTAATTGTTGAATTCAATCTAATTCTTTATTTAAATGGTGCAAATCTATCAATTTTATACAGTTCGTATCATAACTTTTGTCGTTAAAACGAAATGAAAGTGAAATATGAGTAACAACTCTAGAATCAATTGTCGGAATATGTTAAGATGAGATAGCCATTTGCGTATCACGATATTAAGATCGCATGATATTTATTTCACTGGGGCGTTCACAATGTTATAGCTTTCCGTTAACTAATGTTAGCAACATATGTTATTATATTTTTAAAGATAGGTTGCCAGGCAACGAAACATACGCCCACAGCAGCTAAATCGTCCGGGCAGTCAACAAGGGTTGTCACATATTTTTACTTTTTTCGGTAATGAAACATTTTGTAATACACTAAAAAAATGATTAAGAGTAACAACTCATTATGTAATTATCAGAAAATCATTAGAATTTGATTGCTTTTTATAAAGTTTTACTCCACGCTAACAATTAGTATATACATGAAACATTTAATATCATGAATTTAGCTGTTCAGTTATCATTGAAAATCAAAATACTTGTTCGTTTCAACACCTTAAACTCCGTGGATCAATCTAAAGTCAATCGAATGATAAGTTTGGCCTCTATAGCGTCACAAGATTTTTTGAAGTTATCAAGGGAGATAACTCTGGCAGTAATTATTTGAAATCTCTGAAAATCAATAGGCTTCTTCGTATCATGACCTTAAACACTGTCTGTAAATTTAAAGTCGATCGGATATTAACTTTGGCCTCTACAGCTTCCACAGAATTTTTTCGAAGTGATCAAGGGCTATAACTCTGGCAGTAATTATTGAAAATCCCTGAAAATCGATAGACGTCTTCGTCTCATGACTGTAAACACTATGTATAAATTTGAAGTCAATTGGATATTAACTTTGGCCTCTAGAGCATCCACAAGATTTTTTTGAAGTGATCAAGGGCCATAACTCTGGCAGTAATTATCGGAAATCGCTGAAAATCAATAGGATTCTTCGTCTCATGACCTTAAACACTGTGTATAAATTTAAACTAAATCGGATATTAACTTTGGCCTCTAGAGCTTCCACAGGATTTTTTCGAAGTGATCAAGGGTCATAACACTGGCAGTAATAATTGAAAATCAAAAGGCTTCTTCGTCTCATGACCTTAGACACTGTGTATAAATTTAAAGTCAAACGGGTATTAACTTTGGCCTCTACAGCATCCACGGGATTTTTTGAAGTGATCAAGGGCCATAACTCTGGCACTAATTATCGGAAATCGCTGAAAATCAATAGGATTCTTCGTCTCATGACCTTAAACACTGTGTATAAATTTAAACTAAATCGGATATTAACTTTGGCCTCTAGAGCTTCCACAGGATTTTTTCGAAGTGATCAAGGGCCATAACTCTGGCAGTAATAATTGAAAATCACTGAAAATCAATAGACGTCGTCGTCTCATGACTATAAAGACTATGTATAAATTTGAAGTCAATCGGATATTAACTTTGGCCTCTAGAGCGTTCACAAGATTTTTTTTACGTGATCAAGGGCCATAACTCTGGCACTAATTATCGGAAATCGCTGAATATCAATAGGATTCTTCGTCTCATGACCTTAAACACTGTGTATAAATTTATAATAAATCGGATATTAACTTTGGCCTCTAGAGCGTCCACAGGATTATTTGAAGTGATCAAGGGCCATAACACTGTCATTGCTGAAAATCAATAGTCTTCTTCGTCTCATGACCTTAAACACTGTGTATAAATTTGAAGTCAATCGGATATTAACTTTGGCCTCTAGAGCGTTCACAAGATTTTTTTTACATGATCAAGGGCCATAACTCTGGCACTAATTATCGGAAATCGTTGAAAAACATTTGGCTTCTTCGTCTCATGACCTTAAACACTGTGTATAAAATTTAAAGTCAATCGGATATTAACTTTAGCCTCTAGAGCGTCCACAAGCAATCGTGGACGCCGGACCGACGGACGGACCAACGGACCAACGGACGGACGGACGGGGGCGACGACAATATACGACCACATTTCAATGTGGGCGTATAAAAAGGTATTTCATGATCAATGGCTTGTGTGTTGAGTGAGGGGGGCGTGGACGGATGGACTGGTGTAAAAACGGACGGACAACGGCGACAACATTGTACGATAACATTTGAATTACACGATATTTTTGGCCAGATTTATTTGAAACCGGAAATGTAGTATGTCAACGAGCACAAAATCAGCACTAGTTCATTCAACTTACAATAAATAATCTTATTATTCTCATTTGTACTAAAGTTAGTGCTTTAAAGGGACAATAACACTCTTGCTGGCTTGGCAGCTCCAGATAATAAATAATAGCCTTATTCTAAGTACTAGGTGTTTAAGTGTTCTACCCGTTGTGTAAATTATCCATTACATCCTATTTTACTTGACTAGAGGGTTCGAAGATATTTTAAAATCCAATTCACATTTGAAAAGGTTTACGTTAGGCTTTTCAAATCATTTAGTTGAATTTTTCCAATTTTTTTAATTAGGTGTGTTAAAATGAAATTTGCATCATAAATTAATTGGAATATTGTAAAATAATACAATTTGTTGACCAGAATTATATAAAGATTGGGGCATATTATTCAGTTTCAACAAGAGTGGTATTAAGCCTTTAAGCTCACGTGCTAGCGTTGGTAGTGTTTTAAAAAAATATGTTCAAATAACTTGTCCTACATACTCCAGCAAGTTGAACTCATAATAACCATCGTTTTAGCCTGTGGCCCAATTTATAAATAGACTGCCTGCATGCATCTTTCTATCAGTCTATTCTCAAGTTTTCATTTGTTTTGTGTCATTGCCCTTTCAAATACATCAACGGCCTTGAAACCTGGTTGCAACAGTGCAAAAAGCACGCCAGCAGATGTTCTTTTAAAGCGCGCGAAAATATCCAGTGAACCTCGTCTTCTTTAATCATTCCCTTGCACATGATTTACACTTAGTTGCTAAAAGGGTTTTGGTTGTTAATAGTTCTAATCTTGTTCATATCAAATCTTATATATTTATATTAACATGAGTTTAGTAATAGATATTCTAGGTGAAAATATATCACCTATATGTACCCATTCCTAGTAAAATATCCGCTACTACTAATAAAAACACTTATCTTTTTATATAGGAAATTCAGTTCACAAATGCCAAATGTAAATATTTTTATCCTACATATTTTACCGGCATGTGGTCACAAAATGGTGTGACTGAAGTTAGGGCGTTGGTCGGTGTAAAATGATATCCGCCCATTCTGTAAAGAATGACTCACCTCAAGGGCAAGGCATGTCTGAAACAGTGTAGGCCTAGTCTACGTAGTCTTCTTTCATAACACCTGATCATTATTCAGATAAATCTGTGTATTTTAACATGTAGGTAGTTTAATATTCCTTCTATGGGATCTGTAGCCTTAATACTGCAGCTGGTATTGTTGAAATGCGTGGGAGAGCTCCACGTTGATTGAATGTACACTAACATAGGTATAATTATGCACACATTTATATGTGCCTATATATAATAAATGGTTTACATATGTTACAGTATTGACACCGTATAAGTAAAATACAGGTATAACATTTTGTCTGCAATACATACGAACGACTGAACGATGTGTAACACTTAATCTTTGCGTTTCCTTTTCTCTTTTTATAATGCACAGGGCATTAATGTTAAATTTATACAACAGCGCTGAATATCTAATTTACAAAACGTCACCACTCATCTAAATCGCTGTTCCCTTATTAAGTATTAATGTATTTTCGATTAAGGCATATGCCATCCTCGACCATGCTCACCGAACGCATAGGCCCTACAACTTTCCTTTTGGATTGGATTTGATTTTTATGTGCATGTTTTGTACGTATGTACCTATATTTATATTGTCAATTTAGACTACCGGTACATATAGCAGCACACACAAGGCGTATCACATTTCATTGAAGTGTAAAAGTACTGTCCAGGACCCTGTTTCACGAAATTTTAACTTAAGATAAAATCCAATTTTAGTAGATACTTCAATTTTGATTGGCTAAGCACTAAAATCAATCTAATATTATCCAATCAAATTACTAAAATTGGGATCTTATCTTAGTTAAAATTTCGTGAAATAGGCCCCGGGTCCCTATATGACAAAGGCAATATTGTTAGCTATATTGCGTCGTCTGGGTCTTATTATGTCCAATGAAAAATGTTGTAAAACTTTAGACCACTAAATTGTTTATGACTTTCTGGAACAACTGATACAATTTGCTACTGGCTGGATATGAGTGGTACAAAAATGTCGTCCAATGTTATGTTCACGTTGTTAGCGGTTTTATATCCGGCTTGCCATCACTTTGACAAGAAGCAGTGGCGTTTGGGATATCCCCGGTTTCATCAAACTGGTAAAGAATAATATGCGCAAACGCATAATTGAAATGATGTTTTGTTAAAACTTTTGACTGGATGTATGCTACGCTATTACTACCTATGCTAGGGGCGAGTGGTTAATAGATATTTGCCCACGTTTGCGTCAAATTTAAATTTTGACAGATTTCGCACCACCAGGGCCTGCTATCTTTAGACAGCTATGCCATGTACTTATAATAGTCCTACATTCTTTTTCGTCCAATCGTTTATAAGAGACTTTAATTTATCTAGAGCAACCATGTTATTTCTGTGTGTATAATTGGTTTCATAATGATTTTTTTTTTTATTAAACTACATGTATAGCCTGTACCATAATGGTGGCTCATTAAAAACCCTTTTACTATTTTGTATCAAGGGCATTCCTGAGGGGAATCAAATTACAAAATAAAGGTGCATATTTTGAACATGCAGTGTTTTATAGTAGGACCTATATAGAAATATCCTTCACTCAAAATATTAAATACTGTACACGGTATTCAAACTATTTTATTATCTACGTCAAGAAAAAGTAAACATAACTTAAAAGTAAATAAAATCTGTTTGCAACCGAATTAGGGCCTCCCGTATTATAGCGCCACCCCCGTTTACCTTATATGGTACATTCATTCTCCAATACAGACAATGTGACCAAAGGTCAAGGTTAATCGACTTTAAAGGTCACCCGACTCCACACACATTTGAAGTGGTCGAATATGAACTTAACTCACCGAACCTATATTTGCCCTCGGCATATAAGAGGTCATTGACTCGAACCTACATTATGTTTGTATATCGATATACGTTTAGAAAAAGCCCGATCGATTTGTTTTTTCTCCCTATACATAAATGTGTTTACAATGATTGTATAGGCTACTTTCTGTCCATTTATAAAGTAGGCCAATGATTGGTCAAAAGGGTATACGTGACTTTATGAGCGTGTCTCGCCGTTCGTAAATAAATCAAGAGATTCTAATTGATCCCTATAACGATTTACGAATAACATAAATTTGCACTATTAGCTGTCAAATTCAACTTCATATTTACTTAAAAAGATATTAATATTATCACTTTAAAAAAAAATCCCCATTTTAATTGGGTCTTATAATGACAAATTAGTTTTTTGGAAAAAGAATAAAGGGGGGGGGGGCACATCAAACTTCTTTAGCGAGTGTGAGTGAGTGAGGGAAGGGGGTAACAGTCACTATGTCATTTCGGGAAAAAAACCTATTTTACACTTTTATTTCCATGATTATTTCAATGATTCCCTTGCGCGTCGGAGTGGGGGTAAATCGGCGGATCCGACCGTAAAGAAAAAATCTTAGAAGTTGGACAGGTGACCTTACAACTTACCAACCTCCATTTTACACAAACCAGGTCATTTTGGAACTAATATAACGTGGTGCTATCTGTATGACAATAATTCATGAGTCTTTAATGGTTGGGGGATATCGGAAGAAACTGTAAAGGACATGAGGCTAGGTTGAAAGAGAAATGGGATTTGGCGTCCATTCAATGAAACTTCTATTTCTATATTTCTCTTGCGCATATGGCCCGTGGGTCTTTAGTAGTGTGTGTGTGGGGGGGCGGAGAAAACCCCCGAGGCTGAGTTGGATAAAGGTCTATGGCAATTGGTAATATAATAATAGTTGCAGTAGATATCTTTTGGAAAATTAACTTGGGCAACGTTTTGACTTGTAAACTCGTGTATAGGACTGTGGTGTGACAATTTCAAAGGACGGGATTTCTTCATCCGATAGTTTTCATTATCTGAGAGCCACGGTGGCTGAGTGAATCTGGGTGGCTAGCCTGAAGCCTTTTTATCACGGATTCGCTCCCGGTGGTGGCCAAGGAGGTACATCGGGATTTTACGGTGTCAGTAGTGCAGGACTGAGGGGGCTTAAAAGACGGTGGATCGAAGGACGAGGTCCAGTGTTCACGTTGGTGTGCACGTAAAAAATCCCCTGACGGTTAGAATTCGATCGCAGCACCGCTGTCCCGTCACAACTTCCCTCATGAAAGACTTCAAGTGCCGAGTCGGAGCAGACCAGTAGGACGTTAAACCCATTCATTTCATTTCCATCATTAACTTCATCCTCTAATTTGCTTTATTAATTTCTTGTCGGTTTTATCACGTACGTCTTCTAATTATCAAGTCTGCTCTTATAAATTGTAGCAAGCTCCCTGCCATCAATTTGTGGAGCTTCCTTCTATCATGAATCAAAGGTTTTCGACAAAAGTTAATTCATATGTATTTGGAGATCGAGGGTATTGGGGAATTGCTGTCGTATTATATACGAGCAGCTCACTGTTCCATTATCGAACTGACGTCATGAATAAAACTTTACTGTTGAGTTGGATATTGTGCTTCATATCAAGTGGTGTGGTTTCCAACTCAACCTCGTACATAACAAGGAGTGTGGGGTAGCTGTCCAACTTACTGGGTTTTCGGTGGATCATCTGTTCCTTTCAGTGCTATATGTCTTACGCACAGGCAAATTATTGAAAGAAAATTGAGCCATAATAGTCACGAAATGACCTAGTTTGTGTCGAGTGGATGTTAAACCGCATATTATCGTACCCTCTCTCTTACCCTAATTCGCGGACGGGTGTTTTTTTTAGCGTATGTGATGATTAATATGAATAAATTAGAAAGAGTTCAAAGCGCGAATAGGTCGATATTACTGTTATCGACATACATAACTGACGAAGCTGTCAAAGCAGAAAGCCAATGATGTTGCAGCTCACGTTCAACCATGACCTGATTTCCTAGATTCTAGGTCACCGAGATGAAAATAGGTCGGCAAATATTTGGCTAGCATGGTGAAGAACAAATACACCCAGTCTATATTTAAACGAGCGTGTCCCTGTATGTATTTCGCGGTGAACGGGTATTAGTATACAACAATATAGATCCATACCGCACTCTTATACGAGTACAATGATATGTAGAGAACTATAAAGTCAGTGGCACTCGCCTACATGTGTCACGACTTTATAGATGTATATAAAAATGGCACTATTTTATATGTACTAAAATGTAAAACACGACTTGGATTAAATGAAACGAAATGGCGTTTAACGTATACAGTTCTGCTCCGACTGGGCTAATGAAAACGGGCTTGGGTTAAAAGAAATGTAAAATCCTTGAATAAATAAATAGTTACTATGTGAATTTCCCAAATTTTAAATTTCCAAGATCGTAGATTTAAAAAAAAAAAACAGCTAAATTGTTAGATATTTTAACTATTTGGTGAAGCAGGGATAAAAAAGCACTATCCGCCCATAAATGACACGACAATGACAACTATTTATTTATGTAAATAAAATCACTGAATACAGAATAATAAAAACATTTTTTTAGCTATGCGAACTTCCCAATTTATGATATTAAGGACACTATGGAGAATGGACTGCCTTGTACGGTAGATCCCCTGCCCATCCCCTCGGTATGATAGTTCTAAAATATACATTATCCAACCCAAGAGTTAAATCTGCCTATTGCAGGTCTTTCTTTAGAAATGAAATGATATCGCTAGTCAACGATATTTATATCATAATCCGACCTGCTGCTCAACGCTCATTGATGATTAAATAAAAAATTGGACAATCGAGACTACATGTATTTTTTTTATCGTACCGACTTTAATAATGATGATCGAGGCTAGGCCTTTAATTCAATCGCTAAATTCTCGGTTCATGTATGTGTAACGCAGCCTTGAATGTTATAACTACGTGCATAGTATGTTCTAGCCGTTGCACACAATTATTCAAAAACAAAATACAGCGAATATACGCCATCTGAACATTGACATCTACTCTCTTGTGGATAACGAGTTCAATGAATTATTTACGATTTATTAGCAATTCAAAGGTCGTGCACTGAGAATAATTCTTACTGATCTAGGTCACGTGAAGTGGCGCGCAATGCCGATCCAATAAGATATCGTATATCGAATCTAGTGCAGCACGGTTATATTAAAACAAATGCCACTTGTATACAAGTTACAGTGATTGTTTTATTAAGCAATATACCTTTGCGGTTATGATATGCCATACTAGATACCAATCTTAAAAACGAGATATGTATATATTTTAATTAATTTTACCTATTACAGGTATTTACCCACGTGAATGTAATAAAAATATTATATGGTATATAAGAACCCTTAAAATCAGGGAGACCATTTATCCTGACAGTTATGCACCGTACAAGTATTGCATGGTTATAAATTAGTTATTATGTTAAGCCTATTGATAATAAATCTATTATACCGAAGTGTAGGCTGTTTTTTCTGTAAACAGAAATTCCATTTCCACGTCGGCGCTAAAAGTAACACTATAATGATTCCCTATTTAAGAATTATATAAATGTTGATGGAATTTTGGGAGTCGGTGGGTTTGCTGTGTGTGTGGGGGGGGGGGGGGCATTTGTCGGGCAATCTATTTGGGTTTTCCGAGCACATACATCAGAGAATGGAAAAATTTAAGCTGTCGTTTACCTTGTAAATTTATATATTTCTGTGATTGTGTAATAATTTACCATCGCAGCTTTGTGAAAAAGTCGTTTTAGTTAATGTTTGATTCATTCTGAAAATTCGGGTGACAAAGTAAATGTTCGGGCAAATTGTTACCCTATATTCAACATCGTTCAGTAATGTGGATACAATATCAGGCGTGGATCCAGGGGAGGCCCAGGGGGCCGTGCCCCTCCCCCCCCCCGCCAGCCCCAGTGTAACATAGTTGATTTTCGTTTTCGTTTGCTTTGTTACTGCTGTAGTTCACCATAGATGATATAAACATGATTTTCGCATTATCTCCGCTGGGGACTACACCAAACCTGATTATTACCCTTTGCTCCAATGTATGGCCCCTCCCTCGACAAAATCCTGGATCCGGGCCTGAATATTACTGGATTTATTATACTATAGAGCGTTTAGATTATAAAGATATTGTGGTCTTATCAAGCATATTGATATATTGAATGATAATTGAACTTCACACCCCCACTCCTTATTCGTCTCCCCGTGGGATAAACTAAGCTTTCGGGACGAACATTTATGTAGGGCAATAGACCTAAAACTGCTTACACACCCCCAACAACAGAAACTGATACTTTATTTATGAATCGTGTAAAGAGTAAAATGTAAGTTAATGGCCTATTGCCTTCTTTGCACCTACACTTAACTAATATATACCTCCTAACTTAAACAAGGAGGAACCAAGCTAATTTTACCGATTTTCTTTAGTTACTATGATAATCGAGCTACCAATTGGATTGACCCCATTTTTGTGTTGACCTGGATGTTGAGGGTTGATATTGTAGGACAGATGGGGTCAAGCTTGACGTATAGTAAATAAACTGACCAGCAAGAAAAGAGAAAGAAAGCAATTGACTTGTAGGCCACTGTTTGACCTCTATCGACTTTAAGTGAAAATGAGTAAAAAAACAGTAGAAGTAAACGATAAATATATTAAGAAAAAAGTATACCCTGTCAAAAGATTGGGAAAAACTTTCTAATTAATTCAGGCTTTATGGAATAATGAACATGAAAAACGTCCTGGACAGCTATTTTTTATGTTTTAATGAAGAATTAGCTCTATTTCAGCATAAAATTTTAATACAGGAAATTACTATGCAGCTTTTACTGAGAATGTGCTCTGTTTAGAAACATTTATACTGGAAATCACGATATAGGATGCTAATTTAAATTGATTTTTATTATTTTTTTTGCTGGAAATGGGTCAAACATCTAATTTTGGATTTTTTCTTTCTTTATTTGGGTGATTTCGAATATTTAGTATGAAATGAAAGTATGCATGCTGGCGTTTGGATAAAGCTTTGCTCCTGGTATTTGCCGCTGCGAAATACAGCTCTTTTTTATGTCTAACGATTCCATCTTGGTGAGTTAACGCGATGTTTGGTTTGGATTTAATTAATCACAAAAAAACAAGTTTTAATCAGATGTGCAGTTAATACTAATTGCGACAATTTGATAAGGACGGTGAAACTGGTGAATCAAGTCGAGCCGAAAGTTCATTTTGCTCAGTACTGAATACCAACTATATATATATGTTTGACATCGATGTATAAATATACCTGCGTACTTGAGATAGAAAATGTAGGATTAAGTATCAAACGAGACAGATTATATTCTAGACAAGAACAAAGTTCACAGGCGAACATAATATTATGTATTGGATATGATATTGTCAAAGATATTATCTACTCAAGATCAAAATGTCTACTAGGCCTCACACTACAGCGCTAATTTGTGCCGTAAAATACTGTTGTATATTTAAAAGCAAATCCTTTATAGATTGCAGGAAAGCATACATGTGTAGCTTTAATAACGGATATCGAGCGATAATATTGATTTTATTCGCTGCATGAATAATTAAAACTATACGATTACTTGACATGCACTAACATGGCCTTCCTGTTTTAAAGTGCAAGAGAATTATTCACTCAAGATTTGTGGTTAACCGTTTTGTTAGGATACATTAATATGGGCATGCGCTGTATGTCCAGTGACCTGACCTAGATATCTAATAAATGGGTCAAGTCAGGGGAAATATTCATGAGGTTGACCTCATTAATGCCCCTCAATCATAGTTTACATAGGTCATATTATACTCTACCAAGCCTTCCATCTATATTTGGAAACGATGGATAATAAAAGCTTTTAATGAAAAATAGATTTTCTTGGCCTTTCGGATATGGACAAGTGCCAAGATGATTTATTTTTTTCTCGGCTTTTATGTCTTCGATGAATTGAATCAGTGGTTAATGACCATGGAATATCGGATTAATAGATACATTACATTGTTGCTAAGCGAACGATGACCCCTACTTTTCAACATCATGACTTATTATTGTCATCATTTATTATATAGTCGCAGCGTTATATATACGGAGCAGAATGTAGGCTAATTTTTAATTATAAGAAATATTATTGGTTTTCAACGAGTTTTAAACTGTTAAACGCCTCCCCCCCCCCCCAAAAAAAAAAAACGTAAAGAAAAGAAACCAACAAAACACACATCTATTTTATAAATGTCTCTTGTGAAATTAAGTAATAAATAAAAAAAACTAGGGATTTTTGTTTCATGTTTTTATTTTTAAAGGGATGTTTTTAACCATCGCACCAAAACGTCCGTTCACGTGTGTGTTTTTGGTTAAATGAAATGAAATAGATAAAGATCCCTATTCACAATTCTTACGATGTTTACTATCCATGGCATTAACAGATCAAAAATGAAATATCACATGAAATGAAATGGGGTTTACCGTCCGTCTTTTCTAGACCAACTGCCAAGGTGTTCTTTTATGTAGGCTACACACCAATGTGTACATGGAGCCTTGGTTTCTTCGTCCAATTCGAACGACAAGACACCGCACTATGTCAGATCCCCAGGCCTTCCCGGTTCTGTGAGCCTGATATGTGCTGATTTGGACACAAACAAAAACGTTCTTGATTATTGAAATCGTGGAAAACTACATGATAGAGGCAGACGACGTGAAATGACATTTCATTAAATGAAATGATCTTTGTGGGCCCTAACCTACCCGATACGCCAATGAAAACGTAACAACTACAACACCCGCTCGTCGCTCCCCAACAAAATAAAACATAAGTAAAAAACAAAAACAACAGGGACCGGGTAATAAAAAAACTATAGTATAGTCTTCAGCGCTTGGCTAGTATATTATTATCTCAAGTGACCTTGGATTTGGTGTAAACAAAATACACTACTATTAAGATATAGCCCAGGGCCAGATGTAGTTCTCTAATACTAGGGCCTACTATAGCGCACCGTGAAGTGAGCTGACGCAACTAATTAATTCACAGCACATTTTCTTCGTTTCTGTTGGGTGTATTAATCGGATCATAAACCTTGATATTCATATCGCCCCACATTATTGTCTCGTGAGCTACCTATTGATTTGGTTGCTATGCTATATCCAGTGCCACACCGGGTTAAGACTGTTGAAAGATTAATTAAAGGGAAATAACTACATGTACCGTAGTTACCGTTTTATCTGGTCGCGTCCTTTATCACACGCATTTATAAGTGGCAGGGCACCTAAATCTAACCCAACTGTCATCCACATCATGTGTAATTGTACATCTGGGTCATTGTATTATTATTCGGACATATTTTATTTTACAGCAATAGGGCACCATCTCGGGCAATGTTCTCCAATGGCAAGACCAAACAGCAATTCCACACACACAAAATATACCCGTGCCCATCCAAAAATTATTGTATCTATGCTCAACAGTGACACTGATGACAGGTTGTTCGTTTTATTTAACACCCCACCTGGGTAAATACAGTGTGATAATATACTGTATAGTCTAAACATTCTTCCTAGTTTGGTGACCACACAGCATGAGCCCTACCTTCAAGGACAAAGTTGCATCAATAATAGGAGCCCTCGTGGAATATTATTCCTCTTAGAAGGGTTCTCAATACATATGTGCCATTTAGTTTAAATTTTGCAAATAGACCCTGTTAGAAAGAGTATTGGTCAGTCTTGTTTTAACTGATTCTTTAATCTGCTTTGTAGGCCTACTGTGTACCCTTTAATGGATCATTGAGCATTCCTATATTAAATGCAGCCGTTGTGGGAATATAAATAGTTGTCTGAAAACAGTCATTTACATGAGGCCCTGTAAATTATGCAGGCAGCAGAAGAAACTTATCAAAATGACTGCAGATTTATACAACAGTTGCCTTTCTTTCCTGTTATTATACATTTTCTTTACTAAAAACTTCACAGCAAATTAAAGATATATTATGGGAGATAAGATAAAGAGTTGGCAGTTCTCACTATAATAGTTTAAAACTAGAAAGTGTAAAGGTAATTTGCTGAAAATTTCAGTCAAATTTATCCACTATGAGCCGAGAACGAAGCGTGTGAAATTTTCGTCTAACCTCTGTCATCATTACAAAAATCATTAATATAAACAGCATAGTCTTGATTATCCAAGTTTTAAATTTAATTATCAATGGCAGTTAAGCAGCATATAGGAATCTAATCCAGCCAACATCAAAGGCTAGCCTAGGCATTGAAAGTTTTTTTATGGTCTAGATAATTTAAAGTTACAATCCCAATTAGAACAGAGTCTCAAAAATGAAAGTCCAAGTAAGTATGAAATTTAAGCGCCAAAACATAGAGGGATGGTGTATTTGTCCTGTTTCAAAAATCCAGCTCAAAATATTGAGTCGTTTGGACGTGAATGTCAAATATGCATATCCGGACACGTAACCCTTTTAAGATTTCGGGTCAAATTTTTCGTTGGGTGACCCAATAAATGATTTTCGTTCTTTTGGAGGTCTATACAGTGAATTGCCCATGTGCTGTACTTGATAATGAAGGGTAAATTGCACCTACACATTACTTTTTATAAAATAAAAGTCTGGTTTTATCCAGACACTGCATAATACAGCTTGGGACAGCAGTCTCCATTTCCAGATGAAGACTGATGGGTTTAAGTTGTTTGAACGTATCACAAATATTGAGTTAGTTGCTTGGCCCTTAGGTAGAGGTTTTTAAGCGATTTTAACACAAAAGTAAGCAGTTTTATCCTCCAAAATATTATAGGAATTGACCCTTTAATTAATGTCTAATTGATAGTTTAGATAACATTTCAGGCCTAAAGAAAGACTTGTAATTGGCAATTTAGCTCTTGCATAATGCATGTTTAAAGAGAGCACAGGTATATAAATCATGACTATTGTACAGTTTATTTCCAGTAACATAACAGATTTTAAACAGGTAACCAAACAACATTCCATCAGTATATCAATGTTTAAAAATATATGCATGATGTTTATGTACAAGTTTAGAAGCTCTATAATAATTATCATATATATTCCCCAATCCGGTGAAACCTATAAAATGTTGCACCATGAAGACCACGAGTTTGCTGGTTTCTGGTCATCCAACTGTAAACGTTTTCTAGATCGGGCCCTTCCTACATCACTTTCATCCTCCTCATCATCACTTTCATCTTCATCACTTTCATAATTATCAGAATCACGGGACGTTATTGATAGTTGTTTAATATACTTTAACTTGATTCTTGGAAGATCGTCATTCGTCACTCTAAAAAATATAAATGATAAAGGTAGGCTACCACATCAGTAGACTATAATAACGTTTACTGAAGGCCCCTAATAACAGTTTGAAGCACAGCAATGTCTTTTGATCTTTGTATCTTTCAGAAAGTAAAAGGATGCCGTCAGAAAGCCAGCCCTTAAAATAACTCTGCACCATTTGCATTCTTCAAAATGCCCACATGAGATATTCTCTTGGCTTTAGGCAATCAAAATGGTGGCTAGCTTATTACATAGTGAGGCACATGTCTCTCTAAATACTGAACAGAACTGTAGATTGATATTCCCATTGAATAATATTATTAATTATGTGTCTGCCATTTTTCTTAATTTATAAATTTCCCCTGTATGATCCATGCATATATCCAATTTTAAAATTTCCTTCCACAAAAAATATATCTAAATCGTATTCATCTTCAAGATTTTGCATCAATTCACATGATGTCAGACTGTTAAAATATTTATATTGATGGAAATAGGGCCATGTGAATTGATAAGTACATGAATTTATTTTTACATTTTACAATGTTGTAGTTTGTATGGGATTCCTATCAGCCATCTGTAAAATATAGCTAGACACTATCATCAATGAATAGTATATTTCCATTCGACCTATCCTACTTTTACATTTCTCTTTGTGATCTCTTGGTATTCTTTTGGATCTGACATTGTCCCACTAACCTTTTACTAGGTTTCTATTAACATAAGGTGATAATTGAAGCATTAATAGAAAATAACTATTAATCGGGTGACTACATAACTGTAATTCAAATTACCAAGAAATAATGAACGGATATCCTAGGCCAGTAACTAACATCAAATATCTTGCCACATTTGCTCCCATCAAAAAGCAATTTAACATTTTAGTGATAGAATGAGTTAATTATAGCATTCTCATTCCAAAAATCAAAGTTCTTACAGAAATACCTCACAGTTTTGATAAAACCCGTTTTTAAATTTTGTCCTCCATATCTTCGCCCAATAAAGGAAAAAGGAGTGTTTGAGAGGTTCTGTGTTGACGAAAATGGTCATGTGATGTGATTCGACCACTAAGATAAGGTGCGTCATAATACTAAACATGGCAGCTCCCAGTACAAAACTAAGAAGCTTAAAAGAAATGTATTATTCACATAAAATTAATTAAGTTGAAGGTTCACAAGTCTTGAATACATTCAGATAGAAGAAATTTAGGAGCACATGTGGGATGGTTTAACATGTGCACGTTCAATAACAAGGTTTGTCATTGAGTCAAGTGGCATGGTTTCAATTCCAAGCCTGTATGTAACACGGAGTAGGGTTGTTCATCCAACCTCGTGTATATTATTGCCTTCTATCCTACACCACTTAAAAGGTTGGCACCATGTCGGAAAATACATATGGTCTTTCTCGATCAACACCAGGATCGAACAGGGTTGTAAGCCAACGTGGTTCCTAGTTATGAAAGGGGGTTTAACATCCTACTTTTCTGCACCATCTGGGGTAATGAAGACAGGTATACACAAGATTATAGTGCTGTATGATATGAGTTACTTCTGCTGAACAGCTGCCCTATGGCCTAATCTTATTTCAAATACTGTCAAAGGGTTCTTTTACTTGAAAAACAATGTGTACACAAGTTTTCAGACCTGTTCAAATATAAGACACTGTGTCTTGCCGTGTCTGCCATCTTGCACCAGTGACAACAGACACCAACGTTGGAAAATCCTGAGGTAGTTCCTTGGACAACATTTGGCAGGATTGAACCACAACCTCCTGGTTAGTGGGCCAGCAACTCCTAGTTAGTGGGCCAGCAACTCCTAGTTAGTGGGCCAGCACCTTACTAATTGAGCCACCATAACTCTTGATTTCTGTACAAACCAGGCGGATGAAAACACTCCAGACAGGCTGCGAGATTAGGACCATTTGTTACTGTCTCCTGGCTTTACACTTAGTCAAGTCGAAGGGAAGGAGCGAAAGGCTATTTATCGATACATGTACATATGCTGCGTAATGTTTTATGAGGAAATTGTGGGTGTACTACCATCTACTCTTGTTTTAAACGCTCACAATTTCATACAGACGTATATTGATGTTGCCCCTGTCCGTCCGTCCGGACGTCCACAATTGTTTGTGAACACTCTACAATTTTTATCTGATTTTAATGCAACTGGAAATATAGGTTTGATCATGCTAAAATCTTGGTTCCTTTTGATAGTGGCATGCATCAGACTGTAACTTCATGGATTATGGGTCCTGATTGTATGGAAAATCAAGTTTTTAGCTTGTGGACACTGTAGATGTCACAATTTTGAACCAATTTTGATGGAACTTGAAATACATGTTTATAAGTAACCCAAAGATCTTGCTTTCTAGTGATATTAGCGCATATCGAATTGTAACTTCCTGAATTATGGCCCCTGATTGACAGAAAATCACCCCTTTCAGCTTGTGGTCCCTCTGGAGGTCATTCTGATTATATCATTCCTACTGTATTAGTATTGTGCTTGAAAATAACAATATAATCATTAGAAAGAAAGATAGGTTGCCAGGCAACGAAACATACGCCCACAGCAGCTAAATCATCCGGGCGGTCAACAAGGGTTGTCGCATATTTTTACTTTTTTCGGTAATGAAACATTTGTAATACACTAAAAACTGATTAAGAGTAACAGCTCATTATGTAATTATCAGAAAATCATTAGAATTTGATTGCTTTTTATAAAGTTTTACCCCACGCTAACAATTAGTATATACATGAAACATTTAATATCAAAATACTTGTTCGTTTCAACACCTTCAACTCTGTGTATCAATCTAAAGTCAATCGGATGATAAGTTTGGCCTCTATAGCGTCACAAGATTTTTTTTGACGTTATCAAGGGAGATAACTCTGGCAGTAATTATTTGAAATCTCTGAAAATCAATAGGCTTCTTTGTCTCATGACCTTAAACACTGTGTGTAAATTTAAAGTCGATCTGATATTAACTTTGGCCTCTAGAGCTTCCACAGGATTTTTTGAAGTGATCAAGGGCCATAACTCTGGCACTAATTATCGGAAATCGCTGAAAATCAATAGGATTCTTCGTCTCATGACCTTAAACACTGTGTTTAAATTTAAAGTAAATCGGATATTAACTTTGGCCTCTAGAGCGTCCACAAGATTTTTTGAAGTGATCAAGGGCCATAACTCTGGCACTAATTATCGGAAATCGCTGAAAATCAATAGGCTTCTTCGTCTTATGACCTTAAACACTGTGTATAAATTTAAAGTCAATCGGATATTAACTTTGGCCTCTAGAGCTTCCTCAGGATTTTTTGAAGTGATCAAGGGCCATAACTCTGGCACTAATTATCGGAAATCGCTGAAAATCAATAGGATTCTTTGTCTCATGACCTTAAACACTGTGTTTAAATTTATAGTAAATCAGATATTAACTTTGGCCTCTAGAGCGTCCACAAGATTTTTTGAAGTGATCAAGGGCCATAACTCTGGCACTAATTATCGGAAATCGCTGAAAATCAATAGGCTTCTTTGTCTTATGACTTTAAACACTGTGTATAAATTTAAAGTCAATCGGATATTAACTTTGGCCTCTAGAGCGTCCACAAGATTTTTTGAAGTGATCAAGGGCCATAACTCTGGTAGTTATTATCGGAAATCGCTGAAAAACAATAGGCTTCTTCGTCTCATGACCTTAAACACTGTGTATAAATTTAAAGTCAATTGGATATTAACTTTAGCCTCTAGAGCGTCCACAAGCAATTGTGGACGCCTGACCGACGGACGGACCGACGACAATATACAACCACATTTCAATGTGGGCGTATCAAAATGCATGTAGGGGTCTTAAGCAGTGGTAGGAAACTGGAGAAAACCCATCAGGTTAGACAGGCGTCACGTACAAGCCCAGAATGAATACCAGATCACTTGATCCAACATTAACCATTCCACCACCCAACCTGCCAGAATCTTGTAGAAAAGTAGCTCTCTTTTCGATAGAGCTTTTGTGTATATTCTACAATGGTTTTGCTTGCAGTTTGTGTGTTACAGAGAATTCAATATTGTCTGTTGTTTATAACTACACCTTTTGCCTTTTGTAAAGCTACTGTCAATCAGAAAATAAACTTCCTCGTAAAACTCTTACAAATCCAAGGCCATTCCTATGGGGATTTTTTAATGTGATTTATTGAGCAAATTGTTATCTAATGGTATTCTAATGTTTACTTACAAACCTTAATGGAATTTTTCAAGAATTAATAAGAATCATCTTCCTTGGTATGGGGCAGTATTACCCAAAAGGGAAAATAATTACATCATAGGGTTGAAATCCATGCAAGATTTGAAAATTGTTATAAAGAACAATGAGAAGCAACAAGTTATTAAAAGGTTAGACAGTAAAACCTGTCACACTTGTTTTGTGATATTTGACCCTTTATCTCAAAGTTAGGTTGACAGGCAACAAACATACACACACAATTGGACTGTATAACATAATTTCTGAAATTCAGTACGATTCTTCAAATTTTACCCATTTGAATAGTACTTGTGAAAAAAGAGCTGTAACTCTAGCCACAGATCGGATGATAAATTTTGTTTTTAGCAGGTTTACATGATTCTACAACGTGAAACAATTGGTTACCCGGATCACCAATGGCTTTCAAATTCATTTGGTGAATAAAGTATACAAGAAAAGTGTTACAGAAGAGGCTGATATATATCCACTGTGTTGTTTATCTATTCTGGACAACAATTCATACCCTGTGTTAATTGTTAAAGCTATAATTTCATATTTTCTAAGAAAGTCAAAACATATATTTCTATGTCTTTTGCTCAATAGGTTGTCAACTCACTATTATACGATCATTGGCATTATTTCCCACTTTTATAAATCACTAACACCGGAAATAATAACACAATTACCTCTCTTGTTTTTCTATTCCCCCCATGCAATAGCTATCTTCAAACGTTTGAATTTGATGTTGAAAATGACATTTTTGCCAATTTCTCAACTTGCAACAATGAATTATAGGATTAATAGGATTATTCTTTAATAAGGTAGGAATGTTTATAGTTACCATCTATTTTAAGGCTTCATTTTCATATATTTTAAAAATAAAACTTAAAAATATGATATTACCACAAAACGTATGGATTAAACTATTTCAATAATTGACAAATATTTGCACAAGCTGGACCTGACCGTGTCCTTTACCCTGACTGTATAACAATTACCATACTCAACAAATGCACACATGTACTACCAAGGCTGCTGACAACCTGTACAGCAACGCAATTTGCGATACATATTTTGTCCGTTGCTAATCAAAAATGAAAATCTAACGTTTTAGATTCGCAGTAACTGTGTGTCATTAAAATGCCTGTCATTTTGGATATTGACACAAAGATTTATCCACATTTTGAAGACTAGAAATATATGGAAACGTATTGTAAAATGAGAAATCAAAGTAATATATTCCGTAAATAATTATTGTTTATATTGCTTGTGTCTAGTTCATCAACTTTATTTGTTAATTACCGTGTGTATCCAATTGAACGAAAATAGTAACACATGATAAAAAGCACACAAAGATTTCTTTCTAACGTAACAAAGAAATAACAAATAAAATGTGTGGGGCTTCGGAAGCCACGGCCAAGAACTGGCTTCAGACATAAGACCTAACCAAAAGTCTACACAACATTCTGAAAAATTTGTTTGAATTATAAATGTTTATGACAGACAGGTTGATGGATAGATGCAATGACAAACAGATGGACAGAATTTACAACATAAGTTCTCTAAACTGTTGAACAACTGGTAAAAAAATCCTGAAATGTTTTATGATTGTTTAATTTAACAAAGTAGAATTCTTGTGAGAAATACCAAGATATGAAAAGTGTAAAATGTTGTAACAAATCTAATATAATGTCAATTTCTTGCCTTTATGATTAGATTTTTAATGGTGGTTACATTTTTAAATAAATATTAAACAAGGGAGAATATAGTTAGAAATGCCGAGAAGTATTTGGATTGGAGTAACACTAGCAAACATCTGTTGACTTTTCCGTATGACTACGAGTGCTATTAAATAGTATTATTTTTAGCACTTGACATCGTAGGGCTACAGTCACATTATAAGATTTTCAAACAACAAATACAAAAGGAGAACAGACAATTTTTGGTTATAAAGTGGAATATAATGGGACGTTAAGTCTATGTAATGGTGGACATCTCTGAACCAGTCAATTAAAATCTTTTCACCATCAAATTCTATTTGTTTACGGTTATCCAATGCAGCAATTAGCCATAGGAGAACTAATGATTATTGTAAGGTACCATTTAACATACTTTTCTGCATACCAACCACGCTAATCAAGATGGACATGCATCATGTAATGTGTTATAAGTGTATACAAGATCTCAGTTTTCCATCCTATCCTAACAACTTGACATAATTCCTTGCCAAGCTCTCCATCCTGCACTACTGACAAAACATACTATGCCAGAAAATCCAGAGGAACTTTCTTGACCAACACCAGAAGCGAATCCAAGACCCCCTAGTTAACAGGCCAGAACCTTAGTCACTAGGTCACCATGGCTCCCTTCATGCATTTATTTATATCTTCTTATGTATTTTGCAGTAGAGTTTGACATAGATATAAGGACTCTATATGAATACATTTCTGAAAACATTGAGATCATCATAATATCGATACTAGAGGTACTATAGTAGTAGTCTATAAACTTGTAATAATCCTACCTTGATGTGTTTATAAAATGCCATAGTTTGAGTTGTGGACCACCAGTAATTAAGACTAGATCACCATTTGATAAAACAGTTGATGTGATACTTGTTATCCTTTCGGTTTCTTCATCATTTAAACTAAATAAATATTCACAGGAGGGAAGTTGACGAACTGAAAAATCACCATTTCACAAAATAAGGATTTTGTGCAAAGATTTAATTGTTTTATATTATTACAGTACATAACGGTGGCATTGCAATATAAGCTGTTGTTAGCTGCATCTCCATATAAACGGCTGTAATTATGATGACATTGCCATCAACTGACTTTACTTAATGGTGGCACCACAGACAAATTCAGCAGAATTTTTGTTGCCATCACTGTGATCATACTGGAAGCACCTATACAACAAAAGTGGAAAAGGATCTCACAAGGATTATCACCTTCATGTGGTGAGAATTGCATGTGTATATGGCTGCTAGAAGGGGACACACAAGTTACTGATTTTTGAGTTTTAACCTTTGTTCCTGTAAATCAGTGATGTGTTTTCCTTACGTCTCATATTTTTCTTACTCATAGAAAATAAAATTACCATTTAAATATCCCAAACCATGGTCCAAATCAAAACTAGAGGAAATCATGAGATCATCATGAATACAGACAGCATCTGTGGATGCAAATTCTTCTACATGATTCAGATATTTATTTACAAGTCCTGAAAAAAGAAACATTGCTGATAATAAAATACCTAAATCAATCAATAAACTATTATCTTAGATATAATCAATAAGTAAAGATCTCTCTAAATTAAGACAGTACAGCGGTCGAAGACTAATTCAAATTAGGCTATATGTCTTGTTTTTTAAGGGAAGATACAATTGATAAAGTAGTATTTAAATCTTCATGGCAGATCCTGAGTCATAGCATTGGTATTCAAATGATTAGAATGTCCTAATGGACAGGGGCAACAACAATACATGTCAACATGAAAATGTGGCTGTATACAAATTTTATTCTTTTTAAATAACATAATATATAATCATTTCTGCTTAGGGGGAAAACCTATCACATAGCCATAGTTCAGTTTGTGCAACATTGACAGAAACTACTGAGAATGACTCTTCACAGTCTTCATGAAGACTGTTTTTGTGTGACAATGTCTAACTGTTATTTACTGGTAATAGTGTAAATTATCAGACAATATACGCTAACTATTACCTTTTCTCCAGTTGATTGCCTTGATATTAACAGCATCATCACCATAATATATAAGATCATTACGTACTGTTATACATCGTATGTAGCGATTGGTTAAACTAATGCCTTGTTCCGTTTTTACATCTTCTGATTCAAATACACAAGACAGTTTCTTTTCTTGTATTTCGTAGATTTTAATAATACCATCAGCTGATCCACTATACACAAGATTATCTTTGTACTAAAAAATACAAGATTATCTTTATACTAAAAATATAAGATTATCTTTATACTAAAATTATAAGATTATCTTTATATTCAAAAAATGACAAGTTATATTTTAGCTTTTTGACAAGGAGGGTAGAAAGTGTTTGTTGATGTAGCAATATTGTTATTCTTTGAAAAAATTTTATTTCTTGTCTTGATATTGTTAACTGTAAATTTGGCAATTTGTGGTTATGGTTCCTAACCAAACCTATTGTCCAATCCACAAAAGAAGTGTTTTGTTCATTCGACTTCTGATAAACATAATAGCAAAAAGGTTTTGCTCCATATTTAAAAAAAAGTTTTTTCTGAGTGGCCTTGAGGTATGATTCATCACCTTTCATTTCCCTTAAAATATTTTTGTGCAGACTGATGTTTTGTAATAAGATACAAATAAAACATTAAAAAATTGCAAAATTTGTAAGGTATATGAAACAGATTGCAATTGCATTGACGTTAATTAACACCCAATTTCGAGATCTCTCAACACCCCTCACCCAACATTAACATGTCAAAAGAAGGATTTAATAAACATAAATCAGGATGAACGGTTTATTGAAAGAAGAGAGAAATCAGGTTTAATGACCATTGCACAAACGCAGTCATACATTACATTTTATTTTAATAATCCGTTTGAGTGTAACGTTCATGGGAGAAAACCCACAGACTGGACAACCCTAATCCTTGACACACACAAGCTTGACATCGACACAATGTGACTTAACTCATCGATAGAACCTTATCATATAAAGACTACCTGTTACAGAATTCTAGTTTTCGAATTTGTTTCTAAAAAGACATCTATAAACTTGTCCATGAAATGAAATGAAACGGGGTTTAACGTCCTACTCTTCTGCACCTAACCTGGGCTAATGGAAGATGGGCATACACAATACAGTGTACCATGAGGGAAATTTTGCCCGGGCAGCAGCGCTACCGCCTACTCTTATATCGAATTCCAACTGCCCAGGGATCTTTTATGTGCACGTCAATGTGTACATGGGACCTCGATTTTCGTCCACTCCGTTCTGCATCTCTGAAAGGGGGAAACCACACCGGAAAATCGAGATTAATTTTCTTGACCAATGCAGGGATCGAACACCCGACCTCCAGGCTAGCGTGCCAGCATCTTACCCATTTAGCCACGTGATCCCCCAAAACTTGTCCATTGATCCATATAATAAGAGCAGCCATTATATTTATTCCATCAATTATAGCACCATCATAAACTGATAATGAAACCGACAATTAAATTAACAAAACAGAAGGAAACGAACAATTAAATTAAGAAAACTGATAATGAAACAAACAATTAAATTATCAAAACTGATAGTTCAACGGACAAATTAATTAACAAAGTCAACAAAAATCCACCAGATTTAATTAAAAATAAAAGCCAGTATTTTCACTCAGTTGATTGACACCTTTAAAAATGATAATGAAATGAACTGAATTAAATCTATAAATAAAACAGTTTGTTTGTGTTTTTTATACGCCCACATTTTCATGTGGACGTATATTGTCGTCGCCCCTGTTTGTGGACTCTCTACAGGTCACAATTCTTATCCGACTTTGACGATACTTGAAATATAGGTTTATCCCCATAAGATCTCGGCTGCTTTCGATATTGGCATGTATCGGATCGAAACTTCATGGATTATGGCCCCTGATTGTACGAAAAATCATGTTTTTAGCTTGTGGAACCGATTTGGATGAAATGTATGTTTATAACACAAAGATCTTGGTTCCTTTCGATATTTGCGGATCGTAACTTCCTGAATTATGGCCCCTGATTGTCCGAAAAATTACTCTTTTTAGCTTGTGGTCCCTCTGAAGGTCAAAATTATTATCCGATTTAAAAAAAAATGTTTGATTATATCACCGTTACATGGTAATGAAGGTTGAGTTCGAATAGGTTGAGTTCGAATTTCGTGAAAATCGGACCAAAATTGGCAGACAAAATGGACGCCCTTTGTACGCAAATAGTGTGAAAATATGTTATATAAAGGTTGTGGACCCTATAGAGGTCACCATGATCCGATTTTGTTGAAACTTGAAATGTATGTTTATAACCCAAAGATCTTGGTTGCTTTCGATATTTGCGCCCATCGGATCGTAACTTCCTGATTGTCCGAAAAATCGCCCTTTTTAGCTTGTGGTACCTCTGGAGGTCAAAATTATTATCTGATTTAAAAAAACGTTTGATTTTATCACCATTACATGGTAATGAAGGTTGAGTCGGAATATCGTGAAAATTGGACCAAAATTGACAGACAAAATAGCCACCGTTTGTACACAAATAGTGTGAAAACATTTTACATCAAGTTTGTGGACCCTATAGAGGTCACAATTATTATCCGATTTTGATGAAACTTGATATGTATGTTTATAAACTTAAGATCTTGGATCCTTTCGATATTCAGGCACATCGGATTGTAACTTCCTAATTTGTGGCCCTTGATCGTAGCTTATGGTCCCTCTGGAGGTCACATTTAGTACCAGATTTAAAAAAGATAGGCTGGCACTGACAGGCAGGATACGCCCACATTTTTGAGAGATGGATAGAGAACAAGCAATACCGAAAGTGATTTTTCCTCATTAAGTCCTGTATTTCATACTGTATTGGGAGCAGCCATTTTGTTGGTCAGTTCCAGTCTGATATTAATGAAATTCGAAGCCGACAATGATTATGGTGTGACGGTACACAACCTAGAAATGTTACTTTTCGTCAAAATCGGATAAGAATTGTGACCTGTAGAGAGTCCACAACCATGATATACCATATTTTTACACTATTCGCGTACAAACGGCGACCATTTCGTCCGGCAATTTTGGTACGATTTTCACGAAATTCGAACTGAAGCTTCCTTATGGTGCAACAATAATATAATCAGAGTTTTTTTTTAAATCCGATAATAATTGTTCGAGAGATAGACAGAGAACAAGCAATACCGAAAGTGATTTTTCCTACAATCAAAGGCCATAATTCATTAAGTTACAATTTGATATGCCCAAATATCGAAAAAAATAAAGATCTTTAGGTTATAAACAAGCATTTCAGGTTTCATCAAAATCGAATTAAAATTGTGACCTCTACATGGTCCACAACTTTGATATACCATACTTTTACACTGTTCGTGTACAAACGGCGACCATTTTTTCTGGCAATTATGGTCCGTTTTTCTCGAAATTCGAACTCAACCTTCCGTAGGGTGTAACGGTGATAGAGTCAAACGTTTTTTTTAAATCGGATAATAATTGTGACCTCCAGAGGGACCATAGGCGATTTTTCGGACAATCAGAGGTCATAATAACGAAAGGAACCAAGATCTTTGGGTTATAACCACGCATTTCAAGTTTCATCAAAATCAAATCAAAATTGTAACCTCTACAATTTTTTAACAGTATTCGCATACAAACGGCGGCCATTTTGTCTGTCAATTTTGGTCCGATTTTCCCGAAATTCGAACTTAGCCTTCCTTACGGTGTAACGGAAATACTATCAACCGTTTTATTAAATCAGATAATAATTGTGACCTTCAGAGGGACCACAAGCTAAAAAGGGTGATTTTTCGGACAATCAGGGGCCATAATTCAGGAAATTACATTCTGATAAGCGCAAATATCGAAAGGATCCAAGATCTATGGGTTATAAACATGCATGTCAAGTTTCATCAAAATCGGTTCAAAATTGTAACCTCTATAGGGTCCACAAGCTAAAAACGTGATTTTTCGTACAATCAGGGGCCATAATCCATGAAGTTTTCATCCGCTACATGCCAATATCGAAAGCAGCCGAGATCTTTTGGGGATAAACCTATATTTCAAGTTTCGTCAAAATCGGATAAGAATTGTGACCTGTAGAGAGTCCACAAACAAATTGTTGACGGACGTCCGGACGGACAGGGGTGACGACAATATACGTCCACATAAAAATGTGGGCGTATAAAAACAGTTGATTATATCACCGTTACAGGGTAATCTAGGTTGAGTTTGAATTTCATGAAAATCGGACCAAAATTGACATGTAATTTTATAACCCAAAGATCGCGGTTCCTTTCGATATTCAGGCACACTGGACCTTTTCCCTGTTTCTGTTCAATTTCTATATTTCTTGACGAATGGTGAATACCGATACTTTGATTTTCCAAAGAAATCATTGATTTTCAAATTGAAATAAATCTTAATAAAGAAGTGATATAAATAATGCCAACTATACATATTGCGATTTTTTGTAGACGGATTATAATTATCAATATCATTTTCAAGAAACTCTTAGGCAAGAAATAAATGAGTTTGCAAGGATAAATGAAACACATCCACTCATACTCTTAGCTATAAAAATAAGCACTGCCGAAAGAACACAAACTTTTTTAACATTTTTTGGGGTCCTCCTTCATTCAAAATATTTTTGATTTAAAAAAAATATTACAATTAATAGTTTGAATATCAAAATTGTAATAAGCAACAACTTTAGCAAGTTTTTGTGGCTATAGATCTGTGTTTGAACCAGTTCATTAAATTTGATTTGTAAATTCGGTACTGTATGCCATAAACAATATTGACTTGAAGAAATATTAATATTGACTATTAAGTGTGAATACTATCGCTGTACATGAAAATAACACATGGACTATTTAAAATATTTTATGAAAGTCAATATAATGCGTTGTTCTATTTTATAAATTTTATGTAATAATTACTAATGTATGTTGAATAAAAAAAACTTTAGTAACTGTACAGCATGAATTTTCGTTTACGGTAAAATTCCATTCCTAAATTTGGAATAGTGGCTGAGCGTTAGTTTGAAAATGGCAGCTCCATTCAAATGAAAGTTGATAATGTATTTGTATCGCACAATTCTACATGAAAACAGTGTTGGATTTTTATAAATTTGTGTCGAATGTGGCAATAAATGATTCCTTTTGGTGACCAAAGCAGAATCACAGTGAAAAATAGACGGTAAGGATTCCAAAATAGTCCTAGAACAGAGATGGGGGAAAAGCCTTATTTTCATATGAGTTGTCTATTGGACTCCCCAATAGGAGCTGGGAGTAACGTAGTGGAGAGCAGATCAGAAACAAAACAAATTTACATTACTTAAAGGGACAGTCACGATTTGAACATGGTCTCAAAAATAAAAGACCGAGAACATATGCAATTTAAACGCCAAAATGTTGAAGAATGGTGAAGTGGCCTTGTCGCAAAATTTCAGCTCAAAATATTGAGTCGTTTGGACGTGAACGTCAAGACTGCTTATCTCGACACGTAACCTTTTTAAGTTTTCGGGTTAATTTTTCCGTTGGTGACATGACAATCGATTCTTGATCCTTGAGAGGTCTATATAGTGAATGGCCCATGTGCTGTACTTGATAGCGAAAGGGATATTTCAACTACACATTATTTTTATTTAAAAGAAAGTCTGGTTTTACGTAGACACCACGTTATACAGCTTGGGGCACCGGTCTCAATTTTCAGAAGAAGACTGACGTGGTTAAGTTGTTTGAAAACGGATCACAAATACTGAGTTATTTGCTCGGCCCTTTGGTAGGGGATTTTAACACAAAATTAAGCAGTTATATTCTTCAAAATATTATCGGGATTAGCTCTTTAAGGTAACTACTCCAGGGGTACTTCCAACTTTCTATGCATGTTTATTTACATTTAAAAGGTAATAAACTGAAAGTATTGACCTTTTATAAAATATTACGATATAGTGATTATAAATATCGCGATATCTGTTTCTAGGGATATCGCCCAGCTCTATTACATAGTGCTAAGATGTTATTCACTTCATTGATCAAAGGGAGACAACTAAGATTTCCTTCAATAATCAGGATGCATCCCACCACTAAAACTCACTCGCTTGGTTCCTACAAATTGGAGGTTGTCTATTTATAGCAATTTATAGCAATGAATGATATAGATCAACAGTATAAGCTAATATGTATCACTTACAGTTAAACAGGTTATTGCATCTTCATGGTTTCTTATAGAATGAATATTTGTTGATGTAACCAAGTCCCATAACTCTAATTTACCACCACCTAAATAACAACAATAAAAAAAATACACATGGCTTGTTGGGATTCTATACGCCGACCAGCAGTAAAGACATCAGGGATCAATTTAAGCGGTATCGCATCGCAAAAAGCGACCCAAATCATAGTAAAAGCGATAAAATTATTTCATTCATTAGCCAAAAATTGCTTTCAAACTTTTGAAGTGTGATTCATTACATTTTGGATGAATGTGGAGTATAGTTAGGCCTATGAACAAATCAATTATTAAATGCAGGACTAACTAATATTCCAAGTTGTGGTCGTGATTAATTTGAACCAGTTTTTATTTCAATATATCCGATAACTAGAAGACAATGCAGACTTTATAAAATATGTTACTAAAAATAGAATAAAACAACGCAGTATAGTATGATTGGTTAACTTAACTGGAATCTAAAAGTAGACATCTTGTGAGATGCGTGAAACAATGGCATATTCTAAGGTTGATAATATTTTGAAGGCGGAGAGGGGGATGTTTTTAAATAAAGAAATAAACAAGCAAAGCCACGTCTACAAATATTTCGATTGGAATGGTGTAACTTGAAGTACATGTAGTTTTGTTTTAGACGATTAGTGCGTCCGGCATCGTGGAGAGACGGCAACTGATTTTTTGGAGGGGGTGGGGGAATGTCAGGGTTTTTTTTTACCTTCATCCGCACATAAGCCGAATATATAACGAAGGCCGGACTTCAGCGGAAAATGTATCCACTTATACCTCGAAAAATCAGGATTGCAAATTATTTTTGTGATAAGGCTACGTTTTACTGCTTCTCAAATCTGAGCAAATGCTATTCAAATTTTGAATTGATTAGCCAAAATGTGAATCTGTCACAAAAATTTGCTACTCATTGGTTTTAGACTAAACTGAACCCTGAAAGACATCCATGCTAAATCGAAAATCACTGTCAGCAAACCCCACAGATCAAATTTTAAACAAAAATCTTATATGAACACTTTATAAGTAAATATGTGAATGGAAACTAACTTTGAAAAAGCCTCCAAAATAATTTATCAATATAATCCACTCCAAAGTTTTTTTCTGTGTCATGTTCATAACTATTTACAGTCAGAATGTGAAAGCAAAGATAACTCTTGAAAAATGTGATTGAAATTTACGATCTCAGTTTTATTGTCATGAATCTGAAAGTAACAGAAATGAGGGTATGGTTATCAAGTATATTTTGTGAAGTCAATATTCTGATGTTCAAAAGGCTTCCTCACAAGGCCCAAATGCCCAATATAATTGAGATTTAAAAAGGTCCATTGAAATCAATTTGTTCTCTGTGACATTCACAAGCTTTAAAAGTCAAAATTTAACCAGAGATATCTAATTTACAAATCAAGTGCAAAAATTATGATCAAAAAGTTAGAAATTTGATAGGATTCTTCCTTATACCATAATGAACAGGCGCGCCATGTTTTAAAGCATTTCATCAAGAACTTTTTCCTAAATTGGTGTCAGACTTTCAACATTTTGAATGTAAATGGAGAGATATATGTGTTAACATTTTCCTAACTTATCAAATATCATATTCAAGCCCCCAGCAAATATAAAAAATCATTTTCAATTTGACTTTTAATACATATATGAGGACTTATATATACTACAGGACTAAAATAATGATATCAAAAAGATTGAAGATGAACATTCATATATCTAACATTAAAGCATCACTCTCTCATTTTGGTTTTAAAAAAAAATTGTGGATTTGACTACATCTCACATGTATGTGGTAAAATTTTTTGTAACAAAACAATACATCTTTCTTTAAAAATTTATGCTTGCAGATACAGTTAATGTTGAGATATAACAGATTGAGTGCTCAATAAGAAGTTTGTCAAAAATGAAAGTAAAACTAAAACAACTTTTGCTTCATGTTTTTGAAACAAGACCTGAATCATTTTGAGCTTGCTTTATCAGTGTTAGAATCAATGCATCTGATCAACTCAACTCAACTCAATACTCTAATTTACCTAAATCAAATAGGTTTAGTACCTTTAAAGTGAGTAAACTATAATACATACCTGATGCCGTGATGAGAAAATGTTTATCATTACTGTATACAAGAGATGTAATAGGATTGTAAGTATATACAGATTTTATTATTTCACCTGTAACACATCAAATATTAACACTTGATACCACTTCTCATTCGAGGAATTCACATTGCTAACACATGTTTGTTGTTCTTTGCATTTAGAATCAAACAGACAATTGATATCTTCCATTTTTCTGCAATCTCTAATTCCTTACATTTTAATTTACATTACAAAGTCCACAAATTGATTAACAGTTCATTAAAAAAATTAATGGAAATATCAATGGTAGATAATCTTCCTGATTTAATCTGATGAATAAGAGAGAAGATTGTAGGTGTCACAGTCTTTACCATAAACTCATTTCTCTCATCACCTGAATACAGTCTAATTGAAATTCAGATCTATATATTTCGTTTCGGTTTTTATAATTTCGAATTTGATGGCCTACACTACATGTAGATCTAACAAGTTATAGCTGAAGGTCATGTTCAGCCAGTTCAGATGTCAAACACGAGACGTTGACCCTATAATCCCAGTCATTCGATTAACCCATCAGAATCGTTGTTGCTTTGTTTTGATTTCTATCGCTGATAATGCCTACCCACAATTCCGCACTAAAAAGGCCAAATCGTCGATTCGACAGACAATTTGATTGGCTGAACCCCCATTTCAAACAGAACACAAGTTAAATAACAAGTCTTTCAGATCCTAATGTAGTAAAGACAAGTAAAATGAAATTTTGAACTATAAAAACGAAACGAAATAGGATCTGTATTTTAATCAGATTGCAGCTGAATACTGACAAATTTGCAATTCCTCATATCTCTGTAAATAATGCATAGAATTGAACTATTTTTTGACTGATTTACATACTTACCTGTTTCTAGAGACCATATTTTAAAAGAACAATCAGTGGAACCAGTGATAATTATATTATCATTGCTTGTTAATTCTAACAACTTTTCTGTAAAAACATAATATCAAAATATTTATAACAATGCTTGAATTTCTGCTGAACACAAATATCTTGAAAATTAATTTTAAAAATGTTTATGCAAGTTTTACAGTTGTTTCCTAAAAGTTGTCTATTAAAAACTTGTGTCCTTGATTGAATAAGAACATTGGTGGTGGAATTAAAGTTTGTATCCACTAACATCAACATCAAGAGATTATTTTGTTGTCATCTAACTTTAGATTACCAAACTTCTAATCCTAAACACCTTGATAGATTTCATAAAAAGTAAGCAGATATGTGACTTGAGTAAAGGTTATACAAAGTTATTCAAATGAATATTGATGAGGGCACCTTAATGGAAAACTTTTGTCATTTTAGAATTCTTCTTCGAACCCTAGGGTGGAACTTAAGTCAGACTTGTTTTAATATGTGACAAGGCCCAAGACGGGGGAGGGTTTCTAAAATATGAAATTAAGATGGTTTGACTTTTCCATCTGATCTGAGTCAAATTGGGCCAGGGCAGGTGCCAAATTGCAGGTACCCTGAATGAGCAAATGTAGACATTTCTGATAGAATAACACATTGATAGAACTTAATCACCGTTGGGTAACTATCACCATCATAAGTTATGATTTATCAAAATCTTACGTAATTCTTCAGCAGATGATTTAGATAAAGCAACAATACATGTAACACTTTCTGTATGGCCTCCATAACTTCTGATCAATGATCTACACTTGATATCCCATGACTTCACGGTAGTATCTCGGCTATAAGGATTGGTGTTGAAAATAAAAATACAAATCTAAGAAATAAGGCAAGCAATTTGTATAATGTATGGTTTAAATTTAAATCTGATGTCAGTATTACTGTATTTTAAATCGGAGCTATATTTCTACAATAGTTCTCTTGTCATATTCTTGAACATGTCGTATCCTAATACTAATATTCAGGATCGTGGGTGGGGGAGGGGGGTGTCATGTCACAGTCATGTGCTTTATCCTTCATCATCAGATGGTTGGATGAGATGGGCATTCAATATGCATGATAATGAAAGGACATGTGATATCATAATCAATGAAATTAAATCACAATGGGATCCTATTAATGCATAATAAAAACTGACGTCAAACAGGGGATTGGATTTCTCTCTTATAAAAGCCAGCATACGTCAAAAGACACATTGTCTCCTTGACCCATTCCCCCCCCCACCCCTTGCCATAATTCCTGGATATTACACCCCCATACCTTGTAAACAAGTTAACATACATGTATATAAATTTCAAAATGGTCCAATAATAAATGTAGTCTGTAGAATGTTGACAAAAAAATTGTGGAAGACAGACTGACGGATGTAATGACATTATACAACCATATTTAACAAAAGGCTAGTCGGAATGCACAATCAAATTAAAATTCTATAGTTACCTAGCTGTTACTAGTATATCACCACAAAAATCTACTGCGGTCACCAAATCATTGTGACCTTCTAACCAGTCAACTATACATTCCTTCTGTCGCCATTTTGGTTTTAAAGGGTTCAGTTGTGGCTGTGGAATATTAATATTTGGTGCGGTTTCTGCAGCTATATAAGGAATAAGTATGCTGATTACTGACATATATTGTTAAAGCCTAATTAAAGTTAACATTATATGAATATCAGACTTTATATCAATAAAAATTCCCTGATAATTCAATGCTTATCTAATAGTTATCAAAGTCATTGTTTATTTTCAAGATTCCTCAAAGTAAAACATGGGATATGAGACAGAATCATATAAACTAAATGGACTTATGTATGACATCCTATCACATCAAATTCAATGACAATTGAGCATGTTCAACTGAATAAAGTTATTCTATGTCGCTTCTAATTGACAGTTTGGGGGCATAACAGTTTCATGTTCAACAGACTAAAATCATCACCATACATTTAAAAATCCAAGGTTGCTAATCATTCTACTAATCATTGCTCTGTTTTAAATCTAATATTAACACAAAATTTCATTTGAACACAAAGTAAAAAAAAATTCCACACCTGCCAAAATCAATAATCGTATTGTTTTGGTTTTAAAATACAAACAAAAACTCTTACATATACTTACATTTTTGCTGAATTTGTTGAGCTTTCGTATTCATATTTTCCATTTGGGCCTCAACAATTATATCAGCCATCTGAACTTCATAATCGTCACCTTCTTCACTGTAATAAAGACAATGGATTGTCAAAATCCAATAGAGAAATGGTACAAAATGTTCTACAAGGGTAAACAAAGATATGGAAAAATAGAAAATTTTAGAACAATTTGACAGCATGATCATCTATCAGTGAGTGAAATAGCTTCTTAATGTTGGATATACAGTTGGTCTCCTGGTAAGATAATACCCAAAACTTGTCTATAAATAAAATAAAACCAAGTACGAACAATCCAAACCATTAGTCAAACTTCGAAATCCTAAAAAACGGTTAAGGCAAAATAGTGTAATCAGCAAATGGACTGTTCACCGTGTACAAAATACACGACAAACAGTGGTAACGGGTGTCCGGAAGAGTAAGCTTACCCTGCTTGGCGCCACACCCGCCATAGCTGCATCCAAACTATTAGACAAAATCTCAATAAAATAGCATGATTGGCCAATAAACTATAGTATGTAAAACTATAGTATGTTGTGTCTTTACTTTCCTGTTGCAAGTTAAATCTATACTCTTCGACAAAAGAAACGCAAATCCCATTTTTCATCATTTAATTATTGGAACGAGGTCATCGTTTCCATAAATCTTTATTGTTTTTAATACCGTTATGTAAGGATAAAAGAAATTCATTATTGGTTTTAAAGGTAGGGTCATTAAATTCCGAAATTTGTTTTCGCTTGATTACACCAAGACACAGGGGGGGGGGGGGGGGGGTCGGTTTCCAAATCAGTTGCACATGTAAACACTCAACGGACTAAGTGATGCCACATCTGAACGAAGACCAACGCAACAACGCTATTGGTCGGTTACAAGCAGGTGGATCCCAGACAAATGTAGCCAGGTTGCTGAATGTTTCCCCGAGTACCATTTCTCGCCTTTGGGATAGGTACCAACAGCGAAGTTCAACATGTGACCGCCCAACCTTAGGCCAATCAAAAGTGACCCTACTTGCCCTTGATTGTCACTTCCGGTTACGTCCGACTTCATTGGGTTCACACCTGAGGGTATTTTCACAGCAACGAGGGAGAACAGTTTGGTTCAGTTGCTTGTCGCGGTTCCTGTTGCAATGAGGGGATGGTAGAGCTGGGGTATACCGACGAAGAAATGTCACATTGCGTTTCTTTTTTGGAAGAGTGTACAATGAAATGTATGAAGAAAGTTGGCATTTACCTTTCCTCTTCTTCTTCACCATCTTGACTTGATTCTTCATCTTGAGCATTATTGGAAAAATCTTGGGATAATGATGCATATTTATTGTGTATTTGTGGATTTTGTTCACTAGAAGCTACAAAGAAAACCAAAAAGACGACAGTCATTATTTACTTTAACATTTGTTTTTTAAACTACTCAAATGAGCTAAATCTCCATTCTTTGGAACCTAAAAGGAATGAAAATGGGTTAAAACTCACATATTATTAATGTAATATAAGTGAATATCGGGTCCCCCCTGCAAAAAAAAAAGCGTGTATACTACATGTTTTTAAAATAGAAAAATTCAAGTATTGTACATATATCATTGACAATTCACATGTCGTACAATATTACTGGTCAAAGTATTAACATTGTATGAGTGTTGAAAATGAATGTCAAATTACCTTTTGTCATACTAGAAATCACATCACACTCACCTACCTTAACATAAACAAATGGTCAATATGTCCCCAGTCTTACACTAATGCCTTTTTCACCCAGAAATCAAATTTCTTATTTTTTCTAAGCTCAGTTCTGTCCACCTTGTGGTTGCCAATTCATTTTCTGTTAATGGTTTTGAGCATCCTTTAAAACCTTTTTCTGGGAGTCTCATTACAAATCATACTGAAGAAATCGTAACGCTCCAAAATTTTAGAATTGGAATTATTATTGCATAAGTCACCAAAAGCCTGATTTATCTACTAATGCTTACCAGTACTTATGAAAGTGGGTGTTGATGGGTTATTCTTTGTAGGACTAGGAGATATTTTCTTTTGGTTTTTTTTGGTTCCAGATATTTTACTGTTTGATTTCTCCTTGAGCGTAACTTTTTTTTGTTCATCATCTCGGCAACTCTTTGTTGAAAATGGCAGTAAAGCTTGCAGTTCTTTCCTTAAAGCTGATTTTTTAGTTATCTGAATGAAAAAAAATCAGAATTAATAGTCCATGCTTCACATTTTAAAAACAATCCACAAACTTACCTACATGTAGCTTTAATTTGGAATGGTTTGGGTAAATTCAAATATCATTAAATCCAACAAAAACATTTTGACGATATAGGAAATCTTACATATATTTGATCTTGTATCAGATGTTGATGTAGATGATTTGATTTGCCTAGTGTCATGTCAAAATTATGCTCTTCTACACCTACACAATACCTACTCACACTTTTACCAGAAGAATTAATACAAATAAACATGTTTCTCCATTGGTGTATAATTATATGATTTGATTAAACCCAACTGATATTTGAAATTTCTGTTCATTTTAAAAATGGCCGTCAAACCAGAATTATGTGGTGTCATGCCACTCGAAAATATAGAAAATCTGTTCGGTAAGATAAGATTATGATTTCAGGGCTCCACACTTCACTATTTGTAACATAATTACTTATTTCCATGCAGACTGTTGCGATATGTGTTGAAAATATTGCAATTAACCTTAATTTACTTTCTAAAAGTAAAAGCGTCAAATAGTGTTTCAATCGCAGTCATAGATAAGAATTATCACGTATACAAATTGCAGCTAAATGTGTCCATGCTATGTAATTGTGGTTATCCGTATCAAATTGATATTACACAAAAAAATGAAATGAAAGAGGGTTTAACGTCCACTTGTTCTGCTAAGAACTGGGCTAATGAAGACATGATATTACACAAAGGGTGTATTCCTACGAAGGCGCAGTTACAGAGCGTGACCAAAATTAATCCTTCCAGTGAAGGCGCAGTTGTCGACTTGTCGGCACTCCTTTGAAGAGAGACATGTTGTAATTGTTAAAGATTTTATGAATTAATGTTCACACTGAATTTTATTCACCAATTGGCAACTGATTATTAAAATGATGAGTAAGATTTTATGAATTTATGTTCACTCTGAATTATATTCACCAATTGGCAACTTATGATTAAAATGATGAATATCCTCATATCATTCAAGTAGTGTTTGCCTATTTGCCCACTCTCAATCAGTGTCATTTTTAAAGATGTATAAAATCACGTTACACTATCCGAAATTCAGATAATAGTCTAAAGATAGGTTGCCAGGCAATGAAACATACGCCCACAGCAGCTAAATCGTCTGGGCAGTCAACAAGGGTTGTCGCATATTTTTACTTTTTTCGGTAATGAAACATTTGTAATACACTAAAGATAGGTTGCCAGGCAACGAAACATACGGCCACAGCAGCTAAATCGTCCGGGCAGTCAACAAGGGTTGTCACATATTTTTACTTTTTTTGGTAATGAAACATTTGTAATACACTAAAATCTGATTAAGAGTAACAACTTATTATGTAATTATCTGAAAATCATTAGAATTTGTTTGCTTTTCATAAAGTTTTGCCCCACGCTAACAATTAGTATAGGAAACATTTAACATTATGGATTTAGCTGTTCAGTTATCAAAATTCATTGAAAATCAAAATACTTGTTCGTTTCAACACCTTAAACTCTGTGTATCAATCTGAAGTCAATCGGATGATAAGTTTGGCATCTATAGCGTCACAAGGTTTTTTGAAGAGATCAAGGGAGATAACTCTGGAAGTAATTATTTGAAATCACTGAAAATCAGTAGGCTTCTTCGTCTCATGACCTTAAACAGTGTGTGTAAATTTGAAGTCAATCGGATATTAACTTTGGCTTTTAGAGCATCCACAAGATTTTTTGAAGTGATCAAGGGCCATAACTCTGGCACTAATTATCAGAAATCGTTGAATATAAATAGACTTCTTCGTCTCATGACCTTAAAAACTGTGTATAAATTTAAAGTCAATCGGATATTAACTTTGGCCTGTAGAGCGTTCACAGGATTTTTTGAAGTGATCAAGGGCCATAACTCTGGCACTAATTATCGGAAATCGCTGAAAATCAATAGGCTTCTTCGTCTCAAGACCTTAAAAACTGTGTATAAATTTCAAGTCAATCGGATATTAACTTTGACCTCTAGAGCGTCCACAAGATTTTTTGAAGTGATCAAGGGCAATAACTCTGGTATTTATTATCGGAAATCGCTGAAAAACAATAGGCTTCTTCGTCTCATGATCTTAAACACTGTGTATAAATCTAGAGTCAAACGGATATTAACTTTAGCCTCTAGAGCGTCCACAAACAATTGGACGCTGGACTGACGGACGGACGGAGGCGACGACAATATACAACCACATGTGGGCGTATAAAAACCAATTCCTTCTTTATTTGATGAAGAACTGAGTAGGCTTCGTGGTGGTGAATGGATAGATATCAACGATTCTAAAACAGTACTTTTCAACGTTCCAACCTTTGCATCTACGAAAAATAGCCTGTATCGCGCGAGATGATCAATATATTCAAAAGTACCAAACAAGAAAACGTGAGCTTGAAATACCCGATAATTTAAGGCATACCATTGGTGGCGAGCCATTTTATCAAATCGATGATGGTGCCAATGATAGGATTCTTGGTTTTGTTACCCCACCAATTTCAGATATCTTTGCCAGTCAGATACAATGTTTGGAGACTGTACCTTTCACGTAACTCCCAGGATATCTTACTAACACAGCACAGCAGCATTGATGGCCAACTTTTTCCCATTGCATTTTTCTTTCTTCCTCTTAGATAAACACCAATGTATTCACATGTAGATGAATGTTCCACCTTATGTTTTTATTATAGTATAGTTATGTTTTTATTTCTTATTTGGCAAAATTTGTTATAGTATAGTTATGTTTTTATTTCCTTTTTGGCGAAATTAAATTAACTTTGTTCTAGTACATGATTGTATTGTTATATTTTTATTTCTTATGCCAAAAATGATGCTAAAATATTGGTTAATTAGTCACATTAGGGATTATGAAAGTGTAACTTCTTATCATAACAATCTACAACAAAATTGTTACGTTTTTAATCCCTAGAAGCTGGATTCCAGTGAAGTCGTCACGGTCAATAACTGCGCCTTCGTGGGAATAAGCCACATAAAGACACTAAGCTTGTAGAATAACACCCTTTGATATTGTTGTTGTCCTGTATGGTTTCATGCATTGCAAGTTGTTATAGTTTTTCTTTATGTATTGATCTCATAATTCTTGTATTTTGATAATAGTGAGACAATACTCTTCGAAAGGTTTTCCAAATAAATCAAGTAGCTATTAATAATAGCTACTTGATTTATTTGGAAACACATATATACTTATGGAATAATAGTATTATTCCATAAGTATGTGTTTTTGTGTATTCATGTATTGCTCTATTCAGTTACTAAATGCCTCTATTAGCCTACTATTAGACTTTCAAACTGATATTGTGGTTTTAATAAATTGATGGTTGTGTTTCACTAACTATTTATTAGCACTTGGTGGTTGTTTTAAAGTTCCAATTTCATATTTTTAAGATATATATTTAAAAAGTGTATTAAAATAAAGCCCTAAAATAGATTGTATCTATTAACAGTCCTACCTTGTTGAAAAATAATCCTATTAGTATTAATCCTATAATTCACTATTGCCAGTTAAGAAATTGGCAAAAATATAATTTTCAACTTCAAATTCAAACGTTTGAAGATGGCCATTGCATGGAGAGGAATGTGAAAACAAGGGAGGTAATTGTGTTATTACTTTCTGTGACAGTGATTTTAATGCCTGTGAAATATTAGTCATGATCGAGTTGAGAGTGAGACCCTTTTGAGCAAAAGACATAGAAATAATTATGTTTTGACTTAATTTCCGCTTAAAGTTCCAATAGCATTTTTTTAAGTTATATTTTTAAAATTTATTAAAATAAAGCCCCAAAATAGATTGAACCTATAAACAGTCCTACCTTGTTAAAGAATAATCCTATTAATCCTGTAATTCACTATTGCCAGTTGAGAAATTGGCAAAAATATCATTTTCAACTTCAAATTCAAACGTTTGAAGATGGCCGTCCATGGAGAAGAATAGGAAAACAAGGGAGGTAATTGAGTAACTATTTCCTCAATCAACCAGTGTCACCCTTTCTACCCCCCCCCCCCCCAAAAAAAAAATTTTGTCCATGATCGTATAATAGTGAATTGACAACCTTTTGAGCAAAAAACATAGAAATAATTATATTTTGACTTTCTTAGAAAAAGTGAAATTGGAACTTTAAACAGATCGTTTGTTGTGCTTGTTTTATTATTTCATCATGTGGAGCACTTCAAAGAAAATCATTTAACATTAACAAAACATCAATAACTATAGGCTACATTTATAAGATATAACTGTTTTATTTGTTTGGAAAGAACTTATATGGGCCTTTGCCTGTTGTTCAATCCAGTTCAGTTTATTGAATAAAATACTGTTTAATCTTAACTAATAACTAAACTGATTGTCTGTCTATCTCTATATGTATGTCAATGTGATGTGGCATGTTTACATACATAGGCTACAACATAGGCATAGCATAGGCCATATTAGTTACTTCAAGTAACGTAAATTTGTTTTCGCTCCGCTTCTCCATTCTCTGACAAATCCGTTATTATAATAACTAAGGCCATATAGGCCAACATACATGTATGTATGTTGTTTATCAGAGAAGTTGTCAAGCATGCAGAAAAGTTGTTTAATATCACACTTACAATCTCCATAATCTAATACAAACCTTGTTTTTCTCTTTATGTGTCAAAATGTGGTCTTTTCTTTCCAGGTTAGCAATTTGTTTCAATTTTTTTCGAATTTTCGTTATTTCTTCTTCAATTTTGGCATCACTCGTGGGCGCAGCCATTTTGGTCAATTAATTTTTTTCTCGAGACGCCATTGAACTCCAAATTATGCTTTCGAAAAACATGTGCCTGGATTTTTAACTTTTCTTGAAAATTTATCTAACCGATGCGTATATAATATTTGATTTAAAATTCTACAATCGCTATAATGAATGTTTTTAGAAGATTAATTCGTTTCGGGCATTTAACGTGAAACATTCGGCCATAGTCTCGGTCACCCAGACCCCCTAGTCTTCAACAGAAATATTCAACCTGTTTCACAGAGAATTACTAACGAAATATCCCTGTAACGGGTGGCTGTCTAAAACACGTGCGTTGAATTGCACGCCTCGTAGTCATTGGCTCAACGGCTCGTGCAATGTTTACTTATAATTAACACCTAACTGCTTCGGGCAAAATTATGCATTTTACTCATTTTAATACCCATTTACACTAAATAGGAAATATTTTTTAACTACAAATACTTCAAACGTCTTTATTTATTTTTCTCTTACCTCAAAAAAATGTTTGAGAATTTAATTTGTCGGAGTAAAAAAGTTAATATGCCGTACTCATTAAGCCTCGTCAATGTCATGCTTATCAGTGATTGTAGCGGCCAAGCGAATATTCACTGCGGGATCAGTTTGAGAAATATTCTATGGCCATTATTATATTTCTATGCATTCGGCCACATCAGTCTCCACCATCTTCGTCATGTTGATAAAATTTCTCAGACTAGATTCTTTTTTACTCATTATCGGCTATAATAGGTTTTAGTCTACACTGACAACAGCTTAATAAACAATAACAAGCTTTCACTTTCGTCTGATCTTTGTACCCTTATTTTCATAGTGACACCGGTACTGGGTGTTCTGGTTCTAGACACGTACGTCTTTGTAACATCACTGACATCAGACCAGTCAATACCACCTCATCGTCTCCTTCGATACCTTACCTAACAAACCCAACTTTACAGGTGTAACAATCTGAATCTAATTCAGTCTAACGTGTAGGGTGTGTTAGATACATGAGATTATTTTCTAAATCTTAAAGAGCACATCAAATAGCCTCAATTTTTTTCTACATTGATAGTCCATGGTTATTTTATCCACTTTACGGCAAATTCACATCAATCTGACTAAAATTAATTTAGCTATTTTCACTCAAAGTCCTATCCCGTAAAAACGACTTTGCCAGTTATCGATCTATCTATCTATCTTCTTGGTGTGGTATAAGTGATATTGCAGACAATCGACGTAGGAGAGCCGAAGCTGATTCTTGTTTTTTAGAATATGATTTTGCAATCTTAGGCCATGGACTGGGTTTAGTGGGAAGTTCTTCCCTTTATTTAATATAAAACATAACGTTTGATAGATGATCTCTTCTGCTTCTGGATTGGTAGATGTCACCGTTTGGGATTAGTGTTTAGGTGCCAGGCCCGTCTTATCGTGGCCTCCCTTTACTCCACTATCCCACTCTATGGGTTTGGTATGTTTCCTTTGCGGAATAGTGTTTAGGTGCCGAGTCCGTCTGAACGTAGGCCTAACTCCCCTTTACTCCACTATCCTGCTAGTTTGGTAGATGTCATCTTTGTGGGATTTGTGTTTAGGTGCCAGGCCCGTCTTATCGTGACCTCCCCTTACTCCACTGTCCCACTCTGTAGGTTTGGTGTCTGTTTTTTGACGGAATAGTGTTTAGATGCCGAGTCCGTCTGATCGTGACTCTCCCTTACTCCACTATCCTGCCAGTTTGGTATAAATCCCCTATGTAGTTTAGATGCCGAGCCCGTCTAAACCTGGCCCCCTCTTACGTCACTATTCTACTTAGTCCAACCGTGTCCATTAGGGCGTGGATTTGTTCGAAAATTTGCAGTTTCATATCTGGTCTCGGGAAGAGTAAGTTCTTAGTGTTGAATGGTATGTTGTTGGTCTCCATCATTCTCACAAGTTCACTTCTCTCCTCCTTGTATACCTCGCAGTCTACCAGGATATGGTTGGTGGTACATTCTTCTCCGCACTCACAGACGATGACTTGGTATTTGTAGATCGTAGCCGCTCTTTCGCCCTTAGTTTTGATATGAGTCTGCATATATCTCTTCTAGGGTGATTGATCACTGTCTTCGTGTAGATCTTGTCATGCAGCCGGAATCTGTATGTGTCAAGTTCAACGAGTTTTAATTCCCAGATTGAAATGATCTGTCTTTTAACCATACTGTAGATTTCCGTGGTGCTGTAGTCTATGGTGCGGAGTGGTGCTGTGTCCTTGAGACCTTCGTTGGCGAGTCGATCTGCCTCCTCGTTTCCTCTAATGTTAACATGTGATGGAATCCACACAAGCTCTATTTTGCTTCCCGTCTCTAGGACCCTCTGGTACAGCTGCCTGATTTCCAAAATGACTTCTGGTCTTGAGTCCGAGTTATCATTTTGGATTGAAATCAGACTGCTCAGACAGTCGCTTGGGATGACGAACTTTCTAGTCTTTTGATGGGAGATCCATCACGTCACGAATGGCCACAAGCTCTGTAGTGTATACCGAACAGTTATTGGGCAGTTTCCTGCTTATTCCCTGTTCCCCGTTTGGCAGGTAAAATCGAAAACACTCTTAATTATTTGTACTTGATAACGATAAGAGAATACTTGTCGAAACGTCGTGCTATATGTGTATAAACCAGTGATAGTTTTCCATATAAATTGTCTTGTGTTTTTTTTTTACTCTTAATCTCCTCAGACGCCAGTGACGTCACAGTGACCGAATGCACATTCGGAATGTTTATTCCTTAATTACCTATATACACCCGGCGTGTAACGAAAATGTATCTCGAATCGTTTGGACTGCACGTGATGGTAGATTGTATTAAAATCGCTGCCGTGAGAAAACAGAACGGCCGTAAATAATGAAACAAATTCTAAATTAGAACCACAATACTCCTCTGACGAAAATTATCTAGAATCGTTTGGACTGCACACGATGGTAGAGTGTATTAAAATCGCTACCGTGAAAAAACAGAACGACCGTACATTATGAAACAAATTCTAAATTGAATCTTAAATTAAAATGATTTATAAAACAAATTATTCAATTAGTCAATTGTTTTATTTAATTAGGGGGATTAAGGAATCAGTCAGGCGTTAATGGATACACACGCTGGGTGTATATAGGTAATTTTAATTCCTTAAAAGGAATAAACATCCCGAATATGCATTCGGTCACTGTGAGTGTGATGTCACTGGCGTCTGAGGGAATTAAGAGTGTTTTCGATAATTGGCAAAGTCGTTTTTACGGGAGGTCTATTTTTACGACTTTGAGTGAAGATAGCTGAATTAATTTTAGTCGGATTGATGTGAATTTGCCGTAAAGTGGATAAAATAACCAGGACAATTTTATGTGCACTTTAAATAAACTTGTATTTTGTGCTCTAAGTTTAGAAGTTATTGCAGTTACATGAGGATACTTTTAGTCAAGTCTTCATTGATCAAATTAAGGTATGTCTATTTGAATGTAATTGTATAGTCCAGCAGATCTATGGCTGAACCTGGAAATTGTATACTAAGTTTTTTTTATGGTTGACTTTAGTCTAAGGACGTCGTCCTCTTCCAGAACTGCCGGGCCAACTTTGGGTAGACTGGTCACTAAAATTCACTTATAAACACCGAAATTCACATTTCAAATATCAGAATTTGCACGCAAGGCCTTCTAATATGTTGAAAGTGAATTCCTGTGTTTAGTTTTCAAAGTAAATTTTAAGTAATTCAATATTAATATTAATGCAAAATATAAGTAAATGTGAAGCTCTTGCGGGCGAATTCTTATAGTTTCAAAGTGAATTCCGCAAAATTCTGGTGTTTGTACGTGATCATCCGTTTTTTGTAAGTGAATTTCGGTGATTAGTCTACCACTACTTAGGAATGTGACACAGATGTAGCGGTCTTTTAAGTATAATATATCATTGCCGAAATTGACGTCAAAATTTCGAACACGACTTTCAAGGACACGAGTTTATCATACGACTTATAAGGGCCATTTTCCCTTTATGGAAAGCGGGTACAACTCTTTATAGGGGGTCTACCATTTCGAATGATTATTTAAAGATGGGTTCTCAGAAAAGTATTTATCGAGTGGTTACTGCCAATAAAAGTATGGCAATTTTGGTATATATATATATATATATATATATATATAAAGTAGAGATATCCAATCTTACTAGAAAAATACTGGATTCCCTGAAAAACACTCATGGAGCGTATACAGGACAAAAATACAATGGTTCCCCAAATCAACAGGCCGACGATTAGGACTATCTGCACGCGTGACGTCGAAGGCTGCTCGAGTACATTGCGCGCTTTGCGTACATGACATGTTGATAAAACTGTATGAAGAGTTATATGCGTACAACGGAAAAAGACACAGGCAGTGGATAATAGGAAATTTTAATTAGAAGTCGATATTTGTAACAAAATCGTCTTGTGTATGCAATGAATTCTCCCACGTCTCCGCCTGCCGTTGCTATAGGTACGGAGAGGGGTAATCCCCTGACCCATGGCGGTATATTAGATTCAAAATTCTTCCATTCATGTAATTTGTTACTTCCATTCAGGTCATGTATATTATAATTAACTTCCATTCATGTAGTTTCTAAATTAAGATACTGTGTAGGCCTATAATTTAACTTCTTTATTTCTACTCCATTGTCGCATTATATGTTAAGCATGGACATCAAACAAATAGAATTTTGATACTTTTACCTAGCAACCATCATTATGAAGTCGTTTGGTGTCGCCAACTGCGTCCTCATTTGGTGATTGCTCACCTGATCGGGACCGTTATGTTGATATAAACGACTCTACGTCTGGTTGAAGATTGAACGGAGTGCTGAAATATGGAGAGAGACAGAGAGAGAGGGAGACCAACCTCGTCGAAATGCCGATTAGTATTAAACTCAATAATTGTGTATCCATGAAATTACACTAAGTGTTAATGTATATTAAATATTAATTAGCTCAACTTTAAAAAATAAAATACAAATAAATTCGCTAAATGCTGCACTTGTCTTTAAAAGAAATAGTATTTGCAAACCATGTCACATTCAATGTTGTTTGGGCGTTGGGTGTCCGAATGGTTAGCACTTGCCGCTGTAGCCTATCATTAGTTCTGTGATGGAGTCAACTGGTGTGGTATCGATTCCCCGGTTGATACATGACAAAGAGTAGGAAGGTCGCCTGTCCAACCTCGTAGGTTTTCTACTGGTCATCCAATTTCCTCCCACAGCTAAAGACCCCTACCTAGTTTTGTGTCGAGTGGACTTTACCCTCCACCCCCTCTCTCTCAATGTTGTTTTCAATTTTAACACTCCGCCAAACCATTCCGGAGACACGGTGGGTAAGGCGCTGGCTCGATATATAGTTTTGAGGTTGCTTGTTTGATCCAAGAAAGTTCATTGCAATTCCTGTGGGACAAAAACCTGAGGACCCGTAAATTAGACATTGGCGTGCACGTAAAAGATCCCATGGCAGTTGAAATTTCCCTCATAGCACATTGTAGGCGTAAGACCGTCTTCTAATAGTCCAGTGTAAGAGCAGGACATTTGGACATTAACCCCACATTTAACTTCATCTCGCCAAACCATTCAACTTCAACTCCATAGAGGTGTATAGTTCAACCTGACGAAGAGCGGGGGGTTGGGATGGCCTAGTGGACTACAGTGCCGCGCTTCGACCACTAGCTGGCCGGTCACCTCTGGCTTGCGGCTGTGGTTTCGAGCCCTGGTGTGAGCATATGTGGCATGGAGATAGGGGCGCCTTCTCAACCTCGTGGGTTTCCTCCGGGCACTCCGGTTTCCTCCCACTGCCAAAGACCCCTACGCGCAAGCGAAATATTTAAATAAAATTAAACCATATGTCAGTCCCGAAATGACCTAGTTTGTGTTGAGTGGACGTTAAACCCCATTTCTCTCTCTCTCTCCGAAGAAGAGCAAGTCGTTTGTATCAACAGAATGGTCCCGATCGGGTGCTTAATGGCCAAACTGAGCACACAGTGCACTGTAAATAATTTTTATGTTGCCAGTAAAATGACTGTATTTTAACATTGACTTGTAAATTTACACCTAATCGGTAAATAAGATTTACAAACAGCATGTAAATTTACAGTGAGTGTAAAATAACGTCCATGTAAATTTACAGTAACTGTAAATGTACACAGTGGTTGTAAATTTACGTGGTGTTAAAATACAGTCATTTTACTGGCAAATTTCTGCCAGTCTTTTTACGGTAAAAATACAAATTTGAAGTGTATATTTACTTGAAATATACTTTGAAGGGAATGTGTTTGTCCCAACTCGGCTTAGTAGTCCTATGTTTGATCCTGGCAAACACATAAAGTTTTACAGACCGTTCAGTCGTGCATACAAAACACCATTCGTTAATGGAAAGAAATGACATACAATTTGGTATAACCTTCTATTGTTCTGCTTCTTATAATAGAAAGAATAGAAGGCATGATACCATGCAAAATGTCCCACACAACCTTACGTATGGCATATCACTGTGTTTATACGCCAGTTAGATGCATTCAGATATTGAATAAGCTATTTCTTAAAAAAAAGACTTATTTTACTGACTTAACAATAAATAATCGATTTGAACACTATTTGACAGTAAATTTACAATTTGTTGTAAAAATAATATTTCAAATGGCATTTCTGTTAATATACAGCTCACATAATGTAAACTGACATATAGTTGTATTTCTACATTACAATCTTACATGAGGCCAAAGAGGGAATGACAGGTATTGCCACTATTTTACTGCATCACTGACAAGGAGGAATCACGCCGGAAAACCTGAATGAACTTTCTCGGCCAATGCAGGGAACTAACACTCGACCTCAAGGCTAGTGAGTCAGTGTCTTACCCACTTGTATCAATACACCAATCTCGCGGGTTTCCTCAGTGTCCTACGGTTTCCTTCCACTGCTAAAGACCATATGTTAGTCCCAAAATGACTTAGTTCGTGTTGAATGAACGTTACCCCCCCCCCTCTCTCTTTTAAAAATCTTCCTATGTAAAAATATTTTATTGGTGATATCTGAATAACATTTTCTTTAATAATTCATTGAACAGCGGCTTGAGACTGAAGCATTGTAAAATTTAAAAGAAAAAGAGGACAGTCTGTATAAAGGTATTGAGAATAATGAAAATGTTTTCTGAAAAATGCGCTACAAGACGTGGCCAAATAAGGTATTTTTAGAAAAGGGGTATAATGTTTCTTGAATAGTTCCAAAAAAACCCCTCTAAATATTAGAGCTACAATATCGATAAATTCATCGGGGGAGGGGGGCTTATTGTCCTTCACCATGCCCGAATAATATTCTTATGGACAGTTTGAAGCAATAGTGAAAAGTAGTGTAGCCTTAAAGGGTTTATCAATGTTAAAGTTCAAACGCGATGTAGAATTACACTTTTCTTGTAAATCGTACACAAATCATGTATTTAAACATGTTTGAATAGTAGAATTACCCATATAAAGTAGTCAAGGTACAACATACATGTACGTTAACAAACACAGTTGTATAAATACAGGTTACATGTTAAGAGAATACAGTTATAATATGTAAAACTACACTTTTATTGTTAATTTACCAGTTTTATTTTACAGTAATCCCACGTTACCTCACTATTATTGTAAATTATAGTATAAAAACATGCAGTGGTATTATTACAGATTTCATGTAATAAAAATACAGTTCTAACTTGTAAAACTACACTTTTATTGTTAATTTACCAATTTTCTACGTTGATCCCAGGTTACCTCACTAATACAGTAAATTTACTGTATAAAACATGCAGTGGTATTTTTACAGCGTTGTGTTAAATAAATTACATATTTTTCACTGTAATTTTACATTTATTTTTAACAGTGTGGCGACACCAAACGATGCCATAATGATAATATGGCGGTTTATTTTATGATCAGTAGTGGAATACCGCATTTAATCAGTGAAATAAAAGTGTTATTTCACTGGCGGACAAAGTAGTCCATGTTGTTTTACCTAAAATGATTGTAAAATCATAAAATAAATAGAACATTTGTCGTTTTGTCGTGAATAACATATTTTATTTCATCTCTAAGCTAAGCAAGAAAACGTTTATTTTATAAGTTTTCGTGCTTCTCGATGAAATAATATATGTTATTCACTCTAAAGCGACAAATATCCTCTATACTAGATTAAAAATTCTAACGTGCTTTCGTCTAACTTCTAACTTCAATACATGTAATTTGTAACTTCTATTCATTTTTAGTCTTAATAATAGAAATAAGATAAAAAGGAATTAGGATTTACACTGAACAAATAAAGAAATTGGATTATACTTTAGAAATTACATAAATGGAAGTTAGAAATTACATGAATGGAAGTTAGAAATTACATGAATGAAAGTTAGAAATTAGACGATAGCATGTTAGAATTTTGAATCTAATATACCGCCACAGACGCAAACATGGCCTCTTTTGATAGATTTTTATAGCAAGGTATACTTGGCAATTGCAATGTTTTGAGATGAATTTGAAGCAAAATTATGATAAATTAATTAGTTTGAATATGTTTTTAGTCCTAACATATCATCAAATCCCGCAGTTTGTACAGGTTATGAAAAAATCAACAAATAAATGAAACTGTACAATTATATTTAGATCTAATATTTATCTTAAAAATATCTATTAAAAAATGTATCTGAACTTTTAATTGTTTAAAAAAAATTAATTTGAATAAAAAATATTATATAATAAAATAAACATAGAACTGCAATGCAGTTATGACTGGTTTCACGGATGCCACATTACCCTTGAACTGAGCCAATACCCACTTATAAAACATTTAAATCATATGAAATGAAAAGAAATTGAAAGATAGGCTGGCACAAGCAATACCGAAAGTGATTTTTCCTACATCATTAAGTCCTGTATTTCATACTGTATTGGGAGCAGCCAGTTAGTTGGTCAGTTCCAGTCTGATATTCATGAAATTCGAAGCCTACAATGATTATGGTGTGACGGTACACAACCTAGAAATGTGACTTTTCATCAAAATCGGATAAGAATTGTGACCTGTAGAGAGTCCACAACCATGATATACCATATTTTTACACTATTCGCGTACAAACGGCGACCATTTCGTCCGGCAATTTTGATATGATTTTCACGAAATTAGAACTCAACCTTCCTCATCAAAATCGAATTAAAACTGTGACCTATACAGGGTCCACAACCATGATACACCATTTTTTTAACAGTATTCGCGTACAAACGGCGGCCATTTTGTCTGTCAATTTTGGTCCGATTTTCCTGAAATTCAAACTCAACCTTCCTTACGGTGTAACGGTGATATAATCAAAGGTTTTTTTAAATCAGATAATAATTGTGACCTCCAGAGGGACCACAAGCTAAAGAAAGGGGGATTTTGCGTATAACCAGGGGCCATAATTCAGGAAGTTACGATCCTATATGCGCAAATATCGAAAAGAACCAAGATCTTTCGGTTATAACCATGAATTTCAAGTTTCATCAAAATCGAATTAAAATTGTGACCTTTACAGGGTCCACAACCTTGATATACCCTTTTTTAACAGTATTCGCGTACAAACGGCGGCCATTTTGTATGGCAATTTTGGTCCGATTTTCCCGAAGTTCGAACTCAACCTTCCTTACGGTGTAACGGTAATATAAACAAACGTTTTTTTAAATCGGATAATAATTGTGACCTCCAGATGGACCACAAGCTAAAAAAAAAAGGTTGATTTTTCGAACAATCAGGGGCCATAATTCAGGAAATTACATTCCGATAGCGGCAAATATCAAAAGGAACCAAGATCTTTGGGTTACAAACATGCATGTCAAGTTTCATCAAAATCGGTTCAAAATTGTGACCTCTATAGGGTCCACAAGCTAAAAACGTGATTTTTCGTACAATCAGGGGCCATAATCCATGAAGTTTTGATCCGATACATGCCAATATCAAAAGCAGCCGAGATCTTTTGGGGATAAACCTATATTTCAAGTTTCGTCAAAATCCGATAAGAATTGTGACCTGTAGAGAGTCCACAAACAAATTGTGGACGGACGTCGGGACGGACAGGGGCGACGACATAATACGTCCACATGAAAATGTGGGCGTATAAAAATCGTTTTTTTTGGGGATAAACCTATATTTCAAGTTTCGTCAAAATCAGATACGAATTGTGACCTGTTGTGGACGGACGTCCGGACGGACAGGGGCGACGGCAATATACGTCCACATAAAAATGTGGGCGTATAAAAATAATCTAAACAAAAACGATAGTGTTTCATGTGAAATGCTAATAAACATAATACATTTATCACAAAAATGTAAGCATATATAATATTCCAGATAACAGCCAGCCCCTATAAACATAAAATAAGCTGTAGGCCTACCTGTGCCATAAAGTTAAGAGGAGAACACTATTTTTAAAATCCATCCTAATAAGTTCTGAATTTTATCTCAAATACTATTAATTAATAAAATCTTATCCAAAATTACAAACTTAAAAATATTTCAATATTGATCCATTCTTGACTTCAATGTTTTAAAAATAGGTTGCCAGGCAACGAAACATACGCCCACACAGCAGCCAAATCATCTGGGCAGTCAACAAGAGTTGTTGCATTTTAAGTAATCATCAGAAAATAATAATTCAAACCCACCCATAACTATGGTGTAACTGTGATATAATCAAACGTTTTTTTAAACCAGATAATAATTGTGACCACCAGAGGGACCACAAGCTAAAAAGGGTGATTTTTCGTACAATCAGGGGCCATAATTCAGGAAGTTACGATCCGATATGGGCAAATATGCAATGGAACCAAGATCATTAGGTTATAAACATGTATTTCAAGTTTCATCAAAATCAGTTCAGGCCATAATTCAGGAAGTTACGATCCGATAGGGGCAAATATCAAAAGGAACCAAGATCTTTGGGTTATAAACATACATGTCAAGTTTCATAAAAATCGGTTCAAAATTGTGACCTCTATAAGGTCCACAACCTTGATATAACATATTTTCACACTATTTGCGTACAAATGGCGGCCATTTTGTCTGTCAATTTTGGTCCGATTTTCACGAAATTCGAACTCAACCTTCATAACCATGCAACAGTGAAATAATCAAACGATTTTTTAAATCGGATAACAATTTTGACCTCCAGAGGGACCACAAGCTAAAAAGGGCTATTTTTCAGACAATCAGGGGCCATAATTCAGAAAGTTACGATCCGATATGGGCAAATATGCAATGGAACCAAGATCCTTAGGTTATAAACATGTATTTTAAGTTTCATCAAAATCAGTTCAAAATTGTGACCTCTATAGGGTCCACAACCTTGATATAACATATTTTCATACAATTCGCGTACAGACGGCGGCCATTTTGTCCATCAAATCTGGTCCGATTTTCACGAAATTCATACTCTCCCTTCATTACCATGTAACGGTGATATAATCAAACGTTTTTTTAAATCGGATAATAATATTGACCTCCAGGAACCGAGATCTTCGGGATATAAAGATGCATGTCAAGTTTCATCAAAATCGGTTTAAAATTGTGACCTCTATAGGGTCCACAACCTTGATATAACATATTTTCACACCATTCGCGTACAAACGGCGTTATTTTGTCTGTCAATTTGGGTCCGATTTTCACGAAATTTGAACTCAACTTTCATTACCATGTAACGGTGATATAATCAAACAGTTTTTTAAATCTGATAATAATTTTGACCTCCAGAGGGACCACAAGCTAAAAAGGGCAATTTTTCGAACAATCAGGGGCCATAATTCAGGAAGTAACGATCTGATGGGTGCAAATATCGAAAGGCACCAAGATCTTTGGGTTATAAACCTACATGTCAAGTTTCATCAAAATCGGTTCAAAATTGTGACCTCTATAGGGTCCACAACCTTGATATAACATATTTTCACACTATTCATGTACAAACGGCGGCCATTTTGTCCGTCAATTCTAGTCCGATTTTCACGAAATTCAACCTCTCCCTTCATTACCATGTAACGGTGATATAATCAAACGTTTTTTTAAATCGGATAATAATTTTGACCTCCAGAGGGACCAAAAGCTAACAAAAGCGATTTTTCGGACAATCCGGGGACATAATTCAGGAAGTTATGACCCGATGGGCGCAAATATCGAAATGAACCAAGATCTTTGGGTTATAAACATACATGTCAAGTTTCATCAAAATCAGTTCAAAATTGTGACCTCTATAAGGTCCACAACCTTGATATAACATATTTTCACACTATTTGCGTACAAACGGCGGCCATTTTGTCTGTCAATTTTGGTCCGATTTTCACGAAATGGTGATATCATCAAACATTTTTTTTAAATCGGATAACAATTTTGACCTCCAGAGGGACCACAAGCTAAAAAGGGCAATTTTTCGGACAATGAGGGGCCATAATTCAGGAAGTTACGATCCGATTGGCACAAATATCGAAAGGAACCAAGATCTTTGGGTTATAAACATGCATTTCAAGTTTCATCCAAATCGGTTCAAAATTGTGACCTCTACACTGTTCACAAGCTAAAAAACATGATTTTTCGTACAATCAGGGGCCATAACCCATGAAGTTACAGTCCAATACATGCCAATATCGAAAGGAACCGAGATCTGAGTGTGATAAACCTATATTTTAAGTTTCATTGAAATCGGATAAAAATTGTGACCTGTAGACTGTTCACAAACAATTGTGGACGGACGAACAGGGGCGACGACAATATACGTCCACATGAAAATGTGGGCGTTTAAAAAAAGAAGAAAGATAGGAGTTTTTCCCCAATTTATCTTTATAAAATTGGGTTTCTTTTTTTTTCTGTCAAGGTGAGTAGGATTTTTTTTTATACTCAGAGCAATTATTAGCAATATACTTGATATTTTTAAACATTTATCTTTGTAAATTGGGTTTCCTTTTTTTTCTGTCAAGACGAGTAGGGTTTTTGCACTCTTTTCTGTCACACACTATACAATTCTTTTAATATAAAAGGAAATTTTAAAACAAAAAGTCTGTAACAATGCTCTATAAGTTATATTTCAATTAACAAGCCAACAGTGAAGCTGATGTCCCCCCCTCCCCCCCGGCACAATCATAATATAAATAGATGACACACATAGATTAATTGCATACTTATGTTTTTGAAAAGTGTCAAACTGATTATCTATACTTTGTCTTAACAGAAAATGTTAACTATCAAACTCCGTCAATTGCTCAGTCAAGATATTCACCCAATGAACATCTACATCAAGTTTAAACATTGTACCTCAATTAAAAGCAGAATTGTTATATTCCAAAGTCTTGACCAATCAAATTGCTCATCGTTACCTAGCCTAAGCAGAAAATTCTGATCTTCAAACTTATTAAAGGTATTGTTATGATAAATCTATACTTGAGAGTTTCATCAAACTCATCCAATTAGAACCAAAGTTATTGTGTTACAAGGTCTCAACCAATCAAATTGCTTATCTCTGCTTAGCCTAAGCAGAAAATTCTCATCTTTGAACTCCATCAAAGCATCCACCTATTAAACACCTACACCAAATTTGAACATTCTTTCTAAATTGGAAAAAAAGTTGTGTTCAAAAGTCTTGTACAATCAAATTGCTTATTGCTCGGTTTACCCTGAGCAGAAATGCTCAATATCGAACTTATCGCCAAGGTAATGATATAATGAAACAATACCCCAAGTTTCATCACTCACAATTAATTAGAACCAAATTAATCTTGTTCCAAACCATCAACCAATCAAATTGCTGATCTCTGCTTAGCCTAAGTAGAAAATGCTCATTTTCAAACTCCATCAACGCATTCAGCTAATAAACACCTACACAAAGTTTGTACTTTCTAGCTCAATTGGAGGAGAGTTATTGTGTCCCAAAATTGTGTTTAATGGACGGCAGGCAGGCACACCAAACCATCTTAATAGTCAACTGCTTTTTTTGAAAGGGGGGGGGGGAGGACAAAATAGTTAAGTTTTGTAAATATCAAATAGTTATAATTATTCATGCGATTTTTTACAGCATGGGCCAATCATATTTCACGACATTCCGGTATAACTTCCATATTTCAGGAATTATTACATCATATTGCACCTTATAACTTATAAAATGAACGTAAACAACAAAATCTTAACAGCATCACATTATAATAACAATGTTAATTATTTATCTTTTTTCAACCTCTACCATCAGTATTTTAAAAAATAACTTTCTGAGTAGTCCACATTTTTAATGAATGTAAAAACAAAATATAAAAGGGACAGTCCCGATAAGAACAGAGTCTCAAAAATTAAAGTCCGAGAGTTTATGAAATTTATGGACCAAAATATCGAGGCATGGTGTATTTATCTTGTCTCAAAATTTCAGCTCAAAATATTGAGTCGTTTGGACGTGAACGTCAACACTGCTTATCCGGACACGTAACCCTTTTAAGATTTCGGGTCAATTTTTTCATTGGGTGACCTGATAATCGATTCACATTTCTTGAGAGGTCTATACAGTGAATGACCCATGTACTATAGAAAAAAGTCTGGTTTTATCCAGATACTGTATATATACAACGGTCTCCATTTCCAGATGAAGACTATCAGATTTAAGTTATTTATAAGCGTATCACAAATATCGTGTTAGTTGGTCGACCTTAGGTAATGGGTTTTAAGGGATTTTAACACAAAATTAAGCAGTTTTATTTCTCAGAAAGTTATCGGGATTGGCCCTTTAAAAAGATCACCTTAAAATAACAGTGGTATTTATTTTCTTTTTCACCAACCGTTTTGAAAGATACACCAAACAAAATAAAATATATACCAACAACAGGGGAATGTTAAATCAATCTGAAGATAACTTTAGTCTCCAGAGTGCACCACGGGGGACCAACGGCTATAATTCCAACTGATTATCGAAATTTGTGGAAAATAAATGTGATTCTTTGATTGATGAGCACACACAATGTCTATAAATTTCAGTCAACTGTATGATAATTTCAATAGACTTCTTATGAACATAAACACTGTTGACTATATAAATGTAACTTCTAGCATAACAACATGATGACAATACAAATATAGACCAAACTACCGTTTATAAAAGCATAGTAAGACATCCATCTCACATAAAATTTAGGAGAAATAATCAGAGAAAATCATAATGAAATTATTCATTTTTCACCTAATCTATTTCAAATATATAAAGCCAGGCTGACACTTGCACGACTTTTGTCCACAATTTTGTCGTGCCCATCAGTGTCCACATTGACACAAACAGGCACGACGAGTTCACGCATAGTTTGCGCATTGTTTACGCACTTCCCGCATTGGCACGACGAGTTTGCGCAAATCGGATGCTGTCGTGCCGACTCGAGTCGTGCCAATGCGTGCCACGGAATCGTGCAAGTGTCAGCCTGGCTTAACAATAACAGAGCACATGCTGGAAAATAGCAAAGACCTATATCTAAACCAAATATAGATTATCAGAACAGCCCAGGGCCCTGTTTCACAAAAACTTAAGCTAAAATCACTAAAATAGATTTTAACTAACATCAAAATGAAATTTTAAATTTTATGCGTTTCACGAAGATTGATTATAACTTAAAATGCGATTTTAATAGATTTTAGTTAAAATCGCCTGCGCACGCGCAGTGCACATTTCCGCTGCGGGTACTTACAGTGAAAGCAAATACGCTTCGAAACTAAAAACTGTTCGCAGGTTGAATTTATAACGGTGGCAATATCAATGGGAAGAGTTTCATACGTTGAAACAATGTATGCAAACGGTAAGGCATTCGTAGAAGGGTGAAATAAATGAGTGTACTGCATTATATGCGATTCGAAAAGTATCGGTGGGTTGGCCTTGAACTTGGCATTTGATTCGTGACATGGGAATTTGATTTACTCGCAGGCTTCAATGGAAATAATGTGTATCGATAAACTAAGTCGCATGGATTTGTAGTTTTTTGGAGTATTGTCACACACGGCTAATCTAGGTTGTAATGTTTCCTCTCATGTTAAAAGTATTTATCAACTTTGCAATTAATACACCAAATAGCCAATGTTCTGATGCCTAGATTTGACATGTCATTCTCATAGACCCACCCTTTCAATGATACTTTGAAAATGTTACTTACACAATTAAATGATTTTTTCCCAAAGATAAAATAGCTTTGGCTCCTAAAATGTCAATTATTTTTGTTTTATTAACGTAAAACTTCATTAAGGAATAATAATAAATTTATATTAAAATTTAATTTCAAACAGGCCTAGGCCTATAACATTTTTCAATAAACACATTTGGGATTATTGATTTATCTCTTTAGTATTTACATATCATCATAGCCCTCAAAAGTATGCGTAATTACTACATATCGTTTGCCTAGTATTATAGGCATTACCATTGTACACAAACATATTTTCTTTATAGATAAGAGGGCTCTTCTTTCCAAGACATTGGATATGAATAAATGATTTTCTTTTAGTGTTTAGTTTACTGGGGTTTTGAGTGTTTTTTTTTCTTGGAGTTCGAATAATATGGAGCGCCATCCAAATGCTTAAATTGACTTGCAATAAAATAGACGGGTGAAAAGGATTTGAATGAGAATTGTTTTTGTGAATGATGGTTGGATTATTAAAATTATGTGACCCGGGCCGTTCACAATATTATCATTATTCCAATTATATCTATATGTCGCAATAACAATGTAGCTCTAATCAATGTTTGTTAATGTCTTGATTTTAAGTTAGGGAAGGGTGACGGCTATCCTAAGTTAAAATTGATTTTAGTTAAAATTGTCCTTAAAATGGGTTTGTGAAACGCCACTATTTTAAGTTAAGATTAGATTTTAACTTAAAATATTATTTTAGTGGATTTTAACTAAAATGCTTAAAATCGTTTTGTGAACCTCATCTATCTTAAGTTAGGATGAAATTTTAGTTTAAGACGATTTTAAGGAGATTTAAGTTTTTGTGAAACAGGGCCCAGGGTAGTCAGTGGAATTTATTACTTTCTAGTCTTACAGCATGTGATCATCTCTCATATCAATGTCTTTAGTTAGAAGCCTCAAAGTTGTATCTCTAACCAACTCAAAAAGTAACCAGATATTCAGGATATACCTGATTGTTATTAAATAAAATAAATATAGTAGGGTTACTTGTATCATTTACACAAGAATCATACAAATCACTGGAAGGATTAGAGGGATCCTTTAAGGGTGGCCGTCTAAACAATGGATCCCCTCTTGTGTAATCTCCTAGCAAAACTCTAGCAACAAACATCTTCCCTGATTTGTCGCAATAACAGCTTGAGATTTCTGAAGTTTTACCAAAATAGCATCCTTTACCATACAATGCACCAACTTTAGTTCCAGCTAAACGACAATCAAATCCCTGTCTCACTATTGCATCTACTATTTTATTGTCTGTCCCATGAAATAATCTTCTGTCTTCTACTTCCCGTTTCAGTTTTCTGCCGAGGACACCCTTAGTTCTGTTGAAAAACACAGAATTTGATTTAACATAGAGAAATGGACAATTATATTCTTGTTTAAGCCTAAATTCCAATCTTTAATAATGTATATCACTTGATTTGAATATAAAATATTTAAACAGGCCTACAGTTTCCAATAACATGTATAAACAGTTTTTGTACACTTACTCACAAAATGCCCTCCACAGCTCTCCATTTTCTATTCTTTCAATCGTTTTAATTCTTATTGGTGAGGGGAAACCGGATTTAAATATTTCACTTATTTCATCATATTCATCACAAGATTCTTCCAGCTAAATATAATATCAAAGAATCAATATGCAAACTTGATTAATTCAATAATAAACCTCCAAGCATGAATGTGAACAAATGTGATATGGATCCTTTTGCCTTTTAAAAATTTAATCTCTATCTTGTTCACAACTTTTTCCAGACACTTAATATTTCTCTGGTACAGAAAGACTTAGGTTGCTGGAAATCAACTGGGTACATCCTCTCTGATCCAAATGCTACATACAAATCCGAAAAGCATTATACCCAAAATACTTAAAGTAGCTAAAGTCTCTAACTCAATATCATCCAAAATCTTTGACAATGGAATCACACATTATTTGTCAATTTAATTCAACATTGATGTTGTGATCTTACAGGGAAAGATGGGCTTCTGATATCCAATATTTAAAATAAAATTAAAAAAATCATCAGTGGTACACAAATCGTTTTAGACTTACTTTTAACAAGGGGCTTGGAGAACGAGGCTAAACAGTGGTGCATGGAGAACATACACAATAATGTAGACTAGAATAACCAGACGCTAGAAATTCGCATGCTATTGAGACTTCAGGTGTATTTCGCCAAACATAAGTGATTTGAAATTAGAGTAAAGACGGAAATAAATGAATGTAAATCAGTTTATATACATTCATATAAGATTAGTTTATGCGTTGTGACCCATTTGGGTAAATTTCTAGGCCCCAAATATTATCGATTTAGCTCCTTTAACAACACAAAATCTGTTCTATATTAAAACTATAATGATGCTTTACCTGAACCATTTTAAAATGTGCAAAAACATCCACATCACTAGGCAGCTTCCATGATGGTGGTGTAGAAAATGTCTGGACCTCCTTCAAGCGTTTTACTCTTTCAATTCTACAAATGAATTCATATTAATTTGGTCTATCATTGTGGTTTTAAAAAAGTTTCTTCGAGAAAGTGAGAAATGATGTTTAAGTTCCACCTGACACACTAGGTCATTTTGGGACTAATATGGTTAAATCTTATTTTAATAATTTGCTTGCGCATAAGGATCTTTAGCAGTGGAGGACACAGAGAAAACCTATGAGGTTGGACAGCCTATTTGAGAAAAGAGTAATTGTTTCAAAAACCTGATAACCGCAAAAAGATATTGATCTCACAATACAATCTCAATCTCACAGCAAGATCTCGATCTAAGATAAAGATATCAATCTCACAGAAAAATATTGGTCTCATAGTAAGATATTCATCTCATATAAAATTTAGGAGAAATAATCAAGGAAAATCATAATGAAATTATTCATTTTTACAATGTGCAGATCGCTGATGGGAACAGATAATCAGAATTAAACAAAATTTGTTCACAATCAAGAATCACTATTGCCTTCTGTATAGATATTATTAAACCATATTATTACCTATCTTTAAGTACAATTTCATCCACAAATTCTGGTCTTCTGGCCAGTTTTCTTATAGTGCCATATTTTTTATTTATCTGAATCATTTGTTGGAATTTGATCTCATATGACTGACTGGGAACCAATGTGGAAGGACTGTTGGTTTTGAATTCCATAGTTACGTCATGTTCATTTAAGTAGTTCTTCTCGATATCTGCAGATGATATATCAGCTTTAGAACCTATTTCATCCTATAAAAGAAGTGCATCATCCTATTTATTTTCTTCTTACCAAAATTCACATTGTTGTTTGAGTATTTACAATGGAGTGTTCACTAAACATCTAGTTTAACTAGATTGTATGAAATTCTCCCCCATTTATCATCAAGTACATCTACTGCTGCAAGTTATATGAACAGAAGTTTACATCTTGATCCACATTTAAAATGTACCTAAATTAATCATATTACATTTAATTAAGCAAACCAAATCAAAATATCAATGGTCTAGATAATCTTCTAGTTTGAATTCAAACAGATTAAAGAGGGACCGATTAAAAGATTATGAAATTTACCAGAGCTGGTATTCCTTAATTACACATCACAGATTGATAAACCATAACCCATACTTATGAAAGAATAATTACTAATTAGGGTTTCACACTGCGTAGCTAACACTATTGTTTTTGTTCAGATTCTTCTTATTTTTTTTCTTTCCAATTTGATTGTATCTCGGAAACTATACGTCGGATCGATACGATGTCTTCGGTTTTATCAGCAAAGTGGGTGTGACTTAGAGATTAAAGTTATTTTGGGCATTCTGTGACAATGGGAAATGTCCGAAATCACCGAAGTTGTAGTTTTTTTTAAAAAAAAAAATGCTGTAATAATAATAATAGTCGGGTTTTAACATATGATGCATTTTGAAATAGCCCGAGACAAGGCACATAGCTGAGCTGCTTTTAATTTTTGATTTTCGACGAATCTTCGAAGATATACCAAATTTTGAAAAATTTTTTATGTAATAATATTTTTATTTGGCATCTTAAACCCTGAAGAGTTATGTGCTTTTACTAAAAACTTCAATATTTTTTGTCTCTGGAGATTTCCTTGGTTGCCATTGGCTAATTCAGTGTTTCAGTCATAGACTAATTATTTATGATTCGATTTGTATAAAGCAAAGTTCATATGCTGCATTGTCTAACATGTCAATTTTTACTGATAAAGTGTCCTGTAGACACCAGAAGTGATATAAATTCAGCAAAAACTACAATTTTGACAGATTTTGACAGTTCGGTACCACTTTTTGAAAGCAAATATTATTTTTTTCAAATTTGACATAACCGAGAGGTGTGCTCAGTACAGGTGCACAAAACACTGGGTTCATTTTTTTTAATTTCAATTTCGTTTTCGGGCAATTATAAGCTATTTAGAAGTTCCATCCACCGTCTGCATATTTCAAAATATTTCTTCATAACTTTATAACCTCGTACCAATAACCCATACAAAGAGAATGTATATCAAAATTAGTTTGTAATATCAGCAGCTGCCAAGAAATAGGCAATTTTGCATAAGTCACATTTCACATTTTTATACGCCCACATTTTTATGTGGACGTATATTGTCGTCGCCCCTGTTCGTCCGTCCGTCCACAATTGTTTGTGAACAGTCTACAGGTCACAATTTTTATCTGATTTCAATGAAACTTTAAATGTAGGTTTATCACCCTAAGATCTCGGTTCCTTTCGATATTGGCATGTATCTGACTGTAACTTCATGGGTTATGGCCTCTGATTGTACGAAAAATCACGTTTTTTAGCTTGTGAACAGTATAGAAGTCACAATTTTGAACCGATTTGGATGAAACTTGAAATGCATGTTTATAACCCAAAGATCTTGGTTCCTTTCGATATTTGCGCCAATCGGATCGTAACTTCCTGAATTATGGCCCCTGATTGTCTGAAAAATTGCCCTTTTTAGCTTGTGGTCTCTCTGGAGGTAAAAATTGTTATCCGATTTAAAAAAACGTTTGATTATATCACCGTCCCATGGTTATGAAGGTTGAGTTCGAATTTCGTGAAAATCAGACAAAATTGACGGACAAAATGACTGCCGTTTGTACGCGAATAGTGTGAAAATATGTTATATCAAGGTTATGGACCTTATAGAGGTCACAATTTTGAACCGATTTTGATGAAACTAGACATGTATGTTTATGACCCAAAGATCTTGGTTCCTTTCAATATTTGCGCCCATCGGAGCGTAACTTCCTGAATTATGGCCCCTGATTGTCCGAAAAATCGCCCTTTTTATACGCCCACATTTTCATGTGGACGTATTATGTCGTCGCCCCTGTCCGTCCGGACGTCCGTCCGTCCACAATTTGTTTGTGGACTCTCTACAGGTCACAATTCTTATCCGATTTTGACGAAACTTGAAATATAGGTTTATCCCCAAAAGATCTCGGTTCCTTTCGATATTGGCATGTATCGGATCAAAACTTCATGGATTATGGCCCCTGATTGTACGAAAAATCACGTTTTTAGCTTGTGGACCCTATAGAGGTCACAATTTTGAACCGATTTTGATGAAACTTGACATGCATGTTTGTAACCCAAAGATCTTGGTTCCTTTCGATATTTGCGGCTATCGGAATGTAATTTCCTGAATTATGGCCCCTGATTGTCCGAAAAATCACCCTTTTTAGCTTGTGGTCCCTCTGGAGGTCACAATTATTATTTGATTTAAAAAACCGTTTGATTATATCACCGTTACACCCTAAGGAAGGCTGAGTTCGAATTTCGTGAAAATCGGACGAAAATTGCCATACAAAATGGCCGCCGTTTGTACGCAAATGCTGTTAAAAAGTGGTATATCAAGGTTGTGGACCCTGTGGAGGTCACAATTTTGATTCGATTTTGATGAAACTTGAAATTCATGGTTATAACCCAAAGATCTTGCTTCCTTTCGATATTTGCGCATATCGGATCGTAACTTCCTGAATTATGGCCCCTGATTATACGCAAAATTGCCTTTTTTTTAAGCTTGGAGGTCACAAATATTATGCGATTTAAAAAAACCGTTTGATTGTATTACCGTTACACCCTAAGGAAGGTTGAGTTCGAATTTCGGGAAAATCGGACCAAAATTGCCATACAAAATGGCCGTTGTTGTACGCGAATACTGTTAAAAAATGGTATATCAAGGTTGTGGACCCTGTGGAGGTCACAATTTTGATTCGATTTTGATGAAACTTGAAATTCATGTTTATAACCCAAAGATCTTGCTTCCTTTCGATATTTGCGCATATCGGATCGTAACTTCCTGAATTATGGCCCCTGATTATACGCAAAATCGCCTTTTTTTTAGCTTGGAGGTCACAACTATTATCCGATTTAAAAAAACGTTTGATTATATTACCGTTACACCGTAAGGAAGGTTGAGTTCGAATTTCGTGAAAATCAGACCAAAATTGCCATACAAAATGGCCACCGTTTGTACGTGAATACTGTTAAAAAATGGTATATAAAGGTTGTGGACCCTGTAAAGGTCACAATTTTAATTCGATTTTGATGAAACTTGAAATTCATGGTTATAACCCAAAGATCTTGGTTCTTTTCGATATTTGCGCATATCGGATCGTAACTTCCTGAATTATGGCCCCTGGTTATACGCAAAATCCCCCTTTCTTTAGCTTGTGGTCCCTCTGGAGGTCACAATTATTATCCAATTTAAAAAAACGTTTGATTATATCACCGTTACACTGTAAGGAAGGTTGAGTTTGAATTTCGGGGAAATCGGACCAAAATTGACAGACAAAATGGCCGCTGTTTCTACGCGAATACTGTTAAAAAAAATGATATATCATGGTTGCGGACCCTGTTAGGTCACAATTTTAATTCGATTTTGATGAGGAAGGTTGAGTTCTAATTTCGTGAAAATCGTACCAAAATTGCCGGACGAAATGGTCGCCGTTTGTACGCGAATAGTGTAAAAATATGGTATATCATGGTTGTGGACTCTCTACAGGTCACAATTCTTATCCGATTTTGATGAAAAGTCACATTTCTAGGTTGTGTACCGTCACACCATAATCATTGTCGGTTTCGAATTTCATTAATATCAGACTGGAACTGACCAACTAAATGGCTGCTCCCAATACAGTATGAAATACAGGACTTAAAGATGTAGGAAAAATCACTTTCGGTATTGCTTGTTCTCTGTCCATCTCTCGAAAATGTGGGCGTATCCTGCCTGGCAGTGCCAGCCTATCTTTTAGCTTGTGAAATTGACGGACAAAATGGCCGCCATTTGTACGTGAATAGTGTGAAAATATGTTTTATCAAGGTTGTGAACAGTGTAGAGGTCACAATTTTGAACCGATTTGGATGAAACTTGAAATGCATGTTTATAAACCAAAGATCTTGGTTCCTTTCGATATTTGCGCCAATTGGATCGTAACTTCCTGAATTATGGCCCCTGATTGTCCGAAAAATCACCCTTTTTAGCTTGTGGTCCCTCTGGAGGTCAAAATTGTTATCCGATTTAAAAAAACGTTTGATTATATCACCGTTCCATGGTTAAGAAGGTTGAGTTTGAATATCGTGAAAATCGGACCAAAATTGACGGACAAAATGGCCGCCATTTGTACGTGAATAGTGTGAAAATATGTTTTATCAAGGTTGTGAACAGTGTAGAGGTCACAATTTTGAACCGATTTGGATGAAACTTGAAATGCATGTTTATAACCCAAAGATCTTGGTTCCTTTCGATATTTGCGCCAATCGGATCGTAACTTCCTGAATTATGGCCCCTGATTGTCCGAAAAATCGCCCTTTTTAGCTTGTGGTCTCTCTGGAGGTCAAAATTGTTATCCGATTTAAAAAAACGTTTGATTATATCACCGTTCCATGGTTATGAAGGTTGAATTCGAATTTCGGGAAAATCGGACCAAAATTGACGGACAAAATGGCCGCCATTTGTACGCGAATAGTGTGAAAATATGTTATATCAAGGTTTTGGACCTTATAGAGGTCACAATTTTGAACCGATTTGGATGAAACGTGACATGTATGTTTATAACCCAAAGATCTTGGTTCCTTTCGATATTTGCGCCCATCGGATCGTAACTTCCTGAATTATAGCCCCTGATCGTCAGAAAAATTGCCCTTTTTAGCTTGCTATCCCTCTGGAGGTCAAAATTGTTATCCGATTTAAAAAAATGTTTGATTATATCACCGTTACATGGTTATGAAGGTTGATTTTGAATTTCGTGAAAATCGGACCAAAATTGACGGACAAAATGGCCGCCGTTTGTACGCGAATAGTGTGAAAATATGTTATATCAAGGTTGTGGACCTTATACAGGTCACAATTTTGAACCAATTTTGATGAAACCTGACATGTATGTTTATAACCCAAAGATCTTGGTTCCTTTCGATATTTGCGCCCATCGGATCGTAACTTCCTGAATTATGGCCCCTGATTGTCCAAAAAAATCGCCCTTTTTATTAAAAAAACGTTTGATTATATCACCATTTCATGGTTATGAAGGTTGAGCATAAATTTTGTGAAAATCGGACCAAAATTGACGGACAAAATGGCCGCCGTTTGTACGCAAATAGTGTGAAAATATCTTATATAAAGGTTGTGGACCTTATAGAGGTCACAATTTTGAACCGATTTTGATGAAACTTGACATGTATGTTTATAACCCAAAGATCTTGGTTCCTTTCGATATTTGCACCCATTGGATCATAACTTCCTGAATTATGTCCCCGGATTGTCTGAAAAATCGCTTTTGTTCGCTTTTGGTCCCTCTGGAGGTCAAAATTATTATCCGATTTAAAAAAACGTTGAACTGTATCATCGTTACATGGTAATGAAGAGAGAGTTTGAATTATGTGAAAATCGGACTAGAATTGACGGACAAAATGGCCGCCATTTGTACACGAATAGTGTGAAAATATGTTACATCAAGGTTGTGGAGCCTATAGAGGTCACAATTTTGAACCTATTTTGATGAAACTTGACATGTATGTTTATAACCCAAAGATCTTGGTTCCTTTCGATATTTGCACCCATCGGGTCATTACTCCTGAATTATGTCCCCTGATTGTACGAAAAATCACCCTTTTTAGCTTGTTGTGCCTGTGGAGGTCACAATTATTATCTGATTTAAAGAAAAAACGTTTGATTATAAAAACCAAACAAATTCTAATGATTTTCTGATAATTCCTTAATATGCAACAACTCTTGTTGACTGCCCGGACGATTTGGCTGCTGTGTGGGCGTATGTTTCGTTGCCTAGCAACCTATTTTTATCTTGTGGGCTCTCTGGAGATAAAAATTGTTATCCGATTTAAAAAACCGTTAGAGTATATCACCGTTCCATGGTTATGAAGGTTGAGTTCTAATTTCGTGAAAATCGGACCAAAATTGACGGACAAAATGGCCGCTGTTTGTACGCGAATGGTGTGAAAATATGTTATATCAAGGTTGTGGACCTTATAGAGGTCACAATTTTGAACCGATTTTGATGAAACTTGACATGTATGTTTATAACCCAAAGATCTTGGTTCTTTTCGATATTTGCGCCCATCGGATCATAACTTCCTGAATTATGGCCCCTGATTGTCCGAAAAATCACCCTTTTTAGCTTGTGGTCCCTCTGGAAGTCAAAATTGTTATCCGATTTAAAAAACCGTTAGCGTATATCACCGTTCCATGGTTATGAAGGTTGAGTTCAAATTTCGTGAAAATCGGATCAAAATTGACGGACAAAATGGCTGTCGTTTGTACGCGAATGGTGTGAAAATATGTTATATCAAGGTTGTGGACCTTATAGAGGTCACAATTTTGAACCGATTTTGATGAAACTTGACATGTATGTTTATAACCCAAAGATCTTGGTTCCTTTCGATATTTGCACCCATCGAATCATAACTTCATGAATTATGTCCCCTGATTGTCCGAAAAATCGCTTTTGTTAGCTTGTGGTCCCTCTGGAGGTCAAAAATTATTATCCGATTTAAAAAAAACGTTTGATTATATCACGGTTTCATGGTAATGAAGAGAGAATTTGAATTTTGTGAAAATCGGACCAGAGTTGACGGAGAAAATGGCCGCCGTCTGTACGCGAATTGTGTAAAAATATGTTATATCAAGGTTGTGGACCCTATAGAGGTCACAATTTTGAACTGATTTTGATGAAACTTGAAATACATGTTTATAACCTAATGATCTTGGTTCCATTGCATATTTGCCCATATCGGATCGTAACTTCCTGAATCATGGCCCCTGATTGTACGAAAAATCACCCTTTTTAGCTTGTGGTCCCTCTGGAGGGCACAATTATTATCTGATTTAAAAAGATAGGTTGCCAGGCAACAAAACATACGCCCACAGCAGCTAAATCGTCCGGGCAGTCAACAAGGGTTGTCGCATATTTTTACTTTTTTCGCTTATGAAACATTTGTAATACACTAAAAACTGATTAAGAGTAACAACTCATTATGTAATTATCAGAAAATCATTAGAATTTGATTGCTTTTTATAAAGTTTTACCCCACGCTAACAATTAGTATATACATGAAACATTTAATATCATGGATTTAGCTGTTCAGTTATCTAAATTCGTTGAAAATCAAAATACTTGTTCGTTTCAACACCTTAAACTCTATGTATCAATCTGAAGTCAATTGGATGGTAACTTTGGCCTCTATAGCGTCACAAGAATTTTTGAAGTTATCAAGGGAGATAACTCTGGCAGTAATTATTTGAAATCGCTGAAAATCAATAGGCTTCTTCGTCTCATGACCTTAAACACTGTGTATAAATCTAAAGTCAATCGAATATTAACTTTGCCCCCCAGAGCGTCCACAAGATTTTTTGAGGTGATCAAGGGCCATAACTCTGGCACTAATTATCAGAAATCGCTGAAAATCAATAGGCGTCTTTGTCTTATGACCTTAAACACTGTGTATAAATTTGAAGTCAATCGGATATTAACTTTGGCATCTAGTGCGTCCACAAGATTTTTTGAAGTGATCAAGGGCCATAACTCTGGCACTAATTATCGGAAATCGCTGAAAATCAATAGGCTTCTTCATCTTATGACCTTAAACACTGTGTATAAATTTAAAGTCAATCGGATATTAACTTTGGCCTCTAGAGCGTCCACAAGATTTTTTGAGGTGATCAAGGGCCATAACTCTGGCACTAATTATCGGAAATCGCTGAAAATCAATAGGCGTCTTCGTCTTATGACCTTAACCACTGTGTATAAATTTAAAGTCAATCGGATATTAATTTTGGCCTCTAGAGCGTCCACAAGATTTTTTGAAGTGATCAAGGGCCATAACTCTGGCACTAATTATCGGAAATCGCTGAAAATCAATAGGCTTCTTCGTCTTATGACCTTAAACACTGTGTATAAGTTTAAAGTCAATCGGATATTAACTTTGACCTTTAGAGCGTCCACAAGATTTTTTAAAGAGATCAAGGGCCATAACTCTGGCACTAATTATCGGAAATCGCCGAAAATCAATAGGCGTCATTGTCTTATGACCTTAAACGCTGTGTATAAATTTAAAGTCAATCGGATATTAACTTTGGCCTCTAGAGCGTCCACAAGATTTTTTGAAGTGATCAAGGGCCATAACTCTGGTAGTTATTATCGGAAATCGCTGAAAAACAATAGGCTTCTTCGTCTCATGAACTTAAACACTGTGTATAAATTTAAAGTCAATCGGATATTAACTTTAGCCTGTAGAGCGTCCACAAGCAATTGTGGACGCCGGACCGACGGACGGACGCGGGCGACGACAATATACGACCACATTTCAATGTGGGCGTATAAAAAAGGGTTGATTATATCACAGTTACACTGTAGTTATGGGTGAGTTTGAATTATGATTTTCTGGTGATTACTTAAAACTCTTGTTGACTGCCCGGACGATTTGGCTGCTGTGTGGGCGTATGTTTTGTTGCCTGGCAACCTATTTTTATACGCCCACATTTTTATGTGGACGTATATTGTCGTCGCCCCTGTCCGTCCGTCCGTCCGTCCGTCCGTCCACATTTTTTTTGTGAACAGTCTACAGGTCACAATTTTTATCCGATTTCAATGAAACTTAAAATATAGGTTTATCACCATAAAATCTCGGTTCCTTTCGATATTGGCATGTATCGGACTGTAACTTCATGGGTTATGGCCCCTGATTGTACGAAAAATCACGTTTTTTAGCTTGTGAACAGTGTAGAGGTAACAATTTTGAACCGATTTGGATGAAACTTGACATGTATGTTTATAACCCAAAGATCTTGGTTCCTTTCGATATTTGCGCCAATCGGATCGTAACTTCCTGAATTATGGCCCCTGATTGTCCGAAAAATCGCTCTTTTTAGCTTGTGGTCCCTCTGGAGGTCACAATTGTTATCCGATTTAAAAAATCGTTTGATTATATCACCGTTGCATGGTTATGAAGGTTGAGTTCGAATTTCGTGAAAATCGGACCAAAATGGCCGCCGTTTGTACGCGAATAGTGTGAAAATATGTTATATCAAGGTTGTGGACCTTATAGAGGTCACAATTTTGAACCGATTTGGATGAAACTTGACATGTATGTTTATAACCCAAAGATCTTGGTTCCTTTCGATATTTGCGCCAATCGGATCGTAACTTCCTGAATTATGGCCCCTGATTGTCCGAAAAATCGCTCTTTTTAGCTTGTGGTCCCTCTGGAGGTCACAATTGTTATCCGATTTAAAAAATCGTTTGATTATATCACCGTTGCATGGTTATGAAGGTTGAATTCGAATTTCGTGAAAATCGGACCAAAATTGACGGACAAAATGGCCGCCGTTTGTACGCGAATAGTGTGAAAATATGTTATATCAAGGTTGTGGACCTTATAGAGGTCACAATTTTGAACCGATTTTGATGAAACTTGACATGTATGTTTATAACCCAAAGATCTTGGTTCCTTTCGATATTTGCGCCCATCGGATCGTAACTTCCTGAATTATGGCCCCTGATTGTCCGAAAAATTGCCCTTTTTAGCTTGTGGTCCCTCTGGAGGTCAAAATTGTTATCGGATTTAAAAAAACGTTTGATTATATCACCGTTCCATGGTTATGAAGGTTGAGTTCGAATTTCGTGAAAATCGGACCAAAATTGATGGACAAAATGGCCGCCGTTTGTACGCGAATAGTGTGAAAATATGTTATATCAAGGTTGTGGACCTTATAGAGGTCACAATTTTGAACCAATTTTGATGAAACTTGACATGTATGTTTATAACCCAAAGATCTTGGTTCCTTTCGATATTTGCGCCCATCGGATCGTAACTTCCTGAATTATGGCCCCTGATTGTCCGAAAAATTGCCCTTTTTAGCTTGTGGTCCCTCTGGAGGTCAAAATTGTTATCGGATTTAAAAAAACCTTTGATTATATCACCGTTCCATGGTTATGAAGGTTGAGTTTTGAATTTCATGAAAATCGGACCAAAATTGACGGACAAAATGGCCGCCGTTTGTACGCGAATAGTGTGAAAATATGTTATATCAAGGTTGTGGACCTTATGGAGGTCACAATTTTGAACCAATTTTGATGAAACTTGACATGTATGTTTATAACCCAAAGATCTTGGTTCCTTTCGATATTTGCGCCCATCGGATCGTAACTTCCTGAATCATGGCCCCTGATTGTCCGAAAAATCGCTTTTGTTAGCTTTTGGTCCCTCTGGAGGTCAAAATTATTATCCGATTGAAAAAAACGTTTGACTATATCACCGTTACATGGTAATGAAGAGAGAGTTTGAATTACGTGAAAATCGGACTAGAATTGACTGACAAAATGGCCGTCGTTTGTACACGAATAGTGTGAAAATATGTTATATCAAGGTTGTGGACCCTATAGAGGTCACAATTTTGAACCGATTTTGATGAAACTTGATATGTATGTTTATAACCCAAAGATCTTGGTTCCTTTCGATATTTGCGCCCATCGGGTCATTACTTCCTGAATTATGTCCCCTGATTGTACGAAAAATCACCCTTTTTAGCTTGTGGTCCCTCTGGAGGTCACAATTATTATCTGATTTAAAAAAAAACGTTTGATTATAAAAACCAAACAAATTCTAATGATTTTCTGATAATTCCTTAATATGCGACAACTCTTGTTGACTGCCCGGACGATTTGGTTGCTGTGTGGGCGTATGTTTCGTTGCCTGGCAACCTATTTTTTTGCTTGTAGTCACATTTCACGTTTTTTTGCTTGTAAAAGAATCAATTTTTATTCGATTTTCAATTTTCTTTCACCACTTGATGCCTTTCACCACTTGATGCCTAATTTTGGGGTCACCGGAAAAGACGTCATTTTGGCAAAAACTTTTTTTTAGCCTTCAAAACAGATATTTTATTCTGATCTGTAATGATTTTAAAGTTATGATATTTGATTTCAATCAACAAACAGATTGAACCCATATGATCATATAGATACCAAAAGATAGACTGGCACTGCCAGGCAGGATACGCCCACATTTTCGAGAGATGGACAGAGAACAAGCAATACCGAAAGTGATTTTTCCTACATCTTTAAGTCCTGTATTTCATACTGTATTGGGAGCAGCCATTTAGTTGGTCAGTTCCAGTCTGATATTAATGAAATTCGAAACCGACAATGATTATGGTGTGACGGTACACAACCTAGAAATGTGACTTTTCATCAAAATCGGATAAGAATTGTGACCTGTAGAGAGTCCACAACCATGATATACCATATTTTTACACTATTCGCGTACAAACGGCGACCATTTCGTCCGGCAATTTTGGTACGATTTTCACGAAATTAGAATTCAACCTTCCTCATCAAAATCAAATTAAAATTGTGACCTATACAGGGTCCACAACCATGATATATCATTTTTTCAACAGTATTCGCGCACAAACGGCGGCCATTTTGTCTGTCAATTTTGGTCCGATTTTCCCGAAATTCAAACTCAGCCTTCCTTACAGTGTAACGGTGATATAATCAAACGTTTTTTAAAATTGGATAATAATTGTGACCTCCAGAGGGACCACAAGCTAAAGAAAGGGGGATTTTGCGTATAACCAGGGGCCATAATTCAGGAAGTTACGATCCGATATGCGCAAATATCGAAAAGAACCAAGATCTTTAGGTTATAACCATGAATTTCAAGTTTCATCAAAATCGAAATAAAATTGTGACCTTTACAGGGTCCACAACCTTGATATACCATTTTTAACAGTATTCGCGTACAAACGGCGGCCATTTTGTATGGCAATTTTGGTCTGATTTTCCCGAAATTCGAACTCAACCTTCCTTACGGTGTAACGGTAATACAATCAAACGTTTTTTTTAATCGGATAATAATTGTGACCTCCAAGCTAAAAAGATAGGCTGGCACTGCCAGGCAGGATACGCCCACATTTTTGAGAGATGGATAGAGAACAAGCAATACCGAAAGTGATTTTTCCTACATCATTAAGTCCTGTATTTCATACTGTATTGGGAGCAGCCATTTTGTTGGTCAGTTCCAGTCTGATATTCATGAAATTCGAAGCCGACAATGATTATGGTTTGACGGTACACAACCTAGAAATGTTACTTTTCGTCAAAATCGGATAAGAATTGTGACCTGCAGAGAGTCCACAACCATGATATACCATATTTTTACACTATTCGCGTACAAATGGTGACCATTTTGTCCGGCAATTTTGGTATGATTTTCACGAAATTCGAACTCAACCTTCCTTACGGTGCAACAGTAATATAATCAGAGTTTTTTTTTAAATCAGATAATAATTGTTCGAGAGATAGACAGAGAACAAGCAATACCGAAAGTGATTTTCCTACAATCAAAGGCCATAATTCATTAAGTTACAATTTGATATGCGCAAATATCGAAAAGAATAAAGATCTTTAGGTTATAAACAAGCATTTCAGGTTTCATCAAAATCGAATTAAAATTGTCACCTCTACAGGGTCCACAACTTTGACATACCATATTTTTACACTGTTCGCGTACAAACGGCGGCCATTTTTTCTGGCAATTATGGTCCAATTTTCTCGAAATTCTAACTCAACCTTCCGTAGGGTGTAACGGTGATAGAGTCAAACGTTTTTTCAAATCGGATAATAATTGTGACCTCCAGAGGGACCATAGGTGATTTTTCGGACAATCAGGGGCCATAATTCAGGAAGTTACGATCCGATATGCGCAAATATCGAAAGGAACCAAGATCTTTGGGTTATAACCATGCATTTCAAGTTTCATCAAAATCGAATTAAAATTGTGACATCTACAGGGTCCACAACCATGATATACAATTTTTTAACAGTATTCGCGTACAAACGGCGGCCATTTTGTATGACAATTTTGGTCCGATTTTCCCGAAATTCGAACTCAACCTTCCTTACGGTGTAACGGTAATATAATCAACCATTTTATTAAATCGGATAATAATTGTAACCACCAGAGGGACCACAAGCTAAAATAAGGCGATTTTGCGTATAATCAGGGGCCATAATTCAGGAAGTTACGTTCCGATATGCGCAAATATCGAATGGAACCAAGAACTTTGGGTTATAACCATGAATTTCAAGTTTCATCAAAATCGATTTAAAAATGTGACTTTTACAAGGTCCACAAACCATGATATACAATTTTTTAACAGTATTCGCGTACAAACGGCGGCCATTTTGTATGACAATTTTCGTCCGATTTTCCCGAAATTCGAACTCAACCTTCCTTAGGGTATAACGGTGATATAATCAAACGGTTTTTTAAATCGGATAATAATTGTGACCTCCAGAGGGACCACAAGCTAAACAGGGTGATTTTTCGGACAATCAGGGGCCATAATTCAGGAAATTACATTCCGATAGGTGCAAATATCGAAAGGAACCAAGATCTTTGGGTTATAAACATGCATGTCAAGTTTCATCAAAATCGGTTCAAAATTGTGACCTCTATAGGGTCCACAAGCTAAAAACGTGGTTTTTCGTACAATCAGGGGCCATAATCCATGAAGTTTTCATCCGATACATGCCAATATCGAAAGGAACCAAGATCTTTTGGGGATAAACCTATATTTCAAGTTTCGTCAAAATCGGATAAGAATTGTGACCTGTAGAGAGTCCACAAACAAATTGTGGACGGACGGACAGGGGCGACGACAATATACGTCCACATAAAAATGTGGGCGTATAAAAAAGGCGATTTTGCGTATAATCAGGGGCCATAATTTAGGAAGTTACGATCCGATATGCGCAAATATCGAAAGGAAGCAAGATCTTTGGGTTATAACCATGAATTTCAAGTTTCATCAAAATCGAAACAAAATTGTGACCTCCACAGGGTCCACAACCTTGATATACCATTTTTTAACAGTATTCGCGTACAAACGGCGGCCATTTTGTATGGCAATTTTCGTCCGATTTTCCCGAAATTCAAACTCAACCTCCCTTAGGGTGTAACGGTGATATAATCAAAAGGTTTTTTAAATCGAATAATAATTGTAACCTCCAAGCTAAAAAAAAAGGCGATTTTGCGTATAATCAGGGGCCATAATTCAGGAAGTTACGATCCGATATGCGCAAATATCGAAAGGAAGCAAGATCTTTGGGTTATAACCATGAATTTCAAGTTTCATCAAAATCGAATCAAAATTGTGACCTCCACAGGGTCCACAACCTTGATATACCATTTTTTAACAGTATTCGCGTACAAACGGCGGCCATTTTGTATGGCAATTTTCGTCCGATTTTCCCGAAATTCAAACTCAACCTCCCTTAGGGTGTAACGGTGATATAATCAAAAGGTTTTTTAAATCGAATAATAATTGTAACCTCCAAGCTAAAAAAAAGGCGATTTTGCGTATAATCAGGGGCCATAATTCAGGAAGTTACGATCCGATATGCGCAAATATCGAAAGGAAGCAAGATCTTTGGGTTATAACCATGAATTTCAAGTTTCATCAAAATCGAATTAAAATTGTGACCTCCACAGGGTCCACAACCTTGATATACCATTTTTTAACAGTATTCGCGTACAAACGGCGGCCATTTTGTATGGCAATTTTCGTCCGATTTTCCCGAAATTCGAATTCAAACTTCCTTAGGGTGTAACGGTGATATAATCAAACGTTTTTTTAAATCGAATAATAATTGTGACCTCCAGAGGGACCACAAGCTAAAAAGGGTGATTTTTCAGACAATCAGGGGCCATAATTCAGGAAATTACATTCCGATAGCCGCAAATATCGAAAGGAACCAAAATCTTTGGGTTACAAACATGCATGTCAAGTTTCATCAAAATCGGTTCAAAATTGTGACCTCTATAAGGTCCATAACCTTGATATAACATATTTTCACACTATTCGCGTACAAACGTGATTTTTCTTACAATCAGGGGCCATAATCCATGAAGTTTTGATCTGATACATGCCAATATCGAAAGCAGCCGAGATCTTTTGGGGATAAACCTATATTTCAAGTTTCGTCAAAATCGGATAAGAATTGTGACCTGTAGAGAGTCCACAAACAAATTGTGGACGGACGGACGTCCGCACGGACAGGGGCGACGACATAATACGTGCACATGAATTGTGAACTGTAGAGTGTCCACAAACAAATTGTGGACGGACGTCCGGACGGACAGGGGCGACGACATATTACGTCCACATGAAAATGTGGGCGTATAAAAATGGTTTTCAATATAACTTGTATGATTGCCAAGAAATAGACAATTTTCTACAAGTCACTTTTCACGGTTTTTGGTCTATAAAAGTGGCAATTATTACTTGATTTACATAAAACTTTCACCATGTGATGCCTTATGCCATTTCTGATTTCATAAAACTAATTGAACATTTTCATTATCACCGGAAGTACTGTACACTTACATGTAACAAATGTATAAAATGAATTGATATTGTTGGTTGATTCTGCGTCCATTTTATTTGATGTGTGCAATGCTTATGTGGTTTCATTGGTACCGGAAGTGACATTATTCTAGGGGAACGTGGCACCGGTGAAACCCGTCATTACTGCATCGCAGTTGTAGTTTATTTGGGTTTTGATATTACTTAATTATAAACCATGGATTGATTAACTATAACACATACTTATGAAAGAACAATAAAGTAATTTATTTTGGAAGCGTTTCTTAGGGACCAGAGCCCTGTTTCACAAAAACTTAAAGAGCACATAAAATGAGTAAACTAAATTCATTGAGCTTATAAACATTGGTTACTATATGCATTTTACGGCAGTTTAACGTCGATCTGATGAAAATTAATTCAGATATCGTCACTCAAAGTCGCAAATATAGACCTCCCGTAAAAACGACTTGGCCAATTATTGAAAACACTCTTAATCCCCTCAGACGCCAGTGACGTCACAGTGACCGAATGCATATTCGGGATGTTTATTCCTTAATTACCTATATACATGTACACCCGGCGTGTGTATTCGTTAACGCCTGACTGATTCCTTAATCCCCCTAATTAAATAACAATTGACTACGGATTAATTTGTTTTGTAATTTAACATTTGTTTTATAAAGACAGTTGTTGTAGCCATATTCCTTTTTTTTTTTTTTTATCAGAATAAGCCGACCGTAAGCCAACAATAATTGGCTTCTGATTGAAACAAGATTGGTGTGAAATTGTTATAGCCGGCGCTGCGGACATCTTTTAAGCCGATAGAAATAATCAATTGTCGGCTTTTAAGAAACGAAATGGTTTCAAATAATAATCATTAGGGGTGTAACGATACATCGAACAATCGATGCATCGCGATAGTTTGACTGTCGATAGTGTGTATCGATAGTAAAAAGAAACTATCGATAAAAATTGTGATAGTCAAGCAAACTATCGATAGTTTGTAGTAGCGAAAGTAACATGGCTCAAATTCACTCGTATTTGTCGAATAATTACTCTGTATTTATAACAAAAAAGCTCCGTTATCACTAAAATAGCGTTACACGATCTCAATGTCACATGGAAATCTTCGTCTACCATATTAGGCATGGCTTACTAAGAAATGTGTAAAATGTTTGATTTTGGCGCGAAAAAGCTGAAAATGGTCACGTACGCCAATAACAGACATGCTGAAAGCATGTCGCATATGGCAGGAAAGTTGGCTATGCCTTTTTTTACAAATGACTAAACTACCAATGTAATATTAATAATATACAATTTTATATAATATAAAGAAAAAAAAACAATTTACTTTATTATTTAATTCACAATCAGAATGCGACGTTACCGCGTACCTGAGATACCAGCTTAGGAGGCTCTTCTATACGCCCCCTCCCCTTTTGCCGCACCTTTAGAAGACACATGTTGTTTTTATCTGCACCGTCTTGTGTCGTTTCATTCTGTCGGTTTATTTGTCGATATGACTACCGATAACCGTGTTAAAATATTACGTACTGATTTACGGGCTGGAGATGTTGATCAACTAGTGAATTGTAATTTATTCTAGTCACAAATATATAATCTATTACAACTTAAGACAAGAAAGGTCGGCTTTTGAAAATGCTTTGACTTATATAGTATAGTGATATGTAGCTTACGTTTAAAATTACGAGTTAATGATTACGCCAGTCAAATGTTAATTGGACCGACAAATACACACGTGTTAACTGGCGGTGTGTATACAGTGATATATCGTTTAGATAGTGATATATTGTATAGATTATGTGTAGTGCCTATGACGTCACCAGCCAATCAACCGGATAAAGGTTGTAATTGAAAATTTGAAAACCGTTTTTGACTGTCTAATGTTTAAACGTTAATATCTCAATTAATTTTAATCAGATTGGAGTGAACTTGACGTTAAATGAATGTAGTAACCCTTAACTATCAATATATGCAATTAAAAATTATTATTTTATGTGGTCTTTAAGCTAAAATCACTAAAATAGATTTTAACTAAAATCAAAATGAAATTTTAAATTTCATGCGTTTCACGATGATTGATTGTAACTTAAATTGCGATTTTAATAGATTTTAGTTAAAATCGCCTGCGCCCGTGCAGTGCACATTTCCGCTGCGGGTACTTACGGTGAAAACAAATACGCTTCGAAACTGAAAACTGTTGGCAGGTTGAATTAACGGTTGCAATATCAATGGGGAGAGTTTCATATGTTGAAGCAATGTTTGCACACGGTCAGACATTCGTAGAGAGGTGAAATAAATGAGTGTACTGCATTATATGCGATTCAAAATGTATCGGTGGGTTGGCCTTGAACTTGGCATTTGATTCGTGACATGGGAATTTGATTTACTCGCAGGCTTCAATGGAAATCAATGGGGAGAGTTTCATACGTTGAAGCAATGTTTGCACACGGTCAGACATTCGTAGAGAGGTGAAATAAATGAGTGTACTGCATTATATGCGATTCGAAAAGTATCGGTGGGTTGGCCTTGAACTTGGCATTTGATTCGTGACATGGGAATTTGATTTACTCGCAGGCTTCAATGGAAATCATGTGTTTTATGGAGAATTGTCACAAACATATTATGATATTTTGACTCAAACGGCTAATGTAGGTTGTAATTTTTCGTCGCATTTTAAAAGTATTTATCAACTTTGAAATTAGTACACCAAATAGCCAATGTTCCGATGCCTAGATTTGACATGTCATTCTCATAGATCCACCCTTTCAATGATACTTTGAAAATGATACTTACTCAATTAAATGATTTTTCCCCAAAGATAAAATAGCTTTGGCTCCTAAAATGCCATTTTTTATACGCCCACATTTTTATGTGGACGTATATTGTCGTCGCCCCTGTCCGTCCGTCCGTCCGTCCGTCCGTCCGTCCGTCCACATTTTTTTGTGAACAGTCTACAGGTCACAATTTTTATCCGATTTCAATTAAACTTAAAATATAGGTTTATCACCATAAGATCTCGGTTCCTTTCGATATTGGCATGTATCGGACTGTAACTTCATGGGTTATGGCCCCTGATTGTACGAAAAATCACGTTTTTTAGCTTGTGAACAGCGTAGAGGTCACAATTTTGAACCGATTTGGATGAAACTTGACATGTGTGTTTATAACCCAAAGATCTTGGTTCCTTTCGATATTTGCGCCAATCGGATCGTAACTTCCTGAATTATGGCCCCTGATTGTCCGAAAAATTGCCCTTTTTAGCTCGTGGTCCCTCTGGAGGTCAAAATTGTTATCCGATTTAAAAAACCGTGTGATTATATCACCGTTCCATGGTTATGAAGGTCGAGTTCGAATTTCGTTAAAATCGGACCAAAATTGACGGACAAAATGGCCGCCATTTGTACGCGAATAGTGTGAAAATATGTTAAATCAAGGTTGTGAACAGTGTAGAGGACACAATTTTGAACCGATTTGGATGAAACTTAAAATGCATGTTTATAACCCAAAGATCTTGGTTACTTTCGATATTTGCGCCAATCGGATCGTAACTTCCTGAATTATGGCCCCTGATTGTCCGAAAAATTGCCCTTTTTAGCGTGTGGTCCCTATGGAGGTCAAAATTGTTATCCGATTTAAAAAAACGTTTTCTTATATCATTGTTCCATGGTTATGAAGGTCGAGGTTGAATTTCGTGAAAATCGGACCAAAATTGACGGACAAAATGGCCGCCATTTGTACGCGAATAGTGTGAAAATATGTTATATCAAGGTTGTGAACAGTGTAGAGGACACAATTTTGAACCGATTTGGATGAAACTTGAAATGCATGTTTATAACCCAAAGATCTTGATTCCTTTCGATATTTGCGCCAATCGGATCGTAACTTGCTGAATTATGGCCCCTGATTGTCCGAAAAATCGCCCTTTTTAGCTTGTGGTGCCTCTGGAGGTCAAAATTGTTATCCGATTTAAAAAAACGTTTGATTATATCACCGTTCCATGGTTATGAAGGTCGAGTTTGAATTTCGTGAAAATCGGACCAAAATTGACGGACAAAATGGCCGCCAATTTGTACGCGAATAGTGTGAAAATATGTTAAATCAAGGTTGTGAACAGTGTAGAGGACACAATTTTGAACCGATTTGGATGAAACTTGAAATGCATGTTTATAACCCAAAGATCTTGATTCCTTTTGATATTTGCGCCAATCGGATCGTAACTTCCTGAATTATGGCCCCTGATTGTCCGAAAAATTGCCCTTTTTAGCTTGTGGTCCCTCTGGAGGTCAAAATTGTTATCCGATTTAAATAAAACGTTTGATTATATCACCGTTCCATGGTTATGAAGGTTGAGTATGAATTTTGTGAAAATCGGACCAAAATTGACGGACAAAATGGCCGCCGTTTGTACACGAATATTGTGAAAATATGTTATATAAAGGTTGTGGACCTTATAGAGGTCACAATTTTGAACCGATTTTGATGAAACTTGACATGTAGTTTATAACCCAAAGATCTTGGTTCCTTTCGATATTTGCGCCCATTGGATCATAACTTCCTGAATTATGTCCCCGGATTGTCCGAAAAATCGCTTTTGTTCGCTTTTGGTCCCTCTGGAGGTCAAAATTATTATCCGATTTAAAAAAACGTTTGACTATATCACCGTTACATGGTAAAGAAGAGAGAGTTTGAATTACATGAAAACCGGACTAGAATTGACGGACAAAATGGCCGCCGTTTGTACACGAATAGTGTGAAAATATGTTATATCAAGGTTGTGGACCCTATAGAGGTCACAATTTTGAGTCGATTTTGATGAAACTTGACAGGTATGTTTTAAACCCAAAGATCTTGGTTCCTTTCAATATTTGCGCCCATCGGGTCATTACTTCCTGAATTATGTCCCCTGATTGTACGAAAAATCACCCTTTTTAGCTTGTGGTGCCTCTGGAGGTCACAATTATTATATGATTTAAAAAAAAACGTTTGATTATAAAAACCAAACAAATTCTAATGATTTTTTGATAATTCCTTAATATGCGACAATTCTTGTTGACTGCCCGGACGATTTGGCTGCTGTGTGGGCGTATGTTTCGTTGCCTGGCAACCTATTTTTTTGTTGTTTTATTAACGTAAAACTTCATTAAGAAATAATAATAAATTTATATTAAAATTTAATTTCAAATAGGCCTAGGCCTATAACATTTTTCAAGAAACACATTTGAGATTTTTGATTTATCTCTTTGGTATTTACATATCATATAAATACTACATATGGTTTGCCTAATATTATAGGCCTTCTAAAACCAAGAAATGGGCCATATTAAACCATTGTACACGAACATATTTTCTTTATAGATAAAGAAGAGGGCTCTTCTTTCCAAGACATTGGATATGAATAAAATATTTTCTTTAAGTGTTAAGTTTACTGGGGTTTTGAGCGTTTTTTCCCTTTTAGTTTTAATAATATGGAGCGCCATCTAAATGCTTAAATTGACTTACAATAAAATAAACAGGTGAAAAGGGTTTGAATTAGAATTGTTTTTTGTGAATGATGGTTGGTTGGAATATTAAAATTATGTGACCCGGGCCGTTCACAATATTATCATTATTCCAATTATATCTATATGTCGCAATATATGTCACAATGTAGCTCTAATCAATGTTTGTTAATGTCTTGATTTTAAGTTAAGACAGGGTGACGGCTATCCTAAGTTAAAATTGATTTTAGTTAAAATTGTCCTTAAAATGGGTTTGTGAAACGCCACTATTTTAAGTTAAGATTAGATTTTAACTTAAAATATTATTTTAGTGGATTTTAACTAAAACGCTTAAAATCGTTTTGTGAAACTCATCTATCTTAAGTTAGGATGGGATTTTAGTTTAAGACGATTTTAAGGAGATTTAAGTTTTTGTGAAACAGGGCCCTGAGTATTTGCTCAAGGTTTTCAAGCACTCCCAAAATAAGTAAATAATAGTTATTTCATACACTAAATGTGTTATAGTTAATCGCTTTTATCTATCCAGTAACTAAATATTTCTTGAGGATTATCCATGATTACAATAGCCCTTTTACTTGATTACTACTACTAAGATATATATAGCCTTGAAGACCTACCTGTCCTCCATATGGAATCCAGACTGTTTCTGACTTCCAGTACCACAACCATTTAGTGGTCCATGGTAGATCAAAGTAACTAGTGCCACTGGTAAAATCCACTGTTGATAATCGACGTACCTTGATATCACTTTTCTCAATATCATTGAGATTAACTTTAACAATGGTAACATTTTCCCTGTTTAAAAACAAATCTTAATGTTGTTGAAAATAATCTTAGTAAAGGTATCAGTGTTTCCAGAAAGGATAATTTTAGGTTGACTACTTACAAATACAATGGCATAACCTATAAACAATATTCATACCAGTTTCTATCAAAATCTGTCAAGCTTTTCCTTAAAATAGCATTATGCAAGAGCAAAATCTGCTTATTACAGGTCTTTCTTTAGGCCTGAGATGTTATCTAAATAATCAATTAAACATTAATTAACATATCCAGACCATAATAAACTCTTAAAGTCAAGGCTAGCCTTCGATGTTGGCAGATTGAATTCCTATATGCCGCTTAATGGCCGTTGATAATTAAATCAATCAAGTGGATAATCGAGACTATGCTGTTTATTTCAAACGCTTTTTTCTCGGCTAATAGTGGATCAATTTGACTGAAATTTTCAGCAAATTACCTTTACACTATCTAGTTTTTAACTATTATAGTGAGAACTGCCATCTCTTTATCTTATCTCCCATAATGTAACTTTAAGTCAAAAGTGTTTAAATTTGTACCTCTTTGGTTAATCTTTTCAGCGAATCTTAGGATTATTCCTACCAAATTTTAAAGAAGTCCCTTCAACAATTCTAAGAAAAACACAAATTTGCTCCGTAAAAGGTGTCCCGACCAGCCTCTAGGAGGGCAAGCAACTTTATCAGTACAAATCTGAATAAACACTAAACTGGCAATCAATCTACATCAAGCAATTTTACCCGAAGACTAATTGGTAATGCCGCAAGGACTGATGACAGACAGAAGGGCGACATGTTAAGCCTATATGATGGCTCAATATGCTAACATATCAATTACCTTTGTTTTGCTTTGAAATAAAATTCCTCTTCAATAAGAGCTGAGCAATACTTCTTCTCAATGTCAATGTTAGTTTGCTCTGGAAAATCTTGCCAGTTACCGCCTTGGTCCGCACGCTGCCACTGGTACAACATCTCCTTATGAACATTTCGGCATTTCTCCTTATACCAACATTTTCCACGTAAATGAAATAGGCATATGTTTGGGACTACATCCAACGATATGTTTGAAGAGATTGTGCGTGGTCTAGATACTGATCGCAATGCCCTAGATGGTTTTGATTGTGAATTGCTAGATTCTGAAAATCTTCTTTGTCGAGATGATCTTGGACCAGACCTTGAGCTAGATCGACTACCTACAGAAGACATAGACGCTGCATCAGACAATCTCCTTCTTCTCAAATCAAGGTCATCTTCGTGAGTTTCAACTCTATCATACAAATCTTTCAAATAATTCAAGATTTCTCTTGGGGATTTACTTGTATCAATGCCATATCTTTTCAAAGACCTCTCTATGCTATGAATGTTGTGATCCCTTTTACATCTTGGTCCAAATTTACAGGTACCCCAAACATAGTGTTGACAAATGTGTAGGCAAGTACATTTATCACCCTTCTTACATCCCCCTCCCCCATTATAAAATTTACATAACATGGGTATTGCTGCTTCAGTTCTATTTGCTGCCAATTGAAAAAGAACTCTTAAATCGTCTATTGACAAACTGTCAAGCATTAAAGACCTCATCAAAGTTTCATTGTGCCCTCCATCAAGAAGACTGTGGCCATATCTGCAAGTTGTTTCTGATGCTTGGCAGGAATTTGATAGCATATAAAACTTACAAATATGAAACATTTGACAGTAAAGATCGTCACAGCCATCAGTTGAACAGAAATCTGGACACAATTCGGCACGAACAACCAAGTGAACATCGCATTTGTCATCAGAAACTCGAAAGAGCTGGCTATATTGATTGAAAAAGCCAAAGGATAGTTTGACAGAATGTTTCAGACAGAACTGCAATCTTTTAATGTCTATAAATATCCCGTTGTCATTATCATTAGCTCCATGTTGAATAATGCACCTAATAATATTTTTTAGTACTACAGCAACAGTGTTAGCCATAACTACAGTTTATTTATGTGTATTTACTGCAAGTCCTACCTTCTCAAACTTTAACTTTAAGTGTACAGTACACAAACACAAGAAAATGAAGAAATTTATGTGATAGGCTACTCGATGATATTAATTCAGCTTCGTCTCAACTGATATTACTTCCCGTTAGTCAATGTCTCATGTCAGTCAGTCCTTGCATCGAAGAATCATATCATTTTCCATTTCAAAGAAACACACACACACACGGCAGACCTAAATTAATATCGAAAGCAAAAGTAGTATTTCTTGGAAACTATACATTCAATCGTAGTGACTGTAGATTCTAAATTAGACGGACACAGATCACGAAACAAGGGCGAAAGTTATTTTTAGTCCTTCTCTCCCTTTCCCTTTTTCCCCCTTTTGCATGGCGATTTTTGTTTAATTTTTGGTGTAGAATCGAAGAAAAGGGTTTGAAAATACATTTTCTGCCAGGTTTTGGTGAATATTCATGATTTTGAGGCGGAAGGATACAAGAGTTGTGAGGTTGGTTACGTTGAAAGGGAGGGCCGAGAATTGCAAGGTTAGCTGTCTCTACTTCCAGCTTGTCTATCTCAAGTTTTTCATGAAGAACCTCATACATGCTTTTGGGCAAGAGTCTGCCACATGTTGCTCCATCTGTGGCAGAAAGCGTTTTGCCCAACGAATATTTGGGAAAAAGTTACAACCGGTCTAAGAGACGAGAATTAACATTAAAGTCAATGGGGCAATAATTAGTGATCTGTGGCCAATTTCATTTAATTTATAAATTAAAGTTATTCCACTTGCTAAGAATGTAAAGTTTGATGGTGATCAAGTGAATTATGTTTGCTGTGTTTTATGTAGAATTTGGGAGAACAAAACGTGTCTGTAAGGATAATTTTATGTTTATTATATTCTTAAGAATGTTTAGACCATATATTGTACCTATAACTATGAATATGTTTATTTCTTACATGTAAAATTGTAAACAAACTCTGTCAAGATTTCCACGTGATGATTGAATACTTGATGCATGGCAGTTATAGTGACGAGATAAATTTACGGAGGCAAACGAGAGATCGGTGGGGCATTATAAACGTCCACTCAATACTACAAACTAAACTAAATGAAATGAAATGAAATGGGGTTTAACGTCGTAGCCTACTCTTCTGCACCTTACCTGGGCTAATGGAAGACAGGCATACGCCGTGTGCTATGAGGGAAATTTTGCCCGGGCAGCGGCGCTACGGCCTACTCTTATATCGAATTCCAACTGCCAAGGGATCTTTTACGTGCACGCCAATGTGTATACGGGACCTCGTTTTTCGTCCCATCCGAACGACAAGGCAGCTGTCCTTGTCAGACTCTCCTTCTGCATCACTGACAAGGGAAAACCACGCCGTAAGTCATTTCAAAACTAACGTAGGCACATAATATGGTTCAAATAGGCTATTATTTCAGTAGGCCTAATTATGTAGAAGCTGGAAAAAAACGGAGGCCTTAGATAATACCCACGACCCTACTCTCGGTAGTAGGGCCTATAGCCTCGGCCTATACTCTTTCACGTATCGGTACACTTTTCGGGGAATACTAAACGACGCCACTTGACACACTGAAGACCATGTGATACAATGCGCACGTGTTACCTATTCGGCAACCCATTAACCCTCATACTATGCGTGCATTGGCTGAACGGCTCGTGCAATGTTTACTTAACACCTAACTGCTTCGGGCAAAATGATGCATTTTACTCGTTTTAATACCCATTTACACTAAATAGGAAATATTTTTTAACTCCAAATACTTCAAACGTCTTTATTTATTTTTCTTTTACCTCAAAAAAATGTTTCAGAATTTAATTTGTCGGAGTTAATAAGATAAGATAAGATAAGAGATAAGATAAGATTTTATTGTATCATAACACCCATTGCAGGCCGCATACAATTCATATACATGACACCACCACGGTGACAAGGAACATAAAATAAATAAATAGCAATATTCACATATATTTATAAGAAAATGAAAGATAGGTTGCCAGGCAACGAAATATATGCCCACAGCAGCTAGATCGTCCGGACAGTCAACAAGAGTTGTCGCATATTTTTACTTTTTTCGGTAATAAAACATTTATAATACACTAAGATCTGATTAAGAATAAGGCTTCTTTGTCTCATGACCTCAAACACTGTATAAATTTAAAGTCAATCGGATATTACCTCAGGCCTCTAGAGCGTTCACAAGATTTTTTTGATGTGATCAAGGGCAGCGATTATCGGAAATCACTGAAAATCAATAGACTTCTTAGTCTCATGACCTTAATCACTGTGTATAAAATTACAGTCAATCGGATATTGACTTTAGCCTCTAGAGCGTCCACAAGCAATTGAGGACGCCGGACCTCCGGACGGCCGTACCGACAGGCGGGGGCTACGACAGTATACGGCCACATTTCAATGTGGACGTATAAAAATGAAATACAGACTAGTGTTAAAAGTGAATGACATAAGTAACATAAAATAAATAGCAATATACACATATAAATATAGAATATGAAACATGAAATACAGATTCTTGTTTAAAGTGAAAATATATATCAAAAACCTTATTTCAAAATGTATACACATGTATGTTAAAAGATGAAAATAGAACGCAAATTTTGTTTAGCAATACCTTATTGGTTCGAGGCTTGATTTCTATATTGAAAAGCTTTATATACATAATGACATACACTCACCGAAACTGAAGGGGGAGGGTCAAATAGATTTTCAAATGTTATAGCCAAATTGTTGTAACTGAAGGTATCAGAAAGAATATTTAGCCTAAGGGATTGATAGTATGGACATTCAATTAAAAAGTGAAATTCGGTTTCTGCTTTGGATAGGGAACAGAGTGCACATAGCCTCAAGTCTGGGGGACGTTCTTGTACCGGCCCCTCTCTATTTCTAGTTTATGTGAACTTAGACGGAGTGCGGTCATAGCCGACTTGAAGTTTTTATTGTGTACATGAAGCAGATAATTAGCTGGATAGTCAATAGTAGGTTTTACGGTGCCATAAGTTCTAAGTTTTGAATTGCCAGAAATATATTCGGTTTTATAAATATTATTGAATTGGGACCTTATCGCCGTTTGAATGTTAGATTTTGAAAGTTGCAAGGGAGATAAGTTGAACTGGTCCATGAGGGAGGATATTGCTGCTGACCATGATAGATTGGGATTGGATTTGCTTATTTTTACATCTTCCACATATGCGGCGGATAGTAACGGATTTGTCCGTTTTATGTCAGGTGTATTTAATCTTTTATAAAATAGTAACATTCGTTGATAAATATCAATTTGAATTGGGAAGATACCTAGTTCGCTCAATGATTTTTTGGGTTGGAGTAAAATAGATTTGCAAGTTTTTATAGTGATTTTATTATGATCCACATAGTTCCATCTGTGTAAATTCACATTTCTGCTATTTACTATTTGCGACCCCCATACCTCACAGGCATACAGAGCTATTTGTTTCACTACTGCTTCGTACAGTTTTATGAGGACTTCAGTTGGCAGGTGGTCATTGGTGCACACTTTCTGACGGATACCAAACCATGCCCTCCTAGCCTTTTTACTCAATTCATTTATCGCACTTTTAAAGGATGTGTTATTTGTTATATAGACTCCCAAATATAAATATTCATCAGTAGTTTGGAGCAGTTGATTGTTAAAAAAGAATTTCACCCGGGATTTGTATTTCAAACTTATCTTATTGTTATAAAAAAGCATTACTTTCGTTTTAGCTGAATTAATATTAAGTTTCCAATCAGTGCAAAAAGAATTCAGACAAAGAAGACAATTTTGAAGACCAACAGATGATGTTGATAACAGAACAAGATCATCTGCAAAAAGAATATGAGATATTTCATGCGAGTCAAGACATGGGCTGTCCAAATTTAAATTAGATGTATTTAAACAAGTTTGCAGGTCATTAAGATATATATATTGAATAAGGTAGGGCTAAGGACACATCCTTGTTTTACACCCAAGGACGATTCTATATTGTTTGACAGGCCATCCAAGGTTTTCACAGTATAAGAAGTATAGTTATACAGAGATTTAATTAGACTGAAAACTTTCCCATTAATATTATGCTGAAGTAATTTTAGCAACAGGCCCTTTCTCCAAACTGAGTCAAAGGCTTTAGAGAAATCGACGAAGCATAAAAATAAATTAGTTTTTTCCTTTTTACATTTATTAATCATTGTTTTTAAAATAAAGACGTTATCCACAGTTCTGTGATTTTTTACGAAATCCGCACTGTGTATCGTCTATGACATTATTATCCTCAAGGAAATTTGTAAGTCTTTTATTTATGATTGACAAAAAGCATTTACTTAGGCAGCTAGCTAGAGCTATCCCTCTGTAATTGTTGGGGTCATTCTTATCTCCTTTTTTATGAATCGGAACAATAAAGGAATTAGATTAAATAATTTCAAGTAGTGATCTAACATGATTTCCTGTGACATGAGTATCATTTCATTTAGTATGAGGTCCGGCCCACCAGATTTGTTTCTTTTAAGACCAGAGAAGGCTGTTCTCACTTCATCGGCAGAGACTGGATTGTTTAGGGATGTATTATCAGCATTCGCATCTAGCAAAGTATTAATTAAGGTTTCAGTTTTATCATTATCAGTAGTTGGGGAGTTGTTTTGAAAAAGGCTTGTAAAATGATTTTGCCAGTCATCCAGTTTAATATTACTATCTTCTGTTTGCTTATTTTGGATAAGAGAGTTCACAAGATCCCAATATTCCCTTGGATTATTAGATTCAAGTTCGGCGAGTTTTTTGAGGATAACATTTTTTTCTTGGCGTTGTTTGTATTTAGTAACATTTTTATACGCCCACATTGAAATGTGGTCGTATATTGTCGTCGCCCCCGTCCGTCCGTCCGTCCGTCCGTCCGTCCGTCCGTCGGTCCGTCCGTCGGTCCGGCGTCCACAATTGCTTGTGGACGCTCTACAGGCTAAAGTTAATATCCGATTGACTTTAAATTTATACACAGTGTTTAAGGTCATGAGACGAAGAAGCCTATTGTTTTTCAGCGATTTCCGATAATAACTACCAGAGTTATGGCCCTTGATCACTTCAAAAAATCTTGTGGACGCTCTAGAGGCCAAAGTTAATATCCGATTGACTTTAAATTTATACACAGTGTTTAAGGTCATAAGACAATGAAGCCTATTGATTTTCAGCGATTTCCGATAATTAGTGCCAGAGTTATGGCCCTTGATCACCTCAAAAAATCTTGTGGACGCTCTGGAGGCCAAAGTTAATATCCGATTGACTTTAGATTTATACACAGTGTTTAAGGTCATGAGACGAAGAAGCCTATTGATTTTCAGCGATTTCAAATAATTACTGCCAGAGTTATCTCCCTTGATAACTTCAAAAATTCTTGTGACGCTATAGAGGCCAAAGTTACCATCCGATTGACTTCAGATTGATACATAGAGTTTAAGGTGTTGAAACGAACAAGTATTTTGATTTTCAATGAATTTAGATAACTGAACAGCTAAATCCATGATATTAAATGTTTCATGTATATACTAATTGTTAGCTTGGGATAAAATTTTATAAAAAGCAATCAAATTCTAATGATTTTCTGATAATTACATAATGAGTTGTTACTCTTAATCAGTTTTTAGTGTATTACAAATGTTTCATTACCGAAAAAAGTAAAAATATGCGACAACCCTTGTTGACTGCCCGGACGATTTAGCTGCTGTGGGCGTATGTTTCGTTGCCTGGCAACCTATCTTTATATAATTTCTTTCTGTTAAAATAAATTTCCCTGAGATGCCTGTTGTTTACATTCCTATTTAATTTATGCTGAGCTTCTATCATTTCTCTTTTTAACATCTGACAATCCTTATCAAACCATTTACGTTTTCTTTTCTTTTTCTTAACCACCACAAATCTAACACAGACTCTAGTATTGTTTATTAGGATATTGGTTAAATCTGTAGTCGCTTCCTGGATACTATTTTGATTACTGGTATATGGGGTCATTAGAAAATTATTCAGCTTAGTTTTTGTTGGGGATTTTTGTAGTTCTTTAAGAAAAGCAATATCCGATTCTGGTTTCCAAATAAATTTCCTTACTTTAATATGCCGTACTCATTAAGCCTCGTCGATGTCATGCTTATCAGTGATTGTAGCGGCCAAGCGAATATTTATGGCGGGGGAAAGCGGCAAAAACCTAATGCTATGTAGAAATGTCTAATTCAAAACACACATGTAACATAATGCCATACCAAATACCTAAAACGTCTAATGCAAAAAACAAAATACAAGAAACCTCTAATACAAAATACCTCATACGTCTACTGCAAAAGACAAAATACAAGAAACCTCTAATACAAAATACATATAACCTCTTATGCACAATTGATTTTACAATCTGAAACATCTACCATAAGCATTAGATGACATATCTCGTTGTCATTACTTACATTTCTCCACTGAATTATCTTTATTTAGGTCAATGTCAAGGTCACCGAACACAACTTGGCGACCTATTCGGCTAGCGAGCTATTCGACCGATCCAGCTGGCAACCTGTTCGTTGGCAACCTATTCAGAATTAAGACAACAGTCGCCCAAACTCATCTATTTTTAACAACCAATAAAATCCAACGTTACGTCGATCAAATGAAAGTAGAATAATATATTATTTTTATCAATTCCTTTAGCTCAGAATAGAGATGTAATTTCGCATTATCGTACAAAATTCTAGACATCCAACTAAATATATTCCGAAAGTTAATTAAATAGGCTTTCTAAGTATTATCAGTAAAAATTGGCACATTCATATTAAAGGGGTGCACTCTCTTCCTAAACATGACCAATTTTTATACGCCCACATTTTCATGTGGACGTATATTGTCGTCGCCCCTGTTCGTCCGTCCGTCCGGACGTCCGTCCGTCCGGACGTCCGTCCGTCCGTCCGTTCACAATTGTTTGTGAACAGTCTACAGGTCATAATTTTTATCCGATTTCAATGAAACTTAAAACATAGGTTTATCACCCTAAGATCTCGGTTCCTTTCGATATTGGCATGTATCGGACTGTAACTTCATGGGTTATGGCCCCTGATTGTACGAAAAATCACGTTTTTTAGCTTGTGAACAGTTTAGAGGTCACAATTTTGAACCGATTTGGACGAAACTTGAAATGCATGTTTATAACCCAAAGACCTTGGTTCCTTTCGATATTTGCGCCAATCGGATCGTAACTTCCTGAATTATGGCCCCTGATTGTCCGAAAAATTGCCCTTTTTAGCTTGTGCTCCCTCTGGAGGTCAAAATTGTTATCCGATTTAAAAAAAACGTTTGATTATATCACCGTTCCATGGTTATGAAGGTTGAGTTCGAATTTCGTGAAAATCGGACCAAAATTGACGGACAAAATGGCCGCCATTTGTACGCGAATAGTGTGAAAATATGTTAAATCAAGGTTGTGAACAGTGTAGAGGACACAATTTTGAACCGATTTGGATGAAACTTGAAATGCATGTTTATAACCCAAAGATCTTGGTTCCTTTCGATATTTGCGCCAATCGGATCGTAACTTCCTGAATTATGGCCCCTGATTGTCCGAAAAAATGCCCTTTTTAGTTTGTGCTCCCTCTGGAGGTCAAAATTGTTATCCGATTTAAAAAAACGTTTGATTATATCACCGTTCCATGGTTATGAAGGTTGAGTTCGAATTTCGTGAAAATCGGACCAAAATTGACAGACAAAATGGCCGCCATTTGTACGCGAATAGTGTGAAAATATGTTAAATCAAGGTTGTGAACAGTGTAGAGAACACAATTTTGAACCGATTTGGATGAAACTTGAAATGCATGTTTATAACCCAAAGATCTTGATTCCTTTCGATATTTGCGCCAATTGGATCGTAACTTCCTGAATTATGGCCCCTGATGGTCCGAAAAAATGCCCTTTTTAGCTTGTGGTCCCTCTGAAGGTCAAAATTGTTATCCGATTTAAAAAAACGTTTGATTATATCACCGTTCCATGGTTATGAAGGTTGAGTATGAATTGTGTGAAAATCGGACCAAAATTGACGGACAAAATGGCCGCCGTTTGTACGCGAATATTGTGAAAATATGTTATATAAAGGTTGTGGACCTTATAGAGGTCACAATTTTGAACCGATTTTGATGAAACTTGACATGTATGTTTATAACCCAAAGATCGTGGTTCCTTTAGATATTTGCGCCCATTGGATCATAACTTCCTGAATTATGTCCCCGGATTGTCAGAAAAATCGCTTTTGTTCGCTTTTGGTCCCTCTGGAGATCAAAATTATTATCCGATTTAAAAAAACGTTTGACTATATCACCGTTACATGGTAATGAAGAGAGAGTTTGAATTACGTGAAAACCAGACTAGAATTGACGGACAAAATGGCCGCCGTTTGTACACGAATAGTGTGAAAATATGTTATATCAAGGTTGTGGGCCCTATAGAGGTCACAATTTTGAATCGATTTTGATGAAACTTGACAGGTATGTTTTAAACCCAAAGATCTTGGTTCCTTTCGATATTTGCGCCCATCGGGTCATTACTTCCTGAATTATGTCCCCTGATTGTACGAAAAATCACCCTTTTTAGCTTGTGGTGCCTCTGTAGGTCACAATTATTATATGATTTAAAAAAAAACGTTTGATTATAAAAACCAAACAAATTCTAATGATTTTCTGATAATTCCTTAATATGCGACAATTCTTGTTGACTGCCCGGACGATTTGGCTGCTGTGTGGGCGTATGTTTCGTTGCCTGGCAACCTATTTTTTAAAAATTTTAAAGGGAAAAACTGTTAATATCCCGTGTCAAAATTCGGATCATCGTACAAAATTCTGATGATCCAACTAAATATATTCTAAAAGGTAATTGAATAAGCTTTCCAAATATTATTAGTAAAAGTTGGCACAATCATATTAAAAGGTTGCGCTCTCAACCTGAACATAGCCAATTTTTCAATATTCTATATGTAAAGATAGACCGGTATTTTTTTCGAAGTCCGAAAGTGCCAACTGTTACTAATAATATTTGGAAAGCTTATTCAATTACCTTTTAGAATATATTTAGTTGGATCATCAGAATTTTGTACGATGGTCCGAATTTTGACATGGGATATTAACAGTTTTTCCCTTTAAAATTTAAAAAAAAATTGGTCATGTTTTATGGCGGGGGAAAGCGGCAAAAACCTAATGCTATGTAGAAATGTCTAATTCAAAACACACATGTAACATAATGCCATACCAAATACCTAAAACGTCTAATGCAAAAAACAAAATACAAGAAACCTCTAATACAAAATACCTCATATGTCTACTGCGAAAGACAAAATACAAGAAACCTCTAATACAAAATACATATAACCTCTTATGCACAATTGATTTTACAATCTGAAACATCTACCATAAGCATTAGATGACATATCTCGTTGTCATTACTTACATTTCTCCACTGAATTATCTTTATTTAGGTCAATGTCAAGGTCACCGAACACAACTTGGCGACCTATTCGGCTAGCGAGCTATTCGACCGATCCAGCTGGCAACCTGTTCGTTGGCAACCTATTCAGAATTAAGACAACAGTCGCCCAAACTCATCTATTTTTAACAACCAATAAAATCCAACGTTACGTCTATCAAATGAAAGTAGAATAATATATTATTTTTATCAATTCCTTTAGCTCAGAATAGAGATGTAATTTCGCATTATCGTACAAAATTCTAGACATCCAACTAAATATATTCCGAAAGTTAATTAAATAGGCTTTCTAAGTATTTTCAGTAAAAATTGGCACATTCATATTAAAGGGGTGCACTCTCTTCCTAAACATGACCAATTTTTTAAAAATTTTAAAGGGAAAAACTGTTAATATCCCGTGTCAAAATTCGGACCATCGTACAAAATTCTGATGATCCAACTAAATATATTCTAAAAGGTAATTGAATAAGCTTTCCAAATATTATTAGTAAAAGTTGGCACAATCATATTAAAAGGGTGCGCTCTCAACCTGAACATAGCCAATTTTTCAATATTCTATATGTAAAGATAGACCGGTATTTTTTTCGAAGTCCGAAAGTGCCAACTGTTACTAATAATATTTGGAAAGCTTATTCAATTACCTTTTAGAATATATTTAGTTGGATCATCAGAATTTTGTACGATGGTCCGAATTTTGACATGGGATATTAACAGTTTTTCCCTTTAAAATTTTAAAAAAAATTGGTCATGTTTAGGAAGAGAGTGCACCCCTTTAATATGAATGTGCCAATTTTTACTGATAATACTTAGAAAGCCTATCTAATTACCTTTCGGAATATATTTAGTTGGATGTCTAGAATTTTGTACGATAATACGAAATTACATCTCTATTCTGAGCTAAAGGAATTGATAAAAATAATATATTATTCTACTTTCATTTGATAGACGTAACGTTGGATTTTATTGGTGGTTAAAAATAGATGAGTTTGGGCGACTGTTGTCTTAATTCTGAATAGGTTGCCAACGAACAGGTTGCCAGCTGGATCGGTCGAATAGCTCGCTAGCCGATTAGGTCGCCAGTAGTATCGAGGGCAGACTGGAGCAATTTTAGAATTCCAGACATTCCAATGTCATGACGTCACACATTCCAAAGGCGTGACGTCAGAGGATTCCACAGGGGTTCTATTTATAGTTTGAATATGGTTATTGTTGACTGAACAATGAGGTTATGAATAATAAAAAAGGTATGCAGGTGTTTTATCCTTTGATCTCTTTTGACTTTTTGTAACCGGGGTATGGGGTCCCCGAATTGTTTATTGAGGGGTGGGATGGATATTTCGCTTTATAGGCAGGTGTGTAGGGTTCACGTTCAGGTCGCCTGTAGATAAGGGATAATGACCTCTGCTATTAAAATTGACAGGTGATTTTGGCGGTTTTGTACTAAACCAATAGTTTTAATCTACATATTTGTGGGGGTTAGTTAAATTTTGGTTCTAAGTTTCGAAAATCTAGGTATAAAAGTGGTGGGACTACACGTTCAAATGTAGAATTGTTTTATGAAGTTGAACAAGAGGTTAACATCATGAGTAACGACTTGTATCGAAAGGATATTGGAAATGATTATTTGGTTGTAAAATGTATTTGGCAAGAAGATGTGTGTTATCACCTCAGATTGTATGGTTACGGTTTTAAGGGGGATAGATATCCAACCCCCAATGGTATCATGTTTTTCGAGCGGCAATGGCAAACATTGATGAACACTGCCTCGGAGATAGATGAGTATTTACAAAAAAACATTGTAAAGAAATCAGTACCTATTGGTAATGATGTGTACGTAACGATTGACAACAAATACCCTGGAGTCAACATTCGTAAATTTTGGTGGTGTGAAGAGGAACGAATGCCAAAACCTACCCGAAAGGGTGTTCATTTAAACTTGAAACAATGGGAGGCTTTGAAAGTTAGCTTCAAAGAGCTGTGTGAAAATAATTTTACGTGTGAGGAACCACCCCTAGGTGTGGTAGGCTTAGCAAAGGCGGAGACTTGTGTATAATTTCTGTCAAACGTTTTTTTTATTGGTCGGCGTTCTGCTGCATATTTGGCATTCCACAGGTGTTCTATTTATAACTTGAATATGGTTATTGTTGACTGAACAATGAGGTTATGAATAATAAAAAAGGTATTGTGCGCAGATGTTTATTCTTTGATCTTGTTTGACTTTTGTAACAATGGTATGGGGTCCACGAATTGTTTATTGGAGGGTGGGGGGATATTTCGCTTTATAATCAGGTATGTAGGGTTCACGTTCAGGTCGCATGTAGATACACAGTTAAGGGATAATGACCTGCGCTATTAAGGTTGACAGGTACCAGTGTTGCAATTGTTTATCCGTGGTTGTTTATACCCACACCCCAAGCTCCATATACCCTCCACCCAACCAACCCCCAACCAAACCCCAAACCCCATTTCAACTGTCTACACTCTTCAATTAGTGTCGATTCTAAGAAACCAACAATAGCCTTTTTTATAATATTTTTATTTATTGGTAAGGTTATATATATATATATATTTTTTTTTATGGCCAATTAATGTGACGGCATATTCCAGTCCGCCAACTCCCTATTAGTGTCGAGAACGGTGATTATTTTTTTGAACGCATGGTTCGATTCTTCAACCATTCTCAAGCGTGCCAGGATGTAATCGGTAAAAGCTAATAATCTACAGAAAAGAACGAATCAGATAGGTATTGGTAAAATAAAACAATATTAATATTGAAAGAATTGCATTGTCTACCTCCGAAACCCACCCCCTCTATATCCCAATCCAAGTCCACACAAACACCTACAAATGAGTAGAAATGAAACGGAGTGAAACATTTAACTACCTCAGTGTTGTGGGCTATACCTGAACTAATGAAAATCAGTGCCTATTGAATTGAGACACGGTGCCAGCGTACACATCATTAGTGTAATTATGCTTTGTAAGTATGTGTGACCCTGGACAAGACTGTACCTTAAACGTCAAAAAATATAATATTATAATTTATTTTAAGAATATTTTCACAGTAAAATATTAATAGGTTGGTTAATACCAATAGATGTACACATTGCTTTCAACATAAAGTTCACGGTCTCAACGTATATACAAGGTTGGGGAGGGAGGAGGTTGGGGATGGCGGGAGAAATACCTACGAGTTGTAATATTACGGACACCTAGGGTTTGACAGCTGTCTACACCGTAATATAGCATCTTACGCTCCTAACGGGGATAATATTTGTTGAATATGTTTGACGAATATGGTTGCTTAGGTATGAACAGTTTTAAAAATAAACAAAACAGGCGAAAGTAGTATATTAATCTCAGTTGTTAGGAGAGCGATTTAGCTAATTTGCAGCTGTCTTTAATTATGCACAACGAAGACTGTCCTCCGTGGGCCGTGTGAAAGTAAGCACTTAACATGAAACCCTGTTTTTAAAGTAGGTGATGCAAGGTTCTTAGATACATTGAGTCTGGGTATGTCGCGTAACACCCTGTCTTTTAGTATACGCATAACAATTATTGGACAAATTCGGAAAATAAGGTCCGAAATTCCAGGGATATACCAAACATTCAAAGCTGTATAGAAATATTCCTTCAAATACTACATGTATAGTTCCACACAAACACCTCCATGTAGTGTGTAATAAGTGAAAAGAATAGTTTACCCGATCAGATAAAATCCTTGCATACTATTAAAAAAACCTAATTAACTAATGATGATATTTTATTACCCCCCAAGATATTTACACCAGAAAATATAATCCAGTCTAAACTGCGTTACAATAAAAGTAACATCGCTTACCTGTTCCCTGCGGTCAACTGTTTTGTCGATGATAGGTTTCAAACTATAAATAAATGACCGAATAGTTTTCATTTCAAAACTATAACCAATATAAAATATAAAATACTAGTTGCATCAATTACTTTCTCTGTTCACATGTATCTGACCCGGCAAAAACATCATACGTAGCAAGGTACTGCATTAAAAGCGGCAATAACTATCAAATTTACATACATATACGATTAAAATAATTTTAAAAATATCGTACAGCTAATTGAATTATGAAGTGTACATATACTTGTATTTTGTAGTATGTTTTTTTAACATGGCGGCAAATTAGTACCAGATTTGAACTTGTTTATGACTGTTTACCGCTTTAACAATGCATACATGTTTCATTCATGACTGGAGTGTCCACATTTCTTCGATCTGGAGGAAGATTTGAAATTGAGTGTCTATTTGTAGTAATTTTATACCATTGAGAACTAAGCAATATGAACGTTTGAGTTGTGATGTTTGCAAATAATTAAATGATTTTGATTGTCGAAATCACTTACTTGTTTGGTCATTTATCATTTAAATGAAAGGATTTTTATTCATTTTCTATTTTGGGGGATATTTTACACGTCTTGTCAAAGTATATATAGACAAAAGAAATTTTGAAATTGTCGAAAGTTTGAAAACTAGCAGATCTTATTTAAATCTGGCACAAGGGTGATTTGATTAATAACAATAATGGCTTTAAGGTTGGATCGCATGTTTGATGGGGTCTATTCAACTAGGCGAATGGTGAAAAGACACACAACTTGCTATCCTGCACAGTCCCCCAACCCTTCTCTCTGTCTCTCTGTCTGTCTCTCTCACACAAACTCTCAACCCCCTTCTCTCTAACTCATTAAACTCTCTCTCTCTCTCTCTCTCTCGCACACAAACTCACAACCCTCTCTCTCTAACTCATTAAACTCTCTCTCTCACTCTCTCTCTCTCACACACAAACTCACAACCCCCCTCTCTCTAACTCATTAAACTCTCTCTCTCTCTCTCTCTCTCTCTCTCTCTCGCACAAACTCACAACCCTCTCTCTCTAACTCATTAAACTCTCCCTCACTCTCTCTCACACACAAACTCACAACCCCCTCTCTCTAACTCATTAAACTCTCTCTCACTCTCTCTCTCTCACACACACACACATACTGTCCCTCTCTCTCTCTCTCACTCATTAAACCCTCTCTCTTCTTACAAATAATATCTTTTCATGCTGTTTATTTAAAAAATGTTTATATATATCCTCAGCCCCTTTTGCTAAATATGTATACCAATCTTACTACCCCTTTTTTTTTCACTCAAAAATGGTGATTAGCACAGATAACCAACCATCCACACAACCACGTCTCTCGCATGTCCCACACACACACACACGATCACACGCCACCACGGGGTATGTTTACCGCCGCGTGAATAATATCTTTGCATGTTGTTTATTACAAAATGCATATATTATTTCCACACCCCCGGTCATTTATTTTAAAAAATATGTATACCAACCCGACTTTTTTTTCCCCTCAAAAATCGGTGATTAGAACGCTCAGTTATTCACGTCATTGGTTTTTTGTCTTTATGTATTAATATCTATTTGAACTCTCTTTTTTCGGCCAGAAAAACGGAACTTATTTTATTCTTGAAATACCCCAAGTAAATGATATAGACGTGTGTGAAACTACCGTATCGTTAAGTTTCGTGTATAATATTCATTTTGAGCGGTAATATCCCGTGAATAATATTATATAAAATACTAAATTATTCAATATACCGTATATCCCCCAAACCTGTAAGAAATAATTTCTTAATTGTCATCCGTGCTTATACGTGAAAAGTGTTCATTTTATTGTATGTCATACTTGGTCATTTTTGAGAGTGGGTAGTAGTTTTATCAATAACTTTCTCAAATTACATCAACCGTACACCAAACGTCAAAATATTACAGACCCACACAAAATTGCGATTAGCTTATCAAGCGGGGACATTTGTTGCAATAACAAGTACCTATATTCCCCCATTGATTTACTATAACATTGATGCTTCCGCAATAAAAGAACGTTAACAGTAACTTCTGTAGATATGGAAAAAAAACGATATCGATTACATAGAAATACCAAAATTATATTCCAAAAATGGCAGATTAAACATACATTATGCAAGTCAAGGCTAAATCTGCCTATTACAGGATTTTCTTTAGGACTGAAATGTTTTCTAAATTATTAATTAGACATTAATTACTAGTCCAAAGACCATAATCAACTTGCGATTGCATCGGATTTCTCCGATATTGAATAGATTAGAGCGGTTCGACCATATTTTAATTTAATTTAATAAGTGGTGGTAGCAATTATTGCACACGTCTTGTCAGACCACCAAAGGTTAATATCTTTACCCCCGTAATGCAATAATTGGAATGAAAATTTTAAATTGTTCATTTTACATTATATATTTTCAAACTGTTATAGCAAGAATGGCTATCTCTTTATCTAAATTTTACATGGTGTATCTTTAAGTTTAAGGTTCATGCGTGAATTTATAGATAAAAAGTTACATGTTCTTTGTATGTAATTTTACAATTTTATAATAATGTGCCGGGAATATACATAACGGGGATAAAGCATAACGTTTCCCCGGTATAATAACCCCGTAACCGAACAAACAACACTTCAAAATGCATATATATAACGTTCATGAAAACATCTTACCATTCGACACATAGATACGGTGGGGATTTATTAAAAACACATATAATATAACATATGTAACTGGTCAAAAATATTACTATATGATATATATGTCGACATGCCAAAAGTCTTTTTTTTTTCAAAATGAAATAATAAAATATTGACGGTGGAACTCTGTAAGAGGCATATAAGTATTATCGCTCTTTTTATTTCGAACAGAATATAAAAACATCTCGTTGGAAAGATTAAACATTAGTGACATAGATATATTTCATCAGTTAATTATACTAAAAATATGTATAATGATTTATGTAGTTATTTTCGAATGATATGTACTCGTGAAGTAAGGTTGGTTAATAAATAAGCTCTTTCAGTATTTAATCAATTGTAACAATGATTTGTCAAGTCGTTTGCCTGAAACATTGAGCTTTAAATATGTTTCGTACTAGATAGAGTAACGGAATATATATTTATGTACAAACAAAAAAGTTTCTTTGAACTATATTTCGGTAATTGCACTTTTAGTAAAAACCATTCAGAAACCGTTGCTATAAAAACGGAATTCAGCTGTGTTACGTTATGCGGAAATGGAAGTACAAGTACATGTATAAGGTATTAGACTGGGAAAGATTTGTGAATGAATGTGGGTGAAGGGGGAAATTTCCAAGTGATGTTCATATAAGCTGTGAATAAAAGAGATAACTTATCCCCCACGATATAACTCTTATTACCGGGATCATCTCAATGTGAGTAAATAATCGACTAATAATGGGTTAAAGCAAATATAGCCTCATACAACAGAATGACTATATGTCCAGACGGGGAAAATGCCTCTTCAGACTGAAGTAATAGAATATCTGCAGTCTTGTAGTCCGGTTAAGCTTATCCCCAAGAAAGTAACTCAATCTCGACAAATAACGACCCCATCCCTCCCCACCAAACACACACCAATTCGAATACTCACAATCTCAAACAAGCCAAACAGTTTGAAAGGTATATTATTTGGGTGCTGACGATATCAAATGGGAGTACTAAAATCGTTAAGGTATGTCGAATGTACAGGCGTCTGTTGTCAACAAAATGAAGACAGGGTATCCCCCCCACCCTTATAGTAGTAAACCAAGTATCCATTTTTTTTTTTTTTTTAAATGCGGTTCTGAACTCAAAAAAGCGAAGAATTAAAAATTAATTTATGAAATTAAAAATTAATTTATAAAATTAAAAATTAATTTATAAAATTGAGAAAAAATTTACAAAATTGAAAACAAATTTACGAAAGTAAAAATTATTCTTCAAATTTCTTTTTGTTTTACAAAATTAATTATTCTTCTATATAATTAAAAATTAGCGCAAAAATAAAAATTATTTTTCAAAAATAAAAATTATTTTTCAAAAATAAATATTATTTTTCAAAAATAAAAATTATTTTTCAAAAATAAAAATTATTTTTCAAAAATAAAAATTATTTCGCAAAAATAAAAATTAAACGTTGTAGTCTTCCAGTTTGAGCTGGGGGTTCAATTAAGGTGCTTGAAATTTATTCTGACAACGCCCACAATTATTTCTATATTACACTGGTAATGCAACCTTTTGTTCGTCAAGTGCTGACGGCTATGTGATAAACATTGTGTAGAATATGTTTTTCGGTGTCGGTGCATCTAAAATATGGAATAAACGTCTAGATACTCACTTCGTCTTTGTTGTGTCATTAGTAACAGTAAACAGACTGGGTGGACAAGAAAACAAACACAATATATGCATTCAAACGACTCTTTATTATACACATTACAGTCTCAGAAATTTAAATCGAAAATCTTATGTCGAGTAAATAAAAACAATGCAATATGCACACCAGTATGACAAAATGTGTTTTGTTTCGAATTCGCTTTAGGTATGCCACCACAGAATATCGTTGGATTTCGTAATGGGGTTCTATTAGCTTTCAAAGACTTGTTGTCGCAGTATCTCCATTTTAAGCTTATGTTCATCCACAATAGCATTAATCTTAGCATTTAACAATGCCAATCTTAGATCATAGACAGATTTAGTGTTAATTCAGGGTTTCAACAAATAAGTTTCGAAATCATGTGTTTCGGCTGACGTGTTATCTATATCCCACTGTTTGATTTTATCTTCTTTGCAATTCCACTCTGTCAGGAATAAATAGGCGCTACCCATACTATCAAACTGGAAGACTACAACGTTTAATTTTTATTTTTGCGAAATAATTTTTATTTTTGAAAAATAATTTTTATTTTTGAAAAATAATTTTTATTTTTGAAAAATAATTTTCATTTTTGAAAAATAATTTTTATTTTTGAAAAATAATTTTTATTTTTGCGCTAATTTTTAATTATATAGAAGAATAATTAATTTTGTAAAACAAAAAGAAATTTGAAGAATAATTTTTACTTTCGTAAATTTGTTTTCAATTTTGTAAATTTGTTCTCAATTTTATAAATTAATTTTTAATTTTATAAATTAATTTTTAATTTCATAAATTAATTTTTAATTCTTCGCTTTTTTGAGTTCAGAACCGCATTTAAAAAAAAAAAAAAAAATGGATACTTGGTTTACTACTATAAGGGTGGGGGGGATACCCTGTCTTCATTTTGTTGACAACAGACGCCTGTACATTCGACATACCTTAACGATTTTAGTACTCCCATTTGATATCGTCAGCACCCAAATAATATACCTTTCAAACTGTTTGGCTTGTTTGAGATTGTGAGTATTCGAATTGGTGTGTGTTTGGTGGGGAGGGATGGGGTCGTTATTTGTCGAGATTGAGTTACTTTCTTGGGGATAAGCTTAACCGGACTACAAGACTGCAGATATTCTATTACTTCAGTCTGAAGAGGCATTTTCCCCGTCTGGACATATAGTCATTCTGTTGTATGAGGCTATATTTGCTTTAACCCATTATTAGTCGATTATTTACTCACATTGAGATGATCCCGGTAATAAGAGTTATATCGTGGGGGATAAGTTATCTCTTTTATTCACAGCTTATATGAACATCACTTGGAAATTTCCCCCTTCACCCACATTCATTCACAAATCTTTCCCAGTCTAATACCTTATACATGTACTTGTACTTCCATTTCCGCATAACGTAACACAGCTGAATTCCGTTTTTATAGCAACGGTTTCTGAATGGTTTTTACTAAAAGTGCAATTACCGAAATATAGTTCAAAGAAACTTTTTTGTTTGTACATAAATATATATTCCGTTACTCTATCTAGTACGAAACATATTTAAAGCTCAATGTTTCAGGAAAACGACTTGACAAATCATTGTTACAATTGATTAAATACTGAAAGAGCTTATTTATTAACCAACCTTACTTCACGAGTACATATCATTCGAAAATAACTACATAAATCATTATACATATTTTTAGTATAATTAACTGATGAAATATATCTATGTCACTAATGTTTAATCTTTCCAACGAGATGTTTTTATATTCTGTTCGAAATAAAAAGAGCGATAATACTTATATGCCTCTTACAGAGTTCCACCGTCAATATTTTATTATTTCATTTTGAAAAAAAAAAGACTTTTGGCATGTCGACATATATATCATATAGTAATATTTTTGACCAGTTACATATGTTATATTATATGTGTTTTTAATAAATCCCCACCGTATCTATGTGTCGAATGGTAAGATGTTTTCATGAACGTTATATATATGCATTTTGAAGTGTTGTTTGTTCGGTTACGGGGTTATTATACCGGGGAAACGTTATGCTTTATCCCCGTTATGTATATTCCCGGCACATTATTATAAAATTGTAAAATTACATACAAAGAACATGTAACTTTTTATCTATAAATTCACGCATGAACCTTAAACTTAAAGATACACCATGTAAAATTTAGATAAAGAGATAGCCATTCTTGCTATAACAGTTTGAAAATATATAATGTAAAATGAACAATTTAAAATTTTCATTCCAATTATTGCATTACGGGGGTAAAGATATTAACCTTTGGTGGTCTGACAAGACGTGTGCAATAATTGCTACCACCACTTATTAAATTAAATTAAAATATGGTCGAACCGCTCTAATCTATTCAATATCGGAGAAATCCGATGCAATCGCAAGTTGATTATGGTCTTTGGACTAGTAATTAATGTCTAATTAATAATTTAGAAAACATTTCAGTCCTAAAGAAAATCCTGTAATAGGCAGATTTAGCCTTGACTTGCATAATGTATGTTTAATCTGCCATTTTTGGAATATAATTTTGGTATTTCTATGTAATCGATATCGTTTTTTTTCCATATCTACAGAAGTTACTGTTAACGTTCTTTTATTGCGGAAGCATCAATGTTATAGTAAATCAATGGGGGAATATAGGTACTTGTTATTGCAACAAATGTCCCCGCTTGATAAGCTAATCGCAATTTTGTGTGGGTCTGTAATATTTTGACGTTTGGTGTACGGTTGATGTAATTTGAGAAAGTTATTGATAAAACTACTACCCACTCTCAAAAATGACCAAGTATGACATACAATAAAATGAACACTTTTCACGTATAAGCACGGATGACAATTAAGAAATTATTTCTTACAGGTTTGGGGGATATACGGTATATTGAATAATTTAGTATTTTATATAATATTATTCACGGGATATTACCGCTCAAAATGAATATTATACACGAAACTTAACGATACGGTAGTTTCACACACGTCTATATCATTTACTTGGGGTATTTCAAGAATAAAATAAGTTCCGTTTTTCTGGCCGAAAAAAGAGAGTTCAAATAGATATTAATACATAAAGACAAAAAACCAATGACGTGAATAACTGAGCGTTCTAATCATCGATTTTTGAGGGGAAAAAAAAGTCGGGTTGGTATACATATTTTTTAAAATAAATGACCGGGGGTGTGGAAATAATATATGCATTTTGTAATAAACAACATGCAAAGATATTATTCACGCGGCGGTAAACATACCCCGTGGTGGCGTGTGATCGTGTGTGTGTGTGTGGGACATGCGAGAGACGTGGTTGTGTGGATGGTTGGTTATCTGTGCTAATCACCATTTTTGAGTGAAAAAAAAGGGGTAGTAAGATTGGTATACATATTTAGCAAAAGGGGCTGAGGATATATATAAACATTTTTTAAATAAACAGCATGAAAAGATATTATTTGTAAGAAGAGAGAGGGTTTAATGAGTGAGAGAGAGAGAGAGGGACAGTATGTGTGTGTGTGTGAGAGAGAGAGAGTGAGAGAGAGTTTAATGAGTTAGAGAGAGGGGGTTGTGAGTTTGTGTGTGAGAGAGAGTGAGGGAGAGTTTAATGAGTTAGAGAGAGAGGGTTGTGAGTTTGTGCGAGAGAGAGAGAGAGAGAGAGAGAGAGAGAGAGAGTTTAATGAGTTAGAGAGAGGGGGGTTGTGAGTTTGTGTGTGAGAGAGAGAGAATGAGAGAGAGAGTTTAATGAGTTAGAGAGAGAGGGTTGTGAGTTTGTGTGCGAGAGAGAGAGAGAGAGAGAGAGTTTAATGAGTTAGAGAGAAGGGGGTTGAGAGTTTGTGTGAGAGAGACAGACAGAGAGACAGAGAGAAGGGTTGGGGGACTGTGCAGGATAGCAAGTTGTGTGTCTTTTCACCATTCGCCTAGTTGAATAGACCCCATCAAACATGCGATCCAACCTTAAAGCCATTATTGTTATTAATCAAATCACCCTTGTGCCAGATTTAAATAAGATCTGCTAGTTTTCAAACTTTCGACAATTTCAAAATTTCTTTTGTCTATATATACTTTGACAAGACGTGTAAAATATCCCCCAAAATAGAAAATGAATAAAAATCCTTTCATTTAAATGATAAATGACCAAACAAGTAAGTGATTTCGACAATCAAAATCATTTAATTATTTGCAAACATCACAACTCAAACGTTCATATTGCTTGTACACCCATTAGTAGCAGATATTTATAATCTGCTACTATCACACGAGTTTATCGGCAAGGACATAGTCCTTTGTTGGCTCCCCAGTCATGTTGATATTAAAGGGAACGATCAAGCAGACTTAGCTGCCAAGTCTGCTTTAGATCTTCCCATATCACCATTTCTTTTACCTTACACCGATTTTAAGTCGTCTATTAACTTTTATATATATGACCGCTGGCAACGGTCTTGGGATCTTGCAGACACAAACAAACTTCATCACATCAAGCCTCTCTTAGGAGACTGGCCAAGCTCCTATCGTACGAGCAGGAGAGATGAAGTTGTCTTGTGTCGCTCTCGCATAGGTCATACTTTTTTAACTCATATTTTCATTTTGAAGCGAGAGCCTCAACCAGAATGTGTTCACTGCCATGTTCCTTTGACAGTAAAACACATCTTGATTGAGTGCAATCATCTCAAGAATATTAGATCTAAATATTACCGTTGCCAGTCAGCACGTCAGCTATTTGCTCAACCGGAGCTTTATACTAAATTGTTAGCTTTTTTAAAAGAGACAAACTTTTATTTTAAATTTTAATTGTATATATTTATCATATATTGCGTTTTAAATATTTATATATGTAAAGGAATTGATATTTATTTTTAATTATATTTTCTGTGATATTTGTTTTTATTTACATATATGAATACACCCATGTGATATTGTTTTAATTTGTCTCGTTAATTTCATAATGCTTGGCGCAATATGGCCCGGTTGGAGCTGACGTGCCATTAAACAACATTTCATTCATTCATTCATTCTCAATGGTATAAAATTACTACAAATAGACACTCAATTTCAAATCTTCCTCCAGATCGAAGAAATGTGGACACTCCAGTCATGAATGAAACATGTATGCATTGTTAAAGCGGTAAACAGTCATAAACAAGTTCAAATCTGGTACTAATTTGCCGCCATGTTAAAAAAACATACTACAAAATACAAGTATATGTACACTTCATAATTCAATTAGCTGTACGATATTTTTAAAATTATTTTAATCGTATATGTATGTAAATTTGATAGTTATTGCCGCTTTTAATGCAGTACCTTGCTACGTATGATGTTTTTGCCGGGTCAGATACATGTGAACAGAGAAAGTAATTGATGCAACTAGTATTTTATATTTTATATTGGTTATAGTTTTGAAATGAAAACTATTCGGTCATTTATTTATAGTTTGAAACCTATCATCGACAAAACAGTTGACCGCAGGGAACAGGTAAGCGATGTTACTTTTATTGTAACGCAGTTTAGACTGGATTATATTTTCTGGTGTAAATATCTTGGGGGGTAATAAAATATCATCATTAGTTAATTAGGTTTTTTTAATAGTATGCAAGGATTTTATCTGATCGGGTAAACTATTCTTTTCACTTATTACACACTACATGGAGGTGTTTGTGTGGAACTATACATGTAGTATTTGAAGGAATATTTCTATACAGCTTTGAATGTTTGGTATATCCCTGGAATTTCGGACCTTATTTTCCGAATTTGTCCAATAATTGTTATGCGTATACTAAAAGACAGGGTGTTACGCGACATACCCAGACTCAATGTATCTAAGAACCTTGCATCACCTACTTTAAAAACAGGGTTTCATGTTAAGTGCTTACTTTCACACGGCCCACGGAGGACAGTCTTCGTTGTGCATAATTAAAGACAGCTGCAAATTAGCTAAATCGCTCTCCTAACAACTGAGATTAATATACTACTTTCGCCTGTTTTGTTTATTTTTAAAACTGTTCATACCTAAGCAACCATATTCGTCAAACATATTCAACAAATATTATCCCCGTTAGGAGCGTAAGATGCTATATTACGGTGTAGACAGCTGTCAAACCCTAGGTGTCCGTAATATTACAACTCGTAGGTATTTCTCCCGCCATCCCCAACCTCCTCCCTCCCCAACCTTGTATATACGTTGAGACCGTGAACTTTATGTTGAAAGCAATGTGTACATCTATTGGTATTAACCAACCTATTAATATTTTACTGTGAAAATATTCTTAAAATAAATTATAATATTATATTTTTTGACGTTTAAGGTACAGTCTTGTCCAGGGTCACACATACTTACAAAGCATAATTACACTAATGATGTGTACGCTGGCACCGTGTCTCAATTCAATAGGCACTGATTTTCATTAGTTCAGGTATAGCCCACAACACTGAGGTAGTTAAATGTTTCACTCCGTTTCATTTCTACTCATTTGTAGGTGTTTGTGTGGACTTGGATTGGGATATAGAGGGGGTGGGTTTCGGAGGTAGACAATGCAATTCTTTCAATATTAATATTGTTTTATTTTACCAATACCTATCTGATTCGTTCTTTTCTGTAGATTATTAGCTTTTACCGATTACATCCTGGCACGCTTGAGAATGGTTGAAGAATCGAACCATGCGTTCAAAAAAATAATCACCGTTCTCGACACTAATAGGGAGTTGGCGGACTGGAATATGCCGTCACATTAATTGGCCATAAAAAAAAATATATATATATATATAACCTTACCAATAAATAAAAATATTATAAAAAAGGCTATTGTTGGTTTCTTAGAATCGACACTAATTGAAGAGTGTAGACAGTTGAAATGGGGTTTGGGGTTTGGTTGGGGGTTGGTTGGGTGGAGGGTATATGGAGCTTGGGGTGTGGGTATAAACAACCACGGATAAACAATTGCAACACTGGTACCTGTCAACCTTAATAGCGCAGGTCATTATCCCTTAACTGTGTATCTACATGCGACCTGAACGTGAACCCTACATACCTGATTATAAAGCGAAATATCCCCCCACCCTCCAATAAACAATTCGTGGACCCCATACCATTGTTACAAAAGTCAAACAAGATCAAAGAATAAACATCTGCGCACAATACCTTTTTTATTATTCATAACCTCATTGTTCAGTCAACAATAACCATATTCAAGTTATAAATAGAACACCTGTGGAATGCCAAATATGCAGCAGAACGCCGACCAATAAAAAAAACGTTTGACAGAAATTATACACAAGTCTCCGCCTTTGCTAAGCCTACCACACCTAGGGGTGGTTCCTCACACGTAAAATTATTTTCACACAGCTCTTTGAAGCTAACTTTCAAAGCCTCCCATTGTTTCAAGTTTAAATGAACACCCTTTCGGGTAGGTTTTGGCATTCGTTCCTCTTCACACCACCAAAATTTACGAATGTTGACTCCAGGGTATTTGTTGTCAATCGTTACGTACACATCATTACCAATAGGTACTGATTTCTTTACAATGTTTTTTTGTAAATACTCATCTATCTCCGAGGCAGTGTTCATCAATGTTTGCCATTGCCGCTCGAAAAACATGATACCATTGGGGGTTGGATATCTATCCCCCTTAAAACCGTAACCATACAATCTGAGGTGATAACACACATCTTCTTGCCAAATACATTTTACAACCAAATAATCATTTCCAATATCCTTTCGATACAAGTCGTTACTCATGATGTTAACCTCTTGTTCAACTTCATAAAACAATTCTACATTTGAACGTGTAGTCCCACCACTTTTATACCTAGATTTTCGAAACTTAGAACCAAAATTTAACTAACCCCCACAAATATGTAGATTAAAACTATTGGTTTAGTACAAAACCGCCAAAATCACCTGTCAATTTTAATAGCAGAGGTCATTATCCCTTATCTACAGGCGACCTGAACGTGAACCCTACACACCTGCCTATAAAGCGAAATATCCATCCCACCCCTCAATAAACAATTCGGGGACCCCATACCCCGGTTACAAAAAGTCAAAAGAGATCAAAGGATAAAACACCTGCATACCTTTTTTATTATTCATAACCTCATTGTTCAGTCAACAATAACCATATTCAAACTATAAATAGAACCCCTGTGGAATCCTCTGACGTCACGCCTTTGGAATGTGTGACGTCATGACATTGGAATGTCTGGAATTCTAAAATTGCTCCAGTCTGCCCTCGATACTACTGTCGCCAAGTTGTGTTCGGTGACCTTGACATTGACCTAAATAAAGATAATTCAGTGGAGAAATGTAAGTAATGACAACGAGATATGTCATCTAATGCTTATGGTAGATGTTTCAGATTGTAAAATCAATTGTGCATAAGAGGTTATATGTATTTTGTATTAGAGGTTTCTTGTATTTTGTCTTTTGCAATAGACGTATGAGGTATTTTGTATTAGAGGTTTCTTGTATTTTGTTTTTTGCATTAGACGTTTTAGGTATTTGGTATGGCATTATGTTACATGTGTGTTTTGAATTAGACATTTCTACATAGCATTAGGTTTTTGCCGCTTTCCCCTGCCATAAATATTCACTGCGGGATCAGTTTGCACCAATCTGTTTCACAGAGAATTACTTACGAATATTCACTGCGGGATCAGTTTGCTACACCTCATGTAGTAAAGACAAGTAAAATGAAATTTTGAACATAAAAACGAAACGAAATAGGATCTGTATTTTAATCAGATTGGGTTAGATCTATTTTGATAAACTTTCAAGTTTGGTCAAAGGTCAACAGATCTACGTAAACAAGGCTAGCGCTAATCCCAATCCGAACTCTGGACCTAGCTCTAACGCTTAACCTTACCTAAACTACAATCTCGCCAACAATCACGAGTTCTAACTGACCAAATGTTTTTTTACCGCCGACCGTCGTGTAATTACCGCTTCCTGTTCGTGTCTTTATACGATGTACATGTAGTTTCTTTAACTAACTTGTATCCTATAAGACATAGTTTTCTGCGTTTGTGTTAAAAACTACATATTAACTTGTATTCTTAAGTAATCATGTAAAAACTCGGTGGTAAAAACTATTGTTTTCTATAGAACTAAAAGTAGATTGTAGTTTTTGATGACATTGTATAGAAAACTATTATATATAACATATATATATTTTCCTAAATAAAATTCTTGTAACAATGTTCACTACAGATTTCTTAGCAAAGATCTGTTTTTACTTAAGAATTTAGTGATTAATAGATATTAGTAACGAGAAACTGATGAAAGTTGTATATTATTATTGTGGAGTCGTTTTACAGAACTCGATTTAAAGTTCCAATTTCACTTTTTCTAAGAAAGTCAAAATATAATTATTTCTATGTTTTTTGCTCAAAAGGTTGTCAACTCACTATATTATACGATCATGGACAAAATTTTTGGGGGGTTAGAAAGGGCGACACTGGTTGATTGAGGAAATAGTTACTCAATTACCTCCCTTGTTTTCCCATTCTTCTCCATGGACGGCCATCTTCAAACGTTTGAATTTGAAGTTGAAAATGATATTTTTGCCAATTTCTCAACTGGCAATAGTGAATTATAGGATTAATAGGATTATTCTTTAACAAGGTAGGACTGTTTATAGGTTCAATCTATTTTGGGGCTTTATTTTAATAAATTTTAAAAATATAACTTAAAAAAATGCTATTGGAACTTTAAGCCAGAAAGATTAGTATATTTTAATACTTTATCAACAAGTATATTATATAAGATTGGTATGATTTTGTTATTTACATAACTTCATTTAACTTTTCTTTTCCCGGTGTTTCAGTATAATATAGGTCCATGATTATACCAAGAAGAAAACCTGTCACGGTTCCGACTGATGAATCACTGTGATTCAACAGGTTTGCGATGCTAGTGGTGTATGGCTGGGTAAGGAGACCCCAGAAACCCAATTCTTAAGTTGCACCAGTGGTGGATGTGGTAGGAGGAGCCACCCATTGTACCCCCCAAAATCGGTTTATTCAACATGGAAAGTGCGGGTTCCACTTCAGTGGCATTTTATAGAGGATTGTGCCCTAAACCAGGAAATATAACGTATACAAGAATTGAATTCTCGGTGGAAAGGTCACCAATTTGCAATTTTTCGATTTTACTCTAAACCATTGTTTTCGTTATTTTTTTCCAATATTGTATAGACACAATGAACATTTTAGAATCACTCGTGTAATGATTTGAAATAAACAAATGAACGTAAGTATGCAAGTATTAAAAATGACTGATTCACAAACGACAAAACAACAGCCCGTAAAATTTGACCGTTGGCTTCTTTTATCTACAGCAATAGAAATTACAAATTAAATTAAAAAGGGGGATCTCGGTCGCTATAAGGCTCGCTAGCCTAGATTCTAGAGGCCAGTGTTCGATCCCTGCATTGACCGAGAAGGTTCATACAGATTTTCCTGCGTGGTTTCCTTTAGTCAGTGATACAGGACAAAGGGTCTGACAAGTACAGCAGTCTAGTCATTCGGATGGGACGAAAACCGAGGTCCGGTGTACACATTGGTGTCCACGTGAAAGATCCCTTGGCAGCTGTAATTCGATATAAGAGTAGGCCGTAGCGCCACTACCCGACCAACGCTGAGCCAGCGCCTTACTCGTCAAATCACCGTAACATACAGCTTGAAGCGGGCAACACTGTTTTCTAGTTATAACATTCGGTAAGTGGGCGCTTCCTTAACCATTTAGACCAGTCTTAAGAAGATTCGATACCGCAAACAGTGGACAGAGGCGTAAAGGTGGGGGGGGGGGGCGACCCTAGTCCGGGAGACCCATTGCACAGCTAAGTTTCGAACACTGCTCCCATGAAGTTTTAATTTCTTTTATACGATAGGCCTACAGATTTGGATCAACTGATATTTTAAATCTTTTGCTTTTATTTTCAAAGATATTTTTTAAAAAGTCAAAATTTATCAAGCCCTTGTTTATCTGGATTATAGATAAGGCGTACAAGAATCCCCTGGGCTAAACAAATTATTAAATGATATATAGTCTATAATGCACTGGAATACATTGAACCATGGTTGACAGTAGTTCAATCTGCCCCATCACAGTTTCATGATCAAAATTTTTAAAAAATTCAATATGCCCTCTTATATAGACCAAGCCAACGTTTATTTCGATTGTAGATTATACTGTACATATATGAAATGATTTTAAGTACAAGAATTTCCTAGACTAAGCAGTTAACATGTATGGAAAATGATAAGTGGAAGTGGTGCATTTTCACTTTTAAGCGCTCTTTTGAAAAAAGAAATTGCCAAAATAATAATTGACAGCATAAGGCTACTGCTTATTGACGGAGAAATGTGTCTAAGAAGTATCTCACTCATATGTATAGTCTTGGGTTGTCTAGTATTATTTATAAAGGATATAAAATTATCCATGGTGGTTGAATGTACCCCGGTCTCCCTTACCTTATAAAAGCATGCTAATGCACGGACTTTTAATCTGTTTATTCTTTCTAGTCATGTCAATATATGGAAAATCCCCCCCCCCCAAAAAAAAATGCAATAAAAGGTTTCTCAACTGATTCTGGCAGGGTTTAGTGTAATTTATAACATACTAAAAGTTTACCAAAGTAGGACCCTCGGAAAAGTGCTTTTTCAAGATGGTGTCAAAAATTCGCCACCGAAACGTCTTAAAATTGTCATAACTATGTAACTCAAATTTGGTGTCTTTTCCTAGGATTTTTAGGTTAAAGAACACATTAAGATCATTAAAAATGATGTCGGCATATTATGTCCAATATGGCCGCCAACATCCCCAAATGACAGAAGGTCCATAACTATTGACTCAAATTTGATGATCTTGATGTCTCTCTCCAGGTTTTGGGGGACAGGGAACACATTAAGAGAACTTCAATTGGACATCACTCAGCTGTTGAATCATTATGAAATTGAATTCATGACCTTCAGCTGTCCCCTATCATAGAATAAGTTTCGGAGCGTTCAGTTTTGAGTGTCATCCTCCTCCCCAGTATCGACCTCTTGGGTGTTGTTTGAATTGTCACAGATTTGCTGATCTTGCTCCTTCAATACCCCAGAACAGATAATACGATCATCTACTTCCGTTCAAACAAGCAGTCAAAAGAACACAAAGTGTATAACATTAACCTGTTGAAAGAAACCTTTGGAGACGATGCTTGCAACGAGTTGCTCTTTGTACATGTCTACTCAGGCTGTGATTCAATTTCAAGCATTGTAGGCATCGGAAAAAAATCCGCCTACCGGAAATTAGCGAAGTCTGATCCTGTCATGAAGTCCTGTGCCAATGCATTCACCCTTCAAAACAACCCAAGAGGACATATCAGATCTTGGCAAAACTCTTGATGGTTGATCTACTTAATGGCAAATCGAATGATACCCTACCATCACTGTGCCATATCATTTTCACCAAGAAAGTGGCAACTGCTGAAGCATCTGCTATTCTTTAACGGTTTCCTCCAATATCACCTGCAACACGATTTCATAGCCAATGTGTGTACTTTCAAATTATGGTATGGACGGGGATGGCAAATGAAATGGACCTAACCAAATAGGGTGGAAGCAGGGAAAGGATTAGTTAATTTCAAGTATGACCCAAAACAATGCTGTGGTTGAGAAACCTTTTGTTGCAATTTTTGGGGGTTAAACTGTATTTTGACCTGACTATTCGTGTTTTCTTATCTAGTAGAAGTCAATTCTTTTTATGATATTGTCTTGCAGTTCCATATAATAACTTTTGGTCTTGGAATGAATTATTAGTGTGCCGAAATTCGCCCATGTATCTGTTATCAGTCGTCACTTCAGTCAGTTATATAGTGGGATTAATCGTGTTTCCTTTGGCGTTCGTCACTTCCGATTTATGAAACATTTATCCCTGTGTTAAAATTATATTCGGAAAGTTTTTAACCAGTTCTATCACATATGTGATAATGGTTGACACCAATATTGTCCTTTAATATTGAACCATATAAAATGCATTTGTGTCGAATGGGCGTTAAATCCCATCCTCTCTCTAACAGTTCTTGTGGTGTTTAAACATGCGATTGACATGCACGATGCACAAGCGATGGACAGAGATACGCTGAACAGTGGGGCTATAATTCAGGATGCTACACAGGCTGACAGGCTGGCATATGTCCATATCATACGGGGTAATATACATAGATTTTTATTTTAATCAAAATCGGATAAAAATTGTGGTCTCCAGGTGGTCCACAAACTAAAAACACGATTATTCGCACAATCATGGGCCATAATCGAGATCTTTCGGATATAAACCTATATAAAAAGTTTCGTCAAAATCGGATAAAAATTGTGACCTTGTAGAGTTTCCACGAAAATAATGTGAACGGGCGGATACATACGGGTGGCGAAAATATAAATAATATTATTATGTCCACGTGAAAATGTGGACATATAAAAAGTTCAGAATGTTGGTGATGTTTACCTATTCAAATAGTTTTAGCTTTGCAGACTGTTGTATTGGTCGTTTTTGATAGAATAAGCTATGTACATGTATTGGCATCTGTCCTGGGGCTCCACGACAATATGGAGACCTATGCTAATCTATGTATATTGCTTATGAGCTTACATCACCCTTTTCGTTAGATCGGCAGCTTTTAATCAATTCGGGATGGGGAATTGCGAAATGAAGTCTTTTGATACGTTTGTTTGTTTTTCCCAATCATTTAATGTATAGAAGAACGGCGGCGTGTAACCCTTTCATTACGTATAAATAGACTATACATTATCCCACTTATACCTATGTTTAAATAGAAGCCATTTTGTATTGACGAACGATGGACATTATAAAATAGCATACCCCTTCAGTGAGAGAAATGGAAACTTGGGTGAGAATATTTATAGGTGTTACTGTAATGGTGTTAGTGATAACATTAAAGGTAGCAATTTGGCAACTTTATCTTCGACAAAAATGTTGTTTCAAAAAGAAAAAGATATTGACAGTAAGAGCTGGCACTGGAGCGCCATTTACAATGCACGAAGGTATGTATTTTGTTACGTCAGAGCTAGGTTATATTATTTTAAGACAATGTAGTTTTATTCAAACTCATTTGCATATTTCTATTCACTTAAGTTCTATAATATTTTAATTTAATAATATTGTTCATAAATACCCGACTTATTCGATCGCTAACCAAATCCTTCGATTTGTCATTATCGGTTTAGTTCTAGGTTTGTAGAAGACATGACATTTTCGTCCAGCATTGGTTGATCGATTCATTCAATATTATAGCTGATTTCCATTCAATAGTTAATGTTACGATAACTGACAGCTTTATGGATAACATTCATTGATCTAATATGTTTGATTCGATGGTATTTTAATTCAATTATATTTTTTTCGGTTCTAAAAAGACCCTCAATAAAAAATAAAATTTGCGTTATCTGTATGAGCCGTTAAAGGGTTAACTATAATATAGTTTCACAACATACCAAATAAACATCTACTTTTATTAAAATTTAACTTAAAATTTATGGTCGGTTAACCACGATTGTGTAATCTACTTGTTTAACGGGTGGGTCGTCCTAAATCTTAGATTAAACCACTATAGTTTCTGTAAACAAAATATATTAACAATGCAGCCACTTTGATGGGAGTGGGGATGACGACTCTGCATAGATTATGACTGTTCATTTACGTAAACCATAACATATATTACACTTGAGGTGGAAGTCATGACGGTGGCGTAGCTAGGATTTTAGATCCTGGAAATTATTTGAAGAGATTCAAGGATATATGAAAGAATTGGGACCGATAAATTGTTCTTAGTGTTTGGCTGTGTTTTTCTTAAAGAACGATGTTATCAGTCTAATGTGTTGCCGGACTATGTCCTACTTACAGGACTTCCTTCGGCATGTAGGGCCTATCTTGGTTTTACAAGGCCCGGTAAACAAATATTATGATCAAGCAGAGTACAAAATCCCCCGACATAAAACTTTCACACTATATTAAGACGGTGTGAAACAAGTCGCTCAGTTTTATCATTTTAAAAATTGAAGATTATCGTTATTGATGCTCTAAACTTTTTTTCAGATCAACATGGTGGACATAATGGACCTGTCTTATTTGTTCCTAACGCAGCAAATAGAAAACACCGATCTAGACCACCTAATAGAAACCATCATCACGACAAACACCACTCATCAATACCGAGACAAGAAGGAGAACCCAGGTCTAACCACAGGAACAGTAGCTATCCGACTGAAATAGTTGTTAACCCATCAGTCCCACCTGTATACGATGAAGTTGTTGACACTCCACCCTCATACAACTCAGTCATGGCCTCTGCACCGAGTATAAATGGCTCTTTTAATGTCATATAAAGCATTTCTTAGAAGTTACCAAGAATCACAAGAGACATGGAACTAATTATTGTAACACTAAGAGAACAACAACATCACATACAATTCAAAATTAATGGCAGTGCCATTTATAATGATACAAAACGATGGTGGACTGGATTGCTAAGATGACATCTAATCGGTCATTTAGATATTAAGCGGATCGTGATAAGAACAAATTTTTGAACATAAATAATTAGTTGCCAAATATTATTAGTATATATGCCTCGTGTAGTGTAGATCTAGGTGGGTTGAGTTGTCGAATGTCTTAACACGCCCGAATTATATCGTAAAGTGTAAAGTCTGTGACGAGATTTAATTGCATGCTTGTATGTGACAAGTAATAGGTGGCCTTTCCAACCCCATTGGGTTTTCTCCGGGTTCTTCGCCCCCCCCCCCCCCGCCCATGTTGAGTGCATGTTTAACACCATTCCCCCTCGCAATGTACTGTATATACAAATGTGCCGTTAGTTAAACTTCATTGCATAAGTCTTGTCCTACAGTCAGACATTTACCGGTTTCTCAGAAATATACTAATTAATTCAATTCCGAAAAACAAAATGTTTGATAACAAAGCTTCAAAAGGACAATGTCGATCCGTATGTGGACTACGAGAGCTGGCTGAAAAGTTTTAAGCCAATCTGTGAAAGACCTATACAAAGGCAATGGTTTCCATTTGTTTTTCTACATAGCCCATGCGGGAAGGCCTGGGTGCCGGTCTGGAAGAAGGAAGAAATCTTCTTCAACCACCCTAAAAAAGGTCTTTCAGAGCTGGCGTGATGCTATCATTACGAGGATAATGACGACCGGCTAGTTCGTTTTTCATTTTTGGAAACAGGTCTCATCCATTTCCGAGTTTATTCCTAAAAAAAACCCAATGGTTGGCGACAGCATTATTCACCATCGTCCAAGTAGACGAAAAGGAATATAAAGTCCTTTGAGAAATTTGGAGCCGGTTTTACTAGTGGTACCAGTGATTTAGACAGAGATGATCAACCAACAATTCCAATTTTAGGTGCCTAACAACCGTATCGAACCATCTGAGTCAACGCCACAACGACGATGTACATATTTTACATTAAATAAAATTTATATTTATATAATCAAAACATAAACATACTTGTATAAAAGTTTATTTAAAATCATATATTATCAACTTTTTTGATTGTTTTATACATAATTGCCAGGCAACTAAACAAAAGCGTACAAGAACTTATTTTGTAGAAGCAGTTCATGAAATGAGAAAAGACCACCACAAAATTCCATGTAAAACATCTATGGAGTGTAAATTGAACCGACACATCGTTCGTTTTCCGCAGGTTATTTTATAGGTTTTTGTTTTTCGTGTAGTGCGGTCCTCCTGCACTTACTAGTAGGGGTTTCCTCCCCCTTCTACCTTTAGAGACATCCCGTGCAGATAACCGGCACTTAATGATCTTCTGTATAAACAGTCGAGCAATCTTCGGCTAATTTGTGGGGCATTTTCAAGAATTATGCAGAATAATTATGCAGTGGATAGGGGTGATAACAATATTTCCCAGTATAAAAAAACACTATTTGTTCCAATTAATTTCACTTTGGTAACAGGCTTGTTATCAACAATCGATTTTGTCGTTAGGCTAGGAATTCCGGTGCAACTGACTGATTATTGATAAGTTTCCAAACCTACGGCTCCAGTGAGCAAACTGCAAAATGACTGCAAACAACACTTGCTTAGATTATGATTATTCTATTTTTACACTGGTATATCTTGATTTCACTCTGACATCTTCATCTCTCTTAGATAAATAATGAAGTGTGCTTTTGTCCTACAGGTCAGTGACGTCAGTCTATTCTTCATTAAAATTCTTTAATACCTATGGGTCTGTTTCACCAAATTTTAATTAAGATTAAATCCAAATTTTAGTAATTTGATTGGATAATAAATACTAGATTGAATTTAGTGCTTAGCCAATCAAAACTGAAGTATCTACTAAAATTTTGATTTTGAGAAACAGGGCCCAGATGTGCTTAATTAAAGTTTCTAAATTAAAATACTACACATTTTTGATAAATCTCTTTTTTTTTTTACCAGCAGAATTCTTTAAATGGCATTAGGTAAGATTATATAAAGAGACGACATTTCTCGCTATTTTAGTTAAAAAATAGATAAAAAAAAAACAAAATATGCTGAAAATTTCTGTCAAATGGCTTCACACTGAACCAATGGAGATAGCCATTGAATTTTAGACTAGTCTTGCTCATCGTTACCGACTTTGGTAATCCATTTTTACATTAAATTATCCCATCACTAAATGTATTCAAATTCAGCAAATATCGCAGGCGATGGTATGGATAAGTTAATTAATGTCCAATATACAATTTAGATAACATTTATAGGCATATATAGCTCTTTCATAAATGAAATAATAATTTTTAATTGTATCATTTGTGAAAGATTCTGTAGGTTATATAATAAAAAAATAGAAATATAGCAACTTGATCTTAATAAGTACATATAGTGTTATTATAACTTTATATATACATATTTACAAAGATAAATTTATGTCTGAAATATTGTAAAATTTATATCATAAATGTACAAAATATCATGAAAGAGGATACATGCAGACATGTATAACATACATATAACATACAACAACCGACAAATATAATACCTTCAATAATCTTAATTGATTATATATAAATTGTTGCTATTCTGTGAAGGGTAAAGATATAGCTATTATAAATATTTTACAATCAAATCCTAGAAAAAAAAGAGAACATTAATAATGACTTCAAAATATTTATTAAAGGTACCATTTGAAAAATCAAACTAACAAATTTAATGAAGTTTGAAGGTCAAGAAACATTTTTCTTCTATTTCGGATTCATTCTTTTGCCAAATTTACATTAAAAGTGGAAGCGTTTTTTGATTAGGTGGAGTTTTTATTTAGGTGTCTTATTCAATATTGAAATTTGAATAAAACACTTAAACATTTCTTGCCTCTCCCATTAAAAAACCCACCAAGTCAATTAAAATATATATAAATGTATAATCCACGATTATAATAATTATTATACATGTATTATAAAAAATACAAAACAAAAAATACAAAATCAACATCCCATAACTTTTTGATAAACATGACTGGTCAAATATTATATCTCAGTGATTTAATTTGAAACTCTGATTCAAATAATGAGCAAATTGTTAGTCAATACACTCCTAAATACGATATACGACTATGTCAACATTTTGCAAGGATCAAATGAGAGAACCTGGAGATAAAACATTGCTGTTGACAACTATAGCTCCACATGTAAACTATGACTGGATAATAATAAATAAATAAATTAAATTTCTCTCATAACAAAAAGATTTTATATTATACATTTCTAATTGTCTGTGATAAATGACTAGTGAGGGAGTTATATACACAAAAACAAAACAAGATTAAGTTGTATCGAAAACCAAACTAAAAACTTCTTCATAAAAACCTCTTCATTCCTTGGCTGACTTCACTATTCATAGAATTAAAAACAGTTATTTACATAAAAATTGGTAAAATGACATGGAGACAAGCGATGCAAGGCTGAAACTAGTGTACACCTTGTCTTAAAGGGCAGGTATCAATGATATAAGAAATAACAATGTTTTTTATCACGGGATTAAGTACAACACAACCAAAACAATTATACAACCAAAACTAAGAAAGTAACAACATGTCACATGCACATAAGGCAAGATCACAATTCCCTGTTTATAACAACAGTTATGTCATCAAACTTTGGGAGCACTCCGGTCATTTGTGATTGTCTTCTTTAAACCTGCACCTTTCTGTATATCTGATAATAAAGCTAGTCGGCCAGAGTCTGAAGGAGGAGACTGTACTGGGGGTGGGGGTGGCGGAGGTACACCACCAGAAACCCCTGGGGGAGGAGGAGGTGGCGGTGGAACATTTTGAGGTGGAGGGGGAGCTGTTTTATACATTTTATTTGATCCTGTTGATCCACTCCTAGAGCGAGATTTTTTCTTGTTTGATTCTGGCTTTCTGTAAAGCAAAGAAAAAATCATTTTTTACAAGGATCATGACAAAAATACCAGCATTATACAAAAGAAAAACAACATTCTGGTTCTTAGAAAATACATTTGATAGTATAGGAAGGTTTATATTTTGTGTATGGATCGTGAGGCTAAATGAGCTTTCACAAACATTGCATTTCAAACATCTATATCTATATATCATCAGTTTCATCACACTGTTTCAGGAATTCATTTACATATTACTTATTCTTTTACTTAATAATAACAGTATTAATTCTAATATTAAGATTGTAATAGTGACAAGCAATATCCTGAAAATAAACTTTAAATATACATTATGGGAGATTAGATAGCGAGTTGGCAGTTCTCACTATAATAGTTAAAAACTAGCTAATGTAAAGGCAATTTGCTGAAAATTTCAGCCAAATTGATCCACTGTGAACCAAGAACTACGTGAATGATAGTTCGTTTAGCCTTGATTATCATTACTAAAGCCTTAAGCCGGTAAGACAAAACTAGTAGTCTGGATTATCCTTTTAATCGTTTATCATGAAGGAAAATTTTTCAGCAAATTGAACTACAATCCAGTAGTCTGAATAAGTTAATTAATATCTAATTAATAGTTTTTATAACATTTCAGACCTAAAGAAAGACATACAATAGGCAGATTTTGCTCTTGCATAATGTATATTTATTTATCCAAGCACAGGCATCCTTAGAGCAACATGATTTTACATGTGTTCACTATTTATCAGGCATGATATCTACACAACTGTGCAATAATTATAAATTTTATTACTTACTTGGCTTTGCCCTTTTTATAAGATTTTAACAAAGATTTCATGGCTTGGTTTAGATGAATCTGCAAATAAAATTTCATTCTTTACTATGATAAAGAAATGTGACTTTTAACAAGTCAAACTTTATTTTAAAAACTTCTAAGAGGAAACATCTGGATATATTTCTAAAACATTTTTACTTAAATTATAGCTTATGTCGAAAGCTTGATATCCTTGCTGTGAAAATAAATTCAACTTACTGGTGTCGGATTAAACATTGAAAGTCTTTCTAGTCTCACCATACTGAAGAAGTCATGATTGGCAATCTAAATAAAAAATAATTTAAATAGAACTGCACATATTAACTGGTACAATCATGCTAACTTTAGTTAATCATTATTTTAGAAAAGCACTGTTAGAATGTTAAATTTGAATTCGCCATCCAATTTTTTTCAAAAAGACATTCCCATTTTACTTAATCTAATTCTAGTTACATATAAATAAAGTGTGGCATAAAATATGTAATTTATCGTATGAATTAAGGGTCTTACAATCACAACAAAATAATAACATGCTCTTACCTCCCTTATAGATGGATATTTTCCAGTATCCACTCCAAAAATAAAATTCAAAATCTAAAGAAAAAAGATAGAATACAAACAATGAAACTGATAATTACTTCATATACTATATCACTAGTGGTATTAATTACATGTAGTGTATATGATATATTACCTGTACAATTTGAGGAGACTGTTGGCTAGCTAGATGTTGTGGTCCAGGATGAGCAGAATCTAATTCATAACCTGCACTCATTTCAAACAATAAATGACCTTAAAATAAAGATTTGAGTCTCATGAATATAAAAACACAACATACCATAAATGGAAATACTTTATTCATAGTCTGATAAATTTCGGCATGTGCATTTATCTTAAAAAAATGGCTGAGATGTATTTAACTTGAAAGTTGATGAACCATAAATTATATTTTAAGAGGTGTTTCAAGATTACTGAAATAAAGTAGGATACCAATTCCATGAAATACTGATAAGTTTTGGTGTACAGTTTTCAGGAAATATAAATAAGGCCATTCATTTCTTGTGACAAATACACTGAAAACTAAAATTATGGGAACAATTTATTCAAATAATGTGTCGTATATTAAATAGGGTGATTAATGAATATCTCATTTAGCCAGAGCTGGTCACAAATATATTATTAATAGATTATCAAGATCAGGGCTCTCAGTTCAGTCTTATTTGCCATTCTTGACTGACTGATGTGAAATTGGCAGACTGGAGAACATAGTTGTTATACAATTTAAACATACATTATGCAAGAACTAAATCTGCCTATTGCAGCTCTTTCTTTAGGCCTAAAATGTTATCTAAATGATTAACTTATCCAGACCATAGGCATAATCAAATCTAGCCTGTGATATTTACTGGATTAGGTGCCGATTTGTTGTTCGAATTTCAATCAAGACTATTTTTTTCATACCGACTTTAGTAATGATTGATCGAGACACGGCCCCAAATTCAATCGCTAAAATCTTGGTTCAGAGTGGATCAATTTGACTGAAATTTTCAGCAAATTCCCTTTAGATTATCTTGTTTTAAACTTTTAAAGTGGGAACTGCCAACTCTTTATCTAATCTCCCATAATGTATATTTAATCTCCAATTATAATTTCAACAAAATTATATAAACAAATTAGTATCATAATATCTGTAACATTACCAAAACAAAGAGTGTCAACTGCATCTTTATCTTCTTTTATTTTTTTCTTGATTAGTGGATAAACTCTAGATGTATTACCAAGTAATGTGTTTTCATATCCTGCTAATCTAAATAAACAGAATACATAATGTAACGATATAAATTGATAATGTCTTAATACACATATATACGGTATGTAATTATAAAATTGAATGCTATCTTATCTAAATACATATACATACAATATATAATAACAAATATTAATACCAGTCTTTTAACTTTTTCAAAGTTTATCATTTGTTTCAAATCGGAAATAATTAAAATATGGTCATATAAAGAAAATCAAGTGTCATTATTGTAATAATACTGCTGTGCTATATTATTTGAAAAACGTATTCTGTCATTTACCTGCAAGTGCCATTTTCAAACATGATATTACCAGAATGTAGACTAATATGGGACGGAAAACCTTTCTCCGACATAAACAGCATCGCCTAAAAGAATATAGTATAAATTGCATTGAAGATATGATTTAGTGAGAATATGGATGCCTTTAATATATTAACTTGATTATACCAAAGATATAATAAAACATTTTGTATTAATTATTATACCAGCAAAATCTTCTACATGATACTCAATGATTTGATGAGACATGAACTGAAATTGATGTTATTACTGGGGAAATATACAAACCTCTAAAATCTCTTTACCAAAATGTTGGACTTGACCCAGACCTAAACCTCTACATCTTTTATTATATTTCTCATAAAACATGTCAGTAAATCTACTCTGTAATGTACAAATATTAGATATAAAGTTGATTGAACATATATATGTAAAAAACATATAAAAACAACTATGAGGTAGATGGGCCATACCTCAATCCCCAAATTAAATATGACATTTTAATTACTTACTCATGTATCTTTTTATAAAGCAAAAAATTCTCAATATGAACATCTACACTAAGTTTGACATTTCTACCTAAAAGGTGTGACAGATGGACAAATAGCGGGACAAAGTCATTTTAATAGTCCTCTGCGTTCTCCAAAAGATAAACAAAAGACTGATAAATCAAATACAAAACATAAGAGCAAAATGTTGGACCAGTGAGAATTAGTTATTAATAAATAGTGATGATGTCTATAAAAAATATGAAATATCTATATGTAGAATGTAATTTCATTGTTATAGTACCATACCTGATATATAAGATCTTTTAAAGAACCTCTAATAGATACAGGCTGAACTGTTACAATCAATTTTTGTTCCAACGAAAAATCAAAATCACACATCGGAAATATGTATGGATGCTGAAATAAAGGGAATCAAAAACTATCTAAAGAAATATATATCAAAGCTTAAATTATCTTTTCCCTGCAGACAATTATTGGTTATCATGGTGTCATGGTTTGAAAATTACTGCTTTTAAATTCATGATAATAAATTAAATATCAAAATTTTTGATAATAATTTTTATACATTCTTGATAGTATTTTTTTAAATTCTTGAAAGTAACCTTCTTGACAGATTTTATTCAAAGTTAAAATTCTTGACAGTGAAATTGAAAAAATACTTGACATTAAAAATTTCAAAATACTTCACAGCCAATACAATTGGACAGCCCTTTAAATTGTACAAATCCTTGACAGTAAAATTTTAATATTTCTTGATAGTAAAATTTTTAAAATACTTTACAGTAAAATTGACATTAGAATTTAAAATATTCACAATTACCTGTAGAATGGAGAAAAGATCTTTCATGGTTTTACACGTAGCTCGGGAAAATGCAAGGACCATTTTAGGATTTAATGGCATGATGCTCAATATTCTTTCATTTTTAGTTTTCTTATCTGTTACTCTAAACCAATGCTTATCTATGCGACTACCAAGTTCTTTAAGTTGCTGTACATTATCATATTGAGGATTGGAACGCAGATAATATTGACAGTTCATATATGCTGAATCTGAAACAGTAATAATAATCATGATATTATATAATCTAAGGTTACATTACATTAAATTATTCAGTTTTTCAAGATGTGTCAGATCAGTTTATAGTTTGTTTAGCAGTTATCCTTCATACCTTTAGAATAAAATGTCCTACATTTCTGCACCAATTGGGCTAATGAAGATGGTTATACACCATGTTAAGTACTACACGTATGAGGGAAATTTTTGACAGACTGCAGCATTTCCACCCATTTCTCGAATTCTAATTGTCAAGGGTCCTTTAAAATGGAAGCCAATGTGTATATGAGACCTTTGTGTTTTGTCCAGTCCAAATGACTGAGCAATGTTCCTTGTCAGACTGCCTGCCCTACACCACTTAGACAGGTTTTTGTAATTCAAACTTACCACGAACAGCATTTAACTTATCTTGTCTTTCTTGTTGCATCTTTTGATTGACAGCCATATCATATTCCCCCAGCCTGTCATATGTATAACCTCTTGACCTTGTAAATATAAAAGGTCAGAATATTATCTATGTCTAAATATTTTTTTCTGATTATTAGAGAGACATGGAGTTTAATATCTGAACACAAAAACTAGGTCATTTCTGATCATTTGAGAGAGAGAAATGGGCACTTCACGTAAACTAGGTCATTTCAGGACTAACATATGGATCTATTTTATTTCAATAATCCACTTGCACGTAGGGGTCTTATGCAGTGGGAGGGACCCGGAGAAAACCCACAAGGTTGGATAGGCGACCCTTCTGCTTGTCACGTACAACTGGAGAATCAAAACCATGCCAGTTGACTCAATGACAGAGCTTATGATACAGCATACACATGCTAACCATTTGCTCATGATTAATCAAGGATAAAAGTTCTGGTTAATGTAATATTGTCCTGATTTTTACTTCTTTTATAGTAAGCTTACAGGATCTTTTCAAAATTTTAAAGACAGTATTACAAGGAAGGGTTTGTTCCTTTGAAATTTTTATTTTAATTGGTGAGAAAACAGGATTTATGTACCGGTATATGTACCTACCTTCGTCGTCTGATACAACATACTATCAACAGAAACAAGATAGAAAGAACAACTACTCCGGCTATAACAGGAACCTGAAATAAAGAGTCTCCTATAATCTTAATGTGTAGCTTACAGGACTGAACAGACTTATGGGTTGCCCTTTATTTGAGTAGAACAATAACACCAAAATTGTCTGATTTCTCCTGTATGCACAGATTCCCTGGATCAATGTTTTTTGGAAATTCTAAGCTATATGAGGCGTGTTGAAACTTTTAGTTCCATAGGCCTATTTCAGTCATGGACCTTATGAACAGTAAGTTTAAATGAATCAAAAATAAAAGTACTGATGGATTTTGCTACTGTTTTCCATGGATTTAACAGTTTCAAGTGTAGTCCTATGGTCATTGTCAGCCAGTGTTGGGTACATGTATATGTAAATAGTATGATGAAATTTATAGGCAGGGCATTCTAGTAGGAAATGTAATTCACTTTCAACTTTTTATAAAGAACATGGCATATATATTCTTTGGTATGGTGGAATATTCTTATATCTGCCCCTTTAAATTTCGAGAGAGTGGGAATTGAATCGAAGTTAAAGTAGCTAAGTCTCTAACTCAATATCATCCAAAATCTTCAACAATGAAAACAAAAATTATTTGTCAATTTAATTCAACATTGATGTTGTGATCTTACCGGGAAAAGATGGGCTTCTGATATCCAATATTTAAGACAAAATGAAAAAATTTAACATTGGTACACGAATTGTGTACCATAATCCATTTCAGGCTCATTTTTAAGAAGGGACTTGGAGAACGAGACTAGACGGTGACACATGGAGAGCATACCCAATAATGTAGACTGGAATAACCAGACACTAGAGATTGCGTGCTATTGAGACTTCAGGCGTATTTCACCAAACATAACTGATTTGAAATTAGAGTAAAGACGGAAATGAATGAATGTAAATCAGTTAATATACATTCATATAAGACTATTTTATGCGTTGTGACCCATGGGCCATTTGGGTAAATTTCTAGGTCCCAAATATTAGCGATTTAGATGCTTTAAGACATTGCTGTTTGTAAATTTATGTGTTACCCTTTAATTCAGTTAGAAGTTAGAAGACCGGGTCGTATTTTCATAAACAGCATGTTCTGTTGCTTATGTTATACTGGTTCTAGCTAGGTATAAGCAAGGTCTTATTTTCTCACCAAGATTTTCAGCTACATTGTTCTGGCGTCACAGGTGATGGACTGGCACGCGACTGTTTAGCAGTAAAAGTTGCCCAGTAAAATTGAGGACAGGTAAGTACAAGGCCAGGCCGCTATTAAAATGAGACCTACGTTATTACTCATGATTTGTCAATAGAAAGTCTATATTTCTTACGTAAATGTGATCTTCCAACCATTTCAATACATCTGTCATTGTGTGGCTTTTTGATTAGAACACATCAATGGAGAAAATTCATTATTCGACAATTAATCATTCCGCCTATGTTGAAAATCAAAACATTACTTCGCCATTTTGACATTAGATCTCATGACTAGTCACATGATATTTACACTTGGTCATCCAGTCAGGAGACTGTTGCACAGCCACTCGGCAAACCTCGGCAGATTCCGGAACCTACATCTAGCCTCGGCTGTATGACAGTAAGTGATATTAGTACCTACGCCTGTACAATTGCGATGCGGCGCCGTTTTACTTATTAGGAAAACTTGTCGCTTTTGGAAACAAGTTCTCAAAATTGCGTCGTTCGAAGGATGTGTAGAATTTTCAGTGAAAATTTGTCCCGGTCTAAAGAAAGAAAATCGGATAAAATTGAAAGAAATACAGTTTCAAACTTTGTAAGATAAAGCATTCTTCAAAGGCGTCGTCGTGGGCAACGCCGTTAATTGATAATCCAGGAACTTGAAAGTAGTCATAAAGCCGAGGCTAGATGTCGTAGGCAATCTGTTTTACAGAGAATTACTTATAATGACGACTGTCTACAACACGTGCAACACGTAACTGCTTCGGGAAAAATGATGCCTTTTACTCATTTTAATACCCATTTACACCACATTGGAAATATTTTTAACTACAAATATTTCAAACGTCTTTATTTATTTTTCTTATACGTCAAAAAATGTTTTAGAATTTATTTTGTCGGAGAATAAAAGTAAATACTGGGGATTCATTAAGTCGCAGTGATTGTAGTGACCACGCGAATATTCACTGATGATTGTAGCGGACAAGCGAATATTCACTGATCAGTGTGAGATGTAGGGTACTGAATCTGCTGGGGCCAATTCGATTATGCAGTCCGGACTCTCCACGTTCTCCAATCCGGATTGTCCGCGTTTACGGTGTAATCGAGTACAGGTGGAGAACCAAAATGGCGACTGTAACTCTAGTTCTGATTCTAAAGAATCTCCTGGATCCATCAAATTGCCAGCGAGAGCACGTCAAAAGAAGACGACGTTTTGCTTTATTGTCAACATTGTAAGTCGGTTAAATTAATCATTTGGGGGTATAATAAATATCTGGATCTCCGGTTATGGGCTGTATTTTGAAGATAGGTAAAAAAATAAATTCAGAATCAAATTTAGTTTATGCCTGATTTTGAGACAGACAACTGTTTTTAGCTGAAATGCAGCGATTTGACGCGAGGCGAGGCAAAATTCTATCGACAAATAAGATTACAAAGCGATTAAGGCGACTATAGGATGAGATTATCGTCAGAAAACAACGAAACTGATTCATATTTGTAAAATATTTGTAAAATTTGGAAGGAAATTTCTTACCTTGCCGCCATCTTGTTACGTCACTCTCCGCAATCGCTCCGGTCGAAAAATTGGAGAGGTTGGACGATCCGAACTCTCCAAAAATGGTCACGTGACCAATAAACGAATGGAAATGGAGAGTCCGGACTGTCCGGACTGCATAATCGAATTGGCCCCTGAGGTTTACCGCCATTCGCAACAACCTTCGTTTTGTTCCGATGCGCTTGTGCCACCGACATCCATAATTTCGTTTCTGTATGATCATAACGGTCCCATGATAAGTTCGGAAAAGCCGTCATTATGAAAATGAAATTAAAATGGCTTTATCGTCCTACTGTTCTGCTCCGGAAGACGGGCATACGCCATACACTTTGTATCGTCTTATATGAGGGAAATTCTGTCGTGACAGCGCGGCGCTACCAAGAAGGCTACGGCATAGGCCTACTCTTTTATATCGAATTCCAACTGCCAAGGGACCTTTTACGTTCAGTCCATTGTGTACATAGGCCTACACGGGGCCTCGGTTTTTCTTCCCACCCGAATAACTACACAGCTGACATGTGGGTCATGTTCCGTCCTGCACCATTGGCATTGCGAAACCACGCAGAAAAAAACGATGAACTTTCTTGGTCCACATCGGAAGCGAACACGTGACTTCCAGACCAGTGAGCCATGGGGTCTTAATCACTCATATTATAGGCACCGAGGTTCCCCCGGACTGATGAGGACAAATATTAACGTCATTACGTGTGCTATCTTGGAAATCGTGCCATGACAGCAATCGAATTCCAACTGCCAAGTCTTGGGCACATCAAGGTGTCAGCCTACGCATCGGACCACTTAGTCTTTTACCCCACCCTTAGGGGGCCTACACTGGCAAGGTACCAAAACTACAGAAAAAAAAACCGGCTTGCCGAAACAGTCAAAATAACGGAAAAGTTAGTTGGTAGGTCTTCTTTGTAGGTGTCGGATCTAGAAGATCGAGACGCGATAGGAATTTAAAAAAAAAAATAAATAAATAAACGACACTTTTCCTGTTCTAATGTTAGACTAAGAATTGCATAAACCAGACATTGGAAAATAGAGGGTTACATAATATTTGCAATATATTTGAAAATACACACTTTGTCGATCAGTCGTAAAATAAAATCGTTCATTAAAACATGGTCCACGATTATAAAGCTTCTTGGTAAGCCCCCCCCCCCTTTTTTGTGCGTCACTGCATGACTTTATGAATACCCAAAGCTTAACGGTTGCTCGTACGTCATAACCACGCTGACGTCATTGAGGCGTTGTCGGCGAAGAGCCAAGCAGCAACACGGACACAGTGTCATGAATTACATCTTGTAGTACAACTACAAGTTAAGACCACCTTTCATTCAAGTTCTATATTGGAATAATAGATCCGTAGTCTTTTTAGAAAGGATCAGGTCAATAATAAGAGAAGTATTTTATAGGTAACCAAAACGACAATGTATTCACCAGAACGGAAATGTGTTTCTCCAGTTCGAAATGCTAGCATTAGCAATGATGATGCACACAAGAAAATCAAAGACGTAAACTTGGCCGCGGGAAAGGTTCAGTATGAACAATACAAGGGACAAAACAAAACCAATTTTACAAACACCAGAGCAGCCTCGCCTTCTAAAAGCAAGCCAGATACAACATTTCAAATAGACGCTTTATCAGAGGTACTTCGCCAACAGACATTACCGGTAGCAGATGCAAGAAAAAAGCTGAACGAGCCAACTCTGGAACATGGAGATAGTTGTAAAGTACAACCTGCAAATGCCAGTTGCATAGAAAAGTTTTTAGTAGATCTATGGAGAAGTCAGCAGATGTGTGACCTCGTTCTGAAAGTCGGACGATATGAGCTTTTGGCGCACAAACTTGCGTTGGCTGCTCACAGCCCCCAATTTGCCCAACAGTGCATTGTGGAAGCACCTACTGGTCCTTGTGAAATCTGTCTTTTGGACACAACAGTCGAAGCCACACAAGAAGTTCTCAAGTACATATACACGAAGTCTATCACTATCACCGACATAAATGTGGATCCAGTGCTATCTTGCGTGCGTCAGATCGGAGTCAAGGGCGCACTGGACGAATGCCGAACACATTTAATGTCTTTCGTGAAAGAAACATCTTTAAATTTCATGTGGACGGCAAGGAAATACCAACTCATGGATATCTACTCCATCCTACACGATTACGTTTGTAGAAATTTCGGAGCCATATCAAAAACGGAAGCATTTCTTAATTCTTCAGTGGACAATGTAAAAAAGCTGCTAGAAGACGATAATTTGAATATTGAACGAGAATTAGACATTTATTTCATTGCTACCACTTGGCTAGATTATAATAGACAGGAACGAATGAAACACACTAAAGACATCTTAAATACTGTCAGATTTGCGCTGATAGTACCTGACGACATAGTGCAATACGTGGAACCCAACATAATGCACTATTCGGAAGAATGTGGGATAATGCTAACTAACGTCTTCAGGTGAGTTGTCACTTAGCCTATTAGTCGCACAATGTAATTGAGTGGGAATTGTTATATTCACCGTCTTCCTAATAGTGTGAGCAAATGAGTTGATGGCGATGAAGGGTAGACAAAGATAGCTATCCAACAAATTCAATGGTGACCAGTGACCAGGTGGCCCATTAAGGTGGGCGTATTGATAAATAACGTTTTGTAATAATATTATTATTATTAATATTATCAACTGTTTTTTTTTCTCAGATTAGGATTGCTTATTCTAGTTTTTATCTTGAAGGGCTAATCCCAATAATTTTTGCAAAATAAAACTGCTTTATTTTGAGTTCAAATCCCTTAAACTCATCCACCTAAAGGCTAAGGGCCGAGTAACTAACTCAATGTTTGTGATACGTTTTCAAGCAACTTAAATTCGCCAATCTTTATCTGAATATGAAGACGTTGTCTCAAGTTGTATTATACGTTGTCTGGATAAAAACCAGAACATTATGTTATAAAAAATAATGTGGTTTTCAAGTGCAACACAGGGAACATTCACTGTATAGACCTCTTAAGGAATGGGAATCGATTACCAAGTCACACGATGAAAAACAATGACCCGAAATCTTAAAATGGTTACGTGTCCGGATAAGCAGTTTTGACATTCACGTCAAAACGACTCAATATTTTGAGCTGAAATTTTAAGACGAAGTAAATACACCGTTTCATTATATTTTAATGCTTGAATTTCATACTTACTCGGACTTCTATTTTTGAGACGCTGTTCAAATCGGGATGTCCCTTTAATAAACGCTCAAGGTTGGTTCTCTTTTGTATTTGTTTCAGATACCACGCATTACGATATAGTGGGGGTGGATTAGACAAAAACTTGCCTGTAAGCAGAAAATATACGCCATATGAAATGATAATATCTCAAGCAGGTGACTACACTCAAAATAACTCACAGAATGCCCAGGTATAAATTTACAAGCAGTTCAAACACTTAAAGAGTGCAATTTAGGCGCTAATAATATTGGTCACCTTGGTCTGTCAGACTAAAAGTAGTAAAAGAACAAATGAAGCATGTTTGCCCTATCATGTTATCAGTCAGCATGCTTCTCGTTGTACCTTTGATTTTAAAAGACAAAGACCCTAATCCCCATAATAAGAAAATGACAAAGTAGTGTAACGGTACAGTGCATAGTCTATGCCAGCGAAACGTCTCAAACTAACTGGTGTTTTTGAAAGAGTGATCATACTCTGCCTCCTAAACCACGTCTCTCTCCACATACACATAGAGTATCTCCTTCACTCGGTCGACAGACACAATCAATCGAAGTCAGTCCAATATTTTAGTCTATACCAAGCAAGCACAACTAACTCAAGACATGTTATAGTTCTTTAAAATTAATGCATATTATGGTAATATTGTTATGTGTTTTAGGTTGCATTACCTAATCAAATCAATTGTTTTAATGCCGAACTCTTAAAACCACCACAATCTGATGGAGAAGGAAGATTTTTAACATTTGGCGGAATTGATCCCCATACTCATACATCTGACGGTAGCCAAGCATGTCGTATGGTAGAAGAATACAAGTCATCAACAAACAGTTGGCACCTGTTGACCAAGCTTCCAGATACTAGACATCACCATGGTGTTGCTACGTTAGATGGGTTTTTTTATTTAGTAGGTAGGTAGTGATGCCCCGAGTCTTACTAAATAAGTTGAATGACCGAAATGCAAAATATTAAAGACTGACCAAAAAGGAATTACGATTTCCACATTCACCAGTTGGAAAGTTCTAACAACCTATCACCAGTATTCTATTTCCACCCCTCTTTAACTCCCAATTTCTTGATTTGCTTGGAATATTTAGAGACAAAATGAAAAGTCCTTTCAAGAACAACGCGAAATATAAACGGTAATCTGACCTCATATTATTATGTTTCCAGGTGGATATACAGTGGACGAAGGTGGCTCTTCCGGTCCTACTAACTCTTGCTATCGTTATAGTTACACGGAAAATTTTTGGTCAAGAACATGCGACATGGAACATGCCAGGGCATACCATGGTGTAGCTGTCTTGGGAGGTGTGTTGTATGCCGTGGGAGGTCAGGGCGTTTCGGAAAGGTATGCTATTTATGGTTCACTCCATATAAATCCACCAAGAATTCTTAGACCCACAAATAACCAATTTCTTCATCAACTGTCTTTTCCTCTGCCCATCTCCTACTCTTATTGAATTCTTTACCTTGCAACAGTAGAATCATTGGCTCCTTAAATGCATTTAGATCTCGGCGTAACACGTCCCTGTTCACAGTTACATGTATAATAACATTAGTGTCAAATATATTTCAAGGGATCTCGATAGTTTAGAATTCTACAATCCAGATACTGATACATGGGCAGAAGCAACATCACTTACAGAATGTAAGCGGGGTGTCGCCACTATTGGATATCAGGGACTTCTATACTGTATTGGAGGTTTCATTGTAGCCAAAGATAAAAAGTCGGTTTTAGCAACAGTAGAGTGTTTTGATCCTCTGCAAAATATGTAAGTAGTATTTCACATTCCAGTGTCCACCCACGACACTAAATTACCATCAGTTAGTTTTTTTTTTTAATACCCAAACTGTGTCTTTATATCATTGTAATTGTAACTTCTAATATTTGGTAACGACTTTTTGCGATTAGATTTGGTCATAAACGCCAACAATATTTTGTAAACGCATTTGAGTCTACATTAGAATCTACATTTTGCATTCGATTTTCATAGACTTGGTGTGTGACTACACATAAGATTTGAACTTGACCACGATCTATCAAAATTGGCTGAGGAGGTAATGACCGTGAAAATACACCCAGGGGATACTCGATTGAACATTTGGGGTTTAAAAAGAAGTCCCCATAGCGAATAGAAATGTTTAAATATGTTTATATATGACCAACAAAGATAGTCTAAATTAAGATTTCGGAAACCTAATTGATATAACATACATTATGCAAGAGCAAAATCTGCCTATTACAAGCCAATTATAAACTCTAAATGTCAAGGCTAGCCTTCGATGTTGGCTGGATTAGATTCCTATATGCCGCTTAACGGCCATTGATAATCAAGTTTAAGAAGTGAATAATCCAGATTATGCTGTTTATATTAATGATGACCGAGGCTAGAGAGAAATTTCAGCCGCTTCGGGCTCATAGTGGATCAATTTGACTGAAATTTTCAGCAAATTAAATTACCTTTACAGTATGTAATCTCCCATAATGTATTTTTAACAGAAGACAGGTCTGTTTTGTTATCGGCTTGAGAGTAGCCACCGTTTGGAATCTCGGCGAATTCTATTCAAACGCACATGCTGAAACTTAATTAGGGGGAACGAAAGCTAGCAGTATTCAAAATATAATTGATCAATTATTTCTCTCATTTTTTTTTTCTTTTATTTTTTTTGTAAAAAGGTGGATCCGGAAAAATAGCATCAGCACAGCACGTTGCCATGCCGACGTTGTGAATATCAATGACAAATTATATTTGATTGGAGGTGCAACTTTTTACGAAGATTGCGACAGCGTCTCTAGCCTCGATTCTATTTTACGATATAATGAGACGGCGGACCACTGGGATGCTTTCTCCCATATGGCGATGCCACGTCACGATATTGGATGCGCCGTGATAGGTTTGTATTTAAATTTGTACTTCTCAAAAAATGAAATAATTTTTAACACGCCATTGATATGAGAGAATTTCAACTGACAATGGCACTGGAAACAATCGGCTTCCCATATCAGTATTGACGTCTCATAAAGCCGAGTGACTTTGGTTGGGCACGCACGACGTGATTGGTGGGGCGCCCAATCAATGTTACTTGGTTTAATAGGCGCCTAAAACGGTGTGATATTCTTAAAAATTTAAATAAGTCGAACTCTACTAAGCCAATTCTCATAAATTATTATACTAATTATAGGTACGCTAAAGTTGTATTCATTCCTTCAAATTTTGACAAATCAAACGTTTACAGTCCACGCGGAGACGGGATTGTCGGGAGAAAATTTAACTGCTGCAAACGCATTTCCAGTCTGCGAATACAGCAAATTCAATCGATGTGGTCCAATATAGCCTACCTTTGGTGGCTGACCAGTGACCTGGACCCCCAACAACCAATCAATCGTCTCGGGGTATAGGGTCTCAACCTCCCGGATAAAATTTTGAAAATGCAACCACCGCAAATGCTCTTTCTTGCTTCTTTAGTCCGTGAGTTAAGCAACTAATGGTTTAGAACCCAAATCCCACTCTATGCCGACAAAAAGTAGGTGGGCAGAATCCAAAATGCCCGAAACTATTTCGTGTTTTCACACAGCGGCGCCGGTCTTCTTCGAGGGCCGAAGAAGCGGGCGTACCTTGTATAGACTCGTCAAGAATATTTTAAAATATTTGACGGCTGCAAGCGCGTTTTCCTGCTATTATTATAGCCCGCGAAAAAAGCAACTTCAAAGTGATCTAATATAGTCCAATTAAGGTGGCGGCCTCGAATTTCTATCAATCGTTTGCAGTCCATGGGACCGCTGGGAGAACATTTCAATTTCACTGCCTCAAACGGGTTTTCCTTGTAACTGTTATATTCCAACACAGCAACTTATGTGGTCCAATATAGCCTACAGGGCTTGCCCGAATTCAAAACAACCAATTAATCGTCGCGGGTATGGGGACCTCGCCCAGGGACGGATCCAGGAAATTTTGCAGGAGGGGGTTTGTCAGGTTTCTGTTACGGAAATCTGCCGTCATCGTCTCTAAATTACATAGGCATACATACAAATTGAGCTTTTTAAACAAAGAAATCATTTTTATACTATGTAGGATCACTTTGTGATGTAATTTCATTGATGCAAGACATTATTTTTTTTATGTAGGTGGACCCCCCCCCCCCCCCCCTCTGGATCCGCCCCTGACCTCACCCTCCCGCTTGTCTGCTATTCCAGCCCGTGCAAGCAACTCCAAAGTTTTGTAACCGAAATCCCACTCTATGACCCCAATTTCGACAATCCAATCAGACTGTTGCAGCTGCTTTCACAAATAATAATCGATGCCAGAAAAATATCGCAGAAAGTAGAGTGGCTCCGGACAAAATGTTTTAACCCACAGTCAATTCAATACAAAATCGTGCTTTATTAGATTTGGGGCACTTTATTTTACGAAGTAGATGAAATAAAAAAAACGTTTTTCACGTTACCCGTCTGCCCGAAAAGTAAGATTGCCCGAAAGTTGGGGGGGGGGGGCAGCTGCCCCTGCCCCCCTGGCTCGTACGGCCATGACTCCCCCAGCAACGTTTTGGGCTAGCTACGGGCCTGTGGTTAAAACTCTGTTTCCGATTAGATATCTTGTCGTTGTCGGGGTCCATGTCCTGCACTGTGACCAGGGGAAACCAGACTGGAAAATCAGGAGGAACTCTTTTGAACGAACCAGAAACCACCTGCTGACTATGATGGCCCATAAAAAAGTCGGCCAGGACGAGAAATCTAAATTTGTTAACGAATAATTATATTTTAACATAGTTTATGTGAAACTGAAAAGCTGTATTATTGCAAACTTACAATTTTAATAGGTATAAAGGGTATTGAATTAACGGAAAGAAAACAGTAGAAATGGCTTTAATGTTGTGGATTACAGAATACTATTACTTATATTAAATATAGATATAACTGATTTATTATCTATTTACCTTATAGATTTAGTCGTGTTTATTTATGAATCATATATCTCTCTCAAGTAAATGAGGGCTATAGTTGATTATATCTCATTCTTCATAACGCCCTTATATTTGATTTCTGTTGCCAGTACAACAATACTCATATATGGCATATTATGGCCCCACCCTTTGTTTTAAAGTCTATAATGTTGAACCTATCTTTAGGGAACTGGATTCCAATTTAGCGGTAATCTTCATGTTTTTTTAAGTTCTAAATAGCAACGGCTGAATTACATTTCACAAAAATTAAAGTGGCTTCAACCTCTTGAATTTTAGTAATTGGATTGCGAAAACCGCGGTCGTTGTGATAACCGCGGTCGTTGTGATAATGTCCTTAACAATCAATTTTACTTCTATTTCCAGAAAGCAAGTTATATATCTTGGGAGGAATTAATTCTGTGACTAACAACACTCTTGATGATGTGATTTGTCTAGATGTTGAAACAGGAAACTGGATAACCGGGATCAAAAGATTGACAAGTCGTTCATTAGGAATTGCTTCGTGTACCCCGCCAGTACAAATCCGTTAATATCATGCCAATACTTGACCATGTAACACCCTTTAAATTACATAATGGCGCAAATGCATGGGAAATATTATTTAGTATACCGGTGCCAAACAAATACCTAATATGAAGATTATTTAACCCGAGGCCATGATCAAGAAGCTGAGTCAACCCGAGTAGCTAGTCAAACCGCAACAACGTAACACAAGTATTTCATAAATTAATGTATATAATCTTACACAAAAAGTCTATTTCAAAAGAAAATGAAGTCTAAAATATGGCATACTGAACGAGTGATTTTCTTCTCGGTTTGTGTGTGTTTTATTTTCCTGCCCATGGCAATTTATTAGTTTGGGATATTTTAATTCTGAAATCAGTTAAAACTGACAGTCCCAAATTGCACCGGGTATCCGTTGATAAAAGTGGATTTTAAGTATGCACAGACATGCCAATTACCATTTTTATAACGGGGTTACGTAACTCATGTCCAGTTATGTCACTTATCACCACCATAGCTTTGACATATGCATAGAAATGGTCACCCGGTTACACATAAACTTGGGATTTACGGACGCATAAATAAAACCACATGTAAGCTTCGAAAACGTAAATGTACTCCAAGTTGGATTAGTTTCACATGACTAGGGTACAGATTTCTACGACGGCTTGACACAAAAATTAACTAGATTCCCAGAATTATCGGTGGAGAATTTTATAGTTTCGTATATTGCTTCACTACAAAAGGATCCTGGTTGTGCGAGAGAGAGAGAGAGAGAGAGAGAGAGAGTTTAATTTAATCATAGTTCTATGATTTAATGTCCACTGACACAAACTATGTCATTTCGGGACTATCACATGGTTAAATTTAATTTCAAACATTTTCTTGCGCGTATGGGTCTTTAGCAGTGGAGGGACCCGGAGAAAACCCATGAGGTTGGGCAGGCGACCCTACTCCATGCCATGTACGACCGGCGAATCGAAACCACGCTTGTTGACTCAATGACAGTCCTTATGATACAGAGCACGTGCTAACCATTCGGTCATCCAATCCCACCTGAAATTAGTGAAAAGGGACATTGGCCTCCTTGTATCCAATTCCTTAAATTCACATTCGGTACTAATTGTGTGCATAACCACACGTATCACGTTTTTATTTCAAATTTACATTAAATATTTTACTTTCATTTACTGATCACGTCGAGATATTCATGTTTGTAGATTTTCTTAAAAATATACAGTTTCAAACGATACAATCCAAAAAACATCATCTGTAAGGACGGAATAACCACTATAAGTAAACCGCTACCAACACCTAGAGTTATTGGTGCATTGTTCCAGTCTAGAACAACGGGGTATAGAACATTATTGACTGGATCCATCGACCAATAAATAAGACTAAATACCAAATACGTAAGTCCATAAATAACCGGATAAATAACGTGTAGAATTCGAACAGGTCGGGCACACAATGCAGTATCAATTAATACGATCACCGAGTTCATTAAATGTACATTGACGTCATGGAATAAGAGGACGCCATTACTGGGAAACAGTGCAATGTAATAGATGAGGGATACAATAACTGCCCACACGGAGATGATATTAGCCAATATCCACGATATCTTGGAGTACCACGGGGTTCGTTTCATCCTGTTATCAATAATTTCATCGGGATGGGTCTTTGCAGTGTTGTTGTCGTCAACGTAGCTATTTTTCACTTTTGTGTTGCCTATCTCTTCTGAAACCTCTTCAGTGCTGTGTTTGAAACCTTGGTTCTTGATTCCCCCGTCGACGTCACTTATTGCAGATTTACCGGATTTGTGGGCTTTGACCATTGACCACACACAAATTGCACAAGCCATGTTGAAATGTGTTGTGAGAATGATGTAAGACCAAGTTGTTAAGAATGCCATGGTGTGATGTGCTGTTTCGCCCACTTCCTTGGCATTTTCATAATACGCGTTTACCTTGATGGCGTACTGAATAAGAGCACCAAACGTGTAACAAGCGAACAAAATCCGGTAGATGAGGAAAATAAACGATGGCCACTTCCACTGCAAAGGAAAGAAAGACACATAATATTTATTAATTACGTATAGTGTTACTGAATGTCATGCATTTATAGTCAAATGTGTTAGTTCCTTAGGTATCACCTATTTTTTAAGAAAATTACCTAAAACATTGAATATCGTGTTGAGCTTGAAGCAATTTTATCATTATGTTCGTGCAGGCAAATTGAAATTGAAATAAATAACGTTTAACGTCTATTCTACAATTTTAACAGTCATACTATGTAAGTAATTACATAATTTTATGACTCATTCTTAAGGAATTAATTAAAGTATTTATGTACTACGTGTCTATATAATCTGAAGGACATGAAACTTTTCTATCAGCTCCGAAGATTTTACTGTTGGCCAGAGAGAAATTGATTTGGTCGAATGGGATAGAGATCCCTTGTCCAAAGTAACAGCTGTGTCAAAATTAATGTAGAGGTGCTGGTGACCGAGACTTTGTCAAAATTGGAAAAAAACATTTAACATAAAAATAGCTTTTTAACGGTTTAGTTAAGAGTCGTTCGGTATGTTTAACGAGATAATAATATAATATTATGTGATTACATATTATTATTTCCTTTCACAGTAGATGTAAATCGGATAAATCTAGGTATAAAATAATTTCAAATTATGGTAATCAGGCAATTTTTGTTGTTTTGGTTAATTAAACTCCGATGCATAAGAATTTTGAAGCTATCATCAATATTGTCTTTGCCTCTGTTTGGGCAAAATTTCCCCCATAGCACACTGTATGGCGCACGACTGCTCAGTCGGCGTTGAAAGTAGGACATTAAACCACATTTAATTTCATTTCGTGTTAAGAGTGCAAGCTTATGAATTCTAAAACCAGAGGCGGATTCAATGGGGGGCGCAAGGGGCGCCCCCCCCCCCCTAATTTTCGACAGTGCCCTTTTTTACTACTGAAAGTGCCTTTCAACTAGCCTTTTGCTCGATTTTGAGGCTCTTTTTCGACGACTTCCGAACGTTTAGACGAAAATATCAGCCAAATAGCTCTTGAATTGGCTAGAGAGGCAAGGAAATGACGAATAATTTTCTTGGGTCCCCCACCCCCCTCTCAGCGGCGTGCCCCGTCTCCGCGGTCAGTGCCCCCATTTTGCGGCGCCCCCCCTCCTTTCAAAATTCCTAGATCCGCCCCTGGAAACGGACTACTTAATAAATTGGTTCAACCTTTTATCAATATTGACATAGACATCTAAGGGTTACACTGAGTGTACAGTCAGGAGTTATATAAAATCATCTTAATACTTGTCAATATTTAAAAAAGACAGTGCATCTTTACTATATGAAATACTGTTGATCAATTTCAAAATAAGGTTACCGGGAAAATCAACAGTGCAATTATAACATCAAAGTGCGTTTTTAAAAGAAGTATGCTTAGGATACGGTATTAAGAATTCATAAAAACAAATCCTCAAATATCATATTTAAATGCCATGTTTAAAAAATATAAGCAGTATCTTAAAATATTTTATGAACAAATATTATTGTAGGATAAAGTTTTTTCCAAGAAGAAACCACAAAATTAGATAAATGTTATATGATTTACGCTGTAATGTCGAGCGTAATGTATTATTACTCTATATGTTTAATTCGCGTTATGGCTTCTTTTCGAGTTATATTTTTAAAATGTATTAAAATAAAGCCTTAAAATAGATGGTATCTATAAACAGTCCTACCTTGATAAAGAATAACCCTATATTAATCCAGTAATTTCCTATTGTCATTTGAGAAGTTGGCAAAATATATCATTTTCAACTTCATCCATGAGGGGGGCGGGGAATATGTGTTATTATTTCCTGTGTCAATGATTTTTAAGTTAGGGAATAATGCCTATGCAAAAGACATATAAATATTATGTTTTGACTTGTTTTGAAAATATGAAATTCTCGCTTTAAGCCCACTAATTATTCGAAGTATTGCGCCTAAAAAAATGTCTGATTTCACATTTTGAATTCTATGACCACGTGTTAATCTACTCGAATACCTGTTGCATAAAATATATAGATAATTTATCGGATTATTGCCGATAATTTTTTTTAACAACACTAAAAAGACACTGTGTGAGTAAATTGCGGGTTCACTCTTTTTAATTTAATGGGGTTTAACATCCACAAAACACAAATTAAGGTACAATTTTAGTTCACAAATTGGCGTGCAATTGTAGGGGTATCTAGCAGTAGCGGGAAAGCAGGAGCTCTGGAGAAACCCACGAAGTTTGGAAAGCGACCCTACCCCACACCACACCACTTGACTCGATGGCAGACCTTATGATCTAACGTGCACACGTTAGATCACTTGACAGGGTGACATGGAGTAACGGATTTGAAATTAGAGTAAATATGGAAAATGTTGAATTTAAATCTGTTTATAAACATTCATATTACATCATTATGTGCGTTGCGACCAATGCCGGATTAAACATGGTGGGGGCCCTGGTGCCTGGAACATGTGGGGGCCCCTGATCACTGACGCCCGCATAGGGCGTCTGGGGGTTTTCTCCCCCCCCCCCTCCGAAATTTTCAGAAATTGGAGGCCAGAAACGTGATTTCCTGGCATTTCAGGCACTTGTGTTGGAGCCATTTAGAAGTACCTACCCAGAAAAAAATAAAATTCTGCCACCAAATTAGCGCATTCTGGCGTTATTTCAGTGGACCAATCCATGCGAGTGCTATGAAATGATGACATTCTAGAGGAGGAGACTGTAAGTGGGCAGAGCGACATCAAACCTAATTTTGAAGTCGCTCAGTGATAAATAACGGGGTTACTTGATTTGGAATCGTATTATACACCCAAGATGATTTGATGAATGGAGGCCGTAACGTTACGACCAAGCCGAACTCGATGTTTGACAAACAAAATGGTAATACGAGATTTAATCAAGAAATATGAATATTTCGTGTGATCATGGTGTGCATCTCATCAAATTCAGCTTATACCCACAACAAATAGCAACAACAACAACTACAGCTTATAATATACAATCGTACGTCAATCTGAAGCAAAATTCGCGCTACTCGAAATGATGGGAACGTGTAATGTGTTCGAGTTATACGATAATTCGAGTTAGACGATGGTCGGTTCGATAGAAGATCTCACGACAATAAAAAAACATGAGTTACACCCATTCTCGGATGTCGATCGCAACACAACATGGATTGAGGGACTTCCGATGGAGGGCCCTCGAAGCATCGGAGGGGCCCCGTCACTAGGTCACCGGCCGTTGGAATCCTCGGTCCGACTATGCTCGAGGCGCGCAATTGAGATTTTTGTGGGGGGCCCCCTAATGTGGTGGGCCCTGGGGCCTGTGCCCCATGGTGCCCCATGGTTAATCCGGCGTTGGTTGCGACCCATTTGTGTCAATTTCTAGGTCCATTTAATATCCCCCAAAAAGGCAATATCGAGCGCTGACTGTATTAATAAGTTATAATCCTCATTGTGGACCTAGTAATTGATCACACTTTTCTTTTATAAGGCTGTATGTATTGTATTCGTACGCTGATCCTATTCAGTCAAAATATGCAGGACGTTCTTATAAGTAAATATTATGTATATGTATGATAATAGTAAAACCATTTTGATCAGTTACATGTATACCAGTGGTTCTCAACCTTCTTTTGCCAACGGCACACTTTGAAACACATGAAAAAATAGCGGCACACCTGGCTTAATATGACAAATATTTGAAACATGGCAAGTCATAGACGGAATAAAATCGCAGATACAGACTGGTCAAAGAAACATAGAATGAATCAAACTAAATAACACTGGTTGAGAATCATTGAGTTATACCAACTGTCACAAAGCACACAGTATCTTAATCCTACGAATAGCGCTGAAACGAATGGGTGGGGTTGATAATAAAAACGTAATGTTAATTTAACATTGATATCTATTGGTTTGCTAATTGTAAAACAATATTAATATTTATTCTGCGTATAGCACCGAAAGGAAGGGGGTGGGATGTGGATAATAAACATCGCGTTTTTTTTTATAGTCGAATAATATTTGTGACCTCCAGAGGAACCTCAAGCTAAAAGCGGTATTCTTCCTATACAATCCAGGGACATAATCCTGGAGGTTACGGTTCGATGTGCTCCAATATCGACAGGAACCGTGATCTTTGGCATATCTACATACATTCATCAATATAAATGTAAACAGAAACACTGTCGCCCAGATGAAAATGTGGGGATATAAAATAGCTGTAAAATAGGAAATGGCACTATTAAACCGAATTAAATTTTTGTTTTTGGCCTCCCGTATGCAATGACAGTCGACGTTTATTTAAATCAATGGTTTCTAACCAGGGAAGTTTGCATTCGAAAAGGCATCCTATCTGTTGAATGAAATTTCGTTCTACATATTGTCTCATTATTTATTAGGGCATAGAAATCACACGTCCATTTGTATGGTGTATTATAATACTGTATAACTCCCCTTTTGAAATTATCTGCTATGTTTAGAAATAATATTCTATTACAAAAAATCCAAAGTCCAATGCATTGAAAAGTACGTCAAATGACACAGTCATGGTTGTCTTGAATGACGAGTATTGATAATTTCCAACAATACTTTATTATATAGTTTAGGATAACTTATAATCTGTTCAAATTTCTCAATGCATGTAGTTTTAAATTTAGTGTCTGTATGATCATATATCTCCATATATATATAATCAATCAATGAATCAATCAAACGGGGGTTTAACATTCTGCACCAACCGGGATTATGAAGATGGGCATGGGCAAACGCCATACAGTAGGCCTATATAGAGAATCTCCTACGAGTGTTTTTTGATATCAAAAAATATCAACACAAGTTGATAATGTAAAAAAAACGAGGCTCTGCCGATTTTTTTTTACTTTATCAACGAGTGTTGATATTTTTTGATATCAAAAAACACGAGTTGGAGATTTTATTTATCACCCAATCCTTTCTTACATGCAGAAATAAATAAATATAATTCTTTGGTATAAATTTCACCTTTACTGGACCTAATGTCATTACTGCGTAGTGATACATCAGTTTTTTGACTGCAGTTTAGCTATTGCAAAGTCCTATATATTGACCCAGTATTTCCTTCAAAGTCAATTAAATAAAAACAGTTTCTTTTTAACAAAAAAAAAGTCACTTTTTATTTAAAATAAGTGGTTTCTTTAAAATAAAAGAAAGTAGTTCCTTTTTGATTGACCAATCAAATTCATGTAAAGCGATATCTCCTAAGGAGATATCGCAGTAGATTATGTAATTTATCATACAAGCGATATCTACTGTCAATTAAGATATTGGGTGATAAATGCTATTTAGCGTATTTTGCCCGGGCAGATATTAAATTCCAACTGTCCGGGGTTTTATTACAACCACGCCGACGTGTACACGGTTTCCATCACCTTCGCATGTCTAGACGTTTTTCTTTGTCATGCCCTCTGTTGTGTACCACTGACAAGGGGCAACCACGCTCGGAAATCCCAGAGAACCTTCTCCTCAGCGAACACTGGATCGAACCTTAAACCTCAATGAGATAACGCGACTCTCTAAAATTATAATAAACTACTTCACAAAACAGACTATCGCGTTTAAAAATGTTAAACATTCTATATTTAAAACACGCACGTTATAAAACTGGTACCGTTTTCTTTCCATTGTAAAGGATTCGTCGTCATTATCTTCTATAATCTATATGAAAGATATGTGGGCATCACATGTCTTTCATCCCATATGGCCGTCTGCATTAGCCCGGTTGCTGCAGAATAATCATTAACCCCCGTCATTTTCTTTTTATACAATAAATTAATTGTGGTATCATCTTACCTGACAGGTATAAAAGGGTTCGTGGTGGTGAAAATTCAACCATACGTGTTTCAAACGAAACTCTTCACGTAAAATTTTCTTCACGGCCATTAGAAATCAGTATTGTCAAATAACGTGAAATCGATTGTTCTTTTCATGAAATTAAGAGATAATGCCGTGCTGGTTTCCGACCTGATCAAGAGCTTTATACGAATCCCGTGATTATCAAGAGCGAAACTATCAAACACTAGGAGCAGACGATCGCATAGTAAAATGACATCTGATAGTGATATTGCCTCGCTAAATATTATAAGCTAAATATAAAAGTATTATAAATGGATAGCGCAGACACTTGTGTTATAGCATACATCACCGACGTGGTGACCATGTACTACTACTCGACTGCGAACCTATTATTATCATCAAACGGTGATAAATACGGAAAAGAATAAAGGATATATATTCTTAAGATTGAGACTGGTCTACTTAATTCGTAATAAACTTAACATAAACATCACCTCAATAATTCGAATCATTTTGAAATTCGAAAAATATGCTCAAAGACCTGTCATAAAAAAGAAACGATTACATCGGTCACAAATTGAATTTTTTGTTAAACATACATTATCCAAAAGCTACATCTGCCTCTTACTTTAGATCCGTAATGTTTTCCCAATTATCAATTAGACATTAATTAACTGGGCCAGTTATTATTTTTTTTTATTTATTCTTCAAGTAAAGGTTACAACATGACAACAATAAATTAAACTAAGACAACGCTAAGAACTATGAGCTGCATTGTATGATCGGGAAAGTGGCAAAAAGGCGTTCTGGTACATTTTATGATTGGAATGAGAATGAGAAGTATGATAGGTATGATGTCATGAAGAGACCTTTACTTAGGATAGCCAACAAAGCTTGACGTAAATAACATCTATTGCTTATTTCCATTGGGGTCCAATAGTTAACTGTTGATGTCATCGTCAGCCTACGATATTACTGGATTGGAATCCGATCAGCTGTTCAACGCTCATTGATGATAGAGGCTTGGCCTAAAAATCAATGGCAAAAATCTCGGCTCAGAGTAGATCAATTTGACTGAAATTTTCAGCAAATTCCTTTTATATTGCCAAGTTTTTAATTAGTGGAAACTGCCAGTTCCATTTCTCATCTGTTTTACTCTCTGGGGGAAAATTATCTATGACTTGCATATCATCAGCATACGAATATTGCTGCGACTTTTAATTATATGTTAGTTGGCTTGGTGTAGAGCACAAAGAGAATAGGACCGAGCACCGATCCCTGGGATGCAACACAGTTCACGGGGAGAGAGAGAGAGAGAGCAATGGGGTTTAGCATCCACTCGACACAAATTAGGTCATTTCGGGACTAACATATGGTTTAATTTTATTTCAATAATTCGCTTGCGCGTAGGTGTCTTTAGCAGTGGGAGGAAACCGGAGGAAACCCACGAGGTTGAGAAGGCGACCCTATCTCCATGCCACATACGCTCACACCAGGGATCGAAACCACAGTCGCAAGCCAGAGGTGACCGGCTAGCTAGACCACTAGGCCATACCCCCCCCCCCCCCCCTCCCCCAGTTCAAGGAAGTTTTGTCTGATAGGTCATCACTGATTAGAACAGACTGGGTCCGATCTTGTAGATACGATCTAAACCAGTTTATTGGCATGTCTACGACCCCACAGCGTTTTGATAGATTTCCGGGAAGTCCCTTGTGATATATATTATCAAATGCTGCCGACAGATCCAGCATTACTAATGAGGCAATATTATCACTATCAACAGCGCTACGCAAATGTTAACCCCAGCTTAGGCATTCGCCTGAGGGGCCAAGGGTTTAGGGAGGCCCCGCGGTTCATGGCAAAAATTTTAAAAAAATCAAATATCAGATGAAAGTTTTACGCCAATCGATCTAGCGGCGTGAGTTCGGGGACTGAGCTATCCCTCAACCGTCTCTGTGATGTTCCACTCGATGATCGGTCTAGGCTGCTTGACTTTTATGTCATTCGGAATTGAATAGATTTCGTATGTGATCAAATATTATGTAATTAGTTTTGTATTGCAGACTGTTTAACATTGTGTTACGCAGGCGTGTCATTCAAAAGGATATGAAATTATCTTTTCGTCACGTTAGGGGCCCGCCGATTCTAGTCCGTCCCAGGTCCCCATTCCGGTTAAAGTGGGCTTTTGTTTCGGTACTATGATTTTGGTGATAGGCAGATTGATATTTATCAAGAATGAATTTGTAGCCAAATGTCCCTTTAACATATGCTTACAGCCTTCTCTAAAACCTTGGATAGAAAAGGAAGATTGGACACAGGGCGGAAATTCTTGAGTACGGTACATCTTGATCCAGACTGTCATTTTTAAGACAGCTTATTGTAAATAGCCTATTGAATCCTTACTCAAAATGAACTAGCAGATCAACTCAATTCAGCATTTTCTTTGGGTTTAACTTTAATTGCACACCTGCAGACTATATCTCCTATTGATGTATTATAGGTGGCTATTTCCGGTATCAACCTTCTGTGAAGTCATTATGGATTGATAGTGTGGTTGGATTATGTTTCGAATAACCTGGAAAGTGGTTGATATCTACTACTACCAGAACGGGTTATGCAATACACAATGTTAATTTCAACAGAATAATCTGTTTATTTACATGTCAGATTACATGGTAGCTTATCGTCTGCTAGCTTGATTGCAGCAGAAGTTATTACCTCTCGATCAAATGGAAAGGCCGTTTTGGGAACACCAGGGGTGTCAAAGAACAAAAGACTGCCCAATTAAACGTGTGGGGGGGAGTTAAGAATTTGTGTATGGTAAATGGACATTAAGTAAAGCAAAATACATTCTGAAAAATGGACTGCCCTTCAATGAAGTGAGGTGACGGATTGATATGGCTTCTAACAACAGTTATTTATAGCTTGAGGTATATCCCCCACGAATACAAAGTTTTGAAGAGGGATTTGAAGCAATTTTTGAAAGATTAATGTGTTAGAAAATGATTTTAGCCCAAATCACTCAGTTTGGGCTTGGGAAAGTATCTTAAATCAAACTGTTTAAGACAACACCATCAATTTCAGTCCATTTGAATTTTATTTTTACAATTCTTAATAGAAGGAAAAACATTTACATAGTTTACATTGCCTCTGATTTATTCATTCACTCACTGTTTCACCCACCCTTTTTTGCCTTTCACTAACACATGCTTTCTATGATTATTTTTTCTCCTCTGCTTTTTCCAGTAACTTTTTTTTAAAATGTTTTCTTTTCCTCTGTAGTTTGATGTCTTTTTCCCATTGTTTTCTGTACATTGTATATAACCTCATAGCTGCCTGAGCATCGGTAACCTGAAAAACAGGAGTCCAAGTGTTAGTGAATTGGGTTAGGTCATCAAAATATTAACAATTTTTGAGAAAAAAGTCTACCTACATATAGGCCTAGCTGTTTAATTTACACATATGGACTTAAAACCAACCCTACAATTCCACAGAATGTTTGTCAAGTTTTAATAAGGAACTTGAACAAATTCATTTGAACAAATTGGTTTAGAATCCATAGAAGATCTAGCTCAGATGAAAAGCATAGGACAATGTGTGAAATCCTTATACTGTACATGTATATCATTACAAAGCTTTATGACACAATCAAGGGTAATAACTGAATAAAAGTTTTCAGAAATAGTAAATTTTGAGAAATAGTAAACTTTGAGAAATAGTAAATTTCGAGAAATAGTAAATTGTATCATCAGAACATTCACATGATTTTACAAAGGGATCAAGGGTAAAAACTGTATTGTAGAAAGTGGACTGATGCACAAGTGTAATCCCAATATATAGCTAGATTTCATTAGGAACACATTTTAAAAAATGGACCAATTATAATGTAAGTTCTGACTAGCTATAGTTTACGTTACTTATTTCTATCAAAAAATTGAAGTAACAGGACTTTATTTAAGTCTGTTAAGATGATTGATGATGTCACAAGAACTTACAGAGTTATGTTCCCCTTCCTGTATAGAAACACCTATGACTTCTTTAGTCAGTTTTTTCAGTGATGGTGTTCTAAAGCCAAATAAACTTCGATATCCCTTGTACTTGGATGTATCTCGAATATTTTTCTTATCATGTTGAAGATAGAGTACCTGAAAATAATAATTAATTTTACAAGGATAATATTTAATAGGAATCATCCTACAACTGATATTAGTAAACATATGTTCGAGTTATCTGAAATCATTAAAAAAATGAAAACGCAGCTACACACATAACTGCTATATTGAAAGACATTCATAACAAAGATAGGCTGTCAGGCACTATCGTCCGGGCAGTCAGGTAATTCAAAAGTAAAATTTCTTTGGTGTACTGACAAGATTCTATGGCATAATCAAGGACAATAAGTGAATTTGCTATAAAGCAAAAAAATAACTTCTACAGAGTAAGCATGGGCCATAATACATGGAAATTATTGAAATTTCAAGTAGATAGGAAGATAATGTTTTTTGATAGAACATTCACATGTACCTAATAAGGGAGCATGGACAATAACTCTAGAGAAATAATTCATGGAAACTCTTCTATTTTATAAGATTCCTCATTTCACTAACTTAAAGTTACATTATGTGAGATAAGATAAAGAGATGGCAGTTCTCACTATAATAGTTAAAAACTACATAGTGTAAAGGTAATTTGTTGAAAATTTCAGTCAAATTGGTCCACTATTACCCGAGAAAAAAGCGTTTGAAATATTTACATAGCCTCGGTTATCATTACTCAAATCATTAATATAAACAGCATAGTCTCGATTATCCACTTGATTGATTTAATTATCAATGGCCATTAAGCGGCATATAGATAATGTTTTTTGATAGAACATTCACATGTACCTAATAAGGGAGCATGGACAATAACTCTAGAGAAATAATTCATGGAAACTCTTCTATTTTATAAGATTCCTCATTTCACTAACTTAAAGTTACATTATGTGAGATAAGATAAAGAGATGGCAGTTCTCACTATAATAGTTAAAGATAGGTTGCCAGGCAACGAAACATACGCCCACAGCAGCTAAATCGTCCGGGCAGTCAACAAGGGTTGTCGCATATTTTTACTTTTTTCGCTAATGAAACATTTGTAATACACTAAAAACTGATTAAGAGTAACAACTCATTATGTAATTATCAGAAAATCATTAGAATTTGATTGCTTTTTATAAAGTTTTACCCCACGCTAACAATTAGTATATACATGAAACATTTAATATCATGGATTTAGCTGTTCAGTTATCTAAATTCATTGAAAATCAAAATACTTGTTCGTTTCAACACCTTAAACTCTATGTATCAATCTGAAGTCAATCGGATGGTAACTTTGGCCTCTATAGCGTCACAAGAATTTTTGAAGTTATCAAGGGAGATAACTCTGGCAGTAATTATTTGAAATCGCTGAAAATCAATAGGCTTCTTCATCTCATGACCTTAAACACTGTGTATAAATCTAAAGTCAATCGGATATTAACTTTGGCCTCCAGAGCGTCCACAAGATTTTTTGAGGTGATCAAGGGCCATAACTCTGGCACTAATTATCGGAAATCGCTGAAAATCAATAGGCGTCTTTGTCTTATGACCTTTAACACTGTGTATAAATTTGAAGTCAATCGGATATTAACTTTGGCCTCTAGAGCGTCCACAAGATTTTTTGAAGTGATCAAGGGCCATAACTCTGGCACTAATTATCAGAAATCGCTGAAAATCAATAGGCGTCTTCGTCTTATGACCTTAAACACTGTGTATAAATTTAAAGTCAATCGGATATTAACTTTGACCTTTAGACCGTCCACATGATTTTTTTAAAGAGATCAAGGGCCATAACTCTGGCACTAATCATCGGAAATCGCCGAAAATCAATAGGCTTCTTCGTCTCATGACCTTAAACACTGTGTATAAATCTAAAGTCAATCGGATATTAACTTTGGCCTCTAGAGCGTCCACAAGATTTTTTGAGGTGATCAAGGGCCATAACTCTGGCACTAATTATCGGAAATCGCTGAAAATCAATAGGCGTCTTCGTCAGATGACCTTAAACGCTGTGTATAAATTTAAAGTCAATCGGATATTAACTTTGGCCTCTAGAGCGTCCACAACATTTTTTGAAGTGATCAAGGGCCATAACTCTGGTAGTTATTATCGGAAATCGCTGAAAAACAATAGGCTTCTTCGTCTCATGACCTTAAACACTGTGTATAAATTTAAAGTCAATCGGATATTAACTTTAGCCTGTAGAGCGTCCACAAGCAATTGTGGACGCCGGACCGACGGACGGACGGACGGACGGACCGACGGACGGACGGGGGCGACGACAATATACGTCCACATTTCAATGTGGGCGTATAAAAACTACATAGTGTAAAGGTAATTTGTTGAAAATTTCAGTCAAATTGGTCCACTATTAGCCGAGAAAAAAGCGTTTGAAATATTTACATAGCCTCGGTTATCATTACTCAAATCATTAATATAAACAGCATAGTCTCGATTATCCACTTGATTGATTTAATTATCAATGGCCATTAAGCGGCATATAGGAATCCGCCAACATCGAAGGCTAGCCTTGACTGGTCTGGATATATTAATCAATGTCTAATTGATTATTTAGATAACATCTCAAGCCTAATGAAAAACCTGTAATAAGCAGATTTTGCTCTTGTATAATGCTATTTTAAGAATATATCAAATTTTCTAGCAGACTGGATGGCAACATTTGTTATTACCGCATTCAAAAGATTTTGTATAGTGAACAAGGGCCATAAAAACCGAAATTGGTGAAAATCAACATGATTTGTGCAATCTTCAAATAGACCTGGTGGTAAGTTTTGTTTCAGAGTATACAAGATTTTATAAAGTGATCAAGGGTCATAACTCAAAAAGTATGGGGTTTCATTCTCAATTTACCTTTCAGTCATTTCATTAGTTATAGTTCATTCTAGTGTATTCTGCTAAACTGACTTTAACATACCTTTAAATCATTACTTAATGCATGTCCTACTAATATTCTTCCCTTCAATATCTGACTGACTTCTTTCTGTACAGTGAAAAAATCTTCACCTGAAATAATACAATCACCTCATGGAAAACAATTGAGACATAATGTAGTAAACACTTTGTGATTCCATCTACATGTATAATACCAACCTAAGATCTAAACGGATGTCATCAGCTCCATTCATAAATGAATAGCCAAATTTGTATCAATCCATCACCAAGTGATGCACAGTACTGGAAATTTGTAACTCTGTACATTTTCATAAAAGCATCCTATGCATAAATAATGCATGAATGTCTACTTATTGGAATTACTTCATAAAGATCCAGTCTTTGTATTGAACAAAACATAATACATTATGTTTCTCTACAAACTTATATTAAAACCTACAAACCTCCACATTTCTCAAATACATATAAAGACTTTAATTTCTTAGGTACCAAAAAAACGTAGAGTTAAGTTATATACAGATAAAGAATGGAAATTAAGAATATGACAAGCACTGGAGCTTAAACTTGTAGAATTCCTAAATTAAAATCCATATTCAATATTGATTAAAGTGGCCTTGGCACTTTAAAAGAGCTATGTCAAATTTGGTTTGACACATATAAATCTTTACTTTAATACTTCCATGCAGGGCTATATAACTAATTAGAACCTGTCAAACAAAAAATCAAAATAACATAAAAGAGCAAGACAATTCAACAATTCCGGTTTTGTTGCTCCTTTAGTTCAATAATCGTCATGAGAGTTTTTATTAGCAGAAAATCGTTGCTATCCAAACTGATTTTAATCTGTTTTCATACTTTGAAATCCATTTTCCTACGTACCATCAGCAATGTTTTCCGGTGTTATACCACTAACAAATGTCCTATAATCTACAACAGTTTCCATTGGTTTAACAAATTTATCATATAAACATTGACCATATTTGTTTACAATTGACACCCTGGCAACCATACTCTCACTACCATTAACCCCAACACCAACCATTTCGCAATCCATAGCAACAATTTTAGTTAACCTACAATGAAATATGGGAATTAGTTTGGTCATATAATGAAAACAATATTCAGGTTTTCAGATACTGCTGTGCCATTCAATTTCGACAGCATGACCTTTTTTTTATTTAAAAACAAAGTTTAACATTCTTATTAACTATTGTATATTCATATGACCTGCAGCAAAGGGAAGTAAGTCTATTAAACTTTTCTGGCAAAGACTGGAGGTATACCATAGGCCCAATAATTACCAAAGAACATAAACCCAATAAATGTTACTGAGAATCATAAATGGCAATGAACTGAGAACTCATGATCCATCTGCCCCATGTAGTATTAGGAAAGAAATAGCTAAAATCGCAAGGCAGGAATATAATTCACATGAGAATTATACAATCTGTAGACATGTATTAATTGTGATACATTTTTTCTTAATCATAAGGTCACAGCCAATTATTGGTGAAATCTGTGAGACTTACTATACACAGTGTCTCCCTTCCCAATACAGCATGTATTAATATTTATCTTGATCATAACCTACCCTTCAAAAGAACCAGTCTTAATAAGCTGAGAAGCTGTGTCTTGGTACTTAGGATTGGCCGCATCTTGTAACCGTTTAGCCTTTCGGGCTTCAATATCTAATAACATTTCATCAACACCATCAAACCAAATATCTGGTTCTCTAGAATATAATCATCATTTAAATACAAAATTACAACCAACATTTTTCTCATGGTAGTGCCTATTCCATTTTCTTGTGTTTTGGTTTTTGGACTAGATTCAATGTCCTTTTGTCAATGGAAACTTTGATAATTAAAGATTAATTAATAATATTGAATCTATAGACACTAATATATCGCATTCTGAGTAAAATATCTTGTTTTCTTCAGTAACAATAAAATATAACTTACTGAACATCCTTGGATTTTACTATCTCCCCAGAATTCCCTTTTCTTATTTTGTTTTCGCTAATCTGTTTAGTTTTTGCTAGTTCACCACCTATTATTCTTTTCTTGGCATCTGGTTTACCTTTCGCTTTTATTGGTTTCTTGTCTTTAAGCAGTGTCTGTGGATTAATGGCGATATAAAACAGTTAGCTAACACAGTGTACTTATTTGTTATAAGATTTACATTTACATACAGCAAATCTGAAAAGGACTATGTATAGAAGACGTGGGATTAGATCAAGTGGTGTGCACTTTAAATCATAAGGTCTATCATTAATGAACATATTGTGGTTTTGATCAAACATAAAATCTCCCTGTCTAGCATTGTCGTTATTATAAACAGCCAACAGTGAGGCTGATGTCCCCCGCCGAAATACCAAAATAAATAGATGACACATATTAATTAATCGCACATTTATTTTTTTCAAACGTATCAAGTAATCAAACTGTACACGAAGTGTCATCCAAAAGTGTTTTATAAAGAAAAATGCTAAAACCGACGAGAAAAATGAAAATGTACCCTAGTTAGGGGGACCCTAAAGGCAGACAAAAGGCCCCCCACTCTGGCCAAGGGAAAGGGCCCTCGTGTCCGAGTCAATCGTTTCTATACACTGTTACTGTCGAATCCATTACTGAATGAGAATGCAGTCATTGTATTGGCATAAAAATCATCAATCAAGATGAACCTAAGTTATCTTGTCCCAAAGTATCAACCAATCAAAATGCTTATCTCTGCCTACCCTAAGCAGAAAATGTTCATCTTTGAACTCCATCAAGGCATAGACCTAATAAGCATACACACCAATTTTGAACATTTTAACTCAATTAGAAGGAGAGTTATTGTGTTCCAAATTCTCGGCCAATCAAATTGCTTATTGCTCTGCTTACCCTGAGCAGAAAATGCTCATTATCGATCTTAGTCAAGGCATTATACTGTAATGAAACTATACACCAAGAACCATCACTCTCACTTAATTAGAACTAAAGTTATCGTGTCCCAAAGCATCAACCGAAAATTGCTTATCTCTGCTTACCCTAAGCGGAAAATGCTCATTTTCGAACTCCATCAAGGCATTGACCTAATAAGCATATACACCAAGTTTAAACATTTGAACTCAATTAGAAGGAGAGTTATTGTGTTCCAAAGTCTCGACCAATCAAATTACGTATCGCTCTGCTTACCCTGAGCAGAAAATGCTCATTATCGAACTTAGTCAAGGTATTGATGTAATGAAACTATACACCACGTTTCATCACTCTCACTTAATTAGAACTAAAGTTATCGTGTCCCAAAGCATCAACCAATCAAATTGCTTATCTCTGCTTACCCTAAGCGGAAAATGCTCATCTTCGAACTCCATCAAGGCATTGACCTAATAAACCAAGTTTGAACATTCTAGTTCAATTAGGAAGAGAGTTATTGTGTCCCAAAAAGTGTGACGGACAGACAGACAGACGGACGAACCCTTCGAAAGGCAGGGGACAAAAAAATCATCACATATTATTGGTCCAAAAATAACATAGTTTTTGTTGTACTCTTTTTTTCTTTCCACTCAATACAAACTAGGTCATTTCAGGACTAACATATGGTTCAATTTTATTTTAATATTTTGCTTGCACGTTGGGGTCTTTAGCAGTAGGAGGAAACCGGAATACCCGGAGAAAAGTTGCATGGTTGGACAGGCGACCTGACCTTGACATGTACAACCAGGGAATCTGAACCAAAATGGCTGTGTATCGTCCAATTTCTCCAGATAGGTCACTTATGGGCCAATTACCGATGTTGAAACCATATAAGCAATGGTACAAATTTATACAAGTGTAAGTAATAAATATTCACTATAATCATATAATTACCTCATGCAGGATCTTCCAGTTATTTGAAATTTCTTTCGGTATTTGAACTCTTTTTACATCTTTTTCAATTTGTTTTATTTCAGGTGCAGATTTTTTCTCTTTCATTTTCATTTTCTTTCTCTTTAATTTGTTCAATTTTTTCCACTTTTTCCCAGAATGGATTTGTTTATCTGAAGACACAGTTTTGTTATTTTTCTGTATTTCTAAAGTTCTAACTCCTTTTCTGTTATTTTTGATTGGTGATTTATTATCACCTGGTTTTTTTGTAGCATCAACTAACACATTTATTTCAGGTGTTGAAGATACAAAATTTTTAGAGTTGCTTGCCTTTATTGAAGGCCTACTATTTTTATTTCCATTTTTATTCAGCTTTTTCTTTTTTGTAGCAAACAGAATTTGACAGCTAATTTCTTCCGATTTTCGTTTCATGTTTTGGGTCATAATCTGAAAAAGAAGAATGTAATGTATATCAGAAATCAGTGTTTGTCATGTGTGTGCATGGTTGGGTTGGGTTAGGGTGGGGGTGGAGATAACTTTGAGAAAGTATCTAAAAACATTCAGATACACTGATTTGTTCATTTTTTGATACGATTGGATGCCTTTGGTAAATCTTTATTAATACATGTAGCATATTAAAAATAAGTCAATTTATAGTGACAAAACTTTTGTTTATCTGTCAATATTGTCAGTAATGGTAATCAAGCCGTGTTTATAAAAGAGTAAAAGAATTTGAATGACCATTTATAATTACAGTACATTAGTCATGTGCGACCCATAAAGGTTCTCTACTTGCTATTTTAAATTTTTTAAAAAATGTTACGAAATTTGATTGGCTGTTGTACACCACATCTGTATAACCCAGCCTTCTGCTTACAAATGTTTGGGGGGCCAGCTTTTATAGCTGCAATTTCAATTAGGTGAATTGTACCCGTGTCAGGATTATATAGCTTCATAATAATAGTTGGATGCTTTGCTTATTAAATTCACATTGGATTCTTCCAGAAGGAACTATATAGTAGGCCTACGAGGGTACATCTAAAGCCCCTCAATTTTTGAAAATTTTCAGATCCCCTTGTCCCTTTTTGTAATCTGTTCCTACAGAAAAAACACCCCATGCAAAAGATTGGACAGATTGGTTCATATTTCGGGGATCCACCGGAGCCTGCAAAAATCAGGCAGTAACTCCTGGACAATTGATGCATTTTATGAGAAATGCAGTTTATTAATGCAATTTTGTCATTGTGGTGTTTTTTTGTTTGTTTTCAGAGAGGATTATTGGCCATACATTTTAAGACCACTCAATCACAGACTTTCGATTTATGTGAACTTAACCTAGTAAACAATCATAAATTATGCATCTATGAGACCATAAACTTACTACAGGAAAAATGACCAGCGGCTGCCAGACAGGATACGCCCACATTTTGCAAGAGATGGATCAAGAACAAGCTAAACAAAAAGCGATTTTTCCAACAATCCCGGGCCATGATTCAGAAAGATACGATCTGACATGCACGAATATCAACAGGACCAAAATCTTGGGTTATAAAAATATATTTCACAAAATTATATGTCAACCTTCATTATAGTGTAACGGGCATATAATATATTCAAACGGTATTTTAAATGGGATAATAATTGTGACTTCTAGAGAGACCACAAGCTAAGAAAAGCGATTTTTGTACAATCAGGGGCCATACTTCAAGAAGTCATGATCCGATATATTGAAAGGAACCACAATCTTTGGATTCTAATTTCAAGTTGAATCAAAATCGGTTCAAAATTGTGACCTCTGCATGAAGTTACAGTCCGATACATGCCAATATCAAAAGGAACCGAGATCTTAGGGTGATAAACCCAATCTGTTTCACAGAGAATTACTTACGAATTATCTCTGTAACAGACGACTGTCCACAACAGGTGCGTTGACTGCACGCGCCGTTAGTCATTGGCTCAACGGCTCGTGCAATGTTTACTTAACACCTAACTGCTTCGGGCAAAATGATGCATTTTACTCATTTTAATACCCATTTACACTAAATAGGGAATATTTTTTAACTACAAATACTTCAAACGTCTTTATTTATTTTTCTTTTACCACAAAAAAAATGTTTGAGAATTTAATTTGTCGGAGTAAAAAAGTTAATATGCCGTACTCATTAAACCTCGTCGATGTCATGCTTATCAGTGATTGTAGCGGCCAAGCGAATATTCACTGCGGGATCAGTTTGTGATAAACCTATATTTCAAGTTTCATTGAAATCGGATAAAAATTGTGATCTGACTGTAGAGCTGTAGAGTGTTGTGGACGGACTGATGGACATATGGGCGAACAGGAACAACAACAATATACGTCCACATGAAAATGTAGGCATATAAAAATAAAGAATGTTAGATTTAATAATTTCTTTTTAAAATTAATCTTTGATAGAATACAGAAACAGAATTGTCATAAGACACTTATTAACAGTCACACAGTTGAATTCTATAATATATGCCCTAGTTTAAAATCTCATATGTATTTTTGTTTTGGTAATTTGGGAGTACTTTTCTATCGGTGTCCACTATCTGATCCCCTGATTATCAACCAATCTGTCATTTTTTTGTAGGGGGGGGGGGAATAGGGAGAGATTAGAAAAAGGGACAAGGAGATCTGAAGATTTTCCAAAATCAACGAGCTATGCCAACAATCCCTTATCTTGATACACACAGGGAGGAGAGATGAGGTGTCTTATCTTCACTATAGGGTGAAGATAGGTCTACATTACAGGTATAATGTACTGTTCAGCCCAAAAGACTGTTTCGAGCTTTAATTTGTTTGCTAGTTTTACTCACAGGTCCAGACTGACGTTAGTAGTACATGTGATTTATAGCACTAAATCACACAGTTACAAAAACATGTAGCTAAAACGGGATACTGATACCTGTAAAAAAAAATTAATTTCATTATTTTCATTGTAACATCTTAAACTTAAAGTTAGCTAAAGTTTTAAACAATTGGGACTTATTAAAGCTATTCAATTCATCACAATCTAGTGAAACAAGATATTGTCAGGAAAGTGAATCATTCAATCAAGTATTTTTTATTTATTTTTTTTTTTCCTCAAAATTGATACAGACCGACATTCATAATTATGTTACATCAGTTAGAAGTGATAAGTTAATACAAGACTCAAACAAGTTTATTTATCGCTAAATTCTACTTCATTGAACATTGTGTTGAATTATTATAAATTTGTGTCAGATTCAGACAGATACAAAAATTGTATGACAAGAAATGATTCCATTTTTTGAAAAATATACATTCACCGTGAAAAATAGAAGGCAAGAGTTCCGAAATAGCCTGGGAGTGAGAACAGAGGTGTATTTTCAGCGGACATAATCTTATCGGAGACGGGCTAAGTAAAGGAACTGCTACCAACAACAGGTTGGCAAAGGCACCACTTTTTAAAAGTGGAACCATTTCTACGACAAACTCAGTTGTCTGTAGATCAGTGGCTAAACGTAGCTTTTTCGGTCAACTATATCTAACTATACTATTACTGTTATACTAACACTAAAAGCGATTATGTACCATACATAGAATCAAAATAATGAATGTTATTAAGATCGACATGTGTTTCTATTTTTACGGGCAACTGGAGTTACCGTTCATTATAGTCTCGGTTTTCTGGACACTCCGATTTCGTCGTACGCATTGAGTTATGTTTGTACGTCAAAATGGTCAAAGTCAAAAGAATCCATCTCTCTATTTTGTATAATATTATAGATCTGTACTGGTATACTTTTTTTTTTAAATTAAAAAAAGCAAGAAAAATGAAATTCAATTGAATGAATTAGAAAATGACACCATAAACCGATGACAACTCATCCCAAGATAAAAGACAACTCATCCCAACTGAGATGAATTGTCTTTGGGATGAGTTGTCAGATATTGGTTGACAATATTCCGAGTGAAGGCTTTACTACTAATTATATCGAAATACTCCGAATGAATTATTTCCGTTTACGTGTTGATAGTTTTAACCCGATAGTGAAGTGATAGTTATTCAGTGTCATTATTTTACAATAAAGGAAATATTCTGCTTGTGTTTGTAGATTATGGTTTGGTATCCAGTAGTGACAGGGAGCTAACAATCTGTATAATGCCGGGGCCTTCAAAATCAAACTTATCCATGTGTATTGTACTCAACATCTGCAGTTCAATTCTCATTGTTGTGTTGAACAAATGGATTTACACAAATTATGGATTTCCAAACATATCACTGACATGCATCCATTTTTGTGTGACGACTATTGGACTCGTTATTTGTAAACATCTGAATTTATTTCAACCGAAATCATTACCATTACTTGATATGTTACCACTGGCTTTGAGTTTTTGTGGTTTTGTTGTGTTCACCAATTTATCTTTAGGTTTTAATACTGTTGGCACCTATCAGTTAATTAAAGCCATGACAACGCCATGTATTATAATGATACAGACAAACTTTTATGCCAAAAGATTCTCTTATAAAATTCTTGGAACATTGGTAAGAAATTGAAATAGTTAAATAAAATCTACAAATACAGACAAAATTGACAGTTATACAGTTTGAACTTCAATCTGATTTGCATCACAGGTTTTATCTAGTACAGTACCACCCTATGGCTATAGTCTTATCTCAAAACACAGATGGCTGAGAGATGCTCTAAGTCTGAAAGGTTTCTTGTCTAAGCTCTCCCCAAGACGTCAAAAATCCAGTAGTAGTACTAATGTCTTAATTAAGCATTGTATAAAATAAATGCAATGAAAAAGTATCAAAAATGTCTCTGAATCTGATTGGATGATGTCCGCTGACAGTCCCCACGGCTTGCTATATTGCTGCAATATGAAAATACTACTCATCCCACCTCTGGCTTAAGGTTATTTATTTTTATGAATCCTTACCGACTATTTGTTTGCTAAAGGAATCATTTCTTGCCACAGCTGACACACATAATAATTCAACACTTTTATCAAGCAAAATTTAGCAATTGAAAACATAAACAAAATACGTTTGAACTGATCAGCCATTACGAAACTCGAACATGAGTAGACAATGTGTTTATTTATTCACTAAATTCTACTTGAACATAGTGTTGAATTTGTGTCATGCCGAGAAATGATTCGTTTTGCGAAAAATAAACATTTGCAGTGAAAAATAGAATGTAGGAGTTCCAAAACAGCCTGAGAACAGAGGTGGGGAAGAGCGGTATTTTACTATATTTTCATTTTGCAGCTATATAGCAATAGCAAGCAGTAGGAGTTGTCAGCAGAGTCAGATCAGAAACAGTTCCTAAAGTTAAAGGAACTTGGGTAAAAGATATGACAAAATTTGATACTTTTTCATTGCATTGCTTTTATACAATGCTCAATTAAGACATTAGCTGGATTTTTGACGTCTTGGGGAGAGCTTAGACAAGAAACCTTTCAGACTTAAAGCATCTCTCATCCATCTGTGTTTTGAGATAAGAAGACTATAGGGTGGTACTAGATAAAACCTGTGATGCAAATCAGATTGAAGTTCAAACTGTATAACTGTCAATTTTTTCTTCAAAACAATGATTAACTATTGTTATTTATTACATTTGTGATACATCCAATTACAATTAAGCATATAATACATCTTGACACAGGTACAAACTTACTCTTTTAAATCGATGGGATAAATGCTGGCTTTGCAAAACATTTAAATTGATGTCAAGTTACGTTGTGTAAGCGTTTTGTTGTGAACAAGTCAATCAAGATACAATGTACATGATATAAAAGCTCAAAGTAGGGTGTTACATGACACATGACTAATGCATTGTGTGAATGTCTGTAGCAATTTTAATAAAAATACTACATGAATAAAATTACTGGTAATGAATGAACAATTGTTTCTACCACCAAGTCTATGCACTTTCCACAAGCTTCCATAATCTTCAAGACATTCTGTATTCTGTATTTATTTTCAAATTTTATTTCTTCAATTTTTTTTTTCTTTCAGATTCCTATTACCTTAGGTGTGATTTTCAATTCTTATAATGATGTAAAGTTTAATACATTAGGAATCATCTTTGCTTCAATTGGAGTGCTGGTTACTTCAGTCTATCAAGTGGTAGGTATCTGTAAAAGTGTACAGACATGTACGGTAGATAATATCTCTAATGATAGAAAGAAAAATGGGGACTTAGAAAAAATCCATCACAATTTGATAGACAACCATATTTCTTGTCACATAAAAGAAGGGAATGACAACCCACCCAGTGACAGACCTTATGATCTAAAGCGCATATGTGTTAAACAATTTAGCCACCTAACCCCCCATTTGTGTATTAATGTTGACAGTATTTCATTTGGAAATATTATTTACTTATTTATATTTGAGTTTTTTTTAGATAAAATGTGCCTGATATCGTTAGTGACGACAGGAACACATAAATTTAAAGATACATAATGGATGATTAGACAATGAGTTGGCAGTTCACACTATAATAGTTAAAAACTAGATAATGTAAACTCAATTTGCTGAAAATTTCAATCAAATTGATCCACTATGAACTGAGAATTAAACGATTACTAAAATCATAGTCTCGATTATCCATTAAATCATGGAGGAAAGTTATGAAGCATATCGGATCATGATCCAACAAATATCACAGTCTGGCGTTGACATCAAAGTTGATTATGCTCTGGATAAGTTAATTAATGTCAAATTAACAGTTTTTATTCTATGATTACATGCAAATACAAGCAAATATCATTGAATACAGCCATTGAATAACCTATGGTTGTATTCAATGGCTTGAAAACGTACTACTTTTGCCCAGAATGACGTCACTTTCATAATTATGTCAAACCGTAATGACGTCACCACTAGCAACGACAATTTTTGTAAAAAGGAAACAAAATAGAGCGGAATACGGTATTGGTGATGATTTTTTTGATAATCTGAATAGTACAGTGTATTTTGAGATTTGCATGTGGTTATAGAATAAATACAGAACTCAATGACCATTGAATACCGCTCGGGTTATTCAATGGTTCACTCGAGTGTATCCCTGCCGCATTCCACTCGCTGTCGCTCGTGGAATACTTGCGCAGAACTCAATGACCATTGAATATCGCTTGGGTTATTCAATGGTTCACTCGAGTGTATCCCTGCCGCATAGGCTACTTGCGCAGGGATACACTCTCTTGAACCTTTGAATAACCCAAGCGGTATTCAATGGTCATTGAGTTCTATCTATATATAACATTTCAGACTTAAAGAAAGATTTAGCTCATTCAATTTCATAATGTATGTTTATGACCTTCTTGGAACACCTCACAATTATTAATATAGTGTGAATTGTACAGTAATCTTAACAGTAACAAAGTCAGTTGTTAATTTGGTGTGAAGGCCTAAATTCAAATATCTACTAATCTGAGCTGTAATAAATCTGTTGTTAATTTGGTCTGTATACAATTATCTACCAAGCTCAGCAGTTATAAAATCACTTGTTAATTTAATGTGTATTGTACAAAAATCTACTATCTCATCAGTGATAAAATCAGGTGTTGCATTAATCTCAGCAATATAAATTGTTAATCTGGTGTGTATTGTAGAATTAATCTACTAATATCAGTTGCATTCTTAAATGAATGAAGTTAATGCCACCAATATGTTTTCTTTTGCAGTGGGTTGGAACGAAACAAAATGAACTTCAAGTTAATTCCATGCAGTTATTATATTGCCAAGCACCACTTTCAGCGCTGTTGTTAATGATTGTCATTCCTTTTTTTGAACCAGTATTTCGATTCCATGGAATTTTATATAATTGGTCGTTGTCAACACTTGTAAGTACTGTACGTATTGTTTTAGCTTACTAATATTTTATTTATTAGTGACCTTTACAAACAAGTCTGCTCCATAAGTACTTAAAAAATGGAAAATCCCTGTCTATTACTTGTATCTTCCTTTTCATTTTTCTGAGGGGCAAATAACTCATCTGAAACCGGTTCTCTATCAGTAGATATACAGCATGTAACAGATTTCACTGTTTGTAGGGCTGGGTATCGATAGTGATTTTTACTATCGATAATCGGCTATGAAATGTCGGTCGATAATCGATAGTATCGAAAACAAACTTATTTTCACGGTCGTCATCAAGACTGGATGCAGTGACTGTAAGTTCAAAACCATGCGAAGTTGCGAAAGATCGTTTGCTCCTGTCTAAAACCCAAAGTGTTTCCACACAGCTTTTTTAGCTTTGCCGGGAAAATCAAGAAGCGTTTTGTCGTCCATGTGTGCTATTTATTGTACCGGGTACTCTATTACTGAGGCACACGTACAGAAATAGTGAACTGTACAGACGAATTCTGAAGCTTGCAAAGGGAAATAACTCTAACTTTATTTACACATACGGGTATCTCCGATTTGGTGATATTCAACAATAATTTCTTCAAAACTAAAGTAACGTTTCAATGAGAGTGAATATATGAAAACGGCTGTTCAATAAGCAGTCACAATTTTGTTATGTGTTACATTGATACATGATAGTAATTAAAGTGAGCGGTGTATTATGATTAACTGAAAGAAAACATTGACATTTCAGACGCAAGAAAATTAGACGAAGAGCGATAATCGATAGTAACCCACCGCTATCGATAGTGCTTTTCTGGGCCGTCCAATCAATACTATCGATTTATATCAATATTTTACCCAGCCCTAACTGTTTGTCTCTTTCTCTTTTTACTTGCCTGTTCTCTAGGATTATTTTACTTTCTACCACAAAAATATTACATGGTGGTAATTAAATAAAGCCATGGTTTTAGTGGAAAGGCCTGGAATCAAAGATAGCAACCTGGACATATGTCACATGTTGTTGAGAGCCCACACAATGTTATCAAGTAAATGATAATGAATTGTTCACAGAGTCTATATTATATACTGAAAAAAAGAATAGTTAAAGGGGAAGACCAACTATTTTCAACAAGGTTTCCATAAATCTTAAATATATATTATTAAATAATCCCCTCTGTAACAAAGGCAAAAAAGTTTTTGTAAGCGAGAAATTAATTTTTATTAAAACCGGAAGTGACATAGTTGGTTCAACACGCTCACCGGGCTCTATAGTAAGCTTGCAAATTTGGTCTATGTTTACTGCTGTATTGTGTACTCGCATCGTCCTTTGACCAAAAATCTGATAACATGGGCTGTCTATTAGGATATTATAAACACGTATTTATGTTTTGTTAACGTTTAGTACACAAAGCCGCTACGTAAATTCACTCATACTGAACAGTACACGGTGTCTCAATTCACGCCACATGGCCAGTTGTTGACATCACAATACAGCAGTAAACATAGACCAAATTTGACTGGTTACTATAGAACCCGGTGAGCGTGTTGAACCAACTATGTCACTTCCGGTTATAATAAAAATCAATTTCTCGCTTACAAAAACTTTTTTGCTTTCGTTACAGAGGGGATTATTTAACAATATACATTTAAGATTTATGGAAGCCTTGTTGAAATTTGTTGGTCTTCCCCTTTAAAAAGCAACAAGTAGTCCATGTAGTAGCCAATAGACATTAATCTTTAATAACATGGCAATTTTTGATTTTTGATTAATGTTTGAATCCAACCATGCTCACTAACTTTGTCTCCCTTCACAGTAAAAAAGCTGTTCAAGCTTTTGATCTGAAGAGAAAACCACACCAGAAAAGACTGTGGAACTTCCCCTTTTTGCAAATTTGGTAATATAGACCTAACTAAGAATTTTATGACATAATCTACAAGAAATGATCTGGTGTTGTAAAAGCTCATATTATTATTTTCATACACTTGATATCTATTACTTAGAAAAAGGTGATTATATTACTGCAAGTTAGAATTTAATTTTAGCTTTCGAAGAAAGAGCAATTTTAATTTTCATTTTTGACTGTCAATACAGGAGCATCATATCAATTATTTATGTAAAAAAGAAACAAACACAATGACTCAATGATTTTGATTTCTCAGTCCTTTGATTGAAAAAAAAACTGCCTTGCTAACCCAGTTGTGTGGGTAGACCAGTTTTGTTTTTATTTCAAATTTTCATGAAATGTTTTTTTATTTTTTAGTGTGTTGTATTGTTGTCCGGTATTGTGGCTTTTTCAGTAAATCTAACAATATTCTGGTTAATAGGAAGCACATCACCTGTAACGTATCCTTTAATACAAGAAATAAGCTTATATCATTTAGGTTTGAAGCTACTTTGCCACAAAAGAATTTATTGGGTGGTTATTTGCAGTAAAAGTATGGCAATTTTGGTGTAGAAACTAGTAGAATACTAGATTCCCTGAAAAACACCCTTGGAACGAATATAGGACAAAAAGCTAAGTGTTTCCCTAACCTGCAACCGGACGATAAGGGATGTCTGCTCAAGTGGCGTCAAAGGTACAATAGTTTCTGTGATGAAAACTACTAAAAAGACGTGGATGATAATTTGTGAATTTAATAGATTTCGATATTTATGATAAATGGACAGCGCTTAAAGATGGGTTCCCAGAAAAGTATTTTTTGGGTGGTTGCTAGGTACTGTCTAAGCCAATTCACATGACACAAATATGACTTCTTTTAATAAATTTTTATAGCAGCGTTTCCCTCTTGATTTACATTGTTTGGAGAATGATTTGAAGCAAAATTTTGATAAATTTATTAAATTACTCTCAGTAACCCAGAACCTCATATCCTTCGACATACGCAGGGTCTGGGATTGTTGTCAATATTTTACAAAAAGTCCATTTCCCATCCGCAACCGTGAGTTTGGTTTTTAATGTGGTTGATTATCCAGTATCTTTGGTCAAGTCCAGTAAGATTTGTGGTTGTTCCCGCAATAAATCCCATAATTCTTGCATTAATATAAACAAACATTAATCGTGACAACAAATTAGGATTAATTTAAAAAACATATATGGCCCACAAAGAGAGAGATTTTACAATAAAAAAGAATTAAGAGTGTTGGATATTGAACTGACATTCTTGATTAATTCCATGGGCGTGAACGTCTTGTTTTAGGACTAGTTACCTCCCTTAGACTTTCTCTATGATAATGCAAAAGACTGAATAATCTAGCCGATGACCTATTATTCTCAAATGTGGACAACACATCCAGACTAATATTCGTATAATATTTTTCTGGATGATAGAGACTAAGTTGGAATATGTGTTTAGTTTGAATATATCATCAAATCACCCAGTTTGTACACCGTAAGATATCTTTAAATAGTAAGTTTATAAAACCAGAATGTAAGTCATTAGACGTTTTCAAAAGGACAGATTTTAACCATACTATATCAATTTGAGTTACTGTGGCATTGACATGTATTGGTAATGGAATGTAGTGTTGGAATTATGATTGGATAATCATCCTGATATTTCATTTTTCCTGGTAGGACCTCCATTAACATCTAGAAACGTGAAAGTAATTAATTAACTTAAGGTTGAATTGTTTTGTATTAAATATATCTGTGATTATTTCCTTAATTTATTATTCAGGTATAATATGGTGGGACATATGAAATTTTGTTTAACACTACTTGCAGGTTATTTTCTATTTCATGACCCGCTAAATCTTTTACAGGGTGTCGGTGTTTTAATTACATTTTCAGGTAAGCTGTATTCAATTTAACCCTTTGATCCCGGTCATATATACCGTAAATGACCAACCAACATATCCAAACCGTTGTAATTATTAGGACATTATCAACAGTGATATGTAATGTATTATTTTGATTAATTTATATTTAATTTTGTTTTTGTATGTGTGGTTTATTGGTCTGTAGCAAGGTATTTAGTCATGTATATTGATATTGCACAAGAGCTTTGGCAAAATGTTGAATATATTACACAATGTCTAGCTTGAGACCTTTAAAACAACTTGAAATAAAGACTACACTATAATGTCCATGCATTTTAATAACCTAGCAGAAAAATAGGACTTATACCCCATTTCATTTAGCATTCCAGTGTCTTGCTTGAAACCTTTACTTGAAATAAAGATTACACCCTCCCGTCCATACATTTTATTAGCCTAATCAGTTGGTGCAGAAAAGTAGGATGTTATACTCCATTTCATTTCACATTTCAATGAAATCATGATACCATGTTATATTAATAATGTACGATTGTCATAGTAATGGTACATCAAAAGAAATTTGCTCAATTTCAATGTTCTTCTCATATATTTCAGGTGTTCTGTTGTATACTCATTTTAAGATCCAAGAGTCAAAAACCAGTGCATTACCAATTTCACAGAATAAAACATAACACATATTATTATATTATCTGTATAATCTGGTATATTTTGTGTCTTCCCAGAAGGTATATTGATATTAATTGGGTATATTTTATACAATGAGATCAAAATTTCCATTAGTGAATTATTTTCACTTCACTTTTGATTTTTAATCAAATGGCATTGAGGGTTGATTATGGTCTTGGTCTGATTAAGTTAATTATTGTCTAATTAATAATTTATAACATTTAAAGCCTGAAGAAAGACCTGCAATAGGCAAATTTTGCTCTTATGTAATGCCTGTTTATGTTGAACTGGAATGTAAAATCAATTACTTTTTATTGTTTTCTTTAGTTGTGTTGTTACTTAAAGAAAGGGATACAAATTTAAGAAAGAGCACCCAGAAAACATTTGAAATTAAAAGTATTGACATTTTACAATTTATCACGAATTATGAGGTTACGGTAATGAAATAAAATAAAGTAATATCATTCACTGCTACTCATGTTTTGGCTAAAGCTAAAGCATTTATTCTATTTCGCCCGTATATTTTTTAGTCCCTTATAGTTTATTTTACGCTCACATATCATAGTGGTATAATGTCATCAACCATCTGTACATTCATCAGTGGATAATTATTCTAAAAACTACAGTAGGGATATTTTAGATTTTTGTGAATAACTGCAGGGAGTGTGCATTGATTTTTCAATAAGTTATCCTCTAGTCACTAAAATCTCATAAACTACTGGTCACTATACTACCTAAAAATGTTTTTGTCCCTTACCTTTCGAAGAAAGCAGGAGACTATTAAAATGGGTTTGTCTGTCTGTCTGTCAATCCGCCTGTCTGGCCATCTGTCACACCTTTTGGGACGCAATAACTCTCTTTCTAATTGAGCTACAATGTTCAAACTTGGTGTAGGTGTTTATTAGGTCAATGCTGTGATGGAGTTTGAAGATCAGCATTTTCTCCTTAGGGGAAGCAGAGATAAGCAATTTGATTGGTTGATGATTTGGAATACTATAACTTTAGTTATGAAAAAGGCAGGGTGATGAAACTTGGTGTATAGTTTCATTACATCAGTACCTTGACTAAGTTCGACAATTAGCATTTTCTGCTCAGGATGAGCAGGGCAATAAATAATTTGATTGGTTGAGACTTTGAAACACAATAACTTTCCTCCTAATTGATTTAGAATGTTCAAACTTGGTGTAGGCGTTCATTAGGCCAATGCCTTGATGGAGTTCGAAGATAAGCATTGTCTGTTTACGCTAAGCAGAGATAAGCAATCCAATTGATTGAATAACTTTGGTTATAATGAAGTGATAGCGACGAAACTACAAATATAGATTCATTATGTCATTACCTTGACTAAGTGTACCTGTGATGGTGAGAATTTTTGGCTTAGGCTTAGGAGCGATAAGCAATTTGACCGATCACTTTTAATTGAGGAAAATATTTAAGCTTGATGTAGATGTTCATCAGGTGAATGTCTTGACTGAGTCAATGATTAACATTTTGAGCTAAAGCTAAGCAATTTCATTGGTCGATGCTTTGGGACATGATAACCTTCATTCTATCTGATAGAGAGTGATGAAACTTACAGTATAGTTTGATTGCTCGATACTTTATAAATGTGCGATTAATTAATATATGTGTCCTCTATTTATTTTTGGATTTCGACGGGGGACATCAGCTGTACTGTTGGCTTGTTTTTAAAACTTAGCAGGTGGTGACAGGGAAATATTTTTCACTACATTTAAAATGATGTGATATGTCATATTTCCATAAAATGATTTGTTTTATTTGGAGCTTAGCTTATTGTTGTATAAATTGTTATTAATACAGCTAATTTGATTTTATAGATTATATTGGTTTTATTTAATAATGTTGTTAAATGTATATTTATTATTTAATATTTCATGATATTTTCTCTTTTTGTATTTGAATATTTTTGATTATTCCATGGATTTTTATGCGCCCACATTTTTATATGGACTAATGTTGTCGTCACCCCCTGTTCGACCGCCCAGATACATGAATGTCCTTCCATCCACAATTTCTTTGTGAACACTCTAGAGGTCACTATTTTTATCTGATTTTGAAGAAACTTTAATAATATGTTTGTCACAAAAGATCTCTTTCTTTCGATATTGGTACCTTCATTGACTATGGCCTTTGGTTGTACAAAAAATGTTGTTTTTCGCTTGAAGACCCTCTGGAGTTAACAATTTTTGTACACCCACACTTTCATGTGGACGTATACTGTCGTCGCCCCTGTCCGGCCGTCTGTCCACAATTGTTTGTTAACACTTTACAGGTCATAATTCTTATCCGATTTCAATGAAACTTAAAATATAGGTTTATCACCCTAAGATCTCTGTTCCTTTCGATATTGGCATGTATCGGACTGTAACTTCATGGATTGTATGAAAAATCACGTTTTTTAGCTTGTGAACCAATTTTGATGAAACTTGAATTGCTTATTTATAAAATTTCGAAACCAATTTTGATGAAACTTGAATTGCATGTTTATAAACCAAGGATCTTGGTTCCTTTCGATATTTGCACATATCGGATCGTAAATTCCTGAATTATGTTTATATCCTTTCGATATTTGCACATATCGGATCGTAACTTCCTGAATTATGGCCCCGGATTTTACGGAAAATCGCCTTTTTAGCTTTAAGTTCCGCTGGAGGTCACAATTATTATCCGATTTAAAAAAAAACCCAAACTCTTGATTATATCACCGTAATGAAGGTTGAGTTCAAATTTCCTGAAAATCAAACCCAAACTGCCGAACCAAATGGACGCCGCTGGTACGCCAATAGTGTAAAAATATGGTATATCCAGGTTGTGGACCCTGTAGCGGTCACAATTTTAATTCGATTTTCACGAAACTTGAAATGCTTGTTTTTAGCCTAAAAGATCTTGGTTTCTTTCGATATTTGTGCATATCGAATCGTAACTTCCTGAATTATGGCCCCTTTTTAGCTTGTGATCTCTCTGGAGGTCACAATTATTATCCGATTTAAAAAAAAACAAAACATTTGATTATATCACCGTTGAGTTCGAATTTCCTGAAAATCAAACCAAAACAGCCGATCAAAATGGACACCGCTGGTAAAAATATGGTATATCCAGGTTGTGGACCCTGTAGCGGTCACAATTTTAATTTGATTTTGACGAAACTTGAAATGCATGTTTATAACCCAACGATCTTGGTTTATCACCTTAAGATCTTGGTTCCTTTCGATATTTGCGCATATCGAATTGTAACTTCATGAATTATGACCCTTGATTGTAGGAAAAATCACTTTCTTCTTAGCTTGTTCTCTGTCCATCTCTTGAAAATGTGGGCATATTCTGCCTGGCAGCCGCTGGTTATCAAGTTTTGATGAAACTTGAAATGCATGTTTATAACCAAAAGCTCTTGGTTCCATTTGATATTTTAGCTTGTGGTTGCTTAGGGGTCACCATTTTGTTATCTGTTTCAAAAAAAAAAAACGTTTGAATGTATCACTGTGATACTACAATGATGGTTTGAATTTTGTGACAAAATGGCTGCTCTGTGTGCAAATAGTGTTAAAGTATGTAATTTCAAGGTTGTGGACCCTCTAGAGGTTACAATTTTAATTTGATTTTGATGAAACTTAAAAAATGTCTTGTATTCCAAAGAACTCGGTTTCTTGCAACCACACATTTCTGACCTTAATTTCCTGGATTATGGCCCCTTATTGTATGAAATATCAGTTTTTGTTCTTTAGCTTGTTCCCCATACTACACATTTCCTGCAAAATGTGGACGTATCTTGCATGGCAACCTCTGGTTCGTTCTTTTTTTTTTCTTTTTTAAAACAATAGTATTACCAATACAATGATTTAATATAAGAATATACTTATTGCTTATCCATATCAGGTATAATTTTTTAAAATTATTGTTAGTAAAAGTATTTTAATATTTTTGATTAATATTATTAGTCATGTAAAAAAACTAAAAATGTGTAATCCAATCCCATCTGTACAGTTATGTTAACTGGGTAAAATATCTTGAAATAAAAGTCTACCGATTCTGTACAATTTGTCTTTTTTTATATATATATCATCAGGATTTAATACTGTGTGGAACTCATCTTGCACACAATGGTAATACGGACGTGCCAAATGCCATTTTATAATATCAAATTATATTTTTAATCCTGTTCATATATGATACAATATAGATATTTAGCTATGTAGTTGTATTTTGGCATCATCCTTGTCTGGCCGTTGTCCACCACAATTGTTTGTAAACGATCTGACGACGAATGTTGGGATTCGATTTGCATGAAATTATTTATATGCAATATTTACCGTAGTCATGTCAATTAGGAATTATGACATATATATATTACCAGTTGCTAAGAATAAGTCCATTTTGTTTCAGATGAGTGTTGACGTTTGTACATATGAACAATTAGCAAATGAAAAGTTGGTTAATTAGAGCGCTACCAACAAAATTATGTAAAACTATTTGTTACACTTTATATAAAACTAATAGAGGTATTGATTTGATTGTCCTTCTTTATATTCACAATGGGGGTCACGGTGGCTAAGTGAAGGCCCTGGTTCGCTAGCCTGGAGGTCGGGTGTTCGATCCCTGCATTGGCCGAGAAAGTTCATCTTGATTTCTGGCGTGATTTCCCCTTGTCAGTGATGCAGAAGGAGGAGGGCCTGACAAGGACAGCTGCCTAGTCATTTGGATGGTATGAAAAACCGAGGTTCCGTGTACACATTGGAGTGCACATAAAAGATCCCTTGGCAGTTGGAATTCAATATAAGAGTAGGCTGTAGCGCCGCTGCCTGGGCAAAATTTCCCACATAGCACACTGTATGGCGTATGCTGGTCTTCCATCAGCCCAGGTTAGGTGCAAAAGAGTAGGGCGTTAAACCCCATTTCATTTCATTTCATTTATATTCACAATGGGGTCTACATGACATGTAGTAATTTTTTATTGATAACAAAATGGGTAGCAGAACATTAAAAATGTATGTGAGAAAGAGACTCAATGACATAGTACTAGAACTTAGTTCAGCTCTAAACGTGGGTCTTGTTACACTGTCGAGTATGAGTACGTTCAGAGTTGAACTGAACAGGCCTACACGCAATACAGTTCACATAGGCTATCTATAGTATCTACTAATTATTAATGCGAATCACCTCTGCTAGGGAAGACAACTCTGTTTGGGAGATTGGTAAACCTGTATACTTTAAAATTATAACTATTAGTACAAATATACAATAAACGAGTAAAATTTATTTATTCCACGCAATTATAGTGTGCACGAGAATGTCGACGACTTAACCAGTCGTTGTGGACGACTTAACTGAGAACGACTTTGCTTTTGGACAAGTTAACTTACAACCACTCCTTCGTCTTTGTTTACTGTCAATACTGATGAAAGGAGAGATGAAAATTTGAAGACTCGAAGTCTGTGGTTTTAATATTAAAACTTTTCTCAACATCAATGAAAACAGACTCAGAAACTAGTGGGCACAATATCTGAGTAAAGAAATAAAATGTTCATACATTAATACTGCCGTGCAAAGGAAGAAGGCAGTATCTACACTTTAGGCCAAAATACGTCTTTGGTATCATTGTGATCGGCAGTATCAGCTCTATCACATGTAAAAAAAATTTCATTGCTATATTTCAATTAGGTAAAGAGATTTACAGTGTCGATTTGGGCAGTAAATGTAAATTGCCCTGGTATAACTAAGGAGGAAAGCAGTAAGTGTAGATACTGTCGTTCTCCTTGATACATCTATTACAACCCAGAGCGAAATTTTGGCAGTAAATGCAAATTTCTCTTATATAACTAAGGAGAAAAGCAGTAAATGTAGATACTGCCGTTCTCCTTGGGACAGGTATGTACCTTAAAGCCCCAATAACACTCTTGTTGTAACTGAAAAATATGTCCCAATCTTCATTCTGGTCAACAAATCATATTATTTTAGAATATTCCAATTAAATGATGATATAAATTTCATCTTATCATCACACCTAATTTAAAAAATTGGAAAAATTCAACCAATTGATTTGAAAAGTCTAACGTAAACCTTTTCAAATGTGACTTGGATTTTAAAATATTTTCGAACCCTCTGGACAAATAAAATAGGTTGTAATGGATAATTTACACAACAGGTAGGACATTTAAACATCTAGTACTTGGAATCAGGCCCGTAGCCAGGGGGTGGCGAAAAAATGTTTTGCCCCCCCCGAAAGAAAATTTGCCAACCATAAGTCTAAAATAGCTACTGTAGACTGTAACGAGTATGCCCCTCCTAAAAACCTCACTGACCCTCCGAAGCCAACATGCTGGCTACGGGCCTGCTTGGAATAAGGCTATTATTTATTTTCTGGAGCTACCAAACCAGCAAGAATGTTATTGTCCCTTTAAGATAAGGTGCTGGCAGTAAATGTAAAGTGACCTGGAATAACTAAGGTAAAAAACAGTATATACTGTCAAGGATTTGGGGAAATGCCTAGAACAATGTTTATGCATAAATATGCAGTTTGTAAACTGTCTGTTTATCACAGAAACAATTAGAGAGCATGTGTAGATGCTGCTTTGTACCTTGGTTTTACAATGGGCACAGGAAAAGGTCCCGAGCCATAAAATGGGCAGTATCTGCATTATCCCATTCCCTCAAAGACATACACGAAAATCGACAAGATATATCGAAAGAGAACCAAAATATTTCCTTATGTTGAAGAAATTACATTATTTTATACAAAACTATGAGTACAGGAAAGTGACAAACTTTAAAGTCGATTTTCTCAAAATGACTATTTTGCAGATACTGCCTTTCTCTTTTGTGGGGCAGAATACATGTATTAAACAGGAACTTATTTATATTTATTTAGGCTAGCCTATATATTATTATGCTTATGCTGCATTAACATACACTATTTGCCAAATAGAGCCGACCATAGAAATATATAAATTTATATATTTCTATGGAGCCGACAGGTTTGTACGTAATTATATTCAGTTACTGTTTGTTGCTGAAAAGTATGTACCGGTACCCTACATTTAACCCCCAATGAATTCATACCGTTATTTTATCCATGATTACTGACTTTTTTACAGCTGCTTCCAGAAAGCAACATAATAATGGCTGTTTTACTCTCTTTGGTTGTGTTTGTTTTAACATTATGTCAAATGAATCAGATGGTCAATGGTCTGAAGATTGGTTCTTTCAACATACAAATCTTTGGTGAATCAAAATCTAAGAAACCAGATGTCATGGATGTTATTGGAAAGGTATTAAGCTTAATGCACTCTATTCCCTTATCCAATTTAAAGAGATGTTTCTATAAATCGATTTCTTGAAAAAGTAAAATGTCGAGTTGATTTTTTTAAATATCAGTAACGTATTTAGAATAAGTCAAGAGTTACCTACTGAAAATATAGGAAATCCAGTTTACTCACATGCTTGAATTGTTCAATGCGTTAAAACCTCTCTGGTACAGTGTAAGTTATAATAACATTTAAAGTATATAAGTCTCTAACTCAATATCATCGAAAGTCTTCGACGTTGAAAACACAAATTATTTGTCAATTTAAATCAACATTGATGGTGTGGTCTTACCGAGATGGGCTTCTGATATCCAATATTTAAGACGAAATAATTTTTTTACCATTGGTACACGAATCGTGTATACGGCGTTTCAGACTCATTTTTAGATAGGGACCCAAAGAACAAGACAAGGTATACTCCACATTACATCTCAAACGATGAGCATGCGCAATAAATACTATATAGACTGGAATAACCAGACGCTATATATATTGTGATTCAATTGAGACTTCTGGTGTACTTCGCTAAACATAAATGATTTGATATTAAGAGTAAAAACGGAAACGATTGAATGTAAATCAGTTTATATACATCCATATTAAATTATTATATGGCTTGTGACCCATTTGTGTCAATTTCTAGGCCGAAAATATTAGCGATTTAGCTCCTTTAAGCAGAATTTAGCAAATGTATAAGATTAACAGCTATAAAAGTATCTCAGTGATAAATTTGGTCTGTTTCAAATTTTGTAAATGACAGTTTGGGTCACACTCACATAGGTAACACAAACTGTTTCAAATTAAATGGTATAACATGGCTCAAAATATCTGAGATAAATCCATCAAATCCATTACTGATATATGAATGACTCAAAGATAGTCGTATAATAAATCATTTTATTTTTTTTTCAGATTGTTGTGCGATACGATATTGTTTTGATTTTAGAGATAAGAGATTCCAAGAAAAAAGCAATGCCAAAACTCATGGAGGTAATTCAATCACGGTATGTTTGTAATATTTTTGCGTATAGTTTGTCGAGGTTGCTCGATTTTCGATCTGATTAAAACACAGATCCAATTTTATTTCTTTTTTTATAGTTCTAAATTTTATTTTACCTGTCTTTACTACACTAAGATCTGAAAGAGTTGTTATATAACCGACGCTCTGGTTGATGTGAGTTAAGTGGTGAATTCTTAGAAATGAAATAAAAGATTGAGGTTTAACGTTTAGTCTGTCTGTTCTGCTCAAACTGGGCTAATGAAGACTGTCATAAGCCATACATTGTGCTATGAGGGATATTTTGCCTTGACAGTGTCAGTGGTACTACAGCCTACTCTTAGATTGAAACCAACTGTCAAGGGATCTTTAACGTCTTATCCAAATGAATGTACAGCTGTCCTTATCAGGCCCTCCATTGTGCACCACTGAAAAGGAGAAACCACGCTGGAAAATACTGATGAACTTTACCGACCAATCAGGGGTGCAAATCTGCTAACTGTAGACTAGTGAGCCAGCATCTTACTCACTTTGCCGCCGTGGCCCCTATCCCACTAGTAACATAAGTGCTAATTGGTTCATCAAATGTCTGACATCATAGGGTCAAAGGCTCCTCATATGACCCTTGCCGCGACCTCCCACTACAAACGGTCAGATTTTCATGTAGTGGAAGCCATCAAAAGTATAAAAAAACCTAACCGAAATTAATAGATTTGTATTTTAACCAGATTGCTCGATTGTTAGTCAGAAACACACTGAATTGATGGAATTGCAATCAATTGATATTATGTCTTGTCACTTCTTTACAAATTATGAAAAAAGATGAATTTTAACATAATAAGTGTTTCATCTGTGTTGCTTGAGTTATCATATGTTTACTCAAGTGAAGCCTTTCCAGGCATTAAGCAATCAAGTATACATGAGTAGTTTTATTTCTCTTGTTCATTAGCAATATTATACATTGCGCATCAAAAAGTTGATCTAATTATACATGAAGAAATAATTATGTCTTGAAAGGATATTGAAATAGAATTTATTATCCAGTTCAGGGAATCCTGAGTATAAGATGGAGATTAGTGATAGAGTAGGAAGAACAACCAGTAAAGAACAGTATGCTTTCTTGTACAGGTATGAATAGAATATATGACATAATTCAAACACCCAACCTATTGGGCCTATTATTGGCCACTTTGTATATGATTAATAATTAAATCAATGAGTATGTGTAACAATATAAATATTTGTAGTTATTTGTTAAGAGATTATATTATGTGGCGCTCTTTTTCTTTTTTGGCGTAGAAATGGTATAGGTGTTAGGTAGTGTGTGGAATTCTGCTGCAGTTGTTGCTCACGACCCACACCAAGGTAATTTCTGTGCCACCAGTGATTTATTGGCCGATCACAAGCCATTGTAGAGTCTCTTCAGAGGAGAGGGCGGACTAGCTAAAAAATAATTGTGCTATGTTTGGCTCTTTTTCTGGAATAAATGGAACAAAACTGAATAAAACTACAAAGTTTTATTATGCATTATAACATATAGACTTGTAAATTTTAATTGATTAAGAAAACTCTTTTATACTACATATATTTATAAAGAGGCTCAGTGGGAACAACTGACCAAGGCTACTAGTGCGGGACAACATGTTTGCCTGGCTGACTCGATAGGATGGCTTTGATTCTGAGATTTCATTACCAGGTCATGCAAAGTTATAAACTACATGTGCATTAAGTAAACAAAGTATACAACGTCAACAATATAAATTCAACATTATTTAACAGATGTGATTAATGATAAAGTTGACATATAAAAGCATATAAATTATAATTGCATGCTAATATATTCAAATTCAGCTATTTAAGTTAAGGGAGCATAATGAATTAATAATACTCAATAATATTAGACAATGTATTGTGGTACATTTCCAAGAAAATAGATAATATGGATATAAAGCAGACACGATCACTGTTTAAGGCTAGTTTGATAAAGAACTATTGGACTTTTGATGGGCGAATTTATGTCAGAAATCTGGAAGACAACAAGAACTTCTTGATAAGATCTGAAGATGATCTAAAGTTGTTTATCCCATCTGGTCAATGGGCACCTAGACCTATTCCCAAATCGCAACCTAGGGATCCAAGACGCAGTTCATATCTATTTGGTGACTTAGCAACTATAAATGGAGCGCAGACTTCATCAAATACAGACACATTAGGCAGTACAGTTCGACAACAATCTATAGTTGAATTTGGGGTGGTAACATCTACACCTAAACAGTCAGCCCATGCATTACCTCAGTCATCAAACCCAGATATAAATGACTAACGGTTAACACGACCAACTATTATACTCCTAGTTTATATATCTGTAACTTATTATGGATATACCTCATCCTATACATTCCTAGATACAGATAGCATAATGTATTTTTTGTAAGATAACTGTACTTTATATCAGCCTAGATACAAATCTCATATTAGTCTTGCTTATAGTATACCAACCTATATATAAATCTCATAATAATATTTGTTACATAGTTGTAAGATAATGGTACTTTATATTTACCTAGAGAGAATATATTGTTTTGAACATAACTGTAACATAACGGTTCATTATACTTACCTAGATACAGATGGTATAATAATATACATGTTTTAAACCTTTATGTAAGATAGCAGTACTTCATTCTTACCTCGATTATTTAAGATACCGGTACTTTACATTTACATGGATACAGATCTTAGTAAAATTCTGGTTTGAATATTGTTGCAAGATAACGGTACTCTATATTTAACTGGGTACAGATCATTCACTAATATATATAGTCTCAAAATATTTTGAGTTACACTTCTCATAACAATATATTGTTTTGAACAGAGCTAATAGCTAAAGGCGCTTCCTATTTACCCACACGAATCAGATCTCATAATAATATATTGCTTTGAACATAGTTGCAAGATAACGGTGCTCTATATTAACTTAGATGCACATAGCTGCAATAGGTTGGTACTTTATACTTACCTAGAAACAGATCTCATAACAATATATTGTCTTGAATGTAGTCTAAGATAACTGTACTTTATGCTTACCTAGATAGAGATCTCATATTAACATATTGTCTTAAACATAGTTATAAGATTGTGATATTTTATACTTACCTTCATACATATCTCATAGTAATATATTGTCTTCAATATAGTTATAAGATAGGGGTACTTTATACTTACAGATCTTATAAATATACTATTTTAATCATACATGTATGTGTAAGATGTGGTACTTTATACTGACCTAGTTTCAAATTTTATAATAATATATTGTTCTGAACACAGTTGTAAGATAACGGTACTTTATTTTATATTTACTTAGATTCGGATCTTAAAAGAAAAGAATAAATTGTTTTGACAACATTTATAAGAAAACTGTTCGTTATACATGTACTTAGTTAGATTCAGATCTTATAATAATATATTGTCTTGAACACAGTTATAAAAGAACGGTACTTAATACTTACCTAGATATAGGTCTCCATAATAATGTAAGATAATGGTAGTTACACTTACCTAGTTTCAGATTTTAATCAAATATTGGGATACAGATCTCTTAACAAAACATTGTCTCGTAACAGAATTGTCAGATCTCCATATCTTGCTTTGAAGATATAAAGTATACCAAGTGTTACCAAGATATAATCCTCACAATAATAAATTGTTCTGACTATAGCTGGATCTCATAATAAAATCTTGGACATATTTGTAAGATAACGGTACTTTATATTAAGCTACATACAGATCTCATAATAAATAATTGTTTTGAATATTGTTGTAAAGTAACGGTACTTTATACCTACCTATATACCTACATTACCATATTTGATTTGAAGGTAGCTGTATGACAACAGTACTTTATACTTACCTAGATATAGATCTTCATAATAATATATTGTCTTAAACATAGTTGTAAGATAACGGCACTTTACATTTATCTAAAATATTGAATTTAATAAAAAATTGTTTTTGAACGTAGTTGCAAGATAACAGTACTTTCTTTACAATCACAATAACATAGTTGTAAGATAACGGTACTTTGTACATACCTAGATACAAACCTTAAATATGATGTATTATCTTGAATACAGTTTTAAGATAACGGTACTTTATAGTAACCTAGATACAGATCTCATAATAATATCTATTTTAAACACAGCAGTAACATAAAAGTACTTTGTATTTAACTAGAAATATACTCATAATAATATTTAGTCTGAACCATTGGTGGAAGATAACGGTAGTTAAGCTTTTCCAGTTACAGACTTTATAATGATATACTGTCTCCTCCATAGTTGTAAGATACGCTGGTACTTTTTATTTACCTAGATACAGATCTTCATATAATAGTGTTTTGAATATTGCTTTAAGGTTACGGTACAATATATTTATCTCAGATCTCAGAATAAAAATTATTTTGAACATAATTGTAAGCTAACGGTACTTTATAGTTGCCTAGATCTTCGGAATAATATTCGGTATGAACATATAATGTTGTGTGAAAACGGCACTTTATGCGTACTTAGATACAAATCTCATAATAAAATAATGTTTTGAACATGTGCAGTTGTAGGATAGCGGTACTTTATACTTACCGTACCTAGACTCGGATTTGTTTTAAATATTTACGTAAGATAACTCTTGTCTAGCCTCACTTAGTTATAATCCCCAATAATATATTGCCACGAACATATATGTAGTTGTAAGATAAAATAACCTAAACATAACCCATAGTAAACATACTGTTATTGTAAGGTAACGATACTCTATATTTGCATATATACATATCTCATAATGATATACATTGTTTCGGACAAAATCTTAAGATAACGGTACTTTATACTTACCTAGATGTAGATATTATAATAATATAACATTTTGAACATACATGTAGTTCTCAGATAATAGTACTCTAGTTCGACCCCCTGACCCTCAATGTTGTAAAGCGCCCTTTCCCCACAGGCTTCCAGGCAAACGTGCTACACAAATATGTGGATCGTTCGTTCCCAGCCTAGCACTACGATCGAAGAATTGACACAAGTCAAGTTTAAAATCTCAAGTAACAATTTATTCAACAATAAGAATTGTAACGATATATATATTAATAATTATAAATACGATGCAGTATTATATTATATTTAACAATTAAGCTTGTAAGCTATATATGTTAATACTTTTACTATATAATGTAATGTAATAATTTATAAATAATTATGATATGCAATAAATTATATTCCACAAGCTATATTAATAAATGATGATTGATTGCTATAATCAAGCAAATCAGGCAGGTCAGGTTATAATTATATTTAAGGGGAACTGTTATGAATTAAACAGTCTGCAATAATCGTTGAAATATTAAAGCTATAATAAGCCTATAATTATAATACCAGTTAAATTAAAAACAGCAGCGAATGTCTGAAAGACCAATCCTTGTGATACAATGGGTTTGTTATGGATGCAACAAGTTTGTTATGAATGCAACGTGGAATGTTCCGATTACAACATGTTAGCCATAGAAATATATACTGACGGGAATGTCCACCGTATGACGTCATCGCGTTATGTTGTGGGACGGCTGCGTATGATGCCGTTTTGCATTCGCTACTTCCGGTTACTGTCGAGATGCCGGAAAGCAAATGTGTTTTCGGTGGATGCTTCGCTTAACACACGAGAAACTGTGGTCTCTCTTTTCATCGACTGCTGAGAAAAGACCCAGCAGAGTAGATGTCACAACTGTTGAACAATAATAAAATTAAAATCAAGTAAGGAGGACCCAGCAGGCTCACTATTTCAGTATTTGTTTAGTAAAGCACCGGTAAGTTGAGTCTTTATAACTACGAACTACGACAATTATGGGCCTAAACGTAAACAAAAATGCAATCTACTCGGGGTACGTTAAAATCGGAGTATTTTTTATAAATATATATTTATTTTTAATTTCTAAACTACCGGTATTCTAATTTAAATAATTCGTGGAAATAAAAACGAAACAGAATCGGAGATCTCATTTTAAATTTAGTATAAGACTGGACACTACACCTCTAGTAATATAGTATTCTGTCTACTCTATTTCTAGTGTCGGTGGCTAGCAGGTAATTTGTGATACTATAGGCAGTGTAACGAGATACATTACTGTATGTATGTATTTTTTAAAAATGTTATTTAGTCATGAATTAATAACAACGTCCCATCTTCATTAGCCCAGCTGAACAGTAGGCATATAGAAATATATAAATATATAGTCAGGTATTCATTAATGCATCATGTGGGTAAACCTATATGCAAACATAACAAAAATGTAAAAAAATAATCAGACCTCGATTCAAGTGACCTGTTTGGAAAAAATGAACATATATACCGGTATATTAATACATATATATATATATATATATTATTCTAAATAAACAAAATTGATCTTCGCATTCTCCCTGAAAAATTTCTTAATCGGAGGTGAGAAATGATTTATGAAAGGTATGCAGGAAGCATTCTCAGTATCCTTCCATTCTACTCCATTAACCTTCTTGGTATATTCACAGGGTTTTCACGAATTCATATCATGTGTTCTTCGTTGTAGCTTGATTCTACGGACCAATCATAAAACCGTTTACAATTTGATGATATGAGTTGACTCAGAGGATAGAGGAGTTAAACGGAACGATATACCACATAAAGAACCGAGAATGAGGGTAAGGATTAATCGAGCTAGTTTTGTTTTCTTGTGTCATCTATTCTTCACCGCCAGTTGGTCTGAGGTCCAGAGTTACCCAGTCATTCCCTAAGCAGGATTTATTAATTAAGTGGAATTTTGTTTTTGAATGTGATTTCTTTGTGAGAAGATTAACATGGTAATCGTAATGATGAAGACATAAAATATTAGATTGATGTCACTGAAAGAATGGATTAATATGTAAATTGAGACCTTGTTTGGGTAGAATTAAAAGAGACGTCAAGTGAATAATTCTGGTTGAAGGAAGCCTTAAAAAAAACTTTTTAAGGTCTTGTGCCAATTCCAACTACCTGAACTGTGATGTGATACATGTACTTTCTTGGCATGAAGTTTGATTTCCATCTGTAATTTATGCATAACTCATGTAAAAAATGTTTTTAGACACAGAAATCCCTAAATAAACACTATAGGCCTATTTTGTTCAAACATACTAATATAATGTACATGTATATTTTTTTTATTTTCAGACCACCAATACAGTCGCCATTTATTTACTTTGAAGAGCTTTATTTTGATGTCCACAGGGAGTTTTCAACCAATAATTTCTAACATGGAAAACTGACAATAAAATATTAGGCTTAAATAACTAGTGATTTATTCATTGCTAAATCCTAATTTTACAACAGTTATTTGCATTGAACGAAAAGCAGACTTGTTATGTGATTGCCTAAATGACTTTAAAACACATCTTGTGAAGAATTGGAATACACTTATGGTAGCTCAGAACTGTACATCAACCACTTTAGTTATAAATTTCCAATAAATATATTGAATGAAGTCAATGGATTTTTGTGAATTATTTCTGTAACTGAATATTTGGGCGAATGTTCTAGGTATACATTAGTGCTGGGTATATTACCACTGCAGTAAGGATACGATACATATAGCGATTTATTAGGATTCATATCTCAGACTTAAGCATTCTCAGACTTAAAGCTACGTGTAGAATTTCATATTTTCTAAGAAAGTCAAAACATAATTATTTCTATGTCTTTTGCTCAATGGGTTGTCAACTCACTATTATACGATCATAGGCATTATTTCCCATACTTAAACTTCATTCACACGGGAAATAATAACAATAATTACCTCCCATGTTTTTCTATTTCCCCGATGTAACAGCTATCTTCAAACGTTTGAATTTGAAGTTGAAAATGATATTTTTGCCAATTTCTCAACTGGCAATAGTGAATTATAGGACTATTTTTTAACAGGGTAGGACTACTGTTTATACGTGTAGATACCATCTATTTTAAGGCTTTATTTTAATAAACTTTTAAAATATAACTTAAAAATATGAAATTCTCGCTTTAAGTTAAGAATTTTGTCAAAATTGTTCGCCTGATTTTAACTAAAATAATATATTCCTTTATAAAACTTTAGTTGTTTTAATGTTTCTGGGTTAAAGATATTTCTCATAAACAATCTTCAAAAGTTGAGTAAATTCTTAAATCTGAGAATGCTTTGTGAACTCGGGGCCAGGTCAATATTTAATAAATGGGACAAATGAATAATTAATATTGTTAGTCCCGATGATGTTGAAGAAATAAAACTGTTTTGTATCATGATATTGATATGGATCCAAATACGAACCTACTAATAATGTGTGAAGTGGATAATTAAGAGTGATAAATTCTTGATTAAAGTGTCAAAATAATATAGAAAAAGAATCGCAATCCATTGATTCAACCTCTAGCGATTCAATATGCGGGTCATGAGAAAATGAATTATGATACATTGATACTACAATATATCGTACCTGCACTAGTATGCATGTAGCGACTATTATCTTTATTATGAATTCTCTTTCCAGAAAGGAAATGAAATGGGGTTTAAAGTTTTACTGTTCTGCTCCTAAAATGGGCTAATGAAGACAGGCATATGCCATACAGTGTACTATGAGGGAAATTTTGCCCGGGCAGCGGCCCTACGGCTTACTCTTATATCAAATTCCAACTGCCAAGGGATATTTTACGTGCACGCCAATGTGTACACAGGACCTTGGTTTTTCGTCCCATCCAAACGACTAGACAGCTGTACATGTCAGGGCCTCCGTCCTGATTCACTGGCAAGGGGAAACCACTTCGGAAAATCTGAAGTAACTTTCTCGACCAATGCAGAGATCGAACACCCGACCTCCAGCCTAGCGAGCCAGCGTCTTACCCACTTAGCCACCGTGGTTCCCTGAATTCTCTTCACTCAATAAAATTCAATTAAACCTGATATTTGTGTAGAGTCAATTTCTATTCAACTGATAATATACACAGCTCTCATATGTACATGTAAGCTACAAAATTTATCAAGTTTGATTTGAATTTTGTAGCATTAACTTCATTAACACATTACACACAGATCATTTTACAAAGTATTTTTTATTATAGATTAGTTCACTATTGCCATTATAAAAATAATAATGTCTTTGGATTTTGTGGATCTCTTGTATCAAATGTAAATCCACATATAAGCATTCAAATCCACAATTTTTCATATTTCAAATTTATGATCTCCATTACAAATTATTTTGTACCGACAAATGTTCTTGGTGCCAATCTAAACTTAATCTTGAGATCTGTTTGCTTGTTGCTTCCACAATATTTACGATGTAACCTGGAATGTAGAAATTTGAAATGAACTAAAATTCTAAATATTTTCCTGGACAGCAACTCACCATTGCATACACTTAATTTTGAATGCCAAATGTCAAAGGTTCTTTTATGTGCATGCATACAGGCCCTCGGTTTTTGATACAATCAGAACAACTGAACATTGTTCCTGGCCAGGCTCTCCCTCCTGCACCGCACACAAAATGGGAGATCAGGAAATTGTCTCGAGGAACACTGGAATCCTGCTGAATTTTCTTTGCCAACACTGGGATGGAACCCACGACCTCCATATCAGCGAGACAGCATCTTACTCACTGTGCCACTTTGTCTCCCAAATGTAGTAAATAAATACAATATCTTGTGCCCATTTCTTTTTTTATATATCTAATTACAGTTCTTAAGAAATGGGTAGGCCTATATCATGAGGCCTAGTATTTTTTTAATTGTACAAATCCTCACAAAATGCTGTACGATAACTTGCCTGATTATCTATTGAGAACTGATCAACTATTTTTTTTTTTAGAAATATGAAGGAATGTATCACGAGGACTAGTATTATTTACATTTTACAAGTTTTCATAAAAATGCGCTGATAGAATTCTGCGGCCATATCATGACTTTTTTTTTGACAACTGATCAGTTTTTAGAAATAGGTAGGCATATAACACAAAGCCTAGTAGGCCTATATTATTTTATGGTTACAAAAATGCAATGCTTATGAATGATGCAGAACTGTACTATCAATAGGCCTAGTATTAATTTTTATTTTTTGACAAAATGCAGTGAGATATATTCTGCATGACTTTTTTTTAAAGCAATATGTAGACATCTTAGGCCTAATATTAATTATTTTATTTTTAGAAATGCTGTGAACTATTCTACCTGCATAACCGGACTTTGTTTCTGACAGCTGATTATTTGTAGGCCTATCTCATGAAACCTCCTATTACTATTATTATATTTTTACAAATCTTTGGAGAACCATTAACTGAAAAAAAAATAAAATATATTATATTCGACAAAGCGTGAGCGCAACAATTAAAATCAATTGGTCCATTTCTTAATTCAAATTGACAAATCACGTTCTACTTTGCAGTAAGTAGGCCTAGTATTTCTCGAATCAAAACACGTGTGCTGCTACGGGTCGTTTTTCGCCAATCTTCACTTCGATAAAATCTCAAATATTATAAGTCCCACCATATTAATTATGATGATCTATAGCACAAACTCAACAAAATCTGAGAAGAATTCCTATGACGATAAATAAACTATATAAACCCCAAAAGTTAGGTCTATTGAATAATATAAAATGGCGACACAGAAAATTTACGAACGGCACAAAATTACATATTGTCATTAAAAAATATTATTATGATATCTGAGAAGTCTCGATGTAATCTAAATCGGGTATTTAGGTTTTGAGAGCAAATTGGTAATCTTTATATTCATAATTTTACCTCATTCACGGCATCATCACGCCGTCAAATTCTGGAAAATCACTCGTGTCTGCCATTACTTCATACGGGACAGTGTTATGCCGGAAGTCACTTATGCAAAACGTGTTTCGCGCAGGCGCTGCACAACATAATACAACGTCATAACGCTGAATACGTCATGTGGACATTCCCGTCAGTATATATTTCTATGTGTTAGCTTTTAAACATTATGTTATGTTTGTAACATGCACTAGTAGTAATTGAATAGAACTACGTTCCTTATGTTGCAGCACGAACTTGTAACAAGTTTGTTGTGAAAATAACAACTTGTTTTGTCACGGTCATAACCGCGTTCAGCAATCCTTACCATTATGAAAATCGGTTGGCAGAGATCCGCTGTGAAAAGGCGAACTGTCAAAATAGCCGTCTGAACCCTAATTTATACTAACCGCGGAAAACGACCAGCCAATCAGAAGACGTCGTTGTAGCCGCGCATGCCAAGTGACGTCTCGCGCTTCAGTTCCGCCATGCCGTTGACAAGCGAAAGGAAAAAGCTCTGCTGTAGGAAAAATACAAATTACGAAGTTATGCGAGCTCGACAACAGCTAATTATTTTGTAGTTTACAAATAAGGTATTGGGCAGTAAATCACATTCGGGATGACCCAAGACAATGCATAGTTTAGTGGTTATTAAATGGCGAAGTGTGATTTACGTGAGCGTGAAAATTTGACAAGCGACATGACTATTGCGCACGATAACTGCGCATAGGCCATAATAATAACAAATTGTAAACATTGGAAGCGGAGAAAATACAACAGGATATAATAACGAAATAACAACAAATATGGAATAGAGGATGGCATAGAAGGCAAATGGGATAATCATTACACTACCTATTTAAATTATGCATATTAATTGATTGTTTTGAATATAGCTACATGATGGTGGTACTCTGGACTTGCCAATATATATCTCACGTAATGAAACATTGTTTTGAATAATGTTTTACGATAACACACTTTGCACATTAGATATTCTTGAATTATGCTAGTAAAATATGACTTATTTCGCGTCACATACAGTTGTTGTATATTGTGATCGACTATATTTGATATATTAAATACAACTGTTACATAATAGTATGTTATGATTAGTATTCCAGTACTATTGTCTTGTGTTCAAATCTGGATTTTCTTACATTTATTATAGAGTCATACACATAAATAAAATTTGTACATACATTCGAATTCTGTTCCATAACAGATCATAATCCAAGAATAATGTCTGTCTGAAACGATGGTGTAGCCATTGGTATCATGGCAAAAACAGTTGTACACCTAAACACGTCCTTGTGTTACTTTGTACATACGTTACACTGTTTCTGTTATAAATGTAAATATGTTATACCAATCGTAAACCCACAATCTGCTAGAGAAAACCTGCCATTATCCTTTATTCTACTTCCCTTATTTTATTCCTTTATGTGTTATTATTACAATCTTGTTACGTAGTGGAGATGTCGAGGAAAATCACGGACCAAATGGCAACATATCTTTTGTGCATCTGAATGTAAGAAGCTTACGTCATAAACTTGACCTTGTTTCCGCTGAATTCTCCGAAAATTTCGATTTGATCTTGTTAACTGAGACATGGCTTGACAAAAGCATATCATCGACACCCTTTCTATCCCTGGTTTTAATGCACCAATTCGCAAAGACAGGACTACAGGACAGGGTGGGGGAGTAGCAGTTTATTCTCGCAACAACATTTTAACAAAACGCAAGACTGATTTAGAAACCGACAATACAGAGGGCATTTGGGTAGAAATTGATATTCATAATAAACATTTTTTAATTGACACTTTTAATAGACCCCCAAATTCCACTGTTCAATTAGATAATTCTATCTTCAATTCGTTTTCATTGGCAGCAGCAGATGACATACACAATATCTTTATATTAGGTGATTTTAACATTGATCTCTTTAAAAAATCCAATACTTTTATTCATTCGGCAAATGTTCTTTTCGATTTTAAACAAATTATCAAGGATCCAACCAGATATGGTAATAATGGTAACAATACATTGATTGATCTAATTTTAACAAATTGTTCCGGTTATATTTTTGATTCAGGTTGCTTAGACAATTCATGTAGTGATCACTGCCCTGTGTACTGTCGGTTAAATATAAGGAATGACTATATAAGCTTGATTAGAAAATGCAAAAAAGAATATTATGAAAAATTAGATCAGAAATTAAATGATAATCAAAATTTTGGCAAAAATGATTGGTGGCATATAGTCAACTCGTTTATGAAGGGTCAAATATCAGAAAAGGGAGATATTCCGCCTCTTGGGAATAATGGGGTTCCATATTTTAATCCGAAGGACAAAGCAAATTGTTTAAACGAATACTACACAAATGCACAACTTCCTGAACTGGATCAAAATCCCTTTTCACTTTGTCTCCCTAAAATTAACACCTAAAGAGGTTGAAGACATGATTTCAATTATTGATACTTCAAAAGCTACAGGCCCAGATAACATCAGTGGAAAATTCCTTAAATCCATCTGCTTCGAAATTAGTAAACCTTTATGTAACATTTTTAATCTGTCACTTGAGCTAAAAACCGTTCCTAATATTTGGAAATCAGCCAACGTAACGGCAATTCATAAAAAAGGCGACTCATCATTATGCGGAAATTACAGACCAGTGTCCTTATTGAGCATTATAATCAAAATTTTCGAAAAATGCATCTACAAACATGTATTTAACTTCTTTAAGGCTCACAATATTATTACCAATTTTCAAAGCGGTTTTTTGCAAGGAGACTCAACTACTTACCAACTAATAGATCTTGCGCACTTCTTCTGCGAAGCCATCACCCAGGGTCAATATACGAGAACGGTGTTCTGTGACATCAGTTTGGCATGCTGCACTCTGTCATAAGCTTGGGGGCATTGGGATTAGAGGAGACTTGTTAGAATGGTTCAGGGACTATTTGTCTAACAGACAACAGAATGTTATTGTTAACGGAACCTCCTCTGAACCATTAACGGTCCCGGCTGGTGTTCCACAGGGCTCCGTTCTCGGTCCGTTACTTTTCATTATATACATCAATATAGTAAATAGTATAAAATCAAATATTAGATTATTTGCCGATGACACTAGTTTATATGTAAAAATAACTGACCCAACCGAGTGTGCTGAAGTTTTAAATGATGACCTAGAGAGAATAAACCCTTGAGCTAAGACGTGGCTTGTATCTTTTAACCCGCTGAAAACTGAAACACTAGCACTAGCAAATAAAAAGAATTTATTTTTTCCTACACTTAATCTAGACAATGTTCCAATCAAAGAAGTTTCTGAGCACAATCACCTGGGGCTGACTTTCCAAACAAACTGTAACTGGGATACTCATATAAATAAGGTTTTGGCCAAAACAAGTAAACTTGTAAATTGTCTTCGCTCCTTAAAATATAGGATAAGTCGTAGATCTCTCCAAACCATGTATACCTCATATATTCTTCCTCATTTCGACTACTGTGACGTTATTTGGGATGGGAGTACCGCCGAACTAACACATAAACTAGAACTTTTACAACTAGATGCACTCAGAACTATATGCGGTGCTGTGAAAGGTACAAGTCACCAAGTGTTATATAAGGAAACCCGGTTTATTACAATGCAGGAGAGAAGAAGACGATATAAATTAATTTTATTTTACAAAATCATAAACCATATATCACTCCCGAATACTTATTTCAACTGATACCACCCAATATCAATTCCTATCGCCTACGAAACCAAAGTAACATCCCAACATACCTCTGCAGAACTTCTTTATTTTCTTCTTCTTTTATACCATCTACAATTCGAGAATGGAATCTACTCGACCTTTCTACTAGAAACTTACCTACTCTATCTTCTATTAAATCTAAACTAGGCTGCCTTGATCAAATCATACCTTCATCATACTACTCTGGCAACAGGAAAAATAAAATTCAACACTCTCGCCTTCGACTCTCTTGCAGCGATTTTTCGGACATCATTTTCTCAGGCATATTTCTGACAGCCCTTTATAGCCCTAACAGCATGTTAAACAACAAGACATAGGTTTCTATAGAATTATAAAATTAAACAAAATATATGGCAGATAGCAGTATTATTATAAAATTTAAAAAGAGCGTGTCAACATAAATAACTGTTATTAGTCTTGAACAATGCTAACAAAATGGAACTAACTTTGCTACAATTAGTGAGGATTAGGTGGGGATTTTCGTCCTATATTAAATGATTTTAAAATATATTTTGCACAGTCTGAAATCATGTTCCAGTTTTGACATTATTTCATACATTTTACTTCTTTCCTTTATTGTATTTTGGTCAAGGAAGAAGGAAATGATATTCATTTTCATACTTCCAGAGTGACACATTAAATGTACATGAAATTTATCCTTGATCTCTTGATCATTGTTTCAAGTCTCAATTCGCAGGGGTAGTATGCCACATATGAACTTGGCCAAGTGTGATCTCTCAACCTTGCTATGAGTCACTAGTGTACCATATTCCTGAAGCAATGGCCCGAGAAATCCCTCTCTGACCATTGCTGGAATAGCGTCTGTTTCTTGAACTTATGCGGGAGTGTGTCTATTCTTTCCGTTCAATGAAAGCTATCACTTAAGTACAGCAACATGACAGTCCTTCGTTTAATCTGGCTCTTCCCTAAAACTTTGGACAGTGATTTAAGGTATTCAAAACGGTGAAAGTATGTTCGTTTCCAAACAGTATTGTTTACATTTCATTCGACTTGATAGTCTCGTTTGTCACGCAATTAGTTTTACTGCAGTATTCTGCTATGCACGGGTTAATTAGGCATAATAAAATCGTGAGTCATGACATAACGTTATGTAAACATATTTGGTCCAATATTGGCAGCTAGTGATTGGTTGGTAGACGGACTACTGACAAATCAAAATTTAAAACAACAATATCCACTCAGAATAGCAGTGTGTAGTTGGATTACCTCTAATCAAACGCAACACTGCGCGGGAGTATGCTAGTGTACTGACATAAGTCTCTGTACTAAATATATTTTAACATTTAACATATGTTTGTAGTTTTGAGATAAATTATATTTCGTTTGACCAGTCACATGTGTAAGTTTTTGTTCTAGTTAGTCTTCTAATTGTGATTGAAGGTTCAGACTTGGCAGATGTTTATCACTGATTTTGATCATTGGCATTTGATTTCTGAATTATGTATAAAATAATAAATTTGAGTACATGGATTAAAATTATATTGTAGAAAATTTGATATTATCTAAAAATGTGCAAATAAAATGATCGTGCACATCACCTCCTCCTTCATTAGGGAAAGTACTTTATGTTTTATTTTCTCATTTATATGTATTTGATTATATTATATAGAGATAATCTTGGACTGAAAGTTGTAGAGAGTTTCCATTATGATGATGGGGATGAGGCAAAGAAGGAAGACCAATTTGAAAGAGAGCCGTTTGTTGTTCACTTCAAATCTCCTAATACAGGTATGTAGCATTATTATATCTACATATAGAGATGATAATTTCTTTTAATAAACTTGATTTATATTATTGCATGATTAATAAAAATTTTCATATGATTAATAAGAATTTTAGAAAATCTATTCATGCTCAACTCAGACTGTATATAAGGGCTCGCAAGGAGGCTGGCACCAGTGTCACTGCTCATAACTAATATTCTGAATGAATTTTGAGGCAAAATGCTTTTTGCTAGGACTCCTTTTTATACACCCACATTTTCATGAGGATGTATTATGCCCTCGCCCCTGTCCGTCCGCCCGCCCACAATTTGTTTGTGGACACTCTTCAGGTCACAATTCTTATGTATAGGCCTGTCATTGAGTCTGCTGGCGTGTTTCCGTTCCCAGCTTGTAGGTGACAAGGAATATGGTTGCTGGTTCAACACCATTGAATTTCTCTTGTAATCTCCCAGTGCTAAAACTCCTATCTTGCAAACATATGACTTACTTTGTGTAAAATGGACATTAAATCCCATCTCTCTCTCTCTCTCTTTTTCCAGATGTGGAGGATTTTGTATTGATAGCTATACATGTTGATCCTGATGAAGCTGTGTCAGAAATCAAGCATTTAGAAACTGTCTTGGACTATGTTTGGGGCAGGACTGGTGTTGATGATATTATCATCATGGGAGATCTAAACGCTGATTGTAGTTATGTGTCAAAGAGAGCCATGAAAACTATCAATCTACGACATCGATCTGATTTATATTGGCCTATTGATGATGATGCTGATACAACTGCTGGTAAAACAAATTGTGCTTATGATAGGTAAGCTTTATTATAATTTCGTCTGGGGATTAGGGGACTTGCCCTTTAGATCATGAGTTCTGTCATTGAGTCGAGTGGCAAAGCTTCTATCCCAAGCTTGTACGTGACAAGTACAAGGATTGCCTATCTAACCTTGTGACTTTTCTTCAGGTCCCCGTTTCATTCCACCTCTAGATACCTTTACAAGTGAGTGATGGAAAAAAAAATTAACCTTATTATGTTTGTCCTGAAATTACATAGTTTGTGTCGAGTGGTCGTTAAACCCCATCTCCCTTCCTCTCCCATCTGATGTTATTTCACTTAAAACAAAATTTTATCAAATGATTGACAGGGTATTTAAGAACAATGTAATGCCCATGTATCTGTGAGAGTCATTGCTAGCATTTGTCCGTTTTTTGCACAAATATTGGATTATTTGTATTCAAATAATTTTTCATTGTCGTTCAAATTTTGGCATATCAGTTGTTACCTAGGGATTCCTCTCAAAATTTTTCCCAGTCAGTCATTTTTATCACCTAGTAAGTGTTGCTCTTTTTAGCACATAATAAGAAGCCACAATAGAAAATGCTATTTCCGATCGTATGCAATATAAACAACGATGATTAATTGGCTAGTTTCCTTACGTAAACACCGCTAATTATTTATTTCCGACAATTTTCTTATCAATGCGCACAGTTTCACTATATTCAGAAATTTTATGATTCAGCTCAAAATATGCAATTTTTGTGGCGTGCAACGTGACTGATGACTCAGAACTATTTCGGGTCAATTTTCATTGCCCTCAGTAATGACCGGCAAATACAACTGACACGGAACCCATGACGTGACCACTGTACTGTTTTAACCTAGTTATTTCCCGTTTTTTTAATACGTTTTTGCCTGTCTAAAAGCCAACCCTGGAATCATCTGTGTTGATTATTTGATCTTCAAGGAGATTGACCTTTAAATAAGCCAGATATAATGAATATTTATTGATATATTTTATAGATTTGTAATTAGAGGAAGCAATTTAATTAAAAGTATAATACCAGGAAGTGTACAGATATTTAATTATCAAGAAGAATATCAGTTAGATGATAAATTTGTAAGTAGTACAACTGGCTAGGATCTGTCACCTGTGGCTGATATTCATGCTGGTTGGACTCTAGTCAAATGAAGTGAGATTTAATATCCTACTTTACCACACTGACTGGGTTAATGCAAATGTGCATAAACTATACAGTGTGCAATGGGGGAAATTTTACCTGGACAGAGATGCTACTGTTCAAATTAGTTGTGAATTTTCAAAATTCCTTCAGAGTTGATTTGCAAAGTTTAGAAGAGCACAAAATAAATATGAATTCTTGCTTGGCTGTTGGCCCTAATGAACAATTTGTGGCAAAACAATGATATTACCTATATTAACCAAGAAAAGATGTCTCTCGCTCATCTTAATGTTAGAAAATTCAAGTAGCTACAAACCCTATTTTCTATTATGACTTTTATACATTGAATTTAATTTATATGTTTTCCAGACATTGAAAGTCAGTGATCATTATCCGATAGAAATGGCTATTAAAGGGACCACAGATGTTGGTGGAGTTGAGGTATACCAAACTAGGAAAACTTTAGTTGTATTCTGTGTTACGTTAGCCATTGTTAAAATATCTATATACATATGACAATACTCAAGGCCATCACATACTACTGGTTATTCATATTGAATATAATATTATTATAATGCCATCACAAATATTTAATAGATTCATAAATCACTGCACAAATTGTAACTTTCTATATGGAAGCTTTTATTAGTCATGCTGACCCTGAAAATACACAATTGTTGTACAAGATTAGACAGTTTTACATCATGCCTAGACAATAAGATTTGTCTTTATAATGCGGGAGTATTTGAACAGGCTATAGCATGTATGATTGGTTGTAAATGTTTTGATCTCCAAGATATGAACATGGGCCATTATAAATCACATTAATGTAATACAGCAAGCAGATAAACTTGGTATTGTTTGTTTATTTGCCACACAAATTATTTTATTCACTCAGGTCAGCATCTAGAATATATATACAATTATATATTGTATTTCTAATTAATATGTTATTTTTTATATTTTAGTGAAATTTAGAATTTTTAAGATTTCGTTTTATACAATATGTATTATTGAACACACAGTATGTGTTTATAATGAACTCAATTTGTACCATGTTAAAATTGTAATAATACATTATTTTGTTATTTTAGTATTTTTTGACAAACCAGAATGAATCTTTTATTTCATTACACATAGTGTGGATATTGGTATATTGTATATAGATGTGTCCACTAAGCAAATTGTTTTATTGAATGCAAATTACTTATTATATGGTTAGGCAGATGATTTTACTCCTTGTCCTTTACAAATCTGGGATCAAATTCATAGATAAACTTAATTAACTAAGATTTATTGAATTCAAGAATGTACTAAAACAAAATCACTGTACTTATTTTACAAAATAGTAAAACTTTGTAAATATAAATGCTCTAAATGCCCTAACCCAAACCAACTGCCATTTTTGTTTTCATACAAAATGGCTTTAAATATTAGGTATTGCTCATAATTGTCAGCTTAACAATATCTTAACATGTATTTACTCAGGGACTATCTCAATAATCTCATAATTCTGTTATTTTATATGACACACATGTAAAGATATTTAATTTATTTTATAGAAGTACTTTTATAATTATTGTTATTTATCAATGAGAAATTCAGTTGTATGAATTGCATTTATGGCAACAGAGGCTCTGTTTTTATCCTAAAGAAATTACCCAACACAATACTCTTATCAGTTTTCAACATTTGGTAAATCCCCCAGCTGTGGAAAAGTTATATTTTAAGTACTTAAAAGCAAAAATACAAAGAAAATGGAATTGAAGTATGTATATATATTCCAGGATTGATAGGTTTTTTTTGGTCTAGATGTCAATGTAATGATCTCTTTTAGCTCTTTTTTTTGGATAAATGCTGTTTGACCATTTGTCACATTGTTTTTTAATGAGTATATTATATTAATTGTTTTACCAAGACACATACAGAAACATTTGTTTAATTCAATAATTTACTCAGTTAAACATTCAAACATAAAGATAACTTATAACATTTGAAGATCCAACTAATTAATAATTTAGAAACGACCTGCCTTAGATTGTGTTTTCAAAATAGTAAATGTTGTCGTTGATAATTTGAGCTCAGGAAAAGTTTGATAATAATTTAATTAGTTACTAATATTTATACAGTATTTTTTTAATAGTTATTCATTGTTTATATAAAGGTTTTTTTTACCATTACTTACCGTTATATATCTAAAGTAGGGATATCAATAAAATAAATACAAACATTTATTTTCTTTGAAACTATTTTTTTCAAGCAACCATTTGGCCAAATAAAATACATCCTGATATTTAGGACATGTCGATTAGGTCCAGATTTGCCCCATCGAGGTGTCCCGACCTCGAATTACATGTGCCATTCAACTTCATTCAACGAAGAAATCGGAAACGTAGCACGCAGGGACTATCGAGCACGCAAGGACTATCAAGTGATAAGAAGAAATATACATTTTACCCATCACGTCGCTTGCGTCCCAAAAGAGTAGGACGTTAAACCCCATTTCATTTCATTTCGCTTGCGTCCCTCCACGCGACCATGTAATCAGCAACTTATTATTTTGGACATACTGGAATAAGCAACATTAATACCAAATCTTATTAAACAATACCTGTTAGTCTCAAAAGGGGAAGAAGAAGAAAAAAAAGGTTCCTAAATATGCAACTTACAAGCTGCTCAGTTCAGCGTCGCCTCATTAATTTCATTAAAAACTTAGAATTCATTAAAAAGATTTTGAGAAGTAATAAATGTCGACACCCATCCCATTGACGTACACTAAACAACTACACGTGATTCAATTGAGCACCATCCCAAACATAATTTGGTTCTTGCTCGACGTGCCGAAAATGTTACACGCAAAGTATATTAGATACGAATTGAAATGGATCCTTTCGAAAACAGTGTAAACTTTAAAAAGCTAAAAACTATGTAATTTATATTTATTTCGTTTACATTGTATTCGTATTTAATCTTTCAAGAATATACTAAAATCAATCTCGGTCGTATCTATGGTTTTAAGAATTGCCGTTAGATTTGAAACGTCTTCACCAGAAAGACAGATCTCCGCCCATTGCATTGCAGAGATAAATTCTGCCACCGACAATTTGTTGTCGTTATTCTTATCAATGGTTAATAAACGTTCTTTGATTCGAATTCTTTTCTCTATACAATGCTCATTTATAGTGTTTAATACTGAACTTGGTTCGATTTCCACCAGCGGGGTATTTAACAATATCCTTAATTTACTTTTTGGTGGACCTTTGATGACATAATCTTCTAATGTATGACTATGAAATATTTCAATATTTTTACGGGTTTCTAGAAACTCCGTCTTTGCAGCAATGAAAGCTTTGTCGACTTCAATCCCAGACATGTCTAGGACTTCTAAAACACTACTGTCTGGTGCAATACCTTTGAGCAAGACCATAGCTCCTCCTGGACCAAGGGGGTTGTGCGTAATTCTGAAAACTTTCAGAGTATCGTTTCCTTCTAAACTTTTGCTGATAAAGGAAGCTGCTTCAGCAGGAATTCTGTTGTGGGAGACATTAAGTTCCAATATAATACTGTTACTTTTAATTATGTCCGCAATTGCACGGCCACCCTCTTTACCCAGGCCGTTAAAAGCAAGATTAACCTTTTTTAACCTAGCGTTATTTTTAATGCTATCGCAAATTTCAATAGCGCCCCTTTTTCTTAAACAGTTCCAGCTCAAATCAAGATATTCGAGAGTTTCATTTTCAGCAATGGCAGGTCCCAAGAAAAATGCGCCCTTTTCTCCAAAACGGTTATGACTTAGGTTCAGAAACTGCACACGACGATTTTCTGTCAAGGCTTCCACAAAATACACAGCTTCAGAATCGGTGAAGTTATTTCCAGAGAGGTTCAAAATTTGAAGCGTGGTGTTGACAGCGAGCATTTCACATATCGGGGCTGCACCTTTAGAACCCAAGTTATTGTCAGCCAAATTCAGCTCGGTGATGTAAATATTATCTTTTAACATGTTGGCAATATATTTACCACCTATACCTTCTATCCAGTTTCCTTCAATGTCTAGCGACAGAACTTGTGTGTTAATCTGCAAAGCCAGTGCCACAGCTTTGACCCCAAGGGGACCCAGGCCGTGGTACTTCATCACTAAGGTTGGTTCTTGCATATGCTGCAGGAAGTAACTTACAGGAACGATAGCTAGGTGCTTGCAGGCGGTTATATAAAGCTGGCGACCTGTGACATCAAATTCGTCTGCTTCTTTCTCCATCTCCAAATCTGTATCATATTCATTTTCTTCGTTCAGGGTATCAAAGGGTTGGTCAGAAGAAATACTTGGATGGGTTTCAGATGTAATAGAAACATCATCGGCCTTTTCTTCATCTTCTTCTATGGGAGTCATGGCAAGCTGGATTTCACTAGCCATGTTTGAGATGTTTTGATGATGATGGTTTCAGATTAGTTTCAGAAAGTCGAAAGTTTACAGCTTCTAACGTCACACTATTGTGACGCAACTACTGAACAGTCAAGCCTGATGTTATATTACAGGATCGACGTTAGGAATGTCATTAATAGCCCACATTTGAATGCATTTTAAAAATACATTATGCAAAAGTTAAATCTTTCTATCGTGGGTCTTTCTTTGGGCCTAAAATGTTACAGAAATTATTGATTAGACATGTATTAACACGGAAAGAACTTATTCAACTCCGGTACCATCTTATGTGTCGGATTTTCACTGGATTTGCACCCCATTTGCAGCTCAACACTCATTGATAATCGGAACTATCATTTTATCGTATCGCCTTCAGTAATGATGATCGAGACTAGACCTAAAATTCAAACGCTAATATATCGGTTCAGAGAGGAGAAATTTGACTGAAATTTTCCCAATATTCCCTTTACAATATCTAGTGATTAACTATTATAGTGCGAATTGTCAGCTCTTTACCATATCTTCCATAATGTATTATTAATGTTTAAATTGCTTTTCCTAAAACAATTTTCTTTCCTTTAGAACATCTAATTAGGAGGGCATTATGTAAATGGCTGACAGTTCTTACTGTAAAAGTTAAAAGTAGATAATGAAAAGGGAATATGTTGAAAAATTCAGTAAAATTACGTTACTCTGAGCTGAGTTATCGCCAAGAACAGTGTAGCCGTAATAGTCATCGCTGCCATCGTACATCAAATAAAGGCATAAATAAAGACCTGTAATATGCAGATTTAGCTCTTGCGTAACGCCTATTTAACTATATTCATTTTTTAAAAATTCTTTTTTATTTTTTCTTATTGTTTTAAAATTATTTAAGTGTGAAGTCAGTGCATGTACTTTATTGCTAGGTCGTACAGTAATGCGTAATAAACAAATACCAATTACAGAGTTTATTTATGAACTATATCCTATACACTTATGTTATATAGATAAGAGAGAAGTTGTTGAAGTGAACATATGGGTCATATAAGGATCAAGTTGCGGCTTCCGTGTTTTTCATCACTTGTCGCCGTACATGACCCTATTTCTATTATATACTACAAAACCCGATGTAAGACAATGGCTGAAATGCATTGCATACCCTCTTTATTTGTTCTTATTCTCCTGATAAATGTGGAACAGATTCTGTGTCAGGAACCATCTTCCTTAGATATCTTCAATGATACTGGTTAGTTTAATTAATTTTAGTTTGTAGAATATTTGTTATAAACTTATGTTTTTACTTTTGCAATATTTACAATATAAATGACAATATTTATTGTGATTTCCGAATAAAATATAAAAAAATATATTTTTTTCTTCAATGTTAACCACTCTGTTATCGTTCGCATTTTGAATTCCAATGTCTGTATAACCACCTAAATATTTAAACACTTTTAAGATAACATTTCCTGAACATGCCATTTATTTTGGTTATTGTTCAATTACATACTATTTTCGATTTAAGAGCCCAACTCTATGGAAGGATAGCGTTGCCAATATTATTTCAATATTCACTGTAGATTACAAACTGTATATGTCAGCAGTTCGAAAAAAGTATTTGAGTTTAACAATTTGCAATTTCTATTGCTCCACAATACCATTGTCACAGTGTTACAGTGTTAAAATACAGAATACACTTATCAATAATACAAATAGAGTATAATAGTTTTGCACATTACACTTCTCCATTCTGTATAATATATAAATGGATAATAGAACTTAGTATATTAGAACATAATATGGAATCTACGACGACGTTAATTTGCATACGCTATCTACGGGCCTGAAATGTACTCATATTTACAGACCTTCTGAAAATGAAAATGAAATGGGGTTTAACGTTCTACTGTTCTGCCCCGACTGGGCTAATGGAAACGGGTACACGCCATGTATTGTGAAGCAATGGAAATTGCAAATTGAGAAACTAAAATACGTATTTTGCTACCTGAACATTGAAATTGAATAGGCAACGTCCTCCTTCCATACAATTCACGCTCTGTTTATACACAGCTTTGGATTTATGACACTGGTACCTTATTGTTTCATTCGAGTTGAGGTGTCTCTATGAGTAAGGCGGTGGCTCGCTAACTTGGATTTCCCGTTTTGCTCCTGGTGTTGCCCGAGAAAGGTCCGCCAGTTTAGAACATTTTATTTCATTTCAATTCACAATTATTCTTCTTTTATTTCTTGTTGTTTAAGCTATTACGTTTTAATACATAGTTAAATATAAAATTGTTCATTTAATCTGCGTGAGACTAAAACGAGATTATTATTCACATATAAATTCGTCTTTTCAGCAGAATTTGTTGATTGTGGAGGTCATATTTATGCCGGTCATGGTTATATTGAAAGTCCGGGTTTTCCGGATGTTTACCCTAACAACATTGATTGTGTATGGACTATAACTACCAGAGAAAAGGACACAATTCGTATTTCTTCTGAACATTTCCTTCTTGAAGATCAACCAGAGTGTTCGTAAGAATATTTAAAGTCAGATTAACCCATTTGAGTAGCGTCCAGAGGTTTGGTAATGCCTAGACAAACTCCTTAATAGCATGGTGTCGTGAAGTATAAGGCCAGTCAGGTCTAAATATTGAGGTCAACTGCAAATTGTTGGCGAGCTTGTCGGATAAGGTTAGGGCTAAGTGATAAAAGGAAGTACATTTCAGCTATAACAGATTAGATAAAGAGACACAGCTTGTAGTACGTTTAGGAACTATCTCTGATCGGACGATGTCCGCTGACAGTTCCCATCTGTTCCTATATAGCTGCAATATGAAAATACCGTTTATCCCCCACCCCTGGTCTAAGGCTATTTTGGAATCCTTATCGACTATTTTTCTCCGTGATTCATCTTTGTTTGCCAAATGAACAGGGGCGGCTTAGAGGCGGTCCCGGCCTCTTCCCCTGGAAATATTTGAAATATGAATCCCAAGTATGCGATTTGGTGGCATATCTGATTATAATCCCTGTTGCCGGGAGCGCTAGTTGATCCTGTGATGGAAGGCCAAGATGCACATTGGTACAGAGTGACGGAAGGGAAATTCATAAAAGCTGCTTTTTGAATTTCGGATTCTGGCGTATCCCCACAAACAGTGTGCAGGTTACTTAATAATTAGTAAATTTGTGGGCGACAGTGTCGGGTGAATCTGATAAATTTCGAATGAAATTCGAAATCCCCATTGCAGGAGAATTCTGTCCGCACCCAGCACACCCGACCCAGAAAGTCTATTGTACCGGCTCATTCCAGACTTCAGTGCTGGCGTGGTGACGCGTTAAAGCCCCCGGCCACATGCAATATGATTATCATCGTTCCATGGCCTGTTCAATACCCCCTAATCCATATAATGTTCGGCACAAAAAAGGTTTTTTTTTTTAGACGAATTGGACAAAATTATTTTTCTTCATTTTTTGTCCGACCGGTCCTTCGGGTGATCGTCCGTCCGGCCCTTCGGGCGATCGGCCGATCGCTCGATGGCCCAATCCGCCCCTGTAAATGAATCATTTTTTTTTTGCCACGACTGACACACATTTATAATATTTTCAAGTAGAATGTTGCGATTAAAAACATACCAAAATGCGTTTGAACTGATCAGCCATGACGAGAAGACTTGAACATGTGCCGACTGCATGTTTATTTAATCGCTACATTCTATTTGAAAATAGTGTAGTATTTTTATAAATTTGAGTCAGGTATATTCAGAAATGATTCCTTTTTCTGAAAAATAAAGAATCACGGTGGAAAATAGAAGGTAAGGGTTCAAAATAGTCTGAGAACAGAAGTGAGGAGGAGCGCAATCTAATTGAAATTCAGATCTATATTTCGTTTCGGCTTTTATAATTTCGATGGCCTACACTACATGTGGATCTAACAAGTTATAGCGGAAGGTCATGTTAAGCCAGTTCAGATGTCAAGCACGCGACATTTGGCACAATAACCTCAGTCATTCGATTAACCAATCAGAATCGTTGTTGCTTTGTTTTGATTTCTATCGCTGATAATGCCTACCCACAATTCCCCGCAAACAATGTCAAACCCTCGATTCGACAGACAATTTGATTGGCTGATCCCTCATTTCAATCAGAACACGAGTTAAATAACAAGTCTTCCAGAACCTAATGTAGTAAAGACAAGTAAAATGAAATTTTGAACTATAAAAACAAAACGAAATAGGATCTGTATTTTAATCAGATTGGGAGGAGCGGTATTTTACCGTATTTTGCTGCTATATAATAGTAAGTGCAGGAGGACCGCACTACATGCAAAACAAAAGTCTACAAGATAAACCTGCGGACAAGACAGAAAATAGACATTACACAAAATAAACAAATATCAAATCATTAAGTGAATGAATCCGGGGGACAGTCGTAAGCGTCCACTGCGCTGTACAGTCACGGGTCTGTTATGGTACAGCCGGCTTCACTAAAAATAAAAATATCCCCCGCCCCCCCCCCCCCAAAAAAAGTGATTTACAAAAAAAGACGTAACAGAAATAATGCGACCAATCTTGACAGTGGTCGTCTCGTCAATGGCGATAATCTGCAGTTGACGTCATGATTTAGAACGTCAAAATAAGGGCGATAATCCGGATAAAATCTCGGAAAACGCTAAAATGATAAGTGTACAGGGCATATAGGAGCAAAGTCCAACAACGAGAACGTTCTGTATTACGAAGGGTTAAAACTCCACTCTAATAGTAAGTGCAGGAGGACCGCACTACACGCAAAACAAAAATCTACAAGATAAACCTACGTACAATTGAATGGCTAATTTAATTACACTGGAAGGTGTATAATGATCAAATAAAGTCTCGTTCTCAGTAAAAACGTTAGAACTAGTAAATATTGTAGGATGACAGCAGAAGAAATGTCTTTAACGCATGAAAACAAAACGGCGAGTGAGAAACGTTGTATATACGGTAATTGTAATTTATAGTCAAGCAGTAGTAAGAAGTTTTATTATAATCTCTTCAAGTGCCTGTGTTACCATGCTGTAGAATTAATGTGCGTAACTGAAAAAATATAGAAATACATTTAAATGTGAAATTACTTCCCCGAGTGTATGAATTCACAATTAATGAACTTGTAAAACATATTAGACCTACCCACTGTTTCGACGTACGAGCGAATTAAATGTCGTCGCCCTAGCACAACCGTTAAAAGCTGGCAGTATGATATGGGAGAGTAGGACGTTAAACCCCAATTTCATTTCATTTCCTATATAGGAAAGATTCAAGTTAATAGGTAGGAGGAATACATAGATTTAGTTTAAACAGATGAGTTTTATGGTTTCAGTTGGTTTATTTAAATGAGTTTTATTACAGATGGGATTACGTAGAGATAAGGGAAAATATGAATAATGCTCCAATACCATGGAAATATTGTGGTGAACAGTTGATCAATTATACGTCAGCATTCAACAGTTTAACAGTCAATTTTCATACTGACAGCTTCACTCAAAATGTCGGATTCAGACTGAAGTATGATGTCATACGAGGTGAGAATAAAATTGAAATGGAATATGTTTATCTTCAAAAATATAAACGTAAATATTGTTATGTGGTGTTTAACTTTGCATTAGAACAAACTTATATATAACTAGTGGATGGCCCGGCGCTGCAGGGGTTAAAAGTAGTATAACTCCGAAACCGGAAGCGGTACACCAACACCACCTAGCTACATGGGTTAAAAATAGTTTAACTCCGAAACTGGAAGCGCTAGGCCAAACGTTACCTTGCACATTTTATTCTATCGTCAGAGCTGCCCTTAAACACCAAATTTTAGCTTCGAGAAAGCCCAGAACAGTCAGACAAACAAACAAACGACAGTCACAAATATTAGTACAGATGTAGCAGAATTTTGCCACACCAGTGGCATTATAAGCAAGACATCGGGTTTCTAGTATGCCCCGAACATGAACACAGTGGTTACATGTAGCATAAAAGGATAGAATAGGACAAGGATCAAAATCTGCTACAATTTCCTAGTCATGAGTTCAGTAATCTAATACGTTACCCGTTCCCTTCACACCCATATCCACATTTTATATTGCTTTTAGCCAAGGTAGCTCACTTTATGTATAATTTTGGAGCCAATATGAAACACTAGTTGTATTTGATTAATTCTAGGTGCTAATATTCCTGATTATTGTAACAAGACAATAGAGAAGAATTGTTTTATTACCAGTCCTAATTATCCTCTACCCTATTTACCCGATACATTTTGTTATTATCATATACAGGTAGGTACAACTATGTACAAAGTTTATATATTGTTCTATAGTTAACAGAAGTTTACTTTAAAAAGGTTCCTGAACAGAATTTATTGGCAAATGAATTTAAAGGGCAACTGGCGGGATGGAATAATTTTCATATTTTCCCTTGTATACCCACTTATTTTTATTTCTCACAATTTAGCCTATATCTCAAATATTTGATGATACCCGAAAAAAATGTTTTGTCCATTTTAGATCATGGTATTAGTTTACTGGCCAATTTATGTACATGTATATCTAGTGGCTGGTTTATTTTTATTATCAGGCTAGCCCAGGTTACCGTGTTCAGATAAAGTTCGTAGATTTTCATGTTGAAATAGAGCCATGTGTATTTGATGTTGTCACTGTTTATGACAGATTACACACCGGTAAGATAAATTTTTTAAAACACTAAAGCTAATTATTTCTTAAACTAAATTTGGTAGAATACAATTTACCATGACAACATCAGTCATTCATAACTGGAATCTCTACCAGCTGAATGACTGGTGTATTATTACATACAAAAATTAGCAGCTGATATAAGTGACAAGGCTTCTTTAAATTTTGTCAAAATATATATATTTTTTTTTGATTTCATTGGATTTTAAGTTATTATTTTTTTGTGGAATGACATTCTGTCTGCCTGAAAGTGTTACGTCTATAGAATAAGTACTTTTATATCTTCAGGTAGAAAACAACTGGCCTCTTTATGCGGCAAAAATGCCAAAGGCTTCTTCCAATCTACTTTTGAATCGCTGTTAATGGTATTTGAAAGTGACAATACATTGCAAACAAAGGGTTTCAATGCTTCCGTTGAATTCATTCCGTTACCTAATTTTTTAAAAACATGGACAACACAGTCTGAAACGACAATTTTACCTAGCATATCAACGGAACCGACAACGCTATCAACAACTTTAAAGAAAACATCATCAACAGCTCAAACCACCACAAGTACGACGAAGACAACTAGAGCCCCAACAACCACAACAACTACTACTACTACTTGTACCTCTATGACAACCACAACAGAAGCCCCTGTTACCTCACCGTATAACATAGGTATAATATAAACGTGCCACTCAAAAATTTATAATGAAAAGAAATGAAATGGAATAAGGTTCAAAGTCTTACAATTCTGCACCAACGGTATCAAAGAAGACATTAGTTAGCTATGAGGGAAGTTTTGTCCGGACAGCGGCAATTCCTTCTACTAGTGTTTGGATTTCTTTGTATCGGGGATCTTTGTTTATTGTAGGCATATTCACGTGAGCTCGGATTTTGGTACCACCCAAACTCCTATCTTTGCAAGACTATGTCCGCTCGCCACTAAAAAATGTGCAACCAGACTGGAAATCACGAGGTACTTTCCCGACTAACATCAAGATCGAACTCCTGGTTTATGAATTAGTGCCATCCTCACCGAACTAACCCAAATATAAAGAAGTGACACAAGGTATTTTCCAAGGATTAAGCACATCAAAATCGGTCGCATTATTTCTGTTACGTCTTCTTTGTTTTGTAAATCATTTTTAGTGAAGCCTGCACCATAACAGGCCTAGGCTGTACAGCGTAGTGGACGCTTACGGTTGGCCCCCGGATTCATTCACTTGATTTGATAATGATATTTGTTTATTTTATGCAATGTCTTTTTTCTGTCTTGTACGCAGGTTTATCTTTGTAGATTTTTGTTTTGCGTGTAGTGTACTTACTATTAGACTGTCGGAGCTACTTAGGTAGAATATTATAACATAATAAACATGTTTTAATTTTAAATATCCTTTACAGTCTGGTTACCAACGCCTTCAAACGTTTCGTCTACAATTTTCTTTAATTCATTTTGATTTTAGATTGTTCCTATGTGTATAAAAACAAGACTGGTTCTATATCAAGTCCAGGTTACCCAGACAACTACTCTCATAACAAACTATGTAATATTACACTGGATGCCCGAGAGTTAAGTGTTATCGTTGTACAGTTCACAGAATTTGATTTAGAACCTTCTGAGCATTGCTCTTACGATCGTCTCTTGCTTTCACCAGGTAGGTACGGCAGCTACTTGTGGGCTGTTAAATCGGACGTCTAAGATCAATCATTCCTTAAAAATTCAAATTCACGATTCATGTTCTGCATCTCACGACGTTTTAGATCTGTCATTCATTTATCTTCAAAACCCAAAACATCAAAATTAGATTTAGGAAGGTTGCACAATGTGTTGCGTTTATTCCAGTGTTTAATTAAAAGTTCTGCGTCTTTGTTGATAATTACGGTTTGACCCGGTGTCCAATTTATGAAAGTTTTAATCTCGCCTAGTTGTTATTAATATAATAGATATGTGAAATTTCATGATATAAAGCATTCATTTTATGTTTCAGAAGTTGTTGAAAATTCAACCAATTCTGTTGAACTGAACAGTTTTTCACTGTGTGGTAGTGACTTAGAAAATAAAATATTAACTTTTGAGAGTAGGTCATTGAGTATCATCTTTAAATCCGACACTTCTGTCAATGGCAAAGGTTATTCGGCCAATTATTACATTACCCCTGTGTCTAGTGGTGAGTACATGATTATAATTCGGGGTCCTTGTAGAATCTATCACGGTGGGATTCGGTTGTCATTAAAGCGTAGATGTTAACATAAACAAATTACGTGGACCAGGACACTGACATGAAGTCATCGTCGCTATCTTGTAATTTTGAAGTCCGTCAGTCATCGCGCAATTGTCAAAGGATGAAGTTTGCCAAGTTTCATGTCGATTGTACTGGAATTGGCTGCTCCCAAAACCAAGATTTGTGGCGTTTGTGGACCTATTCCTAATCCAAAATCGTAACACGCTTATGTCACCATAACTTGTTATAAATCACACAGAGATCTCAATATTCTGTCTATTTTATTTGAATTCATTTCGTAAGAAAATACCAATTGAAATACACGTAACTGTTAATTCTTTCTCTTCTGTGGGTATTTTTGAATAATTTAAGTTCATTCAAACCATATTTTGATATAAAGCAGGTTAAAATCAATGTTATCTGACATGGCGCTTGATTTGTTCTGTGAGTTCTTATGAACATTATCATTGCATGTTATAAGCAGGTACCAAAATGCAGTTTTCGGGTTGGGTTAAAAGTGGTGACTCTTGAACATAAACAGACATTAATTTAAACTTCATGTGTTGCATTATTTTATTTAGGATCTGGTTGCAGATTAGATTGTAAAAATGGCGCTACGTGCTTGAAGAAATATACGGACGATAACATTCCAGTTTGGAAGTAAGTATACCTTTAGCAACGAATAACCTAAGGATATGTAGCATATTGTCCATCGTCACTGGTTACATTCAATTAGTAAAAATAAACTACGATTTTTTGATCCTCACTGCAAAAATGAAAAATACATTTCGGCAAAATATAAGGATTATACACGTTGTACAATTCACGTAATGGAAACTAGTACTAACAATGAGGTTATCCCCTTTCCTTTGTAAAACCATTAAGGATACTGGGCTTTAGATGAGAACCATCGGGATATTTTAAGCCTCTCTTGGTTGACGCTTGAAGGGACAGTATTCAATGAATACTTACATTTATCACTACCATCAATAACTACTTATTTTGTTTTGTATTATAAGATATACATATATATTAACGATTTGGCTAACTGTAATTGTATGTAATTTTAATAAACGATCGGAGTTTACTGGTTATCTGTAAATCACTTGTATACATATTATATATAGTAATAACGTTTCACGTGTTAATAATCCGTATATCTTACAGTTGTATCTGTCCACCAGATCATCACGGGGAATTATGTGACGAGAAACGCATCACGTGTTTAACCCACCATTGTCATCATGACGGAAAATGTATAAAAGATGGCGATGACTTCAGATGCCAGTGTGAACCAGGATTTTCTGGAGAATTTTGTGAGTTGAAGGTGACTGAATAGGCTTTATTATTCTTTATTGACAGACGGAGGGCCACTTCATCTATTTTTGATTAGAACAGAATTGTTTATCATGGGAAAGATTTTCTTAGTTCGTACTGTATTCGGAAATTTTATTGTGGGTTATCCTTTGTGATTAGTGGGTCCGAGCAGGAAACCCATTGAGATCCATGAAGAACAGGTGCAAACGAAGCTGTCCACCCCTCGCATTACACACAACCATTGACAGGAAAATATTATATTTGAGTTCTCAATGTTTTTTTGCAACAACTGCATAGTGACTTTGCTGGTGCTGATTGCTGCAGGGAGTTGGTTTGACGTCTGTAATCGAAGTTAAAACTACGATTTTAAATTACTTTTGGCACGCCTCCTTATTCTTTAAACACATGTTACCATTTCTCTTTTTTGGTTAAGTCGCTAAAAATATCGATTTCTGTTGCACCTTTCTTTCCGTCAGAAAAATTATATGCAATTTGATGTATTAATCCATGTTTCTAATATACTAGAATGTATTTCATAATGATAAATTTAATCATGTAATTAATTGCTTATCCAGATTCCCAATGGTCGTTGGTTTGTAAAGAAACCCCAGAATACAAGTGTTGCTAGAGGTAGTAGTGTTCTGTTAGAGTGTTCCGTGAATGATAATACAGCTGATATCACGTGGTATGTAATGTTCATTTTCATATTTCACCGTTTTATAACAATACCATTCAAAGAATAGTAGGCTGTAGGATGTTCTTTTGTGTTTTTGATAAAATTGTTATTATGTTTAAAAGAACAATTATTGTGTTCGCAGAATGGTATCTATACAGATTATGAATCTGGAAAATTTGCGATTACTCTTTCCAATCACGACCGCATTATATTGGAAGCTTTCTTTAAATAAGCAGTTTCCGAATCAGGTTACTTTAAGCCAAGTGAGCATTTCAATTTGAAATTTGAAAGCCTGACCGTGCGCGATGGTGATTTCATTGTATATACATTAAATAGATAGGATATAGATGTCTATTGGACGGTAGTAATCCTCACAAGGTATAGTTTGTCCTCGGTGGACGGTTTTGCAACTTGCAAATATGAATTAAATCACAAAGTTAATTTCCTGTTTACACCGATAATAATGGTCACAATTCTATAGATATCGCTGACAACTCATAAAGTTAACGATCGTATACAGGGGGTTGGCTTCATCAGTGATTTTAAATTGTTTTTTCAATATCCATTAGTGACGACTGAAAAGGGCTGACCTGGTTTTATTATAGGCTTCATCGAGATCGTATATTGAGTAGACTTGATAATAATAATGGTATCAACATCTACCCTGGTGGAGTTCTTCTCATACCGGATATTAAAGAAACACACGAGGGTCAATACACATGCGCTGTATCTTCTGGTACTTGGATAGAGACATCTGCTTGGCTGTCCCTAGTTGGCCCTTGTCACTTAGGTATGTTTCATAGATACTTTATGTGTAGAATAAGTTTAATATACAATAAAATAGTGCAACCATGCCAATATGCAATGTACAAAATGTATTTAACAAAGACATTTAAACTGAATGTCACATTATTGAATTACTTTATTCAAATTTTAAAACATTACAGAATTATTTCGTTTATTGTTATTACACGGTGGCGTTTCTGTTATTATTTCAGAGGTATCTAAGCAACCAGAGAACATAACACGCGAAGTTGGAGACGAGGCATTATTTGAGTGTATTGTCCCTGGTGCCACTTCTATCGTATGGCACAAAGATGGCGATATAGTATTTCCAAATAACAGAAAAACGGTAATAGCTTTGTCCTTCGCTGAGATCTCGTATGTCATGTCTAACTTTTTATGCATTTAAAACCAATTAATACTTCTAGGTCGTTTTGAGTTGCCCCGGTTAAAAAAAATATTCACCTGTCCGCTCTTAGAACACGCATTCATCTGATGCTTTAATTTATTTTGGATGTCCCCTTTCATCGACCACAATAATTGCCTACATTTTTTTAAATACACAGATACTGGTGAATGATTATCTAATGATAAGAAATCTGGTCGAACCAGACGCTGGTGTTTACACGTGTGCAGCTTCTGGTGAAAATGGCTGTTTTGCTAAGAAATCCGCCACCCTTACAATAAAAGAGACTGGTCACAATGAATGTAGGTATATTTTACCAGACTAATTAATATTGGACAACACTTTCCTTTCTACTTTCGCTCTGTTTTTTTTTTTTTTTTTTTTTTTTTTTTTTGAATACACACTTTCGCTCTGTTTGTGTGTACTTAGAAATTACAAGATTGTTTGATGTTTTATTGACAAATATCAAAATGACCAGAAAATGGGAGTAGCCCAGTTTACGCCAAACGCAAATTAAAGTCATAACATACTAACGAATAGACGTCCACGCTGGCGCTAGCCCTATCAAAAATCTCAGAGTTCTGCTCCTCCCACGACGGGATTTGATCACAAGGCAAGATTTATCACTCAAAGATATAGGAAACATGGCCAGAACGGGGTTTAACATTTCAGCACCGTGCATAGGTCATTTTAAGAATGGTTTATAGTAATTTAAGCGTATGTGGGCATTGGCGCGGGAATAGTTTTACGTACAGTTCATATTTGTATATATGGAGCCGCAGATTTGATCCGATCTGACGGAGTAGGCACCCTCTTTTTCATCTCCATGCCTTACTCAGTCTACAAAGAGACTGGATTTGTTCCACTGTCGGAAAGACGCCGTCGTCATAAATTAAAATTAGCGTATAAAATTATTAACAACCTCTCGCCATCATATCTCTCTGACTTATTAGAACTTTCCTCTAATCCTGATAAATTATTCTCTTAGGAACCAAGATAAACTAAAGGAAATCAGATGCAGAACCGAAATTTTCTCCAAGTCCTTCATCCCTTCAAGTATAATTGCTATCTTTGGAAATTCATTAAATAAATTTGATACCACCGTACCACCATATTACTATCTAGGGAAAAGACACAAATTTCTCATACACGTCGATGGTAGCCCTACTTGCCTCTGTGGTCACAACTTCAAAGATCCCGAACACTATTTACTCGTATGCTCCTTACAATCAGATGCAAGAAAACAGACAATCGACAAGCTTCAACAAAACCATAAAACAATCAGTTGTCTGTTGTATGGGTCAACAAAACTTAGTCCTGTGATAAACACACTTATTTTCTAAGAAGTTCAACAATTTATTCATTTATTAAAAAGATTTAAATCTCCATAAACAACGCTTAAGTTATTTCCAGCCCCCCACCTCGCCCACTTGTTTAATATCCTCGTCTCTCTCAACTGGTTTGTGACATTTGGAGATATTAGACGATTGTGCGTTGTACAGGCCTTACCATACCCAACATTGCCAAGCAGTACATTCTCTTAAATAGATTTTTACTAATATTCCCACTAAAATATTTATTATAAAACAAAAAAAAAAACCCAAAACAAACAAACAAAAAAAAACCCAACACATAGAGTCTCTATGCTATCTATCTTTTAAAAAGATTTTTACCAATATTTCCACTAAAATTTATTATAAAACAAGACCCCCCCCCCCCCAAAAAAAACAAACCCCAACAAATAAGAGTCTCTATGCTATCTATCCATTATGTATTCTATGTTCTATATTTATGTAATTATGTATTTATGTATGTATGTATATATTTTTATAATGTGTACATGTATCTAAATCAGAGAGAGGGGTAACACAAAGGCATAGACTGTTCCCCAATCCAAATTCAGACTTAATGAATAAAAATATTGTTTAGACAAAAAAAAATCTCCATCAATTGAAACGCAAGTAACGGGATTAAACAATCCAGAATTCGAGCTAGTCCATTTCATTACAATTAAGAAAAATGCAAAGCTAGTGTTCTATTGGATTTCGGCAACTTCTCAACAAGATGATATATTAATGTTTTTTTTCCATATTACCCGTCTGCCCAAAATGGCAGATTACTCGACAGTTAGAGCTTGTACGCCATTGGGTCACTGATAGCGCAATGAAGAATTAGAGCCAAGCACTTTGGATGTTGCTTTGACACATCATTTTTCATTGGAATTTCAGTTTGTGGAAGACCTATCATTAGTGCATCAATAGAAGAAAAATACCGAATAGCTAGCGGTAGAGAGGCAAAAGATGGTTCAGCACCATGGCATGTTACTATAATAGAAAATACACGTGTAAGAATTCACCACTTTTTCCACCATATGGATTACTAATAAAAATATCATTTTCGAAAACTAAAACAACATTTATTATAATTCACTAACTATTCAACGTTATAAAGTCGTTTATAATTTGATTGTGCATGCAAATGAAAAAATACTCTTTGGAATTTTGGTGTCTATTTAGGCAAAATCTAATCTTTTCGGTGACTGCAGTATTTCAGATATAATTTAGTACCACAGGCACTTAAGGGATTGAAATAAAACTTCTTACTTACTACTGCTTGACTATAATAGTATAGTATCATATAATACTATGATACTATACTATTATAGTCAAGCAGTAGTAAGAAGTTTTATTTTAATCCCTTCAAGTGCCTGTGTTTAGTACGGGAGTCTCAAGTAAATATAAACGGAATTATTTTCGACGATCGACTGATTTGCAGTGTTAGATTTGTTATCCATGAAAAGTCTTTGCTTTCGATTATAGTCCCTGAAGCTTAAGCTTTTTCATTTACTTAATTTCTAGTACAAAGTTTAGGTCTTAGCCAATGAAACGACTGAATTCCTAAATATTACTATTTACTCTAAAAACGGGAGGGGGCTATAGTGAACTGGATTGTTTAATTTACAACGTGTTTACGTTCATCCTTAATCATTTTGTTTTACTGTCGTATTTCAGGGAACTGCATATTGTGGAGGTTCTCTGGTCAATGAGAACTGGGTATTAACAGCGGCGCATTGTGTGAGTCAATTTGAAGAATTCTTTAAGTACAAATTTGAAACGAAAGTGGTGCAGATGTATTTAGGCACCACACACTGTAACGGTCAGGGTGGTGTATCTAGAAAGTTGAAAGACTATATCCTTTACCCATCTTATAATGGTACAGATTTTCATGACGACTTAGCATTGTTCCAATTGGACGAACCGGTCACCTTTGGAGACACGATCATGCCAATTTGCTTAGAAAAGGAAACATTTACCAATGAATTTCTGAAAAGTGGGAAAGCCGGCATAATTACTGGATGCGGGAATAGGCATGAGCTAGGACGGCCTCCAAAATTCTTGCACGAAGTAACAATCCCGTACGTTCCGAGGGAAGTCTGTGCGGAAAAAGCCAGGGCTGTTAATGCGTCTTTCACTAGTGGGATGATCTGTGCTGGTTACGCGAGAAGTATGCAGGGCGATGCCTGCTCGGGAGACAGTGGTGGGCCGTACACTATGCAATTTAGAGGGCGTTGGGTGTTGGTGGGTATTGTCTCTTGGGGTGTTGGATGTGATCGAGACAATCACTACGGTTATTACACATATATTTCCAGGTATTTTGACTGGATAATGTCTATCAGTAGTGATAAACAACGAATTTAATCTTGCTTCCAAAACACATGTCGATCATTTCAAATCTACTTTTATTTTTAGTTGATTATTATAATTGATCTGAATTTGTTATCTATAAACTTTATAAAATATATTTTGATTAACACATTTTGTAATATAATGCGTTTTTAATGTAAAAAAATATTTTCTGAAATAAACAATGGTGTATATAATGACTTCAATTTGAGTTCACCAGATTCCCGTCTGCTTTCACACCACCCCATGGACAACACGTTGACAGCTGTGTTGATGGTGTCCAACTATTATGAACTAGGCTTACAGAACCGCGAATATTATGTAATTCATATACATGTAATTGTGTCATGTGTTATTGAACTTTAATTTCTATTGTTTGTTTAGCACTTGGTATCTTACGACATAAGCCCCGTTTAAATAGGGCCGCGATAAATTTCAAGAAATTGCCCCGTTTACACTACTCTAAACTAACCGACCTCGGAACCATGCCAGACACACCAAATGTGGAACTCTTCGCCGAAAAGTTAATTTCAGTCCCTATGCAAATTACCCGGATGAAAACAATTATGTTGGTTGATTTAGTTTGAGCTGCCATCTTGACAGAACTGACAAAGTTAGTCGGAAAAAAAGGCCAAGGTCCGTTTACGCATGCGCAGTAATCCGTACTGAAACCGTGCTCAGAGCGGATATCGTACGAAAATTTAACCGTGCCGTGATAAGCACCGTGCCGTGATCACCTCACTCCAGTGAAACTAGTTGGACATTTAAGTCAGTACGGCAGGCTTATGTTTGACCTGTTTACACTACAAAAAATTAACCGTACCGTGCCTGGTACACTTAAAATGTAGTCCCGAATGACGTAGTTTGTGTCGAGTGAACGTTAAATCCCATTTCTCTCGCTCTCTACAAAATGTGTAATGTCAACGGGGTTATAGGGCGCGTTCAGTAATACACTGGTTGTGATTGGTCCATTCCTAATAAGCCTGTAACATGTAACACGTCTTCAGGAGCAGAACAGAAGGACGTTAAACCCCGATTTCATTTCATTTATAAGTAGCCCAACGCTTCTGATCCCACTCCGTTCTTGAATCAAACACAACCACACACTGGTGGTGATTGGCCCATTCCTAATAAGTCTACAACCCGTAGCCCAACCAGGGGCGGATCCAGGAATTTTTGCAGGAGGGGGTTTGCCAGGTTTCTGTCACGGAAATCTGCCATCATCGTCTCTAAATTACAAAGACATACATACAAATTGAGGTTTTTAAACAGAGAAATCATTTTATACTGATGTAGGATCACTTTGTGATGTAATTTCATTGATGCAAGGCAGTATTTTTTTTATGCAGCTGAGCAGGGGGAGTGGGGTGGGGGTGGTGGACCCCCCACCACCCCCCTCTGGATCCGCCCCTGCCAACGTGTATGACCCCACCTTCCCCGGTCCACCCCGTCCTTGACTCAAACACTTGCGTGTTATCTGATATGCAATACTGAAATATTAATACCACACTTGTATATATATAACTAAGTGCTAGAATAATTAAGAATTAATTTACTATGCCGTGATTATCACTTATACCACAAACAATACTTGTTATATCATTAAAAACAGCTGCCGGATTCAATTCACAGTGTTTGTTGGTGTATTGCGCTTACGTAAATAATTGGGATATAAATATCCTGTACTAGCAAGCGATACTGAGGCTTTTATCGAACCGAAGTCAACATGAAATATTTACTTACGACTTTAATGATTGTTGCAGTTATCTGCGTAGCTACAGGTACGTTTCACCAATTTATTGCTGCTTTTAAATTTTGGTTAAATTTATATCGACGGTAAACGGATTCTGGTTTAATGACATGCAATATGCTACGGCAGAAAATGTAATGAAATAAAGGTTATTGTAACCGCGACAGCAAACTAAGTGATTCAGCAATGTGGTTTTTACTGCGAGAACTTCGCTTTCCCCCATTAAAACAGCGGATTCTTTTCCCCCACAGATATTTTTCGATCCGCATCGATGGCATCAAACAGCTTGACCTCATCTTTTAACTTGTTTCTATTGTGACAAAGTGAGAAGAGAACTTTTGATACATAAGAATTTTTGTTTATTTTTAGTGTTTTTTTTTACCGTTTTTTTGTATATTACTCTTACATAAACATCTGTCAAAATTTAAATTCTGTTCCCGATGTTGCAATCAAATGAATATCAAATATAAAACTAACAAGAATCATCTTGATTATAAGTTTAGCATCCCAGTTTCTAAATTTGATTGCTCATGTTATAGCACTGAACGATCAATGCATCATTATATTTATTACAAACATCACATCAGAAACAACTAATGAAATATTTCGCAAATCCATAATCAGAAATTGGTGAATTATTTTCGTAAAGATCAATAAGAATGCTACTCAAACCCAAACTCATGTCCGTATTCCACATCTAAAATGTGATTTTTTTTTCTCTGTTTCACAGAAGTATCTGCCATCTGGTCACCGCGCTACAATCCATGTGCTTTAATAAGGTGCTTTATTAATGCTTGTACCACCAAAGTTTGCTTCGGGGGACAAGTATGCAAGTAAGTCAATTTTTCTGAAATAAAAGATTTTATTTTACGTTCTCAAGAAAAGCATAAGACATATGTTCATTTTTCTGGAATTATAAGCACATTAGTTTGGAGACCCTACATGTACTACAGTAATGCCATTATATAAAAGATTTTATTTTACGTTCTCAAGAAAAGCATGTGACAGATGTTCATTTTTCTGGAATTATAAGCACATTAGTTTGAAGACCCTACATGTACTACAGTAATGCCATTATATTGTTGTTTTTTTTAAAACAATGTTCCCGAAACTTTGAAGTGGTCCCCAGTGAGTATTATTACTCATTGATATCACTGGCAGGGATATGCGTGGAAATATGTATTGTTGAAACAGATTTTGCTTTAAATAGCTGGCGTCTTCATTTCACTCTCTTCTCTAACCAAACGCACAAACAAGTTCGGCATCGTACACCTATGATTTTAAGGCTTTATTTTAATACATTTTAAAAATATAACTTAAGAATATGAAATTCTCGCTTTAATATCAAAGTTAAAGTCATTAATGTTACTGTAAATGCCGTTCATAAAACGTCACACAGATCACCTACCGTGAAAAATAGCACAAAACAGCGATAGAATTGTGTTAATTAATATGTCGGCTTATCCCAGCACTAAAAAGGCCAATAACATTTCAGAACTATCCTGTCTTAATATTATTATAATAGTATCGTTTAGGAATATATTGGTTAATTAATTTCCACTTATTATTGGCTCAACATTCACTCCGCAAATCAGAGAGGTTGACCTAAATATTATGACATAATCGTCATGGATTTTTTGCATAAGGTGCTGTATATCATTGATACGATGCGATATGGTGTTTGATACAATTAAAGATGTTAAAAGTATAGTTGCTAAGTCTCTTACTTAATATCATCCAAAGTCTTACGTCTTACACATTGAAAACACGAATTATTTGTCAATTCAAATCAACATTGACGTTGTTATTTTGCCTTGAAAAAGTAGGCGAATGATATGTAATATTTAAATCAAAATTATATTGAAGACACAATAAACATTTTACCATTGGTAAACGAATCGTATTCCATAGTGCATTTCAGCGTCTTTTGTAACAAGGGACCAGAAAGAACGAGGCTAGATATATTCCACAACTCATGTCAAACGGCGACGCCATAATATCTTCTGCAGAGCATGCACAATAGACTGGAATAACCAGAAACTAAAAATTTCTATTCGGTTGAGACTCGTGTCGTATTTCACTGGACATAACTGATTTGAAATTAGAGTCAAAACGGAAAGAATTGAATGTACATGTAAATCAGTTCATTTTCAATTCGATTACATTATTATAGGTGTTTCTACCCATTTAGGTCAATTTTTAGGTCCGAAATTAGCAATTTAGCTCATTTAAATCCATCTATCACTAGTCTTTCTTGTAGTATCACATCTTAAGAGGCCTATACACGTTCAATAATTCCGTCAATATTATTGGCTCAATATATTGACTCAATATTATTGAATGTGTGTGGGCTATATTGATGTAAAATATTGCCAATAACCATCATTGCGTCAATATATTGACGGATCAAAACCATTTTGATTTTTATTGATGGTTCATAAATATATTTACGGACGGTTAATTTATTGAATGGCAATATTGATCGTGTGTGGAGAATCTGTCAATAATCGCGTCAATATTTTCATTCCATCGTCAACCTTGGAAGAGTAAACATGATATCCATTTTGAAAAATGACCAAAAAATGATGAATTTATTGATTGAAATATTGAATCGTGTGTGGGCAATTCCTGTCAATATGATTGAGTCAATATATTTTATTGAACGTGTATGGACCCCTTTAATATAGACTATTAATTCGACATTCATTTGCATGACAAGCCCTTAATCAAGTCACTTATACACACCTTCGGTTGTTTGTGATTTTGAACGGATCGAAACACCATCGCCATTTAATGAAAAATTTTGATTTAAAAATTGCATAAAATAATCGAGATTTTGTTTATCATCGTAACAACGGTAGCAATGAAACCGAGACTACTCTATTATTCAAACAATCCTAACATCGTTCAGGTTGAGGTCATTTTACTGAAATTTCCAATATGTTACTTTTTTTTAAACTATTGTAACAAATCGATCAGATCTGTATCTAAAGCGGCCCACACACAGCAAATATAATTGTCAATATTATGGATGCCATGTTTACTCTTCCAAGGTTGACGATAGAATGAAAATATTGACGCGATTATTGACAGATTCTCCATACACGAACAATATTGCTAATAGAGACTTTTGGCAAGTGGGATTTTCGCTATCCGTATCACGTATCCGTATCATATTATACGTCACACGTTGCGTCAGAGTAGTTTTAGAGTTTGGGCAGATTCTTGCGCCGCGTACGTATGCATCACTGAGCTAAGCTTAGTTCTGTACAGCATGATGGCAGTTATCTACCAAGATCACTATCAGTATACTAGTCAAATGCCTTGCCTACAATTTCTCGGAGTGCGTGAAGTCATTCGCCGACTGCTGAGCTATTAAAATAAGTAATGTCACATCTTTGACTTTGACTCGACAGCGTGAAGACAGACAGGAAAAGTATGAAAATTCCGAGAAAACCCATCAAAAATAATGATTGAATTCCAGTCTTTATTATGATTAAATTCACATCAAATATACACCTAATTGTTCTAAGATACACACAGATTCATAAAAAACGCTATGACACAAAATTTCAATGTCTAAAAAGACGACAATGTTATACGGACCTTCTCCGTATGTAAGCTGTTCGATACGGGCTGCCGTATCCGTGTGCCATATCACATGAGAAATACACACAAATTGATGACGTCACACACAATATCCATACGGATACGCGATACGCACAAGGAATTTACGCTTGCCAAAAGTCTCTATTAAATAAATTGACCGTCCGTAAAGCGGCCCACACAGGCTCAATATAATTGTCAATAATATTGTCAGTATTTGATACTGACAATCATATTGAGCGTGTGTATGCGATATTGAAGCTCGAAATAATTGATGTCAATATGATTGAAGAAATCAAAAGTCCGTAGATTTTTTATTGACGAACCGTCAATTTTTGTGCAAGAATTGATCGTGTGTGGGCGTCATCGCAATATTTCGTTTCCACGAAGCTCTCTAAGTGAATGTGTGTGCCCAAAATTCTCCCCATGAGTACACCATCATTATGACCATTTTCCATGTATTTTCGTTTTCTTGGGACTTGGAACCGCCATAGTTAATGCTAAAATAATAGTTACGTCATTCATGGCTGCTTTCCTCAGAATGAATATTGAGACAATATTATTGAACGTGTGTGGGAAACCGAAATTTGATTCAATAAAATTGACATCACTAATATTGACAATTATATTGAGCGTGTGTGGGCCGCTTAAATCTTACATAATACATGTACATCTGTAATAAATAATCACTGTATGTTTTATTTCAGATCAAGTTGTAATGGGTGTGTCGCTACATGTATCTAACTAAACAAATCATAATACCAAAATTGATGGTTAAAATATTAACAGAATTATAAAAACGTTATATTGTGTAGAAACAGCAAACATATACATGTAGTAGCTAATGAATAATAAATAACGTTTACTGATAATTATTTCATCATTATAGAATTTACCAGTGTGTAGCTATCTGTTCAGTACACTAATGTCCATATTACCACGAAGACTATATATAAAACTCCAAGGTAACGACGACATGACCTTTCGCTAAAAGTGTGAAAGAATCCCTAGAACAGTCCTTTTAATTTTAAGTCTAGATCTCACTGATACGGTGGGGCTGTTCAGGAAGAAAATCCGTGTAGAAATCAAAATGAAGATACCCCCGAACAACAGACTTGGTAAAGCTGAGTGTAGATATAATTGCTTAATCTGAATTATAAGCGTATTTAGACACGGTGGAAATAATTCTATCGAACCGAATAATCTGGTGTGACGAATTGCACAATCCATAACAGGGAATTGCAAAATCAGTTTTATGAAATTGTGCAATTCGTCTAGATCACGCCTGTTTTATATTAGTAATTACTATAGAGAACACTCGTCTGAAGTTGGTCTTGGCAGTTGAAGTTAACCGGGGGGTGGGGGATATCTGGATAAATGGTAACATACATACCAAATTATATGCGAATATTGCAAAACTGATTTATAGATATTAAACGTACGATAAATATGTTCGCCCTTCTGGGTGGTGCTTATATATCAGACAAAAAATTTACTCTATACAATTTAAAAAAATTAAATACCAATTATTTATAGTTACAAATATATAATTCAGCACTACTATCAAAGACACACATATTTAAAAAATATGATCAACATGAAACAAGTTACAGATATCAATATCATCATCAGCATTATCTAAAGTTGGAATATATATTTCTTGATCATCATTATTTAAATCAGGAATATATATCTCTTGATCATCATTATTTAAAGATGAAAATAGATCTGATGTATCAAGTTTATTACTTTTATCATCACTTAGTTCATTAGGTTCACCTATAAAACCTAAAGCTTTGTTCCACCAATCATCATCACAAATAGCATCTGCTGTTAGATCTGAACAAATATCATTTAGTTGTTGATTTTTAGAATCATCAGTAAAGTTAAACACAAACAAATCATCAAAACATTTTAAATCACCAGAGTTGACGACACAATTTGAATCTGATAAAGACATTGGATAAGTCATAATATCATCATCAGAAACATTGTCGTATTCTTCATCAGAGTTATGGTTTATTACAGCCAGAGATTCTTCTTGTAACTTGATTCTCTTACATGATGGATTTAAACTACTTTCTTCACTACTGATTCTTTTCTTTCTATCGCCATGGTGTCTACTGACGTCATTAAATTCTGGTTTTATTCTCCAATATCCACCTTTACCAGATTCATTGTTCCTTCGTGGAACTTTCTCAAAACGTTTATTCAAAGATAAATTATGTCGGATTGAATTTTTCCAATGAGTATCAGTCATTTTGTAAAATTGAAAGTTCAAAGTGATCCACTTGTAAATTGATGAGATGTTCATTTTCTTTTCCTGTGTTTCGTTAATGGCCATAGAGATGAGAGTGGCGTAAGAATGTGGTGGTCTAATGGTACCGTTATTCTTATATGCTCTATATTCTGTATTACTATTTGAATTAATTACTGATGAATAAACTAATATGTTACTGTAATTATCTGTTGAAACATGTGATTTCTGGCCATTTGATGATGTAGAAAACGTCGTGGTTAGATTGTGTAACCAACTCAGTTCTGTTAGACTTTCATCAATATCAAATCTTCCTGTATTGTAAGAGTCTAGAGGATTCTTGATTAACCAGTTGTTCAGTAAACGTTGCGCTAGAACCGTTCTAGAAACAGACGACATGTTGATTATTAAAAGTAGTAGATATGTACGTCTTGTAGAAGAGTAAATGGTATACAGAAATATTTTACGTATCTCTATATATATACCATTCTACATGTATAATTCTACTGTATTATAACATAATAGTGTAATCCTATCAACTCATCTATTCAATAATCACTTCTATATCTTAATATTAGCCCAGATTAAGTGAGTTAAGTTTGTACCCTGTTGGAGTGTATTGTGATTTAATGTTGTCGTACCGACACACGCCGTCGTCGGGACGTTTAGTCTTTCAAATTAAATTTAATTAGTTTAATTCTAATGAGATTAAATATGGTATCTAGGTATCTTTGCCGTTATGCGCCGTCGTCTAGATATTAAACATTGTAGATAAATTTCTAGATTAAATAATTTGAATGCGATTAATTATAATGACTAGAATATAATGTGTTTATGAGATTTTGAAATTAATTGATGTAATATAGGTATACGGAAAAACCGTTTAGTCGTAAAATATTAACTGATATTTAGAATATAGAATACCATGCGGTTAAATATCAGTTAAAATTTTATATTCATGGTTAAAGAGTTAAATATCATTATTATACACGGGATTCCAGTGGTAGCAATACAGGTACCTTTATAACATTGATAATAATATATGATATATCTTATTAAAATGTAGTCCCTTAAAGGAACGGTCTCTGATCGGACGATGTCCGTTGACAGTTCCTATTGAGCCCTTTTAGTTGCAATATGAAAATAACAATCATCCCCATCTCTGGTCTAAGGCTAATATTGAATCCCTACCGACTATTTTCTCCCAGATTCTTCTTTGTTTGCCAAAGGAACCATTTCTTGCCACAGCTGACACACAGTCATAATAATTCAACACTATTTTCAAGTATAATTTTGTGATTGAAAACATACACAAAATACGTTTGAACTGAACAACCATTACGAGATCCGAATATGCGCAGATAACTTGTTTATGAGAGGAGAGAGGGAGAGAGAGAGAGAGAGAGAGAAAGAGAGAGAGAGATGGGGTTAAACGTCCACTCGACACAAACTAGGTCATTTCGGGACTAACATATGGTTTTAAATTTCATTTCAATGATTCGCTTGCGCGTAGGGGGTCTTTAGCAGTGAGAGGAAACGGGAGTACCCGGAGAAAATCCATGCGGTTGGACAGGCGACCCTACTCCTTGCCACGTACAACCGGATTTGTTTATTTGAACATAGTGTTGAATTATTATAAATTTGTGTCTGATATGACGAGAAATGGCTCCTTTTTCGAAAAAATAAACAGAGGCAGGGAATAGCGGTATTTTACCGTATTTTCATAGGGCTCGATAGGAACTGTCAGAGTACATCGTCTGATCAGAGTCAGTTCCTAAAGGAACTAATCAAAATGTACATATACACCGTACATTGTTTGATCGGAGGATTTAAGCAACCAAATTAACTGATTGTCCAACTAGATCATGATGTCATGTCAAGCCCTATAATATGAAAAATATGAATTCAATTGGAAAGCTGAAATGGTGTAGATTTGGCGCTGAAAAATCAAGTACTTTAGTAGTATAAGCAGACAACACGACATGATCAATATTCATTAAATTTTCAATTAGATATTACAAATGCATGTACTAATTTTAAATTAAATCTAAACTACCTATTTTTAATTAATCTCCTTTAAATTGAACTAATTAAAACTAATCTAAAGCGACTAAACGTCCCGGCGACGGCGTATATCGGTGGTATCAAATGAAATCACAATACACTCTAACTAGATATAAATTCAACTCACTTAATGTAGTTTAAAATACAGTGATTATTGAATTGATGAGTTGATAGGATTACAATATTTAACTCTTTAACCATGAACATAAAATTTTAACTGATATTTAACCGTCTCATAAACATAATTTTATTCAGCATGGTATTCTATATTCTAAATGTCAGTTAATATTTTACGACTAAGCGGTTTATTCCTATACCTTTATTACATCAATTAATTTCAAAAGCTCATAAACATATTATATTCTAGTTATTATAATTAATCGCATTCAAATTATTTAATCTAGAAATTTATCTACAATGTTTAATATCTAGACGACGGCGCATAACGGCAAAGATACAATGTTTAATATCTATCTACAATGTTTAATATCTAGACGACGGCGCATAACGGCAAAGATACGTAGATACTCTATTTAATCTCATTAGAATTAAACTAATTAAATTTAATCTGAAAGACTAAACGTCCCGACGACGGCGTGTGTCGGTACGACAACATTACATCACAATACACTCCAACAGGGTATAAACTTAACTCACTTAATCTGGGCTAATATTAAGATATAGAAGTGATTATTGAATAGAATAGTTGATAGGATTACAATATTATGTTATAATACAGTAGAATTATAGAATGGTATATATAGAAGATACGTAAAATATTTCATTATACTATTTACTCTTCTACAACATATCTACTACTTTTAATAATCAACATGTCGTCTGTTTCTAGAACAGTTCTAGCGCAACGTTTACTGAACAACTGGTTAATCAAGAATCCTCTAGACTCGTACAATACAGGAAGATATGATATTGATGAAAGTCTAACAGAACTGAGTTGGTTACACAATCTAACCACGACTTTCTCTACATCATCAAGTAATCAGAAATTACACGTTTCAACAGATAATTACAGTAACATATTAGTTTACTCATCTTACGCCACTCTCATCTCTATGGCCATTAACGAAACACAGGAAAAGAAAATGGACATCTCATCAATTTACAAGTGGATCACTTTGAACTTTCCATTTTACAAAATGGCTGATACCCATTGGAAAAATTCAATCCGACATAATTTATCTTTGAATAAACGTTTTGAGAAAGTTCCACGAAGAAACAATGAATCTGGTAAAGGTGGATATTGGAGGATAAAGCCAGAATTTAATGACGTCAGTAGACAACATGGCGATACAAAGAAAAGAATCAGTAGTGAAGAAAGTAGTTTAAATCCATCATGTAAAAGAATCAAGTTACAAGAACAATCTCTGGTTGTAATAAACCATAACTCTGATGAAGAATACGACAATGTTTCTGATGATGATATTATGACTTATCCAATGTCTTCATCAGATTCAAATTGTGGCGTCAACTCTGATGATTTAAAATGTTTTGATGATTTGCTTGTGTTTAACTTTACTGACGATTCTAAAAATCAACAACTAAATGATATTTGTTCAGATCTAACAGCAGATGCTATTTGTGATGATGATTGGTGGAACAAAGCTTTAGGTTTTATAGGTGAACCTAATGAACTAAGTGATGATAAAAATAATAAATTTGATACATCAGATCCATTTTCATCTTTAAATAACGATGATCAAGAAATATATATTCCAACTTTAGATAATGCTGATGATGAAGTTGATATCTGTAACTTGTTTCATGTTGATCATATTTTCTAAATATTTATATATTTTGTAAACTGAATTATACACAGTGCTGCTTTATTTATTTGTAACTGTAAACAACATATTATATTTGTAACTATAAATAACATATTATATTGTTTTATTTAAATTGTATAAAGTAAAAGTACAGAGAAAATAATGTCGTGGTCTAATTGCATCACCCGGAATGTAAAATGGGGTCATATGTCTTAATTGGAACAAAACAGTTTTCTTACATCCGTGGACAGCTATTGGTGGTAGGACGATTGAGGGACTCGACTATGCCTTGACCAAATGCCATTTCCCGTCTACGTTACAACGTAAAAGGTCGTGAAAACCAATTATGTACATATATCTATTAAAAAGGATAATATAACTTTCCACGGCACGAAAGATTGTTTACATCCTTACAATTCACAATAATATAATCTAGATAGAATGTTTGCAATTAGAGCAATATCATATAATTATTGTTTCGTGGATGATATTCCAGTATTAAAACGCAGAAATACACTATTTCCTGGATTACCGTTCCTTACAGCATCCGAGAAGTGTCTCAACTGTATTGTACTGCAGGACAGTACAAGAAGTAGGGCACAAGTAACTTTAAACCTTGTTTAGGAATTATTACAACTGTCGGGGTACATTGCAAGTTATTGGGTAATGTCTAATGGGGCGCAAGACATTTTCATTTATTAGTGAGGTACTCCTCTCACAATTTAAAAATGTTTGTGTTTCTCACAGTGGAAGGGCTGAGCCTGCAATTATGACATCGAGGCAATACGGTAATTCAGAAGAAAGTATACTATATTATGTTCAACTTACCCCATGCATCATAAGGTAATAGATAGAGATTTATGGAGTTTATTGTATGGAATTGTATTGTATGGAATTGTACAGGGGTGGATCTAGAAGTTTGGAAAAGGGGGGAGGGCGACGCAAAATGAGGGCACTGACCGCGGAGACGGGGCACGCCGCTGAGAGTCATTCCAAGAGCTATTTGGCTGATATTTTCATCTAAGTAAACGTTCGGAACGGACATATTTGGGTCTGAGAAAAGGCACTTTCAGCAGTAAAAATGGGAACTGTCGAAAATTGGGGAGTGGGAGGGGGTGGGGGGCTCGCTTAATAGCTTAAACTGAAGTCTGTTCTCGTATTATTGTTGGTGGCGAAAGTGTATGATTTTTGACTTTTTACTATTAATATCTAATTTTCATTCATTACACCAGATATGCACAGTGTCTAGCATATCGTCGGAAGTTCGTCGTCACTAGGCACAAGAAGAGCAGTGTCACACGCAAAAAGCAAGATAGATATTTAGAGTTACAATGTTTATTTCTATACCTAATTTAAAATATAGAGAATAATATTGGTGTCAGAAGACACACCTGTTTTACTTCTAAATTAACATCAAACCAATCTGTTGTAATTGCTGAGTTTATGCCACGGGGTTTCTCTATAGCAAAACTCAAAAGCCTCGAACGCATCAATAAACGCAGGCATAGTGGCGATATGTATAAAGATCTGCGAATAACATTTTCCTTTCTGGGGGATTCTATAAAACTAAAATATCACTCCTCTATAAATTTACTTTATTATACAATTTAAATAAAACAATACATATTATTTATAGTTACAAATAAATAATTCAGCACTTTGTATAATTCAATTTACAAAATAGATCAATATTTAGAAAATATGATTAACATGAAACAAGTTACAGATATCAACATCATCATCAGCATTACCTAAAGTTGGAATATGTATATCGTTATCACCATTATTTAAACATGAAAACAGATCTGATGTATCAAGTTTATTACTTTTATCATCACTTAATTCATTAGGTTCACCTATAAAACCTAAAGCTTTATTCCACCAATCATCATCACAAATAGCATCTGCTGTTAGATCTGAACAAATATCATTTAGTTTTTGATTTTTTGATTCATCAGTAAAGTTAAACACAAGCAAATCATCAAAACATTTCAAATCATCAAAGTTGACGTCACAATTTGAATCTGATGAAGACATTGGATAAGTCATAATATCATCATCAGAAACATTGTCGTATTCTTCATCAGAGTTATGGTTTATTACAGCCAGAGATTCCTCTTGTAACTTGATTCTTTTACATGATGGATTTAAACTACTTTCTTCACTACTGATTCTTTTCTTTGTATCGCCATGTTGTCTACTGACGTCATTAAATTCTGGCTTTAGTCTCCAATATCCACCTTTACCAGATTCATTGTTTCTTCGTGGAACTTTCTCAAAGCGTTTATTCAAAGATAAATTATGTCGGATTGAATTTTTCCAATGAGTATCAGTCATTTTGTAAAATGGAAAGTTCAAAGTGATCCACTTGTATATTGATGAGATGTTCATTTTCTTTTCTTGTGTTTCGTTAATGGCCATAGAGATGAGAGTGGCGTAAGAATGTGGTGGTCTAATGGTACCGTTATTCTTATATGCTCTATATTCTGTATAACTATTTGAATTAAGTACTGGTGGATAAACCGGTATGTTACTGTAATTATCTGTTGAAACAGGTGATTTCTGGCTACTTGATGGTGTAGAGAAAGTCGTGGTTAGATTGTGTAACCAACTGAGTTCTGTTAGACTTTCATCAATATCAAATCTTCCTGTATTGTAAGAGTCTAGAGGATTCTTGATTAACCAGTTGTTCAGTAAACGTTGCGCTAGAACAGTTCTAGAAACAGACATTTTGGTTATTAAAAGTAGTAGATGCGTATTGTAGAAAAGTTAATGCTATACTGATATATTTTACGTATCATCTATATATACCATTCTATATTGTACTGTATTATAACATAATATTGTAATCCTATCAACTCATCAATTCAATAATCACTTCTATATCTTAATATTAGCCCAGATTAAGTGAGTTAAGTTTATACCCTGTTGGAGTGTATTGTGATTTAATGTTGTCGTACCGACACACGCCGTCGTCGGGACGTTTAGTCTTTCAGATTAATTTTAATTAATTTAATTCTAATGAGATTAAATAGAGTATCTTTGCCGTTATGCATCGTCGTATAGATATTATACATTGTAGATGAATTTCTAGATTAAATAATTCGAATGCGATTAATTATAATGACTAGAATATAATGTGTTTTTCAATGTGATTAAATGTAATGACTACAATATAATGTGTTTTAGAGCTTTTGAAATAAATTGATGTGGTATAGGTAGGAATAAACAGCTTAGCCGTAAAATATGTATGAAAACATACACAAAATACGTTTGAACTGAACAACCATTACGAGACCCGAACATCCGCAGATCACATGTTTATGAGAGAGAGAGAGAGAGAGAGAGAGAGAGAGAGAGAGAGAGAGATGGGGTTAAACGTCCACTCGACACAAACTAGGTCATTTCGGGACTAACATATGGTTTTAAATTTCATTTCAATGATTCGCTTGCGCGTAGGGGGTCTTTAGCAGTGGGAGGAAACAGGAGTACCCGGAGAAAATCCATGCGGTTGGACAGGCGACCCCACTACTTGCCACGTACAACCGGATTTGTTTATTTGAACATAGTGTTGAATTATTTTAAAATTGTGTCTGATATGACGGGAAATGGTTCCTTTTGCGAAAAAATAAACAGAGGCAGGGAATAGCGGTATTTTACCGTATTTTCATAGGGCTCGATAGGAACTGTCAGCGGACATCGTCTGATCAGAGTCAGTTCCTAAAGAGACTTATTAAAATGTTCATATACACCGTAGATTGTTTGATCGGAGGATTTAACCCACCAAATTAACTGATTGTCCAACTAGATCATGATGTCATGTCAAGCCCTATAATATGAAAAATATTAATTCAATTGAAATGCTGAAATGGTGTAGATTTGGCGCTGAAAAATCAATATTCATTCAATTTTCAATTAGATATTACAAATACATGTACTAATTTTAAATTAAATCTAAACTACCTGTTTTTTATTTAATCTCATTTAAATTGAACTAATTAAAACTAATCTAATGCGACTAAACGTCCCGACGACGGCGTATATCTGTGGGATCAAATGATATCACAATCCACTCTAACTAGATATAAATTCAACTCACTTAATGTAGTTTAAAATAAGGTGATTATTGAATTGATGAGTTGATAGGATTACAATATTTAAATCTTTAACCATGAATATAAAATTTTAACTGATATTTAACCACCCCATAAACATAATTTTATTCAGCATGGTATTCTATATTCTAAATATCAGTTAATATTTTACGACTAAGCGGTTTATTCCTATACCTTTATTACATCAATTAATTTCAAAAGCTCATAAACATATTATATTCTAGTTATTATAATTAATCGCATTCAAATTATTTAATCTAGAAATTTATCTACAATGTTTAATATCTAGACGGCGCATAACGGCAAAGATACATAGATACTCTATTTAATCTCATTAGAATTAAACTAATTAAATTTAAATCTGAAAGACTAAACGTCCCGACGACGGCGTGTGTCGGTACGACAACATTAAATCACAATAGACTCCAACAGGGTGCAAACTTAACTCACTTAATCTGGGCTAATATTAAGATATAGAAGTGATTATTGAATAGAATACTTGATAGGATTACAATATTATGTTATAATACAGTAGAATTATAGAATGGTATATATAGAAATAACGTAAAATATTTCAGTATACCATTAACTCTTCTACAAGACACATCTACTACTATTAATAACCAAAATGTCTGTTTCTAGAACTGTTCTAGCTCAACGTTTACGGAACAACTGGTTAATCAAGAATCCTCTAGACTCGTACAATACAGGAAGATTTGATATTGATGAAAGTCTAACAGAACTGAGTTGGTTACACAATCTAACCACGACTTTCTCTACATCACCCAGTAGCCAGAAATCACCTGTTTCAACAGATAATTACAGTAACATACCGGTTCATCCACCAGTATTTAATTCAAATAGTTATACAGAATATAAAGCATATAAGAATAACGGTACCATTAGACCACCACATTCTTACGCCACTCTCATCTCTATGGCCATTAACGAAACAAAGGAAAAGAAAATGAACATCTCATCAATTTACAAGTGGATCACTTTGAACTTTCCATTTTACAAAATGGCTGATACTCATTGGAAAAATTCAATCCGACACAATTTATCTTTGAATAAACGTTTTGAGAAAGTTCCACGAAGAAACAATGAATCTGGTAAAGGTGGATATTGGAGAATAAAACCAGAATTTAATGACGTCATTAGACAACATGGCGATATAAAGAAAAGAATCAGTAGTGAAGAAAGTAGTTTAAATCCATCATGTAAAAGAATCAAGTTACAAGAACAATCTCTGGCTGTAATAAACCATAACTCTGATGAAGAATACGACAATGTTTCTGATGATGATATTATGACTTATCCAATGTCTTCATCAGATTCAAATTGTGGCGTCAACTCTGATGATTTAAAATGTTTTGATGATTTACTTGTGTTTAACTTTACTGATGATTCTAAAAATCAACAACTAAATGATATTTGTTCAGATCTAACAGCAGATGCTATTTGTGATGATGATTGGTGGAACAAAGCTTTAGGTTTTATAGGCGAACCTAATGAACTAAGTGATGATAAAAGTAATAAACCTGATACATCAGATCTATTTTCATCTTTAAATAATGATGATCCAGAAATATATATTCCAACTTTAGATAATGCTGATGATGATGTTGATATATGTAACTTGTTTCATGTTGATCATATTTTCTGAATATTTATATATTTTGTAAACTGAATTATACATAGTGCTACTTTATTTATTTGTAACTATAAATAACATATTTCATATTTGTTTTATTTAAATTGTATAAAGTAAAAATACTGAGAAAAAATGTCTTGGATTTATTGCATCAACCGGAAAGTAAAATGGGGTAATCTTATGTCTTAATTTGAACAAAACAGTTTTCTTACATTCGTGGACAGTTTAGAATGTCTGTGACCATTCATCCTTAGATGGGAATTTTTTTCCGATTCGTGTCTTAAATCATTGGTGGTAGGACGATTGAGGGATTCGACTATGCCTTGACCAAATGTCATTTCTACGTACATATATCTATTAAAGGGTAATATAATACTTTCCACGGCATGAAAGATTGTTTACGTCCTTACAATTCACAATAATATAATCGAGGTTGAATGTTAATGCAATTAGAACAATATCATATAATTATTGTTTCGTGGATGATATTCCAGTAATAAAACGCAGAAATGCACTATTTCCTGAATTACCGTTCGTTGCAGCACCCTGGAGGTGTCCCATCCGTATTGTACTACAGGACAGTACAAGAAGAAGGGCACAAGTAGTTCCTGCAGGAAATTTAAAACCTTGTTTAAGAATTATTACAACTGTCCGGGTACATTGCAAGTTATTAGGTAATGCCTAATGGGGCACATGGCATTGTCATTTTATTAATGAGGTACTCCTCTCAAAATTTAAAAATGTTTGTGTTTCTTGCCTTTAGGACTTCTCACAGTGCAAGGGCTGTGCCTGCAATTATGGCATCTAGGCAATACGGTAATTCAGGGCATTGTCATTTTATTAATGAGATACTCCTCTCAAAATTTAAAAATGTTTGTGTTTCTTGCCTTTAGGACTTCTCACAGTGCAAGGGCTGTGCCTGCAATTATGACATCTAGGCAATACGGTAATTCAGAAGAAAGTATACTGTTCGTTACTGAATGTCAGTATGAAATAGCATTCCAGTATTAAAATAAAGTATATAATAAAATACCTCTTTTGTCATTGAGTCAAGTGAGGTCGCCTGGCCACTCCCATTGGTATCGCCTACCCTCCCCATTTAAAGACAACTTCAAACAAGAAAATTGTTAGAATAAGAACTATATGACACATAGGTTGGTCTCGAAATGACCTAGTTTCTAATGATGAATGTTACGTCCCCTCTCTGCTCAGCTTTTAAATCGTTGGGAATAAACCCGCCTGGATTTAAAATCAATTTTTTTACCAATCGTTACACAAATCAAGTCCATGGTCTACATTTGTGTATATTTGAGACTATTTATGGACCAAATGTCACAAATGATGCATATTACAGTTTTCGAACGAATATTGTAGTCAATAAGCTAAATACCTCAAGTGATTGCTTGTCCTAGAACTAACCAAATTCACATCACTATATTATGTTCAACTTACCCCATGCATCATAAGGTAATAGATAGAGATTTATGGAGTTTATTGTATGGAATTGTATTGTATGGAATTGTACAGGGGTGGATCTAGAAATTTGGAAAAGGGGGGAGGGCGACGCAAAATGAGGGCACTGACCGCGGAGACGGGGCACGCCGCTGAGAGTCATTCCAAGAGCTATTTGGCTGATATTTTCATCTAAGTAAACGTTCGGAACGGACATATTTGGGTCTGAGAAAAGGCACTTTCAGCAGTAAAAATGGGAACTGTCGAAAATTGGGGAGTGGGAGGGGGTGGGGGGCTCGCTTAATAGCTTAAACTGAAGTCTGTTCTCGTATTATTGTTGGTGGCGAAAGTGTATGATTTTTGACTTTTTACTATTAATATCTAATTTTCATTCATTACACCAGATATGCACAGTGTCTAGCATATCGTCGGAAGTTCGTCGTCACTAGGCACAAGAAGAGCAGTGTCACACGCAAAAAGCAAGATAGATATTTAGAGTTACAATGTTTATTTCTATACCTAATTTAAAATATAGAGAATAATATTGGTGTCAGAAGACACACCTGTTTTACTTCTAAATTAACATCAAACCAATCTGTTGTAATTGCTGAGTTTATGCCACGGGGTTTCTCTATAGCAAAACTCAAAAGCCTCGAACGCATCAATAAACGCAGGCATAGTGGCGATATGTATAAAGATCTGCGAATAACATTTTCCTTTCTGGGGGATTCTATAAAACTAAAATATCACTCCTCTATAAATTTACTTTATTATACAATTTAAATAAAACAATACATATTATTTATAGTTACAAATAAATAATTCAGCACTTTGTATAATTCAATTTACAAAATAGATCAATATTTAGAAAATATGATTAACATGAAACAAGTTACAGATATCAACATCATCATCAGCATTACCTAAAGTTGGAATATGTATATCGTTATCACCATTATTTAAACATGAAAACAGATCTGATGTATCAAGTTTATTACTTTTATCATCACTTAATTCATTAGGTTCACCTATAAAACCTAAAGCTTTATTCCACCAATCATCATCACAAATAGCATCTGCTGTTAGATCTGAACAAATATCATTTAGTTTTTGATTTTTTGATTCATCAGTAAAGTTAAACACAAGCAAATCATCAAAACATTTCAAATCATCAAAGTTGACGTCACAATTTGAATCTGATGAAGACATTGGATAAGTCATAATATCATCATCAGAAACATTGTCGTATTCTTCATCAGAGTTATGGTTTATTACAGCCAGAGATTCCTCTTGTAACTTGATTCTTTTACATGATGGATTTAAACTACTTTCTTCACTACTGATTCTTTTCTTTGTATCGCCATGTTGTCTACTGACGTCATTAAATTCTGGCTTTATTCTCCAATATCCACCTTTACCAGATTCATTGTTTCTTCGTGGAACTTTCTCAAAGCGTTTATTCAAAGATAAATTATGTCGGATTGAATTTTTCCAATGAGTATCAGTCATTTTGTAAAATGGAAAGTTCAAAGTGATCCACTTGTATATTGATGAGATGTTCATTTTCTTTTCTTGTGTTTCGTTAATGGCCATAGAGATGAGAGTGGCGTAAGAATGTGGTGGTCTAATGGTACCGTTATTCTTATATGCTCTATATTCTGTATAACTATTTGAATTAAGTACTGGTGGATAAACCGGTATGTTACTGTAATTATCTGTTGAAACAGGTGATTTCTGGCTACTTGATGGTGTAGAGAAAGTCGTGGTTAGATTGTGTAACCAACTGAGTTCTGTTAGACTTTCATCAATATCAAATCTTCCTGTATTGTACGAGTCTAGAGGATTCTTGATTAACCAGTTGTTCAGTAAACGTTGCGCTAGAACAGTTCTAGAAACAGACATTTTGGTTATTAAAAGTAGTAGATGCGTATTGTAGAAAAGTTAATGCTATACTGATATATTTTACGTATCATCTATATATACCATTCTATATTGTACTGTATTATAACATAATATTGTAATCCTATCAACTCATCAATTCAATAATCACTTCTATATCTTAATATTAGCCCAGATTAAGTGAGTTAAGTTTATACCCTGTTGGAGTGTATTGTGATTTAATGTTGTCGTACCGACACACGCCGTCGTCGGGACGTTTAGTCTTTCAGATTAATTTTAATTAATTTAATTCTAATGAGATTAAATAGAGTATCTTTGCCGTTATGCATCGTCGTATAGATATTATACATTGTAGATGAATTTCTAGATTAAATAATTCGAATGCGATTAATTATAATGACTAGAATATAATGTGTTTTTCAATGTGATTAAATGTAATGACTACAATATAATGTGTTTTAGAGCTTTTGAAATAAATTGATGTGGTATAGGTAGGAATAAACAGCTTAGCCGTAAAATATGTATGAAAACATACACAAAATACGTTTGAACTGAACAACCATTACGAGACCCGAACATCCGCAGATCACATGTTTATGAGAGAGAGAGAGAGAGAGAGAGAGAGAGAGAGAGAGAGAGAGAGAGAGATGGGGTTAAACGTCCACTCGACACAAACTAGGTCATTTCGGGACTAACATATGGTTTTAAATTTCATTTCAATGATTCGCTTGCGCGTAGGGGGTCTTTAGCAGTGGGAGGAAACAGGAGTACCCGGAGAAAATCCATGCGGTTGGACAGGCGACCCCACTACTTGCCACGTACAACCGGATTTGTTTATTTGAACATAGTGTTGAATTATTTTAAAATTGTGTCTGATATGACGGGAAATGGTTCCTTTTGCGAAAAAATAAACAGAGGCAGGGAATAGCGGTATTTTACCGTATTTTCATAGGGCTCGATAGGAACTGTCAGCGGACATCGTCTGATCAGAGTCAGTTCCTAAAGAGACTTATTAAAATGTTCATATACACCGTAGATTGTTTGATCGGAGGATTTAACCCACCAAATTAACTGATTGTCCAACTAGATCATGATGTCATGTCAAGCCCTATAATATGAAAAATATTAATTCAATTGAAATGCTGAAATGGTGTAGATTTGGCGCTGAAAAATCAATATTCATTCAATTTTCAATTAGATATTACAAATACATGTACTAATTTTAAATTAAATCTAAACTACCTGTTTTTTATTTAATCTCATTTAAATTGAACTAATTAAAACTAATCTAATGCGACTAAACGTCCCGACGACGGCGTATATCTGTGGGATCAAATGATATCACAATCCACTCTAACTAGATATAAATTCAACTCACTTAATGTAGTTTAAAATAAGGTGATTATTGAATTGATGAGTTGATAGGATTACAATATTTAAATCTTTAACCATGAATATAAAATTTTAACTGATATTTAACCACCCCATAAACATAATTTTATTCAGCATGGTATTCTATATTCTAAATATCAGTTAATATTTTACGACTAAGCGGTTTATTCCTATACCTTTATTACATCAATTAATTTCAAAAGCTCATAAACATATTATATTCTAGTTATTATAATTAATCGCATTCAAATTATTTAATCTAGAAATTTATCTACAATGTTTAATATCTAGACGGCGCATAACGGCAAAGATACATAGATACTCTATTTAATCTCATTAGAATTAAACTAATTAAATTTAAATCTGAAAGACTAAACGTCCCGACGACGGCGTGTGTCGGTACGACAACATTAAATCACAATAGACTCCAACAGGGTGCAAACTTAACTCACTTAATCTGGGCTAATATTAAGATATAGAAGTGATTATTGAATAGAATACTTGATAGGATTACAATATTATGTTATAATACAGTAGAATTATAGAATGGTATATATAGAAATAACGTAAAATATTTCAGTATACCATTAACTCTTCTACAAGACACATCTACTACTATTAATAACCAAAATGTCTGTTTCTAGAACTGTTCTAGCTCAACGTTTACGGAACAACTGGTTAATCAAGAATCCTCTAGACTCGTACAATACAGGAAGATTTGATATTGATGAAAGTCTAACAGAACTGAGTTGGTTACACAATCTAACCACGACTTTCTCTACATCACCCAGTAGCCAGAAATCACCTGTTTCAACAGATAATTACAGTAACATACCGGTTCATCCACCAGTATTTAATTCAAATAGTTATACAGAATATAAAGCATATAAGAATAACGGTACCATTAGACCACCACATTCTTACGCCACTCTCATCTCTATGGCCATTAACGAAACAAAGGAAAAGAAAATGAACATCTCATCAATTTACAAGTGGATCACTTTGAACTTTCCATTTTACAAAATGGCTGATACTCATTGGAAAAATTCAATCCGACACAATTTATCTTTGAATAAACGTTTTGAGAAAGTTCCACGAAGAAACAATGAATCTGGTAAAGGTGGATATTGGAGAATAAAACCAGAATTTAATGACGTCAGTAGACAACATGGCGATATAAAGAAAAGAATCAGTAGTGAAGAAAGTAGTTTAAATCCATCATGTAAAAGAATCAAGTTACAAGAACAATCTCTGGCTGTAATAAACCATAACTCTGATGAAGAATACGACAATGTTTCTGATGATGATATTATGACTTATCCAATGTCTTCATCAGATTCAAATTGTGGCGTCAACTCTGATGATTTAAAATGTTTTGATGATTTACTTGTGTTTAACTTTACTGATGATTCTAAAAATCAACAACTAAATGATATTTGTTCAGATCTAACAGCAGATGCTATTTGTGATGATGATTGGTGGAACAAAGCTTTAGGTTTTATAGGCGAACCTAATGAACTAAGTGATGATAAAAGTAATAAACCTGATACATCAGATCTATTTTCATCTTTAAATAATGATGATCCAGAAATATATATTCCAACTTTAGATAATGCTGATGATGATGTTGATATATGTAACTTGTTTCATGTTGATCATATTTTCTGAATATTTATATATTTTGTAAACTGAATTATACATAGTGCTACTTTATTTATTTGTAACTATAAATAACATATTTCATATTTGTTTTATTTAAATTGTATAAAGTAAAAATACTGAGAAAAAATGTCTTGGATTTATTGCATCAACCGGAAAGTAAAATGGGGTAATCTTATGTCTTAATTTGAACAAAACAGTTTTCTTACATTCGTGGACAGTTTAGAATGTCTGTGACCATTCATCCTTAGATGGGAATTTTTTTCCGATTCGTGTCTTAAATCATTGGTGGTAGGACGATTGAGGGATTCGACTATGCCTTGACCAAATGTCATTTCTACGTACATATATCTATTAAAGGGTAATATAATACTTTCCACGGCATGAAAGATTGTTTACGTCCTTACAATTCACAATAATATAATCGAGGTTGAATGTTAATGCAATTAGAACAATATCATATAATTATTGTTTCGTGGATGATATTCCAGTAATAAAACGCAGAAATGCACTATTTCCTGAATTACCGTTCGTTGCAGCACCCTGGAGGTGTCCCATCCGTATTGTACTACAGGACAGTACAAGAAGAAGGGCACAAGTAGTTCCTGCAGGAAATTTAAAACCTTGTTTAAGAATTATTACAACTGTCCGGGTACATTGCAAGTTATTAGGTAATGCCTAATGGGGCACATGGCATTGTCATTTTATTAATGAGGTACTCCTCTCAAAATTTAAAAATGTTTGTGTTTCTTGCCTTTAGGACTTCTCACAGTGCAAGGGCTGTGCCTGCAATTATGGCATCTAGGCAATACGGTAATTCAGGGCATTGTCATTTTATTAATGAGATACTCCTCTCAAAATTTAAAAATGTTTGTGTTTCTTGCCTTTAGGACTTCTCACAGTGCAAGGGCTGTGCCTGCAATTATGACATCTAGGCAATACGGTAATTCAGAAGAAAGTATACTGTTCGTTACTGAATGTCAGTATGAAATAGCATTCCAGTATTAAAATAAAGTATATAATAAAATACCTCTTTTGTAATTGAGTCAAGTGAGGTCGCCTGGCCACTCCCATTGGTATCGCCTACCCTCCCCATTTAAAGACAACTTCAAACAAGAAAATTGTTAGAATAAGAACTATATGACACATAGGTTGGTCTCGAAATGACCTAGTTTCTAATGATGAATGTTACGTCCCCTCTCTGCTCAGCTTTTAAATCGTTGGGAATAAACCCGCCTGGATTTAAAATCAATTTTTTTACCAATCGTTACACAAATCAAGTCCATGGTCTACATTTGTGTATATTTGAGACTATTTATGGACCAAATGTCACAAATGATGCATATTACAGTTTTCGAACGAATATTGTAGTCAATAAGCTAAATACCTCAAGTGATTGCTTGTCCTAGAACTAACCAAATTCACATCACTATATTATGTTCAACTTACCCCATGCATCATAAGGTAATAGATAGAGATTTATGGAGTTTATTGTATGGAATTGTATTGTATGGAATTGTACAGGGGTGGATCTAGAAATTTGGAAAAGAGGGGAGGGCGACGCAAAATGAGGGCACTGACCGCGGAGACGGGGCACGCCGCTGAGAGCCATTCCAAGAGCTATTTGGCTGATATTTTCATCTAAGTAAACGTTCGGAACGGACATATTTGGGTCTGAGAAAAGGCACTTTCAGCAGTAAAAATGGGAACTGTCGAAAATTGGGAAGTGGGGGGGGGGGGGGCTCGCTTAATAGCTTAAACTGAAGTCTGTTCTCGTATTATTGTTGGTGGCGAAAGTGTATGTTTTTTGACTTTTTACTATTAATATCTAATTTTCATTCATTACACCAGATATGCACAGTGTCTAGCATATCGTCGGAAGTTCGTCGTCACTAGGCACAAGAAGAGCAGTGTCACACGCAAAAAGCAAGATAGATATTTAGAGTTACAATGTTTATTTCTATACCTAATTTAAAATATAGAGAATAATATTGGTGTCAGAAGACACACCTGTTTTACTTCTAAATTAACATAAAACCAATCTGTTGTAATTGCTGAGTTTATGCCACGGGGTTTCTCTATAGCAAAACTCAAAAGCCTCGAACGCATCAATAAACGCAGGCATAGTGGCGATATGTATAAAGATCTGCGAATAACATTTTCCTTTCTGGGGGATTCTATAAAACTAAAATATCACTTCTCTATAAATTTACTTTATTATACAATTTAAATAAAACAATACATATTATTTATAGTTACAAATAATTCAGCACTTTGTATAATTCAATTTATAAAATAGATAAATATTTAGAAAATATGATTAACATGAAACAAGTTACAGATATCAACATCATCATCAGCATTACCTAAAGTTGGAATATGTATATCGTTATCACCATTATTTAAACATGAAAACAGATCTGATGTATCAAGTTTATTACTTTTATCATCACTTAATTCATTAGGTTCACCTATAAAACCTAAAGCTTTATTCCACCAATCATCATCACAAATAGCATCTGCTGTTAGATCTGAACAAATATCATTTAGTTTTTGATTTTTTGATTCATCAGTAAAGTTAAACACAAGCAAATCATCAAAACATTTCAAATCATCAAAGTTGACGTCACAATTTGAATCTGATGAAGACATTGGATAAGTCATAATATCATCATCAGAAACATTGTCGTATTCTTCATCAGAATTATGGTTTATTACAGCCAGAGATTCTTCTTGTAACTTGATTCTTTTACATGATGGATTTAAACTACTTTCTTCACTACTGATTCTTTTCTTTATATCGCCATGTTGTCTACTGACGTCATTAAATTCTGGTTTTATTCTCCAATATCCACCTTTACCAGATTCATTGTTCCTTCGTGGAACTTTCTCAAAGCGTTTATTCAAAGATAAATTATGTCGGATTGAATTTTTCCAATGAGTATCAGCCATTTTGTAAAATGGAAAGTTCAAAGTGATCCACTTGTATATTGATGAGATGTTCATTTTCTTTTCCTGTGTTTCGTTAATGGCCATAGAGATGAGAGTGGCGTAAGAATGTGGTGGTCTAATGGTACCGTTATTCTTATATGCTCTATATTCTGTGTAACTATTTGAATTAAGTACTGGTGGATGAACCGGTATGTTACTGTAATTATCTGTTGAAACAGGTGATTTCTGGCTACTTGATGGTGTAGAGAAAGTCGTGGTTAGATTGTGTAACCAACTCAGTTCTGTTAGACTTTCATCAATATCAAATCTTCCTGTATTGTACGAGTCTAGAGGATTCTTGATTAACCAATTGTTCAGTAAACGTTGCGCTAGAACAGTTCTAGAAACAGACATTTTGGTTATTAAAAGTAGTAGATACGTATTGTAGAATAGTTAATGCTATACTGATATATTTTACGTATCATCTATATATGCCATTCTATATTGTACTGTATTATAACATAATATTGTAATCCTATCAACTCATCAATTCAATAATCACTTCTATATCTTAATATTAGCCCAGATTAAGTGAGTTAAGTTTATACCCTGTCGGAGTGTATTGTGATTTAATGTTGTCGTACCGACACACGCCGTCGTCGGGACGTTTAGTCTTTCAGATTTAAATTTAATTAGTTTAATTCTAATGAGATTAAATAGAGTATCTACGTATCTTTGCCGTTATGCGCCGTCGTCTTTCAGTATACCATTAACTCTTCTACAAGACACATCTACTACTATTAATAACCAAAATGTCTGTTTCTAGAACTGTTCTAGCTCAACGTTTACTGAACAACTGGTTAACCAAGAATCATCTAGACTCGTACAATACAGGAAGATTTGATATTGATGAAAGTCTATCAGAACTGAGTTGGTTACACAATCTAACCACGACTTTCTCTACATCACCCAGCAGCCAGAAATCACCTGTTTCAACAGATAATTACAGTAACATACCGGTTCATCCACCAGTACTTAATTCAAATAGTTACACAGAATATAGAGCATATAAGAATAACGGTACCATTAGACCACCACATTCTTACGCCACTCTCATCTCTATGGCCATTAACGAAACAAAGGAAAAGAAAATGAACATCTCATCAATTTACAAGTGGATCACTTTGAACTTTCCATTTTACAAAATGGCTGATACTCACTGGAAAAATTCAATCCGACACAATTTATCTTTGAATAAACGTTTTGAGAAAGTTCCACGAAGAAACAATGAATCTGGTAAAGGTGGATATTGGAGAATAAAACCAGAATTTAATGACGTCATTAGACAACATGGCGATACAAAGAAAAGAATCAGTAGTGAAGAAAGTAGTTTAAATCCATCATGTAAAAGAATCAAGTTACAAGAAGAATCTCTGGCTGTAATAAACCATAACTCTGATGAAGAATACGACAATGTTTCTGATGATGATATTATGACTTATCCAATGTCTTCATCAGATTCAAATTGTGGCGTCAACTCTGATGATTTAAAATGTTTTGATGATTTACTTGTGTTTAACTTTACTGATGATTCTAAAAATCAACAACTAAATGATATTTGTTCAGATCTAACAGCAGATGCTATTTGTGATGATGATTGGTGGAATAAAGCTTTAGGTTTTATAGGCGAACCTAATGAACTAAGTGATGATAAAAGTAATAAACCTGATACATCAGATCTATTTTCATCTTTAAATAATGATGATCCAGAAATATATATTCAAACTTTAGATAATGCTGATGATGATGTTGATATATGTAACTTGTTTCATGTTGATCATATTTTCTGAATATTTATATATTTTGTAAACTGAATTATTCATAGTGCTACTTTATTTATTTGTAACTATAAATAACATATTTCATATTTGTTTTATTTAAATTGTATAAAGTAAAAATACTGAGAAAAAATGTCTTGGATTTATTGCATCAACCGGAAAGTAAAATGGGGTAATCTTATGTCTTAATTTGAACAAAACAGTTTTCTTACATTCGTGGACAGTTTAGAATGTCTGTGACCATTCATCCTTAGATGGGAATTTTTTCCGATTCGGGGCTTAAATCATTGGTGGTAGGACGATTGAGGGATTCGACTATGCCTTGACCAAATGTCATTTCTACGTACATATATCTATTAAAGGGTAATAGAATACTTTCCACGGCATGAAAGATTGTTTACGTCCTTACAATTCACAATAATATAATCGAGGTTGAATGTTAATGCAATTAGAACAATATCATATAATTATTGTTTCGTGGATGATATTCCAGTATTAAAACGCAGAAATGCACTATTTCCTGAATTACCGTTCGTTGCAGCACCCTGGAGGTGTCCCATCCGTATTGTACTACAGGACAGTACAAGAAGAAGGGCACAAGTAGTTCCTGCAGGAAATTTAAAACCTTGTTTAAGAATTATTACAACTGTCCGGGTACATTGCAAGTTATTAGGTAATGCCTAATGGGGCACATGGCATTGTCATTTTATTAATGAGGTACTCCTCTCAAAATTTAAAAATGTTTGTGTTTCTTGCCTTTAGGACTTCTCACAGTGCAAGGGCTGTGCCTGCAATTATGACATCTAGGCAATACGGTAATTCAGAAGAAAGTATACTATTCGTTACTGAATGTCAGTATGAAAATAGCATTCCAGTATTAAAATAAAGTATATAATAAAATACCTCTTTTGTAATTGAGTCAAGTGAGGTCGCCTGGCCACTCTCATTGGTATCGCCTACCCTCCCCATTTAAAGACAACTTCAAACAAGAAAATTGTTAGAATAAGAACTATATGACACATAGGTTGGTCTCGAAATGACCTAGTTTCTAATGATGAATGTTACGTCCCCTCTCTGCTCAGCTTTTAAATCGTTGGGAATAAACCCGCCTGGATTTAAAATCAATTTTTTTTACCAATCGTTACACAAATCAAGTCCATGGTCTACATTTGTGTATATTTGAGACTATTTATGGACCAAATGTCACAAATGATGCATATTACAGTTTTCGAACGAATATTGTAGTCAATAAGCTAAATACCTCAAGTGATTGCTTGTCCTAGAACTAACCAAATTCATATCACTATATTATGTTCAACTGAACCCCATACTTATAGATGCATCATAAAGTAACGGAAATGCATATAAATGCCATAAACCGAAATACTTATATACTGTCCCACACAGTCTCAAGGTTCAGGCAAACAGCTTAAACTGAAGAATTGGTGGTGAAAGTTTATGATTTTTGACTTTTTACTATTAATATCTAATTTTCAATTATTACACCAAATATGAACAGTGTCTAGCATATCGTCGGAAGTTCGTCGTCACTAGGCACAAGAAGAACAGTAACACACGCAAAAAGCAAGATAGATACTTAAAGTTACACTGTTTATTACTATACCTAATTTAAAATACAGAGAACAAAATTTGTGTCACAAGTACGGAAGCGTAATAGGGCCACACACTTTTTTTTATTATTCTATTTTCAATTTTTCAAGGCCCTATTACGCTTCCGTACACAAGACACATGTGTTTAACTTCTAAATCAACATTAAACCAGTCTGGCATATCATCGGAAGTCCGTCTTCACTAGTCACAAGAAGAGCAGTGTCACACGCAAAAAGCAATATAGATATTTAGAGTTACACTGTTTATTTCTATACCTAATTTAAAATACAGAGAGTAATATTGGTGTCAGAAGACACACCTGTTTTACTTCTAAATTAACTTCAAACCAATCTGTTGTAATTGTTGTATGGGAACTCATACCAAATACACTTTTGGTATTAGTGTTCAATATAAAATGTCCCACCGCGTTCAGAATCTTGCCATTTGCACGGAATTTAAAGAGTTCATGCCACGGAGTTTCTCTATGGCAAAACTAAAAAGCCTTGAACACACCATTAAACAGGCATAGTGTCGATATGTATTAAGATGTGCGAATAACATTTTCCTTTCTGGGGGATTCTATAAAACTAAAATATCATTTCTCTATAAATTTACTTTATTATACAGTTTAAATAAAATAATACATATTATTTATAGTTACAAACAAATCAGACAGCACTATGTATATTTCAATATACAAAATATATAAATATTTAGAAAATATGATCAACATGAAACAAGTTACATATATCAACATCATCATCAGCATTATCTAAAGTTGGAATATATATTTCTTGACCATCATTATTTAAAGATGAAAATAGATCTGATGTATCAGGTTTATTATTTTTATCATCACTTAATTCATTAGGTTCACCTATAAAACCTAAAGCTTTGTTCCACCAATCATCATCACAAATAGCGTCTGCTGTTAGATCTGAACAAATATCATTTAGTTGTTGATTTTTTGATTCATCAGTAAAGTTAAACACAAGTAAATCGTCAAAACATTTTAAATCATTAGAGTTGACATCACAGTTTGAAACTGATAAAGACATTGGATAAGTCATAATATCATCATCAGAAACATTGTCGTATTCTTCATCAGAGTTATGGTTTATTACAGCCAGAGATTCTTCTTGTAACTTGATTCTTTTACATGATGGATTTAAATTACTTTCTTCACTACTGATTCTTTTCTTTATATCGCCATGTTGTCTACTGACGTCATTAAATTCTGGTTTTATTCTCCAATATCCACCTTTACCAGATTCATTGTTTCTTCGTGGAACTTTCTCAAAACGTTTATTCAAAGATAAATTATGTCGGATTGAATTTTTCCAATGAATATCAGTCATTTTGTAAAATGGAAAGTTTAAAGTGATCCACTTGTATATTGATGAGATGTTCATTTTCTTTTCCTGTGTTTCGTTAATGGCCATAGAGATGAGAGTGGCGTAAGAATGTGGTGGTCTAATGGTACCGTTATTCTTATATGCTCTATATTCTGTGTAACTATTTGAATTAAGTACTGGTGGATGAACCGGTATGTTACTGTAACTATCTGTTGAAACGGGTGATTTCTGGCTTTTTGATGGTGTAGAGAAAGTCGTAGTTAGATTGTGTAACCAACTTAGTTCTGTTAGACTTTCATCAATATCAAATCTTCCTGTATTGTACGAGTCTAGAGGATTCTTGATTAACCAGTTGTTCAGTAAACGTTGCGCTAGAACAGTTCTAGAAACAGGCATTTTGGTTATTAAAAGTAGTAGATACGTATTGTAGAAGAGTTAATGGTATACTGATATATTTTACGTATCATCTATATATACCATTCTATATTTTACTGTATTATAACATAATATTGTAATCCTATCAACTCATCAATTCAATAATCACTTCTATTTCTTAATATCAGCCCAGATTAAGTGAGTTAAGTTTATACCCTGTTGGAGTGTATTGTGATTTAATGTTGTCGTACCGACACACGCCGTCGTCGGGACGTTTAGTTTTTCAGATTAATTTTAATTAATTTAATTCTAATGAGATTAAATAGAGTATCTTTGCCGTTATGCATCGTCGTATAGATATTATACATTGTAGATGAATTTCTAGATTAAATAATTTGAATGCGATTAATTATAATGACTAGAATATATTGTGTTTTAGAGCTTTTGAAATCAATTGATGTGGTATAAACCGCTTAGCCGTAAAATATGATCTGACATTTTACTGTTGAATCATAAATATAAAACATTAACTGATATCTAGAATATAGATTACCATGCTGAATAAATTCATGTTTATTAGGCGTTTAAATATCAGTTAAAATTGTATATTCATGGTTAAAGACTTAAATATCATTATTATACACTATAAAAAATTCCAGGTAGTTTCTAAAAAACACGGGATTCCAGTGGTATCAATATGATACAGGTACCTTTATAACATTGATAAAATATATGATATATCTGATTAAAATGTAGTCCCTTAAAGGAACGGTCTCTGATCGGGCGATGTCCGCTGACAGTTCCTATTGAGCCCTTTTATTTTCTCCCAGATTCCTCTTTGTTTGCCAAAGGAACCATTTCTTACCACAGCTGACACACAGTCATGATAATTCAACACTATTTTCAAGTAGAATTTTGTTATTGAAAACATACGCAAAATACGTTTGAACTGAACAACCATTACGAGACCCGAACATGCGCAGATGACATGTTTATTTAATTGCTAAATTCTACTTGAACATAGTGTTGAATTATTATAAATTTGTGTCAGATATGACGAGAAATGATTCCTTTTGCGAACAATAAACATTCACGGTGAAAAATAGAAGGTAGGGGTTCCAAAATAGCCTAAGGATAGACGCGTGGAAGAGCGGTATTTTACCGTATTTTCATAGGACTCGATAGGAACTGTCAGCGGACATCGTCTGATCAGAGTCAGTTCCTAAAGGAAATAATTAAAATGTACATATACACCGTACATTGTTTGATCGGAGGATTTAAGCAACCAAATTAACTGATTGTCCAACTAGAACATGATGTCATGTCAAGCCCTATAATATGAAAAATATTAATTCAATTGAAAAGCTGAAATGGTGTAGATTTGGCGCTGAAAAATCAAGTACTTTAGTAGTATAAGCAGACAACACGACATGATCAATATTCATTAAATTTTCAATTAGATATTACAAATACATGTACTAATTTTAAATTAAATCTAAACTACCTATTTTTAATTAATCTCCTTTAAATTGAACTAATTAAAACTAATCTAAAGCGACTAAAAGTCTCGACGACGGCGTATATCGGTGGGATCAAATGAAATCACAATCCACTCTAACTAGATATAAATTCAACTCACTTAATGCAGTTTAAAATAAAGTGATTATTGAATAGAATACTTGATAGGATTACAATATTATGTTATAATACTGTAGAATTATAGAATGGTATATATAGAAATAAGGTAAAATATTTCAGTATACCATTAACTCTTCTACAAGACACATCTACTACTATTAATAACCAAAATGTCTGTTTCTAGAACTGTTCTAGCTCAACGTTTACTGAACAACTGGTTAATCAAGAATCCTCTAGACTCGTACAATACAGGAAGATTTGATATTGATGAAAGTCTAACAGAACTGAGTTGGTTACACAATCTAACCACGACTTTCTCTACATCATCCAGTATCCAGAAATCACCTGTTTCAACAGATAATTACAGTAACATACCGGTTCATCCACCAGTACTTAATTCAAATAGTTATACAGAATATAAAGCATATAAGAATAACGGTACCATTAGACCACCACATTCTTACGCCACTCTCATCTCTATGGCCATTAACGAAACAAAGGAAAAGAAAATGAACATCTCATCAATTTACAAGTGGATCACTTTGAACTTTCCATTTTACAAAATGGCTGATACTCATTGGAAAAATTCAATCCGACACAATTTATCTTTGAATAAACGCTTTGAGAAAGTTCCACGAAGAAACAATGAATCTGGTAAAGGTGGATATTGGAAAATAAAACCAGAATTTAATGACGTCATTAGACAACATGGCGATACAAAGAAAAGAATCAGTAGTGAAGAAAGTAGTTTAAATCCATCATGTAAAAGAATCAAGTTACAAGAAGAATCTCTGGCTGTAATAAACCATAACTATGATGAAGAATACGACAATGTTTCTGAAGATGATATTATGACTTATCCAATGTCTTCATCAGATTCAAATTGTGGCGTCAACTCTGATGATTTAACATGTTTTGATGATTTACTTGTGTTTAACTTTACTGATGATTCTAAAAATCAACAACTAAATGATATTTGTTCAGATCTAACAGCAGATGCTATTTGTGATGATGATTGGTGGAACAAAGCTTTAGGTTTTATAGGCGAACCTAATGAACTAAGTGATGATAAAAGTAATAAACTTGATACATCAGATCTATTTTCATCTTTAAATAATGATGATCCAGAAATATATATTCCAACTTTAGATAATGCTGATGATGATGTTGATATATGTAACTTGTTTCATGTTGATCATATTTTCTGAATATTTATATATTTTGTAAACTGAATTATACATAGTGCTACTTTATTTATTTGTAACTATAAATAACATATTTCATATTTGTTTTATTTAAATTGTATAAAGTAAAAATACTGAGAAAAAATGTCTTGGATTTATTGCATCAACCGGAAAGTAAAATGGGGTAATCTTATGTCTTAATTTGAACAAAATAATTTTCTTACATTCGTGGACAGTTTAGAATGTCTGTGACCATTCATCCTTAGATGAGAATTTTTTCCGATTCGGGTCTTAAATCATTGGTGGTAGGACGATTGAGGGATTCGACTATGCCTTGACCAAATGTCATTTCTACGTTACAATTATGTACATATAATATCTATTAAAAGGGTAATAGAATACTTTCCACGACATGAAAGATTGTTTACGTCCTCACAATTCACAATAACATAATCGAGGTTGAATGTTAATGCAATTAGAACAATATCATTATTGTTTCGTGGATGATATTCCAGTATTAAAACGCAGAAATGCACTATTTCCTGAATTACCGTTCGTTGCAGCACCCTGTCCCATCCGTATTGTACTAAAAGTACATGTACAGGACAGTACAAGAAGAAGGGCACAAGTAGTTCCTGCAGGATAATTAAAACCTTGTTTAAGAATTATTACAACTGTCCGGGTACATTGCAAGTTATTAGGTAATGCCTAATGGGACACAGGGCATTGTCATTTTATTAATGAGATACTCCTCTCAAAATTTAAAAATGTTTGTGTTTCTTGCCTTTAGGACTTCTCACAGTGCAAGGGCTGTGCCTGCAATTATGACATCTAGGCAATACGGTAATTCAGAAGAAAGTATACTGTTCGTTACTGAATGTCAGTATGAAATAGCATTCCAGTATTAAAATAAAGTATATAATAAAATACCTCTTTTGTCATTGAGTCAAGTGAGGTCGCCTGGCCACTCCCATTGGTATCGCCTACCCTCCCCATTTAAAGACAACTTCAAACAAGAAAATTGTTAGAATAAGAACTATATGACACATAGGTTGGTCTCGAAATGACCTAGTTTCTAATGATGAATGTTACGTCCCCTCTCTGCTCAGCTTTTAAATCGTTGGGAATAAACCTGCCTGGATTTTTTTACCAATCGTTACACAAATCAAGTCCATGGTCTACATTTGTGTATATTTGAGACTATTTATGGACCAAATGTCACAAATGATGCATATTACAGTTTTCGAACGAATATTGTAGTCAATAAGCTAAATACCTCAAGTGATTGCTTGTCCTAGAAATAACCAAATTCATATCACTATATTATGTTCAACTGAACCCCATACTTTTAGATGCATCATAAAGTAACGGAAATGCATATAAATGCCATAAACCGAAATACTTATATACTGTCCCACACAGTCTCAAGGTTCAGGCAAACAGCTTAAACTGAAGAATTGGTGGTGAAAGTTTATGATTTTTGACTTTTTACTATTAATATCTAATTTTCAATTATTACACCAAATATGAACAGTGTCTAGCATATCGTCGGAAGTTCGTCGTCACTAGGCACAAGAAGAACAGTAACACACGCAAAAAGCAAGATAGATACTTAAAGTTACACTGTTTATTACTATACCTAATTTAAAATACAGAGAACAAAATTTGTGTCACAAGTACGGAAGCGTAATAGGGCCACACACTTTTTTTATTATTCTATTTTCAATTTTTCAAGGCCCTATTACGCTTCCGCACACAAGACACATGTGTTTAACTTCTAAATCAACATTAAACCAGTCTGGCATATCATCGGAAGTCCGTCTTCACTAGTCACAAGAAGAGCAGTGTCACACGCAAAAAGCAAGATAGATATTTAGAGTTACACTGTTTATTTCTATACCTAATTTAAAATACAGAGAGTAATATTGGTGTCAGAAGACACGCCTGTTTTACTTCTAAATTAACATCAAACCAATCTGTTGTAATTGTTGTATGGGAACTCATACCAAATACACTTTTGGTATTAGTGTTCAATATAAAATGTCCCACCGCGTTCAGAATCTTGCCATTTGCACGGAATTTAAAGAGTTCATGCCACGGAGTTTCTCTATGGCAAAACTAAAAAGCCTTGAACACACCATTAAACAGGCATAGTGTCGATATGTATTAAGATGTGCGAATAACATTTTCCTTTCTGGGGATTCTATAAAGCTAAAATATCATTTCTCTATAAATTTACTTTATTATACAGTTTAAATAAAATAATACATATTATTTATAGTTACAAACAAATCAGACAGCACTATGTATATTTCAATATACAAAATATATAAATATTTAGAAAATATGATCAACATGAAACAAGTTACATATATCAACATCATCATCAGCATTATCTAAAGTTGGAATATATATTTCTTGATCATCATTATTTAAAGATGAAAATAGATCTGATGTATCAACTTTATTATTTTTATCATCACTTAATTCATTAGGTTCACCTATAAAACCTAAAGCTTTGTTCCACCAATCATCATCACAAATAGCGTCTGCTGTTAGATCTGAACAAATATCATTTAGTTGTTGATTTTTTGATTCATCAGTAAAGTTAAACACAAGTAAATCATCAAAACATTTTAAATCATTAGAGTTGACATCACAGTTTGAAACTGATAAAGACATTGGATAAGTCATAATATCATCATCATAAACATTGTCGTATTCTTCATCAGAGTTATGGTTTATTACAGCCAGAGATTCTTCTTGTAACTTGATTCTTTTACATGATGAATTTAAACTACTTTCTTCACTACTGATTCTTTTCTTTGTATCGCCATGTTGTCTACTGACGTCATTAAATTCTGGTTTTATTCTCCAATATCCACCTTTACCAGATTCATTGTTTCTTCGTGGAACTTTCTCAAAACGTTTATTCAAAGATAAATTATGTCGGATTGAATTTTTCCAATGAGTATCAGCCATTTTGTAAAATGGAAAGTTCAAAGTGATCCACTTGTATATTGATGAGATGTTCATTTTCTTTTCCTGTGTTTCGTTAATGGCCATAGAGATGAGAGTGGCGTAAGATTGTGGTGGTCTAATGGTACCGTTATTCTTATATGCTCTATAATCTGTGTAACTATTTGAATTAAGTACTGGTGGATGAACCGGTATGTTACTGTAATTATCTGTTGAAACAGGTGATTTCTGGCTACTTGATGGTGTAGAGAAAGTCGTGGTTAGATTGTGTAACCAACTTAGTTCTGTTAGACTTTCATCAGTATCAAATCTTCCTGTATTGTACGAGTCTAGAGGATTCTTGATTAACCAGTTGTTCAGTAAACGTTGCGCTAGAACAGTTCTAGAAACAGACATTTTGGTTATTAAAAGTAGTAGATACGTATTGTAGAAGAGTTAATGGTATATTGAAATATTTTACGTTACTTCTATATATACCATTCTATATTGTACTGTATATTGTAATCCTATCAACTCATCAATTCAATAATCACTTCTATATCTTAATATTAGCCCAGATTAAGTGAGTTAAGTTTATACCCTGTTGGAGTGTATTGTGATTTAATGTTGTCGTACCGACACACGCCGTCGTCGGGACGTTTAGTCTTTCAGATTAATTTTAATTAATTTAATTCTAATGAGATTAAATAGAGTATCTTTGCCGTTATGCATCGTCGTATAGATATTATACATTGTAGATGAATTTCTAGATTAAATAATTTGAATGCGATTAATTATAATGACTAGAATATAATGTGTTTTAGAGCTTTTGAAATCAATTGATGTGGTATAAACCGCTTAGCCGTAAAATATGATCTGACATTTTACTGTTGAATCATAAATATAAAACATTATATAAATATAAAACATTTACTGATATTTAGAATATAGATTACAATGCTGAATAAATTTATGTTTATTAGGCGGTTAAATATCAGTTAAAATTTTATATTCATGGTTAAAGACTTAAATATCATTATTATACATTATAAAAAATTCCAGGTAGTTTCTAAAAGAACACGGGATTCCAGTGGTATCAATATGATACAGGTACCTTTATAACATTGATAATATATATGATATATCTGATTAAAATGTAGTTCCTTTAAAGGGACAATAACATTTTTGCTGGCTTGGTAGCTCCAGAAAATAAATAATACCCTTATTCTAAGTACTAGATGTTTAAATGTCCTACCTGTTGTGTAAATTATCCATTACAACCTATTTTATTTGTCTTGAGGGTTCGAAAATATTTGAAAAGGTTTACGTTAGACTTTTCAAATCAATTGGTTGAATTTTTCTAATTTTTTAAATTAGGTGTGTTAACATGAAATTTATATCATCATTTAATTGGAATATTCTAAAATAATACGATTTGTTGACCAGAATGAAGATTGGGACATATTTTTCAGTTACAACAAGAGTGTTATTGGGGCTTTAAAGGAACGGTCTCTGGTCGGACGATATCCGCTGACAGTTCCTATCGAGCCCTTTTAGTTGCAATATGAAAATACCAATCATCCCCATCTCTGGTCAAAGGCTAATATTGAATCCTTACCGAATATTTTCTCCCAGATTCCTCTTTGTTTGCCAAAGGAACCATTTCTTGCCACAGCTGACACACAGTCATAATAATTCAACACTATTTTCAAGTAGAATTTTGTGATTGAAAACATATGCAAAATACGTTTGAACTGAACAACGATTACGAGACCCGAACATGCGCAGATGACATGTTTATTTAATTGCTAAATTCTACTTAAACATAGTGTTGAATTATTATAAATTTGTGTCAGATATGACGAGAAATGATTCCTTTTGCGAACAATAAACATTCACGGTGAAAAATAGAAGGTAGGGGTTCCAAAATAGCCTAAGGATAGACGCGTGGAAGAGAGGTATTTTACCGTATTTTCATAGGGCTCGATAGGAACTGTTAGTGGACATCGTCTGATCAGAGTCAGTTCCTAAAGGAAATAATTAAAATGTACATATACACCGTACATTGTTTGATTGGAGGATTTAACCATCCAAATTAACTGATTGTCCAACTGGAACATGATGTCATGTCAAGCCCTATAATATGAAAAATATTAATTCAATTGGAAAGATGAAATGGTGTAGATTTGGCGCTGAAAAATCAAGTACTTTAGTAGTATAAGCAGACAACACGACATGATCAATATTCATTAAATTTTCAATTAGATATTACAAATACATGTACTAATTTTAAATTAAATCTAAACTACCTATTTTTAATTAATCTCCTTTAAATTGAACTAATTAAAACTAATCTAAAGCGACTAAAAGTCTCGACGACGGCGTATATCGGTGGGATCAAATGAAATCACAATACACTCTAACTAGATATAAATTCAACTCACTTAATGCAGTTTAAAATAAAGTGATTATTGAATAGAATACTTGATAGGATTACAATATTATGTTATAATACAGTAGAATTATAGAATGGTATATATAGAAGTAACGTAAAATATTTCAGTATACCATTAACTCTTCTACAAGACACATCTACTACTATTAATAACCAAAATGTCTGTTTCTAGAACTGTTCTAGCGCAACGTTTACTGAACAACTGGTTAATCAAGAATCCCCTGGACTCGTACAATACAGGAAGATTTGATATTGATGAAAGTCTAACAGAACTGAGTTGGTTACACAATCTAACCACGAGTTTCTCTACATCATCCAGTAGCCAGAAATCACCTGTTTCAACAGATAATTACAGTAACATACCGGTTCATCCACCAGTATTTAATTCAAATAGTTATACAGAATATAAAGCATATAAGAATAACGGTACCATTAGACCACCACATTCTTACGCCACTCTCATCTCTATGGCCATTAACGATACACACGAAAAGAAAATGAACATCTCATCAATTTACAAGTGGATCACTTTGAACTTTCCATTTTACAAAATGGCTGATACTCATTGGAAAAATTCAATCCGACACAATATATCTTTGAATAAACGCTTTGAGAAAGTTCCACGAAGAAACAATGAATCTGGTAAAGGTGGATATTGGAGAATAAAACCAGAATTTAATGACGTCATTAGACAACATGGCGATACAAAGAAAAGAATCAGTAGTGAAGAAAGTAGTTTAAATCCATCATGTAAAAGAATCAAGTTACAAGAAGAATCTCTGGCTGTAATAAACCATAACTCTGTTGAAGAATACGACAATGTTTCTGATGATGATATTATGACTTATCCAATGTCTTCATCAGATTCAAATTGTGGCGTCAACTCTGATGATTTAAAATGTTTTGATGATTTACTTGTGTTTAACTTTACTGATGGTTCTAAAAATCAACAACTAAATAATATTTGTTCAGATCTAACAGCAGATGCTATTTGTGATGATGATTGGTGGAACAAAGCTTTAGGTTTTATAGGTGAACCTAATGAATTAAGTGATGATAAAAATAATAAACTTGATACATCAGATCTTTTTTTATCTTTAAAAAATGATGATCGAGATGTACATATTCCAACTTTAGATAATGCTGATGATGATATTGATATCTGTAACTTGTTTCATGTTGATCATATTTTCTGAATAGTTATATATTTTGTATATTAAATTATACATAGTGCTGCTTTATTTATTTGTATTTGTAACTATAAATAACATATTATATTCGGTTTATTTAAATTTTATAAAGTAAAAGTACAGAGAAAAATAACGTCTTGGTCTTATTGCATCATCCGGAATGTAAAATTGGGTAATCGGATGTCTTTTCTTACATCCGTGGGCAGCTAAGAATGTCTGTGACCATTCATTCTTAGATGGGGATACTTTCAGTTGGTGATATTTCCAAATGCCACTCCCCGTCTACACCGAGCGCATCGATCAATTAAAAGGGTAATAAGGTATTTTCAACGGCATGTATCCAGGGGCGTACATAATGATTTCGTTTGGGGGGGGGGAGTTTAGCCAAAATGCGACCGACTGATGCACATACCCCCCCCCCCCGCCCTGGGGGTGGGGTAGGGGCGGTTTCAGATCTAGGGCGCCATCCACAATCCCACCCCATAATGAAAGTAAACAAAATACTGGCTATAACATTAGGCGTCCCGGTAGTACATATATAGTATTGTAGAACTACATAGTTGTTCGCCGATCGTTGTCTCGTCGGAAAGCAGTTTTATTTAAGTTCACATAGTTTATGTCATATTAATGATCGTGCCTATAACAGAGTAATTTGAGAAAATTTTTAAAAATTGATTCAATATCCTGGCATATGAGGTCATTGCTGGGAGAAATTCTTGTGGACGAGTGGACCAGAAATGTCAGTCAATGGGACATAATCTCAAGATCAGGGGCCTATTTCACGAAATTTTAACTTAGATAAGATCCCAATTTTAGTAATTTGATTGGATAATATTAGATTGATTTTAGTGCTTAGCCAATCAAAATTGAAGTATCTACTAAAATTTGTATTTTATCTTAACTTAAAATTTCGTGAAAAAGGGCCCTGTTTTGCAAGAGTTGACATAACATCTGTACAATCTGACGCCCCACACACCAGTGGTACTACAAACTGGGCAGTTCACTATATTTGTAAATATAATAGTACTGAGACAGTATAAGTAAGACAACTGAGGAGTAGAAGAATAATTTTAAAATGGAATCGAGCGACGCAGGCGCGAAAAAAAAATTTCAGATATGTAAATGTGACCATCCGCTACAAAACCAGTCACATGTTTCAATTTTTAAAAACTGTGATTTAATGCTTGTCTTAAAGGGGACTGAAATTGCTTCCCGTTGATATATAAAATATGCAAATCACAAAAATATTGGCTGAGTTATGGCCATCTGAAGTTTCCATAGACGTGGTGATGCCAAATACAAAATAGTGAGAAATTTGCATTTTAAAACAGCCAAAATAAATCCAATAGGAACACATATCTATTGCATACATCAAAATGAATTTTTGTGCATATAATAATGCGTTGTGTACCAATATTTGTACAAAATTTTATCAACATATTTCTTTGGTAACATTTTTTTTTTATTATTTTATTTTTATTTTTTATTTTTTTTGGAGGGGGGGGGGCTGAAATTTACCTAAAATACATATTTCTTCGAATTGGCTTTGTTATGGCTACAAATGCCTGGTTCCACATCTTAAATGTGATTTTTGCCACAAAAAATCATTTTGCCCAACTTAATTTGCTTTGTTTTTTAAGTGATAATGTTTCTAGAGTCCCCGAAATAAAATTATTTTTGCCCGTTACCATGGTAACAGTTTTACAAATAATTGGTTTTACATCAAATTCGAAGGGAAAAACCAAACCAAACCCCTCTTATTAGAGTAGAAATATTACCACATGGCTCATTTTCACACAATCTTATGCAGGGACATTGAATTAAACAATAACAATAACAACCCTTTTTTTTTAACTTTCTAAAATACCTTGAATCACATGTTTTATTTTAGTTCTGTTCACAAAAACTGAATCCCATATTAACAAAAGTTTGACACATTAAAATATTAGTTTTATACATCAAAACAGATTAGCTTAGGTTTGTGTGTGATATCTAAAAACTATAAAGTACTGATTTTGGCTGGTTACCATGGCAACAGTTTTCCAAAAAACGAATTTTAATCATATTCAAACCCACTTTATTTGATTGAAGTCCTGGAACGACACATATGATTTTCACCTGATTATAATTTTTCTTTTCTACAATGATTTACAAAAACTAGCAACAGAGTTACAGCATTTACGGTTCTTTTTTTTTCACAGCGTCCACAAAATACCCATTTTTATGCATTTTTTATTATATTTTCGCAAAAACTTTCGAATTAATGAAAAATAGATGCTTTTTTTAAGCGTTTAGTGCTAAAAAAAATTTTTCGGTAGTTTTGACCCAAATAATGTATTTTGCCATGTATATAGAAATAGAGTCGTGGAACATGCGACTGATTTTGTGCTGGAGGGTAACAAATGTGTAGAAATATGATGTTATAATGGAAAAAAATTTCAGATATGTAACGGAGCTTTTAAATTTTTGAGACTCGGCTTGAAAATTTGAATTAATATCATGGCAAATGGAACCAAATTCTCGTTAACGAGAGGATAAGAAATGGGACAGAATCTTGAGGCTTATCTGCCAATTTCGCCCGTTTTGTGATTGTTGGTTTATCTCATTAATTCATTTAGTCGGAGACCTACTGCGGTCTCATAGAACAACATACTCACTACAGAATAAGAGTGACAAGCATAGATGGTTATTTTATACTATAGTTTTGTGTGACGTATGCAATTTAGGCACACGGTTTCGCGCAAATACACAGGTATTGTTTTTGAGACCGACTGCAGTGACTGTACTTATTTTGTGACCGACTTTTTTTCTCCCTGGGTGAAATTTTGTTGTTAGACGAACATACTCACAACAGATTAAGAATGACGTATGTAATTTAGGCTCACGGATTCACACAAATACACAGTATTTGGGATCTATTCTGGCATTGTGTTTGAGACCGACTGCACTGACTGCACTTATTTTGAGACCGACTATTTTTCTCCCTGGGTGAAATTTTGTTGTTAGACTAACATACTCACAACAGAATGAGACTGAAACACAGCATCTTTTCAAACATGATAAGTTGACAAGGTTATTATATACTAAAGTTTTGCGTGACGTATACAGTTAACATTTATTTTGATACCGATTGCACTGATTTTGCGACCAACTATTTTGTATACTAAAGTTTTGCGTGAGTTGCGTGACGTATACAGTGAGCTCTTATTTTGATACCGACTACTCCTATTTTGCGACCGACTGCACTGATTTTGCGACCGACTATTTTGGGGGATTATTCACTGAATTACCAGCTTTTGCGGCACCAGGGAATTATCCAAAATGTATTGCTCGCTTTGTCTGAAACACCGTAGGACAGTAGAAAAAGAGGGACACAAGTAGTTCCTGCAGCCAACTTAAAGCCTTGTTTAAAAATTATTAAACCGTCCGGGGTATATTACAGTATGTTAGATACTGCCTAATGGTGAGCAAGACTTTGTCATTTATTAGTGAGTTACCCCTCCCAATTTTAGAAAAAAAATGTTGGTGTTTCTTGCCTATAGGACCTCTCACAGTGGAAGGATCTAGACAAGACGGCAATTCAAACGAAAGTATACTCGTTTATGAAATGCCATTATTATAATAATATTCCATTATCAAATAACATTCCATAATAATATACCTCTTTTGTCATTGAGTCAAATGAGGTCGCTTGACCACCCCCATTGGTACCCACCCCCCTCCCAAGCTTAAGAGAATTATTAAAATTCTGCTAATGGTAATACCTTCTTCACCCACGAATTTGTGTATCTTTGAGACATTTTATGAACTCAATGTCACAAATGATGCCTATAACAGTTTTCGAGCTAATATTGTAGTCAATAAGCTAGATACCTCAAGTGATTGATTGTCCTAGAACTAACCAAATTCATATCACTATACATGTATTATGTTCAACTGTACCCTATACTCAGGGCCGTACCTAGCGGGGATGCAGGGGGTATATTGCACCTCGAAAAATAAGGTGCCCGGAAAAATGGCGCCCCAACCCCATCCAAAAATAATAATTTGTCAATTTTTCAATTATAAAATAATACACTTGATTAAATATATATTGGGGGAGGCGTAAATGAAATTATATCAAATGTTGACAATCTGTGAGGCCAATGTAGCATAACAGGGAGAGTATGGGAGGGTCACCCCCAAAACTTTTTTAAAGTTTCAGTCTTCTGCAAACACTATTTTGGCATATTTTACGGGGTTAAACTAAAACATCACACCTATACAATGTTTATCTGGGGATGCCGTATTCATATTTTTTGATGAATTTTACATATTGAATCTTACGCTTGAGATATGAACAACACGACAAAGGGAGTTTAGTAGGACAATTTTTATGAGGAGGATCCAAATGAAACAACTTGATCACATAACTTTAGTTTATGAGAATGCACATAGGCGTACGGGCTCGATGAAAATGAGGGGGCAGAATCCGTAATGCCCGAAAAAATTTCGGGTTTAAAAACAGCGGCGCCGGTGTTCCTCGAATGGCGAAGAAGCTTGGCTTACGTTGTATGGACTCCCATCCCCGCGTAAGAAAATTTGGGAATATTATTTTGACGGCTGCAAACACCCTTTCCTGCTATTTCAGCCCGTGAACAAAGCAACTTCAAAGCAAAGTGGTCTAATATAGTCGGGACCGGTTGGAGAAAATTTTCAAAATTTAATTGCCACAAACACGTTTTCCTGCTATTCCAGCATGAAGCAGGTTTACAGACAGTGGCACCAGTTTTCTTCGATAGGCAAAGAAGCGGAGCTGACCTTGTAAGGCCCCAAAGAAAATTTTGGACTATTTGACGCGTTTTACTGCTATTCCAGTCCTAAAACTAGTATTTTATAAGATTTCGGGCACTTTATTTTGCCAATTCTTTTTTGTTGGGGTTGGGTCGGTGTCCAAGTATATTGTATATTCAGACCATCACAGAAAAACAAATGGGAGAGGGCCCTTCTCCTTTCTTTCTCTTTTCTCTTTTTTCGTTCTCTTTTTCTGTATAGGCTTAGGCCCACTTGTAATGAGCTGAGGTCCGGCACTGATTACACCAAATATGAACAGTGTCTAGCATATAGTCGGAAGCTCGTCTTCACTAGGCACAAGAAGAACAGTAGCACACGCAAAAAGCAAGATAGATAGTTAGTGTTACACTGTATATTTCTATACCCTAAGTTTAAATTACTGACTTCCACAGCTTGGTCCTTTATAAAAAAACCCCAAAAAAAACCCCGGAGAATTGGTATCTGAAGACACACTTTAACATCTAAATCAACACCAAACCAGTCTCTTGTAATTGTTGTATGGCAACTCGTATCAAATACACTTTTGGTAATAGTGTTCGATACAAAATGAACTACCGCGTTCAGAATCGTGCCATTTGCACGGAATTTAAAGGGTTTATGCCATGGCAAAACCCAAAAGCCCCTTTTGAGGGATTCTATAAAACCAAAACATTATTTGTCTATAAATTTACTTTATTATACAGTTTGAATAAAATAATACATGTTATTTATAGTTACAAATAAATAAGACTGCACTGTGTATAATTTACAAAAGAAATAAATATTTAAAAAAAATGATCAACATGAAACAAGTTACATATATCAACATCATCATCAGCATTATCTAAAGTTGGAATATATATTTCTTGATCATCATTATTTAAAGATGAAAATAGATCTGATGTATCAAGTTTATTATTTTTATCATCATTAGGTTCACCTATAAAACCTAAAGCTTTATTCCACCAATCATCATCACAAATAGCGTCTGCTGTTAGATCTGAACAAATATCATTTAGTTGTTGATTTTTTGATTCATCAGTAAAGTTAAACACAAGCAAATCATCAAAACATTTTAAATCATCAGTGTTGACGTCTGATGAAGACATTGGATAAGTCATAATATCATCATCAGAAACATTGTCGTATTCATCATTAGAGTTATGGTTTATTACAGCCAGAGATTCTTCTTGTAACTCAATTCTTTTACATGATGAATTTAAACTACTTTCTTCACTACTGATTCTTTTCTTTGTATCGCCATGTTGTCTACTGACGTCATTAAATTCTGGCTTTATTCTCCAATATCCACCTTTACCAGATTCATTGTTTCTTCGTGGAACTTTCTCAAAACGTTTATTCAAAGATAAATTATGTCGGATAGAATTTTTCCAATGACTGTCAGCCATTTTAAAATAAGGGAAATTGACAGATATCCATATGTAAATTGATGAGATGTTCATTTTCTTTTCTTGTGTATCGTTAATGGCCATAGAGATGAGAGTGGCGTAAGAATGTGGTGGTCTAATGGTACCGTTATTCTTATATGCTTTATATTCTGTGTAACTATTTGAATTAAATACTGGTGGATGAACCGGTATGTTACTGTAATTATCTGTTGAAACAGGTGATTTCTGGCTTCCGGATGATGTAGAGACAGTCGTAGTTAGATTGTGTAACCAACTCAGTTCTGTTAGACTTTCATCAATATCAAATCTTCCTGTGTTGTACGAGTCTAGAGGATTCTTGATTAACCAGTTGTTCAGTAAACGTTGAGCTAGAACCGTTCTAGAAACAGACATTTTGGTTATTAAAAGTAGAAGATGTGTATTGTAATAAAGTTAATGGTATACTGATATATTTTACATATCATCTATATATACCATTCTATAATTCTACTTTATTATAACATAATATTGTAATCCTATCAACTATTCTATTCAATAATCACTTTATTTTAAACTACATTAAGTGAGTTGAATTTATACCTAGTTAGAGTGGATTGTGATTTCATTTTTAATCGCATCGTCGTCGGGACGTTTAGTCTCTCTGACTTAGTTTTAATTACCGATAGTTCAATTTTAAAGAGATTAAATGATAGTATATCAGCGAAATGTTTTGCCGATAATCACAGTTCACGGGTTGTTTAACCTTTTGGATTAATTTCATTAGGCTACGGTATGTTACATCGTTTGGGATTTAATCATTTAGTTTTAATGAATAGGTTTAATTAATCAAGAATAAGATTTATGTCTATGTGGCTAAAAGGCAGACTGTACTTTTTTATTCTATAGACGCACATACAGAATACATAATATCAGTAGTATCAAAATTATGGTATCTATATACTTGTGAAAATATAAGTATATTAATTTAAATTGATATTTAAATTAATAATAATTTCTACTACAATTATAATTCTAAAATGTACGTATTTGCCAAATCTGCAGACTTCTATCTCTAAAAGATACATCACGCAAGCGCATGAATGAATGATAGTATTAAAACACTTGTGTACATTTTACAAATCTGATATGCCAAATGTCTGATTTGTAAAACAAATATTGATTTTAAGATACATATTCTAATTTCAGTATACAAATGTCAAAATACGACAACAAATGAAGAAATAAGAATTAAGGACTATGAATTTAGAAATAAGAATTAAGAACACTGAATAAAGAGCTGTTTGGTCTTCTATAGTATACTTGCGAAACAAAGATTTTGTAAACTTCGTTGTATTACGCATTATCAGGTGCATTCAAATGTATATCCAGTTAATTCTGTTAGTCGATTTTTATTTATTGGCAGTGTTCTAAGAGTCTGATGATCTAATGTTAAACCTTTTAATATCTACAGTTAAAGGGTTACTCAACCAGCAATCGAACTTTTTTTTGATCACTGATGATATCCAAAAAAACCTGTATGCGTGAATCTTTTTTACAACCGTCATTTATCTCCAAATTATAAAGATTGCTGTGTTTATACAAGGCGGTGAGTTCATGTTAACCTGTTAAACATCTGTAATCAAAGAGTCAATCAGCCATTAATGATTTACATTTGTTATTGTTTAAAAATTTATACCAAGTTATACCATGGACTTTATAATGTATCATAAGGTCCATGGTTATACTAAACTGTGAACCAAAAAGTGCACCAAATTATATTAGGAATTTTTGCAAAGGACGATAAAACTAACCTAGAACAAGTTATATTACGTCCACTGAATGCAAAGTTCATTTTATGGCATCAATTTTAGGGAGAGAATTTCCTCAACAGCAGATGCTCGAAAATAAATTCCCTCTCACGATTTGAACCCAGTGATCAAGAAAACATTAGATTAGACATATTAATACACTGATACGCTGTATATTGTATTGATATATCTCCATATCTAATTCAAATTTTTGTATATTGGTCGCCATTTTTCGACAAAAAATATTCCAGATTCGTTTTTTTCAGTCTATTTGGCCATAGAAAACACCCTTTGTTTTAAAAATTTCGAAAAAAGTCATTATTGCCCCAACCCTAGTTTAATCACGTTAAAAACCTGGCGTTGACTGTGTTTACGTCGAGTCTAATAGATCAACATACGACGTCTCTTACATATCATGACGTCAAAATAGCTTTAGGCCCACACTTAAACACAAAGAATATGAAAACAGGCATAAAATTAGTTATGTGTCATAATTTTTAATTTACAGATGACGTACAGTATGTGCTGAATAAATACGCCGTACATGTATGTTAGCCCAAATAGTCGTTACAAAACACCTCTGAATCATGTTTTATTTTTACATTTTTACATCAGATTTTGGAGACAAATTAGTATTAAAAATTTATGCCTTAAATACCCAATGATATGGTATGATATACTTTTTGAATATCAAAAACATGTAATAAAACACTCATACCTATTAAGAAAAGGCAAACTATTTCACAAACTATTCCATAATATAACTAACACTCACCTGTCGCATTTGTTTATTTTAACAGATTACAGCGAACAATAGAAGAGTATTAGGTATGAAATTTTACGAAAAATCTACACGACAATCTAAAACGTAATTTAATATGAAGATACGATCAAGATGAAATCTAAACCTGTGAACCATCTGGTAATCTTAGGTTGAAACCGCACATAATCATCATACCTGAAAAAGTAATAAGTTTTGCCAGTCAGATTGATCTACATATTCAAATGAATCTAAAATCAGATAGCATTTCTGGTAATCAATCATTAACATGGAATATTACAGTGGAGGGGGTATACGTACTTAAGTATTGTGTTCAAGCTATGGTATACTTAGTTTTCTTTTTATGCTAAATTAGAATGCTGTTGGCCAGAAAATTCCTCACGAATTTCCTAGTCAGGTGTCACTTTATCAATGGCATCGGACTGGCAACGAAAAACGTCTTGTCATTCCACTATTACGAAAATCCGAGGCCCCATTAGTACCATGTGCAGCACGTTAAAAATCCCCCAGCAATTAGAACTTGAAAGGCCTGTATTTATAAGAACTATATATCTTTACCGAAAACTGATGACATTAATCCCAATTTCATTCTATACTTACCAATTAAAGGCGCCATTCCAATAATAGCAAACAGATAAAACCAACCAAAATTCCCCAAAATGTATGTCATAACAGGACCGGTAACTAGTGCTGCTATACTCTATAATAATGACATTATTGAAATATATTAATACTACAACTTTATCTCTTGTTGTACTCCCGTAGGATATAATAGTTTATCAACCTTGGAAGCCATATAGGTCGTATCGATATGGATTGTAATTGTATATAACAAGTATGTAATTCACTGTTATAAATAAGAAAAGTTAAAATAATAGTTTTAATTTTATTGAATTAATCAATTAATGTAGAATATAAAATAAAAAAAACACTTTTAATTGATAACAAAACAATTTTAATGATCTCACAGTATATTTTACTGATTGGCTATTTTCTATTTTATATACGTACAAGAAATGGATTCTCTAGGGAAGATAACCGATTTCGTTTTATAGTAGGAGGGGCTTGATTTCCCAAAGGGAAACATTATTTGGCTTATTAACGCATGGATCATTAACAACGGATTCAGAAATTAACTTACATATCCTGTAGCTAAAACAACCTGGTTTGAAGACTGATGTTCAATACCAAAACTTCTGGGAATTATACTGCGAAATACCGAAAAGGCTCCACCGAACAACACGAATATTACTGACAACCACACTGTATAGGCTATTACACCCATATGCTTAGTAAAATATAGCGTCTCTATGAAAAGGCTAGCTAACCCACTCATCAATATTATGGTCCACTTTTATGAAACATAAAAAGAAAAAATTTAATTTAGTTGTTTCTTACACCGTAAAATGAAGATTCTAAAAAATATGTTAAATGCATGGCCACAGCAGCCCAACGGACCTACCATTCACTAATGGAAACATAGATCTTATACATTAATTCAAAGCAATGTCTATACATTGGTATTTTTTTTTTTTTTGCTAAACTAATTACCACCTGACAAATGATTAATGCATATACCTTATGTGATATTTTATCGGCCAACAAACCAAAACATGGTCTAATAACTGCACCAAGAAGCGCCGCTATTCCACCAACTTCAGACAATACAATATCATTACCGATGAATGATTCTCCAAATGTCTACAATGAAATAGTTTTATTGCGTGTAGTAAAATCGAAATAAAATGTGCGAATTGAAATTTTTGGGTAGAAGGGAGAAACGCAATTTTAGAAAATAACGTAACTCATGCTAACATTATAGGATGCGCACACTCGAATAAATTATCCAAAGCATTGCATTGCCAGGCAATATGACCCAATCAGTTTCCGTTCCGAATTCTTCACACAGAGAACTATCTACTTCTAGAATAGATCCCTGCCTTAAATGGCCACCTTATACAAAAACTAGTACACTTTTCTGTAATGTGGTTCTAATCCTTTTCACAGCTTTCATACAGAAACTAAATAAACATTTTTGATTTTATTTAATGGAAACAGAATAAATATTTCTCAAAATTATAGATTTAAAAAAAAAAATTAGGGATATGGTTTACAATCTTTTATTGACATGGACAATAACTTTGTCTTAAAGTGATACAGAAATCGAAATGTCAATAAGGTTAATATTTACGATATGCAAAATAATCGCGGTAAGTTTCCAATAAACTCTGAAATGTTCTGACCGGTATAGTGTTTATAACGTTTCTGTAACGGCGGTAATAAATGGAAAAAATGTTGCGTGACTTTCGAAAACATGGACAAGGTTTTTCATTATTGCTAGCCGAACGATACGATACTATAGGCGTGTCGAAACTTATATAATGATATATTAAATGCACTTACTTACCTTATATGCCCCCAAAACTACAATTGTTGAACTCAAATAGAGAAAGCCAACAAGAGTTAAAATATACACAGCTGGCTGTTTAACCACTTCCTTTAGATCCATTTTATAAGCGGAATATTGACAACGTTGAATCTCACTGCAATAGTAAAAGGCTATAAGTTATATTAGTTCGGTTTATACTGTGTTTAGATAAAGAAAAATGTTGGAAAATACAAAATATCACTTTAATGCTTTAACCCATTTCCTTTGGATTAGTTAGTTTTAGTTACATGTATATAACTACAAAACAGACTTACCGAATGGAACTCTGTTTACCGTTATCTTCTAAATTAACATATTCACCAACTTTGTTATCCTTAGAATATTAATTAATATGGTTCACATTCTGAGATTAAAGGTAAGAATAGATATCCTTATATGTAATGGAGAAAATATTGACTGATAGTAATTTAGAGGATTAAATCAGTACAGGTTAGAAATGACACCAAAACCATTCTGAGACACGATTCGTGTATCATGTCTTAAATATTGGATATCAAAAACCCATTTTTTTCCCGGTAAGATTACAACATCAATGTATGATATTGAGTTTGCGGCTTGCCTCCTTTAATCTGGAACAGGGAATTTTAAGAAAAGGGATCATTTTCTAATACAATAACAAAGTATAAACATAATACCAACTGTAATTTCACAGTGACTTGTTATTTCCATGCCAAAATAACATAAATCAATATAGATAAAAATCGTGGTTTTAAAAAATACTAGCTATATTAAAGAAACGGTGTATACCTTTGGTGCTTCCCATATCATAGGGATACCTATCACATGAATCCCCGTTGCCATACATCCTAACAACAGGAACATGTAAGGGGTTCTTTCTATAATTCCTATATCGGAATAAACACTGTTTTTACAGAGAGAAAAAAAATATTATATTTAATATTCATGTAAAGAAATTTGAAGCGACATACGGAAATGTTGTATTTGTGGATAATAAGAGTTTAAAAATATTGGATTGCGCTATTAATTGTTTTGAAGGGTTTCGCCGGTAAATGGTGATCTTAATTAAAATTGGTGAAAACGAAACACTAAAGGGGACGGAAATCAGAAAAAAGGATAAAAATATATTGTTATAATAATTCGTTTTATTAACAAGATGGTAGGAATTTTAACTTACTTTACTGGGCCAAGGCTTATATTGGTCTTTAGATCCAGGGGATTTGTGTACTTCGTTAAAACTGTGTTGATAAAGATTACACCGGAACCAAACCCAGTCACCACTAAACATATGCTGAATCCTATCTTGTTTGGCATCCACTGTGATAGAAATTTTTAAATTTTGTTGTATACAATTAAACCCAATAGAGAGAGGTTTAACGTCCACTCGACACAAACTACGTCTTTTAGGGACTAACATTATGGTTCAATGGTATTTCAATAATTCGTTTGTGAGTAAGGGTCTTTAGCAGTGGGAGTAAACCGAGGGACACAGAAAAAACCCAAGAGGTAAGACACGCAACCCTACTTCATGACACGTACAACCGGGGGTCGAAACCACTCCAGTTGAATTAATGACAGACCTTATGATACAGCGCGTACGTGCTAACGATCCGGCCACCCAACCTCCTTAAACTCAATAACAGCCTTCTTATATGACTATATGACTCACTAAGTATGGTGCTTGCTAACTATCCAAGGTGCTCAGTGCTTTATCTCGGTGCTGTCCTGAGAAAGTTTAATGGGATTTTCCAATTTGTTTTCCTCTTGCCAGTGGTACAAGAGAGAGTGTCTGGCTAGGAAAAGTGTATGTTCGTTCAGATGAGATGATAATCCGAGGTCCAACATAATTATGTACTCGTTGACGTGCTCGGATAATGCCAATCTGGGTAAAATGTTCCCATATCCCACAACGTGGTATAGAATAGTAAGACGTTAAACCTCTCTTATGGGTTATTACTGGAATAAGAATGCATTTCCATCTACCGTCTGTTCTCGTTTGTTCAGTTTTTGGCAAGAATATATTAATGTATATTTCAAATTACAGATTTTTAACTATATTAAGTATTACCCGTGCTACATTAGAAACTGTTGCATTAATAGCTTGAGCAACTCCAATTCCAGGAATCAATCCAAAAGTTATAGCTACTAACCAGACCGAGTGCTGAACAGAGAAGTAGGTTAAAAAATAACTCAGACTGAAAACAAAAGAACAGTGAAATATTGGTAATATTACACACCCCTTCTCCACGAAATAAATAAAAGCTTAGATATTAAAGCCCTTAATCTCAACCACTTAAAACAGATGCTTACGGCTTTATCAATTCCGGAATTCTGTCTAGACAGAATGGAATGGAAATGACACCATGTTGCATTAATAGCTTGAGCAACTCCAATTCCAGGAATCAATCCAAAAGTTATAGCTACTAACCAGACCGAGTGCTGAACAGAGAAGTAGGTTAAAAAATAACTCAGACTGAAAACAAAAGAACAGTGAAATATTGGTAATATTACACACCCCTTCTCCACGAAATAAATAAAAGCTTAGATATTAAAGCCCTTAATCTCAACCACTTAAAACAGATGCTTACGGCTTTATCAATTCCGGAATTCTGTCTAGACAGAATGGAATGGAAATGACACCATCGGCTAGATAAGGTCTCACAAGGAACTTCGTAGAAAACACTCACTCTACTATAATTGCGCCAATAATAACTGTAGTTCGAATACCAAAATTTTGTTCCAGGAAGGTAGTGATGACCGATGCTACCATTCCAGCAAAGAACAGAGACGTTATCCACACTTCAGTACCAACATCTTTACTTCCATACTTTCCTTGGGAGTGAAGATAAGAAATAATGTATGGAGATACATTACCTAGAAAATTAAAAAAAATATATATTTACTTATTTAATAAGAAAGCAACCTCCGTTTTGAACCTTACTAATGATCGAATAACATTAAATAAAGACAATGGTTTTTTCATGATTTAAATTAGACAAAATCACGTAAGTCCGGACGTAACTTATCCGTCGCCAAAAGGAGAGAATTGATACTTAACGTCCACTCAAAACTGGACCAACACCTCCTGTTTTTTTATACATATCACCGACATGGTTAATTGTATAGGTAATTTTTACTGATGCTGACATTCACATTTCTTGTAGTATACAGCAAATCATGACTCATACTGGCGTTACACAATGGTTTCTTTGGGTTATCAGATTGTTTTCAAATTTGTTTGAAATCGGTACCACTACAGGCCAGGAACTGTACAGCGCAGTGGATGCTTACGGCTAGCCCCCGGATCCATTCACTTAATTTGACACGTTCCTTTGTTTGTGATTTCTGTGTATTGATTCTTGGGCGTAGATTTTGTTTGGTTTAAATTATGTGTGGTGCAAGCCCCCTGCAATTACTATTTAATATAATCTTTATTTCAATAATTTCAATTGCATAGCAGTGGAAGAAACGGACACTCGTTTTAAGTGTGTCTTATGTTTGTACCTTTTAACAATTTCCCATTAATTTTCCGTTCTTACATTTATTTTTTGTTTACATTATTGAATATTAATTTTAATGTTAAGACTAAACGATATTAAATACTCATCAGATAAAGTTCGTTTTTATTTACATTTCGATGTGGGATTTAAAATATATTAATTAATCACCAGATCAATCTATTTTTTCTTTAACGTTGAGAGTTTGAAGACTCACTAGATAAATGTCTTATTTCATATATTAGCAAATATTAATTTTAATTTTGAGACTAAAAGATATTAATTACTCACCAGATAAATAAACAACCCCAAGAGGAAACTGTGTTATTATAGATCCAACTAAATTAACATATTTTTTAATATTAGTCATAGTTTCGTGTTACTAACATAACTAACTATACACACATAATAAAGTTACACTAAGTAAAACCAAATATTTAATCAAAAAATAAAAAAAAAGTTGTTCTTCTAGAGATAAAATGAATTATTCATTTTCTGATAACCGTTATCACCTTTATTCTGGATACAATAGATGTATAATAGAGATTATAAAATTAACATTTATTGAAATATTAATGTGTGCAACAATATCAATTACTTATCACATAAATTGCATTTAACAAAATTATATATTGTAAATACAATAGAATGTCACGACAAACGTTCATGGAAGGAAAATGATAAGAGAATAGGAAATGCTATACGAGAATACATCTATAAATTTAAGAGACTTTTCACCGTCTGAATACATGTATATAAACTTATGGCTTTAAGTAACACAATGCATATATTATCAAAAACCATTATCTCGCCATTAACCAATGAGAATATTCAAAGACTTATATCATCAACTGATATATATGCATGTCACTTCAAAAATATATTTCATACAATAAACTTGTAAAAAAAACCCAACTTAATATTTTTTATTAAAGTTTCATTAAACCATTTAGGTTAAGTATAAATTTGTGAAGCTATTAATCAAGTTTTAAAAAAAAAGAAAAAAAGGTCAGGTTATTTAAGGGGTATTGTAATATAGGACTGTCACCCGTCTTCTATATTAAAGGGGCATTAAGGGAGAAGAGATAAAGAGTTATAGTTCTCGTTATAATAGTTTAAAAATCGATAACGTTATAGGCGGGTCAAACTACGGTTAAATGGTGTCGTACGTAGAACAAATTGCAACAAAAGGTTTTTAGTTTTCTATTGACTCATTATGATGTCCTAAGTAAGGAAAAGAAAGTTTACCAAAATCGGAGTCCAAATAAGGGCAGGGGGCGTGGCCAAATCCAAGATGGCGGTTGTCGATCAAAACTCGTGAACATCTCTAAAACTATTGGATTTAGACACCATAAATGTATTGCGGACAGATAGGAAGTCGATACCAACGAGTCCAAAAATGGCGACGTTATGTCTCTATGACGTCATGACGTTACTGTGACGTCACAACGGCATATCAGACGTCGCATTTCTTCCAAAACCAGTCCATTTACGCGTGTTTACAGTACAAACGAATGCTGATGCAGAGAAGAGGGTATTCCCATTATGGGTTCATAAAGAAGAACAATGTGTTACACTAACGTAGAAGGGAGCTAATAGTATATGAGTATGACTGCATTGTCGTAAATTGATACTATTGCAGTAGCCGTAGGAACGCGCATTCGTATCAATTGTTGACAAAAATAGTCTACACCAATTTAAAGAAATGAAATGAAATAAGGTTATGCATGTACGACCTACTGTTCTGCTCCCCTCTAGTTTCCATCACTTTGCTGTGAGGAGAATTTTACCATGCAGTGGTGCAACGACACTCTTATATCGAATTCCCACTGCTAAGGGTTCTTTTCCTGGACCAGTGCATTAAAGGCTGACTGATTTTGATATTTGGTTCACTCAGAAGTAGTTTAATCCCCAAAAGGTTTTATATTTTGACACAGGTGTCGTCGAGATTTGTTACAAAACCAATTTGGACCGAAATGCGAACAGCACCCCCCTGGTAGTGTTTCTGAAAGCATAACTTAGAGAATTACGTTTCGGGAGCTACTTTCACATGGACAGACAATACCAGCGTCAAAATTTAAAATATTTGTTTAGAACTGAAATAAATGAACTAACTGTAAGTCAATGCCCAGGCTAAAAACAATTAACAGAATTGATTGTTTATATCTGAAATAGACACGACCGAAGCACAAAACAGTGCAAGATCGTGGCCGCCATGAACCGCCATTCGCTGAAGCTGTCATTGAAAACGACGTCAATTAAATGAGTTGTAGATGTTATTTTTGGTGAAAAATCATTGAAAGAAGGGGGAACATGATGGGGCTGTACGGATTATATAGTCCTAAAGGTTGCAAAGGAAACAATGTAACGTGTCGTGGAATGTTGGTGTTGACATTTTGTTTGTTGACCCCATGACCTGTGATGTGTAGATCACGTGATAGGTATATAATGGCTACTGAATGTGTCCGAGATAACTTCTCCACAGGTAGCGTGTATCAGATGTTCAGATTGTACCACAGATTTTAAAAAGGTGAAAATTGGTCTACCCGATCTTTACGTTTTGCCACTGGCTCTAGCTGAAATGATACTAGTCCGGTAGTCAAACACCAGGTGAAGTCTTGCGATGGAAATAAAGCAGGGCCCGTAAGAGGGGAAGGCAACTGGGACACTTGTCCAGGTGTCTAGAACTCAGAGGGTACCGACGGTATGCCAAGTTATGTTTTCAACAACATTTGTTGGTATAAAGGAACAAATAAAAAAAACTTTTACTTGATCGTAAAGCAGAAGAAAACGGGTAACTTTTCTGAATGTTGGTGTTCCAGGGGTAAGATTAGAATTGGATTATGTCAGTTCACCCTTTTTGGAATAATTGGTAAATCAAGAAATGTAAGTCACCTACCCAGACCTTAGTGCCGTGGAGCCCCGACCCGTTCTGTTTGATGCTATCATCATCGTCAGGGTGTCCCGGTCAAGCCCGGGCCTGAAGAACGCTTCAATGAACTAATGATCGCTCTAGGCTTACAGGTATCCTATCAAAAAATCGCAACTGGAAGCGGATTTTCTATTTTCGTCTTCGTTTCATTAGACGCTAAAAATTGCGATGTTTTTCGATATTTTTAGCTAATTGCGGACCCTTTTCCGGTGTGCTTATGGTAAAGTGATTTCCAGTTACCCCAGACATAAAATATGCCTAGTGACGCTAGAGACTATGTGTTTGCAAAACGTTTTGCCGAGTTGCTTGTCCCAGGGTCATGAAATAAAGACAAGGATTATATATCTTTAATATGTGTCGATTCAGAATCCAGATGATGTCAATTTGAATACATATTAGTATTCCAATATGACGGCTTTATCAAAAATATGGCCAAATTTTGCGTGAAATTTCGATGTTGGCAATGTGATTGTATAATACGTCAAATCGTAGGTTTTAGAGGTAGACAAATTAATATCTCAATCGCAAAATGTGCCATGACCGATTAAAACACCATTATGGGACTCAAATTCCACAAAATATCCATGTTCAGGAGACCATGGATGAAAATAGTAAATTTAGCAGTTCAGATATGAATTCGGCTACCTGGAAAACCTCCAGTTTAAACGTAGTACACTATCTTATTACCATAACTACCGTGCTCATTATCCCAGTTTGGGCAGAGCTGTAGGGCCTTAAACCCCGCCAATGCAAATATAGCGGTCAAATTAGAACATATTTTATGTTGATATCTGAATTATGGGTACACTAAAACATACACAGGGAACTTTGTGATTTCCTCTCAAAATTGGTTCCATTTTGATTTTGTTTTCCTAGCAGAATTCGCCGTACTTTTCAGGGGGCGATTCCAAAGCTCTTTGGATTCAACGAGTCGTATTGGTGACAAATATTAGAACTGCTTCAAAATGGGGTCTAAAATAACTATGTAAAGATGGTAGAATCAATTTTAAGGATGAGAGCGATGATGCAGTGGCCAAAAAGATAAAAACAAGCGACATTAAGAGCTCAGTGAGGCCATGTTTTGACACTCATTTGTGCTTGTACTGGGGAAGTGTATTGATTGTTGAATGAGCAGTGCCTATCGATTTTTACCTTTTCGGACTCGTATCTGCCCAGATATGATCTGGACCCCAAAACACCACTCTTAATTATTGATTTTTGTGACATTACCGCCAAAAATGGTTTTGTAGCACATCTCGGGAACATCTAAGAAATTTGTGTCAAAATAAAAATCTTTCTGATAATTTTAAGGCCGAATGTCAAAGTTGATCAACCCTGCCGATTCAACCTTTGATGCAATTCTCCAGTAAAGGGCGTCGGCCGTTGCGGCATTGCAGGACACATTTTCCCTCGTGGCACACTGGGATGGCCTAGTCTGAGTAGACCAATAGGATGCATAAGCCCATTTCGTTTCATTTCTCCCAAAAATTGAAATGAATCCGGGTTCCTACAGCTACACTAATAGTACCACCTACCGACAATGCAGCAATATTTATTTACTTTAAACCTCCTACATTATTGTAACATTTTGTTCTTCTCTGCATCAGCATTTGTTTCTGCTGTTAACATGCCTAAATGGACTGGTTTTGGAAGAAATGCGACGTCTGATATGCCGTTGTGACGTCACAGTAACGTCATGACGTCATAGAGACATAACGTCGCCATTTTTGGACTCGCTGGTATCGACTTCCTATCTGTCCGCAATACATTTATGGTGTCTAAATCCAATAGTTTTAGAGATATTCACGAGTTTTGATCGACAGCCGCCATCTTGGATTTGGCCACGCCCCCTGCCCTTATTTGGACTCCGATTTTGGTAAACTTTCTTTTCCTTACTTAGGACATCATAATGAGTCAATAGAAAACAAAAAACCTTTTGTTGCAATTTGTTCTACGTCAAATGCTAATTTGACTAGACTATTAGTAGAATATTTTACTGAAAGTTTCCGTCAAATTGCTCCAGTCTGAACCGCGATATTAGCTTTTGAATTTTATATTTTAGGTTAGCCCCGATCATCATTTCTAATGTCGGTTTGATAAAAACAAAGTCTCGATTATCCAGTTTTACCTTTAATTATTTATCAAACAGTGTATTCCAATCCAGTAAATACCACAGGCTAGCGATGGCACCGAGAGTTGATTATGGTCTGGATAATTCAATAAATGTCTAATCAATAATTTAGATAAATTTTCAGCCTAAAGAAAGACCTGCAATAAGAACAGGTCGTAGCACCGTGTGTAATGATGTGAATCAGCCAGAAATTATTATGTAACACCAATCATTGAGGACTACAATAATTGTCTATATGTATATTATTGTCATATCTTGTTGAGCCTTTCTTAAGAAAGATATCAAGAGTTTCTTCATTAATCAGATTATTATATTTGTTCAGTTCTTCACTGTGGAATATTTAGCGTTTAGCCGACAAACAGGAAAAAAGAAATATACATTGATGAACCGGGAAAACCCTTGGGAGTTTTCTAGCCGTACAAATGCCCCTTAGACGTTAAACCAGCCGTTGTCACTTTGGAATGCCCGTACAGTAAGCCTTAACATTTGAAATTCGGTGAAAAGTTGGCGAAAACGCATCTATTGGGGTAAAGTTCTCCAAATGCACAAGTTAAATTGTCGGCAACACGATTAACTCCATTTCTAACACTGGGGGAAGTGGGGAGGTATGCGATAAAAATTCTGCTGAGATTACAAGGTTTAAATGACATTAATTCTGAAGTAGTAGAATCAACCCAGCAAGTGAGGAAAATAAATATGTGACCAGTGGATTAATTATAACAGGGGCAATAAATCTGTGATTAATTTAAAGTCCAGTTCTTTGCGGCATGGCGGGTTGGGTAATGATTACAAGATATGTTTGAGATCGTTCATCGTCCGAGACCCATATATTGCCAATTTACCTAATTGGGGTGACGGATGTTTGATATTACTGAAAAGCAACTATTCCTTTTCATGGCATATGTCATTATCTAAACATGTATTGCGAAGGTTTTCATAATTAATACATAACAATAACGATATCTCAGTGCTCGATATTTAAAAAAAACGCAAAATCAGGTCGTTAAAGACAGCCGGTATATTTACGCACTGTATAGATATCATAGATAAAGTTTTATGACAATGCAGGCACATCTACATGATCGCACAAGAATGTTAAAAGTGATCTTATACCTATTAGACATTGTTTTCATCACCTTTTGCGCTGATGGAATCCGATATGAACCGAATTGGAAATCTTTAGATTCACGACCGCTTCCAGCATGGTACGATGAAGCAAAATTCGGCATATTCATCCACTGGGGAGTATTTTCTGTCCCAAGCTACTCTCCTAATCACGAGAGTGCATGGATTTGGTGGTACTGGAAAGGTCAAAAACTTCCATGGATTGTCGATTTTATGAAGAAGAATTATAGACCAGATTTTATGTATGCAGACTTTGCCAAAGACTTTACAGCTGAGTTTTTTGACGCCAATGAATGGGCGAATATATTTCAGGCATCTGGTGCCGAGTAAGTATGGCATCAATCTATCGGCCCCGTCACTCTACCTGCTCGGAAATATAAGTTGCATTACCCTGATAAACCCTTTATTTTTTTATCGTGTTTTCAGGTATATGGTTTTCACTGCTAAACACCACGAAGGTTTCTGTAATTGGCCTACTAACCATTCCTTTAATTGGAATGCTATGGCAGTTGGACCTAAAAGGGATATTGTGGGTTTGTATGCATTTCTTTAAAATTTAAATCATTACCATTTTGGCTGAACAGAATCATATAGTTTTGTTATTGCCAATTCCACTTACTTGTTAAATTTCAGTTATGGTGAGTAGAATGTGCATATAACATAATATCTTTCCTTACCAGCCACATTTTGCCACACATTAGGGGCTCTTGACAAAAAACACTCTTGTTTGTGATGAGTAGGACCGCATTTAGGGATCTAATTGCCACACGACTTGAACGCGGACATACACTTTCCGGAACATAAGATAACGTTAATTTGTCCCTGGGATTATATGATTGAAAGCGAGGTGAAGTTCAGGTAGAGGGTTTAAAATTAAATTGACATTGCGATCCGGTCATGGAAGGTGGACATATATAGGTGTTTTATGTATGTTATTTTTGCAGTTTTCTTATAATCATATTTATTTTAAAACTATTTCAGGTGAACTAGCTACAGCAATTAAAAGTAACACATCTCTCCATTTCGGATTATATCATTCTCTATTTGAATGGTTCCACCCTCTATATTTACGAGACAAAGAAAACAACTTTACAACCCAAGATTTTGTTTTCGTGAGTACTCAAAGCAGGACGCATATAGTTTTACCCTGTATTAATTTTGAGCGATAAAAAAAGTTAACGACCGTTTATATACGTAAAAAAAATAAAAATCTAAACACACATGTTTGCTACACGTGATCAATGATGTGTTCCTTTATCACCGATTCTGGTTTCGTAAAAGGTCGATTTTTGCAAAAAATACAGACCCTTAACCACATGGCTCATCTTGTAGCTGTTCTGCTTTCATATAGTTCAAGCTAAAACTTACAAAATATAGTCACTTAGCTCGCAACACTTTTAATTCTGTGAATCAGCGACGTCTATATGAATAATTAGCGCACACTAGGCAAATTAATGAAATGCTATAAACATATGATGGTTCTAATAAAGCCTGTCTATAGTTCATAAAATTTATTTTTATTATGTATACAAAATTTAGATTACATAGGATCTATTTTTTTTTATATCAGAGTAAAACTTTGCCGGAACTTTATGAATTGATCAATGCTTATAAACCTGACGTCATTTGGTCTGACGGGGATTATGGTGGGAGTTCAGAATATTGGCAATCCCTGGAATTCCTTGCATGGCTTTATAATGATAGGTTAGTTACAGTTTATATTCTCTGTAAGTCATCACTTTTCTATATTACTACAGCAAAAGGCATATGTTATATATTACTAACCTGTTTTGTATATTTCTACAGTAAAGGGTATGGAATTATATTATTTTTCATTAACCTCTTTTGTATATTACTACAATGAAAGACATAATATTATGTTCTGTTTAATTGACTATTATGTATTACTGTAATACAGGACACGGTATTATGTTCTGTACCAATTATCTTCGTGTATATAATTTATCTTAAATGGTATATTTATTATACATATATTTATATATTCCTCCATATACAGCCCAGTTAAAGATACAGTTGTTACTAATGATAGATGGGGATCTGGTTCCAACTGTCATCATGGTGGATTTCTCACCTGTTCTGACAGATATCAACCAGGTTTAAAACTTACTTTATATAATATCCGGGATTCATCAAGTCTGGTGTTTCCAAAACTGACGAGGAAAATGTTCCCTAGTACGAAAAAACAAGTTCCAATCATCAAACTATTTTGTTAATTAGACGTCAACTCCTTTCGAAAATTAAAGGGCCAATCCCGATAACTTTCTGAGGAATAAAACAGCTTAATTTTGTGTTAAAATCACTTAAAACCCATTACCTAAGGCCGACCAACTAACACGATATTTGGACACGCTTGTAAATAACTTATATTTGACAGTCTTCATCTGGAAATGGAGACCGTTGTATAATACAGTATCTGGATAAAACCAGACTTTTTTCTATAAAAATCATATGTAGGTGAAATTTATCTTTTGTTATCAAGTACAGTACATGGGTCATTCACTGTATAGACCTCTCAAGAAATGTGAATCGATTATCAGGTCACACAATGAGAAAACTGACCCGAAATCTTAAAAGGGTTACGTGTCCGGATAAGCAGTGTTGACGTTCATGTCCAAACGACTCAATATTTTGAGCTGAAATTTTGAGACAAGATAAATACACCATGCCTCTATATTTTGGTCCATAAATTTCATAAACTCTCGGACTATAATTTTTGAGACTCTGTTCTTATCGGGACTGTCCCTTTAAAAACATCACGATCCCACATTTGAAGTGCCCGTAACAATAATCGTTGGCAGTTTAAATTCAAATAAGACAAAGTGGACGTGTCACTGTGTGTAAACGTTGCCAACAAACCTTACACATTGTACTAAATTAATTATTATGTTCTTCAGGACATTTACTGAAAAGAAAATGGGAGACCGCTGTTACCGTGGATATGATTTCATGGGGATATCGACGAAATGCAGTATTCGATAATTACATCTCAACACGAGTGGCCTTGACAACATTAGTTCGGACAGTAAGGTATATAACCATTTCATACGAGTATATTCATCAATACTCTTGGTAATGTAAAACAGGATCGAATAAACTAAGACATTCAGGGAACAATAATTGCCAGAAGTAAAGAAACAGTATCAACAGGCCAATACGCTGAATTAGTTTGGTACACATAAGGTCAACCGTTGCTCATCTTCTATCTGGAATTGTTCATACCCAAAAGTCAAATTAAATAATTATAATAAGCGAGCACATTTTTGAAACAGCCCATATATTTCTTGAAGATTTATTTCACAGTCACGGTCTCAAAGTTTACAGTCGCGCGGTTGTTCGTCACAATCATGAATTAAATACAATACGTAAAGTATATCCAACTTTCGATTGTAGCTATGGGGGTAACATGTTGATGAATATAGGACCGACATCATCTGGAACAATTGCTCCTATATTTGAAGAAAGACTACGAGACATGGGAGCATGGCTATCTGTTAATAATGAGGGTATCAAAGGAACTCAACCATGGACACATCAGAACGACACCATTGCGAGAGGTCTTTGGTAAGATTTCCTCGCGGTTTGCTTTGCTGTGATGATATCATGATACTCATTTAGTTGAAATTATTAATCTAGTCAAACAAACTGTAGAATTAGTTCTTTATTTTGTTTTGTTTATTGTGATTTCTTTGGCCTTCTTGTAGTTCGATTTGCTTAGAAATTTTCCTTCGTGATTAACCGAATAATTGGATAACCGAGACTACTAGTTTTGTCTTACCTACTTTAGTAATGATGACCGAGGCTAAGTGGAACTTTGATTCACTTAGTTTTCGGTTCATAGTGGATCAATTTGACTGCGATTTTCTGCAAATTGCCTTTACATTAGCTAGTTTTTAACTATTATAGCGAGAACTGCAAACTCGTTATCTAATCTCCTATAATGTATTTTTAAGATGCATTATGAAGTGCTACATCTTTAACAATCGTAACTAAGAAATCAACACGCATTCATTCCTTTATCTTCCAGGTATACTAAAAAGGGCACCAATGTGTATGCCATTTCATTTTACTGGCCCGACAACTGTACACTAAGCTTGGGTGCTCCTGTAACTACACCAACGACAGTAGTCACGATGTTGGGATATTCGGGCACAATCTCATGGAAAGCCAGGCCTACCAGTGGTATTGATATCACTCTTCCACCTATACCATTCAATGAGTTACCTTGTCAAAACGCCTGGACATTTAAAATAAGTGGTTTATCTAATATAGAATAAACTGGATGGCATACCTTCTCTGTGTTGAAATTATATTTGGAGCGTGTCAAACAAGTTCTATGTGATAATGCCGAACACAAATGTTGTCCTTTAAAATCTGTTCCGAGAAGACGTCTTTACCCGTCGGTGTAAACCAGCTGCCCCGGTCGCACCACAATACTTGACTCAATGCCCCCCACTATGTTTACCATACAATATCGCTATGTTTCTATTTTCCACGGTCGACCATTTTCAGCCAACAGGAAGTACATATAATCACATAATTGGGAATGAACGTCATAACACAATACTTTGGGCCCGGGCGAAACCTGTGCGCATTTGGGCCTCGAGCAAAACCGGGTATCCTGCTAGTTTGCATTAAAGTCAAAATCTGACCTTGACACGAAGTGTTCTTTGAACAAAAAAAGGATACAATTCTGTTCTAAATAAACTGATCTGTAGATAAGACTGATGATATAAAACATTTTCACAAACGGACATCTCTGACTAACACATAAATGGCATTACTATTACTTCTAATTATTCTGCCAGTTGCGTATGTACATGGAATTCGTTATGAACCAAATTGGCAATCGCTAGATTCGCGTCCATTGCCTGCATGGTATGATGAGGCAAAGTTTGGTATTTTTATTCACTGGGGAGTATTTTCTGTTCCTGGTTACTCTCTTGACCATGCAAGCGAATGGCTTTGGTGGTACTGGAAAGGTCAAAAACTACAACCATACATAGACTACATGGCGAAAAACTACAGACCTGATTTCATGTATGCCGATTTTGCTAAAGATTTTACAACCGAGTTCTTTGACGCCAATGAATGGGCGAATTTGTTTCAGGCATCGGGAGCTGAGTAAGTATGTTACAATGTTTATGGGATCTTTCATAATGTTCGGAAACCATTTAACATTAGATTCCAGTTCAATTTTTATACGCCCACATTTTCATGTGGACGTATTATGTCGTCGCCCCTGTCCGTCCGGACGTTCGTCCGTCCGTCCGTCCACAATTTGTTTGTGGACTCTCTATAGGTCACAATTCTTATCTGATTTTGACGAAACTTGAAATATAGGTTTATCCCCAAAAGATCTCGGCTGCTTTCGATATCGGCATGTATCGGATCAAAACTTCATGGAGTATGGCCCCTGATTGTACGAAAAATCACGTTTTTAGCTTGTGGACCCTATAGAGGTCACAATTTTAAACCGATTTTGATGAAACTTGACATGCATGTTTATAACCCAAAGATCTTGGTTCCTTTCGATATTTGCGCCTGTCGGAATGTAATTTCCTGACTTATGGACCCTGCTTGTCCGAAAAATCACCTTTTTAGCTTGTGGTCCCTCTGGAGGTCACAATTATTATCCGATTTTAAAAACCATTAGATTATATCACCGTTACACCCTAAGGAAGGTTGAGTTCGAATTTCGGGAAAATCGGACCAAAATTGCCATACAAAATGGCCACCGTTTGTACGCGAATACTGTTGAAAAAAGGGAAAATCAAGGTTGTGGACCCTGTAGAGGTCACAATTTTAATTCGATTTTGATGAAACTTGTAATTCATGGTTATAACCCAAAGATCTTGGTTACTTTCGATATTTGCGCATATCGGATCGTAAGGTCCTGAATTATGGCCCCTGATTATACACAAAATCACCTTTTTTTTTAAGCTTGTGATTCCTCTGGAGGTCACAATTATTATCTGATTTAAAAAAAAAAGTTTGATTATATTACCGTTATACCGTTAGGAAGGTTGAGTACGAATTTCGGGAAAATCGGACCAAAATTGCCATACAAAATGGCCACCGTTTGTACGCGAATACTGTTAAAAATGGTATATCAAGGTTGTGGACCCTGTAGAGGTCACAATTTTAATTCGGTTTTGATAAGGAAGGTTGAGTTCGAATTTCGTGAAAATCGTACCAAAATTGCCGGACGAAATGGTCGCCGTTTGTACTCGAATAGTGTAAAAATATGGTATATCACGGTTGTGGACTCTCTACAGGTCACAATTCTTATCCGATTTTGACGAAATGTCACATTATTTCTAGGTTGTGTACCGCCACACCATAATCATTGTCGGTTTCCAATTTCATGAATATCAGATTGGAACTGACCAACAAAATGGCTGCTCCCAATACCATATGAATTACAGGACTTAATGATTTAGGAAAAATCACTTTCGGTATTGCTTGTTCTCTATCCATCTCTCGAAAATGTGGGCGTATCCTGCCTATCTTTATATTGAGAATTTTAATGATGACACAAGTCTGCTATTATTCAATAGCAACATATCCTTGAGAGTGAGAGAGAGAGAGAGAGAGACAGAGAGAGAGGGGGAGGTTTAACGTCCACTTGACACAAACTAAGTCATTTTGGGACTAACATACGGTTTAATTTTATTTCAACAATTAGCGTGCGCGTAGGTGTCTTTAGCAGTTGGAGTAAACCGGAGTACCCGGTGAAAACCCACGAGGCTGGACAGGCGATCCTACTCCTTGCCATGCACAACTGAGGATTCACATCCTTAAGATGTCTATTACTGATATATGGTTGTCCATGGTGATAGTGATTACTAAAGCTATTAGAATGTGCGATAATTTTTTTAAGAACTAAATCAGGCCAAGGAGAGGCGTTGTTTCCACGTTTTGATAATAACGTTGCCAATTATAGCTTTAAAATATATACCACAGATAAAGAAAGGCAATCAAAATTACGTTGTGTATATGAAAGGTCACTAAGGAATTCGAAAACCACATCGTAGCCATATGTCATTGCTATTTGCGTCTATTTAATAGAGTCCAAAATAAACCGAATTGGAATCCTTTTGATCTACGACGGCTTCCCGCATCGTATGATGAAATAAATTCGGTATATTGCTCCCAAGATTTGGTGGTACTAGAAAGTCAAAAAAAAAAAAAAAATTGAAATGGGGTTTAACGTCCGACATTTTTTTCACTAACTAGACAGCGGGGTTCGAATTCAGATTGCCAACGGTTCTTTTACGTGCACATCAATGAGTCCACTGAACCTCATTTTGTAGTCCCGTCCGACTACCAAATGTTGATCCTTGCCCTCAGTTCTAAATCAGGGTAAACAACGCTAAAAATCCCTGGGAGTTTTCTCGGCCAACACATGGATTGAATCGGGGATCTCCTGATGGATGAGCCAGGTCAAAAAATATTTAATGTCGATTTTATGGAAAATAAATGGTGAGAATCTGTTTCAGTAGGTTGTCACATCAATGTATTCCCCAAGACACTACCAGCTCTGTTGCAATACTCTGTATGTTTCTGAGCTGCATGCGTCATTTTCGTCGTGTTTTCAGGTATATGGTTTTCACTGCTAAACACCACGAAGGTTTCTGTAATTGGCCTACTAACCATTCCTTCAATTGGAATTCTATGGCAGTTGGACCTAAAAGGGATATTGTAGGTTTGTATGCATTTCAGTTCTATAGTTCTTAGGAGGCTATTTTCAAATCAATAATAGTTCGGACACAACCCCAGATCCGTGGCCACTTTTCGGAGAAGAAAGTGTGACGATGTTTTCAGGTCGATCTTTAACTAATTGCTTCAGACAGGACATCGATGCCGGAGCAACAGCTAGAGCTTGTTATTGAACTTGTATAATAGAAGATTTTTTGTGGGCTGGTATTGGAATTTGTTGTATGCATTTTTCCTTTTTATCCTAAACGTTTAAACAATATTTCAGGTGAACTAGCTGCAGCAATTAAAAGTAACACATCTCTCCATTTCGGATTATACCATTCTTTATTTGAGTGGTTCCACCCTCTCTATTTAAGAGACAAAGCAAATAACTTTACAACCCAAGATTTTGTTTTCGTGAGTATTTAATATGTAAGCTTCCTACGCAGTACATGGTCGAGGAATGTAAAACAATATCACACTCACTAATAAATCTGATATATTTGCATGAAAATTCGCATCAACAGTTTCCTGTGATGTCTATGATTAAAGTTTGTTTATTTGGTCATCCACCGTAATCCTTTTCTGTCCTTGGTATATAGATTTTCGTGAACAAACAGCTGACAGCTAGCTCAAAGGGGCGGTTGGAAGATGTAAAATACCCATAACAAAACCCATGCTAAAGAATTGATTAATGGTCAAGTTACAGCGACCGCTTTAGGAAATAAATTATTTAGTATCCCTTTCTTTTTCTACTTACATCAGGATAAAACTTTGCCCGAACTTTATGAATTGGTCAAAACTTATAAACCTGACGTCATTTGGTCTGACGGGGACTATGGTGGAAGTCCAGAATATTGGCAATCTCTGGAATTCCTTGCATGGCTTTATAATGATAGGTTAGTTACAGTTTATATTCTCTGTAAGTAATCACTTTTGTATATTGCTACAGCAAAAGGCATATGTTATATATTATTAACCTGTTTTGTATATTTCTACAGTAAAGGGTATGCAATTATATTATTTATTTTTCATTAACCTCTTTTGTATATTACTACAATGAAAGACATAATATTATGTTCTGTTTAATTGACTATTATGTATTACTGTAATACAGGACACGGTATTATGTTCTGTACCAATTAGCTTCGTGCATATAATTTATCTTAAATGGTATATTTATTATACATATATTTATATATTCCTCCATATACAGCCCAGTTAAAGATACTGTAGTTACTAATGATAGATGGGGATCTGGTTCCAACTGTCATCATGGTGGATTTCTCACTTGTTCTGACAGATATCAACCAGGTGTTAAACTTTATAACTATAATATCATATAATCTTAAATGTTTCCAGGGAATTACGTACAGCAGTATTCTTTGATGTTAAATTACATGTAATTCGTTAATAAGGTATAATATATTCAAATACATATTGGTAGAAGTACGTCGCGATTTTTCAATCAACGGGATGTGGGAACTGTATCATGTTGTTCGCGTGCATGGACGCGAGGTAGCTCATTGCAAATTAATAACTTCGAGTCCCTCTTGCTAAGGGGACATGTAGTATCTGCAGAGCTGACAAAACGTATTGCATTATTATTGAGAGTATTGTCGGAGATGTTACCAATTAAAGTAGCTAAGTCTCTAACTCAATATCATTCAAAATCATCAACACTGAAAACACGAATTATTTGTTAATTTAAATCAACATTGGTGCTGTGATCTTATCGGAAAATGATGGGCTTCTGATATCCAATATTTCAGACAAAATTCGTGTACCATAATGCGTTTAAGCCCCAGTTCTAGCAAGAGACTCGAGGAACGAGGCTAGAAACATTGCACCAAATCAAACGGCGTATGTAAACTGGACTAACCAGACGCTAGAAATTTTCATTCGACGTAGACTGCTGGCCTATTTCGCTGAACATAACTGATTTGAAATTACAGTAAAAACGGAAACCATTGAATGTAAATCAGTCTATATAAAGTATCATATGTGTTGCAAACCACTTGTGTCAATTTCTAGGTATCAAATGTTAGCGATTTAGCTCCTTTAAGATCCCTTCTTTTCAGTGTACATACTTGCGAAATACGTTATTTGCACTTTTTTTATTAGCCCAGCAGGTTATAATGTCCATGCCATTTCATTTCTTGTTCTACAGGACATCTGTTGAAAAAAAAATGGGAGACGGCAGTTACTGTAGATTTGAGTTCATGGGGATATCGACGAAACGCAATATTGGATAATTACATCTCAACAAGGGTGGCCCTGACCACATTTGTTCGAACAGTAAGGTATATAAATATTTATATGTGTATATTTCTTTTGAATACACCACCGTACAAGATGAAATCTACTGATTGAAAACTCCATTTGTTAAAATATCAATAAACAACAGAAGCAAATTAAAATTTAATTTCTGCAACCTGAAGTTCCTCCGAATGTTTCACTGTTCAGGTCTTGTGGAATATTGATACCTTAATACATAAAAAGCATGGATTTAACTATTTCAACTTTGTTCACTGTTTACCCCCAAACAACTCATGGAACACCAGTGGGATTATATCCACCACCCCAATGTTTACAGTCAGGCGGATGTTTATCCTTATGTGGTAATTAGTTATCCATTATTTCATCAAGTATATCCGATTTTCGATTGTAGCTATGGGGGTAACATGTTGATGAATATAGGGCCGACATCATCTGGAACAATTGCTCCTATATTTGAAGAAAGACTACGAGATATGGGAGATTGGTTATCTGTTAATAATGAGGGCATCAAAGGAACTCGACCGTGGACATACCAGAATGATACCATAGCGGGAGGTCTTTGGTAAGATTTGCTTTATTGTAATAATGATATTGATCAAAGAAGTTCCTTGGTATACTTCTTGGTCTTGGTCTTCAAAAACAGCTGATGACTGTGCAAATTAAATTTCCAACGACATAAAACAGAAGTTGATGTATAATACAATTGTAGTATTAAAAATCAAATCCTTATATAATTATAAATACAATGTCAAAACGTAATGGAGATGTGATAAAATAATTGGTGCTGGTTGAATCACTAATTCAGTTCGTAAATCACTAATCAAAATAGTGGGAAAGGGCCCGAACCAGTCTGTATACCACCACACATAGTATGGAAGTAAAATACAGTTGATGAATTTTATTAAAAGTTGAAGATAATGGTTTTATGAGTAGACGACATCTTGGATTGCATTTGAGCGCAATTGCTATTTTCGTTCCAGTGATTGTGGCCGTATAATTTGCCAAATTTTATTTGTCCGCTCCCCAGAGGTTACAAGTGAATTCTATATAAATCATTATCCAAAGGTTAAAAAAAAAGATTCTAAAAAAAATTGTGGAGTTATGTCCCTTCAATAGCGCACTTGTTCTTGCCCACTCTTTGCGAGTCACAATTTTTGACGATTTTTTTTTTCGAACCTTGGAATAATGATCCTTATGAGTATACGACATCAGTGTCTGCATTTGAACATAATCGCTAATTTGATCCAAAATTATGCCTCTTATGGAGGCCACATTTGTTATTTTTCGAGACAATTCTGCTATGTGGTCATATTGCCACGCTCTGTTTGGCTATGTTGATTTATTCTCGGATGTCATGCAACAATGCAAAAGAAAAGATATAATAGAAATATAATATTTTATTTCTTTTCAAGATTCAGGACTTGGTAGTCCCCCACGTAATGTATTTACTTGCTTGCTAATCATTAAAGTTACATTATGGGAGATAAGATAAAGAGATGGCAGTTCTCACTATAAAAGTTCAAAACTAGATAGGGTAAAAGTAATTTGCTGAAAATTTCAGTCAAATTGGTCCACTATTAGCCGAGAAAAAAGCGTTTGAAATATTCACCTAGCCTCGGTCATCATTACTCAAATCATTAATATAAACAACATGGTCTCGATTGTCCACTTGATTGATTTAACTATCAACGGCTATTAAGCGGCATATAGGAATTCAATCCGCCAACATCGAAGGCTAGCCTTGAATTTAAGAGTTTATTATGGTCTGGATATGTTAATTAATGTCTAATTGATTATTTAGATAACATCTCAGGCCTAAAGAAAGACCTGTAATAAGCAGATTTTGCTCTTGCATAATGCTATTTTAAACAATCAACAGGGATGACAAGTAGTTTTTACTGTTTGTTAGGTTTGATTTTGTTTTAAATAGTTATATCAAAGTCTCCCAATGGATTTGCAACCAAAATCTCATTCTATGCCGACCTTAATTGTAATCTGCCAATCAGATTGTTTGAGCTACATTCACAGATAATAATCAATGCCTGAATAATGTCGCACAAAGCAGTGCAGCTCAGACAAAAATGTTTAATCCATAGTAAATTCAGTTCAAATTCACGGTATGCAATTAAAAGAAAAGTAAAATTATTTCTTTTATTAGAATTTTATTTTGCCAACTAATTGATATTTTGCAAAGCAGAGTGATCACAGATAAATGTTTTAAGCTATTGTCAATTTAAGTGCCAATTCGCGATATTCAATATATAGAAAAGTAAAATTAGTGTTTTATCACACTTCAGGCGCTTTATTTTGCCATCTAAATTTTACTTCCCCCACTTTACCCGTCTGTCCGAAAAGGCAGATTGCCCAAAGGTTAGGGGGCAGTTTTACCTATTGTGTTTGCTGCTTGTTTTATATTCCGCCCAGCCATATCAATTTATGTATGGACATAAAAGTATAAGCTATGATTCTATTGTGTTTGCTGTATTGTGTTTGCTGTTTGTTTTATATTCCGCCCAGCCATATCAATTTATGTATGGACATAAAGGTATAAGCTATGATTCTTGGCATGATTTTGATACGATTCGCACGCCACATTTGTCTCTGATGGAAATCTTTTCTTGGGAATCCGAACTAAAATTCACCTGTGGGCAATATATTATTTATCATCAATGTCCTTTATCTTCCAGGTATACTAAAAAGGGTGCCAGTGTGTATGCCATTTCATTTTACTGGCCAGATAACTTTACAGTAAGCTTGGGTGCTCCTGTAACAACACCAACAACAATAGTCACAATGCTGGGATATTCGGGTAAAATCTCATGGAAAGCCAGGCCTACCAGTGGTATTGATATCACTCTTCCACCTATACCATTCAATGAGTTACCTTGTCAAAACGCCTGGACATTTAAAATGAGTGGTTTATCTAATATAGAATAAAACTTAATGACACATTAAATATCATGTTAAACACAGTTGGCTAATAGACAATAATTCTTTCCAAATGGAAATTTTTACATATCCAGGAGCGATATGTTGTACTGGTTAATGTTTGATAAGCGACGATTTTAATATTAGACGATCTAATACTTTTATATCTGGCGATACGTACCCCGATTTCACCAAAGATTTCACAGCGGAATTGTATAATGCAAAACAATGAGCTAACACTATTTCAGCAGATAAATAAGTAAACATTTTACTGGCTACAATTGCAGTAAAAATGTGGTCTGTTATTTATATTTGTGGACAAAGTTGCAAGCTAATGCATTGACTGATATATGGCAACAGGTACGCTAACTATAATTTGAAAATATACTATGGGTCACTGTCACCCGACATCAAATCGTCTATTCCTATTTTATTATTTCTAACTTTTGCATATGTGCTGATTAGACGACGTTTGTGTATGTTTATAATACAAAGAGAGGGTTGAATGGCCGAATGGTTAGCGAACGCGCGCTATATTATACGTCCAGCCATTGAGTCAATTGGCGTGGTTTCGAATCCCCGGTTGTACTGGCAAGGTGTAGGGTCGCTTGTCCAGCCTCTTGGGTTTCCTCCCACTGATAAAGACCCCTACGCGCAAGCGAATTATTGAAATAAAATTAATACCATATTTTAGTCCCGAAATGACCTAGTTTGTATTGAGTGGACGTTAAACGCAATTTCTCTCTCTTTATAATACAAAGAAGCACATAATTGTATATGCAACTATTCTTTAATAGCCTGCAAGTTCCATGGTTGCTTTGCTATTCGGGTCTTGTCACATGAAAAGCTCGAACTGACAGTGGAATATTTGTTTTGTAAACAATATGTTATTGTATTTTTTAAACTGGTTTGGGGAATACCCTCGATCTATGTTGACCCCTATGACAGTGTCTGATCAGAGAAATAACATTAAGACACGTTTAAACTCACAGGAATATCAAGTAAATTGTGACTGAATAAAAAGTATATATATTTACCATAAATGTTGGAACACAAACCGGCGTTGTTCTATTTGGAAAGCAACACACATTCATTATTACACATTTCACGACTATTTTTTTAGTTACAATGTAAGAAGTAGTCACATTAACATTGATACAAAACAAATTTCTGTGTATATTCTAGAGAATATTTAGCAAAAATATCCTGTTTAAATTGTAATCGACCACTGTGCTTACCAGAAAGCACAATCCTAGATAAAACTGAATAATTTGTGTCTTGCTAAGAAAAACAGCAATAGTGATAAGGTACAAAAGTTGTATATTTGCAGTAAGTACTGGTATTCCTGTAGAATGGATAGTTCTACTCTCATATAATGACAGTCTGAATTTTACACTACATTGTAATCGATTCCATTTTCTATTACAACCGCGTTCTGCTAACAGAATCAGATGTACATTTGGATTTTTTTAAATCTCCACATTTCAGCAGAAAACGCATCCAGGTATGTCAACACAGGCAATTTTGCGGTCCATATAAAACTAAAACAAAACTTTTGATCTGTGATTTTAAGAAAAAATGAATGCGGCTATAACAATGAAACACTTCCGGGGTCCCTTAACTGAGAAAGTTGGTGAGAGTCATCCATGTCTACGTGATAACGCGCTGATTGGTGATGAAATTTATCTCTTATATAGACACTAATTGTTATTATAAAACACAATAAAACAAAACCAGCAAGTACCATAAAAAATACGTTCACTGGCTTCTGGATAAAACCGGGATCGTTGGCTGTGATTTCAGACATCTGTGCATTATAGTTGACATCTGTGAAAGAGATGATTTTAATAAAATCAGGAAGATCCTTGTCACACCAATACACAGAAAGGCACAAAATTATTTCAGACTAAAATGCAAATATAAACTTTTTTTCACCCATAATTAATATAAAGTAGTCTTACCACAATGGTCTCACATGTCAGTATAAGATAAAAAAAAATATTGATACCAATAGCGGGCTTCGAACTTTCATTAGCTTTTTGTGACTTTATGAGCCGTTATGATAATATGTAGTACTATAGGTATTGTAGGACTTCTTCTTGTTGTGTTCTTCTTGTGATCGACAATGATACTACAGCAATTAGTTGTAAATAACTTTATTACAAGCTGAATAGTTTACAGGTCCCTTGTTCTCAACAGATAATGGCTGCTAGAATATCTGGGTGAGTTTCTAACGAATCTAGCTCTACCCCCCTATTTTATATCCCCCAGTTCCTGCAGGCTCAAGATTAACTTTGAACCTAAATTCCATTCCAAATATGGAATAAAGCCTTACAATTCTCACCACTACAATCAGATGATACTCCTTGCATGGTCTTCCAACCATAGGTCAAATAACAAGAAGAACTTGACGAATATTTTGACAGTGGTTAGAATTTTACCAAAACATCACTTGTTTTTTATGTATAGCTTTTCATTCAGTGCACTAGGTGCATGTGAATTTGACTTTATAAAAATAGTTGTTTTTAACAATTTCCCAAAGACAAAATATGGTCTTAAAGACCATATTCTTACAAATACTTCAATCTAGAACAGTATCCGTAGCTGTCACAGGATTCATTACCCTGCCTTTAATACCACCTGTCTTTGTCAAAAAATAGAAAATACGCCTTTCGGTTTAAGACATTGAATTATTTTATCACCACGTGGTAATTTTTGTGGTAAAAAGTACATTGATACTAGAGAGCAGGCAAGTACAAATTTATTGGCCAAGCTGAGTTGTTAATGGAGCAAATTAAAGACAAGGGGGGGGGGGGTCATACATAGCTGTTTACTAGAAATTATTAACTGTTTGCTGCTCCAGAGTTTGATTTTCTGGCATAAAAATAGGGAAGTAGTAGACTTTAGACCTTATACATATAATATCACCTTGATGATATTTTGTGAAAAGAGATTGCCGTGGGCTACACGAGCTACACTCTATTTTAACTTTTACTTACTCCACTCAGGTGAAATTTGGGAGGAACACGTCTCACCATCAGTAAATATCACAGAGCAGATGTATACACTGTCTAAATCATCTTCTGTTGTATTAACTATGGTAACTGTAATCGTTGCAGCTGATCCTTTCGAATATGTAGTATTTGGAGTTATTTGAAATAACAACTTATATGTATCTTTTATCATTAATTCAAATGTATCTCGATACCAATAACCCAACTCCTCGATCTGAAACATAATGTTTAAATCTACAACAAGAATATTTTTGTTAAAATCAAGACGCCCCAAAGTCTTTAAAGCTGCTAAAGGGAGGTAATACACGGGAAACTTACCTTTTCGTCGTAATAATTTTTACGTTTAATAGAAATGGTGGCTGCTGTAAAACGATACTTATACACCCAGATCAACGTTATATTACCCCCAATATCATTTATAACCACACTGTCTACTGGATTTAATTTTGGTCCTGCAAGAAAAAAATAAAATACTTTATAAAATGTGATCCTTTTAGTATGTCACTGGCTCACTTACATTGAGTCAAAATGATACGATGAAAAATCTTGGGCGAAGTTACTTGCAAGCATTTATTTGTAAATTATTTCCCACAAAATCTCTAACTAGCAAAAGGTTGCCTGGTTTCTTTACAAGTGGTAAAGGGAGGGGGGACTTGGCAAGGAACAGTTTATAGTTATTCGCATGGGACCAGGAACCAGGAATCACACACCTGACCCCGTGTACATGTCCCCTTAAACGACTCCTTGACAGACGGACTTCGATGACAAAACACCGGATTATGTTCGTTTATGACACAAACTGGGCCTCTTGGTGCAGAAAAGGCGGATGTTAAATCCCATTCCATATCAATACGCCGGTGCAATTTTTTATTTGTAGATGTATACACAGGTTATATGTTGGGGAAAGTAGATATTGAAATGGTCAAACATGTTACTTACGCTCAGTTATCAATTGAATTTGTGAAATGCTGCTGAAAGCATCCTCAATGAAAACATGACAGTAGTAAATTATGTTAATATCTGCAGTGGTCGGTTTTGAAATACCTAGAATTATTCTTTCCCCTTGATTTGTATTGTCAATAACTTTATTGAGATTAAATTCTGTTGTTGAGTTTATGTATGTTTCAAATCCTTTTGTTCTGCTCCACATTCCCACATTTTCGATCTAAAAAGAAACAAATATTTTAATGCTTACTTGGTTTAATAATTAGGCATGCATTATGAACGTTCCTTTAAAAGACGAATCTTCCAGATTAAACTTTCAAACCAGCTCCAATAATAGTCTCTATCATCCAAACAAATATTCTACGAATATTAGTCTGGATGGGTCCTCAAAATTTGACGGAAAGCAGGTCATTGTCTTGATTATCCAGTCTTTTAAGTTACCACGTACTGAATCTATCAAAACATCTCGCTTGTCAACAATGACACTCTCTAAAATTTTGTTTGTAAAGGTTTTAATTGAAAAGGTAATTTTCTCTCGTCATGAATCAGACGTATGGCTCTCACAATCTTCTTAATTCTTCATTCGATGCATGCTTTTTTTCTCGTATCTATTTTGTTTCTAGTAATAGATGTGCCAAGTGAATTGTGGGATATATTTCAGAATCGCTTTATAGAATCTAGCAAAATCGGCCCGGCTTCTTAAGATCTAGCACTTACTGAGACTTTAGCCAAAAGGTTCCATTGTCGAATAATTATTAAGACCGATAACAATATTTTCTACTGACTTTACACCGCCATATTCAATTTTTTGTAATATTATATTTTTGTGCACCAAATTGAAGCAAGGTGGCATCTAATCTTACGTTTATATATTTTATTTGCCAAAACTACTATCTAAAGAACCATGGTCGAACCATATTTGTTCAAACTGTTTCAATGGCATTTAGTAATTGAACTAGAGTATACAGGTCACAATTCTATATTGACTTGTATTTTCAAATTTTATCATTGCTTGATAATGACTAGAGAAGCCTCAGTAAAAAGCAGTAATTGCATTCTATAGAATTGGGACCTGTACATGTATACATATTTGTTCAATTTAAAGATGTAAATTCCGTATTGGCGCTCGCACTTCTCTTTGGCATCTTTACATTGTGTTGATCTTACCTTTAACGTCACATTGCTATATCGGGTAAAGATAATTTTGTCGGCAAACTTTTTACTATGGTATTCCCAAACAAGCTCCACACTCTTCCTCGGAGTTGTTATCAATGAATTTGTACGGGTTAACCAATAAAAATCAATACCTGAACCAAGAAATAAAATGTATCTAAGTAATTCTCAAATGATTGATTAATAAAGTATATTTTAAAGATTGATTTCAATAACACATCTCCTGTGCAAATCAGCACTTATACAATGCGTTAATTTATGGCAATACAAAAGTCTGCAACATTGGCTTCCGCTTTATATACTCATAACTTCCCTTTTAAGCTATATTAATTTAGTGATGGTTCCTAGGATATTTCGTGACAATTATTGCCCTGAGCAATTTCAGAAGTTTAAAAGATTTTCTATTAACCATTTTAAAGTGTTGATTTTTTAAATACTGATATTACACCTTGTTGACAAAGGCAAGAATCAATTTATAAATCAACAACTTACTTTCACGAAAAGTAACAGGTTCGTCATACACAATGCAGTCCACATTAAACTGAACTCCAATTTTATAGACATAGTTTATATCGTCAGGTTCTGTATCTAGTATTCTGAGCTCTACTCTCCCTATTCTACCATCTGGACCTGGTATAAGCTCAGCCAATATTCTATCATTTCCATTTTTTTCTTTTAGAAACCCATTAGACCAACGTGCCAACGTTTCCTCCTGAAAGCATGGAATAAAGCAGATATTTTCGTTACAGATAACGGTGTAGTTTTTCTCTTGTGGTGCAGGGCGGAGGGACTGACAAGTACAGCTGTCTAGTCGTGGGACGAAAACTCGAGGTCCTGTATACACATTGTTGCGCATGTAAAAGATCCCTTGGCAGTTAGAATCTGACATAAGCGTAGATCGTAGACTTAAAACCGCTGCCCGGGCAAATTTTCCCTCATAGTAGGAGGTTAAACTCCAGTTGATTTCATTTCGTTACAGATAAAGTAAGTACATGTACAAAGAGAGTCCTGATAGATTGAATTTGAAACATATCAGAATATATTTCTACCATATTGTAAAGCCGAGATCCACAAGGGTTTTCCATTTCTTGTATACTAAGTTTTAAGAAATGATAACATTCTACAAATACAATATTAATATGAATTGAAATATGTTAATAATTCACTCACCCTGGTTTTCCGATTAGCTGGAGATACTCTGTACAATATGATATCGAACTCAGTAGAAGTAGTTTCATATTTCCATATGATATTTACAATATCACCGACTCGAATTTCTATTTGATTATAAGCATTTTTCCACTTAAAATCTACAAAAAGGAAAAGTAAAATATGGTTACTTTAATAGGGATGATAATAAACATGCGCATATAAATCGTTTGTGATGGGTATGCCATATTTAAACACCATCTTAGAATGCAACATTTAAAACAGTATCTTAGAATGCCATATTTAAATAAATCTGATTAAAACACAGATCTTATTTCGTTTCGTTTTTATAGTTCAAAATTTCGTTTTACTTGTCTTTACTACACTCATGTAGTATAGGCCATCGAAATTATAAAAAAACTGAAACGAAATAAAGATCTGTATTTTATTCAGATAGTATTTAAATCATTATCTTAGAATGCAACAATCAAACTATGTGCGAATTATAACGACCCAAAACATACATATTAATCTTCTTTTGGTTGTGATGCCACATAAAAAAACCTGGTAGTATTCCCCATAATATGTCACTTATCAATTGCATTTAAAATGTTTGTGTAAAGTACTTAATATCACTTACCAACCACAACTAGTCGTATCCTATCATATCTTGTATTTTCTATTATAACATCATAAAAACCAGAATCTGTCATAGTTACGTTTGCTATTATTAAAGTCACGTTTACAACGCTTTCCTTTGCATCAGTGGAGATACTGTTAAACTGTAGCTCATATCTACCTTCAGATTTATCCTGTAATGAATCCTCTATTCGATAATACAGCAGCTGTACCTAAATGAGGTGTAAAAATAATGGATGAATAACGATCTACAAAGTTTTGTAGACGAAACTTGTGATATCGATAAGAACAAACAACAAGAACATAGTGTCGATGACCTTAACTTCGATTCATTTATCGTTGGAACAAACAACTATCCCCTCTTCCAGGAATATGTAATGTAATAGAATAACACATTGTGTACGTTTTCTAAGCTTTCGGTTCAGTACCAAAAATCACAAATAAAGTAAATATTGTTGTTCTTAAATTTGACAAGTATATAAGATGATGTGGTGTGTCTATTGAAATCCACAAAGAATCTATCAAAACATGTTCTGAAAGTTGAAAAAATACCCCCCACCCCTCCATGTTCCTTGATTGGGACCAGGGGCATATAACCTTACCCCATCTTTTGTGATGTTTATGGCATTGCCAATATTGCTTGAACTCATCTGCCACAACAATTCAGTATGACATCCAATTACAGATTTTGTAACTGTATAATCTGTCGTCAACACCAGAACTTGAACCCACAAACCTGTGAAGTAAATGATAATATATTGACAACATTACCATACTTGACAGAACATCATATATTTGAAATACATAGAAGGGGTAACTTATGTTATAAATATGTAACTCACTAACGTGTTTTTTTTTTTTTAAAAATTTCAGACCATAATAAAAGGATGTAAGTTAGCTAAGCGAACATTCCTCCCAAAACTAGAAATGGTAACCTGTTTTAAAAAGAGTAAAATCAAAATGTGTGCGCCATCTGTCACTATTTAATTAGCTTTCAGAAATAAACGATCTATTTAATAGAATGTGACACCCTACAACCCACCAGCTCCAACAGTAGCTTCGAACAACCGTTAAATTTATATAATATAAGTTAATGTCCTATTGACAATGTTGCGAAAATGTTAAATTTCATTTTCCATCCTTTGAATACGCATCAAAAACAAACGACTTACCTGAAATTAAACATACAATTAAAAACCAATTCATCTCTGCCTATTATCTTGAATAGAGGCTACCTTCGACTTTCATTTAGTGAAGGAACAGCACATCAATAAACCATTCGATTAGTTGTTGAATCTGTTTAGAGCAAAGCAATATTAAATATGTACATAAACGTCCCGAACATGCCAGAAAAAAAGGATAAATAAGAATAAGTAAGAACATGCCAGAAGAACATACCAGAATAAAGAATAAGTATGAACATGCCAGAAAAAATAAGAATATACAGAATTAAACTAATGCGTTTTAAGGTGTTTTCTATATCAGAAATCTCATTAGAAAACTGTGCTAAACATTATGGCCGGGTTTCTTGCGATGCGTTTCATCCCAGCTTATATTGTAGAAGTATGAAATGCTGTAATAATATTTTAATGGTCAATCAATATTATTACGAACCTAAAGTCCAATGAGCACAGTAAGTCGTACAGTATGTAAGATATATCGCAAAGAACTAATTTCATGCTTGATTAGTTATTTTGTCGATTTATATTGCTTTATATTGGCGTCAAATTTGTTGTTTTGACGAGTACAATATTTGATTAACCCTATTTGTTAATATAATATTTCTAATCATTGGTTCATATTATTTAATGGAATCAATATGAATATATTAAGGCTGTCGTCCATGAGCGAGCAGCTGCCATCTTGGATTTCATGTGCAATTTTGAATACATTAAACTTAAGCCATGGATAAAAAATTAAATACTTGGTGATGTGTATTATAACAACATTTCAAGTGCTGATTATGTCGATGTTTGCCCCATTTTCCATATTACGTCCTGGCCCAAAACGGTTAAATTATGGAGAGCACCCCCCCCCCCCCCCTTCAATCCCATTTTGTTAAACGTATTATTATTTGTCTAATATGGAAAATACCCGCAAAATATGTTGTGCTGAATATGGTCACATATTCCTAGTATTGCCCTCTACTAACAGTATTTTGAAGCAAATATTATTTAAATCGACCAATTCTAACTCAGGATATAATCATTCAAATTTTACATTACTCTGATGCGCGGAATCACATAATAACAGGCCTGGAGGTCGGGTGTTCGATCCCTACATTGGCCGAGAAAGTTCATCTCGATTTTCCGGCGTGATTTCCCCTTGTCAGTAATGCAGAAGGGGGGCCTGACAAGGACAGTTGCCTAGTCGTTCGGATGGGACGAAAAACCGAGGTCCCGTGTACACATTGGAGTGCACGTAAAAGATATCTTGGCAGTTAGAATTCGATCAGTTGGAATTCGATATAAGAGTGGGCCGTAGCGCCGCTGCCCGGGCAAAATTTCCCTCATAGCACACTGTATGGCGTATGCCTGTCTTCCACTAGCCCAGGTTAGGTGCAAAAGAGTAGGACGTTAAACCCCATTTCATTTCATTTCACATATTAACAGGTCTTTACATTCAGATACTACATAATATCGGGGTGTGTTATATAGGCCACACTTGTTATGTTCTATGACTTATCCAGGGAAAGGAAAAAAAAATAAGTGTTCATAGTTTTAGGAGTATGTTCCCTACGCACTAATAGGTACTTTGGTCAGATTTCTTAACGGTTGCTCACAGTTAGTCAGGAACCCACTGCTCGAGCGCCATTCTCCGTTTAGAAAAGAAGGAAAATTAACATGACCGAAGTAGCATTTGAGGTGTCACATGTCTATACTAGGCCATCCAAAACACCACGTGCGTTTCTGGCATTGAAGGAGAACTAGATGGGATGATGAGAGAGAGAAAAGGGGGTCAGCGTATACACATGTGCGTGCACTCGATATAAGAGTAGGCTATAGCGTCGCTGTTCGGACAAAATGTCCCCCGCCCGCCTTCGTTAGCCCAGTTGGGGCACAACAACAGGAGGTTATTAAACCCCATTTCCGTTAATTTCGTTTACCCAGTAATGCCGTACAAGCAATAAATCTTACCGTGTCATTAAAATAGAATCCTAATTATTTATATAATCATAACTTCCTCAACAGGGAAAAACATACTTCCCAAATCAACAAATTACATTTGCCCCGGGCTTCATTGCACAATAACATTGACAATACAGAGTAAACACATTTATAATATTCTAAGCCATTTTACATTATAATGTAAAACCGAGTTTGTCGATGGGTTTGATCATGTTTAGAATGTATCGATATTTGGTGTATATATAATACGACTGGGGCCACTCAGTCAAGCATTTCTATACCTATTGTACTCACATTTCTATCAAAATAATAATTCGCCATTGAATACGACAAATAAGAATACTATAGTATTACATAAAATAACTATAGGGTGTGTGTCAGGGCCTCCACTGAAAAGACGATATCAAAGTAAATTTAACAATAAAAAAAATACCTTTATAATTAGGTAATAAATTCAAACATTGAATTACACGTATAGGCCAATTATAAGGCGTAAATAAAGCGATTTTTACGAAGGAAATGGGAGTTTATTCTCTATAAATGGGTAAATCGTGTTAATGATTTTCTATTTAATTTCTGTAACTGCCATTCTCCGGCAGCCCTTATTTCCACACGCCGCCCCCACCACCCATTTATTACATAAAGACATATTATTAGATTTTAAAATATAATATACGGATAACCTGGCAAGTATATAATGTCTTTCTTTTTAGGATGGGACGAAAAACCCAGGTTCCCTGTACACATTGCCGTGCACGTACCCCCCCCCCCAAACTTGGCAGTTGGTATTCCAAGTAAGAGTACACTGAATGGCATAAATGCCCGTCTTCATTAGCCCAGTCTCTCTAGAAAATAAGTACGTTAAACCACAATTCGTTTTATTTCTAAAACACAAACATAATTAACTTACATTTTCGAAGGTTAACGTCTTATCATGAATTCGATAAGCTTGTTGGTACTAGTTAAGCATGAGAAATCATCAATATGCCACAACATGTTATCCTTGCATAATGGTAGTGAAGTGGTAAGAACTTTTATCGATGTTTTCTATTAATAAGAACACGAATAACGCGTGCCAGTTTAATAACTATTTTGTTATATAAACATTAAAAAAGATAGTACAAAATGCAAATCATCCTTGCTAAGACCGGAAAAAAACATTTTATGTACAATTTCTAAACTACCGATTTCCAAAGGTTTTCTTCGAAACGTGTCCACTCATGTCAGCTGCTAGTCTCTATCATACATACAAATATTCTACGAATATTAGTCTGTATGGGTCCTCAAAATTTGACGGAAAATAGGTCATTGTCTGGATTATCCAGTCTTTTAAGTTACCACGTACTGAATCTATCAAAACAGCTCGTTTGTCAACGATGACACTCTTTAAAATTTTGTTGTGTAAAGGTTTCAATTGAAATGGTAATTTTCTCTCGTCATGAATCAGGCGTATGGCTTCTCACAATCTTCTTAATTCTTCATCGCGATGCATGCTTATTCCTCGTCTCTATTTTGTTTCTAATAATAGATGTGCCAAGTGAATTGTGGGATATATTTCAACAACGCTTTATAGAATCTAGCAAAATCGGCCCGGCTTCATAAGATCTAGCACTTGACGATACTTTCATTGGATACTTTAGCCAAAAGGTTCCATTGCCCATGCGTAACCAAATGTTTGGTTTTTTATGTGGTAGATTATCCAGTAATTTTCGTCAAAAATTGAGATCCGACCTAGACCCTCCGTGCGTTGAAGACTAGGGGCTTCTGGGTGACAGAGACTAGTCAGCTGCCACTGTTTTGAATCACTGATTTTAGGTAATGAAATAGGCTGCTTCAAAGGAAGCCTACGTGACTTTAGTCTTTCTGTCTTACACTGGCAACTTCTACTGATTTTGAAATATATCGGATGGCCCAGAAAACAACGAGGACACCTTTTAAGATGAAATAATTGTAACTATACATATCATTAACATTTCATACAATTTGTTAACATAGTACGAGTTTTAAAAATAATGTCAAATTTCCTGAGGGTTTTTTTTACTGCCAATTACGTCTGAATTGTATTCTTCAGTTCATTTTCCGTCAATTGTTTCGTGCGTCCTACACAAACCGTTCTGAGAGACTCGGATTTAGGTTATTAAGGGACTGCAGTGGTCGCATATCCGGCTTTTTTTTTATTAAGTCCAATCTGATTAAAACACAGATTCAACCCTTCGATTAGACAGACACACTCAACTCACTTTCAGGTGTTAAAATTCACGTATCTTTTAATAGTCTCATGTATAACTTAATTACAGCCAATCCTGCTTTTATATCTCTGGTAGCAGCCAACATTGAAATTAACACGCTTGAATACAAGAAATAGTCCATCAGTCAAATAGATTACAAAATGATAAATGTTTTAGTTATGCCATTGGATTTGGCCAGAAGTATCCAGAAAGTTCCCATCACCGATCTGCGGATTATAACTTTGTGACATCTGATGTTGCATGGTCATATTATAAATACCATCCGCGCAACTCGGGCTATGTCGTATTTTCCAAATCAAATTCCGGCTTTTGGTGACAATGAAGCTTATTTTGTTAATATTCTCAATATATCATAACTCAAAACAACTTATTTCACATAGATAACACTTTCGGGTGAACTTTTGTTATACAGATCATGTTCAGATATACCAACACCATGCAGTGAAGATTATCTCCATGCCTAAGGGCCCAGTCCGCATTAATAAATTTTATTAGTAGGGGTTCTAGTCGGAGGGCCCGACAGCAGTGACGCGTATACAGACAACGGAGAAGATTATGTTTATAATGAAGTTGCATGTGATTACAATTCCGGACTCCAATCTGCTTTAGCTGGTATGTATGTTGTTTGGGCCGACATATAACCTCACGGGTTACCTTGGACGGGCAATCCAGGCCGGAATAAAGCTACAACGGGTGGCATTAATGCACACTCTTCCACAGGGCTGTTTTTAAGTGCACGCCACCTCGGTTCTTGGTATCGAAAACACAAATATAATTAATTATACCAACATGAAGATATTAAAATAACATGATCACAGAAAATTACGTCACCAAAATTGTTAATCATTAAATGTTAATAATTTTGAGAAAGAGAAAATGGTAGAGGAGGACTTACCGCCCACTCGACTTAACTCCACAAATGACCTTTAATGGATCTAGAAATAAAATTAGAGAGACTGAAAGAGGTTTTAGAACAAAACATACCAATTACTACTTGGATTTTTAGAAACAAGCTTTATAGACTACCATTGTTAGCTGTTTATTTGTAAGGTCTGCGATGTACCCTTTAAATATCTTTTTGTTTCAAAAATAAACTGTGTTATAAATTATCTTAAATGTAGCACAGCTTAATCGCGTGGGTTGTATGTCCTTATCACTGAGTATAAGATTGTTATACCGCCTGTGAGAGGAGAAGTCGCCAGTATATTGATTACTGGCAGGACAATGGAACCTAAAAGGTAAGGATATCACCATTTTAATAATAATGTACTCGTAAAAGAAAGTGCATATTAAATAAAAATGTTACATACAAAATAATATAAATATTTGCCATCCATGAAACTCCTCAATAATCATTTTTTTTTATATTATCATTTCTATAACAAAATCATCGTATTCTAGCATGGTATTTTTTAAAATTATTTTATGACTTTTTCAAGGCTTTCGATGTTCATCATACTAATTGCTGTCACAGTATTGAGCTCACTGGTGAATGGTGATACTAATATTGAAATAATTCGGCACTGGGCTGGTGGATTTAATGGAAAGTTTTGTGTTCCAATCAGCAAGGAACTCAAATCATGGAAAGCTCACTTAAAATTTGATCAACCCATAGATAGCGTTGAGGTATGATGTTCTGTGATAATTACACGTCGATAATGTGGCGGAATTCTAAATATAGGTTAATCTCTTGCAGCAGTGAGTTGCATAATGAGAGCATTTCCAGATTAGAAGGGGGGTTGGGATGGCCTAGTGGACTAGAGTGCCGCGCTTCAACCTCTAGCTGGCCAGTCACCTCTGGCTTGCGGCTGTGGTTTCGAGCCCTGGTGTGAGCGTATGTGGCATGGAGACAGGGGCGCCTTCTCAACCTCGTGGGTTTCCTCCGGGCACTCCGGTTTCCTCCCACTGCTAAAGACCCCTACGCGCAAGCAAATTATTGAAATAAAATTAAACCATATGTTAGTCCCGAAATGACCTAGTTTGTGTTGAGTGGACGTTAAACCCCATTTCTCTCTCTCTCTCCAGATTAGAAATGTTCATTGATTAAATCCATATACCTATGTACGAGTTTCTGATTTTTTTTATTGATGGAAGTCGTTTTGTGTTTGACCTTGTAGATCGATAGGGTGCTTTATTTCATTCTTTATCACAGGTGTGGTTGGCAGAAGTGACAAAAGTTGGTGATGGTAAAGAATATATCCTCACTAATAAAGCATGGAACGGAGAAGAACATGTTGGTGACAAATTGTGTCTTGAGTTCATGGGGCATATCAAAGAAGATATTGTACCTTTGGGTATTGTTTATTTAGAAGAATTAGAACCACCTGGGTCAACAAATGCACACACTGTGCCACCGCTTACGACCACGCCAGTTCCACATACAGGTTGGCTATATTCTCGAATTTATCTGCTGTTAATAGTAAAGTAGTAGAGTAGCGAAATACCCTTGGAACAAAATTAATATACTACAGATATCAATGCCCGACACGACATTATTGTTATCGCTGTCTGTGAAAACAAGACAGGTGTTCCATCCAAGGAACATAATCATTGTATTCATATTTTAATTTAATTGCCATTTTATATTGTTGTGGCCTAATCTTTATGTTTAGAATGTAAAGTTTACATTTTTATTAAGTCACTGCTCTTGGTAATCACTGATGTATTGATATTAAATGTAGTTTATACATACATTTGATTACATGTCCTAAATGGGACCCGTTAACACCGAGCATCATTTATTTCTAATCAGATTATAAGATCAATCAAATAATCGCGTGACTGGTTTAATATTCCAGGTGGTGGTTCACCAACTTTTCACTATGCCGAGGCTTTATCCAACTCAATATTGTTTTATGATGCCCAAAGATCTGGGAAGCTCCCAGCCAACAATCCTATTAAATGGAGAGGCGATTCTGCTTTGAACGACGGATCTGATGTAGGTCTAGATCTTAGTGGAGGGTGGTATGATGGTACGTAATAATAATTAGTATATTTTGTGTGTAATTTTAGAATTATATAAAAATATATCTGGGATTATAACTGAACTATGTTTAACAAGCCAACAGTGAGGCTGATGTCCCCGCCGAAATCCCAAAATAAATAGACGACACATATTAATTAATCGCACATTTATTTTTTTCAAACGTATCGAGTTATCGTGTCCCAAAGCATCAACCAATCAAATTGCTTATCTCTGCTTACTCTAAGCGGAAAATGCTCATCTTCGAACTCCATCAAGGCATTGACCTAATAAGCATATACATCAAGTTTGAACATTTTAACTCAATTAGAAGGGGAGTTATTGTGTTCCAAAGTCTCGACCAATCAAATTGCGTATCGCTCTGCTTACCCTGAGTAGAAAATGCTCATTATCGAACTTAATCAAGGTATTACTGTAATGAAACTATACACCAAGTTTCATCACTCTCACTTAATTAGAACTAAAGTTATCGTGTCCCAAAGCATCAACCAATCAAATTGCTTATCTCTGCTTACCCTTAGCGGACAATGCTCATCTTCGAACTCCATCAAGGCATTGACCTAATAAGCATATACACCAAGTTTGAACATTTTAACTCAATTAGAAGGAGAGTTATTGTGTTCCAAAATCTTTACCAATCAAATTGCGTATCGCTCTGCTTACCCTGAGCAGAAAATGCTCATTGTCAAACTTAGTCGAGGTATTACTGTAAAGAAACTATACACCAAGTTTCATCACTCTCACTTAATTAGAACTAAAGTTATCGTGTCCGAAAGTATCAACCAATCTAGTTGCTTATCTCTGCTTACCCTAAGCGGAAAATGCTCATCTTCGAACTCCATCACGGCATTGACCTAATAAACACATACACCAAGTTTGAATATTCTAGCTCAATTAGGAAGAGTTATTGTGTCCCAAAAAGTGTGACGGACAGACAGACAGACAGACAGACGAACCAAACTTTCTTCGAAAGGCGGGGGACAAAAACATATGGAATATTATACTTTTGAGGAGTTGCATAAAAGATGGATTTTTTAAAAACAATATTTTATTCAGAAATCGAAAGGGATTAAGGAACAGGCATAACCTATATGCCAGCTCTCCTGAGGCATAACTTTCTGTTATTGATATGGTGGTTCAAGAAAAGTCATTACGTATTTGCTAATTTCATGGAGTAGAAAGATCCAACTTACATTCAAAATTTAGAATGATTAAATACAGAAATATTAATTGGTATCTAATGAAAATTATGTTCGTCATTGTAGCTGGTGATCACGTTAAATTCGGATTACCCTTGGCGTCAACAACAACAGTGCTTCTATGGGGTTACCTTCAATGGCCAGATGCATACAAGTCAGCAGGGTTAACGGATAAATTTTTCGATATGATTAAATGGCCTCTTGATTACTACTTAAAGATTTGGAGACCTGCTGAAAAGGAGCTCTATGTACAGGTATTGTTAATTTGATAATGTCGAATCATTTTAGTTTTTTCAAACTATTATAGCTCTGTAGAACTTACGAACGCTTTACAAAGTATTGCCCCCCCCCCACACACACACACCCACCGTTTGTTTCTACGATCTGCATATTGCACACAAGGTATATGTACTTTAACGTTATTTAACTTGCATCTAATAATGCAATGATCTCTCAAAAATACAGATCGGAGATGGCCAAGAAGATCACCATTTCTGGGGAAGAGCAGAAGATATGACCATGAAGAGACCCGCATATAAAGTTACAACCAGTAAACCAGGAAGTGACGTAGCTGGGGAAACAGCGGCATCGTTAGCAGCGGGATCTATAGCTTTCAAATCTAGGGGTATGGGGCGTTTAAATTTATTTACAGCATAATGCCAACTCTTGATTCCAATAACATTGATTAATTCTAGTCACTTTTAATTGACTCGCAAATTGGAAAGGTTCATTGCTATATCAGTTTGGTAAATTCTATTTTCAGAAGTAATTAATTTACTTCCACATTCATTAGGGAATTGTAAAAATTCAAGTTGTATCTTTCAAATCCAGATCCTGCTTACTCTCAGAAGTTGCTAAGCGCAGCAAAAAGCCTGTATGCATTTGGCAAGGATTATCCAGGTATATACAGTGCCAGTGTAACCGCAGCAGCGGGTTTCTATGTGTAAGTAGGTAAATTCATTTCTTAATCCACGTATTATTTTATTATCCATTTACTATTTCATATTACTGGTTTGTGGATTAAATAACATTTTTTAAGTAAACATTTTGAACACTAGTTTAAATCACATGATAATCCATAATAATGGACCCCATATCTAACAATTTGTTTTTTGTAATTTCTCAGATCCAGTGGATATAAGGATGAAATGTGTGTTGGTGCTGTGTGGTTGTATAAAGCTACTCAAGACAAAGCGTATTTAACAGATGCTTGGGGTTATAACACGAATTCAGGAGCACCAGGTTTCTCTTGGGATTCAAAGACAATAGAATGCCAGGTGTATACGAATTCCTATTATTTACACGTTAACAATAAAACGTAAAAAGATTGATCTGGGTCATTCACAAATGTATCAATTTACCCAGTTTCAGTTAACAAAGCTTGAGACAACGTTACAATGGCGAGTGATTTCTCAATTTGGAAACATTCCTAAACATGCCGCTGTTAAGATAATTGTATTTAAAAATATTCGGGTTACTTACTCATATCTTGTATTGCGCGTATAGCGTAATATTTGGTCAATGTCCCTTGAAGGAATGCTAGAATAAATGTTCATTAAGAATAGAAATAAAGACAAAGTCATTTTACTGCAGATAATGTTATATGGCATCAAACCCTCACCCGTTATGCAAGACGTGGTTGAAGGATATTTTAGAGGTTGGTTACCAACAGGATCTATGACCTATACACCGTGTGGTTTTGCCTGGAAAGATCAATGGGGATCTACTAGATACAATGGTATGGAAATGTTTCTGATTCATTCACCTAAATGAATTAAGAAGAGCGATATGTTCCAAATAATTCTAAAAATCTGGCCATGAAACTACAAATCGCCTGAAAACATAATCGTATGATCTTTTTTGAAGACCGGAATCTTTATAATACAACTCGTCAGAATAAATCATGTAAAGGAAACTAATAGTTGATAGGATAAACCATTTTCAGATTTTAAAAAAATCATGGCCTGTATCTATTGATAACACAATTTTCAATACGGCGATGTACACTGTTATATTGTATTTTCGGCTTTTGCAAATAATTATGTATTATTAGCCCATTGCATTTTGTATTGTTTCAGCAAACACAGTTTTGGCAGCGCTAGTGGCTGCTGATATGGGACTCCAGACGTTAACTTACAGAAAATGGGGTATTGGTCAGATGGATTACATATTAGGACAAAATAGTAAATGCTTTAGTTATGCCATTGGCTTTGGTAAAAAATATCCACTGAGTCCCCACCACCGATCAGCGTATGTGTAATTTTGACATATATTAAAATATCAGAATAATTCAATTAATAACTGACAAACTAACTTCATAAAACGAATGTCAGTATTTTAAGAGCTTGGTTTCAGTTGGACCCCGAATGTACCGGCTGAGAATTGGCTTGCCTTACCATGTAGATTAATTTGCCTCCTCATGGAATGTGTTGATTGGAGTTGAACCTAATTTTCATCAGTATTCATTTCTCTTATATAGATCATGCCCAGATATCCCCGAGCCATGCAGCGCAGCAAATCTTAAAGCTAAAGGACCAAGTCCACATTTATTAGTTGGAGCACTTGTTGGAGGACCTGACGCCACGGATGCTTATACTGACAACAGAGAAGATTACGTCCACAATGAAGTGGCGTGTGATTACAATGCCGGATTTCAGTCTGCTTTAGCTGGTGAGTTCCATTTTATTCTTCTCTTTTTTTCTCTCATCACCTCGGAACTATTCTAAACATTTACATACATTTTTAATAGTGCCAAATTAAATCAAAATATTTTTTTTTTTTGCATTTATAGGTATTGTACATCTGATTAATACCAAGAATTACCCAGTTCCAGATCCATCAAAATGCCCATGTAAAGGATCCTAATCATGACGAGAAATATTAAAGTTGAATAAAGAAGTTTTATCGGCAGTTTATTATTGTATTGACTTTCAAATTCAACTAACCAAATTATGGTTATTATTTAAACATACATTATACACGAGGTAAATCAGCATATTGCAAGTTATTATTTAGGCTTCTGATTATCAAGCTCAAAATCTAGTCTGTAGACCCTTGGATGGCTTGGATACAGCTCGGAGTTAAACAGTCGTCAATTTAAAATTAAATCAGTAAATGGCTGACCAAGCTAACGTTTACCGTTACTCGGTGTCGTCGCAACCGGAAACTGGTGATGAGGGCCTGCCAAGCGAGAGCACTTTTGCAATTGAGAACGTTATTTGATAATAAAGAATGTGTGTGTGGGGGGGGGGGGAGTTACCGTTTGTCAATCAAACGATCGACAATTCTCGTAGACCGTGTGGACACAGCTGATGCCTATTTCTAGTCCAAACTTCAACAGTGACAACTCCGTTCAGAATAAAGTAATATTTTGACAGAAAATTTCAACATATAATATTATGCCTTTTTTATCATCTATTTCTGAATTATTATAGCAAGAATGACCAACTCTTTATTAAACTCTTAAAAAATGTATCTTTTAACATACATTATGCAAGGGCCAAATCTGCAGGCTTTTTTTTGGAGACTGAAATGTTATGTAAACTATTAATTAGGCATTAATTAATATATCCAGGCCATAATGGATAAGGTTTTCTCTAAAGGGGGCGGAATTCCAAACGAAAGCTCGGGGACTGCTGAATATCAATAGGATTCGTCCCCTTGTGACCCCAATGCCTCATACAAAAAATCTGTTAGTCTCTATGGTTACCGTTGGAGTCGCACAGTGCTGAAAATCGACAGGACTACGAAGCGTCATACTAAAGCTGAAAACAATAGCAACGCAAATAAGCCCATGAAGCAGGTTTGTCTGAACTGAACCGCAGCTTATCCGTAAGGATAGCTCTAATGTTTATCAAATTGATCAGGATTTAGGATCATTGAAGACATCTAATCTCCAGAGTTCACCCTCTTATTACCCCTTATTAGGTCTTTACGTACATTGGTCCATGTAAATATCGTGGGTATTGTGGTCTTAAATCAAATTACTGAACAGCTAGTAAGATTTTAGTCCACCTGCCACAAGATAGTAGTTTTATTTGCTACCTGTCAGACGTAAAAATCGCCTGTCAAGTAGACAGGTGCACAATTCGAACCAGGTTCAACGTCAATACGAGAGAGAAAGAGGAATTTGGTTTAACGTCCACTCGACACAAACTAGGTCATTTTGAGACTAACATATGGTTTCATTTTATTTCAATAATTCGCTTGCGCGTAGGGGTCTTTAGCAGTGGGAGGAAACCGGAGTGCCCGGAGGAAACCCACGAGGTTGAGAAGGCGGCCCTATCTCCATGCCACATACGCTCACACCAGGGCTCGAAACCACAGCCGCAAGCCAGAGGTGACCGGACGTCAATACGATTCCCTGCCACTGACAAGTGGAAATCCCACCGGCTAATCGTGGCTAAGATTGAACATGGGACCTAAAAGTTAGCGATCTCTTTTATGGTCTCTCAAGATTTTTTCAGAGAGAGAGAAATGGGGTTTAACGTCAACTCGACACAAACTAGGTCATTCAGGGACTAACATATGGTTTAATTTTTTTGTCTTAATAATTCGCTTTCGCTTAGGGGTTTTTAGCAATGGGGGAAACCGGAGGAACTGGAGAAAACTCGCGAGATTGGACAGGCCGACTACTTGTCACGTACAACCGGGGATTCGAAACCACGCCGTTTGACTCAGACTATATTTCACAGCACGCACGTGCTAACCATTCAGCCATCCAACCCCCAGGGTTTTTTTCGGAAAAGAGGGCATGACTCTATTAACTTTGGAACGAAACGTCACAGGGTTCTAGTTCTCGTGACCTCAATGCAACCAAACAATTTCAAAGAAATCCGTTAAAAACTAAGTCCCCTATCCCAATCGCATTTTTGGGGGGAAAGGGAGATAAATCAATAGTGTTCATTCTTTCTTGGCTCTATATCTTTCTTATCGAATTTGAAAAACATTCGTTAAAACGACAGCCTATATCGTGTTCACAAGAGTATTGGCAAAAGTTGGGGAAGGGCATAACACCGACACAGAAAGTCGCTATATATACTGAATAGAGAGGGTTTTTCATCTCATGACCACAATGCTTCACACCTAATTTGACAACTATCCATCCAAAACTCTATCGCGTTCACAGGGTTTTCGACAAAGGGGGATAATTCACAAATAGAAATTATTTGCCCTCTCATGATCACAATGATTCACGCAAGATTTGGAAAGAATCCGCCAAATACTTCAGCCTCTATTGAGTTCACAAGTCAATTGTTGACGGACCGAGGGACATGATGACGGCATAATACGCCCACGCTGTTATGCGCGGGTACAAACAACAATTGAAAACATATTTTTTTTATTGTGGAAATTGGTTATTACTCACAACGGAAGGTCGTTGAATGCTAAAAATCGATAGGGTTCTCCCTCTCGTGATCCATTCCTTAGCTTTCAATGAATTATTTAATTGTGTAGGAACTTCCTTTGAATTATTGCACGTTATCATTGATATTTATTATCCGATGGGTATGCAGATAAAGTAGCTATTATGTACAGGAGCGGATTTATAATTTCAATTCATCCATTTTAGTGTATCTTTCTTTCGACATGCACTTGAATTTCTATGTTGCATGGACTAACTTTCGAATCCCCGGTTGTACGAGGCAAGGAATAGGGTCGCCTGTCCAACCACGTGGGTTTTCTCTGGGCACTCCGATTTTTCTCCCACTGCTAAAGATCCCTACGCGCGATCTATTTAAAGAAAATAAATGCAATAGAAAGTGGTTTAATGCCCCACTTTCTTCACTAACCGGACTGATAATGGCGGAAATAAGCCATGAAGTGTGCTATGGGGGCAAGTTTGCCCTTCGCATTCAACGTGCCAAAAAAAATAAATAAATAATAATAATAATTTCGACAAATACGGTACGTATCTGTGAAAAACTTGGTGTATATGTACTAAATTGATAAATGACCCAGATACGGTATTGGATATACTGGACAGACCTGAAGTGGACAGTATACTTTTGTGAGCAAAATATTGTACCGATAGGAGAAAATATCGGGCGATTTTTATGGGAACTGACAGCACGGTAGATAGGGACTACGATTACATGACATATATAAATATTCATTGTTATCTCCGTAAGGCTAACATTTTTTCAATCTTCATATATTTAACCTACTTGTGTATGTGTGTATAGCTTAAAAGGTCATTAGTATTAGAAAACGTTTACTCGCTGTCTAAATCGTTGAGGAAATGACTTGGCTGTATTGCCTATCCGCGCTTGTTGTTCTGTCAACAAGCTTCGTGACAGGAAAACGATATGAACCTAATTGGGCATCTATAGACTCTCGACCGATACCAGCGTGGTATGATGAGGGTAAATTGGGTATATTTATTCATTTTGGAGTTTTTTCTGTTCCAAGTGTTGGGTTCAACAGTGCATCAGAATGGTTTTGGAACTACTGGAAGAACTTGAAAGTTCCAGCATACATAGACTTTATGAACAAAAATTATAAACCCGATTTTACGTACGCTGATTTTGCCAAAGACTTTACTGCAGAATTCTTTGACGCTAATAAATGGGCAAACATCTTAAATTCCTCTGGTGCTGAGTATGTATATTGAGATATTATTTTTTAATTTCATAACTTTAAAAGTACCGGCTTCACATAAAAAATGTGGGAATCATGGTGGTTAAGTGAGTAAAGTGCTTTGGTCCCGTTGTTGGCCGATAAAGTTTATCAGGATTATCAAGCGTGGTTTTACCTCTCAGTGGTGCAGGACGGAGGACCTGACAACGTCAGCTGTCTAGTCGTTCGGATGGTACGTAAACCATAGGTCCCGTGTACACACTGGCGTGCACGTACAAAATCCCTTGACAGATGGATTTCGATATAAGAGAAGACCATGGCACCGCTGTTCGAGCAAAATTCCGCTCATAACACACTGTATGGCATGTGTCGGTCTTCATTAGCCCAGTCTCGTCTTCATTAGCCCAGATCGGATCAGAGCGGTGGGACGTTAAATCCCATTCAATTTTATTAGCCCAGTAAAGGACCCAAGTGTCGTTAACTGTTACATAATGCATCTTTAAGTAGGTACACAAATATATTATTATTATTATTATTATTTAAATGATCCTTTTCGTTTCAGTTACATTGTGTTTACAAGCAAACATGGTGAAGGGTATACAAATTGGCCGTCCAATATATCATTCAACTGGAATTCTATGGCCGTTGGTCCCAAAAGAGATATTGTTGGTAGGTATTATACCTGTTGAATATTTTTTTCTGAAAGCTGATTACTTACTGAAATGCTATAAGGAAATAAAATACTATATTTCAGGTGAACTAATGGAAGCAATTCGCGGTAAAACGAAATTGCATTTTGGTCTGTATCACTGTTTATATGAATGGTTACATCCACTGTATCTTCGAGATAAAGAGAATAACTGGCAAACACGAGATTTTGTAACGGTAAGTTGATCGTCACAATTGCTTGATTCAGTTTGGGGTGCAATTTAAAAGTCCAGTGAAAAATTTTGCAATATGCAAATAAAGTAAGAAAAAGGGAGAATTCGAAGACAACGAGTCCATGAAAATAAAACAAATTCTAGTAAATGGTAATGGGATGGTAGTGTTATCATTACATGTCCCACTACTCCCAACTGGACTCTATCAAAATGATTGAATGCACAATGGTAAAAAAGCTGGGTATCAGTAATAAAAATACTAAGCAGTCATCATAACACAGTATAAAGCTCTGGCATATTATGTCAAGCGACAGATGTATAGCACATAGTGAAAAACCAATGAGTAAAATTCGAATAATACTCTGTACGAAGCAGCCAAAGAAATATTAATTGCATGCTGAAATATTTTAACCTAATTTTTTTCAACAGAAAAAGGCTTTACCGGGTCTGTATGAGATAGTAAATACATATAAGCCAGATATTGTGTGGTCTGATGGTGATTATGAAGCTCCTGATACCTACTGGAACTCAACTGGTTTCCTTGCCTGGCTTTATAACGACAGGTAAACCATTAGCCTTCTCCTTTTAAACAAAAGACTCCATTGATTTATGCTGTAAATATAAGAATTCACATTTGGTTTTGCCTAAAATAAGAGAAAACGCGAAAGATAACTTTTCTGACTTATTTTAATTTTTCAGTCCAGTTAAAGATATAGTTGTAACTAATGACAGATGGGGAATTGGTGCTAACTGTACACATGGTGGCGTTTGGACTTGCAGAGATAGATATCTTCCCGGTAATTTATTTATTTTAAATTTGATAGTACCTGAAATAATAAATCCTTGTTTTATCGCATTTTTGCATGTTTTGTATGTTTCTAGTTAACTAATTCTGTATGCTATTCCATCACTGTATATTGAATAATGAAATTGTATTATCCAGGTAAACTCCAAACACATAAGTGGGTAAATGCCATGACGATTGACAGACAATCCTGGGGATATAGAAGAAATGCAGATTTAAGTCAGTATCTCAGCATTGAAGAAATATTGGCCACGTTTGCTCAAACTGTAAGGTAAGAAGCAGATAGAATTACTATCATATAGCCTTTATCACGCCACCGAGAAAATGGATATAATGATAAATGTTTTTTTTCTTTTATCAAAATGGAATCATTGGTCTACATGGAGTAAGACACGGATGAGGGTGTTTTAACCTCTGAAAATCAATACGCATAGAACCTAATTTTATCCATGGTTAACAATATGATATTCTTAATTTTTGTTGCATTGTTCCAAATGTAGCCATGTCATTTTTTTAAACTTTCAGCTGTGGAGGCAATATGCTTATGAATGTGGGTCCCCAAAAAGATGGCATTATCGCCCCCATATTTGAAGAGAGATTGGGACAGTTGGGTCAATGGTTGTCTGTAAATGGCGATGCTATTCGTGGAACAAGACCATGGACAACACAAAACGATACATTAACTCCTACTGTATGGTAAGTTAAACACATGCGACCTTACAATTACTAGGCTGTATCTCATTATTTCCGTCTTCAATATCCCAGTCGGTGCAAAACAGTACGACGTTAAACCCTACTTCATTTCATCTAAATGTTTTTCTTGTGGTATTAAAGCTGAAATACTGCTGAAAATTGGACAATAGGTCGGAAATGGGCCAAGAAGGAAGCAATTCCGTTATTATGTTTTGAATAATGTTTGTATAGGGATGATGGAGGTCGTGGTTCTTCAATAATTTCCCCAACAAAGAAATGTTATAATAGAGTTTTAACTGTGAGTGTATAATTCATAGTTCAAAATCCAAAACGGGTATCGGTTCCTTTGTCTGAAGAGACTGGTTATGGATGGAAAAAGTATTTAGAATTTCTGATATTTTGATGTGGAAGAAAATGATCCTTTTTGAAAGATCTCTACATGTTTCTCTTCAACAGGTATACCAAGAAAGCTAGTATCATATATGCTATTGTTTTAAACTGGCCAGAGACAGATACATTGAAACTTGCTGCCCCTGTGCCCTCAACGAGTACACGTGTTGAATTATTAGGATATACTGGTGGACAATTTCAGTACCAAAATCTACCAACTGGTGGTATTGAAATCATGATACCACCTATAGCAATTAACAAAATGCCTTGTCAGTGGGCCTGGGTGTTTACGTTAACGAATTTGCAAAACGCCTAGTTTAACCAAGGTTTTTAATAAAATGTTGACAGTGAAATATTTTGGATTTTGGATGAATAACAATTGGCTATGAATTGCTTGATTGACTATGATGTATTTTGTTAATCCGTGTACATTATTATCAGTTGTTATATTATTCTTGTAGAACATTAAAATAGTTTAAAATAACGCATATCATTATTGTTTTCCATTTTAAAGAGCATACAAAACATTAACATCCAGTGTCTTAGTAGCATTTCCATTTTCCACAAAAATGAATTGTGTTATGTACACTTTGGTTAAAATTCATGTGCTCGGGTGTTATTCCCTGCTCTCGCACTGCATGCTGACCACATGTCTAGATATATTACATGCTGTATGTTCAGGAAAAGATTTATATATTAACAAATTCACAATTTTAGAACAAGACATAGAATTATTACATTAAAATACGAAACATTGCTACAGGTTTTAGTCCGGGGGCCATAATATTAATGGGTATTAACGATACTACTACCTACTCCAGTATCCAGTAGCAGCGTATCTGACACGTCGACGCATGCAGTGAGTGTGAGTCAGCAACCACGGGGTCTCATTGTAGCACGCGGCAAATTTAGTTCACAAAATACTGAAATATAGCCTGTTTATCAAATACGCAGTGAATCGTTAAATAATGAAGTACCCATCCGAATCACAAAAATAACGGACATTGGCTGCAATAAAAGAGAGAGAGAAATGGGGTTTAACGTCCACTCGACACAAACTAGCCCATTTCGGGACTAACATATATTTCAATTTTATTTCAATAATTCGCTTGCGCGTAGGGATCTTTAGCAGTGGAAGGAAACCGGAGTGCCTGGAGGAAACCCACGAGGTTGAGAAGGCGCCCCTATCTCCATGCCAAATACGCTCACACCAGGGCTCGAAACCACAGCCGCAAGCCAGAGGTGACCGGCCAGCTAGAGACCTAAGTGCGGCACTCTAGACCACTAGACCATCCCAACCCCCTGGCTGCAATAAAAAGGCGTAGCTGAGAAATAGTGGTCGTCCTTTCGAGCTCGATGAAAAATACCATGTGCAATGTCGCACTAGCATTCAACTTATACTGCAAAAAGCTACTGAAATGGAGAAGCCTGTACTGACCTGTTGATGACCAAAATCAGACAGTCCATGTAAATATCGTGGGTATTGTGGTCTTAAATCAAATTACTGAACAGCTAGTAAGATTTTAGTCCACCTGCCACAAGATAGTAGTTTTATTTGCTACCTGTCAGACGTAAAAATCGCCTGTCAAGTAGACAGGTGCACAATTCGAACCAGGTTCAACGTCAATACGAGAGAGAAAGAGGAATTTGGTTTAACGTCCACTCGACACAAACTAGGTCATTTTGAGACTAACATATGGTTTCATTTTATTTCAATAATTCGCTTGCGCGTAGGGGTCTTTAGCAGTGGGAGGAAACCGGAGTGCCCGGAGGAAACCTACGAGGTTGAGAAGGCGGCCCTATCTCCATGCCACATGCGCTCACACCAGGGCTCGAAACCACAGCCGCAAGCCAGAGGTGACCGGACGTCAATACGATTCCCTGCCACTGACAAGTGGAAATCCCACCGGCTAATCGTGGCTAAGATTGAACATGGGACCTAAAAGTTAGCGATCTCTTTTATGGTCTCTCAAGATTTTTTTCAGAGAGAGAGAAATGGGGTTTAACGTCAACTCGACACAAACTAGGTCATTCAGGGACTAACATATGGTTTAATTTTTTTGTCTTAATAATTCGCTTTCGCTTAGGGGTTTTTAGCAATGGGGGAAACCGGAGGAACTGGAGAAAACTCGCGAGATTGGACAGGCCGACTCCTTGTCACGTACAACCGGGGATTCGAAACCACGCCATTTGACTCAGACTATATTTCACAGCACGCACGTGCTAACCATTCAGCCATCCAACCCCCAGGGTTTTTTTCGGAAAAGAGGGCATGACTCTATTGTGTTCACAAGGGGGTTGACTTTGGAACGAAACGTCACAGGGTTCTAGTTCTCGTGACCTCAATGCATCCAAACAATTTCAAAGAAATCCGTTAAAAACTAAGTCCCCTATCCCAATCGCATTTTTTGGGGGAAAGGGAGATAAATCAATAGTGTTCATTCTTTCTTGGCTCTATATCTTTCTTATCGAATTTGAAAAACATTCGTTAAAACGACAGCCTATATCGTGTTCACAAGAGTATTGGCAAAAGTTGGGGAAGGGCATAACACCGACACAGAAAGTCGCTATATATACTGAATAGAGAGGGTTTTTCATCTCATGACCACAATGCTTCACACCTAATTTGACAACTATCCATTCAAAACTCTATCGCGTTCACAGGGTTTTCGACAAAGGGGGATAATTCACAAATAGAAATTATTTGTCCTCTCATGATCACAATGATTCACGCAAGATTTGGAAAGAATCCGCCAAATACTTCAGCCTCTATTGAGTTCACAAGACAATTGTTGACGGACCGAGGGACATGATGACGGCATAATACGCCCACATATTTTTTTTATTGTGGAAATGGGTTATTACTCACAACGGAAGGTCTTTGAATGCTAAAAATCGATAGGGTTCTCCCTCTCGTGATCCATTCCTTAGCTTTCAATGAATTATTTAATTGTGTAGGAACTTCCTTTGAATTATTGCACGTTATCATTGATATTTATTATCCGATGGGTATGCAGATAAAGTAGCTATTATGTACAGGAGCGGATTTATAATTTCAATTCATCCATTTTAGTGTATCTTTCTTTCGACATGCACTTGAATTTCTATGTTGCATGGACTAACTTTCGAATCCCCGGTTGTACGAGGCAAGGAATAGGGTCGCCTGTCCAACCACGTGGGTTTTCTCTGGGCACTCCGATTTTTCTCCCACTGCTAAAGATCCCTACGCGCGATCTATTTAAAGAAAATAAATGCAATAGAAAGTGGTTTAATGCCCCACTTTCTTCACTAACCGGACTTATAATGGCGGAAATAAGCCATGAAGTGTGCTATGGGGGCAAGTTTGCCCTTCGCATTCAACGTGCCAAAAAAAATAAATAAATAATAATAATAATTTCGACAAATACGGTACGTATCTGTGAAGAAATTGGTGTATATGTACTAAATTGATAAATGACCCAGATACGGTATTGGATATACTGGACAGACCTGAAGTGGACAGTATACTTTTGTGAGCAAAATATTGTACCGATAGGAGAAAATATCGGGCGATTTCCATGGGAACTGACAGCACGGTAGATTGGGACTACGATTACATGACATATATAAATATTCATTGTTATCTCCGTAAGGCTAACATTTGTTCAATCTTCATATATTTAACCTACTTGTGTATGTGTGTATAGCTTAAAAGGTCATTAGTATTAGAAAACGTTTACTCGCTGTCTAAATCGTTGAGGAAATGACTTGGCTGTATTGCCTATCCGCGCTTGTTGTTCTGTCAACAAGCTTCGTGACAGGAAAACGATATGAACCTAATTGGGCATCTATAGACTCTCGACCGATACCAGCGTGGTATGATGAGGGTAAATTGGGTATATTTATTCATTTTGGAGTTTTTTCTGTTCCAAGTGTTGGGTTCAACAGTGAATCAGAATGGTTTTGGAACTACTGGAAGAACTTGAAAGTTCCAGCATACATAGACTTTATGAACAAAAATTATAAACCCGATTTTACGTACGCTGATTTTGCCAAAGACTTTACTGCAGAATTCTTTGACGCTAATAAATGGGCAAACATCTTAAATTCCTCTGGTGCTGAGTATGTATATTGAGATATTATTTTTTAATTTCATAACTTTAAAAGTACCGGCTTCACATAAAAAATGTGGGAATCATGGTGGTTAAGTGAGTAAGGTGCTTTGGTCCCGTTGTTGGCCGAGAAAGTTTATCAGGATTATCTGGTGTGGTTTTGCCTCTCAGTGTTGCAGGACGGAGGACCTGACAACGTCAGCTGTCTAGTCGTTCGGATGGTACGTAAACCATACGTTCCGTGTACACACTGGCGTGCACGTACAAAATCCTTTGACAGATGGATTTCGATATAAGAGAAGACCATGGCACCGCTGTTCGAGCAAAATTCCGCTCATAACACACTGTATGGCATGTGTCGGTCTTCATTAGCCCAGTCTCGTCTTCATTAGCCCAGATCGGATCAGAGCGGTGGGACGTTAAATCCCATTCAATTTTATTAGCCCAGTAAAGGACCCAAGTGTCGTTAACTGTTACATAATGCATCTTTAAGTAGGTACACAAATATATTATTATTATTATTATTATTTAAATGATCATTTTCGTTTCAGTTACATTGTGTTTACAAGCAAACATGGTGAAGGGTATACAAATTGGCCGTCCAATATATCATTCAACTGGAATTCTATGGCCGTTGGTCCCAAAAGAGATATTGTTGGTAGGTATTATACCTGTTGAATATTTTTTTCTGAAAGCTGATTACTTACTGAAATGCTATAAGGAAATAAAATACTATATTTCAGGTGAACTAATGGAAGCAATTCGCGGTAAAACGAAATTGCATTTTGGTCTGTATCACTGTTTATATGAATGGTTACATCCACTGTATCTTCGAGATAAAGAGAATAACTGGCAAACACGAGATTTTGTAACGGTAAGTTGATCGTCACAATTGCTTGATTCAATTTGGGGTGCAATTTAAAAGTCCAGTGAAAAATTTTGCAATATGCAAATAAAGTAAGAAAAAGGGAGAATTCGAAGACAACGAGTCCATGAAAATAAAACAAATTCTAGTAAATGGTAGTGGGATGGTAGTGTTATCATTACATGTCCCACTACTCCCAACTGGACTCTATCAAAATGATTGAATGCACAATGGTAAAAAAGCTGGGTATCAGTAATAAAAATACTAAGCAGTCATCATAACACAGTATAAAGCTCTGGCATATTATGTCAAGCGACAGATGTATAGCACATAGTGAAAAACCAATGAGTAAAATTCGAATAATACTCTGTACGAAGCAGCCAAAGAAATATTAATTGCATGCTGAAATATTTTAACCTAATTTTTTTTCAACAGAAAAAGGCTTTACCGGGTCTGTATGAGATAGTAAATACATATAAGCCAGATATTGTGTGGTCTGATGGTGATTATGAAGCTCCTGATACCTACTGGAACTCAACTGGTTTCCTTGCCTGGCTTTATAACGACAGGTAAACCATTAGCCTTCTCCTTTTAAACTAAAGACTCCATTGATTTATGCTGTAAATATAAGAATTCACATTTGGTTTTGCCTAAAAGAAGAGAAAACGCGAAAGATAACTTTTCTGACTTATTTTAATTTTTCAGTCCAGTTAAAGATATAGTTGTAACTAATGACAGATGGGGAATTGGTGCTAACTGTACACATGGTGGCGTTTGGACTTGCAGAGATAGATATCTTCCCGGTAATTTATTTATTTTAAATTTGATAGTACCTGAAATAATAAATCCTTGTTTTATCGCATTTTTGCATGTTTTGTATGTTTCTAGTTAACTAATTCTGTATGCTATTCCATCACTGTATATTGAATAATGAAATTGTATTATCCAGGTAAACTCCAAACACATAAGTGGGTAAATGCCATGACAATTGACAGACAATCCTGGGGATATAGAAGAAATGCAGATTTAAGTCAGTATCTCAGCATTGAAGAAATATTGGCCACGTTTGCTCAAACTGTAAGGTAAGAAGCAGATAGAATTACTATCATATAGCCTTTATCACCCCACCGAGAAAATGGATATAAGGATAAATGTTTTTTTTCTTTTATCAAAATGGAATCATTGGTCTACATGGAGTAAGACACGGATGAGTGTGTTTTAACCTCTGAAAATCAATACGCATAGAACCTAATTTTATCCATGGTTAACAATATGATATTCTTAATTTTTGTTGCATTGTTCCAAATGTAGCCATGCCATTTTTTTAAACTTTCAGCTGTGGAGGCAATATGCTTATGAATGTGGGTCCCCAAAAAGATGGCATTATCGCCCCCATATTTGAAGAGAGATTGGGACAGTTGGGTCAATGGTTGTCTGTAAATGGCGATGCTATTCGTGGAACAAGACCATGGACAACACAAAACGATACATTAACTCCTACTGTATGGTAAGTTAAACACATGCGACCTTACAATTACTAGGTTGTATCTTATTATTTCCGTCTTCAATATCCCAGTCGGTGCAAAACAGTACGACGTTAAACCCTACTTCATTTCATCTAAATGTTTTTTTCTTGTGGCATTAAAGCTGAAATACTGCTGAAAATTGGACAATAGGTCGGAAATGGGCCAAGAAGGAAGCAATTCCGTTATTATGTTTTGAATAATGTTTGTATAGGGATGATGGAGGTCGTGGTTCTTCAATAATTTCCCCAACAAAGAAATGTTATAATAGAGTTTTAACTGTGAGTGTATAATTCATAGTTCAAAATCCAAAACGGGTATCGGTTCCTTTGTCTGAAGAGACTGGTTATGGATGGAAAAAGTATTTAGAATTTCTGATATTTTGATGTGGAAGAAAATGATCCTTTTTGAAAGATCTCTACATGTTTCTCTTCAACAGGTATACCAAGAAAGCTAGTATCATATATGCTATTGTTTTAAACTGGCCAGAGACAGATACATTGAAACTTGCTGCCCCTGTGCCCTCAACGAGTACACGTGTTGAATTATTAGGATATACTGGTGGACAATTTCAGTACCAAAATCTACCAACTGGTGGTATTGAAATCATGATACCACCTATAGCAATTAACAAAATGCCTTGTCAGTGGGCCTGGGTGTTTACGTTAACGAATTTGCAAAACGCCTAGTTTAACCAAGGTTTTTAATAAAATGTTGACAGTGAAATATTTTGGATGAATAGCAATTGGCTATGAATTGCTTGATTGACTATGATGTATTTTGTTAATCCGTGTACATTATTATCAGTTGTTATATTATTCTTGTAGAACATTAAAATAGTTTAAAATAACGCATATCATTATTGTTTTCCATTTTAAAGAGCATACCAAACATTAACATCCAGTGTCTTAGTAGCATTTCCATTTTCCACTAAAATGAATTGTGTTATGTACACTTTGGTTAAAATTCATGTGCTCGGGTGTTATTCCCTGCTCTCGCACTGCATGCTGACCACATGTCTAGATATATTACATGCTGTATATTCAGGAAAAGATTTATATATTAACAAATTCACAATTTTAGAACAAGACATAGAATTATTACATTAAAATACGAAACATTGCTACAGGTTTTAGTCCGGGGGCCATAATATTAATGGGTATTAACGATACTACTACCTACTCCAGTATCCAGTAGCAGCGTATCTGACACGTCGACGCATGCAGTGAGTGTGAGTCAGCAACCACGGGGTCTCATTGTAGCACGCGGCGAATTTAGTTCACAAAATACTGAAATATAGCCTGTTTATCAAATACGCAGTGAATCGTTAAATAATGAAGTACCCATCCGAATCACAAAAATAACGGACATTGGCTGCAATAAAAGAGAGAGAGAAATGGGGTTTAACGTCCACTCGACACAAACTAGCCCATTTCGGGACTAACATATATTTCAATTTTATTTCAATAATTCGCTTGCGCGTAGGGATCTTTAGCAGTGGAAGGAAACCGGAGTGCCTGGAGGAAACCCACGAGGTTGAGAAGGCGCCCCTATCTCCATGCCAAATACGCTCACACCAGGGCTCGAAACCACAGCCGCAAGCCAGAGGTGACCGGCCAGCTAGAGACCTAAGTGCGGCACTCTAGACCACTAGACCATCCCAACCCCCTGGCTGCAATAAAAAGGCGTAGCTGAGAAATAGTGGTCGTCCTTTCGAGCTCGATGAAAAATACCATGTGCAATGTCGCACTAGCATTCAACTTATACTGCAAAAAGCTACTGAAATGGAGAAGCCTGTACTGACCTGTTGATGACCAAAATCAGACAGTCCATGTAAATATCGTGGGTATTGTGGTCTTAAATCAAATTACTGAACAGCTAGTAAGATTTTAGTCCACCTGCCACAAGATAGTAGTTTTATTTGCTACATGTCAGACGTAAAAATCGCCTGTCAAGTAGACAGGTGCACAATTCGAACCAGGTTCAACGTCAATACGAGAGAGAAAGAGGAATTTGGTTTAACGTCCACTCGACACAAACTAGGTCATTTTGAGACTAACATATGGTTTCATTTTATTTCAATAATTCGCTTGCGCGTAGGGGTCTTTAGCAGTGGGAGGAAACCGGAGTGCCCGGAGGAAACCCACGAGGTTGAGAAGGCGGCCCTATCTCCATGCCACATGCGCTCACACCAGGGCTCGAAACCACAGCCGCAAGCCAGAGGTGACCGGACGTCAATACGATTCCCTGCCACTGACAAGTGGAAATCCCACCGGCTAATCGTGGCTAAGATTGAACATGGGACCTAAAAGTTAGCGATCTCTTTTATGGTCTCTCAAGATTTTTTCAGAGAGAGAGAAATGGGGTTTAACGTCAACTCGACACAAACTAGGTCATTCAGGGACTAACATATGGTTTAATTTTTTTGTCTTAATAATTCGCTTTCGCTTAGGGGTTTTTAGCAATGGGGGAAACCGGAGGAACTGGAGAAAACTCGCGAGATTGGACAGGCCGACTCCTTGTCACGTACAACCGGGGATTCGAAACCACGCCATTTGACTCAGACTATATTTCACAGCACGCACGTGCTAACCATTCAGCCATCCAACCCCCAGGGGTTTTTTCGGAAAAGAGGGCATGACTCTATTGTGTTCACAAGGGGGTTGACTTTGGAACGAAACGTCACAGGGTTCTAGTTCTCGTGACCTCAATGCATCCAAACAATTTCAAAGAAATCCGTTAAAAACTAAGTCCCCTATCCCAATCGCATTTTTTTGGGGAAAGGGAGATAAATCAATAGTGTTCATTCTTTCTTGGCTCTATATCTTTCTTATCGAATTTGAAAAACATTCGTTAAAACGACAGCCTATATCGTGTTCACAAGAGTATTGGCAAAAGTTGGGGAAGGGCATAACACCGACACAGAAAGTCGCTATATATACTGAATAGAGAGGGTTTTTCATCTCATGACCACAATGCTTCACACCTAATTTGACAACTATCCATTCAAAACTCTATCGCGTTCACAGGGTTTTCGACAAAGGGGGATAATTCACAAATAGAAATTATTTGTCCTCTCATGATCACAATGATTCACGCAAGATTTGGAAAGAATCCGCCAAATACTTCAGCCTCTATTGAGTTCACAAGACAATTGTTGACGGACCGAGGGACATGATGACGGCATAATACGCCCACATATTTTTTTTATTGTGGAAATGGGTTATTACTCACAACGGAAGGTCTTTGAATGCTAAAAATCGATAGGGTTCTCCCTCTCGTGATCCATTCCTTAGCTTTCAATGAATTATTTAATTGTGTAGGAACTTCCTTTGAATTATTGCACGTTATCATTGATATTTATTATCCGATGGGTATGCAGATAAAGTAGCTATTATGTACAGGAGCGGATTTATAATTTCAATTCATCCATTTTAGTGTATCTTTCTTTCGACATGCACTTGAATTTCTATGTTGCATGGACTAACTTTCGAATCCCCGGTTGTACGAGGCAAGGAATAGGGTCGCCTGTCCAACCACGTGGGTTTTCTCTGGGCACTCCGATTTTTCTCCCACTGCTAAAGATCCCTACGCGCGATCTATTTAAAGAAAATAAATGCAATAGAAAGTGGTTTAATGCCCCACTTTCTTCACTAACCGGACTTATAATGGCGGAAATAAGCCATGAAGTGTGCTATGGGGGCAAGTTTGCCCTTCGCATTCAACGTGCCAAAAAAAATAAATAAATAATAATAATAATTTCGACAAATACGGTACGTATCTGTGAAGAAATTGGTGTATATGTACTAAATTGATAAATGACCCAGATACGGTATTGGATATACTGGACAGACCTGAAGTGGACAGTATACTTTTGTGAGCAAAATATTGTACCGATAGGAGAAAATATCGGGCGATTTCCATGGGAACTGACAGCACGGTAGATTGGGACTACGATTACATGACATATATAAATATTCATTGTTATCTCCGTAAGGCTAACATTTGTTCAATCTTCATATATTTAACCTACTTGTGTATGTGTGTATAGCTTAAAAGGTCATTAGTATTAGAAAACGTTTACTCGCTGTCTAAATCGTTGAGGAAATGACTTGGCTGTATTGCCTATCCGCGCTTGTTGTTCTGTCAACAAGCTTCGTGACAGGAAAACGATATGAACCTAATTGGGCATCTATAGACTCTCGACCGATACCAGCGTGGTATGATGAGGGTAAATTGGGTATATTTATTCATTTTGGAGTTTTTTCTGTTCCAAGTGTTGGGTTCAACAGTGAATCAGAATGGTTTTGGAACTACTGGAAGAACTTGAAAGTTCCAGCATACATAGACTTTATGAACAAAAATTATAAACCCGATTTTACGTACGCTGATTTTGCCAAAGACTTTACTGCAGAATTCTTTGACGCTAATAAATGGGCAAACATCTTAAATTCCTCTGGTGCTGAGTATGTATATTGAGATATTATTTTTTAATTTCATAACTTTAAAAGTACCGGCTTCACATAAAAAATGTGGGAATCATGGTGGTTAAGTGAGTAAGGTGCTTTGGTCCCGTTGTTGGCCGAGAAAGTTTATCAGGATTATCTGGTGTGGTTTTGCCTCTCAGTGTTGCAGGACGGAGGACCTGACAACGTCAGCTGTCTAGTCGTTCGGATGGTACGTAAACCATAGGTCCCGTGTACACACTGGCGTGCACGTACAAAATCCTTTGACAGATGGATTTCGATATAAGAGAAGACCATGGCACCGCTGTTAGAGCAAAATTCCGCTCATAGCACATTGTATGGCATGTGTCGGTCTTCATTAGCCCAGTCTCGACTTCATTAGCCCAGATCGGATCAGAGCGGTGGGACGTTAAATCCCATTCAATTTTATTAGCCCAGTAAAGGACCCAAGTGTCGTTAACTGTTACATAATGCATCTTTAAGTAGGTACACAAATATATTATTATTATTATTATTATTTAAATGATCCTTTTCGTTTCAGTTACATTGTGTTTACAAGCAAACATGGTGAAGGGTATACAAATTGGCCGTCCAATATATCATTCAACTGGAATTCTATGGCCGTTGGTCCCAAAAGAGATATTGTTGGTAGGTATTATACCTGTTGAATATTTTTTTCTGAAAGCTGATTACTTACTGAAATGCTATAAGGAAATAAAATACTATATTTCAGGTGAACTAATGGAAGCAATTCGCGGTAAAACGAAATTGCATTTTGGTCTGTATCACTGTTTATATGAATGGTTACATCCACTGTATCTTCGAGATAAAGAAAATAACTGGCAAACACGAGATTTTGTAACGGTAAGTTGATCGTCACAATTGCTTGATTCAATTTGGGGTGCAATTTAAAAGTCCAGTGAAAAATTTTGCAATATGTAAATAAAGTAAGAAAAAGGGAGAATTCGAAGACAACGAGTCCATGAAAATAAGACAAATTCTAGTAAATGGTAGTGGGATGGTAGTGTTATCATTACATGTCCCACTACTCCCAACTGGACTCTATAAAAATGATTGAATGCACAATGGTAAAAAAGCTGGGTATCAGTAATAAAAATACTAAGCAGTCATCATAACACAGTATAAAGCTCTGGCATATTATGTCAAGCGACAGATGTATAACACATAGTGAAAAACCAATGAGTAAAATTCGAATAATACTCTGTACGAAGCAGCCAAAGAAATATTAATTGCATGCTGAAATATTTTAACCTAATTTTTTTCAACAGAAAAAGGCTTTACCGGGTCTGTATGAGATAGTAAATACATATAAGCCAGATATTGTGTGGTCTGATGGTGATTATGAAGCTCCTGATACCTACTGGAACTCAACTGGTTTCCTTGCCTGGCTTTATAACGATAGGTAAACCATTAGCCTTCTCCTTTTAAACAAAAGACTCCATTGATTTATGCTGTAAATATAAGAATTCACATTTGGTTTTGCCTAAAATAAGAGAAAACGCGAAAGATAACTTTTCTGACTTATTTTAATTTTTCAGTCCAGTTAAAGATATAGTTGTAACTAATGACAGATGGGGAATTGGTGCTAACTGTACACATGGTGGCGTTTGGACTTGCAGAGATAGATATCTTCCCGGTAATTTATTTATTTTAAATTTGATAGTACCTGAAATAATAAATCCTTGTTTTATCGCATTTTTGCATGTTTTGTATGTTTCTAGTTAACTAATTCTGTATGCTATTCCATCACTGTATATTGAATAATGAAATTGTATTATCCAGGTAAACTCCAAACACATAAGTGGGTAAATGCCATGACGATTGACAGACAATCCTGGGGATATAGAAGAAATGCAGATTTAAGTCAGTATCTCAGCATTGAAGAAATATTGGCCACGTTTGCTCAAACTGTAAGGTAAGAAGCAGATAGAATTACTATCATATTGCCTTTATCACGCCACCGAGAAAATGGATATAATGATAAATGTTTTTTTTCTTTTATCAAAATGGAATCATTGGTCTACATGGAGTAAGACACGGATGAGTGTGTTTTAACCTCTGAAAATCAATACGCATAGAACCTAATTTTATCCATGGTTAACAATATGATATTCTTAATTTTTGTTGCATTGTTCCAAATGTAGCCATGCCATTTTTTTAAACTTTCAGCTGTGGAGGCAATATGCTTATGAATGTGGGTCCCCAAAAAGATGGCATTATCGCCCCCATATTTGAAGAGAGATTGGGACAGTTGGGTCAATGGTTGTCTGTAAATGGCGATGCTATTCGTGGAACAAGACCATGGACAACACAAAACGATACATTAACTCCTACTGTATGGTAAGTTAAACACATGCGACCTTACAATTACTAGGCTGTATCTCATTATTTCCGTCTTCAATATCCCAGTCGGTGCAAAACAGTACGACGTTAAACCCTACTTCATTTCATCTAAATGTTTTTTCTTGTGGTATTAAAGCTGAAATACTGCTGAAAATTGGACAATAGGTCGGAAATGGGCCAAGAAGGAAGCAATTCCGTTATTATGTTTTGAATAATGTTTGTATAGGGATGATGGAGGTCGTGGTTCTTCAATAATTTCCCCAACAAAGAAATGTTATAATAGAGTTTTAACTGTGAGTGTATAATTCATAGTTCAAAATCCAAAACGGGTATCGGTTCCTTTGTCTGAAGAGACTGGTTATGGATGGAAAAAGTATTTAGAATTTCTGATATTTTGATGTGGAAGAAAATGATCCTTTTTGAAAGATCTCTACATGTTTCTCTTCAACAGGTATACCAAGAAAGCTAGTATCATATATGCTATTGTTTTAAACTGGCCAGAGACAGATACATTGAAACTTGCTGCCCCTGTGCCCTCAACGAGTACACGTGTTGAATTATTAGGATATACTGGTGGACAATTTCAGTACCAAAATCTACCAACTGGTGGTATTGAAATCATGATACCACCTATAGCAATTAACAAAATGCCTTGTCAGTGGGCCTGGGTGTTTACGTTAACGAATTTGCAAAACGCCTAGTTTAACCAAGGTTTTTAATAAAATGTTGACAGTGAAATATTTTGGATGAATAGCTTGATTGACTATGATGTATTTTGTTAATCCGTGTACATTATTATCAGTTGTTATATTATTCTTGTAGAACATTAAAATAGTTTAAAATAACGCATATCATTATTGTTTTCCATTTTAAAGAGCATACAAAACATTAACATCCAGTGTCTTAGTAGCATTTCCATTTTCCACAAAAATGAATTGTGTTATGTACACTTTGGTTAAAATTCATGTGCTCGGGTGTTATTCCCTGCTCTCGCACTGCATGCTGACCACATGTCTAGATATATTACATGCTGTATATTCAGGAAAAGATTTATATATTAACAAATTCACAATTTTAGAACAAGACATAGAATTATTACATTAAAATACGAAACATTGCTACAGGTTTTAGTCCGGGGGCCATAATATTAATGGGTATTAATGATACTACTACCTACTCCAGTATCCAGTAGCAGCGTATCTGACACGTCGACGCATGCAGTGAGTGTGAGTCAGCAACCACGGGGTCTCATTGTAGCACGCGGCGAATTTAGTTCACAAAATACTGAAATATAGCCTGTTTATCAAATACGCAGTGAATCGTTAAATAATGAAGTACCCATCCGAATCACAAAAATAACGGACATTGGCTGCAATAAAAGAGAGAGAGAAATGGGGTTTAACGTCCACTCGACACAAACTAGCCCATTTCGGGACTAACATATATTTCAATTTTATTTCAATAATTCGCTTGCGCGTAGGGATCTTTAGCAGTGGAAGGAAACCGGAGTGCCTGGAGGAAACCCAAGAGGTTGAGAAGGCGCCCCTATCTCCATGCCAAATACGCTCACACCAGGGCTCGAAACCACAGCCGCAAGCCAGAGGTGACCGGCCAGCTAGAGACCTAAGTGCGGCACTCTAGACCACTAGACCATCCCAACCCCCTGGCTGCAATAAAAAGGCGTAGCTGAGAAATAGTGGTCGTCCTTTCGAGCTCGATGAAAAATACCATGTGCAATGTCGCACTAGCATTCAACTTATACTGCAAAAAGCTACTGAAATGGAGAAGCCTGTACTGACCTGTTGATGACCAAAATCAGACAGTCCATGTAAATATCGTGGGTATTGTGGTCTTAAATCAAATTACTGAACAGCTAGTAAGATTTTAGTCCACCTGCCACAAGATAGTAGTTTTATTTGCTACCTGTCAGACGTAAAAATCGCCTGTCAAGTAGACAGGTGCACAATTCGAACCAGGTTCAACGTCAATACGAGAGAGAAAGAGGAATTTGGTTTAACGTCCACTCGACACAAACTAGGTCATTTTGAGACTAACATATGGTTTCATTTTATTTCAATAATTCGCTTGCGCGTAGGGGTCTTTAGCAGTGGGAGGAAACCGGAGTGCCCGGAGGAAACCCACGAGGTTGAGAAGGCGGCCCTATCTCCATGCCACATGCGCTCACACCAGGGCTCGAAACCACAGCCGCAAACCAGAGGTGACCGGACGTCAATACGATTCCCTGCCACTGACAAGTGGAAATCCCACCGGCTAATCGTGGCTAAGATTGAACATGGGACCTAAAAGTTAGCGATCTCTTTTATGGTCTCTCAAGATTTTTTCAGAGAGAGAGAAATGGGGTTTAACGTCAACTCGACACAAACTAGGTCATTCAGGGACTAACATATGGTTTAATTTTTTTGTCTTAATAATTCGCTTTCGCTTAGGGGGTTTTAGCAATGGGGGAAACCGGAGGAACTGGAGAAAACTCGCGAGATTGGACAGGCCGACTCCTTGTCACGTACAACCGGGGATTCGAAACCACGCCATTTGACTCAGACTATATTTCACAGCACGCACGTGCTAACCATTCAGCCATCCAACCCCCAGGTTTTTTTTCGGAAAAGTGGGCATGACTCTATTGTGTTCACAAGGGGGTTGACTTTGGAACGAAACGTCACAGGGTTCTAGTTCTCGTGACCTCAATGCATCCAAACAATTTCAAAGAAATCCGTTAAAATCTAAGTCCCCTATCCCAATCGCATTTTTTGGGGGAAAGGGAGATAAATCAATAGTGTTCATTCTTTCTTGGCTCTATATCTTTCTTATCGAATTTGAAAAACATTCGTTAAAACGACAGCCTATATCGTGTTCACAAGAGTATTGGCAAAAGTTGGGGAAGGGCATAACACCGACACAGAAAGTCGCTATATATACTGAATAGAGAGGGTTTTTCATCTCATGACCACAATGCTTCACACCTAATTTGACAACTATCCATTCAAAACTCTATCGCGTTCACAGGGTTTTCGACAAAGGGGGATAATTCACAAATAGAAATTATTTGTCCTCTCATGATCACAATGATTCACGCAAGATTTGGAAAGAATCCGCCAAATACTTCAGCCTCTATTGAGTTCACAAGACAATTGTTGACGGACCGAGGGACATGATGACGGCATAATACGCCCACATATTTTTTTTATTGTGGAAATGGGTTATTACTCACAACGGAAGGTCTTTGAATGCTAAAAATCGATAGGGTTCTCCCTCTCGTGATCCATTCCTTAGCTTTCAATGAATTATTTAATTGTGTAGGAACTTCCTTTGAATTATTGCACGTTATCATTGATATTTATTATCCGATGGGTATGCAGATAAAGTAGCTATTATGTACAGGAGCGGATTTATAATTTCAATTCATCCATTTTAGTGTATCTTTCTTTCGACATGCACTTGAATTTCTATGTTGCGTGGACTAACTTTCGAATCCCCGGTTGTACGAGGCAAGGAATAGGGTCGCCTGTCCAACCACGTGGGTTTTCTCTGGGCACTCCGATTTTTCTCCCACTGCTAAAGATCCCTACGCGCGATCTATTTAAAGAAAATAAATGCAATAGAAAGTGGTTTAATGCCCCACTTTCTTCACTAACCGGACTTATAATGGCGGAAATAAGCCATGAAGTGTGCTATGGGGGCAAGTTTGCCCTTCGCATTCAACGTGCCAAAAAAAATAAATAAATAATAATAATAATTTCGACAAATACGGTACGTATCTGTGAAGAAATTGGTGTATATGTACTAAATTGATAAATGACCCAGATACGGTATTGGATATACTGGACAGACCTGAAGTGGACAGTATACTTTTGTGAGCAAAATATTGTACCGATAGGAGAAAATATCGGGCGATTTCCATGGGAACTGACAGCACGGTAGATTGGGACTACGATTACATGACATATATAAATATTCATTGTTATCTCCGTAAGGCTAACATTTGTTCAATCTTCATATATTTAACCTACTTGTGTATGTGTGTATAGCTTAAAAGGTCATTAGTATTAGAAAACGTTTACTCGCTGTCTAAATCGTTGAGGAAATGACTTGGCTGTATTGCCTATCCGCGCTTGTTGTTCTGTCAACAAGCTTCGTGACAGGAAAACGATATGAACCTAATTGGGCATCTATAGACTCTCGACCGATACCAGCGTGGTATGATGAGGGTAAATTGGGTATATTTATTCATTTTGGAGTTTTTTCTGTTCCAAGTGTTGGGTTCAACAGTGAATCAGAATGGTTTTGGAACTACTGGAAGAACTTGAAAGTTCCAGCATACATAGACTTTATGAACAAAAATTATAAACCCGATTTTACGTACGCTGATTTTGCCAAAGACTTTACTGCAGAATTCTTTGACGCTAATAAATGGGCAAACATCTTAAATTCCTCTGGTGCTGAGTATGTATATTGAGATATTATTTTTTAATTTCATAACTTTAAAAGTACCGGCTTCACATAAAAAATGTGGGAATCATGGTGGTTAAGTGAGTAAGGTGCTTTGGTCCCGTTGTTGGCCGAGAAAGTTTATCAGGATTATCTGGTGTGGTTTTGCCTCTCAGTGTTGCAGGACGGAGGACCTGACAACGTCAGCTGTCTAGTCGTTCGGATGGTACGTAAACCATACGTTCCGTGTACACACTGGCGTGCACGTACAAAATCCTTTGACAGATGGATTTCGATATAAGAGAAGACCATGGCACCGCTGTTAGAGCAAAATTCCGCTCATAGCACATTGTATGGCATGTGTCGGTCTTCATTAGCCCAGTCTCGACTTCATTAGCCCAGATCGGATCAGAGCAGTGGGACGTTAAATCCCATTCCATTTTATTAGCCCAGTAAAAGCAGTTTTGATGCGTTTCATGAGCCAGATCTCTTTAAGGACCCAAGTGTCGTTTTTTCGGGATACAACGAACAGCTAGAATTGGGGATTAGGTATATGTATAAGCTTAATGTTCAAGGAAATGTCAATTTGGGATTGGAATTGAAAGGCATGTGAGAGGTAAATACAATCTTGATAGGGTATGATACTGGTTTTGGGGCATTCTGTACCAATTCAGTGAAGCGTCTGTATATATTTCGATTCTTTGGTAAATGATCCAGCAACATCGACTACAGCCCACCCCGCTAAAAGCCCAACAAAAAACACTGAACAACGTTTTCAATCGATTACTTGCGATGGGAATAAAAAAAAACAAAAAAAAAAACTTTCTTGGTGAGTAGATATATCTTTGGTTAAAGAGGCATTATAGGTCGTTCTTGCTATAGCTCCAAAATTGTTAATTCAAAACTGATGTATGGAAAAGGGTTCATTCAAATTACTTTATGCTGGGCGACGTTATCCCCATTTGAAGCTTTGATAGATTGTCTTATATCGTAGTAACGTTACTTGTTAATCGAGACACAGCATATCTTCACAATTAGTAAATTAAATCATTGAATGACGATAATAGTTCAATCCGTTTACATCTGCGCTATCCGATAGGCTAGCCAGTGGGTTATAGGTTTGCCATGTGAATAAATATCTAAATAATAATTTATATACATGTAACATTTGAAGCCAAGATAAAAACCTGTAATATGCCGAGTTAACTGTTACATAATGCATCTTTAAGTAGGTACACAAATATATTATTATTATTATTATTATTTAAATGATCCTTTTCGTTTCAGTTACATTGTGTTTACAAGCAAACATGGTGAAGGGTATACAAATTGGCCGTCCAATATATCATTCAACTGGAATTCTATGGCCGTTGGTCCCAAAAGAGATATTGTTGGTAGGTATTATACCTGTTGAATATTTTTTTCTGCAAGCTGATTACTTACTGAAATGCTATAAGGAAATAAAATACTATATTTCAGGTGAACTAATGGAAGCAATTCGCGGTAAAACGAAATTGCATTTTGGTCTGTATCACTGTTTATATGAATGGTTACATCCACTGTATCTTCGAGATAAAGAGAATAACTGGCAAACACGAGATTTTGTAACGGTAAGTTGATCGTCACAATTGCTTGATTCAGTTTGGGGTGCAATTTAAAAGGCCAGTGAAAAATTTTGCAATATGCAAATAAAGTAAGAAAAAGGGAGAATTCGAAGACAACGAGTCCATGAAAATAAAACAAATTCTAGTAAATGGTAGTGGGATGGTAGTGTTATCATTACATGTCCCACTACTCCCAACTGGACTCTATAAAAATGATTGAATGCACAATGGTAAAAAAGCTGGGTATCAGTAATAAAAATACTAAGCAGTCATCATAACACAGTATAAAGCTCTGGCATATTATGTCAAGCGACAGATGTATAGCACATAGTGAAAAACCAATGAGTAAAATTCGAATAATACTCTGTACGAAGCAGCCAAAGAAATATTAATTGCATGCTGAAATATTTTAACCTAATTTTTTTCAACAGAAAAAGGCTTTACCGGGTCTGTATGAGATAGTAAATACATATAAGCCAGATATTGTGTGGTCTGATGGTGATTATGAAGCTCCTGATACCTACTGGAACTCAACTGGTTTCCTTGCCTGGCTTTATAACGACAGGTAAACCATTAGCCTTCTCCTTTTAAACAAAAGACTCCATTGATTTATGCTGTAAATATAAGAATTCACATTTGGTTTTGCCTAAAATAAGAGAAAACGCGAAAGATAACTTTTCTGACTTATTTTAATTTTTCAGTCCAGTTAAAGATATAGTTGTAACTAATGACAGATGGGGAATTGGTGCTAACTGTACACATGGTGGCGTTTGGACTTGCAGAGATAGATATCTTCCCGGTAATTTATTTATTTTAAATTTGATAGTACCTGAAATAATAAATCCTTGTTTTATCGCATTTTTGCATGTTTTGTATGTTTCTAGTTAACTAATTCTGTATGCTATTCCATCACTGTATATTGAATAATGAAATTGTATTATCCAGGTAAACTCCAAACACATAAGTGGGTAAATGCCATGACGATTGACAGACAATCCTGGGGATATAGAAGAAATGCAGATTTAAGTCAGTATCTCAGCATTGAAGAAATATTGGCCACGTTTGCTCAAACTGTAAGGTAAGAAGCAGATAGAATTACTATCATATAGCCTTTATCACGCCACCGAGAAAATGGATATAATGATAAATGTTTTTTTTCTTTTATCAAAATGGAATCATTGGTCTACATGGAGTAAGACACGGATGAGTGTGTTTTAACCTCTGAAAATCAATACGCATAGAACCTAATTTTATCCATGGTTAACAATATGATATTCTTAATTTTTGTTGCATTGTTCCAAATGTAGCCATGCCATTTTTTTAAACTTTCAGCTGTGGAGGCAATATGCTTATGAATGTGGGTCCCCAAAAAGATGGCATTATCGCCCCCATATTTGAAGAGCGATTGGGACAGTTGGGTCAATGGTTGTCTGTAAATGGCGATGCTATTCGTGGAACAAGACCATGGACAACACAAAACGATACATTAACTCCTACTGTATGGTAAGTTAAACACATGCGACCTTACAATTACTAGGCTGTATCTCATTATTTCCGTCTTCAATATCCCAGTCGGTGCAAAACAGTACGACGTTAAACCCTACTTCATTTCATCTAAATGTTTTTTCTTGTGGTATTAAAGCTGAAATACTGCTGAAAATTGGACAATAGGTCGGAAATGGGCCAAGAAGGAAGCAATTCCGTTATTATGTTTTGAATAATGTTTGTATAGGGATGATGGAGGTCGTGGTTCTTCAATAATTTCCCCAACAAAGAAATGTTATAATAGAGTTTTAACTGTGAGTGTATAATTCATAGTTCAAAATCCAAAACGGGTATCGGTTCCTTTGTCTGAAGAGACTGGTTATGGATGGAAAAAGTATTTAGAATTTCTGATATTTTGATGTGGAAGAAAATGATCCTTTTTGAAAGATCTCTACATGTTTCTCTTCAACAGGTATACCAAGAAAGCTAGTATCATATATGCTATTGTTTTAAACTGGCCAGAGACAGATACATTGAAACTTGCTGCCCCTGTGCCCTCAACGAGTACACGTGTTGAATTATTAGGATATACTGGTGGACAATTTCAGTACCAAAATCTACCAACTGGTGGTATTGAAATCATGATACCACCTATAGCAATTAACAAAATGCCTTGTCAGTGGGCCTGGGTGTTTACGTTAACGAATTTGCAAAACGCCTAGTTTAACCAAGGTTTTTAATAAAATGTTGACAGTGAAATATTTTGGATGAATAGCTTGATTGACTATGATGTATTTTGTTAATCCGTGTACATTATTATCAGTTGTTATATTATTCTTGTAGAACATTAAAATAGATTAAAATAACGCATATCATTATTGTTTTCCATTTTAAAGAGCATACCAAACATTAACATCCAGTGTCTTAGTAGCATTTCCATTTTCCACAAAAATGAATTGTGTTATGTACACTTTGGTTAAAATTCATGTGCTCGGGTGTTATTCCCTGCTCTCGCACTGCATGCTGACCACATGTCTAGATATATTACATGCTGTATATTCAGGAAAAGATTTATATATTAACAAATTCACAATTTTAGAACAAGACATATAATTATTACATTAAAATACGAAACATTGCTACAGGTTTTAGTCCGGGGGCCATAATATTAATGGGTATTAACGATACTACTACCTACTCCAGTATCCAGTAGCAGCGTATCTGACATGTCGACGCATGCAGTGAGTGTGAGTCAGCGACCACGGGGTCTCATTGTAGCACGCGGCGAATTTAGTTCACAAAATACTGAAATATAGCCTGTTTATCAAATACGCAGTGAATCGTTAAATAATGAAGTATCCGAATCACAAAAATAACGGACATTGGCTGCAATAAAAGAGAGAGAGAGAGAGAGAAATGGGGTTTAACGTCCACTCGACACAAACTAGCCCATTTCGGGACTAACATATATTTCAATTTTATTTCAATAATTCGCTTGCGCGTAGGGATCTTTAGCAGTGGGATGAAACCGGAGTGCCTGGAGGAAACCCACGAGGTTGAGAAGGCGCCCCTATCTCCATGCCACATACGCTGACACCAGGGCTCGAAACCACAGCCGCAAGCCAGAGGTGACCGGCCAGCTAGAGACCTAAGCGCGGCACTCTAGACCACTAGACCATCCCAACCCCCTGGCTGCAATAAAAAGGCGACGTAGCTGAGAAATAGTGATCGTCCTTTCGAGCTCGATGAAAAATACCATGTGCAATGTCGCACTAGCATTCAACTTATACTGCAAAAAGCTACTGAAATGGAGAAGCCTGTACTGACCTGTTGATGACCAAAATCAGACAGTCCATTACGCCGTGTCCGCAGTTAGCTGATCGTGGCCCTAAAGCAATAATACCTACCACACATCGTATATGCCTCGTTTTGTGTGGACCAGGCTTTAGATCTTTTGATACTTTCTTCGTTTACTTCCATCCAGGAACCAAATTCTCTCAATCGTTCTTCAACAATAGGACTAATTACACAATCCTTTGTCTGACCAACATTTATGAGAAAATTTCCACCTAAACTAAACACAAAAACACAACATAGTCCACTGCGTGCATCTAGGAAGGTTATGGTTATTGCACAATAACCAGTAAAATAAACTATCCGTTGTCCTATCATAGCTTGAAATTACTTAATATACCTTTGATATCCTCACCAAAACAAACAAGTACAATTGTATTTTTGACAAGCAAATTAAATAAATTGGATTAAATATACATTATTATAAGCACTATTCGTTAAAATTGAATATAGAGATTTCGTTTATTATAGTAGCATACGATATTCAAACTTTTATAACTTCGCCCTGGATAAGTATTAATTTGACTTAAACTTTTGAATACATTCATTTGACAGTATATGTATCCATTTTTAAACTATTATAGCATGAATGATCGAATCCTTACATGAAGCATCTTTAATGTCACACTGAAAATACTCTTAGACTCATCAATTTAATTATCTTGTCCAGGCAGTGACGCAATTAATAAGATGTCAGATTTGTCTGAATTTTGCATACCGTTTTACAGGTAATTTAAATAAATCTGGTGAAATTGTATAGTTAAATTACACCAAATGGAAGACCCACAAAGCGTAAATCGCACAATCTAATACCAACCTGTCTGTCTCCTCAAATGTTGAAATAATAATTGCGTTGTTAGATAATTAAAAAGATTCGCATTTCTTCTAAATTCCCAAGATGTAGGGTCAATAGTCAGACCAGTCTCCCATGTTCTCTTCAGTAAATGCCCTGGCTGATATCTGTCGATGAAAGTTATATAGCCAACATGATAACAGGTCGAATCCTTACCCCATCTACTGCCCTTTACTGGACTGAACGTGTAAGATAAAAACAGCATTTGGTTTACTGAATGGGCCATACTCCAACTGGTGCATATAAATATATTTTGACAAGCTCTATTAATTTTGTTTAAATTTAATTTGTGTCTCGCTGTGTTGATGGTTACATCTATTTTTACTGTTCACACAATTCTTGACATTTTAAGTATCGAGTGCGATGTTTGAAAACAAACCTTTCATTATAAAGCCAAGCTAAACTTCTATTGATTTCCAATATGAACTGTTTGCTTCCCAGTCACCACCAGACTAAATGATTTCGAGTTGGTAGGTATTTATTATTTCATACAGTTCTGACATGGTTTGGTCTCGAAAGTAATTCTATCACAATCTTCTTAATTCTTCATCGCGATTCATGTTTATTCCCCGTCTCTATTTTGTTTCTAATATTAGATGTGCCAAGTGAATTGTGGGATATATTTCGAGACTTTAACCAAAAGGTTCCATTGTCCTTGCGTAACCGGGAGTTTGTTTTTTATGTGGTAGAATATCCAGTAATTTTCGTCAAAAATTGACAACGGACCCAGACCCTCCATACGTTGAAGACAATAGGGTTCTGGGTGACCGATACTAGCCATGGGTAAATTTCTACATAAGAAATTTCCGCCGTTCCCGTTTGTAGATGCAACCTTCCGCTAATACATAAGCCGTGACGTCATTTTAGTCATTCTGCTTATAGAAATATACACTAGAATGTGAGCAGGAGGACTAACAATATTGTGCAAATTTGAATAAGTCTCCACATGTACAATTATTGTTGATTAATTACATACTCAGCTCCAGAAGCTTGGAATATCTCGACCCATTCATGGGGATCAAAGAATTCAGCTGTAAACAAAGGTGCAAATTCGGCATACGTAAAATATGGAGGATAATTTCTTTTCATGAAGTCGACGTATGCAGGGATGTCCTTGCCAATACCACCAAAACCATTCCGATGCATAATCGGGTGAATAACTTGGTACAGAATATATGCCCCAGTGGACATAAATTCCGAATTTGGCTTCGTCAAACAATATAGGCAACGATCTAGAATCGATCGAAGGCCAATTCGGTTCATATCGAGAAATTGACCGTGATTACAAAACATAACCTTCCTAGCAAATTCATTATAAAATTTTATTCGGGCACCCATGTTTCTTAACGTGATTTAACAGCTGGACTAACGATCTACTTTATTCAGATAACATATCTTAATAAAGTAGGACTTGTTATCTGCAGCCGTAAGTGAATGCCAAATTAATTGTCACTCATATTAAAATGGTCGTTGTTTGCTTTGTAATGGTAGGCTATATGCATGCACTTCCACAGAAGGAATGGGGTTCATCTTCAGGGATGCTCCGAGAAACGGTAGTTATGAACACACGGTCCTATCATCAGTTAAACTCAAAATTATATCAGAGAGGTGGTTCATGTAGAAAGACAGTAATCTGGGTTCATCTTCAGGGATGCTCCGAGAAACGGTAATTATGACCACACGGTCCTATCATCAGTTAAACTCAAAATTATATCCGAGAGGAGGCTTATGCTAATCCTATCGATATCTTTGGAAGGGGTATTTGTAAAAGACCGAGCGAATCAAGGCGCGAAATAGTGTACATTATTGTAAAGAGGATCGACATATATTTCAGAAATATAGTTTCCGGGCTTACAAGGGCCAATTTTTGCCATTTAATTACGTTTGGAGTTAACATATTACCCATTGCAAAATTGCTGATAAAAAGACCAACTGTATAGAATCAAGGCTGATTATTTGAATTGTCCCGCGTCAACACTTGAATTAGGAGGGAGATTATGTAATTGTATTTTAAACCCAAGTCAAATGATTCAATGATGTATGATTCAATACTTACACTGTAGGCTAACACATTTGCCCAAGAAATTTGGTCGTCGTGAATTATACAACGTAGTGAAAGTATTGTATTCTCGGACAAAAAAGGGGAAAATGCGAAATAGGAAACATTCCAAATGGGAAAACATATCTCATTTATTGAGGCTGACCATGGTGGCTAAGTGGGTAAGGCGCTGGCTCGCTAGCCTGGAGATTTTCTGGTGTGATTTCCTATTTTCAGTGATGCACGACGGAAGGTTTGACAAGGACAGCTTTCTAGACGAAAAACCAAGGCCCCGTGTACACGTTGGCGGGCACGTAAAAGATCCCTTGGTGGTTGGAATTTGATATAAGAGTTGACCGTAGCGTCGCTGCCCGTTCAAAATTTCACGCATAACACACTGTGTGGCGTATGCTCGTCTATAGACCAGGTTTAGGAGCAGAATAGTAGGACATTTGATTTCACTTCATTTCTCATTTGTTGAGTAGCATAACGCTAAAGCATATGGATATTTGAAATAAATGAGATCTAAATAATCGCAAAATCGCGGGGTGGGGTAATTCTAATGAAAATCTAGACAACCACTAAGTCACCGGTATATTTGGAATGGAAATTAAGAAATCTAAATAACTGTCAAATTTCTGGGATAAATTAAGTCTAAATAATGGCTAAAACATCGGACATTTGAAAAAAAAATAGTTTTACTGGCTACTCTAATAATTAGTAAAATCTAAATAGTTTCAGTAAAATCTAAATAGTTTTAGTAAAATCTTAAATAGTTTCAGTAAAATCTAAATTATACCATAAATAATCATAAAAAATATGAAATGTTTGGAAGAGGGAAGTGTTGACTGCAGTAAAATACCTTAAATTTGTTCCAAGTTTTCATTTCCGACTGAAAATTTTAATAAAAATATGGCCACTGCAATATAGAGAGAAACGCGGAAATGATAAATATGATTTTTCCTGCAGAAATATCCAGGGACAATGTTTTGGTTTATTAGCTTATATGAATTAAGGTTGGTGTTGGAACTTGCTTTTTGTAGTTTGCCAAATCCGGTTTATTTAAATAAAAGTTTTGTTTTTTCAGTGGTACCCTCTTCCTATATGAGGAAGGTTGGTGTTGAAAGTTGCTTTTTGTAGTCTGCCAAATCCAGTTTATTTAAATAAAAGTTTTGTTATTTCAGTGGTACCCTCTTCCTATATGACGTCACCGTTGTTTGTCTTGAAAGCCTTCTTTAATTGTAAGGTTATCTAGCCACACTGTCGGAGAACCAGGCAGGGTACGCCCACATGGATAATAACAAGCTTAACAAAAAGCGATTTTTCGAATAAACAAGGGTCATAATTCAGGAAGTTACGATCCGATCCACGCGAATATCGCAAGAACCAAGATCTTTGGTTTATAAAGATATATTGCAATTTTTCATCAAATTGGATCGAAATTGGGACTTCTAGGGGGTCCACAACCTTGATATATACCAGATGTTTACACTTTGCGTGCGAGTGGCGATCATTTTGTCTGGCATTTTTGGTCCGATTTTCTCGAATTTCAAACTCAACCATTACTAGGGTGTGATGGTGATATAATCAACCTTTTGTTTTTAAATCGGATAATAATCATGAACTCTTGAGGGACCACAATCTATAAACGCGATTTTTCATACAATCATGGGCCATAATCCAGGAAGTTACAGTCCGATATGCGCAAATATCGAAAGGAACCAAGATCTGTGGGTTATAAACATGCATTTCAAGTTTCATCAAATTCGAACTGGACCTTCATTACCATGTAACGGTGATATAATCAAACAGTTTTGTAAATCGGATGATAATTGGGACCGCCTAAAAAAAGGCGATATTTCGTACAATCAGGCACCATAATTCAAAAGTTACAATCCAGACGGACAGGGGCGACGACAATATACGTCCACATGAAAATGTATAAAGATGACCCCCTTTTAGTTGCAAGTGTTAGTTGTTAGTGCGTCACCTATTTTCACATACAAATAGTCTAATGATGGGGGTGATATTATTTACAATATCGTGTCTGTATATAATGAAAAGTAATGGACTGACAATGGAGCCCCGTGGAACACCAGTGAGCAGCCTCATTCAATAAAACATTGTTGTCTGTTGGACGAACTGTCTGTTGACCAGGATAGTAGCACGTTTAAACAATTGTTAAATCAACAAGATAAATGAAACTAAATATTGACTAAATCAATGGCACACATAACATCTTAATAACAGCTATATTTGGAATCATTTTTAATTATAATATAGTTTTGATGAATTCCCAATGATAACAACACTATACGACTGTAGGAACATTAATCTGCTCGCTTATGTTTTGGGGTTTTTACTACCATTTAAATACATTCTTTTGATGTCAATTTTAGTGAATATAAATGGGGAGAAGACCAGTAAAGTAACATCGCCAATCAACTCTGTTCAACTTTTATTTTTAGAAATAAAAGAGTTCTATTCCTGTATACAAAAACCCCCCAACTTTTATTCAATAATTTAAATAATATCAAAGTATTTATTAATTAGCCAAACCAGAAAACTTAAATATCCATGCCCACTGGCAGGGTAATTTATCTGCGGGAATAGCAGGAATTGTGATATCAATTCCCTTTCCAGGTCTAGCTGTCCACGTAAATGTTCCAGGGTATCCAAGCATTTCCACTGTGGCGCCAGCTTGAGTCATTGGAGCGTCCAAGCTAAGGAGTGGGCCTTTTGGATAACCTAGCACAACAGCGTATACTGCTGACATTTTCATTGTGTACCTGAAACGTAAAACAATTTTATAGAATGAAAAGTAAAATTTTAGTTTCTGGGTTACCAGATTTATGTTTGGAAAATGGGGTGGATATTTATGGTAGGCATATCAATTGACATTTTTCTCTTGGTGGTGGCCAGCTACGGTAAAATTATAAGTCATAGGGGAGTGAATTATTAAACCAATCGTTAAATGTTCAATAGAACATAATGTCTGGTATTGAATCTGTTCTGATATGCAAGGAGATTCATCCCACAGTTCATTATATTACACTTACAGAATAGTGGACTATGTGAACATTATGTATAGAATATTTCACTTACCAGACATTTGGAGTTAAAGTATCGTTTTGAGTAGTCCATGGTCGAGTGCCTTTAATTCCTTCACTGTTTACTCCCATCCAGTCACCGAATTGTCTCAGTCTTTCTTCATAAAGAGGATTGATTACACCTTCTTTTGTTGGCCCAACATTCATCAACATATTACCACCAGTGCTGCATAGTATAACGTGAAATCATAACTATTGTGTTAAATAAATAAACAAATAATTTTTAAAATTTGGTTCTTAATCTTGTTCGAGGTAATTATAAATGAAAATGTTAGTGCATTATGTGTGATGATGAACAGTTAGAAGTATTGTTGTAACAATTTCAGGCTTATATAGTCAAATTAACTTTCAAAATATAAAAAGAGCTCTATAAAATTTATTGCGGGGGGGGGGGGTATGTTAGTATTAAATTGGATATTAATTCAGGACAACCGCAGCATGATGAATATTATTTGTTTCTTGTAAAGTGTTGTCTAACTAACCCCGGAGGCCTGTTTCAAGAAGCATACGGAACTTTACTATGCGTTTGTTGAACACACTTTGTAACCAAATTCTCGATTTACGCTTGAGCAAGTCTTTAGTAGATTTTGTGGACGGGGATCCTAGCTCTCAAAATGTTCTTTACCGGAATGTGAAACTATCAGAAAGATAATAATATACCTGACTGTCTCTACGAATGTTGCTATCAGGGTATGAATAGATAGGTAATCTTTCAAGTTAGCATTTCTTCTATATCCCCATGATTTTCCATCAATTGTCATTGCATTTTCCCATTTCCTTTTTTGCAGAACACCTGAAATATAATATCTGAAATATAATATTTTCTCCACACACTGTCAATAACTTGTTTACATTACCACACGAACCTCTATGTCGTTAATATTTTCGAAAGATAACGAAAGATTGAAACAATTTACAATTGTTATTGTAATGGTGAGGTCTTGGTATGCAGATTACTAAATATCCTTAATCCAATATATCTCATTCTGACCCAAGACAAAAGGTCCGACATTAAGCATTTTTACATACCAGGTTGATATCTATCCATGCATGTCAAGAAACCACCATGATGACAGTTAGCATCTATACCCCATCTATCGTTGGTTACAATTGTATCCTTAACAGGGCTAAATAGATAAAAATAGCACATATGATTTATCGTTTCTGCTTTGAAATACGTGTAAGTAAAGTTGTATGTGCTAAACGTTAGTCAAATACCAAATCCCACGGTAAAACATCCTAATGACAAACCATATATATTCCACAAGAAAATTGGTACAGGGGTGATGAAATAGGTGACCTTACTCGGCCCCGTGCATGACACTTACCACTACTATTTAGATAATTAAAACAAAAGTACAAGCATTAACATTTAAGTTTCTACAGGAAATGGACACTAAATATGGTCGGTAACTCATGTTATCTTAACTAGTTCTGTTGATCAGAACCCATACATCTCTAAATAACCGAAAAAGATTAAATTTACACAGATAGTGACACTGGTCGGATTTAGCTTTAGTGAGATTGACATAATATAATGGATCATCTACCTGTCGTTATATAACCAGGCTAAAAAGTCAACAGACTTCCAGTAAGTACTTGGAGCTTCCCAATCACCATCAGACCAGAGGACTTCAGGCTTGTAAGTATTTATAATTTCATACATTTCTGGGGTTGTCTTTGTCTGAATAAATACATAAAATGATCATCATAATTATTCTATTTTATACACTTGGAATTAAAAGCGTTTACGTTCAGCTGAAATGGTTAATAATTAATGAAATTTAGACAAAATGTGTAGAAAAATATCATCTTTACAAATATAATATACACGTAGTGCCATCGATCCTAGCATGCAATGTTTCCATGTATAAGTGTATTATTACTAAATATCTAATTCTGTTTAGCACTTTGCTATTTAATTGTTTGCCATGTAGTCATTGTGGGATGAGATGGATGAGGAGGTACTTACATCTACAAACGTTGTTGTCGAAAAATTGCCTGCTTTGTCTTTCAAATAAAGAGGATGGAACCACTCGAACAGAGAATGGTATAGACCAAAACGAAGAGTAGTTCTTGTTTTTATAGCTGTTGCTAGTTCTCCTGTTGATAAAATATCAAAAATATGTACAAGCACAGTATGTCGAAACTGATAACAAAATTCAATATTATTCAAAAGAAGGAATAATTCTCAGTTTTGGCAATCTATAAAACAATTAAATATCGACTTTAAATTATTTAAACAAGTTCGCAAGTTCTTATTTTGGTGTGCAAAATTATTGATGGAACAAAAGTCTCGATTATCATCTGCTGTTTAATTCGAAATTACAATATTATTCTCTCTTATTGAGATTGCCCGAGTCAAAGTACATGTAAATTTCAATAATAGATGCTAAATCTGTGCTCTTACCAACCATATCCCTGTGAGGTCCTACAGCCACCGAGTTCCAACTATATGAATAATTAGAAGGCCAGTTTGTATATCCTTCGTGGTGTTTGGAAGTAAAGACAACATATCTACAAATAATATACCGTCTCAATAAATGATTCAAAACATATGGAATAGAAATAGTTTACAAACTCGTATCACCCAATATTGGTATCAGAATAATTGGCAGTGCATAAAGTCGTAAAAAGATCTTATAACCTTTCAAGAATGCCTTTTCATAAGGACAAGATAGGGTACAAATAAGTCATTTATATCAGAAATACTTACTCAGCACCAGAATGCTGGAATATATCTGCCCATTCGTTCGGATCGTAAAATTCAGCTGTTAAAGAAGGGGCGAAATCAGCGTATGTGAAATTTGGTTTATAGTCCCTCGCCATAAAATCGCTGTAAGGTTTCAGTTTAGCTCCTTGCCACCACCACCAAAACCATTCAGCTAAGGAATCAGGAGAATAACTTGGTACCGAAAAGACGCCCCAATGGATGAAGATTCCCAATTTTGCTTCGTCGTACCATGCTGGTAGCGGTCTGGAATCTATGGAGGGCCAGTTAGCTTCGTAACGAACAGCAACAGCACACGATATGACTGCCAAAAGCAACAGCAAGACCGTTGCTCTCATTGTGATGTCTGGTAATATGAACCGCGAACACAAGAATGACTTTTTAAAAAATAATCCAGGTATATATATATATATATGATATAAATATAGCAACCAGGTATCATAGAGATAAGAGTATAGATATAAATTTACTAAATGACTTTACAATACGAGATATATATATATCTTGAAGCTTGTATATTTTCCCACGGTGACTTTTTGTGAGCGAATAATCCTATTTGAACAACTCTTAAGCATGTTTCTTCCTTTATCTAAGACTTATAAATCCAAATAGAAAAAGGACAAATTTTATTATATTATAAGATTCAAATTTGAAGGAAAAAGGTTTATAGATTGTCTTTTCAATTTGCTGAATATTCTAGGTTATAAGTAGGACAAATGTTGTTATTAAAACTGGCCAGCCCCAATTACAGCATGTGATCAATGCGTGGTAATAATATGTTTGAATAAAAAGGTCATACAAAATAAGATAAACCTGAAATAAACATTGGGCCACGTAGTAACTTGGTTCTTTATGAAAGGTACTGCGTGACTGTACAGCACTATTGGCGAAACAGACAGCTATAACGTATCGCAAAAATTTTAAAGTATAAAATAGAACAAATAATATTTTTACACGCCAACATTTTCACCTGGAGGTATAATGCCGTCGCCACCGGCCGTCCATTCAGAATCTGTTTGTGGACACTCTACAATTCACAATTTTTATCCAATTTACGAAACTTGATCTAGGTTCCTTTTGAAATTTGCATGTATCAATTTGTAACTTCATGAAATTATGGCCCCTGATTGTACGAGAAATCACTTTTTAGCTTGTGGACAAAATTTTCACCCGATCTCGGTTACTTTCGATGGTCTCACATATTGGACCGTAACGTCCTGGGTTACGGCTGCTGCATGGTGTTACGAAAAAAACACGTGTTTAAGTCCACAGTTTGTATCACATTTCAAAATCCTCAATGTTTGAGTTCCAATTTCGTAAAATTAGGATCGACACTGCTACTTGTATGCAAATAGTGTATAAGTATGGAATACCAAGGTTGTGCCCCCCCCCCCCCCCTCCGGAGTCACAATTTGTATTCGATATTAATGAAACTTAAACTGTATGTTTATATTCAAAAGATGTCGGATCCCCTCGATATGCGTGCATATTGGATCGTAACTTCATGGATTATGGTCCCTGATTGTACAGAATAATCGCATTTGTTTAGCTTTTTCTCTGTCAATCTTTTGCAATTCGTGAGCGTATCTCGCAAGCGCTGGTTCAATTAACACAACTATAGCAAAGTTCTTCAATTCTAGTATAACGACAATACAGACGTATAGTTTGATATTTACAATTTCCAAATCTGTGATTCTTAAAATATGTAGTTTCTGTGTCTTTACATAATTGCCTAATAAAGTCAGATTTACCAGATGTTTATTTCAGACATGGACATGTTTATACCTGATTGTCGTAATTTTACATTTAGCCTTTTATCTTAATCACACATAATGTATATTTTTTTAAATTAACATAAAACAGTTTATTTTGATCATACTATTTATTATACATTCAGCACATTTGATAATTTAAAAATCCAAGCCCATTTACATGGCATTTTATTGACAGATATTGGAGGAATCCTGATATATAGTCCAGTTAAATGTCTTACTGTCCATTCAAAAGTACCAGGGTAGCCGAGTAATGTGACTACGGTGTTGGATTGTGGTATAGGCGCTGCTAAGGGAAGAGTAGAATCCATTGGCCAATTTAACACTACAGCATAAACATACGAATTCTTCGTTGTATACCTATAAAGTAAATCAATGGGTTGTTATTCGCATAGTTGGAGATATCGCAATACCGCCCTTGCAATTAAGAAATACAGTATTACATTGGAATAATTTGTATATTTCATTGCTACAGATGCATTATTTTTGCAAAGGACTTAAACAGCACAATCTGATTAAAACACAGATCCTATTTCGTTTTTTTTTTTATAGTATAAAATTTCGTTTAACTTGTCTTCACTATACTAGGATCTGGCAGAGTTGTTATATTGACGGCGTTTTGGATGAAGTGATGGATTAGTCAATTAAACGGTCTCTTACGGTGACCTCCTGACGTCAAACTCATAGGGTCAAAAGCTACTCATACGGCAGCTGCATCGACCTTCGAGTACAACTGCTTAGATTTTCATATATTGTAGGCCATCGAAAGTGAAGAAAAAACGAAAAGAAATATAGACCTCTGTATTTTAATAAGATTATACAAAGCAGTTACCAAAATTTTACGATAAATCAATAAAATAACTTTATTTGATTATAGAATTGTTGTAAATTAGTTTATAGTTTTATTATAGACATTGCTGTAAGAAATCTAGGATAATATCATGATTCTTAGAAACTTTTGTATTCTTATTATGAACTTTGCTATAACAAAATATCCTTCACTCACCATCCTCACAAGAAAATAGTCTTTGGGTAAACACTGTATAAAAGTAATATCACATTCGATAGTAACGTGTTATCTTAAAATTATTATATAAAACTTTAAAGACATAAATGACAAATTATTGTTATAATAATAACATGTATATTGCTGAATTACCATATATTCGGTGTTAATGTGTCATTTTGATGTGACCATGGTCTAGAACCTTTAATTGCTTCATTGTTGACATTTAACCACGCCCCCATATCTCTCAGTCTCTCTTCAAATATAGGATTAATTATGCCTTCTTTTGTCGGACCAACATTCATTAACAGGTTACCACCGAAGCTGTTACCAAATAAAACATGTAACTATTTTTTTAAGTGTTAAAAATATAAACCGCTCGTATTATATACACTACGTCTAGTAACATTTTTATTATTTATTGGCACATTTAAGACATCGGTAATGTTTTCGGAATTTAAAATTTGAAAAAAAAAGGGAAACTTATAATTACCTGACTGTTTCTACAAAAGTAGCTATCAGTTGATGAGTTGTTAGGAAATCTTTAATTTCGGCGTTTCGTCTAAAACCCCAAGCTAATCTATCAATGGTCATGGCATTTTCCCATTTTCTTTTCTGTAAGACACCTAAATGGAAAATTATATATTCAACTGCAGTTTGTGCAAGTACGTTTTATTTGTTTTTTTAATCTAGTTTCTACTGACAGAACTCGGATTAACGTCTCATCAAGAATAATATTCTAGAAGATTTTTGACTAAATTTCGTTTTTGAATTTCTATGAGCACATGTGAAACGCTTAATTTTCTCAGAATTCCTGATTCTTCTAGGTAAAAAAATTAGAGTGTCTTGTTTTTTCATCCCTCTCAAATGGTAAGGCAACACATTAATTAATTAAGAATTCCACATTCGCCGCACCTAAATTATTTTGTCGGGATTCATGACGCTCGAACCATTCCTCGCGAAAAAAAACCGAATTTGTAATTCAAGTTTGATTATTTCGATTGAACTCTTTCTAGAATGTACGCAGTAACTTGTTATTTTTCACATTGGCGATAATGATTTGTCATTTGAAAAGCATCTTTGTTTAATTCCCAGAGACTACTCCAAATAGAAAATGGCTAACCAGGCTGATATCTGTCGTCACAATTCCAAAAACCTCCATGTTGACACCTTGCGTCGCTACCCCATCTATCATTTGTTATAACAGTAGCCTTAACAGGGCTAAAAAAAAGGAAGTACATTAACGAATCTGTGTTTTCTTTATGACTTTTGTCTTGTATACCATGTGTCAATTGTAATGATACAATGGATAATCGAAACATTGATTTTTGTCGTACCGACATTAGTAATGATGATCGAGGCTAGGCGGAACTTTTATTTGCTTATAGTGGATCAATTTGATTAAAATTTTCAGCAAATTGCTTTTACATTATGTAGTTTTTAACTATTGTAGTGAGAACTGCCAACTCGTTATCTAATCCCCCATAATGTATTCTTAAACTTCGAGGAACCCATGGCCACCAAGACCCTACTGTGACTGAGTTTAAAAGTACATGACCCTATAAGTGTTCATTGTAGTTGACCGTAGTGTTTTCTGTAGCTGAACATATAATAACACGACAATACGCTTAAAGGGCCAATCCCGACAATAATTTGGAGAATAAAAATGCTTAAACCTCCTAAAAATACCGTACCGAGCAACTAATTCAATATTTGTGATATGTTTTCAAACAACTTATACCCGCCAGTCTTCATCTGGAAATGGAGACCTCTGTCCAAAGATGCAGCGGTGTCTGGATAAAACCAGACTTTTATTTTATATAAAACAATTTGTAGGTAAAATTAACATTCCGTTATCCAGTACAGCACACTGTATGACCAGAAATCTTAAAAGGTTACGTGTCCGGATAAGCATTTTTGATGTTCACGTTCAAACAACTCAATATTATGAGCTGAAATTTTGATACACGATAAATACACCATTTCTCTATATTTTGGTGCTTAAATTTCATACGAACTCGGTCTTTTATTTGTGAGACTCTTTTCAAGTCAAGATAGTGCCTACGGTCAATTAGGAACAACCAGGAGCAACTAATACGGCTTAACAACGTATCAAATACTTTTCTAGTACGGTCACCTTGAGTAAAATAGGACCCTACTTCAATCTAGTTTACCATGTGGCTGTATTGCGCTCCAACAAGTGTGACGTGCAGATAAGCACGATACCCCAGTCGTCGGTCATATATTGCCATGAGCTGAAAATGTATGTTAACAATTTAAACAGTGCTTTTAGCTACAATATACACTCAAGAATGTATGTATTAAAAACAAATGAAAGATTTAAACTTGCCATTAAAACTAACCTATCGTTATATAACCATGCTATGAATTCTTTTGACTTCCAGTAATCACTTGTAGCTTCCCATTCGCCATCAGACCAGACTATTTCCGGTTCGTAAGCATTTACAATTTCGTAAAGTTCAGGCATAGTCTTTGTCTGAAATTTGAATTCTATTCAAATAGAGTCATGCGTTTAATGTCCTCTCAACTCACACTGGGAGAATTCGGAACTGAAATATGGCCCATCGCTATGGACATACAACGCTTGCACATAAGGGTCTTTTAACAATTGAAGAACACGAGGATAACCTACGATGTTAGGCGACCCCACTCCTTGTCCCGTACCCCATTGTAATCATAACCACGCTACATTCTTCGATGAAACCTTAGAGTACGTCTTACGCCATGTTGCCACCATAACCAACACAATAAACTCTTGAATTTATTGTACATACTTACATTTAAAAATAAAACACTTATATGGATATACTACTTCTGAATTTATTAACAAGCTACGTTTCGATACTCATACAGGTATCGTTCTCAAGCAAATAATGACTAATAACAAAAATGTGGTACAATATATAGTTAACAAAATAAACAATGATATGAAACCTTACTATGATTAAGAAACCATTTATGAAGATCATAGGAAATTATTGTCTGATTAGAGTAATTAGTGTTCACTGATTGTCTAGTAAATCCACCCTTACTATGATTAAGAACAGTTTTGATGTTCACGTTCAAACAACTCAATATTATGAGCTGAAATTTTGATACACGATAAATACACGATAAAAGAACAGTTAGGGGCAGATATAGTTTTTAGTAGCGGAACCACACTGAAAACAGTCTTAAAAGCAAATGGGAGAATACAACAACCAAAAGAAGACCCAAAGGGCGTTATCTACAAAATAAATTGTGACTGCAATAAGGAATATGTAGGAGAAACATCACGGCCGATTTCAGTAAGGATAAAGGAGCACGCAACTGCAGTAAGAAAACAAGAAATTAACAAATCAGCAATAGCAGAACATATTTCGGAAAACCCACGGCACAAAATAGAATGGGACAACACAAAAATCCTAGCTAGAAACATTCCTGAATGGAAAAGCCGAGTCCTCAGAGAAGCCCTAGAAATCCAAAAACATCAACCAAAATTGAACAGAGACACAGGTCATTATCTCCCAAATCTTTGGGTGGATTTACTAGACAATCAGTGAACACTAATAATTTCCTATGATCATCATAAATGGTTTCTTAATCATAGTAAGGTTTCACATCATTGTTTATTTTGTTAACTATTTTGTTAAAATTGAACAGAGACACAGGTCATTATCTCCCAAATCTTTGGGTGGATTTACTAGACAATCAGTGAACACTAATTACTCTAATCAGACAATAATTTCCTATGATCTTCATAAATGGTGTCTTAATCATAGCAAGGTTTCATATCATTGTTTATTTTGTTAACTATATATTGTACCACATTTTTGTTATTAGTCCTATGATCATCATAAATGGTTTCTTAATCATAGTAAGGGTGGATTTACTAGACAATCAGTGAACACTAATTACTCTAATCAGACAATAATTTCCTATGATCTTCATAAATGGTTTCTTAATCATAGTAAGGTTTCATATCATTGTTTATTTTGTTAACTATATATTGTACCACATTTTTGTTATTAGTCATTATTTGCTTGAGAACGATACCTGTATGAGTATCGAAACGTAGCTTGTTAATAAATTCAGAAGTAGTATATCCATATAAGTGTTTTATTTGTAATTTCTATTTCTATATGTCTTACAAGGATCATACTTACATTAACAAAGTTTTGAGTTGTAAAATTATTGGCCTTGTCCTGTAAATACAAAGGATGTAACCACTCATAAAGACAATGGTATAAGCCAAAATGGAGTGAAGTCTTTGTTTTTATAGCACTGGCAAGCTCGCCTGAAAATAAAAGTATTGTTGGATTAAATAAAGAACATAAACTTAAGAGTGTGCGGCCAATAAGCCTCATACCAACTCCATTGAAAAGAGGGGCTAGAATATCCAAATGGAAATACAGATGCCCATGGAATCCATCCCAACTTCCAGAAACCAACATCATTAATTCTTTAGCTTTCTACATCAAAAATGTCATGTACATTGGATTCGTTTAGTTCTATTCACCTCATAACAAAGTATCTACAGATAGCAGAACGATTTGCATTTTGAAATAGTATAATGTTTATATAATTCTAACCATCTTGTGTGTAAGTATGGGCCTATGCATTGATGTATAATAGTCTGATCTAGGGCTTGTTAGAATGTGAATAAAGGAGTTGTCCTTCCCAAGGAATGTCAGATATAGGCTCATCATGGGTTTAACTTTCAACCAAATTACAATTCGGCACCAGGAACGTTCAAAAACAAAATGTGATATTAGTTGGTAGAATTGGATAAATCGTGCTACCCTTGAACGTGTGCATACATTGAAATCCCAAGCCAAAGTGTAGAGATTAGGATATATATCAAGATGTCGGTCACAGTAGTAGACCTAAACTATTACACTAATTTGACCATTTTTTAAAAAATTTAAACGGTGCATCTTACCAACGATGTCTCGTTTAGGTCCTACTGCCATTGAGTTCCAATTAAAGGCGTATTTAGAAGGCCAGTTTGTAAAACCTTCGCAATGCTTACTGGTAAATACGATATATCTGAAAATATAATACTAACTACTGAGATTTAAAGGAAAGATATTAAAATGTTTCAAATAGATCATTTGTACAAAGCAATGCAATCCTTAGGGTAAACAGTAAAAGAGGTATATTCAAACAAGTTAATCGCGGTGCCTTTTAGGTGAATATATTGGAAACATCTTTATTGTGTAAACAATAGCATACATTTTAGTTAAAATACAATACATTTTATATTGACTTACTCTGCTCCGGAAGCAGTAAACAGGTCTGCCCATTCATTGCGATCATAGAATTCAGCAGTAAATTGTTCTGCAAAATCAGCATATGTAAAATCTGGTCTATAATTAGCTTTCATATAATCGTTATAAACTTTCAATTTGTCTCCCTTCCAATACTGCCAAAACCACGCCACCATAGTATTTGGAGGAAATGATATTGATGGCACCGAGAATACTCCCCAATGAATAAAAATACCAAGTTTTGCTTCATCATACCAGGATGGTAGTGGTCTACTGTCTATTGATTCCCATGTTGGATCGTATCTAACTGCCAATGTGTAATCACATCCCAAGAGCAGCGAGATAGCATACACACACGTACACGTAAGTAACATCACTATTCGAACTGTGACGAATATACTCAATATGATTGCTAAATACCATTCCTTAACACTGTATGATCTAGATAAAGCAGGGGTGAACAGCTGTCATTGGTAGGTGAAGTAGGTCCATTGACGGATCTTTATTGGGAGCCTAGCCAACCAGAATCCGAAACATCTGTAATTCAAAATATATTTTAAAAAGATCAAGGTCAGAGCTAACATGGGTAGAAAATAAGAGAAACGTTATTAAAGTCTACTGCATTTCCGGATCTTGTATTTCCTGTTCGTATGTGCTTGCAATGCATTTGGTCTTTTAAACATTATGACTTTTACCAGCTTATGTTATGTGTCCATGTAGCTATATAGATGAATCTTAAAGCTAGTAAGGAGTAATATTAACTGTTTTGTATGAAGGACAATAGAGTACAGTGATTAATCATATATATATTTTCTGTTTCTTTTTAAAGTTATCCTCGAGTCAGAATATCAGAGCAGATAACATAAAGTTGTATGCCGTATGCTCGATCCCAAGTTTCCTACTACAATCCACGTAGATAATGCAAATGTGTAGTGTTATTTTTTAATTTTGTTGTTGTGAGAGTTTTTATTCGTCTGAGAATGGTGTCCTTCAGAACATACTACTAATCAGTCAGTGATTTAATACACTCCATTTATGAAAAAAGAATTTAACGTTAATCTGTAAGATATAGTTAAAAAAAGATCGACATGCATTATTTTAACAGACTGATAAGAAACCGTAATATATTGATGACCCTTCAGTATCGCAAACATTTCTCCAAGGACAGCCCTGCTTTACTGTTCATTCTATGCAACAACAGCAGGGCCCAGTTTCGCGAAGTCTTAACTAAAGATAACTTCCAAAATTTTGATTGACTAAGTACTAAAATCAATCATATATTATCCAATCAAATTACTAAAATTTGGATTTTGTCTCCGTTAAAGTTTTGTGAAACAGGCCCTAGTTCGTGTTCTATGCGAAACAACGTAGAACCTAAAACTAAATTAATAATCATCCTTACCATCATGTTATTTTTTTATCCATCATTTATCATATCAATATTTATCAAAGACAGGACCAGTCAATTATTTAAAATTGATTATCGCCCTGTATCAACGTTCCGTTTTTATCTATCATTTATCATATAAAAATTAATTAAAGACAGTGTCAGTCAAATATTGAAAACTTGTGATTGACACTATGGCACACCGTCCAATAAATGGAACCATACTAACATTAATTGGTATGTAATATAATCGTTTGCAATAATATGTACAGTTATAAATCAGTGACGAAAATGTCAGTGCGTAAACGATTTCCTGGTTGTTTTGTAGAAAGTTTCGCCGAGGAAATGCTAATAACTGACACATACATAAGAGGTATTGCATAAAAGTTATCAATCTCCCATTAGATCTCTATTGGCTTTCGGTATTCTGTCATCTAATTGCCATTGGTTTTTGTGTTATCAAATACAATTTTCTTAAAATTAGTCTGGCCATAAACCCCAGTCTCCCTACCCAACTCCACAGAAGTTTTATTTTTGTCGCCTCCACCCAAGGTGGGGATGATATTCTTTAAAATGGGGATTCCTTATTTACCAGAACACCCGCACCAAATATATTTTTAAAAACATAATGCTTTTTTCAATGTGTTTAAATTAAAATAAAACAGTGAATATTGATAATGCTATTTATTATGCATTTACTCACATTTGATAATGTTTAAAACCCAAGCCCATTAATATACAATAAATATATTCGGTTGTAACGTGTCATAAGGGTGTGACCCAGTAAGAACCTTATCATAACGATAAGAAACACACATCTATTTATATAATATTGTCATCATAATTCATATAGCATTTATGTTAATATATCACCATATATCAGGCTATATCTATTTGTTACGGCCAACTCAATTTTCGCCAAGGTCATGTAAGTAAGATTAGGGTACGTGATTGATAGCGAGATTGTAGGTTAGCTTTAAGAATGTGGGGGAGAGGTTAGGTCATTACCATATATTTGTGTTGTTAATGTGTCATTTTGATGTAACCTTGGTCTATAACTTTTATTGTTTCATAGTTAACATTGAACCACGAAATGTAGAACTAATGCTCGCGTTCTACCCTTTTTTTTCTCCCGAACACCCCCGATATACATTGGAATTTACAAATAAAGACATGATTTTATATTCAAATATATTCTTCAACAAGGCTTTTCCCAATTCGATTGAAATGAAGGGTTAATTAGTTTTCGTTTTATTTTGCATACTGAAACATTTTCTACCTGTAATCTTTGGATTACATGGTATGCGGGGCTTTATTTTGTAGTAACATATGTGAATTTAAAGAATTAACTTCCACCAAATTGTGTTATTTTAGTACAAACATATGTTACATTGTTGTTTATAAATCAGATATTTTAATGAATGGTAAACAATAAGCAGTAATGAAAGTGGCTTTTATCTTTGATGAAAGTTGTCCGCTGCGCTAAGGGGAAGACGATTAGGAAAGCGCAACAAAACAGGGTTCCTAGCACAAAATGTTTTAATGTAACATGAATCCGAGAGCACTTTTTAGTTTAATTTTCCCGGGGTTGGGAGGGGTGGGTCTCGGAAAATCGTAAGAAAAATAAAGAAACAATTGTGATGAATACATTTGGAATGTATGCCATTTTCTCCAGGGGCTTAGTGAGAGGGACGCATTGATGAGCTTTGCGCCATGGTTTTGAGATTTTGCCGCGCCCCGGCACGTATACATTACATATGGTTTTGTGGCCTTGTTGATAACTCCTTACCTCGCGCAAAATCATGGGTCACCCAACCCAAGGTTTGTACCCCAAATCTTTAAAGATGGTGTATCCACTACTGGGTCTAACGTCAACCCAATATTCATTTTTGAAATTGTATTGGTAAAAATAAAATAATGCATGTCGTATTCAATGTAGCAGGCACTTGTGGTTACTTTCAGCCCTGAATCAGACCAAACAAAACTCTTATTCCTCTTCTACAGTTAGTGTGTAACGTCCACTTCCGCCAGGGGGGGGGGGGCTTTCCTGTGGGAGGAGAAGGCGCCACTATCAAAGCGTGATACTCTAGGGCATCGAGGGAGGGGTGTGTGACCGAATGGTTATCACGTGCGCGCTGTATCATAAAGCCTGTCATTGAGTAACCTGGTGTGGTTTCTAATCCCTGGTTGTACGTGACAGGCAGTAAGGTCGCCTGTTCAACCTCATGGGTTTTCTCTTGGTCCTCAGGTGTCACCCCACTGCTAATGACCCCAAATTAAACCATATGTTACTCCCGAAATGACTTAGCTTGTATCGAGTGGAGATTAAACCCCATTTCTCTTTCTCTCGAGGGCATCAAAGCGCTCGCTTGCCCAACTCATTAGGCATGAGTATCAATAGGCTAATATAATGATGTAACATTCAGCTGATGGAAATAACTCTGCTTGCAATTCCCTTTTCTCGGATAAATCCAGTGCTGGACTGGTGTGTGGAGGTCCACCTGTCATGTCATTGACCAAAGGCCACACAGCCGAAGGTGCGTCACGAGCGCGGGGGGTCTGGGGCAACTGCAAACCCCTTTCCAAGCATTTCAGACCAAAGCAAGAGAAGGCAAATTTTTGATTTCCGGATACAATTAGATAACATAATGACCTAAGAGAATTTGAGAATTCTCTTGAGTGTCAAAAACAAAAACCTTTTATTCGCCGTGGTGGAAATAATGCAAATTATAATATACACACAGTACACGTATGTGTGATCAATTTTTCGCGAAAAACTCAAAACTGGCAAGTTTTTGGCAATATTTCGACGATAATGACTTATGAAGAACCAAGTAGAGGTTAAAAGATGAATTACACGGTTCTCTGAATAATGTTTCAAACTCATAAAATTCTTTCCTTGTAGTACACTTTCCTATCGTTTCTCCTGTCCTGTACTTCGTCCTGTCCTCTCCTTTCTTTCTCTTTTTTCTTTATAGGCTTAGGCCCACTTGTTTTAAATGAGCTTGGACAGGTGTGCCCAGTCCGGCACTGTATATATCACGATAGAAAGGTTTCCAAGTAATATTATGTTGTCCTAGATTCGGTAGGCAGGGAAGGGAACTTTGAATGATTTCATAAAATATTGACAACATTCTGGGTATATTTACTAAATCGGGAAGTAATATAGCTTACACTGGATAAGAGATTTATAAAATCCACAGATTGATATGCCAATTAACTCATATATTCTACTGGAACAACGATAAAGACAGTTGCCAATGAATATGGTTAAAAATAAAACAGTAAAATGGAACAGTATATACAAATTATATGGTTTATTTTTTTTAAATATTCACCAAATTAGTGAATTTGAAAACCCAAGCCCATTTACAAGGCATTTTATTAGCAGCTATTGGTAAAATCGTGATATCAAGGCCAGATGATGACCTTGCTTTCCATTGAAAAGGGTCAGGATAACCAAGCATTGTAACAACGGTGTTTGATTGTGGCATTGGAGATGATAAACTAAGAGTAGTTCCCATTGGCCAGTCAAGCACTACCGCATAAACAGCCGAGTCTTTCATGGTATACCTGTAAATAGATACGTTATTATTTAAAATACAACATTTTGATTGGAGCTATACTAAATCATTAATGCCAAATTAGATCTGCATAAATTATGTTACTGAGTTTCGAATTTCAAATTTTTTTAAAAAAAACTAGATGAAGCCAGAAACAAAATCTTAAAAAAGATATAACAAAACATATCGTTCAGATATGTCCCGAAGGTTCAAATACGAATATTCTGCATTGTGGCAATTTATTTTATGTTACAATAATGATGTATAAATAAGAATCATTACCATATATTCGGTGTTAATGTGTCATTTTGATGGGACCATGGTCTAGACCCCTTGATTGCTTCATTGTTGACATTTAACCACGCTCCCATATCTCTCAGTCTCTCTTCAAATATAGGATTAATTCTACCTTCTTTTGTTGGACCAACATTCATTAACATATTACCACCACAGCTGTGTTTTAATTAAATAAAACACACAATTTTAATAAATAAATATTATGTTTACGACAATACATAAAATGCCCGTAAATCGTTAACCACTGCAGGATCTTGTCGAGATAGCAAGTAGCAAAAGTACATTTTCTTGTTTTAGATTGCGCCAGACACTAAGACACTTTTCATTTTTTTTCAATCTAAACAAAGTAAAATGAGAAAGTTTATAATTACCTGACTGTTTCTACAAAAGTAGCTATCAGTTGATGAGTTGTTAGGAAATCTTTAATTTCGGCGTTTCGTCTAAAACCCCAAGCTATGCTATCAATGGTCATGGCATTCTCCCATTTTCTTTTCTGTAGTACACCTTAATTCAAAGTTAAATTAAATTCTTAGTTTTGTGTATGTCCACATATAATGTTTAAGATTCATGTTAATTGAAGATACAATAGCTAAAGAAAAAACAAGATACTGTAAGGGGATATACAGAGAATTTTAGTTGCATAACCTCACTAGAAGCCTCGATTGTCGTTGTTACCCCTGTAACGATAATACAGTCTCGATTAACTATTTCAGCGCTGAATCATCAATGGGCGTTGACCAGCATATCAGATTCAAATCTAATGAACATCGGACACATAAGATGGCAGCGAGAGTTGATTATGGTCTTGTCATAATAAATGTCTAAATATTAGTTCATATATTCCAGACCTAAAGAAAGATCTGTAATATGCCATATATGCGAATTTAGCTCTTGCTTAATGTATGTTGAATCAACCAGTTGAAATATCAAGTGATGCCAGTCACATCGGTGCTCAACCAATGTCAAATAGAGCTGACTGAATATTATTTAATCTCAGTTGCATTAGACAGAATAATGAAATTATAACAATCATGCCATTTGATTTAAAATAATGAACGCATGCCACTTCTAATATAGGATTTTTGATTAAATGGTGGCTCCATTTACCCAAGCCCACCCTTATTTACAGTAGCAAGAACATCTAATACAATTATTTTGATTTAAAGTGTTACATAGATACCCCGAATATCAGCATTTGTGTGCTGTCATCTATATTAGAAGTAAATTAATTACCAGGTTGATATCTATCCATGCAAGTCAAGAAACCACCATGATGACATGTTGCATCGCTGCCCCATCTATCGTTGGTTACCACAGTATCTTTAACAGGGCTGGAAATAGTATAGCAATAGTATATAAACAAATGCGCAGGGTAAATTAAAATGTGTTAAATTAGGTCTCTTGAGATAATAAGAAATTACCATTCATCAAACTTATTTAAGGTTTATCGTGTAATAAGCTATACACCAACCGCACTGAATGAGAATAAAAGTTACCGTCATACCTGTCATTATACAACCAGGCTATAAAATCTTTTGACTTCCAATAATCACTTGAAGCTTCCCATTGACCATCAGACCATACAACTTCCGGTTTGTAAGTGTTTACAATTTCATAAAGCTCTGGCAAAGTCTTTGTCTGCAATTTAAACTGCCCTATTAATATACATTTACTTACATTCGGTTAATTACTCAACTACGTAGAGTACCAGAACTACAATAGAAAGGCGAAAGTGTAGCACTACCATGCTACGCCTTTTGTGACGGAGGTCAAATATAACACACTACCTTGTTCACGTAAACCCAAAAGACGTGGAGCACAGCTTTTTATTACAATAAACTGCAATACGGCACTAAAAACAGATATGTGGCAATATTCCGTATTTGACATATAGAAATCTCTGAGCTCAATATTACTGCAATATGACTTCATGTTGTAATATATAGCCCCTAAAATGTGTTCTTCTTAATATGTGTTCATAAAGTAGAATACACCTCTGATGCAACAACTACAACCGGACAAGAACTTACTGGTGAACACCTATTTAACATCTGAATTGTGCATACTTACATTGACAAAGTTTTGAGTTGTAAAATTATTGGCCTTGTCCTGTAAATATAAAGGATGGAACCATTCAAAAAGAGAATGGTACAGACCAAAATGAAGTGATGTCTTTGTTTTTATAGCATTGGCTAGCTCGCCTGAAAATAAAAACATATTTTGGATTAATATCTTTTTTCTTTGGGGGCAAATGCGCAATACGCCACTCTAAGGAACAATATAAAGTCTAGGGCTGGTCAACACCCATTGATGATTAACCGCAAAACTGGATAATCGTGGTAACAATAAAATTCGAGGATACAATGTTTTTAAAATAGTCATTGTTCTTTAGACTTAATTGATCAGGCCCCATCTTTAAAGCACTAATATGGATTATTCTGTGTTGTTCAAGCCGATTAATTAAGAATAATGTAGGACACTTGCCCAAAAAAACCCGTCCAGGGGGTTAAGCAGCGAATGGCAAGCGTGTGCGCGTTGTATCATGAGGCCTGACATTGCGTCATTGGTTTCGATTTCCTGGTTGTACGTGGCTAGGAGAAGAGTCGCCTGTCCAACATCGTGGATTTTCTCTGGGTCTTGACGTTTTCTCCCAATACGCGCAAGCGAATTGTTGAAATAAAATTAAACCATTTAGTCCCGAAATGACTTAGTTTGAATCGAGTGGCCTATCAATCGATTCAGCACGACACAACAATGACTTTGCTTCTGGGACATTAATACACGCACCGTGTCAACATTCTATATTTATGGGGCTTGGAATGTTTTGGTTTTTTTGTCTTTTATGACCATTAGCCCTACATTGTATACTGTTTAGATATCTGGCTATAAATCTTACCAACGATGTCTCGTTTAGGTCCTACTGCCATTGAGTTCCAGTTAAACGAGTATTTAGAAGGCCAGTTTGTAAAACCTTCATGATGCTTACTGGTGAATACGATGTATCTGAAAATAAATGTTGAGAAATAAAATACAGTGATTAAATAATACAAAGTAACGAAATCTGTCAGTTAACTCCTGAAAGTCTGTTGAAACTTAATGCTTAATGCTATACAGCTAGTAACGTACAGAATATTGAAAACATGGTTATTGTGTTCATATAACATATTCAACAAACCAACAATTATGAGGATGGTTCAAAAATACATGCATTGTGTCCAATAAAGTGTGACAGACAGACAATAATAGTCGCGTGCTTTCATCGAAAAGACGGGGTGGGGGCATTAACGTACGTAACTAAATGAACATCTTAAATTGACTTACTCTGCTCCAGAAGAATTAAAAATGTCTGCCCATTCATTGGGATCATAGAATTCAGCAGTAAATTGCTCTGCAAAATCTGCATATGTAAAATCTGGTCTGTAATTAGCTTTCATATAATCGTCAAACACTTTTAACTTGTCTCCCTTCCAATACGTCCAAAACCACGCCACCATTCCATTCGGAGGAAATGATATTGACGGTACCGAGAATACTCCCCAGTGGATAAAAATACCAAGCTTTGCTTCATCATACCAGGATGGTAGTGGTCTACTGTCTATTGATTCCCATGTTGGATTGTATCTAACTGCCGATGTGTAATCACATCCGAAAAGCAGCAAGATGGAATATAAACATGCACACGTAAGTAACATTCTAATTCAAACTGTGGCAAGTAGACTAAACATTACTATTTAAAGTTTCAAAGATAAAGCAGGATTTAACAGCTGTGATAGCGACTGTGATTCGACCAGAACCCACGAGTATTAGTGTCAGTCACCAGTATATAAGCTGTCAGTAGTCTTCTTAAAACTGTTTCAATTTATAGACTAAACATTAATTTGATGTTTTGATGCTTGGGAAGTTATTTTGATATCTAATTAATATGAAAAGAAATACAACGGGGTTTAACGTCCCACTGTTCTTCCCCGATTGGACTAATTACGAATGGCATACGGTTTTCTACCGGGGAAATTTTGCCTTGATAACAACGCTACGTCCAAATCTTTTATCAAATTCCATCTGCCAACTCAGTTTTCCGTACCATCCGAACGACTATACGTTATAGTAATTACCATGTATCATCTTGGTGTGACCATGGTCGAGAACCCTTAATGTATTTTTTGTTGACATTTAATTAACCACGCTCTGGTATCTTTCAGTCTCTCTTCAAATATAGCTTATGCCTATGCCTTCTTTTGCCCGTCGTGATGGCTAAGAGGGTAAGGCGCTTGCTCGTTAGCCGAGAGTGGGGTTGGATGGTCGAATGGTTAGCACATTCGTGCCATTTAGTCAACTGGAGTGGTTTCGAATCCCCGGTTGTACGTGACAAGGAGAAGGGTCACCTGTCAACCTCGTCCGGTTGCTAAAGACGCCTACTCGCAAGCGAATTATTTAAATAAAATTAAAACCATTTGTTAGTCCTGAAATAACCTAGTTTGTGTCGAGTGTGCGTTAAACCCCATATCACTCTCTCTCTGTCGTGTCCGAGAAAATTCATCCAGATTTCACGGCGCGGTCCCCCCTTGTCAGCTGTCTAGTCGTTCGGATGGAACAATAAAACGAGGTCGCGCGTGCATATTGGTGTGCACAAACAAAATCCTTTGGCATTTGGGGGTAAAAGAAATGTAAAAAGACCAGTCGGATCACTCCACTCAGCATGAATGTCGTTTGCACTCTTCACTTTTAATCAAGGGTGGGTATTGGTGGGGGGGGGGGTAAAAAACAAATCTGGTCAATTTCATTCCACGTGTATGTCGTTTGCACGTTTGTGGTTGAGATCGTATTGGTAAAATATATATTTTTTATTCTATTCTTTTTCGAAAGAGGTAGTCTAAAACACAAAGCTAATTAGGCACAAGTATAAATAGACCATCATTCCATTATAATAATGTGACATTCAGCTGTCGGGACTTAACTCTGTGCTTTTTTTCGTCGAGGGGGATAAAAAAAGGCTTGATCTTCCCTTTTCTCTGAATAATCCCTATAGAAAAGGTCTCCAAACATTCTGTCCTCGATATGTTAAGATAATATTGGCACCGAAACATAAGAACTAATCTTACATTGGATAACATGCAACTATTTATAAAATAAATATGCCAGGTAACTAATATATTTTTGGGGTTGAATTGGAACGGAGATAAATGGAGTTGTCAACGAATATGCTTAAATATAAACAAATACAATAAAACTGTATAAACAAATTATATGGTTTATTTTTTTAGACATTTATCAAATTAGTGAATTTGAAAACCCAAGCCCATTTACACGGCATTTTATTAGCAGCTATTGGTAAAATCGTGATATCAAGACCAGATGATGGCCTTGCTTTCCACTGAAAAGGGCCAGGATAACCAAGCATTGTAACAACGGTGTTTGATTGTGGCATTGGAGCTGCTAAACTAAGAACAGTTCCCATTGGCCAGTCAAGCACTATCGCATAAACAGCCGAGTCTTTCATGGTGTACCTGTAAATAGATCAGACGTTATTATCTAAAATACAATATTTTGATTGGAGCTATACTAGATCATTAATGCCAATTTTATCTACATACAGAAACAAAAACTTAAAGACATAACAAACCAGATCGTCTGAAGGTTCAAATTCGAATATTACATTAAGTTAAATGATATTAAGCACATTCAAATATAATACAAGGCTGTTGTTTTGGAAAAAGAGATCTAATTATTATTTCTGTTTGTTTTGCATATATAGAAATGGTGTATTAAATCATTATAACTTAAATTGATATAGATTTTTAATAAAAGTTAATTCCCAACTTTTATTCTGCATTGTGGCAATTTATTTTATGTTACAATAATGTATAACTTATAATCCTTACCATATATCCGGTGTTAATGTATCATTTTGATGTGACCATGGTCTAGATCCTTTGATTGCTTCATTGTTGACATTTAGCCACGCCCCCACATCTCTCAGTCTCTCTTCAAATATAGGATTAATTCTACCTTCTTTTGTTGGACCAACATTCATTAACATATTACCACCACAGCTGTGTTTTAATTAAATAAAACACACAATTTTAATAAATAAATATTATGTTTACGACAATACATAAAATGCCCGTAAATCGTTAACCACTGCAGGATCTTGTCGAGATAGCAAGTAGCAAAAGTACATTTTCTTGTTTTAGATTGCGCCAGACACTAAGACACTTTTCATTTTTTTTCAATCTAAACAAAGTAAAATGAGAAAGTTTATAATTACCTGACTGTTTCTACAAAAGTAGCTATCAGTTGATGAGTTGTTAGGAAATCTTTAATTTCGGCGTTTCGTCTAAAACCCCAAGCTATGCTATCAATGGTCATGGCATTCTCCCATTTTCTTTTCTGTAGTACACCTTAATTCAAAGTTAAATTAAATTCATGTCATATAATGTTTAAAACTACCACGTTAATTAATCAACCAGTTGCAATACCAAAAGCTGGTAGTCACCTTGGTGCTCAACTAAGGTCAAATAGAGCTGAATATACTATTTACTCCTAGTTGCACTGGACAGTATGAAATCATACCAATCATGTAATTTGAAAATGATTATGATCTTTACCACGACGTGCCTTTTGTTAAAAATATGATACTATTTTTAATATTTTTTAATGTATAGTGGATTTTGTTGTTTAAACGGTAGCGCCATTTACCCATACCCACCCTTATTTACAGTAGCCATGCTCACCCTTATTACAGTAGAAAAAAACATCTAATACCATTATTTTGATTGAAAGTTTTACATAGATACCCCGATTATCGGCATTGACTCATTCATTCGATATTTGTCTGGCGTGCCGACTTTATATTGGAAGTAAATTAATTACCAGGTTGATATCTATCTGAGCAAGTCAAGAAACCACCATGATGACATGTTGCATCGCTGCCCCATCTATCGTTGGTTACCACAGTATCTTTAACAGGGCTGGAAATAGTATAGTATAAATATATAAGCGTATGCACACGCGTCTGCGACTGTATCTGGGCGTATGATATTGAATGGATTTCTGGTTACTACCATTTAGGCAGCAAATTCAAATGTGTTTAAATCAGTATGAATTAAGTTTCTACTTAACCTAAATCCAAATTGCCCATCATCGAACTTAATTAAGCGGAATTAGAATCAGTTACCGTCTTCCAAAGTCACGATCAATTAAATTGTTCATTACATTGTCGCACTTGGTCAAGGTATACACAAAACACCAGTTCGTCTTAAAGCGGAAATTTCATATTTTCTAAGAAAGTCAAAACATAATTATTTCTATGGCTTTTGCTCAATGGGTTGTCAACTCACTATTATACGATCACGGGCAATATTTCACAGGCATAAAAATCCCTGACACACAAAATAATAACACAATTGCTCAAATTACCTCCCTTGTTTTCCCATTCCCCTCCATGCAATGGCGATCTTCAAACGTTTGAATTTGAAGTTGAAAATGCAATTTTTGCCAATTTCTCAACTGGCAATAGTGAATCATAGTATTAATAGGGCTATTCTTTAACAAGGTAGGACTGTTTATAGATACAATCTATTTTAGGGCTTTATTTTAATATATTTTAAAAATTTAACTAAAAAATATGAAATTGCCGTTTTAAGGTTTTACGTCCGCTTCCCCCTTAGGCAATATCGCAGACAAATATATTTTATTTAACTTACCTGTCATTATACAACCACGCGAGAAAATCTGTTGACTTCCAATAATCACTTGTAGCTTCCCAATCGCCATCCGACCAGACAACTTCCGGTTTGTAAGCGTTAACAATTTCATAAAGCTCTGGCAAAGTTTTTGTCTGCAATGTAGATTGTCGTGGAACACAATCTTCCATATTTTATTGAATGTAAGTAAATGCATATTAAAATATGCATTTACTTATACTCTGTTAATACATCGACTACGAGGGGTACGAGAACAACCTCGTCAGTAAGGAGAAAGTGCAGCACTACCCAGGTGCACCTTGGTGAGGTCACGTGTAACGCTATCCAAGTCGCGCAAAACCCTAAAGACGTGAAGCACGTCATCTTTGTGTTACAAAACTGCAATACGGTACCAAAGCAGCAAATATATGCAATATTCCGTATCTGACAAATATAATAAAACCCCTGACCCCAATACGATTTCACGTTGTATTCTTGTAATACATAACACTTAAAAACCGAGTTTTTCTGTGTGTTTACATAGTAGAATGCATCTCTAAAACGGACGGCAGGAAATCAGCTTTAGCAAAAAATTATTAAACATCTGGTGCTTATACTTACATTAACAAAGTTTTGAGTTGTAAAATTATTGGCCTTGTCCTGTAAATACAATGGATGGAACCATTCAAAACGAGAATGGTACAGACCAAAATGAAGTGATGTCTTTGTTTTTATAGCATTAGCAAGTTCACCTTAAAATAAAAGAGTTTTGAAATTATGTGTATTTTCTTTGAGAAAATAAGGAGGGAAGGCGGGAGCAATACATCGTGGATCAAAGAATGAACAACATAGCGTGACACAGATTAAAACATCTTTTGCCTTTTAGTGACTTCACTGAACACGTCCTTCTTTAAAACAGTAATCTTGATTATTCTGAAAATGTTCAAAATTGTTCAAACTGATTTATTAAGAGCAATGTAGACCACTTGTCAAAAAATGCGTAGATATGTACCTTCATGTAAGATAGAAATGGGCTATCTTTAATACATTGACAAGAGAATGTAGCGTAAATATTACGAGTAGATAACACTGATTAATAGATTTGAATAATTATTAGGTCATTTATGTAATTTGGTATGCTACTTTAAGGCCTATAGTGTTCGGTCAAAAAGTCAGCTTGCTGTTATATTGGACCTTTGAGAAAGTGTATATACATATTTGTTTGCGTTGTTATCTACAGCCACATATGTGCTGATATAGTACTAAATGAGCGAGGCAAAATCCCCGTTACACTGTTTTGTTTTAACAGTACAATATCAAATGTTACTTTGCTTTTTTGGACCTTGGCACATTCACAACCTCTTTAATTATATATTGTTACAAATCTGGCTATAAATCTTACCAACAATATCTCGTTTAGGTCCTACTGCCATTGAGTTCCAGTTAAACGAGTATTTAGAAGGCCAGTTTGTAAAACCTTCATGATGCTTACTGGTAAACACGATATATCTGAAAATAAATGTTGAGAAATAAAATCCATTGATGTAAAAAAAAACCCAACGAAATCTGTAAGATAACTTGTAAAAGTTTATTCAAACGAGTTAATCACAATGCGGTATCACAGCTGATTACGTGTACATATTGCAAACATGACTTACTCTGCCCCAGAAGAATTAAAAATGTCTGCCCATTCATTGGGATCATAGAATTCAGCAGTAAATTGTTCAGCAAAATCAGCATATGTAAAATCTGGTCTGAAATTATCTTTCACATAATCGTCAAAAACTTTCAATTTGTCTCCCTTCCAATACGTCCAAAACCACGCCACCTGACCATGTGGGGGAAATGATGTGGACGGTACCGAGAACACTCCCCAATGGATAAAAATGCCAAGCTTTGCTTCATCATACCAGGATGGTAGTGGTCTACTGTCTATTGATTCCCATGTTGGATCGTATCTTATTGCCGATGTGTAGTCACATCTTAAAATCAACAAGACTGCATAAACACACGTACACGCCAGTAACATCGTTATTCGAAATGTGGCTACTAGACAAAAAAAAATCCAAGATAGAGTAGTATTTAACAGCTGTCATCGGTGGGCGTAATTCGTCTAGTATGGAAGACCAAACAGCTCTGTATTCAGGATTCCTGATTCTAAGTTTTAAATTCATTATCATTCTTACCTTCGTCCAATAGTTTGGATGCACTGTTTGTCGTGTATTTTGTACACGGTGAACAGTCCATTTTGCTGATTACACTATTTTGCCTATAACGTTTATTCAGGATTCCTGATTCTAAGTTTTTAATTCATTATCATTCTTACCTTCGTCCAATAGTTTGGATGCACTGTTTGTCGTGTATTTTGTACACGGTGAACAGTCCAGTTGCTGATTACTCTATTTTGCCTATAACGTTTTTTTAGGACTTCGAATTTTGTCTAATGGTTTGGATTGTTCGTACTTAGTTTTATTTTATTTTTTCATTTGTTACCGTCTTTCAACATTTGTATTCGAATATTAACATGTTTATCTTATTTTACAAATCAAACATTTGATACATCAGAATCTTTGCTTAATTTAATTATATTTCAATATGTAGAATTCTTATAGAATATCCAAATATCACATTGACATTACATCTGAAAAATAACAACAAAATACAAATCTCCAAATCCCAGTCTGCACAACCATTGTCAAAAGACGTTTCTCAAATTCATCTAAAAAAGATATTATGACGACAGATGACGCTAGTGATGGGCTGTCAAAAGTCTCTAAATAATGGATACATATAATTATCTCCCGCTATGTCGTCTAATTGCCAATGATGACTCTACCAATATTTATGGCAATGTCTTTGCTTCTATATAATTTTCTGTTTTTGGCGATAATTCCGACCCTTAACAGATGATAGTCAAGAAATGGCATGCAAGTATGAACCACTGTCATAAATGGCTTACTATCTTCTTCTGTTAAATGATATCTGTTCCCTATTAAAGCAGATTATTGGGTGGGCGCCGGCTCTCTATAACCTGGAGGTCCAGGGATTCGATACCGGTATTGGACGAGAAATGTCTTCTGGATTTTCTCCTACACGGTTACAATTTTCAGTGGTGCAGGACAAATAAAAAGCCTCTTGTCGTTCGAATGGGAAGAAAAGTGGAGGACCCGTGTTCATAATTCATAAGGTGAAATTCGAAATAAAAGTATGTCGTATCACCGTTGTCTGGAAACAATTTTCTTTGCAGCAGACTGTATGACGTATGCCCGTCTTTTGCCAAGTCGGTGCAGAATGTCGGACGCTAAGCCCCATTTTGTTTCTGCGTACTATTAAAATACAACCGAACGCCATCTCTACTAAATTCTGGATTCCACAAGATGTAGTTCATATACTGACCTGCTTTGACTGATAACCCCAATGTTTGTCTTATAATTATTGTAGGGTCGGCTGACCGAATGGCTATCGCGTGTTCGTTGCATCATAAGGTCTATCATTGGTCATGTTCCGTGGTTTCAGGGGGAGGGGTTTAATATATGTTATATAATATGCTCTCCAATCCCCGTTCAGATATAAATCTAAATGAAAATATTGCTTATATAAAGTGTGGCGTGGTTTCGATTCCCCAGGTGTACATGGCAAAGCATAGGCTCGCCCGTCTCTGGGTCCTCTGCCGCCCCCACTGCTAAAGGCCTCTACGCACAATCGAATTATAGAAATAAAATACTGACCAGCTAGTTTGTTTCAGATGGGCGTTATACCCCATTTGTTCTATATGGTTCAGTGGACCACGCGACACTCATTGACCCTTTTTTTCCATCCAATAACACTTGATCGGTATTTCATCGTTGACTTTGTATGCAAATGATATTAAAATGCTACATAGCGAGTCTTTTGATCAGATCATGCAAATATCATCCAGATGGGTCTGAAAGCATAAATCCTTCAAATACTATTTTATTTTACAAATCTTCATTCTGTGTCGAAGGTTTGACAACTTCCCGTCAATAGAAATAACTGACAACCAGTATAAAATTGATTTAAATGGCTTTATTGGACAAGCAGCTATTTATTAAAAAACAAATAGGTCTACGTCAACCCCATGTACTTTAAAGATTAACCACCCGACCGATCTCCAATGCAAAATAATTCAAGACTGTTCACAAGTACACAAGTACGAAACATGCTCGAGGTCACTAAGATAATGCCACCAGATGAAGTCTTGAACCTATTTCTGTTGTACGCGCTAACCATTCCCCCACTCCTGTAGCATGAACAGTAGGCCTACATACGGAGAAAAAAAACCCGTATGGTGTATTGTTCAGTACAGGAAGATGGACGACTAAACAATGAAGATGGATACAATAGATAGAATATGGACAAGTTGGTGGAATGAGATGGGTGAAACAGTAACGATTGGTGGTATCGTAGAATTAGTGAAAATTGGAAAGAGAAAATCAGACGACATAATAAATTATGAAACATCATAGATGGGCTGTGCAATGAACATGGAGAAACATAGGCGATAAATGGCACAGTAGATTGTGGCGTGGGCTTTCTATCTCTAGGTTCCCCGGTGTTCTCCCACCCCTAAAGACTTCTACGCGAAAACTAATTATTGACATAAAATTCAACCATATATTAGTCCCGAAATTTAATTAAATAGAACAGCGGTTGGGCTTTAAGATGTACTGGGTTCTAGTTTTATATCCACACATCGTATATCTAGAGCAAATAATGTCATCTGGCCTCAGATGACAATCTTGTGGTTTCCAATGATAACCTATTTTGAATTAACTTAAGAAAGGCAAATTTCTTCAAAACCGGTGAACGACAGCAGACTGAAAATGAGAGCTCCTACAAATTGTGTTGTCCTATTGACTTTTACCGTGCTTCTGCAATTTGTCACTAGTTACGATCCAACCTGGCCATCTATAGATTCGAGACCACTTCCCGCGTGGTACGATGAAGCTAAACTTGGCATCTTCATCCATTGGGGTGTATTTTCTGTTCCTAGTCTAGGCAGTGAGTGGTTTTGGTACACATGGCAACATCTTCATGGAGGAGCTGAAACAAATTACATGAAAAACAATTATAGACCCGATTTCACTTATGCAGACTTTGGACCACAATTTACTGCAGAATTTTTCGATGCAAACCAATGGGCAGATATGTTCAAAGCTTCTGGTGCAGAGTAAGTATTTATGTCCCTTTTAGAATAGTCACTGCAGTTATGTGTGCCAAAACCAGTTTGTATTCCAATAGCGGCATCATGGAGGGGCGAATCAAGGCGAGTGTGTGTGTGGGGTCGAACAGAATCTGGTGCGATGAACTAGTGATCAGGCGACAGGCGGTAACTGGTCAACTCTATTTATCCCGTCAATCGGTGCCTGAATACTGTAAGACATATAGTTTTAAAAATTTTCTGGGGGAGGTCGCTACTTAGTCCTCGTCGAGGTTGGCAAGTATGTTTATTTGACACGTTTCACCCTGGTCGCATAGATTAGTGGTCAGGAGACAGGCGGTATCTGGTCAGATCTATGTCTAAAATAGTTTTATACTGCATTTCCGATAGTCTGCTTTTAAAAGAGAGAGAGAGAGATAAATGGGGTTTAACGTCCACTCAACACAAACTAGGTCATTTCGGGACTAACATATGGTTTAATTTTATTTCAATAATTCTCTTGCGCATAGGGGTCTTTAGCAGTGGGAGGAAACCGGACTGCCCGGAGGAAACCCACGAGGTTGAGAAGGCGCCCCTATCTCCATGCCACATACGCTCACACCAGGGCTCGAAACCACAGCCGCAAGCCAGAGGTGACCGGACAGCTAGAGGTCGAAGCGCGGCACTCTAGTCCACTAGGCCATCCCAACCTTCTGCTTTTATAAGAGACTCTCGAGCAGACCCCATGTCTCTAGTTGAAGCTAGTGTCTTTTCCCCCTTAAAGCTGAACTCCGGTTACAAAAATACCGAAATAATTAAATAAAAAAAAAGTTAACGCCCCCAGCCGCCATACTTGTTTCCAAGTTGTGAAATAAATATGGCGGACATGGAGGCTTATGACGTGGAAAGGTAAGCCGCTCTCACTTCCTGTGTGTTTGTTGTCAGCGAGCTATACACATCCGGTTATATTCTTACACTGATTGTTCTATTTTTTCCCCAACAGTTTACGAAATTATCGAAGATTGCAAAATGTCTGATCAGGTAAGCCTGTAAATATTTATATGAACTACGTCTTCTACAATATAGCCTAATCTTTACTCTAAACCAAAAGATGCAACAACATGACTTACCGCAACCTGAAATTTTCAACCATAACAAATCCCTACACAAACTATTGTCTTCTTCCATATCCATATCATTACAGCGTAGATGGGCCACGTCTTCTTGTAAATATCTTACACATATATGTAAATCACCCAAAAAGTTATCGCAGCAAATGTCCAGTGTAATTATAACTAATACTATGCAATAAACAGATAGTTTAGATTAGATTTTCACATGTCAGCATGATGTCACCATCTTCAATTGTATTTGGCGCACGAAAAGGGGCATAACTACATTTTGGGGCGGCTTTCATTGGGTGAGTGTTTTTAACACTGTGCTATAAATTTCAAGTCAATCTAATCTAAACTATCTGTTTATTGCATAGTATTAGTTATAATTACACTGGACATTTGCTGCGATAACTTTTTGGGTGATTTAAATATATGTGTAAGATATTTACAAGAAGACGTGGCCAATCTACGCTGTAATGATATGGATATGGAAGAAGACAATAGTTTGTGTAGGGATTTGTTATGGTTGAAAATTTCAGGTTGCGGTAAGTCATGTTGTTGCATCTTTTGGTTTAGAGTAAAGATTAGGCTATATTGTAGAAGACGTAGTTCATATAAATATTTACAGGCTTACCTGATCAGACATTTTGCAATCTTCGATAATTTCGTAAACTGTTGGGAAAAAATAGAACAATCAGTGTAAGAATAAAACCGGATGTGTATAGCTCGCTGACAACAAACACACAGGAAGTGAGAGCGGTTTACCTTTCCACGTCATAAGCCTCCATGTCCGCCATATTTATTTCACAACTTGGAAACAAGTATGGCGGCTGGGGGCGTTAACTTTTTTTAAATTTAATTATTTCGGTATTTTTGTAACCGGAGTTCAGCTTTAACCGTGGCATTGCCACTGTTGTATTCCAACATTAAGCCACACCCGCTCTATAGTGCAAGATTAATCCGACCTTGCCGCTATATATTTATACACCTCTTAAAGCGCAAATCTACATAAAATGATGTTTGATAAGACATGGGTAAGTGCAGACGACGGATGGACGTTTCGACCTAGGATGTTTCAGCCAGTGGACCCTATAGGGTATTTTAGGACTAACATTATGGTTCAATTTCATTTTAATAATTCGCTTGCTCGTAGGGGTCGTTAGCATGGGAGGAAACCCACGAGGCGGGACAAGCGACCCCACGCCAGTTGACTCAACGACATATTTTATGATATAGCGAACACGCTAACAAATCGGCCACCCAACCCCTAAAACACGAACAGAAAAGCAACGTCAACACACAGCAAGCCAAACCTGATTTTCACACAAGAAAATTCCCAGGGAATCTAAGATACATATTTCTTGGTCCATGGCAACAGGCGCCAACCACAGCCTTTCTTACAACTTGGTGCACATGCATTTCACCACAAATGAATCTGTTGAAAAATTGTCCGAAAATTCTTAAGGTCGGGCACGGAGTATCAATAATGCATGCGATTGTTATGATGGCAGATGTATAAAAATGTGATATAACAGACCAAATAAAGAAATTCTCATGCATTCGCCTCCTTGATTACCTCTTCGGGTTTACTACGTAACATGATATTCAAGCATATGAAAGGTTTAAATCTACCAAGGGGGGGGGGGGGGGGGGGGGTAGCGTTATTATATGAAATTGGTATGCAGTGACAGTTGTTCGTCTTCGTAGCAAGGTTGTACATGCAGTATGTGGGTCCTTTGACGATGCGTGTACCAGAGTCTACCAGTCAACATTAGCTATGTTTCGGAAAACAATACATAATTCATAAATAGCACCAGGACCCATAATATATCCCTAAAAAAATAAATGTTTTAAAAACTGTGTAGACTCATTTGCGAAGGGAGATGGGAAACTATGTAAAGGAATGTCGCGTATCAATAGGATTATGTCCCCAGCTGCGTTAAAAACTTTGGCATATATTGGTTTAACAACCCACCTGACGGACACCAGGGATGACATACGCACATACTGAAGGCGTATAAAATAGGATAGTAGCTTGAATCGGTAATGTTTCCTTAATATTGGGTCAGCATGCGTTATTTTTCTCAGACAGTGTGTACAAGTGATAAGAAACTATCCTTGACACTATTGATTAGTCATTTGCTTGGTTAGACCCCACCTGGAACTGAATTCGCGTGCTCTAGCAGCATGGTACCACAAAGCCCATACCCGTATCGTCAGTCACTGGGATGTATTCGCTGGAATGGTTGTTAAGCGAACTCCAGGGGTTGTAAATTATATAAACATTAATAAATTATTTTTACGTAAGCTGATTTTCCACATGTTCAAACTGGGCAGACTTTGTTTTAAAGGGGCATCCCAATTTAACAGTCTCAGAAATAAAAGTCCGTGTACGTATGAAATTTAAACGCAAAAATATTGAAGAATGATGTTATTGTCATGTTTTTATATTTCATCTCAAAATATTGGGTAGTTTGGACGTTAACGTGGGCACGCAACCCTTTAAAGATGTTGGGCGACATGATAATCTGTTCCCTTAGATGTCTATACAGTGCAGATGAAGACTGGTGGGTTTTAGTTGTCTGAAAAAGTATCTTGGGCTAGATGTTCGGCCCAAGGATAGAGGATTGTGAGAGTTTTTAACATAACAGTAAGCAGTTTTATTCTGCAATAGATACGCCCTTTAATGACACTGCACTACTATGCCAAGTACCTGAATGCAATATCTTTTCAGTTTTGATTATTCCCGTTCATTCTGGAAGTTTAATATACTGACAAGACGCTATCCTTTGATGTTGCTGTGTCGTTATTTCCAATAGTAATACGGACAATGTGCCAAACATACATTATTTTTCAACCAAGTAATTAGGAGTGTTTTTTGGATATAGTATCTGGTAGTAGTCTTTCAAGAACACAATTAGCAGCATAATATAAGCATTATTCAGCAAGATTTATATACAACAGTTGGTGTTGTTCTCAACCACACGATAACAGCAAACACGGTAACCGACTGATTAGAAAAAATACAATTCCTATGAGATTCATTTGCTTTCATTAGCCTTAAAATGTATCCAAGGACAGTACTGGTTTGCTGTGCCTTATTTTTGTCAGTATTGGGTAATCGGTACGATCCAAACTGGGATTCTATTGATTCTCGTCCTCTACCAGCATGGTACGACGAAGCCAAACTCGGTATCTTTATTCACTGGGGTGTATTCTCCGTACCCAGCATCAATTCAGAATGGTTTTGGTATCGCTGGTTGGCTAACCGAACTCCAGAGATTGTAAATTATATGAATAATAATTACAAACCAGATTTTACGTATGCTGATTTTGCACCACAATTCACTGCCGAGTTTTTCGATCAATATCAATGGGCGGATATGTTTAATGCTTCTGGCGCTTAGTAAGTGTTTTTGATTAAGTATATAAACATATTATGCTATTGTTGTTGTACAAATCTATCACATTTACTTATTAGCATTGCTCACCATGTCTGCACTATAAGTAGTTGTTAATGTTCCCTACGTCTATAATGCGAGCAGTTGTTATATTGTTAATGTTCCTTACAACTGTAATATAAGTAGTCCTTGTATTGATGTTCCTCACATCTGTAATATAAGTAGTCCTTGTATTGATGTTCCTCACACCTGTAATATAAGTAATCATTGTAATGATGTTCCTCACATCTGTAATATAAGTAGTCCTTGTATTGATGTTCCTCACACCTGTAATATAAGTAATCATTGTAATGATGTTCCTCACATATGTAATATACGTGGTCATCTTATTGTTTATTTTCATCATAATGTAATATATGTAGGCTTTGTAGTGTCAATGTTCCTCACATACATGTACGTAGTATTGTATGGATAATGTTTTAATTATGTTCCTCATATCTGTAATATTATAAGTAGGTGTTATAGTGCTCATCCTGCAGCCCCAAAAGCCTCGCGTAAGCCACACAACGATTATTCAATATAAACGCAATCAAAACTTTGGAACTTGCATCTGAACACTGGAAATGTTTTACGTTACGACTGGCTGAAGCAATCTTCATCCCAATATTTAATGTATATTTGCTCGGTCTACATAGTATAGTATATAGATATGGTCAGCTTTAGTAGAAAAGGAAAAAAAACGCTACTCTGCAAATTGGGAATAAAACAGCCCAGCATATGGTATTTTTCTCAATAAGCATACGTTAAAAGAAAAAAAAATACTAGATAATCTATAGATAAACTATGTTCTAAAAGATTGTCGATCTTTCAGTTGGTTAAAAATGTCTCCAAGGACAGTTCTCATTTTCAGTGCCTTCTTAGTATCGGTATTGGGTGCTCGGTACGATCCAACATGGGACTCTATTGATTCGCGACCTCTACCAGCATGGTACGACGAAGCCAAACTCGGTATCTTTATTCACTGGGGTGTATTCTCCGTACCCAGCATCAATTCTGAGTGGTTTTGGGAACGTTGGCTGGGCTCTCGAACTCCAGAGGTTGTTAATTTCATGAAAAATAATTATAGACCAGATTTTACGTATGCTGATTTTGCACCCCAATTCACAGCCGAATTCTTCGACGCTAATCAATGGGCAGATATGTTCAGTGCATCAGGTGCCGAGTAAGTTTATGGCTTGTGCTATAATTTTTTGTTTGTTTGATTATTTAATTGCATTCCTTGAATTCGGTGGTGATTCATTATATTTCCCTGCCTTAATATAGCCTTGAAACTGGTGCAGCTTTGAAATAATTATTCTCATTGGTTTTGTTTTCTTTCTTAACGTTGTAATTGATTATATGTTTTATAGGTACGTCGTGTTTGTGAGTAAGCACCATGAAGGTTATACAAACTGGCCTTCTAACCACTCATTTAACTGGAATTCCATGGCTGTAGGACCTAAACGAGATATCGTTGGTAAGTTTTTTACGTACACACGCACTTACGTACTCATTCGCCAAACAAATTTTAGCAGTGTATATATACTTGTAGTTCCATCGGTTGTGCAGGGTTTAAAGTAGATGTATGAACCGTATTTAAGAAACAAATCTTCATTTATAATATCTATCGTATTATATTCGCTGAAAAGGGAAATATCATTGTGCCATCAACTTTTTTACGCAACATTTAAGTCGCTTTAGTGGTAACTTTATGTAGATCATGTTTTCAGATTGGTTTATGTTTCGTGTCTTTAGGGGAATTGGCTGCAGCTATTAAAACAAATACCTCAATTCATTTCGGTTTGTATCACTCTCTGTTTGAGTGGTTTCATCCATTGTACTTACAAGATAAAGAGAATAACTTCACAACACAAAATTTTGTCATTGTAAGTATTTTTTTCTGTATGAATTTCTTTGTCACGATTCCATGTCATTTTGAGCCAAAAATATTGATAATTTGTGTTAATGGCGTTTTGACTTTTCTTCCACTTCCAAACGCCAAGTGCAAGTGTTATTTTACGACCATTATATTAAAAGAATGGGGATTGCATGGTGGTTGTTATAGTTATTTCAGTAATTCGATTTTGTGCATGGTTCTTTAGCAGTGATGCGAGGCGGTGAGCATAGGAAACCCACGCAGTTTGGCAAACGACCTTAATAACATTATTTATGGTATCAAGCTACAATATATTGACGGATCAAAACCATTCTGATTTTTATTGATGGTTTATCATATTATGTTATAAGACAATAACTAGAGCAATTCAGAATTACTAACCAAACTTCTGTCTGGATTCTACACTCTATGTATAATTAATGACAACGTTAATATATGTAATTTTTGTAGGACAAAACAATGCCAGAACTTTACGAGTTAGTTAACACATATAAACCTGATGTTATTTGGTCTGATGGTGATTGGGAAGCATCAAGCGACTATTGGCAATCCAAACAATTCTTATCCTGGCTGTATACCGATAGGTAGACCTATTATGTTTCTGAAATTTTGAATAATGGAAGAGTAAAATAAATAATACATACCACCGCCGATATATCGAAAACATAATTAAAATATCACTGCATTGTGAACGGAGCATGTGCAACTATCCCAGTGGGTGCTGAAAAGTAATGTGTTAAGCACCATTTTAACGCATTACTTAAATTGTTCACTATTTCTTTTTCTACAGCCCCGTTAAAGATACTGTTGTGACGAACGATAGATGGGGTAGCGATTCTACATGTCATCATGGTGGTTTCTTTACCTGTCAAGACAGATATCAACCTGGTAAGATAGAATTTTAAAGGAACAGTGACGTTATGATAACGTTTTGCTTAGATACAATTAAAACGTAACAATATATAACCTATAAAAAGCAGGTTTATGCAGGAGACCGCGTGCTTACTGTAGAGATGTACTTTTCAAATTGGTCTTTGAACCGGGATCTCAATTTTTGAGATACATGTACTTGCGTTTAACGGGATTCCCACCTCAAATAAGTAACTATTTTTATTTTATTTAATGCAACCAGTATTCGTCTTTTTCTCATGTACATGTATACCAAGTTATCGTAATTGTGGGGTTTGTTTTGTATGCAGTTGTACACTATAGATTATATGCATCTACTAACATATCGGTTCCTCTTCAGGTAAACTTCAACCAAGAAAATGGGAAAATGCAATGACAATAGATAAAAGATCTTGGGGTTACAGAAGGAACGCACCGCTCTCTGATTATTTGTCCACTCAGGAACTTTTAGCCACCTTCATCGAAACTGTTAGGTATCTATAATACTTGAGTCTTTTGTTAAGAGTTTATGAAGGTTAAATGATGTTGAAGTGTTCGTGTGACAGATATATATATACGATTTCTTAAATTTTGTTCTTTTATAGTTTTGGAGGAAATATGTTGATGAACGTTGGACCTACAAAAGAAGGAACTATTCACCCCATATTTGAAGAGAGATTAAGAGATGTTGGCGCCTGGTTGAATGTAAACGGTGAAGCTATCCGATCATCTCGGCCCTGGACTTCGCAAAATGATACCATAACCCCTCACGTGTGGTAAGTTATTGTCATCGATGTGCCGAACTTCACATTTGATGCACCGAACGTCAATTCTGATGCGCATACATTTAATATGTACGTATATTTTTGTCAATACCACCGGTCAACATTTGCTACGGGTTAGGTTTCTTTACGGATTTATTTCCAAATTTGCAGGGATAAGTCAAAGTCTTGCAATATCCGCAAGGTAAAGTTTTGGATTTGTTGACAATGAATTCAGAGCTAGCACAGACAACTGTTATTATTTCCTTTCCTTTCCGCCTCGAAACATAAACTAAAGTACGGCCCAACCCTTTCCCGTATATATCCATAGCTCTTAATGAGTAAATACCTCCAACTTTGCTAACTACATATTTGAAAACTATTGATTTTGTAGGTACACCATGAAGAATTCTGATGTATATGCTATACTTCTTGACTGGCCGACTGGGTCAACATTAAGCTTGGGAGCGCCAATGACCCAGACTGGTACAACTGTACAATTGCTCGGTTATTCCGGAAATTTTATGTGGAAAGCTCGTTCTGGTAGAGGAATAGACATCACGATTCCACCCATATCTGCCAACAAAATTCCCTGTAAATGGGCATGGACATTCAAATTATCCGGATTAGCAACTATTTACTAAATAAATTGTAATGGAGGCACTATTGTTATTTCTTTTTTTTTGTACAATTTATAAAATGACCTCAGATGTATCTCTTTGTCAACTAAGTTAGACTAGGTCAACATTCCTTCAATTGCCTTTAACCCAATATCACGACCAAAGTACACCAATTCAGGTTTGTTATCGTTGGCAGGCCAATGAAAATGAATAGCATGGAGATTATAAGCAGCGATCAGGTAATAAGTCTTCGTTCAATAAATATTTTAGCCTGTGTCCGTTTTTATTTTATTATTTGGCTGGGTAACTTATTTGAATGTAACCACAACTAAACTAATCTGAACATGTTGCTTATAAAGTATATCCGAATGTGTGGCATGCAAAACATAAATCTCATCTGCTATAAATTCCAATATATAGCTGTATCTGTCAAACATGGCCCTCTCATTAGAGAAAACGGAATACAAACCTGTGATTAAGTGTCTTCAACCGAAATACCCGATGAAATTACACAGCCAAACAGTACTGTGATGAAATTTATAGGAGGCGGGATCAACCCCGAAGACAAGCCATGTGACGCCGCAATCCATGATACAGTTTATATTGTCCTGGGCACAATAGTGCCATTAGCAAAACATAAAATGAAATGAAATGGAGTTCAGAGAAACGAATAATCATTGATAATTTGGACTCAAACAAGGTTCCTATCCGTTGGATGCAAAGAATCTTGACGGAAGAACAAAATCGCCAGTCACGTTCAGTCAATAACTGCTGGAGACAAAAAGTCAGTCAACTCTTATAGACTATTATAGAGACGGGTTCAGATTACACAGATGAATTGCAAAGGTTGCGTGATGAAATCACAAGAAAAACTGCTGCAGTTCACACCACCCTAAAAGCAGTGACAGCTGTACAGGGCTGTATCTTGTAGATCCCCGCTATGCTGTCTACTCATCAAATCTAGCACCCTTGACTTTCTCTTCCTAAAAGTCAAATATGTCCCCAGTTACCGCATATTTTGGGCGATGACGTCACCACTGCTTCGGAGAGGCTTTTAGGGTCCCGTGACGAACGGTGGGTTTCTGGCAAGTTACTCATGGGGGGGGGGGGGGTGCGTGGGCAGAAACTTTTGGGACACCTCCCGTACTTACTACTGGACATTGTTGTATTACCATCAAAAATCGGTACAAAAATAATTTTTCACAGCAAAACAATATACTTAATTACACAACACTGAACACGGGCAAAGCAAATAGCCAGACCCAGAAAAGCATAAGCATTTCTACAATCTACGTTGACGTCTGATGATTGTAATTGCTTTATTGAAAGGATCACGAGTATTTTCGATAAGATTATCATTCACACGATTTCTGTTCAAAATCACAAGTTTGCCACCGAATGGGTTATTGTCTCTAATTAGTTCTTCGTGTCGTGTAAATGCCCCATTGCCTAGAAAAGATAAAATATGCGAACTTTGGTCACGCTTCGATCGACTAGGGTGTTGTAGGCTTATAATTTTCCTTGCCTGACAACCTATCATAATTATACATCACTGCCTTGATCTGAACAACATCAAAATTTTTTTTTATAAATTTGAAGTTAAACTGAACAACCCCCAATTTCTTGAGTAACCCAAAATGTTTCAAGGGACAAATTAAATTTTCTATGCTTGGTTAATGGCACCCAGGAGATTGTCATAATTATATGAATAATATTTACAAACCAGCTTATACGTTTGCTGACTTTGCACCTCAATTGACAGCAGAGGTTTTTCTAACCTAATCAATGGGCGGATATCATCAACGGTTCAGTCGCCGAGTAAGGGCTTACATTTCTTTACATTATTATGATTATAATATTTCATTAATAAATTATCTATTCAAAAATAGGTAAAGTTATAATGATCGTGTATGGGAGATTTCTTACAACTGTACGTCATTTCTGTGAGGCGATTTTCCTAATTATATTTCATAGGTATATCGCTTTTGTGAGCAAGCATCATGAAGATTATACAATACTAGCCCACAACGTACTCTTTTAACTGGAATTTCATGGCTGTGGGACCTAAACGACACATCGTAGGTAACTTTCTAACATATTTATTCGTAGCCTTTTTGAACAACCGATTTTCTAATCAGAATAATTTGCGTTTGTATTTAAATAATTAATATTGGGTTTGTCGTCTTTATAATGTGCAAAAGAGTAGGACGTTAAACCCCATTTCATTTCATTTCATTTCTTTATAATGAAAATCGGCGAAATTGGGATATCACGTTTCGTTGTTTTTAGGGGAATCTGGCTGTAAATACAACTAACGAGATATTAAAAGAACGGCCCTATTACAGAACAAAGAAGGCAAGAAATATATTGGTTTTGTATAAGGACATTCATTATTGTACTTCCATGTTATTATCTACTTTTTATTCACGATTACGTGGGACATGTTCAGTACAGATACTGCTCTGTTTGCGACAGGTTGTGTTTAAGGATTATATTTAGTGACGAATTATCTCCCTGTTTTCCATACTTTTCATTTGTTTCATGTAGAATTATTAGAGATTTTTGTTGACTCGTTGGGGATCTAGAATTAATGTTCTCATTATTTTTTGTTTATGCGTCTTCTTCAGATTCTGTTTTCACTCGCACATAATTTACTCTCATTGTCTTCATCAGTTCCATTTCCATTGGTTTATGTTTTACTTTAACAAGTTTTACTGGTTTTCTCGAGTGAACTGAATCATTCACGAAGAACACAGAAGAAGTTGAAGCGAGCGGTATTTGACTTGTTTCAATGGGAGTTAATCCATGAACTCATCTGGTGTCCGTGCACCATTTCTTCTCCGCAAGTATATTTCTAGATGCCGTCGCCTGCGATATACAAGGCCACTCATTTGATAATATTCTTGTAAACTTTATGACGCGAGTTTCACTTTGCAAGTGTGGAGACACTTTAAATATTAATGATTGGAGCTCATAAAACTATTCTACTATTAGTATAGAAAGAAAGGGATCTCTGGTCATTCAAAATAGTTCAGTGGTGCGTTCATCCGGGTTTCCTATCACCTTATCGTTGTTTTCGGTACCATTTTCAACATTGGAAATGCTTCTTTCACCACAATTAGATCGCATTGGGTAAATAGTAGCACCGCCCCACATTTTGCTGAAATAGTTAAAACGTATGGAAGACCAAACAGCTCTTTATTCTTAATTCTTAGTCCTTAATTCTTATTTCTTCATTTGTAGTCGTATTTCGACATTTGTACACCAAATTTAACATTTGTATCTTAAAATCAATATTTGTTTTACAAATCGGACATTTTTCTTATCAGATTTGTAAAAAAAAAATAATTTAATATACATGTAAAGAGAAAATTTATTTTAGCAAATCAAAACAATAATCTACATTTACATTTTATCATAGGCATACAACGAAAGCAAATCTCGAACAACAAATATCTTAATACAAATCTCCGAATACAAATCTTGCTAAACATTTCTCCAAAAACATTTCTTCAGTAACATTTTTCCAAAAACATTTCTTCAGTAACATTTTTCCAAAAACATTTATTCAATAACATTTCTCGAAATTCATCGAACCGGAACATTATGACGACATGAGCGGAAGTCAACCTGGCATACAATAAGTAACCATACACAAGGGAGAATCGAGGAAATATATATACAATAAGAAAAATCGCTTGATGACCGAACTAGCGTGTGCCTTATGTCTCACTCTTTATAATATATAAATGGTTAATGTGATTTAGGATTAAATAAAATAAATTAAAAGTAGTAGTTTTTCAGAAACTAGGTTTTGTCTAATAGCCCCGCCCCCTCCCCTCACTAAATATAAAATTTATTTTTAAGATCGTTTTTTTTACTTTAAATATCCCCCGCACAACGAAGGAAATTGTGCCCGGGCAGCTGAACTATTTTTTTTCTCTTATATCGTTGTACACTATTAAACTCTATTAATTGTAGGAATTGGTTAGAGGTGATGGGTGGGGTCTTAAATGTCAAAATACGGGTCATACTACGACATTCCAGATATTACACAGAATACCACTGAAAAGAAGTTTCATTTACCCTTTCAGAAATGTAAATTAAATTCTGACACATATAAATTTACATAGATTGAAAAGGTTATAACAGTGGGGTGACCCTAAGTAGAATACAGGTTATCGTGTATTACATGAGTGCAAAGTATTTATTTCTTTATCCCTCCTTCAATAAATTTCTTATTCCCTGGCACATTAACGATAACATGACTTGAAGAGATAAAACACCTTTTTTTTGTTTGAGCAAATCCTAATTTTTGAAAATAGACTACTTTCAATCAAGTTTCTTTCTTTCTCGAAGGCTCGGTCAGATTAGCCACACTACCTACGCGGTTTCACTAGAGTAGCGTTCATCGATCGATATTTTATTATTGTATATACATGTATGTTTGCGGATTTGTATTCAAAAATTTGTTTTTCCAGATTTGCTTTTCGTTGTATTTCTCTGATGAAATGTAAATTAGGCTAACTTTTATCTTTATATTGAAATACAATTAACATACAAATCTGATATGACAAATGCCGGATTTGTAAAACAAATATTGATTTTAAGATACAAACGTTAATTTGAGTATACAAATGTCGAAATACGACAACAAGTGAAGAAATAAGAATTAGGGACTATGAATTAAGAAATACGGACGAAGACCACTGAATAAAGAGCTGCTTGTTCTTCCATAAAAAACGTATATACCTTCAATAAAATTGGTTTAGTAACTTTTAAGAATTCCTTTTTAAAAACAAATATTAAACTTGAGTGTCTTGTCACTCATATTTTTATGACTTTGCATGACATGACACTATAAATGATGGCTCTACATGTATATACATATAATATACAGCACCAGATAATATAGCATGAAAGGTTGAACTACATTAATACATACCATATACAACACCATATGAAACCAGTTATACACAGTATCACCAATATACACAATATAACAGCTAGAAAGGCATACCACCAATCTGGAGCTAGAAAACAGATTAACGACACATGCTTATTACCATCTATAAGAATAGATAGATAATTTACCGAGAAAACAAAGATAGCGATAATATTGTGATTTTATCAGCAAATTCTAAACGCTAAATTTAGTGGATTTTGTGGCATAGATTAGAAAAATTAATGATGTAGTTACTATAATATGGACCGTAAAATACTATTCTACCATCCGCTATCATCTCATCGGGTAATTTACTCTATATAGGTTTTATTCATTTACTGTCGGTTAACCATTATACTTTCGCCATGCGCAGACAAAAAAACGTGGAATAACTCCAATTTTAAGACCTAGAAACGGAACCTTAAAATCATCGGTCGTGGTGTAGATGGCAATGGGGGTCTTTAATGACAGTAAGTGATCGATTATGCTAGCCAATCCCGTGTAATCTGATAAGCTTAATTCAGTTTTGTAGCAGAAAAGGGATTAGGTTCACTAGAAGTATATATAGTAAAACTTTGATCTAGTTCGCAGTGTGAAAGTAATAATAATATCACATTGGTAGTTATTTTATCGTTTTGGACTAGCATTGTTTGAATTTCTGGACATTTTATGTTTTAATTGGCATACTGGTATATACAGATTACATCTATAGTAATGTATGCTAAAACTTTTCTAGTTCCCAAGTTTATAAGCACGAAATACTTTCTTGGGATAAAACAGTATTAATGAAGGCATACCAAGTAAATACCAATTTAACATTATTAAATATTAAAATATACCATAGCAACCAAATTTTGTTGTACTATTCCGAAATAAACAACAATATTAGGAATATCATTCAACAAATGAAATATACAAACAAGTTATGTTTTCATTACATTTTTGATGAATGTATTGCCAAAAGTCAAAAGTTCTACTAAAAATCAAAACTTACCAAAAGTATACTGATCATTGGATTGGTCAGTGAAAGTTACACTATTTTTGATGGATTGACATGACGGTGCAGGAGCCCATCCGTTTGTGGCATCACAATCTATAACCTTGTCCCCTATCAGCTCAAATCCGGCCAAACATTCGTATTCCACCCGACTGGTCCCATCCTGAGCAGTTATATAGCCGTTGTTAATAACGGGAAGACTAGTACAAGCCATTTTAAAATAGGCTTTCTGAAATACATTTGAAGATAATAAGATAATCAAAATACACATTTTATACATAGTGTATAATAAAAGACACTTCATTGAATTGGGATACAACAAAAGGACAACAGTTTCCAATGAATTTGCATTTGTATAAACAAATTAAATGGTTACATCCATAATTAAACAAGCCAACATTGAGGCTGATGTCCCCCGCCGAATTCCCGAGAAATAAATAGAGGATACATATTACTTAATTGCACGTTTATCTTTTTCAAAAGTATTGAGAATCAAATGATTATCAACTATACACTAAGTTTTATCACCCTCTATCAGATAGAATCAACCTATGAACATCATGATTAACTTTAAGCATTCTACCTCAATTAAAAGCAAAATCTTGACCAATCAAATTCCTTATCGCTCTGCTTACCACCCGGTGTTAATGTTCACTATCGAACTTAGTCAAGGTATTGATGTGATGAAACTATACACCAAGTTTCATCATTCTCACTTAATTAGTTATCGTGTCCCAAAGCGTCAACCAATCAAATAGCTTACCTCTGCTTACCCTCAGCAAAACAATGCTCATCTCTGAACTCCATCAAGGCATCGACCTAAATAACACCTACATGTAGGCTAAGTTTGAAAATTCTAGCTCAATTAGAAGGAGAGTTATTGTGTCCCAAACTCTCAACCAATCAAATTGCTTATCGCTCTGCTTACCCTCATCAGAAAATGTTCATTATCGAACTGAGCCAAGGTAATGATGTGATTAAACTATCACTCTCAATTAATTAGAACTGAAGTTATCGTGTCCCAAAGCATCAACCAATCAAAATGCTCATCTCTGCTTACTTTAAGCTAAAAATGCTAATCTTCGAACTCCATCATGGCATTGACCTAGTAAACAATTACAGCAAGTTTGAACATTCCAGTTCAATTAGGAGGAGAGTTATTATGTTCTTAAAGGTGTAACGGACATACAGACAGACGAACCCATCTTAATAGTCCCCCTGTTTCTTCGAAAGGCGGGGCCAAAAAGGAAACAAACTTTGATGCAATCCATGATTATTATTATAAAGATAGTTCCGCAATAAAAAGTGTTCCCTGAAACACTAATAGAAGGTAAGTTACAGTAATAAAATATAAAACTCATTAACATGTACTCACCCTTTTCTGATGTATCAAAAATTACCGGGAGCTCCGTCCCCGATGTCTAGGTTTTTTTTTAATCTGAACATTTGCAAAGAGATACATTTCTTTAAGTAGATAGGTAAGATATTTAAAATTAATTAAGTGGTGTATGACTATTGTATCAAAGGGTTTCAAAACAGTATTCTTTAGAAATCGATTTACATGTACATTGAAGATGTATAACAATTTTATTAATTACTTTTAATCATTATGACATGTTTATTCGTGGCTTTGCTTGGTTACAAGAATATAAAGTACATAAACAATTAATTCAGGTGTAGCAATGGGAACCGATACTATTTATATGGACACGATCAAGGCTCGAAAGTCAAAGGTCAGTATCAGTCTGTTTAAAGAACATAACGTGGAATAGCACGTCAAGTGTTTGTAAAAAGAAACAATATCAATACTCTAAACACTAATTACAATATATATTTTTTTAATTAATATTAAGTTAATATATACCGCAGTGTATTGTGCGTTTACTATTTGTATTATAAATATCTATGTGAGACACGCCCTAATCTAGTATTGGGTTGACGTATGGACTGTGGACACTATTTTAAGATGGAAATAGAACAATGATTTGGGAGTTCCATTCATTTACTGTCGGAATCTTTACCGTAGCGTATTTAACATTTGTTTAATGGTTTTATCTGTATATGAAAATCTAAATCTCTAATAGTTCACTGCAAACTGTCTCAAATTTAGTAATGTAGGAATAAATATAGCTACCATAAACATTTAAACCCCGATTCTTTATCCGCCTTCCCTTCAATAAGTTATCTCTATACCCAATTCCATAATTCCCAATTGATAGCCGAACAAGTAGGAAACAGATGTAAGTGAGAATTTGGATCATCATACACCGATAACAAGAAGATCATTTCGGGACTAACAATAAGCATACAATCTGCTTTATGTCCCAATGGATCAACTAATCAAAGGGCTTATGCCATAATCCCCATCCCACCCCCCTGTCAATCTCCACCAACCTGTCTTTCCTCCATCGGTTGATCTTACATAATTACAACATGAATTAATTACACAAGTCATGCTTTGCATTGATCAAGATCTTTTGAACTAGTGTATTTATTTTCTTTTTTTTTGGTAAGTTAATCATGTCTTATTCCACATATCACTTTATTTAATATTATTAAAGTTCATTTATGTAATATGTATATAGGTATTGGTGAACACTTTTATAACTTGTAAAACTTGTGTCTTATCCAGTTGTTTATTGAACAATGAAATATTTCTAAATTAAATTAGATACAATTATTACCACTTGAACAACAGGTTCTAGGCATGTTCGCGTGCATGTACTTAAAACATCTACTGACAAATGTAGGCATTTTCTCATAGACAGAGAAATTAATAGTACATATTATTATGTAAATATCCCCTAAACACACAAATGGATGATTAAATATATACGTTGGCTCTTATTTTAATCCCTTGGTTCCCATGCGTGCAAGCAAATGTACTCCAACAAAAGTAAGAACAATATCGCCCTGTTTTAAACGCATTATACTACATTTAAAGCGTCCACCAATTTTTATCATCTTTCAATTTCACTAAAGGCAAGTGCACTCTATGAACATCTACACTGTAAAAAAAAGTATCTGTTTCTTTTAAATCTCTACTTATTGTTATTTGACGGGTATTTTCCATATTATCACAGAAATATCTGTGATTTGTGATAAATAACTCGTATTTTTACCCTAAACTCTGTGGGTTTAGTTGCATTTCTGTCTTTGAACAAAAGCGTAGTCATATTTACATACTTTTCCGTATATTTACTGATAAAATCTGTTCATTAACAATATAAACTCTATTATTATTCAAAAGACATGTAATATTCCAGAATAACTTGTATGTTAACGGTACTTGTCTGTTAACCCACAAAGTTTTACACTTGGATTCAGTTAACGCACGCGTCGCAAACTTTACTTTGGCGGTGAATGTTTGAATGCGAAATGACGAAGCAGGAAAAAAAGAACGGAGGAAACTCAACAATAAGATGTGAAGGCGATTCTTCCTAATAATGTGTATGACTGTATGTATAATTAAATCAGCAAATGGCTGACAAAGATAACGTTGGCTGTTACTCGGTGACGTCGCTAGCGGAAATTGGTGATGAAAGGCCTGTCAAGTGAGACTACTATGCTATTGAACACGTTATTGGATAACCAAGAATATGTGGGTGGAGTTATCGTCTGTCAATCAAACGATCGACATTCCCGTAGACGCAGTTTGTGCCCATTTCTTGTCCAAACTTCCAACACTGATAACTCCGTTCAGAATAAAATAATTTGACTGAAATTTTCAATATTTTCTTTTTTTTATCATCTGTTTTTGAATTATTATAGCAAGAATGACCAGCTCTTTATTAAACTCTTAACTAATGTATCTTTAAACATATTTTCGCTGATAGTTTATGTACTTCATCAAATTATTTTTTCCAAATCCGGTTTCTATTTAACGGGGAATTATTCTGTTAACCAACAGACAAAAGTTATGGCAGCTGGTTTACTAGATTTTTTATTTGTCAGAACAATGTTTCCGTATTTTGTTAAGTAACGTGATATCCTACATTTGCATATCAAACTTAATGCTCTGCGTAAGATGCTATGAAGAAAGCGTGAAGGACAAATGAGATGTGGCAGAGCGCAACAAAAACACCAAAAACCCACCATTTTCCATTGAAACATTTGGTATTTGACACAATTGCATTTGACGTTTTACATATGTAACATTGGTCTTAGAGCGCAACAAAAACCCCAGCATTTTCCATTGAAACATTTGGTATTTGACACAATTGCATTTGACGTTTTACATATGTAACATTGGTCTTAGAGGTATTTTGACTCAATCATTACCTCTAATAGGTATTATGACTTTGTACAATGTACTTTTTACATATAATTACTGGAAAATGCATTTTAGCAGAGCATTAATTAATATTTGGAGCGATACCTTTCCATAATCACAAGGCTATTAAGAAAATATGTAGTAAGGATTTCCTTGGCCCACGTCTATCAAAAGACCCGTGGTACTACCAGATCGAGCACTCATTAGGGACGATCCTATCGTAACGCATCACACAACAGTGGGAACCTAGCATGACTTTTCCCTAAATATTTGCAAAATACTGCTCAAATTTTGAACAAAATTAAAAACAATATATTTTGCTAGATTGCCAATGTTAGCCAATGATAAATGCCTATCAGGTGGTTAAAAATGAACGCACCAAATGCCCAATAAACACGCATAATGAGAAAATGTTGAAATAGTTTGTATTTGCATGTGAATAAAATAAAAAGTTGCACAAAGATCGACAAGATTTGTGACCACGACTGTGTGCTGTCATTTGACTTCTTGTCGGTCCGTTTGGGCTTCCCCGCGAAATTTTGGGTATACGGGCAGCCAGGGAGTGACATAGGTCGGGGGGACTAACACTTCCGGTTTGGAGTTATACTACTTTTTGGTTCAGACCCCTACCCGTGTGATGCCTGGTACATCTAGCACATTTCCCCACTTCTCAGTAACATTCGATATGATTTGGGTAGTTTTATGCATTTATTTACAATGTTATTATAATTTACATATATATTCATTGGTAAATATAAAAAAAAAACCGTATATCTGATTTGATACACTTATAGGACGGAATAATAACAAGTAATATATGAGTGAAGTCTTTGAGAAAAAAGAAATGTATATCACCCTATGAATATTATAGCTTAAAGGGTAAATATGCCCCAAAAAAACTATCACACGAAACTCCATCTTAAAGACTATTTGAGCAGCATGCAAGTGTCCGCCATCACAGCGAAAATTTGGCGAATTGATTAGACGGATAATTTATAGAGGATAAGATCATACGCAAAGGCACCAGGCCAGTAATATTTAAAATCAATGATTTCTAAATCAAGCTATATGCCAATCTTTATTAAAAGAATAATAATTATAAAAATCATGGTTGTACTAAAGATTGTTATGTATTTATCAATAAATTTGTTTAATTGGTGTATAAAGTAATTTGGACCATTCAGTTTGTTGTCCATTTAAAGAACAAGATCAATTTAAGAAAACCAAAAAATTCTTTATAATTTCGCCAAATATGCATGTGTGGCACATCTAATACATCACGAACAGTCATTAAATTTTCAAATACATTCGCTATATTAAGATTAATAAAGAATTTCAGAGACAGCTTGTGTTATATAGATAGCTAACCTACTAAAACAATGTGTAATATTCTTATACAATAACATAATTTGTCGGGCGTAGCATACATACTTTCTTTTGATCTTCCTACAATATCCGTGTTGTCGTAACCAGGCCGAATAAGGAGGGTTCATTTTACTATTACATATTTTAGAAATAATCACCATTGGAATTTTTTGGACATAACTGCTTTTTGACGTTGCTGAAGTTGGTAAAGTTGATTTTTATAACCAATAAGTATGTTATTTCAATGAGTACTTGTATTATTGTCTCTGTAAGGATTCTTGTGGGGCATCCACATTGGCAAATCTGTTTTGTTTCCTTTATCAACAGTATTATTTAATGCCTTTTCCGAACGTGGTGAGCTATTGGAACGAAAAGTATGTACAAGCTGCGTACGGGTCTTTTTGTTTGGCGGACCTGTCATATATCCCCCGTTCGGCTTAAAAAGACAAAAAGAAAATCCAAAACGCATAGTGTTTGATTATAGTATAAGAAAGAGATTTGTTATTTCGTTGAAGTGAAAGTACATTAATAAAGTTACCGATGTGTATAATTTCATAGATGAGATAATACCTGTCTAGCTATCAAATTGCTCATACATGTTTAGGTGTTTCAGACTGTCTGATATAATGTTTTGGGTTTATAACAGTCTGTCTAATTTGTATTTTTTTGAAATGTTACCACATATATAATATTTAGGTATATTTAGGTAAGCGTTCTATTTTGAAAGGGCCCCCGAAAAACGGATCGTTTAAGTATGCAAAACAAAAATGACGCAAAAATAATGTATACGGGTTACGTTACTCTTAAAGTTGATGATGGGCTTATTGACAAGCGATTACCTTGTGCCTTTCAAAGCTGTCAAATCTAAGACAAGTGCCGTTTGGCAACTTTCCGCTATTCTTTCGTTTGTTTATTGTGGGGGGGGGGGGGGGTGATTTGCATAGAGAAATAATATTTGAAACGTTTTGCTACTTTGTCTTAATCGTCTCTTGAACAAGTTTACAGGTCTAAGAGCCTTTGGCATAGAATTAACCAATTTTATTTACCTCATATGATTTTACTGGTACCAACAAAACACCATCACTGGTAGTATAAACACCGTTAGGGTGATTCAATTGATAAATATCGTTCTGTTGATGACTTGTTGCACGAGTTGTAGTAACGTTATGATGAGTTACATTGTCCTCTATGTTACGTTCACCTCTCCTGTTGGATGTTTTATAATCCTCGCTGTGCATCCTGTTATTTCTGGCATACTGTGATTGATCACCACTTCCTCTACAACACTGACATAAGCCACCTCTGGCACCACTACCTGCTGGATAAACGGTTGTTCCCCATGGTTTACTATAAATGGAAATATAATAATATCAGTCATAAAACTATCATTTGTTTGTAATATGCCCTACGTGGTTTCGTTAAATGATGTACAATATTTCCCTGACATTAATTTAACTACTATTTAGATATATATATATATTTTACTTTAAAAAGCTGTATATGTGTAATCAGTATGCTGCACGAAACTCTGCGGAGAGTATTATGTTTGGTTTTGATGTATACTTACCAACAGCAATACCACAAAAGACCAGCAATACAAGCTAATGTTAATAAGCTAAATAAAACACCCAGTAATATCAACAACCATTCTGGAGCTTAAAAATAAAAAAAAATCTAATCAAGATAAACAAATTTTCACCTTAACCCATACTGTCCCGATTTTGAGAGCTACGTTTCGAAGGAGAAAAACAATTTTATGATTCTGCTGTTGATCATCATAATTGTATTTTATTTGATGTGACGTGGAACTTAAAGTGAATGTAAAACAATGTTAGAAAACAATGAAATAATGTCAGAATGAATATTAAATGCCGAATCGCCTTACTTTGTGGTTAATCTCATAAACAAGTGCAATTTACCAAATGATGCATAAAAAGTGTTATTTGTTTCAATCACTGCACAAGATGGCAAGTGTCCCCAACCGGAAGTACTATCGCAGCTAACAACAGGTGATCCAGACATCTTGAAACCAGATGAACATTGAAACTCAGCCGTCATGTTGGATACAGATGTTGATTTGCCATTAGTAAGCGATGGAGGGGTATCACATATAGACATCTCTATATATGAAGTAAAGCAAATTTCTGAAGGGAAAATTCCGGCAAGTTCTGAAAATAAAGCAAAACATTATTGGAAATCGAAAGAGAGTAAGTTGCCCGACCAGTCGTAAAATGGCTCTCCTATTTTGGATCTTACATTTTGACAAATGATACTAATCCGTACATTTATTAATTTCAATAAACTCAGGTAGACCAAATACGTTTACTTAATTGTGACAGTAGTCAGATTCATCGTGGAATCATAATTTACAGAATATATAACAATAGCAACATACCAGCTAAAATAACCTATGAGAAGTGTCATGATGTGTTTACACCATAGTCTCTTGTATACAAACCTTTACTATTTGTAGTTAACGTTTTGAAATCAAATTTCAGAACCCGAAATCGAAAGGTAAAAGGCGATGGCCATATTCAGTTGCTATGAATTTAAAAATGCAAGTAATAAATCTGAACAAATATGAAACTTTAAGTAAGCAAAACGTTTGAGTACTTACATGTAAAAAGGTTTAGTTAAAAGTGATAGTAAATCAAATTATCTTTTTTATGTTTTGAAGACTATCAGATTTCCTTTTTCAATGGAGTCAAGTAAATATCGTAGGATTATATTTATCATGAGTAAATATATATCCACCTTAGTCCTATACAATACTTACCGACCAAACGTAGCAACTGAACTATTCTCTTTATTAAAATGTCAGATTTTTTATTGTATGTACAGCGGGTAATATATATTTGATTTGTATATGTGCAGAAGTTTTGTTCAGGGAATGTAACTTAGTAAAATTCCTATGGAACAACATAAACACTCTTATCGTGTAACTAATAATATAAATAAACATATTACAACGCAAATATTCAAGCGTTTTACAAAAACAAACAACACTGTTTATCAAATTAACGAATTTTTAAAATCAAACATGGCTAATAAAAATGTTTAAATTTCAGAACTCCCCAACATTGTAGCTTTCACTTGGGTAGGTCGAAAGCAATGCTGCATTAAAATTGCGTTATTGTGAAAAAGTTATATAGATAACGGTATTGGAGTGTTGTTTTCGGTCGTAAATACGACACTAATAGAACGCAGCATATCTTTTTGAAAGATAGATACTATACATTAATAATAGCTGAACATTCTAAGAAGATCCTTGAATATATAATTGTCCTTTCAGTCGAAGGTTTGAGCGTTGGACAGCGGGGGCCTTACTTTTTCGGACTACTTGTGTAAGCTACATGCAAACATTCTTATTCAACCTCAGAAACATTATCAATAACTTTTACGGATTCGTTGGTACGAGGGAGGGCCCGTACACAGCATCTGTTAATGATAATAGAGACCTTAACAACTGTTACCCTACACGGAGTTGCGCCTCGAAAATGGCCAAATACAGAAACTACAGTGGTTACTTGTTCCCGATTAGATGGGGCCGTAACTCGTTTAATTAAACGGACCTGGGGGTCATACAGTGGTGGGTGAAACATTATTCCAATGACACCCATTACAACTATCCAGTCTGTTGAGGATCCGTTTTGCTGAATATATATCCACACCAATTTCTTTTCACCAATTTGGATCGATTTTGTTTCCTTTTCTGTCTATACATTAATCACAATATTACACATACATTATGCTAGAGCAAAATCTGCCTATTGTAGGTCTTTCTTTGGGCCTGAAATGTTTTAAAAACTATTAATTAGACATTAAGTAACTTATCCAGACCATAATCAACTCTCGATGTCAAGGCTAGCCAGCGATATAGTTCGATTTACTGCAAAATTATTTCCCTTCGTGATTCAACGATTAAATGGATAACCGAGACTATTAGTTTTGTCTTACCGACTATAGTAATGATGATCGAGTCTAAACGAAACTTTCATTCGCTTATTTCTCGGTTCATAGTAGATCAATTTGACTGAAAATTTCAACAAATGACTTTACATTAGCTAGTTTTTAACTATTATTGTGAGAACTGCCAACTCGTTAACTAATCTCCCATAATGTATCTTTAAACAAGAAAGTCCATCGTGATTTTTCGGCGTGGTTCCACCTTACCAGTTGTGCAGGACATGGGGCCTGGCAAGGAACAACGTATAGTCGTTCGGATAGGTGGAATAACCTGCTGTATAGGCACAATTTCCCTCGTAGCACAATGTATGGCGTATGCCCGTCTTTATAAGCCTAGTCGGAACAGAACAGTAGGACGTTAAACCCAATTTCCTTTCATTTAATCGTAATATTAACCCGGGTACACACTGGCGTGCACGTATCATACGGTCTGTCATTGTTCTGAAGTGGCGTTTTATTTACTTTGGGACCATACCCCATCAGTTGAAACGGGAATCAATTATCAAAGTTGTCGGCCATATTTGAAATAAACATGTATATCGGAGTCAGTAGGGAGCGTTCTAAAGTACAGAAACCAGGTGATATTTTTTTCTGAAGGGCACTTTTTATTTACAGGTCCATTGTGGCACCATTCTCACGAAAGAGCAATCTTCAACGTACGGAGGGTCTGGGAAAGTTTTCAATATTTGACGTAAAGTCCATTGCCCATGCGTAACCGGGAGTTTGGTTTTTAATGTGGTTGATTATCTAGTATCTTCTGGCCAAGTCAAGTAAGAGTTGCACCCCTTCCGGCAATAAATCCCATAATTCTTACATTAATATAAACAAACATGAATCGTGACGACGAATTAGTATTAAATAAAAAAAGGCCCATGAAAAGAGAATTTTTACAATAAACAAAATAAGACTAGGGCTGGCCAAGGCATGTTATGGACAATATGGTGTCGCTGGTGGTTGTCATGCACGAGACGAGCGCGACGGGCACAGGCATTATCATCTTGAAAGATGGAACGTCGACCTACACATTGAGCAAAGGGCAGAACTATCGGCGCCAGGATGTGGTCAAGGTAGTACACACCAGTAACTCTTCCATGAACGATATTCAGAGTAAATCTGGACTCGTCTGAGAACATTACACGCGCCCTTCGACGATTACCCAATTTCTACGCTGCCTACACCATTTCCGCATGTTCGCCATGTGCTGGCGTTGGCAAATTAATGAAGGCACAACACGCGGTCGTCGCGCATGCAAATGGGCAGCATGTAGCGGATTTTTAATCGTTTGGGGTGTAATTCAAATTCCTGTAACTTGGTACAAGTTTATACAGAAAGCTGATTGGCCGTATGGCCTGAGTACGAATGTATCGATCCTGGGTTTGTGTAGTGGTTCTTGGACGACCTGAACAAGTTCTATCATCAGCACTATCGTCTCTTAATTACGTAGGTATACATACACAATAAGCTTTTTAAAGACAGAAATCCAACACCCCGTTTGATGTCAATTTTTACCATGAATTAATAGGATCACACTACGATTCAATTTCATTGATGCAAAGCATTAATTTTGATATTACATAGGTCTATCCCGCACATTGAATGCCAATCATACCCCACCATCTGATAATAAAGGATAAAGCACTTTTCTCATAAAGTGTTGTTTTACAATTTTTTATATTTAGCTATATATGTAGCTGTAGCTTGGACCCACCACCCAACCCCACCCCACCCCCTCTGGATCCGCCCCTGCGACTTTCTTCTACTTTACGACCAATAACAGAATCTTTTTTTTTATGAATTTATACCAGATGTGTAAATACATTACACGGTATACTGTAAGACTATGGTCTTAGGTCTTTAAGACCATATTGTGTCTTTGGAAAATTATTAAATTCTCTGTCTATAAAATTAAAATCTAGTAAACGTGAAATATAAGCTATACATAATAAGTCAGTGATGTTTTGGTAAAATCATAACCTGTGACAAAACTGTCCATCACGTTCTTCCTGTTATTGGACCTATGGTTAGTAGACATAATATGGTGTCATCGCCTGCTTTATTTGTATGAAATTTAGTAGGTTATTACGCATTTGGAATGGAAATTAACGTCAAGGCTAAACCTTGGACGTGCAGGATTGGGGGTATAAATTTGAGTGTAGATCAAGCCCCATTAGATATTCACCCAGATATTCAAGCAGCCATTAAAGTTCTTATAGCTGAAATACTGTGGTATTGTTTTACGATCACAAAAAAACACAACAAAGAAAAAGTCCTAAAAGTAGCAGTAGTACTACAATACCTCCGGACCCCCTCTCACGGTAAAAGTACTACAACAGTCTACATGATATGCCATTTTTTACTTGTCGTTGAGGTATAACTAATATAATAATAAAACAAAAGAGTTAAATCCCTTTATAGTTTGGCAGCAAACCGTATATATAACATATAGTTTGGAAGCAAACCGTATATATAACATATAGTTTATATATTTGTAATGTTGTATTTATAATATTTCTATTTATAATATTATTTCCATGGAAAGAATAATAACACTACATTTATTTTAACTAGTGCCTTCATTACAACTAGGAGATTAAAAAAAGGATTTTAACAAATAACAATAAATGTATAAAGTTACATCAGTAACATCTATGAAATTTAATGACTGTGGATTCTATTGTGAATTTATTGCTTTAATCCAGATCATGTAACTATTGTTTCTGGATTGTTTTTGGGGCTTGTGAAAACTTGGTCCATGGAACTTTTCCTTGTTTATTTTAAATGATTGTAGAAATGGTTGTCAATTGGTAATACTATTGTACCACTGTTCTCCAATTAAACTAAAACAAGGAGGCATGGGTGGGGATATTTTGCCCCCCACCCACCAGCCATCTACTTAATATAGGTTACACATGGAAAATATGTTGTTGGGTACCCAATAGAATGGATGTCACAATCAATTACCAAATAAAAATGTAATAATAAATTTTATCCCGTAGGTGTCAAAATATTTCTTTAAACATAAGCGGATCTAATAGCACCATGATCCAATACACAAGTCCAGCCAATTAACAATTAATAATTAAAACTATTATGCATAATACATTACAAAAAAATCTGGCGTGAATTCTGTCACATAAACATAATTACAAAACTTCAATCTAATAACGCTCTATTTGATATATTCTATGGTACTGATTTTCTAGCAAAATTTAAACATAAAACATAATAAGATGAAACAAGAAAAACGTAAAACAAATTGAATACATCTGATGTTAATGAGATGTTTAGAATATGTTTATCCTTATGATATCAAAATATGGAAATATTTACACATTTCTCCTTTCTATTCTTAAATAAATACCATTTTCTGAACGAACAAAACCCCCTTTACTTAATTTAGGAGTCACCTGTAAATAAAAGAGAAGTATGCGATCATTAATTTTACCAAGAGAAGACTTGTTATATAATATAGTTAGTTACTGTGATAATTAAAGATATCGTTTGTATTCAAACTAAACGACGTTACTTGCGTGATCCAACCCCGACTAAAAGAAGGCAGCGTTTGCATTTAGGGATGACTTTAAACCGACAAATTAGTTTTCACTGAATACAGATTGTAGCCTACTACATTAATATTAAACTGTTCAACGTGTATTCGTTGAATACCGATTAATTTAATAACCAGATTAAAACCATTTAAATTGTTTAACTAATGCGTAGCCTCTATCGCGTTCAGTAGTTTGTCTGCAAAGAGGGGTAGCAACTCCGGACCTTAGAGTGAATTTCGTACAATCAGGGACAATAATCGAGGAAATGCCAAAATCGAACCCATCCGAGATCTTTATGAAATAAACATATATTTTAAATTGCACGAAAATCGGGACGACGACATAGTTTCATAAGGGAGTGTAAACATTTTAAATAATATTGTTTGATTTTGATTTAAGTTATACCTCTGTTTCTGGTGATTGAATAAACCGGAAGTTCTGTAAGAGTGCCACAATCGCCATCTTCGTGACCAGGTTAGCCAAACGCATACCCACACAATTGCGAGGACCAAGACCAAACGGCATATATGCATATGGATTTATTTTATCTTTATTTTCAGCTGAAAACCTGTGAATGTAAAATGGTTACGAGAATCATCGACTCTGTATTATTTCCCAAAATGGCAGGCGCGAATATCTGTTTTCAAAATAATAGTAGGAATTACCCCTCCCCCTATTCTAATTGCTTTGAATTGATCACAGGCGAACAAATATATATATTAGTATTAAACGAATTTGCAGAAATTACTACAGTCTAGTTGGGCAAATGTTTGATATATTTTGAAGGGGTAGGATTACCAGAATATGCCTCTGCTAAATTATGGAAATAATCAACAGCGTCACAACAGGTTTTAAGATGTGCAATTACCTTTCTGGAACAAATTTATCAGGATCTTCCCAGTGGGCTGGATCTCTGTGGATTGTATATATAGGTACCATGATTATCATACCATTAGGGATATCATATCCATTTATATTAGTATCATTGTTGGCACGTCTATTTAACCTGTATAAAATAAGTTATGTATAGTTTATTGGTTTCTGCTGTAGTAAGTTACTTACTTATATTTTACATTAAACATTTTGTGTTAAATCTGAAGTCAAAGCACACAATATCTAAAATACATTGTAAGTCTTTGCATGTTGTGGGTATTGGGGTTTCAAAATCAAATTCATAAATGTAATTGTAAAAACTCGTTAGCAATTATGGTTTAAAAGGTATACTCAAATATAAATACCCGATATACAAATACTAGTACCCTGTGCAGAACAATTCGTTAATGCTCAGAGGTTTACTGGCCGAATGGTTAGCGTGCCATTGAGTCAACTGGCGTGGTTTCGAATCCCCGGTTGTACGTGGCAAGGAGTAGGGTCGCCTGTCCAATCTCGCGGGTTTTCTCGGGGACCTCCGGGTTCCTCCTACTGCTAAAGACCCATACTCGCAAGCGAATCAATGAAATAAAATTAAACCATATGCTAGTCCCGAAATGACCTAGTTTGTGTCGAGTGGAGGTTAAACCCCATTTCTCTCTCTCTGTCTTATTCAGCTTCATTGTTTTTATAATCAATCTTCTCTCAGATTCGGTCTGCGATTTCGACTAATTTAGCTATTTATAGTCGGCAATCCGGCATCATATTTTGAAATTTGCGTACATAAACTGTATTTGATTAAAAAGGTATTTGCTGATAATCTTACCTTGTGGCAGCAGGATACATTCGCAATGTTTCAGATATAATCATATCTATATAAGTTAAATTCTTTAAATTATCATAAGTGGGCGCTTCCTGAAATAAAACCAAACTTACTACGTGCAAGGAGCATCCAAAAAATTAGATAAAAATCAAATGAAATGGGGTTTAACGTATAAATTTCAACACAATTGAAGACGGGTATACCCATATAGTGTGCCATGGGTAACATTTTGTCTGACCAGCGGTGCTAACATACGACAAACTCCGAATATCAAGGGTTCTTTCACAAACACACAGGACCCCAGTTTTCGGTATCATCTAAAGGACCAGACACTTTTCATTGACATGCACTACGTCCTGCCAATGCACCACTGATATAGAAAAAAAACACACCGGCAAATTAAGGGGAACTTTCTTTGCCAACACCAGGATGGAACCCAAGACCTCTTGGCTAAAGATCCAGCACCTTGCTCAGTGAGCTAGAAATGAGAGAGTTTGGGCTTTTGGCAATATTAAAGTTTCGAAAGGTTTACAAAAACGTAATTTTAAGGCAATCTCACTGTCCACAATCATGATATATTTGCCAGGAACTATAAACATAATGCATTTAAAAAAACGGATTGGAATTATCCTGGTTCTTGGTTCTTAGCGAAAATAAAATACCATAATATGTAATAGTATGAGTTATCCAAATCCTTGGTTCGTAGTAATAGTAAAATATTATATAACAGATGCTAAGAGTTTATAAATCCATCGCAAATCTATGAAACGAAGGGCAAAATCGAAAAGTTATTATGTGAAATGCACCAACCGGGCTCATGACAACGGCAAACGAATACAAGTATATTCAATTGATTAAATGCCAAATCTATGGGAAATTTCTAAGGGGCTCTACTTGATGAGGCACCTTTAGCTTCGGAAAAGTAGGGATATCCCCTCTCCGTATCCCTCTACCTGATCACACCGTATCAATAACGCTAAACGGAACACCAAAATAGCTGCTTTTTCCACGTACCTTTCCGATTTTCTGAGTTATCTCTTCATAAGCTTTGTCTTGGATCTCGGGGTTGGTGGCTAAACAATGCAACGCGAAGCCTAGGGTTATTGAAGTTGTGTCGAAACCAGCCATAATAAAGAATAAACTGTTGGCTAGTATTTCATCCTCTGTCATTTGTTTAGCAGACGCATTAGTGCTTTCTTTATGTGTGTTCAGCATCAGTTGAAGAAGATCTCGCTTGTTCTAAATTACATAAAAATAAACCATGAACATAATATAAAGATTTCGAAATTTACCTTACCTCTGCCACAGTAAAAAAAACCCAGCTTAACATAAATTGTTAACAAATGTACAAATTGCTTCAAAGGCACTAAGTAATTGAACTGGAATATACAGGTCACAATTCTGTGGAATACATTTTCGACTAGGTTTCTGTAGTCATTATACAGCAATTAAGTAGTAAACGTGTGTTGAGTGAGGGAAAGAGTAGGTGGAACGTCCACTGAACACTTTATAGTCTGGTCATTTATTTATTTCAATAATTTGCGTAGGTGTCTTTAAAAGTGGGAATACACTGTATAAACCAGGGGAAACCCACGAGGTTAGGCAGGCCAGAACTTACCGAGATAGGGCGTTTGTGTTCGACTAGGTCACTTGACGTCCAATAATCTCATTATTGACAGAATATTCAACAAAATTATGTACAAATAGAATCAAAACTATTGAAAGAATTAATGCAATAAAATGCAAAATATGGAAGGAGGGAGTAAGATTAATATATGAGGAAGGAAATGGATTAATAAAAAAAGGGGAAAAGTGGCATCCTGCAGCCCCCCCCCCCCACTGGATCCGCGCCTGGACATAATAAATGCGATGGTTTTCTTCAACTTAGATTTAATTAAGTAATCAAAATAAGATTCGTCAGTAAACTTACTTTTAGTTTTAAAAAAAACATCATCACGTGAAATAAATAAGCAGAAAGACGGGGGTGAGTTCATAGGATTAATACTGTCTTAGATGTATAAGAAAGGCCGGCGTGTAATATAACTAGTCTTACCGAGGTTTCTTGTTTTCGTTCCTGTATAGCGTGATGGACGGTGTCGGTAAAATATTTTACACAATCTCTAGGCATGTAACCCAAATTAAAAAAATCACATATATCAGTCAATATAGGAAACATCACTGAAATAAGAAGAATATTATATTACACAATTTACACGACCAATTATTTGTTAATCACATCATTGAATGAAGATGAATGTGTATATATAGTAGAGCTGGTATTTCCCCATAGAATTAAAACACGAATTTGGAACAAGATGTTTGAATGGAAATTGGAAAAACTGATATTAGACAAATGGAAACCTGATATCGTACGATATATAAATTCTACATTCTGGCTGTAATACCTTCGCACTTTAAATAAACCATGATTTATTCAATGCCGCTAAATCGCGCTTTTTTCGAAGCGTCTCTGTCCCAAGAACAAGAGGAAGGACAACCAGATGAGTAGCGCTTATGGCATAGCTCCTGGTCCAAACATTTTGTATGTTATACTTATACTTACAACACAAAACAACTATGGGTGCTGAAAAACTAAACTGTAGCGTCTTCTTAGCATTGACGAAGAAATCAAATTCTGGGTTTTTCTGGCAGTCAGCATCGATACCAAAAGCCGTGGCAGCAATAACATCCATAGTATAAGCTTGACATATTCTGTTAAGTAAAAACATCACCGACAATAAAAAAAACGGATACCAAAGAAACAATGGATAAAGCACTTTTCTTTCTCGAAATTTAAGGACTTGATTAAAAGTCAGCTGATAATTAGTGCGTACAGACTTGATGGTTTGAATATATTAGTAATCGTGTAAAGCTCTTCAAATTGTTTTAGCTCGAGATCTAGAATGTCTGGTATTGTTTCAGATAGAGTTACCATAAATTGAAAATATAATGGTCATGATTTGCACTACTCCAATTGGTGTGTTTCTTGTAATAATATTATCATACATGGTCAGAATGAAGTCGTAAAATTTGAAGATAAAAGACAAAGCTAATTGGATATTATAGAGACAATTAGTGACGCAATTTATTTTCCCCATTACCAGATCGACGGTGCGCCACCAATGAAAGCTTCTGTAAGATTTATCAACAACCAAAGGTTTCTGGTAATGTTTAAATATCTGCTGTTTTACAAGGGCGGAATTTAATCAGTTCAGCAACATTATATAGAACACTCACTCATCCAGTTTCACTGATTTTATGGGGTCAACCTTTTCACCAAAACTATCCACCATATTGCCAACACACATGTTAATGAGAGAAGACATCTGAAATTAAAGGAACTATATATTTTATAACATTATAATTTTATTTCCAGATGTTGTCATGGATAATAAATTGTTCCAACTGGCTATTAAAAGTTTACATCAAGTACAAGAAAATTTAACTCAACAACTGTGTTTAATACTGCGGTTAATTAAAGACTAATCAATGAAATTATGATTCTAAGATTCTCCCGACTAATCTTCCATTCTTTCAAATACGCGTGAATATTGTCTGTGGCATCATAGGTACCCCAAGAAAGAGGGAACCCTTGGCGACATCTGTATTCAAGGCTGTCGTTCTCATTTCGTTTGCTGTTGAGGGTAAGTGTTTTCTAGTTAACGTCAATAATACAAATGGATATAACTACATTCTTACATCTCTCATTTTACCGGAACTAAATGTTGGACTAATCACGCTGCGCATTGCTCTCCATTCATTATCTTCAACGTTAGCGACGGCCCTCTTCATTATATTGACATTAGGTACAAATTGCTATAAAATATAAAAAAAGCCACAAATTCTAGGAATAATATAAAACATTTTGTCAATAACGAGTTTATCAACCACATTTGAATCTATGGAACTTAACTGTATAGAAGTCACAGAGGGAAAGAATCAAAGAAACAATCTGCATTGAATGTCACATTATTGATTTTGTCAAATCAGCAGCATGGCTATCGTCATCTACCATTACTGCGCTGTTTCCGTCTAATATTCTTCGAATTCTAGCTGCCAAGGTTTAAATAACTTCCACGCCAATTTGAACATGGGACCGTAGTTTTTCGTACCATCTGAAAAACTAGATGGAAATCCAGTCATGGAAAACAATTGATTTAGTTTGGATAGTATATTATATTAATTGTGACCCCATTTAAAACAATGTTGTATTAATACAATGCTGATTGCGTGTGTAAAGGCCTCGTAACCACGATTACATTATACACCTGGGTTTGTCCCAACAATAAAAATAGACGTTTATACTCACATTCCTGTTAACAAAATTAGAAAATTCCTGAACGAATATCTGTTTGATCAGCCCCGTATCAGATATCAACATCGCGGGAAGTCGTCCAATGAATATACTGTAATAAAAATACTGTAAATATATATAATGAATGTTTGATGCCAACTGAAATATATAATACTGGCTATTACAATAAAGACATGAGTAATTGAAGCTGGACCGTGCACATGTCTCAATGAAAATTGGGAGGCTTGGCAAAGTGTACAAGAACACTGTGGATACAGCGCCAACTCCAGTAGGAATTTCTAAAAGGTTTACCAATTTAATATTGGTTATTGTTTTAATTGATAAAAAAAAAACACGGGGCAACTTTGCATATAAATGATCAATTAAGATTGTCAGATGACGTTTGTGGTTGCAAGAATGGAATGTTGATTTTATTACTTTATTAAAAACACATATTGCATGAACATACCCGGAGACTGGACCATATTTCTTTGTTACTTCCAAATCAAGCTCAATTATACCCTAGAATATATAAAACGGAAACAGGCTAGTAACCATACAGATCCCGGCGTGTCACAATCATCTGATATAATTATTGATGGGTGTTCAACCATCTCCACCGATTTACTTACCCCAGTCAAGGAAATCTATAGGCTGTGACTTTCCACAGAGGCAGACCGCTCTTCAGCGGAGCCAGCGCGACCGTTCCTCCAAGTGACGTACGACAAGCGTGCCGACTGTGGAACTCTCTCATTCTTTCTATTCGCTATGCTTCCTCCCTCGACTCCTTCAAAAACAACCCAAAACATATATTTTCCGACAACGCTACATTGAATGATTCACTTATACACTAGTATTGCTTTTAGTTTTTACGTCCTATTAAATTTTTTATACTACGCGTTGAGACTGATTTTGATGGTGTAATGTGTATAATAAGAAATAAATATTATTATTAGCATCGATATATAGCTTATTATATCTGATGAAGCTAAGCTGTAATACAATCAATATTGTTTAATGGTCGAGAGCAAGATATTAAGTAATATATTGTAACAACATGAGAGCCGTAAGCTCGAGACCATTCAACATCTTAAAATACTGACACTCCGCACGAGCATTTACAGTGAAATACGTCACACTTGTCCAATATTTCGCTGGCATAAATAAAGTACTATTGGCAAGTTGCCCGTACGATTATTTGAAATAATGGTACGCCAACATCAAAGGGTGACGTCACATCTGTATTTTAAATATTGTTATTAACATCGGTATACAACTTATTATTTCTGGTGAAGCTAAAATAGAACTAAAGTACAATCAGGACCAACAGTTTTCTATTGGACAAAGAAAGCAATAATTGTAGATAAAGCACAAATATAACTGCTCGGGCCTACCTTTTCAGCATAGAGTGGTAACATTCCCATTAGACCAGGAGTAGGGCCTGGAATACCCATCTTCTTGAAGATTGTATGCGTCCATGTTGTATATCTGTAAAGTGGTTCATTTAATTACCTACATATAACTTTCGAATATCCATTTTCCTTTTCAACTTATATATTGTTTTGAATTAATTGCTTTTTTCAGACATGTGCATTTTATGATGCAAAGGCGATAATAGTAGGCATACATGTGAACCGAATCGGTATAATTGAAGGCCTATGACTATGACATACAATCCCAAATTAACTAAGCTTCCAGGTGATGTCTCCAACCAACTTCCTTGTTAGTCCAGACATACATCCAACTCCTACAGCGAGTGCATTGTCCATTCTCAAGCAAGACACACACGAGGCAAAGTACCCCACGTTGAGCTAAATTAAATTGTTGAAAAAAGGATTAATATCCTAATATGGTTTGCCTTATCGAGTTTGACTTATAGTACATGTACCTTACCGCTGACTATCCCCACTTAAATTAATATTGCTAAATAATATAGCCTATATATTTTTTTTAACTAAATCATGATCCCCATAAATAGTCTTGACATGAGTTGATTAATTTCATAAGACATTGTGTCCACCAATATCAAAATCGTCTCTCTGGACCGACTGGAGAAATTTTTGAAAAGTAACGTCGTCTGCTGCAATTTACTCTGTGTATATTTTGTCCAATTTAATAAAAATTATTTTCATTAAATGTTATAAAAGAAAAATCATTATTTTTATTTTTTAATTTTTATGCAGTTAATTTATACTCCCATATTACGTTTGAAATAATGAATAGAATCAAAATTGTATTCGTTCCGTTTTCTTAACGCGATACTAAAAGTATGATACCTGGTTAGAACGAAACTAGGTCAATTGCGATACTCGTCTATACGGTTATTAAATTTGTATTTATAAAAACCAGAGTAAAGTGGGCATCATCCTCAAATATTACTTACATATATGCCGCTGCTACCAAAATAACCACCAGAATGATCAAACTGAGTGGCACAGATATCCAAATAGGCAAACTCTCGATTTTAAACATGATCGCGTTTACTCTTCTTTCGCTTTCTCCTCGGTTGGTCACAAATTTAGGATTTATATCCAACAATACAGTTGTGCAATAGTATATTAACGACATCTATATTTCGGTGTGATGGTGCAATAGTCTTGGTGTTTTGTGAGAAACTAGGTCCCAGTCCTTATTTTATTACACGTGCACAAAGTATAATTTTTAAAAAGAGGTTTTCAGTTTATACTGCAAGAGTTGCCGCTCCTATTTTAAATTAACTATTATGCAAAGGCGTTTTATAGCTGAGGCACTGGAGGCGCCAGCCTCCTCGTGAAAAAAAATCAAAGAAATTGAACAAATAAAACGGGAGAAAAATGCTAAAGCCGATGAGAAAAGTGAAATGTACCCTAGTTAGGGAAAGCCCCAAAGGCAGATAAAAGGGCCCCTCGTCTGACAATAGGGCCTCTCTGGCCAAGGGAAAGGGCCCCTCTGACCAAGGGAAAGGACACCCGAGTCCGGCTCAATCGTATTTTTACACTGTTACTGTCGAATCCACTACTGAATGAGAATGCAATCATTGTACTGATATGAAAATCATCAAATCAAGACACCCCCCACCCCCCCGCGAAAGAGGGACCTTAAAAACGTATAGCCTCCGCCATGATAAACCTTAAAACGCCCCTGCTATTATGTCGACACGGGGTCATGTTACCAGGAGATCCACATAGTGGTACATCTATAACCCTTTCTGCTTGCCGTGATTAAAAAGGTGTATTAACACGTAAGAGTGGTAGACATGGTCAATCAATTATTAACTAGGCTTTGCGACATCGAGTTTGGCATAAATGACATTATATCGCAGCGCCTATTTATATCTTAAGAAACTTGACATTCTATAAAGTCTATAAAGTCTATTCAACGCATAGTCTCGTGCTTTTTATTCGGGGCTTTCACGACATGTTATTAATATTTATTTTTATATTGTTAATATTAAAGTATTAACTATTTAGTAGTCGTAAATAAGACCGACATTAATGCATGCATGTTGTACGTAACAATGGCTTTAAGCATTTGAGCAGCTTGGGTATTGTCTACTTATTTGACATGATCAAACACGCAGATGATCTATGTTAAAATAGGTGTACAAAGCCCACACTACACAGTAAGTATTGCATGAATGGAGTACGATCTCCCGAACGAGGTCAAACACGTCCTGTTATCAAGCTAGGCCTACTATGATATTTTAGACACGACTGTCTGTAGTAATAAACGGATAACCTTTCGTCAGTTGATCTATTCATTATAAATGCAGTTTTTCTATTGTAATGTTTTAAATCACCAGTGGTCATGGAGTTTGTAAATGGATTAAGAGTACCTTCATGGGTAGTAGTTACTGTTTCCTCTATAGTGTCAGTCTATATGTAAGTAGGCTGTCGTATATACAATTTGTCCCATGACGATAATGATAATAATCTATATCTCGGTCAATCATTTTACGTTGAGTGAATTATTTTACTACATACCTACCTCACTTCAGATCTTTTTTTCTGTTATATATAAGTATGTGATGTATAAATTATGAACATGTATATTAGCCTGTGTATAATTATATATTCTATATATTAGGATACATAGTATACTCTTTCACTTAAATTATTATTAGCCTTGCTATGAGTACTACAATAAGCGTTATGTGTAAATGATTTTATGTAAATATCATATTGGAAATGTATAGTCGACCTCAGGGTTACGTATCACAGCCCTTCGGTTTAACGTTCATTTTTTAAATATATAAATCATCTATAGACGTAATTTGCTTTTCGCTCTTGGCGGTTTCCGAATTTGGTAATTGGATACACTTTGGGTCTGCATCAATAAAATATAATAAATAATGCTCAGTACTTCAGCATATGTAAACCTTCGGAAAGTATAGATTTTCTGCACGGTTACATTTCAATATTTTGTAAAATCTACAGATTAGTATTTCAACCACTCTTTGTGTACTTCATTAGCCCAGTCGGCACATAAAAAGTAGGACGTTAAACCCCAGCTCATTCCTTTATGTATTATTTCAGATTTTTGTATTGGACGATATTATAAAATATTATTTTCCTGAATAATATACTAGCCAGTCTGATCCTAAAATGTCTAGTATTAATGTGGTTCTGGGAGATATATATTCCCAATTGATAAAATGAATGTATTGAGGTTTGAAATGATAACTTTTTTTCAATTTTCTTAATAGATTTTCAACATGGCCATATTCACTATTCAAATCCTTGAAAATTCCTGGACCAAAACCTATACCATTTTTCGGGAATCTCCTCACATTAACCAAACAGGTACAGTGTCATCGAATATTTACTTTATAATTTCAGTAATATAATAATTATATTGATAGAAACACAAACATGTTTTATCTCTGATATCTATCTAGAACACTATACATACCATTTTTGATGAAGAGTTCATATAATTTACAAACGTTTGTAGTAATGATGTCGTATTTCCAGATGTTAAGCAAGGCTGACACTTGCACGATTCCGTGGCACGCATCGGAACGACTTGAGACGACACTACGCCGTCCGATCTGCGCAAACTCGTCGTGTCAATGCGGGAAGTGCGTAAACTATGCGCAAACTATGCGTGAACTCGTCGTGCCAGTTCGTGTCAATGTCAACACTGATGGGCACGACAAAATCGTGGCCAAAAGTCGTGCAAGTGTCAGCCTGGCTTAACGTGAAATTCGCGACGTTTCGTCGTCGTGGCTTGTTCGCCGATAATATCGTAAAGCGTTTGTTCACATATCGTGGACTTTTTCGGCAGTATTTCGTTTTACTGGCGTAACAGCGATTTGAATCTCGTACGTGACAGCACCTCTTCTTCCCGTGCGAGTCTATTATCTAGACGTATTTAAAGATTATGTTATGTTACATTTGTAGGGGTTTCATACAGTACATCAAAACTGGACGAGGCAATATGGTAAAGTCGTAGGGTGAGTTATATTTGTCGCTCTATGTGCTTTCTTTTTATTGTTCATGCTGGCAGTACAAACAAAGATCTTTGAAGATGCAAATTTTGTTCCTTTATAAAATGATTGTTTATTGTGACGTTATGGGTTAGTATTGTTGTTTAGTGCTACTAAATGTAATGTCACCGATAGGTAGTGACTTGTATCGATTCCTGTAGTTAAAATCAAAAGTATCAAGATGTTTAAATTGTATGTATATTCAAGCGGTTACTTTAGTCGGCAATATACCTGTACTTTGGTGGGTAAGCACTTCGATTTAGCATATATATGAGGAACATTCCTCGGCCATACTAAGCAGTGGTCGTGTTACCCGTTAAAGACAAAAATAGACAAACATTGTCCTAAAAGCACATATTAATGTAATATTGTAATTTTTAATCAATTATGTTTGGTGAAATATGTGAACAGTTCAAATTGAACGACAGTGGGTTACGCCTGCTAAGTGCATTCTACTGGTTTTCTAAAATTATTGTTTTGTCAATTTTTTCCTGAATTCGCCTTTACTAATTACTTACACAATGGCACCTAAAATCATAGGGTGCTGATTATAAAGGTGAATTGTGTCTTATTGGACATTAGAATCATACGACAAGGTAACAACATCAATATTGATTAAACCTGTATAATATTGAATTCTAATTCGTATTTTTTATTTCGAATACTATGAAAAATATTGAGTTCGCGACTTAGCACCTTTAACAGTTGTGTTTTGTAAATTGTACTTAAAAAATTATTATTCATGGACACTTTAAATCATACCCATAAGCAGATTTATGCTTTATAATTTGCATTCAATCATTGAGCAACCTTTATTTTTTGATAGATTTTATGAAGGTCGTCATCCTTGTATGCTGGTGTCAGAAACTTCTATGATAAGGGAAATATTGGTGAAAAACTTCAATTCTTTCCGGAATAGAAGGGTAATTGTAATGTTTCTCACTTTAAAGTCAGCAATTTGCCGATTTTAGGGGGCAAACGTTTATTGCGAACAATTAAGCTGGTCAGGGCGAGCTTATTTTTAAAAGTTTTGTAATATTCGCTTGATAATTAAAGGTACCGTGCAAATTAAACTGTTAAAATAGGTCAGCAATTTGCCGATTTTAGGGAGGTTGGATGGCTGAATGGTTAGCATGTGCAAGCTGTATCGTAACGTCTGTCATTGAGTCAACTGGTGTTGTTTCGGTGTCTAGGTTGTACTTGACAAGGAGTATGATCACCTGTCCAGCCTCGTAGGCCGTAACGCCGCTGCCCGGGTAAAATTTCCCTCATTACACACTTTATGGGGTATGCCCGTCTTCATTAGCCCATATCAGGAGAAGAACAGTAGGACGTTTAACCCCATTCAATTTCATTTCATTTTCTTTATGTTGCTTATTTATTATAGTGGATAAATATTTATTCTGTTTCCAGCAATTATTTAATTTCTGCATAGAAATCTTGCTTTGAACAGTTTTTTTTTATTGCAGAGTACCATTCTTGTATATTGCAGTCTATGACCCTTTATTTAAAACATGCTTAAGAAGTTGTCACAATTTCCTACTTATAACCAAACATTTTCACGTTATTTTGCCAATATGATAGAGAAATGTCATAATTGGCTTTTCAATATAATTTATAGTACCGGTAATATAAATGCTACTTTGTACAATTGAATTTTATATCATTGGGAAGAACACGACAATGTTTACATTTGTATGTATAGAAAATATTTATTTTAGTTATTTTCAATTTTGTAGAGGGTATTAGCATAGGATTAACAATAATTCTCTAATTGGCTTTGGGAGATGGGCCCTGCTGATTTAATGAGCTTAGGGGTAGGGTAGCTAATCTTTTAATTGGCTCAGGGCGTTTAATGTTGAATGTTGCATTATGCAATAAATGTAACGCAGAAGTGAGGTAAATAAAAACATGGGTTTTGTGGATATCTTGTTCTTGTAGTTGACTAGTTGTACAATAGAGGAATTGCATGTTCAAAGACCTTCACATGAGTTTCAGTGTTGCTATGAGATACATGTAAAGCAGTACTTTTGCAATAAATCTGGAGTTAACACTTTCACAATATATTGCAATATGTATTGCAATACGACAAATCGTATCGCAATATATCGCAATACGATTTTTTTGGCAATACCCACCCCTAGTAAGTACTTATCAATATATAGGCTGTTTTCATAAAAACGTACAAATAACGGTAACGGCAAATTTTGAAAGTAATTATGATTTTTTAATGAAATTTTCACTGCAATATTCTATAGATTTATAACTCAAGAGAAAGTATATATATATAATAGCCATGTCGGAATGTAACCAAAATGTAACAAACCAAAATTTGTAGGAATGTCTTTTCAGTTACCATGTAAACGATCATGTTAACAGTAAAGATATAACGGAAATACAAAAATTCAGTCATTTATTTGACCCCAGATATCTAATTAATGTGGATACCATTAGAAGAAGAAGAAGAGAAGAATTGTTTTATTAATGTGTCACACATTGTACAATAGCAATAAAAACAGTTTGAGACAAAAAATTATAAGTGTACAATGTCCGGCCTATAAGGCCTATGAGACACAACAATCATCATAAATCATCTATATTCGAATATAATAAATAAATACACATAAGTAACAAGGATAAAAATACAATAAAAAATTTGAAACGTACGAACAATAACATTAAGTAACTAAAAACAAATAGCTAGGCATATAAAATAATAGTAATCAAAATATCATATGTTAAAATATTTTCTATGATAAAACATTTTTTTAACCGTGGCAGCTAGGATTTTTACTAGGTTTGTGTTGTTCATTAGGGAACATAGCTGGTGGGTTGGTGTCAGTGCTAAGAAATGTGGGTTTATGGTGGCTGCGGCGTTCCATAGCTTTTGTCTCGGTTCAAAGTAGCAATCACATGTACACAAGAAGTGTGTCTCATCTTCTATATTTGACGTGTGACAATAATTACATGTTCTGTCTGTTAATAATGTTACTGGTCTTACAAAACGTCCAGTTTCTATTGCTAAGGGCAATGACCCACATCGTAGTTTTGCTAGAACACTACGTTGCGATCTGTCAAGTATACATTTTACATAGGGTTCGACATACAATGAGTGCTTAAATAGCCTATATGTCCTTAATTTGTTACCATTAATTAACCCCTTATCATTCCAAAGTCCCTGATACCAGAGCCTACAAACTAACCTATTTAGTGCTTCTTTTAGAGATAAAAAATCGGTTTTGCGTATATTGAATAAATCAGGAATTGGGATTTGTAATTCGGCCATCAACGTTATTGCAATATTATTCCAGGACTTCCTGAAATTAAACGACCAAGCTTTAACCTTACTAACAAGGCGTATTGGTTCTACGCATGATAATCTTCTCCAGAATCTAACAATTTCTATTTTCTGCTTTGTAAAGTTTGATGTCCAACCCATATCACCACGGACAGCCAAATTTGAAGTTTTACTTCCCACGCCCAAGAAGAAACGACAGGCTCTATTCTGGACGTTATTAACGCATCTAAATTCTCTAGTGCCCCAAATTGCTGATCCATATGATAAGATGGGTTGGACTAGATTATTATATAAAGTATTAAAAACATCATATGACATGCCACCGACACATTTAAATTTACTAATAATTGTACATAGAGCTCTATTAGCAGATTTAGCTATCTCTTTTGCAGTGTGAATAAGGTCAACTGATTCGTGTAACCATAACCCCAAGTACTTGTAGGCATGTGAGTAATCTATGATGTTACTGCCACAAGTAAAGTTTCTACATGACCTGCTGGTTGAATTAGGGCGATAGTGAACGATTTTCGTTTTTGAAGTATTGATTTGGATTCGCCATTTACCGCACCAATTTGCAACACAGTCCAGCATACGCTGCAGCGAGTCCTCATCTGGGGCTAAAAGAGCTATGTCGTCTGCATACAATAGTAGACTAACAATGGTGTTATCAATTTTAATACCACATTTAAGGTTATTAATGTCTTCAACTAAATCGTTAATAAAAACAGAGAATAAAGTAGGGGATAGGACGCAGCCTTGTTTTACACCACTGTGAACTTCAAATTCATCAGTTAGATACCCATTTACATTGACAACAGATCGATTATTTTCATACAGAGATAATATATTCTTATAGAACTTTCCTTTCACACCCAACTTCATTAATTTGTACCATAGACAGTCTCTATGAGTTCGATCGAAGGCCTTCAGGGCATCAATATAACATATAAATGTGCTTTTTTTGGATACTTTTCTGTTATTTACAATATTGTACAGAGTATAGATATGTTCTAATGTGCTCCTCTCTTTGCGGAACCCATTCTGCTCATCAGCAAGAAGGTTGTTTACTTCTAGCCATTTGGAGAAACGAGTGTTTAAAATATCGGCATACAACTTACACGGGATGGAGATTAGAGATATGCCTCGATATCCAAGTGGGTCGCGGGGGTCAGTGTCTGGTTTACTGATGGGTTTAATTATACTTTTTTTCCATAAGTCGGGAATAACATGATTTTCAAAACAAAACTTGAAAAGACTAAATAAAATATCAATGCAATGACTATTTTTAAGAGCTTCAGCAGGGAGACTATCAATGCCTGTGGCTTTACCACATTTTGATCTGTTGACTGCGGAGATTACCTCATCCCGTCGAATTGGTGCATTTAGATCACTGCAGTCTATACCATATTGTGACACAGTATTATTATTGGAAACAGATAATTCATTTTGAATAAATGCTAAGTGGTTATCGTCAAATAACATATCATTTTTACTGTTATATAATGATTCATAGTCGGTTTTCCATTTCTCTAAAACATTTAATTGATCACGAATAACACCTTCATCTGCAACACATTCCCATGGGATTAAGCCTTGTCTATCATTCGATATACCAATTTTACCAATTACCTTCCAGAAGTCACGTGAGTCTATGTTTTTACATTTATCTAACAACTTTTGTTGTTCACTTAATTGGTATGATCTCTTTAAACGTCTTAACAATTTATCGAATGACTTTCTTTCCGTAATAAAAGTTTGTTTCAAGCACTTCTTCAAACCAGGCAGTTTACATTTCAACCATGCTTTTTCGCTACACACGACGACATCCCATTGACGTTGCAAATCATCACACCAATAGGGTTTGTATCTCGACTTTGATTTATTATTCTTGGATTTATATGACATTTTCTGACCTGCAACTTTATCAAGTTCCTGATGTATAAACACGACAAAATCCTCGTAAGCACTGGTAACATTTTTATCTATTTCAAGTTTGTGTTCAATATTTCTTATTGTATCCTCGACTTTAAGTCGAATTTCACTATTTGAAAGAAATTCACCAGTTATATTTTCTTGTTTATATCGTTTTAGAACGGAGCTTGTGTCACTATCATGTTCCAGTAGATCCTCGTGTAAAGTATTTGTTGGAACTTTAATATTCCATGTTAAAATCGAATGATCTGGTATAACATCAGGCATATTTTGTCCATTCACCAGATTAGACATCTTAATCGTTTTAAAGTTTTCGTAATTACACAAACTTTCGTGAGTAGTGATGACGTAGTCAACCACTGACTTCCCATTTTTAATATATGTGAAGTCTTGTTCACCAAGGCGTCCATTAAGAATACAGAGATTACTGTTAACTAAGAAATCTATGAGAAGTCCTCCATACGAGTTCTCCGTGTAATCAATTACCTCCCGTTCTGATATGTTGTCAACCCCTTGAATGAAATCACACTCAGAACCAATCCGCGAATTCAGGTCTCCACAAATACATAATAAACCTTCGTTTTGATAAATATAGAGTTTTTCTAAAAGGGTATCATAGAATTGTTCACCATCAATGATTCTACTCGAACCAACAGGGGGGAGGTAACACACACATAATATAATTTTAAAACTGGGCTCTGCAATAGAGGTGAGCCTAAACCAGATTATATCGTCTGTTTTGTTATCTAAAATATCAATGTTATATTGTAATAAAAACGAATTTTTAATAAAGGCACCAACACCGCCAGATCCACGTTTCGCTCTTTTGTCAATAACGCGTCGATTGTTACCGAACCATTTAAATCCGTCCACATGAAGTTCATCATTATGTCTGAGGAATGTCTCACAAACCCCAAATATATCACAATCGACATTTCTTAAAACATCCTCCCTAAATCGTTTATTATTGTGTTGTCGGTTTGACCAACCACCTACGTTCCAAAATCCTAGCCGCACCGAATCCTATTCCTTTTTTAAAACTAGACGTTTGCCATGAAATTGGAATTTCTGTTCAGAACCCAGGCCATGAATAAGGGTCTGTATATTTGAACGATATGACAATTCTTGTCGAGACAAAGCATTGTTAAAATACACATTTTTAAAATCAACAGTATTGCGCAGTTCATTTTTAACTGACATTAATTTGGTTTTTGTGAACTGTCTCCCAGTGTAGCAATAATCAAACCTGGGCTGTTATCATCGCGTGATTTTTTCCTTACGGCTTTCACAACATGGATATCTGTTAGTTTTAAACCATCACGTATAACTTTGTTCACTGCTTCACGTGTAATCTCAGGATTATCAGATTCGTCCGACGTTGTAAGGACATTTTTAACAACAACAGTACATTCTAAATGTGGCTCATGATCTGAACTGCTTACGGGTTTAGACAATTTTTTTTCAATTTCGTCCATGTGTTTTTTAACATTTGATAATCTACTTACAGTTTCTTCATTTTTAATTGACTGACTATTCTCTAATTGTCTTACTTTCTCCGTAATATTGTATATTTGTTCATTAAAATCTTTTCTGATTCCCTCTGTCTCAGCTTTCAGTGTCTCTGTTAATTTTCTGGTAACTCTAGATTCCATCTCTTCTAGTTGACACCCAAACGATTCTTTCAAACTATGGATAGCTGTGAGAATTTCCAGGTTTGTAATACTGTTTTCAGTTACCATTTTATCTTCACTGTGATAAATTAAATCATCAAAGTCTTCAGAAACACATTAGAAAGCATAAAAAGAGGGATTACGCAATATAATTTTAACAAAATGTCTCTTGTTCCATCTATCTCGATGCAAGAAGTTTTTTCCGTTATCATTATTCATAACGGAAAAGACATACTTTGAGTGTCAGCACTCATTCACATTGCACAGATATGCATGATATTAACAGAGTGCTTTGACAACCTTATTCCTGGGTTTTCTCGACTGGTCAATGTGTTTTGTATTGGAAAAGGGTGGTAAACTTAATTGTTTGGTTTTTCCCTTCTAGGAACTGTTCCATTCTATTATGTGGGAATTTCCGGCTTGACCATCCTGGTGACAAAGTGGTCGACCGACAAAGTTGACAATGCGGCATTTAACTCGCTAACGAATAATTAACGAAAAAGACAAATTGTTTTCAAAATTTTGGTAGAAACAATATTTTTGATATAGTTTAATTCTAATGTTTCTTAACAGGACCTTTATTTAGCTTTATTGGGTGGCTAATTGAAAAGCGGAGAGAGAGACAGAAATGGGGTTTAACGTCCACTCAACACAAACTAGGTCATTTCGGGACTAACATATGGTTTAATTTTATTTCAATAATTCGCTTGTGCGTAGGGGTCTTTAGCAGTGGGAGGAAACCGGAGTGCCCGGAGGAAACCCACGAGGTTGAGAAAGCGCCCCTATCTCCATGCCACATACGCTCACACCAGGGCTCGAAACCACAGCCGCAAGCCAGAGGTGACCGGCCCGCTAGAGTTCGAAGCGCGGCACTCTAGACCACTAGGCCATCCTAACACCCCTAATTGAAAAGCACTGTAATTTTTACTGCCTTTTCAATTTTAAAATGAGATCTTGAAGTCCAAAGTTGGGAATAAGCAGTTTTGCCATGAAACAGAATGGACATTTTGAAAACATAATTTGATGTACTGATTTTATTTTGAATAATAACCTTGTCGAAATATTGGCCAAAAGCAGGTACTTTAATGCTGATACAATATACATTTGTTTTTGATGTTTGCGAAAATTTTATATCACATATGGGGTATACCGGTTTTTGTTTGTTGTTTTTTTTTCGTTATTTGTACTTGTTTTTGTTAAAATAACTAATGGCATCCCAGTCCAGTGTATCATAAATTGGAAATTTCATATGTGAATACCTATCAATCATAAATTGTCCAAGTTTATGAACTGGTTACATTATCATACTTTAAAACCCAAAACTGTAGATTTAAAGATTATCCTCTTCCCAGATCTTATGTTACCAATAGACATACACTGTACTTTATGCATTCCAATATTAACCAATACAGCTATTACTTTTTCTCTTTTAGAATATTCAGATAGCTGGGTATCCAATGGATTCTGGGATATTGCAACAAAGAGACGACCAATGGAAGAACACAAGACACATTTTAACACCAGCGTTTAGCTCTTCAAAATTAAAAAAGGTTGTTTATTGTATTTATTTAACTTACTAAATATTTGGAGTTAATTAAATGAGAAGCATGGTAGGATGTATTCAACAGATAGTTCATAAATCTATTGACATGTCATGATTCTTCCAGATGGTTGGTCTTATTCAAGACTGTGGTGATATACTGACCAATAAATCTCAGGAATTAGTGAAGAAAGGTGACAATGAAATAGAACTATACAGGTTAGTTATTTTAGTCAAAAATACATATATTATATTATGAAAAATTGTTTATTGTTGTTTTTGTTAGTTTCATTATCCCCGTCATCATTAGCCCAGTTCGGAGCAAACCAGTAGGACGTTAAACCCCATTCCATTTCTAGTTTCATTATGTGAACGGGAAGTGATCCCAAAGCGCCAAGCATCTTGTTGTTCTTCTCGTCTTGCGGTCGGTGGTTGGGTGGGATGTGGGTGGTAGCTGTCGACATGAAACTTGGCATACTTGCTCTTTGAACAATTTCTCATCAATTGAGGGAATTCGATTTTATATATGTCGTCCAATCTGGTGTTGGTGGCGTCACGCTGGTTTCCTGGTGCATATTATAGAACTATCAGCTGTTTCTATGTGTGGTTCCCTTGTAGGGTATTAGGCTTAATGTTACACTTACAGTGTATTTTATGGTTTGGGTTTTGATATCCCATCGCTTATTTAAGTATTCTTCTAATAAAAGGGGGATATTTCATTAATCTGTAAATGTTTAAGATTTTGAGAAATATAAATCCGTTTTATTTCAAATGAAGTCTTAACTTCACAAACTAATTTGATGGGGCGGAAATGATGTAATGAAAACAACACGTTTAAAGTCATTATTGTTAGATTATTGGCTGTTTGGTGCATCATACTGAAAATGGAATAATTGCTTTCTCCACAGCCATTTTTCTGCTTACACAATGGATGTTATTACAAGTACTGCTTTTGGAGTCAAGATTGATGCGTACGATAAAAATGACCCCTTTATAAAGAATGCTAAAGCGTTCACTACCCTGAATTTCGCAGGGCTCTTGTTTATGACGTATTGTAAGTATAAAACTATAAATTATATACATAATGGGTGAGAGGGTGTAAAATGCCATTAAAAAACATCCATGTGGGATAATGGGTTGTTGGAGGGGGGGTGGGTGGGTGAACAATCTAGGTGTTAGTGATGATTGGTGTCACATTTCTGGACATGAGATACGTCACCCTGTCACATTTCTGGACATGAGATACGTCACCCTAATCAACAAGAAGACAAACTCAACAATATTGTTTTAAATTTGATACATATTTGCATATAAACTTAATATTTACGGGGCACTTGGTATATTGTTATTTCTGAATTTTTGTTTACAGTTCTAGTGCCTGGCCTTCTCCCTTTTCTGCTTGCTCTCAAAATAACAGTTGTCCCCAAGGCTCCACTTGACTTCTTCATTCAAGTAATAGATGGTGCAATAGCAGCAAAGAAAGAAAGTCATAACGTGAGGGGTTTTATTTTAGAATATAATTTTATTCAATTTTTCCCATTGCGAATGGGAAACATACTGAACTTATGTCTTCTTGTCTATTTCTCTGATTATAATATACTGAGCGTCAAACCCCAAAATACGACACAGATGTCACTAGCGCGTGTGTCCCCCACTGGCTCTTATGCACGCTGTGCAGCATGGAATTAACCATCTGTGTCGTACTTTTGCCCCCCCCCCCTGACATTGTACCGTTGATTACAGATTAAACATCCATAAGTACACAAATGTGTTGTTATTGATGTGTTCCCATTTGAATATTGTTCACAATAAGAAGCAAAATAAATAAGTTATGTTTACAGGATCATTTTGTTATACGAAAAACTAAGTGGTGCGTTTTCTATGGCGCTCAGTATAATAATATAATGTCATAGCAAATACCGCTAATAACTATATACATGTATCTTGAAAAAACACATTTAGTAAACGAGACATTTTACCAAGCCTCGTTCTGAACAAAATACCTCGTTCCAAAAACAGGGCAATTTAAAAAAAAAATCGTTTTGGAACTCCAGACAAACGAGGCATTTTGTTTTACAGAAATGCAGAGCGAGGCATTCTGGGGTTGAGAGTGATAGTAGTAAACTGACTCGTGGTAGTGATTACCTTGAAGTAAGTTGAAGTGATCGTAGTGCAAATAGTTCCGACTTTATGATCCATGTTCAGCCCAAGTCATCTCACGCCATTTGGCCAGGTGGTTCAGGGACGTTCACATATGTCTGTATCCCTTAGTACGTAATTGCGTGTGCCATATGATTAAGGAATGCGGAATTTGATATTACAGTATTTTTCTATTATTTTTTTAGATGCGTTTTGATTTGTTGCAAGCTATGTTAAATGCCAGTGAAGACAGTGATCCGATAGAAGACGATGGTCTAATGAGTTCGTTGGAGGTTAAATCCACCAATAAAAAAGGTCCAGTGTATGCTTGTCTTGTTTATTTTGACAGTGAAGATTTGAAATTTTGTACCGATTTTATCTGGCTGAACACGATATGAGAAATGTATATCGTAAATTAAGAAAGGGATCAATCAGACAAATCATATAGGTCGGAATAATCTCATTAAACTAATCTAGTAACTTACAGCAGCGTAGTATAATAGAACTCACACGTGTAATACTACAAGTATGACGTAATTTCTGAGACGTGAAATTATTCGCAATCACTGAGTTGAAATGAATGACTTTGAATTTGTCAATGAATAACACAGATTTTTATCTATTGCAAGAATTCGAATTGAACGATTTTTTCCAGACCAACACTAAACACTGCAATATGAATGGATGGGGAATATATCAATAAACAGCGTCATAATCTGTATAATTACTAACCTACTAAGTATGTTATAAAATCTTTTGTTAAGCCTAAGTATTTTGGGGGGAAATTGGACTTATACGAAGTGAATCCTGGATCATCGATATTTGTATGCTTACGTGAATATTACAGGATTGACCAACGGAGAAATACTGGCTCATTCTGTAACCTTTTTCTTGGCTGGGCATGAAACAACGGCAACAACGATGACGTTTTTAGCCTACGAATTGGCACTGCATCCCGATATACAAAATACGGCTAGAGAAGAAATTGATCGAGTTCTTGGAAATGTATGATTATTTCTAGTTTCATTGATTTACATATACATATACATTTATGCCAGTGGATGGTTATACAATGCGATACTTGCGCATATGCGAAGATGATAAACAATCCTCAAAAAGTCCGTTTGAGCCCTACATTGTTATAAACTAAGTTGTTTTTCAGGCTGTGGTGGAAATAACGCAAACTTTTTTCAATTATATTAAAAGCACTATATTCTGCTTTTTGTTAGCTTTAAAAAAAAACACAAGTTGAACACATGGCATGAATAAAATTTGTCAGACGTTAAAGTATCAATGAAACCAAGCAAACAGTTAAATAATACTCAGTCATCTTTAATTAGCCTTTATCACACTGTTTGTTGAATATACATATTGATTTATAAACTTAATTTAAGAATTCAACTCTTGAAACGGTACTGGGAGTGGTTAGTTTAGATATTGCTACTTTAACTAAAACTGACCCCAATAAAATACGGTTAGGTTAGATATTGCTACTTTAAGTAAAATTAACCCCAATAAATTACAGGTCGATTAATGCTCATACATTTTGTTTTGGTTAAGTTTGAATTCCACTAAGATATATATTTCATTCGATATCATGTACATGTATATCCTCATTACTCAATTTAAAAAGTTTATTTGCGGATTCTGTTTATATTAATTTTCAGAAACCTTGTGATTATGAAAATATACAGGAACTAGCCTATCTTGATATGTGTTTATCCGAAACATTACGTCTATACCCACCAGCAACCAGGTAGGCCAAGTAGACTTTGTCTGGAGATTTTAGCCGTTAGTTACCGCCTGTCTAATAGTAAGTGCAGGAAGAGCGAAATGCGCGCAAAACAAAAATCTAAATATATACATATAATTTATCGACTCAATAAGCATTAAAGGCCTCGGACCTTTTTTACGAAATCTTAACTAAGATAAAAGCCAAATTTTATAAATTTGATTGGATAATATGAGATTGATTCTAGTGCTTAACCAATCAAAATTGAAGTATCTACTAAAAATTTGGATTTTATCTTTAGTCAAGATTTCCAGAAACAGAAGCCTGATAAGTTATTTAGCGCTTTAGGAATAGCATGCAAACTACTATAATGTGAAAGTTTCCTCTCTAATAGGAATATCAGCTCAAATATGGTTCAATTCCGTTCAAACTTTCATTGAACTAGGCTGATCATGGATAACATCTTTAATTGTTAGCGGGGAATCCTGATTGGCCAATTTTAAATCATACTGAATCCAAGTCGGGAGATTATCAAGCGTTTTTGTTTTGATTTCTTAATTAAATGTAAAATAATCAATGTTAAACTGCAAATGACGCATCGAACTTTTAAGTAATATTTGATGTAACAAACTAAGCACGATATGCTGAATCGCGCGTTTCTGGTTTTACCATACTAATTATTCCCCAAACATCTCTATACCGAATATTACAGTCATTTAGTTATATCATAATCTATAGCACACACTTATGGCAAATAGCTACTTATTTTCTGAAATGCTAAGAGATTGCCCTTCGTGACGTCACATGTTTTCCATAAGTATGTAATAGTTTATTGCTCTATTATAGGTTAGAAAGAACAGCATCGGTTGATGTGACACTAGATGATGTCAAAATACCAGCTGAAACAATAGTAGTCATTCCTGTTTATACAATACACAGAGATCCGGCTATATATGATAACCCAGACGACTTTATACCGGAAAGGTTCAGCCCCGAAAAAAAAGCAAAACTTGGTGCATATCATTATATGCCGTTTGGATTGGGGCCTAGGAGTTGTATTGGAATGCGAATGGCCGTTTTAGAAACCAAACTTGGAATCGCTCGACTTCTCCAGAAATTTAAATTTTCTACCTGTGAGAAAACTATGGTACGTTATAACACAATATTTAGTTTCTGTGTTTGTTGCAGAGTTATGTCCCTTCTAATTACACACGATGGGGTTACATCTAAGTGTCAACAGCTACAGATTAACCGGTCAGACAAAACATTCCGGTTTATATTTATATCAGTATGTTAACAATCATGGTAATACAACGGTTCATGAGTCAAAGAACAATCATTTAGCCTTTTAGAATTGCCACACTCAATTCATTATGTTAAAATCCAAGTACCCTGTGCCCATTCTGATACCGTTTGACGACACGCTCCCGAAAAAAGTCAAAACCTAGTAACTCACTTTTTTTATTTGTCAAAATTGTGTTATCACCAAATTGGTAGTTACTTGTGTATGTGCTTCCTGTTGTTGTACAAGATATTCAAATTTTTTGATTTTGTAAGCAGTTACATACATGACACAATCTTGCAACTGCCACCATTTGTCTGGTATGACACAGAAAAACCTTGCAACTCAATATACAAAACAAGGGAGTTGGGGTTTAATATTCATTCATTAAGTTTTCTTTGGTTTCATAAAATAGGGAAAAAACCAGTTACTAGGCGTGGCCTTTTGACAGGGGCACTGAATTCTGTAGGGTTACTCCATCTGACAAACAAATTCAAAGCCCTCGACTTTCTCATGTACGAAATCTGTTACACAATACTATAGTCCATGAGAAGACCCAGTTCAAAATATTAGTCATTTGATTTCTTATAGCCATAAAACATCACTATGACTAAATGTAGAGTTGATAAAATGTGGTTCCTGCACCCACTCCAAAGGGCAACCAAATTCAATGTCCATGGATATACAAACTTTTGCCCTTTTTATTTCCTTTAGTGCCACATTCTTGTACTGTTAGACCAAAATTTCATATAGATAAAACTCACCGTATCTAATTTTATTTTTTCAGATACCATTAAAGTTTCGTAATTCGACTCTGTTACAAATAGACGGTGACGTGGTTCTTAAGTTTATTGAACGATAAAGAAAATGCAAACTCCGAACAATTCAGCTACATGATTAACGGGAGTGGTAGAAATTTAACCGCTATTTGAGAGTGATTCCAGTCCGAGGCGTTCTGGTCACCTGATGAAGACATTGAGAAAAAATGAAATACAAAATCAATACATCCATTAAATCGTGAAATATCTATTTAAAGCAAATTTTATTTTTAAACAATGTTTTTTTATTCAGATTCGTAGCCTATATTAAACCATGTATTTACATTTTATAAATAAAACAATATACAAGTGAAAATATAATTACAGTAAGTATGTGTACTTCGTTTGCCCAGTTTTTTTTAACTCTGGTACGGTTTGGTGATTTGGAAATACGAGTGGACAGTGATATCTCTGTGTCGTCAGTGTCGAACAGTAAGATAGTAATTTTTACGGTGGGTAGACGGTAGATTGTTCATTGTATTGTGGCGGGCATCTGAATATTAGAACTAATACAAAAGAATTGTTCAGAATCTTCAAATAGTTATGTTCGATCGTCAGAAATGTAAATAAATAGGACCCTTTAGACTGTCTATAGAGACTCGGTTTACCATGAATGATTTGGTTTTCGCGGTACCGAAAATACAATGTTGGTTGTGCTGAATCGTGTGACATCAGTTTTAAATTGGACGTTTTTAGTGATGATGAATATTTGGTGTTTGTGCTTCAATTCTCTACTTGACAAAGGTATGAAAGAATTATATCTGTTTTACAGGCAGATTGGCTTTATGGAGATTACTATGTTCGCTCTGTCAAGATTAAATCTTACGTCGCCTGCGTCTTATTGTAATAAAACCGGTTTCTTCATATACCATTATCTATAGAGAGAGGAATGGGGTTTAACGTCCACTCGAAACAAACTATGTCATTTCGGGATTAACACCACATATGGACTTAGAATATTGGCTTTATGGAGATTACTATGTTCGCCCTGTCAAGATTAAATCTTACGTCGCCTGCATCTTATTGTAACAAAACCGGTTTCTTCATATACCTGTATCTATAGAGAGGGGAATGGGGTTTAACGTCCACTCGAAACAAACTATGTCATTTCGGGATTAACACCACATATGGACTTAAGTGTATCCCGATGTAGGTGCTCTAATGGTAACTTTTCAGCTGGATAGTCGGTGCAGTTCTCTCGAATTGCATTACTATATATAATCAAAATGTGTTAAAATGAAATAAATTTAGATGGTTTGTGAGATTTTCCTGACAAACCTTGCCTCTAAGTGAATAGGCTGTGGTTATCTGGAGTATAAAAACTACGAAACGCCCTTTGTGACAAATGTCCCGATAGACCTTCCCAGCTTCAAAATATTTGCAAAATTTAATGGGAAAATGGGACAGTTTGTAATGATCTCTCCAGAAATGCTTAACTTTTGGAAATAGTTGAAATTTTAATTCAATAACTTCCTTGACTATAGGGCCTTTAATATATTGTATGGAGTAACAGGACCCCAAATCTATAGAAAGATAATTAACTATAAACCCACCTAGAGCCACCCAAAAGGTGAGTAGAGTGCTCCAAACTCTTGAAGAAACTAAGTCATACAGCAGTCCCAAGTTCTCCGATTACTAAATAGGGTCGTCTAGCGACCTTGGAATAATATCAATATTCTAGGCCTTCTTCTTCACAGACAGCTGATAAGATTTCCATACACAATTGCATAGACTTAAAGTGCACATTTCAAAACTTATATCGTGCTTTAGATTTGTCGCTTGTTTAACGAAGATGCTTTATTTCTAAAAAAATCAAAGCTTGTAGTGCTAACTAACAACACAAATTCAACAGTCACTGGGTAGACATTATTTTAAGACGTTACGGCTACGTGGGTTAATGCAACGTAGGTTAAATAGATGTTTATTGGTGAAACGTAATGCGTTTCTTTAAAAGATTCTATTTTTAGTTTATGTTATTTGTGAACTATTCTGACTCACAATTTTATTTAAAGATGCGTTTTATGTATGATATTTTCTGGTATTCATACCATGACTATCCTGAAGTAGAGCTTGGTGATTTGTTTTCACTTGGAGATTGGTCTCGATGCTGTCAAGATCATTTATATCCTCTAAATACTATATGGTGGAATGCATTTGACAGTAATTAGTTATTACACACTATTCAAACTACCGAAGTGACCCAAAACATTATATTATATCTTACGAGGTATTACATACAAGTGTATTGTAGAACGTAAATTTTGATTTCACAGCCTCGGGTACGTGTCGGGAAGCTACAAAATAACACACAAACAGACTGAATGGTACAATACAATAGAACACGTGATACAAAAATAGGGCACAATAAATACATATTCCCAGAGTAACGACAATTGAATAGATCACGTGATACAAAAATCGAACACAATTAAATACATTTTAGCATAGAATACGCTAAAACATAGGGAACATAAAACATCTTTGCAAAATAAATGTTTGAAAGACTGGTTATACCCTTATATTCACAAACCGCTAGGGCGGTTGAACTTTTGGTATACCATTTAACCCAAGCCTTATAGTATTGCTAAATTCTTGCCTGAAATACTTAGCAAAGAATATATGTACAGAGAAAAATATATTCCTATGGACGATTTAGACGATCGCCCGACGATTTAGACGATCGCCCTATTTACAAATATGTAATGAGCGTACTTTTAGTGTACACGTCATATCTACCAACCAGGTGAGGTTAGCTGCACACCACTTGTCAAAGTTCCCAGTTAAATTATCTGTAAAACACGATAGCTGACTATGAATTTAAAATCATCCAAAGTATTTCAGTAGCCCAAAAATGCTTACACGGACAGCTTCGATTTTCTGTGCATTCTTTGTATCAGTATTAAGTGTTCGGTACGATCCAACATGGGACTCGATTGATTCGCGTCCTCTACCAGCATGGTACGACGAAGCCAAACTCGGTATCTTTATTCATTGGGGTGTATTCTCAGTACCCAGTTTCAATTCCGAATGGTTTTGGGAACGTTGGCAGGCTGATAGAACTCCAGAGGTTGTAAATTTTATGAATAATAATTACAGGCCTGATTTTACGTACGCAGATTTTGCATCACAATTTACAGCTGAGTTCTTTGATGCCAATCAATGGGCTGATATGTTCAAAGCGTCAGGTGCCGAGTAAGTTTATGCAATATCATCATATTACGCGAATACATGCACACAACATTTAATCTTTAAAACTGTTTTATTTTTGGGATTTAATTGGGCACGCGTATGTATTTTCGCAAGCAAATGACGTGGACATTGATCGTGCTCGGCGATAAATCGTGGTTCGGTGAGTATGGCGAGTAGCCATTAACCAGAAGTCAATGCTGGTGTTGGTCAAAAAACTTCCTGCAGATTTTCCGACCTGGTTTCTCCTCGACAGTGGTATGGGACGTCAGGGAAAACCACCACGCGCGTCCTCATTGGTCGGCATCCTTGATGGTTGGGATACGACGAAGAGTACGTGACAGTGTCTTGGTGCGGGCAAATGTTTGTTCATATTGTTGTCTTTACATTATCACGCTTGGTACAGACAGGTGTGTGTGTGTGTGGGGGGGGGGGGGGTGGTAATCCGCTGTTCTAAAAAGGTCTACACGTTTTTTCTTTACGATTGATTATATCAATATTCCAGCAAGTCATTAATTATGTGGGGTTATTTTTAAGATACATCGTGTTTGTGAGTAAGCACCATGAAGGTTTTACAAACTGGCCTTCTAACCACTCATTTAACTGGAATTCTATGGCTGTGGGACCTAAACGAGACATTGTAGGTGAGTTTTGTTTTATTATTTACAGAATTATATTTTATCATTAACGTGCACAGGAATGATATGTAACATATGTTATTATTTTATTGTTTATTACTGTGTGTTGTATTTTATTCTTACAATTCGCGTTGTTAGTGTGTGTGCGTGTATATGATAAAGTCCATACAATTATATGACATATTCAACTTGTGGGTATGTTGTCGCCGACACACATTCTGGAGGTCCATGTTTTTTTTGTTTTGTTTTTTTTGTTATTTGCGGTGGTTTTAATAGTCATAATATCAGGATAAGTCTGATCTTATAAAAGTTACTAAGAGGCTTTGGTTGTTAATTCAAATGCGCCCATTTATTTTTGTCAAGGTTATTTCGTCTGTCACCTAAATCCTGTAAACTATCTATCCTGCTGATTCAGTTATAACAAAAAAAGACATAAGATACCCCTGCCAAGCATTACACTCTTCAGCTTGCCTCCCTTTGAGAACTTGTTGGGTCAATGAGGTTGCCTGACAAGATCCAAGTTGTTTTTTTTTATTCAGGGTATCACATTTTTTGTAGGTGAATTGGCAGCATCTATTAAAACCAACACCTCAATTCATTTTGGTATTTATCACTCTCTGTTTGAATGGTTCAATCCATTGTTCATACAAGATAAAAGGAGTAATTTTACTACACAAAACTTTGTTAAAGTAAGTCTTATTCTTGTTTTTATATGCAAATTATTTATTATCGATTTTCATTAAATGAGTACCACAGTGTGCAACCAAAAGAATAAAAGGCAAATATTCCAAATGGCTTATCATCATCTTCTGGTTGCAAGCTAGCCATTAAAACCCCGCTACGATAATGTTATCTACCAATGACAGTCACGTTTTCCTCAAGGGTACATTTTATAATCGGAAATATACATTTGCACTTGTACGCCTTTAATTGAAGTATTGAATTTATTAAAACAATAAACCTTATCAGCATCAATGTCTTAATGTTTTTGTAGCAAAAGACAATGCCCGAACTATACGAGTTAATTAACACGTATAAACCTGATGTTATTTGGTCTGATGGTGATTCAGAAGCACCAAGCGATTATTGGCAATCCAAAGAGTTCTTAGCTTGGGTATACAATGACAGGTAATTCATATTCTGTAATCTACAATTATAATAAGTAGTTCATTGGACTAGATGGATAACTATAGTGGACGTAACACATGGGTAATACATAAGAGAATTGAAGACACTCTACAGGTCAGAAGATACTGTAAAGTTATTTTAGTTTTGAATAAGATATTTTCTCATGTTGTTTAAATAAAAATACTGTTGAGATTTTCCTTCAATATTCCAAAATATAAACAAATCAAATTGCAAATGTTGAGAGTGGTAGGACCGGGACTTTCCACCAAAAGACGTACTTTTTGATCAGGAGAAATCACATTATTGCCTATATTTTCTCTTGTCGCACCTATTCATTGTGCATGTATTACTACATATTATTTTTTGTTGTTTGGTAAAATGGTCTTTATTTGGAATACATTTAGAACAGATATATTTTCGCCGATAGTTATTTGTTTAGAACGTAAATGTATTAAAACTTATATTTATATATATACATAATTTGACACCCTTATAATTAATTATTTAACTTCATTGTTTCTTATAGTCCTGTAAAAGACACGATTGTAACTAATGATAGATGGGGTAAAGATGCACATTGTCAACATGGTGGATACCTAACATGTCATGATAGATATAACCCTGGTACGATTTATCACCATGTACATTCAGATATAACTTTAATCACATTTAACTTTAATCGTTATTGATATTTCTTGCATATCCCCAATTCTGTCATTTGACAATGGAAAGTCTAGAGAAACCCCCATGGAAAATAACGGGATGAAAATCCGAGGTCCAGTGTACACTTTGGCGTGCACGTATAAAACCATACCACCATAGCTCGTCTTCTTTAGGCGCAGACAACTAGGATGTTAAACCGCATTACATCGAGTTCTTTCCTTATATGGTGCATAATAAATATGACGCGTGCGCTTTATTTATGCATATTGTTCTGGGTAATCTCGATAGCAAGTCGCAGTTTGATTGTTCAGTCGTTGTTTGGTGCTTACTTTACAGGTAAACTTCAGCCAAGAAAATGGGAGAATGCAATGACGATCGATAGACATTCCTGGGGATTCAGAAGAAACGCACCATTATCAGATTATTTGTCCACTGAGCAACTTTTAGCTACCTTCATCGAAACTGTTAGGTAATATGTCTGTCTATTTGTGTGTCAAAATATAGATGTATTGCCATTTCGTACATACCATGAAAATGAGATCAATTTAATGTTTTGTGTGCCCGTGAATTCCATGACTATCTTTTAATAAGTATACATATTGTTACCTTGCAGTTGTGGAGGAAATATGTTGATGAATGTTGGGCCTACAAAAGAAGGAACTATTCATCCAATATTTGAAGAGAGATTAAGAGATGTTGGATCTTGGTTAAATGTCAACAGTGAAGCTATCCGATCGTCTCGTCCATGGACAACACAAAACGATACGTTGACTAAGAGAGTATGGTGAGTTTTACACGTCTATAATAATAATATTATGTTATCTTACCTGGCAATGGGCTTTGTTGTTTTCTACATTGAATCGCATAATTTATTTTCATCTCAAAGTAATCCAAGTAGACGTAACTTTGACAATTGACTATTGTATTATAATCAAGACCAATGTAGTGAACATGGGACTACAGTACCAAGTATCGAAATGAAATGAAATGTGGTTGAATGTCCCAGTGTTCTGCTCCGACTGGACTAATGAAGACGGACGGCCAAACAGTTTGCCATAAGGGGCATTTGCCCAGACAGCGGCGCTATGGCCTACTCATATCGAATTCCAACTGCTAAGAGATATTTTACGTACACGCCAACGTGTTCACTGGACCTCGACTTGTCGTCCCATCTGTCCTTGTCAGGCTCGAAGAAACCACGTAGGAATATACTGATGAACTTTCTCGGTCAATGCAGGGATCGAACATGCGACCACCTGGCTAGCGAGCTAGCGTTTTACGGACTTAGCCAACAATGTATCTGGAATAGTCATTTATAGCATTATAATAAATATATTACTATCAAATATCTGGCTATAGAGATTTTATTTTCATTGTCAATATATACTGAACACTAAGTGTTGCCCTGTATACCAAATATCGTACATTTTTGAAAATGCTTTTTAAAACTATTCATTACAAAAGGTACACCATGAACAGCTCAAACGTATATGCCTTAGTACTCGATTGGCCAACTGGTTCAACATTAAGCCTGGGTGCTCCAATGACACAATCTGGTACAACTGTTCAGCTGGTAGGCTATTCTGGAAACTTTACGTGGACAGCTCGTTCTGGTAAAGGAATTGACATCCACATTCCACCCATACCTACAAATAAGATGCCGTGTAAATGGGCGTGGGCATTTAAATTATCAGGATTGGGGAATATTTAACTAAATAAAGTATAATAAAAAATCGTTGTTATTGTCTTGATTACTTGTGGTAATCGATTGTCTCAAATCATTATTGCATATTCAGGAAACAAAGTACATAGAGCAACATTCCTTCGGCTGGTCGTTGAATTCCTACTTGCAATGAAACATTCGATCCTAACCAATACCGAAATTACAGTCAAGAAGGTTATCTCGGCAACGTTAGTATCAAGTACATTAATGATTTATCAGGATAAATTAATTCGATAGAGACCATATCGCCGCTGGGATCGCCAAACCTCATATCTCTAAAACCGTAAATTTTACAGAAGACAAAAATCCATTTACAGTAAGGAATGAGTTGTTACCGACATTGGAATACAACTTTGACCATATACCTCGTAGCTAATTCTTCATTATTCGCCGAAAATTTGCTGATATGAGGTCCCGACTGGCTTAATCTGGGAACCGCGCGTGACCTTGCTGTGGGGTTTTATTAGCTGAATGTGAGATGTTATGAGCAATATGATTATAGCAATATCGAGTTAACCGTTTAATAAACTTTTGAAATACTTATTTCTTTCACATTACTCTAGCCTGAAAATAATTACAAAGCAATATACATTTCTGTGTTTAAGGAAGATCTGGGATAGGATTGTAATTACGCTACTTTATTTAACCTGTGGCAAATGCTGCATTGGCCTTGCGAATAAGGCATTGGTTCACTAAGAAGGAAGTCCGGAATTCGATTCCTGTTGTGGCCGAGAAATCCCTGCGATTTCCAGCGTGTTGTCATTCAGGTGACAGTGTTTCTGACAAGGAACAGAGTGTTGTCATTCGAGTGGCACGAAAAGCCAAGAACATATCTTTTGGTTTTCTGTTCATTGGAGACGTACTACATGTACTTTCAGACAACTTTCGCGGTTCATTTATGTGGCATAATTAACCCCGGGGAACACCTCCGCGGTTGTATAATATATTTTCGAATCTGTTATCTTCTCAGGTTATTGAATATTATTTTTATTGACAAAAGGACCTCCATGCAAGGAATATATATTTTTTTAATTTCAGCTTTATAACAGATATGAATAATATATTTTAACAAAGAGAAAAAAAAACGAATCAAACAATTTCTGCAGTTTTATTTAAACTGCAGTAATTGCTGAAATAAAAAAAAAACATGTTGTCCGGTTATATTATTTGAATAATTATACACGAAAACAAAGGATAAACGAAAAAAAAAAGTTAGTTGCATGTAACGTACCATGCATTCGATGTTGAATCACAAGTATGAATGATGATCCCTGGGTAGCATACGTACAGGTGTCAAGTCTTGCATTTTTATTCTTTTAATTTTTTGGACATCAGTGTACTTGGCGTGCGAAATGCGGTGGACACTCTAAAGTGTTTTCAACATCGATATCGGTATTACTTAACCTTTTATTTCTATGGAAGTTCTTCATATTCACCCGTATGAGATAACTTGTACTGCAGAACACCACTTGGTTGATACTTTAAGGCTCTTAGTTTGTTACCTACAAGATTATCAATGTTACTACCCAGTTTAATAGATGAATACAGATTTAATTCCGAAAATTTGAAGAAGGTGTAGTCGAGATACTTAACGACATATTTCGGGTGAGATTTCTTAACATGTGTTATGATATTCACATAATTATCAGGACAGTATAGTTCTTTTTGGAAAAATGATCTGTCAATGGTAGCGTGACACGAATCCACTTTGAGGAGACTCTAAAGGCGCAGTTTCTTTAAAATTAAAAAACGTTCAAAACATCACTAATAAAATATAATCATTGTTAAGTTTGAATGTCGTACAATTTCGTACAATTCTATATCACAATGGACACTTCGGTAACTGCATAACAGTAATTAATAACCCAAATTGGTAAATTTGAATGTCCATGCAAATTTACAGGGCATTTTATTAAATGGAATTGGTGGAATCGTGATATCTATTCCTCTGCTCATTCGTGGTTTCCATGAAAAGGTGCCTGGGTATCCAAGTAGTTCTACTGTTGTGCTTGAAGTTGTAACTGGTGCCCCTAAGCTTAAAGTTGATCCAACCGGCCAATCCAACACGAAAGCATATACACTCATTGGCTGCATGGTGTACCTTAAATTATATAATAATTGTAACCACTTCATGAATCTTTTTGGAAAACAAGCCATCTGTATCGTTGATATTTCCCGGACATATAAATATATTAACCTACTTAATCTCACAAAATATAAAAGAACTCGCCTCATTACTATTAACTGCCCCAGGACACATCACTAACCTTTCTACGGGAGATGAATGGTTCAATGAAGTGCCGTATATCTTCTTATACTACGCTCAGTTTTGTGTATTATTATATTCATTTGTCCAACGGAAGTAACTGAATAAATATTAAGTAAAATCCCAGAATTTTTGTCTCATCAGGAAACCAGATCATAGCTTTGGAATGCTTTCTGAAATTTCTCAAAGCAGTTTTACTTACCACACATTAGGAGTAAGTGTATCATTCTGGTATATCCAGGGTCTAGAACCGCGTATACCTTCATTATTTACTAACTTCCATGCACCAATGTCTAATAGTCTCTCTTGAAAAATAGGGGTTATTGTTCCTTCTTTCGTTGGACCAACATTCATTAACATGTTACCTCCACAACTATATAAATAATATAAAATGAAATAAATAATCACACAAACAGCTTTAAAACACCCACAATCTCATCGTTTGACATAACGTGCAGAAATTAGATTGGAATATATTTCATGTTTGATATACTACTGCATGTAAAAGCACGCCCTGTCCGTTCAGACAAATGGCAAATAAAATTGGGTTTACGCCCTATATTAAAAGGAAGACAATTTGCTCTGTTGACGTGTGGAAATGTGGTTCTTATTTCAACTAATAAACGTCTCAAAATTGCCATGGTACTTTTGAAAGTGTGTCGTACTGTTCTGTAAGGTGTAAAAAAAGTGAGACTGATTTAAATGTAATAATGCAAACTGCACTAGAAATACGGAAACATTTTAAGACACTATTTTGCATGTTAGGAAACATATTACAGAAATGTTTGGAAATATGGGTATATCTTTTGAAAAATAAACAAATAAACCATTTAGAAAGACACTAGTATTTATTTTGATCATACCTGACAGTTTGTATAAACGTATCAATTAACTGCTTGCTGGATAGGAAATCTCCTAATGGCGCATCACGTCTGAAACCCCAAGCTTTACTATCTATAGTCATAGCATTTTCCCACTTTCTTTTGATCAAAACTCCTGTGGAAATACACGAAGACTGGCAATAATAATATTCATCAATGATATTATTACAATGTTAATTACAAGTCAGCGTAATATATTACTAAATATTTACAATGAGTATACTTATTCCAACATACAGAAGATAACCCATTCGAAAAACAAATATCCCGAAGATAACCTATGGCGCGTGCTCGTCTTCATTAGGACGTTGAACCCTATTAATTTCGTTTAGAGGGCGACATCTTCTGTGCAAGTTTGGCCAACTAATTATCTTTGTGGCACACATTTTATATTTGACATATTTTTGTCAATAAACCAGTTTGTCCCGTATGATAGACTTTTTCTAGGCGCACCAACAAACAAAAAACTGGTGAATCGGAAGACAATTTCGAAGGCTATAAAAGTGCTATAGAATAGAGAAACATCTATGTGTTAGGACGATTTTTATGGATAGGTATTTGTTATTCGGAATCATATTTGACTTATTTGTACGAATGGTTGATACAGATATTTTGATTGTCATATCTCCAGTTTTGAAGGTATATAAATGATTTAATATTCTCCTCTTTAATACGGACACATTTTTTTTAAATACTAGGACTATCCCCCACCCCTTTGCTTATGTGCGTTCTTGAAGAAAATCCTTGCTTTTAAGAGCCAATATGCTATTTCAACAGTTGATAGGCCGGTGTATAATGCCCACAATACACGAAATGTCGCATATTGAAGTAGATTTAAACGATATGAGCAACATTTAGTGTTTAATCGGTTGATAACCGAGTAAATGATAACACATCAGCGATATCGTATTATCATAACGATAGTACTTAGTCATTATGTAGAAACCTAAAAAGAGGTCAAGCTGCAAGCTTTTCTAAACATTATCGTACGACACAATTTGCAGTTTTAATATCGTTGGACGCTGACACATTAAATTGTCCGTACTGTCAAATCGGGTCAACCGTCTCATGGCAATTTATGAATGAACTATATTCTTTTCAAATTACCCAATTCGGTGCAGGTAGACAGACTGGCAAGCTGCGATGGGGTTTAACGCTTACTCAATACAAGCTGTGTAATTTCGGAAGTATATCCAGCCAGAGGCCACATAAGCCCCTAGAGGTTGCAGCTAGAGCCCCTAGAGGTCGGTATCTCCCAGAGGTTGACTAGACAGAAATCACAGGAAGGACTCATACTAAGACATGCCATCACGTAAGAGATTCCAGAAAGGGACCGTCCTGGGGGAGGCTACTAGATAGAGACAGGCCGTAGGAAGGGGTCTTCTAGAGATAGGTTATCGTCATACCAGGTTGATATCTGTCTTCACAGGTCAAGTATCCACCATGTTTGCATGTTGAATCATTACCCCATCTATCATTGGTTACTACGGTATCTTTAACAGGGCTGTTGAAAAAATAATAAACATTACATAATCAGTTTTAATAAGTATCAAAAACATTGTAATTGGGATTGATTGGTAAGGAAGAGACGGCGGACATATGCCAGAAATTCATCTTATTATGGAGAGTGTTTGTTGTTAAAATTGGTTGACTACAAAGGAAATCTAAATATATTCAACAATGAGGACTTTGAAGAGTTTTGAAACGTTTGCTGAAATTTACACATTCTGGAAAGGGAAGCAAAGTAGACAATCTAATATGTACACCGATCTCCACAGCGTCAATGCCATGCAGGCAATAAATGCATTTTACTGACTAATACCTCACCTGTCATTGTACAACCAAGCTATAAATTCTTTAGATTGCCAGTAGTCACTTGATGCTTCCCAATCTCCATCTGACCAAATTACTTCAGGTTTATATTTATTCACTATTTCATACAATTCAGGCATCGTTTTGTCCTACAAAATATCCACCAATGAAATTAAAAAATGGAACCAATCGGATTCTTAAATTATTAATATTAATGTCAGATTTATATCTCCACAGGTCAGTGATTATTTTGTAGGTATAAAAGATCATTTGTCATACAAGGGGATTTAATATTTGAGAAAAAGAAAGTACTGTCCTGTTCATGGCCATGTAATATTGGTAGATGTTTTGCATGAGAAAAAGGATGTTTAATCTTTCGAGAACATCCTATGCCACTTTTCACATAGTCCTTGTTGTTTTAAGCCTTTTGACTTCTGAAATCGATGTCCAAAATCACTGCTTCAGTTAGATGTGAATTATTCTATACGACAAGGGTAGTCTCATCTTTTTAACCAGAACACTAAATTACCGTTTCTGATTTGAGGATTTTACATTTGGGCAGTGCCAGATTAACAATTTATTGGCCCTAAGGCACATTTTGATAGGTGACTTGAAAATACAGATATGTTGGGCTCATTGACAAAAGGAATTAAGTTAAATTTTGCAACAGAAAATTTATTACAAACAAATTCAGAACATTGACAGTACTGTATCTACTATAAGTAGCCTACATATTCCCATTCACTGTCTAGCTAGATAAAGATTAATACTTTGCATGTTTTTGTGACTGCAAATTCGCCAGTTTTTTTTTTGCTAGTATACCAAGACGTTTTTGACCAATCGTTTATCGTTTAACATCTTTAATTCTTTTTAGCGTCCCCCTCAGCAGTTCGTACTCATTAAAGATAATTAAATTTGGGGTGCTAGTTCCGTGTTCGGAAATGCATGATATATCCCATAATCCTTTACCTCTCTTCCTGTCAAGGGATTATCAAGGGAGGCTACTTTTGTAGTCATATCAGGAGGCAGACCACAATGTGAGTGGAATGCAACCCGATATGACACTACAGGCCATTTTTTGGTACTTTATTATTTTGTGGCCTGGATTTTTGGATGGTCCTAAGACACGTGCCTTATTTGCCTGATGGTTAATCCAGCACTGCATTGGGGCATATTATATTCTATTGACATGATGACCACATGCCTTTATTATTTTACTTACGTTTACAAAATTCTGTGTTCTATAACCATTAGCCTTATCTTGTAGATAAAGTGGATGAAACCATTCATACAAAGAATGGTATAGACCAAAATGCAGCTTTGTTTTATTTCTAATAGCATTGGCCAATTCTCCTGAAAAGGAAATAACATGGCAGGAGTAAATTCTGACACTAACGAGATAATTTTTGTTTTGCTAATTAAGAAAATGAGGGCATAAATGTTTCAATAGTGACTTGAATTCGAAATTGGCACATGAATTTACTCATGGAAAAAGAAGACATAAAAATGGATCCAATTTAGTTTTTAAAAATAATGTATATATTATATTGATCGATAAATTATAATATAATAATAATGGTTCATTTATTGCCTTTTATAAGTTAATGGTATATAGTGAATTACTTTATAATGACACGATACTGACCTACAACATCTCTTTTAGGACCAACTTCCATAGAATTCCAATTAAATGAGTATTTAGATGGCCAATTACAGAAACCTTCGTGATGTTTAGAAGTTAGTGCGATGTATCTGAAATTGGTTTAAATGTATTTGGTGTGATAATACCCCTAAGGAATAATTTATATCTGATAAATAATGCGAAAGTCTCCCTATGTCAATATGCTGGCCGAAAATGACCATATCCCACCTTCTTCGTCGTCATCTAACGGCAAGTTAAATTTGTATGTTAACCTTTGCATATTTCACGTCAATGGTGACCTAAAACGACAATACCCATCCTCTTCTCTCGCCGTCTACCGTTAAGTTTAATTCGTATCTTACTCTTCGCGTATTCGTTCGTTTCTGGAGATTAACGTCCACTTCCAACAAGGGTTATATCGTAGACAAGTCTTCGCATATTTCCCTTCGCAATTTTATAGTTTCCCATTCGCATCCTCGTAAAGGCCAAATAGACAAGTATTCAGTCTGTGGTATATATGCATCTTTAGGGGACAACTGCGAAGATAATAGATGACCGTTTCAGTTTTAGATTTACCATCGGACGAAACTATAAATAGATTTGTTGAAAAACAAAAAATAGAGGATGAATAGTATACTCACTCAGCCCCCGATAAGGCAAATATATTCGCCCATTCATCAGCATTAAAAAATTCCATAGTCAGTTGTGATGCAAAGTCAGCATAAGTAAATTCTGGACCATAATTATTGGTCATAAAATCAATGAATATCTTCTCTTTTAGTGCCTTCCAGTAATACCACATCCAAGCAGTAGAACCATTAGGATTCCATGATGGCACAGCAAACACTCCAAAATGAATAAATATACCTAACTTAACTTCATCATACCAGGCTGGAATGGGTCTGCTGTCAATAGATTCCCATGTGGGTTCATAACGAACTGCAAACGCACAGCTACACAGTGTCAGCAAAACTAAGCTGAGATCTACTTTAGATAACATTTTGACGGACCGTGGTTTTATTTATAAGTAGGAATGTTCATCAATATTATGCAAGTACTTGCAGCTGAAAATATAAAAGCTGAATATTAATAGGTGAAAAATAACACACCTGTTATGATGGTAATACTGCAACAATGGCAAAATGATATCACAGCTTCTATCCGTTACCATCACTAATGCATTTTGAAAGTAATTTACAAAATAAAAGGAGCAGTTTACAGTATATCAAATTTATTGTTGATGTCCCAAATAAATATTACACGTGGGCAATCTGACTTTTCGGGCAGACGGGTAAAGTTAAAACAAAAATTAATATTCCATCTTGTTGGCAAAATAAAGTACCCGAAATGTAATAAAACACAAATTTTGCCTTTCTTTAAATACAACGAATTTGTAGTGAATTTACTATGGATCTGGAGCCACTCTGTTTGTTCGACATTTTTCGGCATCGATTATTATTTGTGAATGCATCTGCCCGTTTGATTGGATGGTTGAAATTCGGGTCGGCATAGACTGCGATTTCGGTTGCAAATCGATAGGAAACTTTGAAGTTGCTTAAAACACGAGCTAGTAAAGCAGATAAACAAATTTTTTGCCGTTAAATTTCCATTTTTTTTCTTTGGGAACGAGGGGTCCCCATACCACACGACGATTGTTTGGTTGTTCAGGAATTCGGATTTATGTACCAGGAAAACGCGTTTGCTGCAGATAAATTTTCAAACATTCACCACACTACTAGACTACTGGACACAAAGTAGGGGCCCTTGGTGGTAATGGTGGTGGTGGTGGAATGTGTATGTGTATGTGTGGGTGTGTGAGTGAGTGTGTGTGTGCAGGGGTAATATCAGGTTTCCTCCTCGGATTCAATATTTTCTTACAGTTCTATTTTGTGGATTTTCAAAAACAATTCGGCGCCAACAGAATCGTCAACAATAGGTTTTTTTGTGGTTGTAATAGTTGATAAACGTCTAGAGAATTTCACGTGCAATGGATATATTTATAGACTCATACCAGTGTTATCATACGGCGTAAATAGCCAGAAATCACATTCACTGTGTCGAGGACCGACTTACTGTAGGGAAAATTTTCACGTACGGTTCACCGTACCATTAAATATGTTGTCATATGAACGAAAGTTAAGCAGTTGGTAGATTTACAGCATCCACCAGACAGTATTTAACAAACAGATATATAATATTCTAGTTAATCGCGTTTCGGTAAAGCTCAATCTGTGCAGAAAAGTAGGACGTATACCTCATCTCATTTCATTTTGTTTCAGCAAGAATGAACATCGTTTCGGTTACCTTCGGTAGATACTGGTAATTATATACGAAGTATAAATAAGCAAGCATAGGGTAACACAAAGAGAGCGTCTTGTAATTGTGGACGCCCACATGCAACAAACCTGTATGGCTCTACAAAATCAGCGTCTGCTCTAGCTTGCAGCTTAATACGTTAGTTATAGTCCTGAATGTAGTAGAATAGCCACAGTGAATATGAGTATGCACATAGACTTAATGCGTGGCGATAAAATTAGCCATGCGTCTCCACTTCGGAATGAAACAAACCTTAAAGCGTTTTATAACTTGGTGTATTATGCACAGAAATATAAATATCAATAGTACGTCATGTGATCCGTTTTAGTCATATCACATGATATGTTGATCTATACATTGATCGACTCAATAGTATTTCCTCTGTGTTAGTTTACATTTGCTTTTGTAACGATATTGAACAAGTTGACCCCATTGGACGCAATTTTAGCACGAGCATCTTACACATATTATACAGTCCTGAATTAACAACAATAAAACAACAATCCAATCATGTGTAACATACATATACAAAGGGAGAGAGAAATGGGCGTAACGTCCACTCGACACAATTAGCGCATTTCGAGACTAACATATTGTTTAATTTTATTTTAATAATTCGCTTGCGATTAGGAGTGGTAGGTACACGGAGTACTCGGCAAAACCCCACAGGGTTAGACAAGCGACCAAAGGGTCCACGCGAAGTGTGAAACGACGTCACTTTACTCAATGACATGAACTATGATATGATCAAAATAATATTGATCATAATGATTTAACAAAAAACAGAATACTTAATTGTCAATATTAACTTCCATTCCCTACAAAAATTTCCTTCAAATTAATACCACGAACCCCAAAATACTACAATTATCGACTCCCAAATCGCACACGTTTAACCTGTTCATGGGTATTATTCCAAAGAATAGTTATACAGTATAATTGGGTTTGATGGAAAGTGTGGCAGTTAACGATAACAGGGTATTTACACTTTATAGATATACATGTACTCACGCTATAATAACCTTTTAATATTTCAGAGGATATCCGTTGACACTTGTTGGAGTGTTTGTACATCAAATGCCAAAATATTAAGTGATGTGGTCTGTTTATTAGAAATTGTAACATGCTTTAGGGTAAACCCTGCGTTTTGATTGGTCAACAAGACACTGTCTATTGGACAACAACACCCTTCTGTTTTAGTAATGTCTTTTAAAATTCTAAAAAAGCATGTTACAATGTCGATAAACACTTCCTGTTTCGCATTTAGGGGGGTGTTATTGTCCAATAGACATGTGTAGCACAATGGGCCTTTTTGTCTGACGTGGAGAGCTGGTGGTAACCGGTCCGGTCGCCACATCCTACGTATGACCCATGCATCTTTTCTTACTACATATTTTCGTAGCCTTGTGATCGTCTAGAATTTATCTCTGATCGTCTTTTCTTCTCCTTCACGTTGTGTTTACTTCTTACTGGTTTCTTAAGACGTTTGTCTTCTTCAGTTATAACAATGCAACAGTTCGTTTTTACCTTTTTTATGTAGCATAGGTATACATACAAGCATATTACAATTACAGTCAATGCTAACTAAACTCTTCTCAACCTAGACACCTCGCGGTGTCTAGGACGCTTAGATGGTAACCCCCTGGAACCTAATCGAAGTCTGCTGAATTCTCACGAGTATCCTAATTTTGTATCAACTGGTTTTGGACATTCAATTTTCTAATTGGTCAAACATGATGTAAATAATTAGAGAGATTGGTTAATTGAGCCCAATGACGTCAAAACCCACGCTTAAATGGTCATATGGAAATTTACTAGATAAATTTCCCATGAGATATTAATTATCATGTTGTTGACATATAGAGCAAGTTATGTTTTGGCTAAACTACTCTTTTTATAAAACAATATGTCATTTTACTCTAAGTGATACTTAGTACATACTGCATATTATGTGAATATGTTAGAAACATAAAACTATATCTTATCTCCTAATTCCTTGTCTATAATCATTAAAAACAATGTCACAACGACTATATTGCTACATTACTTCCCCCTTTAAGAATATATATAGAATATAGATATTCTAACTAATTATGCACGCATCAGGAAAATATAAATGATTACTATACTATAAAACAGAGCTGTGAAAAAAACACAAATAATCAAAAATCAAAAATCGCATGCAGAAATTCTTCAAAAGTTCAACAATGTACTTCAAAGTCCTAGGAAAATTCACTTAAGCCTAAACACAGAAAACACAATTGTCTTTTTTTTAAATCTTCAAGTGTCCTAATATCAAAACACTATAACACATCACTTCAAATTTTTAAAGTTCAGTTTCGCTTTAAATTCTGTCTCAGGAAATCTCAATTTGGTAAACTGGTAAACCATTTGTTCTTGCCTCTGTATAGTTGTCCTTTTCAGCTACCATAGTACTGTCAAGTTGAAAACTTTCTTTTTTTCTTCTAGGATTGGCTTGTACAATCTTATTCGTCGATCAAACATGTCATTGCCATCAGACCAAGAACTAACTATTACTATTCTTTTTTTTTTTAAACTTTATTTTGATATTAGTCTAACATTATATTAATATATTATTCCTAAAACTTATAAGTAACTCTTACTCTTAATTAAAATTAACCCTCACTTAATTATTAATAAACTTGGATGTGTCTCTTTAATTTTAAATGTCCAAACAAACTTTGACCTCTTGACCTGAACTGAGTAAGTAAATAGTTTATAATTTTGTAATTGCGTTTTCATTTTGTAATTTCCGTTTGTGTTTTAGAATTCCGTCATAACAATTTTATAATTCACTCGTGAGTAATGTGACCTTTTTTTGACCTACTCATTTACAATTTAGTAATTCTATTTTACATGTCAACCCAAAAAATATACTGCTATTGTACAACACTGAATATCGAAAACAAGCCCGGATCCATAGCCTATTCCAACACCAGTGTGACATAACCTTATTACATTAACCAGGATGACACCCAAATATGGCCACTATTTGAATGACATCACATTTTATTTAATGTATCTACAACTATGTTCAGAGAAAATGACCGTACGCTCCATTCAATCAGACCACAGTCCATATTTGATAAACACAACAATCAAAATATACCTAGCTTTTTACTACACATATAATACTATATCCAATATATATTATATCCTATATACATTAACACAGGTGCTAGAACCTCGTGTTTGTAGTAATTCGACCTAATGTCAAATTACACATTCTAATCATCGTGTATTATGTCGACAGCGACAGCGTATAACAGCAAAAATATATTAAACGAAGCCTATATATTACGTTTCTAAAGCAAAAATTCATAAAAATATATACGGACAAAAGATACCGTATATTTCACACTTTTCTAAAAAGTGACCTAATCGTACCTTAAAATCGTATAAAACTCGTATTAATGACTTTGCGATAATCTCACAATTTAACGAGCCGTTAATTTTAGTTTTTTTTTTCCACGAAAAACTATACCCAAAATCCCTAAAGTTAACCACATGGGATTTTAACATAACCCAACTTTTTAGTCAAAAGTTAAATTATTTAATTTTGAAACCTTGGACTATAGCTTCAAAATTACATTACTCTACTTATCTAAACACATATATGGACGATACAAAACACAATCAATGACAATTCAACCTTTTAGTCAAAAGCTGAATTACCCACATTTAGCCTAACTCGACTAAAATCCTGATTCTTGAGACTTTGGACAAGGATCTCAAAAATTATATTATATACGAAAGAAAAAATAACACATATTAACGAATTACAGTAGAGAGCATGGCCATCTTGAAAACTAGAGTTAAACACTCACAAACGTCATGCTTAGATCTGCCGTCTTACCACTGCAATCCGGAGACAACATTAGTTCCTATTTTAGTCCTATTCCGTTTCCTAATTAATATTTCTTAGTTATATCCAAAAATAATTTTGTATTTAAACCTACCCGTAGAGACCCTCACTTTAAACGTTACTTTTACTCAAATTTACTACAGGTCATAATAACCCGATAACCAGTGATATTATATTGTTTACTAAACCTATCAATCAAAACATATGAATGGATATAATGTATTTCCTACAGTTAAATTTTAAACAATTTAGTTTCTAATTAGATTTTAAAACTTAAATTAATATTATTTGGTCTTTTAACAAATGTAACATATCTAATTTAACAAACAAAATTTATTTACCAAGATTTTTTCGAATATCATCATCAGGTTTTCGTATTTCCACCAAAAATTTTCTCCGACTCTGGATGGTACGGTTGATTTTTCTTCGCTGAACGTCTACAAATAGGTATTCTTCTTCTAAAACAACTTCGTAACCCAAATGTCGAAACTGTTACAGCACCAAATCAAATGTGTTTTCTTCTTCTTCTTCTAAAGTTGATATTAGCCCTAAAGGTCGAAACTTCGTCACGGCACCAAATGGAATATGTAGCACAATGGGCCTTTTTGTCTGACGTGGAGAGCTGGTGGTAACCGGTCCGGTCGCCACATCCTACGTATGACCCATGCATCTTTTCTTACTACATATTTTCGTAGCCTTGTGATCGTCTAGAATTTATCTCTAATCGTCTTTTCTCTCCTTCACGTTGTGTTTACTTCTTACTGGTTTCTTAAGACGTTTGTCTTCTTCAGTTATAACAATGCAACAGTTCGTTTTTACCTTTTATGTAGCATAGGTATACATACAAGCATATTACAATTACAGTCAATGCTAACTAAACTCTTCTCAACCTAGACACCTCGCGGTGTCTAGGACGCTTAGATGGTAACCCCCTGGAACCTAATCGAAGTCTGCTGAATTCTCACGAGTATCCTAATTTTGTATCAACTGGTTTTGGACATTCAATTTTCTAATTGGTCAAACATGATGTAAATAATTAGAGAGATTGGTTAATTGAGCCCAATGACTTCAAAACCCACGCTTAAATGGTCATATGGAAATTTACTAGATAAATTTCCCATGAGATATTAATTATCATGTTGTTGACATATAGAGCATTTTGGCTAAACTACTCTTTTTATAAAACAATATGTCATTTTACTCTAAGTGATACTTAGTACATACTGCATATTATGTGAATATGTTAGAAACATAAAACTATATCTTATCTCCTAATTCCTTGTCTATAATCTTTAAAAACAATGTCACAACGACTATATTGCTACACATGTCCTGAGATTTTACATTAGAACCTAATGATCTCAGGACATGTCTATTGGACAATAACACCCCTCTAAATGCGAAACAGGAAGTGTTTATCGACATTGTAACATGCTTGGGCACTGGATACAAGGGCGTAAATGTGAGGGGTGCCCCCCTCCCCCTCCCCCCCCCACACACACATAGACAACCCAAGGAAAAAGGTATTCAGCCTAATAATGTGCAGACGGTTTCAAAATTATGTATCGGCAATTGGATGAATTAATGATCTCAACAATGTCAAAATAGAAGGGGAAATACGAAATAATGTAAATGTTGGTATCAAGTGGCTATGAAATCGTTTTGTGTTGAGAATTTATTGTCTAGTTGGGTATGGTGTATGCATATCATACGGATTTTAGGTCAAACTCCTGTGCTCGTATTAGGGGAAAGTGCATTAGTCGGTCTCATTTAGTATTTATCGTATTTTGTATGTAAATATATGCTAAGAAAATAATGTTTAAACCAAATTGTGTCTGTTTGAATAAGGCACAGATATAAAGAATCCGTAGTCATTTCAGTGTAAGAAAGAGAGAAAAATGATAAGGCCTACTTTACCTTCAAAGACATCACGATAAGAAACGGCAATTTTCTGCTCTGCTCTCCTCCATCGACATTTTGCTACGAAGAAGCATAGTTCACAGCAGAATTCCAACTGGTATCACTAAACTGAACTAATTTGTCAGGATCCTTGATTGCTTGATGAATAAGGCACGTCATACTTCGAGAAACTTAGTCAAAACGACGAAAAAATAAACACGCGTCTTTGTTGATATCACTGCCGTAAAGACGATTTTCTTGTTTGCTGATTAGCTTAAATCACGGGTCCAGAACTTTCAGTCGCAAATTCCCCCAACCTTTTGACTGGCGCATTAATATGACGGTGAATAAGACCAATTCCGGGAAAACAAAATTAAAGGTTATAAAAATATTTTGAAGCAGTCCGTTATGGAAATGAAGATGTGGGGGAATGCCATTATTCATTTTAAGTATTTTTAAATCAGTCTGTGCAGATAAAATACGGGTCTTAAAGATACATTATGGGAGATTTTTGTTAGGAGTTAGCCATTCTTACTATAACAGCTAAAAAATAGATGATGAAAGAGGAATATATTGAAAATTACTTTATTCTGAACATTGTTATCACCACTGTAATTTTTGACCAGAAATAGTGGTTAATTCCATCTACACCTTTTCTGACGCCATTTAAAATTTAATCAATCAATGAAATCCTGTTTAAATCCAAGCTCAATCAAAGCCACCCGTGGGGCTACAGAGTTGATTTTGTGCTCGTTGTGTAAATAAAGATCTAATTTATAATTCCTATACTATGACACCTGAAGCCTAAATAAAGACTTGCAATAATCAGATTTGCTCAGGGAAATAAAAATAATTTTATTGATAGTATTAAGACAGAAGACCTGTCTGTCTGTTTTAGTCATCACGCGGTCTCCAGGAATTGTATAATTTGTCATTATCTGTGTTGAGTTTTTTGCACTTTACTTTAGATGTCATTTGTTATGGCCTCGCCAAACAGCGGCATCGCTTCGTACACTAAATTTCCGAAAGTATGACGTCAACATTATGGAGGTCAATCATATTCAGAATTAGATGTTATGTACTTATGTCTAATACTGCTTTTGCAATACAAAATACCTCTATTACTTATGTCATGATACCGCTAATTCAAAATACAAATGTTACTTTACATAAAACAATCGACACAATACCTAAAATGATACGTGCAATGTCTTTTCACTTTCGACATTGAATATTGAACAAAGCATAATTGTCTTGGCATCTTCTACATTTCACTATCTACATTACATCTTCGTCTTCGTAACTTCTACATTGCATTAGCGAACGTGTTTTATCTCGACTGCATTATCTTTTTATGACATGTGGGCGGAGCCTAAAAGAGGTATGAAATCATCAACAATAACTTCTCCCAAGGAAATACAACTCTGTTCTGCGTATCGATTGGCGAAAACGTAGTTGATTTTGTGCTCGTTGTGTAAATAAAGTTCTAATTTATTATTCCTATACCATGACACCTGAAGCCTAAATAAAGACTTGCAATAATCAGATTTGACTCTTACATAATGTATGTTTAAGGCATTCCACGAGAGTAAACAATAACTCGATACCTTTCAACATTCGCGCGCAAATCGTAATCTCTTTTCATTCGCTTCTGACTCAAACTTAATTTATTGCGGGTTAATTTATGCGTTTAAATTTACACGCACCACAAAAGGCGGCATAGGCGCGCACATACTCCGTCATGCCATACCAATAAATCTGTTTTATGCGATACTTCGACAAATTTAAATTTTCAATTCTTCCGGTACAACCAACTGTGTATTTGACACATTGTCATTACATAAGGTCGTTTTACGCTAAGAACGCCATTATTCAAAAGAACAAAACTACCGTTCCCGGTTCGATATCCGATTTCAGCCAAGTCCGAATAATCGGGTAAAAATTGTACGCACTAAAGGTGTACGCGTGCAGAATGAATTTAAATTAAATAAAAGTTAATCAAGGAAAAATAGATGGATGTTTGTTAAAACTTTCTTCGGCATGTTAGCTGTGTAAAGAACCGGAGAACCCACAGACAATCCACACGCAAGGAAATGAAATGAAATGAAATGGGGTTTAAAGTCATACTGTTCTGCTGCTAAACTGGGCTAATGGAGATGGACATGTGCCATACAGTGTGCTGTGAGTGAAATTTTGCGCGGACAGCGGCGCTAAGGCCTACTCTAATATCGAATTGCAACTGTCAATGGATCTTTTGCATGCACGCCAATATGTACACGGGATCTCGGTTGTTCGTACCATCCGAACGACTATACAGCTGTCCTTGTCGCACCCTCCGTTCTGCGTCACTGACAAGGGGAAACCACGCCGGAAAATTTGTGTGAACTTTCTCGGCAAAGGCAGGGATCGAGCACCTCCAGTTAGCGAGCCAGCGTCTTATCCACTCAACCATGTGATCGACCCCCACACACGAGCAAGAACTGATGTCATTATTAATTACATTTGCGGGACCAAGGTTACATAATACCACTGATTACATATCAGTTATTATTAACATATGTTCTCGACACCTTTATATTTAAGATAAGACATAATGTAGATTTGTAGGGCATCAATATAGAACATAAAATTGGAGATAGAAAACTTTTATTTCCAAGGTCGAGATTGTTTTCACAGTGTTTTCGACTGGTATTTTAGTTAACGCGAAAATGTGGTTATCTGATGTCCTCGCTTCCGCCGATCTGGCGGTCACACTTTCTTGTGAAAACTCTTCATATTACATCTATTATCCGATATCTATGAAATGGTGTTTACATTAGTGAGAGGAAGAAGCCTTAATAATTTCTGTTAAACTACGTGGGGAGTAATGACCCGTGATTCTCTTTGTTGAACCTGTTGAACGCTCTAATGAAAAAGGTTAACGACCGACCTGACCTGTATGCTATTTATATGCATCATTTAAATTAGAGGAGGGGGGTGTCACGTGGTTAAGTGGGTAAGACGCTTGCTCGTTAGCCTGGAAGTCGGGTGTTCGATCCCTGCATTGGCCGGGAAAGTTCATCTAGATTTTCCGGCGTGGTTTCCCCTTGTCAGTGAGGCAGAATGGAGAGCCTGACAAGGACAGCTGTCTAGTCGTTCGTATGGGATAAAAAACTGAGGTCCCGTATACACATTGGTGTACACGTAAAAGATCTATTGCAGTTGGAATTCGATAAAAGAGTATACCGCAGCGCCGCTGCCCGGGCACAATTTCCCCCATAGCACACTGTATGGCGTATGTCCGTCTTCCATTAGCCCAGGTTAGGTGCAGAAGAGTAGGACTATAAACCCCATTTCATTTTAATTAGAGAATCGAAGAAGACTATTGAATTTCAACAGTTATGGCCCTTGTTTCACCTTAAAGAAATTTATGCATGCTTTTTTGACAAGAGTTATCTGAACTGTATGAAAGTTGTATGCATTATTATGCACATCATAGATTATTTTTCGAATACCATTCTGAATATCGTACTTTCATCATACAAAACATAAAGAAATCGTTTCATATTTTGGGGAAGGATGCAATTTATGGTAGTATCTGAAAACCAAGGAGCACATACAATATGCGCTGCATGTTTCTTTGGGTTTTTTAATTGCATGACATTACATATATTAATCATATTCTATAATAAAGATTGTGATATTGACATTTTCTTTATAGTATAGTTCTAGTTTCTATATAATCTATATAACCAAACGTTAAAAAATAGACATAATTATTATAATGCAGCGTCTAAATGTTTTCTAAGTTACTTAGTTTAAATATCCATGCCCATTCACAGGGCATTTTATTAAATGGTATTGGTGGAATTTGAATATCAATGCCAGAACTCGGTCGACTTGTCCATTGAAATTTTTCTGTATACCCTAGTAATGAAACAGTAGTGCTACTAGATGGTATGGGAGCAGCCAGACTCAATATATCTGTTGGCCAAGTTAATGCAATGGCATAAACTGCATCTACCTTTTTAGTATACCTGCAACATTGAATATATTAAAAACATTGAGAGACTTGAATTAAGGTTTGAAAAAATCCATTGCGATATAAGCCAATAAAACTTTATCTTTATTGTCAAATTTGTATTAATTGATTAGTTTGTTTTACTTACCATATACCACTTGTCAAGGTGTCATTTTGTTTAGACCAAGGCTTTGTTCCTCTTATACCCTCGCCGTTGACATTAAGCCATTGTCCCATTTGCCTCAACCTTTCTTCAAATATTGGGACTATTGTCCCTTCTTTAGTTGGACCTATATTCATTAGCATGTTACCACCAAAGCTGTTTAATATAAATGAAAAGTATGTAAGATACCATCCTTCCATTAAATAATGTTAAATTAATTCACGTAGTTAGAGCTTTAAACAAGTATCACGATACATCGATCGTGTGAACACAGGGTACAATTTTGTGGATATACAATTACTGAGTTTAATACTAAACGACGTTTCGACGAATATGCAACAACAATAACAAACAAATACAATTAAAACTTAACACTTTTAATGGGAAACCAATTAACCTGAGCTATATATAAACAATAATCTAAAAAGAAATTTTATGTATGGGGGTATAAATGAACAAGGGTGATCGCTGATGCAAGAGAAAATAATAAATATATACATATATATATTAATTCAATAAACAGAAAATCATGAAAGATAGAAAATCTATTATTTGACTGTAAATATATTAATTCAATAATATGAAAACCATGCAAAAAACAAAGTTCTTATTAGAGTTATAAAGCGGTGCGGTGCGTCGGAAAACTTAAATATATCAATTCAATAAACTGAAAATCAAGAAATGTGAAATATGTCAGGTCAATTGGTTTCCCATTAATAGTATTAATATATTGATTTTTATAAATAACAGACACCCCCCACACACACACACACACCCCTTTAAATCCATGTAAGGGGTTCCGTTATGTAGGTTTGGTCATGAAAGCAGTTAAGTTTTAAGTTTTAATTGTGATTTGATTGTTATTTTTGTTGCATATAGTTGCTTACTATGCACATACATGTATCATTTCCTTGATAAAGACGAGTATCCTCGTCAAAACGTCGTTTAGTATTAAACTCAGTAATTCTGTATCCATAAAATTTACCCTGTGCTAATAATACGTTCAATTACTAAATGCCAATCTAAGAAGATCGTTCACGTTCATGTGACTCAAAATTACCCCCCCCCCCCCGCCGCCCCGGAAATTCGGTGTTCAGAATTATAATTAACCCTTTCTAAGGTGGATATGTTATGACGTCACTCCCCCAGTGAGCTCAAAGCCGTGAGTGAGCTCATGACGTTATGTGTAAAATGACGCCATCTTGGGTCCCAAGTACCTACGCACTATCTATTTATGATATGCCCTATTTTATTGTTGTGTCGCAATTGGCTGCCCAGACATACAGGGTGTGGATAGATATGTCATAGATTTCTGCGAAAAAGATTCTATTGGAGATAAAACATATACGAAAAGTATAGCTGAAGATACTATCATTATTATTATACAACACAAAGAGTATGTTATATAACCTAATTCATAAGAAAATAAAATAGAAGATCATCAGATAAGAGCGCTATGTATTAAATAAATTTAAAAATCAATTCTGAATAAGCTAAATGGAGCAATAGAGCAAGTTCACCTTGATGTTGACAAATACGTAAGACTATATGAAATAAGACATTTTTATGATATGATTCAACTATATAAATGGTATACAACGTCTTATGTTGATCTGAATAAATTATGTTTTTCCCACTATTTGATTTGTTTATTTTTTGCAATGTCTATTTTCTGTCTTGTCAGCAGGTTTATCTTTAAGATTTTGGTTTAGCGTGTAGTGCGATCCTCCTGTAATTACTATTGTTGTCATTAAAACATCTAGAATTTTCTACATCAAGTCTACTGCAACCAGATATTTAAAGCGCGTTAACAATATATTCAATTAAGAGAAAGTATATTATTTCTGAGTTAGCATAATTTAGGCTACAATTCATAGTTACAAAACTATGGTTTATCCCAACTACAGGGTACATCATGTTTTGGAGACGACCTGGTAGATCATGGCTTAGAGGCTGTCCGAACTACAAGATACATCATGGTTTAGAGTCTCAGTGTCATGGTTTAGAGACTCTACCCGAACTACAGTTTAGATGCCCACGACCCCCGATCCATCCTGGTAGCTGTGTTTGAGGAATTTAAAAAGAAATTATTTATCCTCCCACAGAACTGAAAGACACTGATTACGAGATATCGCTCTCCGATAATCTCCGGAGAACGTGACGCCGTATTGAATTATGTTAATTACGTCATATTTTTCCTTGGCCGAATTCGGCCGATTTTGAGTATGAATTTGTCTGACATTTTTATCAATGAACCAAACAGCATTGATTTCTTTTCCAATTTGTTTATTATAAATTATTTTATTTTCATTTTCAAGTAAGGTTGCAGCGACAGTCCGAGGATGCTGCATGATCACAAATATTTTTTTAATTATGTTTATAGTATCGGCCCAAAATCAGATAATCGCAATATCCCCGGTATATCGGGGCATTTTTGGGGGTTTTCGCAATAAATCAAATAATCGCCAGAAAAAAGATGGGAGCTACATGTATTTTAAGTATATAAACAAGAATGATAGATTCGATCCTACCACTGACAAGTTCATTTCCGGTATGGCGGGATATAGAAATATCCCGAGATTGACAATTGCTCTTGTGCAAAATTTCATCAGACCATGAATTTATTTTTAATGTTCAAAAATAATTATTTGGACAGATATAGCTGTTACAATACTCCACTTGTTAAAATTCTTCGCTCTCTGATTATCGCCATCAGTCACAACGCCGTGATCTGTCATCAAATTATGATGATTGTTTACATTTTGATCGTCGCTATTTTCGTCCTTTCTCGATTCCATTCCATTCCACGGTCTCCTGGATCTACATCACTACCACCAACCCTCTCTTCATCATTAACATTTCTAAGACAGCATTTATGTAATGTCAAGTTTTTGTTCATCCGTGGCCGTAAAGAACAAGAAGCCGCCATCTTGCACTAATGACAACAATGCAGACGATAGGCCTCGCGCGGGTTACCCAGTCGAAGCAGACGTACTTGACCTTTCAAGAAAACCCATTGAAAACCCCCATTAATAGTTATTTAAAACGAGGCTAGGAGCTAAAAATAGTAACTTAAATTTCTATTTCTATCATTGGACAATATTTCGAGGGATTGCTTTTAGTATGGAATCAGAAAAAATGATCTAAAATAAGGTATGACGTTGGCGACATATGTCGTTAAGCTCAATGTCGGTGACGTCATATATGTCGCATTACTTGCCAAAGGGTTAAAGGGCATAATTTCAACTTTCCAATCGTTAAACCAATTTTAGATATAATCGACATTCTCTGCTAAATCATTTTAAATTCAATCAAATTTGGTTCTTGATTGGTGGTAATTTGAATTTCCCCATAGGGATTGGACAGAAACGCCTTCAAATAATGGATTTTAATCATTGGTACATCTAGATCAGTTGCGTGGGTAACAATGTTTCAGATTTGATAATGTATTTGATAAGTCGCGTATGAGCAGCTTTATGTTTAATGGCTGTCTGCCACACATGTTTTGGACACAATCACTCTGCTTCTAGTTGAGGTGGACACAACGAGTCTGCTTCTAGTTGAAGTGGACACAATGGCTATGCTTCTGGTTGAGGTGGATACAATAACTCTGTATCTAGTTGTGGTGGGTACACATCGGCTTCTATTTGAGGTGGAGACAGTGGATGCACTATTTCAAATTGAGGTGGACATCATAACCCTGCTTCTAATTGACATGGACACCATGACTCTGCTTACATTGAGGTAGGTATGATAACTCTGCTTCTAGTTGAGGTGGACACAATACATCGGCTTCTAATTGAAGTTGCATCTTCCAACCAACTTGGTATAGAAGTTCATAAGTTGAATAAGTTCGATGCTTAGGTTAAGCAACGACATGTACATGTAAGTTGTTGGCGGATTCCAGCTAAGGCAATTTGAAAATAACACACCGCCTGTTCTCGCTGTGTTTCACAGGTTGTTTTTAATGTTGTCGTTATAGCAAAATCCAGATAGAAATATTTGACATATGCAAAGTATTATAGTTTTCATCTCTTGGTCATATCTGTTCTTATCAATTTATTGACAAATAACGAAGAATATGTTAAAGATGGTGATTGTTATGTTAACTCAATCCATACCTAACAGTTTCAGCAAACGTAGCTAACAGCTCTTCCATGGACAGATATTGACTTGAGTCTGCGTTTCGTCTATATCCCCAAGATTGCCTATCGATTGTCATGGCATTAACCCACTTGTGAGGTTGTAATTTACCTGAAAAGATAATATTTTCGTGACAATTTGAATAGAAGCTTTTCTATTTCCGACCATAACTTGATGATCGGTATAATGTCGAAGATTTTTATAATGTAATCCATAACCTTCACATCTTCTTGCCATTGTGTTTCATGTGTTACGTATATAATGTATCAACTACTGGGTATAATGTGTTTTATTTCATGTACCTACCGGGTTGATATCTATCCCCACAAGTCCACACACCACCATTCTTACACTTACAGTCTGTACCCCATCTATCGTTGGTTACAACTTCATCCTTTACAGGGCTACAAGTATATAGATTAAAAATAATTTTTATATGGGTAACTCATCGCTACTCCCCATTTCAGATAAAACATTGGTTAAATCTACCGGATATTGTAATATTTTTGGATAGTTACATACTGTCACTTTTTTGGACATTACAAATATATTTTAAGAAAAATATAAGTTTAGAGAGTCGAACAATAAGAAGAAACTATGTCAGTTGCGTCAGTCTGGGCACAAATTTATTGTATTTTCTATTGCCGTCTGTACACAAATTTATTGTATTTTCTATTGCCTCAATGACCTTTAGCTAATAATTGGTACGTTATCAAATAAATATTGTTTATTTGATAATCTGCGGAAGAGAAGATGATGGAAGAGGGAGGGTAGGTAGACTGTATGGCCTGGCCTGTCCGATTTGTATGCTCGTATTTTATGTTATGCGTCTGTTACACAAATTACTAAATTATGTACAGGAAAATATGATTACCACATACCCCCTACCTACATTAAACATACTATGCTGATAATGTCAGATCATAAATCGGAACTGCACCATTCAGCTCGTGGTTATAAATACACTAGACTGTTTCGAGAAATGATGATTATCCATTGATGGTATAAAAAGCACTATTCGTCGCGTAAACCCACCTATCATTATATAGCCATGCTATGAATTTAGTTGAGTTCCAGTACGAAGCAGGAGCTGCAGCATCTCCATCCGACCACACTATATGGGGTTTGTATCTTTTTACAATTTCATACAAAGCAGGAGTAGTCTTCGTCTTCCATACGCGAAAACATTCACATGGAAAAGAAACATTAGAAAGTAGGGGAAATTCCACAATTCAAACGAGAATATTAAAAAGTTGTGATTGTCAAGACTAAGAGTTGTACACAGCAAAAAACGTATGGTATGAAACTGAAAAAGGAACAATCATTTGGTCATTTGGACGTGAAGTTTTGTAATGGTATGAGCACTAAAAGTGCATGAAAACACATTGTCGGCCTTACATAATTACAGGATTCAAAACCAACTGATTTTAGCGTGCGCCTGTGGGTGAACCTTGTTTAGTCACCAAATGCAGTCTACAGTCGTAGGAGAAGCCTCCCAAAACCATTACGGATCCCTCGCCAAACGGTACTCTGGCTCTTAATACAGCAGCTTTGGGTGGTTTCTCACAGTCTGATCGCTCAAGCGGCCATGAGGTTACCAGGCCTGCTTCAGAAGGGTATTTGATCAAAAGGCTGGCGTCTTACATGTCGTAACAGAGCTCTATCCACCTGGGTGTGGTAGCTTTTAGTCTTCCGGAACGGGGAAGGTCTTTTACATCATCTGTTTACGCATACTTCCTCGCCAGACGACTTATTACGGTGTAGTGAAACTGACCGATGAAGTCCAATGATCTTCCGTCTCAATGCATCGGAAATTCTCTTCGTGCCATTGTCAATCAGAAGTGCAAAAAGGTGAAGTCGACAACGATCCTTAAATACCTAGTGCTTGGGGTTGTTTGAAATTTTGGTGTGTGCAACGCATTGGTGGCGGGATCCGCATGCATGATTGTGGTTGCGTTATTTTATCATCAATACCTCACGCTTTGATTTGCCATCATGAGGATTGAAATTTGGTTTCAGCATATATTTGGGGGTGCATAACTTTTTTATTTGCTGTGTATATATTAAAATGAATGATCACCAACCCTGGAAAATTGTGATGTCGTCCAGTTGTTAGCTTTATCTTGATTATACAATGGATTCAACCATTCATACAAACAATGATACAAACCAAAATGTAGATTTGTTTTAGTGCGTATAGCTTCACCTAATTCCCCTGTAAAACAATTTAAATTATTTTAAATTCATCTTTCTTGGATTTTAAAATTTCTAAGCAGGGTTGACCCTTCTACGTAATACGTAGCAAACATATCTTCAGAGCAAATGCCCTCACTTAAATTGGCGTTTAGTGTGTCATTAATAGATCGATGTATGATATTTTGAAATGTATGGCATGCTTTCCTTGGCTGTTAAATTCAGTGTGGTAAAATATAAAACACGGACTTTCGCCCCCTCCCCCCTATCCTACCATATGTGACATCTGGTGGGAATAGCAAGCAAGCGCGGGGAATTACTCATAGAACTAAATACCAACCTACAATATCTCTCTTTGGACCAACAGCCACCGAGTTCCAGTTAAATGCTGTACTTGAAGGCCAGTTGGTGTATCCTTCAGCATGTTTACTGGTAAACACAATGTAACTTAAACAAAATAACAAATTTACAATACAGTCAATCGGAGTCTCGATCACAAGAGTGTTGTCTTAAAAGTATCAATACTGAATAACAAACAAAAAACAACACAATTTATATGGAAATAACAATCACTGGTTTGTACACATATAGCACGACGTTTCAACAAGTTTCCTCTTGTCGTTATCAAGCACAAATTTCTAATGTGCTCAATCGCTAAATGCCACTCAAGGATTATACTGAATAACAAGTAAAATTACTTTATGTAATTTTAGCCGGCATACATATTTTGTTTTGTTTTTGTATTTTCAAAATGATCTTATCTTTTTTAAGAAATGTGTTAAAACTTACGCCGCTCCAGATGAATTTAATATCTCCGCCCACTGATTAGCATCATAGAATTCGGTAGTAAAATCCTTCGCAAAATCGGCATACATAAAATCTGGTCTGTAATGGTTTTTCATAAATTCAATATACGAAGGCACCTTCAGGTTTTTCCAATAGTTCCAAAACCATTCGGACTCCGAATTAAAACCGACACTTGGAACAGCAAATACTCCCCAGTGGATGAAAATACCAAGCTTACCTTCGTCATACCAAGCCGGCAATGGTCTTGAATTTAGTGAATTCCAATTTGGTTCATATCTTACCGCCACACAAATGAAAGGGAGGAGAAAAAGGCATATTTTGATATACATTTAAAGTTGGGTGTCTCCTTGGCCGCACTTGATGGAATATATTTAATTGTGGTTTGAAGTACACTGCATATGACAGGTGGAAAATTAATATTATGTTATCTCAGTACGCTCGAAAGTAGAACATATTTGATCGTTCTAGTTATGCTTATCTTTAGTATGCTCATGAATACAACGAACAAAGTTCTGTTCTGCACATGGTCAATATATGGAAGAGATGGACGGGGAATAAGAACAATCAATAGTTCCATTCACTTTTTGACCTAATGCTTCACATCAAGTTTTTAAAAAGCTGAGCTTTGAAGCACACCAAACTCGTTCCAGGGGTACACGTAGACAGGAACGCCCTTTCTACCTATGTGATTTTTTCAAAATTTTGTTTTTGTTTTTTTCTTCATATTTTTCAAAAAAAAAATAATTTCTTTATTTTCTTCCTACCTGATGCAAAGTGATATAATATTTACTATCAAACATGTTCGTATTAAAAAAATATACCTTCTGATGTACATGTATATGTAAAAGAGAAAGGTTAGCCACTTTTCTGTTGAGTGGTTGATTTGTAAGGCAAGACAATTTTATTCACGATTTTGAATTATATAGCGAAAGGGTTACCTCACTGTCTTACCTTTCTCTTTTATATATACACCAGAAGGTGTAATTTTTAATACGAACATGTTTGATAGTAAATATTATATGATTTAGCACCAGATGGGAAGAAAAATAAAGAAGATTAACATTTTTGAAAAATATGAATAAGAAAAAAAATTTTTTTTTCTTTTGAAAAAACCACATAGGTAAGTAAGGCGTTCCTATCCACATGTACCTGTGACTCATTCTAGATATTCTGATCCTTAACAATAAAATCAGACAAATATTGTAGCCTCTGGGGGGATCTGCAAACTTTGTTCGTATTTCCGGGACTATAACTCTGGAATCGAAAGTAAGTTGTGCACACAAATCAATCACATTCAAGGACACGTATTTTAAATTTCTTCTAAAAGGGGGTGTAACTCCGGCACGGAAGGTCCGATGGGCACAACAAAGGAACCCATCCATTACCTTTTGATCCTGAACATATTTGTTTATAGACAGAGGCGCGGCATAATACGTTCACATAAATTGTGGGCGTATAATACTCACGCACTCATGCAAACAAATACAATCTGAATGATTTAATACAAACAACAACAACAACAAAAAAGAGTGTTAACCACAGACATTATCAAGCTATTACACACTCCCACAGATAAGAAAACATATATATAACTAGCACCGAAAATCAGATAGATAAATTTTACTTTAATCAATGAACGATCGCTGTTAGACTTTTAAATGTCGCTTCAAGGAATATTACTAAGTTGTTATGTGCTATTGATGACCGTTGTCAACTGTAAGGCACGTTATGAACCAAACTGGGAATCAATTGATTCACGTCCACTGCCGGACTGGTATGATAAAGCTAAACTTGGAATTTTCATCAACTGGGGAATATATACTGTCCCAAGTTTCCATAACGAGTGGTTCTGGTACAGATGGAAAGGTATACATGATCCTGATTATGTGGAATTTATGAAGAATAATTATAGACCCGATTTTACGTACCCCGACTTTGCTGCAGATCTGACTGCTGAGTTCTTCGATCCAAATGAGTGGGCTCGTATTTTGAATTCTTCTGGGGCGGAGTAAGTATTTTCAGTTTTTACACAATTATGAGCTAACATGAAAGGTTTCTAATAATGAAGACGCGTGATAAAAAGGTGGAATTTAAGCTATATTAAATTAATCTAAATGACACGAAGGTATCAGAATGTAAAATTGTGCACATCAGAGAAAGTTTTGAGTACATATCCATTATGTGCATAACAATGGTTGATGTTGAAAGGGATACTGTTTCATGCAATTGTGAATTATTTATTTCATGTTTTATCCACAGTTACCTCCCTTTTAATTGCAGATACATAGTTCACTCCAGTAAACATCATGAAGGGTATGGTATGTGGCCTACAAATACATCTTTCAATTGGAACTCAATGACAGTTGGACCCAAGAAAGATTTAATTGGTAATTATATTGCGTGAATGAGCATTGTGAGAACTGCTTACGATGAGAATTAATATGTTGGCCAGCTTGTACATATCAAACCATCGCTTCAGTTTTGGGTTATGATGGAGCCAATGTATAGATGAATATTTCTTAACTTTGTCAATTTGGTGTCGAAATTGTATCTTAAAATAAATCATCATGTATCTGCTAAATTGACCAAACTTCAATACAAAACGAGGTCAACATTTTATTGTGGCTAATGTCGGGGCGCTACTACATATATTCCGATTTTACCTCTCGTTTTGGGGGCATTGTGTGATTGTTCCTATGAATTGTCGTTTGCGTACATTATTTGTATGGTTTACTTTCAGGGGAGCTGGCGGCAGCCATCAAAGCCAATACCTCAATCCATTATGGAATTTACCATTCTCTTTTCGAGTGGTTTAACCCAATATATCTTCAAGATGAAGCAAATGATTATAAAACTCAAAATTATGTAGACGTAAGTGACTGTTTGTGATGTATTGTGTTGGTGTATTTACTTGTAGTGATGTTTCTGTCCTTCAATCTGGTCTCCGGGCTTTTATTTCAGACAAAAGTTGTTCCAGCACTACATGAGTTAATTAATACGTATCAACCGGATATAATCTGGTCGGATGGTGACTGGGAAGCCACAAGCACTTATTGGAGAGCAACTGAATTTTTAGCTTGGTTGTATAATGAGAGGTAATGTAATTTTAAACGATTCGGAAATCAGAGGCTTTACATTACACACATCCTTTCTTCTGCAAACTTAACAAGATCGAATAGGCCAACTATCACACGTAACACGTTTGTTTTTATAAAAGGAATAACATCTTTGTCTAGGAAACCATTTATTATGGCAGTTTTAGTTTTATGAACACTGATTCAGCTTTGCTTCGGCTTTTTACCGCTTGCGGTTACAATTTCAAGTGCAGGCCAGATCTTTTAATTTCATACCGTTTGTTACCAACAGTTTTAGGACCCAATTGTTTCTTGATCATGACCCGAAACCCCCACCCTATCTATCAAATCCTTTTATTGCTGGCACATTATAGCCCAGTAAAAGATTTATTTGTAACAAATGATAGATGTGAAAGTGATGCAACAATATGCAGAGATAGATTTCAACCAGGTGTGTTAATCGGCAACATATTATTTAAATAGAGAAATATTTATATGTATTCATTTTAATTATCCACATAATAAAAGCCCGGTTGGAGATACAGTTGTAACTAATGACAGATGGGGAAGTGATGCAAGATGCCACCACGGTGGGTTCTTTACCTGCGAAGATAGATTTCAGCCAGGTATGTAAATTCAACCCAAGTCTGTTAATATGATGAACTATGGAAACTGAAAAAGACTAATAATTACACTCATACCACATGTAAATAAACAAACTGTCCATGTTTTTTTAAAATTAATTTTTCACACCTACAATGTACCATTTTTGCAAATGTATGCGTGAACAACGGAAAAGAACCTTCACACTGAATGCGAGAATAACCAGAGTAGACATAAGCGGTACTAATGAAGAATAAATAAGTCCTTACCCGATTGGAGGTTGTTTTCTTCAAATAAGCATTATTGTTTACGCATTTTAATAGGTGTCTTACAAAAACGCAAATGGGAAAACGGAAAAGAACCTTCACACTGAATGCGAGAATAACCAGAGTAGACATAAGCGGTACTAATGAAGAATAAATAAGTCCTTACCCGATTGGAGGTTGTTTTCTTCAAATAAGCATTATTGTTTACGCATTTTAATAGGTGTCTTACAAAAACGCAAATGGGAAAACGCCATGACTATTGATCGTGCTTCTTGGGGATTTAGAAGAGACGCAAATTTAAATGGTTACCTAACAACACAAGATATAATAGCAACTTTTGTGGAAACTGTCAGGTGAGCATATATGATGTAGCAGCTTCAAAGTAAATTAACTGATGAAGTATATTTAACTTTTGCAGGTTATTGAATATAATATAATTGATTGATAAATTTTCTGTTTTCAATTTTAATACTTCCAGTTGTGGAGGTAATATGTTAATGAATATAGGACCTACTAAAGAAGGAACAATAACACCCTTATACGAAGAGAGGCTTGGAGATATGGGGTCCTGGCTAGCAGTAAATGGCGATGGTATAAAAGGAACTCGACCTTGGACAACTCAAAACGATACACTCGCGTCTAATGTTTGGTAAGAAACAAAGCACTAGAAACAGTATGTTTATTAGACTGCAATCGGGGCTGTAGCCACCCAAAGAAACCTACGAGATTAGACAGGCTAACCTACCCCTTTCACGCACATAATATGTGGGATCGAATCCATAACTGCTTGCACAGAAAATAGGCTCTCTAATCCGCAGCTTAAACCCTGGGAGAGAAGGAGGGTGAGTGGAGGTCGTCCTCTCAAAATAAGCTAGACCATTATTGCAGGACTAATACGGTATGTGTTTGTTAAAATGTTCTATCGCTGAAAAACTTCATATCCTATTCCACTCTTAGTCTTACGTATTACTAACGTTTGATTGGGTCATACGAAATGAGACAATCGCACGCGGAAACACAATCTTTGTTTATTCCAAGGTATACTGTTTTGGATTTTATTTTGTCTTCTTTAAAGGTATACAAAGAAGGGTACCACGGTATATGCCATAACCCTGCAGTGGCCTACCGGGCTTACTTTTAGCCTTGCTGCACCGATGACACAACCTGGCACAACTGTAGAACTGCTGGGCTATCCTGGTACTTTGTCGTGGAAAGCTCGGACTGGCAAAGGAATCGACATCATGATTCCTGATATTCCTTTTAACAAAATGCCATGCAAATGGGCTTGGACTTTCAAAATAAACGGATTAGCCAATGTATAAAAATCTAGTGAGTTTAATTGTACTTAGCTCATTTAGCTCGTCTTTTAGCTACAATATATGGGATTGTACCTTCTGGTCGGCGTTGTGTAAATGTTATTTAATAGGGCGTTCTGGTGATTTTCTTATTTAAGATTATCAGTGTGAATAATCAATGCCATTTTCAAAAGTAATTTCTTAAGAAATGATAAAAATCAAGTGATATTAACCACTGTATTTAAAGTCCATTCTATATTATTAAAGAAAGAGATGCTGTGAGGTAATCATCCCCACCAATGATAAATGTGAACCGCACCACAGACAAAATCCTTATGGGTACGTTTATCACACTAAAATATATGGTTTTAAATTCAGGCCAGAAGATCCAACAAACAAAAAGTTTCTGGGGAATGCATTCAAGTACAACAAACGTATTTCATGCATATACACTGTATCATTATTTTATAGTCAAAATAAATCTCTTTTGATTGACATAAGTCCTGACTACGGAGAAACATTTAGTTTAGTACTTGTCAAATAAAGTAAGAAGAGTTAAAGAGACAACACTGCATAATTTTTGGGCACAAATATCGCCTCGTAAAAGAAAAACGACATATTTACCCCCATTCCATTACAAGAACTTGGGTAATTTGTACGTAAAATAAAGCAGAATTATTGATACTTTATCCCTATAGAAACATAAAGATGGCGGCATAAGAAATGGCCATACCCCACCAGTAACTTTTATTTTGGTGTGTTGTTCCTTTAATATTTTATAATATTACATAATGCCATAAATTTTATAAATGTCACAAGTTTAACTCGTTAATATGACGTATTACAATAACAAATAATGTTTACTTTGTTAATTAATACTATACTGACACTGGTGTTAGTAATGTGATAAGTAATGTGATCATAAAAGGTTACCATTACAATAAGTAATACAACATTTTCTTTATTTTCTATTAACTGTTTAATGACAATCTTAGTGTAAAGTTCATTTACCGATAATATGTGATCCAGAATGGTTAGCGAGACCTGTCAGTTTTAATGTCACTGCAAAATTAGAAGGTAGTTTATTGTATGGTATTGCTGGAATTGTTATGTCCATGCCTCCATCCAAACGCGGGAGCCATGTGAGCTGTGGTCCATTGTACCCAAGTATATGTACATGTGTATCATGATCTGACTTTGGTGCCGTTAAACTTAAAGTAACACCACTCTTAAATCCCAATATTATAGCATAAACAACGTTTTGTTTCTTCGTGTACCTGTAAAATAAAATTAACAAATTAACTTTGTACATTTTCCTGACCGAGTATTTTACATAAACGATCCACTAGCAGCACTGTAGGTGCATGGCTATAATTATGCTTATTTCCGAAATTCGTATCAGGGGTCGTAATAACAATGAGCGCACTCTTTGTATCAATCCCCAAAATAACCTAAAGTTAAAATGAACCAAAACAGTCAATAACTCGGCAAATAATCTAGCGAAAAATCTAAAAGATTTATTTTGACCCGAAAACTAATCCTATCTCGAAAATAGTTACGGTAAAACGTCCGTCAGTACCATATTAAACCGTGGAACATCTTGCTTTAGCTTAACATCAACTTTATAACACCAATATTATGATATTATTAAACTTACCAAACAGTTGGAGATAATTTATCATTTTGAGTTGTCCATGGTCTAGAACTTTTAATAGCTTCGTTATTAACAGACAACCAATTGCCAATATCTCGTAGCCTTTCTTCATAGATAGGACGAATGGTTCCTTCCTCGGTGGGACCAACGTTCATTAACATATTACCTCCAAAGCTTGAATAGTTTGAATTGGAACAAAGATTGTATTAAAATATTTAATGATTAACAATAGTTAGTCAGACTAATATTCAATGGTTTCAATCTGGTAGAATTTCACTGTTCCCAATAATCTAGCGCGACATCACTTGGCAAACCTCAACAGATTCCGGAACCTACATCTAGTCTCGGCTGTATAACAATTCCGCCATATTGGAACTACTTTAAAGGTCCCGGGTGAAACATGGCTGTGCCCACCGTGTCTTTTTTGTTTATAATAGCGTCAAGTTGTCCTGTTAAAGTAAACCGGTAGCCGCATCGCAAATGTATGGGCGTAGGTACATATCACTCTTTGTCATACAGCCGAGACTAGATGTAGGTTTCGGAAGCTGTCGAGGTTTGCCGAGTGGCACGACATGTGTTCCAGCCATTGACGGAGCAAGGCTTTTGGCAGTCGAAAAAAGACGTAGTCAGCCATTTGCTAGTCTATGTTTAGTGTTGATGTCAATAGTGTTAATAAACGAAATGACTGTGTGTACCAACCTGACTGTTTGTACGAAAGTGTTTATGAGGTCTTGGGTCGAAAGAAAACTGCTAAGTTTTGCGTTTCGTCTGAATCCAAAAGAACCTTTGTCAATTGTCATAGCATTTTCCCATTTCTTCTTTTGTAATTGATCTATAATTGATAAAAATGCAATTGAAACAATTTAGATCAACTCATGTTTGATAATAAATCCACATTTTTTTTTAAGTACAACCACAGATTAAAGTGGCTAAGGGTCGAGTTGTGGCGTTGAAATGGTGTGTAATATTTTACTTTTCTGTAGCGAATAGGCTAATGAAGAGGGAAATTGTTCCCAACATTTAAGTCTAACCGAATTCAAACTGCCATGGGTTCTTTTTACGAGCACGACATCTCCATGGGACCTTGGATGTTCTTCCTGTCCGAACGATTAGACAAAATATTTTGTACGATTCACCGTCACGTTCGGAATCATCGAAAAGACGATAAATATCTAATATCAGACCATTGTACCTGGCAAAAATCTATCGTGGCATGTCATAACTCCACCATGATGGCACCAGGTGTCATAACCCCATCTATCATTGGTTACAACAGAATCTTTGACTGGACTGAAAAGTGAAAACGGTTTTGATGTGAGGAAATGTTTATGGTGCTGGTCAAATAATGGTCTGTTAGGAGTAACCCACCGCAAAAACTGTCTGGCAGTGGTCATCCAGGACTCCTGTGGCGGCACTAAACAACTCCAAAGCCAGACACTCGTAATTACATACATGTAGCTCTGTCAGGGGTACCCCATCTGTCAGAGTGTGTTTGTGATACCTGTAGATGTACGGTACACTGCTGTGCGAATTTCATGTAGTACACTTCTGAGCAAATCTAGACTAGTTGGGGGGAATCGCATTTTGGGCGTGGAATACCACACCCACCGTCAGAAACCCAGCAGACTTACATTTTGATGACACCAGACATACATGCATCGGTAATAGAAGAAAATTGGTACACTTTTCAGCTAGGTTGACCCCCTGGGCTTCCGGTCTATATACACAGATTGGTGAAAAGGCTCGAGAGGTAGCGTTTTCATTGGCTATTCACAATACACAGACAAGAACACGACACAATGATAAAACTCATGTGTAAAAGATAAATAGAAAGACAGCAACAAACTAATTGAATCAGATTGTATCGTAGTTTATGCATTGTAATATTATTGATATTACCTGTCATTGTACAACCATGCAAGAAATTCCTGGGCTTTCCAATATGATCCTAGAGCTTTATCCAATACATCAACCCATAGTACATCTGGTTTGTAACTCTTTACTAATTCATATAGCTGTGGTAGAGTCTTCGTCTTAAAAATATATAACATAATTTCCATTTTTATCAGTTATTTTTATAAGTAATATTAGTCTTGAAATGATCTAGTTTATTTGCAATGGATGGTGAACCCAACTCCTCTCTCTTCCCATCATAAGCAATGCAAAACGCCAGTTCCTCTTGCAATCAGAAATATCTTTGTCCAAGCTGTATCCTGAGAGATAGATGATATTTTAAAAATCTAACAAAGATCGGATGGGGAGGGAGATAGAAATGGGGTTTAACGTCCACTCGAAACAAAGTAGGTAATTTCGGTGCTAACATTTGGTTCAATTTAATTTCAATAATTCGCTCACGTGTAAGGTCTTTAGCAGTGGAATGAAACCGCAGGGCCCAGGGAAAAACCTACGAGAAGATCTAATCTAGTTTAACGTCCCCCAAAACAATTGTTTGACTGATGAAGGGAGCATTTTGCCCGGACACTGGTGTTTCCAAGTAGACTTCGTCGAATTCCCACCACTACGATTCTTTTATATGTGCCAAGCTGTCATTAGAGACCCCACCCCACCCCACATCTGAACAAGACAACAAATGCATCGTCAATCCAGTAACTACTGTAATGGAAACTGGGCTTGAAAAGGTCATTCTCGGTCAACAACGGGATTCGAATCCGTGACATTCTAATTGAGCGTTCAATACCCTTACCGCGTTCAAAATGACGAAAGTAGTAATATGGTTCATTTCGCCGATCTGTTCTCATAATGTCTTAAAAGAAGAATGTGATAATTCTCAGGAAATCTGAAACTAAATATATACAATGGGACCACTACACTGTATAAATATATACAATGGGACCACTACACTGTATAAATGAATACAGAAATGCTCACGTTAACATATTCCTGGGTAGTAAAATTATTAGCTTTATCGTCAAGAAACAGGGGATTGAACCATTCAGATAGCGAATAATAAATTCCATAATGTAGAGATGTCTTGTTTTTGATGGCTGTGCCAAGTTCACCTGAAAATATCCGAAATAGTCAACTACAGTGTATGCTTTGGACTGTGTATTTGAAACTTGAGATCCACTTATCTTTTGGTGTTCCTTTTTACAGCTATCCGACTGTTAAACACAAATAATAAAACCAACTAAAAGTAATTAAAAACAGAAGTTTTAATTATTTTGGCTAATGAAATTTAATGATTGTGATGTTTATACATCTATTCTCATATATACATTATATACTAGTTATGCCTTTCGATCCATAATCATTGATATTGCAAATTAAAAAAACAACTCTACCTATAATATCTCTTCTTGGGCCTAGTGCCATCGAGTTCCAACCAACGGAATACTTGGAAGGCCACATGGAATAACCGTCATGGTGTTTACTTGTAATAACAATATATCTGAAATTCAAAACGAAACGAAATTACAAAATACAACCATGGAAATGAAATATATATATATATATATATATATATATACACCGTCAATCTTTTTCTTTTGCGTGTAGTGCGGTCGTCCTGCACTTACTATAATAGCGAAATAATCTGTCTTAACAACACGGGGACTTCATTTGACATTTGACTAACACACCAAACAATCTGGCCTTCCTATATCAAAGTAGTATTGGGTGTTTCGAAGCATACTCTGCCTCGCACACGATTCCAGGTACTACTATTCTATCATACATAATTAAGTATATGGAGTACACGCATCCTGCATATATAAACAAATTCCGGAAATATTTAGCTGATAAGGCTCACAATTGTCAATTATTAATACAGCAAACAAAAAACGGGGACTGTTGGGTCTTGTCAACACAGTAAGAAGGTAAAATTCAGACTAGCCTACTGTTAGTTTTTTTATGGCCAGGAGTACAATGCTTGGATAATTTTCCCGAACAACCGCGTATACCTATTGCCGGTGTTTGTTTTACGTGCACGTCGATATTAGTTTGGACACCAAATCAACTACTACAACACACTTTCCTCCCTGTCCATTGTATATATTACAGGAAATGGTAAATGAATATATTTAAAACAACACATGCAGCAGACTTGGTATAGTTGTAAGTAGCATTGAGGGTTGTCGTACACTGGACAGTGTGTATTTACTTTTTCATGGCTGATGCTGATTTATGAAACGATCCTGGAGCTAATATATTTTCTTAAAACATACTTACTCAGCTCCTGAATCTTTGAATAAATCTGCCCACTCGTTCGGATCAAAAAAGTTAGCATGAAAGTCGGTGGCGAAATCTTCATACGTGAACCTTGGTCTATAATATGTATTCATATAAGTAATTATATCTTTATTGTGTTTCACCTTCCAATAATTCCAAAACCACTCAGACGTATAACTTGGTACACTGTAAATTCCCCAATGAATAAAAATGCCCAATTTGGCATCATCGTACCAAGCAGGTAAAGGTCGAGCATCTAAAGAGGCCCAGTTAGGGTCATATTTCGCACACACCCCACATATGCACAGAACCGTGATCAAAATAATACCTGATATGTACATGATTACTGGTGAATTTTAATGAATAACGAAGATAACGTTTGCTTATATACTACCTGAATTAATGTTCCGACCTTTAAAAGACAATCTTATCTTTATAGATCACTTTGATAAAATCGTGTTCCTATAGTAGAACTAACAGTGGCCCACTGCGTGCCATATTTTTACACTAATAAACCTGATAGGGTTCGACACCGGATTGTATGTGACACAATTTTCCGCGGGTCGCCCGAGCGGTTTCCTGGCACGAATAAAAGGCCCGGCGTTCAAGTAAATTCTTAAATAAAAAAAAGATATATATATACCATACGTAAGTCCGGAAATGATCTGGTTAGTGTTGGTTGGATTTTGGAGCCCAGACGTCACGATTGTTGCATCCAATAATCGTCCCTGGTTATGCCTAACGGTGGGAACGGTGGGTTTTATCTATTACCTATCGTCCTTAGTCGGGGATACATTGATAATCCGTTAGAAATACCCCCCCCCCCTGGAAGATTGTATAGCGTAGGGGCGCCTTCCGATAATACACAACTGGAAACCCTTGTCGCACAGCAATACTGAATATATAACGATACGTTGTCTTTAGGAGGTGACCGTGGTACTGGAGTGCCTACAAACTAGAGGAAAGGAATACTTTAAGAACAGCTGGCATTTATTTCGGGTGCTGGTATCTACGATGCACATGGACTCTGCAAGAAAGGGGCTTTCGATGAGATAATATGATAAGACACGTATGACTAAACATCTGAACGTAATATCTGTATACTATAGCAATTCCATACGATGTCTGGCCAAAAAATCACAAAATAGTGTTTAACCAAGAATTCCCCAATAACTGTCAGCCTCAATTCTTATACTAACAAAAAATATGTTATTCAGTTGTAATATATTGGACCATTTTTGATTGATTAACTGTGAAATAGGAAATCACATGGATGGATCGCATTTTGTGGAACATAATTTATAGATTACAACTGTATGTTTTTTCGTAAGAATTGCCAGTTTTGTGATACCGTTTCAAAGTTTAATGAGCGACACATAGTGATAACTATATGAAAATAAGTCTTAGTTCATAATAGCAATGCGACAAGTCTTTTCTCATTAACTTTTCTATCTTAGGTAGACTTTCATAGATAGTGAAATGATCTGCTAATTATGTTAAAAGCTGGTGTTAGTCGTTTATTGTTGCAGAACAGTGGGACATTAAACCCTACTTCATTTCATTTATTTGGTTTATTGTTTGGCTGGGTCGAGTTGGTGTGGTGTTGGATAGGTCATCTTGGGACTAACATATGGTTTAATTTTATTTCAATAATTCGCTTGCTCGTAGGGGTCTTCAGCAGTGGGAGGAAACCGGAGTGTCCGGGAGAAACCTAGGAGGCTGAGAAGGCGCCCGAATATGACCACATTGAAGGATCAAGTTCGACTGGAAGTAGGCGTGGTCTGATTTTATTAGTGATATTGACTTGAATAATGATTAGTCAAGTAATCGCGACTTATCAATACATTTCATTTGAAAATCTATTTTTAATTTGGTTACTAGCAGGGATTTCACGGGGCGGATCCAGAGGGGGTGGGGGGTCCAACCCCACCCCCCTGCTCAGCTACATGAAAAAAAAATAATGCCTTGCATCAATGATATTACATCACAAAGTGATCCTACATCAGTATAAAAATGATGTCTCTGTTCAAAAAGCTCAAATTGTGTGTATGCCTTTGTAATTTAGAGTCGATGATGGCAGATTTCCGTAACAGAAACATGACAAACCCCTTCCTGCAAAAATTCCTGGATTTAGCTGTAAAATTGAACCCAATGGTCCATAAGGAGAATTCCCACGATTTACAAGATAATCTGGAATGATTTTATATTTTGGCATGAACTGACACATTGATCTGACAAATAAATGTATAAAATCGATTAACAAAGTCGTGATTAATTAAATATCACAAACTAAGTCCAATATTTATTTCATTGTATAACTGAATTGTGTAGAAAGAGTCTATTGGGCAATATTTTATTTTTATCTCAACAATTGATTTTGTCAATTGTTTCCAATACGTTATTCAACAGATACTCATTTCAATACTCAATTCTTTTGAAAAGGTAAACAAATTAATGATTTTTCTTCAAAGCAGTGGGTACTTTCTGTAATATCTATATACCGATTTTCATGTTGAAATGAGTTAAAGGGAGATTAACTTGTTTCAGGTTTGTTTAAAACATATTGCAGGTAAATTCCCGAATTAAATTGTGCCATCTTGAATAATCTTGATGGTTGACCTGCTGGTCACTAAATGTCAACATTATTTTTCAGATTACCTTTTTCTATACATGTAGTTACTTGCCGTGCAAGTGGCACAACTTACCCTCTCTCCCCTCATTTCTATGCTCACAAAACAACGTATTGGGTTTCTGTCTTGATGTTTCCCCTTTTTTCTTAAAGAAAAAATGGCTATCCATAATATGATGAAATGAATGTATTATGGGTCTGCACGCACATCACGCACATGTAAATATATACGTTTAAGTTAAGATGCTAGTCGGTGACAATTTTCTTTATAATAACAAATCAATAAGTAGGTGTAAGAGCACGAACAGAACTAAATATTCAAATATATTAGAATACCGTCAGTCAGAAATTCCAGATAACATGTGTGCTTAGATGTATTATTCCTTCAAGGAATCCGGCTAACTAGGCACCCAGGGAACAATTTCTGTGTTTTGAAGAGAGTGATAAAAACTAAAGCAAAAATAGTATTCCACTGTGAGCCATTTACATGTATTGAAGACGGCGGCCAGGGAACTATTGATATAAATTGGAAAACATTTGTAATGGCAGAGCATTCGTTTGTCAGATGGGTTCTTGATGGGCCTACTAAAATATCTATATGTGCTTTTGTCGTGATTGTAAACATACTGTTTTTGATGGTTTTGTGTAAAAGGGAGATGCGCTCAGTTACTTCATTTTTATTGTCTGCAATAGCAGCTTGTGACACTCTTATGGTAATTTCGGCATTTCCATACTCTATTTATTTGTCTGTTATGGATTTTGAGACACCATTTCCCTATAGTTGGTGTCCAATCGTCGTTTACAGAGGAGTTGTTGCCCAGATCGCGCATACTTCGTCCATATGGTTGACTGTAACTCTTGGCATGTTCCGCTATATATCTGTATGTTATCCATTGAAAGCGCCGTCTTGGTGTAGTGCTAAACGAGCTGGAATTGCAAGCATCATCATCATTGTGTTGCCCATAGTCATCTATGGAAGTACCTTCTTCCAAACACGTTTCGAACCTGAAACACTGAATTTTGCTAACACTTCTGTTAAAACGTGTAAGAAAATCTTAAACGATTGGTACATTCCAATCCAGCGTGAGTACGATTTGGGATTTTTCATTTTTAGATCCATCTTTATACAGTTTATTCCATGTTCTATATTAATGATCATCACCATTCGGTTGCTATACGTCTTAAAAGTAGCATCAAAAAGACGGAGCAACGCTCTTGGAACCAATCAGCCAGACAGGACAGGATCCAGACGAAGAAACTTTCTACTAATTACTGTTCTGATTGCAACAGTTATAATAGAAGTACCCATAGCATTGATTATGGTATTGAACGCCACGGGTGGTTATATGATCAAATTTGACACATTTGTTTTTGTTTCCGCAAGTAATGATGTCCTTTTACTCACATGTGCGTTTAATTTTTGCATTCATTGCACGATGGGTAAGAAATTTAGAAAAGAGCTTCGGGAACTGTGTTGCTGTAGGTCAGAGCAGTCAATGAACTATACTCTGTAACAGAAGTATAAGATATATATACATGTAGTCATATTGTATTGTTTATCGTGTTTGCTTTTAATTGTTGAGTGAGGTTGGGGTGGACATGTAATATGTGCAAGCCATAGGTTCCATTTTGGGAGGCCGTCTACCTTACTTTTGGTTCAATTATCTAAATTCTACTGTTGCCAAGCAAATAATTATTATATATAATACATGTATATTAGTTCCTAAATGGTTGGTTAGTTGTGACGGATGATTAAACACATGTTCTCTAATTATTAATGTAAGCTTTGTTGAAAGTTTGAAAAATAAAATTAAAATTAAATATAACTGGAAATAATCTTTTCTGTTATCCAATGCATTATTTTTTCATTACCGTGTTAATAGTTTGGTTTCAATTGCGCAATATTCAACATTTACACTACTGATCATGAATATCCAATAATATGATTTTACTTTAATACCAAACATAGACAGTGCAAAACTGAATGGAAAATAACCGCAATTACGGTCACGAGTGTCAACTCTGGTGACAAGTAATCGTAAACAGACGTGCAAGGCAAAAGCAGACATTTCCCGGACAGACACTGAGAACGAAGCACGGGTGAATAGGAAAAATGAAACTATTAGCTGAACTACGTTGCATATGTCTAATCATTTTCTGTGTTCATGCGAAAAAGTGTTCCAAGAAAGCATCACTTGCCACGTTCAATACGGGCTTAACGCCCAGATTATCCGGGTATGAAGTTCGGAGGAAGATGATTCCGGCAGCGGTTACAACACTCAATGCAGATGTGATATGTTTACAAGAGTTGTGGTTTGAAGATGACATACAACGTATGATAGAAGCTGCAGCAAATGAAAAGTTTGATTCGTACAGCCCGTTACATTCAGCAGTAAATCCGATTAGCACAGAAACAAGTTCATTTTGGACTCGGACTTTGTCAGCAATTTCGGATACACCGTGTCTGACATGGCGGTTGTTGCCATTTATAACGTGTAAGTTGTGGTATTGTCGGGGAAAGGGTAAGATGGAGTTACTTCAGTGTATGATGAAGAACTGTTTGTCGTACGTTAACGCCATGCCACAAGAATGTTTATCCTGCATTGCCATTGGATATACTAACCCTAGCATTGGCATTGGAAGATGTGTGCCGCTCTTTCACAAATACAGACGATTCAATATTCAAGGATTGTTACTTTTGAGTAAAATGAAAATAACGTCTGCCAGAACACATACTTTTATAGACAAAAAAGTGAAGGAAATTCTACCAAGAGGTTACATCGAAACTGAGGTGAGTTAGTTGCTTGCAAATAATATCTCCCAGAAAACAATTTTTTTATAGACAAAAAGTGAAAGAAAGTCTTCCTCGAGGTTACATCGCGCCAAGGTGAGTCAGTTGCTTGTGATGCCGTGGAAACCCAGTTGGCATTCGCCGACTAGTGTTTACAGGCGGTCTGCAAAAGATTTATTTTTTCGACCGTGGAGCACCAAATAGTTTAAACCCCTATAGTGGCTTAATCTACAGATGTAAAATTTTTAACATAAAAGCAGATTGTAATGCAACAACACAGCATATAAAATCCTATAAAATCGACAATTGCTTAACTCTTTCACAGTGATCTTTGGTCAGGAGTCAGCTGACAACTCTACAATTCGATATCATGTGCAATTACATGTAACTTGTTTTATTCTCTAGAATATATAACATGTAACCTATCTTTTAATTGTATGGTTACTTTGACAGGTCGAAGGTATAGGTACAGTAATATGCACCCATCTGACAACTAATTTCAGCTCTACAAAATATGAATGTAAGTTCCACAAGTTAATTAAGCATCTATTAACAGTCACGGTTGCTTTTGCTGAAATTGATATTAAGGGTTATCTTTATTTATTTAAACCGTATTCTATAATCAGGCGCCTAACTGTAAGATGCTACTTAAGTTTCAGAAAGATACTGTTATAATTTGCTGCCATGCTTTCTAAACCGTTTCGCTCGATTTTTTTTTTACACAGATAATCTCAAATATTCGAATCCAAAACAGCAACATGCTGATGAAATAACCCATCTGTGTGAAAAGTTCAAGTACCGACACGGAAAGCATATCATAATGGGAGATTTAAATACTGGACCATTAAGCGAAAAGAGAGACCTGTGGGGCGACTTTCCAAGCAACTATAAAATGTTTCATAAATGTGGGTATACTTCCTCGTATGAAGAGAATAACGGAACATGTTCATATTGCACTGACAACAGCATAGTGAATAACACATCCAGAGGAAAACTACTAGATCACATTCTTTTGACTGGGCAATCTTACAAAAATCCAAAGGTAAGTTTCCAGTTTGAATTTTTACCCATTACGACTGGTCTCCTAATGGGACGTTGTTATGCATGGATAATATTTTCGGAAACATCTTAAAATTAAAAGAGCCTTTCTTTGTATTTGGGGGTTTGAGTTGTTTGAAAACGTATCACGTATATTGAGTTAGTTGCTCGGCCCAAATGTGAAGGATTTTAAAGACTTTTTACAAAATTAAATTTTAAATTAGGCCTAATCGTCATCTAGTCGTATTGGATATATCATTTATATAGTTTTCGGTGTCATTGTGTTCAATTTTGATCTCACAAATAAAATTAATGGATCTATGATGGCACAAATGCAAAATGACCACCATAATGCACTTCCAAACGTCGTCATTATTTTTTTTTTTTACGTCTGTTAGTTCTGACTATGAAAATAGAATCCTGTATGTGTCGATTTAATTTCCCCCCCATTTGGTAAAAATATTTAACTACGTCTATGATAGTGGGTGCTATCCTAAATGTTGGCATGATTGCTTACTAATACCTGTTCCAAAAAAGGGCGACTTGAACTCACCCGAAAATTTTAGAGACATATCTTATTATATCTATATTTTCAAGACTATTTTCCACTATCCTAAGTTATAGGTTATACAATTGGTGCGAAACTAATGAAATAATAGATGATACTCAATTTGGCTTTAGAGAGGGTAAGGGTACTGTCGATGCACTTTTTATTCTTTGTGGCCTTATACATCATTTGTTAGACAATCATCAGAAATTATTCTGTGCCTTTATCGATTTACGTAAAGCGTTTGATAAAGTTCATAGACCGTTACTATTGAAACTGGATTCAATAGGTGTTAGCTCTAAGTTCATCAAAATAATATCTTCTATATACAACCAAGTAAACAGTTTAGTCAGATTCTAAAACACTCAATCTCAAATATAACGAGTAAATTTGTGCTTACTACATCAGTCAAATGTAAACTTTTCCATTCATTGGTTTCCTCTACTTTAACGTATGCTTGTGAGGTTTGGGGGTTTCATATTGGTAAACCCATAGAGCAGGTTTTAAATGATTTTTTAAGATATGTATTAAGGCTGGGCAGAAACACCCCAATTATGGCCATGCTCGGAGAAGTTGGGTTATTTCCCCTGATAGTTGTTAGGAAAATAAGAATGCTAAAATATTGGTCGAAAATTATTCGTTCACCAAATTCATTAATTTTTCAAATTTACAATTTATTGTGTACTGAGAACGAAAATGGAAAAAATAATTGGGGGGGGGGGATAGACACTTATTGAATACTCTTGGATTTCCTGAATTTTGGCAGAACCCTTCTTCCATAGACCAAACGAGTCTACCTCTAATGAAAACCCGCATTCGAGACTAATTTAAACAAGAGTGGTTATCTTCCTTGGAAAATTCGAGCAAGTTGCGTTTTTTTAAATTGTTCAAAACTGTGCATGAACATGAAATTTACCTAAATTCATATATTGAACGTAAATATCAAAATATAATATATCAGTTTCGTTGTGGCATGCTTAAATTGAATGTTGAAACTGGGCGATATACAAAATCAGACCGTGAAAATAGAATTTGCACATGTTGCAAATCGAACGCCGTAGAAGACAAATACCACTTTCTCCTCTGTTGCACAGCATATATACTATTCAAAAAAAGTAGGGGATATTTGATTTTTAAGTGTTATTAAAGTCACCTAATGAAACTGACGAAGAAACAAATGACAAAATGAAATGAAGTTCACATTCATCGATTTATTCCAAATGATCGTTAGACTAAGTAAGGCACAGACTGACCATTATAAGGGTAAAATGATACCCGGGGTCAAAAAGCAAAGTTACCACAGCATCACAACAAAGTCAGTAACGGTTAAATCCTCCTCTGTTTGCCAAACAAGCATTGATCCGACGTGGCATACTCCTAATGAGACGTCTAAGGTCATTTTGGTCCAGATTGTCCCATTCCTGTTGCAACGCAGCAGCAAGTTCTTGGACATTGGCAGGACGTTGTTGACGTTGACGTAACCTCTGTCCAAGCATGTCCCAGACATGCTCGATGGAGGAGAGGTCGGGACTCAGTGCTGGCCAAGGTAATGTGGTGATGTTCTGTTGTTGGAGGTAACCTGTAACGATCCTGGCCCTGTGACATCTTGCGTTGTCATCCTGGAAGATGAAACGGCGGCCATGACGTCGTGCGAACGGCACAACATGGACTGCCAAGATGTTGTCCCGGTAGTACTGGCCTGTAACACGCCCTGCAACAACATGTAAAGCCGTTCTTCCAGCAACAGTGATGCCTCCCCACACCATAACAGAACCACCCCCAAATCGATCATGTCTGATGACGTTAACGTCTTGGAAGTGCTCGTTTCGACGACGCCACACCCTCCTACGTCTGTCAAAAAAATCAACAGTGAGCCTTGACTCATCTGAAAACATCACATTGCTCCAGCGTCGATTACCCCAGTGTTGACGATCCCTACACCAACGACGTCTTGCCTGAATGTGATGATCTCTCAAACAAGGGATTACGCGAGGACGTCGGGCGCGAAGGTGACCCCTATGCAGTCGATTCCGAATCGGCTGGCCACTCACTCTCACACCAGTGTCTGTTTGAAGACGAGCGCTGATCTGATTTGCTGTGATGACACGATTTCTCAAGGCCAAGGTACGGATAAATCGATCCTGGGCTTGAGTTGTCGCCCTTGGTCGACCTGAGCGTGGTCTGTCCTGTACAGATTGTGTATCACGGTATCTGGACCATAGCCTGCTTATGACAGACTGAGAAACATTCATCGTCCGCGCCACAACCGCCTGTGTTGTGCCGATCTGTAGCATGCCAAGGGCACGTAACCTTTCATTTTGGGTAAGCCGAGGCATATCAAAATTTGTTTTCTGGTCACTAAAACAATTGTCCGAAAAATTGCCCTTTTTAGCTTGTGGTCCCTCTGGAGGTGAATAGTATTATCCGATTTAAAAAACCGTTTGATTTTATCACCGTTACATGGTAATGAAGGTTGAATGCGAATTTCGTGAAAATCAGAGCAAAATTGACGGACAAAATGGCCGCCGTTTGTACGCGATTAGTGTGAAAATATGTTATATCAAGGTTGTGGACCCTATAGAGGTCACAATTTTGAACCGATTTTAATGAAACTTGACATGTATGTTTATAACCCAACGATCTTGGTTCCTTTCGATATTTGCGCCCATTGATTAGTAACTTTCTGAATCATGGCCCCTGATTGTACGAAAAATCACCCTTTTTAGCTTGTGGAGGTCAAAATTATTATCTGATTCAAAAAACCGTTTGATTATATCACCGTTACATGGTAATGAAGATTGAGGTCAAATTTCGTAAAAATCAGACCAAAATTGACGAACAAAATGGCCGCCATTTGTATGCGAATGGTGTGAAAATATGTTTTATCAAGGTTGTGGGTCCTATAGAGGTCACAATTTTAATTCGATTTTGATGAAACTTGACATGTTTGTTTGTAACCCAGAGATCTTGGTTCCTTTCGTTATTTGCGCATATCGGAATGTAATTTCCTGAATTATGGCCCCTGATTGTACCAACAATCATGGTTTTTTTTACCTGTGGACCCTATGGAGGTCACAATTTTATTCCGAATTAAAAAAAAAAACGTTTGACTATATCACCGTTACACATTAATGATGGTTGAGTGTGAATTTCTTGAAAATTGATAAATGAACAGCTAAATCCAAAATATTAAATGTTTCGTATACTTAACGTTAGCATTGGGCAGAACTTTATAAAAACCAAACAAATTCTAATGATTTTCTGATAATTACTTAACATGCGACAACTTTTGTTGACTGCCCGGGCGATTTAGCGCGTGGGCGTATGTTTCGTTGCCTGGCAACCTATTTTTAAATATCGCAGTGTGAACTACTAAGTCGTTATCTAATTGCCCATAATGTATCTTAAACATTCAAAATAAAAAAAAAATCGAAGAAATGGCAAATTTGGAACAGACAGTAATGAGATTGATTGCCTTGTATTATCATAACCACATCATTGATTGTCATGCTGGGCTTTTCATGCTCGTTTTTATATACTTGTCATAACTATTATATTGGTTTATGTGACCTGCAGTGAATGTGGTTGAAGGTGTCTTGTTATCGACAGATTTGAAAACAATATATCATTAAAAGAGCACTTTTTGTAATTTGTAGGTCCGTAATTCACCAGCTTTACTGGGATAAAAAATATCCGGCCTATGAATAAAGATGTGTTAATTAAATATGTATAGCGGTTCGTTATGAGGAAGTGCAGGGGGACCGCACCACACACAAATAATTACACAAAACAGACACTATACACAGACACCATAAACGACAAACTCACTTATTCCAGTGTCTGTGATTCTTCTAAAACTGCGAATGGCGAAACTAAAAAAAAATAGGAATAATGCGACTTGATGATCGCGCATTTATTATTCTGGTATGAAAATTAGAACGACCGAGAAATTCGTAACGAAACGAAGAAATGTTATGTGATGATAATACGAGAAAATGTCTATTTTAAACGCTATTTAAAGACTTGTCTTCTATTCACGAGGGATAATCCAGATAGAATTAGGAACAATAACGGATAATTCAATTATATCATTGCAAAGAACATAAAAAAGGCTATGTTCTTGTAAGAAATGTCAAGTTGAAGAAATGAAAGTTTCGAAATGTCTTTTAAAAGTCATATTTGTGTTGCGTCCGTATTAGCAGTGCATTTAATATAAAGATATCTCATTCTAGAAAGAGTTACTTCTTTATCGTTATATATGGTTTAAAATCGTAAACGCTTGTGAAACGAAAACATTATATTATAGAATAAGATCTGATATGTTACTATTATGTAAAGGGTATTTTACAATTTTTAAACCCAATTTTTTTTACAAATTTGTTTTAAAGCAATATAGTCATAAAGCAATATGGGATGAATTGCCCTCTGGAATTATTCAGTTATAAATAACCTCTTCTACGACCTGGGTTAACCCAATCCGACCGCATGCTGCACGAGTGAAAGTTAATTGGAAATTGTCTGAATTCAGCGACTGATGTGGGTTGGTGCGTGACGCAGATGTATACCCAGTGCCGGACTGGGCCCACCTGTCAACCTGTCCGTGGCAAGTGGGCCTGAGCTCATTTTAAAAGAAAGTGGACCTAAGCCTATAAAGAAAAACAAAAAAGAGAAAAAAAAGAAAGGAGAGGGGAGGAAAGAAAGAAGAGGGGAGGAAAGAAAAGAAAGAAGGACAGGACTCAGGACAGGAGAAAGAAAAGATATGAAGCTTTGGTCTGAAATCCCTGGAAAAGGAGTTTGCGATTGTAAATTTTCAAAATTTTCCTGGGGAGAGAATCACCCCCAAACCCCCCAAGGACGTTCGCGCGCCTTCGGTATGTACTTGTGCGGGCCTTGGTCAATGACCTGGCAGGTGTATACCAGTCATATTTACATGAGTGCGTGTAAACCTTTTTTACAAAATTTATTCATATATTTTTTTATCAGGTAGTAAACGATAAGGCTGGTTTAAATCGTAAACATCACTAGTTATTTAATGCACAAAACTGTAATAGTTGTACGGAATTTGAGCGGGTTGGTGTGTGTCCCCTCTGAGCATCTAATATCCGAATATAAAAAGGTTCATTTCGGGACTAATACATGGTTCAGTCTTTAATTTCAGTCATTCGCGTGCGCGTTGGGGTCTTTAGCAGTGTTGGAAGACCGGAGGACCCAGTGAAAACTAGCGGAGTTGGACAGACGACCCCATTCTTGTAACGTATACAACAGGGGAATCAAAGCTCACCAGTTGACTAAATGTCAGAAATGATGCAACACTTACGCGCTACCCCCCCCCCCCCCCCACACACACACACACCTAAAGAAATAATCGATATTATTTAATTTTCTTTTCAGAGAATATTTACCCGGAGAAGAAAAGGCACAAATTTGTCCGATCATTATGGTATTCAAGTCGACGTTTGCTTTGATTAATTTTGATTTACATTATCACATTTTTACAAATCGAAATTCGCAAAATTAAGTGGAAATATATTATTAGGCGTCAATAAAATACAATGTTTGTATCATATTTTACAAATCGGTATTCGCAAAATTAAGTGGGAGTATATTTTTATGTTTCCATAAAATAAAATGTTTGTGTCTTTTAGTGTTTATTTTCTGAGGCTGTGGGTTTTCTTATATACCTTGATTCACATACGGAATTTCCCAAGTTCTCGGCCTTTGGTTGACAAAGACATTTAGGGGATGTTCGATTGCCAGTCCTGAACGTCCGGAATGGGCAGAATTGCAATCAAGTGACACGGAATCCAGTCGTGACGTAATATGTTTCAGCTGTCATGGTTGAGGCATTTTCTTATTCCCAAATCTCCCTTTTCATTCGATTGTCCCTTTTTTAATCTAGTTTACCCAATTTAAGGTCGATTGCATAGGACAAAAACTATCAAGAACTGCTGTACAAGTTAGTAAAATTACCTGGTAATCTAAAAAAATAAATTGTATTGTGTGTTAGCCTAAAAAAAATCAAGATAAAGCAAAACGTCTACGAGACCTTACACCACGTTTCTTTCTCCCCCAGGTAGTCTAATATCAGTTAAAAAGCAACTCATTGCTTGGTGACTTCAGAATGTGTGCCTCTATTGTCCATCTGATCAGGGGGAAAAGGTTTGTGTGCGCGCGCGTGTGTGTGTGCGTGTGTGTATGTGCGGGTGGGGGAGGCAACATCCACTTGGCGCAAATTAGGTCATATTATTTTAATTATTTTTAATTATTCATTTTGGCGTAGAGTGTCTTTAGCAGTTAAAGGAAACACAGGAAACCGGGGGACCGAAGGCCCTTAGGAAAACACGAGGAGATTGGAAAGGGCGATCCTACTCCTTGTGGGGTCAAAACCAAGCCACTTGACTAAATGAAAGACCATAAATATATAACGAAAATGTGTTAGCAGATCCAGGATTTTTTGCAGGGGGGGAGGGGTCTAGGTTTGATAATTGCTTAACTAATTGCGCTCAGCCGATAATTTGGTAAATTAGATTCAATTTGGTTCATTCTGACGTATTTCCGTAAGGTAAATTCCAAAATAACAGGTCTAAATCGCCAATAAAATCGCATAAAAATTTTTTCAAGCCTGAGCAGGGGGGGGGGGGGGGTCCGGACCCCCTGGACCCCGCCCCCCCCCCCCCCTCTGGATCCGCGCCTGGTTAGGAAAGTCCATTACGGGATTTTGCTTATATGATGAGTTTGCCTGTCGTCGTTGTATATTTCAAGTTAAAGGGACAATAACACTCTTGCTGGCTTGGTAGCTCCAGAAAATAAATAATAGCCTTATTCTAAGTACTAGATGTTTTAGTGTCTTACCTGTTGTGTAAATTATCCATTACATCCTATTTTACTTTTCCAGAGGGTTCGAAAATATTTTAAAATCCAAGTCACATTTGAAAAGGTTTACGTTAGACTTTTCAAATCAATAAGTTGAATTTTTCCAATTTTTTAAATTAGGTGTGTTGAAATGAAATTTATATCATCAATTAATTGGAATATTGTAAAATAATACAATTTGTTGACCAGAATGAAGATTGGGACATATTATTCAGTTACAACAAGAGTGGTATTGGGGCTTTAAGTATTCCACCATTCAATCACAGAGTCCCCATGTTTCATGGGTTTAACAATATCATGTGCCATGGGATAATATATTGTTTCTGGTATGTTATATTCCTGGCCGGCTTCTTTAAAAGCTATTCGAATTCTGTCCCGGACGGTTTTGGGTTCATTCCAATCGGTGCGCGGCGTATCAGGTGGCAAATCGTGCTGTGCAAAGGATAATTCCGGTTGAAACAGAATGAAGCCAGTGGCAGTGCCAAAACTGTACCTGGAATTAGTTCTTGGATAAAATGGAGCAAATGTTGTTATGAACATAGTCATTTTGTTATACTCGAACACCCAGCCTCGCTTGCCAATATATGACTTTTGTAATGATCTTCCATGTTCTGGATCATTATTGGAGATAACTTTTAATACACGTTTAACGCTTTTCGCGAATATCTGAAAATATAAATAACATTGCGAATAATAAGATCATGATTTCGTATTTGTGTCATGGTTAATGCAGATTTAAAATTATAATAAAAACCGAAGACGTGTGTATCAGCCTGAGAAACAAACCAGATTGTATTTCCACAGAGAGAGAGAGAGATAGAGAGAGAGATGGTTTTAACGTCCACTCGATACAAACTAGGTCATTTTGGGACTAACATATGGTTTGATTTTATTTCAATTATTCGCTTGCGCGTAAGGGTCTTTAGCAGTGAGAGCAACCCCGGAGAAAACCCAAGAGATTGGACAGGCGACCCTACTGCTTGTCGCGTACAACCGGGGATTCGAAACCACGCCAGTTGGCTCAATGACAGCCTCTATGATACAGCACGCGCGTGCTAACCACTCGGCCATCACCCCCAACCCTCAAATAGAGCAAGAAATGGGTTTAACGTCCACTCGAAACAAATTAGGTCCTTTCGCGACTAACATATGGTTCAATTGCATTTCATTATTTTGCTTGTGCATAGGGGTCTTTAGCAGTGGGCGGAAACCGGAGAACTCGGAGAAATCCCGCGGGGTTGGGCAGGTTACCCTACTCCTTGTCACGTACAACCGGGGAATGGAAACCACGCCAGTTGACTCAATGACATACCCTATCATGCAACGAGTCCGAGTTAACCATTCGGCTATCCAAACCCCATTTATACAAAGGGATGATGCGTAAACAAAATAAACAAAGGGGTTTGAGAATCATTTGTGAACTCGGGGCCAGGATATATGACATTAAATGGGGTATAACGTTTCAATTTTCTGCATATATTGCCCTGATAATAAAAACGGCAAATGACTTCTCCGAGTGCTCAAAATGCGAATCTTCCTTTTGAATAGGGTTGGGGTTTACCTGTATATCGTCACAATATTCTTCACCTGGTAGCTCAAATAAAAATCCATCTAACCCAAGTATTTCACAAGACAGAATAAACTTATAGAAAGTTGGCAACGATCTAAAATAGACAAAAAGAAATAAACTCGGGGAAACTGAATATTGTAGAACGACTCGTCTGAAAGTTTTGCATCATTTATTTTTTTCGATATTTCATGGAAGCATGTTTTAATGCTCTTAATCCAATTAAATGGGTTTTTTTTACTGTTAATAAAATCATTGGTAGAGTACCTTAAGGGTTTAACATAAAAATAAAATCTGTCAATTATTTTACCTGAATATGTTTTCTTCTGCAAAAAAATGAAATAATAAAATATCAGTTAGTGTTGAACACATTATAATGTAAATATACCGCAGACAATGTAACGTAACTCTACCATGGACAATCTTATGTAAATATAGCAAAAAGTTGGGCTTTTATGCAGTTATTCTTCATTTCTGAATAGTTATAAATCACGAATCTCGATTCTTATTTTTTAAAGACCCAATAATTTACCGGGAATCTTTTACTCAGAAAGATGAACAAGCAGTACATACCTAGCCCTAAATGTTCTTCCCAGTCTTTCGAACCCCAAATTTTAGATCGCTTGGCAAAAATACAAGGGGTGTTCTCTTTGATCACATTAAAATTCTTCAATGCGATGTTATCAGTTGCGTCATACGTTACGTATTGTGATATTTGTCTGTCAATTTCGTCTGCATTATCAACAAGGAGCTGTTTTATTCTAGGTTTCCCTTTAAACGGATTCTCGACTTCTGTTGTGTGGTTATTAAATGAATTTCTGTCAATTCTTTCAAACACTCCCAAAAAGAAAAACCCTATAATAAAATGGTTTAAAATATCAGTAAATGTATACGCCCGTTCAATTATTTACACTGTAGAAGAATCGAGTACTAATTGATCTAATAAAACCTGAAATTAGAAATCTTGTATTCACTGTGGGAAATATACTTTTAAAAAATTGAACAACGGTCTGAGAAAGTGTTGCCTTTAGTGGGTTTTTTTCTCAAAAATAAATAACTGACTAGTGTGGGGCATGTGACAAATTTCGTAACGAAGTCCTAAATTAATAAAATACACGTAACTATCAAACACACACTTTCTGATTGAAATACCTTTGTACATATATATGTTGTATGTAGACAATCTTATTTAGATATAATCCCTTTAATTACTGTGTTAAAACAATAACCATAATTGAAGTGACGGTGATTTGCTAAAATGGCTAACTAGTGGCGTATTTTTGCTGACCAGTCAAAAAATCAATTAGAAAGAGAGTTATTATGTCTCAAATAGTGTGACGGAAAGACAGACAGACGGACGAAACCATTTTATTAGTTCTCTGCTTTCTTCGAAATGCGGGGGACAAAAATTGCTTTTAGTGGAAAAAACAAATCACCAATACTTACCTAATAGCGTTGTACCACTAAGTAAAGAGGTGAGAGAAAAATGTAAGCTGACAGTAGAGTAAAGAAATATAAAAACAACTATCAACTGTATACATTTCACGACAGTTTTAACTTGCATTGTTACATTACTGTCCATTCATAATTAATTTTACAAATTACCATATCCATTTCTAAAATTTAAAAAAAAAAGTATTTTAGAATAGGTAGCCTACCAGGTTAATTTGACAGTTTTATTTTTGTAAAGGTTTTTTCAGTATATATTCAATAGCAACAATTACGGGTTCAGTTTTCGATATCAAAATAGTTATTTACGAAGGTATAATATTATTGACACCAAATCTCAACTAAAATAGAAAGAAATAATTCGTGGTATCCATTTTGTCGCACAATGCACTTTTGTGGACTTTAGGTGTTTAAGGGAGACAACTCCATTTAATAATCAGTCAAAATCGATATCGACGTGACCGGCTTTTAACACGTTATTATTACAATGGTATAATTTATGTAGTATTTTTCCTGATATTGAGACGTTTATTTAGTTGGGTGTAGTACAGCTAGCATCAAATCGCAACTAAATTAGAAAGAAACATCCGTACCTTAGTCCTGCTATGTTGTCTTGTGTCGTGGCTGTGTTTTGATGTGTCGTGTTCTATATTTAGATTCCCTGTCACAACACCTTATTCATATCCAGCGTCTTGAGGATCGAGTACCGCACTCAATTCTTTATCACCCAGTGTGATATTATATCTAGGGCATCATATTGTAAACTTGCATCTATATTGTCATTTGATTAGTTTAGAATAAATGTCCATCCTCTTCCATTAGAAAGAAACAGTCCGTACTTTGTGTGTCCTGTCATGTCGTTTTGCCTTCATTATAATTCGAGTGAACAATTCTGCACCAGACAAATAAAACACATACCATTTTTCTTTATTTTTTTTTTAAATTTTTATATATTTATTTCATTTTTTTTTGGGGGGGGGGGGTCAATCGCTTTAGATTGAAGAGTAACATCCTTGTGAACCGATCGGCATTCCTCACCGTGTGTTAGTCGAAAATCTATAATCTTTACGACTGTCAGTAGGTATGACAGACGCTCTTTTATCGTCATTGGTCCCATGGAATGATAGAAACAACGAAACGAGAGATACGGTATGATTTTAATGTTTTTATTTCTCCAGATATATGTTTACCAATTCAAGATACTATATATTTAATGTCACCACACCTTTCAACGTAAACCCTCATGCCCCGCCCCTCCGCTCCTCTACCAAACAACCAAAGTACCACAGACGAGCACATAATATTTACAAAGGTAACGCACTCTACAATTATTATCATTTCTCCGAATAGTTAAACTGCACGAAACAGTTGAATAATAAAATAGTTAAATATTGGATCCATGGTAGCATATACCCACCCACACCGCTATAAACACAAGCAACCGTAACCACAATACAATTCACCCAAATTCACAAGTTAATAAAATGTTTATACATCATTATTGGGTAACATAACACACAATCTTGATGACAGCCCTTGTTGTGCGAGAAAAGCACAGTACGCTCTCAGCACAATTGAAATGCATGGCGTTGTTGTTGGTATAGTTTGGGTATCATCGTCTCCATCGTCGTCTGAAATGTAAATTAATATGATGTCAGTGTAGACGTATATTATTGGCAGTTCCAGTAGTTGAAATATAATGGGATTTAACATCCTATTGTTCCGGTAGTGGCGTCCCATATTAGGTGACATAAACAAAATCATGACATTTTCCGAAATAATGGAATGAAACGAGTGGTTAGCTACTAGATCAAGTTGCAGTTAGAGCAACATTTACAAGAGTCATGAATAACTGGATGGACCGTTACAGAGGTCAAACAGTGGTATCATCTCTAGCCTAATACACATTGAACAGGGGATCAGTCTGTTATCACCCCTTTGTCTAATTCACATTGAATGACTCAAAGATATCACTGAAAATCCACAGGGATCTTCCTGGTAAGAAAGTAATCTATGATACGGTCTAGACTTGCATGCTAAAATAAATCACTCAGCATCCTATCTTATGAATCCGTCTGTCAAACCTATAAAACGTATGAGGGTTATCACTCATGTTTGTATGTTGTTGACAAATACGTTGCTCCCGGAAAATGGATTCTGATTAATAGCTTGAACCGTTTCACCAGGAAACCTATAATATAGGTTAACTTTATAAATAGAATATATTTCTAAAAATACCGAAATGGGTTAGCTTTTAATATACTTTGCGTAGTGACACAGTCCAAAATGCAATTACCTGGAAAATATATTTGCTGGTCAAAATAATAAACTTTTTTGAGTATTTTGTGTAGGGTTATGTCTGTTGCAAATTTGAAAGTACTGTAATTACGTCTAATATCTCATTGATAGGGCAGGACGGAGGGTCTGACAAGGACAGCTGTCTAGTTGTTCGAATGGTATGAAAAACCGAGGCTTTGTGTATACATCGGCGTGCACGTACACGATCCCTTGACAGTTAGAATTCGATATGAGGGTAGGCCGTAGTGCCGCTATCCGAGCAAAATTTCCCTCATAGTATACTGTATGGCGTATGTCCGTCTCCAATAGCCCAGTAGGACGTTAAACTCCATTTCATTTCATTGATAGGAATTTGAATGATCGAGCGACACCTCTACATGTGCTTGTCTGTAATCATTGACCTCTTGTTCCAACATGTATATCTTATAATTTTTACAGAAGCCTCTACATTTTCAGTGACACACACACACCAACCCCTTTTATTTCCAGATATAAATATCAAGTGTCGTTTTATCCAAAAGTAATTAAACGATGCAATTACGTATTAACTACCAATCGGTCAATTAGAAAGGAAAATGTCCCCATCAGAGGAGATTTTGGTGTCATAGGAGGCAAAGTCCAAATATTTGACTAACTGCTTTAATAGCAATAGCAATAAACAGTTCAGTTAGACGACAGAAACAAGTAAATAATACAGATTTTCTCTGTTATAGTAAGTATTGGAAGGCCACCTGAAATCATTATTATTTAGTCGAAATGTGTAGCAGCTTTGATCGCCCGCCACAAAATATTTTCCACCTCAGGCGGTTGCCATTTAGAAATAAAAGCGAACTCAAACATCGGTTTCTTACCAATTGTTAAGCCCTTCTGTATAAAATCACCATAGTATCATGGGAGCGCAATATAAAACAAAAGTTCAACAAAAACCTGGTGGTATTGTTGTACTAAATATTATATTACTAGACAACCTCCTGTCCAACAGATTGATGCAATGTATTGAACTAAATAACCTGGTCGGAGATCATCATTATGATAATACGATTCGCAAAGAAATCGTTCATAAATTTTCTTTGTGTGTTAAAAGTTCATATTTATAAACAAATTTGTAAAGGAACATGCACAGGACGGACATAAAGTTAAATGTAAAAGGTTACACGAGGTTCGCTGGTCCACAGACGTTCAAACGAAGTGGTCATTCTGGTTTTAGGGGGTAAGGTGAACTGATCCACTTGAACTTTTCCTTCCTCCATGGTCGGTTCATCCTAAAGTTGCTATATAGAGCTAGACTTTTATATAAATATTTCGCTAATTTTGGTTTAGACACTATTAATTTTAGCCAACACAGTACCTGTTCCACTGGCCGGTCCGCCCCATCCTTTGGATACTACGTCTCTGATTGAGGCTACATGAACAATCATGATATATTATAGTAATCAGTAGATGGCAGAGCGAAGTGTAGCCACCCGTTGTGTGTTTTGGCTGTTGCATTTCCATAGACGCTAACAAGTATAATATGAAATTTAAAGTCTACTTGTCACGAAAAGTTACTCTTACAATCGGCCATTGAACGAAACAGAATACTAAGCATGTCATCATTTTTTTTTTTTTTTTTTTTTTTTTTTACAAACAATATTCTTATTCGAGTTATCTAAATGGGATTGGGGAACAGGCTTGGCCTATGTAAAACATGCATAAAAATATAATAAAATGGGTGAAAATGTCACCAGTTACGAAAGTCCATTAATCCGGCCTTCCCGTATTTCTAATATGCACAGATAACTTTCCATAAGTATTGCTTTCATTTCTCACTCGTCATGATTTAATTATGAGTTAAATGGTTCCTTTCTCGCTATCGATGACGTAATTTGCAATAATTTTAGTAATAATTTGGAAATAAATCGTTTCTTTGATAATTCTTTTTTTAATGATTTGTAAAAGAAATTCTCCCCTTCTCATTCTTGATGATGTCAATTGATATACTGTAATAGACAACATTTGTATTGTGTGATTTCTTGGCTGAACAATGTTTATGCGTGGATATCATCAAATGTAAGGTAAGGCAAATTTAAGAATTCTTAAGTGAGCTAGATGTTATTCGAAATGCCATAAACAAATTCGATTTAGGGGATCATCTCACCTGTTACAACTTGATGTGGGTCATATTGAAGAATAATAAAAAGCTCAAATTAAAATGACACCAAACCATAAAATTGAAATGAACTCACCGTATCTGTTTTCTTCATCGGCATTACAAACCAGTCCATAATGGCTAATATATACCCATAGGCAGATATACATCAATAATTTTATCGTCAAATTCATTGTGATCTGTTGTACTTCTACTACTTTAAGTAGACAACGTTTTAAAAGTAAAATATTTCTAAACCTTCAGCAATTCTGTGTCGTCTACTCGTCTCTTTGTAACTACACCTATTATAGGAGTAGTTCTTACCTTACTGAACTGTAACTGGTGTTAAAGAAATAAATGTTTTTTTATTTTAAAAAACGAGGGGGCTCTATGACAGTAATTCATCACGGTGAGCACATACATATTAAATCATATTAACCTGCCAACTGTTGGAACAAGGTTACGGTGTCCTCCAGTAGGGGATAATTTTAAAACAGTTTCCTGTAAAGAATATCCAGAGGAATTAATTATAGCTTATTTCTAAACATAAGCTAACTCTAATAATTTCGCGAGTTTAAATGGTCGCCTGGGGAACAAGTGCAGATTGTTATTTATTACTGAACTCTTCTATAACATTGACAAATACCGGGAATTTTGTACTCATAGATAAGAAGAATACAAATGTAACTTAAATTTCGGGAAATGTATGCGGCTGGGGGACAGTAAACTGCTATTTATATGTATAGTGAAGTTGGCTTAAATCCTATAGGTTAAATCGGGTATTTCATGGGCTAATGAAATTATAGATATACATGTACGATGACTTAATAATTTATAGTGCGTGAATCCTGTTAGATTAAGATACACACATGTTACATAACAATTGCCTAATTCTCTAATTGGACTACATAAGAATTGCCTAATTCTCGGATTGTTGATAATAATGAACCCATTGTTCGCTAGTAACGCTGTAACCTAGTAACCTGGGATAATGGAAGCGGGTTTTAAACGGCTATAGCGCCTATGACATACCTGTCAGTCGATGTGTTCGGAAACACATTGTTTGGATATTAAAGTTTAACCATCTACGTGTGAACTTTCAAATAAAGTGAATTTTTGCTGAAGTTATCCAAAATGCCAAGTATTTTACTCAAAGAACTTGCTTTGACATTTGGTTTGTTATGTAAGTATAAAATTCGTAACTATTTTATTGTTTTCCAGGTAAGCGGATCAAATCAACCCAAAGATAACAAAATCAGATTTTTGGAACAAAATATATTGCTGGGATGTAGTTTTCTTCCAATACTTTAATAAATCCACTTTTTTGTAAAAAAAAAAAAGAAAAACAAGAAGAAGAATATAAACAAAGAATATAAGGAAACGATTTTAAGTTACAAACTATATCAATACATATAATAATGATGTCACCTACACACCTGCTCTTAATAGTAAGCATTGATCAATCACCCATCTCGCACTGTTACTGTTTTAACGAATCAAACTTCAAATGGGTAGTACGCACAGATTCAAGAGCATATTGTAAGTATTTTAAATTACTGAGAGGTGATGGGTGTAACCATTTGGGTTTATTCATTTCATATTGTATACGCCTACACTTTAATCGGGTCGTATTATGTTGTCATTATGTCTGTCTTCTGGTTTCTAATTTCCTTGTAAAAACTCGCGATTATTGTTAGCATGTGTCCAAAATTTGCGGAAACTCATAATGAAAGACAGTTCCAATGATAATTGCTGCCGGGATAATATAGTTAAGTAATGGAATATTTAAAATCTAATTGGCGTATTAACAAATTTTCATTTATTTATATAGCGCCGACATTATTTACCAGGATAACTACGTTTGGTAAACAAGGCACACAACTCTATGGCAATTGTTCTCGGAAGAATGGATTAAATGTTTTTTAAAAGTATGTGAGCACCAACCGAACTATATTGCACGACCTTTGAATTAAGTTATGTGCCCTGAATATGGATCTGCTATGTTTCTTTATCTTACAAACTTTCCCTTGTTTTCCTAACAGGTATTGTAAGTGTAAACTGTTACACCGTTGGTAATGCTTCCACACTAAGACTGCACCTGTCTAATGGTTATTCGTCTAATGATCGTCCGGACAAAGTTACAATTATATCTATTTCTTTTAATATACTATCTATAGATAATCTGGTAAGTGTTTTATCTTAATTTCAAATTTAATAAATTTCAAGTAAATGCATGTTCACACGGGGTATATAAATAAATATAAAACGTTACGCCAAAAAAATTAGAGCAAGTGTTTATTCTTTGTTGATAATATCGACTTATTTGTAAAGGACATAATTAATGAAGAGGAAGTTGGTTAAATTCGACAAGCCAAACGGTTGTGCAAGACGCCTTCAGAAATAAACCAATATTAAAATGTGCTGATAACGGATTTTGTTTTCTAAAGACAGCAGTTAAACTAAATAATCACGTGTTTTAAAAAAATATAATATAAGATATTTTCACGTTTCACTTCTTTTCTAGGATGTAGAAAAAGAACAGTTTTCTGTTAACGGGTTATTCATTGTGGTAAGTGGGTTTTTTTTCTGAATTTAATATACACACCAATAAATTATATTCTACACATAATTTAAGTTTTTGCCATTTATTCTATTTTTACGAATTGTCACCGTCTACTCAGGCGAAGATATTATTATAGATCGCTTATTGTGTCATATTTATGGCGTTGAATGTTACTTCTTATTTAACTAAAACGTGCCCTGCTTACCCGACGCAGTCGAACTAAAAGTCGGAAAACCTGGAGTAATTTGATTGTTGCATTTCAGATGAAGAGTTTTGTTTTTATTTTCTTGGACAATTTCAAAATGATCAGTAAATATTCGCTCGACCGCTACTATCACTGAGAGGGATGACATCGGGGCGAGTCAATTAGCTCTCAATGTTTACAGTTTTTTTTATTCCACAATTTACATTATAAAACATTTTTTTTTTAATTATTAAGAAATTAAAAATAAGATGTTTGAATTAATCCAATCTTATTTAGAGCAAATAGATACATAAAATAGTACACGAAGACGTCAAATTAGCAAAAAGCACCAATTCTTTGCGGGCCAGATGTAAACAACGCACGTGTTATCGACGAAGTATGTGTGCCGTCTTTACGTGGACATATACTTCACGCGTATGTAAACGTCAGTCATCTTGTACAGGGTTTAAAAAAAGACTTTGAAATTACCGGGGTGTGGATGCCCGAATGGTTAGCGAGTGAGGTCTGCCATTTGGTCAACTGGCGTGGTTTCGATTCCCGCCTGTCCAATCTCTACGCGAACGCGAAATGACCTGGTTTGTATTAAGTGGACGTAAAACCCATCTCCCTCCCCTCTCTCTCTCTCACTCTCTCTCTCCCTACCTCCCTCCCCTCTCTCTCTCTCTCTCTCTCTCGAAGTACTATTGTGAAACAAGTTGTCATATCTGTATGTGGGGGCCACTGTTACTCGGCGGGTAAGATGTTGGCACTCTAACCTGGAAGTCGGATGTTTTATCCCTGCGTTGGCCGACAAAGTTCATCGGTTTTTTTGGCGTGGTTCCCCTTGTCAGTGGTGCATGGAAGATGACCTGGCAAGGGACCATGTAAAGTCGTTCGTATGAGACGAAAGATCGAGGTCCTGTGTATAAGGCATCAGCTTGCACGTAAAGGAGCATTTGGCAGTGAATTCAATATATTAAGAGTAGGTCGTATTGCCGCTTTCCGGGCATGGCGCCCTGTATGACACATGCACACGTCTTCATTGCAGTCGGAGCAGGATATTACTTTTTCTGAATGTGTTTTTTATGTTACAGAGATGGACTGATAGTCGGCTAACGTGGACACCATCAGATTATGGTGACATACATTTTCAACTGATGAAAGAATCGAAAATATGGGTTCCTGCTTTCATGGTTGACAACTCGTAAGATCATTTTATGACATTTTACAATTTTAGTTTTAATTACAATACATTTACCTCCTGCATATCTTTAACAGACAAACTATATCTTGCCTAGAGAATAGCTGTATTAATTGGCAATATATATCATTTCCTTTCAGGGTGAACGATTTAAGTGTCATCAGTGATGAATCGGTGTTAGTCAGGGCAAACCATCAAGGAATTATTACATGGTGGCCACCGGGGATTTATAAAACTGCATGTGACGCAAACATTTTCTACTTTCCATTTGACACACAGACATGCAACATTTCTTTGACCAGTTATGGATACACCACACAAGAAGTAGACATGAATGTATTTAACGATGGTATAGATTTAAGTCTGTACCAGCCTAACGGCGAGTGGCTCATGGTAGCGAATGAGACCTCAATCGACACCCTTACAAATGCCGGTTTCGATTTCAGACGGATTACCTTCTCATTTGAAATGAAACGACGACCGGCTTTTTATGGTGTCTTCTATATTTTGCCAATCCTTATTAACTCTCTGCTCACGGTGTATACCTTCGCCTTGACACCGGAATCTGGAGAAAAGATTGCGTTCTGTCTAACAATGATGCTGTCCTTCACTGTCTTGGTCACTTTGCTGTCCGAACAACTTCCAACTTCAGGGAAAATATCAAGCGTTTTGAGTAAGTTTTATTCAACATTTAGAGCTGTATTCTTGGTTTAGAGTTTTAAAGATTAATTTGCACAATTACACCACGTGAACACTGTGAATTAGCTGGTGGCTACTTTAAAGATGCATTTTGTAAACTAAATGTGCCTATTGCACTTTTTATCTGGCTTCAAATGTTGTTAAATATTATTAATACATCTATTCACATAATAAGCACATTATCAACATTGTAGACTACTGATTGACTGAGATATTGAGTAAACTATGGATACTGCCAGTCGTATCGTCGTTAAAACGATACTATGGTTACCACTCATGGAGAATGTCGATTGAATGACTGAAAATCGAAAATATGATCTGTCAATCGGCCGATTTAGACTAGTTTGGTAACTTCCCTCAAATTTTGTGAGGCAATTTTCAATATCTTCACGTTTCATTGTCTACTTTTGAAAAATTGTGGCAAGAATTGTCAACTCTTTAACTAAATCTTACATACCCTATCTTAAATTAGTTGTTGTATTCTTATTTTCCAGCTATATATATGGCCATCGTATTGGTATTGTGTGCCTTAGCTATACCTCTTGCTATCTGGGTCATTGACCTATTTCACAGAAAAGACAGCGAACCAATACCGAAATGGCAGGTAAAGTTTACAGAAAACGTTCTACTGAAAATCGGGTGCCGCAAAAAGAAAATCAGTAGACTGAATGCTGTCGGTGCTGTAAGGATTAAAGGAGACGATGAAGGAAGTTCCGTCACCCCCGTCCAAGTTGTATATAACGATCATGTTGATCTGTACTCTCCGTTGACCTGGAAAGATTTAGCCAGTATTTTAGACTCTGTACTATTCCGTGTGTATTTTATAACCGTGGTGTTGACTACTGTTATCGTTTTTACAAGAATGGTGTTAAATATTTAGTACTATATGACCTTGAATCATACAAGAACAATATATATAGATGAACAAAGCGGTGATTGTCTTACACATAAATGATACATAGTTGTGATGTTTTGTATTGAACTCGTTCGCTAAATGCCACACAATGCCAATGCTTATAACTATTTACAACTGGTTCAAATAACATTGATCATAAAAAACATATTTATTAACCACATGTGTTGTTATCGTTAGTGTTAAGTTTTTTGTTATTATGTTATTGTGAACGCGATAAAAGCTTAGTTTCTGTTCGGTCTTTTGCAAATTTGTTGTGAAGCATTGTAGTCATGAGAGGACGAACCTTATCGATATTCATCATTCTGCAGCTCTCGGGGCAGGAGTTATGTCCCCTTTGTCGAAAAAAAGTGAAAGATGCTATCGCTTATAACATAGCTCATTGGCGCCGTGTCGAGCATCGGGCTCACGTGAGGACGAACCCTATAAATATTCAGCATATGTTCAGTGTTACTTTCCGTTCCAGAATTATTTCCCATGTGAACATGATATACGCTATAGTCTTTCACATCAGACGAGAAAAACAATGCAGTCACGTGAGGATTTACCCTATACTTGCGATAGGTGGAATAGTTTTGAAAAGAGTTTTTCAAAATCGGATAAAGCTATAGCTTCTATGTGGGCGTATTTCCACGTTTTCGGTGGTTATCTTTTTATGTTCATTAGTTTAATCGCAATCACCGCCTACTCTGAACTCTTCCGTGCTAAAGGGACAATCCCGATAACAAGAGAGTCTCAAAAATTAAAGTCCGAGCATTTACGAAATTTATGGACCAAAATATAGAGACATGGTGTATTTACCTTGGCTCAAAGTTTCAGCTCAAAATATTGAGTCGTTTTGACGTTAACGTCAACACTGCTTATCCGGACACGTAACCCTTTTTAAGATTTCGGGTCAATTTTTTGATTGGGTGACCTAATAAACAATTCCCGTTTCTTGAAAGGTCTATACAGTGAATGACCCATGTACTGTACTTGATAACAAAAGGTAAATTTCACCTACATATCATTTTTATAGAAAAAAAGTCTGGTTTTATCCAGATACTGTATAATACAACGGTCTCAGTTTCCAGATGAAGACTGTCAGGTTTAAGTTATGTACAAGCATATCACACATATCGGGTTAGTTGGTCGGCCTTAGGTAATGGGTTATAAGGGATTTTAACACAAAATTAAGCAGTTTTATTCCCCAAAAAGTTATCGGGATTGACCCTTTAACAATATTTCTCTTCGCTGATATTAAATGTTGTAAATAACATCAATGTGATGAAAATTTTGCGAATAAATAATGGGCATATATAATAAAATCAGTTGGTAACAAATATCGTAAATTCCTCACCCATCCATTTACAGAATTCAATTAAAACTTTGGTAAAAAAAATATGCTGTTAGAGGATCAAATAATAAATTCGCACAAACACATTAACACCCGTTTCTGTCATAGGTTTTTGTTTTATACATTAAGTTTTAAAAAATTATGTATTAACGTCTATATTTTCAATCACACGTATCTAAAAATAAATAACATGTATTTCTGTTTAGGGGTTTTACTTTACACAAATCCAAGACAAAAACCGGTAATATGCATTAAGCATTTTACAAAAAAGTGGACGTGCCGAATGTGCAGTATATTAACAGTCCACCGATATACGTAAGGAAAACACAAGAACAAGTTTACCACATGGATTCAGATTGCCGTATCTAACCGAACAGTATTACAGTCACTAGATTTGCTGGCTTGTAAACTGTTTGGGATCAAATCCACCGAGCAAATCACAAAAACCTCTCAAACTTTGAATGACAATCGCGCTATAGTTTAAACCAGTAATTCTCAACCAGTGTACTGCGACATACCGGTGTTCCGCGAGATCTTCCTGAACGGCACACCAAATAAATTTCTTACTAGAGAGGCCAGTAATTTGACTGTGCTTTTCTTTAGTTAGTTTAATTCATTCTATGTGTCTGACTAGTCTGTATCTACGGTTGTATTCCGTCTATGACTTGCTATGTCTTTATTTTGCAAACTTCAAATATTTTTCAAATATATTTAGCCAGGAGTGCCACTATTTTCTTCCAAAGTGTGCCGTTGTCAAAAGAAAGTTGAGAACCATTGGTTTAAGCTGTAAACATTTATACGCGGATTGAAATCGTCCATAACAATACTGAAAATCAAACAAGATCAAACATAAATATATACCAAATGGATATGGTAGCTACACTGACATGCATAATAGGATTGAGGGTGACATTAAGCTAAGCTAGATTAACCCTAGCAATGACTAGGAAATATGTACGTTTTATAACAACTGTTTAATTAGCGACTTTGACTAGTGTCCATAATGATGCCATTGTTCGTAGGTAATCGGGGTTAAAGGGTCAGACTGCATGTGGTTGAACACAAGCTTGTTAGTATATATTTTATGTACGTAAAATATACCAAAACAGACTTTCACCATTGGTTATAACACCCTTGTCAGTGGATACGGTCGAGAAACCTTGTTCGGGTATTATAAATACGTGTCTATTATCATATTTTGTGATTTTTTTTCGGAGCTATCCAACATGCCTAGTATTTTACTAAGACAGATCGCCTTGACGTTCAGTTTGCTGTGTAAGTATACACTACGTACTTATTCTATTATTGACCATCAAAGCTGATCAAATTTATCCAAGAAAATATCACCAGAGGAAGACTGTAAATTTTGGTATAATAAATTTGTATTGGTCTAGATGTAGAGATATCGAAGTGTGTATAATGATTTTCATATCTCAGTTGTAAAATCATACATTATATTAATCATTTTAAGAAATTATAAACAATATTTTATTGAAATACAATGTATGTGGTTTCCAAATAGGGGTATACGGGAACAGGCATAGAAGTGATCATATTTTGAAATCCCATTTTCTTAAACAAAAAACAATATACGACAGGGCTATGCAACAAGTATTCTCTTATCGTTTTCATGCACAGGTAATGTCAGTAGAATGTAGTATAGTACAACGTAGTACCTTATGTTTAACGTCCGCTGCCACCGAGAGTGATATCACAGACAAGAAGTGTCTGGTTTGTTCGCTATCTCCAAAGAAACTTGACATAAGAGTGATAGTCTTGTTTAAGATATCGGTTTAGCCTAGGGCGATATATTCAGTAAATATAATATTGTAATCCGATAAAAAAAACAATAAGCTTTACAATCAATATGGTTGCCATCGATCTACAAATAAAATGAAATAAAGTTTAATGTCCTACTTTTCTGCTGCGACTGGGCGAATGTCGACGGGCCTGCGCCATGGGCCTACAATATGCTATGAAGTAAACTTTTTATCTTATTTCCAATTCAACCTTAAAGGGTTCCTTTACACACATGTCAACTTCTTCACGGCACGTACATGTTTCGTTCAATCGGAACGGCTGGACAAGTGAAATGATGGTGTTAAAAGTCCGAACTGGTATAATGTAGATGGGAACGGCTAGGCAAAGTCCTTGATAAGTCCATGTAAGTCTTCTAATTAGTAATCTTTTAGATATTTTATTGCGTCTAATTAGTACTCACCATAAGAGGATAATTGATTTGGGTATTATCACTAATATAGCTAATTAACTTCTAAGGCCGATGTCCCCCGCCCCACTACAGGTATAAATAGATAATACAAATTTGCCAAGCATCGATTAAACAAACTGCCTATTATTTTTTCATGGACAATATTTATTCACAGAAACTGGATTGGAGAATAGGCAAAAACCTATAGACCCCCTCTACATAAAAGTACTCACATAAATATATACTAAAAAGATGTTTTTAATAAAAGTAAAAAAAAGTAGAGGAGCGATTAAATTATGAGATGGCTACATACACAATATGTACAAACCACAGCCAGGAGTATTATAGGTCATACATTTACATAAGAAGTTTTGAAAACGTTCTTCAGAATTGTATTCGTTTTTAGTTTCAAATTATAGATTTTGATAATTTTCATAAAGTTGTGTGTGTGTCTGTGTGTGTGGAGGGGGGCATCTGAATGTGAGGGGAAATTAAAAGAAAATGTTCCGAGTCTTTAAAGGCGGGACCCCAATCGAATGTAGGACTGTTATAAATATGTCTGAGAAAAAGATCACCGTTTTTAAATCGCTGCAAGACAGTCAAAGGTAAGAATGGTGAATTTGACTTTTCCTGCTGCCAGAGTAGTACGTTGAAAGTATAATTTGATCAAGGTAGCCGAGTTTAGATTTCAAAGAGGATGAAGTAGGTAAATTTCTTTTATAAAGATCGACTACAAATCATTCCCTAATTGTAAATAAAGAATTTCTAATTTATGCCGCATTTTTCTCTCCTGCAATGTGATAAATAGAAAATAAAGAGGCTCTGTCGAGGTTTTTTTTTCACTTTATCGACGAGTTGTAGATTTTATTCATCACCCAATCCTTTCGTACGTGTACAAATATATAATTATAATTCTTTGCTATAGATTTCATATTTACTGAACCTGGTTACATTACGGCGTAGTGATACAGCATTTGACAGCAATTCAACCATTGCAAAGCCTTGTATATTGACCCAGTATTTCCATCAAGGTCAATTAAAAACAACAGTTCATTTTGAATAAAAACAAGTTACATTTTATAAAAATTAAGTAGTTCCTTCTTAACTGACCAATCAAATTCATGTAAAGCGATATCTCCTAAGAAGATAATTGTAGTAGTAGATTTATCACACAATGTATTATTGGTTGATAAAGCCGGTTTCCTTATATAGATTGTGACTCAAACCTTTCGCAACATCTAACTGTAAAATTTTAGTTTATGTGTTAGTTCGGCGGTACTCCCATCTCAAATAATGTCACAGTTGAAATGGGGGAGTCTATATGAGGTATGCATGGTTTGGAGAGATCTGCGATTTAACCTTTAATTTAACGATTTAACACAATTTATCAGGTTACTTCTTTTAGCAAAAATCTTATTTATATGAATATCTCACATGCAGTTTGTGTGGAAATTCAGCCCTGGGTGATTGTGCCCGAAACTTTTTAATTGCAACATTGTCTCGATTTGGTGTCGGAAGAAATTGATTCGTTTTATTTGCTAGTGCTAGTGTTTCAGTTTTCAGATGGTTAAAAGATACAAGTCACGCCTACCCAAAGATTTAATCTCTCTAGATCATCAATTAAGACTTCCGCACATTCGGTTGGGTCAGCTATTTTACATATAAGCTAGTGTCATCAGCGAATAATCTATTCTAATATTTATGCTGTTTACAATGTCGTTGATGTATAATTATAATGAAAAGTATAGGGCCGAAAGTGGAGCCCTGTGGGTCACCAGAGGAGGCTCCGTTGACTGTTAGAAAGGTAGTCTCTAAACCATTTTAACAAGCTACCTCTGATCCCAACGGTCACAAGCTTATAGCAAAGTGCGTCATGTTAAACTGTCAAAAGCTTTACTGATGTCACAGAATACCGTTCTCTTATATTGACCTTCGTCGATGGCTTGACAGAAGTTGTGTGTAAGATCTTTTAGTTGGTAAATAGTTGAGTCTCCTTGCAAAAAACCGCAATGCAAATTAGTAATAGTATTCTGAGCTTCATAGTATACATGTACATAGTATACATGTGACATGTGATGAATATAGCAACAAACAGCAATGTTTTTGACATTATCCGACCTATATTTCTATGATTCGACCTTTCAACAACAATTTAATGGTAAATAGTTGGAGATTACAATTATAATTCTATGATGTTGCTGAGCTTGATAAAGGGTAAATCACTGTTAATTTTCAGTCATTTCTGACAACAATCATCAGAGTAATGCTCCTTGATTGTTAATTTTCGGTCATTTCTGACTACAATCCCGAGGGTTATACTTCTTGGTTGTGAAATGAAGACACCGATTAATAACATACTCCAAGATTATGATTTCTTGTTAACACACTGGAGGTTCTTTATGCAATCGGTACAAACTGATCCCAATACTGTTGGCCTGCGCATCCTTGAAAAGGTAAGTTTGTCGCCCTTCCCCAACCTATTGCATTATAACAGAACACAATTTTTATGGGAAAACAATCACTGGTTTTATTCTAATATCACGACGTTTCGACAAGTATCCTCTTATCGTTATCAAGCATTATGCCATTTCATCACGACACCTTAGGTTAGTAAAAGATACTTATTGATTTACGCCAAATTTATACGAAAACGCCCAAGTTATGCCCCTTGCATAGGACGACTTAGTGACAGTCGCCAAAGGACTATAATTATAATTAGAATTCATCTCAGTAACAGGAAGAGTTCCTCAGTTTCTGACCCTTGTGCTAAATTAATTGCTTAAATATTAACGTTTAAAGCCCCAATAACACTCTTGTTGTAACTGAAAAATATGTCCCAATCTTCATTCTGGTCAACAAATCGTATTATTTTAGAATATTCCAATTAAACGATGATATAAATTTCATCTTAACACACCTAATTTAAAAAATTGGAAAAATTCAACCAATTGATTTGAAAAGTCTAACGTAAACCTTTTCAAATGTGACTTGAATTTTAAAATATTTTCGAACCCTCTGGACAAATAAGATAGGTTGTAATGGATAATTTACACAACAGGTAGGACATTTAAACATCTAGTACTTAGAATAAGGGTATTATTTATTTTCTGGAGCTACCAAGCCAGCAAGAATGTTATTGTCCCTGTAATACATCTGATGGTGGACTATGTTTCGTTGCCTAGATACCAATATTTTTGAATTTTTTTCTTCAGGTATTGTAAGTGTGAAATGCTATACTGTGGCTAATGCCTCCAGATTAAGAATGGACCTGACGAATGGTTATTCGCCCACTGATCGTCCCGATAAAAAGACAATTGTATCTATATCCTTCAGTATAATGTCTATTGATAGTCTGGTACGTTAATTTTCATGTAGTTTTAAAAGTATACTTACTGAAAGACCCGAGGTGGTATCACGACGGTCCGTAACTTTAAAGTAGGCAAGTCTTTAACTTCGACATTGAAAACGCGAATTATTTATCAATTTAAATCAAGATTAATGTTGGATAAGGTGAGCTTCTGATATCTAATATTTCAGACACAATAAACATTTTAACGTTGGTGACGACATATTCTTCTCTGAAGAGCACGTACATTAGCCTGCTACAAAAAGACGTCAGAGGTTGATATTTCTGGCGTATTTCGCCGAACATAACTGATTTGAAATTGAAGTAAAACGGACGCAATTGAATTTAAATCCGTTTATATACATTTAGAATACATTATAGCATGCGTTGCGATTGCGAACCATTTGTGTCATTATGTAGGTCCAAATATTAGCGATGTAGCTCCTTTAAGGGAAAAACTATAAAATGTTTTACAAAAATATTCGAATTATTTACATGGATTTCAGAAGTCACACAAATGATTTTTTCCTTAACTTCTTTTTCATATCTATATTCGTAAGCACATAATTTGTATCTGATGGCGATACAACGATTACTGATAAAATAACAGGTTATTTGTTGATAATAACATTTTATGGCAATCTTTGACTTTGGTAAACACTAAATTTGATATGGAATAGTTTAGTAAGTTTGAAGCTAATAATATTCGTATATGCAAAATCGCCCCTTTATTTGATATAAAATGAAATATTTTCATTTTATTTCCTTATTTTTAGGACGTAGAAAAAGAACAGTTTTCAGTAAATGGGTTATTTGTAGTGGTAAGTTTATGTTTTTTGTTATATTCTGAATGGGATGACACAAATTTATTAAGTTATCTTTTACATTGTTTCTGACTAGTTATCGTGCATGACTGCGCATTATTTGACTTTCGTTACTAAGGTGTTTGTTATACAAATTGTACAGCATGCTCCCACCGTCGAGCAAATTTTATATCTTTGCGTTTTTTTCTATGTTTCAGAGATGGGCCGATAGTCGTTTAACATGGACACCATCAAATTATGATGACATACGGTTTCAACTGATGAAAGAATCAACTATATGGGTACCTTCGTTTGTGGTCGACAACTCGTAAGATACTTTGTTTCAGTTTATTTGTAATGATATCGAATTCATTTTCACAGTATTGTGTGTGTTATCTTTGAGCTCAGTTCATTATCGATGGGGGGGGGGGTATTATAAACATATACCTAGACAAATTAAAATACTAGCCTGAAAGTGATTAGAAATCTCAAAATACATGTACTAAATAAGAATGAAATCCGTAAATCAACCGACTCTTTGTCACTTCCATTAGCAATGAACCACAGAACTTCCCGTTACAAACTGATTCACCTGTCTCTAAGGGTCGGGTATTTTTTACATTTTAACTTGAGAAGATATATATCTTTTTAGCAACAGCTATGCCTTGCTCTTTTTTTTTGAATATATTTTCCAGTTAGCGCTTGGGTATTTCGTCTCGCAGCCGTGGAAATTTATCTTTAAAGAGATGAGATAAATGTCTTCATTTCTGTACAATTATTTCCATTTCAGGGTGAACGATTTAAGTGTCATTAGTGATGAATCGGTTTTAATCAGGGCAAACTTCCTAGGGATTATCACATGGTGGCCACCGGGAATTTATAAAACTGCATGTGACGCAAACATTTTCTACTTTCCATTTGACACACAAAAATGTCAGATTTCTTTGACCAGTTATGGATACACCACACAAGAAGTAGATTTCAACGCATTTAATTTTGGTATAGATTTAAGTCTGTACCAGTCAAGCAGTGAGTGGACCATGAAGTCAAATGAAACCACACTCGACACCTTTACAAATGCCGGTTTGGATTTCAGACGGATTACATTCTCTTTCAAACTGGAACGACGACCGGCTTTTTATGGTGTCTTCTATATTTTGCCAATCCTTATTAACTCTCTGCTCACGGTGTATACCTTCGCCTTGACACCGGAATCTGGAGAAAAAATCGCTTTCTGTTTAACAATGATGTTGTCTTACACTGTCTTGGTCACCTTGCTCTCCGAACAACTTCCATCTTCAGGAACAACATCCAGCATTTTGAGTAAGTTTTATTTGTCATTCCGTTAGATTAACGATCTAATAATCTTGTTTATTAACCTTTAATTCAAATAATATATAATCCGAATACTATCAACGTGAATTTGGTACCTAGATGAACTATTGTGTGTTTCTTCTTCGAGTGTAATTTGGCAAACACATAATATGGAACCCAATTACCATTTAATATTAAGAAAACCCTTAACTTAAAATGGTAAGTTTGTTTCATATTATTATATGCCCGCCATTTCCATGCGGACGTATATTATCGTCCGCATGTCCGTGCACTTGTTTGTGGACACTACACGCCAATTTTTTTTATCTGATTTCAACGGAGGGAGGGGGGCTAATGATTAACACGTGCGCGCTGTCGTTGGGTCAACTATGACCGTGGTTTTGAATCCTCGGTTGAACGTGACAAGGAGTAGGGTCGCCTTTCTAATAATTAAATAATGAGTTGTTACTCTTAATCAGGTTTTATTGTATTACCGACACATAAAATATGCGACAACCATTTTTGACTTGCCGACGATTTCGGCTGTGGGCGTATGTTTCGTTATCTGGCAACCTTTTTGGTAGATTATGGTCCCACTAGAGGTCACAATTTTTGCCAGTTTAAAAACAACCCATTTAAATACATCACCCGGGCCTTACACCATAATGATGGTTGAGATCATTTTATTATAAAAATCGTGGTATCGAATCCCCGGTTGTATGTGACAAGGAATGGGTTGCCTGTCTAACCTCGCGAGTTTTCTCCGGTTTCCTTCCAGTGCTAAAGACCCGTACGCACAAGCGAATTATTGAAATAAAATTGAACATTCTGTTAGTCCCAAATGACCTAGTTTTTTTGTCGAGTGGACGTTAAACCCCATTTCTTTCTCTTTCTCTCTAATAGAAACCTGGCCGGAAAAGTATAGCATATCAAAGTTTTGATGAAACTTGACATTTATGTTTTTATGACAATGATCTGGGTTCCCTTCAATAATCAAACATATCGGAACGTAACGTCTTGGATTATGGCACCTGTGGACATAGACTAGAAGTCACAATTTGGATTCAATTTTAAAAACTGTTTAAATGTATCAACGTTACACTTCAATGGAGGTTCAGTTTGAATTTCATAAAAACCAAGCTGCCCAACACATTGGGCTTCCTTGTACGCAAATAATCTCAAAATATTATGTAATACCAAATTTGTAGACTATCAACTAGAAGGCACAATTTTTATTTGAGTTTGATGGAACTTGAAATTTATGTTTATATCACAAAGATCTTGATTCCTCTCGATAGGCGTGCATTTCGAAGCTTAAGTTCTAGAATTATGGCCCCTGATTGTAAGAAAAATCACAGTTTTTTGTAGCTTTTGGAACCTCTATAGGTCACAATTTTTTATCTGATTAAAAAAACTGTTTCACACTAATGATGATTAAGTTCGAGTCTCGCCAAAATCGGACCGAAAACTCTTGACAAAATGGCTGTTACTTGCAATTAGTGTAAAAGTATACAATACCAAGGTTATGCACCCTCTAGAAGCCACAGTTTTTATCAAATCTTGATGAAACGTAAAGTGTATTTATATCCTTTCGATGCACATGCACATTGGGCGTAACTTCCTGGATTATGGCCCCTGATTGTATAATAAATGAAATTTTGTTTTTTAGTTTATTCTCTGTTCACCTCTTGCAAACTGTGGGCGTATCTTTCCTGAAAACTGCTGGTGTTTTATGTTTATTATTGTGTGTTTCATTAGATTTTTATGAATAATATTCTTATTTTCCAGCTATATATATGGCCATCGTGATGGTATTGTGTGCCTTAGCTGTAATTCTAGCTATCTGGGTCATCGACCTATTTTACAGAAAAGACAGCGAACCAGTACCAAGATGGCAACTTAGGTTTACAGAGAGTGTTCTACTGAAAATTGTCTGCCGCAAAAAGAAGAAGCGCCGACTGAACGCTGTCGGCGCTGTGAAGATTAAAGGAACCGGGGAAACAAGTCCTGCATCCTCCGTCCAAGTTGTATATAACGATCATGTTGATCTGTACTCTCCGTTGACCTGGAAAGATTTAGCCAGTATTTTAGACTCTGTACTATTCCGTGTGTATTTTATAACCGTGGTGTTGACTACTGTTATCGTTTTTACAAGAATGGTGTTAAATATTTAACACAGCGTGGCATACCAAATATTTAAGGAATCTGTTAATATTATGGGAATCTGGTGGCCTTCAATACAAGATTTCTGGGAATGGTTCTTTACCTAAATATACAAATACATACTTTCCACCCCTAAAAAGACAACCAAAGCCTATGATTCCCACTTGACATCATTGGTGTTGCCCCGCTGTTTCCTGCAAAGCAATTTGTCAGTTCGTTTGAACAATGGGACATGCATACAGACAGCACAGAGCAAACTGTTTTCAGTACATGATTTTCTATATATACATATATATATGATGCCTGACAAGACATGTAAATGTTTTCCGGGGAACCTCAAAATCGCACGAGGCAATATCGGCTAATGGTGGTTAAATTCGGCGTCCCTTGGAGGTTTTCATGTAATAATGAATAGATAGGATACTATTCTCAAATACGACAATTTCAAATATCTTTTAACCTTTAAATTTTACAGGGTTTCAAGAAACCTTCATGTAACTTCTATCTTTTAAAGCCTAAACCTGTACATATGGAGAACGTTATTTTTCTTATCAAGCTCGAACTTCCACTTACTATCAGCAGCAGTGCTAAGTTAATCGTCCAAAAAAGCTTTAAGTGTTAATATTTATTTATTTTTAAAAGGTAATATTTTTAAAAGGTTGACCAGTGTCTTTAACGATTGTCAAAGCTGCTTGTTTTGTGTCGACATTCTTATAAATAAGTTATTATAAATAAGTTATTTTAGATATTTATATATTTGACTATGTTGATGTTATGTGTAGTTGACAGAGCCAATCCAAAATAAAATGAAGCAAACTCCAGCATTAGCTCACCTACAAATGTCTTATAGATACGTAATATTGCTCCATGAAATCTATTCAATGCATAAAGAGTACCAGAAAGAGTATAATAAAGATACCGCACCTTTGAATGCCAGTCGTTAACAGTGATAGCATACAGTAGCTACTTTGACACAGCTTATGGGGTCAACAATGTCGCAACAAACATTTTAAATCATAGCTTTGACCAAAATGTTTCGCTTATATTTGGTAATATATGTATGTCCAAAGGAATAATTATAACAATGCTTTGGGAATATACCCATTTTCTTCTAAAAATTTATATCTTACAACACGTGCAACGTTGATTCAAATAACCACATTCTTGATTAGAGGGAGTATAATATAGAAGTTAAATCCTGTAATATAGGTTCTCGAACGCAATTTGGAAAAATATTCAAATACATTGAGACCCATAAAAGGAATTGTCTAAATTTCTAATCCTTTTTGCGAAGATAAATAACATGTGTGTTAGTTAATTGTTCTTTGTGATTTCCATAACACATTCGTCCAGTTGGATTTGCCATTCTAGACACACAAGTTAGATGTTTGTCCTTGTTGTTTGAAAGCAGCACATAGGGCAGCAAGTAGAATCGGTGGTGATTGTGTTACATATATCCCATCATCTAAAATATTGAGAAAAAAGACAGTTAAAAAAAGATTTATATAAAAGAACTTGTTGACTGATACTCCAGGTGTAGGGGGTAAAGCGATAAAAGCCTGTTTGTACAATGGAAGGTATCAACGAGTTGGCTCACAGGGTAAAGTACAGAAACCGCCTAACCTACTAGAGACCGACCCTAGCGACACAAACATCAGTTGCCTGATGGCAGGCGCCGGATGGAAATATTGATTAGTCTAGCTGTTATTCACAAATATCAAACACCGATATTTAAACGCCGTCTGGGACCGGGCTTGAACAATTCTCAACCTGGGGGTATTCTAATCGTGGGCCCAATGTACTAACGACTCAAACACTGCCGCCACAACAACCGCTATCCGATTTAGGTGTCCTAGTCCAATGTATCTGACACCGACGTTTCGGTCTAGCACTAACCCGGCGTGTACTTTCCCGAGCATTTCCAATCCTTCAACCGATGCTTCTGACTTTGTAATCACGTTTTGTGTGCCGTTAGCCATAACATATTTCGTCGGATGAAACCCGAACAAGTTAGCCCATATGTTTGGTAGCCCAAAAGTATCCTTTCGTAGCGAAGGTAAGAACCCACAACAAATTATCCTAATCTCGCACCTTCTTGCATTCGCTTCGCCACGAGTAACGGTACGAAGTCAAAAAGGTAAGAAATAATCAGTAAAAAGTTAAAAAGTCGAGTCACCTCATCTTCACCTTGTTAACTTACAGTTACAACGAAACAATATGTCTTCTAAGTGCAAAAAAACCCCTCATTTTATTGGTGCAATTGGCGGATATCGTATTCACTTCATCGACAATCGAAAGGTGTCTTTATCATGATTTTTAACCATCTTTAAGTATAATATATTCGATATTTAAAACAAAGCTAACAGTTACTAGGCGGATTCGTACGTTTAAATGGATAATCTCAAACTGGTCTTTTTACAAACACTTGCTAAAGAAACGGTACACTTACATTCATCGGTTTCATCTTCATCTGCTTTACATTTGAACTCACAGAAATCCAGATAAACCATCATAACCAGACAAACAATTAAAAATGTGTTAAGCATTTTCATTTTCAATCTTCTGGTAAGTATTCAGAATATTAGAGTTCAGTCTTGGCTTTCTTGGCTGGCTACTTTCATCAACGATAACTGCAGTTAGTGCCGAGAACGCGGTTGTTTTTATTTCCATTTATTTTATTAGGCAGGTGTTGTCATTTTCATGAAACAGTTAGTTCATTAATTTAACTCTGTCAGAATATTAATATAAAATAATGTTGTGTCAGCCATAATTTACTCCCATGTGTTTTATAGCATTCATTATCCAAAACATGGCCCATTGTTAGGGTTCGTATTTCATTCCATAATATTTTATTTTTGTCTGCTAAAGGTGCGTTCACAATATGCGAATTAAATTCAAATTCCGGCGAACGGCAGCTGCATTTCGTATTGTTGGTCTCGGATGAAAAGCATTGGGTTCAATATAAAGCTTATTAAGATTCAATCCAAACTAAACCGAGCCACATAACTACATGCAGCCTATTTTATTTATTTGAAGAATATTGGCCCCGGATCGCAATGCGGAGACCGGCTTGTTGAATTCGAATTGGTTTGTCTCGGATTAAAGGCTGTGTGTCACATTACAGCTGATTCGGACTGAATTTACATTGAAACACACAAAACTGAATGCGCATAACTAGCAGAAGGGGGAGTCATTCTTATAATCGAAGATGGATGCGCCCGTGATTTCGTCTGCATCAGAAACAAAGGCGAATGAGGATGATTACTAGTCTCGTTTTCTGTTAATCAACAACTATATACATACATTTCACTCTCGAAACTGTACTAGCGAAGATATATCTCATAATAAATCCTCTCAGCACTAATCGTGCTAAAGACATAAGGGGTTTAATCTGAATTGAATTCAGAATAAAGCCTTATTCCGGACTTTGGCGTCACGCTCAATTTGCGAAAAACCGAATTGAATCTGGGTAAACGAATCCGTATGTTTTTCCAAATTCATCCCGGAACAATTATTCCGAATCAGGTTATTCGCAGTCAAGATTTGAGTGTGACACGCTTGATTCAGATCAACATTTTAACCAGAAAAGATAACTTATCTGACCATTCACGGTCTAGACTTTGGGCGCATGGCAGGTAATCTTTAGTCATCTCGAGTCTAGTCTCTAGCATGTATTTCATATAGCTGAATAAAAAGACAACAAAATGTATTGCTTTACATTATGAGTTACTAGTGCTGAAAGGATTTGAACCACGATGGTAAGAAGCTGGCTCCCTAGTCTGGTGGTCGAGGGTATGCTCCCGGTGTTGAGTGAAATAATTCTTCGCTAGTACAGAGTCTCGGGTGAAGTACATGTACATGTGTGTTGATGTATATAGCACACGCTACCGACAGAGTAAACATCGTTATTCGCATTTGATTTTGGTGACAACGAAATCGTGCCCGGTGCTGCATGACAAGGTGTCGAAGATGCAAGACCTGGCGTCGCTGATTTGGCCTTGCTTGCCTCAGGAAATCAAACATAAGCAACATAAGATCACCATGACGAATGTCTGGGCCACTCATCTTGGATATGAATGGCGATCACTGCGTATTCAGTGTGGTAATTTTCATTCTGAATTCAATCCGAATAAACTATATTGTGACGCATCGCTTTTAAACCGGAAAAAAACAATCCGAATTCCGGAGGCCGGTCTCCGGAATTCGCATTGAATGCGCATGCAGTGTAAACGCAGCTATAGACTCTATTAGACTCAAGACGTCTAAGGCTGGCCTGCCCTACCGATATGGCCCAAACCTTAAATGATCAGCTATGATCTGCACACACCATATCTTTTGATATAAAACTGTTTCTATTACCGCGGCATAATGTTTCAGCGGGGTAGGGCTAAGGCTATACCCAACTGATTTGTATTTGCAATATTAATCTATATTTATTTGTACTGACCCGGAAAATACACACATGTCTTTCCTTGCGATAAAACGTAAGTGGAAGTGAACATGCGCGCAAAGTTATTCGGTTCCAGTAAGCTCGTTGATCCGAATCAAGCGCGGTTAACTGCGAATTATTTCAGATTCAGTTCGGATTTTAACGAATCGAGTGTGACGCTTAAATCCAGAATAAGACTTTATTCTGAATTAGTTTCAGATTGAACCCTAAGTGTGAACACACCTTTAGTGTGCCGCCTAAAAAATATGACTTTATTCTGAATTCAATTAAGATTAAACCCCCCAGTGTAAACGCCCTTTTAGACGTTACATATTTAAACGGTAGTGTGGCCATACGATTACGAACTAAAATTTTGCGGGTCCTAGCCCTTCATGGGCTTTAAAGCCCATTTCTTATTTATCGCTCAGACCTCGTTATTATGAAAGCCTTTCCACAGTTTGGATTTGACTGCAATCTAATTCATATTCGGGTACGCAACGAAAAATTATGTGCATAGTCCTGTGTCACAACCTGATTAGACTACAACGTGAACGTCGCAAATTACACCTGTATATCATAACATTTGCTTACACAGCATAAAAAGTCTATTTACATGGCGTGACATATTTCTTTAAATATCGCATGTAATTAATTGTCCGTGGCTTCTACCATGTTTGACATATACTAGACCGTATTTAGACACTATATTTGACAACCCACATGACAAAACAATACATAGATGTATAAAGCTGTCGTTTAAGAGATGTTCGCATCATCTATTTCGCCTTGAACCAGTCTCATTTAATGACACTATTTAAAACCACTTTCTCCATTTAAATATATCCGTCAATGGAATTTAGATACTATTTAATCTTTTGTAAAGCGAGGTTTTTTGGAAGAACGTGAAATAATATATTCCTGATCAGACATAAAGAATTGTGTGACAATATTTTCTGTGAGGAGGTAATTGGTACATGACTAGCTAATCGTATGTGGATATTTCGTTTGACACGCATAACTGAAATTGAGCGTGGCCTGTCTGTGAATGTGTCCACCCAAAGCGATCGCCATGATTGTTCTACAAATTGAAAACAAGTATGGCGGTTGTTTTGGGCGTTTCCTTTCTTTTTTAATTATTTCTGTAGTTTTGTAATCGGAGTTCAGCTTTAAAGCTGCATTATGTAAGACTGCATTATGTAAGGCCATGCAGAACTTTCGTTAGATCTCAAATGTTATATAATAGTAAGTGCAGGAGGGTTGCACCACACACAATCTTACACAAAAACAAATATACGGACAAGACATCATACTCAAAAACCACAAACATAAACAAATCAAAGAGAGTGAATGGATCCGGGGGCTAGCCGTAAGCGTCCACTGCGCTGTACAGTCCCGGGCCTGTGGTGACACAGACTTCACTCATATTTGAAAACAACTGGGAATGCAACCCAGAGAAATAATTATATAGTGTCAGCATGAGTCATGATCTATTATATGTTGCAAGAATTACGAATGCAAGCATATTGTTGTATAAATTTCGCTACACAAGTAACCACATAGTTAAATGTATCAGAAGTAGGCCTAGTTCAAAACCAAATCAACAAAAGGATTGAAGTATATAAATGCATCTAGGACAAACATTGCAATCGACACAGAAACAAAAACACAACTGAATACAAAGAAGCAAAGGAAAAGACTATCTAGGGAGACAGCCGTCTGCTGACTGAGTGGTGTGACGTGAATCTGCCGTAATAGTTGTTATGACGTCGTGGTTTAGAAGGTGCAATTTCCCGATAAAAGGGCGATAATCTAGATAAAATTACGTTAAAATATAAAAACTATTAGTTTTAAAGACCATGCAATTGTACAAACCATAGTATAATTATTATATAATGTACCACGTAAGAAATGCAAAACAGGAATGCTAAAGAAATCGTAAGTTATTAGTGTATTCATAAAGGCCTAAAAATAAGGGCAATAATCCAGATAGGACTAGACATCTAGAAGCAATTTATATAGAATCATTATCCAATATGTAGTCAGTAATATCATTATAAGAAATGTAAAACTTATTATGTTGAAGAAATGGAAGTTTTGAAATTTCTTTCAAAATGCGTAATTGTGTACCACCTTTGGCCGTGCACTTAAAATTAAGAGTTTTTATTCGGGAAAGAAATAGTTCTTTATTGTTGCATATTTTTAAAAATCGTAATGCCTGTGAATAGAAAACATTATATAGTGTCGTATCTGGTATGTTACTATGAGCTGACGGGTATTTTACTACTTCAAAACCAAATTTGTCCGTTTTATCGAATATACCGACATTAAATTTATTATTAATTATATTGATGTCCAAGTCAAGGACAGATGCATTTATAGTGCCCGAATTTTCTTTATTTAATATAAGTTCAGGAGGATATATTTCATCTTTGTATTTATTGAAATTACCATTATCATTGATTGGTGTTATGTCATCAATGTAACGGAAGGTATAATTTAGACTTTTTGCTACCTTGTAATCTGTTTTTCTTTTATGGTCTTGAAAGTCGAATTCGTATTTATATAAATGTGCATTTGCCATAAATGGGGCGGGGTCAGTTCCCATTGGTAAACCAATAGTTTGTTGTATAATCTGATCCCCAACCTCAAATATGGCATTGTCAATGAGAAAATGTATAATATTTTGAAATTTTTCTTTATCGAAAACTACAGTATTGGCATTGCGCCGTTTTATGATCCATCTTGCATCTTGTGAGTAGATGGCCATCAGATTTCTGCCTTTTCCAAAAGCACCATTAAAGGCCTTATCCACGAACCAATCCAAATTCTTTTTAAGGTCTGCATGTTGTAGCATAGTATATAAAGTAGAAAAGTCGAAAGTTTCTATTGATTTTGCATTGTCTTTTTGATTGATTTTATCTAAAGTGTCTACTATTGGTTTATTTTTATCAATTACGAAAAAGCTATTAATCCCAGTATAATTGCGAAGTGTTTTGCACCAGATGGCATGTTGGGCCTGGCATAATTTAAGTCCTTTAGTAATAGTCACTGCTAGAGGTTTTGTCTGGCAGATGCTGGAGGAAATTATGTATCTGAATTTTACTGGATTTTTATGAAATTTAGGTATAGAATAAATATATGGAAGGGCATCTACTTTTACATTGTCTTTTATATCATTACTCCTGTTAAACGAATATTGATTTTGTAAAATATCTAGTTTAGATAATTCCGTAATACATTTATAAGTGTTATTATTGGTGTTAGGCCAAAGTCCAACTTCGGTAAGGATATTTTTAATGAATTTAAACACAATTGCCAAATGGATAAAAGCACTATGGATAATCGACATTTTGTTTTCATCGCAAAGGTAGCAATTGCAATCGAGACTATACCGTTATTCTAACGGACATGTACACCGCTCAGAATGAAATAATTTGACTGAAATGTTCAATATATTCCCCTTTCATTACCTGTTTTCTAACTATTAGCGAGAACAGTCCACTCATTATCTTAATCTCAGATAATGCATTTTGAAAGGTCTGCTAAAAAAATATACATCTTTGTTTCGGTATTTGCATAAATTTTATTCACGTTCAAAACTAAGCCGAATGGCTATTTGATTCAGCATATTATATGTATCCAAGCCTTAAACACATATGTTTGAAGACAAGCCCTGATCTTTTAAAGATTGGCAATATGCAGCTAACAGTATGTTTAATCGCTGCCAAGCACCTTCACCACGATCATCATCATCAGCACCATCATCCTCCCCAATATCTCGATCTGAAGTTATAAAATATTAAGAATTTGTTCCATTTTATGCCTATTATTATTATTGTACACTATATAGTGCAAAACTTCAACGTCTAGTTGCTCAAGTGCGCTTTACAAAATATGTTACAGGAATTAAATATACGAATAAACTAAAATAAGATAGGCTGGCACTGCCAGGCAGGATACGCCCACATTTTCGAGAGATGGACAGAGAACAAGCAATACCGAAAGTGATTTTTCCTACATCTTTAAGTCCTGTATTTCATACTGTATTGGGAGCAGCCATTTAGTTGGTCAGTTCCAGTCTGATATTAATGAAATTCGAAACCGACAATGATTATGGTGTGACGGTACACAACCTAGAAATGTGACTTTTCATCAAAATCGGATAAGAATTGTGACCTGTAGAGAGTCCACAACCATGATATACCATATTTTTACACTATTCGCGTACAAACGGCGACCATTTCGTCCGGCAATTTTGGTACGATTTTCACGAAATTAGAACTCGACCTTCCTCATCAAAATCGAATTAAAATTGTGACCTATACAGGGTCCACAACCATGATATATCATTTTTCTAACAGTATTCGCGTACAAACGGCGGCCATTTTGTCTGTCAATTTTGGTCGGATTTTCCCGAAATTCAAACTCAACCTTCCTTACAGTGTAACGGTGATATAATCAAACGTTTTTTTAAATTGGATAATAATTGTGACCTCCAGAGGGACCACAAGCTAAATAAAGGGGGATTTTGCGTATAACCAGGGGCCATAATTCAGGAAGTTAAGATCCGATATGCGCAAATATCGAAAAGAACCAAGATCTTTGGGTTATAACCATGAATTTCAAGTTTCATCAAAATCGAATTAAAATTGTGACCTTTACAGGGTCCACAACCTTGATATACCATTTTTTAACAGTATTCGCGTACAAACGGCGGCCATTTTGTATGGCAATTTTGGTCTGATTTTCCTGAAATTCGAACTCAACCTTCCTTACGGTGTAACGGTAATATAACCAAACGTTTTTTTAAATCGGATAATAATTATGACCTCCAAGCTAAATAAAAGGCGATTTTGCGTATAATCAGGGGCCATAATTCAGTAAGTTACCATCCGATATGCGCAAATATCAAAAGGAAGCAAGATCTTTGGGTTATAACCATGAATTTCAAGTTTCATAAAAATCGAATCAAAATTGTGACCTCCACAGGGTCCACAGCCTTGATATACCATTTTTTAACAGTATTCGCGTACAAACGGCGGCCATTTTGTATGGCAATTTTCGTCCGATTTTCCCGAAATTCGAACTCAACCTTCCTTAGGGTGTAACGGTGATATAATCAAACGGTTTTTTAAATCGAATAATAATTGTGACCTCCAAGCTAAAAAAAAAGGCGATTTTGCGTATAATCAGGGGCCATAATTCAGGAAGTTACCATCCGATATGCGCAAATATCGAAAGGAAGCAAGATCTTTGGGTTATAACCATGAATTTCAAGTTTCATCAAAATCGAATCAAAATTGTGACCTCCACAGGGTCCACAACCATTTTTTAACAGTATTCGCGTACAAACGGCGGCCATTTTGTATGGCAATTTTCGTCCGATTTTCCCGAAATTCGAACTCAACTTGCCTTAGGGTGTAACGGTGATATAATCAAACAGTTTTTTAAATCGAATAATAATTGTGACCTCCAGAGGGACCACAAGCTAAAAAGGGTGATTTTTCGAACAATCAGGGGCCATAATTCAGGAAATTACATTCCGATAGCCGCAAATATCGAAAGGAACCAAGATCTTGGTTACAAACATGCATGTCTAGTTTCATCAAAAACGGTTCAAAATTGTGACCTCTATACGGTCCACAAGCTAAAAACGTGAGTTTTTGTACAATCAGGGGCCATAATCCATGAAGTTTTGATCCGATACATGCCAATATCGAAAGCAGCCGAGATCTTTTGGGGATAAACCTATATTTCAAGTTTCGTCAAAATCGGATAAGAATTGTGACCTGTAGAGAGTCCACAAACAAATTGTGGACGGACGTCCGGACGGACAGGGGCGATGACATAATACGTCCACATGAAAATGTGGGCGTATAACAAAAAAAGACAAATGTAAACTTCGAAGTCATATAAATTTCATTAATGTATAAACTATCATTTCGATGCATAGGTTTAATGTGAAAACGCCCCTAAGAATAGTGCGTTTTCAATTTTCTTTCTTAAGTAACCCAACGACGAGTCGGTTCTACTATTATTTCAAGCTAGTTTATTCCAGAGGAGCTTGAGCTAAAACGAACCCTCTACTAACAATCCTGCGATAGCTTTGTTTAAGTTATTAACCTAGATGCCGATTTTTTTCAATGATAAATAAATGCGTTAAGAATACCAGAGAACAACGAACTGAAATTTTCTAGCGCTGGTGTGACAAATGAACTGATTAAAGTGTTGCATCGTTTGTGATAATGTTCTATACATAATAGTAACAGACATTGTTTATCTGTCCTTCCATTCTCATAATTATGTTCATCGAATACTTCCATTAGCCCAGGTTAGATGCAGAAGAGTAGGGCGGTAAACCCCATTTCATTCATGCCTAGCTGACGAAGATGGGGTATTTTGACTGTCACCAACGGAGATAAACTTATTGTTGGTCACTTTTTGTAGCTATTGTTTGAGCCAATAAACACATGTCCAACCCGTGTACGCGCCCTTTCCTGTGCTGGAAAGCTTCGGTAAGCATCTTGACATTGTTATATTCAACGATTCCCTTCAACATAAGCTGTTAAATAGTGATCGCAATTCCTTTTACGGGCCTGTATTTTTTTAAACTAATAACAATCCAGCTCAAAACAGAGAAATCCTTTTTATACTGACGTATGTAGGATCACTTTGTGATGTAATTTCATTGATGCAAGGCATTATTTTTAATCTAGCTGAGTAGGGTGGGGTTTGGACCCCCCACCCCCCTCTGGATCCGCCCCTGCAAAATTTAACCAAAAGGGCGCACACTGGCAATTTTAAAACCGTCCGGAAATGGTGGACTATCGGGGATAATTATAATTTGGTTTAAAAAGAAGTCGGAGTATTTTCACAATTTGATGTGTATATTCAAAATAATATATTGTAAATTTTCGAAAACTTATTATCACGTCTGTTAAATCTTTTTTTCGGGTGATAACTCCGCAAAGCAAAGTCGTGCAATGTTCAATATCAATATATGCTTCATCCTCACGTGACCCCAATGCGTCAAACCTATTCTGAGAAAAATAAGATAGCCTCAATAGTATTCTCACACTAATTTACATCAAATTTAAGAATTTATTTCCAGAATAATGTTCAATCGGGTATATCCATGGTTGTATGAGATAATTTGTGACGCAATCGGCGTTGCTTTGTAAGTCGGGGATTGAGAGAATTCAATTCGGGTAAGATCTCTTGAGTACATATCCCTATAATTAATCATTTTATGCTAGGAAATCCTTCGTTTCTTGTATTTCATCTATCCAGGTCTCGTATAACGATCATGGGGTAAGTTTAATGTTTTGACAAAGGTGTAGGCCTACCTGATTTTCCAAAACTAAGGATAATGTGACTTGATGACTGGGGTTTGTTTATTTCGTGCTTATTGGTTTTATTCTGATGCAGATTCACAACGAAACAAAGAAATACCAATGGATATTTTGCCCCGTCCGAAACACTGTATACATCACCTTTGATAGTCTCGTAGGCGCTGTTTGGGTGACACGTTAAATACGGCCTTGAACACAAGGTATTTTATACGGAGGGACTGGGGGGGGGGTAAGTAATTCTCGTACGCCAGGTCACACAACGATGGCTATCCATAGGCATGGTGCTCTCCCTCCCATCGTGCATCACACAAAGGGAAAATATGCTTAAAACTGTAGCCTCTAACAATGGGGGAAGGAGGGTAGGTGTTAATCCGGAAATGTATGTCATGTTCGCGAGCCGTTCGGAAGGTGAAATAACTCATCGAACGGAAAGTTTAAGAGGAAAGCTAAATCCCCCCACCCCAACAAATTGGAAAAATATCGTTTAAAACTATAATATAGCCCCCCACGTAACACAGTGGCGGAACGTTGAATAACATTAACTCATGCTTTCCACCAAATCTGAAAAAAAATAATCTGCTATCGCATTCACGAGGTTTTTGGCAAAGGGGGGGGGGGGATAACTGCATACCGGAACGCTAAATATTGATGGCTCTTCCTCACGTGACCACATTGCTTCCAACCAGGGGCGTAGCCGTGAAATATATATTGGGGGGGGGGGGGGGTCCCCATAAATTTTGTTTAAAGTCTCAGTCTTCTGTAAACATTGTTTGGCATATTTTACGGGGTTAAACTAAAACATCACACCAATACAACGTTTATCATGTTTACAGACAGCGGCACCGGTCTTCCCCGAGAGGCGAAGAAGCGTGGCTTACCCCCACCTAAGAAAATTTTGGAATATTTGACGGCTGCAAACACCTTTTCCTGCTATTTCAGTCCATAAACAAAGCAATTTCAAAGTGTTCTAATATTACCTTATTAAGGTGGCTTGCTGACTCCAATCAATCAATCGTTTACACCCATGAAGACGTGACCGTTGGGAGAAAATTTTGAGAATTTAACTGCCACAAACGCGTTTTCCTGCTATTCCAGCTTCAATTTGGTTCAATATAGCCTACCTGGCTGCCCAGAATTCCAAACAACCAATCAATCGTCGCGGGCTATGGGAGCCTCACCCTCCCGGAGAAAATTTTGAAAATTTAACCACCGCAAATGTGTTTTCTGCTATTCTAGCCTGTGTGAGCAACTCAAAAAGTATCCAATTGTTTTGTAACCGAAATCCCACTCTGAATTCCAACCATCCAATCACACTGTTGCAGTTGCATTCACAAGTAATAATCGATGCCCGAAAAATGTCGCACAAAGTAGAGTGGCCCAGGACAAAATGTTTTAATCAATAGTCAACTCAGTACAAATTCGTGGTATTCAATTAAAAGAAAAGTGAAATTAGTGTTTTATTAGGACTCGATGACAGTAAGGGAAGCAAAACTAGAAATGCCCGAAGCAGGTTTACGGGCTGCGGCCAGTTTGTTTTCTTCGCAGGGCGAAGAAGCGGAGCTGACCTTTATGGACCCCCAAGAAAATTTGGAATATTTGATCGCTGCAAACGCGTTTTACTGCTATTCCAGTCATAAAATTAGTGTTTTATTAGATTTCGGGCACTTTATTTTGCCATATGTGACGCCCATACTTCCAACCAAATTACTACTCTACATAATTATATATTAGAGAAATAAAAACATATCATTATCCAAAGTCGCAGATACAGGTCGACAATGCAAAGTGTATAATGCAATGTGTAAAGTGTAAAGTAACTAATTCAAAGTTGTTTCATTCTTCTGAATGTAAGAGCTTAACAAATGTACTTTGTATTTTAAAAAGTATACTTTGCATTTTTACACCATGCCATTAGTACTTTGAAACATTGAAAAATGTATTTTGAAACGTTGTCTTGTTCAGACTTTTGAGAACGTAATACTTCCATACTGGTTAGCTGGTCGGGGTCTTACTCACTAAGCTACCGCGGAACAAATACTGCGGTCTACATAAAACACATATTTTCGTCTCAAATTCAGTCTAAATTTAATTCACATTCAAAACTAAGCTGACTGACTATTGTCTTCAGCATAATATAAAACTCTGTCTACGTCTGTTTCAAGTGTCCGAACCTTAAAGACACAGATTTGAAGGCATATTCTGATCTTTTAAATATTTGCAATATGCAACCAACAGTGGATCTCCTGCATCATTATCATCACCACCATCAGCTCCCTGATCTGAAGTTACAAAAACAATAAGCTTTCATATTTAACACGAAATCATATTGTGAAATAGGAAAACTTATATTGTGAAAAAAAAAAAAAAAAAAAAATTCTGTTAAGATTTTCATTTTGCGTGAGTGTTTTCCTGCAAATTTTCCATCTTAGAATCTTTCTGAAACCTTGACCACCTCCCCCCCCCCCCCTCAAAAATATGGCTTTGGATTAAACCAATTTCAAATGTTTTAAGAATCTGAAATCGACGAATTTTACTGACAAAAATAGACCCACATAGCTGTAGCTTTTGGACTTAGTTTGTTCATGCTTTTTCCTTTGAATCATTTACTTTAAAGCTATTTTCGAAATGAAATGGGGTTTGACGGCCTTCTCTTTTGCACCAAACCTGGGCTAATGGAAGACGGACATACGCCATACAGTGTGCTATGAGGGACATTTGTACCCGGGCAGCGGGGCGCTACGGCCTACTCTTATATCGAATTCCAACTGCCAAGAGATATTTTACATGCAAGCCAATGTGTACACGGGACCTCGGTTTTTCGTGCCATCCGAACGACTAGGCAGCTGTCCTTGTCAGGCCCTCCGTTCTGAATTACTGACAATGGGGGAAACCACGATGGAAAATCGAGATTAACTTTCTCGGCCAATGTAGGGATCGAACACCCGACCTCCAGGCCAGCGAGCCAGCACCTTAGCCACGTGATCCCCAAGCTATTTTCGAATTTCGAAAATAACGTCAATGACATATCATCCCATTAATAAACTTTAACGTGACAGCTTCTGTACTATTTGCACAATTTTGATTAAATTTGGAAGGGGAGTAGATATGACCGACCCGTCGTCTGTTAGGATTGTGTGGGGGTATGTGAAACCACTATAGAGGATATTATATACTATTCAAAAAAAGTAGGGGATATTTGAATTTTAAGTGTTATTAAAGTCACCTAATGAAACTGACGAAGAAACAAATGACAAAATGAAATGAAGTTCACATTCATCGATTTATTCCAAATGATCGTTAGACTAAGTAAGGCACAGACTGACCATTATAAGGGTAAAATGATACCCGGGGTCAAACAGCAAAGTTACCACAGCATCACAACAAAGTCAGTAACGGGGTAAATCTACCCGGGGTCAAACAGCAAAGTTACCACAGCATCACAACAAAGTCAGTAACGGGTAAATCCTCCTCTGTTTGCCAAACAAGCATTGATCCGACGTGGCGTACTCCTAATGAGACGTCTAAGGTCATTTTGGTCCAGATTGTCCCATTCCTGTTGCAACGCAGCAGCAAGTTCTTGGACATTGGCAGGACGTTGTTGACGTTGACGTAACCTCTGTCTTAGCATGTCCCAGACATGCTCGATGGGGGAGAGGTCGGGACTCAGTGCTGGCCAAGGTAATGTGGTGATGTTCTGTTGTTGGCGGTAACCTGTAACGATCCTGGCCATGTGACGTCTTGCGTTATCATCCTGGAAGATGAAACGGCGGCCATGACGTCGTGCGAACGCACAACATGGACTGCCAAGATGTTGTCCCGGTAATACTGGCCTGTAACACGCCCTGCAACAACATGTAAAGCCGTTCTTCCAGCAACAGTGATGCCTCCCCACACCATAACAGAACCACCCCCAAATCGATCATGTCTGATGACGTTAACGTCTTGGAAACGCTCGTTTCGACTACGCCACACCCTCCTACGTCTGTCCAAAAAATCAACAGTGAACCTTGACTCATCTGAAAACATCACATTGCTCCAGCGTCGATTATCCCAGTGTTGACGATCCCTACACCAACGACGTCTTGCCTGAATGTGATGATCTCTCAAACAAGGGATCACGCGAGGACGTCGGGCGCGAAGGTGACCCCTATGCAGTCGATTCTGAATCGTCTGGCCAATCACTCTCACACCAGCGTCTGTTTGAAGACGAGCGCTGATCTGATTTGCTGTGATGACACGATTTCTCAAGGCCAAGGTACGGATAAATCGATCCTGGGCTTGAGTTGTCGCCCTTGGTCGACCTGAGCGTGGTCTGTCCTGTACAGATTGTGTATCACGGTATCTGGACCATAGCCTGCTTATGACAGACTGAGAAACATTCATCGTCCGCGCTACAACCGCCTGTGTTGTGCCGATCTGTAGCATGCCAAGGGCACGTAACCTTTCATTTTGGGTAAGCCGACGCATATCAAAATTTGTTTTCTGGTCACTAAAACAATTAAACTGATGTTTCCACCCTGGAATTCAATGCCACAATGACTGTAACATTCAAAGTCAGAGTCGTGCAAATCTTGGGTTGAACCCCCATGATGATCCCAAGCATCACCTGCATTCCATGCGGTAGCTATTGGTGCGTATGGGCGTCACATGTAACTGGAAATGTTTCTTCTGTTAGGTTCTATAGTGACTTTTTTCGTAGTCATTTGCATATTTTAGTATTATGCCCCCAAAATCAAATATCCCCTACTTTTTTGAATAGTATATTATAAGACACACCTTACTGTTAAAACACAAGTGCGTTATTTCTGAGTATTTTAACCGCCATCTTGGATTAGCGAAACATTTTCTTTTCTTTTTTTGTCGCCGGAACTGAAACCGACGATGCTGAAAACCCAATAACGATATGGGTATCTTTGTTTCGAGCACTTTATTTTTGCCAACTAAAAGGCAAAATATCTATGCGCGCGTAAATAAGTAGCAGAAATAAAATTGCATAATAATAAACATCACCTTTATAAAGACATTTTACTTTTGATCGATTATATTTTGCTAAGTATGTATTGCCAAGTATGTATTTTTCTAAGTACTTTACCTACCAATGCAAGTATTCAGCTGTCATTTTGAGATTTTTAATTTGCTATCAGCTATGAATAGGAAGGCCAATTTTAGTTCTAGTAACACGCCTCGAGCAGTCATAAATCAAGGTTTCCCCAAAATGACTTCGTTGACCTCAGTTTGATTTGTAATTTAATTACATTGGAGGGTGTAAAATGATAAAATAAAGTCTCGTTGACAATAAAAACAACGGTAAATGTTAGAACTAGTGAGTATTGTGAGATCATAGCAGACGAAATGTCTTTATTTCGTGAAAACAAGATGGCGGAGGGGGAATCTTTGTATATATAACCTCTAATATATAGTCAAACAGTACTAAGAAGTTTTATTTTAATCCATTCAATTGCCTGCGCACTTTCCGTTAGACATTACTTCCTTCTCGTGAATGTAAACTAATATGAGTAAATGATTTTTCGAACTTTTTATTAAAAAAATTTTCCATTATCCGTGGTAGTCTTCAATTTGTTCCGAGTGTTACACACGAGTTACCGTTACATGTATCAACAAGTGGTTGCTTGCCTTGCCTCAATCCCATAAAGAACGAGTATATCTACATATAATCAAGTCGTCGTCACAAAATAGCAGCTTCTGTCGAAAAAATTGTTTAACAGAACATTATCAAACGTGCTTACATAGGAAATTTCACGGCACTGAAACCGCGCTTACACGAGTTCACAATGATATTCTTCTCTCACTGGACAACCGAGATTGTGTTCTCCTTATTCTCTTAGATTTGTTAGCTGCGTTTGACACGAATGACCACGAGATTCTATTAAATTGTCTAAATTTGTCACCGTTAACTGCAATACTATCTTGAAACTCATGGACAAGGGATTGTAATTCAAGAAAGCCGGACTAATTTCTGGAGTACCACATTGTTATGTCCAATTCTGTTTAGACTGTATACTAAACCGCTTGGTACAGGTCACCTTCAAACGATGCAAGAAAAACTTTAATCAATTTGAATGTGACGTGAAGACTAGATCTTTTCAATTCGTTGATTGTGTTCCCAAGGCGCAAAATTCAGCAACTAGGTAAATTACCCAAACCAGACTTTTCCTCCCATGTTTTGTAGTTTCTACATTTGTTAACAATCTTTATATGAGTTAAATTCTAAATATTCCTTACTTATTAATGCTTATATAAGTCCTGTCCCTCGTATTTAGCAGAGCTCCCTGAAAGTTATGTTCTCAAATAAATCTCAGATCTTCAACGGACCCATGCTTGATAGTTGAACGTCCTGTAAACTTGTGTTCATGTAGCAGGCGTCCTAATCGTTTACTATTTTATTTCTTTTTTGTTCAAGCCTGTTCATCGTTGGCGCTATTAAAAATCATTTAAAACGCACTTATAATAGAGGCTTTTCCTGGGAAATACGTCATTTTAATTTATGCCATGCAAATGATAGTTAATACATGTATATCTTTTTTGTATTTTGGTTTATTTATTTCATATGTATATTTAGTTTATGTATCATAATTTGCAAAGCGCAGCGAGTACTTTGTAGTGGAGGTTGTGCTCTAGACAAATGTGCAATAATGATAATAATAATATTAGTAGTAATAAGAAGAAGCCAACAGTGAGGTTGGTGTCCCCCGCCGATATCCCAAAATAAATTAATGTGTTAAAAAGTCTCGGCCAATCAAATTACATATCGCCCATTATTAAGGAATTGATGTAATGAAAACATACACCAAGTTTCATCCCCCTCACTTAATTAGAACTAAAGTTATCGTGTCCCAAAGCATCAACCAATCGAATTGCTTATCTCTGACCCGTAGCAGAAAATGCTCATTTTCGAAATCCATCAAGGCATTGACATAATAACACCCACACAAAGTTTGAAGATTCTCGCTCAATTAGAAAGAGAGTTATTGTGTCCCAAAAAGTGTGAAGGATGGGTGGACAGACGGGCGAACCCATTTTATTAGGCCCCTGCTTGTTTTTGAAAGGCGGGGGGCAATAATAATAACGACTAGAACTACCAGACAGACATGAAACCTTTCATATTCATCGCAACTTCCCGACAAATTGTAGTAGTGTGAATTTCGACCCAAAAGTAAATGACATAATACGTCGTGCTAATCCACACAGTATTACTTAATTAATTCAATGGACTGTCGTTTAATGGATCTTAATGAACCTCAAGCAACCCGACCCATTTATATCTATTTCCTATATTTCTTTAATCTGACTATAGCGTTTTAGTAGATCACATGCCAAAGGACAGGCTTTATTTAGATGTATGGAGACATACGTTTTGACAATTCCCATATAGATATGGGAATAGACATAAATATATGTCGACCCCCCTATTCATATTGGTGCTTATATACTATTAAGCACTGATACACAATATTATGATGATAATTGTTAACCACGAACATGCAAGAGACTATACAAGAGTTGCACTTGATGGGTTATAGTAATCCCTATAAGAAAAAAAATAATTATTAAAATTGGTCAGAATCTAGCTAAGATATAACTAAAAGTAGGAAAATAAATTTCACAATTCCAAGATGGCGCCCATACGGTTCGGTACAAACTTTTATATGTCTTATAATATGCCCCTTATTGGGTTGCGGGTTTCAATTCTGACTGAAATCCAAGATGGCGACTTGTATCAACAAACATAACGTACTTTTGCCGCAACAGTTCAGTGTTGGCTTATAATATATACCAAGATACCCATATTATGTCCCTTATTAGGTTTTCAGCGTCGTCGGTTTCAGTTTCGGCGAATTGAGCCGGACATCTCCGATAACGTTTCGATCGATAACTGCTATGATATAAGGTTTTTTAAGCATGGATGATTATAACTGTTATTTTACGAAATTGACTCATAAATTTAAAATATTTAAAATCAGTGTAAAAACGGTGCTTTGTGTCACTCTGTAACTTCAAAAGCCTGACATTTTCCACCCGACAAACAAACACGTGCAGTCTGGATCACCTAGTCCCTATGCAAATTTCGATAGTTTATAAAGGGAGTGGGTGATACAAAGTGCTACAAACAAAAGAAAAAGGGGATTCCTTTGATCTCATTTCTTCTTATTTCCGGTCCGTCGCTGTAAAATGACTAATTTAATTACATTGGAGAGTGTATAATGATAAAATAAAGTCTCGTGGGCAATAAAAACGACGGGAAGTGTTAGAACTAGTGACTATTGTGAGATGATAGCAGACAAAATGTCGTGAATGCGTGAAAACATGTTAGCGGGTGAGAAACGTTGTATATTGTAATATTTAGTCAAACAGTAATAAGAAGTTTTATTTTAATTACTTCGAGTGCCTGTGGGTAAGTGGTATCAGTTTACCAGTTAACTGCCTTAAAATTAAAAAGTTCCTTTCTTCGACATATATTTCTAGTTTATATTCTGTCTTGTTATCTAATTTGTGTGTCTTTTAACTGTCCACAATAATACTGTTTTTTGGATCTGTGTCCGATAGACATATCAAGAGTTCACGGGAAGCACGATCTAAGTCGCATTTTCAATGAAACCCAGTTAATGGCGCCATCTTGTAACAAATTATATAAGCTTTCTGTTAAACAATCAATTTCAGATAAAAAACGATCGGAGTCACATCCAACCAATGCCCTTCTGAAATGGCCTCCCGGACAAATATAAGTCCACCGGACCCTTTATTTAACCTTAACGTGCCTGTAAAGTCGATGCTAGTTATGGTTCGTGTTAAACATCATTTTGAAGTTGTAATTAAACCCACTCGTTGTTCTGTTCGCGTCAAGCATTCTCGTCCAAAAGTCTATTTTGCGTTTTATGGACTCTTCATACGAGTAAATTAAAATGTCCAACTTTATCATTAACATGGGTATTATTCAGCATGTACCTTAAATTGGGTTGTTTTTTTATTATTATTATTTCATTCGTTATGTCTGCAAGACATGCAGATTTGAACTTTCGATATTTTATATCAACTTTAGAATTTGGTTAATCGGATATACATTTGACTTTATGTTTACGATAATATTGATTATATATTACAGAGTCAAGGCCCGAAAATGAAGCCCTGTGGGGTCAGGGGAGACACTGTTCAGTACCACAGTTTGTTGTCTGTTGCATGAATAGCTTCTCAACCAGTGGAGTATGTCACTTCTGACACCAGGGGCGTCGAGCTTCTGACAAACTAATTATTGTCCAAACCGCCGCTATCGAGTTAAAGGGCCATATTTTCTGGCATTTTAGATTTTACAATCTATCAATCATCTAATCGCCCCTAAACATAATACATGATTTCAGTGTATTCCTTGGCCCCCAAAACATACGGTTAGACACCAAAGTTTTCATCTTAGACAAAATAGCATGTGGGTTATAGGGAATTATTTGAAATGACGGACGTCTTGGACGCCATCTTGAATTTTTCAAAACGCTCAAGGGTGACATAGGTTCAACCGGCAGATTATTAAAGAGGGCACAACAGGCTACTAAAATCAATCATAAAATAAAATTTCCAGGATCAGCCATAGTTCTGCCGGACTAAGTGTTTTGACGTCAAAATAACGTCACCTGTTGGCGTCGTGATAACCTTTTTTTCCGATTCGTCGGTATCATTTTTGTATCTAATGATATACATTTATATGCTCTAAAACGAACCGTTTCCAAGATATGGAGGACAAAAAGTCCAATTGGCGGTCATCTTGGATTTATGCTAATTATGAAAAACGCTACAGGGTTTCAGCGGACAATTTTGAGTTGGGAGTCCTTAAGACATCCCTTTACCAGATTCCAGTGAAAGAAATTCTTTTGCAATTTTTTCTCGGTACTTGACAGACAGAAATTATATATCTCCGTCTATTGCCAGGAATGGAATCTGTGACCGCGAAAACATATATATTGACACCAAACACTACTACTTAATCGAAATCAGCATATCGTCTGATTTTCCCGCCAAAAATGGTCGCCATCTTGGAAATAGCATCATGAACACTGCCAATATTAATACATTGTCAAATCACAGTTGATATGTCGATAACGTGAAAAATAAAAAAAATAAGTTTGAATATTATCAAAAAATGGCTATCCTCAAGTAATGGCCCCCATACTATGAAGACCTACTCAGAAAAAAAATGTCAACATTGGGGGGGGGGGGTCAACGGATGGGAATTATGTAAAAAAACGAATCGAACTAGCAATTCCAGTTATTATTATTAAATCCAGTTTAACCTGAGCATGCTGTGGGTATTAATTCAACTTTTAAACAACTACTTACCTGGCCAGAATACAGACCCAGGATACGAAAAAAAGAATTTTTCCCATAGTCCATCAGCGGCGACTCCTATTAACATAAACCAGTTACATATGCATAGGGAAAATATCAGAAATACTGGTAACTTCATGATGAGGAAGTTACACGTATTCAAGGCTGATCTATCCTTCTACTGTTTACAATATTATACTTACATTTATATTTAGAGGGCGTTTAACAAATCATGCCAAGGTACTGCATCCGGTTTAGTTTCTTACACAAAACTTGTATCCCAAAATATATCAAAGTGACAGAAAATGACATTTATGCAATGAATGAATGACGTATTGTATCTTTACATAATCATTGCAAATTTGTTCTATTTATAGACATAAATAGCAAGGTCGGTTTTCAGGACGCATGTCTAAGTAAGATTCTGATCCCCGAACCCCCTGATTTACCCCTTTGACAGTGGTGCAGGAGGAATGGTGTGCTTCCATGTTAAAGAACTCATGTTAGTTGGAATCCGAAGAAGAGTAGGCTAAAACGTCACTGTCCCTCTCATATTTACCACATATCACACATCACTGTCTTCAATAATCCGGTTAGTGCAGAAATCTAGAAGGATAATTCTGATATCAATCCATGGTTATTAGGTGAACAAAACCCCTATATAACATTACATTGTCCTAATATAATAGGCTGTCAGTTGTTATGCATCGTTTTCTTTTTCATATTCTCCTCGGGGTATAAATAATTCACAGGAAATGTGTCATTTTGTTAGTGTATTAGACAGATTATAAAATAATACTTTTGCCTAAAAACAAGTAAGTTCACTTAGAAGAGTGATGTAGTATACGTTTTGTTAAATAGTCCACAATGTCATTTAAATTAAATGAAAGTGTAAATGAGATAAAGGGGGTATGCCGTTTAATGAAGACGCCCATATGCCATGTAGTGTACTATAAGGCGGTATTGCCCAGTCAGCGGGCAAGCCAGACGATCTAAGTGGAAACCACTTATGAAGATTGGCTGATTTTGTGTTATGAGAGGGGGCGGGGGAAATGGGTTTAACGCCCCTCTACACAAACGAGGTCATTTCGGGACTTATATATTGTTTAAATTTATTTCAATAATTCTCTTACGCTTTAGGGGTCTTTAGCAGTGGGAGGAAACGGGAGGCGACCCTGCCCTTGACGCGTTCAACCGGAGATTCGAAACAGCACGCACGTGCTAATCAATCGGCCATCCCCCACCCATTTGTGTTACGAAAACTGATGTGTATTAGAATTTGTACACTAAAATAAAGCTACTTCACTCACACGACAACGTGAAGTTTACTCGTTATTTGCGAATGACGAGTCGGCACGTTATTCGGGATTCGGCAGTAGCGCAGGTTATGTACGGGGAAGGACTGTCGTGTGCACGCTGAACCAGCCAACACCCATCTCAATCTGATTAAAATACAGGTCTATATTTCGTTTCGCTTTATTATACTTTCGATGGCCTACACATCATGAAGACCTGGACGATTGTAGCGATAGGTCTTGTCAGGGGTCATACGAGCGACTTTTGATCCTATGACGTCAGACATTCGATTAACCAATCAGCATAGACATTTCTCGTGATTTACTCACAGTTCCGTGCATTAAAAGGCCCGGTAGTCGCCCGTGCATTAAAAGACCCGGTAGATCTTTTTAATGGCTAATCCCAAAGAAGCTCTAATAAAGGTCATCAATGCTAATCCTTCACAGTATCCAGAACACGTCAATGATAACAGCTCTTCTAGATCATAGTGTAGTAAAACGAAATTTTGAACTATAAAATCGAAACGAAATAGAATCTGTGTTTTAATCAGATTGGACTTCACTCGCTTGACAAAGGGTTTCTTCTCCGGGTATGTCGGCCACCCAATGTGCACTTACTCCTATGGTCGCGGGTAGCGGGGGAAATGGTCGGATGCAGTAAAGTATGTTTCTTAAAACAATTTCCAGTGACATATACGTACAATTTTAATGAAGAGTATTGATCTGGGGTCGGTTGTTCAAGCTCTGTTAACTTGTAATTACTCATTAACATGTATCGTTATCTTTAACGGAAAGACAGTATGTTACTGGAAGCCCCATTAACTTTAACATATCGTTAACTTGCTTTTATATTTAACGGTATATCAGTTCGTTAGCTAACGTCCCCAACGTCCCCAGTTCGTCTTTAATTAACATAGCGACCATGACATTGTGTGGCGGGGGGGGGGGGTAGAAGCCATTATAAATAAACAAACCAGCGGCATATACTATAATAGCCAATCTTCATACTGTGTAAACGGGTAGATTTGGAGAAACGACACATAGTCGAAAAAATGGAGAGGGAGTCGATTTGCAAATGAAACCAAATTGTCTGCAATAATATATCGTAAAAGCGATCTTTAAACCCAAAATACCAGCAAGTTGACTACGTTTTAGGGACATAATATAGTTTAACAACATACTAGGATCTCTTAATTATTCTATATACTAACTTATAGCCTACTTACAAAATGAAATGAATAAAATAAATTCAAAATAAAGGTTTGTAAAAAAATGAGACACTGACCAAAAGAATGTAATTTAGATTGTAAATTTCATTTTTTATTGTTACTCAGTTATGTCCTCGTCGTCCAAGCGGGGTTGTTTCTTGGGGAGAGGTCTTAACGTCCACTCGGCACAAACTAGGTCATTTCGGGACTAACAAAATGGTTTCAATTTTATTTCAATAATTCGCTAGCGCGTCCAATTGACTCAATGACAGAGCTTATGATAAAGCGCACACGTGCTAACCATTCGGCCACCCCCACCCCACCCCCGTTTCTTGAGAAGCTTGTAGCACTAAACAGTGTTTGTGCAGAAGACACTTAACTGTTGAGAGCGAAAATGTAACCATCCACGTGGTTTTGTTTCTTGAGAAGCTGTAAGGATTATACAGTTTCGACATCAAGTCCTTCCTTATTACGTGCAAAAATGTAGCATTCTCTGAAATGTCATTTCGGGACAGGGCGACCCGCACCCATGACCTAATTAATCACCAGGGTTATACACAGTGTGTATTTGTACCGCAATTAATATAACTTTTGACATTTGTGTGTACAAGAAAAGAACATATTTAATGTAAACTGGAAATAATTATGTACGCCGGTGTAACCAACCAATAAATCACCAGTCCATACATGTTATAAAACCATTTAAATTTCTATTATAGAGAGTTCTGGTGCGTGTACGTGAATGTGGACATCCGAACTACTACATGACATGATTACAGGGACACAAAAAAAACATTTGAACTCTTGGGCCATGAGCAATAATGACTTATAAATTAGCGATCCAATTTGAATTCGGAAACAATCACAAAGCCTTTCACTCATAGAGCGTCCCCGTAGAGCGCATACAAGAACTGTGGGCCAGCAGGCGGACCTGTGATGCCAATATACACCTGATTAGGCAAAAGTTGTGTTCATAAAAAATATGTACAAAGAGGCACGACACATATCACAGTTAAAATAGTTTATGACTCGGATTCAATAATCGAAACTGTTATATCTTTCGCATTGGGTTCACTTTTAACATCGTTTAGTTCGGTTTTATTTTGAACTGTTTTCTCTTCATTTGCAGATTGTTGAAGTCTGGTGTACGATTCCTTTAAAAGTGTGTTTTCTTCTTGTACTTCTCGGAGTGTTGCGTTCACCTGTAAATGCACAAGTAACGTTTGAAGTAGCTAAGTCTCTGACTCAATATCATCCAAAGTTTTCGACATTCAAAACACGAATTATGTGTCAATTTAAATCAACATTGGTGTTGTGATCTTACCGGTAAAATATGGGCTTCTGATATCCATTTTTTGAGACAAAGTAAACATTTTACACGAATCGTGCACCATAATGCGTTTCAGGCCCATTTTTAACAAGGGGCTTAAAGGGCGAGGCGAGACATATTACACAAGTCATGTTAAACGGTGACATTCTTATCTGGAGAGCATGCACAATAAATATTAAGTAGACTTGAATAACCAGACACTATAGATTGCCATTCGATTGAGACTTCTGGCGTATATTAGAGTAAAATCGGAAACGATTGAATGTAACCCAGTTTATATACATTCATATTACATTATTATATGGCTTGCGACCCATTTGTGTCAATCGCAAGGTTCCAGATATTAGTGATCGAGCGCCTTAAAATACCAAATGTTGAGAAAATTGAAATTTATGAGGCAGAACAATGGGTTTCAACATAAAATGCTGCGAAGTCGCCACATGCGTATATTGATCGATATGTTCCAATCAAACGTAGGTCAGTCGTAGACAAATTGCATGAAATGTAATTTAAATAGAAAGAACGCCCATTCGTTTGACTTATGCTAATATTTGATTTAAGGATGGACATTTTCCCATTTCAGTCGACATTAAACAACAAAAAAAATGCATTCGGCGTGGTTCCCCTAATCAGTGATGCGGATAATCCGGCCGTTCGGATGGTTTGAAACTGATGCCCCGTGTACACGTTGTAATGCAATCAAAAGAACCATTTACAGTTAGAATTTGTTATCTGGGTAAACTTTCACCCATACCACACTGTATTACCCCGAAGAAGGGTGTCGTGGTGGCCTATTGAGGAAGCTGTTTGCTCGTTAACTTGGAAGTCCCGTGTTTGATCGCAATTTTTCCGACGGGGTTCTGCCTTGTGAGTCGTGCAGGACGGAGGCGCGTAAAAACAAACCTCGACAAGGGAAACGGTTCCAACATAGCACACAGTATAGAACATGTCCGCCCCTGTTATCCTGCTTGGTATGGAACCCTATTCACTCTCCGCGACCTGAATAAAATAAAGATATATTCACCTTTGTAAAAACCGGAACGAAATTCTATTTCAACAATAAAACTTACTTCTTTCAGTTGCTTTTCTAAGGCTATAACTTGATTTGATGATGGTGGGGATGCAGATGGTGGAGCTTTATCCATTGTAGTAGCCATTGCCATCTTTGTATTTGGTTCAGTCTCTGGATGAATCTTGTACTGTCGATAAGCAATGATCTACAAGAAATAAACACTGTTATAATGCCTTCGTACCAAGTCGTCGGATGCCATTGTGATTGATAGGATTGCAGAATTAGAAGTTAGGGACTTCCCAACACCCGTCTGTCTGGAGATCACCTAGTTTCTGTCGCCTGAACGAGTGAATGTTAAACAATAATTCGTTAGACATGTCAACAATACTGCTAAAGAACTCACCTTGGGTATAAAAATTAGACACTGTGTAACTGTTGTAGCCAAAATAATTACACCAGAATCTAGAGCATATCTCAAGTCGATATTATTTTCCAGGGCCAAAGAAACAGTGACACCAAGTATACTTAAAACCACAACATTATAAATACATACACCAATTAACTTGGAATCATTTAATGCTTCTATTTTCACCTGAAAAATAAACAGATAAAGAATTACCAACTTTCTTATCAGAAAAATAAACATTTTTGATATATGTTTACAAATGAAACGAAATGTTGTTCAACGTACTACTTTTTTGCACAAGCTGGGCGGAAGAAGAGGCGCGCGTGCCATGCAGTGTGTTGCGATGTATTTTGATCGGATTAGTTAACGAGTTTCAAACTCGAAGTACAACTCTTATTTCACGAAGCACGTGTAATCGCAACGTAGATAGCACTTACCGCGAACATACACACAATATTGGAGGGGTGTAATATCGACAGTAAAAATGAAATTGTCAGGGTTTTTTTCACGTAACATGCTAAACATTGCGACTTACACTTGAATAAGCACCAAGAACGTCGCCCACCACTTTTACCAGTAGTTTTACCGAATTTACGTGTATGCAACTTTACACACACTTTCTGAAATATACACATTTATTCAAACCAACGTACCTTCCTCGTTTCCCATGCTAGAAAAGCCCCCAGTAACATCATAATACCCTGTATACCAAACAGCGTACCGGTAAAATACATTTCCTTTTCAGATTTACAAATTTGATAATCTTTTCTCAATTCATAATCATCTGATTCTATTATCTGAAAGAAAACTAATCTATATCATTCTTTCTGTAAAACGGGTACTACGTTCAGCAGTTGATAGGAAATAATATAGTTTATAATCCGCTGTGATCCTACAGCATTGAAGTTTATAAAGAAAATGAAAATGCAATATTCTTAACTTTGATTATAAACTGAATTTTTCCTTCAGAGACAGAACTCAAAGGGAGAAACATTACCTCAGGTGGTATATCATAAGTAACAATGGTCATAGGATCTAACAACATCCACACGATGAGAACAATGGCATTCACCGTCATCAAACATAATACCATCAATATTAACTGACTGTCTTTTACTATCTAAAATAATAAACAGACGAAAATCTGACCCCATTTCATTCACCAATTAACCCCCGCTTGATATAGATGGTGCAATATTGGTCTAAACTTTCATTAATGCCTTTTATATATTTATAATTCATATTTTTTCCAGCACCGTGACATATTGTCACTAATAACTTTCCGACTATTTTGAAACGACAAAACTTGAAATGGGGCTTTATTGTATCGTCATCAATATCATAAAAATAATATTATTTAATTAAACATCCAGGAAAGAAAATATTTCAGGTCCTTATCTTAACTACTTAACGTTAGCGATTCAAAATGTTTTTAATCGGAAAATATCAAACATAACTAAATGTCGAAGGGTTGATTACAGGGGCCGAGTTTGTCAAGCTTACTGTTTTCTGTTCGTTACCTTTTTTTGTTTGGTAGCATTAGTAAAGATGACGTGCACTCTCCATGTCTTCGCAAAAAGAGCACCAAATGACAAAGAAAATCCAATCGTTAACAGAAACCCTTTTGCCTGTAAAATGCAGTAATGTAATAAGTTTAATCTAGTATAAACATGTAATCAAGGAAAGTGGAATAGGGCATAAGACAATATAGATTCCAATTTGGACACCTGTACGATGTTTTGAATCTTGGTTACCACCAATAGTGCAGTGTTTCAAAACCTTTTAACAAGAACAAATTATAACATTGGCGGTTGATCTTTTTCATAAAGGTTAGATGGCAAAACGACTGGTAAGCCATCTCAGTGAATTGCATCCCACCCAGAGGGTTTGACTATTAGCTGTTTATTTTTATAGGTAGTGTAAGTTGTCATTTACGAGACGGGGTGTACTGTTGATTTAGTATACGCACCCGATTGTTTTCCGTTGAACCGTAGCCTTTATTCATTTGAAAACCACATTGATTTCATAATTATAGTGTTATTATTACTAATAGCGGGATATTACTGGCCTGGTCGGCATAGTTGGATCGTGATATGGTTCTATTGATGGTCTGTCAGCCTAGAGCGAAGTGGTCTTAACAATATAAGAAATGTATATAGAATTGTAGCCAAATATACTATTCAAAAAAAGTAGGGGATATTTGATTTTGGGGGCATAATACTAAAATATGCAAATGACTACGAAAAAGTAACTATGGAACCTAACAGAAGAAACATTTCCAGTTACATGTGACGCCCAAACGCACCAATAGCTACCGCATGGAATGCAGGTGATGCTTGGGATCATCATGGGGGTCCAACCCAAGATTTGCACGACTCTGACTTTGAATGTTACAGTCATTGTGGCATTGAATTCCAGGGTGGAAATATCAGTTTAATTGTTTTAGTGACCAGAAAACAAATTTTGATATGCGTCGGTTTACTCAAAATGAAAGGTTACGTGCCCTTGGCATGCTACAGATCGGCACAACACAGGCGGTTGTGGCGCGGACGATGAATGTTTCTCACTCTGTCATAAGCAGGCTATGGTCCAGATACGGTGATACACAATCTGTACAGGACAGACCACGCTCACGTCGACCAAGGGCGACAACTCAAGCCCAGGATCGATTTATCCGTACCTTGGCCTTGAGAAATCGTGTCATCACAGCATATCAGATCAGCGCTCGTCTTCAAACAGACACTGGTGTGAGAGTGAGTGGCCAGACGATTCGGAATCGACTGCATAGGGGTCACCTTCGCGCCCGACGTCCTCGCGTGATCCCTTGTAGACGTCGTTGGTGTAAGGATCGTCAACACTGGGATAATCGACGCTGGAGCAATGTGATGTTTTCAGATGAGTCACGGTTCACTGTTGATTTTTTGGACAGACTTAGGAGGGTGTGGCGTCGTCGAAACGAGCGCTTCCAAGACGTTAACGTCATCAGACATGATCGATTTGGGGGTGGTTCTGTTATGGTGTGGGGAGGCATCACTGTTGCTGGAAGAACGGCTTTACATGTTGTTGCAGGGCGTGTTACAGGCCAGTACTACCGGGACAACATCTTGGCAGTCCATGTTGTGCCGTTCGCACGACGTCATGGCCGCCGTTTCATCTTCCAGGATGACAACGCAAGACGTCACAGGGCCATGATCGTTACAGGTTACCTCCAACAACAGAACATCACCACATTACCTTGGCCAGCACTGAGTCCCGACCTCTCCCCCATCGAGCATGTCTGGGACATGCTAAGACAGAGGTTACGTCAACGTCAACAACGTCCTGCCAATGTCCAAGAACTTGCTGCTGCGTTGCAACAGGAATGGGACAATCTGGACCAAAATGACCTTAGACGTCTCATTAGGAGTATGCCACGTCGGATCAATGCTTGTTTGGCAAACAGAGGAGGATTTACCCGTTACTGACTTTGTTGTGATGCTGTGGTAACTTTGCTGTTTGACCCCGGGTATCATTTTACCCTTATAATGGTCAGTCTGTGCCTTACTTAGTCTAACGATCATTTGGAATAAATCGATGAATGTGAACTTCATTTCATTTTGTCATTTGTTTCTTCGTCAGTTTCATTAGGTGACTTTAATAACACTTAAAAATCAAATATCCCCTACTTTTTTTGAATAGTATATTAGGTTATAAGCGACAAGACGATAGGTATGCGTGCTATTTGTAAAACAATTTTGGCATTTCAATTATACCCAGAAACTGATTTTAAATCCATAATAATTTAAAATTTGAATTTGAAAAGACTGAAATTTTACAATAAGTATATCTCGTTCATAAATTATCAGCTAATTTTTTGTATATAGTCTATCATCACGTATTCAATCAAGATGGTGTCCTACATTCAGGTTTAATAAGTTAATTGTCTCGCAATATTATTTGCAGCTATGTGGAGTATTGAACTGACTCACTAACCAGGAGTTCCGGGTTTCTTTCCAGGTGCTGATCAGGAAAGTTCCACGGATTTTCCAGAGTGGTTTACCATTGTACCTATAGAAGAAAACCCCAAGGTCACATAAAAGAACCCTTGACAGTTGAAATTCGAAACAAGAAATTGCGATAGCGCCGCTGTACTAACAAAATGCGCATTTTGTTAACCCAGTCGTTGCAGGACGTTAAACTCCACCATTTTATCCCCAATGCTATTTCTTATTATCTTCTATAGCAACGGCTGTCTATTCAAGAAGCTGCATCAGCGTGTCGTTCATTCAGATTGTTTACTGTGCAGGTATCCCGCAGTGTGTCTATTAGAACAACAGATAACTGTAGCTCTGTATCGTTTGTTCTAACTCAATTTACTGTGCAGGTATCCTGCAGTTTTCTGTTATAATAAAATTCAACTGTTTCGATTTTATCTAAGTAAAATGTATGATTATGGAAGGCAGCTCTTACCCCACTTACCAACCCAACCTTTTTAAGAGACACAATAGAGCAATCAGATTGAATCAATAGTGACCCATGGAATCAAAATCGTGTTTTTAATTAAAAGTTCGCGTAGGTAAAAAAGAACAGGATGCATTCATCAAATTTCAGGGCAAAAATATTGACAAGTAGAAGAAAGCACAAAGCTAAAACAAAAGCTACACATGACATTTAAACATTTAAACTATTGCCAAGTTGATCAGTAATGGACATACACTGTGATCGATTAATCGAAATCATTGCCTGATATTGTTCACAAAAACATACGAAGGAGTTCTTTTTCCGGTACCTTGTCAAAGGATTTCATTTTTACTTGGCACACACTTCCGGTGTCTGCTTGTTACAGAGTCGTAAACATCAAAACTCATTAACACCACAGAATCCGAATTTATTCGGACGAATTATATCTACGCGGGTCAAGCACCACCCCAGTCCGTCGTCCGTGCGGATTTCAATCACAGTCGGTCGTTGATTGGTCCCATTTGATACCGTAAATTTCTAAATATGCTCATATTCCTACCCGGCACGTGAACAAATTTTGACAGGTAGGGAAAAGAGCAAATTTAGAAATTTACGGTGCCAAAAAACTAATTTCGGTGCAGGGATCTTAAGCGGCTCATACACATTCATTATTTTTCTTCAATTAATTGATGTCAATTGACCGTATATGGAGGACATTGACGACGAATTAATTAAAACAATTTAAATGAATCAATTAATTGATGGATCAATGTTCCTTTGATATATATTGACGACTCTTCAATTAAATTGATCGTGTGTGGGCAATGTATTGATCAATAATTCACCATCCTATCCGTCGAAGTGACAATATGGGTGACAAAAAACAGAGATACCGACCGTAAATTCTTGACGAAGTTCATAGAAACTTACAAATCTTTACCAGCTTACAAATCTCCTTTGAATATAGTAATCCAGACATAAAAACTGATGCATACAAAATGTTGCTTCACAAATACAACGAAAAATTTCCCGCCGCCATTCTTTATGAAATAAAATAAAATTTTGAATGGCACAAACTTCCGATCTGAACAACGCAAAATGAGCAGGGACAGAAAAACCTTTATGTTCCGAGTTTGTGGTATTTTGAAGCTTTGCCGTTTCTGAGAGACCAAGCCACAATCGCTCCTTCGGGAAGAGAGTCAGGAAAACGAGGAAGAACCAACCCAGGATACTACAATGCAGTATACATGTTTTTTCAAAGATCATTGAAATCGTTTTTGAAATAAATAAAAATCGAAAATCGGTTTATTTTTGACACTTAAACAACATTACATATTGCGTATGTTGTATGTCCAGCCTCGTGGGTTTTCTCCCAGTACTCCGATTTCTTCCCACTGATAAAGACCCCTACGCGCAAGCGAATTATTGAAATGATATTGAACCATATGTTAGTCCGTAAATGACCTAGTTTGCTTGCGTTGGAGGCATTATAATATGATGGCTCCCCGTGTTTCATAAATAGTCATCCCTATTGCTTTTGGAGATGTTCCTGTGAGAGATTTTAGTGAACAAAAACCGCAGTATGATAATGAGCAGTTCCTTTTTATGATATGGCTTGACACATGATGGTATCTTTTTTCACTATTATTGGTCTCACAAAATTTTAAAGTTCGTCATATGATACAGGTCAATTCTCGGGAAATTGTTGTAGTCGTCCGGCTCATCGTCCCTTAACTATCTGAGCAATCGAGCATGTCAAAGTTGCTCTATTTTTTCGGTTTGGACTGTCCTCCAGGGCAAGAACTGCTGCTAGGGACGGGGATGCTTGTATCGCATGCATTGGGTGTGATAGCTCGCGCCTACTGCTAGACACAAAAAAAAGCTTAAAAAAATTCGCAAATTAACGACAATTTTCACAGAATTGGTGCTTACGCTACATATACGTATGTTGTTGTACAAATATTGCATACAATCAGTACATTTACAAAACTGCTACTCTTTTATTTAATAAAATGATGAAACAAATATGTTTGAATAATATCTATTTATAATTACTGTAAATAATATCTACTTGACTTTAAGCACTCTTATAATATTCTCACCTTACACATAGCGCTATCATGGTTAACACTTATATTCTCCAAAAACACCGTAATATAAATCATAATACAACCAGCGAGTATGAAGTTATTCAGTCGAGGAGATGACATCTTTACCACCCTGGAAAATTTTAATATTGAAGGTTTTGATCAGACAGTATTTTATGTAATATTCATATTATATAAGGACCGTGGAGTTCCGGGATTGTCCGATGTGGTTTCTCTTTCTAATTGTCAGTGGTTTTGGACGTAGAGCCTGGTCAGAAACAGTGTCTAGTCCTTCGGGTGGAACGAGAAAACGAGGCTCATTGTATACTTGGAACGCGGGTGAAGGGGTCCGTGGCGGTTAGAATTCAAAGTAAGACTAGGCCTCGGTCCTGGCAACATTTTCTCCAAAGCACAATACATGGCGTATGTACGTCACCATTAACCTGGCTGGAGTAGGAATGTAAGACGTTAAGCCCTGTTTCATTTCATATTCTATTGACCATCTGGTTTAAATCATAAATTGTAAACTGTATCAGATAAAGAAATTGCAGTTTGAAATAAATGAGGTATGTCTACAGCAATCAATGAAAGAATGTTATCTAATTACATCTAGTTGCCTATCTTTACCTCACATCTCGGAGAACAATATTGAAAACCAGGAACATGATGGCAAGGCAAATGCCAATTAACGACATACAGCAAAATGTCACATAAATGGAAAATGATAGAACGACAGTCTGGAACTGAATATTGGTTGAGTCTTTTGGGGGTTTCCCATCTGAAAGGAAAATAAATGATGATTAATAAATTATATCTTGACTTTACTATACCGAGTCTTACTGACAGACAACATATTTTGTTTGAAGAAGGTGTTCATGTCACATGAACCTACTGATCCATCAAAGTTTGTCTTGGTAGACAGCCAATATCTTTAATTTTGCCGTTATTTGATTGGAAGAAAACGTTGAGACATGTCTGTCAATCCATCCTTAACATACACGTTTTCAGTTTCATTGGAAATCGTGTCTATTATACTTTTGAATGGTTTTAAGGAGTTCGGCGGACGCCGGTGAACATTTCTTTACATTTAGTTTCTTATTAGATGCGATAATGTCTATAAAGTGTTAAATTAATTACCCGCCCATACTACTGGTGTATTCGGTAGCCATTCTATTTTAACTGCAGTTGTCAATGTTGGATTATAAATACCAATAGTAACCTTTTGTCCGCCTAAAATATAAAGTCATCTGCTTTAAGACGATATCTCCTTTCTGCATTTCTACATAATTGTGAATACGTTTTAATGTTGTGAGTTAAATTCAAAATGACGGGAACGCGCCAAGCAGTGAGCTATGGGGAAACTTGCCAAGAGTCCTATGATGTGGACACAAGCGTTAATACGGGATCTCGATGTATTGTCCCATCCTAAAATCTTGACGCTGTTCCGTACCATGCCAGTCGTCCTGTACGTTACTTCTGAAACCCCATCACCCTAGTTAGTTAGCCACGGCCTTAATCACACCCGATTCAAGTCCAGATAGATCGTTGGAATTACCCGTCGTCAATAAACACTTACAAAACAATATAATGTTTTTCATGTCCAAACTCTAGCCATGATTTCCAAACAAGTACATAAATATATCAAATGGTTGCCAGGTACATTGTCGCTAAAGCTGCAAAACTGTAGTTAAAGGAGAAGTCCACTATTTTAATTGGTATCCGAGGTCAAAACTTGCTTTATATACTCGACCGAAGTTCAAAATGTGAATAAATTGCCAGATTAAAGCTAGAGAAAACCTAAATTCTGCCGTCTGACTTAGTTATCATCCATGGTTATGACGCAAAGTTCATTCTGAATTACCAGGGTGCTACTACGTGGTCAAATAATTACACCTTTGTATGGCATGGTATACCTAACTCTTAAAAAAGACCAGATAATTCATCGTTATTAGGGCATTGGTTCTATTTCTCCCCATTTTAGAAATAAAATTGAAATGGGGTTTAACGTCCTACTCTTCTGACCTATGCTGGGCTAATGGAAAACGTGCATACGTCATATACAAAGTGCTAGGAGGGAAATTTTGCCCGGGCGGGCAGCGGCGCTACGGCCTACTCTTATATTGAATTCCAATTGCCGATAGATCTTTTACGTGCATGCCACGTGCATGTGTACGCGGATCCTCGGTTTTCGTCCCATCCGAACGACTACATATCTGTCCTTGTCAGGCCCTCTATTCTGCATCACTGACAAGGGGTAACTACTCCGGAAATTCGAGATGAACTTTCTCGGCCAATGCAGGGATCGTACACCCGACCTTCAAGCTAACAGGCCAGCGTCTTACTCACTTAGCCAGGTACCCCCCCCCCCCATACAGTTTAGAAAGTCCACATGATATTAAATGTTTCTCGATTTATATCAAAATTTTTACCCTTAGGATCAACTACGTAGAGTATATGTATATTTTCTACAAAGGAATACTCAAGTTGGTTTAACACATGTCTGCTGTGATTTAAAGACAGGGTCTTAAACAATTATTTTTGCTCAAGATAGAAATAAACGTTAATAATTGAAATGAATGTCAAGATACATATAAAATTGCTATCCCTTTCTTTTCATACAAAGGTTAGTATTTAATATTCATTATTCAACCCTTTGATGAACATCGATTGGGTAAAGATTTTGTTTTTGATACCTCCTAAATAAATCTATAAAATATTTCATTTTCACTAGATATTATCTCTTTTCATTCATCTACAATCTAATAGATATGACATTTATAATAACTTCATGGAACACAAGTAACGCCAAACTTCCAAATTGAGCAAATGGCCGACATCTCTTTGATTGAATACCGTATTCAGAGAGCGATTTTAGTTACAAAATCACGATTGCAATCATTTGCTTGACCATTACCTAATTTCGTAATATTGCTTGTGTATGCCTGGAAGAACCTTTGTGATAAGCCTAAAGCACCGTAAGCGTATTTTGTTAATCCGTTATTTGAAGAAATAGCCATATTTTAGTCTCAAAATTGCCTAGATAAAGAGTGAACCCGCGTGGAAAGAATAACACTTTATAATCATGTCGAATCTGTTAAACATGATCTAAAACACAGAGCTGTATGATTACCCAAAAACAATATACAAACAAACCATATACAATCAAAAATAGCAAAGTAACTAGTTTAACACAGCTCTTCGCTAAAACGTACACACATGCCTAATTAAAACTAAAATTTAAGATAGCTGCCAAACCCGCAGCTATCTGGACTTACAACATAGAACGATGTTAAACTTACCTTGAATTCTAATTATCTGCAGCAAAGACACGGCATCATGATTTTCATCAAAAAATATTGGACCTTTTATTCCTTGAAAGTTAACACTTTTCATATTCTGTAGAATAGCATTACCAAAATCATCATCCGTGTATGTAAAGTTCTTCAAACTTTTCAAACTACCTAAAATGCCATTAACAAAACAGTCGAAACTGTGATAAATGGTCGAGAAATTATTTTTTAGTTAGCATTACCTGCGTGAAGGGCCAATACCTAACACGAAGAGGTCTAGCTGATATTTGCTATTGCAAACACTGGAAATTTAATTTAAAATGATTATAGTTCTGAAATCTGAACATTTTATATTGATTTTGTTGGTGGTGGGGTGACTACTCTTCCAAAAGACCTTGCTGGCATATAAAGATTGGTGCGTCGCTCGGTATGGCCACATGAAACTAAAATAAGTAAACACAATGTAATACGTTATTGGGTTGAATGAAAGAGGCTTAGCCCCTTTAAAAGATTCTGGGTAAGCAATCTCAGCTTGCTTAACAGCAGGTGCATTTGTGACGAGGCAATATTTCATATAATAAGAACATGTTGTTACTAATCTGGTATTTACCGTTATTCATTAGTTCTGTTAGAGTTTTATTTAACCCCAAAGAAATAGTCCAGACGGTGTCATAAGCCAAAGGACTTAATTTCTTGCCAAAGAGATCCTCGTTGTTGGTCCTATTGTTGAATATATCAAGGAATTCGCTCGGTTTGATGCCCGATACTGATGGTGAGTCTTTCGGGTTGAGATAAATGTGATCAACGGCTATATAGCCTTCAATAGCCTCAGCTAACTGCGCAGGTGTACAATCTATATTTGGATCCGGGGTCATCCACCAATTGTCGTCATACCAGCCAACTAATATCCAAAGAAATTTAGGTCCATACAATCCAATTTTATATGCCTGGAATTTAATTATATGAATGCAGACCTGGGATAAAATTAGATGATATTGTTGTAGATATTGATATTTACATGCATATATATAAACAAATATTACTAGCACTTTAGGCTTATTTTATTAAATGAAATGAAATGGGGTTTAACGGCCTACTCTTTTGCACCTAACCTGGGCTAATGGAAGAGGGCATACGCCATACAGTGTGTTATGAGGGTGGCGTTTTTACTGCTCTGCTACAGCGACGCGACGGAAAATGGTCCAGAGCGCGCCAAGATCGCCATAAACGTTGTGGAAACGCCATATATCTTGCTGTGGTCTTCGTGTCGCGGCGTTTGTTTTGAATATGTTCAAAGCAAACGTCAAGGTTCTGTGATCTGGCCTGGAAAGCTGTGAGAACGCGACTTTGCAATTTTTCGGGACATTTTTTCTGGCGTTGTATTTACGTTTACCGGCGCCACCCTGGTCTACCGGGGGCATAAGGAAGTATAGGGTCCATAATTAACGTTAAAAAGCCAGTGCATAATACAACAGGGATAGAACGAATGACCCACAAGCGCAATTGAAACTGAAAAACTGAAAATTATTCTTTGATTCTACTAAAGCATAATATAATGTCTTCCAGACTAGGGTTGAGACATATCCTGTTCCTGGCGAACAAATTAAAATGTGAGCGTCTACTTGAACCTACTCATAAAGGCTTAAAGGCAAATGAAATAATGCAATGGTTTGCGGTCCTACATTTCTGCACAAACCTGACTACTGCAGTTCTATAAAGAAAATTGTGTCCGTACAACGACGTTATTAGGTATTCCTACTGTCAATGTTTTATTTGGTTTGTTTTTTTCTTTTACTTCCGATTCCACCTTTCAGGGTAACATTGTATGTAATATTTGTGCGCAAGATCTACGCACTTCGTCCCAATAACCAGACACTAAGATGCTCGTAAAAGGTATATCGGAAGGTGGTTTATCAATTATTACTTACCTCACAGAATATCTGTCTAGCCTTGTCTACATAAAAACCACCAACGATGATCCTGGCATCATTTATCTGAAACACACAGTTATAATTCAAGTTTGTTTTGTGTAAACATCAATGCAGCAACGTTAAATTACACGATCACGGTGCATCACCGAATGATTTACATCCCAAATATTTTCCTGAAAGTCGGACCACAATGCAACTTAAACGTCCCTAAACCTCTTTCGTTTAACTGAAAATAAAGTGTTGAATTAGATACATCTGTAGTCTTTATAGTGCAGAGTCTAGGAATGGTGTTCCGCTTACACTTTGAAGTCGTTACCTACAAGTGGAAGACCGCTAGATTTGGGTTAATTAGGTACCTTGCTGATAAAAATCGGCAAATGACGTCATTCCATGTGAGAACATTGTGTTTAAATCCAAGATAACTTCTGTACCGTTGACCAATCAGATAAAGGAACTACCTGACCAATTTACCTGTGGGTCAGTCTATGACTCATTCACGTATCCTCTTCATATAGACAGGGCTCTACTGAGGTTCTTTAGACATCATTCGAGATTGGGGTAGATGTATATCATGTGGATTTAGGACTCTAAAGTATACTCCGACATCATTCGAGGCCGGGATAGAGACATCATGCAGGGTTCTTAGAAGAACGTGCCTACAGCCTCTGGTAATATGCAGTGTTCCCGAAGTAGGCCGTGATGTGAAATTTCTAGCAAGCTTGCTTCTGTTGCTCCATCCCGACGATTTTCAGGCGGAAAACAAACTACATAATCTAATTCTTCTAGTATTACTTTGTATTTCCACTCAACTTTTCTTTTATCAATTCTTTGACGTTTGACAGAAAACGTCAAAATAAAAATGGGCTTACTTATCAATGTGCGATGGTATTTGAATTTCGCGGTGATTTGGTTTTAATAGATCACGTGACAAAGCTCACCAATCAGACGCACACGACGAAAGGTCAACGGGTCGTGTAGAGTGAAAGTCACCGGTTTGTTTACGTTTTGATAGTAAACAAGCGGAAGAATAACTAGAACTGTATACTCCGTGTAGATTTTGTTTAAAACACCGATGTAAAACCGTTTACTGTGAGAAACTGGGAAAAATCTAGGGTATGTGCTAACCAGTGGATCAAATTAGATGGAAATATTGATATGTTGGACAAAGAATTGCAGGAATGTGCAGACAAAACTCTCTCTCATTCTAACAATACAGACTTCTCACATGTATCATTACCAACGTAAAAAAACCCCAACAACTGTGTATGAATAAAGAACTATGTTTAGAGCAGCTAATATTTTACCAGCGAAATAAGAAAAAGAATAATAGGTCTGGTTAATTTGTTAAGGGGATCATTATCTTAACATTTTCCAATTTTATTGCAAATGCAAGTTGATGAAGATATTCTCCTATTCCTAAATGTATGACAACTCAGACCAAGACAAAAGACCACTATGGAAATGACTGTGTCACCATTGAGGTGAAATACCATGTGCATTACTTTAAAGTTGCCTTACTGTATCTGCAGAAATTTATGCCCTTCTTGTTAAACTCAACTGTAACAAATGACAGGGTTAGGTTGACTATAGAGACCAAGAACCAAACAATATTTTCTCTGTGGATGCAAATCAGGCTGCATTAGCTACAGATAGTTGTATTTGTTACAAGTGAAAGCTTTCTAGTATGGATTTGTGAAAATTGTTTGAATATGAAAGTGACAGTCAAATGATATTGATGAAATTACATGATTTTTTATGAATAGTCCTACACCTGTATGTATTTTTGTAAGCGGTTTGGACATTGGTGTGCATGTAAAAAGACCCCTTGGCAGTTGGAATTCGATATAAGAGTAGGCCATAGTGCTGTGCCCAGGCAAAATTTCCCTCATAATAAACTGTATAGCCCACGCCCGTCTTCCTTAACCCAGTACATGTAGAAAGGAGCTACAGATAGATGTATTTTTAGAAGTGAAAGTTTTCTAGTATGGATTTGTGAAAATTGTTCAAATATGAAAGTGACAGCCAAATCAAATTGATGAAATTGTGATTTTTATGAGTAGGCCTCAACCTGTATTTTTGTATTTTAAACATGTTTTACTTAAATGTACTGTACATGTCGATAAATGTTCATATCATATTTAGCTATTTTAAGTTGACATATATGTTTTTATTTTCCTTTTTTATTCCAATTCAATTCAGACGTGGTTTCTCCTTGTCAGTGGTGCAGGCAGAGGGGCTGACAAGGTACAAGGACTGCTGTCTAGTCGTTCAAATGTGACGAAAAACCGAATTCCTGTGTAACATTGGTGTGCACGTAAAAAGGTCCCTAGGCAGTTGGAATTCGATATAAGAGTAGGCCATAGTGCTGTGCCCAGGCAAAATTTTCCTCGTAGTACACTGTATAGCGTACATGTACATGTATAACAGCAGAACAGTAGGACGGCGTTTAACTCCATTTCATTTCTTATTCATATTACTGGAACCATTTTATTTAGTTAACTGTTTGTTTTTCTCTTATATGCATATATCTTTTAATTTTGTACAGTGTATACGGACACAAGACCTGATCTGTGTGTAAATACATGTAGTCTGTGCGGTTTAGCCCCCCCCCCCCCAATTTTATGAGCTGGCGACGGGCCCGATTCTGTGGATATAAAAATCTGAAAAGCAGATTAGAAACCATTCTCCAGTATTAATACACTATATAAATGATGTTATTATTATTATATACATTTTTCATTAAAGATACATTATATAAGATTTAGATAAAGAACTAGCCATTCTTGCTATAATAGTTCAAAAGTACATAATGTAAAATGAATAATTTGAATGAATAAATTTCATTCAAATTACTCTATTGCAAGCAAAGATATTAGCCTTTAAAGGTTTGGCAGTCATGTTCAGCAATTTCAACCACTGTACTGTTTGATCAAAGCTAAGTCACGGTCCTCCATATTTGATTAAATCAAAGTATCGCTGAATCATTTTAATCTATTTAATATCGGAGAAATCTCATGCCATCGAGTGTTGTTGTGGAATACTGTATGAGGAAGTATATAAAATTGCATTCATTTCTTATTTTTTAGTACTGTATTTCTTTCTATAAAATAAATGTATACTTATTAGACATATCTTATAATATGTCTTTATTGTTTTTTTTTTTAAAAAAACAAGTATAATTGCATGTTCAGGGTTGTTAGGTGAATCATTATTAATATTCTGTTGTATCAGTGGGCTCATGTAGATAGTATTATTTTTTTTGTTTTTTTCTCAACATTATATATAATTATTATACCGAACCAGTATTTCAATCATGCCAAAAACGTTTTCATCTGTATACTATATTTATATTTCTTTTGCATATTGTTTTATTGAAATAAAATGGAAAAAATACTTTTTCCAGGAAATATCACATTCATTGATACAATTTCGCTTTTGACCATATTTTTTCCGCAAATCACGGGCCAGCCGTGTTCACGGTGTCAGCACAACATTTATCTGATGTTATTGTCCCGTAATTCAGGCATATTTGCAGAAAAATTCTCTCATACAAATGTAAACAAGCCAACGTGTTCCGTCTCGTAAAAGGTATTCCCTGGTCTATTTATGGCTATTGACCCCTGACCTAATGACGTTGGTTGCTTTTATGGTTTCTGATTGGCTTAGAATATGATTGCTTCACCACATTATGGCTACACTTGACAAATATAGTCCGAGGCGTAATTCGAGTGTTGGTCTGATTGTACAAAACATCGCAATAGAAATGTGTACTACAGTGACGACTTACTTGTTTACTTGTGCAGCAAAGCGTTAGATTTTCGCCTGGAATTTGCTGGGACAAAATGAAACGATTTTCGTGGCTAAATCACAGCCTAAAGAGATGTTGGACGAAATCCCGGTAGACACCATAGGTTTTACTCTTGTGTACGTTTAAATACCTATAAACCCATTGCTGCATTGTTGTCGTAGAAAATATCATTGTACATGTAATCATTTAAAATGATTTTGAAGTTTTATCGAGAGATTCTACCGGGCCACACTACAGTGCCACATTAAAGATTTGGTTGCCGACAAACAGGATAAGTGTCTCAAAGTGACATACTGTGACTGTTTATAACTCCCGCAATTAAAGAAAATACAAAAATATTCACCATTTTACAAATTTATCAAAGGCTTTTGTTTGTTTTTTTTCTTCTGGTTTACATAAAATCATTGCGGAACAAATGAATATATATAAACTTTAATGTTGATCTTAACATTGTTCTTTCTTTGTGTTATCAAGGAAGTAGTTATTGTTTTTGTTTTGATATTAAACTTGGTGACTATTATAACATGGATCGTCAAATGAATGTCATATTAGTAACAAAAATATATTTTAATGTCGTACGTGGGTTATTAATTGGAACAAATGATGTAATAATAAGACGTAGCTACAAAAAAAACAACCGGCAACCGCCCCAAACTGGAAAATTATATCCACCACTTTTTTATTTTGTTGTGTCGTAAACCCCATTACATTTCAATTTGATTTTCGTAATTCCGTCCCATAGGGAGCACCAATAGTCACAGACGCCCCAAGTGATAAATTAATGTTGAAAATTACACTTAAGGAGGTTCATTTATTAAATTCATTTAAATCGCCAACCTGTTCTTGTCGCACAAGTCATATTCACTCACGTTGAAACAACCTCATCTTTATTACTCGGATAATTATCCAAGCATCGTTATATCTAATGATAGTATTGTTTAATTAAATATTTATGTAGTCAAGTTATAACTAGAGAAATTTGCAAGTTCTACCTCTAATAACATATTGCTATAGCTACTAGACACTACATGAACCTTCACATTTGTGTAGTCATTGTTTCCAGTACAAACTAATTTCCCAGAGAATTTGACATATCCAGATTGTGAAACGCGGTCTTACAAAATGATAAGAATAGTTTTCAATAAGACAACACACAATTATGATGTTAAAATATTTATAATTATAACCTGCACCAAAAAACATGAGAAATTTACAATGTATTGGAAAAAAACAAACATGTACTTCGCAAATGTATCTAGGGGGAATAAGTAATTCTTTTATATAATTATCGTTTGGTTCATATTACAAAGCAAGGTTTATATCTGGGTTTTTTTTTTAGATTAACACAAACTATATTAACACAGATCGGGTGGGGGATGTAGTCTTTGCGTCGATTGTAATTTCTAAAGTTATTACTGCACTGATAGCCAAGTATAAGTAAACAATCTTTATTTATCCGACACAATGCGATATTACATATTTAAAGCTGAACTCCGATTACAAAACTACAGAAATAATTAAATTTGAAAAGAAGTTAAACAGCATGAAGATCGATTAGGGGGTTACAAACACAGGGTGTAGATCCTCTTTTGATTCGTAATGATTCAAATTGCATTCATTATTGATCTATGTGATACTAAAACATTTTGAAGTTCTCGGGATTAGGGGCAATTCCTACATACAAAATTGATGGGCAACTCCGTATTTTGATAATACAATTCTGACACATTCAAGGTTTCAGTGACTGAGGGCAGCAACCGTGAATTTAGACTGCCGTTTACATAATTTCTTTGTCAGGTTCAGTTATTCTTCAATAAATACGTCGCTTTGATCACACATTTATGTCTATACCATTTTTCAGCAAGGTTGTGCGATATGACATGGAAAGCTGAGAGAACGTGGTGGGTCGCGAAGATCGCGAGACAACGTGGTAACATCTCTATGAACGTAGTACATGCGCAGTACACACGTGGCAAAGACATTTGCAACGGTTCCTTTGTGGCGTCTTCACCACAATCCTCACGTGTCGGCTGCGACCCCACCAACAGTCCTGGGTCCTTATGGCGTTGTCATGGAGATGTTACGATGATTTCAGCACGGTTGCACGACTGCACCACGACCTCATGGGGCTACCACTGCGCCCACGACGATGCTATTCAACGGTCATCTTGAAATTTCGAAAAAAATCTAACTAAATTATAAAAATACGGTGATCACGTGGTGGAAACGCACGTGTAGCCCAGGTACACGTAGAAGACGTGTGGTAAGAGCATGGTTAGAGTGCCGCGGATTCACCGATAACCGCCGTTGCCAAGCTAATAGATTTAAATAGAAACCCCATAAGCGCGGAGAGATCGCGACGAGCCAGCCGTGAGAACGAGGTATAATCGCGCTGGTCGCGGCATGTAAGTCCATCTTAAAAGACTCGAAATACTCCCTATAGAGATCATATTCCGCGCAGTGTTGCGTTTGATTAGAGGTAATCCCACTATACACTGCTATTTTGAGTGGATATTGTTGTTTTAAATTGTGATTGGTCAGTAGTCCGACTACCAACCAATCACTAGCTGCCCTACAAAAGCTTTACATTTAAATCGAGTGCCAATATTGGAACAAATATGTTTACATAACGTTACGTCATGACTCACGATTTTATTATGCCTGATTAACCCGTACATAGCAGAATACTGCAGTAAAACTAATTGCGTGACAAACGAGGCTATCAAGTCGAATGAAATGTAAACAATACTGTTTGGAAACGAACATACTATCACCGTTTTTAATACCTTAAATCACTGCCCAAAGTTTGAGGGAAGACCCAGATTAAACGAAAGACTGTCATGTTGCTGTACTTAAGTGATAGCTTTCATTGAACGGAAAGAATAGACACACTCCCGCATAAGTTCAAGAAACAGACGCTATATTCCAGCAATGGCCAGATAGGGATTTCTCGGGCCATTGCTTCAAGTATATGTGGTCGCAGTAAGAACTCGACTTTTTTAAGTTTCTAATTTTGGGACATTTTTCCGCGTTGTGTTCACGCTTGTCGGCGACCTTGTGCATTTTCTGCTCGCCGAACGGTTCAGCAGCGCAGTAAGGACACCACTCCCGTCTGACGGGGACATACGATGTACGTAGTTACGGCGAGAACAAGCCTTCTATTGGAGTTGGTGGAACACTTTTGGTTTGGTTCCTCGGTCGGAATATCCGAACAATCAAAACCCCTTTTTAAAACAAAAATTGTTCCTTTTTAGGAAACACAAGAAACTAAGATGCTGCTCCTTACCTTGAGATTTTTAACTTGTAACGATGGGTTATCAGTAAATATTTCCGATCGCACCACTGTTACATTGGCCTCTTTCAATAATATATTTAGATTGTCTGTTACCTGTAAACAGACAATAATGAATGTATTCCATAATAAAAGAATTCCATAAAATCATAGATATTGTGAAGGTCTGGTGTTATTTCGATTTAGGCCATAACCAAGCATGCAAATTCTTCACCTCTGCTTAGCCTTAGCGGAAAATGTTCATCATCAAACTTAATCAACTCTCTCTCTCTCTCCCTCTCTCTCTCTCTCTCTCCCTACCTTCGCACGACATCAATGAATCGAATTGCTTATCTCAGCTGAGTCGAAGCAAAAATACTCATCATCGAACTCCACCAAAGTGCAAACATCTGCACTACGTGCGAACATTATTGTCGCGCATTAAAGAGAATGGTTACTGTGACGAACAAACGGATTGGCGGACGAGAAATGAAATGAAATGGGGTTTAACGTCCTACTGTTTTGCACCTAACCTGGGCTAATGGAAGACGGGCATACGCCATACAATGTGCTATGAGGGAAATTTTGCCAAGGCCTACTCATATATCGAATTCCAACTGCCAAGGGATCTTTTATGTGCACTCCAATTTGTACACGGGACCTCGGTTTTTCGTCCCATCCCACTAGGCAGCTGTCCTTGTCAGGCCCTCCTTCTGCATCACTGACAAGGGGAAATCACACCGGAAAATCGAGATGAACTTTCTCGGCCAATGCAGGGATCGAACACCCGACCTCCAGGATAGCGAATCAGCGCCTTATCCACTTAGCCACCGTGACCCCTGGCGGACGAGAGAAGTGATTTCAATAGTCAAATGGGCTAAAAGATATTATATGCAGGACTTTCCTATTTCAGTTTTTGATGCATTTCCTATCGGCCATACTTTATCAGACCCTTAGAAAGCAGCCAGGTTCAAGACAGCATTCGCTGAAATCTATTGATATCATTTTAACGGAAATATGTATTGCCACTTCATGATTAATTTGCAACTTAATTCCACTCAATTATCACAAGAAGGGCTGAGAACATGATATATCAATTATTTACTAATTATTTTTATATGTAAAACCCTTAGTGGTGAGCGTTGTTTGTTGGTATACCGTACACAACCGAGCTCATGAAGACGGTTATATGTCTTGAGACTATTTTAAATCGATCTGCTAATTGTGCCACAACAGCTAGGAAGTTTACAAGATGTGGTATTGAAGTTTACATGATAAAATTATTGGATTTATGATAAACTTTATACAAATTAATTGGTGTACATATTTTTCTTTAACTTGACGAATGGCGCGTTGGTGATTTTAACATACCACACGGTTTCAGTTGACCAATAAAAATTAATTCTCATTTAAATTTAAGGAATAAATAGTGTTCAAGAGATAGTAATTTAAAATATGCTATGTTCAATACAATCTTTACCTCGGCGTTCATGAACAGAAATGAGTTATCCTTCAATAGTTGATAGACGATGATAAGACAATATAACTAGTGGCGTTTAATCAATAAAAATAAGTATGTGAACTTTAGGCGGTCGTAACGTAAGAATCGATTTTAAGATCTTTTGGGCGACTACTTTTTATTTTGTATGGTTTGAACGTCTATATTGTCTATAAGTCTTTTATATTGCGCCTTTAATATATGTTTGAACTATTTGAGTTTTAAAATAATCAATAAGTGTGTAGGTACTTACAGCAGCAAATAGTTCATATGACTGATGTATGGTGGATATCTTGGTCCAGCCAAACTGCTTAAATATATCTATTCTCGCAGGGTTAACTACGACGTCTGGGGCTGTGGTTCTGAAGAATCGGGGGAATCTCGCTTTATCTGACAAAGCAGGAGACAAGGAAACATAAGAAAACTGAAATGCAAAAGAAGACAGCGTCTGTTTCTAAAACAAGCACTGTTAATATTGTTGGTCGTAAATTTACGCTTTATCACGTTCGCGGTTAAGCCGTATGAGCACACAATCTTGTCATGTTATTTGTAGTTTTACATCCCTGCAACACTATATAACAGCTTACTAATAAATTGCTATGGGTGTACAATATAATTAATCTGTAGCCCAATATTATGTGTGAAGCAGTGAGGTGGTCTCTACCGCGAGGTAATGGCATTACAGTGCGGCCTGTATCCGGAGACCTGGGTAATTAAATGCAAGACACCCGAAAGATAATAAGATTATAATTCCTTTTTACACATTCATAAAAATAACTAGATACACATCCTTGGTACATCATTTGAAGCAGTGATGGTCGATAGGGAAGTCATATTTAGATCGTAACTATGCCACACTCTGAAGTCCCTTGGGCAATATATTATTTTATTCATACAAAGAGCAATTATGCATATACGATATATTGATTTTCATTATCGTATGGAGTCAAGTGAGCAAATTACCACATGAAGCATGAAGCAATAAGAAATACTTTGAAAAACAATGATATTTACAAAAAAAAGGATAACAATCGCATAACTTGGCGCATCATAATCAATATATGCTGCTATAAACAGACAAAATCAATGCTTTACTTAATGAGCAATGAGGTACTCGTGGAGATATCTAAACGTTGGCTTCCCAAATCAATCTCCTTAAAGAGTAACCTTGGCTCTTCTTTAATAATATAAGTGACTTTGAAGAATACACTTCAAGAAATGCAAATACCAGTAAAATAATATAGAATCTTGAGAGTTTGGACAACACGCTACAAAATTATCTATTGTGTAAATGGCAATGTGAGTGTGTTGGTGTAACGTGTGGGCTGGATTTCTCGTTTTGAGGTGACAAAGTTCGAGAGTTAGTGGGGTCGCTTGCCTCAACCATTATACGCTGACGAAAAAATAAATTATTTACACTCCCAAGGATGCATCAATGGTCTGTATATAAACTACTTAGAAATACATCTTTGGAAATCTAAATAATTGTATAAAGCTTTCTCCCAAAATATCATTTTAGGGCGGAACTATGTAAAAAGTTTCAAAATTCCTTAAAATGAAGAAACACGGAACCGTTAGCTTTGACAGCCCCCAAAATATCCAGGAAAAGGATCATGTGTCTCGAAATTATTCTTCAATATACCCTACCAAGATCACTACCAAAAATAGTTTCCATCTCATCCAATCCGCATAATGGCTTAGTCTCAGAGATTGTTCTTCTGTCAAATCTAGGGCTCGCACCTTAGACATTCTACTACATGTAGTTTGGATTTTGATGCCTCAAGACTGTTAAAGACTTTAAAGTTTTTAACCTAATTGACCTGGTTGGACCAATTTGGTAAATAAAATCAGCGGATACGGTTTTATTGATTTAATAATTATTGAAATATAATATAAGCATAAATTTTACTTAACAAGATCTTTCGGAAAATGATCCCAGCATGTAATAAATTGTCATCTTATGGTAATTTTCTTTTATTAGAAACATAAATAAAGGGAAATTTGCATTTTCTTTCTTTCTTTCGTGTAATAGATCCTGGGAATAAATCGTCTGATATTTTATTTCTAATTCTCATCGAGCCTGACACTCTTCCGTTCTACTTTTAATCATCTTCTTTGAGTGGCATTTAGCAATTGACATACGTAATAAACACAAAAACATATTATGGAACACAATTACTATTTTAATTAAAGCGACGTTTCGTTGAGGATTCTCTCAACGTTTTCAAGCGAATGATAATGAAAATAATGTACAGAGGGTTTATATACAAAAACAAGTAACAGCTAATTAATATAATGAATAGTGAAACCATAAATATATTAAGTCAACAAGACCTTACGAAACCGTATACATAAAATCTATAATGACTACCCACCTAAATTAGTAGAAGAAGTAATGAAAAAAGCACTATCAGACAACACTGAATTCAAAACACAAGATAAACCACCAATCAGAGTTACTATCCCCTTTAATGGGAAAACATCGTACCACATAAGAAGATTGTTGCAACAAGTAGGTATCCAGGTAACCTTCTCTGGCATTAACACCATAAAAGACATCCTCCAAGCTAATGGTAAATGTAAGTCAACGAAACCAAAGTCACCAAAAGGATGCATTTATCAAGTCTTCTGCTCATGTGACAGCAGCTACATAGGAGAAAGTAGGCAACCATTAGATGTAAGGCTTAGTCAACACCAACCTAAGCCATCTAACCAGACCTCCGCTGTAGCTGACCATATCAGACAAAATCCAAAACACAAGATACTATGGGAAAAGACGAAGAAATTAGCAATCCACCAAAACCACACTAAGAAAAGGAAGAATTTGGAAGCCATCAACATAAAACGCTACAAACCAGCATTAAATAGAGATGAAGGTGTCTATCTACCACGGGCTTATGATACAATAATCGCTAATATAACTTAACTGCAGTGATCCCTAATAACTGAACATGAGACAATATTATAAAATTAATCATAAACTCTAAATAATATTAGTGCCGTAGTATGCCGTCTGGGTTTGTGTGTCGTGTGGTTGTAAATTTAAACTGGAATATTACCGATTATAATAAGTGTTATCCTATTTATTTATGTACTTATTTATTTAATTTTCCCCTGACCCCCCCTCTCTCATCTACGGAGCAATAATAAGTTTTTTACCCTGATATTGTTGTGTTAATTAATCCTATACGTTTTGCTAAGTTTCCTTTTGATCTGTTACCTTTCATGGCTATGATTTAGTGGTTTCCCCTAATCTATTATTATTATTGTTTTATCAATGTAATTTAATGTATATGTTGTTACAATTTTACCTTTGAACAGTAACTTTACTATGATCAGTGGCTTCCTTAATTGTTAATTAGCTATTATTAGTTATTATAGATTTTATGTATACGGTTTCGTAAGGTCTTGTTGACTTAATATATTTATGGTTTCACTATTCATTATATTAATTAGCTGTTACTTGTTTTTGTATATAAACCCTCTGTACATTATTTTCAGTATCATTCGCTTGAAAACGTAGAGAGAATCCTCAACGAAACGTCGCTTTAATTAAAATAGTAATTGTGTTCCATAATATGTTTTTGTGTTTATTACTTTTAATCATTTACAAAATGCTGTCTTTATTTCAAATTGAATAAAATCTACAATTCTACCATCGTGTCTATCTCAAATAAATTTTATGATTTAATATTTCATGACAAACAAAATAAAACCATTTATAGTGTAAAAGACCTAGTGAAAAGTGGAGAATCATAAATATTTAACGAAGACAAAAGCTGCGTTCCCACCTCGGCCTCCGCAATTCAGATTGTTTTTCCCAGATTAACACGTATTTACATGTATTTCACGAGGATACATTTCATAACTGAAATGTAATGAAATGTGGTAGTATATTATTGTCGTCGACCCGTCCGACGCGCTAGAGACTAGTGTTAATATCTGTTTGACTTAAAATGTACTGCTCGGAGGACTTATATGTAACTACTGAGGGCGTATGTTTCGTTGCCTGACAACTTATTTTTTACCTGGTTATGTTACAACAGTATTTGTTTCAGTGATGAAGGGCTACAGCTATGTAGGCTACACCCCAACTGATTTCTGTTTGTTGTCAATTACATGCAGAACATTGGCCCGGGTCGTAATCCCCGTCGCCTTTGGGTGAAATATCGTCTTCGGAATTATTGGCACGTAATGTATCATGGCGAACTTTGGGGAGAAAGCGATTGGCGAGAGACCAGCCATTATTGAGAACCGTGAAATGAAATGAAATGGGGTTTAACGTCCTACTCTTTTGCACCTAACCTGGTCTAATGGAAGACGGGCATACGACATACAGTGTGCTATGAGGGAAATTTTGCCCGGGGAGCGGCGCTACGGCCTACTCTTATATCGAATTCCACCTTCCAAGGGATCTTTTACGTGCTAACCAATGTGTACACGGGACCTCGGTTTTTCGTCCCATCCGAACGACTAGGCAGCTGACCTTGTCAGGGCCTCCTTCTGCATCACTGACAAGGTGAAATGACGCAGGAAAATCGAGATGAACTTTCTCGGCCAATGCAGGGCTCGAACACCCGACCTCAAGGCTAGCGAACCAGCGCCTTATCCACTTAGTCACCGTGACCCCCCTTTTTGAGAACCAGACATTGAAAAACAAGATACAAGACTCCGGAGGCAATTGCCTCACCACGAGCGACTGGCTGTAACACTTTGTAAACTGGGACAGAAATTTGGACTTGGACGGTCAACAGTTTGATCTGAATCAAGCGTGTCACACTCAAATTATATGACTGCAAGTAACCCGATTCGAAAAATTATTCCACGTTGAATTCGGAAAAATATACGGATTCGTTAATTCAAATCCAGTTCGGTTTTTATCGAATGACGCCAAAGTCCGGAATAAGACTTAATTCTGAATTCAATTCAGATTAAACCCCTGTTTGAGTGTCACGATTCGAATTCGTTATTATACTACTACCCTGGCATAATTTTGATATTCATAAGGTAAATATGGCGGCCGAAATCCGAAATGAGATTGCGCGAAGAGAGAATACCTGTGTATACCAATAATTTCGAAATAAGTGCTGTTTCAATTTCTTGTGTCAATCATGACCGTAACCAATCTTCACAATCATTTTGGACTGTGCCTGTTTTTTTTTTTAAATTACCTACATACTTTTTACATCAGAATGACATCTCTGTTCTGATCTGTTTTAAAGTTCCATTTCAAGCAACCATTTGGTAGGTAATTATATAGCTAGGATGGTTCCACCCAATCATTAAAGAGCATTAATCATATAAGAATAACTAAGAGGAAATCTAACCAAAAGATGACATGTATGTATCGATATATTACTGTCAAACGATCACTGAACTGAAAATTATGTTGACACAAACGGTAATAAGCCCACGACATTTGTCAGAAAAGACTACCTTATTGACACAGTAGATGAAGTTATCATTACTTCTAAATAAATTGTACCAGATAGTGTCGTAGTCTTTGACTACCAATTTTATTTTTCTGTGTGTTTATTTTTCATTTTATTGATATACATGTATTATTCATAAAAGTTTCTATAAAATCGTTCAATGTGCGTTATCTCTTGCTCGCCAATTGTAATAATATAAAGTTTCGTACTGCGTGTCAAGAAATAAAAAAAATGGCTTCATATGTTAATAATCCCTAATAAAACAATTGAAGTTAAATTTCATTTCAGTTTTATATTTAGAGATTGTTAATGATTTCCCTGTCGAGTTTACGTTTTAAGTGAAATTACTAATAATGACAACATAGGGACCTGCTTGATATGTTACTCAGAATTAGCAGGAACAAAAATGGCTTTACAATATGGATCTTACTCACTGACTGATTATTAAGATACCATTTCTGTAACGAGTTTAGTAAAAGAGTATTTTAAAAATTACCAATAAGGACACACAATGTTAATCAGAATTGGCAGATACCCCATACTAGTTCCATGCATGTAAAAGCTTTAATGGGCGTTTAGTGAATGTCATCCATATTTCTTTCTGTTTTACAATTTTATTTAATAAAGTATAATACATAATTATAGAAAAGAAGCTGTTAATATACTTGGCCGACGTTTTGAAGAGTATTCTGTCAACGTTATCAGGATTTAGCTTACAAATTGGGTTTATCTATTCTTTATTTTCATTAATGAAACCTTTGGTATGCCAAAAATAAAAATAAACAACAAAGAATGAATATATTATGAAATTTACCTGTACAAGGTTCCACAAGTGAGAAGCTTGTGCTGTAGCTTCACTAACTGGTGAGCAAGCAGCTCCCATAAGGACGATTTTAGTTGGTGGTGTATATAAACTATCGTACATAGCCTTAATTCCTCTGCCTGGATTACACTGAAATAAAAATGAAACATATAGAAAATATGAAACGTTTCAAATTAGAATATCAAGCATTTTATATCGCTGACATTATATTCTAGAGCGCTAAATAGATTGTTTTGTTTATTAAAAGGGGTATGGTTCCAGATGCAAGAGTTCAAGGAAAGACCAAATAAAACGTATGCGCATATTGCAAAACCTAGTGAAATTAATTCCTTTATAATGTTTTATTATTATACAGCAATTAGTCACATCAATGGCAATTATTAGTTGTATGTTTAACTATTGCTATTGCCCCCACCCGCCCTCCCAAGAAAATAAAGAAAAAATATTATTTAATAAATCAAATTTTCACATAATTATTGTGAGATTATTGCCCCCACCCGCCCTCCCAAGAAAATAAAGAAAAAACATTATTTAATAAATCAAATTTTCACATAATTATTGTGAGATTATGAATTAGATAATAATTGCTTTATATCTTGATAAATATCAGTTTATAATTAAAAGTCATCATGATCATCGATAAAATTGACTTACCAGAGTATCATTCCAGACTAGGTTCAACTTATATCCTGGCAAGATGTCATCACGGAGGTTAACATGTTCTATAGCTATTTCAGCAGATGTTAACATAGCATGTCCCCCTCGCCAGGCTCCCCCTTCCACTGGGAATAACCCCATCATATAGAGGTCTTCGCTGGCACGGACAATTATTATAAGAGCAAACCACTTTAACATAAACACGCACATCGTCGTCTTCGTGCGTTTTAACTCGATTCAAAGAAGCAGTATTGAGTCAGGTACATTTCCACACCTTTTTGATAGTTCCGTGGCTGTTCGATTGATTTTTTCTTCTGTTGACTTTATTATTACCTATATATTTATATACGTATATAATTATAATAAACATTTAGTTAGTTTTACTTTCAACCTTTATATTGATAGATTTTATGAATGTTCAGAACAGAAAGTGTATTGTCTATATACGTGACGCAATAAATTTATCAATACTTCGTTTTGATCTCATTCGGTGCAACAAAGTGAGTATATGGATTGTGTATGACATCGCACCTAACTGACTGGGTGGCTATTAAATCAGGAATAGCATACTTTCTAAGAAGGTCAAAACATATTTATTTCTCTATAATACAAACATAGGCATTAGTTTCCACACTTAAACATCTTTCACATCGGAAATAATAACGCAATTACCTTCCTTGTTTTCCCCATTCCTCTCATGCAATAACGTTTGAATTTGAAGATGAAAATGATATTTTTTCCAATTTCTCAACTGGCAATAGTGAATTATATAATTAATAAAATTATTCTTTATCAAGATAAGACTATACTATCCCGGCTACTGGGTAGGTTTATAATTCGAATCCCACCAGCATCAATCGAATAATTGAAATGAAATATCAGAAAAGCTAAGGAATCCTGCCAAATCGAATAAAAGAGAAAGAAACCAATATATTCGGACTAAGATAGTCAGCGATCAGAAACCAATTGAAATGAAATTGGGTTTAACGACCTGCTTTTCTGTACCACCCGGACTAATGAACTCTCTGACAACGGCCAATAATAAAATGTTGATTTAAATAGAATTCGTCTGTGAAATGAGAAATGTATGGAAGCGTATAATGGTCAATAGCGCGAAAGATATCAGGATATTATTGTTGAGATGATTTTACTTCTCAAAAGACATTTTTTACCGAGTTCAATATACCAACGCGCTATGTTGCATGTCGCTATTTTATTTTGATTTGAATGCGCACGTTTGAGTTAAAATTTTGGTACTCTGAAGCCTTGTCAACATATCCCATTTATGACCATGCGCTATGTATACGGCGAAATGGAATAATATGTTGACAATGCTTCAGAATAACAATACATATACTGAGCGCCATAGAAAACGCTTCACTTAGTTTTTCGTATAATAAAATGATCCTGTAAACATATCCTATTTATTTTGCTTCTTATCGTGAACAATATTCAAATGGGAACACATCAATAACAACACATTTGTACACTTCCCATTTGAATATTGTTCACAATAAGAAGCAAAATAAATAAGATATGTTTACAGGATAATTTTATTATACGAAAAACTAAGTGATGCGTTTTCTATGGCGCTCAGTATAGTATATTAAAATAAACGCGGGCTTTTAAACCGAAATGACGATATACAACATGGCGCGTTGATTCAAAATTTTGAGGGATCTTTTACGTGCTCTTTGCCAGGCCCTCCGCCACACTAGCAGCAACCCGAGACTCCTTGGTTAACTCTATTATAACAGTATAATATAAATAATATTTTTTATCAGAACTATGAATAACAAGATTATTATCGATTTTATTTCATTCCTTATCTTTATCTGTTTGTTAATTCAATACTCTATGTGAGAGTTTACTGTTATATAAGACCAAGTATCGAGATCGATTCAAATGGCCACCAAAGTGGAAGGTAACTACATGTGTATTTACTCTTTGTTATCCGTTAGGTCAACTTGCTGGCAGACATAAATTCGATGACACATGCAACATAAACTGCGTTTTATTTTATTACGTATTACGCTTCAGGGACAGATCCAGGAATTTTCGCAGGAGGGGGTTTGCCAGGCTCCTGTTAAGAAAATGTGACAGTTTATTTATGATGTCATCAGCGTCTTTAAATTGCATAGGTATACATACAAATTGAGCTTTCTAAAGTGAGAAATTTAACACTCTGTTTGATGTCATTTTTTTCATCATGATGTAATTGTAATTTAATTTCATTTATGCAAGGCATTAAAATATTTTATGTAGCGCCCCCCCCCCTCTGGATCCGCCCCTGCGCTTATAGCTGCCATACAGAAAATATCATAGAAAATATCAAGTAAAGCCAGCGAAAATATCTTTTTAATATAGTATGTGTAGCTTGGGCTAAAACCAACTTCAAAAAATCACGTTCCATTTTCACCGCTGTTCAAAAATAACCACGAGTAAGTGCGGTTGGACTCGCCACATGACAAACATTTTATAATGGAAAGTGGTATATGAATTCAATAAAGACTAAGCATATACCATCTCGTACGCGAAATCCACAATGGGGGAAATGCGAGGCTGAGTATGGTCAAACAGAAACATTAGGGTGTAATTGGTGTAATTGTGGGTTGCCCCGTAAAATGTTTAAAATGCAGACGTAAATCTCGTTGTAAATGTCCCTGTTTTTGCAATAAGTTTGTCAGACATCAGGAAGTCTCTATCAAGCGGTCATTTAATGTAAAGTAAACAAGTATTCCTGTATTAAGCTCAATGTTAAATGATATCTAGTAAATGAATTAAATTATTGCCATATTACTACAAACATACCATACATTTAGGTAAATACACGTTCTGAGAAACTATAAATTACGTTCCATATTTAACTCAATCACATGCACCGTTGTTCGATAATATAATTAATTTAACTATTTAGAAATTAAACAAACATACTCTTTGCCTATCTTGGTTTTTTTTTAACGTGATCAGGTTTGAAATGAGATTACTTTATGATTATTATTTATTACAAACATATTATCAGTAATATATCTATTTAATAGGTGTTTTGTTGTCTTACCAGAACTTAAGCAGCATATCTCTGTGAATATTTCCACCAATATTATAAAAAAAACACTTTTATGATACACTAAGAAACTTGTTGATAAACCCAATCTACACAAAATTATATAGTCATATGATAAAATGCTTCCGTTAATCTTTCCCACCATTAAGTTTCGCGTAGGATGCACTGGGCTAAAAAGGAAATATATAAATAAACGTTGAAAGCACATAAAAAAATCCTACTTATCATCTTTGAAAATCCAAGGAAATAATTATACGCCTTGTCAACTGTATTACGGGCTATTATGATTATCTTAGATAAAATTTAGTCGAAAGTATAATTATAATATTTTCTACGAAGATTTTCTTGATTATATTCATTAATACAGGAACCTATCAGCTCTGTGTTATAGGCGGTACTATATACATGGGTGTATGTGATCAATACAGACTCTTGCAGTTGGTATAGTAACAGCTAGAAATCTCACAATCATTTTAAATGTGTGTAATTATATTCATTCACAACCTGGTGATTAATATAATATTTTAGATAAGCTGATATTGTAATGGGCAGCAAACACAAAGAATATAATATACGTTTAGGTCATAATTTATTTTCTAAAAGTTATCTGTAAAGTACATTGAGCGCACAGTTTTCTCAAGAAGAATGTAATTATGGTGTAGTCAGCCCACTAGATTGATTGACCTTTGTGGATCAGCTACAACCATTTCTGCACTTAAGACGCAATGCTTAAAGAAATATATTCAAAAAATAGTGTAATTAATTCATTCTAAAGTATACACTACTGATGTGGGTTTCTGTAAGTTCTGCGCCTAGGTCTTTAATTATCTGAGTTTATAAAATAATAATAATACTTACACACTTCTATAGCCATTTTACTGACCTTGAATTCGATGAAAAGCAGGCGATACGCTGCTGTCCACGCAAAATATACCCCTCGCGGAACGCTACATGGCGTATATCCGTGCAGAAAAGTTGTGCATTAAATCCATTTGATTTTTTGTTCGTTCCGTCATCATCTTGTCAGAGCGCCACAAACTGCTACGTGATATGTATTGATTGTTGAAAGGACTTTCATTTAAATATCTCATCAAATATATATTTAGGATTAATACAGTTCATGAATTATATCTTTAATATGGGACGGTTTAATGTTGCATTCCGGAACATCTGACACTACTTATATCAAAATATTGATTATTCTGAAATATTCCCTCGTTAATCTCTCAAATTTGCCTTTTTGACTTTGAATATCCCTTGGATATTTATTACGTACAACTTTTGTCTTACTTTATCTTTACAACCACCCACAACTTTGTCTAATATTCCTATAATTTAATGCCGGCAATTCATATTTTTTTACTTACCCAAAATGGAAATGAATATATCAATAAGACACATCAATGAAATATCATTGCATATAAACTGATTTAAAATCATTTTTTGTAAATTTTTATTGCAATTTCTAAACAGCTTGGTTCGTCGAAATACGCAAGCAGTCCAAATTTAAGTTCCTTTTGGCTTAGTTAGTCTAGGCAAGTACCGTTTGATATTTTTTCAAGGCGCTTCATTTAAATCGCACCCTAGAGCATCGCTTGTACTGCTTTTAAAATTGTTCTTTTTGTCTTAATATTGGACATCAGGATTCAACATGCTCACAGTGCGCCCATTAAGGAGAGCATATCAATGTTTTTGCTGTTGTGTACTTATAAACCTATAACGGTAAATCTCTTAGCGCGATAGATACCGCAATATTAAGTTGTTATTATGTCAACATATTGTGAATATTCTGATGATTTTATCTCTGAAAAGTCCATTTTTGCCGAGGTAATTGAGTCAACACGCTATGTTTTATGTCCCCATTTCGTCTTAAATGTACACGTTTGCGGTAAGATATTGCTATTCGGAAGCTTTGGCGACATATTCCATTTCGCCGTAGTATATGTCGACATGTTCGCAAAATATTGCCATGCGCTATGTCGACGTGTGCATCTAAAACAAAATGACGACATGCAAATTAGCGAGTTATTCAATTGTCTTTTCAGAGATAAAATCGTCAGAAAAATCACAATATGTTGACTTATTATCAACTTAATATTGCGGTATCTATCGCGCTATTGACCCCTATACGCTTCCATAACTATCAATGTAATTTATGTTGATTACCGGCAAAGGCAACATTATTAAAGGGACAATAACATTCTTGCTGGCTTGGTAGCTCCAGAAAATAAATAATACCCTTATTCTAAGTACTAGATGTTTAAGTGTCCTACCTGTAGTGTAAATTATCCATTACAACCTATTTTACTTGTCCAGGGGGTTCGAAAATATTTTAAAATCCAAGTCACATTTGAAAAGGTTTACGTTAGACTTTTCAAATCAATTGGTTGAATTTTTCCAATTTTTCAAATTAGGTGTGTTAAGATGAAATTTATATCATCATTTAATTGGAATATTCTAAAATAATACGATTTGTTGACCAGAATGAAGATTGGGACATATTTTTCAGTTACAACAAGAGTGTTATTGGGGCTTTAAGTCTATATATTACATTAAAACATGACATATCGATTTATAGTCAAATCGACTATTGACATGATGTGAACATATCGACATAGTACATGTATATGTCGGCATAGGGTGATTTAATGCGTCAAGTCAACTTTATCAAGACGAGTTCTTGTAATATAACTCATGAAGTTGACATATTATTTTAGTCGATATGTTGCGATATTATCTCAATAAGTAGTGACCCAAATACGCTTCCATATTTTTAGTCTCCGTATCTGCATCACACTACGATATTGTAAGGGCAAATGTACAGAATAAACTGAGGCTTTTTCTTGGTGACATCCCAATTTCAAATCTCCATGACTTTTACCAAAAACTTAAGTCACGGTATCGCCGGTTCAACGAAAAGAAGGTCTGTGTCCATTATAGCTTTACCAAGGTCAATTGTATGGTGATGTGCACGTAATGCAGCTTTTGTCATTTGGAATTTTAAATAAAAATAGGCTGTCTAGACAAGATTTCCCTGCATCAATGCAGAAAAGTAGTTTGCATGATAAACTATGCAGGAGTTTCAATAACCGTGCTCTGTACCCAAGAAATTCATTTTTGCCCCCATGCTGGCTGACAAATTACCGCGGACTTTTCCAGCATGTTATCCCTTTATAGTGATGCAGGACGCGAGTAGGGGGAGGGCAGTTTTCAACCGGCAAGTCGACAAAATGAAGGCGGCGATTGACGGGTTGACTTGTCGCATTGACAACCCGACAAGTCGATAAGTCGGCAAAATACAATCGTTTTGACCTGTCGCCTTCATAACCCACCAAGAAGAGAATGTAGAATGACCGCTAACAGCCATCATACCACAGTGTGTTTAGTGTGTGATGAGAATTCTGTCTTATTTGCAATGCATTTTAAAAACATGTTCCGTTCCTTTAGTCTAGGTTCAGTTTTGACGAGTGCCATGTTCGAGTCATTTCTTGCTTGATTGATAGCTGTAATTACATATCGTAATGTAGCGAACTATTAATAGCACAATGCTATTGATACTATGATAATAATACACATTGAAAAAAAGAGTTGAAGGAAAAGGAATCAATTAGCGGATAAACACGTCCTGTTTTGAAGTTAGAAGACTATTATTGTTTAGTTGATGCGTGTTAAATCATTAGAGACAGAAGGGATGCGTATAATTGTGAAGTATTATTCCTTTCTATTGAAGGAAAACGTTTATTTATCACAGCTTTATTTATAGGCATATTTATCATTTCACAGCTTAGACAGTGGTGTGTTTAGGAATTTGATCAACGGGGGTTCAAGGTGGAGACAAGCATCAAGTTTGGCCGCTTGGCGTAAGCTCTGGTGGATTTTCCGAAAAATTTTATCAAATCAAGAGCTCTGAAACAATATTTCTGCTCATTTAGGTGCATGAATATATTATGACCAAAGTGGAGTGGGCTAAAACGACGGGAATGCTTTGAACGTTTGTTTCTCAAAAATAAAAACATGAATATGCACGAATATGATACATGTAATGCAAATTTAGACTATTCTTGACGTTTCAAAAAAGGAAAATTCAACACAATATTCTTCCAATCTGCATGCCCCCGCCAAAGTAATATAAAACAATACAAACGTTCTTGTTTGACTTTCGAACTTTTACTCTGCAAATGAATGTATAAGGTAGAGGGGTCAAAGTGCCAGGAAGATCAGTAGAGGAGAAGTTGCAATTTCAACTCTGCACTTTCAATGTTCAGATCACCGTGCTTATTAGAAATGGATTATCTCACAGTGGCGTACTGGGGCCGGTTGTTTAAAGCTCCGTTACCGTTTAACGACTGGTTTAACCACTTTACAGACACAAAAAATTCAATTGTTAGCAAGATAACAGTCTGCTGGAGATAACGGATTGTTAAACTAACTTAATTTTGAGCAACAGGCCTCAGGGCAGTGAAACATTTTTCACCAATACAAATACTAACAAACATTAACTTAATCAACCAAATAATATTGTTTAGGTGTATTTAAATTGATTTGCCGAGCCATGGTACATCCCACGACACAACCCGCCCCCCTCCCAACGCCACCACTACATAAACCCTGCCCCTTTCACTCCCGATCCGCCCTCCCCGTAGAGAATAAACGGATAAACAAGTACTTTGGTGGCAATGAACGTGTTTTATTGAGTTCGTATAAGGAACTTAAACATCACAATACAAACTTATAATCATCTGGATACTATAAAAGAATGCAAATAAATCAAAACAGGCTTGTTAACAACATAATATTTCTATAACGCTCAGAGAAAACGAATGATAATTGATGTCAGAACATTTGAACTTTTACTTAGTCATGTCAATTAAATTTCATTTCACTTATTTTATTTATTTACATTTGCCAGCTTAAAGAAGTTTTGTTTCCTTTAAACTAATTACTAATTATTCAGCCCAAACTCAATGGAATCATTCACTTTATGTCACCTTACTGAGATTCTGTAAATTTTAAGTTATCCATTCAAGTCAGTAATCACACTTTATTATTAGAAACGGACAAATAAAATATCTGATTAGTATATATATATAATATATATTTACATCAACAAACAAGCACACCACAGTTAACTAATGAATTTTAAAACAAACTAAAATAGAAGTCTGTACAACAAAGTGTGTATAATATATAAATTAAATTTCAAGAAGAAAATAATAAATACTGTTTAGTTGCATTTTAAAAAGATAGATTTATTCATTGTTTCATTTATTTCGAATCGCAGTAAAGATAATCCAATGTTGTCACTTAATTTGTAAGGTTATCTCCCCTTGTGACGTTATCCACCTTTTCGGTTTTTCAAATATAGATTTCTGTGAATTATTCTTCTATTTTGCAACAACCGCTAATTACCTATCGGAATCAGATGACATAACACACAAGAGTATATAGATCGATTGAATAAATATCCTAGATTTTATAAATATAGCTCCGATATAAAATAGCACCATATATATTAATACTTGCAAATATACATGTAGATATTATCATTATAACCATATTGTAGACATATTAGCTCTAGTATTCAGTTCACAAGATGATATGACATTCAGCAATCATCGCCCTTTATATCGAGGAGTCCACATTTGAATTCAATATTCTTTCGTAGTTAACGACTCCCACAATGCACATCCCTGCAAGTCATGTTAATTAACCGTTTCCAATTCAGACTGAGCTTAACAATGAACAATGTATCAATATTAGTTTACCTCCATACATAACAACATCAAAAAAGACAGTTTGCCGAGAGAAGGCTCGGTTTAGAAAAATAGAGAACAACATAACACTGAAAATTAAGAAAGACTTCGGTGAGCAAAAATACATTTAATCCAGCGCTTTAAATGTCTATCTCAAAAGAAGGAAATGCTTGAACTTCTCGAGAAATCTTTATCTCAGCAAAATGTCCCCTTTGATCTCCTTCTTTTGTTATTATTTTAAGAAAAGATAATGAAGAAAATGAAAATTAAAACGGTTATTTTAGTCTATTAAACTATTACTGAGCTTCAGCAGGTGTTTCTGGTGTTGCTGCTGCTGCTTCTGGTGTTTGTTCATCGGATGTTACTAGTTTGGTCTCTTCTTCTTGTGGTTCAGCGTCATCTTGTGGAGGGCTGCCCTCTGTCTCTTTCAACTCTTGTTTCTCTACGTCATCTTCAGCCTGTTGGTTGGTAGCTTTATCTGAAGCTTTCTACACAAAATCAAAAAATTTTCATTATAATTTATTGATAGGTTATTTTGTTAAATATGAGACATCCTGGAGTATTTAATTGTGTCCGTTGTCCAATACCTATGGCTATGTGTCATATCTTTTGAGTTATAAATAACGATTTAATAATATTTTTAAAAACAACTTGGCAAATGGTTGGTTAAATTGGGTTTTTTGTATTATGCATACTCTTTCTAAGATACTAAATACCAATTTTATGGGTAGTTCTGATAGAAAACTCAATATGGGGTACAATTTTGCATAGTACCTTTGTATAGAACATGATAATTTACCTTATCCCGGAGACGAACAAACACGATCTCTCCGATGAGGATGACAAAGGCGAGAAGTGCTCCCAAGAAGAGGAGAATCAAGGCTATGGACAACTCTCGGTAGGAAAGAGAGTAAACATTGAAAGGTGCTGGATCGGTGCCAGTAATAACATTTCCTGTGTCATCCTTGGCACAAACACCACTTCTAAACCATTTATTGTAGATAACCTTAACACGACCTGTTTCCCTCAAAGACAACAATCCTTTATCTAAAGAATCACAGATGCCGCTTCCTGGAATGATGAAATTTCAATATAACAATAATAATTCATAAAATATGACACACAAGTGTCTTTGGACTGCATGCGAATTGAGAACAACTACGTAAGCTAATTACGCTCATATTTTGCTAGAACTGTTTATATTTTTGCCAGATATCACTCAGAAATTGGGTCTTTCTGTTCAATTTTTATAATATAATCCAAAGAACACTTGGTTGGGAAGCCACAGAATATACTCTAAGTATGGGGTAAATGTGCTGATAGATTCCAGACATTGATCCGAACGCTTAGGGTAATTATGAACATGTTGGGATCGAAATTGTTTTGGGTAGGTCTCACATTATCCCCAATGACCAAGAAATTGCATTTTCAAAGAAACCCAATAACAAAATTTTAGGTTTACATGCCACTGAAAAGGACAACCTTCATGGAATATAATGTAGTGGTTTGTGACGTCCTAATGATTTGCATGGTGGATTGTATTCAAATGTAATTTATTTTGACTTCAAGACTGCCGTGGGAATGCAAAGTACTTTTCTCTTAACGTAAGGATGGCTTACCCTTCCTGCAAGCAAAGGCCAGATTGATGGAGTTGAGCTTATCTCCGAAGATACCCAAGTCACAGTTATTGCCGGTAATAAAGTCACCATCTGTAGAATCAACTAGTAGAGCATAACGACCATCAGAGATTTTAACTTGCAGGACACCGTCTTCTAAGGTATCTACAAAGGTATTTCTTCTCTTGACGTAATCCCAAAGCTCAAAATTTGTGATTGAAGACATGCGTTCTAAAGCTCCTTCCTCAAAGCTGTTTCTGACAACCCCGACAGAAACTTTATTTTGTCTTATTAAATCGTTATAATCCTTGTAAGGCATGTCGGCTACGACATTTCGTCTTACTAACAGAAAGGCTGTGAGGTTAGCAGTATAAGCTATAATCATGAAAAAGGTAAAGATCCACCAAAAGGCTGCTAGAACACGACCAGAGAAACACCTAGGCGCTTCTCTGTAACCTGTAAAAATAAAGTTAAATATTAGAATTCAACCGTGATGTGTTGTATTGTTGTTAAACCGTGTCGTTAAGGCCTGTTTGGGTTGATACAAATTATTTTTTATTCGATTTTGTTTTGATCGGATTGCAAAAAAACTACAGATTATATATATGCGAAAATGGTATAGATATTATCGGAGGGGGAAATTTTATGTCACTCAAGTCTGATATCAATTTGTAACGTCATTGGCAACGTTGCATTAACTTTTAAGCTGTCTGCAGAATACGAAACATAGTATTACACACCGAGTACCACAACGGTTCCCGCAACTGTGAAGTCATCATTACTCCCAATGTTATTGTAGCTTGATAACGTTGAGAGAATAATGGACGAAACGTCGCCCAAATAAATAAATAAGTATGTTGTTATAGTTTATTATAGACACGGTCGTATCGAGAATACAGTGGAACAAAACGTGGTAATGTAAATCACACGTTTCCTTCCTATAACGAAAACTTAATAAAGCTATTTAAAGTTGATTACTACCTTGCCATGTTATGGTACTAAATACAAATAGAAAACTGTTTTTAAGGTTGAAGGTATCAACAGCAAACCGCCTATCTTTTTCTGGTAATTTCTTCAACCATGAGTACGGACTTAATCTTGAGATCAAGTAGAATAAAACACTAACGATGATGATGGCTAACAAAATGAAGAACCACAACTCATGAGTAAATGGTTTGGCAAGAATGCCGAGTCCTTCCCATTGCATTTCTGGTTTTTTAACTAAAAGTCGGGAGGAGCTGGTCAAAACAGGTTTGGAAAAATCCACAGCCTCTTCCCGTTCAAGTGTAATCTGTAAAGGTCCCGTTGCAACATCGGCTCCCTGTAATTATATAAAATGAAATAAGTAAATTGAAATAAATAATATTTAAAAGACACTGTGCCTTTGATTGCCTTCTGTACTACGATTCATTGTGATTTAAATACCTCATTTCTCTCCGACAAGAACGCCGATGTACAGCATTGTTCAATAAAACGATTTGTCTCCCTTGATTTGTAAATGTCAGTGTGCTATTCCACAGGGATTCCAAGCAGAATGATTTCATTATGAGAAACATACTTAGCCGCCACATGGATGTTCTTGTATATGATAAGCTTAATTACACATAATATATAGCTATTTTATCGTCCGGAAATGTTCCTTTTTGTAAACGCATTTTAGCTTAAGGAGTGTCGGGTTATTTTTGTATAAATCGGATAACTTACTCCACGGAGGATATCTCCGACCATACCAGTCCAGGTTCCATCGGGTAGTTTATGTCCATATCTACCATCAGGTGTAGCACGAATACGGTAATCAAATCCTACCAGACCGGATATTTCATTGATGATATCAATCATAAAGCCATCAAACCGTCTACGTCCAGATGCCTCGTCTACTATCCGCACGTATGGCTGTGCCTGAAAATGAGAATACAAATTTTTATTTAATTACATATTGTATCTTTCGTGTCAGTATTGTGAATTATTTAAGAGGTTGTGTTTGTTTGTACACTTGACTTGCCGGAGTGGTGCTGTTGTTGTTTTTAGTGTTAACGTCCTCTTCCACCAAGGGTAATATTGCAGATACGTTGTGTTAATATTATCTTAGCGCACCTAGAGTAAACCCACGGGGTTGAGAAGGCGCCCCTATCCCCAAGCCACATAAGGTCACACGAGGTGACCGGCCACCCAGATCTCGGAGTGCGACACTCTAGTCTGAAACCATCCCAACCTAAGAAAATAGTTGTGCCTAATTAAAGGGAGGTCACTCCATTTAATAGTTACATTTCTGGTTGGGAAACCACTTTTTTCTGAGCCCCAAATATTAGCGATTTAGCTCCTTTAAGTTACAATCAATCTTCGTGATTTTTGTTAAAATCCATTTTAGTGATTTTAGCTTAAGTTTTTGTGACACAGGGCCCAGAACATTCACCTGAAATCTCTGTGTTTTCACATACGTGTAACCTGGATTAACATCCAACCGCTGTTAACTTGCTATACCATAGCTGCAGTATTTGTGAGCCTTGATAATTGTCTAATTGACGGCCACAATCGAGACACCATTTGAGGATTTGCGCAAGTAAAATTGGGTTCAATTGCAAAATTTTTAACACATATAATCATGGTTTGCATGGAACTAAGTAATTATGTTACAGCTAGAGAAGTGTGGAACTCTAAAATCTTAATCTTAGTTTTTCTGTACTTACGAGATGACGTTAAATCACGTGCGTGTTCTTATTTTTGTTTGGCGGCCATGGAATATTATAGATTGATTTTAATTAATTATATAGGTCCAATTAGATGCATTCTAAATTCCGGGTAAAAACGGTGTCTAGTGCCACTCTATAACTTCAAAAGTCTGCCATTTTTCACCCGACAAACACGGTAAATAATAGAGACTACGAAGCGAGACAGCTGTTGACCGAGGCCGCATGTTTGTATTTTGGTGCAGTCTAGCTCATCCAGTTTCTAGTTAAATGTCGAGTAACGGATAGCTTTATAAAGGGACTGTGCGATACAGGCTGCTATAAAGCAAAAGGGAATTCCTTTGACCTCATTTCCTCGTACTTCCGGTCTGACGAAGACACAAATAGCCAAGTGATCACGCTTCAAGTTTGATTTGTAATTAATAACGCTGTAAAATTACCAATTTAAAAACATTGGAAGGTGTATAAAGATCACAATAAAGTCTCGTTAGCAATAAAAACGACGGGAAGTGTTAGAACTTGTGAGTATTGTGAGCAGATGAAATGTCGTCAACAGGTCAAAACAAAATGGCAGCTGATTCATGTTGTTATTACTGTAATATATAGTCGGGGAGTAAAGAGTTTTATTTTAATCTCTTCAAGGGCCTGTGGTGTTTAGTTATATAATAATAAACTTACATCTATAGCAGCAATGACATAATAAGGCCGGTCCGGGGCGGCCACCGCTGTCGTGTTGCTCTGAAAATTAAGAAAAAACTGTATATACATTTATAATACATGTCAGTAAATAACTAACAGATTTCCTACGGTAATACCAAAAGTAAAGCTTATTCAATAGTCGATAATTCAAATTTCGTTTATTTTTCCATATAAAGTCCTCGACAATTGAGCGACTTTCAAGAGCGTGGTCACTTAAAAGGGAGATAACTGAAATTAGTGCCTTGTATCCTGAAAGAGAATAATCTTACTATATAATTATATAACCCTCTAACTTCGTTTGTTTGGTTTCTCCTTGAGTTATTTGTGTGTTAATTCGGATTCCAGACACACCCTGGATATATGTAATGGAATGTAATTGATAACACCCCTTTCATATAAATATTAAAAACTGAAAATAGAATAGCCTTTAGTATGTAAGACAATATGTAATGTTTACTCTATTATAACCTATAAGTACTCTACTCTTTGTATGACATTTACTATTTAAAGAGTTTGATCATATCAATTTACTTATATACAGAGGTCAAATCACGATCAAAATTATACAAATATATAAGATTCGGCAAAAAATTAACTCCTTTGTCTAGTTACCAAACTTGAAAGAAAGAAAAAATGCTATGTTATCTAATTAATATAAGCACAAACGACTATATATTTTTGGCAAAGACTAGACGAATCTTAATGAGGTAAATGTTTCTGGATATCACTTTTATGTATACGTTCGGTTAATTTGTTTATCGGGTGAAAAATATCTGAATCTGTAATTCACCATAATCGACTTTTTTTTCAAACGATTCATTGGCAACCTATTTGTTGAATAAATGATCGCAAAGACTCCTACTATGCTGAACTTATTTTTCCATATCTAAATTGCATATAACTATTTCTTATTTTTACAAGGCTATATTACAAGGCTATATAATTATGGAATTTGTGATTTACTCTCTAAATGATTACTAGAAACTGACATAGAAGCGGTTATTTTTGTATTGTGCGCTGTAAGGATGGAAGAAATGCTGATGTAGTTAAAGGTAGTATTCTGATGGACAGCTGTTGAGATGATCTATTTGTGAGATACTCATCATATATGTAATTGATATAAGCTATATATAAATATATATCAGGTACACATCTACATCATACTGTAAGTAAGACCCTATGGATAATTACTAAGATTATCCCATTACGTGAGGATCAACGATATTTTTAAGTAAATGATTAAAGAAATATTTAAAATTGCGTATAAGTCATTTGTCACTTGTAGTTAAATGTGAAGGGAGTAAATGGATACCCTTGCCAAAGTCCCCTCTTGATCCTCGCGTGGAAATTACATATTTATGGTCTAGAGGGGTGGGGGTAACGTTTCTGCGACATTTCAGTAGGTCATTTTGACATAAGCGTATCTGATACAACATTACACAGGCAGTATTATAGCCCCGTTTATACTTGGCCGCGATAAGCGTGCCGTACTGGGCACGGTACTAGGCCGCGATAAATTTCAAGAAATTGACCCGTTTACATTACCAGTCTTGGAACCGTGCCAAGCACGTCAAATGTGGGACTCTTCACAGAAAAGTTAATTTCGGTCCCTAAGCAAGTTACCCGGATGAAAACAATTATGGCGGTTGATTTTGGTACGTGTAGCCATTTTGACAGAACTGATGACAGAGCTGTCAAAGTTCGCGGGAAAAAAGGTCAAGGTTCATTTGGCGCATGCGCAGTAATCCGTGCTCAGACCGGTTAGCGTTTACACTAGCGTTCTTAGCACGATTCCGAGACCACCTCACTTCAGTGGGCCAGATTGGCACGGTACTCAGTGCGGCACGCTTGTGTTTGACCCGTTTACACTACAAAAAAATTAACGGTGCCGTACCAGGAACGATACCTGGCACGCTTCAAATTTGTAATGTAAACGGGGTTTAAGACGTACAGTTGCTGACAATTTAACTGGCATTAGTCTTTTAAACTGATGTTGTATACATGTGTTGATTATATTTTTGCCCCATACAAAAAATGGACCCACGTTCCCATGATAAGTGCGAATTCGGGAGTGTATATTAATTACACGGGTTTCGGCACACTAAATATCTAACGTTAGAACGGAAGGTATAATTGGTCAAACATCTCACAGTAGTTTGCACCTATTAGAAAACAAGGTATCACATTACATACTTGCCATTCATAATTACCACAATAAAAATAAATCCTAAACTGTAGTATGTATATCTATTACATATTGATTGATAAATTCACCCCAACGTTGCTAAGAAATAATTATTTGATATAAATATATTAATCTCTACAGTTTAAAATAAATTACCAATTAATCTTAATTACTATCTTCATTCACCATATCGTTTAATTTTTACTTACAACATTGTAATTATAGAGACCCATAAGAAAAAAAAAACCTCCAGTGTTAAATGTTTAAGATATACTAGTAGCATGACAGTGTACATGTAATATATGTGTTTAATATAACACAAATAGTATTACACTTCGTGGATATAACTAACTTTTGTCTAGAGCACTCTGATTAAAGTTAAAATAGCATCATGCAAGAGCAAAATCTGCTTATTACAAGTCTTTCTTTAGGCCTGACATGTTATCTAAATAACCAATTAAACATTAACATATCCAGACCATAATAAACTCTTAAAGTCAAGGCTAGCCTTCGATGTTGGCGGATTGAATTCCTATATGCCGCTTAATCTCCGTTGATAATTAAATCAAACAAGTGGATAATCGAGACTATGCTGTTTATATTAATGATTTGAGTAATGATGGCCGAGGCTATGTGAATATTTCAAACGCTTTTTTCTCGGCTAATAGTGGACCAATTTGACTGAAATTTTCAGCAAATTACCTTTACACTATCTAGATTTTAACTATAAATCTGATTTTTGTTTCTGTATTCTTTTTACGCTTTTCCCTTTTACACTGAATGAAAGTCTAATAAACTATTTAAAGATAATAGTGTTCCCTTGACCTGTTCTGGGCATGTAACCGCCTACATGTAAATTATACTAGTATGCTTTTTGATCTGTATTTTGGAGTTGTAAATCTGCTGACGCAACAGTACTTTTTTGACTTTCATAAAGGAATTGTAGATCTACGACTTAGTTTATATACCCCATCATATTCATGTCTTCTTCTGTTAGGGTCAAACAGAATTGAGAGCATATTTAGAAAAAATATACATTCTTTTATTTAGTCAGATTTCTTTAAGAAGTATCCAGACACCGCCTTCTTTTACACTATGCCAGTATGTAAGTCTAAACAACATTATTACTCAATCGCGAACTTTTTTGTTTTGTTAAAAGACAGACAGATATGATGGCTGTTGTTGTATTTGAGAAACTGCCAAAAGAATACAGTAATACGTGCCTGTATAAATAAAAAAAAAAAGAAAATGGCACCGAGTGGGAGTTGAGCAGTAACAATAACGGTGTAAATGTAATAAAAATCATCGTTAATTAGTGTCCTTAGGAAAAGGCCGAGTTGAATTTCCCTTATTGGCGTTATCAAAATTAATCAGAAATTCAAATTATATATCAAAACTGACCGTGACCAAACGATATAAAATAACTGAGTCATCAATACGGGGGCCAGAGGAAGGAGGTCAGAGGAGGTAACCAAATCAGTTACCTAAACCGAGGTCAAACAATTAACAAAGAGCAATAAATCATTTTCCCAAAATTCATACCGCAAATAATCGGCCGAACCTTCCGCCAGTTTCATCTCACGCATCTTTCTAACGATGTCAAATCTTAAACCTCAATGTATTATTATTACTAGATGCAGTTTTTATCTATACGATCATATCTTTTGTTCACAATCTTATGATCTATGACATAGTGTTATACATAAATATAAGTGGCTACGTTTTCGGTAGTCGACAGTCATAATGATAATGATAGGCACAGTAGATATTTTTCTAAATCTCAACTTGAATAACATTTCCGATGTGTGAGTATGACTGAATATGTAAAATCTACAAAAGTTTCAAGAATGTAAAATATACAAAACCCTAAAGATGTGAAATATATGTATTTTTAAACAAAACAAAGTAGTCTAAATTCAGTTGAATCAAACCAATGCATATAATATTAGGGTTGTTTATAGTCAGTCGGGCTAATCTACAAGTTTGTTCTCTCTTCGGTTTGTTAGTACGTTTATTGAATAGTTAAATTTTAGTCGTCAAGAAATTCGGAAAAGTGTAGGGCTCATGACACCAACCGAGTAGAAAATAATAAATCAATAGATCGGGTTGTGATTTTCAAAGTTGCTCAAATGTTCACTCGAGTATAATTAGGTCACTTGTTTGATTCAGTAAAATTACAGACGTCATCGCAAAAAAAACCTCTGTAAAATCAAAGCGGCAGCTAATAATATATAGTTTGATATATTAAAATATCTGGATAAACAAACCTAGTATTTCCGGGACTCTTTTTTTTTATCTGGTGAATTCTAATTGGAGCGTTATTTAATGTCAGCTGTCGGAAGACTTATCAATTTTGTTGAAACCTTAAACACCTGGTAAGAATCATTGCACAATATTCGCTTAGTCAATATATAAAGTGAGTAATGGTAATAACGAAGTCTATGAAATCAACTATAGTAAGCCAGTGTCTTTAAATATTCGCTTGGCTTTGTCGACCAGACATAATGTTTATGTCATAAAAACCTAACAACTAATGACAAAGATTCTCGAATTATAGGTTCTATACTCAGTTATATATATAGTCACCTTAATATATAAAAACACTAAAGACGTATGAAATAGAACAACATCGAAATAGTTGATTGCACGAGAACCATGTGATTGTCCTAATAACCTTTCTATTAAAATGGTCATTATCGATGGTCAATCAAGTTCTTTGTAAATGTTGATACCATAATTTATAGGTGTTTCAAGGAGTTGTTTACATATAAAGTTTACATACATTAGACACAAGGTATTTATAATAGTAATATAAATACAGCAATATGTTTTACGTTTGTGTTTTATCATTTAACTATACTGCCGGTATGGGGTCCAGATGTTTCCAACAAAACACTCAGTGAAAGATATTTTTCCTCCACATAATCAATGATTGAATGTAAAAGAGAGAATCTCTGTACTACTATGTTCATTACTCAATTTGTTAAAATAACCAAGGGCAAATGTCAGGCTATAAATATTTAAAGCATATCAAATTTCAGAGAACAAAATTCAAATTCATTTTAGCTCAGTATTTTCAGAAGAAGCACTTCGAAATAACAGAACATTTTTAAATATAAAAGAAACGATTATTTCCTCGAGATGTACCGGTTACTGTGTCTGCTGAGGTCGATATAACAGATTTGATTATACATTATATAGTTAGAATTCAAATATTCGGATCCACATAATGCACACTCGAATTGTATTGAATTGAATGCCTATCGAATTTCAAAGTCAGTTGGTTTGATACGTATTCGGCCTTGTGGTGACTGATTTTCAACCACAAAGCCGCCATTTTACCATTCTTTACTTCACACAGTCCTGTGGATGTCAGTCGAACTTTGTAGATTGCTTTTTAAGCATTATGATTGCATTAAGTAAATCTGCGTTGGTGCTTGGTGGAAGGCTTTATATAGCTTTAGTTGAATGACCGCCAGGTTTTAAAACGATTACCATCACACAGGTGATACTTCTCCTTTAAACTCGCCTTAATGATCCGTGAATACTAAATTGACTCGTTGTGCCGATTTCCTTATACTTTCATTCTTGTTTCCATAGAAACATAGCAATAAATACTAATATATCCTCTCTGATACGCCTGGATACACCGGAAATAGTTGATATAGTCACCGATATGTATCTTTCCATTATATTGATGCCTATGTTGACTCGATACTTGACCTAATGTTTGTTTAGGTTCAGGTATATGCTGGGGGTGGGACTTCTCGTCTTCATTAGCCCAGTCGGTGCAGAAGAGAAAGACGTTAAGCCCCATTTCTTTTTGCCTCGAGGGTTTTATCCTTGAATTCACCCTCCCACGATTCTATAGACCAGCCCCCCACCATTATAGGGTATTAAAATAAGGAAGTACCATAATTATATGCTAGTAAGAAAATGACTTAATTAGTGTTCAAAAATAACCACCCTTACCGAGGTTATAGACTCGCCATCCACGTTTGGCTTTCTGTAATATCAAAATTTATACCATCCACAACTAAAAATAACTCTATTCGTTACAATAAAGGTTATCAGACATTTGCTTTTTTTGTGAATACGCTACCGGTATATCAGTGGCGTAAATAATACGATCTTGACGTCTGGTGAATAACACCCACGCCCTGGGTGCACTTAGAATATTTTCTTCGCTCTAAAATAGATTTTCTATGTGCTAGAAGATGATGGCAAGTCTTCGGTTTAAAAGAGCTGAGATTTGGGTAATGAATTCTATATCAGTCTCTGGTATTTTTAGACTCAAATGATCAAATACACTGTTAAATATTACTATCGGTATTACTACGATAGAACGTGTTGATTATTACCTGGGCTTAAATACAAAATGTTTAACATTTTAAGAAGGAAATATTTGTCAATCTTCCTTTTTATGAATTCTATATCTGTCATGATATTTTTAGAGGAAATTTACTGTAACGTGAATGTTCAAATACATGATTGTCAATCTTTCTTTTTATGAATTCTATATCTGACATGATATCTTTATTATGACGTGAATGTTAAAATACATGATGGACCCGCGGTGGTCGAGGGAGACGACACGGCAACACGATTACAATATGCCTGGTTCGAGTCCTGTTTGGGGCTGAGGACAACTTACCGATTTTCTCAATCCGATTCTCAAGAATGATGCCTGTTGGGAGACAAGGAAATTGTGGACATAGTGGTTGGCATTTACGTGTTCGTAAAAGAAAGCCCTGGCCTTTAGCAGTTCAAATTCGGTGATGAGTATTCGGCAATACCACTGCCCGGCAGGGCTCACACTGGCTTTCAATTTTTTTCCGCCAAAATGGGGGATTTTTATATAAAGAACTGTTCATATTTTTTTTTCGCCAACTTGAATATTTCATCTGCCCGGGAAAATAAAAACGCTGTTAACTTTTTGCTATCAGCATTGCCACAACCTACGATATATTCTATCAGTTTCCTGTAATGCTTAATAAATAATATTCTAAGCTGGAAGTATTAGCCAATCTATTCTGGCATAGATGGATATGGTGTTCAAAATAGACATGAGTAATGAAATACGTTGCCAGATATGTGAAGGCGACGTATTTCCTCCAAATGTTTCCCATAGTTCAAAATTTGATTCTACTTGTCTTAACTACACAAGGATCTAGCAAAGTTGTTATATAACCCGGGTTCTGGATGACGCGAGGGATTAGTCAATGAAACGGTCTGTTACGGTGTGTTTCTGGCGTGAGGTGTACGGAACTTTGGGTAAACCACTAGAAACGTCAACGCTGATTGCTTAATCAATGTCTGACGTCAAAAGGTCAAAATCCACTCGTATGACACCTGACGCGAACTTCCAGTACAACTGAACATATATCCATGTAGTGTAGGCCATCCAAAGTATAAGAAAACGAAACGCAATATAGATATATATTTTAATCAGATTGTCTTTTTTTCTGTCACAAAAACATGTTAATTCACCGGTACGCACGTACATATACCACAGTAAAATCAACCAGGTGATCGCGAGATTGATGATAAAAGGTAGAAACATGGTTTACAGATGTGACCCTGCACAGAAAAGAACTTCTGGTAGTTTGAATTTAGTGAAAAGTGGGCGGTTAGTACAAAATAGTAGGACGTTAAACTTAATTACAAACTAATTCTATATACGGTTTTTTTTCGGTCAGTCGTAAATCCACATTTTTATTTTTAAAAGGGCTTCTTTATTCGGTTATTTCTTTGTTTTTTGTACCTGCAAAATGCGTCGGTGATCATTTTCAAATTAAATAATTTGTTTTCGTGGTAAACTCATCAACGTGTAAAAATATATGTAAGTAGCGAGCTCAGGGTTTGAATAATGAAAAACCGGTTGTCCAGCTCAGTTTCACCATGTTTGTTACGCAGTACGGGAGTATGTCGTGGTAACTATATAGTTGCTAGGAAGATAAGAAAAACCGAGGTCCATCTGTGGGCTCGGTATAAGTGTAAAAGAACCCTTGGAAGAATATCCCTCATAGCAGACTGCACGACGTATGTTCATTCTTCATTAACCAAGTTGCTTCAAAAAAGGGGGAGGGGGCGTTGATACCATTTCGTTTACTCGTATAATATGGTAAAGAATATCAACAAATATTTTCAAAACAGATGTATCACACAAAGGATGACATGAAATAAAGGAATGACGATTAATGAGATTTTAAAGAAACCTGAAGACACCGACCTTTTATGGGGCTAAATGAATGTGATACCAAATCCAAGAGTCAAAATAGCGTGTCCTTGGACTTAAAACCTTTGTGAAAATAATCTTTCTTGCAAGCCATATGTGTACTAATTTCGCGGTGTTTGAACCACTTTCAGGGAATATATAGGTATAAAAGTTGTTGTTTGAAGGACCTATTTTTGTTCAAACTGACTTTACTGTAGATGTACGCAATTGCTTGGTAACACATTTACTAAACAACACATTTTAATGTCAACTTGGTGTGTATATGTCGTTTTTAGTTGTTCATAAAATTTTGGGTGTGGTTGTAAATTGTTTTTTAACCTTGCTACGTGATCATATTGCGAAATGCATATAGTAATGACGAATTGTCTAAATATCTATTCAGTCATATGATATCAGATTCGCTGAATCATTAGTAGAAGATATCATGCGCACGTTGTTTTAAAATAAAAAATTAAATCGCTAGGATTTATAATAAAATTCATCAACGTTTGGAAAAGGGGTGGTGATTAAAAAGCATGACTGTCTTATGTCATTACAGTCCCAAATTATATTAAGTTCGATTCCTTTAATCTTTATTTAACATCCTTTGAATATCATATATATATACTTAAGGGGATTTTGTTGAATATGGGGCATTACGTTTTATTAAATTAAATGACTTATGATATGTAATTATTTTAATACATTCGGGCACCCAGAAAACAATCCAAAAGTAAATTTCGATTCTCTAGGATTCCTGTCATAGAACTAAATTTAATATCTCGTCGAAATTATATACGTGCACTACCAAATTGTTCGTGAGGTCTCGGTTTCTATCCAATCCGAACGACTCGCATCAATTAGCATGTCACGCCCCCCCCCCACCCCCCGACAAAAGAAAACCGGGCTAGAAAATCCCCTAGGGTTCTTGTATCTCACGGCGGGATTCAAACACAAAACTGGTTACTAGTCCAGTGTTCTAAACATACACCCGGACACCCTTTAGGTATATCTGACGTCATGAATACATATTATACTGTATCTTCGGTGGTAAGTAATATTCCCTTCTAGATTTACCATTACGATTTGCAGACTGGTTAATGCGCGGTTTCTTATCTTTTGATGTTTGTGTCAGTGTCAACCAGTACATCTAGGCTATAAGTAATAGTGTTTTATTTTTGGCAAACGGTCCTCACTAGAACCAACAGGGAAAAAGTCCTGAAAGTATACTATACAAAGCTTCTCATATTTCGTGATGAAAGCTGTAAGATATTTGGTTGATACGATTCATCTAATAACTATAAACCCGTTGAGTAGCTGGGGTGTGCAAGTCTTGAGTTTAGCTGTTCCGGAAATAATTAGACCGGCTGAATCATTGATCTTGCCAAAAGCTTCAGATTAAATGCTGAAATATTTACCCGTGTCGTAAATAACGAATTCTTTAATGAAAACACGAGCCTGCATCTCTTCTTCATTAAAAGCGCAGCTCATTAAAGGAAATTTGAAGTGCTTCACTTCAACGAATTTATCTCATAACAAATTATGCCTGGCGTATAAGAGGTAATATCAATTACATTTAGTACAATCAACGCCTATTTTACCCTTCCCCTGCTTCAATCATACACTACTCGTCATTTTTACTTGATGAGTTTATTCGGGTAATATGTGGTTTTAAACTTTAATCAAGAATATTAGTAATGCTCTTTTGCTCAAAAGGGGACTATTCCTTTGCTTAGACTTCCACAATAGATTTTCTAAACACTGTATTATTTGAAAATTGTAAGTGTTCAATATTATTGTTTTGAACTGCTATAATAACATTTGAAATTGAAATATTACTGCTGTCCTGAACTTTTCCAATATCATTTGAAATTGGAGTATTTTTGTTTCGGGCCACTCGAATATCATTTCAAATTGAAATAATACTGTTTTGAGCTTTTCTAATACCATTTAAAATCAAAACATTTTTTGCAACTCTTATACCATTCTAAATTAAAATATTAAAGTTTTGAGTTAGGCTAATACCAAAATTATTGTACTAACTTTTAGTATTTTACAGCTTTTCAAACGGTAATGGCTTACTACAATGCCGTTCGTTGGAGAATGACACAGTATTGCTCTTTTGTGTTTAACATGCAAATAATACTGTTCAGTAATCTGTTTTAGCAATATTTACACTATGCTTCTTTTAATATTCATTCTTCGTTCTGTGTAGATTTTTAAAAACAAATTGTTCTTACATGTATATAAAGCTGACGTACAGCCAAAATAACAAAACACCAATGTTTATTAGTTTTCTTGGCGGGTGTGTATAACTCTAATGTAGTTATTTTATTTATAGAAGTTGCATTAGCGATAGAATAATGACTTGTTTATCTAAACGTTTTCCCATAGATACGTTTATATATTTCATTTATTTTATGATGATTACACGATCATATGGTAGAACAGTGGCGACATCTACAGAACAAATTCGGCCCAGTTCACCTGGTTCAAGGATGTCGGTAATGTGCCTTCAGATATTGCACATATTGAACATCTTGTTCGCCCCACACTCCTCGCAGTGGCTGTTCCCTACCCTACAGTATCACAGCATACATAATATTATAGTTTTTGTGCCTGGGTATAGTTCCGTTCGTTCGTTCGTAGGACTTAATGTCCGCTTACATCGAGGGTGATTCGCGGACAGTAGCTAGTTTTGTATGGTTTTGACTAGCCTTCAGACGATTTATTACACGGCAATTGATTAGTTAACCATTCGTTATTTAACAAAGAAAATGTGCGACATAATGGGAGAAGGGGACGATACATTTCCATTACTTCATTGAGCACACAATTATTAAGAGGGATTTGTTTCATGGAATTTGTGAACGTAAAATATAAGCGCCATCACCATGTGTGCTAGAACACTGTTAAAGGTTATTTTAACAATAATTCCGTCGTGAAATAAAAAAGCTTTTATCTAAAATAATTAAAACTGTTAGGCCTTGTTGTGCCGTAATTAGCTTAATAATTTAAGTCAACTTCAATATACATTTTCTGAATCCTGAATATTACACATTATTTATACACAAAACAAGGAAATATCCAACTCTCCTGACCATCGGATGGCTGAGATATTTGGATTGGACAATACCTGCCATATATCTTCGTTACGGATCCAACTAGGAAACCGAACCGAGACTTCGTTTATTATCGTACCAATGTAGTAAATGACATCGAGGTCGTTTGAGCTTTTTCTTGTCAAGATTTCATAAATCCTTAACTTCGCTCAGAATAAGGTAATCTGATTGAGTTATAATAGCAAGATCGACCAGCTATTTATTTTAATCTTACAATGCATCTTTAATTAAAGCTAGCTATCTGCCTATGCATAATATCTTAATAGTGCACTTATAAACATAAATATAACGGTACTTAATTTACAAAGCTGATGAGAAAAAGGAAATAAATAGGACCAATGCCAAAATATCATGTCTCTAAAATTAGCATAATGGTTAAACCATACCGGTGATATGAGATACCTTGAACGAATGAGATTTCCCTGCCATATAGATGAGCTTCGCGAGTAATAAACCTTCCTTTGAACCAACCATTGCACTCATATGATGGCTGTGAGTCAGGAATATTGAAAAAAGATATGTTTTATGCTTGTTGTGTCGAAAGATTAGTTTTATGCAAGCAGACATTGGTAAATACTCACTGTGTCCAGAATGATATGCCGATTACATCAATTAGAGTACAATAATTACTTTCCATTTGTTCAAGAGCAAATATAACAATTAAAAACAATCTAATGCTCCAAACCAAAACATAAAAGACAATAACGCAATAAATGTGAATGCCCAAGGATTAGATTAAATGCGCCAATATAATATGATTAAAACCGTGAAATTTACATAAAAAGTGTCATGAAACTTTTGTGCCTGAAAATGTTTAACATTAATTAACTGTAAGCATTGTTCATATTATTTATTTCCTGTTTTGCAATATTATGGCCATCCTTGACTACAACTGTTATAAGTCCATCTTAAAAGACTCGAAATACTCCCTATAGAGATATAAACCTTATAATAATCTACAAGTCAATCTAGCATAATAACAGGCAACTCATAGTGAGGAATACTGCTTTTGTTGGCACCAAACTTAATCCTAAAATACCAACAACTGATCACTTGACCTTTGTAAAACATTGAGACGAAAGAAAACTCCTAGCGTTAATCATCCAAAATAACCTGGGAATCACCCAAGATTTTAACAATATTAACAATTGTAACACGGTGCCAAGAGAGCATGCAATTATATTGGTGATAAATTTCGGTATTGTTTTAATTCTTTCTCTGAAAATTAAATAACTCATTTTTGAACTTGTTACATTTATACTCTTATTTTCATTTCAATCTCACATATTTCTGAAACGCTGCCCTAAAACCAACTCACCTGAAATTTAAAAAGGTCAAAAGTATTCTCAAAGGGAGATACATTTTTTAAATATTAAAGTACTGGACGGATTGCCATATTGACATAATCCCGAAATGATCTATTTTGTGTTGCGTGGACTTTACCCCCCATCCCCCACCCTCCATCTCTCTCTCTCTCTCCCTCTCACTCTCTCTCTCTCAAATATAAAAAAACTTGTAAAGCCATTCTTACAGTGGGATGAACACGTGCCAAGGACATCGGCAATAACTATCAAATTTCTGAAAGCCCAAAGATTTCTTTACGTACATTAACAGTAATAAACTACCAGTATAAAAACCGTCTTTGAACTGAAGCATATAATTACAAGCATGCCCAGTGAGATTGGTATTTGAAAGTGCAAAATCCAATGTTTCAGCCATGTGGTAGCAGTATGATATGTGACAATGCTAAATGTTTTCTGGTTCTTTGAATGCCCACAACTGCAGTTAACCGAAGGGAATATATTATGCATTACTAGTATGGGTGTCTCCAAAAAGTTTATGTGTAGTTCATATTTGTTTTTGTTTTTGTTTTTTTTTTAAAGAACCATCGAACCCCTCCTAATTTTTTGCCAAAATGTCTAAATATATGTACATGTATTAATAGAAATAATTTTGGGCGTTTGACAAAGAAATAAATTGAAAAGCAGAGCCGGTAATGATCGTGGATTCTACCGGTAATACTATTTTTGCTGACAACAGATAATGCCAAGTTGCTATAGCTCACGATGCGCATTAAACATTACTCACTGTTGGGCCATACTGAATATTCTAACGATTATTATGCAAATCCAATAATTTCCACATAATAAGTAAAATAATCATTATTTCGGGTATATTTCAGCGCAGAGGGTTTTGTGAAAACATGAGCCATTAGTTATGTTACCTTTTTTGTACTCTGATCTTATATATGGATTCTCTGTAATGTTCCCACCTTGATCCTGTCGTTTACCCCCACCCCACATCACGATTCATAAATATTGTGTTAGATGGAATCATTTTGTGACCTATGCTAATATCTAAAAAAATGTCATATATCCAATTTCTCAAATAAACATCCTATGGTAAAATGTGTTTTATTTCTGAGTGGTTATTTGAATTAATAAACATAAAATAATAAATGAACTTACCATATTGTTTTAGTAGAAACTTCTCCTGAAAGCCGTGTTAGATAGGGTGTTTCTCCTAGTGTAATATGTACTGTCAGAAAATGTGATTCCAAACCGCCCGCTCTAGCACTCAGAAGCGGCAAGAATCTTATTGCCAAAACAGCACAACTTCAGGTAATCACGTGGGCATGCGCGTCCTTCATTCTCGTTGTATACCGTTTGGTGGAAGAATTTGGCGACTGAGTGCAACAACCTACAACGCCTATATTACTTCTTACAGTTTTATTAGGCTGATATTTTACCTGTACTATATGAGAACATTTTAACCATACATGTATTCCATATCAAACAAGTCAGATTTCCAACGTTTAACTTAACAAACCTATATTACTTTTTATAAGTGAATATGTTTTATTGTAAGCAGATGGTTTCCACAAAATGGTACCAACACGCTATCGTTTCAACATCATACAACTCGAGAAAGACTTTTTTTTTTTTAGTTAAAAGTACATTTTAATTAAATTCTAAATATCACTTGAATCTTATCCATAAAGTGTGCACTGGCTTACAAATGCTGAATTCTAGCATTATCACTTGGTTTCTAGGTAACAGATTACAGGCAATTATAACCAATACCAAGGCCGGATTACCAGTTCTCGGTTCCTAGACCAAACTCATCAGTAGGACCCCAATTTCTAGAAATGTTGAAATGCTTCAGTATCCAGTATAATATATTGAAGACCTATATTTTTGTACAGAGATCCCAATGATCCGGGCTCTATAATTATTGTACAGGGGTCATTTTGGTTTTGAATACATTATATAATGAAATACCTGATGTTATACGAGCTGCGCGATCAATTCATTTAAGTGGCCCCCCAAATACCCATAAGTCCTAGCCCATTGGCAGATTATGCCTATTGGTAAAGCCAATCTTGGTTGGATGATGCTTCGTTTAAGAATGCAAATCTAGGAATACCCTAAAACAGATAATGCACCTATATAAATAACTAAAATGCCAAAAAGTTGAAAGATGCAAATTCGCGAAAATAAATATAATCAAAGAAGCTCGTCTGAGTGAATGTAGGTATGTTGGTATTATTTCTATGGGTTGAGATGTTTTTATACTATGTAGTAATAATCAGTGATATGTGATCACTTGGACTCGGCCATATTCTCTCCTCTCATGTGTTTATTCTGCTGTTTCCCAAATGTTAAACTAATGAAAGCGCATGCCTAAAGAACATCTGTAAGGCGGTGTTGGTGGATTCCATCAAACGATTTCAATACGAATGGGTATTAAAGCTCCATCAATCAGTAAATACCACGACGAAGGCACATGGAACGGCACCCGGTTTGCAGGTCAAGGGTGATTGGGTGTGAATGCATTATGACGACCTTTTACATTTTAATTGCGTTCAACTGCAAGGCTTGCAAAATAACACTTGAAGCTCCGTGGGCGTATATATAACGGATATTGTCAGTGCGACTGGTGTATACAATATTTTGCTGATTATCTAAATGATATATTCCCATTTTGGTATTCTTCATTATTTTTCATAATTTCTTAAAGCTACACCAGGACTGTCACGTATCATGACAATGCATGTGTATGAAAAGTAAATACTTCCACATTGGTAATGACGGCATAGACGTTTGCGCATTTAGTTACCATTGGTGATGTGAACTACATGTAATTGTCTTCAGAGAAAAGATCGGGCTCCATAAATAATATTCGAGTTTCGGACCTCTGACTGTGTACGCTGTTCGTCTAGAGAATGGTGTATTGATGTTGCCATGAGAGGAAACAATAATAGTCTACACCAAGGATTCACCACTACATACAATATTCAGATAAACATACACCTTGTACGTAAATCCACATGATTACTGGACAATAAAATAAATTGGCCTATAAGTAAAGCTGTGACAAATAGAGCCATCGTTTACCTTCAACATATTGGCAATATCTTTGTTTATTTAAGCACCCCCACCCCCTAAAATATAGCGAATAAAGTAAAAGACACTCTGTCCTACATGGATTTAATCTTGTCATGCGAAATCTTATCTAGTCTAAGTCTTAATGGAAACAGCCTCTGTTACTTCCCGGATTAACTCTTCCGGCTGCATGATATCCGAAAATCAGGGGCATGGTGACCGCTGATTTTGATTGAGCCACAAGAACCCGTGGGGATACAAAACCCCAATTTTGCGATTACTTTTTTTGCCTAACGGACAACAAACACGTAAATATAGGTCATTTATTAAAATCACAAAAATGCAAAGTATCACTCATATACATTGTATGCAAAGAAAATAATAATGATATAAACAAACATTAAAATAATACTCAATGATCAAAACATTTGAAAACGAAGAGAACATGTTTACTAGTTTACTGCCAACATCCCGTTACCCTCAATATTTGTATATCGTTTTCTGCGGTAAGAAATTTTGTTACAGCCGATTTATAGCCACTAAGCAATACGATTAGAATCTGGTCATGGAAGTGCGCTTTCTCATCTGCTAATATAAGTAATTCAGAAGGCCGTATGGATATAAGTAATGTAGAAGGCCGTGTGAATATACATGTATATAAGTAATGTGGAAGGCCGTGAAAATGAATATAAGTAATGTTGAATGTTGCGTGAATATAATTGATATTGAATATCGTATGAATATGAGTAATGTAAAATGTCGACTGGATATAACTGATGTGGAATATCGTGTGAATATAAGTTGTGTGAATATAAGTAATGTGGAATGTCGTGTGAATATAAATAATTTTAACACCTTTGTAATTATTTCTGTATCATATAATCTTTAGGTGCAATCCAGATTCCGGCTTACTGCATATTGGCATTGGCATGTAAATAAAGTAGAACAAATCTGATATTCTGTCACTTAGTCAAGTCTACAATAATATGATAAACTGTTCCGTATGTTATTTTAAGTATAAGAAAAATGTTTGGCAAGAAACGAGAAATAATATATTCTGAATACACCAGGTTAATATAACATTGGAATGCAGTTGTTGAATATACATTATCAGCAAATTGACTTGCATAATCATTTACTACCAATGTTTTAAAGAAAGTTAAAATAGCCAGTCTCTAAAATAAATGACAAGTCTTGTTCATAGATGAAGATTGCCAGCCACCACACCCACTAATAGCAAACCCATCTGCGGTTTACATTAAAGGTTCAACTTGAGAACTACCGAAAGGGGGCATAACCCTTGGTTTGCTTTGACGACTTTCATATCTTATTTTTTTTTCTCAGGTGAACAGTGGCACCTAGTTTAAAACAATCCTGTGGAAATATTTGTGATTTATCATATTAAGAACTTTGCAATGTGAAGATGCATTGACATCATAAAAATTCAACGTTAATTCAACGACGTTTCTCGTGCTCAATAATTGAACAATAATTGAATGAGTAATTGTGCGTGTTTTGTGTAGCGAATGTGTTGAGGTAAATTGCTTTGTCGTTTGGCAAGAGTAACACTTTGCTCTCCAAACTGTTTGAATTTAGATGATAGCATGCGCAAATTGTTTTCGTGAACTCAAAATACGAGTTATATCTGGTATACGGTTGCTAGTTCTGAAAGATACAACGTTACTGTGGTCTGTTGACACTGGTACGTCACACACGATCTTGACGTCTATGCGCGCATGTAACATCATTTTTGACTATTTTAAACAGAACTTTAGGAAGGTGAGGTTTTATCCGTAATGGAGTTCTATACAAATTTTACTCGTATTGTGCGAGGGAGAATCCAAGGTACACACTGGTGTGCAAAAAAAAAATCAATTCATTGTATTTATGTTAATATATTAATAATACATAAAGCAACGACCTTGTGTTAATTCCAGATGACCTTAGCCATGGTGTTCATTGTGTAGAAATTCCATGTAGGAGCAAAAGGTTTTGTGAAGTGCACAAAAGTACCACTGATGATTACCTTTATACTGTTAAAGCAACTCTCAAGAAAACTATAAAGCAAGTCAAAGCAAGCTCAAGCAAATAGGAAGTTTTTACGGGACAGGCGGAACAGGCCTAAACTATATTAAAGGCTCTAGCCAAGCGATATCACTTCGGTGGAAGCGGACGTTAAATAAAAAAGAGCTTGATGTTCTTCAGGTGCTGACACTGAAAAGATTAAAACCAGAAAAAGTTTGTTTCATATGTACATGTTTATAAACAGGGGGGATTACATTATGCTAAAATGTAGAAGATCATTAAAATTTACTGTCTTTAAAATTCATCATATAAATGAGGGAATCATTCGAAATTTTTCATTCATTCGGTGGGATTTAGGTATATGATATATTGAACAACGTCATGATATAAATAATAAATATGTAAAATCCGACATGTAAAACCAAAACTTGAAGTGCTAGTCTGGTTAAAATTAATGTAGACTGGCTTTATATACTGTATCAATTGGACTGGTTTATTTCCTTTTCAAAAGACTGAACTGGGAAAATCAGATCTTGGGCGGAATGACTAGCATCTCAAAACACATAAATTATTCACGTTACCAAGTAATACATTTTAGTAAAAATGATACATTTTCCTTAGCAACGATTGCATTCTCTCTGTAATACAAAATCACCCATAAGGGTATAATTTGAACCAAATCTGGACGAACAATAATTCTTGATGGAGTGGGGTCTTATTGACGAAACGTATGGACTGTATGCAGTCTATAGTTTACAATAAAATGAACATATATCTGCGGTAAACAATCCTTATTTTAATTCCTTTAGTCTCCTAATTATAAATCATGATAAAAAAATATGACATATAATATAGTCGCCAATCTAATTAAAATTCAGATCTATATTTCGTTTCGTTTTTTATACTTTCGACGGCCTACACTACATGTCGGAGAACGCTAGATCGGAGACGGTCCTACGCAAATTGTGACGTCATATGTGAATTGTGAGTTAGGGTAAGGGTTAGGCTTGATCATGGGTTAGGGTTAGGGCTAGCCCTTTTTACATCTCGGGACTTTGACCAAATCTACAGGTCCTAGCCCTTACCCTAACCCTAACCCACAATCTATATATGACGTCATATGTGCTAAAATGCGTAGGACCGTCTCCGATCTAGCGTTCTCCCTACATGTCACGTGAAGACACGTAAAACGAAATTTTGAAGTATAAAAACGAAACGAAATAGGATCTGTGTTTTAATCAGATTGTATAGTCGCAGTAATGTGTGCATGTGTGCATAATCAGTTATTATTTGAGAGTAAAGATTATCACCAAAGATTATCTATACATCAGTGGAACCATGTCGTCCTAGAACATTCAAATATATTTCATAAACCGTTGGACTTTTTTCTTCTGATACTTCATAGCCCAATTCTCTACTTCTACGTAACGCCCAAGCCAAGTAACGCCGCAGCGAGAATAGACAACAATCCTGAAATTTGATTGACATAACATTATCATATATATTAAAGGCATTACATAGAACGCGGTAAATATCATGGGCTGTGTACGCAGTAAATTGGGCCGGGCTCAGTGCCTGTATTCGACGATCAGATGGAGATAGAACTACGATGTGGTGGGTTTACTAACATGACCAATTGACATTGTTCATCATCAATAACGATTATTAACAAAGGTGTCGGTCGCCATCCCGTTTAAAGACACCGAATTAACCAGTTTCCTGTTTGTGGTTTAAATAAATGTATCTTAGATGTACAATCTGCGAACCAATCTATTTATCTATAGATTAGAATATGCATAGTCCAAATGAAGTGTAAATAATTCTATTTGCTTATTATTAGTACGTTATTATTTTATCCCATATTTTAAATTCTCAAGGATAAATATGATCAGTTGTCAAAATTCACTTTCATTTGATAGTAATGATACAATTTTTTAAAATTCAGCCACTATGCATGGATATCCATGACAACAACAAAATCAATCCTACCAGCTCTTCTAGCCTTGATACAGTGAACTAAGACCGGCCCTTTCCTTCCAATTTCCAACAGTCTATCCCGGTGACGTGCGTAGACTTCTGTAGTGATGGGTTTGTTTATAGCTAAGAAACAAGTATACCAAATTATTACATTTACAAATTTAACCGACAGTTTGACCAAGACCAATTTAACCAACCATCCTCAGTACTGATAATAAGGTCATGTCAAGCGCAAATCGGGTCAAACGTGCAATCATGTTTTGATTTGTAAGACCCCAAGCTTTCATCAACTGTCTTTTTATTACCTCACAACCGTCTATAATACAAGATATAATATCGGTGTCAGTTTTAGAATCGAAAATGGTGTGAAACAAATAACCAAACCATGACATAAAAGATTCATAACTGAATCAGACATTACGAAAAGATTTGATTAATACATGTAATTTGTCCATGGACTTCCGGGTGGAAATGAATTTATTTTCTACATATCTGTAACTATACGTATATTACTCTTTAAATTACAGATGTGACGTCATCCTTTCATGTTAGAGTACCATTTTTTCCAGTACATTATCTATACTACATGAAATACTTGACTCGCGTGATGTATTTCATAGAAAAGCACGTGTGGGATAATATCTATATTTTAAGTTGTTTAATGGTCTCGAGCTAAAGACATTGTGTATTATATTGAAACAACACTTGGCTAACCATCGTGCAGTGTATCAATATATTACTTTATGTCGCGATCTCGACCATTAAACCACACATACTTACCTACGGGTAAGTGTAAATATTGGAATTTTCCATACTGCTTAAAATAATCCCTTTCTATCGTTTCATTATAACCAACATCGTCGCCAAATTCGTCCTCATTACGACTTTCATAGTTTTTATCAGAATCTTTTGAAATATACAGATTTGATTTCAGAGGATCGATTCTCGTTTCCTTAAGTCTTTCCGGGTTTTGCCTGGGCTTATTTATTTCTGTGCCATAAGTTCCAGTGCTTTCCTTTATATTTAGCAGTGTCACCTCTTCTTGACTTGGATTTTCACTGAAGGTGACCCCCGCTCTGAAATTAACGATAGAAGAAAATCCAGCTTCTTCGACGACCGGGAATGTGTGTTTGATCATTTGGCCAGCAGTAAACCAGTTTCTGTAAACCGGATAAGCTTGCCAGTACTTTATCCAAGACCTTGGTTCTGCATCTGGCGCTGGTGGAATGTGAACTATTGGTTCTCCAGTGACTTCACTAACAATTTTTTTGTAGAAATCCGAGGTAAAATCCATTCCCAAGCTAGCCCCAATACGATAGAACCTTTCACTGTTCAGGGGAGTTTCGAAATCTGAATTCACCCTTGTTTGCTTTGCGATATACATAAGTGTTACAAAGGCAGCAGCTTGGCTTGTTTCTGAAAAAAGTAAGATTGGTTTCTTCAATCCTGGTAGAATATGTTCTAGTTCGTCTACAGCAGCCTTAGGATTCCAAGATTCCCGCTTCTCGGTGCCAAGAACTGTTTTAAATTGAAGATTACATAACGTATTGATCATTTTTGAAATTTCTTCTGTGCTTGGCAAAACGTCATCACCCAATCTTTTCTGAGATTCGTGTGTAAACAGTGAAACAATACTCTGGAATCCCCCCTCCCCTGCATACTTGATTTGTCGCGCCGTTAACCTTCCTGCAATGTGGATATCGGGTGTGATTTCTTTGGCCCACCACAATTTAAATGGCGACTTAAGACCAGGTTCATTATGATTCTCTGAAAAGAATAACCCAAAGTTAAAATATAAACTCATTACCTTCCCATACCTATAACCGTAATACGTCTGAACACCAACATTTTATATTCTATCGTCGCTCCAATGCGTTCAAAACACTTTTTAACTGCTGTGTTCTTCTGATTTTAATGATTCTCAATATGTCATTGTGACTATACGTGAATGGTATATTAGATAGGGTCCAATTTAAACGTAATAGATATTATTCGATAGTTGTTATCTCCATTGGTATACATAGACCGGGAGCCTAGAGGGTCGAACCTAGACGAACGAGGTACCAATCTGACCGTATAGACATCTTCATACCCTCTCTCTCTCTCTCTCTCTCTCTCTCTCTCTCTTAAAAAGAACAAACTTTGATTTACCGAGGGTATCTGTTGATCTGTTGTCATTAGAAGAAGTACGACTAAAACATCGCTTGAAACACGTACTGTAGTTAATTACATATAAACCTTTTCTGGTATTGCAGATCTTGCCAGCTAAACTTTCCAATGCTGATCTTATGGCTCTTGGATTGAACATTTCCCAAAATAGATGACTACGAATTATATAATTGTAATTCACCGCAAAAGGTCAGTTCGGACTTTACAAATCACTATTCATTTAACAATTTAATACAAAGATAGTTTGCTGGTGACGATCGTCCATATACACAGTATTATTGCGATATAAATTTATAGCATTACGTGCTAACATGCCTGTATCAAGGGCCTGTTCAAAGGCAAAACATTGGCCAGATAATGGCTAATGCATTGTATACAGATTTAAAAATAGCTGTGAGTAACCTATATCTATTCACATATCCGCAGAATCATTATTTACACAGGGTTTTTTTTTTTTTTTTTTTTTTTATCTAATTCAAGTTGAATAGTTTAAAGGTCTTACATCGATTTGTTTTATTCAAGAAAAAGTTTAATGTTGTCAGCAAAATAGTTTTGTTTTTTCAAAATTAACGCAGTTTCTGGGCTTCAAAATTATTGACAATGCAAATCTTCGTACTACAGTTTTTAAACTATAATCCTTGACCCATTCAAACTAACCGAAACTATGACCGACAACATTTATTGTTGAATCGCATTGAAAATAAATGGAATGGGGTTTAACGTACTTCTGTTTGCCCCAACTTGGTTGTTGAAGACTGGCATACGCCATGCAGTGAGCTCTTGGGGAAATTCGCCAACTCTTACTTGTATATCGAATTCCAACTGCCAAGGGCTCTTTTACGTGCACGTCAAAGTTAACAGACCTCGTCCCATCCGAACGACGCTACGTTATCACCTACCAGAGCCCTCATCCTACACCACTGACACAGGGGAGGGGGCACGCCATAAATTCGCAATGGACTTTCTCGGCCTAGTCATGGATAGAACACGGGACCGCGAGCCGACGTCCTACTCACTGAGCCATTATGTCCCCGGACAGTGAACGTGTTATGCCGATGTCCGGCACGGGAGAATATGGATATAGACATTGCAGCATGGAAATTGGGGCAACTCTTTGCATTTTATCAACCAAAGTAATGCTAAATTATATGCAAATACTTTAACGGACAACATTTTTGTGAAAAATAGATCGCATGTCGAATAAAAAAGTAAATTAAATTCTTAGAACTACTCACGTCCGGCTGTAAATTTAGACGTCCTGTAACATCTTATATTTGCATCATAATTCCGTCCCCTTTATAATCTTTACATCTTATTTAATGACTTGAAAGAAAATATGCCCGATGTCAACAAAGTGCAACTTCTAAGATAAAAGGAACGTAATATCCATTGGTAACAGTCATTTTAGTTTACATAAGCACCATCACCCTCTCTCTACAAAATTTACTCTAGGGGACTCCCTTATTAAACTTTAAAAAAATACAGATGTCACGATATGCTTTGATGTAGGGGTATCAATATTTCAAACAATGGTACGGACAATATGTCAAGCGTACATTGTTTACACTAGTTAAATATCTCTGCCCCGTGTGACGTATTACATTGCAAAGCACGTGCGAGTGTCTATATTTTAAGTTGTTTAAAGCTCTAGAGTTCAAGACAATGCGTAATGTATTGAAACAACCACTCATGACTGACGTCACTCGTGTTCTTTCAAAATATTACCTAGTGTCTCGCACTCGACCATTAAACAAAACTTAATTTTGTTTCTGTATGCTTATGCATTGATCTCTAGTTAGTAAAACAGGATTTGATTGGTTGGGCTATTTCCGCATTGACTCAAAGTTATCACTTGATGACTGACCCACGCTAAGACCATTTATGAACAGAGTTGTGTATCGCACAGTATTACGATTCTTTTAGAATTCTAACATTGCCACGGATGAAAGATATCCATATCCATGTATATTTGAGGATTTGACATGTATTTGTGGATTTTGCTACAAGATATTAATTATGATATGATATATTTGAAGAATTAGATATATGGAAATACAAAAATATGTTGTCGGTAAAGTATAGACCATACACAAAATAAGTAAATTGTTGCTGTTAGGAAATCTGACACCACGTATCGTTTGAAGATGTTCATGCGGCCATATCATTATTGTAATTGTATAGATCTATACTTAAATTAGGGGGGTTGGGATGGCCTAGTGGTCTAGAGTGCCGCGCTTCGACCTCTAGCTGGCCGGTCACCTCTGGCTTGCGGCTGTGGCATGGAGATAGGGGCCCCTTCTCAAACTCGTGGGTTTCCTCCGGGGACTCCGGTTTCCTCCCACTGCTAAAGACCCCTACGCGCAAGCGAATTATTGAAATAAAATGAAACCATATGTTAGTCCCAAAATGACCTAGTTTGTGTCGAGTGGACGTTAAACCCCATTTCTCTCTCTCTCTCTCATACTTAAATTATCATTTATTGATAAATGTAAGTGCATAAAATATAGTATCTAATTTATGTTTTGTAAATCTTCTATTTCAAGATGGTGGCTAGGGAACTTCGTGGAAATATTATAGCTATAAATAGTCATGTTTTAAATCAACTTTTAGACTGCAGCTGAAATTGTTATTTGAATATTCCTTGAACCTAATCCCTGTCACCGTCGGAACAATCTGTACCAAGAACCCCAACAAACGTTTCATAAACAACTGGATTTGTCTCCTCGGATACACCATATCCCAACTCACGACTTCTACGTAACGCCCAAGCTAAATCTTTGTTATGCTGCTGGGCAGCAGCAAGAATGGTCAAGAATCCTGCAATACGAGAAGTGTAGGTAAAATGAATATGAGATAGTTGTAAATAGATACACAAAAAGAAATTCACAACGCTTCTATGAACAATGCATGGATAGCAATAGCGTTGCAAAGGGTCGAAATTTGTACGATTAATTTTGTGACGGACATACTTTATGCTTAAAATGACCCCTTGATAATTACATATCGAACTAACAGTGTTTAAAGTTGCTATAGTCATTAATGGTGCCGCGGAGCCTTTATGCTAAAGTATATATTCAACCAATGGTATTCCTCGATAGTAAACAGCGTCAAAGGACATATGAATTACACCTACCAGCTCTTCTAGCCTTGGCACAATGAACCAACACTGGTCCTTTACTTCCCAGTTCCAATAATCTATCGCGGTAGGTTTCATAGACGTCTTTAGTGAACGGTGCAGCTGAAACTGGAGAAATAATGTTAATTACTATTGCTTAAAATAATACTGGCTATTAATAATTACTACTACGTTTAAATACGTTTAAATAAATAAGTAGTTAGTCAATTGTGTCAACTTGTCTAAAACACCCGATACTACTTCTAATTTGATGAGTTCATATAATTATTGAATAACATGAAATGAGGTTTATGGTCCTACTATTTTTGCACCAATGAAGATGGGCATACGCTACTCCAACTGACGAGGGCTCGATTACGAGCACGTAAAGGTGTAAAATACCCCCCCCCCCCTCCTTCCGCGCCCTGCACCAATGATGCACCAGTCTTGCACCAGGATGAAAAACCCGGGCAACTGTATCGGCGAACACTGGGATAAAATCACGGACCATCTAGCTAGTCGGGGTGGGTTAATGTATAGTGCGTGCGAGTATCATAAGGTCTGTCAATCAGTCAACTGTCCAATCCCCAGTGAATTTTCTCCGAGCTCCCCCCCCCCAGCTCTCTCTCTCTCGCTTTCTCTCTCTCTCTTTCTCTCAATTAATTGTTCTGCACTAACCTATAGGTAAATGCAAATATTGCAATTTTCCATATTCCGTGAAATATTCCCTTTCTTTTTCCTCATTATAACCAATATCATCTCCAAAATCATTTTCATTTCGACTTTCATAGTTTCTGTCAGAATTTTCAGAAACATAACGTTTTGGTTTTAGTGGATCTATCCGTGTGTCTTCAAGTCTGTCTTTGGATTGTCTGAGTTTCTTTACTTCTTTGCCGTATGTGCCTGTATTTTCCCGGACATTGACTAGAGTCACCTCCTCTTGATTCGGATTTCCGTTATACGTTTTTCCCGATCTCACATTAACTACAACAGGGAAACCAGCAGATTCCACGGATGGAAAAACGGGTTTGGTTATTTGTCCTGCTGTAAACCAATTTTTGTAGACCGGATGAGCTAACCAATACTCAATCCATGACTTTGGCTCAATATTTGGAACCGGTGGCTTTTCAATTTTTGGTTCTCCTGTTACTTCGCTAACAATTTGTTTGTAATAATCGGACGTAAAATCCATGCCCATTGTGGCTGTAATTTTAAATAATCTCGCACTATTAATCCTGGCTTCGAAATCAGGATCCTCCTTTGTTCTTTTGGCTAAATATAGCAGAACAACAAACGCAGCTGAACGACTTGTCTGTGAAAAAAGTAGGATCGGTTTATTTAATGTCGGTAACATTTGCTCTAATTTATCCACAGCTTCTTTGGGAGACCAATGTTCATGTTGCTCTGTATCAAAAATTGCTTCAAATTGGAGATTGCTAGTTGTCTTGATCATTTCAGAAACTTCTTCAGTGGTTGGTAAAATATCGTTACCAAATTTACCCTGGGAATTGTACGAAAATAGCGAAATGACACTTCGAAACCCCCCGTCCTCTGCGTATTTAATTTGTCGAGACGTTAATCGTCCAGCAATATGAATATCTGGAGTGATCTCTTTGGCCCACCATAGTTTATTTGGCGATTTCAGCCCAGGTGCTTGTTTTCGCCCTGGAAACAATGCGTCAGACATACTTTATTTATTTCTAAGACAATGGGCAGGGTTGATTAACGAATAAATGGCATTAATTAGGTCAGCTTTCAGTTTAAACAGCAGTATCTAAATGGCACGAATACAGAGCCCGAAACTCCAATTGACAACCGCGTGCGATTAACCTTGACAGTGCAGAAGCTATTCAACTGCAAATATTACGTCAAATTGTAATAGTAGGCTACATACGTCTGAAGTCTGTATTTATGTCCAATATATGTTACTCGTTATCCTTCCAATAACCAGTTATTGATGTATCTCCTGTTCGTATCGACCAGCCTGTATAAAACTTGTGTCGCCTTATAATCTAAGTAGGTTAAAGTAGTATACCCACAATGAAATATGTAGCGTAACATGATAAATCACCAGTAAGAAAAGCTGACAAACCACTTCATATTTAACACGAATATTATGTAACTTAGCTCAAATCCTGGTCTTCAGTATCATATTTAGCGAATTCACGAGTAACAGATTTGGACTTTTACGTTCGTTCCTTTAGACTCCTTATAAAATATTTGATTTGTTTAGTATGGATTCTAATGTAACTACAGTAGTCAAATCAAGTCAAATGGAAAAGGTCAATTAAGACCCCAGAGTTACTGATGTCCTTGTTACTTCCGCCTGCAGTCAGGGAATAGGTTTATTTTAAAGACTCCTATGTGTAAACGTAGTTAATACTGTATCTGGAATAGTAAACACACCCAGTCACTAATCCAACGGATACAAATTTAAGTCTGCAAAATAGCTCAATTAATTAACCAAGTCAAATGCAAATAAACGAACATATTATTATATTTATAGACCTTATAACATATATGCGTTAACACGGGATTTAAAATCAATACCCGCAATGTTTATGTTTCGTGAACGAGCACACATGTTGTCAAGAGTTTATATTGAAATGTATAGGCTATTATTAATTAAATATATAGCTTTATAATCGGCAGCTTGACAAAGGCAGGTGCAACTGAGTTACATTAGTGTGATTTAAAGTCAACTGGAACTTTCGTCATTCTATGGATGGATATTGTTAAAACGGCCGTAAACTTCCATAAAGGCCAAAATCCGCATTCAAAGCTATCAAAAAGTGTGTTATAAATGCAAATTATGACCCGACTTCAATGCTTTCGAATTGCAAACCTCAAAGGTTCTATTAAGTGTAGACCGAGGACCACCCGAAGGACTACACGCGGCTCCAGACCAGGCCCTTCGTCTTGCATTACTGAGAGGGGGGGGGGGGCATTGTGTTCGTTTTGCCATTTGAACGGGTAGATAGAATCCTTTTTTTATTCGTTCCAAAGCCCTTAGTCCCGATCAAAGAGGGACCTGACTGAACTTTTTATATCTGGCGTAACAACTGCACATAATCTAGAACTGTAACAGGGCTCAATTCCGTGTCACGGTACATCCAGGCAATTGTTTTCCTGGGGGGGGGGGGGTCTGAATATACTTCCCCCCCCCCCAAAAAAAAAAAAAAATTGGCAAAGTAAAAGTGCCCGAAATCTAATAAAACACTAATTTTAGGACTGGAATAGCAGTAAAACGCGTTTGTCGCCATCAAATATTCCAAAATTTTCTTGAGGGGTCGAAGAAACCTGGCCGCAGCCCGTAAACCTGCTTCGGGCATTTCTAGTTTTTCTACCTTAACTGTCATCGAATCTAATAAAACACTTATTTCACTTTTCTTTTAATTGAATACCACGAATTTGTACTGCGTTGACTATTGATTAAAACATTTTGTCTGGGGCCACTCTACATTGTGAATGCAACTGCAACAGTGTGATTGGATGGTTGGAATTCAGAGTGGGATTTCGGTTACAGAACCATTGGATACTTTCGGACTTGCTCACACAGGCTAGAATAGCAGAAAACGCATTTGCGGTGGTTAAATTTTCAAAATTTTCTCCGAGAGGGTGAGTCTCCCATAGCCCGCGACGATTGATTGGTTCTGGGCAGCCAGGTAGGCTATTTTGGAACAAATTGAAGTTATTGTATTCACAGACTACAGGCTGGAATAGCAGGAAAACGTGTATGTGGCAGGTCAATTTTCAAAATTTTCTCCCAACGGTCCCGTCTTCGTGGGTGTAAACGAGTGATTGGAATTCGAGTCAGCAAGCCACCTTAATTAGGCTATATCAGGCCACTTTGAAACTGCTTTGTTCATGGACTGAAAAAGCAGGAAAAAGTGTTTGCAGCCGTCAAATATTCCAAAATTTTCTTAGGTGGGGGTATGTAAGCCACGCTTCTTCGACTCTCAGGGAAGACCGGTGCCAATGTCTGTAAACATGATAAACATTGTATTGGTGTGATGTTAACAGAAGACTGAGACTTTAAACAAAATTTATGGGGGTACCCCACATCCCGTTGCGGACCCCCCCCCCCCCAATATATATTTCACGGCTACGCCCCTGCATCCAGGACGAACAATCGAGCCCCCATTCCACCATGTACTGCTGCCTATACCACTCGAAGATCTTTGTAGGCGGGTATTTGGATAGTGAAGATGTTCCATCTATTTTAACTGTTGTAACATTGATTTGGCAACATGGGTTTGGGTTATATAATTTAGGTGTCGAACATCAAGGGAAATTATCTGTATTTTATTTTGAATATAGTTTATTTTATAACAAATAATATTAATACAATATAACAATTATCCATCCACAATATAAAATATATATGTATATATATATATAACAATGTATACAGCATAGTTACATCCACTCATTTCAAATAAATGATAACGATAGTGACGTTTTAAGCTATTCTATACTTACCTCAATTAAATTTGTCGAGGTAAAATCGCACGAGACTTTTCGCAACTGAACAAAGTAAAAATACAAATTAAAATACTGAACATAAATTTAACGTTAGTATCGAATTGATAATACATAAAACCTAAACAATTCTACTTCTGATTCAAAATTCATGTTTCGTAAGAATATCCGAATTTTACGGAAAATGGGTGCAGTTTTTGCTTATATGATATTAGTAATCCACACTACAGTCCACTCAGTGCAGCATCATCATGTTCTGCTGCAATACTATCAATGCTAATTCCATCTTCATTGACTGGAGGCTTTTCTTGGGCATGTGGGTCATGGTGTCACAAAGGTAGCATAACTTTGTCAAGCAGCAAACATACGCCCACCAGTGGCTTTTTGAAGAGTAGTTAGCAGTGTCAGGGGGTATAAATAACTATGAAGTAGGTACTAAGTCTAAATTTGGAAAGAGTTCCGCAGTACTACTAGCCCAACAATCACAGAAGTTTTTTTTTCATAGATCTCGAAACTCTGAACTGTGAAGAGTTTACAATGGAATGACCAGCAACTCTGTAAAAATTCGTTTTGTGGCTCTGAATGTTGACACAGTTTCTACACTACTTACGACTAACCAAAGAATCCCAGCAAGTTTGAAAAAGACAATCCCAAAATTCTAGAGCTTCTGCACAGGACCAATAACTCTGCGAGACTGTACTTCAACAGTGGGTATATAAAAATAACAAGGTATTAACAAATATCCTACTGGGTTGTGATCTAAAAGACTGGTTTTCAGGCGAGACAATAATCTATTTCAACATGAATTTAAAACAAAGATAGTTTGCCAGGCAACAAAACATACGCCCACAACAGCTAAATTGTCTGGGCAGTCAACAAGAGTTGTCGCATATTTTTTTTCTTTTTTCGGAAATGTAACATTTATAATACACTAAAATCTGAGTAAGAGTAACAAGTCACTAAGTAATAATCAGAAAATCATTTGAATTTGTTTGGCTTTTATACAGTTCTGCCCCATGCTAACATTTAGTATACGAAAAATTTAATATCATGGATTTAGCTGTTCAGAATTCATTGAAAATCAATATACTTGTTCGTCTCAAGACCTTAAACTCTATGTATCAATGAAGTCAATTGGATGATAAGACTCTAGATTTTGAAGTGACCAAGGGCCATAACTCTGACAGTAATTATAGCAAATAGGATTCTTGTTCTCGTGACCTTAAACACGGTGTATAAATTAAAAGTCAATTGGATATTAACTTTTGCCTCTAGAGCGCCCACAAGATTTTTTAAGTGATCAACTCTGGCAATAATTATCAGAATTCGCTGAAAATCAACAGATATTATCTTTGGCCTCCAGAGCGTCCACTGTGGACACCGGCCAAGGCGACGACAATACATGTCCACATTTCAGTGTGGGTGTATAAAAAGAAGTGGAGGGATTTGTTTAAAGGTAAGGCACCTGCACAAATTATTTTCAAGTTTAGAAAAAAGATGGATAATTTTGAAAAAATCAAAGCAATGTTTAAAATATGTTAGACATTCAATTATTATTTCAAATAATTATCACACAGCCTTACCAATAACAATTGAACACAGAGGGAGAGAGCTGGTATATACTATAAAATAAAAATATGAAAGAGACATCTGAAGAAGACAATGAAATGGCAAGACACTGTAAAAAAAAAAATGCATCTTAATTTTCAATGAGACATGAGTGGTCCCTCCCACACATGCTATTTGTGAGTAGCTAAAATATGTAAAATAAAGGCACTTCTCGCCTAAGCTCGTGCAATACATGTATTTATCAAAACTGAAAAGTGTATTCTCAAGAATTTTGGCATTGTTACATGAATCTGTGTCACTGTCATTGCCATTTAAAAATTGTAAAATAAATTGGAATTTAAAACAAACAAGTAACATAAATATAACAGCAGCATCAAATAACTGATAGTAAAATATCGCGACATATTGGTTTGTTACTTCTATGGTTGTACAATATATACTGAGATCCATTAAAAACGCACCACTTTTATAAATGGGTGATTGTAGACCTTGTTTAAGAGATACAGGGTATAAAATGTGGTTTTAAAAGCTAGGTTCATTACAACTGTGGTACATTTAGGTAGAAGACCAACATCTGAACAATGAGGTTAATATAAGAGTGGCAGCTCTAGATGCAAGGAGAATGGATAAAAGTCACACAATCAGTTATTTAGAGCCTGTTGAAACTGGACTCACATGTTACCATCTTTTGACTTTTGCACCTCATATCTACATTTCACAGTAAAATAATGTTGTTATATGGTTTGTTTTTAACCTATTTGCCAATCTTTCACAATAAGGTAAAGCTTTTAAGGCCCCTGTGAGATGTTGATTTCCTTTTGTCCGTAAATTTCCAAGCAACAATCATGCCAAAAATCACATTTCAGCTGCTTTATGTCTTTACAAAACTTCCAGTCGAATCAGTGATGTGTTTTCATTGTGCCTCAATATATACTGAAGAGACAATTGTCAGTATTTTAGCAGAATTTACATCATTTAATCAGTCAACAACAAAACTACACAGAACTGTAGATCTATAACAAAGGAAGGCAATAAATATTTGTAACAAAATTGTGATAAATATAAAACAAATATTACAATGCAATGAACCAGCTAGCATTGACATATAATACAGTATTTGACTGATTAAAGCACACATATATTCATTTTAAGTTGAATTTAGAATTGTAGTACTAATAAAGATATATTTCTATCATATTAATGGTAAGAATTATTGGTATAACTGCTTTCTGCTATTATTGAAATGATGAGTTATTATGAGATTGTGGGCACAGTGAAATTTGATACAATACTTAATGAATTTGGCACACACACAACAATATCACTAAATTGTACAATAATCTTAAAAATAAAAGCAGTAACAAGAGGTTGCCACGCAAGAAGCACCCACATTTTGGAATAGATCGACAGAGAACAAGCTAAAAAAGGAATTTTTCGTATCATCAGGTGCCATAATCCAGGATGTTATGGTCCGACATGCAACAATGTTAAAAGCAACCAAGATCTTTGGGATATACACATATATTTTAAGTTTCATCAAAAAGTGGATAAAAATTGTGACCTCGAGAGATTCCATCGGTATTACATACTTTTACACTATTTGTGTAAGAGGAGCAGTGCTTGTCCAATTTTAACGAAATTCATACCAAACCATCATTAGGATGTTACGGCAATAGTAATATATTTTACAGGTTTTTAAAATCAATTAAAAATTGTGACCTGTAGGGGGTCTACTATCTACAAACAAAAATTTTCGTACAATCAGGGGCAATAATCCTTGAAGTTACGGTCCAATATGTCCAAATATTGAAAGTTTATGAACTTAAGAGGTCTTTGAGATATAAAATACTTTTTCAGTTTCATCAAAATCTGTGACATTTATAAGGTCCATAAATTTGGCATTACATACTTTTACACTATTTTGTCAGGCAGTTTTTATCTGATTTACACGCAATTCAACCTTAACCATTATTAGGGTGTAATGGTGATATATTTGAACATTTATTAAAATTGGAAAAAAATCGTGACCTCAAGAGGGACCACAAGCTAAAAACACAATTTTTTTTGTACAGTCAGAGGTCCGATATGCGCAAACTTTGAAAGGAACCAAGATCCTTGAGTGCAAGTGTCAAAATGAACCATGACCTTTGGGATATAAACATATATTTTAAGTTTAATCGAAATTGGGTAAAAATTGTTAGCAGTAGTGTATCCATAAATGAAACATGAATGGACATTCGGACTGACAGGGTTGACAACAATATAAGTCCGCATGAAAATGTAGGCGTATAAAAGCAGTTGATATGAAAACATAATGGCTTACAATAATATACCGGTGTTCAAAACATATATAACATGTACCATTATTACCCTTTAATAACTATGTGGCCTTTTAAATGCATCAATCAATTTGGATGGCAGAAAATACCACTATTCAGTCTGAATATATACTTAAATTACTTCAAAAAGTAAGGATATAATTCAATTATTATGTTTACTGAGTAAAAAATATTTATTGAATAAAAGCTGGAAAGAAATAGTTGTATTGTAGACAGACTTTCAGATTGCAACTCACATTACTATGTCTAGTCGACAAAATTATCACACAAGATAACTGGGCATCAGTATTTCATAACACTTTTGGGAACCATATTACTGACATCATCCCAAGGCAAGAGTAGAGCAATATTCATGAGATAAAAGTCTAATATAGCATTGGGAGCCTTTTGTTATGGTGCTCAAGATCATTTTAACTATAGAAGATGATGGGACTCTTAAGATTCATTTTTAACTTGAAATTATTCAAAATGACCAACAACCTAGGGACTAAAATGTGTAAATATACTGGTGACACATGGCACGAGCCATTATTAAAAACCTCTGCTACAGAATAATTATTTTCTGGTTATTATCACTTAACAAGCACTACAAAATATACACTTTACTATTTTTAAATCGAAATTCTATAAAAGATTATTTGCCAAAAGTTAATATGGAACAGGTTTCATTTCTGGCTAAATGATCATATTGTATCACAAAACTTACAAAAAAATGTTATAATGTTTAAAAGTCTACACTATTGGTTTTAACTACACTTATATAAATATGTTCTTAAAGCTATGTATTTCTGCTACTGGCCAGATATTAATTACGGTCCATTATTAGTAAAAGTTTTTTGTTCAATAACTATGTGGGCATGCTAAAGCATTAAAAAAAGCAATCAAGGATTGTCAAAATATAAAAGTCAATAATCTATTAAAAATAATACTCATGTTGGTCCACCTAAGATAGTCCACCTATTTCTATATTATGAGAAGAGATAGATAATAAATGGCTACTAGAATCAAATATTAAAAAAACTTTCTAGAAGCATCTATTCAAATCCTATATCATATTAATGGTGTCACTGGCGGAATCAGAACTAGCATTAATTGCCAATTGCCGTAATCTTTAATTATGGGTAAAGCTCAAACCGGACACCTGCAATTTTTTTTTATGAAAGTTGATCCAAGTGGCTGTCATCATTATCTATCTTATGTTAGAATATAGAAACAGATGTAACATCTCCTTCAAAGCTAATATTTATATTGTTAATCGATGATAAATGTTGATCCATAATGTTACAGCTTTGGTTTTCTCCATAAAATAATCAAGCATTTGGAAGACAAAAAATTATAATTAAAATAGGCCTACTTGTAAATGATGCAAGCATAGTAAGCATCCTAAAATGGATTTGGAAGTTGTTTAGACTATGAAAAGCAAGCATCAGCCTAAGTTGAGTTCAGTTATTTATAAATGAAATTTAATGCAGTACTAAAGGAATAAGATGACAAAATAAAAACAGGTCAATTTTCTTTTTCTTTATCATCACAAACCATTCCGATGCTTAAATTCTTAAACTTATGAGGGTGACTTTTTTTGTTGAACTTTCCTAACTCTCTGGCCATGTGTAATTCATCTAAGGGTAAACCTGATGCCCATGGTAATTGTGCTGCCATTCCAACTTCTGTTATTTTATTGTAAGTTTCATCTCTGTTCATAAGGCCACCAAACATAAATGACTGTAAAAGTAATAAGAGATTAAAATAATTCTATTGTACATGTAGCTTTATATTAAAGGAGCTATGGCCCTTTGATTTTGTTCCAAATAAAGTTGACCTGTGGAGTCATTTCGGATTAATAAAATCTAGGAGGTAAAATGTTTGTTTAGAAATATTATGTGGAAATCTGTTTCTTTATTGATTGTACTTTCATTTTTGGCTCAAACTGATTTCAGATACCAAAGCAGATCAAACCATCCAAATTAATATAAGATCAAAGGATGTTCTATTTTTAGTGGTGATTTATACTTTCCAGGTTCCAATGTTAAAAAATTGTTGATTTCAATGGATTTTATATATATATACTGATGTTTATCCATCTTTGTAGAATATTTTTTTCTATAGATAAAGTCAGTATTAGGACATAATCAATTTCTGATACCAAATTAGTAAACCAGCTGACCTCTGCATTGCTAGTCAATAATTGACACAGCACTTCAGCTCCACCTAATTAAATACACTACTTTGACTAAAATCAAGGAGATTTAGCTCCTTTAAATATTTTGAATATTGGAAATCACAAGTTTGTTCTATAAAACAAAGTCTTTTGCAATAAATCATTATCTTAGTAAACATAAATAAGCAAATTTAATGGCTTTGCAATCATTTAATAACAACACATCTAGTTGCCTTGCTGAAAATTATATGGTAGCTGTCATATCAAAGTCATGTAAACCATAGCAGTATTACTGTTTACTGTATGTATAAAAAACATTATTCCATGCCAACACTAAAATAATCAATATTATGGGTCACAATAATCCATTCCCAAGACAAACTCCAGAAAAATATTATTCCATCATGCAGACAGCTGTATTTAACCATTTAGTTTACTACAGAGACATCCAATTGTCGACATTATCATCAGTTAATGTCTCAATAATGGAACATACAATTATGAGAGTTATATTTCTTTGTCCTCATTCCAATGCAAGTCTTGCATAATTATGGTAGTCAATACTGAAAGTGGAAAAAAGACCAAAGTTTTGATAACCTTGGTAATTTGACCAACTCCTTGTCATTTTATGTTTATGCTTAATGACTTTATAGGGAAAGATGATATTATTATTTTCATTACACTGTTTAACAGATTAAACAGTCAGTACCATAAAACAATATATTGATTGTGCACAAAATATATTTTCAAGCATGCAGACTAGAGAACATTTTATAATACAGCACCATAAAGCATATTAAGCTAATACATTGGTCGATTGATTGAAACCCTAAAATGTCATATCTGGAATCACTAGAGATATTTGACAGATTATGAATCCAGAACTTTCCAAATCTACACAATTCTCCAGGTCCTAAATGCTTAATGTGGTATGACTATAATTTTTTATTTAGCCTTGGATAACTGGAGATGATCTAAGACAATTGTCACAATTTAAGCAATTGAGATAACTTGATATCAGAATGTTCAGTTGGGTATCCCTATAAATGAAGATAGTGCATAGGTTTAAAAATTTCCAAGTCAAGCATGCATTGTAATTGAAATCAGTGTGCCAGAGTTACTGTCATTAAAATAGAGTGGAACACCTAGACAACCCAAAACAATAAACATGAGCAATCTTCTATTAAGAAAGTTTGAAGGTTCCCAAATCTCCTTTAAAATGATGCAGACTACAATTTCGGACAGACAGAAATAAAAATCTTTAAGGCTAGCAATTATAAGATTTCAATTACAAGGGTAATTGATGCAGGGAGATTAAATCTGCAAATTTCGATAAGGTTCATGTCTACACAACTATAGGTAGTAAAAGGGTAATAACTCTTACAATAATTGATGCTGTGATAATAACTCTGTAAATAACTGAATTACGATAAAGTGTATATCTATATAACTACAGGTAGTACATGAGTAATAACTCTTACAATAATTGATGCAGGGATAATAACTCTGTAAATAACTGAAGCATCACACTGAATATCAAAAAAGGTTCATGTTGGAATGAGACCATAAAGTTTGAAAACACAAAGAGAGAGAGAGAGAGAGAGAGAGAGAGAGAGAGGGTTCACTGTACACTCAACACAACTAGGTCATTTTTAGATTATTTTAATAATTTGCTTGTGCATGGGGGTCTTTATCACTGGGAGGAAACTGGAGGACCCCGAGAAAACTCACAAGTTTGTCACATACAAGTGTGAGATCTAAACCACACCACTCAATAACAATTTAAAGGGCACACATTTGACAACTAGACCTTCAGACTACACACCCTCCCCCCTCCCCCCACAAAAAAAAACCCACCATGATTTTGACCTGTAGAGCAACAACACTTCTTGACAACATTTACAACATTAACAACCCATCATAAGATTTTTGGCTTTTGGCAATAACTATAAGCATGAGCACATATCTAGATAAAATTGAACAATTTGCCCTAAAGCTCTTCATGCTTAAGATATGGTCACTGAACGAAGCATGCCGTTTAAGTAAATATAATGGTATACCAAAGGTTAGTGTCCGGAGATTTAAGTCTGCTGAGAGGGATCAGCAGACCACAATAAACTGGCTTTACGTCCAGTCGTGATGATACTATCAAAGGCTTCATCGCGATTTAATATTGCACCAAAAACGTAATGCTGAAGTAAAAACAAACAAAGGATTCTTAAAACAAAAATTAATCAAAAGCTATTGTGAAAGGAAAACTATACAAGTGACTCTTATCTTCACTTTATTCTGGTAGGTTACTGTGATAAAACCATACTTTTCTGTAGGAATTGACACTGTGGTAGTTGTGATGAAAACTAGGTTGTGGCCGTGATTAGGTCAATGTTACGGTCATATAATAAGGCTTTTTTATCGACTTGCCAAATTGATTTGAATTTAGTAGAGATGTCATGTGACAATTTAGTCGATTTCAAAGTACTTTGGCGAGTTCATTAAATGCTCCGATTAGCTGTAAACAATTATTGTGACTGGACACAGTTGAAAAAAACACGTGACCACCCGATCAAATCGTCAAATCACACCCTGAACTGATTTGGCGATTTGATGTAATCGCTTCGGAAATCAGTGTCCATAAATTCGTTTATTAGGGTAACCAATTTGAATTAGATGGACGTTAAAGATGAAAATGTGATTGAATGCAAATCACTTTGGCTAATCAGTGGTCGATAAAAACGCCTAAACTGACATCACTGGGTAGAGTTCTATTTTCTTGTTGAGAGAGAACCACATGAAAAAAAACCTCAAACATGGTAAGTGGTACGAGATATTCATAAAATGGTGAGCCTACCATGCATGCCTCTGCCTGAATTCAATTGCAGTCATGTTAACTAAAAAGCTGAGTATTGGGTATGATAAAATCTAATTGTATGAGAGTTGTAATGATAGCATACAGACATGTTATGGCTATTAATAATATACTGATGACCACAGAACTGTTGAAATACAGAATTATGTTAAGTTGATAAATATTTCTATTTCAGCAATATAGAAGAAATAATTTGAGGTAATGTTGGTCTAAAAGAGATAATATGAGGAGAGACATTAACATCTAATTAACTAGTACAGAAATAGTTTACCTTGTCAGAATTAGTAACAGTAACTTCTATAGCCATACCACCACCAGGTAACCATGAATATGGCTTAGCCTTGAATGTACAAAAAACACAGTTTCTTACACTGTAACCCAGGTATCATTTAACCTTGTGTATTTAGCACTAATTTCTTTCACATTCATTTAATATATAGAAAACAGGACGATCAATATTATTCTTTCTAAGCACAAATCAAGCTTTTTCAATTTCTAAAGTTTCATCAAAATCAAATAATTGTGACCGCTAGATAATACAATCGCTAAAATCATGGTTGTTTTTACAACCACAGGCCATAGCCTGATACATGCTAATATCAAAATGAACAGACGGACAGGGATGACTGCATAATATGTCCACATGAGTATAAAAATAGGTGGCCAGGCAACAAAACATACGCCCACACAGCAGCTAAATCGTCCGGGCAGTCAACAAGAGTTGTCGCATATTAAGTAATTATCAGAAAATCATTAGAATTTGTTTGGTTTTTATAAAATTCTGCCCCATGCTAATGTTTAGTATACGAAACATTTAATATTATTTCTAAAATTGGATAATAATTGAGACCTCTAGAGGGACCACAAGCTAAAAAATGCAATTTTGCGTACAATCAGGGGCTATAATTCAGGAAGTTACAATCCGATATTATCCGTTGAATATCAAAAGGAACCAAGATCTTTGGGTTATAAACATGCATTTCAAGTTTCATCAACATCAGATTAAAATTGTGACCTCTACAGGGTCCACAACCTTGATATACCATATTTTTATAGTATTCGTGTAAAAGCGGAAGCCATTATGTCTGTCAGTTTTGGTCCGATTTTCACGAAATTCGAAATGAAATGAAATGGGGTTTAACGTCCTACTCTTTTGCACCTAACCAGGGCTAATAGAAGACGGCACGAAATTCGAACTCAACATTCATTACATTGTAACGGTGATATAATCAAACGTTTTTTTAAATCAGGTAATAATTTTGACTTCCAGAGGCACCACAATCTAATAAAGGCAATTTTTCGTATACAATCAGGGGCCATAATTCAGGAAGTTATGATCCGATATGCGCAAATATCGAAAGGAACCAAGATCTTTAGGTTATAAACATGTATTTCAAGTTTCATCAAAATTGATTTAAAATCGTGACCTCTACAGGTTCCACAACCTATATACCATATTTTCACACTTTTTGGGTACAAGCAGCGGCCATTTTGTCCGTCAATTTTGGTCTGATTTTCACAAACTTTGAACTCAACCTTCATTACCATGTAACGGTGATATAATCAAACAGTTTTTTTAAATCGGATAATAATTTTGACCTCCAGAGGGACCACAAGCTAAAAAGGGGCGATTTTTCGGACAATCAGGGGCTATAATTCAGGAAGTTAAGATCCGATGGGTACAAATATCGAAAGGAACCAAGATCTTTGGGTTATAAACATACATGTCAAGTTTCATCACAATCGGTTCAAAATTGTGACCTCTATAGGGTCCACAACCTTGATATAACATATTTTCACACAATTCGCATACAATTCGCGACCATTTTGTCCGTCAATTTTGGTCTGATTTTCACGAAATTTGAACTCGACCTTCATTACCATGTAATGGTGATATAATCAAACGTTTTTTTAAATCGGATAACAATTTTGACCTCCAGAGGGACCACAAGCTAAAAAGGGTGATTTTTCAGACAATCAGGGGCCATAATTAAGGAAGTTACCATCCGCTGGGTGCAAATATCGAAAGGAACCAAGATCTTTGGGTTATAAACATGCATATCAAGTTTCATCCAAATCGGTTCAAAAGCTAAGAACGTGATTTTTCGTACAATCAGGGGCCATAACCCATGAAGTTACATCCGATACATGCCAATATCGAAAGGAACCAAGATCTTAGGGTGATAAACCTATATTTTAAGTTTCATTGAAATCGGATATAAATTGTGACCTGTAGACTGTTCACAAACAATTGTGGATAGACGGACGGACGGACGGACAGGGGCGACGACAATATACGTCCACATAGAAATGTGGGCGTATAAAAATGAAATGAACTGGTGATTAATGACCTACTTTTCTGCATTCAATAAAAAGTAGCTGAATTTTGTAAGTGTAAATGTGGTTTAATTAAATTAAGTGTTATACCTTTTCAAGGCCACTGATATTTGCCAGAGGAATTACAATGTTCTTTGGTGAAGGCGTTTTACTTCTTTCAAAGCATAAAAAACTGTAAATAGGATATGTATAGAATCAATGATATGAAATCCATGACTGAGGAATTCAATTGAAAAGTCAGTTCAAAGTACATTGATGGGACAGTGAACAATTTAAGCAACTATTTAAAACTGCAACATTAAATATGGATAATTTTTTTTAAAATTTCAACAGCAGGTCATCCTTTACGAAAAAATCCAAAATTCAGTTAATATCCATATATTCCCCACAGAACAATTTTAAAGTAGTTATCAATCATTACTAGAATTGCATGCGCTTTACTAGATGTTCAATTTGTCAAATTTGAATGATATGAAGTACCCACCTTCTCGTTAAATATAATTTACCACTTTTAAAAGCTGATGCTAAAGATTTTTCTCTATTTATTAAAGTACACATTTTTCCACCCTGCCAGCCTTAAAGAGAAGTCAACATTTATGAAATAGACCATTTGATTGCAATTCAATGTAAAGATGACTTATTAATCTATGTACACTGGAACTTGTAAGGTTTTCTTGAGGTCCGATCTAAATGAAAATTTAAAAATCTGTTTTTTAAAAGAAAATCAATGATTTTCATTAGAATGTCTGAAGTCATTTGTCACTTTCTACCATGCTAATTTTCACAGATAAATGTTTGGACAAGACTTACAAAAAATATGAGTCATCTCTCATATTACTTAAAACAAAATAACCAATTCTTCAATTAGTAATTTTTATGATAATTTCGTTGTCTCAAATGATTAAAATATATCTGGAGGTTTGTTGAGATGACTAAAATTTCCCTCTATCGACAATTTATGTGCAGTAGAAGAGAGCTCTGGCTTATTCTTATTAGCTCCCATCCAATCTGAAAGGAACTTTTAAAATGAAATGTGGTGTAACGCCCTGCTGTTGTGCTTTGATTGGGGCAACGAAGATAGGCTTACCCCATACAGTATGCTATGAATGAAATTTGGCTCGAGAATCAGCACTATTACATACTCTCATATCATGTTCCAACTGCCAAGGGATCTTTTACGTGCACACCCAATGTGAAAGGCTATAGCTGCAAACTTATTTTGCAGTGTCATTATTTCCACCTATGGGCCTTTTTAGTATATACAGTGTCCTCATCTATTATTCCCCACTTACCAGGTAATGGTGATTCTGAATTAGGTAAAGAGAAAAGTTGACAAAAAGCTTTATCATCGCTTGATGTATATTCATCTGTCACTTCCTCTGAATCTGGAACCTCACCATGTTTTAAAATATACTGAAATAGACGTCAATTTATCTATATCATTGACAGAATAAATTATGTGCACCTGAAGACTTTATCACTTAGGGACCTGTTATATTTTATCTTTTATTCTGGACCCATGAGGTTAGGCAAGCATCCTGTGACATGATCCTAATCCCAAGACTTTTATAAATGAATAATCTTATGGTCTCCTCCTACTCTTCAACATACGGTGGGTCAAGGCCAGTTATCTACATTTGATATTTTGCTGGCTAATGAACCACATAAAATAACAAACTCCCATTTACGCATCGGCAATGAAAGATTTAAACTGAAGTCAAGAAGAAGTTGCGCCCCTTCCAGAAACAAATTCCATAATTAAAGCATATTATAACAAACATAAATCTAGAAAACAAATAAGGTTTTTTGTTCTATCCGAAAGACTAGACAGTAGACAGCTGTCCTTGTCAGGACCTCCTTCCTGGACCACTGACAAGTGGAACACAAGTTTGAAAATCCTGATGAACTTTCTTGGTCAATGCAGGGATTGAATACCCAACCTCCAGGCTAGCGAGCCAGCGTCTTACCCACTTAGCCACTGTGGATGTGAATTATTTTTGTGAAAATGCTTGAACTCTATTAGACCGATTTTAAAATCTTTACCTGCTATTAAATCTCCCTGGAAGTCTCTGTGATGAAAATCAGTCAAAGTGAGATGATGAAGGTGTGGAACAACTAACTGCCAGAGAGACAAGTGAAACAACAATATACAACCACATTAATATGTTGGTGTATCAAACCAACAGACGGATAGGGTGACAACTAAACCACATCAATAAATTAACTTACCCTGTCAATTTCTAACTTCATATGTTTTTTTTCATATTGAGCATCTGTTGGTAATGATAACCACATTTGATGAGTTGTATCATATTTCTTTTTTATACGAGGAAACTTGTTATAAATATTGTCAATAATAAATAACTTAATACCAGTTAAAAGACCTTAAAAAGATTAAGATAGAAATTATAAAAAATCAAATTAGAATTAGATGTTCCTCACTTCATTTTTTGTTTTCTCTATTTTATATTTTACTATTGTCTGTTCTTAAACAGCCAATGAAAATGTAGCTGTTCCCTTTACTCTTATGACATCATCCATTGATCGATTTATAAACTCACTGAAGTTTTGTGCACGATAGAATCATTGTCAGGCGACTGAACAACTGTCATTCTGAATATATGTTATAATATCTTATTTAGTGTAGAAAATCTTAACGATAAATATAATTTTATTTAGATTAAGTTATAATCAGCCTGGTGAAACCAAGAAATGAAGTTACTAAGGTAAGAAAAGGGATTAACAAAGTACTTTTGTAATTTTTTATTTGGGTTCTTTTTTCAAGGGAAGTAACTCTACTTACACATACATTATGCATGAGCTAAATCTGCCCATTTCAAATCTTTTGTTAGGTCTTAAATATTATATAAATTATTAATTAGACATTAATTGACTAATCCAATCCATAATCAACTCTTGATGTCATCACTAGCCTGCAATATTTATTAGATTAGGATCCAATTTGCTGCTAAACTGTCATTCATGATTTAATCATGACGTGGATAATCAAGACTATTATTTTATTGTACCGACTTTAGTAATGATTGAGGCTAGGTTGAAAATTCAATCTCTAAAGTCTCTGTCAGAGTGGATCAATTTGATTGAAATTTTCAGCAAATTCCCTTTACATCATCTTGTTTTTAACTAATATATATAGTGAGACTTGCCAGCTCTTAATGTAATCTCCCATAATGTATCCTTAAAGTCTTCATTACACTATAAACCTCAGAATGCCTCGTTCGGCATTTCTGTCCAAATGAGGTAAAAAAAATGCCTCGTTTGTCTGGAGTTCCGAAACAAGGTTTTTTAAATTGCCCTGTGTTTGGATCGAGGTATTTTGTTCAGAACGAGGCTTGGTAAAATGCCTCATTTAGTAAACATGTTTTTTTTCGAGATAGTTATTAGCGGTATTTGCTATCAGCAAATTTGTAAAAATTTAAATTTATGTCATTTAATACGTAAATAAAACCAGTCGAAACTATGAAATTATAATCAGAGAAATAGACAAGACAAGAATACACACCATACCATAAATTATTTTCGCATTATTAATATCCATATGTCTTCATAATTAAACGTTTTAATTAAATTTTAATGTATTAGGTGTGCTTTATTTCACATTTAATTGACAATTGGTATAAGCCATTAAATTCATCGCTGCACGTTTATGTAATTTAGCTCCAGTAATATTTTGTGCAATGTTATGGGGTTTCACCAGAAACAGTCAATGTTATAGTCAAGTTATTTTTTTTACAATAAATATAAATAATAAACTGGTGTATTGGAAATAAATGAAATTATATGCTTTTTGATTAATAAGAATGGATTATTTGTTGTATATAGACCAGATAAACACTAATTTGTTGTCTGCGATATCAGTTAGGCGTAGGTGTAAAACTATTGCAGACACATAGCTACCTTGATTAATTTATTGACCCCAATAAATTGTCACAACACCACAGTTGTTTCTTAACACCTATAACTGATTGGGCCAATAAATCAATCAAGGTAGCTGATGTTGCTTTACACCTACATCTATGGCGTGTATTCTTGTCTTGTCTATTTCTCTAGTTATAATATCATAGTTTGGACTGGTTTTATTTTCGTATTAAATAACATCAATTTTAATTTTTACAAATTCGCTGATAGGAAATACTGCTAATAACTATCTTGAAAAAAACATGTTTAGTAAACGAGACATTTTTACCAAGCCTCGTTCTGAACAAAATACCTCGTTCCAAAAACACAGCAATTTAAAAAACCTTGTTTTGGAACTCCAGACAACGAGGCATTTTTTTTACCTCGTTTGGACAGAAATGTCGAACCAGGCAATCTGCGGTTTATAGTGTTACAACACACTTTTAAGTGCTAGCATTTGAGTGTAAAACCAATGTGAAAATTTGGACACAAATTGAAAGAGCAAACATTAAGTCACAATACAAATTACTGTGTTAGATCAATGGTTTGAAATATCAATACAAATAAACCTCTCTCACATATCTCTCTAACAAATTCATGTCTCTTGAAGACCAAAAACATTTTATGACCTGATATATAAAGATTACCTATTACATGTAAAAGATCAGTTCCTGGGAATATACATGTTGATATGAAGCCAGTCAGTATCAATAAAAACAGCTGATTTGAGGCATCTGGTTGTCTCCATGTCAGCAAACTAGAATTTACAAATTAGACAATAACATTCTCAAAATGAACATAGCAATTTTGACAGCAACATTGTCAAATAAAAATATCCATAACAAATTTAAATACCCCCTGTCAAAAATAAACAATTATAGTTACATAAAAATCTATCACAAAATGTCTCCACTTTCACTGCAATAACTATTGGTCTGCATAAAGAACTGGGTTCATTTTCAAATACTGGTGTAGAAAATGAAATAGGGTTTAACATCCTACTTTTCTCCATCTGTCAAGAATTCTTTTACTTGCACACCAATGTGTACACAGGATGTTTTTGTTTTTAACTCATCCAAATGCGTTATTATAAACATATTAATAAAATAGAAGTAGCCAACAACATATTTGTGCTACTCAAAACCAAAAATTCACCTGGAGTTGAGTGCATGTATATTCAGCATAAAATATGAATATATACCTTTTGATCTTTTCAAGTCCATCTGCAGCATGACCCAGAGTATTCTAAATAATAAAAGACAATATTTCACAACAGTGACAAAGGTCGGGAGATTAAACAATACCTGGATTACAGTGTAACATTTATAAAGTTTGATTGTGGTTGTCTACGTTTAAAATAAAAGAAGCAATGAATTACTTTACACCAAGAAGATGAGAGTTATCTCACTCATAGACAAATGAATTATTATGATTAGGAAGGACATTGACCTACCTGAACTTTAGTAGCAACTTCAATAACCAGGTTCAGTTTATCTGATAACCCTAAACTTTCCTCTGGGTCCTGAAAAACAAAAAGAAATGAAACATGAAACTTTTGTTAAATAAGAAAATTTTGCATTAAATCAATTAATGTGTTAAATACTATCCTTACCAATCACATTAATTTCAATACTCATTTCCATTCTGTTAAACAAAACACCCCTCAAACCAATAAACTATCCAACAATGATTTATCAGTTGACACAAATATTTGAATAATAAAATTTGAATAATTATTCAAGGTTATTCACACTGATTTTGTAAAAAGTTCTATAGGTATCAATTTACATATAATGTTATATGATATTTTGGGTTGTTATGACATATTTATCGATAGTAATATAATGAAATCAACCAATATAAAAAAACAAACAGAATAAAAGACTATAAGTCGTTGATTTTGGCGGCCCCAATACCAACTCACTCACCCAAAAGATATCTAATTCATTTTATAGGATGACAATTTGTCTGCGTTTAAAGTTTTATGCTAGATAAAATCAATATTGCGACACAACAGTCACTTTCATTGACATAATTTCATAGGCACTAACATTTTGCTTTCTTCAACAAGACGCCTCACAGACATTATTTCAAAATGTGTGTTGTGTATTAAATATTGGATATCGATCAGCAGCCCATATCTTCATGGTACGATAATGTCAATTGTGGTGGAAATTGACCAATATGGATTTCTAGCTAATTCGTGTTTTTAATGTTGAAGATTATTGATAATATAGAAATAGAAAGTTAGATTATTATGTCCTATTTATTACATACTCCTCGCAGTGTTCCGTTTGATTAGAGGTAATCCCACTACTCACTGCTGTGAATAGAGAAAATTCTTGTTCTAAATTAATCCCATTAACAACCAACGGATTACTGTTTAACAAAATCTTTGAATTTGAAACAAAGTTCAAAATTGGACCAAATATGTTTACATTTACGTCATGACTGAAGATTTTATTATGCCCAATTAACCAGTGCATAGAATATTGTAAGAAAACTAATTGTGTGACAAAAGAGGCTATCATCGATGTAAACAATAGGCTACTGTATGAAGATGAACAATACTTTCACCGTTTTCAATACCTTAAATCACTGTCCAAAGTTACTGGGGAAGACCCCATAGTAAACTAAGGGCTGTCATGTTCCTGTACATGGTATAGATTTGATTGAACGGGGAGAATACACACACTCCCTCAAAAGCTCAAGTATCAGAAATCAGATGCCAATCCAGCAATAGGCAGATTGCTTCAGGAATATGATTTATTAGTCCACTGATACCAATAAGTAATTAATGAACAGAAAATAGGTAAATATTTATAATATATGGTCAATATCTAATATACCTTGTCATCGATTTCTCCGGGATCTATAAAATTAAACTGTACATTCCACCCTCTAAATATAAAAAATATTAATCCATAATCTAATCTAATAATAAATGAATAGAATTCAACTCTTTTTATATATAAAAATAATATTTGTATTCACCTTATATCCAAAGTAATTCAAATGATTTAAAATACTGTATGCAGAAAAGAATTACCAATAGGAAAAATGATACCACTTCCGCAATAAAAATAAAACAAGTGAATGGATTCACGATTTGAAAAATTATGATTTTTATATTGGATTAGAAGTGAATATACAAATGTTTATGCAGGAGAAATTAAAAATCATATGTCACTCTAATTGGAAGATTGGTGTATGAACATATAGCTGAAGAGAGAACATTGCTAGGGAACAATTCAGAGGCCAAATTGCGAATCAGCGGATGACAATTTATAGTGATTAATTTTGTTAATGTTTTGTGGCATCACGCAATTTCAGTCCATAATTTTATTTTTCCTATTCATTAAATATAGACTTCTAGATAAAAATTAGTTTTGTGGGCCGAATAAGTGATCAAATAATGCTGTAGATAATATATCTTTAAATGACAGACTAAAAAAAATTAAATATTTTTTCACCTTTACCAAGATGCAAATAATAATTGTTCATTTTGAAAAACAATATTTACAAGTAACCCATTACTCACATGCAAATAAGAGAATTTTTAGAGAAATTTAATATTTACCTGTAAATGAGGATATTAATAAAAAGTCTAAAAGTTAAACATGCCAATAAAGTTTGAAAGAACCAGCCCTTCCATACCATGTACATATATACCTGAAATTATTTTATATATCATAATAATAATAGATTTTACCATTTTTGTGAAAACCAAATAAAATATTAGGAAATAATGAAATGAGGTTTAATGTCTTGACAACACATTACTTTGGTCAATTTGAAACAGACATATATGGTAGTACATGTATCTGGATTAGATGATGGCCTTATAACTGTTTACTTTCACTTGCGGAGTAATTAATAAGTCTGTTAATATTACTCAATGTCTTTTGGGGAAAAGAGCTAGGGAGTGAGAGAACTGGGCTTCAACGTCCACTCGACACAAACCAGGAAATTTTGGGCCAATTTTATTTCAATTAATCGCTTGCACTTAGGGGTATTTAGCAGTGGGACAAAACCTGAGAACCTGGGTAAAAACCCACAAGGTTGAACAGCCGACCCTACTCCTTGTCATGTACAACCGTGGAATCTAAATCACGCTAGTTGACTCAATGACAGACCTTATTATACATACAATACGTACACACTAAACATTCCACCATCCACCCTCCCTGGGAAAGTAAACAGTTGTATACCCAGCAATAGACAGACCTTCTTAAAGTATACAACAGTAAGAACCCAACATTTTTTAATGAAACTCCTGCTAGTGTATGCAATGCAGGGGAGGTGAATTTAGCCCGACCCAGCAAACAGAAGCATTTCCAGGTCCTCTTCCTTGATTTCCAATCATCAACAGTTCAGTTAAGTGTACACCAATGGGTGACAAGTGATTAACAGGTTGATCCAGTTGGAGTTTTAAAAAAAAAGCCATGAACAATGTTTTAGCATGCTACATATCAGTCCAAGAGATAAAGCAACTAGCAATGGAAATATGCAAATCTCAATAACTGGAATGGACTGATGATGTCAGTCTTAAAGCCATAAACAAAGACAACCACAGTGACAAAAATACAACTTCACCTTCGTTTTACCAATATCATTTAACATCATAATTCCATAACCTTATTTCAAGCATATTCACCCCCATCAAAACTGAGATAGCAAAAGTCGTTGGACATTAATTTGAACTAATATATATAAATACTGACTGCGACAACTTTGGTTGGAGCAAACGATAATGGACAATTGTTGCCTTGCAAAATTAAGACCACAGTCATTCTACAGTCCTGTAAACAGATTTTTTTTCTAAAATTACATTACATTATTTTTTGGCGAATTCATAGGCTCATGTCAAGATGGGCTTGGTAGACATTCACATCAATGTGGCTGTGAATGTCGCTGGGGGAATATAGGCCTGAAGACCCAACATGCATTTGCAGGGTTGACTGGACAGATTAACAGAAGTACACACAATTTGTCTCTGTTTTACCAAGAAATATGGCAAAAATTTTCAACATTCCAAGGTTACATATATCAAAAGAAGCAAAACAAATGAAAGATGTCTTACCACAAAGACAATGAGGGTATAAGGAGGTGTTTTCCATGCTAACAAATTTAAAATTCCCTTTACTGTATCATAGTAAGGTTTAACTGCTGTACCTACACAAAGCAAAATATCAACACAAAATTATCTATCACTCTCAGTAGTTTTTTTGTTTAAAGATGCATTATGTAAAAGCTACTTCAACCTATTGTTTATCATTTTTCCAGCTTCAAATAGATTATTAATTAAGCATTTATTCAAATGAAAACCCCATAATCAATTATCTGATAGATACTGAATTGATAAGAACAGCCTCAGCATTATTAATTTAACAATAATATGAATAACTAAGACTTAGATTATTATTATCGTAGTACTACACAATTGATAATCATGCAAGATTTTAATTCTTGCCAAAACTTCAAACTCTCATAACTTTGCTCAGAATAAAGTAATTTGACTGAAGTTTTCAATACTTTCATTTCCTATTATCCTTTTTAAACAATTATAGCAAGAATGATTAGCTTTTTTTTTTATCAAAATTTTACATAATGCATCTTTAATGTAAAAATAGGTTGCCAGGCAACAGAAACATATGGCCACAGCAGTCAAAAATATTTTTATTTTGTCAGTAATGAAAACATTTACAACACACTTAGTAATTATAAGAAATTATTAGAATTTGTTTGGCTTCTAGTTCTGTCCCATGCTAACGTTAATTACACAAACCATATAATATCATCAAGTTAGCTGTTCTATTCATCAGAAATCAGTGAAAATAAAGGGCTTTAACTCTTGCAATATTTATTAGAAATCATCGGAAATCAATAGGCTTTGTTGTTCCATGACCTTATGACCTTGTGTCAATTGAAACCATATAAAAATGACGCCAATCATATTATTACTTCAATATCTAGGGCGTCCACAAGCGGGTCGGCCAGGGTCATATTTATATACAACCACATTTCAATTTGCATAACAGTATTCATTTTGTATACCGGTAAAGAATCTTTGTCAGCAGGTGTTTTATTCCAGAAAACTTCCAAATAACTTTTTTTATGAATGAAGCCTTTTCATTGGCCAAGAGCTAAAATTTGTGCTATACTTTTATTGCTCAATCACGGACCATTAGCATTCTTCAAATGTTTCTATGATTAGGGCCACAGGAGGTTCCTGCTAATTTGGAATCTAATCATTTTAGCACAGTTTGATAATTGTGTGAATGACATCGAGTAGTTAAAAATCAGGCACATCGAGGTGTTAATGTTAAAAAATAGGTTGCCAGGCAATGAAAAATACACCCCACTGCATCCAAGTCATCAAAGCAGTAGATAAAACAGTAAATAAAAAGAGAAATCTTTATCAATGAAGTAGTAATTATGAGAAAATGTTATAATTTTTTATTACTTGCAATAACCAAAATAAAGAATATAAATAATTCACAAGAATCTTTACAATGTAAGCAAGTGATATATTGCTAGTAATAATTAACAGAAATTGTTGAAATACGATAGGCTTCTTTATCTCAATATATAAACAAAGCATAAATTATCTTAAAGATTGGAAAAAGTCTTTTGTGTGTCAACAAGAAATGGGTAAAAATGAATCGATGGACGGACAGGCGTTATGGCAATATACTACCACAAGTGCGTGTATAAAAATTACAGAATTCAAATTGTAAAAGACAAAAGGTGCTGCTTTGGTTAGTTGATTGTTGTGAAATTCTCAAAGGAAAGTCAAAATAAGCACAATAACATCAGTAAAATAACTTACCAAACCTTTTAATATTCTCTTTAAGTCTGAAGTAAAAAAATAACAATAAAATATATATATTATATCTACAATGAAACCATAGGTTGCCAGGAAACTTAGTATCAATAATGAATATAAAATGTCTGGTTCAAGCCAGACATGATCCTGAAACTAAGTAATTAGTACAGTTTTAAAGGCAGGAAACACAAGTTTTGTTGTTCGCACAAATTACAAGGTGTCTGCCCCCATGTATTAAAGCAATTACTTACATTATGTAATAAATTAACAATTCTTTGTTTTAAACATTGTATAATATGTTAAAGGAAAGGCTCAGCTGATACAGATTATATCCATGATCCAATACTAATAGTTTCCACAGTGCAAGTACAAAGCTTTTCATCTTTAATTAAGACACCAAATGTGACCATTGTTTATAAACAAACTCAAATGTATATATGCTAGGTGTGTACTGAGATAGTAGTTGGTTTGACGTCTGTAATATTAACATGAAACAATTTGTGTCTCGGCTTTCAATTATGGAAACTAATTCCATATCAAAAAATAAATAAAAACTAAAGAATTTGCAATAACTTTCCCTTTAACTGTTACCTACTTTTTTCCAGTTAAAGGATCAGGTTCTGTATTTTCCACATGTACATAATCCATCTCTTCTGTAAAATCATCTATAACCTCATATACTTTCTTCAGTATACCTTCATATAATCTCATTGTAAGCGATTTGGAAGATTTGACAGCAGGTTTTTCAAACTCGCCATCTGAAAGGCATACAACATTCAGATCGACACATAAGAAAAGATTAAAGGGGAATTTTCAGATTTCAGATGACAGTGTAGATTAATATTGTAAATTAAATTTGAAAACTTGCTGATATTTAGTGTTTCTTAAAATATCAATTCAAATGACTGCTAGGTTTACTTAACAATGTTTGTGACTTGACAATTGTGGCGATAAATTACCACCATTATTGGACATAAAAATATATAAACATAAAAATAAAAGTACATAAGTTTGCTGAATAATTACTATTTCATATTAAATGGTCTTTCAAATTAAACACATTTATGTCAAAATATCTCATTTGAAAGAAAATTTTGGAATGTTGCCTTAAGTCTTGATTCAAGGTATTTATCTTACTACATTCTTGTGTCAAAAATGTCTTCATACAAAAGATAAAGGTTGTGTAACTCTTTTTATTTTGCTAAACAATTAGAAGCTTTTTGTATTGCAGATCCCCATCTATATGTATACCAGTACAAACCTGGAATGGAAACAACATCTTCTTCTTGTAAATCAGATGCTATATCTATGGCTGGTTCTACAGACAGATTTGACTTACCAGCACCATCAGTATTCTTTTTCTTTAATTTACTAATACCATGTAATGGCCTTTAAAATATAATGTTAACAGTTTAATTCTTATAGAAATACTGCATGACTAAATAATACATCAGCTAAAAAGCTCCAAATATGTCAAATAAGTTACTCCCCTTACATTCTTGTATGACAACCATCATATAATCAGTTGACAATATGTGAGAGTACAAGAGAGAGAAATTGGGTTTAGTTGTCATATAGCTTATACTTTTATTACGATAATTCATTTTCAATCAGGCATTTTTAGCAGTGGAAGCAAAACAGGAAATTCTTGAGAACATGATCAAGGTCAGGCACTAATATATCTACAATGATTTAAAATAACAATATTATCTTTGTATAAATTTTATGACCAAAGCAAGTGTGCAAGAATGGTGGATATTACTTTAACAATTTAACATAATTTTTCTTTGAAAAATATGAAATTACTTACTTTTTATGATCTAAATCTTTGATCTTTGCTTCTAATATATTGTTCTTTTTTTTCTCAGATTCCAACTGCAGCTTAATTTGTTCAAATACAGACTGTTTTTTGTTGATAATTTCTAATTCATTTCCTGCAAATAAATTCCATTTATGAGTATCTCATTTCACAAGCTTAAACAAGACATACACCCAAGCCCAACAACCAGGGGATTGTCATGTCTATGATTTGACATCAAATTCTCACCACAAAATGGCACAAAATATTAACCCTTTGTACCTGTTTCAGTGATATCCACTTTAAATGGTAATTTTTGCATGGCATTAACTACAGAAAGTATTTTATAGCTAGTGTACAAAAATCACAACTTAATATAAACACAGATTGTCCAGCAACAAAACATATGCCCAGTCTACCTGCAGCTTAGTCGTTTTAGCTTTTTAAAAAAGGCTTTTAGCAATTCACTGTTTGAAAAGTATTCTGATTACGATGTTTTGCTGACAAGGGCACTAACTACAAAAATAATATTAAACATCTCTCGACTTGTTGAAGGATTAAAAGCTATTAATGACAAAAGCAATAATTTTGAAAATAAATGAAACACAACTTAAAATAGGGTTCACTGCAGTCTCAGCAAGACAGAAAAAAATCTTAGAGCAATCAAAGGTCGAGAATAATGGATGAGGGACCCCCGGTAACCATGGTGGCTAAGTGGGTAAGATGTTAATTGCTAGACTTGAGGTCACGTGTCTGATCCCTGCCCTGGCCGAAAAAATTCATCAGGATTTTCCAACATTGTTACCTCCCCGTCAGTGGTGCAGGATGTAGGACCAGACAAAGACAGCTGTCTAGTCCTTTGGATGTGATGAAAAACCGAGGTCCTGTGTATACAGTATACATTGACGTGCACGTAAAAGATCCCTTGGCAGTTGCAATTTGATATAAGAGTAGGCCATAGTATTAGTAATGCTGCCCAGGCAAAATGTCCCTCATAGCACACTGTATGGCGTATGCCCTTCTTAATTGGCCCACTATAGGAGCAGAGCAGTAAGATGTTAAACTCCATTTCATTTCATTTGTGGAATTTCAGCAAGTTTAAAAAACTAAACCAGGAATTCAGGCCTGTAGTGTGATAAAAGGAGTTGGATGACTGCCAGGATTAATGCCATTATATGAAACTATTACCATGTAATGGTAGGCAAATAACAATAAGGGGATAAATCCTATTCACCTGGAAGAATAAGAGGTTTAACAGTTCAGTAGCCTAAAGGGTTAAATGTCTAATCGCAATGTGTTGCAATATTTATAAAATACTGTAGCATGACATCATTTTATCATTTGTGATTCAAACAGGACATATAATATTCATAAAATATAATTGGTATAATAAAATAGATTACAATAATAGAGTAACATGTTTTTATCTTTATTATATCACTGAGAAGCACAAAATCAATAATGTATGTGGATCAATTTAAATGATGTATATTATATCAGAAAGTATCAATTACATTAAAGATGCATTATGAAAGATTTATAGCAAAATTCAGACAAATTATAAATGAAGTTTTAACAAGAATGGTCTCAATTGTCAATGTCAATTGCTACGATAATAAATAAAGTCTTGATAATCCATTTTAATGTTAAAAACTAACTGATACAGGTATTTAAATCCATTCAACAACTCAACCATCCAATAATGTAGAGATATGATTATGGGCTTGCCATGGGAAGAAATGTCTACGTATACTTGATATAACATTTAGAGCTCGAAAAAAGAACTTCAATAGACAGATTTAGCTCCCGCAAAATGCATCTTTAAGACTTGTACAAATACGAAGCTGTATAGTTGAAACTCTAAGAAAGGCCTTTAATCTAAAACAAAGTATTATCTTGCATGTCTAGATGCAGTATTGAAAGCTTGGAATTATTCCAATATTCATTTATACGGTTATTATGTGATAAATCAATACTACATCCATTGTACCATGTTATGTTGTGTCATATCCATAAATAATGTTATCTTTTGTCTATAGTAGATAGCTAGGTCTTTAACCATATTACATCTTTTGATAAAGGCTAGATGCAATGTCGAGTGCAGTAAAAAGCACACAAATTTTTCACAGCAGCTAAATCGTCCGGGCACTCAAGAAGAATTTTTGGATATTCTTACTTTTTTCGGTAATGAAACATTTATAATACTCTGAAATCTGATTAAGATTAATAACTCATAAAGTAATTATCAGAAAATCATTAGAATTTGTTTGATTTTCATAAAGTTCTGCCCCATGCTAACACTAGTAACACTTAGTTTACGAAACATTCAAAATCATGGATTTAAATGTTCAGTTATCAAAATTCATTGAAAATCAATATATTTGTTCGTCTCTAGACCTTAAACTCTGTGTATCAATCTGAACATTTATTGGATGATAAGTTTGGCCTCTAGAGCATTACAAAAGATTTTTCAAGTGATCAAGGGCGATAACTCTGGCAGTAATTATCAGAATGCGCTGAAAATCAATAAGCTTCTTCGTTTCATGACCTTAAACACTGTGTATAAATTTAAAGTCAATTTGATATTAACTTTGCCCTCTAGAGTGTCCACAAGATTTTTTGAAGTGATCAAGGGCCATAACTCTGGCAGTTAGAAACATAAATTGCTGAAAATGAATAGGTTTCTTTGTCTCATCATCTTAAACACTGTGTGTAAATTTAAGGTCGATCGGATATTAACTTTGGCCTCTAGCGCGTCCACAAGATTTTTTGAAGTGATCAAGGGCCATAACTCTGGCAGTAAATATCGGAATTCGCTGAAAATCAATAGGATTCTTCCTCTCATGACCTTAAACACTGTGTATAAATTTAAAGTCAATCGGATATTAACTTTAGCTGGTCCAAGGGACGGGCGGACGGGGGCGACGGAAATATACGACCACATTTCAATGTGGGCGTATAAAAAGTATTTTACTTGCGTCAAATGTTATATAAAAGATTATTCATAAATTTATTCAAATGACAAGCCCAGGCTGTTCAACACCCTAAACCATTGAATGGCAAAGATATTGAGTATATTATACGATGCCTGTCATATCTTTGTTAAACTAATAAAGACACCACTCACAATGCTTGACAATTGAAGAACCGGAAATCAAGACTTAATGAATTACCTTGACAATAAATGGTATTTGACTATCTAGTTTTTTTTAGGTTAGTTCTTGTGAAAATTGAAACATTCATAACTTATAACTCCATTTTTCATTATCGACTTTCAAACTATTATAATAAAAATGGCCACCTCATCCTGTATATATGTAAAGTGTGGAGCTCTAGGATATAATGACGTTATCGGACACTGTACACAGTGCTTGTAAAAGATAGAAAGAACTTACGAAGAGATTGATTTTCTATCATGGCTGCTACAAGTTGTTCTTGTAATTGTGTTAATTGTTGTTCGAATATGCCTTTTTCTTGCAGGTCTTTAAATTCCCCATCCGGTGTGCTGGGAAAACAGGGACTGAGAGAACTCGCTGATTGGAATGAATGACAATCATCATCTTTATAATCTGTCTAAAAACAAAATATAATTCATAGAAATAAAAGATGAATTCTGGATGTACTTGCAGTTACAGTGGAACCTCAGTTCAGTCTGCTTTTTTTAAATAATCATGTTTCAGCATTCATTCAGGGGCAACATAAGCTACCAACAGTGCTGCGACAAAGACAATGTGAAATATGCAAAAAGAAATATACATGTATTATACATGGTAGACATGCCTGTCAGAACAAAACTAATATTGGTGGGGTTGTCAGTGTAGCAAACCAAAATGGGTTCTGAGAGTCTGTCCTTGGGAACAGTTTAAAGTTTAAACTTTAAACTAAGATCACATATTTGCAAATTTTTAAAGGAGAGGGAAATTTACATAAAGAAGTTTCCATGTACAAACGTAGCATTAGAAACCTATAACCTAAAATTGATTGTATCCAAAAGGCATGTATTGTCATATCGATAAATCATAATCACATGTAGGGTAGTAGGTAACAACAAAAGCAAGAATGGCCAGATATTTCAATATACATTGTGGACGTTTAACCAATTATGAAAATCATCAATCTTGAAAACTCTAACCAAAAGTGATTCCATTTAAATGAAAATTAGTATTGACAAAATAGCATCATTTATCTACATGTTAACTGACTGTACACAGTTCATGCAAGGAAAACTTTCATCAAAAGTCCACTAGTATACAATGTATCTTGCCTAACATACTGCTTGCAGTGTTCCGTTTGATTAGAGCTAATCCCACTACTCACTGATGGAAAGAGAATATTCTTGTTCTAAATTATGATTGGTCAATAGTCCGATTAACTACCAATTGCTAACTGTGTTACAACGGCATTACCCTTTATTTAAACAGAGCGTCAAATTGGACCAAATATATTTACGTAACGTTACGTCATGGCTCACGTTTTCCTTATGCCCAATTAACCAGTGCATAGCAGAATATTGCAGTAAAACTAATTTCGTGACAAATGAGGCTATCAACATTGACATAATGTAAACAATACTGCATGGAGACGAACAGACTTTCACTGTTTTTAATACCTTAAATCACTGTCCAAAGTTTTAGGGAAGACCCCAGATTAAACGAAGGGCTGTCATAGCTGTACTCAAGTGATAGATTTGATTCAACGGGAAGAATAGATACACTCCCTCAAAAGTTCAAGTATCAGAATCCAATCCAGCAATGGCCAGAAAGGGATTTCTCAGGCCATTGCTTCAGGAATATGCCTGCCTATGGACACTGATACAAATCAGATTATATATTTTAAGAAGTAGTTAAAGACTCATCTTTTTTTCAACACCTTATTGACATTAACTCAGTTTTTATCTAAAAACTCACTATTATTAACAAAGATGTAATCAGTGGATCAACCCGCACAATCAATTTTCCCAAAACACTTGGTAATAAAAATACACTAAGTGCGTGTAAAATAAATATAATCTTGTTCTGACAATATAGTTAGACATATTGATTTTTGATACTTAGTTCCATGTACAGTATCAGAACTGGTAAGTATAGCCATTTGCTTCCGCTATACTGAATGAGCAAGATTGGAACCTATCCAGATGGGTATTAAATGTATAAGCACCCCACCCACCCCCCAATACAGTGAAGCAACAGAAGTATTTATATAATACATTATTTTTTGGGTGCAATTACCATAATAACACCACAGATGGTTTTTTTATACTATGGCCACTGACTAAGTGTAAAGACAAATAATCCAAAATCTGAATCACAAAACAAAATATTAATAATTTCTCATTTTCAGACAATAAGATCAGTACTCATTGAAATAATTATATATGCTTACTTCATCCTCTTCTTTAACAGCTACAGGAAGTGGAAGAGGTTTTGAATCTTTTGATTTTCTGCTTGAAGTTGGAGAATCTGGCTTATCACCTTTGAAACGTGACCTTAATGCTTGACGTAAGCTCATTTCTTTAACATAGAAATCTGTAAATATCACAATGAAATATAAATTTCTAGAAAAGTTCTTTGAATATCTCGTATAATGGCAATCTGCATTATCAAAATATGTAGTAAATAATCATCCATTAAATATGTTAAACTCTCTGAGCGTGATTTCAGTATGTGAATTTTTTAGTGTTGACTTTTGAATTTTTTAGTGTTGACATGTGAATTTTTTCATCTTGACACGTGTATTTTTTTGTCTTGACATGTGAAAAATGATTGGAAGGTCATGAAAAAATTGTGATATACTCGATTTTTTCTCTTTCCATACAGAAAAAAGTTCTTGCAATTAATTCCGCTTTGGCTTGCCATAGTTATGAGATAACCATTAAAAAATAAATTGTCCACAGAATCTTAACAATACCTTGATTTGTAGAATACATTATATAAGCTGAAATTATTTTCAGCAATTTTATTTTATTTGATTTAGAAGCATTATAATGACTACATGGGGAAGGGGGGTAATATGAGACATAATTTTTTACAATTGAATATTTTATAGGGGTAATGATTCAATAAACTTAACATATATCTTTCAATTGAAACTGCACTCCAAATGTTTCATTTTGTTCTGGAATCAGTGTCAGAAATCTGTAAAATGCTGTCCAAGTGGGGTAATATGGGCCATCACCCATTATTTTTCAAGCCCTTTATATTTTTTAGAGAGAGAGAGAAATGGGGTTTAACGTCTACTCGACACAAACTAGGTCATTTCGAGACTAACATATGGTTTTTAATTTTATTTCATTAATTCGCATGCGCATATAGGTCTTTAGCAGTGGGAGGAAACCGGAGTGCCCGGAGGAAACCCACGAGATTGAGAAGGCGCCCCTATCTCCATGCCACATACGCTCACATCAGGGATCGAAACCACAGCCGTAAGCCAGAGGTGACTGGCCAGCTAGAAGTCGAAGAGCGACACACTAGACCACTAGGCCATCCCAAACCCCCTTTATATTTTATAAATTGAAAGATGAGTTCAGTAGCTTTAACTAGAAAGTTAATTATTTTCAGTATCACATTATACCAATGAAATATTCCACAGCAAAAAATTATGTCCCATATTACCCCCTCTTCCCCTACCCTGTAAGTAATTGATATTTTGTCAAAATATATGACGGTAGATTACTTCAAGGATGCAAACTATCTTTAACGTTTATTGGCACCTTAGTTGTTAGATTAGCCTCGAATATGATTAATCAGGCAGTAATAGTATATAAATTCTAGTTTCCTCATGAAAATGTACTATCTTAATCAATTTTTTCTCTTTGACTTGCTCATCAGAATAAATTTCCGCCATTCTTGTGAGGCCATGTATGATTATGATTGTTCTTTTTATTCAAACACTGATTTGCCAAAGAAATTTCAAGTAGTGATCTGTGGTCCCCTTCAATTTGGTCATTTTAATATATCTCCTCTATTATAAAACCATACTTAATTATCAACTTTGTGGGTACAATTATTAAATATGTTTCAGTTGAACGTTTTTTTCTTAATCTATTAGGCAATTTAATATAATATGCTGAAAGACTACCCTTGTGTGGGCATTGAAAATCACTGCTACAAAATTGTGAAAATGTTCTGCTCTATATACCGGTACTGTAGACTTAATAAAATAATTAAAGTACTGCTGGCTGATCAAATAACTAACGGTAGTTACAGCTATAGGGTATCGCTTCACATATTTTCGCTAAAATTATAGGTGGCGCTGGCTTTTGACCATATCCCATGATATCATTGGCACTATTGGCAGTGTTGGATGCTGAATACTGAACAGAATTTAACCATTTTTGAACAGATATTTCTTTCCTTATAAGACATATAGAAATGGATTTCACTAAAAATAAATACACTTATGGATATACTACCTACTTCTGAATTCATTAACATGCTACGTTTCGATACACATACAGATATCGTTATCAAGCAAATGTAGTAGTCCATATAAGTGTGTTTATGTTTAAGATACTTCTTTCGTTAGGGGACCAACTTTAACATCCCTTAAGTTCAAGTAATGATCATGCAAAGACCTTTAAATGCAATCAAATGAATAATGTATATTAGTCATTACTACAGCTACATTATGGGCTACCGACCATTTACAATTTAAACGTTTCAAACGATGATCGGGTCAGTTAAAAAATATCTTTGACCGTAACGAAGTCAGTTCGTCATCTTGGTGAATGAAAACCCTGATAAAACCAGTGGCAAATATATTAATATTAAACATAGATTGATTAACTTGCATTGACATCTATATCTATTGAACCTATCTAAATTCCTGCGATTGTCAATCAGAACTGGAGACAGTAGATCTATTCTATGTTGAATGTAAATAAACATACTCTAATTTAACAGCATACTGTCAGTGAGTCACGGTCCGTCAAGTCAGATAGAGCTAGAACAAGAGTACTAGATAGAATGCAAACACCTATATGTATAGCGTATCTACTTCTATTATTATGTAATGATTGAATGATTATGAACAATAATTATTATTATGAAAACCTTCGATGACAGTGCTACACAGCTCTACAAGATAACTTCTAGATATGCGTCAAACTGCTCCACTCTGATGATACGAAAGCTTTCAATTTCATAATCTGAGTTAACTGTACACTGACAACCCGAGTGATTCATAAAAGTAGCTTCTATAATCCAGACGACAAGACCAGCATCCGACCATCATCCTTCGGTCGACAATATTCGGGAGTATAAATACCCAGGTGCACTTTCTCTACCTTCAATATCGACATGGAACAAATGAAATGAAATTGGGTTCAGCGTCCTGCTGTTCTGCTCCGACTTGGCTAATGAAAACGGGCATACGCAATACAGTGTGCTATGAGGAAAATTTGGCATGCACGAAACGTCCCGGGACCTCCATTTTTCGGCCAACCCAAACGACTAGACAGTTGCACTTGTAAGTTGCCAAACCGGAAATGAAACAGGATTTAGTATAAAAATAAAATAAAACCAAGTACGAACAATCCAAACCATTAAACTAAATTCGAAGTCTTAAAAAACGTTATAGGCAAAATAGTGTAATCAGCAAATGGACAGTTCATCGTGTACAAAGTACACAACAAACAGTGGTAACAGGTGTCCGGAAGAGTAAGCTTACCCTGTCTGGCGCCACACCCGCCATAGCTGCATCCAAACTTTTAGTCGAAATCTCGGTAAAATAGCGTGATTGGCCAATGGACTATCGGTATGCAAAATGCACATTATGATGAACAGTGTTAACGTTGTAGAGAATACATAATCAGAGAGATGGTAAATAGAAATAGGATACGCATCAATTAAATATATCTAGAATAATAGCTGAGAGAGACATGTTATATTTACCAATCAAGTCAATATGACGGACATAAAACTTTTAAAAGGAATTTTTATAAGTTTAGTGCTAGTATCCTTGTAGTTGACGCTTAGTTGATAGATGTCTCGATCTCTTTACAAAAACTCAGAATAAAAAGAACAAGCTCTCGCGTAACGAATTAGCTAAGAAACACTCCATAAGCTGGTGATACAGGAATGTTACTACTAATAAATGCAAAAGTTAACAATCGGAAAGTCAGTAGTATTTTTAATTTCAAGCTCATCGGGATATATGAATTCTACATAATCACTACATTTAGGATTATTCGGTGATATAGAACATTATCGATCTACTTTTTTATATTAAATACGTACATCTTATTAAGGTTGGATGTAGTAAAACTCGAGGTCTTTGCACCAATCATACGATAGAGTACATCCGAATACCATGGATAAGAAATTCATTCTCTGTGCTTTGTTCGCTCAAATTGACTATTTTTTTTTTTTTCCTTCCCCTTCTTCTTTTTTTATTCTGTGCAATAAAACGCCCGAAGGCTTCCTCAAAACGGAAATAGATATAGTCGCGATTAAAGAGACCGGCTTAATCAGACACGAGTAACTCATTTCATACGATGCTACAAAACGAAATTATATCACGTGATATTATAATTTGCAAGCAAAGACTGATAAGGAATTTAAGGTTGTTACAATGTGAATAAACCTATTCCATTTTGATCTATAGATATAATATATATACTCAAATATATATTTACCCGAACCGACAACTGCCACACGTCGGTTCTTCTAATAGTCTAATAATGATTTACAATGGATAAAGGAAAGGGACTGGGTGTTCACGCAATCATCAAGTAAACATAAACATCACTGACTGAGTTGTGATCACGGTAACTTTTCTTGACAGCAGCAATTGAATATTTAATTATTTAACAATTGAACTAGATAAAGACAGCTTAACTGCTTCTAAATATGGTATGATTAATAATAAACGGTAAGTTCATAATAGCACATTGACAATAATAATAGAGCTGGAAACCCTAATTTATAACTGAGGCGTAGTTTTGTTGTTCTGGAACTTCTGGCCTGGGTAGCACGATTTACCCAAAACTACCGCCACCGGCGCACACCCTGTCTTTTTTTTTTTGAGGTGGCGAACAATGTTTGGCTGCATATATGCTCGCGGAAAAGGAGAACAAAAATAGTTTAGGTTGGAAATCGTAATTTACAGATTAGTCCTTGTGGGCATTTTCCACTCAAACTCTCAAACATCATGCATCATGGGCCGCGGGCTTCGCACTTCGAAGTTGGTGCAGCATGCACCAAGTTCGGTGCAGCACGCCCCCCCCCCCCCCTTCTGAAAATCCTGGATCCATCCCTGCTTGTCAAGGGGGAACCACACTGGAAAATCCTAATGTACTTTTTCTGCGAACACAGGGATCAAACCTATAGGTTAGGGAGCCAACATCTTTTTTTCTAGTTCTGGAGTAGGCCTAAAAGTTTTTATACGCCCACCGGCCCACATTGAAATGTGGTCGTATATTTTATTTACGCTCCCGTCCACAATTACTTGTGGACGCTCTAGAGGCTAAAGCTAAAGTTAATATCGGATCGACTTTAAATTTATACAAAGTGTTTAAGGTCATGAGACGAAGAATCCTATTGATTTTCAGCGATTTTTGATAATGACTGCCAGAGTTATGGCCCTTGATGACTTTGAAAAATCTTGTAGACGGTCTACAGGCCAAAGTTAATATCCAAATGACTTTAAATAGGTACACAGTGTTTATGGTCATGAGACGATTAAGCATATTGATTTTAAGCGATTTCCGATAATTACTGCCAAAGTTATCTCCCTTGATCACTTTGAAAAACCTTGTGATGCTCTAGAGGCCAAACTTATCATCCAATTGACTTTAGAATTTACAGTCTTGAGACTATCAAGTATATTGTTTTTCAATGAATTTTGATAACTGAACAGCTAAATCCAAAACAAATTCTAATGATTTTCTGATAATTACTTAAGGAGTTGTTACTCTTAATCATATTTTAGTGTGTTATAATGTTTCATTTTTAAAAAAGGTAAAAATATGCGACAACTCTTTTTGACTGCCCGGGCGATTTAGATGTTGTGAGCGTAAGCTTATGTTTCGTTCACTTGGTTATGTTACACACACGTCACAAGTCTCCCTCTTTGAGTGGTATTTAGTGAAGAGTAATAGGTTTACATTTCATTTGCTCACGATAAGAATACCAAGCGGCATCGTCAAAACATTGCATGTTTATGAACCATAATTGTTATCCTTTATAAGTTTTAGAAGATATTCCATGAATTCTGTGAGATTTCTAAACTCTTCCGTAAGACAGGGAGGATTGGTAGGTCTGGGCCGGGATAGACTTTCAATTTACTTAATTTATGAAGCGATATGTTAATTCTTATATGCTTGACATTTTTAGTTTATCAAATTTATATTTTTTTTGCAGCCTGTAGTTATGTTGGGCAGAAGATCAGTAGAATTTGTGGTAGTTCATCAAGTAGTGAAAATAACAAAGATTTAGATCGCAAACCAAAAGATCAACAAACTTGTATATTTGGTAATAATGCTGGTAAAGGTAAGAAACCTGAAAGAACTGAAAGTCATTAAGGGATTGCAGAATATTGTTTTTTAAATTTAATGTTAAACATTTATTATGCAAGAGCAAAATCTTGCTATTGCGGGTATTTTGCAGCCCTGAAATATTGCATAAATTATCACTTAGACATTAATTAACTTACCAAGACCATAATCAACTCTTGATGCCATTGAATGCCTGTGATATTTACTACATTTAAAAACATTTTGTGGTGGATGTGGTTACTGTAAAAATGGATAATCATTATCAAGACATTGTTTATCATCTATTGTAGCAACGGTAGTGATGACAATTGAGGCTAGCATATAATTGTATCGCTAATATCTAGGCATAGAGTGAAGTAATTAGAATATAATTTTCATCATATTCTCTTTTTATTATCTATTTTTTGACTGGTATAGCGAGAACTGTCAGCTCTTTATTTAATAATTATGGATTATTGCAAAATGCGAATGCCCTCCCTAACCATTTTAAGGTTACGCCCATTAAATTCAACTTTACTTCCCATCATATGGTGTTGATGCATTGTTTACATCAGACATAGTAACACAAATCATCTGGGCAGAATGGGTGCCTTTTACTAATTTTACACCTCTCTGCATACAATGTACCTATTCATACTAAATAGAAAAATATTTTATTCAAACACCTTTAATTTACATAAGAACAAGAAAATCATATTCAGTTCTTATTAACTTGCTCGATGTCATCCCATTCTAGTGATATTGGCGGCCAAGTGAATATTTACGGCATCCGGGTATTTACTGCTGATCAGTTGGAGAAGAACTATTTGATGGTTGTTCTTATTTGTTTTTCAGCAACTACTAATGGACAATCCTACGATGATCAACAGCCTAAACACGACACAGGTGCAAGTTATTTATTTAGATCTGATGGAGGGGGAACGAAACAATCATAAAAAAGAACTACCTCATTAGAAAGAGTTAAAGTGACAGCATCTTAGATATTCTAACTTTAAGCAGTAAATATATTTCTATTGATTAGGTCATACAACAACAAAAAAGGGGTGTTCCTATACAATTTTCTTAAAATCTGAAGTGGAAGGGATGTTTCTGTTTGTGCATTTTTATTTTGTGAAAGGATTACTACTAGTACTGGGCTAAATGTATTCTCATAAATATCACATTTCAAGGCACTACATTTATGTCATCATGTTGTTGATACCCAGTATCATTTATGATTTTCAATAAAATATGACAATGGAGCCTATGGTACATTCTGGATTCATCCTGTAACCCATGGAAAACATGTTGTAGGCCCTACATGTACATGCAGTAATTGAGACGTTTATTTGTTGGGGTTTTTTTTTTGTTAAATAAAAAAAAAGGTCATTCAGCTTTTTTTAAGTGACACATGATTATCTGGGAACCAGAATATTTTTATATGGCCTTATATCACCATTTATAAACTGACACCTTTTCATTCAAGGTGTTGGTCCAGGTAAAAAGTAAAATGAACTGTTGGCCTATACCTGGCTGTATCAAAATTTGTATATCTTTTCGAAACTGAATTATAGATAGTCTGAAATATTAAAACTCTTCTGACCTCTGTAATATTCAGTTACACCTTTCAACAACCAAACAGTTAATGGACATCTCACTCAGTGATAGTACAGAATTTTCCTCAAATAAACAGGACTTGAAGATTCAAGGCCTTAGAGGTTCAGATATTTCTGATTAAATAACACAAAAATTCAAATAAACTTACAAATTTATAAAACATTCCATTCTTTGAAAACTTGAGATTTTTCCCCCTGAATGTCTTTCAAGAAACTGTCATTTTAACCTCTGTTTTATTATTTTTCTAATATTTTTCTATTGTTTATAACAAGTCTTTATATAAGTGTATGATTTATCTATTATAAACAAGCTCTTTAATAGATATTGATGGTTTGTTATGTAGAAGGCTAGTTATAAATTAAATAAAATATCTGAAAATACTACTTGATTGTTTATTTTATAATAAAGGTTTCCAGGAGATTACTGTCTAATCATCATCATATTTCGGTTCTTTCGAAATGGTTAAATTTTATTTATTTGCCCACATTTAATGTATATGGATATTATCGTCACCATTGTGCCCATAAGTCTGTCTTGAGAATTCTCTGCACACTACGTACAGTCTTTGTAATTGTTTGTAAATTTTCAAGGATTATTGAGTTGGTGGTAACACAATACAGAACAATGGTACCACAATACAGAAAGTTAGAGGAATTATTTATGAGGGTATCAGGAGGAATTCAGATTTATTGCAGACGACATTGCTGCTAGTTTGCGTATACAGGGTCTCTAACCCGTATGTTATTTTCTGAGGATGTGTGTGCATTGCTAGAGAGAGATTTTCACAGACAGAACCTATTTGCATAATTAAAATCAAATTCCACATACCTACCAATATCAAATTCCAATTTAATTATAACATGACCAATAACCCTATCAATATGACAACATAACAGCAATAATATATCTGAACACTTAGTAGCACATTATAAATAACTCTGAAGGAAATTTAATATTAAAATTTAATAATAAAACAACAATAATCATTACATATTAACATAAACAACAATAAGTAGGTATCTGTATATATCTTTAACAAACTCAATGACAGAAGCTAATAGCTGGAAATTAGAATGGTCAAGCATCCATGTACTGGTATATCTAATCCTTACAATAGTACTACAAAGTATTCCCCTTTAACTTGTACTAGTAATCAGAAGGTAGTCCAATGCTAAACTGAAACTTGCAAAGGGATGTAGCCAGTGATATGTGTGGATTTTACACATAATCTGGATGGTTAGTCTTATTCATAGTTACTACATTATCAATTGAACAAGATACAGAGTACACTCTGCCCTTATGTCAGTCAAAGGTGTGTAACCAATCCCCTAGCCTTTTTCAAATATTGTCATCAAATTTTGAATGGGGATTGCAAGTACCATAATAGCTCTACATTCTATTTCGACTTGGCATTATATTAGAAGTACAAATTAGTTTTTTTCCTATGTTTTGAGATTTTTTTAATAGCTCAACATAAGTTTGTACCTAGTCTATAATATACTGTCCATATTCATACTTTATTTAAATTTCTTTCCATTCGTAAGTTCTCACTTTATTATACCACAGTAAGGATTGTATATTTTGCTAAGTGGTTGGATTTACTGTTAAGCTTTGGTTGAAATGATGCCATTGGTTGATTTTGTACTACCCGGTACTGGCAGAAGGCCTGCTTGTGTTGCAATTTGTTCATGTCTTGATGTACGTGTATCCATCCAATTCATAAAACTGCACATAAACTTTAAATTATCACTGCTATAAAAACAAAGGCTCTTTTCATTTCCAACATATCACAATACTTGGGTCACTTTCAATTTTTTCATCCAGTGCTTCGTTGCTAATACCTAAAATATAGATTAAGATATGTAAGCTTTATAGTGACCAGTCGTCAAATTATAGCTCACTCATGTTAGTTCTGTAATCCAAGAAAAGTTACAAAAATCATTACCAAAATCTGTCTTAAGTACATCTGTCTTTTCCACAACAGACTTTTCAAAAATGAGAATATGATGAGAATGAAAATAAGATTCAGCTCTTCAAATTAATTGAAGAGGCAGAAAGGACTGTGATTATAGTTCATGTTTTGATCACTCCTGATTGCTTTAGCCCTTTTTCCACGCACACATTTTCACCAATTAGATTACATTTGCGTTAACTGACTGAAATGTAAATTTCATACTTGGATGAAAATATACCAAAACCTACTGATTTTGCAGCAAATTTCATCAAAACTATGGCAGCCATCACACAAATGATATGGTATATCTTTTGATACAGGTTCAATCACACTGGTGGGTAATTTGATTGGATATTTATGAAGACGTCTGATGTAACCTTTCATCAGGCCATACTGAATTAATTTCCTGAAAAATAGAAAATATTCATACAAAGTTCAGCATAAAGTGGCTTAAGAAATTCTGAATTTACTGCCCAAAAGTGAAATGAGTTCAAGTAACCGCTTAAGACACCCTGTTGTACTTAACCACATACAGCAGTGTTTAAACCTACGTACCCTTCTTCAAAATCCAACTGCCAAGGGTTCTTTAACAGGACCTCAGTTTTTCATACCACCCAAAAGACTAGATACTTTTTGTTACCCAGCTCTCTGTCCCTTTTAAAACACTGACAATACAAAATGGAACTTCTCCAGCCAACACCTGTAGTGAGCCAGGACCTTGCTCACTGAGTCACTGTAACTACCAAATGCTACTGCAGCTACATGTACTTACCGTTCATCTATCTGAAGACTGTGAGGATTATATCGAGAACATAAATCCTTTACAGTTGTTCCTGCTGTTAAATTACAGTACATCTGGAATATATCTCGAAAATTAGGTGGACGATGTTCTACAAATACACAAAACATAGAGTCATACAGATCATCCATCTAAAACTATCAGAGAGATAGTTTAAAGACAACATAAACTATGTTATTTAATGACTAACATGGTCCAATTATTAGTAGGAGGAACCAGGGAAAACTCATGAGGTAACACAGGTGACTCTATTCATATCTACAATTGGGAAATGGAAACTGTATCAGTATGCCAACAGGTTATACCATAACAAAGTTAATTTCTTCCACGATACTTGACACAACATTCTTAAATCTGATTCTGTAAATGACAAGTACCTTTTCTAGCTATAAAGAATATACATTCTGCCTGTAGATCTGGATCATTAGCTAATTGTTGTAGTTCTGGTGTTACTGTATAAACATTAGAATATTGAAATATAGAGATGCCTTGTATAACTTGATAATGTATTAAATTCTGTAGACACGCCTTTACTCTATTTACTTCTATATCAGCCTCTGCAGCTATTTTAGCTACATGTGAGAAACCATCTACATAATGAAGAATCTGAAACAAATCATAATTGATATATAATATATAGTTTCATTTTAAATTACCTCGATGTCGGAACACTACATCTTACCGGTTCCATGTGTTAACTCCTCCAGATTTTCCGACGTGGTTTCCCCTGGGCCTGACAAGGACACTTGTCTAGTTGTTTGGATGGTACGAAAAAAATGAAGTCCTGTGTACACACGGGCGTGCAAATAAAAGATTTCTTGGCAGTTGGAATTCGATATAAGAGTAGAGTGTAGCACAGCTGCCGGGCAAAATGTCCCTCATAGCACACTGTATGACGTATGCTCGTTTTCATTAGCCGAGTTTAGGAGCAGAACAGTAGGATGTTAAACCCTATTTCATTTCACCTATTCAGCTAAAAAAAAAAAATTGCACAGAATTTTTCAAGCTCCCTCTAATCTACCAACACATCATTTTATAATACAGAACAGCCCTGGCAAAATTTGAATCCAACAAAAACCAAGACTTTAATGAGATAAACTAACAGACATCAATTTCACCAACCAACAGCCTTTAATGAGACAAACCAACAAACTTTATTAATGAGACAAACCAACAAACTTTATTAATGAGACAAACCAACAGACTTTAATGAGACAAACCAACATATTTTAATAAGATAAACTAACAGATATTAATGTGACAAACAAATAGACTTTAAAGAGACCAATCAACAGACTATAATGAGACAAACCAACAACGAGATAAAATAACATACTTTCTTGCGACAAACTAATACCATAATACAATGAGACCAAGACAAACCAATAGACCATAATACAATGAGACCAATCAACAGGCTTTAATAAGACACACCCACAGACATTAATGCAACAAACCTGCTGCGTTGTTAGATCCCATGTATATTCTGTTATATCTTTATTTTGTACTAACACTGGAACAGCGTGATCTTCAATGAGTGGTGGTTCTGATGTACATTGAGCTACCTTAAGATGAATGATACAGGAATCACCTGTAAAGACAATAAATACTGTAGCAGTCATATAACTCACATTTCATTAATAATATATAACAATGTGTATTATAGCTTATGATTGGGCTACACAAACAAAAAACAACTTAGAGCACAATTTTAACATAGTAGTGATCTAGTGGAAGCAGCAAGTACAACATGTTTACGGTCATATGTCATATAAATTTACAGAACCTGTTCGACTTATTCTGCGGATACAATTATGCCCGATTAAAAAGAAAGTCTGAAAAGCTGTGTCAAGTGGATGTCAATATGTAGATAATTCTAAAATCTACAATTAAAACATATTTCATTGTGATCTCTTTTTGTACCTGATGATCAAATGCCTAATATATGCAGTAAATGTGCAAAGATCAAATAAGACAGACTAAGTGAATGGATGCATTACGTCCTCGTCATAATTAAATATTTTAGAATATTTAAAACATTGATATTAATTCAAAAATATTTAAAATATTGATATTATGATGGTACTTAATTCAAAAATATTTAAGATATTGCTATCTTGATGGTTATTAATTTTGGAAAAACCAGATTAAATTCTCTCAGTTTTTTATAAATGGGGCATAACTCACGGAGAAACATCATTTGGGTGTTGTTGGGGCTTCCCTGCGAATCGACAAATGGATTTTTCCTGGTACAAGAATAGTATTTGTCACATCTAGAGTGTTAACAAGAATTGTGAATGACAAATATGGGCAATGGCAATATATGACTATATTAAATCTGACATTTAACAATGAAATTAAAAATTACCCATAGCAAGGTTACAATATCCATAGCTGTTTAAATGATCCTTCAGATTCTTTAAGAATGTTGGTATTTCTTTCTTTTTTTCTTCACTGAACAAAAATTCATTTTCTAACTGAAATACGATGTAGAAAACATCATTAAGTTCAGCAAACATTAATGCCATGAAAATTGTTTGATTCTTCTAATTTGTGGACAGTGGTGTAACTGGTCCTTCATTGATATTTATAGTGACTGGTTGTTTGTTTTAGAGTAAAATTGATGATGATTTGTATTAAATGAATCTAAATTTGCTTCAAACATCTTATTAAATTCTTTAAATGAATATCAAGACAGAGAGAGAGAAATGGGGTTTAACATCCACTCGACACAAACTAGGTCATTTCGGGACTAACACATGGTTTTAATTTCATTTCAATAATACGCTTGCACGTAGGGGTCTTTTAGCAGTGGGAGGAAACTGGAGTGCCCGGAGGAAACCCACAAGGTTGAGAAGGCGCCCCTATCTCCATGCCACATACGCTCACACCAGGGATCGAAACCACAGCCACAAGCCATAGGTGACCAGCCAGCCAGAGGTGGAAGCGCAGCACTCTAGACCACCCCCCTGAACATCAAGAGAAACAGAGTGCTTATTTCAGATTATGAAAAACATAATTACTGGAGCATACATCTAGTTTAATATCAAGTATACGGCCCAGGCCTTGGTGAAATGAAATGAAACAGAGTTTAACATCCTACTGTTCTATTCCTACTAGGCTAATGAAGATGGCAAACGCCATTCAGCAACGTTTGTTCGTTCCTGGAGTTTTACATCCAGTTCCACCGAGGGTGATATCGTAGACAAGACAGCTACGCTAAGGTCAACTCTTATATAAAATTCCAACTGCCAAGGGATCTTTTACATGCACTCCAGAGGATCTTGGTTTTTGCCTAGACAGCTGTTCTTGTCAGGCCCTCCATCCTACACCACTGACAAGGGGAAACCTTACTAGAAAATCCTGATGAACTCTCTCAGCCAACACCTAGAGCGAACTCGCAACATCTAGACAGCATCTTACCCACCAGAGCTTTGTGGGTTAGCTATCACTTTTCCAAGATTTTACAAGGTACTGGAATATAGTTACCCATGGAAGCATCCAAGAAAGATATAATTATACCTTAGAATCATTGAACTTAAACGGAGATAGTCTTACCAGGAACCTGTTTAAGCCCACCACAGCACTGAAATCATTGTCACCAAATTCAACAGAGAAGGTTCATTTTAAAAAATGTGGGCAATTAAAAAGAAACATTTTCATTCGATTATCATTACCTCTAATTGAGTTAAGTATGATGCAATTTTTTTCACAACAGATTCATAGGTCCAAGTTATGAAATCCTTTTGAAAAACTAGGCACAGGTTAAACTGCAGAGCATTTCTTTTATATTTGGTGTTTTGTATACAAACTGGACACCCAACAATAGTATGCTTAGAAATGTTTCTGTAATAAACATATACAAACATTCAGCAACTGATGTAAATAGTACAAATAAAAACAATAGATATGTTACCAGGCTATCCACAGTAGCTAAGAGTTTGAGCAGTCCATAAAGGTTGTTGTGTTGTCTGAGAAGCAATAAGAACTTAATTAAAGCAGCCAAGATGCTAAATAAGATTACATAAGAGATGAGAATAAATGGAAGTTATTATAAATTAGATTATTTAATAAGGTTTTCATGTCAATAGGATAGGCAAACAATACAAATTTCAGTCCCGTCCAGTTAACACAACGGACATTCTCAACTCGGTCCACAGTAAACAGACACATACTAGCCGCCGAGAGTCAAACATTGACTCTCATACAAATAAACCATTTGTTACTGATTCGTACCTATACACTACTAAACCCCATCGGTCGGGCGCCATGTTGAATTACACAATATTTTATGTTTTAAAACCTAACTGCTTTATGGAATCAACGACAAATCTAAACTTGGACACTCAAACTATATTTATTTCTGTTTTACAAAAATATAAATTTCAGGAAAAAACCTGAATAAGTGGAGTCTATCAAGTATACTTCATCGTTTCAATGGGACAGACAAACCAATGACAGTCATAAGGATTATTGTAACCTCTGTATAGAGGTGTATTAAACATACATTTGTATTATTGATTCTTGGATTTTCCTCATTATCTCAATACAGAAAAAATATACAAATAGGTACATGTAGACAGTCTCTTTTATAATAAAATTCATACTCAATCTAATACAAATAAGAAGCAAATTCATTTTCGTACATGTAGGTCAAACGTCATAGACATTTCTTTGATGGAGAAGATCAGATCATGTGAATTGATCAAACAATCAAATTGATATAGGAAGAAGCATTTTTGGGATGAATTTCTGTGGTGTTGTGACAAATGACCTCTACTAGACAATACCATGGTACAGGTCACATTGTCAAACCTTTCTCTTGTTTCTCTAAATTACACTTTATTTTCACCATCTGGCGGTGTACTTACACTGTGATTATTCTATTTTTCAGTTCTTGTTTTGTAATAATATAAATGCTAATTGCATCGAATTCCTCTTTGCTAATGTAATCTTCTGGTACCTACAAATTAAAATTGATAAATTAGTCATTTATAAACAATGATTTTTATTTTTTTGCATATAAAACTGAAGAAAATAATTTTGATGTAAATAATGTGAATATTTCTCAAACATATTATTAATGTATGGACTGGAAGTAGTAATTGCTTCCCTTGAATTCATGATACACAAATGTCTCGCTCTCAAACATGAAACTACATACTATAAATTGGTCTATACTGTACAGGGGGGTTGGATGGTCTAGTGGTTTAGAATGCCGTGCTTCGCCCTCTAGCTGGCCGGACACCTCTGACGTGGTTTTGATCCCTGGTGTTAGCGTATGTGGCTTGGAGATAGGGGTGCCTTAATGTTGTGGGTTTACTCTGGTCTCCTCCCACAAGAACCCCCCTTCGCGTGTGCTAAGATAATAAAAATGACAAATAAGAATTGTCTGCCATATCACCTCTGGTGGAAGCTGACATAAAACACTAAGAACAACAAAGGTTAAGTGGATTTATCTCCCTTTACTAATTAATATATTTTTAGGAGCAGTATAGTTTGTCTTTATCAGCCTATTGTTACATTATATTGCAGTTTGCATTACCGGTACTATATTGTCTGTCATTTGACTTTTATCTCTCTGAATAATCTGTATCATTATTACATTTATATATCCCTTGTGAACCCTTAAAATGAAAGGACAATATACCCCTGTTTACACTTGGCCGCGATAAGCGTGCTGTGCTAGGCACGGTACCAGGACACGATAAATTTCAAGAGATGTACCCGTTTACATTACCGGTCTCGGAACCATGCCAAAAATGTCAAATGTGGAACTCATCACGGAAAAGTTAATTTCAGTCCCTAAGCAAGTTAGCCAGATGAAAACAATTATGGCGGTTGACTTTGATACGTTTGGCCGTGTTCAGACCAGTTAGCGTTTACACTGCGAAAATTTAAAGCATGCCATTCCTGGTAATGTACCTAGACCACCTTACTTCAATGCGAGTGGGCCAGATTGGCACCGTACACCCGGCACGCTTACGTTTTGGCACCGTAGACCCGGCACGCTTAAGTTTGACCGTTTACCTTACAAATAAATCAAGCGTGCCGTACCTGGTACCATTTCTTAAAATTTGTAATATAAACAGGGTTTATGAGAAGAGGCTGGTTACTTGTCTTATTCCGGAACTTACAGAACTGTGACGGACTCAGTGACTCACTCTATAATACTCTATCAGCAGGCTTTACTCAACGCAAACCTGTGCCTAAATAATGATATGTCTTTATTGACATTTGTGTAGTTTATGACAAATATTTGTGTACAAACCTGATAAACAATTTTTGGTCCAGCAACTGGGTGAAATTCGCTATAGAAGATAGATTTAATCATTACAAAAACAGCGTAAATGTCGACAACTTTTCTGCTGGTTTCCCCAAAATCTTACTATGAGAGTTACTTCCCCGTAATTTTGTAAATTTTGGATTCATTATTCTGATCAATAAAATACCAAACGCAATTGGAAGTATTTCAAAGTAATAATATATTCATTTAATATTATTTCATAAAATATCCAATAACATTAAAATCAATATTAGTAATCTGTGCAAATATATAAATTTTAGATTTCAAAGCCAAATTACTTTCATATTTAATTTTATTTTGTTTCCTTTCTTCTTTGAATCCTAAATTGTAAATAGTTGAAAAACAACATGGCTGCAAATGTCGAGGCCTGGTGAACTTTGCTCAGTTAAAATAGTTGTTTATCAGCAAAGTGACCCAGATTCGACCAAAAGAAGACAACAAAATATATGGTTCATAATGGTTGCCCATTTTGTAACAGTATTGTTAACTGGTTTTATCATTTATACAGCATGGGCTCCAGGTGCAAGTGAGTGAATGAATTACATTACAAAAGTCAGTAGTGTCAGTAACAAATACAAAGCGCACAAAAACACGTCACAGTCTGAATCTTTGACAAATCAATATTTAAACAAATCAGTATATAAACAAACCAACAGTGGCGCTGATGTTTCCCGTCAAAATCCAATAATAAGTAGTGACAGTGTGACACATATTAATTTAATTAGTCGCACATTTACCTTTTTTTTTTCTACTAAAGTATTGAGCAATCAAACTATACTATACTCTTCCTAAGTTTCATCACTCTCTATCATCAGACAGAATCAAGATTCTCTTCTCCCAAAGCATCAATCAATAAAATTGACTTGCTCTGCTTAGCTTCAGCTCGAAATGTTATTCATTGAACTCAGTCAAGACATTCACTTTCAATGAACATCTTCATCAAGTTTAATTCTACCTCAATTAAAAGCAGAGTTGTTACATGTATGTTCCAAAGTCTTGACCAATCAAATTGCTTATCGCTCCTTAGCCTAATCAGAAAATTCTCACTATCGAACTTAGTCAAGGTAGTGGTATAATGAACCTATACTCTGAGCTTCATCGCCTCAAACCATCAACCAATCAGATTGTTTATAGTCTTATAGATCTCTGCTTACTGTAAGCAGAAATGTTCATCATCGAACTTCTTCAAGGCATTCACCTAAGGAAAGCCTACACCAAGATTGAACATTCTAGCTAAGTTAGAAGGAGAGTTATTGTGTTCCAAAGTCTCGGCCAATCAAATTGCTTATCGTCTGCATACCCCGAGCAGAAAATGTTCATTATAGAACTTAGTCAAGGTACTGGTTTAATGAAACTATACACCAAGTTTATTTTATGTATGATACACTTTTGGGTCAGTTTAATCTAAAACTAGGGGAGATATAGGCCTGTAACTTTTTTGTAATCAAATAATTTCGAAATTTACTGAGAAGAAGTCTTTTGAACCATTAATTAATAACTTAGTGGAACCATTTCTAGGTTAAACTTCTGTTTTGGGATGAAACATCTCTATAATTTAATAACGATGTTTCGTAACACATACAGGTCACGTAACTTGAAAACATGACCTGTATGTGTTACGAAACGTCGTTATTAAATTATAGAGAAGTAGTTATATCCATATATACCTTGTGTTGTGTTTTTGTTATGAATTTGTTTATAATTGACAACTCTTTTTTTTAGGTTTATTTTCCTGGCACCCAACATTTATGGCTATAGCAGTAAGTACATTTACATACACAGAGCACAATTCAGTAGTGTGGGTGTCTAGTATTCCAATTAATTTTTATACTCCCACATTGAAATGTGGTCGTAAATTGTTGTCGCCAATGTCCGTCCGTCGGTCCTGCGTCCACAATTGCTTGTGGATGCTCTAGACTAAAGTTAATATCCAACTTTCTTTAAATTTATACACAGTGTTTAAGGTCATGAGACGAAGAAGCCTATTGATTTTCAGCAATTTCCATTTATTACTTCCAGAGTTATGACCCTTGATCTAAAAATCTTGTGGACGCTCTAGATGCCAGAGTTAAACTCCGATTGACTTTGAATTTATAGGCCTAAACACTGTTTAAGGTCATGAAATAAACAAGCCTATTGATTTTCAGCAATTTCCGATAATTACTGCCAGAGCTATGGCCCTTGATCACTTCAAAAATTCTTGTGGATACTCTAGAGGCCAAAGTTAATATCTACTAATTCACTTCAAATTATACACTGTGTTTATGGACATGAGGCAAAGAAGCCTATTGATTTTCTGCGATTTCCGATAATTACTGCCAGAGTTATGGTCCTTGATCACTTTGAAAAATCTTGTGGACAGAGTTTAAGGTCTTGAGACAAACAAGTATATTGATTTTCAATGAATTTTGATAAATGAACAGCTAAATCCATAATATTAAATGTTTCGTATACTAAACGTTATAGGACAGTATCTGTGATCGATATATATTAACAGAAAACCAAGTTTGCTCCGACTTTGGAACTTTAAGATATTTTTGCTTTAAATGATAGAACTAAATGTTCTGAACATTATATCAAAAGTTCCTAGATGGGACAGAAGCAGTAAATTAGTTCTTTGATCATATTTGTTTGTTGCGCGAAGAGTTGCTTTTATACTATATTTAGACTAGCGTGTTACGTAGTATTCTTAAGTAGCCAATCACCGGCAAGTAAACACTTAAAACACGTGGTCTTTTCCACGAACTGCGTGAGATGTTGTAGACACTACGGTAAACAAAACTACACGACACAATTTAATTAAACTTAAACGTATGAAAACTTAGTCTTTATTAAAACGGATCTTGTTAAATCAAATTAAATTTCACTCTGCATTGAACTACAATCTATTTACAATTACTATGCTACGTTTGAAACTGGGGTCATTAGTTACAAGTACAAACAGTAGGCCTACTAGTATACTTTTTTTTGCACACTTTACTCCCAAGTCCGATACACATATACTTGGCCAGTGCTTCAGTATTACTTATGTCATAACACAAATAACACCCCTTTGGCCTCCCTCTTTCCCATATGTTACTCCATAGATTTTGGCAAATGCTTTTGTATTATTTATCTCATAATACATATTACACCACTCTCCTATTCCCACATGTTACTCCATGTCATTACACATATAAGGCAAATGCTTTTGTAATATTATCTTATGAAAGAAATTACACATGTTCATAGTCCAATACACATACTTCGACCATTGCTTTTGTATTATTTATCTCAAAACAAATAATTACACTTTTCATTTTCATATGTTTCCTTGAAAAATAACTACATGTTTAAAGTATTGAATGGCCTATTTCCATACTTTAAACTTGTAATTATTAACAAGAAAAAAATATGAAAATGAATAAAATCATACACCCTTCCCCACCCCCATACCACACTTTATAATTGACTGATTGCACTGTAGTGTGTTTAACTTCCCACTGCAGCTCCGGTTAATTATTAATACCAAAATGAATTTTCAGAAAGACACCAAATTATGTTCCTGCAGCCCCCTCTAACCCAAGCACCAAAATCAATTTCCACTTCCTTTCCTTCTTTACAATACAATTGTCTAAATTGTACTTCCAAGTTTAGACAAGGGTTTGACAGATTGGCTAGGTAGCAGCGGTCTGGTAAGAAAAGGGTTTAAATTGTGTGCTTTTTTAAGAACTACATACATGTACGTCTGTCTGCTCAGTATCATGTTTTTCACTTAGAGGGTTTTAATACACATTATTTTAAAAAGAAATATACTTAAAACATTTTAAATCTAATGCCAAAAAAGTGTTCATACAATATAATTGAAACATACAGAAAAAAATTGCACCGAAACCCGGTCTTTGAGCCCCAAAATATGAGTGAAACAGAAAACCGAAGTGTACATGTCAAATATTGGATTATTAAAATCATTAACGCATAAGACACTTTCTTTTAACCGTTGTCGACATTTCCTTTCTTCACTCCACTCCCTCGTTTTGCTGTACACATGAAGTTTGTTGCAGGTTAAAACGTAAAACATAAGCTTTGAATGATAGCAAAACAATATTTACTGGGGGCTGCCACTTTCGTTATTGTTGATTTATTATTGGTCAAGATGCGTCACATGGTCCCTTTAGTCACCTTTGACCGTGTCACATGACCAGTTTAATCAACACCGACAATATCAAAATTAAACCATTTATTTAGCAATAACTGCTGCGCCGTTACCTAGGAACTTTTTCGTGAGGCTTCAATATACGTTAATAAAGTTATTTGTTTTCTAAATTCTTAACGTTCCAGTTGTCGTAGCAAGGGTGACACGATAATCGATGTCAGAATCTGGCCTATTAGCATGAGGCAGAACTTTATAAAAACCAAACAAATTCTAATGATTTTCTGATAATCACTTAATGATTTATTACTTTAAATCAGATTTTAGTGTATTATAAAGGTTTCATATCAAAAAAAAGTAAAAATATGCGACAACTCTTGTTGACTGCCCAGCCGATTTAGCTACTGTGCACGTATGTTTCGTTGCCTGGCAACCTATCTTTACTTTTTTTCTGGGTGGTTTTTATTTTAACTGTACCTTTTCTTCCTAGGCTCACTTCTGAGTTGGTACATGTATACTTTTGATACACAAATTCATATGTAAAACAATCACTGAGTTTATTTCACACGTTTCAACAAGTTCCACTTGTCGTTCTGAAAAGGAACTTGATGAAACGTAGTGTAAAATAAACTAAATGATTGTTGTCCATATGAATTTGTGTTATAGATATCATATGTTATTTTACTAAATTTCGTATAAGGATTTCATGTATACTTTTGTGCATCTTCATCATATACATGTACCATATTTCTTTGAAAAAAAAAATACAAAAAATAAATAGGTATACGTGTAAGTATGAAGATGATAAAGACCTTTATCAACAAATGGTAACTCCTAATGCAATTATCAGTATTATTATTTTTTTCTCATGCCTATTAGTATTAAACAGCTTGATGTCAGTGTCTGATAATTTCAAATCATTGAAAGATAAAACAGTGATAAATTTGGTTATTTTTTTTATTTTCATTTTATATTGCAGTTTATGATGTTAATGTTTGAAGGAATATTGATGTTTTCGCCCCAGAGTTCATTGGTTGTAAATTGGTCCCGTTCATCTAAAGTAACTGCTCATTGGATATGCCAAACAACAGGTGTAGTTTGTGCTTTACTGGGATTGGCTGCAATTATGTATAACAAACACTTGAATGACAAACCACATTTCACAACTTGGCATGGTCTATTAGGAGTTATGACAGTAGCTTTTGCCTGTTTTGAACTCTTAGGAGGACTCTGTGTTAAATATAGCCAAACTTTGTTGAAAGGCATTAAGATCCGATTGGCTGATTTAAAAATGTACCATGCTACAGCTGGATTAGTGCTCTTTATTTTAGCCTGTGTTACGACCATATTAGGCATGTTTTCTAACTTCTACACAAGAAATGTTCAAGGAACATCGTATTATATGTCAATCGCTTGTGTAGCCTTGATTTCTCTTATAATTACAAATCAAGTCACACAGTCTTATCTTCCAAAAGTCAACAAACGATAATAATAGTCATGGATCATTAATATATTCTATTTGCATAATTCTTTAAGTTTAATGTGGAACAATTTTACACTTTAATTTTAACTTCAATGATTCTTTTTTTAGTATATCTACTTATTATTATCAGTATACATATACTTTATTGTTGTTACTTGTTGATTGCTATATACTTGATTAATGTGTTTCCATTATTGGCCATGGGTACTGTGATGTAATAATTGTTTCTATTAAAGCCTCAACAGGCATGTGTAGCACTAAAAGGCCATTAATAGTTTGCCCTATTTTAACAAAACTATGATTTGGAAAGTAAATCAGACAAGTAAAACAAAATAGTTTAGATAATATCAAGAGAGCTTGATGAATTATCCTTCTGACTTTGAGTAACATTAAAGATAGTGGCATGAAATCCATAGAAAATAATATGGATTTTCGGTGGCCAAAATTAACATTGATTTTAATAATAGTGATACAGAATTATTTATACAAGGTATTTCAATATTTTCTTTCTTTACCTCAGTCAGAATTATATTGTATCAGTATCATTTTAATAGATATTCAATTTGATGTGTTCTCATCATTTTTCATATAGCTGTAGATATATTTTTTGTTACACACACATGTAATTTTAATACTCAGTGGAAATATTCATATTACAAGTAAATTGTTCTAAATTTTATAATACCAAAAAGAAAGTTAATGAAAAGAGAGATTGTGAATGTATAATAAGGACTTATGTTTTATTATTTATTTATTTTTCTAAAATATTTTATTCATTTTTTTTCCCTGGAGAGTGAATAGGGGACAGGCAAAGTCTATGTGAGCTGAATAAGCTGAGGTGACTTTAGATGATTTTACCAGGAACAAATCCCATTCTTCTCTGTGAAATACATACTTATTTTCTGTATTGTTATAGCCATGGCCGAACAAGAGTTTTTAATAGAGCAAATATTGTTATTTTATTTCAGTATTAAAAGCATTATTGACTTATTTAAAACATACTTGATCATTTTGATTAAATGAAATTTCCTTTCAATGGAGTGATCAAATTCTGATATTTTATATTAACTTTATTTGTGGCAGTACTAAAAATTATGAAATAACAACATGATTTGGATTACTTTTGTTATGTCTGTGAAAAGAATAAATTTTCTTTGAAACAGTGACTGATTTTTTTTTTCATTTTTCTTTATTAAATCAGATTCTGCTTTATTGTTATTTCAATGGTGGTAATATTTTTGGATAGCACACAAATCTAACACAGATTTATGTCAAAGTGGATAAATAACAAAGGCATTAGATTTTTAAATTGGACTTATTGGAGTAAACCAGGAGGGAAAACAAGATTTTTCATGTGAAGCCTCTGCAAGATGATTTTGTCATGGATGACAATTCTATACCTCTATCAAATAGATGGGATTAAAGACAATTTGGTTATATCATGCCCACACTGTATTTGGACAATGGTTTTTCCTGTGCAGTTATGTTCTGAGGCAAAAAAGAAATCTGATCAAATTACTTACATGATATTAATGTCTTGGAATTTTTTTTTTCAACTAATGCCTTGTCGCTCTCTTCCTTTTCTCTCCAATTCCTAAACACACAACTTATCGTAGTCAACTTCTAAACTAATTTAAATCTATAGTCAATGAAATATAAACTGACCTAAATGTCCTCACCTTGGCCTCGCGTTTCCTCTGGCACAATACATCACACGTCCTTGTACTCTCAATTAGTAGTTAATCTCTAAATTCGATAAAAGTCAATGTTAGGCCAAAGATCAACAGTTTGTGGGTGTTGTTGAGATGTGTTTAACCATAACTTTTGCATAGCTCGGGGTTAGTTAACCAAACTATAACTTTAGATTTCACCCCCCTCAGGTGTTTCACCCGAAGTGTCGACAATTGGTAACCAACTACGAAGTCAAAGTGTGATCAAGTTCGCCAACTTCAAGACGATTCAACTATTAACTGATTTTTCAGCATCATTCAGATTTTTGGCGTTTCTTATTGTAGGCTCTTTATTAAAACAGATATGGTGTAAAAAATCTTCACAAAAGGTGTGTTGATTTTCTATCAATTGAAAATTGGATAAGCTCTTAATTTAAAGATCGACCGAGGGACCCGTAAACTTTGATTATGTGCATAATTTTGGTCGGAGATTAAAAACAAATACATGTATATTTATATTTTTATCTCCGATCATGATATTAACCATGAGTACCACCAAAAATAATACCACTTATTCGATCGTACACCATATACGAACAACTTCCTCCCCCAATAATACTTCGAAACTGTCAATAATTTGACATAAACACACAGAATTGTCATGAGCAACGCGTCAATATTTAAAGAATCGAATAAGAGTAAGATATTATTTGAATTTTATTGAAAAGATCAATAAATTACCTCAATAATTTAACACCAATGTTCATTACTGTGCTTATTAAGATCGCACAGGGCACGCCTGAATAGAACAAATTTGTCCTGTGCGAAAATTATTTCAGAAACATTTTTACTCAGATAATATCAATAAAAGTAACCACAAACGATGATTTCTAATTATGACGTCATAATACACATCCGTACTGAGAATCCAGACATTCTGTATGATCTGGATGACCGTATTGTAATGTCTCATTCCGAAGGACAGGGCGATAATAACCAACCGGCTACAGCTAGTTCACAGACACGCAGTAGCGAGGTTTCAGATACCAATGTTACTGACGATGAAGTTAATTTGATAGATTTGAGTAATGTTGTAGCCAATACCAACACCCCCTACCCTGATGGACTGGAAGAGGTACTTGTGGAAAAACAACCCGAAGGACACACTGGGCCTGGTGATGTTCAGCAGAAATCTGGAAAGAAGAAGAAGAAATCTGTGAGATACGTTTAAGATATATGTGTCCAAATCAACTCCTGGGAGACAGACAAATGGGATTTAACGCCCACTCGACACAAATAAATTAGAAATTTCAGAACAAAGATGCTAGACAGTTTAATTTCAATAATTCAATTGTGTATTGGTCGGGTCTTTAGCGGTGCCACGTTCAAGGTTTTGGGGTCGAAACCATGACATTGAACTTAATGACAAACCTTAATATCTAAAGCGCACGCGTTAGAACCACATACGCTCTCACACACGCACATCTTTTCGTCCAATACTTTGTGGGCCAGTCTCTAAAATAGATAGGTAGAACACACACTGCAGAATACCGAGATACAGTTACCGTAAAAAAAGTTCTTGGCGTATCCTGGGTTATTTATTGAAAGGACAATAATTTTCACAAAATTAGCGTTTATCGAAGTCATAACATTTTATGGCCTAACATTTTTTTATGTATTCGGTCTGTGTAATATGGTACAGCGGCTACTGTCCATTTATCACGAGGTTATCGGGAAAGTTACTCTTGACATCCAATTCCAAATTTGAAACTAAACTCAATGATTTAGCTGTAATTATTGTCCATGTTCAAGTACATTAAGCTTGCATTTGGTATGACGATGTCAAGAGACAATCAAGCCAGAAAATCCAGCTGAACTTTATCGGCAAATGCCAAGAAGGAACACCGCGATGGCTGAGTATGTTACATGTCCATTTTTCTCGTTTCGAGAAAATCGCATTTTAAACTTTTGAATTCCTATTTTACAGCAGGGAATTATCCGAACATGATATACTATTATATATGTTATAATATTGGTTGGTACTACACAAATCGAAATGATCATTTGAAATTGGTTCCTGACTTCTGGCAAATTGGTTCCATATGGACATATCGTTTATGTAAACTGATCTTTTAAAACAGGTCCACATTTTGGTGGACATAATGCCATTTTAAAAATACATTTACACAAACTTTAATGTTTAGACTCTTGACGACGTGTTTTGTAGGCTATATGTTCACTGGTTCCTGTTTAGTGTTATGAGCTTTCAGTAGACAAGAGTTGCATGTCCATAAATATTACTTTTGCATACTGAACTTTTGCTGAATGGGGACATGTACTAAATGTTTTCATGGCAATAACATGATACTCTATTTAATCTGGACTAACAGCTTTAACACAGTAGAAGGGCACATGTTTATGCTATTCAAAAAGGTCAAAACATCATTTTGACCAAAACTGGACATGTAACATTTGTATACTCAGCCATCGACAGGACTTATGTATATAGGACGATAGAGAAACGTCACCTTATTCACCTTGACACCGCGAGCCGGGCACTTAACTGTAATCATGACCGAATTCATGACGCATATCAGCCCAGTAATATAACAATATACATTTCACTTTGTTTTAAGAAAAAAGAAACTCCAACTGAAGAAACGAGTGATGATAATATTGTTGGTCAATCAGGAGGGTCATCTAATTCATCAATAACATGTCGTATTTGTCAACTCAGTGAATCAGAGACAGGTGAGCCTATCTTTAAAGGGACAATAACACTCTTGGTGGCTTGGCAGCTCGAGAAAATAAATAATAGCCTTATTCTAAGTACTAGATGTTTATGTGTCCTACCTGTTGTGTAAATTATCTATCACAACCTATTTTACTTGTCCAAAAGGTTCGAAAATATTTTAAAATCCAAGTCACATTTGAAAAGGTTTACGTTAGACTTTTCAAATCAATTAGTTGAATTTTTCCATTTTTTTTAAATTAGGTGTGCTAAGATGAAATTTATATCATCAATTAGTTGGAATATTGTAAAATAATACAATTTGTTGACCAGAATGAAGAATGGGACATATTATTCAGTTTCAACAAGAGTGGTATTGGGGCTTTAATCGGTTAATCCCGAAAACAATTCATCTTTCGATATTTGGGTATACGTTGGCGTCTGAGGAAGCCCTTAGCGTTTTCAATCCGATGCTGTCCGGGCACCACTTTCTTATGACACAGTGTACGCCGTGTGCACATATTCATTATTCCATTTGGATTACAAATAGGTCTTTAAACGTTCTTTCACTTTATTTTATATAATTCTCTGCTGGGCTGCCTTTCAATATCTTATTCTTTTTATATCTTCTGTCTTGCATATTATACCGACACTTCATGGTCAAAGTTATGGGAAAACTAATAACTTCAGCTTATGAACCAAACCGCGTACCGAATCTAACCATGCGACACAAAGTTATCAAAATTCCGATGGTTCTGCTCCAACCAAACTGGAAATATTATCCGGGATCTGGTGCCCAAACCATATCTAGCTATAATTATTACTAGTATTATTTTTACCTCATAACTACAACTTGTTCTACTTTTTCTAAATTTTTAAAACAATTTTTTATATTCAGGTGAACCAGTTAAAACAGCTGATTGTCATTGTAAAGGTTACCTGGATGCTATACATAGAAGTTGTTTATTAGAATGGATCAGGTATAAAGGTACCAAGGTGTGTGAAGTTTGTGCGTCTGAGTTTTCATCTGTACCTACCTGTGCACCTAGACCTGTAACAACAGATGAACGAAGACAACAGGTGAGTTATCAGTCTATTATTTAACGGTATTTTAGATCTATATGTATACAATCTTAGAGTATGGGACATTGGTTTTGAAAAGACGCGCACACCTACTAAAAGAAGAAATACAGTATTGGAGTATTTTGTGGAACAACTGCACATGGTGTGGTCACTCCTGAAAAATAGCGATTTACTTTCATATTACCGTATTCTTTCCTCCACACGCGCCACTACTTAATATACATAACCGTCTGCTAATGACTAGCGCAATTATTATTATTTTGAATATTTGTGTGGCGATGTCGATGTGTGTGAGGGCGGGCGGGGGGGTAAACAAAATTTAATGTAGTCGTCATTATGTTTCACGCTCTCTAAATCTTATGTTTTGTTAGATAACCGTGTTTGGGCTTTGCTTTACCATGTCTTTGTCTCTTTCTAGGAACTTGAAGTGCTCTTCAGGCAGTATGCTCGATTGCGACCACTATCTCGGAGGAAGAGGGGGTGTGTCGCCTCTCTTCTCCTTTTCTTCGTGGTCATCACGGGTGTGTCAGGAATGTTAACGGTGAATACCGATAGACATTTCCGTGCCGTTTCGTCCAATCCTTGGAGTACAATGGAATCGGTTAACCAATCATATATCGTATTTTCTATTTGTTTATCATTTTTGTTATTCTGTAGTGCTCTTACATTTGGCACTTTATTAACCTGGTGTACCATTGAAACTACGTATCACTTCCAGAGGCAAAGAGTATGGCGTCGAGCAATCGAAATAGCTGCTTCTCATCGTATAGCACCCTAAAATGGTTTTTTTTTTTTTTGTTTTTTTTTAAATGTGTTTAACATTTTTTGATTGAATCGATTTCATGTTGTTTTCTTTAGTCTATGATATTAACATTAAGTGTTTGATTTTGTTGAATTTACTTTTGGTTTTTGAATTACCTTTGTTTATCACTCAGCTCTTTAAATTTGATTATTTATACATAGGTTTATTTTTGTATTTTGTCGATCTCTGGTGTTAAAGGGTAACTCTCAATTCTCAGATAATACGGTGAATTCCAACTGCCAAGGGATTTTTACGTGCATGCCAATGTATACCCAGGACCTCGGTTTTTCGTCTCTTCCTAATGACCAGACAGCTGTCGTTGTCAGGTCCTCAGACAATGAATACAACTGGTTAATTATGGTTGGTGGGCTACTAGAGCTCTTTATTCTGTAATACGACCTGTTGTCGGTTGGAATTAGAGTAGAACTTTAAGACTGACCAAATTGTTTTGGCGAGACGAGTCAGTGGGTCTCCTTTAATCCAGTAGATGTATAGTTTGATTAATAGCTTATAGTCTTGCTTTGATTAAATTTGTTTTGAATAATTTATGCGGGATGACTTCTCAAAGTAGCAATACCAATAATGTTAATGTAATATTGATGACGAATCTGGGAATGATTGATCGCATCTGTTGGTATCTACGTTATTGCAGCTAGGTGAAATTAAAGGTGATCAAGGGAATCTGATAGTACTTAAAGATCTATTGTCGGACAAGGTATTTACGGACTTTTGAGTTATAATGTAGTTATACTGTACTGGTTTATGTTTCAGTTCAGCCATGAACATACGACACGACCGAAAAAGTTTTGAATGTAATAAAACCAGTGATTATTGCCCATATAAATTATGTTCTGTTGTGGTCCTACTTTGTATATTGACCCTTTGTCAAATTGAGTTATAATTTTCAATATTTCCCTATTATCGGGTTTTTTTTTTTAAAAAAAAAAAATAATGAATTAGCTTCCCATATTGCATTATTGTTGTGAAATTATTATGAAATTATGCTGAGATTTTTTTTCTCTGTAGATGTGTTTGTGATTAGTAAAACTATTTTTCTAGATGTGTGTTTGTTGAAGATGTATTTTTTTCTATTGAAGATGGGTGCCTGTTCCAAAATTATGTTTTCGAATTAATATCAGGGGCGGATCCAGAGGGGGGGGGGGGGTCCACCCCCACCCCCCACCCCCATCCCCCCTGCTCAGCTACATAAAAAAATAATGCCTTGCATCAATGAAATTACATCCTAAAGTGATCCTACGTCAGTATAAAAACGATTTCTCTGTTTAAAAAGCTCAATTTGTATGTATGCCTCTGTAATTTAGAGACGATGATGGCAGATTTCCGTAACCGAAACCTGGCAAACCCCCTCCTGCAAAAATTCCTGGATCCGCCCCTGAATATTATGCATACGGTGACAGGTATTGGGTACTTTTCTTGGTTTCTTAAAAAGACGTGGTTATGTGGATATTTTTGGCTTTAATCAGCTGAATATTTTCGCTAGGTGTGGTGGTGCACGATCACATCTTTTATGACCCAAGGGCAGAGAATATGTATCCTTTGCACACATTGTTTGTGAACTGAATGCAAGAATTAATCCTCATTCCATTTCTTTAGAACAAAGAAAATGTCTGAGTGCCTTAGAATTGATTTATTATAGACAATGGTTCTCCCAGAATATTTTGATTCAATAGAACCTGATCAATACATTAATACTTACTGAATCAATCAATACCTTAACACTGAATATACCTTAACAAGCTTCTTGTTTTGTCAGCACAAAATGTTTATCCCAATAGCTATAGTGTTATGGGAAAATAACTAAATGTAATTTATTGGCATCACCCTGTCCGTAGGTCTGTTCACGTGTTCTATGACCAGACTGGAGACAGTTTTAGCCAATGTTACTGGCTGAAATTTGCTGTGATTGTTGTGGTTCTTGATTATTGTCCGGCTGGATAGTAGGATGTTCAGCTTTAATAGACAAAATATAGCCGGAAAGGTTCATCCAATTGAGTTTTTCATTGATTGAAAGTTATGAAATGAAATCAAATTGGTTTTAACGCCTTACTGTTCTGTTCCCGCTGGGCTAATGAAGACATACAGATGCCAGCGCGCAATGGCCTATCGTATTCCAAATGTCAAGGGTTCTTTTACGGGACACACATGGGACCATGGTTTTTCGCCCTGCCCATACGACTAAACTTTTCCGTCCTACACCACTGACACACCGGAAAATCCAGATGAAGTTTCTAAGCTAACACTGTGATCGAACACGAAACCGTGGTTCCCATTAATATGGAACAGGACATCTTGTACATTATAATATTTGTAAGATCCAATCTGATATAAATGTTCCCAGAAACAATCAAATCCATATCTGAGCGGATTCCATATAGCGATACAGTGGGGCTGTTGCGGCCGATATTTTGTATATGGCCGATAATCGTTACCGGCTTTTAAATATTCAAAACTGGTCGTGATTATATTCAGTTATTTAATCATTAAGTAAATATTTTACATGAGAGGTATTACAGGAAACGATCCGTGACAGGATCTCGTGGTATACTTTTATCAATGTTTTATCTCTTGTTAGTTACCAATAGCAACACATATACAAAACAAACAAAAAATCACTAAAGATATTATGTAGGCGTTTTTCGTATGTGCTGTGTCAAACATTAAATCATCTGATCCATTCAACACAAATTATCAATATTAAAGATATCTTCGTAGGTTCGACTGTAGTGTTACGTCTAATGCGTTCAGATTAAATATTTAAAGGGCAGTGTTGCCGTCCACTAATTTCACACAAGTTAAACAGACTGGAGATATTGTAAATATCTGGGAAATGTTAAGGCCCGATGTGATGCAAATACAAGAGTTCGGTTATTCTTAATCGTTTTTTCGTTTTTTTTTTAATTTATTTTTTTTTTGTTCGATTCCATAGTTTATAGTGTAGATATTCTAGTGCGAACTAATACGCCCCCAGAGTCTCAATTTACAACTCTCCGTCTTACAAAAGGGTTGAAAATCGATTGTGTTTTTGTTACTCTGATCTGTAATAATAACAGGTCTGCGTACTCGGCAACGTTCCGGATCGACCAGACCAAAGTCTACTATGGCAGAGATCTCTATTTTAAATCTATATCTTGAACCTGTTTAACATTTACTATCGCCTGTCCAACCTCGTGGGTTTCCTTCCGCTGCTAAAGACCGCTTCACGCAAGCGAATTATAGAAATAAAATTGAACCATATGTTAGTCCCGAAATGACCCGGTTTGTGTGTGTGACACCGTGGAGATGACTGATGACACAATTTAATGAGTACAATCATTTCTAGGTACAAGATCAATGAAATTTTCCTGTCAAGTTAATGCTTAATTGATTTTAATCATTTATAACAATTGTATCACGCAACCCATCACTGTGTTGCATTATCAAGAAGGAACCAGGTAACAGATTCCATTTATTGAAACTGTACGTAGACTATATGTGATAATTCAACCCATAATGGCTAACTCATGTTTTAAATTATAGCCTGCTATAGCTAAATGCATGTTCCAGATGCAATGACTGCGAATTTTACAGCATCTTGAAGTTGCAATTTCCGAAATTATAACTACGTTATATCCCCTTAACGCAGACAGTTGAACGATAGCGTCCAATAAGAGGTTGAGATCAAAACACACTGAAGTCAAGCATGGCGACCCCCAAGGAAACCTTGACATTGAACGAAAGCGCGGGACTTGGTATTAGCGAGGATGGAGGAATCTGATAGGCTCCCCAGCTGGGTCAGTAACCAGTCGAAATTATAGTGCCGAAATGTGCTGGGTATTATGTGAAGGGTTTGATAAGCTGTGTAGGCCGTAAAACCCCTTTTCATTTTATTTCATTTGATAAGATCAGGCCGTCTATTGAAGATGAACTAAATGTGAAATTGGGTTTCACCCATCCACCTAGAGTGTTTAAGGGATATGCAAATTTCTCCATTTAAGAGATTAAGTTGGATACTTTCATGGGGTAATTTTGTTCATAGTCCTCATCGTATCCCAATCTATGACATAGTGAAAAACCCGATCGATAAAGTCGTAATTTGGTACGGGATGGAGAACTGCGAAGAATTGTTCTGGTCGTTCTGAAGAGACGAAAATCCAAGATCAGAGATGTGTACCACAGGTAGCAAGTTAAAGATCCACTGTTTGATCGAAATCGCAGTGTCGTTGTGCGTGCAAAATTTCTTCTGTCTTAATTGTCCCGTTCGTGCTTCAAAGAATGACTCCCATTTCATTTCAAAGCGTCTCGATTATACCTTTCATGAAGAGCCATAAAGCAGAATTCCTCGCGAATTTGCCTACCAGAGAATACATAAAGCTAAAACAAAAGAGATGTTAGTTCAAATATAGATTTGATAAAATAATTAATAATATAACATTGAAAATAAATTGGATTGCAAATTTCTTGACAGCAGTTTGTTACAGATTGTTTTTAGTATATAAAAAAATGTATTAAAAGGTAAATATACTACCTATGTCATTCAGTTCTAGTGAACTGTGGTGGCTTTGTAATATATTTGAAAAAATTAATGGATCAAATATCTTCGTGGCACACCTTTAAATATTATAATCCATAAAATAGGTCAAGTTTCTCCCAAGGTTATATAGTATAATCAGGTATTGATTTCTTAAGGGTCACTTAAGTATTTAACGGGACCTTTCTACATAGAATTTGTGCAAGGTAAGCAAATTACTATATATCCTCAGTCGATACATATAGAGTTATATAATATTTGGTACCACGGGTTCAAATAAATATTAAAGAGATAAAGAACCAGTGTCGTGACCCTATTGTAACCCTAAATCACTCGATTAATGCATTATTATTTAGACGATTATACTACTGTAACGCCGACAATTGCACAGCTAAGTCATCAAAGTCACTTGAGTGACATAACTTTTACCTATATACAGTACAGAGAGCTGTCATTTTACTGAGTGGGGTCACTTTAGGATCATGTTTAATACAAAGAATAAATACCAAAAATACCCATTTTTTGAAGTATTTTAGCCCACGCGAATGAATGCTAGAACTTCATAAAGAGCTTTGTGTGATATAGTAAAATGCCTTGAACTGTTCGTATCTGTAGCGAAATAATGACTTGTCCGAACAAACCCCCAAAAGAAATAATAAAATATCATTAAACAATTATGCCTTTACTTTAAGGCCACGTCACAGATCTCATTTTAATGCTACCATGAAAACAAATAAATATTTTGATTATTAATGTAATGTATGTTTTATCACAGTTAAAGTCACTGGCCGTCCTTGGAATTTTTCTGACAATACACGGTATAAATATATATCTTTTCGCGGTTCAATCGGCGCTAAAATTTAATCAATTCTATTTCTAAACATTTGATTTAGATTTTTTTTTAAAAATCAAAACAAACAATCAACAGCGTCTCTCTGTTTGTTACATATGAGTACTTTAGTAGAAATGTGGCGCGGTAATAAATAGTAATTATATTCATTATAATAATCTTAAAATGTCCTGTGTTTAAATGACTCAAATCTCTGAAATTTCCTATTTTCTGCACCAAAAGAGGTAATGAAATACAACTATATTCACCATGTCATCGCAGTCCAATTCTTGCACCTCTAAGGATTCATATAATTCAATACAATTTATAAAAATACACGTATTTATTTTGATTTCCGACTCAAATACATTACCTTCGGGTATGTTTCTGTTACAAGTACTTGTTTCATTTTTGTTTTCAGTGACAATAAATATAGGGCTGTGAGCGTAGCTAGAGTTTGTGTCACCCGAGTCCTTTAGTTTGCCACCGTCACATACACACCCCTCCATGCGCAAAATGCAACACAATATCTCTATCTATCTTCTTGGTGTTTAACGTCTGCTTCCACATAAGTGATATTGCAGACAAGACGTAGGAAAGCCGAAGCTGTCTTTCCATTTTGGCCTTAGGCCATGGATTGGGTTTAGTGGGAAGTTCTTCCCTTTATTTAATATAAAACATATCGTTTGGTAGATGATCTCGTCTGCTTCTGGGTTGGTAAATGTCACCGTTTGGGATTAGTGTTTAGGTGCCAGACCCGTCTTATCGTGGCCTTCCTTTACTCCACTATCCCACTCTATGGGTTTGGTATCTGCTTCCTTTGCGGAATAGTGTTTAGATGCCGAGTCCGTCTGACCGTAACTCCCCCTTACTCCACTATCCTGCTAGTTTGGTAGATGTCATCTTTGTGGGATTTGTGTTTAGGTGCCAGGACCGTCTTAGCGTGACCTCCCCTTACTCCACTGTCCCACTCTGTAGGTTTGGTGTCTGTTTTTTGACGGAATAGTGTTTAGATGCCGAGTCCGTCTGATCGTGACTCTCCCTTACTCCACTATCCTGCCAGTTTGGTATAAATCCCCTATGTAGTTTAGTGTTTAGATGCCGAGCCCGTCTAACCGTGGCCCCATCTTACTTCACTATTCTACTTAGTCCAACCGTGTCCATTGGGGCGTGGATTTGTTCGAAGATTTGCAGTTTCAGATCTGGTCTCGGGAAGAGTAAGTTATTAGTGTTGAATGGTATGTTGTTGGTCTCCATCACAATACGTATCACACTTACTTAAATCACTGAACAAAAAGAAGTGTTTGCTTGGTAAAAACTTTGTGTCAGACTGTTCCGAAAGAAAATCACCCTTTTTTTGCAATGCAGTTGACAAAAGGTCACACCCACAGAAAATGCTACAGGACATCTGTGGCTTTCCACAGCACGAATCAATTGAGGTATGATTGAACATGGTTGGAAATCGAAGATATGCTTATTCTTTCTAGAACACTTAAAACCACTTCCCATTTATCTGAAAAATTCACAAAGCTTTCTAAATTTGCATTAGCCACGTGTCCCTTTATTGTTCCTCCCAACCTCACATGTTTGCTACAGCTAATTGGACCATCCAAAACTGTTACAAGCATATTTCACATTTCGATGTTGTGTATAGATATAAATAATAATAATTATGCCACTTAAATAAATCTATCTTTTAAATATGTGCTGTAATTATCCTCACATGTTGCTAATTTGTTAATAAAATAATCTTCATTTTCAATACTCTCCAGCAAATCAGCTTGAACTAAACATATATCTTCAAATCGAGATATTTCACTTTGATTTAAACCCCGTGCTCTTTTTAAAACACCATCTTCAAATAGTCGAAAATCTATAATACTGTCATTTTCGTAGGATCGGAAATTGTCATCAAAGAAAATATGGTGCACAGTTTGATCCGTTGGGTCGATCCACATTGGTTTACCGGCTTTATAATTATACGAATTATTTTGCCAATGCAAAAAGTCATCTTTAAAAGCAGAGATACCTTCTGCGTTACTCAGAAAACGATATATATCTCGTTCATAGGTCAATTTTTGAATCACGTCACCATTTTGTTTCACTGTTTCAAGGTTAACCGTACCGTCCTCGGTTCTTGCTATCCGACCAGTTAACAAGTTGATTGGAACTTTTACTGGTTTCGGAAATCCGGGGTGATTACCTTTAAGTCCGTAAGCTAAACTTCTGAGAACGTTTGATGCGTCTAACCCATAAGTTCTAAATACTATTGCAAATTCTCGGTTCTGAGCCTTGAGAAAATGAATCATTTTATAAACAGACGGTATAACATAATGGTATTGTTTATTATCTTTACCCGCCATTGTTAACTGTTTATCGCGATATGAATCGAAATAAAAATCCCATTTTAATAATTCCATATGTTTCTCGAAGTAAGGAAGAAAATCGCTACCAATGGGTTGTTGCGTGAAGTTTCCTGTTTGAAGTCGGAGTTCTTGTCGGTCGACTGGTGTTCGGACCAATTTCTCTTCTAAATACTTATAATAAGTCTTGGTGTCTGTAGAAGGAGGTTTTAACGCAACATTGTCGGACTCCCATTTCCATTCACCATTTGCGTCTTTGCCCCACGTTACACCGGTTAAAAAGCTATTCAATGCATGCTCCACACACACATTAGTAACAGAATCAGCAACCAGAATAGTATTCCTGATATCCAAGTGTAATATTAATTTTCTGTTCCTTCCCGACTGTATCGGCTTAATTGGTGCCAATGAAGAACGTCTTTTCAACATCACACGAACCGAATCGTTATTTTGTTCATTATTATTAATCACACCGTTACACTTGTCCTTCATTTTATCCGACATAGATTCGATCATTTCACGATATGAGATGAACGATCAATCTATATACCTATTAAATCCTGTAACTGAGTAATACCAGGTAAATGATTAACTATAGCCACAGTACGATCCTGCATGTTAAAACTCGTTACGCCAACCGGTATAAGTAGGCTATATTTTGATTGGAGCGATTTAATATTTGTTGTGACATTAATACTAAGTTACTATACATAGACACACAATGTCCCCTTTTGCAGATCTAATGTTAAGAAAACGTATTCTTAGGACTAGGTTTCCAAACTGATTGAAACATATGGAATCAATAGTAATCAATTTACCTGTCTCCATAGGAACGTATACCCTTGTTCAATAAATGCCGTGGTATATAGTTTATTCTATTGTGATTACAATAGCGGTATTCAAAACAGACACTAATTACCATACTATTAATTAATAAACAAATCGATATTAATCTGACTTTAAACTTAAGATTACGGTATTTAAGCACGGGTTGTTGTGAATCGGGTTGATGGTAGAGTTGGGGAGGAACCACTCGCCGGATTGGGTAACAAACCATGTGATCAGAACCCTGTCGCCTGTTCAACCTCGTGGGTTTTCTCCGGTTTCGTCCCAATGCTAAAGACCCCTACGCACAAGCGAATTATTGAAATAAAATTAAAACATATTTTAGTCCCGAAATGACCTAGTTTGAGTCGAGTGGACGTTAAACCCCATTTCTCTCTCTCTCTCTATTTATTTGAAAGGGCGGCGTCCACAGACTCTACACAACTTAATTAGGTTCTAAATATACTCTTGCAGATAGATGACCTTCATTCAAAGTGACAATAATATTATATTGTTCACTTTTTGTAAACACAACTTATTCATTCAAAACGATATTTTATGTATATACGTACATGTAGTCAGGTGTTCGACCTGTAGTATAGGTAGCAACCCGGGAATTTTCTACAGTATTAACTTGGCAACGTGGGATATATAAATCCAAGAAACTTGTCTACTAACCATAAACTTATTAGAGCCTTCAGTAGTTCCTACTTTTAGTTCCAACCCCGTATAGTATAGAGACTGATTATTAGAAAAAAAGATCGTCCCTATATTAATAAAATAGGTAATCAATTAATTGTTATCGGTATAGGGGTTGAAAGGGATAACAACTACAGACGGTTTTCAACACGACGGATAGGACTAAAAATCAGGATCCCGTTAGCACTTGGCAGTTGAAATTCGATATAATTTCAAATTCTTTTTTAAGAAATCAAATTTATAGACACTGTTTCCTGTTATAGTACGAATAATAGATTGAAACACCGCGCTATCGAGCAACAAGTATACGACCGTCTGTAGCGTTTTGAAGGGTGTTTTCGACGGGCAGGGTCAAAGTCCTATCGTTTGCCAAACAATCCAATCAAATTTTGAAAATAAAATCTCTAAAACATAGACATAATATGAAAAGCGATTGCAAAGTTTCGTTGACAAGGGCTTTAACATTGTAAAGAAAAAAAAGTTGCGCGATTCAGGGTTTTGATGGATCTCTACCTTTGAATTAGAGGAACAATCTCCGAAAGTTTGACAATTCAAAAACTCTGACCTGTAGAGCTTTTTGCGAGACAAACAGACAAAATATATACTCCCACATACAATTTTGGCATATAAAAGGAATCTAATGGAAAATAATTCATGTACAATTTAAGGTTACGTAATTCTTTTGCCGCAACGAGTACAACAATATTATTTTGATTACTTCACACATTTGACCACCCGAACACATAGTGACAGCCTACAGAAATAGAGCATTCTATGACCAAATGCTCGACCTACAGTATCTCACATTAATCTTGGTAATCCTATAAAATCAGGCGAATGTATGTTTACCCCAGGTTATATTATACATGGATGGATGAGTACTGATATATGTTAATATCCAGGTGAATTATGAAACAACTACCACCCTGTCCTGGCCCGACCTGCTCTCGTGATCCCATTACAGAAAATATAGAGAATGTATAGGGACCAAGTGTTTTCGAAAATCCCCCCAAAATTCCTATCCAGGGTTCCGACAAGTAATTGCCGCTTTATCCGGGGATTCCTATCTGTCAAAGCCTAAAAGTAATATAAAACACAACTATAAAATATGAAATAAAGGTGCCAACTCGAACAGAAATCGAGAAAATAAAAATAAAACTGCGTCGAGTGACGCACCTGTATGAGAGAACAATTAGTTGGATATGATAGCTCGGGGTCCTGAAAAGTGTTTAATAAATTAACAAATATAGAAATGTACTTATTGTAGTACCGTGACTGAAAACACCCTCCCCCGAATAACCTAATATTGGAAATGAACTGAAATGGGGTTTAACGTCCTTCCTTTCTGCTTCGACTGTGCTATGAAAACGGGCTTATGCCATCCATACACTGTGCCATGAGGAAAATTTTGGCCGGACAGATATGGCCTACTCTCATATCGAATTCCAACTGCCAAGGGATCTTTTAGGTGTACGACTAGACAGCTATCTTTGTCGAGCCATCCGCCCTGGCATGCAGGAAAATCCCGATGAACTGCGACCTCAAGGGTAGCGAGCCAGCATCTTACCCACTTTGCCATCGTACACCCCACCCCAACAAAATGAAACAAACGTCAAACAAATGAAAAATAAACACCCCAACCACCAAAACAAGACATTAATGATAATAAAGAAAAGAAATGGACCAACAAAATATTCTTAACATTCAAAACCTAATTTAATTTTTAAAAAAGACCCACACCCCATCCAAACAAACAAAAAACAACAAAAAAAACCCAAAACAAACAAACACACAAAAAAAACCCCGGAAAGCATGAAGAATGATATTATCGGTAATGGTTATGCCGAATTTAAGTTAATAATCAAAGTGCATGACCCACCATAAATTATAAAGTAATGTCAGTGAACTTTATGAAGTTATAAGTTAAAAGTTAATCTGATCATAAACAATCAAATTAAGATATTTCATTCAGAAATTGACCTTCATATCTGTTTTCCAGTTAATTAAAGAAATGAGATGATGAAAACAATTAAAATGTATAGTATATCATATATAAGCCATGTAAACTCAGCACTTTTTATATCAACTGAATTGGTAGAGATGGAGAGCAATATGATGTTCTGGTCAGTCGTAGTGTTAATCTTTTTATGCCAAACGTTAGTATGTTCATATCATCTATATCCTAGACAATTCGATCCATCTCTAGTACCCGGATATGTGTCCGTAATTAGAAACTGCAACGACATACAGGAAGTGACCAGAGGTTCCTGCTCATTACAAGAAGACTCGTGTTGTGTTTTCTTTCAGTTTGCCGATTTTTGCGCAAGTAAGTGTAGAAATAACAGGATACCAAATGCTGCAGACGTCGAAGAATTCGATAATATCGTCACATTTCGATCATGTGTAATAATAGTGGAGAATTTCAATAATTGTATTGATGAAAGCCTGGAATGTCAAATACTGGCACTTTTACTTGATGTCTGCGAGAACAAATTTGATAATCTTCCACCAACCACAGCAGCAACTACCAGCCCTACTACTTCACCAACTACCAGTCCTTCTACAGCAGCAGCAATTTCCATTACAACATCTCCAACTACTACTCCTACAACTTCACTAACTACAAGTCCTACAACAAGTCCTACAACTTCTCCAACCACTAGTCCTACAACGTCACCAACTACCAGCCCCACTACTTCACCAACTACCAGTCCTTCTACAGCAGCAGCAATTTCCATTACAACATCCCCAACTACCAGCCCTACTACTTCACCAACTACCAGTCCTTCTACATCACCAACAACTTCACCGAGTACCAGTCCTACAACATCACCGACTACCAGCCCTACAACTTCGCCAACCACTAGTCCCACAACTAGCCCTACTACATCACCAACCACTAGTCCCACTACATCACCAACCACTAGTCCTACAACTTCACCAACTACCAGCCCTACAACTTCACCAACTACTAGTCCTACAACATCGCCTACCACTAGTCCTACAACATCACCAACTACCAGTCCAACAACAAGTCCTACAACGTCCCCAACTACAAGCCCTACAACCTCGCCAACTACCAGTCCAACAACTTCACCAACTACAAGTCCTACAACATCACCTACAACAAGTCCTACTACCTCACCAACTACCAGTCCTACAACATCACCAACTACCAGTCCCACTACATCACCAACCACTAGTCCTACAACTTCACCCACTACCAGCCCTACTACCTCACCGACAACTTCGCCAACCACTAGTCCTACAACAAGTCATACTACCTCGCCAACTACCAGTCCTACAACATCACCAACTACCAGTCCTACAACATCCCCCGCAACTTCACCAACTACCAGTCCAACAACATCACCAACTACCAGTCCTACTACTTCACCAACAACTTCACCAACCACTAGTCCAACAACATCACCGACTACCAGCCCTACAACTTCGCCAACCACTAGTCCCACAACTAGCCCTACTACATCACCAATCACTAGTCCCACTACATCACCAACCACTAGTCCTACAACTTCACCAACTACCAGCCCTACAACTTCACCAACTACTAGTCCTACAACATCGCCTACCACTAGTCCTACAGCATCACCCACTACCAGCCCTACTACCTCACCGACAACTTCGCCAACCACTAGTCCTACAACTAGCCCTACTACATCACCAACCACTAGTCCTACTACATCACCAACTACAAGTCCTACAACATCGCCCACAACAAGTCCTACTACCTCACCAACAACTTCACCAACTACTAGTCCTACAACATCACCAACTACCAGTCCTACTACTTCACCAACAACTTCACCAACCACTAGTCCTACAACTAGCCCTACAACATCACCTACAACATCACCGACTACCAGCCCTACAACTTCGCCAACCACTAGTCCCACAACTAGCCCTACTACATCACCAACCACTAGTCCCACTATATCACCAACCACTAGTCCTTCAACTTCACCAACTACCAGCCCTACAACTTCACCAACTACTAGTCCTACAACATCGCCTACCACTAGTCCTACAACATCACCAACTACCAGTCCTACTACTTTACCAACTACAAGTCCTACAACATCACCTACAACAAGCCCTACTACCTCACCAACAACTTCACCAACCACTAGTCCCACAACTTCACCAACTACCAGTCCTACAACAAGTCCTACAACTTCACCAACCACAAGTCCCACAACGTCACCAACTACAAGCCCTACAACCTCGCCAACTACCAGTCCAACAACTTCGCCAACTACAAGTCCCACAACTTCACCAACTACCAGTCCAACTACCAGCCCAACAACGTCACCAACTACAAGTCCTACAACATCTCCTACAACAAGTCCTACTACCTCACCAACTACAAGTCCTACAACATCCCCTACAACATCACCAACGACCAGTCCCACTACATCACCAACAACTAGTCCTACAACTTCACCCACTACCAGTCCTACAACGTCCCCAACTACTAGTCCTACAACATCACCAACTACCAGTCCTACTACTTCACCAACTACCAGTCCTACTACTTCACCAACAACTTCAGCAACCACTAGTCCTACAAGTAGCCCTACAACATCACCTACAACATCACCGACTACCAGCCCTACAACTTCGCCAACCACTAGTCCCACAACTAGCCCTACTACATCACCAACCACTAGTCCCACTACATCACCAACCACTAGTCCTTCAACTTCACCAACTACCAGCCCTACAACTTCACCAACTACTAGTCCTACAACATCGCCTACCACTAGTCCTACAACATCACCAACTACCAGTCCTACTACTTCACCAACTACAAGTCCTACAACATCACCTACAACAAGCCCTACTACCTCACCAACAACTTCACCAACCACTAGTCCCACAACTTCACCAACTACCAGTCCTACAACAAGTCCTACAACTTCACCAACCACAAGTCCCACAACGTCACCAACTACAAGCCCTACAACCTCGCCAACTACCAGTCCAACAACTTCACCAACTACAAGTCCCACAACTTCACCAACTACCAGTCCAACTACCAGCCCAACAACGTCACCAACTACAAGTCCTACAACATCTCCTACAACAAGTCCTACTACCTCACCAACTACCAGTCCTACAAGGTCCCCTACAACATCACCAACGACCAGTCCCACTACATCACCAACAACTAGTCCTACAACTTCACCCACTACCAGCCCTACAACGTCCCCAACTACTAGTCCTACAACATCACCAACTACCAGTCCTACTACTTCACCAACTACCAGTCCTACTACTTCGCCAACAACTTCACCAACCACTAGTCCTACAACTAGCCCTACAACATCACCTACAACATCACCGACTACCAGCCCTACAACTTCGCCAACCACTAGTCCCACAACTAGCCCTACTACCTCACCAACCACTAGTCCCACTACATCACCAACCACTAGTCCTACAACTTCACCAACTACCAGCCCTACAACTTCACCAACTACTAGTCCTACAACATCGCCTACCACTAGTCCTACAACATCACCAACTACCAGTCCTACTACTTCACCAACTACAAGTCCTACAACATCACCTACAACAAGCCCTACTACCTCACCAACTACCAGCCCTACAACATCCCCAACAACGTCGCCAACTACCAGTCCCACAACATCACCAACAACTAGTCCTACAACATCACCAACTACCAGTCCTACTACTTCACCAACAACTTCACCAACCACTAGTCCTACAACAAGTCCTACAACGTCCCCAACTACAAGCCCTACAACCTCGGCAACTACCAGTCCAACAACTTCACCAACTACAAGTCCTACAACATCACCTACAACAAGTCCTACTACCTCACCAACTACCAGTCCTACAACATCCCCTACAACATCACCAACTACCAGTCCCACTACATCACCAACCACTAGTCCTACAACTTCACCCACTACCAGCCCTACGACGTCCCCAACTACTAGTCCTACAACATCACCAACTACCAGTCCTACTACTTCACCAACTACCAGTCCTACTACTTCACCAACAACTTCACCAACCACTAGTCCTACAACTAGCCCTACAACATCACCTACAACATCACCGACTACCAGCCCTACAACTTCGCCAACCACTAGTCCCACAACTAGCCCTACTACATCACCAACCACTAGTCCCACTACATCACCAACCACTAGTCCTACAACTTCACCAACTACCAGCCCTACAACTTCACCAACTACTAGTCCTACAACATCGCCTACCACTAGTCCTACAACATCACCAACTACCAGTCCTACTACTTCACCAACTACAAGTCCTACAACATCACCTACAACAAGCCCTACTACCTCACCAACTACCAGCCCTACAACATCCCCAACAACGTCGCCAACTACCAGTCCCACAACATCACCAACAACTAGTCCTACAACATCACCAACTACCAGTCCTACTACTTCACCAACAACTTCACCAACCACTAGTCCAACAACAAGTCCTACAACGTCCCCAACTACAAGCCCTACAACCTCGCCAACTACCAGTCCAACAACTTCACCAACTACAAGTCCTACAACATCACCTACAACAAGTCCTACTACCTCACCAACTACAAGTCCTACAACATCCCCTACAACATCACCAACTACCAGTCCCACTACATCACCAACCACTAGTCCTACAACTTCACCCACTACCAGCCCTACAACGTCCCCAACTACTAGTCCTACAACATCACCAACTACCAGTCCTACTACTTCACCAACTACCAGTCCTACTACTTCACCAACAACTTCACCAACTACTAGTCCTACAACTAGCCCTACAACATCACCTACAACATCACCGACTACCAGCCCTACAACTTCGCCAACCACTAGTCCCACAACTAGCCCTACTACATCACCAACCACTAGTCCCACTACATCACCAACCACTAGTCCTACAACTTCACCAACTACCAGCCCTACAACTTCACCAACTACTAGTCCTACAACATCGCCTACCACTAGTCCTACAACATCACCAACTACCAGTCCTACTACTTCACCAACTACAAGTCCTACAACATCACCTACAACAAGCCCTACTACCTCACCAACTACCAGCCCTACAACATCCCCAACAACGTCGCCAACTACCAGTCCTACAACATCACCAACAACTAGTCCTACAACATCACCAACTACCAGTCCTACTACTTCACCAACAACTTCACCAACCACTAGTCCTACAACAAGTCCTACAACGTCGCCAACTACAAGCCCTACAACCTCGCCAACTACCAGTCCAACAACTTCACCAACTACAAGTCCTACAACATCACCTACAACAAGTCCTACTACCTCACCAACTACCAGTCCTACAACATCCCCTACAACATCGCCAACTACCAGTCCCACTACATCACCAACCACTAGTCCTACAACTTCACCCACTACCAGCCCTACAACGTCCCCAACTACTAGTCCTACAACATCACCTACAACATCACCGACTACCAGCCCTACAACTTCGCCAACTACCAGCCCTACCACGTCACCAACTACCAGTCCCACCACGTCACCTACTACAAGCCCAACGACTTCACCTACCACTAGTCCTACAACCAGTCCCACCACCTCGCCAACAACGAGTCCTACAACATCACCTACAACAAGTCCTACAACTTCACCAACTACCAGTCCTACAACTTCACCAACTACCAGCCCATTGCCGTAGACATGATGGATCAATCGCTGATCCTATAGTATATATACGCTTGGTATATTGTCTTAGTGAGTAACCTCATCGATTAATTCCTGAACTTTTAAATAAAATGTATAGTTCGGTTTAAAGATATAAAGTTGATAAAAAAAGGCAAAATTTAGTTTTGTTATTTATGTTATTTATGATATTGATATATTCAACAAAAGTACAACAAAGGTATGGTACAGAAGCTTAAATAAAACTTACTGCGAATCTAAAGCTACAGTCAAGTATTTTAGAATACATTATCATGTCCTAGTGATAATTTATTTAACACTATAATAAGGGTCCATTTGTAAACTCAGAACTTCTTGGCTTGGGGCTCTAAAGGCAAGTCACTTTATCTCTTCGGATTGGAGAAAAATGCAGATGAATGTAAATAATTTTGGTGAATCAAAAATAGGATAAAACTTTTAAGAAATTCTGTTAATATTTATTAGGCTATTGTCGCTACATACAATATTTCGTACACTGTTGGGTTTTCTTCGAGAAAAAGAAAACGGCCAGAAGCTCTTAGCAGAAATAACTAAACGTTTCATTTAAATGGCATAGAGGTGTTCTTTATTTAACAGTTAGGAATTTTTGTGATGAATTCTTATGGAATTATTGCCCTTGCTTTAAAAATTTATGTTCGCAAATTCATAGACAACCAAACTGGATAAAGTTTTGGACGCAGTATTTCATAAATTGTGCCCTGTCTAATATCTAAGAATTTGAATAAATATGTTTGGCCTATTTAAACTGATCTATTTTTAATGATTACTATCAGATATACACAAACCAACAATTTCAAAGAATTGGGTGAATATGTTATAGGAGTACTGGTACATTATAAAGATGTGACTATAAAATTTCTAAGAAGAATATTTTAATGGAGCTATTTCTCCTGTTTCAAAATTCCATTTATAATTTGTGTGGACAAACAACAGTAAGCATATTCTAACCAATACTGGGCGAATGACACAATAGTTCCAGAGAACAAACACGCAACCAAAACACAAATAATAAAGGTACATGTTATACTATCAAATCAAATGAGTGGATGCGATGTGCAGTCTCAGACCAGTAATAACAGTGCTCGGTATGTATACTAGGTGCTGACGATAAATTACCTCGAGACTATCCAGTATGATTTCCCCTTGTAGTGCATGGAGGTGGGTCTAGCCAGGAACAGCGACAAGACTTTAGGATACGAAACCATCTAATGGTTTCTGGCGCTGTTTGCTACTCAGACTCATTAAGTAGCATCGATGTCATCCTTATCAGCGACTGTAGCGGCCTAGCGAACATTCACTGTTGATCAGCGTGGTAAGATAGTAGTATGGCAATCCTGTTCGTAGTATGACACATCTAATAGCAGGAAGGGGAAATTTTTGAGCAGGCTTAAAATTCTAAGGCACCTTTCCTTCCCGTCCATGAGGTTCATATTATAAGCAGATCGTAAACAGTTTGAGTCGGTTTGGCAACATTTTTCAGACGGCGGTGTGAACTAGTTTAGTGTGGCGGGGGCTTAACTTGCTGAGTGCACAAATTATTCCACTCGGCAAATCTCGGCAGATTCCGTAAACTACATCTAGCCTCGGCTGTATGACAGCAAGTAATATGTACTTACGCCCATACATTTGCGATGCGGCTACCGGTTTACTTTAACAGGAAAACTTGACGCTATTACACAAATTGGGAACCTATTTGGCTAGCGACCTATTCGACCGATCGAGCTGCAACCTGTTCGTTGGAAACCTATTTAGAATAAAGACAACAGTCTCCTTAACTCATCTATTTATCAACCAATAAAATCCAACGTTATGTCTATCAAATGAAAGTAGATTATATCATTTTTTATCCATTCTTTTAGCTCAGAATAGAAGTGTAATTTCGTCATTATCTTACAGCTGGATCGGTCGAATAGGTCGCTAGCCAAATAGGTCGCCAACTTGTGTTCGGAATGGGCGCAGCCATGTTTCATCCAGCACCTTTAAAGTAGTTCCAATATGGCGGAATTCATCATACCGCCGAGGTTAGATTGTCCGAAATCTTCCGAGGTTTGCCGAGTGCAAATTATTCGTGCTCTATAAATTGCTAACCCTGTATAATAAGAGCTCTAATTCATGGGAGCTCACTCTTAAACGCTGGTACCTGGATACGAACTGCAGTTGACAGAATGGGTTTTACCAAGACGATGGTTCTTTATGAAGAAAGGGATCAAGTCTTATATAAAACTGTAAGAAAGGTTAGGGTTCGGGTTAGGTTTATCTAAAACTATTCTGAAGGGTTTGGGTTAGAATTGTGGCTATAAACACGCAAAAATATTTCTCCGTTCGGAAAGATCCAGTATCGTGCTTGACGCCTTTCACAAAGTTATCAAAGTCATTCTTTAATATGACATGGTTTTCATAGATGTCCGATGGCCTCTTGGGCAATTTTCGGGGATATGCTTACTCCAAACATTTTGCGCGCCAAGAACCAAAATTTATAAAGGGTCATAACTCTGCAATGTTTATCATGAAATAAAAAGTTTGATCTCTAAATTAATGTTATTGGGGTCAATTTTTATACTACAAGTGATGTTAACTGGTCCCTCATACTATTTCGTGGGTACCTTTTCCCCCACCACGACCGACAGAGAACCCACATTTGTGAATAGGCATAACCCTGTACTGCTTTATCGCAATATCCAATAGCAAATTTTAATTTGCTATCTGAACTAATGTTTTGGGGTCAATACTTCATTTTAATATAATATGCTCATTGGTTCCTTATACCATTTTCGGGGTACCTTCCACCCCAAAATCACCTGGCCTTCAATTCGAATTACGAATATTCGTTGCTCTGTACCATTTCATCACATATTGACATATTTGGTATGTTAATGTCTTTGGGTGGATACCCCTACCCTCACAACATGCTGCCGTGGAAGACAAGCTAAAGATACACAGTAAATTATTTACCCATTTGCTCTACATTGAGTTGCTCTTCACAACCTAAGCAGCTTTTGCTGACAAACGTGTCAATCTAAGTTTGACATCGGTATAATTTGTATCAGATTATACATTGTTATAGCATTCATTATATATTTAAGGGTTCTTAAATAAACCGTTTAAGATTTTAGAATTCAAATAAAGGTAACTTTTCCTTGTCAAGACCTTTATTAGTTATCAGTAAATATTGCACTTTTGTATCAATGTTTGGAGGTTGAGAGGAGACTTTTTGTGTTGTTAAATAATATTTTTCATACTTTTATTATTCACTTGATTACAATGAACAAAGGGAGGTCTCGACATACATACTGTGTCAAAGATAAAATAGTTGGTTTAAAAATCATGTCAGCTGACCACTCCTAAGAGAAGTTGCATCTCTTAGATCCCAACCATTTTGTTAGAGCAAGAGTTTCTTTAATTAGTTGATCTTGGAATTTATTAAGCGAAAATATTTCACAATTACTAAAAGGCATATCAAAAGGGATATTGTTTGTTCCCAAAGCCTGTGTACAATGAAAATTGAGCATGGAAAATTCCATAGGAAAACTCCAATATTTGTTCATTTGTTCTTTTTCTCTAATATTCCTCCCCTTCTTCATCTCCCTCTTCGGCATCTTCGATTGAATCTACGCCAACCTCGTCATAATCTTTTTCCAAAGCAGCAAGATCTTCTCTGGCTTCAGCAAATTCTCCCTCTTCCATACCTGTAAAATTGAAGCCGGAAAAAATTATCTAAGTGAGTTTATGTTGTGAGCTGGTAAATAAACTTCAAGTATAGGCAGATCGTTAATTGTACCGGGTATTTCAAAACATAAAATAACCCACTGGAAGAATTCGAAAAAATCAAAGAATATGACGTGTATTCGTTAAGACTTTTGTTCTGACAGGTTTAAAAACAAATAATGTAACAACAAATTCGTTTCCGGATACCTGACCCGGGGTTTACTCTTTGGAAAGATAAGCATTAACTGCATATTCCTTTATGTTCACGAACAAACACAACTGCATATTCCTTTATATTCATATGCGGACAAAATCCATAGAACGGAATTCTGACGTGAGTCCGGTTTTCAACCGGGTTCACTGAAACTGTATCTATAGCCAAACAACGTGCACCAAATTGCAACTGCATGTAGATATTTACGTCTTCAGCCAATGTTTACGACCCTCTGAACAATACGATTGCAATCAATCCACCTACCTTCTCCGACATACCAATGGACAAAGGCTCTTTTGGCATACATAAGATCAAACTTGTGGTCAAGTCGAGCCCATGCCTCAGCGATAGCGGTCGTATTACTCAACATACAAACAGCTCGTTGAACCTGCGCCAAGTCAGCACCTTGCAAACAAATAAAAGATATTAAAAGTTGATTATTCTTATTTAGCATGTTCACTTAACTAATTCTCTGTTAAGTTTACAGTCAAGATGAGGCCACCCATAATTATGGAAGGTGTATGCATATGAATAGTTGTTGTTAAATCTACTTTTCAATAGGTTGTCTCTACGGCTTCATGCTAAGTTCGTCTAACTTACCACTCAGAACCACAAATTCGTATCTGTGGCAGGTATAAATGATAATGCTGAAAGTTTGATTTCTTTAATTTTGCAACGTATCATTGAAACACGCTTATTTTATATGAATACTTTTATAACGTGACATGTATTCCTAAAGAAACAAATTACTTACACTGTAAGCATATGTATCAACGTTTCGTTTTATTGTTACGCTACTAACTAATTCAATTTACACTTTAACTGGATTCCCAGGTAAATTCAGGGAAATATTTAAATGAATACAATATTACGAAATTTTATCAGGCCTTTAACCATTGTTACAAGTGAGACTACTTCTTGTTTCATTCGTCTACACGGTTCGCGGGCAGACTAATCACAATAATCGACAGATCATCGATCAGACTCTTTTGAGTCAACCCTTAAATTATAGCAGTCTGTAGTATTTGAAAGTATTAGCATCGATGACAATGAAACGTATAACGTTGATCTCATGCGCACCCCTACCCGTCACTCGCTCACCAGGCACAACAGTCGGCGGCTGATAGTTGATTCCAACTTTAAACCCAGTAGGACACCAATCAACAAATTGAATAGATCGCTTGGTTTTGATTGTTGCTATGGCCGCGTTCACGTCCTTTGGTACAACATCGCCACGATATAGCATACAGCATGCCATATATTTGCCGTTTCTTGGATCACATTTCACCATTTGGTTGCAAGGTTCAAAACAAGCATTGGTTATTTCTGCTACTGACATTTGTTCATGGTAAGCTTTCTCCGCTGAATTAAAAAACGTTTGATATAAGCTTTGATATAAAGATAATCACTATGTAAAACCCCAAGCCACCTTGCCATAGACCCAGAAATTGAAAATTAGAAAATCAAGTAATCAAAAATAAAAAAATAATTCGCAAATATCAAAACTATAACTTGTCCTGTTTGCATGGGGACCGTCTCTGGTAAGATTTGGCCAGGGCGTCTTAAAATCTTTTTTGTTTTGATTCGTACCACGCTATGGGTAGACTCTTTTGGAATTTCCTGAATCCACGCATTCTGTGACTTGAATGGAAGTATATTGGCAAACTGATATGATACTCACCTGAAATAATGGGTGCATACGTTACTAACGGAAAATGAATTCGTGGATAAGGAACAAGATTGGTCTGAAACTCTGTAAGGTCGACATTCAGTGCCCCATCAAACCTGAGGGAAGCAGTAATAGAACTGACTATTTGTCCGATCAAACGATTAAGATTTGTATAGGATGGTCGTTCAATGTCCAGATTACGACGACAAATATCATAAATAGCTTCATTATCTACCATGAAAGCACAATCTGAATGTTCCAATGTGGTATGAGTTGTCAGAATAGAGTTGTAAGGTTCTACCACAGCAGTAGAAATCTGAAACATACATTTTATAAAATATATATGTTAAGATCTTGTATTAATTGTGTGCAGAAGAATAAATGTGTGCGTTATCGAGTCACCAGTAATTATTGGGTGTATAGTTTATTTTGACCACCACGTTGTAGCCAATTTGAACTTTCTAACGACACAATCTTTCGTATGGCATAACCAAAGTAAGGCATACTTACCTTTTCGGAATCGGCTGATATAATCTGTGAGAGGAATTGCATAGGTTGGGGGGGGGGGGCTATTGTGTTTATATTTTACTTTTTCTTTATGATGGCCATTGACAGATACATGTACAACTGCTGTCATTGGTTCACCCGCAAATCTTCACGTACCTTACTATAAAAATTGACATTTCAAAACTAACTCTCTTGGACATACCTGGGGTGCTGGATAAACCGCAAACTCTAGTTTACTCTTTTTGCCATAGTCTACCGATAAACGTTCCATCAATAGTGACGAAAAACCACTACCGGTTCCTCCACCGAAACTATGGAATACCAGAAACCCCTGAAGTCCAGTACATTGGTCAGCCTGGAAAAAATATAAATAGATTCGGACACTGTGAACAGACATCGATTTTTATCAGCCATGGTTGTTTGAAAGTTAAATGATTAATTTGAATAGTGTGTTATATATCCAGTATGCTAGGTCCGAATCTAGGTGCTAATTCAAAAAAAAACTGACGAAAGGCATGGCTTATTATTTTTTGGCCCATCTCTGACTGACTTTTATTAATAAAGATAAGGAAAGAGTCAAACACTTCCTATTAACTTTTGGTCTGTTCTAGTAATTCTTCCAAATATTTTACAAATATAACGGTATGTAAATTTAAAACGTAATTTCATAACATTGTTGTATTAAGAATATATCACTACTGTACGATTTAATAATATATAATTAAACTGTTTGAAACATCGTATATACATATAGTGCAATTTTTTGTTTAAAAATTATAAAACTTTCAACAGATACTACTGATTCTAGTACAACTTTGGGCATGAAAATTCGAGATTTCCTCTTGGGAGATCAAGGATTTAGCATAACTCGTGGATAAATGGGTAAATGTCAAAAGGAAAGTGATTAAAATACCATTTTTCTTATTCTATCAAGAACAAGGTCCACAATTTCTTTACCAACGGTATAATGGCCCCTTGCATAGTTATTTGCTGCATCTTCTTTTCCACTGATTAACTGTTCGGGATGGAATAACTGTCTATACGTACCATTTCTAACTTCATCTACAATTTTAAAGTACATGTAAATGAATTTGTTAGACGTATAGAATGAAATGGGTTTATTCTCCAACTTTTCTGCTCTGGTCTGAATAATGAAGACGAATATACGCGGCAGTGTGCCAGTGCCACGAGAGAGAGTGTTTGCACGTACAGCAATTGAATTCCGTCTCTCGAGGTTTCTTCGGCGTGTACACAAGGTGTACACAGAATCACTGCTGTTTATTCCATCTGAATGATTAGACGCCATTCCTTGCCAAAACCCCGCCCTGCACACTGACGTGGAATACACGCTGAAAAATCCCCGAGGAACTTTCGCGTTCAACATTGGGATAGTTAGGAATCACCATGGCTCGCAGGTAGATGTACTGGTACGTGTCGTGTTCGATAAGGCTGCGTTTACTTTTTATAACACTTAAACATACATTATACACAAGCTAAATCTGCCTATTACATGGTATTCTTTAGGCCTGAAATGTTACCTAAATTAATTACTAAACATTAATTAACTTATCCAGATCAGAATCAATCCTCGATGACATCGCTAGCCTGTGATATTTACTGGAATTGAATACATTTTGTGATAAATGATTTAACTTCAAAATGGATAATCTTGACTTCGTTTTTATTTATGTTACCGACTTTAATAATGATGATTGAGACTAGCCTATATACCTCGATTCTGAGTGGAGCAATGCGACTCAAATATTCAGCATATTGTATTTACTTTACCTATCTTTTAACTATTACAGCGAAAACTGTCAGCTATTTATCTAATTTCTCATAATTCCCTTTTAAAGGGACAATAACATTCTTGCTGGCTTGGTAGCTCCAGAAAATATATAATACCCTTATTCTAAGTACTAGATGTTTAAATGTCCTACATGTTGTGTAAATTATCCATTACAACCTATTTTATTTGTCCAGAGGGTTCGAAAATATTTTAAAATCCAAGTCACATTTGAAAAGGTTTACGTTAGACTTTTCAAATCAATTGGTTGAATTTTTCCAATTTTTTAAATTAGGTGTGTTAATATGAAATTTATATCATCATTTAATTGAAATATTCTAAAATAATACGATTTGTTGACCAGAATGAAGATTGGGACATATTTTTCAGTTACAACAAGAGTGTTATTGGGGCTTTAATACCCCTCGTTTTTTTGGGCGCGTCGCATAGTTAACGCCACAACAACCCGGAGATTTAATTTCAATGATAGTTCCAGGTGTTGGTTAACATAATCAGAAGCCAATTTTGGGCAACGTGTGTCAAACTAATAAACACAATTTTGGATAAGATGGCATATTAGAATTAACATGGAATGGCCATATTCCATTATTTTATTTTCCAATAAATCTAAGCAATCTGGGGTGGGTTTTTTTATCAGCTTTCGTATATACTGGAATTTAGCACAGCTGTTTTGTCCAATATGCCATGAAAAAATCTGGCATATTTCAAAATAACCTACTTTTTGTGGATGACTCATTTATAGTATACATGTATAGTAATCTTGTTTTATGGACCCGGTTAATTCTAAAATACATATCGTATGGGTATAAAAAAAAAGGTTTTCATAAAGATGGGGCTGGCTTCGGATGGTCATACTGAAATACTATTTGCAATGTTAGGCTTCGGTTGAAATAGAGATACTATTTTTGAGGTATTGAGATGTGATAAGGTTTGGCCAATTAGGTACATTATGCACGGATGCAATATCTAAAATATTCTTTAAACTGGGTGGCATTCTATTTACCAATATGGCACTTCTAGATAGTTGAAGTCATTCAAAACAAAAAGAAAAGAAAAAGAAACAAAAAACAAAATAAGAAATAAAAGCGTAAACAACTCACCAACTACATTTGGTTCTAAATCAACATAAACTGCTCTAGGTACGTGTTTTCCGTGGCTTGTTTCACTGAAGAACGTGTTAAAAGATTCGTCGCCATTCGACATCATCATTTTTTCGTGTTCCATGTTACCATTAGGATGTATATTATGTTCCAGGCAATACAGTTCCCAACATGCATTTCCGATTTGGACTCCAGCTTGACCAACATGGATAGAAATACACTCACGCTAGCAAAAGAAAAGAAAAACAAACATATTTGGTTGTTAGATTTGACAGAATGTTCAGTTTTATAACTAAAATCATTCATTCTATTATGCGCTAAAAGCGAGATTCATCTAGTAATCCATTCCCATTACCCTGTCATTTCCAATAATTAGGGTATATAGCTGCATTCGTACAGAATTCACAACGCCATTGAATTCGTACAGAATTCACAACGCCATTAAAATTCGTACAGAATTCACAACACATTTGTTGCTTTCTGTACGGCATTGTATATTGGTATAGTGAGCCGTGGGTTATTTTGACATTTAATTTGTTGATGACGTTGTTTTTGCACCGTTAAACGGGCTATTTCGGTTCAGTACATTAGACAAACTTGAATTTGGAAGGTAAAAAATCAAATACCCGAGCACAGTTTGAGCTCGCCAGTTCTTATTCATAACATGTAATTAATGGATTCAGTATCTAACGAGGTTATTAAAAACATAAGGTTTATCAGGTCTAGAAAATAATTCACTTCATGAGAAATGCCTTGCAGATGATGTCTGCATATATATGATTATTATTCTTAGTGACTCGCAAACCCTACACAAGAAAATGTAATTAGGAAAGGCAAGTGACGGAGTTGTACATTTCTTCTACACAATACCACAGTTATTTCGAGACTAACATGTATTTATGCTTCTTTGTTCATGCGTACAGTACAAAGGACATTTTTTTTTCAAACAGGGGCGTTTTCGTCTACTATCATCGATATCTAACTATAGTGGTTCATCTATCCGCGAATGTGTACAATGGTGATTCTCCTCTTTTCGTCCCATCCATACGTCTAGGCAAAACTTTATGATTTATTAAAAGTGGTCAGAAAAGGCTACTTTTTTATAATTACGTTTTAAAAGTGTTATATTACCGTATCATGACCAAATTTAGATCAATTGGTTTTATGTCTGCCTATAAAAAAATGAATTAGAAATATTTTTAAACAAAAGAGATAGGTATATTTCATGGCTGTAAATTTAGCACATTAATAGGGTCGGTATGACATTATGTTGATAGGAATGTGTAGATATTCCAGGTATATAAAGGTATAAGACCACGGGAACGTAATTTGAGACAAGTGAAACTCTAAACCCGGCAATCCTAAAAGTATTTTTTAGAGTAAAATTAGTGAAACACATGTGTTGTATGAGAAGAACGCACATATGGTAGAGGCTAAACTTGTTTATGTCATCTGCAGAAGTTCTCAGACGATGAAGTACCTTTTTAACTTATACAAGAAAAATAGAAGTTAAGATAAATAAAGCGTTGAAGTAGAACTAGAAGTCAGTATCTATATTTTCCAGGCCTAATCCATACCAAAATGTACTTAAACTGATTATTTAACTTTTTAATCAAGAACACAAAACTTAAATAAAGACGGTCGATAGTTTCCCGGCTTGAATTCACTTGAATTAAAAGAGGCCCATCTAAAGAATTTATCTAACACTTAAAGGTTACACTGTCTTGTTTTATCGCCTGCAACGGATATCGTGTATTATCGCCTGAAAGCGATGACGAATGTTGAAAAAAGACCAGTTCATCATAATATACGCAACAGCATAGAAACAATTTATTTCTTATATTCTTTTTAGAAATTCGTCTTTAACAATATAGTGATTTGAAAGTATTCAACATTCCTAAAGATTTAATGGCGACAGCGGTTTCAATAAGATATGGTACCTCCGCAATATTATGTCAATGTATGTTTATATTTGATTTATGATTGAATCGCTATATTATATTACAAGGTTCCAGAGAGATAGAAACGGGGTTTAACGTCCTCTTTACTCGACAGAACACGAGGGCATTTCGGAACTAACACATGACTCAATTTTATTTCGATACCTCGCTATGGGAGTATGGGGGCCCGTTGAAAACCCACGACACGAGATTTAACTTACATACTCAGAGAAATAATTTCCCTGGGCCCATCTCCAAGAAATAGCCTGTTTTCAACCTATATGTAAGCTGAATGTAGTTTAGGAATCGGGCTGAGGTAAAGTACAGCTATTATGATTTTATTATATATAATATCATATAAACAATGATATATACTCTAAAACTTTATTCTTAAAAGTGAATCTTGAAATCCAATATAAATACCAGCATCGTGTTAGTTACATGTAGTTCACACGACTTGAGTTTATTTAGTCTGACAGAATATACAATTAGCACTTCAAATCAAATTACCATTACCCAGAGGGGTGCAAGGGTTAGTCAATAAAATTATACTATCTTTCACTTTGCTATTCTTAGCGGCAGACGTGCCATTACTAGTTTTTCCATGTCTGCTTTCTGTTAGCTGTTATGCCAGCATATTTTACAATACATTTGACAGGTGCGGGATCAGATGAATCACCGGTTTGGTATATTTTGAGTAATTTTAGAAACTTCAATACCGAAAGATATAATGTAGCCGGGTACCATTGTTGCGGTCAATTTTACTTCAGCACACACCCAGGACGATATTAGTATATGAAATAAAACCAAACATCGTGATAACTCTTCCGACTGGAGAATAATCCCGGTCATGTATTTGTTTGGTACCAATAGTCACCGCGTTGTTAAAATAAATCTTTCATCGTGTTAAATTGGATGTTCATTTGTTAGAAAATAAACGCCCTTACAACTGTATTGTTCAACTGTAACGACTTGTGTGTGTGTGTGTGTATGGAGGGGGGGGGCACTCTCCGGTTTCGCTACATGTACAAAGATAGGTTGCCAGGCAACGAAACATACGCCCACAGCAGCTAAATAGTCCGAGCAGTCAACAAGGGTTGTCGCATATTTTTACTTTTTATGTAATTATCTGAAAATCATTAGAATTTGTTTGCTATTTATAAAAGTTTTGCCCCAGTTCAGTTATCAAAATTCATTGAAAATCAAAATACTTGTTCGTTTCAACACCTTAAACTCTGTGTATCAATCTAAAGTCAATCGGAAGATAAGTTTGGCCTCTGTAGCGTCACAAGGTTTTTTGAAGTGATCAAGGGAGACAACTCTGGAAGTAATTATTTTGAAATCGCTCAAAATCAATGTGGTCAAGGGCCATAACTCTGGCAGTAATTATCAGAAATCGCTGAAAATCAATAGGCTTTTTCGTCTCATGACCTTAAACAATGTGTATAAATTTAAAGTCAATCGGATATTATCTTTGGCCTCTAGAGCATGCACAAGGTTTTTTGAAGTAATCAAAGGCCACAACTCTGGCACTAATTATTAGAAATCGCTGAAAATCAATAGGCTTCTTCGTCTCATGACCTTAAACACGGTGTATAAATTTAAAGTCAATCGGATATTAACTTTGGCCCCTAAAGCGTCCACAAGATTTTTTTGAAATGATCAAGGGCCATAACTCTGGCACTAATTATCGGAAATCGCTGAAAATCAATAGGCTTCTTCGTCTTATGACCTTAAACACTGTGTATAAATTTAAAGTTAATCGGATATTAACTTTGGCCTTTAGAGCGTCCACAAGATTTTTTGAAGTGATCAAGGGCCATAACTCTGGCACTAATTATCGGAAATCGCTGAAAATCAATAGGATTCTTTGTCTTATGACTTTTAACACTGTGTATAAATTTAAAGTCAATCGGATATTAACTGTAGCCTCTAGACAGTCCACAAGCAATTGTGGACGCCGGACCGACGGACGGACTGACGTACCGACGGACCAACGGACGGACGGACGGACGACAATATACGACCACATTTCAATGTGGACGTATAAAAAGCGCAGGAATTGCTCATCATGCACAGCGCCGATGGATACCTTATTGGAATTCTTGATTACTGTACTTACATAACATAACTACTATGGATTATTTTACGTGCACGCCAATGGCTTGAATAAGAAAGAAGGACCTGCCATGGCCATTCTCCGATGTAATAACTTTCTTTAAATTTCATTATTCAACGAAAATATATGTTGACCAATGAAGGAGAAAATGCACATCCTGATCTTTATAAAGTGTCAAACGGTGAGAAAAAAAAAACCCCGAGATAATTTAATCGCTAGATATCTCGTATTATTCTTGGATTCTTTTTCAGCTCGTTAAAAGGAAATTACAGACACAGAAGTCTGGTATTGATAAGATCTTCTTGAACATCTGGTATTGTATCCTTTTCATACCTATATTATTATAGCCTTTACCTTATTTTACCACATACTGTACAACCAATATCATAATCTATAGCGCACGCAAAGCAGATACAAACTTCTATTCGGCTAACCAAAAGTTTTTCCCCTTGCATATGCTGTATGGGTATTGCTAAATGTCATCTGAGAAAAATCTAAAAACAAATGCATATCGCTGCCAACTGCATCTGTTGGCCACCAGTCCGATAATATTGAACACTATATACAAACACAATTAATTGATAACCAATAACGATCAGAATTCAGGATGTTCTATATTAAATACGTAAACATTATAAGTCTCACGGGCGTTAATGATAATATACGAAGATATAAACATGAAAGCTTATTAAAGAAATGAATGTTGACTTTGCAGATTTTGCAGATTTGGCAATAATAGGTAGCTCCAAGTATCGAAAATTTAAAATTCGAATTGTAAAATTTATTTATTTTTAAATTTGATTAAATACCAATCTGCGCACCTCATATTATTTATATTTAATTTTGATTAATGATTTATGGAAGGTTTAGACAACTTACCATTTTGCTGATGTAAGTGGATTATCTTTTCCTGAAGAAATGGAAGCTGGATAGAAGAGTTGTACTAGGTGTGCTACGGACCGTGTACAAATCGTTTCTGATACCTTTAAGTCGCCCTGCCCTGTAGCGTCTGCTAAGTGAGTGACGTCATGGTATTGAGCTCACTATTTAGCATGATAGTATACATGTTTATTACTCATCAGTTACAATATATCAGACATAACATATCAGACTACTCGTGTTTCAACCATGTACTTTATATGTTTTAGTTAAAGGTATTGGCCATTTATTGTCTAACGAACACAATTACTTTGTAAATTCATATTCGAAGGCTGTTATATTTCTTGTGATTATTAGAAGGCACGTGTTTAAACCGCGTATTACATAGTTTCGTTATACCATTTCTATGGAACGTCATTGCCAAATCCATGGAGCATTGAGGGTCTAAGTATAGACCCTTGTAGTAACCCCATACCATTTCTACAGTTGTACTTATCATGTTATTTTAGCATGAAATTCCGACGTTAATATTTACAACTTTACATTTTGGATTTAGAATAACTATTATTAATAGTCCAAGGGCCAGTGACAAAAAACCTGCCTCATAAGTTTGACTATGTTAATTGGCATTTTTTTTTTTTTGATGAGGACAATTCAAAATACCCAGCCTTACGAGGTTTTCGTGGGGCAATTGGAAAGGAGGGGCTGATAAAAAGGGCCAAAATGTGAGAAATTGATGCCCAATGTTAGCCATGTACGAATCGATTCTAAATATCAAATCTGACTGGTTTCAGTGGGTCACATCCATTATCTAACCAGATAAAATTGAAACCGTGGGTGGCTCAAACCACGTATACTTTTAAATAGATATTATTCTCGGGATTTTCCGGGTAAACAAGCAATCTCGAAACCAGAAAAATTTTTGAAGAAATTTCTCTGGTGAATCGGGGTAGCCATTTTTCCGGAAAATGATATGTAATTCCTACGCGCGAAAGTTCTCGTTTATTTGCGTCGTACGCCACTGATTTTACGTGCCTGGATGACCGAATCACTTAAAAATATACCCACGCGTAGAAAAATAGATCTTTACAAAAACTTGAATTTGTTCGTTTAGGATCCAATTTTTTTTATGTCAGCGAGTTAACTTTGACTCAAGGATCTTTTTACAACAAACGAAACGACGATCCGACCTCTAGTTTTCGAGAAATCGACCCAAAAAGATTGACCAATCAGAGGTCAGAATGGGCGGGGCTTAGGTTTGAAAAAAATTGGAAAAAATGGACGGTCTAATGTGCCAGAGGCCTTCGGCTCCGCGGCTGCCTCTGGGAACGAGATTGGTAAACAAGGTGCATAGAAAATCATATTATGGTGACGTCTGTCCGTAGAGTACATGTATTAACAGGATTAAAGTTAGATTACCAAGGGAACGACGCAGAATCCAGGATTGACTCCTATTTACGTTTAGAAAACGCTCATGACAGAATTCTTCGGAAGCTGTATGGATAGGTCAACGGGTCAAAAAGCACAATACTTAAGAGAGAAAATTCCCTAGGTAACCCTTTTCTGGGCAGTTTCACCCCAACCCCTATTGCAATTCCGTCTTTATTAACCCAGTCGGACGTTGAACCCCCATTTCATTTTCTACCGCAATCCGATAATATTGTCGCCGTTGTCTTCGGGGATATGGACTTACAATTTTATACTATCGTTATCACGGATATCATCTCGAAGACAGATAATCAAGTCATAAGTAGGACGGCAAAGCGGTTTATTCAAACCTGAAGGTGACATAAAGAAACGACATACTAGTATACATTAAATTGGAAAATAATCTTTAAATACACATAGTAAAACAATAGAGATAGCAATTTTCAGCGTATTCTTAAATAATAATAATTATTGAAAGAAGCTACATTGACAAGAGTGAAGCAATGCAATTATTATTCAGATAATAACATATTTAACCAATTAACAAAACAATGTATCAGATAAAATCAATATGCTTTACAAAACACTTGACATTAAGATATGTAACATATTAAATATTATGAAATGAATGTGTTAATATCAAATGGGTAAAATAATAGTACAGTGTGTATCATTTAAATGTATGTGCATCGATCAATTGTTTAGTCGTTTGTTAATTATACTGTACATGTATACTAGTATTTTCATAATGGAGTTTGAAACCGGGTGAATATCTAAAACATAGCCAAATCACCCTTTATTTTAGTTTAAACAATATTTTATTCATTTGAAAAGGATTGAACAAAAGGCAAAGCCTATACAAGTTCTTTCTCTTTATTTTACATCTATAAGACCACATTTCTATAAATTAAGGTGCATTCACTTCATACACTCATTAATTTGATCAAATTCATAATCTTCGGAAATTGTGATCTCATATGTGCTATGGTAGTAATATATTTTATATATTAAAAGAGATTCTTAACTTTTAATGGCGTGGTAATAATTATTTCTTTAAAGGACTGAATTCTAATTTTAAAACTTGAGTGTTAGTAAAATTTCAACACTATCATTACGAGCATTACATATTTGTTTCCACTAGTCTTATCATCACCTTAATTTTCTTCACTGCCAAATTTCTTTAACGAACCATTTTCTTAGATCCTATAAAAATAATTTCATGACAACAAAATATAACAATGATATTAAATATAAACATAGAATACTTGAAGGCTTAATATATACAGCTACAAACAGGCTCCTTAATAACAGGTTTAGCTCCTATTTTTTTTTTAAAAAAAAAGATGAGTTAATATCCTTTAGTATTTCTATATACAAGTTTTACTTATAAATTCTCTATTGAAAAAGAATCATATACTCTGGTGTTTGAATAAATGATGTATTAATTGATAAATCAAAATGTAAAATTACCTGGAAATTTGAACACCTGGTTTGATCTCAGTATCAAAATAATTATTGAAACAAAAAACCAATCTGTGAAACAATTATCCTTTACTTATAACTCATGAACACCCCCATATTCATAACATTGAAAGTCTATATAGAGGTCTTAAAACCTAAGTTTTTAATGAGTATAGCAATTAACATGTAATTTTCAATGAAATGTTAAAAAAACGTAATTCCAAATACTTTTATTGATTGACAACATTATACCAAGAAGAATATTTAAATTTACAAGACTTGTAGCTGAAAACAAAATTGAAGAATCTGATTGAACTTTAAACTAAGCTTTTTTATGTTGGTTATTCAATACTGGCCCACTTGCTTGACATCTATTTCCGTGCAAATGTGACAATTTATCTGAGAATACTTAGACATCTTGTGGTCCAAATTAAATTAATTAACATATATAATAAGATAGATATATAGTTTAGCCAAGTTCTTATCTTGGATATGTGGAGAACAATACATACACACAACATTATAATAAAATAATAATGATAAACATGTTTATATAATAAAATAATAATAATAATATATTACAATTTGTTGATTCCTCTTTTTGATAACAAGATTTTTACATCTCAATAATAAATATATACATTTTTAGAAAACTGTTATAAAACAATACCATGCTTACAAAGAAGTTTAACAGTGATTGAATAGTCTTCTTCAATCGATGAGATGTGCAGCGGATGAACTTTAGTGTTCCAATATGGGCCAATAAATCAAAAGAAATTAGAGCATTATTTTATACGTGTTTATATATTTGTTAAAATGTAATGGAAATGTCACTATAGTTATTAATTTAAAACTACTAAGTTAAAAGAATAATCAATGGAAACCTACAAACTTTAAATTCAATTGTTTACTAGGCACATTTTTTGATGTTCTTTTATACCATAACACATAATTCATGTATTCAAAAATTTTCAATAAAACTGTATCTTAAATCATTCAAAATGTTGTACATTGAATAAACAGATGATAAACAGTACAAAAACACTGTATGAGAAACTTAATGTAATCCAAACAATAGGTTGTCAGTCATCGATGGAGATGCATTTGCTCACTAATAACTTAAAGGACAATATTATTGGTGTCAGCCATTATCACGTGATAGAACTGGTTAAACACTTTCCTAATATAAGCAAAAGGAAAACACTAGTTATCCTTCTATATAACTGACTAAGGAACGAGCGATAACATAAACATGAGCGAATTTCTGCTCACTGATAATTCCTTCCCTGAAAATAATTGAATGTCACAAGATAAGAGAAAACTAGACATAGCCTGTGCATCCCCATGCTTTTATTTATTCTAAACATCATAATGCGCAGATTTTTTTCTATTTTTTCTTTTTCTGCTATCTTGTGACAGTCGGTTCTTTTTATAAATTGTCAGATATCCTCTCGCAGTCTCATATAACAATTTTTGGTCTTCGAAGGAATTATCATCGCATTATCAGTGAGCAGAAATTTGTCGGTGTATCACTTGTTCCTTCAGTCAGTTATACAGAAGGATAACTTTTGTTTTCCTTTTGTGTTCATCACTTCCCTTTCTTTAAATCTTTGTCAGGCATCTATTGTAGCAATGATCTCTGTGTTAAAATTATAATTGGAATGTCTTTAACCAGTTCTATCACATGTGATAATGACTGACACCAATATTGTCCTTTCTCATCTGGACTAGATGAAAATTTACAATAACTTTGTTTGTTTTTTTCATATAATCAACATGCCACCTCCATACTGAATGTATAAAAGGGCTTGTAACTCTGCAAGTTTTACAAAATCCTTGAAATTCAAGGTGTTTTTGTTATATCAATATTTGCCAAAAACATTCATTATTCTGCAGACAGAGCCCAGACATATCTCCAATTTTTGAAATTAAATAATCCTCATTACATTACTATGTGACAATACAAAGGTACATATTTCTAAAAGTTAATGAACATGGAATTTTGGACTGACATTTTGACGAGAACACAGTGTATGTGTTTAACTATTTATACACAATCTTAGTTTCTAAAGTACACCAGAACATAACTATTGTTGTCTTTATGCTTTTAGCAATAACATAATGATAATGAATCATGCTAATGAGATTACTTTTGTCTAGCTTAATGTCAATTCGCTTATACCCATGTCATGGAAACAACTAAACAATACATTTAAATTATGATTATCTGAATAAATGAAAGTAGTCTTCTGTTCAGCTGAAAGAATACCATTAACTTTTGATAGAGATTACAAGGCCTAAATTTTTCATATTTACACAAAATCCATTCAAATTTGCCAGAAGTCTGAATAGAGAACTTAAATAACATATTATTAATCATTTGGATTTGTATTAAATTTGATAAAAGCTATTGTTAAAACAATTTGTTTGCGAAACTTTATTGCATGTGTGAAAAGGTGAAAGATTCCTTCAGGAATCAAAGGTTATAAGGCCGAAGAAAATTTATTTGCAAATCAAATTTCGATATTGTTGGTAATTTTAAGGGCTGGAGAAATCTATATTTAGAAAATTTAAACATAACATAACAAAAAAATTGTAAATGCTCATTTATGTACTAAAGAAAATGTATCCTTCTATTTAATCTCAATATTTAATCTCCAAGAAATGTCATAAATGTTTTTATAAACTGCTTTAAAGAAAATATTTTAGTTGATTAAAGTCTGATACTTGAAGACATAGCATTTTCTAAGCACAAGCTATCTTTGTTGTAAGGTAATATGCAGTACACAGGATATTCACTAATATATAATAATAATTATAATATTATGAGAGAACTATACACATTTACTCGTCTCAAAATGTACGTTGACATGTATCTTGATATAACCATAATCTATAACTTTATATTACTACTCATCAGAGTTCAAAACATTCAAATATTTTCAAGAGATCTGTCTCTGTACATTTGACTGGTTTTAACATGCTTTTGTGTCAAATGGCAATAGAACTATGATGTAAACATGATCATCCAGACATTATTTGCGCAAGTAGTAATCTAAGTTACAGATTGTGGTTATATCAAACAGACTCATACCATATCTATCAATCATTATAAAATCTAGCTGCCAAAATCCAAAATTTTAACCCTGCAGTAGCCATATTATGTCATTCTTTCCTTCTGAGTAAAAATAAAAAATACCCCAAATAAAGGTTGCCAGGCAACAAAACATGTCCACTGGTAGCTAAGTCGTCCAAGCACTTCTGAGGTGAACATAAATCAGATCATAACTGAAGTCTCTAAGCAGCTGACAAAATTTTGTAACAAAGGGTAATATGTCTTGATGTTATTATTAAGAATTGATAAAAAATGAAATGTTTTCTTCCTTCCAATAGGATAGACAACCATATACATTTCAGAAATGTATATTAATGATAGCTGCCAATTAAGTATTAGATTTAATTCCAAGGGTCATTATTGAAAATGAATAGGCTTCTTCATTTTTATGAAATAAGACAGCCCATGTAAATCTTAAAAGGATTCTATTGAATAAGTTAACAACTCATACAAATCTTATATCAATTTCAAAAAGATATATCAATTCCTTTAAAATAGTGTACTAGAAACAAATTTGAATGAAAGATTTTCATAACAAAGGGACCTAATTTTGTGGGTTCACATTTCAATTAGATACAGAACACTTATCATTGCTATATCCAGTTCAATAAAATATATCCAAGATTATGAAAGCCTCTATAGTGCAAACAAGAAATATGAATGATAGACAGACGGATGGACGGACAGGGGGATGGCAACATATGACCACATTAAAATATGGGCATATAAAAATCGTTTTTATCTCCAAATTATCACAGGAGAAAAAAATATGTAGAGAACATCATAATTACATAAATATTAATCAAATAGCACTTTTGACACTTTAAAACATATATTATCAACGCAAGATAAAAATTTTCAACCCCAGTATAATCGAAATATTGTCGTAATATTCTTCTTCTGTTAAAGTTTTCTAAAATTAAATATAAAACAATGGCACAGGTTTTAAAAAGCTCTAGGAGCTAGTTGTTACGTATCCCTGTGCCGGAACACTTGTCATTTGTCCTGTGGAAATGTTCACACCAAAGTCAGGAGATATTAAATTTGTTACTGTGGTTGGAACACCGTTCATATTTTGACTTGAAGAATAATCAGAACTCGGTGTAGAGGTGGTTGTTTGGCTGAAGATTCCGCCTCCAGTCATCTGTAGATTATATTCTGCGGTTTCCATTCGTAAAATATAAGGAATTATGCTGTCGATCTGCACGTTTCCGATTAGGCCTGAGAAAAATAATTCCTCCATAATGTTAGGGTTAAAAGCTTTTAAAGGCTGTAATCGCAACAAGAGATGACAAATTCTGTCAGATACAGATGACGAGGAACAGCTTATATGCTGAACAAATTCTTTCTCTACTTTCTCTTGTAATCTCTCTACTTGTTTTTTGTTAATAATATTAGGATTATCTGAAACAATGCAAGATAACATCATGTTAAAATTATATGACAACATATACATGTATTTTATTTCTTCTTGAACTGAGTTATGCACAAGACCTCAGTGAGTTTTTTCATAGATTAGTTGACAGTGTGTTGGGAAGGTGAGATTCATTGGTTTACAATACCGTACACACTAAAAACAAGGCACAATGATAAAACCTATTGTCTGCTCATTTTCCTGTGTATTTATGATTGAAGGTGTACCACCTATTTATGAGTAAATCATTACAGAACTACTTCACAGTCTTATATGGTTAATTTGATTCAACTTACCTGGTTGAAATAGAACCAGTGCTTTAAGATAAGCGTACTCAGCAGGTGTTAATTGTAAGGACTGCATGGCATTTATGTAATCTTGTAATCGTATGATATGCTCTATAGTTATTTTAACACGGTCGGTACCACCTTTATCTGTTAATATAACATAAATAACCTGGTAATGATCAAGGTAATCAAGGCTCTGCCATTTATAAAGATAGGCTGGCACTGCCAGGCAGGATACGCCCACATTTTTGAGAGATGGATAGAGAACAAGCAATACCGAAAGTGATTTTTCCTACATCATTAAGTCCTGTATTTCATACTGTATTGGGAGCAGCCATTTTGTTGGTCAGTTCCAGTCTGATATTCATGAAATTCGAAGCCGACAATGATTATGGTTTGATGGTACACAACCTAGAAATGTTACTTTTCGTCAAAATCGGATAAGAATTGTGACCTGTAGGAGTCCACAACCATGATATACCATATTTTTACACTATTCGCGTACAAACGGTGACCATTTCGTCCTGCAATTTTGGTACGATTTTCACGAAATTCGAACTCAACCGGTGCAACAGTAATATAATCAGAGTTTTTTTTAAAATCAGATAATAATTGTTCGAGAGATAGACAGAGAACAAGCAATACCGAAAGTGATTTTTCCTACAATCAAAGGCCATAATTCATTAAGTTACAATTTGATATGCGCAAATATCGAAAAGAATAAAGATCTTTAGGTTATAAACAAGCATTTCAGGTTTCATCAAAATCGAATTAAAATTGTCACCTCTACAGGGTCCACAACTTTGACATACCATATTTTTACACTGTTCGCGTACAAACGGCGTCCATTTTTTCTGGCAATTATGGCCCAATTTTCTCGAAATTCAAACTCAACCTTCCGTAGGGTGTAACGGTGATAGAGTCAAACGTTTTTTCAAATCGGATAATAATTGTGACCTCCAGAGGGACCATAGGTGATTTTTCGGACAATCAGGGGCCATAATTCAGGAAGTTACGATCTGATATGCGCAAATATCGAAAGGAACCAAGATCTTTGGGTTATAACCATGCATTTCAAGTTTCATCAAAATCGAATTAAAATTGTGACCTCTACAGGGTCCACAACCATGATATACAATTTCTTAACAGTATTCGCGTACAAACGGCGGCCATTTTGTATGGCAATTTTGGTCCGATTTTCCCGAAATTCGAACTCAACCTTCCTTACGGTGTAACGGTAATATAATCAACCGTTTTATTAAATCGGATAATAATTGTTACCACCAGAGGGACCACAAGCTAAAAAGGGTGATTTTTCGGACAATCAGGGGCCATAATTCAGGAAATTACATTCCGATAGGCGCAAATATCGAAAGGAACCAAGATCTTTGGGTTATAAACATGCATGTTAAGTTTCATCAAAATCGGTTCAAAATTGTGACCTCTATAGGGTCCACAAGCTAAAAACGTGATTTTTCGTACAATCAGGTGCCATAATCCATGAAGTTTTCATCCGATACATGCCAATATCGAAAGCAGCCGAGATCTTTTGGGGATAAACCTATATTTCAAGTTTCGTCAAAATCGGATAAGAATTGTGACCTGTAGAGGGTTCACAAACAAATTGTGGACGGACGGACAGGGGCGACGACAATATACGTCCACATAAAAATGTGGGCGTATAAAAAGTATTCTGGTTCTAAAATACTGTGTCAATTAAAATGGGCAATGTGACCTGTTGTTAATTAAAGAATAACAAAAAAAAACTAGCTAATCTCTAAAATTAGACATCACTCATTAATATCTTTGACATTTATCTTTCAAAACGCATCTAGCAAATTTCACTAAAAGACCACATCAAATGGTTCAGAAAATTTTTCCATACGGGTACTCAATGGTTACAAAATCCATTTTACGGCAATCTGATTAATTCAGATATTTACGTTTTAGTACCCGACTGCCAAAAACGGTTTTCAAATTTTCAATTACAACCTTAATACGGTTGACTGGTTGGTGATGTCACAGGCACTACACATAGTATACACATCATCTATACAATATATCACTGCCCGTGCAATATACACACAGCCAGTTGACACGTGTGTATTTGTCGGTCCAATTAACATTTGATTGGCGTAATCATTAACGTGTAAATATTTTCATGTAAGCTACATATCACTATGCAAGTCAAAGCCTTTTCAAAAGCCGACATTTCTCATCTTGAGTTGTAATAGATTATATATTTGTGACTAGAATATTACCGAGTGTATTCCAAGATGCCATATTACCGTTATGTTATTGAGAGTTGTTGATGAACTAAGTTTATATGATTATTATTTGAAACCATTTCGTTTCTTAAAAGCCGACAATTAATTATTTCTATTGGCTTCAAAGATGTCCGTAGCGCCGGCTATGACAATTTTACACCAATCTTGTTTCAATCAGTGGCCAATTATTGTTGGCTTACAGTCGGCTTATTCTGATTAAAAAGATTATGGCTACAACAATTGCCGTTATAAAACAAATTCTAAATTACATCACAAATTATTCCGTAGTCAATTGTTTTATTTAATTGGGGGGATTAAGGAATCAGTCAGGCGTTAATGAATACACACATCGAGTGTATATAGGTAATTAAGGAATAAACATTCCGAATATGCATTCGGTCACTGTGACGTCACTGGCGTCTAAGGGGATTAAGAATGTTTTCGATAATTGGCAAAGTCGTTTTTACAGGAAGTCTATTTTTACGACTTTGAGTGAAGATAACTGAATTAATTTTAGTCGGATTGATGTGAATTTGCCGTAAAGTAGATAAAATAACCATGGAGTATACATATAAAAAAATTCCCAGGACCATTTTATGTGCTCTTTAATATGAGTCAAAGTTATATGTCATGAAGGCAGTTGGAAAGAGCAGCGTTCACAGTTGAACTATAATATCTGTACTTTTGTCCTTAATTACTGCTTGTAAATAAACCTGTATTCTGCTTAGCTGTGTAACAAGATAGTAAGTAATAATGTAAGTGAATTCCTGTTAACAGCAGATAAATGCTTGTATGATCTAGACATAAAGTCCTTGGACAGGATCGCAAGAAAAAACACCCCAAAACGTTGCCTTGCATCAGATTATTTCTGAAGGATTCTCTCAGGACCAGGGTGGTGTTTTGTATAACCTATACTAATGAGTACATGATAATAACAGAAATAACTATAGTTAAAAGCTGTGTGACTTCTGGACAAGGTAAAAATAACTATATGTACCTTGCAATAAACTTGACTGTAAATGATTCAATATGGCCGCCAGTAATGTTGGAAGGCACATGGCACTAGAACACTGAGCGAGACCTAGAGTGAACAGTTCACTCCAACAGGCTCGCACCAAAGTAGTCTGGAGATCAGGGCTGAAAAAACATGCATCATGGAAATTGTATATACCAATATTTTATAAAAGTTTATATTAAAACATTGATTCTATATGAAAATGAAATAAATTTTTTTAAATTATTTGATTATCAGAACAACATTTTGACAGAAGCCTATCTTAGTACTATCTGTTACAGTCAATCATGATATTCAATTGACTTCCTTGTCTCAACTACTGAAACACATGATCATATAAAACTATATTTCAAAGTGGGCGTACATATAAATTACATTGAATGATTCTAGTTCAACTGGCTTCATTGAAATTAATGCCACTAAATTGCTAAACTTCTGAGATAAAATACTGAATATGTGATAAGACTTACTTGATAATTTGAAAAGCACTTATTGAACGTGTCCAGTGCATGGAAAGAAAGAGCAATCTTGACGCACTTTCACAAACAAAATGTACATTTAAATAGGCTGGCATTGGTGATGGAGTCATCAAATTAAATTGAAAATTAGCTTCAGATAAAACAGTTCCTGAAAATAAATAATAGTTTGAATAATAACAATATGATGAAGATATATGATATCAACAACATCAGTCACAACTAACAAGATGAGAATGGGTTTAATGTCCTATAAGCGATTGAGCTCATAAAGACGGGGATATGTTTATAGGCGTTTCATACCATGAGAACAAAAAGACACAGTTTTTTGTCATCTGTGACAAATGAGAAATTATTTAATAAACTCAGAGGTTTCTTGTCTCACTATGAGTCCAAGCTCACTCCATTCAAAACACTTCATTTAACACCTTAGATTAACCAGACACTTTTTTCTCAATTCTTTGAAATATAAATGTCATAATCAATTGAAGAACAGGCAGGTTATCCAGTCAGTTATTTCTATGGCCAATATGACTGAAACAAGAGTCCTATAGAACATAGAACACAACTATAGTAGACCTAGATAATAAACAGAAGAATTTCTAACTCACCATCAATATCAATAACATATGAATTATCTATTGATTCTACACCAGAATGGTCCATACTTGTATCTGATACAGACTGATCTAAAGAACTTGACGTAGGCTGTTACAATGAAAAAGAACAAAACAATTACATTAAAAATAAGGAAAAATTAGAGAGACCCTCTGAATCTGGTGAGCTTGTGATATATCACTAACTGATATCAGTAAAAAGAATTCCAATGAAAATTAAATATACATGATATACCTCCTTATTCTGTAAATTTCATTTAAAAAGATGTCAGTAAATAGGTGGACACTTTGTAACGGCATAATTCATTTAATGCGCGCACTCGTGAAAGAATTGTTATGTTGTACATTTATATTGTACTATATAAACTGAATTCTTTTGTTTGTATCTTAGTTGTCTTTATTCCCCCAAATGGTCACGCCTCGCACATCCTGTGTCAACATGGTATATTACATTGTGAGAGAAACTAACATATGGTTCAATTTTATTTCAAAAATTGGTTTGCGCATATGGGTCTTTAACAGTGTGAGGAAACCGGAGGGCCCGGAGAAAACCCACAAGGTTGGACAGGCAAACTTACTCCTTGTATCTTACGCCAGTTGATTCAATGACAAACTTAATGATACAACGTGCACGGCTGTAATTTTTAGCAATACAGGTGTAATATTTAGCAATAGAGGTGCCATTATAAAATAGACTCCTTCCTACCTGTCCACTATTTGGTTGGATAGCTTTAGCTAATGTATCAAATGCTCTTGCTACAGTATCAGCTGTATCTGTATTATTATGTTGTTCTGAAATCTGTACAGCTTCACCAATATTATTAAAAGTCAGATTCTGTTCACCCTCTTTCTGTTCCATAGTAGCCAGAGTTGTCACCACACTAGCTAACGTACTCAGATCTGGAAATATGGATATCAATAGAAACAGTTAATATTTAAAATATGTCGGCAAACAATTGAGATTGTTTTTTTAACAGCATTCAAAGCATTAGTTTGCTCCAAAGGAAGTTGACTAGAATTTTTGATGTTGCTGCCGGGATGTGGTTTATAATTATTGTAAAAGAGCAATACTTGCTCTGTTTTTACATTTGAGAAGACCTGTTTTCCTTCAACAAAAACAAAACAAATGAAAGCTAATAGTCTGCTTGTTCTGCTTAAAGGGACAATAACACTCTTGCTGGCTTGGCAGCTCCAGAATATAAATAATAGTACTAGATGTTTAGGTGTATTACATACTATTTTACTTGTTCAGAGGGTTAAAAAATATTCTAAAATCCAAGTCACATTTGAAAAGGTTTACGTTAGGCTTTTCAAATCATTTAGTTGAATTTTTCCAATTTTTTAAATTAGGTATGTTAAGATGAAATTTGTATCCTCAATTAATTGGAATATTGTAAAATAATACAATTTGTTGACCACAATAAGATTGGGACATATTATTCAGTTACAATAAGAGTGGTATTGAGCCTTTAAGTGGAAAACATTACAAAGATGGATAATGAGAAAATGAACACAATACACTTCTTGGACATCTTATAACCTCTTTTGTTGGGTAAAATGAATCGGTTAATACTATTTCACAAAGTACAGGTATTTAAAGGAGCTAAATCGCTAACACTTGGGACCTAGAAATTGACAGAAGTGGGTCGCAACGCATATAATACTGTAATATGAATGTATATAAACTGATTTATACTCAATGGTTTTTACTCCAATTTCATATCATTTATGTTCCGCAAAATAAGCCAGCAGTCTCAATCGAATTCAAATTTCAAGAGTCTAGTTATTCAAGTCTACATATACACCATTTGATTTGGTGCAATGTGTCTAGCCTCGTTCCCTGAGTCTCTTGCTAGAACTGGGGCTGAAACGCATTATGGTACACGATTTGTGTACCAATGGTAAAATGTTTATTTTGTCTTAAATATTGGATATCAGAAGCCAATCTTTTTCCGGTAAGATCACAGCATCAATGTTGATTTAAATTGACAAATAATTCACGTTTTCAAAGTTGAAGATTTTGGATGATTTTGAGTTTGAGACTTAGCTTCTTTAAATGTTTTGAATGGGAAAGGATGCTAATTTTTGATAGACTTTCTAAGGATAATAATTATTAATGACAGAAATTGAAGGGATAATAGAGTATATTTGATAGAAAGAGGAGGTATAATAAGGTATATTATAAATACTGACCTGTATTAGCTGTGGTGTGTGAAGATGGTAATAATACCATGCCTTGATCTGTGTGTATAACTCGTTCTTGAAGATTTGCCAGTAAACTACGGTTTGATTTTTCTCCATCTTCTTGCTATAAATTCAAATGTAAACAATTTTTAAAAAAAATTATTTCAAAGTGAAATACATTGTATAACTGACAATGAATAGTGCAAGGAATACGTGCATTACACAGCAATACAAGCCTTGCTGGAGTAGACAAAAAATTTCTGTCGTAAACTATCATTAGACCCCTGATTGATCAATGTAATCTAAAGTTCTAAATATGTTCACAAAAAGCTATACCAGTTGCTAGTGAATGAAATACATGAAGCAACCTATTAGACTAATTACAATCAAGGGAAGTAACTACATGTACAGTTACAAAAGACAATTTTAAGAGAGCACTGCAGAGAAAATAAATCAAATGTACATACATGTATATTATTTTTAAAGAGATTAAAATTATACCAGAGTTCAATCTGTCAGCTTACCTTGGGAGCAAATGTAGCTATGGCTGCAGACGGACTGCTAAAATCTTTTCGAATGTAGATTCTTTGTGTGGAAGTAGCAACTGTTTGTTGCATCTTTTCTTTTTCATGCTCATGGGGTTTACGTTCTGACTGTACAGCTGCGTGGCCAGAAAACATGAAAATGAAATCGTGTTACCAATCAGGGTTCAAAGAAATTATACTAAATTAGGCATAAAAGAATTGAGGTTTGTGATTACCCAGGATGCTGAGTACCCCCCCCCCCCCTACATGCCAAACAGTTTTTATTATGTGGCACAACCCAGTCTACCAGGAAAATGTAATTCTTACATGTATATGTAACAGTATAATATGTATCACTTCAAGCAATATTTTGTTTATATTAAATATTCTTCCTTTTTCATAAATGGCATCAAAACCGTTGACTGTCATTAGTGGAACTACACTTGTATTTCCTTTTACATGCACAGATCCATGCAAGTAAAGTTTTAATAGAGTACACAGATACATGTACATGTATGTTATTTCTTTTTAACAATTTTAAGACTTACATTCAGATCTCATTCCAACTGCCAAACATTTCTGTAATCTACAATACTGACATCGGTTTCTGTGTAATTTGTTCACTGGGCAATCTTTGTTACCTCGACATGCGTAACCAAGCTGTTTCCGTACGCTTCTTTTGAAGAAACCTTTACATCCTTCACAACTTATTGCACCATAATGTCGACCTACAATAGAATTGTACATTTTAATTCATTTAATGTAATGTTCTATTGCAATCTGATTAAATGATTACAACCAAGATCCTATTTTGTTTTCTATAGTTCAAAACTTTGTTTTACTTGTCTGCATAACACAGGATCTGGAAGAGTTGTTATATTACTGGCGGTCTGGTTAAGGGAGAGATTAGCCAATGAAACAGCCTGTTACGGCAAATTCTTGGTGGGCAATGCACTAAAAACGTCAATGCCGATTGATTAATCAATGCTGGACATTATACGGTCAAAGGGTGCTTGTATGACCCCTGGTGCAACCTTCCAGTACAACTGGTCAGATCTTCATATAGTGTAGGCCATCGAAAGTATAAAAAAATTAATGAAACGAAATATAGATGTGTATTTTAATCAGATTGATTCTACTGTCATGACCGTCATGTGTAATGTAATTGTTTTTAAAAGTTATTTGTACCAAACATGTGTAAATATATCGATCAAATTTTCAAAATAATTCATAATAAAATCATGTCCCCCAAAATCTGATAGTGTATTGTATTGCGAATTTACAATATACATATATCATGTCAGCAGAATTTTTTTATGAATAAAAGTATTGTTTATAAAAGCAACAAATAATATAGAAATATATGAGTAACTAATATAAACAGTAGGCAATGGTCATGGGTCCTGTCAGCGCAAGACAGATTTATGGCAGACAGACTAAACCCAGAAACAGACTTTCTCTGGTAACTGGCCTTCTATACCCTGTGTATGGTGTGTAGGTTGTTAATATTCAAGAACTCAACTAACACTGTATCAGCTAATATTACTCAGGTTGAAATGAACAATACATTTCCTTAATGAATGCCTGGTTGTATGATGAATAATTGGTCAACTAACAAAATGAATGTTAATTTTAATCTGTTATAAGTGACCAGATAACTACTTAAGCTGTTAAATAGATAATAGAGACAAGATAACTATTATATACCAGTACAGCAATTTACAGTTTGACCAATTGAGTTGAGTTTAAACATCACAAACCTATCCTACCTGAAGCTGAATCTCCACATACAGAACATGGATCAAACTTCTGATTGGACAACTTTATAGACATTTTATCTCGCACGGTAGCTTGTTCTTCTCTTAATCTTTCTAACCTCTGGGCATGTTGTAGTTCCTGCAAAACATTTGCCAAAATATAATGAGTCAAAATTGAAAATTATGTTCAATTACATACATGTTTGTTCAAATGACTTAAAAAGAGTTGGTTCTAACAGGTGATATAATTCTGTGTAACGACCTGAACGAGACTTTTTTCTTGCCCTGTTCAACTATCTTTATTGGGGCAATGGGTAGCCATGGGTGTACATGTACATGTACATATTATTTTCAGGCAGCAGGATAAGTGCAATTCCCCATACATGAACAACTCAATTTTCTGAGCAGAAAACTTCAAGCTATTTGAGTAATTTCTTCACATTTCAGTTTTTAAAAAGTTTAATGTACCGTACATGTATACTTAAAACCTCATTTGTCAACAACACCCAGTGACTGAAATATGGTACAAAAGACAAGAAATAAAACACAAAACTTTAGTTTATCTTAGATCATATTTAAAGCGGTAATTTCATATTCTCAAAGAAAGTCAAAACATAAATATTTTCTATTCTATGTCTTTTGCTCAATATAAGGTTGTCAACTCACTATTATATGATCATAGGTATTATTTCCCACACTTAAAATTCATTGACACAGGAAATAATAACACAATTACATGTAGCTTCGTTGTTTTTCCATTCCCCCCCCCCCCCATGGTAAAGCTACCTTCAAACGTTTGAATTTGAAGTTGAAAATGATATATTTGCCAATTTCTCAACTGGCAATAGTGAATTATTGGATTAATAGGATTAATCCTTAACAAGGTATGACTATTCATAGATACAATCTATTTTAAGGCTTTATTTTAATACATTTTAAAAATATAACTTAAAAATATGAAATTGCAGCTTTAAGTTCTCAGATCTTACATATGAATCTACCCCTAAATATGTTATCATGGTACCTGTTGTATTTCTGTAGTATCAGAAACACAAATAATGGCTATTTGGATTATACATTTAATTACACACAGTACATATGGTCCCTGTATTTTTAATCTACAGTACATAATCCTTGTATTACTATTAGACCAGTAGCCAAACCCCATTTTGAGCCTTAACCTCGAAATATAGTCCAACTAATGTTTTTTGATGGATTATATATCTTCATTATTGTAGATTAAGAATCTGGATGATGCCGCACTTGCACCCCTGGGGAAATTTTCAAGATGGCCACCATGACGTACTTCCTAGTTATTTAGTGGGGTAAATATGTATAAACCTAAAATAGGCTAAATACAATCAGAGTGACTACATGTGATACAGGTCGTTCTCAGTGAATGCACCTAAACAGTGGAACAATCTTCCAGAAGTCATGAAATCATCTCAAACACTTTCTTGTTTTAAATCAAGATTAAATAAATTAATTTAATTGTATGCGCTGTGAACATGCCTCTGTGCATGAAGTACTGGCACTATATACATGTACATATTATTTTTATGTAGGCTGCATGTACACATGTACATTATCTCCTCCAGGCCTGAAAATCTGACAAAATGTCCAGCACTACTGAACTAGTATCAGTGCTGGCTATGTATTCTAAATATTAATAGAAGCAACATGAAACATCAAATCATTGCCAGAAATAATGTCAGTCACTAGCGGCATTGTGTCTGAAAAAGTTTCAATTGGGATCTGATATTGTGAGGTGTATTACATGTATTTCTATGCTTGATCTGATGATCTCAACTTTCAACGGCCTTGAGGCAGGACAAAAAAAAGGAAAAAGAAACTAGTCATACATGTACCTTTAATTTTGATGCCCAATCTATGGACGATAGAGAACCAGCAGGCACCTGTACAACTTGTGTAGGTAAAGCTCCCTCTTTTAATCGGGCTGCTAAATCTGTAGGATTCATGGCAGACACAACTACAGGAGAGGTATTTGTGTTCAGTTGCTGAAATCATACAAATTTATATCTCAATTCTGCTTTCAGCTAAGCGAAGAATTTAATATATTATACATGTACACAGACTTATCAGATGCCTACATTTTTCACTAAATCAATTGGTTTGCACATTTTATTCAAATGACTGAAAATTTCAGTACTTGTATCTATCGTATGGTTTCGGATTGCAGTAAACAATCTTTTCCCACACTATGCAATTAAACAAATTTCTTGTCTATTATGGTAAATCAATCATTCCATAGGGTTTTTCCTCTGGGATTCAGTCATTATACAGTATAATCTGATTTAGCAATTCAAAAACAAAATTTACATGAGGAAGAAGAGAGTGGGAAAGAAAGAAATGGGATGATACATGTAGCATTTATTCAATAAAAACTAAATGTATAAGCACTTCTGAGACTAATACTGTATGCAATATTTTATGCATTTTACACAAGACTGTATTACAAGAGAGTCGATCCCAAATCGCTTTGCAAGATATCACAATACAGTTATTAGTCAATGTATTCTAATACATGTATGTAATTGCAATATATTCTAAGTAAGTCATATTGAGCTTACCAATGTTCTGAATTACACAAGCAAATATTGTATAATCTAAGCCTACATAGTGGTAAATGTGATTGCATATTTTAGTTAGATAGGACGTAAATGTTATAGTGGTATACTTTTACAAATAATATAATGTATACCTGAACTTGCTGGCTGATACTCACTGGTATTGCCAGATTTCCTTGCTGTATGGTTAAAGTTGGTAATGTTACTGTATTTGTTCCACCCATGTTAGAATTAACAATATGGATAACATTATCCGAATTGACTCCTGCTACACTGTTATCCATGGTTAAAATTGAAGGATCCGTTTGCTCCCCACTTGCAGTACTTCGATGAACTTCCTCAAGGGAAGCCATGCAGTTAGTAACTTTTTACCTACAAAACAAATAGGCTTTGTACCGGTACATGTATATGAAAATACAAAATAGTCGGTAAATAAGGAACCTGTGACAGACATTGTCATGTAGGCCTACCCAACCTGTACCAATTCAGACTATCATTAATTCCTGGCCTGATCATTTTCTACATGTACAGAACAACATTGCCTATATGACAATAGCACTGATTTTAGTCATATATGAAATCAATCGTCTAAAGAATCTACTACCGATATACAAAATAAATAACACTTAGTCTTTTTTTCATCGACTGGACAGAGGGAGAAGAAATCAAATTTTCAGTGAAATTTTCCATAATGATTGACTTCTCAAACAATTGACTTGTGATACATGTAAGTAAATTTACACCAATAAAAAGAGAACATTTTTGTTAGCAATGACTTACAATAGCAAAGGAGAGAGAGAGAGAGAGAGAAAAATTGGTTTTAACGTCCACTAGACACAAGCTAGGTTATTTCATGACTAACTTATTTTTAAAAATTTTATTTCAATAATTCGCTTGCGCGTAGGGGTCTATAGCAGTGAGATGAAACTGGAAGTTGGACAGACGACCCTACTCCTTGTCACGTACAAACGGGGATTTGAAACCACGCCAGTTGACTCAATGACAGGTTTATGAATATGATACAACGCGCACATGCTAACCAATCGTCCATCCAAGCCCCCCAGTAGCAAAGGGGACTGAGCTTTTGTCAAAATCAACAGATTCAATACTGTTACATGTAAATGCATAAATATTATATCAAAGGTCTGTCTATAATATAATAAACTATACATGCATATACATGTCGGTTAGCTTTTTATACGCCCACATTGAAATGTGGTCATATATTGTCAGCGCCCCTGTCCATTCGTCCACAAAAATTGTGGACGCTCTAGATGCTAAAGTTAATATCCGATTGACTTTAAATTTATACACAGTGTTTAAGGTCATGAGACGAAGAAGCCTATTGATTTTCAGCGATTTCTGATAATAAGTGCAAGAGTTATGGCCCTTGATCACTTCAAAAAATCTTGTGGACGCTGTAAAGGCCAAAGTTAATATCCAATTGACTTTAAATTTATACACAGTGTTTAAGGTCATAAGACGAAGAAGCCTATTGATTTTCAGCAATTTCCGATAATTAGTGCCAGAGTTGTGGCCTTTGATTACTTCAAAAAATCTTGTGGATGCTCTAGAGGCCAAATTTAATATCCGATTGACTTTAAATTTATACACAGTGTTTAAGGTCATGAGACGAAAAGCCTATTGATTTTCAGCAATTTCTAATAATTAGTGCCAGAGTTGTGGCCCTTGACTACTTCAAAAAATCTTGTGGATGCTCTAGAGGCCAAAGTTAATATCTGATTGACTTTAAATTTATACACATTGTTTAAGGTCATGAGACGAAAAAGCCTATTGATTTTCAGCGATTTCTGATAATTACATGTACTGCCAGAGTTATGGCCCTTGATCACATAAAAAAATCCTGTGGACGCTCTAGAGGCCAAAGTTAATACCCGATTGACTTTTATACACATACACTGTTTATGGTCATGAGACGAAGTTTAAGGAGTTGAAACGAACAAGTATTTTGATTTTCAATGAATTTTGTTAACTGAACTGCTAAATCCATGATATTAAATGTTTCCTATACTAATTGTAAGCGCGGGGCAAAACTTTTATAAAAAGCAAACAAATTCTAATGATTTCCAGATAATTACATAATGAGTTGTTACTCTTAATCAGATTTTAGTGTATTACAAATGTTTCATTACCAAAAAAAGTAAAAATATGTGACAACCCTTATTGACTGCCCGGACGACTTAGCTGCTGTGGGCGTATGTTCTGTTGCCTGGCAACCTATCTTTTCTTTATTGTTCGCTTTTATAAAATGGTGCATGCATTGTAATATCTTGTAAGAGGAAATTTAATAAATTCAATACTTAAAACAGCACCCATCCACTGAATGTTTATGTACAGTGCTTACTGCTACATGTATTTATTGTCCATTGATGATACTAGGACAGTCAGAAATTTAGTAGTTATGTTTTAACTTTGGCATGACCCATACTGTGATCACTGATCATTGATGCATAAATTAATTTCATAAATCGTGTATCATTGAGTAATCATTATTTCACTACAAATACATGTAATATCTTATCAAACAGACAGCATACATTACATGTACCAGAAGGAAGGTTATAAGACCTTACACAATAAAATATTCTATTATAAAACATTTTATTTTTCGGGTCCAAAAATAATTTAAATCGATTCATTTAAATTATAACCATCGCCTGTTTTAGGTTTACATGTACATTGCATTTTATTGATTTCAAATTGCCATCTTGATCTCTCTTAAATAAAACGGATGATAATACATGTAAATATAATTCACTTTTTGTGCTATCTTTTTTTACATACAAAAGAAATAGCTTTTTTCATTCTCAAATATACCTGTACATCTACTTCATAGTCTTTATTATCAAAATAGCACATATTTTTAACTTAAAATTTTGAGATATACATGTAAATGGCTTTAATAATGGTGTTGGTTTACATAAATCTAACACTAGTATATGTAGCTAACTACATTAACTATAATTTCAATATCTAAAGTCATGACCCCTCTGTGAACTTTGATCCTAGCTTGACTTTTCACCTTTGCCTTTGGCTCAATTTGTTTACTTGTATAATCCTACATGCACTTGTCATACATGTAAATAAAATATGCTCAATATATATACCATTCTAATCAGGCTAGTCTCTTTCAAATATCTAGTTAATAAACTAAATGCTGATAAAAAAAATCTTTGATTTCTTAGGTTTTCTTTGAATAACGGTAATAATATAGATTTTTCTAGTCCTTAGTAGGCCTTTTGCTTAAAATGCATATTTTACAACTTTATGCCACAATTATGAAACATACATGTACCGTACAATAAATTTGACCTTGCTATTATTAACCAAATGAAACTAAATAATAATTAATTTTTAGCTATACCCTACAGGATTTTGATTTCTCCAGCTTTGCAACAGAAAAGATAACATGCATGTATGTTAAATGCACTGTTTTCATTTGCTGATTTAATTGAATATTAAATATTACTTGTATAATCCTACATGCACTTGTCATACATTTAATTGTAATATGGTTTTGAGGCAACATGCGCCCACAGCAGCAGCAGAGACTTTGAGCAGTCCATCACATTGTGAAATAAAATAAATCCAAGTACGAATAATCCAAACCATTAGACAAAATTCAAAGTTCTAAAAAAACGGTTTAGGCAAAATAGTGTAATACATGTAAATAAGAGTTAGCAAATCTTTGCAAAATCTTAACACTCCCCTTGGTTTTAGAAACAACACATTGTATATTCATTCTGATAGGATGGAAAAAAAATGAGGCAGTCGGAATTCAATAACGATCAGGTGAAAATGCGTGCTCACTCAGGCAAAATTTCTCTTATAATGGCACCAATAATGATTGGTACAGCAAAATAGGATATTAAACCTCCTTCATTTTTGTGAAAAATTAAAGTTCAATAATTCTATCAGAAATTGATGTAGGCCTACATGTAGCTGGTATTCATCTTAACTACAAAATTAAGCCTTGATCAAAACTAATCTACAAAAGAACCATGCATATATATTACAAGAATATATTATATACAAATATGTTGCTGGTGTGCAAGAAATCTTAACTGTAGTGTAACTAATAGAAATTGTTGAAACTTAATAGATCATATAGATGTCTTTTTTTTTCATTATTTTGAACAATGCATATCAATTTCAAACACATTGGATGATGACTTTTGTCAGATCAGATGACAAATGTTGTCTGCTAGGGGATTATAAGAAATTTAAATGGTGTGTTCATACGAATAAAGAATTCATTAAAATAATTAAAATACAGCATATTTTTTTATTTAGATCTATGTCGATGTAACAGAACTTTTTTTAAAAGAAAAAAAAAATAATCAGCAGAAAATCAATGAGTTAATGTCTTTATTATGAATCTGCGTATATGTAAATAGCCTCATCAACAAAGATTTCTAATGTGAAGATGACATAAATAAAAAATTAATAATTCATTCGTTTCATTTTGCTGCAATCTACATGCACCTTAGCCTTAATACTCACCTAATTTGCATAAAATATTCACACGACCTAATTTTGCACGAGCTATAGGGAAAGGACAAAGGTCGTGAAAATCGATAGTAAATAACCGAAAATGTCTAAATACCTGCCTCATATAACATTTTCTTTTGGTGTGACATAATAAAACATGCTATTTTATATTATTTACAACGATTCTTCGGTAGTTGTCACGTCAAGATTGTGGTATTTAGAAACATCGAAGGTTTGACCGCCGAGAGGAAGGTACACATTGCTAAAGGTCATGCACCCAGCCCATGCGGGTTACTGGCCACGGGTTATGTTTACACCAACATGTGCCCCAACGTTTCATGTCAATTGTCAATAAAAGATAAGTTAAAAAATCGGTTAGGCAGCAGCAAATATTCGTTGAAATGATGTGATTATTTACAGGGACACAAACGCTGTGGGGGTGATAAGAGAAACAAGCTCAATATTGTTCAGCGCGACGACGATGAGTTATATGGCGGCGAGACTGGTACTTGACTGGCGAAAACTAGGTCATTTAACGACAATATCTGATTATTTGTCAAAATAAAACACATCTAAGGAACGAAACACATAAATTAAATATCTTACCGATAGAATATTGATGAAATATACCTAGGAAAAGCGCCAAATATCAATCCGTTGAGGCAGACAGGAATAAAGGTCAGAGGTTGTGACCTATCCTGAATAACGCAAAATTACTCGCACTCGATTGGCTGAAAATTACATCAGAGCTGCTAATCTCGGATTTTCACGTGAGAGTTGAATATTCCGCTGACAAGGTGCGTGATTTATTGACGGAGCGGGAAGGAAGACTGTGCGTTATTGCTCTACTTTCGATTTTAGTATTCTAGTTATATTAATTATAAGAAAGTTTTTAGCTTGGAAACAGGTGAATAGACTATAACGATACGATGTATCTGCCAGTGATTTATAACTAACTTTTGAGAAACTTTTTTTGACATAAACTTTGGTTGGCCTACTTAGGCTTCTACTGTGCTATAGTATAGTAGTAGTGGCTAGTGCTACTATTTCAAAACTTTTGTGCATCAGTTAATGAGTTATATTCGTTAGTATCAAATTCAAAACCCCTTTTAGGCTTGATTAGAAGGGGTTTTTTTTAAACAAGATAGATGTCGATTTTAAAAAATCTGAACGGATTAGATGGATTTTTAAAAAAACTGGGAGTGTAACCTTGAAATTTAGATTCATATTTAATTCTTACTTATTTAAATTTTAAATTTACTAATTGGATACAGAGTGAAGCCACTTCTTATGTTCAGCAATTATTTTATGAAATTAAATACAATATTCAAATCAAAAAATAATATAAATAGATATAGTTAGATATATTTTAATTAAATCTATTTTTTCACTTACACATTAACATAATTTTTGTATGGCTTCAGGTGTGCCTGAAATAATATTGTTGATATGATGACAGTACATAAATAAACCCTACACACACATTTTGTTCATTGCTCACTTGCTAAAAGATGGCTGTGCTCATAGGGCCATATTTTTCCATTCAAAGCTTTTAAGATAAAAAAGTTTTTAGAAAAAAACCCCATAATTTTACATTTCAACAGTAACACTGTCATAATTATAGGCCCACAAATACTAAAAACGTTTGCATAATTTTTTAAAGTGTAGTTGTCTCCCTTGTGATTTGTTGCTGAGGTTAATCAAATATCTGTAGTTTGTTCTAAATTGAATCAATATACATGTTAACTCACCAATTTAGGAATTCTGTTTTTACTGTACCTATTGCAGCAGGGTGGAATGAAGAGACTTTTTCACATGGGAGTAGTTTATTGAGAGTGAGCTACAAATAATTGCAAGAATATTTTTTATCGACAAATTAAATGTAAATTCGTTAATATTTTTTTCATATTTTAGGCTTGTTGAACTATGAAATTATTGAAGAAATTGCATTTGAAGTTGAGATAGCAATGACACATATATATGCCTTCCTGGCAATGAAATATGTATTACTGACGGAAATGGTACTATGATAGAAGGTATGTACATGATAGAAGGTATGTAGTAATAATACAATTCTAATTAACCATCAAAAAAGCTATGAAAATTATTGATACCTTTGGAGAGAAATGTCTGTCCAAATACAAAAAACCCCATTAAATTTGAAATAACTATTTATATATTGTTCAACTTAAAATGTTCTTCTGTTAATGCAACCACAGTAGCATGAAATTAAAACACTGACTTTAACTTGATTGGGGATTTAGAATTAACTTGACTGAGTGGATTAACAAGGGATTATTACAAATATCAAATTTAAAAGAATATCTTTTTAAACACATTCATGTACATTATGCAAGAGCTAAATCTGCCTATTGCAGGTCTTTCTTTATTATTAAAACATTTACATGGTGCTAGTTTCACCAATGGTGTTCAGAAGCGCTTTACAAAACAATGAGTACAATCAAATACCAGTAAAACAAAAAAAAAAACCAACAAAAAGACTACAAAAAGATGCAATATAATAAATAATATATATCTAACTAAAAGCTTTTTTGAATAAGTAAGTTTTAAGAGCACATTTAAAGGATTGCACTGAGGGCTGGAACGACTATCAGGATCAGAACTAGACGGTTTTAAATCATACCACATTTTGGGGCCAAAAATGAAAACGATCTTTCACTGTATGTAACCTTTCTAGCAGATCTTGGTTTGAGACGATAAATGCCATTTGGACTACAGAGACTACAAGCATTTGTTTGTTATCAATTAGATGACACAAATTAGATGGGGCTAAGCCATGAAAACATTTATGAGCAGTTAAAAGAATCTTAAATGGAATACGATATGGAATGGGTAACCAGTGAAGTTGTTTAAGTATAGGAATATCACATCTTTTTGTGAGGGTAATAAGTCATCAGTGTTATGAACTTTTTGTACTTTGTATATTAATTTATTTTGTAAGCCAGATAAAAGAGTTCTAAGTATCAAGTCTTGAAGTAATAAAAGCATGAACAAGAGTTTTAGTTGAATTAGAGGAAAGGAATATGCAAATTTTGCCAATATTATGGATATGAAAGGTGTGAAATGTTTTAAAAACTATTAATTAGACATTTTGTAACATGAAAAGACCTTAATCAACTCTTGAGGCCATTTTAAGTGTCGAAGTTTTACTGGATTTGAATCATATCTGCTGCTCAATGATTATTGATGATTAAATCCAAAAAATAGATAATCAAATGATTTTTATACGCACACATTGAAATGTGGTCGTATATTGTCGTCGCCCCCGTCCGTCGGTTAGCCCGGCTAAATTTAATATCCAATTGACTTTAAATTTATACACAGTGTTTAAGGTCATGGGAGAAAAAGCTTATTTTTTTTCAGCAATTTCCAATAATTACTGCCAGAGTTATGGCCCTTGATCACTTCAAAAAATCTTGTGAATGCAGAATCTTGGAAATGTTTTAATTGAACAGACACAAAATTTATTTATTTAAAGCTTGAACCATTCAAAATATCTAACACTTCAGATCAAGTCCATTCAACACTTTTCTGTGACTATAATATTTAAAACTGAAGCTGATCAATTTGAAAAATTTTGTGCACACTGCAGGAGATAAAGTTATTATCTGATTGATTTGAGATTGATATGTTTTGTTAACGTTGATGCCACAAAGAAATCAGAACATCAACAGTTATTATTTGATTGCAATTACAAGTGTGTATATTTGTACGATAAATAGGGATTTGGGTTTCAGAATGGTCTAACATGTGTGCCTCGGTTCATACGATCTGTCAGTGAATCAAGCGCATGGCTTTGAGCACACTTGTATGTGATAAGGAGTAGAGTTGCCTGTCTAACTTTATAGTTTATAGGTCTTCTCCAGGTTCTCTGGTTTTCTCTTAAGATCTGAAGAATCCAATTGCAATAAGATTGAACCATATGGTAGTCCCAAAATCATCTAGTTTTTCTGGAGTTGCTGTTTAAACACCATTTCATTTTTTTTTTTTTTTTTTTTAATTATTATTATTGTAACAGCGCACCAGGGGCCTATTTCACGAAATTTTAACTAAGATAAGATCCCAATTTTAGTAATTTGATTGGATAATATTAGATTGAATTTAGTGCTTAGCCAATCAAAATTGAAGTATCTACTAAAATTGGATTTTATCTTAAGTTAAAATTTCGTGAAACAGGGCCCAGAGCAGCTAATCTAGTTGGATGTTGGCGCTCTATAAATGTCCATTATTATTATTATTATTATTTCATCCCATTGCATGTACATGTATCTACATAAAAATAGATTTGTGACATTAAATGTTTTGACTTTTATTTTGGATTGTTGTTCCTTTTTAGTAACATTTTGACTTTCTGTACATGATTAAACTAGAAATGAACATGTTATAGCTTTAAAGTTGTATTAAAGACTCACTACGAGACAACATTTTCAAACGGTTGATAGGTACAGTACAGACATAAGTACTGTTGACAGACTTTCAAAGTTTGCAAAAGGTGATTGCTCACAACATACTGAGGTTCTTAACTTTGTTTTTTTTGCTTTTTTTCTGGAATTTGTTTGAATAATCTGCTAACAGCAAGTAAACTAAGGCCACTAGTTTCACTGAAAGGTAAAACTTCAAACAGTTAATAATGTTTGTTCTTCTATTCCCTGCTTGCTTTTAAATTAATTATTTAAGCCATGCTATTCTTTTGAGGTGCTTAAAAACATGCTGGTAATTCATTCGAAAAGCAAGCATTATGAGCAAATATGTAACATAGGCTGGCCTTATCATACAAGTGTAAATTACTTGAGGGTGTATGTTTGTGAATAATGAAGGTGGCATTGGTTGACATAAGAGTGTCAGAGTAGCAAGGATAATTTAACTACTAAAGACTCTAAACTACTTGATTCATTGGGGGCTTACTAACAATAGAACCCTACATCTACTGGTAATAGATCTGTTCAGGATTAGGTGGTATAGCATGTCACAACAGGTAAGTATATATTCATTTATTTATTTTGATAAATATTATAAGTACATTTGTTATTCCCTATCTAATTACAATATTTTACTATTAGGCCATATAAAAAAAACATATTCTTGTTCTCAGATACTCTCTTTAAATCTGTATGACCTGCTTTGCATGACTTGTCTTATTAATTACCACAGTTGAATATTTTCCTGTGGTAGCAGGAAGTAAAACTTTTGACTGAAACTGTACTGTAGACTCAATTATCAAATAGCAACCCTGGTAAAAATTATTGACAATAATGAATGATACTGGATATTGATATTACACGACAACATGTCTTGAAATGTGACGTTTATGAGAAGTCATTTAGCCCAGTAGTCCCTTGATATAAATGGCACTGAACATGCATTATGGTACATGATTGGTGTAATATAATGATTATTTTGTTTTAAATATTGGATATCAGAAGTCCACCATTTCCCTGTTAAGATCACGACATCAATTTTGATTGAAATTGGCAAATAATTTGTGCTTTCAATGTCAACTTTGGATGATATTGAGAAGAGAATTCAGCAAGCGCTGAAATAAGCGACCGGACACGGACAATGTCCGGGCGAGTTGACCCCCTTTGACAGGCCAAATTGCCTTTGGTGCAGACATAATTGTCCGACCGAGTTTTGGTAAAACAGTATGCCAAAAATTCGCGAATTCTAGTCGATCGCTTATTATTACTAGACTCAAAAATCCAGCCACAAAAATATCAACGACCCGAGTCATGGTGAAAATGTTACTATTTATATCTCAGCCGCGTGCAGATAAAATAATCAATAATTTTTAGAATCGGCTTTTTTATGCTGAATATATCAACGAACCGAGTCATAGTAAAAATATTACTATTTTTTAGAATTGGCTCTTTCACGCTGGTTATATCAACTACCCGAGTCGTAGTAAAAATATCACTATTTACATGTATCTCGGCCACGTGAAGATAAAATAATGAATAATATTGGGAATCAGCTCTTTTACGCTGGTTATTTGAGTCTACGTGTAGTAGCTAGCTTTGCGTTACTTTCGTATATGATTAGCTCTAAATCACACCTAACATGACATGTAGAAATATTAAAATTGTTATAAGAATTGATTTTTTATACTCTTGACATTTTCGATTGAGTAATAATATTTAAAATGTTACAAGAAAATGTTCAAGTTGGCTATGGGTGTAATTAGGGAGAGATTTTTTATACGAAAATTAAAATATCTCACTTTATTGGACACTTCCGATGTAAATAGAAGAGCCTTGAAAACATGTCGAATAAAATAACTTCTTATTTTTCCCAACCCTCGGACATGGGATATTCCGGCTAGTGGGACCGTTCCAGAAAATTTTAAGACTGGTACTGTGTCTAATGTCTCTTAAAATGACACTTCTAAACGGGGACCATCGCCGTCACTAGTTTGAAAATTAAATACCGTAGAAAAGTGGGTCAAAAATGACGTAGCAAAATCCAATGCTGACGTGTGGTTTTGTGACTACACTAAAATGTGAACTCTGTATAAAGTATTTTAAAATATCAAATATATCAGGGAATTTTCCATTGCATGGAATAATGGTATTTGTCAGGCTGAAAATCTGAAATGTCCGCCGAAAATCAGTTCAGCCGGACATAATATCAGGCTAAACCTTAGCAGTTATGTCAAGGCTTGGACTACAGCTACTTTAACATGTAAGTGCATGTACAGTATTATGATATTACCATGAAGTACTGTGTAATTATTTGAATATTCCCACGTAAAATTCATGTGAGTAATAATTATGTGATTAAAGCTGAGAGGGAAAAAGGTGATATATTTATGTATTAAAGATGTGTTATGTAAGAAATGACAACCTATCTTTAGAAATATTTTACGACTATCAAGATGTTAAAGTATCAATATTTGTATCAAGTATTCAATGAGCCTTGGGGCAATTAATCGTCTTATCACTACCCCATGATTTAAATTGACTTTGATGAAGCATAGCATATACAAGTAAGATGCAGGTATTCATATGTTTATTTATTTAAACTCTATGCCGGTTAAATTTTCATTCAAAAGTGCAATACAATAAAATATAGTGTAGGACTCCTGTATGTATTAATTGTAATTCAAACTGTATAAATTTATAATTTAATTGTTGGTTTTTTGGATTCATCTTTTAAAAGAAACAAAATCAGTTTTGTATGTTTCATAAACATTTGTTTACTATACCGGTCCTTCAAGCAAAGTCTGCTTTTTTTTTTAATTTTTCCTAGATTTACCTTAGTGTATTTTGATCTTTTTCGGAGAACGTAAATTGCCAGACATCAAGCATTAACCATAATTCTGACCCTTAATTGAAAATCTATAGTTGAGTTGAACACCATTCAAATTTCATAAAGATCCAATTTGAAGTGTTTTCGGAGTCATCTATTTATTTTGGGATTTCGACGGGGGACATCATCCTCACTGTTGGCTTGTTTAATCAAATAACTCCTGGTTATCTGTTGGCATACTACTCCATGAATTGTTAATGTAGAAACAGTTTCATCTTGCAAAACAAACAACAAATTATGCAAGTTAACAAATTTTGTTTTTTGCTCCAGTTAAAATGGTCAAACCCTTTTAAAGCTAGACAAATACAATATAGGTATATATGGGTGGAAATTGTCTCTTATGTGAATCATTTAAGATTCACAAACGTTCACTGAAATAGTCGAATTAGCCACAAATATAGCAGAGGTATACTTGGGCGTATGTAAACCATTATGTAATAAGAATTGAATAGTGAAGCTTGTCAATATTGGCGGTGCTGAAACTGAAATTAGTGACACCTTTACATTGAATAATAGAGGCTGGAAAATGACAAACATTACATTGTGTGCAGTATTTGATAATAATACTATAGTGTCAAAGTAAAGATTTCCTCTGTGATAGTATAATACTGTCAGTCTGGTTCAATGATCTTTAGTTGCTGCTCCTGTCTTTTTGTGTGTAGCGGTAAGTTTTTAAATTATCAGGGACAAATGTGCAGACATAGATACACAGGAGAAAAGACTTTCACCTTTATAATTCATTCAACATTAGAAATTTCATGATCATACTAAAATCATTTTGATTTTGTCATTAATAGTCAATACTTTTTACTGCTGATCAAATTACTATGTGCCGTTTTGAATAGGTACCAGTTTTGCTTTTTTATTGATTCAAGAATATTCATGGTTTATTCCTTTTTTTGCCTCAGTTCCGTAAGTGGTAAAGATTTCAGAAATACTATAGAGGGGATCCAATATTTGTTTGTAATACTGGTACTTAAAATTTTTCATACAAATACCCAAAAAAGCAGACTTAAAGTCATTTACCTCACATCAAATTTACGTAACTTCTTTTACCATTTGCTAAATTTGTACAATAGAATCTAGTCATTGGGATGGGACGAAAAACCGAGGTGTCGTGTACATATTGGTGTTCAAGAATCAGGTTAAAGATCCCTTGACAGATAGAATTTGATTTAAGAGTAGATCGTAGTGCTGCTGCCTTGGCAAAATTTCCCTCATCAATAGCACACTGTATGGCATATGCCCGTCTTCATTAGCCCAGTTCGGAGTAGAACAGTAGAATGTTACACCCTACAAGTATTTCATTTCATTACCTTTATAGAATTACACGAGCATCACTAACATTAAGGCAAACATGTGATCTGACATCATTTGAGTAAAACATGCATTGATCTTAGCAAATTGTAGAAGATACTAAGAAATGAACGTTACTCATATAAGGCATTATTAAGAGCAAATCTGAGTGCTGAACTTTTAGAGGAGATATTTGAAAAGGATAAATTTCTGTATACAAATATTAGAATGTTACAATGTCTACGATATCACCCTTGGTGGAAGTTTATGAAAACTGTAGAAACAAACGAGCAAACAATGATATTACTGAAGGTACTCAAAATTTCTATCAAAAGCACATTTCAAAAGAAATCAGTGAGCAATAAATACATTTACAAGTAGAGTTGTGTTGCGTACGAAAAATGCCTTTATTGTGGACTTTGTGGCAGCTAAAGATCTAAATTTGATATTAAGTTTACTTATGGGATTCTTTTACGAATTGTCAACAGGCACTTATCAACCTGTAGGACCTGAGTTCTGTATTCCAGTGTGATACTATAATTTGTCACCAATACACCATGGTACCAGAGATCACATTTACAATAGCCATATTATCTGTTTTACAAATTGCCCTTAATATTGTATTGAAGAAAATAAATAAAGACTTATCTCTAAATCGTTTTTATTATGGACTTATTAAGGGCAATATATCCTAACAGCCCTTAATATGTCTTATCAGATGTATGGAGAAAAAGGATATATCATACCAAGGTGTGTGACATCATGTAACTATATCACACTAATTAATGAAATGCTAATCAAGATGTTCATATATACATATTATCGGGTATGTTTTTCGTCGTCATCCAATGAATATAGATATAGTAGGTGTATCCCTTACATGTATATAAATAGAATATCTATGTAAATAAATATAATACATATTGTATTTATAGGGATACACCTACTGTATCTATATTCATTGGATGATGATGAAAAACATACTTGTTGATTTTACAATGTAAAGGTAAAGGATAAAAATTGGAGGTGTGGTTTAGCTTAGATTATATTTACATTAGTGACATAGCTCCACAGGAGATAATAAAGCTCTAATAAATACAAAAAAGACATTTTATGCCCGTCCCCTTGAAGTGGGATTGTATATTGCTATGAAGAAGAGCTACATTGACTTGAAATATATACACAAAGTTTTTTCTGATGCGATATAAAATTTCGATATCTGATTTATACCGTTCAGGTCATGACCATTAATACTTCTAGAGGCTAATGTGTTCATGTTCATGGGAAGAAAAGATGCAAAATGTGAAAAATGCATCACATTTAGATAAACAACTTACTGTTCTTGCTATAATAGTTCAAACTAAGATAATGAAATATTTCATTCAAATTACTTTATTCTGAGTGAATATATGAGTGTTGGAATATGTAGCATAGCTGTAGAATGTTTTTGTTATTGTAGCAACGATACTGGACAAACATTTTGCAGGTGTTCTAATCAGTTTAAATCTCTGCCATTCGATAGACTAGACAATTTTGTGATAAATGTCTAAACAATAATTTATACAACATTTGAAGCCAAAATAGCTAATGTAAGGGTTTGATTACCTAATTTGGATACATGTATGGATTTTCTTCATGTCTGATTGATAACCATCTGTGTTTGATACTTAAAATTGGTAAATAAATTGATAAATAGTGGGTATTGAATATATGTCTGGTTGACAACATGTTGCAAGCTATAAATATGGATTGGTACAAGTGTTGTGGTGGTTTTGATTTTTTATAACCAGTGTACATGTATGTAGTAACACTACATTTGTCATCGTGTATAATATTGATGAATGCACATTGACTAAAGGTGAGATTGATTGTTTTACATGATTTTATTTATAAATGAACAAGTTTGGATTGATCCACATCTAGTTAAGATATTTTTTTTTTAAACAAACACAACATTAAGATAAAAGCATATATAGCATTCTCCAATATACGTATGTAAGGTAGGTTAATCCTATGTGCAGTGCTGTAATGGTACAACCTTTACATACAGTACATTACAAGTAGAAACAGCCTCTGTTTTATGGAATAATCTACCATTTTGTTTAATATGTTGCACAAGCGTTTAACTGACTCTGTATACAACTGTTAACATGTCCAAAATGTGAAATGAAATGAAATGGGATTTAACGGCCTAAACTTTTGCACCTAACCTGGGCTAATGGAAGACGGGCATACGCCATACAGTGTGCTATGAGGGAAATTTTGCCCGGACAGGGGCGCTACAGCCTACTCTTATATCGAATTCCAACTGCCAAGGGATCTTTTATGTGTTCACGGGACTTTGGTTTTCCATCCCATCCAAACGACTAGGCAGCTGTCCTTGTCAGGCCCTCCTTCTGCAGCACTGACAAGGGGAAATCACGCTGGAAAATCGAGGTGAACTTCCTCGGTCAATGCAGGGAGTCCAAAATGTTGTTTTTCTTTATGATTACATTGTGGGGTGCACTCACTATAGATATGCTGTTATAATAGTAAGAATCAAAGCATTTTAAAAGTTTGTTGATTTGGAGTGTGACATTTATGACTAGTTTCTAAATGCTGTCGGCCGAGAAACCGCAAGGTAATCACACACTGTAGATTAAGTTTTCAATCACTCTAATTAAATTAATAAAAAAGGAATAACTTCATTTCGCTATTGGATTGATGAATTATCTGACAAAGGATTAAATCAGTCAATCAAGGCAGATTAAGTAGTTAATCAAGGTAGGTGTATTGACAGTTTAACACCATACTTTAATCACATCCAGCCTATCATCAACTATAATCCAGATGAGTAGTATTTATACACTCAATATATTTTGGAATTTGAAAATTAACCATATCAGGGTGTCCAACTGGGCATATTCCTGGTTGGATGTTTGGAAAATTGCATAGGACATGTCCTGAATGTACAGGCGAAGTAGCCTTCCTGGTACAGCGTTGCTTTACTTAGTTTTGGAAGGGGAAATTGTGTTCCCTTATAGTTTTTAGATTTCTATTAACGTTTTAGTGTCATTGTCGATTTACTTTGTGATAAGAAAAGCTAAAAAGAAATTATATAGCAGGACTTTTGGTGGTAAGGCGGTTATGAGATGGGGGACAGAGGAACCATCATCTGGTTAACACTTTTCAGATGTCTTCCTTGATTGTTTAACTTAGAAGTATATCTACCACCACCTAGCCTTATATCAAACTTTGAATTGGCACAGATGTTGTTGAGGCATATGTATATAGCAACTCCACATCTAGATCTGTTTTTATGTTACATTTACATACACAATAACATGTATAATTAAAGGCACATTAGTTAAGAGTTTAATAAAGAGTTGGTCATTCTTGCTATAATAATTCAAAATCAGATGATAAAAAAGGAAAATATTGAAAATTTCAGTCAAATTATTTCATTCAAAACGGAGTTATCAGTGTTGAAAGTTTGGACAAGAAATGGGTACAAACTGTATCTACACCTTCTACGAGAATCGTCAATCATTTGGTTGACAGGAGACGATAACACCACCCACATATTCTTGATTATCCAGTAACATGCTCAAAAGCAATAGTACTCGCGCTTGACAAGCCTTTCATCACCAGTTTCCAGTAGCGATGTCACCGAATAACAGTAAACGCTATCTTGGTCTGCCATCCGTGGGTCTACAGAGTTGATATTGTGCTTGTTGTGTAAATAAAGGTCTAATTAATCATTTCTATAACATCTGAAGCCTAAATAAAGACTTTCAATATGTTGATTTAGCTCTTGCATACTGCATTTTAACCCCTGGGTTAAACGTTTGAAATGTAGTTAGGCCTACTCACTGGCTAAAATGTGACACAATTGGAATACTAATTATATAGCAATTTATTTTATTTAATTGATGTAAACCTTTGCAAAGTTTTAAACATTTGCATAGTTTTAAATGATTTGCAAAATAATGGTATTGTCTTCCCCTTTGTAGTTAATATGGATATTGGATTTTATGTGTCAGTACACAGCTGTGCTTTCACATAAACAAATTTACCAGACAATCAGTGTTGTTCTTTTTTTTTAAAACTAATTAACCACGGTATTTTTTCCAAAGAGTATAAAATTATAATCATTATCCCAATATTTATAGTAGTGATGATATAGATGTATAGTTTAATCACCCTTTTCTTTCCATCCATCCACACATCTTGCCAACGCAAGTTTTTATCAGAATTCTCTGAAACTTTTAGGAAACTTATGACAAGATGAGAACCACTATTTCTTATTGTTGAAATCAGAATCACACTTCTTTTCTATAATAACCTATTTTGTTAGAAAATAACGGATTACTTAAATTTTGTTGTTTAGTGTTGAGATCGCAACAGGATGAATTCTATCAATATTTGATCTGCAACCTTCCATTCCAAATAAAATCAAATCTGGGTCATGACTGACTGATTCAGATTTGAAGATTCTTCTGCTGCTGTCATCCAGTTGCAGCAACAGAAGTCAACATTTTGGTTAGCTGAATGCATTGTTACCCTGTACTTCCCTTGTAAAGAGATGACTTTCAATTGGTTGTTTACTTCCTGTTTGACATTTTGACTGAAAATAATAGTAAAACGGTGATTTATCTATCAATCTGAAAATGTTCTGCTTATGACGGATTACCGTCCATATTCAATGGCAGTGATTTAGATTTGATCTGTTCAGGATTGATTTGATAAATTGTCCGACAAAGGCAGATTAAGTAGTTAATCAAGGCAGATTAAGAAAATGAAGGTAGGGGTATAGACAGTATAAAACCATAAATACGTTGATCCCTTAATTACCTAATCAATCCAGCCTATTGTTTAATCAGGTTGAGTGGTAGTTATACACTCCGTACACTATATTAATTTTGGAATTTTGAATATTTTATTCACCAGGCATATTCCTGGTTGGACAATTTTAGCGTCAGACATGTCTGAAATATACATGCGAAATCCCATCACTGCTCATAAGTTGTTGGTAGGTAGACGAGGTGATTTATCATCCGTTAGTTATGGTATGAAGATACGTCACTTCGTCTACCTACCAACGAAGTAAGCATGTACATATAATATGTATGCCAGGCAACTGGATGTGTCAAAATCACAGACTATATGCTGAAAACTGCATAATGAGACAACATAATATTATTGTTATTTGTATGTTTTCAGATGCTGTTTATAACATTATCTGTGGTATTACTGATCTCCACGGTGACAGAATCATCAATATGGTCTGATCTACGCCTTCCGATTGAACATATACCATTTTTCTTTAACAACAATCCTGATATTAAGCAGCTTTGTAAAGAAGATGAATCATGTCCTTACAAGGTATGTAGGGTACATGTATACTGTTTTTCTTTGATGTATCTAAAAATCTGTCTTAAACAACCTTGTAAAAGTTGATTTATCCCCTGTTATGCCTATAAGTGTAGCAGTAGTAAAACAGTATTAATAATACAGATTAACATCAGCTTCTGCCTTTGGTGATATTGAAAACAATTGAGTAAAATCACTGAACAATGTTTCGACAAGGATTCTTTACTCTGGTGTGTAAGATTTTTTTATTGCTCAAAAATTTAAAATTTTATTGTATTTTTATACGCCCACATTGAAATGTGGTCGTATATTGTCGTCGGTCCTGGCAACCTATCTTTTGTTCTGGAATTATAGCCCTTGGTCACACATGTACCAATCAGATGTTTTTCAGTTCATTTTCATTAATAATAAACAAATACTTCGTACTTCACCTGACCCTACTTTTATTTTATTTCATAGTCCAATATATAATATTTTTGTTTAAAGTAGTATGTGTATATAATTCTTTAGTGGCATTTAGCGATTGGAGACATAAATTGTGCTTGATAATGATAGGAGGATACTGATCGAAACGTCGTGCTTGTTTATAATAAATCAGTGATTGTTTTCCCATATAACTGTGTTAGTTCTCTCTTCTAGTATGTGTATAGATAAGTGAATTCACGATACAGTACCATAAGTAAAGAAAACACAGAATAATTTGCAAAATTTCCATGTGTTATCAAAAATAAACGACAGTGGTAATTTTGAAGTGGAAGCCCTGGTATAAACTCAATGAACTTTCATGCGTAACATAGCTATTGTCAGCCATCTGAACATTACAGCAATATTTGTGAATATACATGTATGTTAGATCTTATATACTCTACAAAATCAGAACTAAAAGGATGAAAAGAAAAAAATATTTTAATTAGATTTATACAAATACATGTAGATAACACACAAATAATGATCATTTTGGGAATTCAAATATTTGATAAGTTGCTAAATAATGGGCACATTTACTGGGGGAATTTGTTAATTACTAATATTGCACATAATAGATCCCAATTCAGGTAATCTATTTAAAAAAAAATACATGAAACGAAAATAAAAATTATTTCTCTCATGTAAATCAAACATTACACAATGGAGCTATATAGAGATTCATGTAATTAAAGTGTACTATTACAGTCGGCAGAAATTTACTGACTAATTTTACTTGACTGTTTATTGTAAACACAAATAACTCTTGTTATACAATTACAAAGGGTATTCTGATTAATGTGGTCTGATGCTATACATTCTTATCATTATTTATTGCTTATTTTATAAAACTTCATTTAAACAGAAGATTGCAGATGTGAAGAAATGTTGGGGATACGAGTCAACATGTCCTCAAAGTGAGCGAATGAAGTCACCTGTATGTGATGGTGATGGAAGAGGCTGGTAAGTCTATGTATATTCAGTTTGCTTAAGTGAAAAACTGTTCACGTTTTGACCAAAGGATGAAAATTGGCATATAGGTAGTTTTTGATGTTCTCTTACGAATAAGAGCAGGACACACACAATTGACCCAATTTTCGGCCGTTATTTTGGATTCAAAATTGCCGCTTCTAAAATATGAGATTTTGGTTTCATGATAGGATAGAAATTTGATCTAATTGTCGAAATTGTTTTAGCAGTCACTGAATTCACCAAATAAAGTTACTTAAAACGTGCTTATCCGACTTTCATGCTCTGAACTTCGAAGAATTGCAACGTTTCTCTGGAAAACAACTGAAAAAGACCTTCACACAATTTTCAGATTAAACTCTCAATAATATTAACGATAATGAATTATTTCTAGATATATAGTTAAATTGATGAGCTTGTAAAACTTGAATAAACGAAGCAAATAGAATTGTACTTGAACATTACCCACCATATTCATTCTTTTATTGGTCACGTTTGATAACAAGTTCCATCAGTGGTACAAAGTTCAGTACATGATAATGAAGCTACCATGCATTTACAAGGTGGCTTGCAGACTTTCCTGCAACCATATTTGATGAGTTCTTTACAATGTTGACTGCCTCAGGTAGAGATGACCGGTAAGGTAGAGATAGACCATTTGTATCAGTTGTCTCTGTGTCGAATTTAAAATTCTTGGTTGCAACAATGGAGATAAAAACATGACAGGATTAAAATTTCACAGAGAGTGCCAAAAGCTGAACCAAGACGATCTATGTGGTTACAAACAACTAACAGAAAAAAACAAAAAGATTTTAAAAAAAATCATTCACCGATTCGAAATAATTATCATTTTATCATTGGTTAGAGCCATGGGAGGGTATTTTCATTCAAAAACATATAACAGCTTATAAGTTTCTGTGAGTAAATAAAGGTGAAACACTACATATATGACCGAAATAGACATTATCTCAATACTTGTCTAAGTTCTATGATGAACATTTTCCTCTCCAGTTTAGCAGACTGATAAGTAATTTGATTGATAAAGGTTTATACAAAGACAAATACGCAAGTCATCTGTTTATTTGGGGATTGGGGTGGAGGACATCAGCCTCACTGTTGGCTTGTTGAACATTGGCTTTATCTACAAATATTTTTTAAGGAAGACAAATATTCATCATACAAAACAGGTCAAATAAAATACATTAGCAATGATAGGTACACAACCAGAATAAATAAAACTCTAATTACATAGAAACACTTTAATTTTTGATAAAAATCATAGAAACCTTCAGATTTTGTTCAATTGTTACTGCTAAGGGACTGCTGTTGTTGTGTGGGTAGAATCTTGTCATGGACAAATTAGAACCCAGTGGTTAGTTGTCAAGGGGGGTAGGTCTGGAGTCTAGCTTTAAGTATGACAACGAAAATACATTTAGAATATGAGTGCTCATAACTATTGTTTGGTAGTCATCAAGTTTATATTAATTTACTACTTATCCTGACATAACTATTTGCATATTCCGTTTTTCCTTCTTGGTAATCGTTGGAAGACATCAAAGTAAAACTGAAACACCGCCATGACCTCTGACCCACCTCACTATCACCACCGACCACATCACGTGTCACTACTGTCTTAAACTTCCTCTTCCGTTTTCCGTGCATGACGCGTGCACGTTTTTTTGTAGCTCTCCGAGTTACTTGGTTTGATAATTGTTTACCTTTATTTGACTTTATTATGTCTTCTGCTGATATCCCCATTGCTTACTCGGCCGGGGAAATAAGACGATCTATGTGTACGAGATGCAATTTCTCTAAATCGGCCAAGGACCCGCATCCTTTTTGTCCCGATTGTGTTGAGGGTGAAACTTGTTCGCTACTACGAAGATGTGATTGGTGTTTACCTTTAGATGAAAAAGCCTTCAAGGCGTATTTAGATATTATTCGTAAGAGAGCCACTCAACAGGACAGGCTTGTTAGAAGTTATGTCAACGTTCCCGAGGAGAGCCAGTCTCCTGGTGCCGGCATGTTTAGTGATGCAGAGAGGCAGGTCGGTGATTTCGACAGGATGGAGTCGCCACAAGAGTGTGGTAGGGGCGTACCTGAGAGATCAAGTTCTCAGAAGGATGGCGCATCTAGAAAGTCGGGAGTTTCGGCGTTGCCCAGCGCATGTCTGAAACCGAAGTCATTTAAGAAGACCAACGCATCCAAGCAGACTAGCGCACCACAGAAGGTTGGCGCTCCAAAGAAGACCGGCGCTCCAAAGAAGATCGGCGCTTCACAGACGACCAGCGCTTCACAGGCGACCAGCGCTTCACAGGCGATCGGCGCTTCACAGATGACCAGCGCTTTACATGCGCCCGGCGCCGGCGCTTTACATGCGCCCAGCACTTCTCAGACGTCCAGCACTTCACAGACGTCCAGCACTTCACAGACGACCGGCGCTCCACAGGCGCCCGACATTTCACAGACAGTCAGCGCTTCACAGGCGCCCGGTGTTGCACAGACATTCGGCGCTTCACAGACATTGGGCGCTTCACAGACATTCGGCGCTTCACAGACATCCGGCGCTTCACTGACACCAAGCGCAGTAAATTTTGGATGTCTTGAAGAATTTATTGATTAACACCGGTCAAGTTACCGGAGATTCCTCATCGTCGACAGGTACGACTCCTATTCCATCATCAACGAACGCTACCACACACGATGTGGAGACACCAGTTTATGAGCCAGCGCATGAGAGCGGCGAATCAGATCACTCGTCAGCCAACTCTGAAGCGTCCGATTCTGAACCAGGTATCTTGTCACAGAGAGATACAATTGCTTGGATTTACAGTACCTTACCTGATCTTTCGCCACAGCCTTTGCAACCAGATCGTCCAGTGGAGTCAAATGTATCAAGAAAATCAACACCAGCAGTTACTGTTGGTCGTTCCTTACCCCCTGATGGAACTGTAAAACAAGTGTCTTCATTCCTTAACTCTGCGTTCAAGAAATTGAATTGGAAAGGTTGTTCAATAAACCAGTTATTAAGGAGAGTTTATACCCAATACATGGTCTGGATTTTTCTATCGACGCATTGAAAGTAGATTCTAACATGGAGTGTCTGACTTCTAGGAGATCTATTCCTGGAGCTAAGATCGAGGATGGAATACTGTCTTGTTGGGAGTCATGTGTTAAACAATCCATGATGGCTTCGTCTCATTTAGGAACACATTTAGAGGCTTTATTAGAGAAGTTTTGTCATTCGAAGAACGAAGATGACATTTGTGTTACTTCGGCTATCGCTTCAGCGGCATCGGCGTTGAATACTATTGCCAACATTAATACATTCCTAGTTGGTAATATTATCAAGGAAAGACGGGTTGCAGCTTTAGAAGGTTCAAAGTTAGAACACCATTTGAGAGAGTCCTTGCTTAGACAACCGGTTACGGGAGAATATGTGTTTCATAACAACATTCAAGAGGCCTTAAAGGCACAAGATAGTCCCAACACACAGGTGGCTATGGCGAAGTCACTCGAATTGAATATCAAGGTCGAGAGGATACTTAAAAGGAAGCATGTTTCTTTCGGACGGAATCAACCATCGTACAAGAAGCCACGATTTTCTCAACAGATGATAGCTTCAACGCCATCGGCAACGACTTCGACGTCATCTAATAGTTATAAGTTTGGAGCATCTAATTCTTTTCGGAACCAAGATAATAGAAGAGGTGGAAGACGAGGGTTTTATAGTAGATCTTCGTACAACTCGAGGACAGGCACGCCACGACAAAGTTGACTTCATGTCAGGGGGGGAATCGGGCCTTTCGTCAGACAGTTTCATCTTGTCAAATGTACAGACTTTTACCATTCCAAGGCCGGAAGTTTCGGTCGAAACATCCCCTGTCGGATCAAGGCTCCAGAAGTATTGGAAAAATTGGGAAATTTTAGGCGATCAGTGGGTGACAGATGTGTTGAGAAACGGATATCGTCTACAACTGACGTCATCTCTGCCGTTGACGAAGACACCTGTAGAAGTGATTTATCCAGATGCGCATACGGAAATCTTAAGAGAAAACATTCTTATTCTCTTAGAGAAGGAGGCAATCGAAGAGATCCCGTTGGACATTCTCATTCCGTGGGTTTTATTCAAGAATATTTTTGGTTCCAAAGAAAAATTCGACCAAGCTGAGAATGATTCACAACTTGAAGTCATTCAACCAGCTTTATTTGGCTCCACCTCCGAAGTTCCAGATGACATCGCTCGCACAGTTACGGCGGGCGAATCGTCCAGCAGATTTCCTAGCGTCAATCGATTTACAGGATGCCTATCTGCACATCCCGATTCATCCATCATGTCTCAAGTACCTTCGGTTTTATTTCGAAGGACGTCATTACCACTGGAGGGTTTTGCCGTTCGGAATATCATTGACTCCTTGGTTGTTTACTCGGATTACCAAGCCGATAGTAGGATTTCTACATTCTCGAGGAGTCCGGTTCGACTCCTAGATAGACGATTGTATTCTAGCCAACTCAGAGGAACTCTGTCTTTGTGCGCAACTGAAGTTCGTTCTTCAAGTATTTCACCAACTAGGTTGGTTAGTGAACAAGGAGAAGTCAGACTTAATACCTACACAGAATCTCTGGTTTGTCGGGGGACTATTCGACACGTCTCGGGGAATATTGATGGTACCTTGGGACAGATGGGACAAGATACAACAAGTCGTTCACTCTATCCAAGATGCTCCACAGTCGGTTCATACATGGACCAAGGCTTTAGGCCGTCTAACATCAGCCCAGTATGCTACGGCCAGAGGAAGGCTTCAATTACGACCACTGCAGATGTTCATACAGTCCAGAATGGAGTCACTGGAACTTCAGGATTTAATAGTTCTACCTTCGGAGCTACAGCGGCATGTACTTTGGTGGTAGGTTCCCGTAAATGTGATGACGGGGGTACCATTGGTAGAGCAGGAACCCCAGTTTTATCTGCACACAGACGCGAGTCATCAGGGATGGGGTGCTTATTTAACGGGTCACCAGAAAAACGTTTCGATCCACAATCCCTTCGTCGCCGGAACGTGGAATCACAAGGAGAAGAACCTACACATAAACGCTCTAGAATTTATAGCAGTAATTCGAGCAGTTCAAAATTGGTCAGACCTTTTAATAAATTTGACAGTAATGATCGCAACCGACAACTCCACAGTAGCGACATATATCAACAAGCTGGGAGGAACAAGGTTGAAGGTTCTGATGTCCCTAACATTTCACTTTTATCAGACGGTAGACAGTCTTCAAATTGCAGTAAGAGCCAGACACATTCCAGGAGCGTTAAATGTTATAGCGGATGCTCTATCCCGACCGGACAGACCGAGTGCAACAGAATGGATGCTTCACCCGGATCTTTTTTGACAGGTGTGCAGATGCCTATGGACCCCATTGGTGGATTTATTCGTGACAAGTCTCAATCATCAGTTGCCAATTTATGTATCACCCGTTCCAGATCCAAGGGCATTAGATCACGATGCACTAGCGATCAGTTGGCACTTGATGGACGCGTATGCATTCCCACCAGCAATCTTGATTCCAAGGGTGCTACAGAAAGTGCGGCTCTACAAATGCAAAATTCTTTTGATCGCGCCTTGGTGGCCAACACAGCAATGGTTCCCGGATCTCGTTCAGTTGGCAGAAGTAAATCCTATAAAACTACCAGTCTGGAAAAGACTTCTAGTAAGCCCTCACACAAAGCAAGTTCATCCAAACCCGGAGTTATTCCAACTTCACGCTTGTTCGGGAGGGACTGATGGAAAAAGGGTTTTCTGAGAAATCATCAGTTGCTGTATTGAAGGCTCACAGATCTTCTACTCGTGATGCCTATGATGTCAGATGGAAGACTTTTGTAGATTGGTGTAATACAAATAAAGTCATGCCCGATAGGGCTCCTGAGGAAAAAGTCGCTGATTTCATAATCTTTCTACGAGAATCTAAAAAAATTGCGAGGTGGAACTATTGCGTCATATGTGATGTCAATTGCATCTGTTTGTGATAAAATTATGTCCGTCAAACTTGGACAGTCCAGTGTTATTTCAGCGATGGTGAAGGGGTTTCGTCAGGAGGACCAATTACAGAAGTTTAAGCCTCCACCATGGGACTTAGGAATTGTACTTTCGTATTTAACAAAATCACCTTATGAACCGTTGCTGGAAGCTGACATGACACATTTTACATATAAGACAGCATTTCTACTCGCTTTTGCCACGGCTTCTAGAGTTTCCGAAATACATGCGTTGGATGTCACTCAAGTCAAATTTATACGGGCCGAGAAGGGTGCAGTGCAGCTTGGGCTTTTGTTCGATTTCGTGGCCAAGAATCAACGACCAGGTCAACCTGATAGAACATTTTTAATTCGGTCACTGGATAACATTTTGGGCCCTGACGACAATGGAGATTTATCGTCGTGCCCTGTTCGCGCTTTAAATATCTATATACAGTCTACAAGTAGTTTCAGACGTCAGCGTAAGCGCCTTTTTTTACCACTGAAAGCGAAGCACGGTGACGTGAAGAAAAATACTCTCGCCTTTTGGCTACGGGCTACGATTTTGGCAGCTTACTCAAGTGCCGGTCTTCCGCCTCCTGTGTCGGATCGACTTCATGAAATTCGTGCATACGCAGCAACTTTAGCTCTTCATAATAATATCTCTGTCAGCGACATTATGAAGGGGTGTTTTTGGTCTGGTGATACGACATTTGCAAATTTCTATTTGCGAGATTTATCGGATGAGACTTTAGATGGCATTCATTCATTGGGTCCGTTAGTTGCAGCACAACAAGTGCTTTCAGGGCCAAGTAGAGTTCGATAATAATGGTGTGATTATTGATGTATATATGGTAGCAGTGTAATTACGTTGAAGGGTCAGAGGCCTTGACCTTTATTATGGTGATGGTTATTTGTAATATAATGGATATATATAGACAGAAAGCAGCGCCAGAAACCAAGACAGGTGGGTTCCAGTTATGCCTTGTTTTCCAGAAATGTGATACGGGCACTTTTCGGTGTTTTTATATGATTTATGATATCATATTAATTACTCTGAAGTATGTGCATTTGGGGTCACGGTAACCGAGATGTATCGAGTTTTACCGTTGATTTCTGAAATCTATTTTTAGTATCACCACTACTCCACATGACAAGATGCCAGCACCGCCTTTTCTGATGAATTCTGCAAATAGTTATGTCAGGATAAGTAGTAAATTAATTTACATAAATCTAATATTTATGATATTAGAATACTTATCCTGACATAAGATCTCGATCCCGCCGTCCTCCCCTTGGCATTTGACTATGTTATAATGGTTAGCAGGTTAACGGAAGAGGAAGTTTAAGACAGTAGTGACACGTGATGTGGTCGGTGGTGATAGTGAGGTGGGTCAGAGGTCATGGCGGTGTTTCAGTTTTACTTTGATGTCTTCCGACGATTACCGAGAAGGAAAAACGGAATATGCAAATAGTTATGTCAGGATAAGTATTATCTAATATCATAAATATTAGATTTATGTAAAATTCTCATATTATTGTATTAAAGTCGCACTGAAATCTATTCCATTACTTTTCTGATTGTTTCCGTTTATAGGGTCAAAGACAAAGCTGCTCAAATACAGAAGTTTTGGACAGATGCTGATTTTGGTTATGTTCAGTTTTTTCAAAAGCAATCAAGAAAATTTTGTTCATCTAAGGAAAAGGTATACTGGACTTATTTATTTAGTTAATATGGAATATGGATTTTCATCTGCCACCAGCTTGGACATCTGCTCACATGATATAATTCACAAACATTTTCTGACATTTCGGCCCATTTTACCGGTAGATTTTAAAGAATAAACCATTTGTTGAGCACAATTCATTGTTATTCTGCTGGAGATTAGAATTCTTGTCACTTTTGTTTAATTTATATACTTTTATTTTAAAGGATGGTGCTGTCCTAGAATGTTCAGGTTTTTTAAGACACTGCAGAGCAAAAAATATTTTTTTAAATTTCAAAAATGCAGATATAATAAATTCCAGAAATAGGTGAGTTAATTGCTCAGACTGGGTCCATTCATGGGGAAGACACATATGAATATAAAAAAATAAAAAGTTTTTACTGCTTGTAAATGTTTTACCGCTCAAATGTGGCATAGGCTCATTTATCAATTACACAACCTAGATAAAAATATTACTGACAATCATAGATGGTACTGGATAATCACACATTCGTGTTAAACAACATGACGAGATAAATGTAGTACCTTGACTGTAAATGCGATGATCAGTGAACATCATTTAGCCCAGTTCTTATCTTTTAACAAATTAGACCGGACAATTAAAAAAAAAAAAACCTGCATCATATTTTTGGTAAAGATTGTCCAAGAAACAGAATATTTTTTTTGTATGGCCTAAATCAAATACACAAATAATGCAAGTATAATATCAGTGGCTTGGTTTTTCAGATATAGAGAAGATTTATTTAAAGAAGGTGATGTGGGAGGATATTGTGATGTTAACAAGAATGCTCTAATGGCTGAAGATGGTCATAAAAGTCCTCTACAATCCTGGTGAGTTCCTAATCTCTATCATGATCAATGGGTATTGATTCATCTTGTTTAAATCCTGTTGAATTCATACTGTTTGTGCGTCAACTGCAAGGTTTCAAAATTTTGCTGATCAGACATTTTTAGTTGGGGTTAACAATGGTCAGAATTTGTGGTGGTGGGGGTGAGGAGTAGCTGAATGGTTTGATGCATGTGCATGTGCTTTCGATCATGAGGTCTCATCGATTCAAGTGGTGTGGTTAAAACTCCATGTTTGCATGTGACAAGGAAGGAATTGGGTCACCTGTCCCACACTGCTGTTACTCTGAGGAAATGTGATAATAAAACTTCTATACCCTTTAATATTGATAGTAGGCCTACCGGATATTTGTTATTCTAAATAGGTACAACTTGCTTGATAATTGATGAACACCTTCAAGTTCATGTTCACAATATTCATCAATAATTACACTGTTACTTGATAGTGAAGTACAAGAAAACCAGTGACTTTTCTGAATGTGGGTAGAATTAGAATCGGATATATCTATATATCTTTAAGAACTTCGTCCCTTTCGATATTTGCGTATCTCAAACCATAACCTTCTATATTATAATACCTGGGCCCTGATTTACAAAAAATCACTTTTGCTTTTAGCCTGTTCTTTATCCATCTCTTGCAAAACGTTGGCTTATCTTGCCTGGTATCCACTTGTTTGAATTAAATGATTAATGGCGATCATGTTTCAATCCATTCAAAAATCACAACCATCCAATGCTCTAGAGAGATGATTATGGACTTGTTATGTAAATAAATGTTTAATTTATGATTTATATAACATTTGAAGCCAAAACACGAAGAACTTTTTTTTTATTTGTCAGGTTTGCAGAGTTAGGTGGATATACATCTTTATCACGAGATCCATTCAAAAACAACGACTGTGATATAATAATAGATAAACCAACATACCTCATTAAATTAGATGCAGGTAAGGCTATTGTTAGCCAAGTAGATTTTCTGGCTAATCTGTAATGAGTTTTTTTTACAGCCACATTGTAATGTGGTCGTATATTGCTGTCGCCCCCCCCCACACACACACACACACACACACACACCGTACGTCCAGCGTCAACATTTCCTTGTGAACGCTCTACAGGCTAAAGTCAAGAACTGACTGACTTTAAATTTATACATAGTGTTTAAGGTCATGAGGTGAAGAAGCCTGAAGATTTTCAGCGATTTCCGAAAATTACTGCCAGAGCTATTGGCATTGATCACTTTTGAAAAACCTGTGGATGCTCTGGATGACTTTAAATTTATACAATGTTTAAGGTCATGAGACGAGGATCCAAGTCATTTTCACGATTTTGGGCCTTGATCACTTTGAAAAATCTTGTGAACCATTGAAGCAAGTTGTAATGATTTTGGATAAGTACTTAATGCTTAATGGGTTATTACTTGTAATCGGATTTCCATACATTGTAAATGTGCTCATTACTGACAAAAGAAAATATATGCAACAACACATGTTGACTGCCCAGGCAACTTAGCTGCTTTGGACATATGTTTCTTTGCCTGGCAACCAATCTTTTTGTATGTGATCACATTGGATTCATTTGTAGTAGGCCTATATATGATGCTTTAGGAGCAGACTTATTGTTCAGATATGGTCAGGAAATCTTGACTACTGCCACTGCTAACCACTTTGAGAATCATTTGTGGCTTCTAGCACATTACAAATCTAATTAAACTTGGCCATGTTTTAAAATATATTTTGTTTTTTTTCAGGTGTGAACATGTTTCATCATTTCTGTGATTTTGTCAACTTATATGCTACATTACATTTAAACAATACATTTAGTACAGATATCAATATAGTTATGTGGGACACAGTAAGTACTTAATTATTAAGTCTATAATGAGTAAACAGGGAATTTCTTAACAGTCACGAAAACGATTTATTGAATTTGTATTTCATAGTTCTCACAATGCCAAACCATTTCAGTCTTGACTGGAACAAAAAGCAAGTTATTCCCCCTGGAATAGTTAGTAATAAAATGGGGTTTGGGTCACCATCATTCCTCAGCCAATCTATACTTATTTAATTAGATTATTTTGAAAACATAAAAATCACTTTTCTATTATTTCAGAGTGCAATGTATTATGGTGATTTTTTTCATGACACCTGGAAAGCTTTTACCGATAATCCTATTATACATTTAAAAGATTACGATGGCAAAAAGGTATTATTAATTGACTGCATTCAACCCTTTCACAGAATTTCCTGACTGTAGACAGAAAGATTTTCTTCAAATGAAAATAACTATGAAATTAAAACAATCCATTTGTTAATTGCAATTATTTTATTTATTGATATTTATTTTTAATTTTTAGTTGAAATATTATTTATCGATACTCAGTCCCGAAATACTAATTCCATGTGGAGACCAGATTTCTCATATTTTTATTTATTTTTTAGGTGTGTTTTAAAGAAGCTGTTTTCTCTTTATTAGCTAGAATGAGATTTGGTTTATATTATAATATGCCTTTAGTAAGTTTTTATTTTTTTACGAATCATGTACTGATTACCTCAAGTAACATGTCTCAATTTGAACATTGGGTATGGATAATAAAATAACCCATATCCCATGAATATTATGCATTGATTACAGGGCTCGAAATTCGTTTTTTCGATCGAAGGCCAACATTGGCCTACGATAGGCCAAAGTGCAACCTTGATCGTAGGCCAAAAATTAAAAATCCAAGGCCAAGTCATAAATTATTATATTATCAGCTTAATATGTAATATTACATTATAAATCTGTTTATTGTAGATCTTTTTTTCTCAGTCAAATGGTTGTTACAGGTTGTTATTTATTAATTTACCAAAATAATGCATCCTTACAGTTTAGGGGGAGGGGGATAAAACTCTTATCGTACCGTTTTTAGTACGATTTTTTATTCTAAAAAATATTTTTAAAAAATCGGCATTTTTATTAGGAGTTGAAAGTATTACTATATCATCGGTAGTGCTTCGTAAAATATCAATACAAATCGATAGTATTGATAAGATATGCCAAAAAGCACTATCGAGTATCGTTCTCTTCGTCTATTTTTCGTGTGTGCGTAGAGGACTGAGGAGTCGACTCGATGTTTTCCGTGACTTAATCCTTCATATATATAATAATACAATAGCCTACATCGGTCACTTTATATTTATATTTCAAAGTCTCAATCCAATCTCAATGAACAATTTATCATAACAAGCTCTTTAGCCTTACTTTAGACAATTCATTTTTCCATAGTTTTTGCACGCGAATCGACAACGAATTATCCGCCATGTTGGTATTTGTCGCACTCACGTACGCAATGCTTTGAATCGACTCGTGCTCATTTTATTTTGGTTCCTTCACATACATCGGCTTATCAACGGTTTTTCGTCATTCAGAACCACGGCTACATTTTTATACGCCCACATGGAAATGTGGTCGTATATTGCCGTCGCCCCCGTCCGTCCGTCTGTCGGTCCGTCCGTCCGTCCGTCCGTCGGTCCGTCCGTCCGTCCGTCCATCGTCCACAATTTCTTGTGAACGCTCTAGAGGCTAAAGTTAATATCCGATTGACTTGAAATTTATACACGGTGTTTAAGGCCGTGAGACGAAGAAGCCTATTGATTTTCAGCGATATCCGATAATTACTACCAGAGTTATGACCCTTGATCACTTTGAAAAATCTTGTGAACGCTTTAGAGGCTATAGTTAATATCCGATTGACTTTAAATATATACACAGTGTTTAAGGTCATGAGACGAAGAAGCCTATTGATTTTCGGTGATATCTGATAATTACTGCCAGAGTTATGACCCTTGATCACTTTGAAAAATCTTGTGAACGCTTTAGAGGCTAAAGTTAATATCCGATTGACTTTAAATTTATGCACGATGTTTAAGGTCGTGAGACGAAGAAGCCTATTGATTTTCAGCGATATCCGATAATTACTACCAGAGTTATGACCCTTGATCACTTTGAAAAATCTTGTGAACGCTCTAGAGGCTATAGTTAATATCCGATTGACTTTAAATTTATACACAGTGTTTAAGGTCATGAGACGAAGAAGCCTATTGATTTTCGGTGATATCTGATAATTACTGCCAGAGTTATGACCCTTGATCACTTTGAAAAATCTTGTGAACGCTTTAGAGGCTAAAGTTAATATCCGATTGACTTTAAATTTATGCACGATGTTTAAGGTCGTGAGACAAAGAAGCCTATTGATTTTCAGCGATATCCGATAATTACTACCAGAGTTATGACCCTTGATCACTTTGAAAAATCTTGTGAACGCTCTAGAGGCTATAGTTAATATCCGATTGACTTTAAATTTATACACAGTGTTTAAGGTCATGAGACGAAGAAGCCTATTGATTTTCGGTGATATCTGATAATTACTGCCAGAGTTATGACCCTTGATCACTTTGAAAAATCTTGTGATCGCTCTAGAGGCTAAAGTTAATATCCAATTGAATTTAAATTTATAAACGGTGTTTAAAGTCATGATGCAAAGAAGCCTCAGCTCAGAATAGACGGTGTAATTTCGTCATTATCTTACAGCTGGATCGGTCGAATAGGTCGCTAGCCAAATAAGTTGCCAACTTGTGTTTGGAATGGGCGCAGCCATGTTTCATCCGGGACCTTTAAAGTAGTTCCAATATGGCGGAATTCATCATACAGCCGAGTTTAGATTCCCGAAATCTTACGAGGTTTGCCGAGTGGAGACGAAGAAGCCTATTGATTTCCGGTGATATCCGATAATTACTGCCAGAGTTACGACCCTTGATCACTTTGAAAAATCTTGTGAACGCTCTAGAGGCTAAAGTTAATATCCGATTGACTTTGAATTTATACCAGTGTGTAAGGTCATGATAAGAAGAAGCCTGTTGATTTTCAGCAATATCCGATAATTCCTGCCCGAGTTATGACCCTTGATCACTTTGAAAAATCTTGTGAACGCTCTAGAGGCTAAAGTTAATATCCGATTGAATTTAAATTTATACACGGTGTTTAAAGTCATGATACAAAGAATCCTATTGATTTTCAGCAATATCCGATAATTACTGCCAGAGTTATGACCCTTGATCACTTTGAAAAATCTAAAGTTAATATCCGATTGACTTTAAATTTATACACACTATTTACGGTCATGATACAAAATAGCCTATTTATTTTCAGCGATATCCGATAATTACTGCCAGAGTTATGACCCTTGATCACTTTGAAAAACCCTGTGAATGCTCTAAAGGCTAAAGTTAATATCCGATTGACTTTAAATTTGTACACAGTGTTTAGGGTCATGATACGAAGAATCCTATTTGATTTTCAGTGATATCTGATAATTTCTGGCAGTTGATCACTTTGAAATATCTTGTGGACAAAGGCCTTGAGACAAACCATCAAAACTATTCTAATCATTTCTGATAATTATTTAATGGGCTATTACTCATAATAAGATTATCATGTGTTGTAAATGTTCTCCTTACTGATAAAAGAAACAATATGCGACAACCCTTGTTGACTGCCCGGACGACTTAGCTGTTGTGGGCGTATGTTTCGTTGCCTGGCAACCTATCTTTTAAAAATTAAGTACAATTTATACGTAATATGAGATGGTTTATTATTAACAAGACGAACAAAAGACAACTATCGCAAAACATCGTATGGTTTTGACTTTTAAACACGTAATCCAGTCTTGATTACGACCGTGAAAATAAGATTGTTTCGATATTATCAACCGAGACTTCAATGCCGATTATCGATAGTAAGAAGAACTATCGATACCCAGCTCTAATCGGCGGCCATACATGGCAGTGGATAATTGAAAATCGGCCACGAATCTGCGGCCAAATTCTAAAATTCGAAGGCCATGGCCGCCGGCAGTGTCGAGCTCTGATTGATTATCATTTTCATCCAATAATTTGAGATGAAAAAAATATGTTATTTGTTCATTATCAATCTTTGTTCCATGGTGACTCTCTATGGTCTAGTTCACATTTAGATATCTGGATCTTTTGACTCTTCCGAGCATACAGGCCCCATATCTTAGTTTCAGTGGATCAGCAGAGCAACAATGTCTTTTGGTTCACTTGTCAGTGGTCCCCAGTGGTGGTACATTCAGGGTTGACAAGGACAGAGTGTGTCTAGTCATTCAGAAGGGACAAAAAAAAACCATGACCATATTGATGTGCATGTAACAAAGCCTTGAATGTAAAATAAGGAGGCAGTAATGCCACTGTCTGAACAAAAGTCTTCTACCTCAAGTCACACACACAACTATAGAAAAGGCCAAATGTTAGTGTTCAAATGGTCGATGGATTTTGTTGAGATGTTGAGACCCAATTCATTCCTTACCATTCCATACTTTTCAAATTGTTCATATGTTAATAAAGTTAACCTTATCAATTTCTGTGGGGTTTTTTTCAGATACCTGGTTGCCACGGTAGTAGTTTAATGAAAGCATTTTCTGAACATGTTTTACACCGAATGAAAATAAAACAAAAAGGACCTCATGTAAGTTGTAAAAATTTTCAATAATATCAAATCTACATAATGTCTATATTTTAATAAATACATACATACATACATCCTTTAAGCATACTAATTTCTAGATACAAGTGTTAGTAGAACAATCAGTTACATGTACATCTGTGTCATTACATGAACATATAAACTATATTGTGATGGGAAACTATATGCAAAATTGATTTCCTTATATATATGTTTCTCATCTTAGCAGAACATTTTGATGATAGAAAATTGGTTATATCGCTACTTAACATAAATATCAGAAAACATAAAAAAATTTTTAATCAAATTGTGTGAAAGCCTTCACTTGGTGCAAAAAACTTTGAAACATTCCTTGTCTGTCCTGCAGGCATGTATAAATTGACAGTTGATTGATTTCGCTGCCAGTCGATCAAGACAGAAAAATTAAATGTGATTGAAATGTGAGCCCTGCTTCAGCAAGAGTTATCACTCTGTGTCCCAAGATACAGTAACAATCGTGCATTATAAATTAAGTAATATTATCTTTATTGTATCCATACATATTTCTGTAATGTTCAGCGGATTTTATTTTGTTTTCAGAAAGATAAAATTAGAATAACATTATTAGATAGAAAAAGTGCATACAGAAACATCATGAATCAAAATGAGGTAAAAAATATTTTTTATGACACCTTACGTCCCTGGAAAATCATTAAATGTGGGCATGCGGTATTCAGTGTAATATAAAGAAACCATGGGAGATCATTATACACTTATGCCAGCTTTATTATTGAAATAAACCATACTGTGCTTTGTAGATTTTATCAATGTTGGCTTAATAAAGCAGATGGTCTTGTCCATTGTGTGGTTTGGGTAAGTCCAAGTTGTACATGTATATACACTCGCTCTGCTATCTCCAACATGCTAAACAAGCCTCTCACCTACGAGTCTACGACTGGCTCTTGGGTTGTTGCGGTAACCACCTACTGTACTTTACTGGGTAGAAGTCGATGTGGAGTATCAGTCGAATCGTTATTTATTTCTGTTTTCCAACCTCCGTCAGCAGAAAGGGTCTATTTTAATGACATTTTCTGGCCTTTATGATTATTATTTGAATGGTAGTTGAATTTTTTTTATATATACATATTTAGAAATACCAACAAGTATTTACAGCAAGAGTCGTAAAATGTGTGTTGAAATCACTTTTGAGTGCTATTTTTGAGTGTTAAGTATTTATATTGGCATAACAGTATTGTTAAGTTATTTTATTAATAACCTGGTTTATGTTGATTAGACGTTAAACCCCATTTCTTTCTCTGTCTGTATATTTCATGGTGTGAAATATTTGTTCTATTTATTTTATAGTTAGTATCAGCCATGAAGATGGTGGGACACTATGATGTACAGGTTGTAATATATGATAGGTAGGTTCTTCATCCATTATCAATTTCGAAGGAAATGTAGTTTAAGATTTCCTATATTAAGATGAAATGGGGAACTGCTGCATTATGAACACTATTCTTCTTTTGGATAATTTATTAACTAAATAAGCTAATTGCGTACTCGATTGAACGTTCCCGGATTCAATTTTCTCCATCCGCAAAATAGTGACAATCAAGTGAAAATGGGTATTTGGGGCTACAACACACGTGTCGACAGGATACTGAATATCTCAACCAACCATTACATGACAAGCAGACACAATTGTAATTTGAGAGTGAACATTCAATGCAGTAAGGTTTATTAGAGCCAACATTTGGCTATGTGGGTCAAATGACTAACTAACTAATATACATCTTTTTTTATATTTAAAAAATGTGGCAAGCAACTAATCAATTTCCTTTCTTTTTTCTTTTTTTAAAATCCATCAGAAATCTTCCGTTCCCGAAACAAATTGAAGTAAGTGATCATCTTTCTGAAATGTATTTTTTGGTTTGCCCGAAGATTAGAGAATACAATAACAAGAAATACATTTTTTGGGGTTCTAAACAGTATACTTATAACATTTATAACATACATAGTAATATAATCTTGATATCTGTATCATTTTGTCTGAACATATGCAATCATGCCAGTGGTTATATTTTACCATGCCTAACAATTATTTGATGAATTTCGTGCAATTTTAGGCTATAATGTTTTCTTATTGAAATAAAAAATTGTTTGGGTTAAATTAATTGCTTTACACCCAAATAATAGCTTCTTTTCAAGTAATTCTCAACTCTGTGAGTTATGATGTCACCTTATTGTGTGTATTTTAGGTATCCCATAATTCTGATATATTTATTGGTATGCATGGTGCAGGTTTAACACATGCGTTATTTCAACCTGATTGGGCAGTATTATTTGAATTGTAAGTTACCTAAAAAAAAATTGTATTTTCCATAATTCTTTTTACCTATACATATTTGAGCTGTTTATTGGTAGTTCACATCTTAAAATATGTAACTTGAAATCAGTATCACAATAATATCCCTTTAACCCTAAACTGTTTGTCAGAATATAAACAATAAATAGTTGTCTTCCTAAAAACCTATTGGTCCGAAAGTCCATAACATAAGTTATGGCCCTCTAAATTCACATGATTTTCTATTGAATTCATGGTGCCCTCTATATTGTAATAAACATGACTGAAATAGTGTCCTCATACATGGCGGTAGCCAATATCTTCTTTCTTTATAATTGTAAATGATGATAATTATATTCTTTATCATTATTACATTAAAATGTTAAATGGTATTACAATTTCATTGTTTTGTCCCATGCCTTCCGAAGAAAGCAGGGGACTATGAATATGGGTTCGTCTGTCTGTCCGTCACACATTTTGGGACACAATAATTGAGCTAGAATGTTCAAATTGGTGTAGGTGATTTTTAGGTCAGTGCCTTGATGGAGTTCTAAGATGAGCATTCTCTGCTTAGGGTAAGCAGAGATAAGCAATTTGGGCGAGATAAGCAATTTGGGCAAGATAATTTTGGTCATAATTAAGTGAGACCTATGAAAATCTATTTTTTTTTATGTTACTTGATAATTTTACATTGTTCTTCGTTATTACATCATGTTAATTGATAATCATATTCTTTAAAATTATTACATAATATTAATTGCTAATTAAGTGTATTTTGAATATTTTCCAGACATAATTGTGATGATAAGAATTGTTATTATGATTTAGCGAGGTTACGAGGTATTAAATATATGACATGGGAGAAAGACGATAAAGTACAACCAGAAGATGAGGTAAAATATTAGCATGAAATAACTAGTTCTCTGTAACCAATAAGTATTTCTAATTTACAATTGTGTTGCAGGGTATTTGTGTTGTTATATAAAGTAATGAAATTACAGAGCACAATGTGTTTCTAGTATTTTATTAACTGTTTGTGGCGAGAAATTTTGGTTAATGAATTTTATTCTCATTGTACAAGTTTGATTATTTTTTTCTTGACTTAAAATTGATCTTCAAGACAGAATTTATTTTAATTTATTGAGGGTTTATGAGGTTTGCCACTTTATTATGGAAGAGATATTAGTATTATATATCCCAAATATATAATTACTTTTGTTTATTTTTTTATTAGGGACATCATCCAACTTTAGGAGCACATGCAAAGTTTACAAACTATCAGTTCAATGTAGAAGAATTCATGAGATTAATTAATATAGCAGCAGATCATGTGACTAACCATCCACAATTTCAACAGGCCAGACAAAATAAAAATCAAAATGTTAAAACTGAATTATAACTATATACATAATAGGTGAAATACAAGTGCTATTCAAGACATTGTGATACTATTAAAAGGTGTAGATATTAAAAACTATCAAATACTGTGAGATAATGTTATTTTAATAAAAGGCATACAATGATTTTACTAAAAAGTAGGAAACAAAAACATATGAAATACATTGCGATAATCATTAGATTATAGTCATATATATATATCAAAAAATCACAAATATATACTATTTTATTGTAATGATTGTTGTCATTATAAAACTTCATAAAAAAATATGGCTGGCAGGTACAACAAAAGATAGCAGAATCATTATTTCTTTATTTGTCTAAGACAAATACAGATGGTTTTGTGAAATCAATTGAAACCATATAGGAACTTTAATTGGTTGTAACTTAAGTAAGAAACCCTAGAGTTTATTATTTTTTGGACCAGACTGTTTTTAATGTAGTACGTATAATTGTTTGTTTTTTTCATAATATTTATTCTGGCTTGTTATTTTGTGTTTAAGAATTATGCAAGCAAGTAATATTTTTAGTGGGTTTATTTTTTATCAGTGTTTTCTGATTTATTTGTGTTCTTAAGATTTTAAATCTTGTGTGTTTTAAGAAAATATACTGAGACAAAATAAAAACACAGGACTGATTTGACTGGAGGTGCAAGAGTGGCAAGACATAATGCAGCTAAAATGCTAATTTTTGCATAATTGTAGCTGGACATTAACTTACACAAGAAAATCAACAACAGCATAAGTAGGCCATAGCAACTACAATCAACACTCAATTGCAGCATAGGATCTGAATTGGTCCAACGTTAGGCTGTCCAACAAGCAGTCCAATATAGCGTGATTGGTACTGAGATTCATAAAAGTGCTGCATTTTCAATGCATCTCAGTAAAATGTGGGGGATATTTTTATTCAATTCAACTTATGTCATTCATTTGTCTTTTTATTTAATTTCATTATTTTTTATGTTTTAGTTCTTTCATTTATTCACCATATATCAAGATCTACATCCAAATTTACTCATGAATTGTTTATTTAGAACTGGGGAGTTGGATGACCGAATGGTAAGCATGTGTGTGCTGTATCAGAACGTCGTTCATTGAGTCAACTGGGGTCGTTTTGATTCCCCTGTTTAATTGGGGGGGGGGGGGGATTTTATTTCAAATTTATGAAAGGAAACAGGCATAGCCTACATTATCCATACAAGGAATATAAAACATATAATAAACAGATCTGTTATGTACCTACTGTAAAATAATTGTGAAATTCATAAATGAGTTATATACATGTATTCATACTATTTATAACAAATGAAAAAATCCGGTTATATGACATGAATTAAACTTATTCTATGAAAAAAATCAGATATTGAAATTTGAAGCGTCTTGGAACATTAAAGTATTAATGAACTATTTTAAAGATGTTATTAGATGTAGCCTGATTATCTATACCCCAAAAAAGGGGTTTAATTCATTGCTGGTGTGATGTAAAAGATTTATTGTAATTTTTCTTTGTAAATGACCAGGAGTAGGATTGAACCATGTGTTAGTCCCAAAATGACTTAGTTTTTGATGACTCTCTCTCTGTCTCTTTAGATTATCTAGAACTTGATTGCTGGTTTTATGTAAAAGATATATTGGGGGTTTTTTTTCGTTGTACATGACAGTAGTAGGGTCGTCTGTCCAACCTCGTGGGTTTATTAAAATAATAATGAACCATATGTTAGTCCCGAAATGACCTACTTTGTGTTGAGTCTCTCGCTCTCTAGATCATTTAGAACTAGATTCAATTTTTAAACTAAACGATTTTTATACTATTTATAGGTGTATCCCTCTTTATTGAGTATGGCACTCTATTTTGTTCCAAGTCTTTGATCTAGTTGTTTTGATAATTTTGGAAGGTATTTCACTGATATATTTTATTTCACTACTCCAGTATATGTTTTTTATAGTATTGAAATAAATGGAATTACTTTGATTATAAAGACACCTCCTAAAGTCTAAAACAGTAATACACATTTGTAAATATCACCTGAATGTGTATTAAGTATTTCTAAAATATTTGATTGTGAAATGTCTACCATATTTAGTCCATCAGCTATGTATGTAACCCTTCCTGTATCTTTTATTTTTATATATTAAATATATGATCATACCAAAAACTTTTAATCAGTCCCACTTTTACATTATCATTAACCTGGAGTGGGGTTGTCCTTGGGTTCCATCCCCTCTTGTTTTTTGATTGTGTTGATAATTTGAATAGAAACACATTTAAGTATACATTGTATATATGTGGAATAGAACAGGATACAAGTTCACAAAGCAATCTCAGACTTAAAACGTCAATTTCATATTTTTTAGTTATATTTTTAAAATATATTAAAATAAAGTCCTAAAATAGATTGTATCTATAAACCTTGTTAAAGAATAATCCTATTAATCCTATAATTCACTATTACCAGTTGAGAAATTGGCAAAAATATCATTTTAAACTTCAAATTCAAACATTTGAAGATCGCCATTGCATGGAGGGGAATGGGAAAACAAGGGAGGTAATTTAAGTAATTGGGTTATTATTTTCGGTGTCAGGGAAATTTATGCCTATGAAATATTGCACATGATCATATAATAATGAGTTGAAAACCTTTTGAGCAAAAGACATAGAAATAATTATGTTTTGACTTTCTTAGAAAATATGAAATTTCCGCTTCAAGTTGAGAATTTACTCAACTTTCAATCACTGTTTATGAGAATTATCTTTGATCCAGAAACACAAAACATTGCATATAGTTTCTTATTACGGTATTTGATACATTAAAATAACAAAAGTTTTATTTACAATAAGGCAAACAATTTTGAGTAAATTCTTGACTTAAGTCTGAGAATTTTTTGTGAACTCGGAGCCTGATGTATATTTATAAAAATATATAGTGTTTTATTAGTATAGAAAAAAAAGAGTCTTTCAAGTGAAAACTAATGATCATGTTAGGTGTGTTTGTATTTGTTTAAGCAAATAAAATATTTACATAATTCATGTACATCCTATTTAAGATACTCTGTTTTTATATGGAATTTTTCAATGAATAGTATAATCATAAATATATTTTTAATATGGTTTGTGTATGTTAATTTAGATTTGTGGTTTAACACTACAATAAAGGTGTGATAACTAAAATAAAAATATCGAATCCTTATTAAATTCTCGGATTATCTACTACCTGCGTCTTTTTCTCCCAGAAAGTGTTATACACGTCCAACTCTTCATAAAGTTTATCAACATGTACACAAAGCACTCAAATTTGCGTGCATCCTTCGATAGTCCTATTCGTCGAACTGTCTCTTAAAGGAACCCATACATTTTTGTCCTGTATACGACCCGTGAGTATTTTTCAGGACATCCAGTATTTTTCTAGTAAGATTTGATATATCTACTTCCCAGATATATAGTAAAATTGTCAGACTTTTATAGGCAATAACCATCCGATAAATACTTTTCTGGGAACCCATCTTTAAATAACAGCCCAAAATTACCAATCTTCAGATTATGCCAACACCTAAACATTATAATGCAGTGTGAATGAAAGATACAACTCTTGCCCAAGGTTATGCCGAAAAAACGGATTCTTGCATTTTTATACCGACGTTGAAAAGTAGTCGTCTGCACGGTAGAGGCTAAATATATCATCTGGTTGGATTTGATAGTTATACCACAGGTTTATGTTCGTGAAGAAGCAGATCATAATATGTGACAAGCTTTGTGTACTGTCGGGCAAATTGTCTGCTGTTTCTGATATGTACACCCACGCTCCGCAGTACGTCTCGGAACAAAATAGTTTAGTCTTTAGTTAAACGAATTTAATGCTTTTGTTGGCATTGATTAAAGGGAGACGACTTGTATTATACAGTTTCATTGCACGGGTCTTGTTTGTAAACAAATTTCCTCCAGAATTTAAATTCAAAACGGATTAATCTCGGCGGCCGTGCCTACTTATTCAATTATGTGTACATAACGGGACATGTTCATTATATTACCATTGAAACCAGAATTTTTAACAACATTGATTGATGAAAAGATGAAACGATTTTTCTAATGGATGCCATGGAAACAAGACCCACGGACACTTAAATACTAAAGTAAAACAGACAAATTGATTAACGTTCAAGCGACGTTTTACTGCATAAACTTTTATTTTTTAATATCCAAATCATATCTAGAGATTCAGGGGCGGATCTAGGAATTTTGAAAAGGGGGGGGGGCGCCGCAAAATGAGGGCACTGACCGTGGAGACGGGGCACGCCGCTGAGAGGGTGTTGGGGGCCCCAAGAAAATTATCCGTCATTTCCTTGCATCTGTAGCCAATCCAAGAGCTATTTGGCTGATATTTTCGTCTCAACGTTCGGAAATCGTAGAAAAAGAGCCTCAAAATCGAGCAAAAAAGGTAGTTGAAAGGCACTATCAATAGTAAAAAAGGGCACTGTCGAAAATTAGGGGGGGGGTATATAATTAAAAGGGATATTGGCAGTCAAACGTACAGCAATGCGTTCTTCGCCTCGAATTTTATTTTAACTTTGGTTTTCGGAAATAAGTCGTTTATAATAAAGATTTTTGAATGTGACGAAATTTAGAATACATATTAACATTTAGAGGCAAAGTATGCGTTCAAAGAGGTCGTCAAAACAGGGGCTTTAACTACAGTCTTAAAGACACCTAGCACGAGGGTAATTCATTAAACAACAAATAACATTTTATCAAATCAAGTTAATAAGTGAAAGAATGAATACATGTGGGGTTAACATCCTACTGTTCTGCTCAACCAAACTTACAAAGACGGCCATACGCCATGCAGTTTGCTGTGAGTGACATTTTGCCAGGACAACTATTGGATTTTATCTGTCAAGTGATCTTTTACAGTGTTACGCGTTCACACGTTGTATACATCAAAAATCTTCGGCTGAATTTTCAATTTTGTAATGCATCGTTTTATAATGCAATAGGAATAAAACATAGAAAGCGCTAAAAGTAAAACTAAGACTATAAACATTGATCGAGTCGACCAGTCACGAACATTATCTACTATCTGTAAATTGGGAATGCACGTTATGGAAGCGTTGGACTTCGTTGAAGAGTAGGATAAAATTATCACGGTTGGAGCAGAAAAGCAGGGGCGGATCCAGAGGGGGGTCCCCCCCCCCCCCTGCTTAGCTACATAAAAAGAAATTATGCTTTGCATCAATGAAATTACATCACAAAGTGATCCTACATCAGTATAAAAATGATTTCTGTGTTTAAAAAGCTCTATTTGTATGTATGCCTATGTAATGATGGCAGATTTCCGTAACAGAAACCTGGCAAACCCCCTCCTGCAAAAATCCCTGGATACGCCCCCGAAAAGTAGGATGATAAACCCCAATTATGTCAATTCCTTTCGTGTAACATTGGTAAAATCGCCCATGGTATTGATAACTCTTGTAAAGCGTTAGATAAAGCCTTTATTTCAACGCTAACTGGATTATAACAATTACGTTTACCAGCCAAAACCAAAAAACCCCCAAAAATGCTAGAGAGAATGGCCAGAAGGATAAGGGTCTGTTATCCCAGTTTCGGAGTTCAAAGTTCTTACGTTAACAGACCCTCTGTAAAACACAAACGGCACAAAACGCCATAGATTGCCTCATTGGCTGTTAATTCTCATTGAGTAATCCAACTTTGGTTGAAGGCCTTTTCATACTGCACATGCCTTCCACAAATCATCACAAGCCACCAGTTGATCAGAGATATTCTTACGGACTGGAAGGGGATAATAATAACGAAATAAATCGGCCCATAAATATGTATACGACAACCCGTTTTACCGTTCGGTAAATGTACGACCTCCACCATGGGGCTATTAACTCAAATTCCTTTATTTATGTCTATATTCCAACGCCTTATTTGATTCTCCATAGCAGGCGGAGCTACATGCCCCATCAATAATTCTAAAACCCACTTAACTTCATGCAAATTCTCTATGCAAATTATGATTTTCCATTGTTCAAAATTTATTCAACCAATCTAATCAAGGTAGAAAGTTATCGCTTGATCCAATTCAAGCAAAACAATAAGCTATCATCCTGAGATACTCTGTTATTTTAATCTTTCCAATCAAAAGCGCCAACAAAACCAGCCAGCGCAAGTCAAATCAACCAGCGCCAACCAGAGAATCCAGGTCTCGTCAAGGCTTTCTTCCAGGCTCTCCAGTACACCCACTTTTTCACCATTATGGAGAGCCAGGTGACTGGAACTCCCACCACGGTCCCTAAAACTGTCACCCCTCCCACCTCACCAATGCATATTACACACAACCTCTCCGGTTGTCACATTCTAAACAATCAACACCCATCTGTCAAATTAATTGCAAATGTAAGTCACAGCAGCATAGATTTCCTTGACACCACTGTGTTTATAAGCATTGACACAAAAACACAGTCTAATTAGAAAGGAAAGTATTTTCAAAGAAACCGACACACATCAACTACAGTTCAAAATCGCTTTTCATCTAAAATATACGTTTTCTGGCATAATAAAATTCCAGAATTTTCATTTTCATAGGATATGTACACAGAAGGACAAGTTTGAGTCGGCATGTATACTATAGTATTTGCCAAACATTGGAAGGGGATGCTCCAAGCTTACATCCGACGCATGAAGAACCATAATCTAGCCGTAATTGCAGCAAAAGAAGCAAACAATATGCAGTTTTTATTTAAAACCCAAACCCGCGGCCACCCCCGATGAAAAGCAAATATGAAATATGTGAAACATAATTTCCAATATTAGACAAACCGGTCTCAAATCACTTTAACCAACCAAATCATTTCTAATCTCACTATAACACCAATAGAACAGACTAAAAACGACTTCGATACTTCAGAAGAATTGAAAACTATTAGGCCAACATAAATTGAACAAAACTACCTCTCTTAGTTTGAATGTTCATACGGCTAACGCAATATCCCTTTTGATAGTCACATTAAAATTTAGTGCAAGAGCAGCAAGTGCATCCCAAATCACCAGAAACACTATAACGATCTCCAGGAAGAGCACCCCAAAATCTTTACATAGAAACTTATAATCGTGCATTTTAAAAATACAAATCTGAACGACATCCCAGAGCACAGTAAATTAAACTAAATAAGACGAGTCCCCACCCTAACACGGAAGCCCTTGATAAATAAAATCAACTAGATATAAGAGTCATTAGCCCTAACCTGGGAATAGTGAAACAAAAACATATCCCTAGTAAGAAACACACAGTATCAATTTAATTTTATTTTTTTTCTTTGTTGTTGATTTTGCACCTACTATTTGCTTCAAATACAGTTATATTATGTAATTAAGCAAATACAAGTATAAGTTACAACCACTTGGACCAAATGTTTTTGTATAAAAAAAAAAGTTTTGGGGTTTATTTAGAAATAACGAAAGTTTGGTATTAATGCCTATCGACAGGCATGCATGGGGTGTAATGTTGTAAATTAGATCTATTTTACCGGCCTTCTTGTGGATAACAACAATTTTGTTTCCACAAATGTATCGGTTCTCGAAGTCTGCAGCTACTAATTAGGAGGAACCAATAATCCAAATGAAGCCACCTTTAGCTACCAAAGTCTAAGTTACATGCCTTCCAACATCGAGACCTTAATCATAGAATATTTCTTTGTCGTTTCCATTCAACTATCTGACAGGAAAGTAAACAATGTCAACGACGTGTATTTAATTTAATCATGTACTCCTTAATGACTGTAGGCATGTAATTCTAGTAAAACAAAAAGTATAAAATTGGTATCGACATGCGATCTAATCCAATTCAAGACAGTAACTTGAAAAAAAAGGAAAACCAAAATGACCTACTGTTGGGGATTTTTGGATCCTGGAGATATCGCTTTGTAAAATATTGTCAATACCTTGCATCATACCGGTAGTCGACTCAGGGCATATGACTCTGATTTCGTGTGTTGCTGGAAATGCTTAAACTTGGAGCCATGTTTGTGTCAGTTTGAAAACTGAAGCGCCCCTTTGAAGTATATTTCGTTTCAAAATCCAGTTGTAGAGTCATAAGTTTTTCGTTTAAAAAACATACGTAATAATTTCTAATACATTATCCCGATAGTCCATTGGCCAATCGCGCTATTTTATTGAGATTTTGTCTAATAGTTTGGATGCAGCTATGGCGGGTGTGACGCCAGGCAGGGTGAGCTTACTCATCCGGACACCTGTTACCAATGTTTGTCGTGTATTTTGTAGACTATGAACACTCATCTGCTGATTACACTATTTTGCCTGAACCGTTTTATTTTTTTTTTGTTTTTTCAGGACTTTCGAATTTTGAGTAATGGTTTGGATTATTCGTACTTGGTTTTATTTTATTATCACCAAAGGAAAAGATATCGCCAAACAATGTATCACGATTTATTTAGTCGAGAATAGTAATGAGAATTTAAGTGGGAAGTTTACACAAATACAGGTCATTTATCTGGACATGCAACGGATCAAAGGTGGTTATAAGATTACAATACGGAAGGTGATTTAATTTTTGTTGATTACATAGAAAAGCCGAAAATCTTCTAAAATTGTACAAGTTAATTACAAGTGTTATTGTGTGTACATAGCCCAATGACTAGCTTGATTTACTTTCTTCTCTTGTTTCGATTATCAATAAAGCCATAAACTTACATATATCATTGCCCGCATACCCAATGAATATTACATCCCACCCCGTTCTGCCCACAAGCTCAGTGATCACCCGTGTTGTTTCTCATAGCAGACAAATAGTTTTCACAACTTCCTGCTACAGTACAGATCGAATACCAAATTAATGGTTCGATCACGACTAATCATTACTGTCAAAACGCTCCCTGTATAATATATAGGTCTACTGTGAGTGCAAAGACGGCAGCCGTGGGCAAGACTCATGCACATCGTGCCAGACTATATCTTGTGATGGAAACACACTTTGGTTTACGTCTGAAATTTTGCAGATCAGGCAACGACAGAAGTAAGTTCTAAAAGAACAGCAACTTTTCTGATTGCCATAATTTCTTGAATTCTCTTTCTTTGTAGGGATTTCAAGTGTCCGTGAGCTTTGTTATTTTATTATGTAATGGTATATGAATTATAAACCCAGTTTACCTTACCAGACACGGCAGGGACAATTTTTTTAAATTGTAAACGGGTCAAACAAAAGCGAGCTGAGAACGGTACCCGGTACGACACGGTTAAATTTCCGTACTATAAACGCTATCTGGTCTGAGCACGGTTTCAGTACGGATTACTGCGCATGCGTGAAGCGAACCCTGACCTTTTTTCCCCCGAGAAATTTGTCAGTTCTGTCAAAATGACTGCTCAAACTAATACTGTTGACCGGTCATTTCAATTTCTCTTGCACAAAAACAATATCATTATGCAGAAACAAATAACAAGCTGCAAAGGGTGAGTTGTTAGACTTAAGATCTGTGTTTGAACCAAATTATTTAAGTTCAATGTTCGATTTAGTGACGAAGTCAAATTTACGTTAGTAATAATTATGAATTTAATTAACAAGTTTTACTTTACAATGCCGATGTTGTCTGTGATACCTAATCTATAACAATCTAATTATCCTATGTACTAAAAAGCTAGTACAGTATTCCATACGGCTTATATGCTCCGCATGCTTGTTATTGACAGACGGTAGTTTATCATCTAATGATGCCGTGAGCCAAACATTTCATGCTTCATCTGATATGATTAGGGTTATCGCTCTTCATTATCATCTCCAAATACAGGATCATCATGGTTTAAACCTCATCCAAAATTGATATGAGGCGTGTATAATAAACAGTGTTGGCAGAGTCAATTACTACTGGCTTATTATCGATTTATACTTTGCTTTTGAGTAAATGGAGTATCTTGATTCATGTTAAATTTCAGCTTCGTCACCAACGTCTCTTGTTTTACCTTAGTGAAGAGATTACACTGTGCACACACCACCAAACAAGATATTTTTGGCGTGTTACCCCAAAAAAGCGAAAAAGATATTTCTGATGTGTTCCCCCCCCCCCCCCCCAACACCAAGCAATGGGTATTTGTTCGCCAACAGATATTTCTGGCGTGTTACCCCCAAATGGTATTCCTTGCATGTCACCCCAAAAATGACATTCCTGGCGTGTTACCCTAAACGATATTCCTGACGTCTTTCCCACAAAAGATATTCCTGGCGTGTTATCCCAAATATATACATGTAGCTGGGGTACCATGTTACCACCCAAAAAATTCCTGGCGTGTCACCCCAAAAGAACATTGCTCGCGTGTTAACGAATACTATTTCTTGCGTATTACCTAAATATTTTCAAATTTGGCGTTATCGAATTGTGACTTTAGGACGGCTAAAAAATCCAATGTTCCTTGTGAGTAGCATATTAATAACAACTCAATCCACTTATTATAATTTACTTTAAGTTCAGATACCAAACGACCTCGATCTAATCGATGCCAGGGTATAAGTTGGTGTGTTAATGTTCTCAGCACATAAATGAAAATCAGACACCACATATATACAAGATGTGAACTTGTGCAACCGTGATTATGGCGATTGATAACCATTCGAAAACACTGATATATCACGGATGGCATATACAAATTGTTACTTCGTTTCTGTCATTGCTACAGGTTGGACATAGTTAACGACCATTAACAGTCAATATTTTGTTCATTTAATAAGTATGTGCGAAACTTTGGATTGCTATAGTATAGTGTATAGTTTTACCAATGGTGTGTTCTTTTATTGTTTATTGTATTAGCCGACTCTCTTGTTCAGTTAAACCGAGTTTTCAGTGTATAAAAGTTTGCTAAGACGAATAACACACTTTGCTTTTCTGTCACACAAACGACAAGAACTACAATATTCCTGGCGGTGTTTTTTTTTTCTTTTGCAAATTAGTTTGATCAGAAGAAAACACGTTGAATGGACATTTTTACATCATAACTCACCGAAGATTGGCTTCATGTGGACGATTCCTTATGACACCTCTACATATATCAGGTAATCTATTTACTATATTATATCTAATATTTATTTTGGTATTTATTTATAAGATATGACCCGCTGGTTAGGTGGATCTAATGGAGGAGTGGGGGTCGTACCGTAAAAAATTAAAGTGATCATTGTATTCATCTGCGTTAGAAGTGAACCGATTTAGGTCGTTTCGAAAATTTGTGATTTTTTTGCCGGATCAAAAGTTAATGTGTGTGTTAAGGAATTTAAAGATAGGTGTCTCCCAGTTGGACTAATTATTAGTATTAACCCATTAACCAGAGACATGACCATAAAACTGCGAACCTTCATTCTGAACTGATTTATTAAACTCGAAGTAGGATATGACAAAGAACTGTGGGTCCTACATCAGTCTTCACTATCACTCTTCGATTCATGGATTTGGGGTAGAAACATTTACGGTTGCCAGCGAGAAGTTTCACTTTATTCATTGGATATAGAACATCGCTATACCTATATAAATCAATCTATCTACATGTATACATACTAACAGCAGAAAAAAGTCAGTACGATTTCAAAATCAGAGAGGCACTTTAGTTTAATCAAATCATTCTAGAAAACTACTTACTAAATGGATGAAAGCAATTTTTTGTGAACAGTATGTTGACACAATAGTGATTAATTCATCACAATTCCAAGACATAAGGGGAAGTTTAGAGTCTGTACACACTATACGCATCTGTATCTGGTGTGCCCACCGCGGGTGTCAATGACATCAGCGCGGCGTCTGTACGTGGAGTGGACCAGACGATTGATGAACGCCATTGGCACCCGGAATCACACCCTCAGAAAAGCTTGGCACAATACATCGGCTGTGTTTGGTCTCGGTACGACGTTATTAAGTCTCGTCTGAATTTCACTCCAAAGATGTTCAATCGGGTTTAAGTCCGGACTAAGGGCTGACGAGTGTATAACGTGCGAAATGTGGTATGACGTGAGGTCTGAGAGCTTGATCGATATAGCGCACTGGTGTGATGCCCCCTCTCTCCCTGGACTAAGATTTTTGAACACCACATGAGCCACTCTAGTTCAGACCGATTCCACCCCAAACCAGTATGCTATGACCTACCCATGAGTCTCGTTACATGACACATTGGCCAGAGAAACTCTTGTCACGTCGGCGCCATATTCTGGTACTGCCATCTGCAATACCAACTCTCTTCTGTATACAGAACAGTTCTCCATTGTCTGGTTCGCCAGTTCTGTTGTTGATTGGCAAACTAGACGTTCACAAGGTCTACGGCAATGGATGTTCTCTCTGGTGAGACGTCGGCACACTGTATCGGTAGTGATGGGTCTTCCATGTTTTCCCACTGTCTGACGTGTTGTTTCAGATGCCTGTGTGAAAGAATTCTGCACGCGCTGCCGCACATCATGGCGGTCTTGTTGCCTTGTAGTAACCCTTGGTCTACCAGTTCGGGAGCGACCATCCGTGGCGTTGGTGGCCCGAAAGCGTTGCTGAAGCCTGTAGATGACCCGAACATTGGCCTTGCAGTGATTGGCAACGGCTTGGACAGTGTGGCGTCGAGTCTACCAAGCACCTGGTTCCTCTGGGCTGTCTTGAGCCGTGGCATGCTGCTGATATTGCATTGTGAATGATACGACCAGGTATGGGGTGCATTTTATAGGGCTACCCGGTGAACAGCACGTACAGCATGAGTTACATGAAAATCACGGAGAACACATTGCCATCTCAGAAGTCAAGTTGCGTTTTTGAGAACATTTCCTGGGTTCAATTCTGTGTTTGGGAAGTAGCCTTATTCTCAGGTAAAGTGGGAGGTGTGGTCACAAATATACGATGAAAAAATGTGGCAAGTTGTATACAATGCTTCTGGCGTTTCTTTTGCTGCTTAGTATATATTGCTGTACCAAACCATGCATGTACACCTGGAAGCATTATGGAACTGTGCGGTGCATCACCCAAGAAAATAAAGGAAAGGAAAGCAGTTTAAACTTTTGTCTACAATACCTCGGACATATTGAGACAAGCATGCGGTTAATTTGTTTTCTGTGTCCACGTGTTTAATATTAGGAAAGCGGGTTTTAGCCGGACAGCACTAGTACTACCAGCTCTTCATCGAATTGTCAGTTAGGATAGTGCTTCCCGAGCGTTGTCTTTTATTTACCATGCCACGGGGTTTAACGTCCTACTGTTCAGGTAATGAAATAAGTGAGTAGTACCACCGTGCTGCAGGTGCTAATCACCTCTAATCTATTCGATAAAAAGAATTGAGCAATATCGGATTGTCTTGAAAACTGTCCCAGTCTGTGCACGTTGAACATCATTTATTCTATTTCCGTAAACTATTAGTTTTGCTATACAGCATAATGGAGTCCTTTATAATTACAAGTTCGGTCACTAATACTTGGGAGCCGCTGTGGTCCAATAAGAAAGCTGTTACTCTCTAGCATGGAGATCCTGGGGTTCCATCCCAATGTTGTTGGCGAAAGTTCCTTGTAATTTGTCATGAGATTTTCCGGCGTGTTTCCCTTTTGTCGGTGATGCAGGACGGAAGGCCTGGCAAGGGTAGCGTCTAGTCGTTAGGTGGGACGAAAACCGATACACTGTGAACACATTTGAGTAGTGCATGAAAAAGAATCCATGGCAATAATATTAGAAATACGAGTACCTGTACCCCCGCGTTCGGTCATGATTTCCCTCATAGCACACTGTATGGGGTACGCCCGTCTTCATAAGCCCAGTCGATTTCGAAAAGAAGAAGGCGGGAAACCCCATTTCATTTCATTATTACCTTCACTATATAACGACACCTTCCATTTTATCCTCCCCTGGTCGCTTTATAATCTAAAATATTTTGTCTTATATGAACTATTTATAGGCACATTAATTATATCAAATACATGGACCATCTATAACCTGAGACAAAATGACGAAGCGTTTTTTTTTAAACTAAGCTACTCATTTTAACACACCGGGGGCTATAATTTCATTTAGAAAATGGAAGCAAATGGTTAGCGTTGATTTAATGGCGTAAAACTAAAAGAAAAATATTATTTAAACTGATGTGATTTTGTTTATATTTTACTTTTGCGTCTAATAAAATAAGACACTGAGAGGCATCATTTTTTGTAATATATAACTTACCGACATTTAATGGGGGCATTATGGTGATTAAGTACACAATTGACGGTTTTCACTAAGGGAATATGCTGAAAATTTCAGGCCAATTACTCCACTCTGAACCAAGTTATGGGCGTTTGAATTCTAGGCCTTACCCCGATCATCATTACTAAAGTTTGTACAATAATTAAAAATAGTCTCGATTATCCATTTTGCATCAATGATCGTTGAACAGCAGATCAGATTTTAATCCAGTGAAAATTGAACATACAAGATGACATCGAGAGTTGATTAAGTTCTTTCATCTTAATATACATGTTCAATTTATAGTTTATATAACATTTCAGGCCTGATGTGTTTTAATTATTTTTTATATCCAATAATATAGGAAGCTGAGAAGCGTCATTTTTTTTTTTTAAAAATGTAGCGCATTGACCTTTATATAGTGTCATGAAGTATTTTTATTAGTCCTTTGTATGTATTTAAATGGGACTCTGACAGGCGTCATTTTTTTAAATTAAATATATAGTGTCATGGTGTGTTTTTAATAGCCTGTTACATCTAATACAATAGGAGGCAGAGGGTGCCAGGTTTTAATATAGTGGATTGACCTTAATACAAGTTCATTTAGTAAAAAATCTGGTACAACAAAAGAAAGCAGTGTTGGTTTTTAGTGTAAAACTAAAAACCTAAAATGAAAAGATGATATTAGTTAGTAACAATAAGACACTGGGAGATGTCATTTTTGTATAAATTATTGACCTTGATAGCACCACAGTATCTGTTAATTATTATTTCTGCTTGTTTTACGCGAAGCTGAATCTGGGATAAGGGCTCGAGGAGAACAAAGCCCATCTTTAATTTTAAACCACAAAGTCCCCATTTAATGTTAAACCACATATAAAATGTAGATGCATAGAACGTCTATGGAAATAGGCAAATTGATCCTTCTCGCTAAGATTTATTCCAAGGGTGTATGTGTGACACTATGGGGACAATGTGGCATTTTCGTCTTGGCCTTTATTCGACTTCACGTTGTGATGATTATTTCAGTCTTCAATTAACAGACTCTGGAAAACCGTATATGTTGTTACTATGTTTATATATCGAATACAGCAAACTACAAAGGCTACATACAAGAAACTACAATATCCACAGTCTGAGTTATATTTATAAAATTTTTTAAAATAAATCCTTAAAATAGATGGTATCTATAAACAGTCCTATCTTGTTAAAGAATAATCCTATAATTTATTATTGCCAGTTGAGACATTGGCAAAAATGTCATTTTCAACTTCAAATTCAAAGTTTGGAGATAGCTATTGCATGGGGGCAATAAAAAAACAAGGGGGGTAATTGTGTTATCATTTCCTATGTCATTGTGTTATAAGAGTGGGGAATGATGCCTACGATCGTATAGTAGTGAGTTGACAACCTATTGAGCAAAAGACATAGAAATAATTATGTTTTGACTTTCTTTGAAAATATGAAATTGTCGCTTTAATATCCTTTCTAACTTAGACCTAACGGCTTAAGCGTGCGTGACAAGAGCCACACACTTCTTCATAGTTATACATAATGATCGCGCTAGGGTGATGTGTTCACCCTAGCCACTAAGCTGTGAGGCTATGATGCTCCCCTCTCGGACCCTCTATGATGTCTGGGGTAATTCAAACCCACTCTCTTCTGTATGGAAGAATAATCTATTAGGGCGGGACATTACCATTTCTGGGTAAGTGTTTCGTACATGCACCGTTTTACGTCAACACTTTTCTAGTTAATTGTACCAATCCTTGCACGTACTTTCCAGAAATGGATACTGTCATAACTGTCTGTGAGTTAGTCTAACATAGTAGTAGAATAATGCAAGCTACTTCATCACCCTGGTTTTCGTCACACATCATGTAGGTACAGAATTTATATATTAAGCAGAACACTTTTCTCAGAACTAAAATAAGCCTCCCTTTATTATTTTAGAAAAGAGTCACATTCTGTTTAAAGCAGAAAAACTAAAGCAACCATGTTGGTAATTAACATTTCAAAGGAAATTACTACTTGCCGGTTGTAATCTTCGAGTATTTTATGTTTTCGACTTCCGTTGACATAATGATTACATCTTTACTGTTTATGATCGATTTATATAACCGCGAGAACCGATACTTACATGTACAAAACGACCCTCGCATTGAATGATTGATAAAACGTAAGAACAGCTCCGTATCTACCTTTTCACGGTCGCGACTGTACGATGTTTAATTTATGGCGTTTCAGTTCTTAATTGTTACAGAGGCGGTAATCTGTATGATTTGCAAAATAGTTTACAACATTTAAGAATTTCTTTACAAAATTGCCCAATCCATTTTTCTAAGACAAGCTTAGTTTATTGCATGTTTGACGGAGCAACATCACGTGACGCTCTTGCTGCCTCCCTCGTAAAGTTCGATGCATACTGCACGCAATGATCCATCTACGTCATACTTCGAGAATACATCGCTGCCCTAATGCTGTCCATTTAAAACGCCCACCTGATCATTTTGGAGTGGGTCTTATCGACTGGTGTACTGCTTTGTACACCCGAAGCACGTGGTAAACAATGTCAAGTTAGCAAAATGTCGACTTCTGCCATCCCGGTAAGATTATTAATGTGGGTAATATTGCAATACAGTACTTACCACTGTAAACTGTCTTTACAGTTTCATTCTGTTTATATTTCAAAACAAGGTTAGATACTCCTAAATTTGTCTTCGCAAACAAAAACGCTTCTGTGATATTACCTTTCACGGGCGCCGTCATATTGACTGATCAGTTTGACACCTTTCATACACACAACGGCTAAATAAACATATTTAATTTCATTCAATATGAAAATAGAAGATAAATAAATACTTTTAAAAATTTCTAAAAGCATACTCAGTGTTTTCGAAATCGTCGATGTATAGGAATTAAAATGTCGGTTAATAAGGTTAGGGCATGTCAGGCCCGTAGCTAGCCCAAAATTGTTAGGGAACAAAGGCTTTCGGGGGCGCCGATGGGGTTTCTGGAGGCGCCGATGTACCTACATCGCGGAAGGGTTGGTTATAGAGTGCTCTCCATAGGCGTACGGGTAAGCCTTACAGACGTCTATTGGGAAAATTTGACGACCTCAAACGCGTTTTCTTGCTATTCCAGTCCATGAGACAGTAGGTGCAGTCTGATATAGCCTAACTTATATGGCCGAGTCGAATTCCAATCAATCGTTTATATTCCACGTCCCTGGAATGAGGCAACCCACAAATCATGCCGTTTTTGAAGACCCATTGAACAAGTTGTGGGTGCCCAACAAATCTGATTCAACATTAAGTACTATTTGCGGCCCAACATTTTAAGGCGCCCCACCATTCATGCCATTATGGGCGCCTCTCCGGGATAAGGTACCCCACAGATCAAGCTGTTTTGGGCGCCGAATTCATTCGTTGGCGCCTAATTAATCTCCTGGATGGGGCACCCCACATCGTTTGAACTTTGAAAATTATCAAGTCGTTTAGGGCGCCCAATTCATTTATGGGCACCTAACCAATCTCACAAGCATTATATTATGGGTTCACATGATCTCGGCATTATGCGCGTCCCCTGTCATGAGCCACCCCACAAAACATGCCGTTTGAATTTGAAATATAATCACGCCGTTTTGGGCGCTCAATTCATTCGCGGGCGCCTAACCAATCTCACGAGCATTATATTATAGGCGGCCGTGATCTTGGCATTATGGGCGCCCATGATCTCGGCATTATGGGTGCCAATATCGTCATGGGCGTGCAACCAATGTCACTCGAATTTATGTGGTGCCCATACTATTATGGAGACGTTGGTCGTTGGTCTCGTATTGCGTTTTGGCCTGCATGTTCTCTGGGATGGTAAAGTTCACGATGGACGTTTTTTCGTTTCCCGGCAACCCTATATTTGGAATAGCCATAGCGACAAGACAATTACCATAGATTAACGAAAATATCCACATTGTTGTTTCCATGTATACGTAATCAGAATGGTTGAATACGATTCATTGTAGGACAGGGCTGATATCTTGTATACAATTGAAACATTTTATCGATTAAGAAAAATGGACGCTTTTTATAATACAGAAAAAATTCACAAACATATCAAAGTGTAAGAGGAATTGGTTAATGTCGTCTTTTTTCATGAATCTAGCACCTTAAATGCGTCTCTGCAGCTCATCAAAAGCTTTTTGTCTAAAAAAAAAGACATGCGTTAACATTTGAAGGTTAAAAAAGAACGTTTCACGAAGATTTTTCATATCTTTTTCTATCCTTCGCCTATTTATAGAGACTGTGGAAGATAAATTGTATTTGAGCACTATTTGATTATTGTGTGATGTGGGTTAATATCACTTAATGATGGCCCCATCTTTGTTTTCTGTGTTGTTTGGCAGCAGCACAGAGTTGTCTATTGTATTTAAGCGTTGAATTATTGTTCTGTTTGTTCTCTTTGTTTTATATGTTTTGATGTTGATTGTATTGTCTATCATATTTGAATAAACCTGCTTGTGGCGCTGACAATGAGCTTTATTCCGAAGCAGACGTCTGTCTAATTTGGCAATTTTTCCCGGGAGTGGGAGTAGCTTCCCGATGCTGGCCGAGAATGTTCGTCCCGTGTGTTTTCCCAAGGCTATGTAAAGCGTTTAATTGTTCTGATGGTGGTAAAAAGGCCCTGACGAATAAAGACATTCGACGACCAACGGTCACGTCGAAGTCAAAATATGATAAGGATGTTTTAATCAATTCATGTATGTAAGGTGTCAAGTGACATTTTGTTAAATAATCACAATTGTGTAACATTACCCAGATACACGATTTAGTTTCAATACAATCATAATATTATATAAACTTTTCCATCATGGCGCTGGTTTAGTCCTATTAAATTTGAGACAGTGAGTAATATATAGTGATACTACACGAGGGTTTAACCTGATATTGGTTTTTATACGCCCACATTTTCATGTGGACGTATTATGTCGTCAAACCTGTCCGTCCGGACGTCCGTTCGTCCGTCCACAATTTGTTTGTTGACTCTCTACAGGTCACAATTCTTACCCGATTTTGACGAAACTTGAAATATAGGTTTATCGCCAAAAGATCTCGGCTGCTTTCGATATTGGCATGTATCGGATCAAAACTTCATGTACGAAAAATCACGTTTTTAGCTTGTGGACCCTATAGAGGTCACAATTTTGAACCGATTTTGATGAAACTTGACATACATGTTTATAAGCCAAACATCTTGGTTCCTTTCGATATTTGCGCCTATCGGAACGTAATTTCCGGAATTATGGCCCCTGATTGTCCGAAAAATCACCTTTTTTAGCTTGTGGTCCCTCTGGGGGTCACAATTATTATGCGATTTAAAAAACCGTTTGATTATATTATCGTTACACCGTTTACACCGTAAGGAAGGTTGAGTTCGAATTTCGGTAAAAATCGGACCAAAATTGCCATACAAAATGGCCGCCGTTTGTACGCGAATACTGTTAAAAAATGGTATATCATGGTTGTGGACCCTGTAGAGGTCACAATTTTAATTCGATTTTGATGAAACTTGAAATGCATGGTTATAACCCAAAGGTCTTGGTTCCTTTCGATATTTGCGCATATCGGATCGTAATTTCCTGAATTATGGCCCCTGATTGTACGCAAAATTGCCTTTTTATACGCCCACATTTTCATGTGGACGTATTATGTCGTCGCCCCTGTCCGTCCGGACGTCCGTCCGTCCGTCCGTCCGTCCGTCCACAATTTGTTTGTGGACTCTCTACAGGTCACAATTCTTATCCGATTTTGACGAAACTTGAAATATAGGTTTATCCCCAAAAGATCTCGGCTGCTTTCGATATTGGCATGTATCGGATCAAAACTTCATGGATTATGGCCCCTGATTGTACGAAAAATCACGTTTTTAGCTTGTGGACCCTATAGAGGTCACAATTTTGAACCGATTTTGATGAAACTTGACATGCATGTTTGTAACCCAAAGATCTTGGTTCCTTTCAATATTTGCGGCTATCGGAATGTAATTTCCTGAATTATGGCCCCTGATTGTCCGAAAAATCACCCTTTTTAGCTTGTGGTCCCTCTGGAGGTCACAATTATTATTCGATTTAAAAAACCGTTTGATTATGTCACCGTTACACCTTAAGTAAGGTTGAGTTCGAATTTCGGGAAAATCGGACAAAAATTGCCATACAAAATGGCCGGCGTTTGTACGCGAATACTGTTAAAAAATGGTATATCAAGGTTGTGGACCCTGTGGAGGTCACAATTTTGATTCGATTTTGATGAAACTTGAAATTCATGGTTAAAACCCAAAGATCTTGCTTCCTTTCGATATTTGCGCATATCGGATCGTAACTTCCAGAATTATGACCCCTGATTATACGCAAAATCGCCTTTTTTTAGCTTGGAGGTCACAATTATTATTCGATTTAAAAAACCGTTTGATTATATTACCGTCACACCCTAAGGAAGGTTGAGTTCGAATTTCGGGAAAATCGGACGAAAATTGCCATACAAAATGGCCGCCGTTTGTACGCGAATACTGTTAAAAAATGGTATATCAAGGTTGTGGACCCTGTGGAGGTCACAATTTTGATTCGATTTTGATGAAATTTGAAATTCATGGTTATAACCCAAAGATCTTGCTTCCTTTCGATATTTGCGCATATCGGATCGTAACTTCCTGAATTATGGCCCCTGATTATACGCAAAATCGCCTTTTTTTAGCTTGGAGGTCACAATTATTATCCGATTTAAAAAAACGTTTGATTATATTACCGTTACACCGTAAGGAAGATTGAGTTCGAATTTCGGGAAAATCAGACCAAAATTGCCATACAAAATGGCCGCCGTTTGTACGCGAATACTGTTAAAAAATGGTATATCAAGGTTGTGGACCCTGTAAAGGTCACAATTTTAATTTGATTTTGATGAAACTTGAAATTCATCGTTATAACCCAAAGATCTTGGTTCTTTTCAATATTTGCGCATATCAGATCGTAACTTCCTGAATTATGGCCCCTGGTTATACGCAAAATCCCCCTTTCTTTAGCTTGTGGTCCCTCTGGAGGTCACAATTATTATCCAATTTAAAAAAACGTTTGATTATATCACCGTTACACTGTAAGGAAGTTTGAGGGTGAATTTCGGGAAAATCGGACCAAAATTGACAGACAAAATGGCCGCCGTTTGTACGCGAATACTGTTAAAAAAATGATATATCATGGTTGTGGACCATGTATAGGTCACAATTTTAATTCGATTTTGATGAGGAAGGTTGAGTTCTAATTTCGTGAAAATCGTACCAAAATTGCCGGACGAAATGGTCGCCGTTTGTACGCGAATAGTGTAAAAATATGGTATATCATGGTTGTGGACTCGCTACAGGTCACAATTCTTATCCGATTTTGATGAAAAGTCACATTTCTAGGTTGTGTACCGTCACACCATAATCATTGTCGGTTTCGAGTTTCATTAATATCAGACTGGAACTGACCAACTAAATGACTGCTCCCAATACAGTATGAAATACAGGACTTAAAGATGTAGGAAAAATCACTTTCGGTATTGCTTGTTCTCTGTCCATCTCTCGAAAATGTGGGCGTATCCTGCCTGGCAGTGCCAGCCTATTTTTTTAGCTTGTGGTCCCTCTGGAGGTCACAATTATTTTCCGATTAAAAAGAAACTGTTTGATTATATCACCGTTACACCTTAAGGAAGGTTTGAGTTCGAATTTCGGGAAAATCGGACCAAAATTGACAGACAAAATGGCCGCCGTTTGTACGCGAATACTGTTAAAAAATGGTATATCATGGTTGTGGACCCTATATAGGTCACAGTTTTAATTCGATTTTGATGAAACTTGAAATGCATGGTTATAACCCAAAATGGCTGCTCCCAATACAGTATGAAATACAAGGACTTAATGATGTAGGAAAAATCACTTTCGGTATTGCTTGTTCTCTATCCATCTCTCGAAAATGTGGGCGTATCCTGCCTGGCAGTGCCAGCCTATCTTTAATATATTATGTAACAGCATTGGTTCTTTAAATCGGGTTCTTGATGACAACACTGGTGTAACTTCAAATAATACTTTTATTCTGCTTCTTACATATCAAGCACAAACATCTTAATGTAACGGGAATACTTAGTTTTAGGTCCGTTCACTTTCAATTGCTAATGTTGTCACCCTGTTCATGCTCCGAGGTACCTTTGCGATCTCTTGAAATTTTGCGTTCCGTGGGTAGGAAATCAGAAGAAAAAAAAACATTGCACAAAAGTGAAGAACTATGTACAATGTTCAGATTTAAAATGATATTGGAATTTTAACATTTTAAAACGTTGATACTTCTTTATGAACATTACATTGTTTACATTTCAATTTCTAATAAAAACACATTTCAGACGCTGGATTTAAAATATTGTTGATAGTGTACGGACTTCATCGTCAATTTGATACGGCTATTAGATGCTAGCCTAATACCATGATCAAACTGAATTATACTCAGGATCACCCTCAAGCAAACTGGTATTAATGCTATTAAATGTGAAATCTTTACGCCAAGGCATTGTCCTCTGGAAAAAATAAAGATCCAACATGGCACCTTTTCAATATTTATGGAACATTGGCTAATATTAAGCACACTATATTTTTCCGTCCATGTTGTTTATGAAAGTTACCATAAAAACAACAATAAGGGGCTTAATTACATCGTTGAAAGATTAGGATTTTAACAGAGCACTCATGGCTCTATCTAATTAAAATAAGCTTATAATTTCGTTTCTTTTTTTTTCTAATTGAAGTACAACATAAAAATAAAAAGATAGGTTGCCAGGCAACGAAACATACGCCCACAGCAGCTAAATCGTCCGGGCAGTCAACAAGGGTTGTCGCATATTTTTACTTTTTTCGGTAATGAAACATTTGTAATACACTAAAAACTGACTAAGAGTAACAACTCATTATGTAATTATCAGAAAATCATTAGAGAGAGAGAGAAATGGGGTTTAACGTCCACTCAACACAAACTAGGTCATTTCGGGACTAAGAAAATCATTAGAATTTGATTGCTTTTTATAAAGTTTTACCCCACGCTAACAATTAGTATATACATGAAACATTTAATATCATGGATTTAGCTGTTCAGTTATCTAAATTCATTGAAAATCAAAATGCTTGTTCGTTTCAACACCTTAAACTCTATGTATCAATCTGAAGTCAATCGGATGGTAACTTTGGCCTCTATAGCGTCACAAGAATTTTTGAAGTTATCAAGGGAGATAACTCTGGCAGTAATTATTTGAAATCGCTGAAAATCAATAGGCTTCTTCGTCTCATGACCTTAAACACTGTGTATAAATCTAAAGTCAATCGGATATTAACTTTGGCCTCCAGAGCGTCCACAAGATTTTTTGAGGTGATCAAGGGCCATAACTCTGGCATTAATTATCGGAAATCGCTGAAAATCAATAGGCGTCTTTGTCTTATGACCTTAAACACTGTGTATAAATTTGAAGTCAATCGGATATTAACTTTGGCCTCTAGAGCGTCCACAAGATTTTTTGAAGTGATCAAGGGCCATAACTCTGGCACTAATTATCGGAAATCGCTGAAAATCAATAGGCTTCTTCGTCTTATGACCTTAAACACTGTGTATAAATTTAAAGTCAATCGGATATTAACTTTGACCTTTAGAGCGTCCACATGATTTTTTAAAGAGATCAAGGGCCATAACTCTGGTACTAATTATCGGAAATCGCCGAAAATCAATAGGTTTCTTCGTCTCATGACCTTAAACACTGTGTATAAATCTAAAGTCAATCGGATATTAACTTTGGCCTCTAGAGCGTCCACAAGATTTTTTGAGGTAATCAAGGGCCATAACTCTGGCACTAATTATCGGAAATCGCTGAAAATCAATAGGCGTCTTCGTCTTATGACCTTAAACACTGTGTATAAATTTAAAGTCAATCGGATATTAACTTTGGCCTCTAGAGTGTCCACAAGATTTTTTGAAGTGATCAAGGGCCATAACTCTGGCACTAATTATGGGAAATCGCTGAAAATCAATAGGCTTCTTCGTCTTATGACCTTAAACACTGTGTATAAATTTAAAGTCAATCGGATATTAACTTTGACCTTTAAAGCGTCCACAAGATTTTTTAAAGAGATCAAGGGTCATAACTCTGGCACTAATTATCGGAAATCGCCGAAAATCAATAGGCGTCATTGTCTTATGACCTTAAACGCTGTGTATAAATTTAAAGTCGATCGGATATTAACTTTGGCCTCTAGAGCGTCCACAAGATTTTTTGAAGTGATCAAGGGCCATAACTCTGGTAGTTATTATCGGAAATCGCTGAAAAACAATAGGCTTCTTCGTCTCATGACCTTAAACACTGTGTATAAATTTAAAGTAAATCGGATATTAACTTTAGCCTGTAGAGCGTCCACAAGCAATTGTGGACGCCGGACCGCCGGACCGACGGACCGACGGACCGACGGACCGACGGACGGACGGACGGGGGCGACGACAATATACGACCACATTTCAATGTGGGCGTATAATGAAACGTAATTGACACCAGATTGCTGGTTGGTCACGATTGTTGTGATAGCAGACAAATTAGAATACCAACGGATTAAACAAGATTTTATTCTAGCCCACAGCACAAATTTGTCAGTAAACAACAGGCTTTATGTAGTACCTTGAATACTGGCGTTTACCTGTCAAGGATACAGTCTGGAAAAAACGTGTGTTCGTTCAATTTTTTATTGCCAAGCGTAGCGAAGCCACGTAACCATAGAAGCATTGTATTATTTTATTCTTACTCTGGATTTCGTCTAATTATACTAATAATGTAAGATGTACAAGAAAGAAAAACAGAACAGACAACTTGTATTGTAAAACTTTATAACATTTTATGTTAAACTAGACCTGCATGCAGGAATGACGGGTTTCACTTTTGCCATGTTACCTTTGAACTTGAACTTGTGTCACTTTTGGTGTTACGTTACCCTTGAACATATGTCCTTTCCGGTACCAATGAAACCAATATACAGGTTTCCACATAAGCATTGCACACATCAAATAAAATGGAAACAGAATCAAACAAATCCAGCAATTTTATTTTATACATTTGTTACATGTAATTGATCCTGACAAAATAACAGTACTTCCGGTGATAATGTAAATGTTCCCTTAGTCTTATGAAATCAGAAATGGCATAAGGCATCATATGGTGAAAATTTTATGTAAATCGAATAATAATTTCCACTTTTATAGACCAAAAACCTTGAAAAGTGACGTGTAGAAAATCGTCTATTTCTCGGCAACCGTACAAGTTAGAAACCATTTTTTGGTATTTATATGACCGTATGGGTTTAATCTATTTGTTGATTGGAATCAAATATCATAATTGTATAAACATTACAAATCAGACTCATTTGAATAAAATATCGGTTTTGAAGGCTTAAAATACAGTTTTTGCCAAAATGACGCTACTTCCGGTGATAATGAAAACGTTAAATTAGTTTTATAACATCGTCTATGACATTAGGCTTCAAAGGGTGAAAATTTTATGAAAATCAAATAATAATTGACACTTTTATGGGCCAAAAACCTTCAAAAGTGACTTTCAGAAAATCGCCTATATCTCGACAACCGAACAAGTTAGAAACAATTTTATGATATCTATTTGACCGTATGAGTTTTGTTAATATGTGAATTTAAACCAAAAGTTAATTTTATTATTACAAGTGACATAATTCTTGGTTGAAAAAAAGATCGATTTTAAAAGTTAAAAATTGAGTTTTTGACTAAATGACGTCACTTCCGGTGTCAATTTTAAATAGTAATCAACATGATATGACGCACACTTGCTTTTTGAATCAAATGATGTCACTTTTGTGAATATCCATTAATAATTGACTATTTTACAGGCAACATTACGAAAACAGTGACTTATGCAAAACTGCCCATTTCTCGGCAACTGCTTATATTAGAAACTAATTTTAAAATACATTCTCTTCGTATGGATTATAGTGACAGGTTTATAAAAGTTAAGTAAAAAAATTTTAAAATCTGAAAAGCCTGAATGGGTTGTAAACAGGTCAATTTTACGCCTTTTTTCACCCCTTAATCCAATTTGCTAGATAACACTTTTGGTAATAAAAAAAATAACAATTGGGACAACGAAGCATATGAACTTTGTTTTATACAAATCGAACAATAAAAAATTAATCTAGGACTGAAAAACTGAATTAGCTAATGGCGGCCAAGGAAAATTACTGAGACAAATTTTTTTAACATTTTTGCGCTAGTCAGATGACTCTTTAATTCTGTGCACAACACGACTAAATAATATTTATAAATAAAAACGTTAAATCGAATAATAATTGCCACTTTTAAAGACCAAAAAACTTGAAAAGTGACTTGTAGAAAATCGGCTATTTCTCGGCAACCGTACAAGTTAGAAACCATTTTGTGGTATCTGTATGATCGTATGGGTTCATTCTATTTGTTGATTGGCATCAAATACCATAATTTGAAAAAGATTTCAAAACAGACTCATTTGAATAAAATATCTGTTTTGGAGGCTAAAAATACAGTTTTTGCCAAAATGACGTTACTTCCGGTGATAATGAAAATCTTAAATTACTTGTATGAAATCCCAAATGGCATTAGGTATAACATGGTGTGACGTTTATGAAAATCGAATAATAATTGACCCTTTTATGGCCCCGAAACCTTCAAAAGTGACCTGTAGAAAACCGTCTATTTCTCGGCAACCGAACAAGTTAGAAACCATTTCATGATATCTATATGACCATATGAGTTTTGTTTATATGTGAATTTAAACCAAAAGTTAAAATTATTAATACATATTAAGTTATTCTTGGTTGAATAAAACATTGATTTAAAAAAGTGTAAAATGCATTTTTTGACCAAATGATGTCACTTCCGGTGTCAATTTTAAATTGTAATCAACTTGATATGACGCTACGTGCTTTTTGAATCAAATGATGTCACTTTTATAAAAATCCAATAATAATTGACTATTTTACAGGCAAAATAACGAAAACAGTGACTTATGCAGAACTGCCCATTTCTTGGCAACTGCTTATATTACAAACGAATTTTAACATACATTTTCTTCGTATGGATTATAGCTACAAGTTTATAAAAGTTACGAAGAAATATTTTAAAATCTGAAAAGCCTGAATAGGTTGTAAATAGGCCAATTTTACACCATTTTTAGCCTCTTAATCGAATTTGCTCGAAAATGAAATCGAAATTAAAAAAACTGCTTCCTACATTTTTTGCGCCTTGATAGGGCACACTCTTTGAGTCATATAATTTTTCAAAAAAATAATATTTGTTTATGAAGATCGTAAATAACTGTCAAAATTGTAGTTTTTGGTAAAATTATGCCACTTCCGGTGCCGACAGATAACACTTTCGGTAATAAAAAAAACGACAATTGATACAACGAAGCATATGAACTTTGTTTTATACAAATCGAACAATAAAAAATTAATCTAGGACTGAAAAACTGAATAAGCCAATGGCGGCCAAGGTAAATTACTGAGACAAAATTTTTTAACATTTTTGCACTAGTCAGATGACCCTTTAATTCTGTGCACAATACGACTAAAAAATATTCATAAATAAAAAAGTTTTTTGTAAAATTTTAAATTTTCGAAATTTGGCGCCTAATATCTTCGAAGATTTGCCGAAAATCAAAAATCGAAAGTAGCGTAGCTATGTGCCCTGTCTCAGGCTATGCTAAAATGTATCGAAAGTTAAAATCCAATGATTATTGTTAAAATTACTGCAATATTTTTAAAAACGATAACTTCGGTGATTTCGGACATTTCGCATTGTCGCAGAACGTTCAAAATAGCTTTATCCTCTAAGTCACACCCACTTTCCCAGTAAAACCGAAGAAATCGTAACGATGCGACACGTAGTTGCTGAGATCTATTCAAATTGGAATCTGAATAATAATAATAATAATAATAATAAGAATAATAATTTTAACAAAAACAATAGTGTTTCACACAAGCTACGCAGTGTGAAACCCTAATAAATATAATTGAGTAATTACTATCCGCTATTAAGAATCTTGACGTAAACGTCCTATACAAATTGACTCAAACGCTTTATTAAAAAAAAAAAACACATATCACACATCTTTTGAGATATATATTAAATTTGTAATTTGGTTGTGTTTTCAGTCATGTATAATGGCTTTTGATAAGATTTTAACTGACACTTTTAATTCAATTCTGACTGGTTATACATCAAACTTCCGACCTGCAGAGAGAAAATAGATTATGTACATATTCCGTTCTCTAGACATGGGTTAAAGTTACTAACTGTCGCGTTTAGTTCTTTAGCGTAGCAACCCTACCCCTGAGTAGTGTCTTGTTATCACCCTTATGGACAGTGGATTGGGAAGGCGGGCGGGGCAAATGGTCGAGCCGATCCGGGCGCTAAGTTTTGTTTGAGGTAGTCTCTATCATCCATACAAATATTCTACGAATATTAGTCTGGATGGGTCCTCAAAATTTGACGGAAAATAGGTCATTGTCTGGATTATCCAGTCTTTTAAGTTACCACGTACTGAATCTATCAAAACAGCTCGCTTGTCAACGATGACACTCTTTAAAATTTTGTTTGTAAAGGTTTCAATTGAAATGGTAATTTTCTCTCGTCATGAATCAGACGTATGGCTTCTCACAATCTTTTTAATTCTTCATCGCGATCCATGCTTATTCCTCGTCTCTATTTTGTTTCTAATAATAGATGTTCCAAGTGAACTGTGGGATATATTTCAACCACGCTTTATAGAATCTAGCAAAATCGGCCCGGCTTCATAAGATCTAGCACTTACCGATACTTTAGCCAAAAGGTTCCATTGCCCATGCGTAACCAAATGTTTGGTTTTTTATGTGGTAGATTATCCAGTAATTTTCGTCAGAAATTGAGAACCGACCCAGACCCTCCGTGCGTTGAACTTGAAGACTAGGGGATTCTGGGTGACAGAGACTATGTTTGAGGATAATGTGTTTCATTTAAATTGTTGGTGTTTGCGGTACCACAACTTATGCGACGTGATAAATATGTTTTCCATTATTCTTTATCTTCAAATTAATTTTTTTGATGCGTTTTTTTCATTCTCATTTTAATGTTTGAAATCACCATGCGGTCAATGTAACAGTTAGTATTGTTTAGGGCATCGTTAGCATTCAAATTTACAAACATGATGATGAAGCAGTGTCATATTACAATGTAGATTTCAATCTCTAGGCAATCAAGACTCGAATTTGTACGCATGTTTCCAATTGCATTATTAATTCTCACCCACACACCCTTCATACTTATTTTAAAAAATAGCAATGGCGGCTGTTCCTATGCCCTGCGAATTAAGTTAAACGAACTCATAAGGGTCATTCCGTGTCAAGTGCACTCGACCAAATTCTCAGAAATTTGTAAAGTGACCCCCTCATACAATTATGGAAAATAAATATATGTTATATTGCATACAGACATGCGAAAATATGAATCTAGTATTAATTTTGACTTGAAAATTTGAATCGGGATACAATTTCACAGGTTTTGAAACTACTGTTCTATGACTCGATTTTTGTGATCTGATTTTATTCCTTCTTGTCAATCTATATTCCTAAAATTACGGGGTTTATAAGAGAATGTTAATTGTTTTATAGTTTAAGAATTCGCCATCGAATTTTACACAACAATTACCGTCAACCAAAAATAAATGATACGTGTGTAAAATAATCGAAACAGTGTAGAAATTTTCAAATGCTAACCACGTACAGGAACCTTCCACGAAATTTGAACAGTAAATTATGATTTATTTCAATTTTAGCCGATTTGAATGGATTGATTATAATTCTTCTAATTACCCGAACATCATGAAACAAAACCTCCAAAGACCAGTTTGTGTGTACTTAATACTTATACATCAATAACAGATTGAGGGTACCGTTAATTTATGATTCAATATCAAAAACATGGAAAATTCAAGATTTGTAACATATTCAGATATTTACAATTTCGACAACATGAAAAGATATCACACACCGTACGTACATATTGTTTCTATAATCTGAATTCTTATTGTTTTCAAGCAGTGAAAAAATCGAATTTAAAAATTAAATTTAATGAAAATAAAAAATGAAGGAGTATACTAGGCTATCAAAGATGGGACTTTCATCATTGATAAGACACGTATACATATTTCCAAAGCTTCATATTTTTTCTCTTACACACACCATAATTTCAAGAATATTGCATAACTAGTAGATATAAATTCAGTACACCAAAATCAAATTATAAAATAGAAGTTTGCGAACGGGTACTCCTATTCAAGAGGCGATGCCACTCGGCAATTCTCGACAGATTCCGGAATTCTACATCTAGTCTCGGCTGTATGACAGTAAGTTTTATGTACCTACGCCCATACATTGCGATGCGGCTACCAGTTTACTTGACGCTATTACAAACAAACACGACACCATGGGCGCAGCCATGTTTCACCCGGGACCTTTAAAGTAGTTCCACAAGACACCATGGGTGCAGCCATGTTTCATCCGGGACCTTTAAAGTATTTCCAATATGCGGAATTCGTCTTACAGCCGAGACTAGATGTAGGTTACGGAATCTGTCGAGATTTGCCGAGTGGAGACGATGCTAGAGTCCTCTAACTTTGCAGGTCAACATAAATTTGTATGTGCTATAACTATATTTTTTCGGTAATATTTTGAGGCGGTCACTTTACAAGCCCTGGTCCACTTGACACGGAATGACCCATAAGTAATGTGTGATTTTGTTTTCGTGCTTATCTGTATTTTAGATTTTCATTGTAATCTAACCTATATATTTTTATATAGTGCACCACTCACGTTTAGCAGGGTCGGATTAGGTTGGCACCACTAGTATATTTTTCCCACTCTACAGTACCCGTCTAACCAAAATGCCAGATTGGCCAAAATACATGTGGAGGTGGTTGGGGGATTTGGGTGAGGGTGTGTGACTTGGGTGAGGGTATGTGACGGGAGGGGAGGGGCTGCCAACCTGGCCTGTACACCTATGTTAACACAATAATAAAAATATAATTATATGATTTACTGCGGAATAAAGATGTCACGACAACTAGGAACAATACAACTAAAACACCAATGACATTCACATGAATTTATCCCCGAAGCAACTATGACATAGAAATGTTTTCTATTTCATTAGGTGGTTTCTTTTGAACAGTGAGATTTTAGAAAAATAAAAACGATTAAAGGATTGCATGAAAAACATTAAAACAGACAGGCGGAGAAATGTGCGAAAATTACCCATAACGTGGTAATTAAACAAACTTTATGCAAGAACTAAATCTGCCTATTGTAGGCCTTTCTTTACGCCTGAAATGTTATCTAAATTATAAATGTGACATTAATTAAGTTATCCAGGCCATAATCAACTCTCGATGGCATCGGATTTCTCTGATATTAAATAGATTAGGACAGCATAGCCACATTTTGATTTAAGCTAAAAATGGAGGAGCAAGATTTAGCTTCGAACAACCAGTACGATGGTTGAAATTATTGCCCACGTCCTGTCAAACCATCAAAGGCTAACATCTTCGCTCTCAATAGAGTAATTTGAATGAAATTTTCAAATTATTCATTTTACATTATCTTTTTTCGAACTATTATAGTAAGAATGGTTCGTTCTTTATCTAAATCTTACATAATGTATCTGTAATAGGGAGTGATTTCAAAGTTTAAAGATCATGCAAAATAAGAAAATGGCTGTCGAGATATTGTAATTCAAATGTGGCATTTGATTGGAGAGTAATTCCCCACGAACACATATATGGCCAATGATAGATTCAGATTTAAAGATAATGTACAATAAGGGGGGAAATGAGATTAATCTACATTAACTGAAATTCCGAACTACAACTGTGGTTCCTATTTATTTATTAGCCCTGACGTCCGAAACTGTGCAATTGCTCTACGTCTATTTTCAATCATATCACCTTATTGAGATTGTTCGTATTGCCACAAGGAGAATGCTGCAGCCATTCACAATTGTGCGACATTTAATTTCAAGAAGTTACTTCCAAGTCATGAAATATCGTGACCTTCACAGAATTTACTGGGATTATTTTGTTAGCTATAACAGAGAAGCCCTACAGTTACAGCCCACGAGCATTGTATTTTGCGCTAATCGAATCAATCGAATTTTGTTAAACTATCATTTACAGGTACATAATATTTTCTTTATTTCTAATCTACTTAGAAAAAGGTATAACTGTTGTGTTATTAGTTAAAACATATTTTTAATTTTCACAAAATCCTTTATAAGACCAAGTAAAAACTATGCATTCTATATACAGATATTGACTATCCATACACAGTTTTAAGTGATAATGTCTCAGATGAACGCCAGCTTTTTATTTCCATCGTTGCGGATGTTAAGCAATAAATCTAAACTTGTATTTTGATTTTATTGATATGTTTACTTACATTTTGTATTTTGTTGCATGCCAAATTGAAGCTTACGAATGGATCAATATTTAGCTTCTTTTATGGCTAGCCTTAGATTCTTTTCTTTGGAAATGTCAACACAAGCCCTGCTGGATTGAATGCCATGTTTTGTGACAAATTATGATTTGGTTGACCAAACTTTCACTTAATACATTGCCGCGTTTATTAAAGCAGAAAGTTAAGAGAAAAAAAACGCACCAGAGGCTGAAGCAAAATACTGGATGTGAAATAGGGCACAGACCTGCAGATTCATCTATTTATAGTATTTTTTCCCGTCCCCTTTCCCCTATTTTCGTGCGCAATTTGGTGGCTTTTTCGTTAATAATAATCGACGAACGATCAACTGGTGAATCTATTTCCACATGTAGCTATGCTTGAAGTATACAATAATATTGCAGCTGATCAGGAATAATTGTCAATCTTTTCTTTTTCAGTAATTGTGGCGTTGATTGCATTCTTACAGTCTGTTTTCTCTACGTGCCCGACTAATGCCGTTAATGATGTATTTAATTGTTTGGGCAATTTAACAATTGGTCTTCATGATGACAATGTAAAGGCTGGTGAAGATGTTGACGTCATTCGACGCCATTGTGAGTAAGTAGGCCTATATCATATAGCTTCACCAAGCTTCCGTGAAGCATATTTTTTTTAGAATACGGTTTATGAGACGCCTATGTGTTTTAAATAGGTTTAGTCGCCCGACTTACCAGGAGCGGATCCGGGGGGAGGGGGTGACTAGTCAACCCCCCTCCCACCGGTGTATAGGAATCCTGGGTCCTACAAGCTTCCACCGGGACATGCACGCATGGTCGTATATATATTATATAGCGCACGGTACGCATCTACACACAATCAGCATCTATGTTACTAGCGGCAGAAATTAGCTCCGTAAACCGCGGTCGGCGAGACAAGCCATGGAGTTGTCACCCCCCTCCCACCGGTGTATAGGAATCCTGGGTCCTACAAGCTTCCACCGGGACATGCACGCATGGTCGTATATATATTATATAGCGCACGGTACGCATCTACACACAATCAGCATCTATGTTACTAGCGGCAGAAATTAGCTCCGTAAACCGCGGTCGGCGAGACAAGCCATGGAGTTGTCACCCCCCTAAAAAAAATCCTGGATCCGCCACTGCTTAGTCGTTAATTGCTTAAACTTATTAGGGTTTCACACTGCGAAGCTTGTGTGAAACACTATTGTTTTTGTTAAAATTATTATTCTTATTATTATTATTATTATTCTTCTTTTGTTTTGAGTAGATCTCAGCAACTACGTGTCGCATCGTTACGATTTCTTCGGTTTTACTGGGAAAGTGGGTGTGACTTAGAGGATAAAGCTATTTTGAACGTTCTGCGACAATGCGAAATGTCCGAAATCACCGAAGTTATCGTTTTTACAAATATTGCGGTAATTTTAACAATAATCATGGGATTTTAACTTTCGATACATTTTGGCATAGCTGGAGACAGGGCACATAGCTGCGCTACTTTTGATTTTTGATTTTCGGCAAATCTTCGAAGATATTAGGCGCCAAATTTCGGAAATTTAAAATTTTACAAAAAACTTTTTTATTTATGAATATTTTTTAGTCGTGTTGTGCACAGAATTAAAGAGTCATCTGACTTGCGCAAAAATGTTAAAAAATTTTGTCTCAGTAATTTTCCTTGGCCTCCATTGGCTAATTCAGTTTTTCAGTCCTAGATTAATTTTTTATTGTTCGATTTGTATAAAACAAAGTTCATATGCTTCGTTGTCTCAATTGTCATTTTTTTTATTACCAAAAGTGTTATCTGTCGGCACCGGAAGTGGCATAATTTTACCAAAAACTACAATTTTGACAGTTAGGTACATTTTTTGAAAACAAATATTATTTTTTTGAAAAATTATATGACTCAAAGAGTGTGTCCTTTAAAGGCGCAAAAAATGTCGGAAGCAGTTTTTTTAATTTCTTTTTCATTTTCTAGCAAATTGGATTAAGAGGTGAAAAAAGGCGTAAAATTGACCTATTTACAACTCATTCAGGCTTTTCAGATTTTAAAATATTTTTACGTAACTTTTATAAACTTGTAGCTATAATCCATACGAAGAGAATGTATGTGAAAATTAGTTTGTAATATAAGCAGTTGCCGAGAAATAGGCAATTTTGCATGAGTCACTTTTCACGTAATTTTGGCTGTAAAAGAATCAATTATTATTCGATTTTCAAATTTCTTTCGCCATTGGATGCCTAATGCCATAGTGGACTATGTCAAACCATTTTACCCCTTGCGCTGCCACCGGAAATGACGTCATTTGCTCAAAACTTAAATTTTAGCCTTCAAAAAACAATATTTTATTCAAATGAGTCGTATTTGTTATTTTTTTCAAATTGTGATATTTGATTCTATTGATCAAATAGATTGAACCCATACGATCATACAGATACCACAAAATGGTTTCTAACTTGTACGGTTGCAGAGAAATGGGCGATTTTCCTTAAGTCACTTTTCAAGGTTTTTGGTCTATAAAAGTGTCAGTTATTATTCGATTTTCATAAAATTTTCACCATATGATATCTTGTGTCATTTATGATTTCATAGAACTAATTTAACATTTTCAGTATCACCGGAAGTAATGTCATTTTGGCAAAAACTGTATTTTTAGCCTTCAAAACAGACATTTTTTTCAAATGAGTCTGATTTGTAATATATTTCAAATTATGATATTTGATTCCAATCAACAAATGGATTGAACCCATACGATCATATAGATACCAAAAGATAGTTTTTATCGTGTACGGTTGCCGAGAAATAGACGATTTTCTACAAGTCACTTTTCAAGGTTTTTGGTCTATAAAAGTGGCAATTCTCATTCGATTTACATACAATTTTCGCCATTATGCTGCCTTATGCCATTTCTGATTTCATAAAACTAATTGAACATTTTCATTATCACCGGAAGTAATGAAATTTTGCCAGGATCACTTACAAGTAACATATATATAAAATGAATTGATATTGCTGGATTTGGTTGATTCTTCGTCCATTTTATTTGATGTTTACAATGCTTATGTGGAAACCTGTTTGATGGTTTCATTGGTATCGGAAGTGACATATGTTTAAGGGTAACGTGGCACCGAAAGTGACGTGGCACCAGTGAAACCCGTCATTCCTGCATGCAGGTCTAGTTTTATTTTCCTTTTTGCTAAAAATTGGTGTTTGCTCAACATAACATTAATGTTCTATGTCTTAAGTTTCTACAATTTTAAAGATACGCCGATACTCACTTCGTAAACAATTACACACACCAAATTTAATGAAATCGTCAATTTTATACTTTTACTCCCTGTGAGAATCTGGACTGTAATATCCACCGAATATTAAATCTAAACTACTTTATTTGTTCTATTCATGCGAGCTCAAAAAATATAGTTTTATTTGTTCTCTTAATGCGAGCTCAATAAGATTGAAGAAATGACTGACCTAATCGAGAGGCTGGGAAAAATTGTGGAGCATAAACGTAGTTAAATGTGAGCAGGCCATAATAGTCGCTAGACTAGGCATATGCATTTTCCCGTTTAGTCAAACACAACAAAACCTATACCTGAAAGAACCTATTTTATTAATTTTTCGCTGACCCCACTTTCACTTGACTTGTATTTTCGTCCATTCCTGGCTGGAGTTCTGTAGTGGTATTTTCTTGTAGGTCAATTATAGATGTATCCGGAGATCCGTCCTTAAGGGTATCTTTAAGATAAATGCCACTTCATTGAACAGATTTTTCCGACTCTAATCTAACCCGATCTTAAATTTTACACATACTCTCTTGCCGTCGAAGAAGTTCATGTAGATTGGTGATGGAACTTATATGAAATTAAGTCAAATAAGTATCATTTATATGTCCCCGAGGACTTCTGACCGACATAGGAACAACCTAGCAGCCCTTAGATATAGCGATTTAAGATGTGATAGTATCCAATTAACTCTACATATAAAAGTTGTCTGTTTGCGCTTTCTATTTAGAAACATAAATGTCTTTTAATTATATATTTCGTTAAAAGGGTAATGTGATAAACAAAAATTTCCATTAAATGTAACTACTTAAATTGAATTTATTATAAAAATAGTAATTTAGATTATGTCATGTCAGCGGTGTCAAACACGTTGTATTGGATGATGTAAACTGTCATGAACAGAAACTTAAGATAAAACAGGATCAAAATACGACTGGATTTAACTTGGTCTTGTCGTTTAGCAGCCCTGTCTTCGCTGTAATGCTACACGACATCTGCCCATAAAATACGTGTACGCGTATACATTCAAATATCACCATAGTTTTAGCTTCAGGAAATATCTACGTCATTTTTCCAAATGAATATAGGATGTTTAAAACATGAAAATTGATTGTTGAACTATTCTGGATTGTATTATTATTGTTGTTTGTTTTTGGAAAAAAAAAATTAGTAGATTAAAGTTGGTTTGCTCGCTTAGATTTGAAAACATCCGTCACCAAGACATAGAAAAGCAGAGCACGACAACATAAGATGAAATTTTAAAAAATAACTAATAAATGCCATCATATCATAATCTAGCTGTCTGTTCTTTGTATTTTATAATGCATTATAAAAGCACGAGTACACCTTGTAGTTTTATACATCCACAAACTACGGATTAAATATAATATCAGGTAAAAATACAATAAAGGATTCTCAGTATACAACATGGCATCTTCTGGACATAATTTCATAAAAATTAGAATACTAAATTTACCAAGTACCAGAGATAAAAATGAATGCCACTTAATAATCTGGTTCTAAACATTATCAATCTTTTATATCAGCTTGATTCTTATATTTATTGATCTGATAGGTACACACTATTTAATACATAAAAGACGATCTGCGTGTGTAACATTATTAACTCTTTCAAATGCTTTCCTGGTACACCTTGTGCAGTCGTTGCGTCCGTCTGCATTGAAGCATCACGGTACCTTGTTGCGGTCCTTTTATAGACACCGTTTCAGTATTTTCTAGTCGTGAATGGTATGGGTTTGAGCGAAGCCCCATAAGTGGAATAGCAAATCCTGTTCCATCCCTGCATTGGCCGAGAAAGATGATCGAGATTTTCCGGCGTGATGCCGAACGGAGCTTCGCCTGAGATTTATCTTATATTCAGTACCATTGATCCTACGCATTCAAAATAATCATAGTTGACATTTTCTAATATATGAGATTTTACCAAAACACACACATTCAGGATCACAGTTTTGAAGCTCAGTAGCATTCTCTAATGTGTTGAAAACATTCCAAATGTATCAAAAGTTGTGCCAGTATGCAACTATAGAACATGGTTATCCCTTGACTTGTTAATGTTGTACGCTTACGTAGTTTCGTTTTTCACAATTTCAGAAGGTTCCGTGATAAATAAGTGGGTGCATTCAATATATTTGAGAACATCCCTTGCCAATTTTATACTTCACTGAATGTAAATGCAATACTGTCTTTTAAAACGTGGAAGAATTTACATCGGAAGTGCATGATTATATAATTATATTATCATTAACGCTTCAGTTGAACTTGGAATGTAATACTGTCTTTTAAAAACATAGAAGAATTTACAGCGGAAGTTCATGATTATATACTTATATTAGGGTTAACGCTTCAGTTGAACTTGGCATGTGTCTAATTATAATAGTTTTCATTAAGAAAACAATGCACTGTCATTTTTTTTAAAGATAATAATGCCTTAACAGTTTTATGGACATAAACGTTTGTTAGTATAATTAATACAAAGAAGTATCTTTGATCGGTGTTATTAAAACTTAAGACCAAAAGAAAGCAACACAATGATCTATGCTTGTCAAAATATTGACAATATAACCATAAACAATAATTAGTATTTGCGTTTTGCTCTGCATTTATTATTTGTCCCGGATTTATGACTACTACCGGTATGGAATTCGATATAAGAGTAGGCCATAACGCCGCTTAGACGGCAAAATTTCTCTCATAGCACACTGCGTGACGTATGCCCGTCTTCAATAGTCCAGTTAAACCCCATTTCATTCCATTTGTTATGTAGAAGTAGAAGCTCATGTCTCATCTAAGGTTATTTATTTCATATGTAGGAACTGTCTAATGCCTAATTTACCTGGCGCAAGTGACGGAATTCTTACATTCACGACCCGCGCCCCACCGATCCTTACATCTTGTTCTAACTGGGGATTCAACGTCTCCACTTCCACAACCCGAGAAACCTTTATCTTATTAAATTCAGACTCCTTGCTGTGGGAGGAAACATAAGGACACGGAGTAAAACCACACGATTGAGAAGACATCTCATTAACTTAATATCTCCAGCGCTCGAGATCTAATATTATTATTTTTTTGCGTGTCCTAAATCAACCACCGTATTGACCAGAACAGTCCGGCTATAAAATTTAGTCGATCATCCTTGGAAAGACAGTGGCGATATTGTTTATTTGATGCAGTGCCGTCGTCCTTTTCATGCCGTGACCAGGATTGAGTCACTCCTACCACAAGGACTTTGAACACATTCAAATACAATTATTGTTCACCCCAAATCCAACAAATATCCCGAACTTTTAATTAAAAACTGACCCAAGCTTGAAAGTAAAAAAAAAGTATCATAATCATTTAATAACACGAATTAGACCAACCTAATGATACCGTTTTAAAATACATTTTAATATACTTGAAATCACGAAATCGATTATACCCATTTTGTGTTTGTCTTTATCTTGTTTCAAGATCAAAATAATGTGCTTCATTTAAACCCTGCATGCCAGACGGATGGAAGCCTTACTAATGTTTCATTCACTTCCATGTCCAATTCTTATGTTTTCAATGCGTTATAATGTTTTTCTATTCTTATTAATTGTATTTCAGATCTGGAGAATTTGAATCGTCTGCTACCTGTGTGGAAAGATTGTTTATGGCATGTCGTCACACACAACAGATACATTTGTTATATAAACTTGTTGACCCTAATAAAATTCGCCTTTCCTTCGACAAAATTTGCGGTAAACTGGATCGTAAGTAACTACTTTATATTCCAAGAAAGACTGCAACAATGAAATAATATTTATTTGTTTTATTTACAGCAGTCATTAATTGATGACTGTTAAGAGGCACCCTTGGATATAAAACCGCAAAGTTCGTATATTGCGTTAAAATCAATTTTTATGATTCAGTAGTTACAGAAATACCACATTCTTATTTATTTATAGTAGCCAGTTTGTTTTCGCCCGTGACCTCTGACTTGTTGCAATTACTGTAGAAAACAGATTATGGCATCAAGGGAAGGGGTACCGCTGAGCTTTTTTTTCCAGTACAGGGTTTGCTATGGCGCATAAAGTGCTTCTTCACAGCAGTGGTTTAACAAAGGGGATATTTATTCTGATTAACACATTTTTATTAGTGCTGCCTCTGGTTCCCATACGATAACAAAAACTAAAGTCTTCCACTGCTATATTTCCGTTTCACATGGCTACGAAAAACAAACAAAGAGTAGCAATCCATAATTATAAGTCTGCACAACACTCCAATAAAGATCTCATAATATAATGTTATTGGGCAATAAGTGTCATTTTTTATAACAGTACATTCATACCTTGGTTATTTCAAGACGGGTGATAATGGGTTAAAAGTCTCCGGTATTGATTTATAGGGCTAATTCACGTCATAGTTATAACTTGATTATTCATGTTGGATTCCATGTCGAAATAACAAAGTGCTAGATACGGATAATAAGACTGTTGCCTATAATGGTCGCCATCAAATACGTCCTCCCGAAAACCTTAGTCATAGGGTATACCGTGTTTAACGTTTTTTTTCTTCAGAATACGACAGTTTTATTTTCAAATGGAAAAGTAAATAAACAGTTATACAATAGAAATAGTATTTAAAGTATACTAGTAAAAAACGAACTATTCCACTTATAAATCCCTTGTGTCAGAGTAGTTGCACTTTCTTTTTCGTGAAACTATATAATATTGCGATAGAGATTTTTAAATGCATTTGGATCACATTTTGCTTGAAACGTGGGGGTCATGGGACGAAACCTATATATTTTAGTGCAACTTTCCTTACCATACTTACGTCCTCTTTACCATTTTCCGTTAAATTTGTTGACAATTCTTAGTGTATTTTTTTAACAATTGGTGTGAAGCATTGGGGTCATGAGTGTATGGTCCATATAGATTTTCCGATTTTCGCGACCTTCCAATCTGAAGTTGCACCCTCATTACTGATGTCTAGTAATCTCGGTAGAGGGCAAACTATATTTTAAGCATTATTTTAATTTGGTAGGATGCATTGGGATCGCGAGAGGATGAATCCTGTGGGTTTCTTGTAGCCAGAGGATGATTTTCAAATTTTGTGTGAAGCATTGGGACCGAAGATGATGAACACTGTAGATTTTCAGTATCCCGGGACGTTCTTTTCCAGAATATATTCTTTTGGGCACTAGAGATATGGTTTATCCAAGACATAAACAAGCCTAGTTCTTGTCTCCTATAAACTGTTGTCTATGGCAACCATTTTTTTTTCGAAACATGGCTGGTTCATGGGCGTAGTTCAAAGCTATCCGAGAACTATAATAGCTGCACCCACTGTGTAGATCATTTGCATACACAGCATATTACTGCTTAAATTTATTTTATGTAAAGTTAACAATACATGAAATTGTGAAAATAATTGTTACAATATCTTTATGTAATCGTAACAATTTCATTATGAATCATTTATCCCGCGAAAAACATTTGTGAAACAAAGGTCTATTGCCGCCTTGTCGTTGTGATAATTCAATCGTAATACACTATCTAGTGATACTGTAAATTTAGAAATGAAATACACCACGATACATTGGTGTCATATTACATACGACATTTTGATATTTACAATAAGGACGTTGCGCAATAACTATTCATACACTTAAATCGTTTCAAGCACCTAAAATATTTTGACCATTATTTCTAATTCTATCATTTGTTTAATATATATTTTGTCTCAGTGATATTTTTTTAGACCAGCCGATTTAAGGATGAAGGGGGTCAACCCCTAAAACATTGCAAGACGAGGATTTTTTAAATAATTTTTGGTAGTGTTGGGTTTACTGAATCACATTCTAAAAGTTTACTAAAATGGAAGTGCAGGAAAGTCCCGAATTTTGAAATACATCAGCCAATTTATGGAAAACAGGGGCCAACCCCGTAATAATTCCAAGGGTTTTTGTGGACTGAGCAGACCTACATATTGATATAAGAACACGTACTGCGGTATTCTTCAGAACCTATTAAAATTTCTTCAATCATTCTCTTGTGCAATTTTATGTGTGGATGTGACATCAATATAAGCTCTTATAAAAGTTGATGTTTCTATATAACAAGTGTAATAAATGTATTGTAATAATAAGTGTAATGTTACCAAAGAACAGATTGTGTAATTTAAAGTTAAATTTAAATACAAATTAAAAAGCTGTGTGAAATAGATAATTTTTGTAAAACGAGCTAAAATTTAGTGGACAAAATACACCAATACTGATATGGAAAGCAACCGACCTTGAGGGTTTAGTTTACATTCAACTTAACCAGACACTTAAAATGACTCAGAAATAAAACAATAACATCTAAAGAAGGGAAAAAACCCCAGCAAATAAACCACCACATAAAACACCCAGAGAACACTTTAGCCACCTAAGTCTGGGCATGTCAACAGAAATAGATGAATGTAATGGATAAAAACTTAAAAACATGTTGACAAAAGACGACATAACAGATATAATTAAACCGATGACTACATGTATTATTCTTCATCATGTAAAAATTGAAAATCAAAATAGTATAAGAGTCTTGACTGAAGGAAGAATACAATGGCCTGAAAGAAAAATACTCAAGAGTCTGAAACTATAAGTGATAAGTCAAAACATAATTATTTCTTTGTCCTTTGTTCAAAAGGTTGCCACCTCACTATTATACGATCATAGGCATTATGTCACACACTAACAATCATTCAAGCCGGAAATAATAACAAAATTACCTCCCTTGTTTTTCTATTCCCCCGTGCAATAGCTATCTTCAAACGTTTGAATTTGAAAATTATATTTTTGCCAATTTCTCAACTGACGATAGTGAATTATAGGATTAATAGGATTATTCTTTAATAAGGTAGGACTGTTTATAGATACCATCTATTTTAGGGCTTTATTTTAATGCACTTTAAAAGTATAACTTAAAAATATAAAATTGCAGCTTTTTAAAGAGAAAAGCTTGATTTTATTTGAAGATATAACCTCTAGAAATAGAGGATTGTTGTAAGAGAAGAAACGTGTTAAAATTGAACTGTTTGAATGCAGAAGCTCAAAAAGTTTTGGATATCTCCGGAAATAGCAAGACAAATAAACGAATTGATATCAAACATACGTGATGAGACAAAAAAAAAGTCCCTGAAACTCCATAAAAAAAAACTAACCGAAGTAATTTTAATTGTATATAACTGATTCAACGACTCAATCGGCGAGTTATTTTACACAGAATTGGTCATACTTCGAAATCCATTTCAAAAGGTCATTTTATTTCCACCCCTGAATAAACGTGTAAGAAAATAAGTTGCAAATGATATGCTATGTATTCAGACTTCATTAATAAATCAACTTTTTAAAAAAAAACCAAAAAAAAAACCCCAGTTATACATATTACAAGATGATAATGCAGTAATGTTGCACATGTTAGACATACGGTTAAATCAGGTTAATAGAAAACCTTAAGGGAATCATATAATGATTATAAAGTAGAGGCTATAGTAATGTTCACAAACCAATAGCTTATAAATAAATTCTAGCATTTACATGATTTATATAGTGTATGAATCCTTACAAATTGAAAATCAAACCAACTTCTTTTGCACCAAAATAGGATTACATATAGCTAGGGAGCTAGTCCAAGTCGAAACGTAGCTCCGTAATGGAGAGTATAGTTGTATCAACAAATTAAAATTTGCACACATTGACGTTCGAAAGGTAAGGTACTGAATAAAGCTGTAGAGAATGGCAATAAGGACGAGGAATGTGTGACACGTAATAACACATCTTGAGAGGGATATTAGTATTGTGTATAATTTGGTTTCTAAATCTTATCCTAGTCACGATTGTTTATTATAATAATACACAATCCGATTTAACAGGTCAGACAACAGTGTAATATATTATTTTAGTCTTGAAGAGACAGTAACATAGGTCAGGTCGAGTGATCCAAATTAATCGGATTTAATGCGAAATAAATAATTATACATTTCATTAATTCGAAGAGCCTACTTTAGCTGGTTCTTGAACGAATTTTGGTTTTGTATCTGTACTGTAAAAAGACTGTTGGTATTCGGAAAGAATAAACCGACCCAGTTAATTGAGCCGGCGTTTAGCCATTGAGACACTGTGGCTTCCGTTTGTATTCGGATTTGAGTCTATGAGCACTACCCCAGATCCGTGACCATTTCTCGGGGAACAACGTTTGTGTAGTTTACTACCCCTGTCTAAGTTCAGGAGAGCCACAATTCCAAGATGACGCCTAAAAATTAAAATGGTCTGAAATGGGAGTTTGACAAAGATTGCTGGCGAAATGATCTGTGTAATATGTCATTTAACAGGAATGGTTTCCAAGTAATCCCACAAAGCAGCCATTGGAACAAAAAGTAATTTGTTAATACCAATAGTAATATACGCGCCTGGCATGTCATTTCATGGGGTTTTGGGGACAAGCTAATGGGACTAATAGGAATGGAGATAGTATACAGCAATTGAGCATTTTCGCGACTACAAACCTGAATATGTATTAATAACTACCATACGTCCATACATTTGGTCCAGACATCCACGAATCTTATCCTCCATATATACATCTATCGTAATACATTTTGGTGCAATATTCCGATATAAATGGACTTGTACTTGACATAAAACTATCTGTTTCTATTTCTTTGTGGGTTGGGGTGGGGTGGATAGCCGAATGGTTTGCACGTGTGCGCTGTATCATAAGGTCTACCATTGAGTCAACTGGCGTGGTTTCAATTCCTCAACCTCGTTGGTTTTCCCTGGGTCATCCGGGTTCTTCCCACTGCCCAAGTCCCATACGCGCAAGCGAATTATTGAAATAAAATTGAGCCATTTTATACTATTCCGAAATGAAGTATCATTATAATGGTCTGTTTCTATTATATATATTGACAGGATAACAATATTATAATTACATCGAGCATGTTCAAATCAAATTATATATACATTAAGAGAAAAACATGCTAAATAATGGCTGGGGTTTTCGAACAAATTGGATAGAAAGCAATTTAACCCTATTAAAAAGTCTAGGTTATTTTAATATGTATTTTTTAAAATTGATGACATGTTTTTTTCTTGATTAGACCGATAGGATAGTTTCATGGTTGGATATATATGATCATCGTTCAATTAAACAGTGCTTTAAACCAGACGACCTGTTATTAACATTATAGAATAAAGTAAAGATTTCACATACTGTGTGTGATATAATTGATTAAACTCATCTCAAATAATACTCTTAGCAAAGCAATCAGTTAGTGTGGTTGTTTAACAATATAACGGGTTTCCCTTTTTTTGCATCACTTCGGGATTCTCCAAATTGTTGTTACGTATCAACAATAGGAAAGATACGTTTGTTACAATAATTACACAATACATAATGCCCATCACTTGGAAAATCTGTGGAGGTTCGTATTGTCATCTAAGACATTCACAACAATATCCAGAAAGCCATGTTACCAAGAACTAATGTTCGCGCTACCTCAACGAATGTGTCTGGAAACATCGGCCTTAGGGTCACCGGCTGTCCCACAAACTTTGGTTTCACGACAGGTGGAAACCAAAGGAAAGCCCTATTTTTGTAGTATTAGCATCCACATATTGCAAGAGCTTTATAAGTATACCCTCAACCGTAAAATGTTAATATGACGCTAATGCGCCCAGATTGCATGTCACCGTTCATTACATCCTAACATAGTATGTCTGTTTCTATTTCAGTATATTCCGAGTCGAAGAGATGTATAATGAAGCAAGATGTAATTATAAAAAAGTGTTTTCATGATATAGAATATATATTTCATTTTAATATAGCCCGAGCTAAATACGTTAATCACGTCATTGTCACGTATTGTGGGTAAGTGTTGATCATTGATTATTTAATGCATCAGATGTGTGTCCAGGGAGAATTGTGGGTTCTGTATTGTCACTCCGATTTGACAGAATTGCAATCACTCGAGTGGCGCGGAATTGAGTCCCGTAACAGTTCTGTCAATCTCAACAACAGAGGTGGTATGAGTAGAATCGTGACGTAATGAAACACAACGAATATGTCACATCTGTTGGTTGATATAATTTCGTATGCAGTCAACGCATGTGTTGCTGCACGAAATCCCCCCTTTCACTCGATCGTCACTTTTTTGTGAGGGATTGAGAGACTTGAATTCCGGAACGTTCAATCGAGTATGCCCCGAACGTCCACTTTGACATCGGGGTTTAGTTTTACACATTATTCACCTTGTCCCGTTTTTTGTTTTCTTCGGTGTCAAGAATAACTGTATAATTTTATATTTCAGATTTCAGTTGGGCTTGAGAGAATGTATTGTTGGTCCTGTTGCCAAGGCATGTGGGCCAGATATAGGTCTTCTCATGAATGATTTTATGGACGGAGTTACTGCACCTGTTTGTCACAATCTGGAGCCCACATCGTCTAAAGATAGATTAAAAAGTAACCATCTACTCTGTACCCTACCGTTGACTATAGCACTGTTATTAATACTAAATATCATACTTTAAATCATATCATGTGTCTTATAACATTGAAATCAAAAATGTGGAATAGATTATTGTAGATTATTGCAAAATATCGGTCTTTGATGATTATGTTGCCAATGTGGTGCTTCCTTAATTTAATATGCTTTGGTAATATTTAAATTGAATATGACGAGTCGATTAAAGTGATACAGCGAAATAGTGGAAAATTAAATGGAGTTACTTACATTAGTTTAATCGAATAAAATGTCATGTGGCCGTTAGTGTTCAAAAAATAAAAGTATATCAATTTATGTGATTTTTGCTTCGAAAATCTTTCTTGGTTGGTAGCTAGTTTTATACAGAAAGGATAACATCGATTGTGATTATAACATATTTTATATTTAACCTAAACTTAATAAATATAACCCAATAAATTTTATTCGATTTCAATTAATGTATTATGTTGTAAAACAATATTAATCGACAATGATATATTATTATAATAGTACTGTCCATATTTTTTTCCTTTGGATGATACATGTATCTTGTAGTGGTATATTGATTATCCACTTTGTGGCTGTAAACCTAGGCCCAGGGCCATAAACCATTCTTTGATCAACTTAAGTTTTGTGTAGATTTTAATCGCGTGTTGCTAACGCTCAGGCCTTAGGGTAATTAAGGGTGGTATCGACATTTTCCTTTGATTGCACCATGTCAACATAGTAAAAATGGCGGTTGCTTCTTTTGAATTTGAAACGTAGGGCATGTTACATTTGATTAAATTTTGAAAGTCACTAGGGTAGGCGATTTGAGTCACAAATAATTTTGTCGATTGCATTAGATAATGTGATAATCAATTTCCTACCAACATTTAACACCAATAGATAAAGAGCCATATAACCGATCCCGTCTAAACACAGTAAGCAAAACATGTATACCAACATTAGTAAACAAATAAAAATGTCGCTTAAAGATACATTATGAAAGATTTAGATAAAGAACTAGCCATTCTTGCTATAACAGTTCGAACGAAAGTAGATAATGTAAAATGAATAATTTGAAAATTTCATTCAAATTACTCTATTGCAAGCGAAGATATTAGTCTTTGAAGTTTTGACAGACGTGTGCGATAATTTCAACCACCGTATCGGTCCTCCATATTTGATTAAATCAAAGTATCGCTGAACCGTCCTAATCTATTTAATATAGGAGAAATCTGATGCCATTGGAAGTTGATTAAGGCCGATCAGTTAATTAATGTCTAATTAATACTTTAGAAAACATTTCAATCCTAAAGAAAGACCGGCAATAGGCAGATTTAGCTCTTGCATAATGCATGTTTAATCTTTCCAAACAAGCATTAAATAGCAAAGAGCTTACCCCATCAATAATGGGAATAACAACACATCAGATCAAACCAATTCAATAATTCATCTTCACCTACATCAAAGATTCTGATTGAGACTAAAGAAGATGATTGTTGAATAGAAAACAGTTTTATGGTGTCCAGGCATTTATTACATTTTTTTTCTTAATATTATTAGGTAATTGTCATTTTATAAAAGAATACAAACGCGTCACAGATGACGAGGTAAATCGATGCGTGGTACTAATTTCGTTATGAATGAATAAATGAATGAATAGGGTTTATAATCTTATCTACACAATACTTTGAAAAAAGAAGAGACTGAAATTGTAATTATTATATACGAGGGAGTAGAATGTACACGCCAATATTTAGACGGATGGACATCAGTTTTGCATATCATATGGGCTAGTTGGCACCCTCTCCTTATCAACTCCCTTGTATCTGTCCACTCATCAGAAATGAATGGTCAGTTTTAAACTAGACACAAGTACAAATTAAAAATGTAGATGTAGAGGTCGGCTGTTCGATCCCTGCATTTGCCGAAGAAATTCATCCGAATATAGAGAGCGAGAGAGAAATTGGATTTAACGACCACTCGATACAAAATAGGTAATTTCGGGACTAACATATGGTTTAATTTGATTTCAATAATTCGGACGGAGATTCGAAACCACAACAGTTGACTCAATGCCAGGCTTTAGCTCGTGCTAACCATTCGGCCACCCAAACCCCTCATACGGATATTCTGTCAGCGATACAGGAGGGAGGGCCTGACAAAATGAGGTCGAGTGTACACATTAGCATGCGCGTAAGAGATCACTTGAAGTTGGAAATAACTGCCACTTAATTTAGAAAATTCGATAAGTTCAGCTGAGAAGACTATTTATTCTAAGTAGTCGTAACAAAACCAAGAAAAACTCGAAAATATGACATAGCATAAATCGGACATTGTTTGTGAGAATAAAAGGTCCAATTTGGATTACCTTTATTAGACGCAGGGGATAAGGTGGCTATGTTGGTAAGGCGCTAGCTCTCAAGCCTGGATGTCGGGTGTTCGATCCCTGTATTGGCCGAGAAACTTCATCCAGATTTTCCGGCGTGGTTTCCCCTTGTCAGTGATGCAGGAAGGAGGGGCCTGGCAAGGACAGCTGTCTAGTCGTTCGGATGGGACGAAAACCCGAGGTCGTGTGTACACATTGACGTGCACGTAAAAGATCCCTTGGCAGTTGGAATTCTATATAAGAGTGTAGACCGTAGCGTCGCTGCCCCGGCAAAATTTCCCTCAGTAGGACGTTAAACCCCATTTCATTTCATTACATTTATTAGACGCAGCGTGGCTGACTCTGTTCAAATAGTGTCTGATAAAGATGGCACAAGAACGTTGCTTTTAAAAATCATGACCACAGGAACTGGTAGAGGTGCGTTACTGAAATAGAACCAAGAATCTATGATCCCATTTATAGCTTATTTTCTATTGTTATATGGTTTTTTTTTTCTTTTGTTGAATCATTCAATAATTTTTATTAACAGCCCGGTTGACTATGGTCGGTATGTTTCGTCATATGGCGACCTTTGTTTAAAATGTGGCACACTGTATATCATACTTGTTTTTTTCAATAAGTAGACAATAATTATAAACTCTAATCCATTTTACACTTTTTGTTATATATGAAAATGAAAGCATGCTAAGTTTTTTCTATTAATACTATCGCCGAAGTAGAAATTAAAATGTCGCTTCGTGTTTCTTCTGAAGCTGGTCTAAATGTAAGCGGACTACGTAAGTTTCGTATGCTAGTAGGGTTAAAATTTGGCTGTTATCTATGACCTACATTTCGACAGAATATTCGGTAAACACATTCAAGATGAATCAGGATTGTGGATAAGATATTTGCGATAAAGTAGCATAAAAGATGTATCATGAATATATCCTCGGACCAGACGATGGCCTAACAGTATTAATTCTCGTCATCATCATTAAAAGATGTTCCTGCTGATATAAAAGCTTCCATATTATTATAGCCCATGGGAAGCTTTACTTTGATTCATCTAAGCTCTTGCGAATATATTCATAAATACTATTATTGTACTAATTTGATTGTGTTATCTTGAAAACTCTGTATAAATACTGTATAAACATTACAATCATGTTTTGAATTAACGTTTTCATTGTTTTTGTAATCATTTAGTCTATTAAATATAATTGGTTCCTGGAATTAATAAATCGGGAAGAAAATTAGGCGAATTTTAAGTCAACTCTGTCCTCACAATAAAAGAGAACCCAGGATGCGTCTGATACCGTGAATAATATATTTAAAAGCAACCTTACAACAAAATGTAGTTGACGAGAATGGGTGGCAGGTTTACAATATCAGAATTAAACAGCATCAGTTCGGCTGCAGCATTGATTTTTCAGAAGTATAGAGAGGGGCATTCAATGCAATGAAAGGAAATGGGGTTTAACGTCCTAATGTTCTGCTCAGAACTGAGGCAATGAAGACGGGCATACGCCTTACAGTGTGCTATGAGGGAAATATTGCCAGGACAGCGGAACCACGGCCTACTCTTATATCGAATTCCAACTGTCAATGGATCTTTTACGTGTACGCCAATATGTACACGGGATCTCGGTCTTTAGTCCAAATCGAAATACTAGACAGCTGTCCTTGTCAGGCCGTACGTCCTGCATCACTGAAACGGAGAAGCCAAGCCGAAATATCTGGATAAACTTTCACGGCCACTGCAGGGATCGAACACCCGATCTCCATACTAGCGAACCGAACCAGCCTCTTACCCACTTAGCCACCGTGACCCCCCCCCCCCCCACAAAGCATTCAATGAACAGTTGTACGAAAAAAACATATGTCGTCCAGAAAAGAAAAATGTCACTAAAACTGGCTAAATGCCATGTAATCTTTGAGATATATACTCACATACGCATGATTTTAATTTAAATTAGCCAAGTCTTTAATTCAATGTTTACCCAGTTATCCCCCTTTACAATCGATAAATAGATTTTAGATTGCTACTCAGTTTAATCATCTTTTTTGGCTTTGCAGTTGGTTTCCAAGACGACAAACTTCAAATAAGAACAACAAGTGTGACGATACACAATATTTTATTCCTAAAATGACCGATCTATCTCTTACCGCTTGCCAGTGACAAGGCTTGTGGTCGTCTGTCAAACTAGAAGGGTTTTCTGTGGCCCACCGGTTTCACCTCACTGTTAAACGTGTTATTGTTAATTGACGATATTAGGTTAGGTGGTATTTTATAATATTGGGTAGTATTTTGTAGTATTTCATAAGTATTTGGTATTATTTGGTTATTATTTGCTTGATTTGGGTGATATAGGGGGCAAATGGACCAGCCACACATCGATAATTTCATTTGAAGTACATTTTCCAGCATATATCTCACTATTTTTGAACAAAATCAAGTAATGCTCATTTTGAACCATTTTGTTGTAGTATTGGGTAGTATGTGATGATATTGGTGTGATATTCGGTTGGTATTGGGTACCATTGGGTAGTATTGGGTAAATCGTCCCGCCGATTTTCGGGTCCAAAGTGGTAGCAGTTCAGCTCCTTAAACTATCATTTGCTCGAAACCACGTCATTGGACTCATTGGCAGACATTATGATTTAGACCACATAACCACCCAGCGCCTCGAACAGATTTAATTCAACAATATGAAACTAAACTACAAAATGTCGTTTTATATTTCAAATTGGAATAAAACATATAACATCTATGCTAACAATAAGATTAATAAAAGGATTAAAATATTAAATTATTTTACCATTATTTATTGTGGGTCCCATTTTATTGACCTTGGTTTAACTGAACCATCAGCATGGAGAATCTGAAACTGAAAATCTACGTGTTACATCCCTTTCCTTGTTGCCCAAAGCATGTGATTATTTACTTAATTGTTAATCCACGGATGATAAAAGCATTAGGGAGTGATGCTTATCAAACTAACTTATTTCAGTATATTTATAGCTTAAGAAGGGACTAATGGCATTCTCGGCTATTAAATGAATCCTTGCTTGGTGATATAGTAATCATATTACGCTGTCGTATTACAGGTGAAGCTGAACTCACCCTCAAGGTAAACGGATTGAGTGCTAAGACGACTTTATTTATATAAAGTTCATAATAACGTCGTTTGAACCAGGAAGACTCTACCTGTAGTAAAGAACAACTGATTAGTTATATTACGGAATAATACTACAGAATTGAAGAGAAATCAAGGCTAATTGGTATCAATTGGTGTCATGTTCGGCATGGATAGGAACAGAATACGTAATGCATAATGACGAATTGGTTTTCTAACATGTGCAGCAAATGGGTGTGTGGGTTATAGTGTGGTATGACATGTCATCAAAACAGCTCCCGTATGATTTGTATGCTGGAATTGATTTTTTTGTTGTTGTTTTGGGTTGATCAGGGACCTAGCTATCCAAAAATGTTGGGGTTCAAATTTTCCGACACTTTACATCTCTGGGAGGGGCATTTTTTTTCAAAGATACAAGGTCTACAGCGGTATTCAAATGCCTCTTGTAGGCCACTAGAGAGTTTCTACATGATTGATGTTATCTTCATACCCTAACGTACTGCCATAGTATAAATGAACTTTTGGTGGTGTAGCATGTGCTGAATCAGCCAGGCTAGTATATGACACTCGTTGAGCCTTTGCTCCTTCAGTAGCATAATTATCCTTGCCCGTTTGATACAGCAAAGGCTACATCACACAGCATTTTTATCATTGAGAAACTCTTAGATATTGCACCTGTAGCTGAGAGTTACTGGTGGGATTCACGTGTTTGGTCAAGTGACGCCGATGCCCTCACATTTCTCATGGACCTTGTCATCAGGGGTGGACTTGGTATTCTCAGTCATCTTAGGTTTGTACCGAGAAGGCCACAAAACACAGAGATTTAGAGATTGATGTGAGCGAGCGAGCTCGTATCATTGCAAGCCGTTGTGTGAATCACAAAGAAAACAAGCTTGATGGTGATTACCCCGTAATCATCTGTTTCAAGAAGCTAGGAGCATGTATCATCTCAACTGAGCTAGTGAAAGGTGACTTGCCTTCGCAGGTCAAGGAAGTTGATAAATTTGCCTGCCATGTCTACTCTTTATCTGTTCCATTAAACTACCAGTTCAGAAAACTTGGGAAAGGTAGAGATGCTTCCACTGACTCCCGCTGCATTGTCACCCCATACCACAGGAACAAAGAACGCGATACGCGACAAGTCGTGCATAAGCAGATCCCCGAACCTTCCTGCTATTTAACGGAAGCGGATGGCAGTTGGACAAGGGCATTTATGTTCCTTACCAAAATCAATACCTCCTATTTCTTTAACTAATTTTGCCGAGAAAGGTATGTATACTTCACCAGCAGGACTAAAATAACCCATGCAACTAATAGATATCACCCATTGTCCAAAGATGATTAGTTGCTGTTGACAAAATCTTAGTTCTAAATATTATAATCTCAAAGTCTTCGTTGAATATGCCACATGGTATATGAAAAATCAATTCTTGCTGTTGATGAGTGTTTGTTTTGACAAAGGGATTAGGAATTTGATTAGATTGGGGTCCAGTCTGTAGAAATATTAGCTATTGCATGATGAATTGACTGTGTTATGTCTTTGCGGAGATCTCAATAAAATACGAATTTAAGTTGTTTCCAATATCATGGCTTGTATTATACAATGGATAATTTCGGGAGCTGGACATAATTTCTTTTTGTAAAATCAGAGGATCGTCACCTTTAAAAAAAAGCATATATGTTCGCAAATGAACCTCTCAGGGTGTCCATCAAACCGTTCGTTTTTACATCATGACATATTCAAACCATCATTTTAATTAACCAGGAACACCTTATTCATGTAAAATTATATCTTCCATATCGCGTATCTTCCGAAAAGATAGCCACGCCAACCGTCAAAATACGCCCACAATTTGTCTCGACAAAAAGGTAGCTATAGATAGACAGCAGCTTATCCGAAAGGTAAACTTGTTTGTTCATCAAATTTAATAAAGATCCTTTGTGCTTTCAAAGAATTAGGCCTAATCTCTGGGGACATCTCACTGTGCCACCCGCTATTGTTCTGATGGGGGGATTAATCAAGCAAGGGGATTATCGAATACAATGGTGTTAAAAGTATAGTCCGCTTTTTAAAAGTACTAGGTTTAGACTGGTTAACAACTTTATTTACAATAAATTACATTAAAGTAACAACAAATACATGTATCAACCATAAATCAGAACCCTACTAAATGTGATATGAGGTCATTATTTTCAATTGCACATTTTTACTCCATTTAACAGTTCAATTTTGGATCATGAATAGATTCTTCAACTCTTTTATATTTTCACCTTTTAGGGGGCAATGGTCCACCGTTATTCAATGGAACTATGGTATTTTCAGTACAAGTCTGCTGTTTCAACGCAATGTTAATAAATTTAAATATATTTGGGTGGCTTTTTCCGATCTTCTTCATTTTACTGTGCCAAATTAACTAAATTTTGACCTCCTTGAGAATTAAAATAATTAAATCTTAACTAGGTGAACAGTACTAATAAGGATACAGTCTATAAGCCTCTGTTTACTTAAAGTTCCAATAGCATATTTTTAAGTTATATTTTTAAAATGTATTAAAATAAAGCCCTAAAATAGATTGTACCTATAAACAGTCCTACCTTGTTAAAGAATAATCCTATAATTCACTATTGCCAGCTGAGAAATTGGCAAAAATATCATTTTCAATTTCAAATTCAAACGTTTGAAGATGGACGTCCATGGAGAGGAATGGGAAAACAAGGGAGGTAATTGTGTTACTTTTTCCTCAATCAGCCTGTGACAGCCATTTTAATGCCTGTGAAATTTTGCCCAAGATCGTATAATTGTGAGTTGGCAACCTTTTGAGCAAAAGACATAGAAATAATTATTTTTTGACTTTCTTAGAAAATATGAAATTGGAACTTTAAATTTTCACACCACTACCCCATAACACCAGTTGATTAAACCTAATCTCTATCGTCTTCTCCAATTAGTCAAAATCTGTGGCTTCGTTTGCGTTCACAAGCTTTTCAGAAAAAGGTAGGTAATTCTGAAACGGGAGGTTTTGGAGCGCTGAATGTCGGGCTGGTTAATCCTGTTATGACCAAACTGATTTACATTACTAAATCCGTTAATAACTATAGCCTCTTACGATTTGAAACAATTTTCTTGAAATTCTAACAAAACTCGGGCCTGAAGATAGCTTTTGTAGATGTTACGTACATTTCAAGACCATAATTAAATATTTAGCTAATAACGCTGAACAGAAATAAAAATCATTTTCTAGTCATAAAGCAACTCTCTGAAAGTTTCGGAAAATTTTCATGAAATCTGCTGACCTTTCATGTAAACTGCGAACTTTTTCATAAGAAGCAGTTTAGATAGTTTTCAACAACTCGTGGTGCAGTTTCATTAAAACTGACTGTAATGTAATGAAAACAGAAGTGCCATTGCATATTAATTATACTGGAGGGGGCACTGACACAATTATCCCCACCTAGTTTCGATTTCAACTAAACCGGTCTGCAGATGTCAGTATCAAGTGGAGACATGTCAGTGGTGACGCGTCCTAATTCGAGAGGTGGTTATTGATGTCTCATTTGTTTGGCTGTTCCCATCTTAAAAATGGATGTTTTTGTACCACACTAAGGCATGAAATATATGACACGATTGAGAAGCTCTAGTTTTTTATTGATTCTTCTTTAAATAGAAGCAACCTGGCTAGCCAAGAAAAAGAATTTAATAAGAACATGTAGGTCGTCAATTGTGCTTGGATGAATCGAGACCTAATATATAATCAAGTTACATTACAATCATTGCCATACATATTTATTCCCAAATTGTGTTATAGATACGTGTAATGATGACAAATCAGTAATTAATTCAATTATCAATTCTATCTTCAAAATGGAAATAATCGGATATAAAACACAAAATCAAGTGGACAAATTCTGCAACAGTAAACAGAATTAAATTAACAACAAGTACCCGAGATGTTGGTTTTAAAGGCGTGTCTGTGTAGTTACTAGTTATTACAGTCTATCACAAACAAAGCAGGCACAGTGAAATCAGTGTAAATTTCAACTGGTCAATGATGGAACGATACCAATAATTTATTGCCATAACATTTTTCTGAAATAAGTACTTGCGTATTGGACTTTAAACATACGTTTTGCAAGGGCACAATCTGCTTATTACAAGTCTTTCTTTAGGCCCCGAAATGTTGTCTAAATTATCAATAAGACATTAATTAACTTATCCAGACCATAATAATCTCTCGATGTCAAGGCTAGCCTTCGATGTTGAGTGGATTAGATTCCTATATGCCGCTTAACGGCCATTGATAATTAAATCAAAAAGGTGGATAATCGAGACTGTTTATATTAATGATTTTAGTAATGATGACCGAGGCTATGCGAAAATTTCACCCGCATAGTTCTCGGCTCATAATGGATCAATTTGACTGAAGTTTTCAGTAAATTACCTTTACACTATGTAGTTTTTAACTATTATAGTGAGAACTGCCGTCTTTTTATCTTATCTCCCATAATGTATCTTTGAATTGATGGAATACTATTTGTGAGAGACTGGGATACAAATGGCATTTATTGTTAATAAATATATTTGCCTCCCCTTGATTAAAGGATACTGCCTCTTTGTAACACTTTCCCCTACCCTCTTTGACGTGACAATTTTGTTATCGTTGCCGTTTTTGTCTTTGAATATTCATTCTATGCCAGGTTCTGAGAAATATTCAAGACTGTCAGAGTGGGAGGTTGGGGAAGGATCAATACGTAAACATACTCGAGTTCACCAAAAAAAAAAATGGCGTTACTGCTTTTAAGTTCATTTGACCTGAGGTGAAAATACATTGAGATGGTCAGTCAACTTCAGTGACTGGTGCTGATGGCATGAACAAACATTTGCTACGGACGTTTGAGGAATATTGTTCCTAGCTAATCTACTGTAGCTGAAGACATATCACAGTCTGTGTACTTGTATATTGGATTCGTTTGATCCCAGTTAAAAATGTGCCCATCATGTTCGTTTTTTACAGTTGAACTTGTGTCACAACACGGCATATGCCGCTAAATCGAGAAATAAATAAATAAGATGACCATTCTTGTGTCCAATCCGGAACCCTCTCCCGCACCCCAAACACCTTTTCAAAATCAATAAAACTGTTCAAGTTTTTCGGAAACAGCTATATAATACCGGAAATATTTAGAAACAGTGATAAACCCATTCATCTTTATTAGATGGTGACCGGTGACAATGTTAAATTTAGAAATTATTTAATCACAAATTACAAAATATACAATAACACAAAATGAAGTGTATATTATGAAAATATTGCGAACTCTTTTATTTGTAATCCCAGTTGAATACAATTAGGATTTTCATATTAATTACACTATATCTCTTTCAGGATATAAATTTCGCCCAAATCAAACCTGTCCTTAAATTATTAAGAAAATCAAGGAACAGTCTGTTCTTACACCACAGCTATTTCAGATACAAAAATGGGTTTCAAGCCATAATATATTTACATAACAAGCACACAACAGCTCGCTTAGTTCCTTAGAAACACAAATATTTTACTCATGTTTGATATGCATAGATAATCTATTTTGTTTGTTGAAATAATACATTACTTTTAGCACAGTTTTTCAAATGTCACTATTTACAAATTACAGATTCGTGCAAAAATCCGAACACACACTGACGATTTTCCAGTTTCTCGACACTCGAACAATTTCTATATAACTTTATGTAATACCTTTTAATTACATTTCAATTGTACACTCGCATGAACACAAAATGGGGAATCTCAAACAAACTTGCATGGTAGTCGTGTAGCCACTTAGGTCCAACCACTAAGGTAGAGCGTAGTTGGTCGTTCCAGATACCCGCTGGAATGTATACATCTCTTTTCACAGTGCTCTCACAAACTATCGGAGCCACGAGCAAGGTATCCCCAATTAAAAACTGATCGCTGATAGATTTGGCGGTACTATCACCTGCATTTGCCATCCATAATGGACGCATTATACTCAATCCTCGGTGAAGGTCTTGCATCATTTTCCTGCTTTTAATAATTGGCATAATAAGGGTTTCATGAAGAACGCTCGCATTTTTAGAAACCTTAACTGTCTCGTCATCGAATGACCATGGACTCAAGGAGTAGCTTGTTGCTGGAAAGAAAGCTGATAGTTGCATCCATCTAATGAATAGGTCTTTGCTTGGTAAATTTGGAGCGTTCAGATTGATTTTATCATGGTACGATCTGAATCCGTCAGACATAATAAACGGATAGCCCAAGATCCCGAGTGTTAGTGATTTGGGGATAAGATCACTGATGCATGTTTTGGTGCCCATGGTTATAATCGATGCTTTAACGCTCAGTAAACTGGCAACGTTTTGTGTTTGCGCTGTATTATCTATGACAAGTTTCGGGTTGGTGGAATAGACTAGATTTGTGAACAATTTTCTAACGGCATTAGGAGTTTCATTTATCACGTTAAAATGGGGTCTATGGGGAAGCCAATTTGCATTGCCATAGGTGAATCTTAGAATATCGATTTTATAATTCGAATTAATAGATTTAATACTGTTGACAAACCATTCGTGTGCTTTTTCATTTGAAACGTCAAGGACTGACGCAATACCATGCTGCCAGTGGACCAACCCAGGAACATAGGCACCCGAATCGCGCACAAAGAAATTGTTCTTAACACCATGGTCATAATTTTCAGATAAAAAATGAAAGAATGGGTTTATTTCAAGGGATATACTACAATTTGAAGATTCGACGATTTCCATCATTCTGGTGACATTTGGAAATGTTGATACATCAAACTCTAAATCTCCCAGTTTTGACTGCCACACTCCATCAATCTGAATTGTACTACAATTTAATCCGTACTTCACTACAGACCTAGCAACGTCTTCGACGTCTGCTTGCGTTATGTGACGTGATTTTTTCTCTGCAACTGTTGACCAGTGAGGATCTTGTAATGTTTTTGTGTCGATCATGCGTAGTTTTTCGGGGTCCGAATGGAGATTCCGCATAAAAGTGTGCGTCTTTAAGGTGTCGTGTCCATTACAAAGAGTATAATTTAGTCCAGGCAAACGTTTATCATCTTGGTCATAGAACGGTACCGTGAAGTTTGCGATAAGGCACATCTTACCTTCTCTAGTAGTATTCCATCTGACATGCGTCGGTATTTCATTGTTCACAAACAATCCAACTGCATTTGAGGTAATCCAGTAGAATTCAACGGCCGATTGAAGGACACCTTCGTTTCCAGCACTGTATTCGTTAGAGTTGTAATCAAACTTCCCTGATATGGGCATCGACCCATAGGTTAGGTTAGATGACCCGAACCATTGAACGTCACCAATATCAAAACAATCATAGGGTACATATTTGGGATTGAGACTTTCCCAAGAAACGTTGTAGCATTGGATATCTTTATCTGGAGAGTAAAAATGGTTGACTCGAAGAACAGCGTGTCTCTTCCATAAACATTCCTTCTTAGATTGATCACCCGTTTCTATAAGCGGACAATGCAGAGGCAATTGCCAAGAGGGAATTTCTTGACCTAATTGGGCTTTGATTATATCATGACCATTGGGGTCGGATAAGGTTAATACACGGAGCCTAGGATCGAAGAAGATCTGTTGACTACTGGCAATTGCGTGCTCTGTTATGTGGTGGTAATACCATGCAAGACTAACAAATACCAAAGACAGTATGAAAATGAAGACGACGAACATGTGGATGACGTACTTTTTATAGGTTTCCTTATCCTTCCAGTTTATCTGAAACATAAAAAAAAGACTTTATACCAAAATGACGAGGATGAACATGAAGCTGAGTTACCATGACCATGTGGAATCATATTTCGTAAATGCAAATAATAATGATAATAATAACAGTGTGTATTTATAATGCGCACATTTCATTTGTGTACGCTCATGAAGAAGTTAGTACGATAAAGTAAATAGATATGTCTTTAATTGTGACTTGAAATATTCCAAGCTCTTGGAATTCTTAATTCCTAAAATTCCTAAAGGAAGAGAGTTCCGTGGGGTTGGTACTGTGTAGTTGAGAGCTTTATGTTATAATGATTAAAGTTATAAGTTGGAACAGTTAAAAGATATTCATTCTGCGATCTGACAGTTCTTTGTGGATTGTAGTTTGTTATATAGAAGGCTACTTAGATAAATTGGTGCTGTTTCATTAAGGCATTTATAAGCTATTCAAAGAAGTTTAAAATTAATCATGCCTTTTTCAAGAGTGGTGTTATGTGGTGATTTCTGGTGGACTGAAAAATAATCCTAGATGCAGAGTTTTGTACTAGCTGTAATTTATTAATGCGTATTTTATTTATACCCGAGAGAAGACTATTGCAGTAAACAATTATTGATAGGACTAAGCGATACTAAATTAAGATTTTGACGAATGGATCGTAGATGGAAGTAGCAGGTCTTGCAAAGATATAATTGACCTGTGTTTCCATCAAGTTTCGCATCCAAATATACATTAAAATCTTTGATATTATCAACAAGAGGAATTTTTGAGTTTTTTTGTAATAACAGTTTCATTTATGTTGGACAACTGGTTTTTGGTACCGATTACCATGACTTCTGTTATTGTTAAAGGGTATATGTCGCCCGTATGAGCTATTTGTGTACATAAATTATAATTTTGTCAGTCGAATCTTGCAGGTACAGTTTTCTATTTTATTGATTTCCAAAAAGGGTTCCAACACTTCACAGAAATCTTTCCGTATTTCGTTTTATGAAGTTTTACTCCGATTTCCTCTACTGTTGAGCCTTTCCGAAAACTTTTTTTAGAGCTTGCATATAATTTTGGCGTTGAGTGCTGCAGATGACTGACTATATATTTCCCATACTGCCATAGTGAATGGAAATATAAAATTTCAACAACAGTAATACAACTCTTGGAAGAAGAGCAGTTGAGCAGACGGGGCAATGTTCTCTGGATTGGGGATATTTCAAACCAAGTTAAATTGTCAGGCGAAGTGCCATCAAGCTAACAATAAAGTTTATGCCTACTCATTCGGCAGTTGACAGTGTGGAAATTAAATAGCAGTAGGGGGAAACCTCGCATCTCTCGCATTAAAGGCGATAAATGTGTTGAAATTTAATTATTAACTGTTGATATTAAATATTAATGGAATTCCTAGATGAGTTTGTCGAAATCGATTATTCCAACAGAATATCAAGTTAATACATATTTAATTAATATAAAAAAATAGTAGCTTAAAGATGCATTATGTACGAATTAGATAAAGATCTGTCCATTATTTCTGTAGTAATAGTTCAAAACTTATAATGAAAATTGAATATCTTGAAAATTACAGTTTTCAGACAGGGGTTATATGAGTGTTCGAAGTTCTGATAAGAAACGTCCGATTGTCAAGTATTATTTCCATGATAGTAAAAACGAATTCTGGATTGCAAATCCCCTTTTATTAAATGGCGTTCATTTTAACTTTAACCGATTATATGGCGCGAATGGTCAAATCCATTCAATATCACAGCCACTCAATGAGCTAGGTAATTGGTTATAGGTTTTTGTCAAGTGCATAAAAATTCTTAAAAGTAATGTTCATAATCTACAATATTTATCTCTTGCATAATGCATCTTTAAATACATTGCGTTCAGCAGAAGATAAAATGTGTTGTGTAAAATATTGTGTCCGTTATCTCTGCTGAGGAAGTTTGATCTATTCCCATACATCATTGTAGACATGATCCATTTGTAACCTTGAAGAGTTAAATAATAGCGGACATTGCTTAACTGGCGTGTTGAAAATAGGAGTGGTTGGGATTAATGCTGGTGTCCGGGATTTAAGTTTTTAGCGTAGAAATGTGATGCGCTCTTCAAAATCGTTTAATGGATAACGGATTAGTATGTTGATCAAGATGACAAGGATGAATAAAGGCTGTCAAGTGAGCTTCTATTTTAAAGGCATTTGGATTTCATAATGGCATATTTGATACATTATATATCTTCGCCGTTAAAATAATAAAAGAAAACAGCGGAAAGAAGCTAAACCTTATTGATTCAGGTCAATAAGTATCTTTTGATTTTGGTTAATCTGTAGTGGCAGTTAGAATAGTAATGGTGCAAACTATAGTTGAATAAATGCTTGCCTTCGCAGATTAAGCTGAAGTTTACAAATTGTTGTTTCTATGTTCGTGTCGTAAAAGTTTCAACGCGGACAGATTGTCGTCGCAAAAAACAAATCAATGTGTAAAATCTGTTATATTTGTTACACAAATCAAACAGTTTCAGCCATTTTGTTTTAGCTGACATAAATCACTCTCGTTAATAAAATAAATCTCTTATTCTCTTTTAATATAAAGAAATATACCGTTTTAAAATGTCTTAAATGTAGTGTACGAGTCAATCAAGGAAATAAGTTAACAAAAATAGTGCATAAATACATTATTTTAACGAACATGTTATGGACCATGCAGGAACAGAACATGTCGTCATTGCAGTCATATACGATATGTGGTGTCATATCGACAAAGTACGCAACAAACACACAGTTGTAGAAAAAGGAAGTAAAGTTTCATGCCAATCGTACCTAAATTGGTGGAACCTTTAGTCGCCGCAAGAAAAGAGAGAGAGAGAGAGAGAGAGAGAGAGAGAGAGAGAGAGAGATAAATGGGGTTTAACGTCCACTCGACATAAACTAGGTCATTTCGGGACTAACATATGGTTTAAGTTTATTTCAATAATTCGCATGCGCGTAGGGGTCTTTAGCAGTGGGAGGAAACCGGAGTGCCCGGAGGAAACCCACGAGGTTGAGAAGGCGTCCCTATCTCCATGCAACATACGCTCACACTAGGGATCGAAACCACGGCCGCAAGCCTGAGTGACCGGCCAGCTAGAGGTCGAAGCGCGACACTCTAGACCACTAGGCCATGCAACCCCCACCCCCGCCGCTAGCGCACGTGGTCCAGTTCCTTGGGTTCCAAAATCAACCCAATGTCACTAAAGCTTTTTGGTAACTGAGTTTACCAACATCCCATTCTGCACACAGAGAACTATCTACTTTGATAATAGATCTCTGCCGTGAATATTGTAATGTGGTTCTAATCCGTTTTACACCTGTCCTTCACACAAACACTAAATAAACATTTTCGATTTATTAAATGGAATAATATCACACCTCTCGACTAAATTCATTGATCAATGTCATTCAGTTTAATTAGCTACATGTCTGTTCCCAAACGGTGTAACTTTCGTATGTCAACATCCCAATCAGTGAAGAGCCTTGTTAAGAGTAATGGTGGAAAGCGCTCACATTAAATGGACTAATGTTGTTATTCATACAAAATCAAGAAATAAACACATATTATTGTCTACATCATATAGAGTAGACTAAGCTATATTTACACCTAACGATACACGTATTTCACACTGTGGTGGATGTGATCTCGTTATCTGTAATATAAATTCTATATATACATGTATAAGATCATTACCTAACACATTTCTTGTCCCTAAAGTAACATTTGCCCGAAATACAATACGTATCTAAAACTACATAAAAATCATTCATATTTTTCTCACACTTTTTTTTTATTTTAATAAAGTTTAATATATATAAAAATACATTTTCACCAGAGCTTTTTTGGGGGGGGGGGGGCGTCACAGTGGTAAACTGACTCACTAATCTGGAGATGATCCGGCGTTAGATTCCGGTACCTCCGAATATTACAGGGTGATTTTCCCCTGTCAGAGGAGCAGAAATGAAGGCCTGACAATGAACTGCGTATAGTAATTCGATAAAGACGAGAACAAAAAACTGATGTCACGTGTACACGTTGGTCTGTACGTAAAAGATCCCATGACAGGAATTCGTATTAAAATTAGGCTATAGGAAAATGTTTTAATAGCACACTATAGGACGTATTCTCGGCTTTATAAAACCTACTTTCATTTCATTTAGGACAATTGACTGTACACAAATGAATAACCAAAATATTGGAGATGTGGCATTATCTCAAACAATAACTCGCAGTGAATATTTTCTAATAGTTAAGACTATTCGATTAGATTACGACGACGAGTTAATTTGGTTCTCGTGTGTGTGTATTCGTTGTTGAATTAGATTTCTTTAACAGTCTACCTGGATCCCAATACATATCGCGATAAACTGTAACTGTGAACTGTGCTGAAGTTTTCTTATGAAGAAGAATTTGGTACCATGGTTTTTTTTGTAATTAAGCACGCTGCATCATTAGCTTTGATTTCAGTCTAATTACGACCACCGTGGATCATGTATACCCACGAAACGTTGTTAAATGAATCCCTGTATAAAATTTAAGCGCATCACAAGGGATACTGTTTTTATGGTTTTTTTATGAAATGAAATGTGGTTTAACTATAAAGGTCTTCTTGTTATGCTCCGACTGGGCTAATGAAGACGGACATATGCCATACAATGCGCTATGGGGGGTACTTTGCCCGGACAGCGGCGCAACTGCCTACTCTTGTATCGAATTCCAACTACCAAGGGATTTCTTATGAACTCTCTCGGCCAACACTGGGATCGACCACAGAACCTTCGGGTTATCTAACCAACGTCTTACTTTCGAGACTTTCCACATGAAATGAATAAACCTTGAGTTAGTAATGTTTTTCGCACTTTACATTTACTCCCACACCCACGATGTTCATCGGTTCCTTTACAGTTTCGAGTAACCAAAGTAGAGAGAAAAGTTAATGTCGTTTGGCTACAAGGATCAACACTGTCGACAATCAACATGTCGCGAAATAAATATCTACAAAGTTATACTATAGCCTTTTTATTTCAAAACCGCGTGAACACTTTAAAGGTGTGAATGTATGTGTGTGTGTGTGTGTGGGGGGGGGGGGTATCGAAACCTCCAAAACTTAGAAATGTGTAAGCACTTTTGAGGTTATCACAAGAATGTTCAAATTAGTGAGGTTAATTTCGTGGTCAGAGTGATCATATCTCGCCAATTATAACATGTTAAACATACAATATTTTGGAGCTGACAACGTGGAATGTTAGAGTGGAATTTAAAGATACCCCCCACCTGATTAAAGAATTACAAATAAAACCACGGACGGTCACAAGACGATCAAGGGCTGTTCTAAAATATGTAACACAGAAGAAAGAGTATGCGTCACACGTTGTGGGGAGTTATCCTGGCTTATTTTCCACATCTAACCAGCGACTGCATAGCATTAGTCATGGTGCTACAATAATTCATCTTTAATAATAGCATTATAATGATAAACTGTATATATTATATATAGAGAGAGATTGGGTTTAACGTTCACTCGTCACAAACTAGTTCATTTCGGGAGTAACATATGGTTTTTAATTTTATTTCAATAATTCGCTTGCGCGTAGGGGTCTTCAGCAGTTAGAGGAAACCGGATTACCTGGAGAAAACCCACGAGGTTGGACAGGCGACCCTACTCCTTGCCACACACAACTGAGGATTTGAAGATAACCTGTATAGCAAACGAAAGGACATCCGCAATTTTAAAGAGTTGTTATCGCTATAATAGCATTATTGACAAAATCAAACTTGTCTACTGTGTAAGTACGTACCATCATGAACAATAGTTGTCTTGCATTGGAAACCCTGTAGACGCGTAGGGCTATTAGAGAACAATTAGCGCTTGGCTGGCGTGATGATCGATAAATCGAGGTCATTTCTGTGGTGTTTATTGGGTTCTTGGCTATGATTGGTAACCTTTTAAAGTGTTTAAAACGAAAAAAATATGCCTCATTGCCGATGGGTAAAGGATTTTTCCTAAAGCGTTTACAGTTCATCCTAAAATAATGTACGGTGTCATCGTAATATCTGTGACATTCTATCTATTTTGAGTTAATCACAGTTTCTGTTTCTTTATGTGTGGCGCGGTTCTGATGTACTTTTTAAAAGGTTAATGAGTTTTTAACGTGTTTTCCTTAAACTTTATGTTAGATGTGGGTGTCGAAATGAAGGGAATGGAACCTTTTATTACCACAGGGTTTTCATCTTTTTCCGCGGTATCTACACAGTATAGTAATTGAACGTAGAATTGACTACCACACTTCATTGTTGAGTTCCCTTTTATATTTGGAGCTCGTTTTTGCAAAACTATAGGCATCATAGTGGGGTAGAGCAAAACAATTTCAAAACTTCCAAATACATCGTATTTTAAATATGATATATTGAGATTGAAATGGGTGACAGAACCGCCATAAATGAAATCGAGATAGCATAACAGATCAAGAAAGAGTAAGCGTTTACTCTCGTCATTCCACCTCCCTAGTTTCTTATAATTCTGCTGTCTTATGTTGGTATTGAAGATGTTAATTGGGTCATTTTGTCATGCTGACAATTTATTTTTAACGAAACGCATGACCTTTTTTATGACTATTGATGCACTAGCAATGACAATATTTCAAGATTTGAAAATGAAGATGGCTTATTTTAACCGTAATAGGATATTCTGGCATATAAAGGTTACCCTTTCCTGTCTCTCCTACCTATTCCCATTCTATGCCGAACTAGATTAAATGAGTTGTCAGTAAGCCTCCCAAGAAGAAGAAGAAGAAGAAGAAGAACCTCTAGTTAAAATTTGGATGTCTCGTTCTCACAAGAAGACATTTTGATTCCCTCCATTTGAAGAAATGTATCATCATCAAATGACACAATGCGCAATGAAAGATAACAGAACACTAAATTATCATGCGACACCATCAATTCTGCATACCGATTTAGTTTCATGACTAAACTAAAGAAAAGAAAATACTTCAATTGCTACATACAAACATATGAGGTTGTCAAATGATATGTACATTTCCCTATTTTTTTAAATTGATAGACAATGTTATTACTTCAATGTCATGATTACCTTTTAAATAGACATTGCCATTACTATTTAAAAAGACAAGGCCATTATCTTTTAAATGGACAATGGCATTACCGCTTAAATAGACAAAGGCATTGCCATTTACATACTGTACATACATAAAGTCATTACCCTTTACCTGTACAAAGTCATTACCTTTTACATACAAAGTTCGAAGTTTAATTAGATACAATTACATACATATTCCCAGGGAGAATATACAATCATAAAACGTTAAAAACGAAAATAATTTTCTCATGCACATAGAACGACTGAACAACGAGACTGGATGATTTTGTCGCACAGCCCTCTGTATGTCCAGGAGCAAAGACGACAAGTTGATACAAACGCGTGGGTGCTTCTGAAAGAGAGGATTCAAGTTTCATAGCGTCCTACCGTTGTACCCCATTCGAGCTAATTATGACGGGACCCGACATACAATATCATTTGATCCAACGATGAAAATCTTATATAATCCCCGAGACTACGAAATCAAAACACAATTCATAGAAAACACAATCACTGGTTTACTATATACATATTATAGCCCAACGTTTCCCCGGGCGGACTTTTATCATTTTCAAGCACAAATCAAAATATTGTTCATTCAATTGTTGACAGTGAGATTGGATATATATTATTGATACCTAAGCTTATAACAAAACTAAAACATCTACCTCAAAACATCGAAAATCAAAGTTGATCTTGCTGAAAGGATTTGACCAGGTAATTTTTCTCTGGGCTCCGTTATTTTTCCCTGCCTCCTCCATGTCGTATCTCCCCAACCGATTTGACAACGTCGGGATGTTACTCAAAACAGAGGGCATCTTGCTAAAGTCATTTAACCTGGTCAACACGATTTAACAATTATTTAGTAGCTGTCAACTATTTACAGTCTCCTACATCTCACTCAATTGTCAAGAGAAATGACGACTCAGTCGTCTGACTATCTATGACCAACTGACCATTGTCATTGTGCATATCTACTGGGTATGTCTCTATTGTTTTACTCTTGTCATTTAAACGTGTCTAATGAAGTGTGAAGGAGTCTTGAAATAAGCCGTGACTTTCTATTCATAATTAGCCATGTTAATCACCTATACTCAAACTAGATTTACCTAACAATTGTGTTAGGACTTGACGTGTGTGGGTGTGTTTGTGCAAAAGAGCTTTATTTAACGTCCACTGTCACAATTAAGTGATATTGCAGACGAAATATTAGCCAAGATTGCAGTGTCAGAGTTAGGCATAAGCTAAACAAGATCCATCTTTTAGCTTAACATTCCGCTGTAGCCTCTCCAAAATATTTATTTATTTATTTATGTTTGCCTTTAAAAAATGTATTTACTAGTATGTGGTGACCCAAGATCATGTTTTGTTACATATCCTTGTGAGACCGTCTGGCGTTATTTTGTAGTGTGTGACTGTCCCGTCCTGCATCACATACTACAAGGGGGAACCACGACATAAGATGCCGGGATCGAACACCCGACCGATATCGCTTGGACTGTTTAGTGACTTGATGATTGTAATAATATCTCTAATTATTTACATCCTTTTCTTGTTGTTAGCAATGGGCTATTTCCATTCTTGGCACATTTAGGGGTGCACTACGCTTAAAAAACCCTCGAAAACTATTGTACATGTTTGTACATGTATATATACATAACAGTAAATATCAAAAAATTATAATATCCGTTGTATTTTATATCCGTTTGGATCATTTCAATATCATTGGAACTGTGCGCTCTTGGTCTTCGTACTATTCGCCAGTTGATTTACAGGTCTGGGTGATCCGAATTCAGAAGACGAAAAATGTCACACTAAATGATATAGCCTAGTGGCCTAGTTAATAAATCGAAAATGAAAAAAATGAACCCAGAATAATTTTTGGCCGTGTGTAACACTGTACCACGGCTCTTAGCTTCAGGGGATCACGTGGCTAAGTGGGTAAGGCGCTGGCTCACTAGCCTGGATGTGGTTTCCTCTTGTCAGTTATGAAGAACGGAGGACCTGACATGGACAGCTGTCTAGAAAATCGGATGGTACGAAAAACCGAGGTCCCGTGTTTACATTGGCGTGCACGTAAAAGATCCCTTGGCAGTTGGAATTCGATACAAGAGTAGGCCATAGCGCCGCTGACCGGGCAAAATTTCTCTCTTAGCACTCTACTCTTCCATTAGCCCAGGTTAGGTGTAGAATAGTAGGACGTTAAAGTCCATTTCATTTCATTTCATTCTTAGCTTCATGATAACAAAAGTAAACCCAACCCGCCCCATACAAATTGTTAGCTACATACAGTTAATAATAATAATGCAACTTAAAATGACACAAAATGCTGATAGCATATCGTTACATAATAGTACGAAATTCGAAAACAACCAGTTTGGGTAGATGGTGATTGAAGTCTCGGAGATGAAGCACAATCCAATCTAAATGGGATAATATTACCAGGAAGAAGACTAGCAATTCTCTCCCCAATCTTTTCGATTTCAGTTCCATAACGTTCCGTAGTGTATAACCTTTTTTCGACAATCCGATGGCCGTAATCTTTATAATCAGAGAGAGAGAGAGAGAGAGAGAGAGAGAGAGAGAGACTGGTCAATTTTATTTCAATAATTCGCTGGTGCGTATAGGTCTTTATCAGCGAGGGGACCTGGAGGAAACACACGGGGTTGGTAACCAGAAAGGGACCAAGATGTTAAATCTTGCCTGAATGCATCAAGACTATCTTCAAAAGTCAAGTAGTTCAATTATGAAGAAAATCGGATGCATCTGTGTTCATATTTCGGTAGAAAGTAAGCGAAACCGTGAAACAATAGTAGGCGAAAACGCCACTGTCTGGGTGAAATAATATTTGTCAAGGTTGTTGAAATTTTTCCACTTCATCCTCATCTTTTCCACTATAACTCACTTCACATCCTAGTCCAAACTTTCAAATTCACTTTTCAGTTCTTCCTTATTTTAATAAGTTTCTTTTCGTTTTTTTGCATTCCGTTTTTTAAGTAAAACAAAGCCCCCAACGACTGTAAACGTATCTATTCCCTAGTGTACCGAGCTCTGATTGGACAATGCTATTGTTTACGAATGTTATAACAGGACATAACATTCGTAAGTTCGGAAATTTCGGTCTAAGCTGGCAACGGCTAGATGTTGTAAAACTTGCGGTGGTTGCTCCAGGAACATGGTGCATGCGTGCCGGGGCACATGCTTGAATTCGGTGTTGTAATGTGATTGGTCTCCATTATTATTATCATCATGTAATTAAATGTAACACGCATATTAACACACACCCTAATATACAATAATCCTATTATACCGGGGGTTATAACATGTCTATATATACAGTACAGCATGTATTACAATGAGTCAGCTGACGTGGTTTCAAATATCCGGTTGTTCGTGGCAAGAAGTAGGGTCGTCTGTCCAACCTCGTGGGTTTTCTCCGGGTCCTCTGGTTTCCTCCCACTGTTATAGACCTCTACGCGCAAGCGAATTATTAAAATAAAATTAAAAACATATTGTACCGAAATGTCCTAGTTTGTGTCGAGTGGAAGTTAACCCCCATTTCTTTCTCTCTATATAGTACGTGGACTTCTCATGACGAGGTGATTGGTGACCAGATAATGAAGCGATAACGGTGTTTCGTAAGAGTAAGGACATAATATTCCTGAGGCATCTATCAGCTTATTGGCCGCTGCTTCACTTACTTTGTTTAAGCGGTGTTTCCAATTAGTTAGATCCAGTTAATCAGTAGTATAGTATTAGACATAGACATCCGGGATAAATCTGCCTACCCACCTTCTATATGTTGACAGACCATCCAAATATACTACGTCTTAAAATTTGGTCAAATTTAATATGTGAAATCAGTTCACGCTTTGGAGATCTCATTGTCCAATTTTGGAAAGTCGACTAATTACTGTTCAACTTTACCTTATTTCGTCTATCGTATTTTGTTTTTGACTAACGTTTTCGACCTGCACAATGGACAGGTAGACATAAATGGTATATACAATATATTTTTCAATGCATAAAAACTTTTGTAACGATTTTGTATTAATTTATTAGTAGTTATATTATGAATTATCGATGCTTTCAATGTCCTTACCTTTTGTGTTATATCATGCACAATCCTGAACATTTTGGAAACGGTTTATATATGAGATAGAATATCTAACACATAAAATGATCTCTACAAAAACGTTGTATATTATTACGCTGTTTTACGGAACGTCAGTTGGGTTGATCTACTGTACAGTGTACAGAAACAATAATGAACATGGATATACATAGCGATAAACCTCTCCAAGCTATCACGGCCAATTTACCTTTAAGACAAATTGATGTATTTTGAGATAGAGGATGTATATTTAGATAAAGAATGCATAATAATGTAAATGAAATGATACTCGAGGCTCTAAGATAAAATATTATATATAAACATATATAAACAGTATGTTCAAATAATTCACGTTCATCGCCAAAGATAATAATAAATTATTACTAGCATAGATAGACAATTTTGAACAAAAACTCTCTTTATTTAATACAAAAATCCTTATATTTAAAAATTCTGGTCAAATGCTTGAAGATAATTAACCTGTATGTAATAGTTAAAATACCCGAATCACACGATAACCAAATGAAATGAAATGGGGTTTAACATCCTACTTTTCTGCACCGACTGGCCTATTGAAGTCACCGATTTTTTTGAAACTTCATTATACATGTATCTAGGGTCGGGGAGTGTAAAACTTGCTATAACTTACTTCCGGTTGCCATTTTGTTTTATTTTATGTCTACACCAGACAGTAAAGTGTTTAAACCAAACATAATGGCTGCAATCTAGTCCAATTAATATCAGCTAATATTTCGTCTAGTTTTAGTTTTTGGTTTAGATTGTTTACTGTATACCGTGACGAACCAAATATACGGAACTAAATGACACATAGTTTTAGCTGGATTCGCTGAACACGTACTTCAAAGGGGGGCTAATATGAAGATCTGTAGGTCGAATAGATGGCCAAATTGTACTCGAGGGAACATCCTTAAAATAAATTAAATATAACGAAATGGTATACTTATACTATTATACTATATCTCGTTGATACTCGTCATTTTAAAACCCCCAGGTATTTTTCTGTTATTGCTCATGTACACGTCTTTGAATTACAGCTGTCACTGACAACAACTCTTTCTATTCGTGTCGTGATTGGGGTAATTACGAGTTTGGACTTGAAATTAGCGCCCTATTCACCTTACAAATGGTGTCGTTAATTTAAAAACTCTATATTTACTTTGACAGTTGACTCTACATCAAGGAAGAACATATGAATTATAACGTGATGTGACACATATTGTCAATTCAAAATAGATAATCACCATGCACACGACATGAACGCAAAAATAAGCACTGCAAAGTTTACTCCTGAAAAGTGAGAATCAAACTTGAAAAAGAAATTGTTAAACGTTGAACAGTTATTGTTAGAGGATTAGTATTTTCACCATGTTAAATAATGCACAATATTAGTACTGAAGATTAAGCTAATTTTAGCTAAGTAAGCATACAATCGCGAACACATATTGCTCAGTTTTCGTAGGCTTTGTACCTCTAAATAAAGCTCTACATTAAAACAGTATGAAAGCAAAACACTGAGCACAAAGACGAAGTGTCCGACAAGCTTATCTCGCTAAAATATAACTTACTCTCTCCAGGACCGAATTTGGATTTTTTGTGACCTCACCCACCTCTTTAACAGCTCGAAACATTGTAAATCTCTTTGGTTTCTCCAATACAGGGATACCATTCATTGCCAAAGCAATGGAATCCCGCCTTACGTGAGAGGCGACACCCCTTGGTGTACTACCATATGATGCTTCCGACGCATTAGATTGAAAGGACACACGACTCCAGCGTCGTGTATCTTCGCCTTTTTTCTCATCCTTCGCATCTTCTTCAAACCCACCAAATGATATATGCTTCCCATCACCATTCCCAGGGTTGCTCTTCTTTCGTTGAAGATGACTGTAGTCCTCGGGTACGTCCAAATCAAAGGATACCGAAGAAACTTTTCTCTCAGGCGTAGATGGTACTTTTAACCTGTCTGGTGATTCCCCATTATATTCACTGGTCTCTTCCGAATTAGTCCGCGACATTGAGGTTCCAAACATGCCACGACGACGTCTATTTTTCGCGGACACATTTCCTAAGTATAGCTCATTGATTTCTTCATCGGACAGAGTTTCAGTGCGGTTCCGGCAATCTTCAGTTATTGAGTCCGGTGACGGTGGCATAGATATTCCGGAATCAGAATTACAGCCAGCGGGGTAAACATCCACCGTCATTTCCGGTTTAATGTCGCAATCGTCTGTTTTTGAGTCTGGTCTGTCAGAAGATGTTTGCTTGTCACTGCTCGGCACTTCCGATCCCGTATCCAAGGTTTTGACACTTTCGGTATTGGCTAGTTGACCATCACTACTTTCCGTGCGGATAGCAGGCTCGTGGCTTGTTTCTTCCTCCTCTTCCTTGACCTCATCTAGCCCTGACTTCCCTAAATCCATGATGAGGCACCACTGAAAATATAAAATACAAAACAAATAAATAATAAATAAAAAAAATAAAAGTATACGATACAGATCGTAACGTCATGAACACGTGACCCGTGGTATTATCAAACTTGGTGGATTATTTCGCCTTAGGGTAGGAGGGGGTGTTTTATATTAATACACAACGGTCACTATAGTTTCATTTCATACTTATCCAGATCGTTTGAAAATAATCAGATCAAACCGAAAATAGTGTAAATCTGTTATCTATTTCTGAAATAGAAAAACATGCAATTGCATGCAAAAGAAAATAGCACCGTTGGGTTGAACACGTACAAGGAATAAAATATATTTGTTTTGGAGGCTTGAGTGTATTTCATTATCATGATTATGACGAATTTCTATTAATCAGAAAATTATAGTGATAAAATGGAGTTATTTCCCTTTAAATTGTACATCTACAGATGAGTAAAAACTGAGTACAACCTTTATGGCTTTTGGTGTTTGCAGTCTACTCTTTCGAATTAAACATTCTGCTTTGTGTGTAAATTTGGAATTGAAGATTTAAAAATAATTTAATTTCAAATGAATAATCGAGACTTTGTTTTTTTATAAAAACAATGGTAGCAATGAAAATCGGGACTACGCTATTCTTCTCAAAACTTCCAGCATTTATTACTTCGCTTATAATAAACTAATTTGAATAAAGTTTTCAATATATTTTTTGTTCATTTTCCTTTTTAAAACTATTATAGCGAGAACTACTCTTTATCCAAATAATGCGTCTTTAAAAGAAACTCACAGGTTTCAATCAACCCAATTGTTTTAGAAAAAACGGACAATTTTCTTTGTCGACAAAGTTCAATGATTGTAAGACAATATTTGATTATTGCTTCACTTAAAAGACACTATAGGAGTCACGCTAAGAAAAAACATGTTTAAAAAATATTTAAGCAGAAATTTAGAGAAGTAATGCCATTCGTTGAAATCATGTAATCAAAGACGGTTCATTCTTGCTGGTTTTCATATAACTTCAATTATGTTCCATGCGATTAAGTGAAAACAAAGGTTTGAAGTAAGGCAATGAGGCACACAAATCGATAATGTAGCATTGTCATTTGTTTACAGTAAAACAATGAGGCTGATTATAAATTTATTCAATGATTAAATAAAAGAGCCGCTATTGTTAACAGTTGAGTCAACAGGGAAATGAAATAGGGTTATAAAGCCAATGCAATTAAAGTGGAAGTGTGCTGTTATTTGTCTGTTAGAAAGAAAAGATACATGTATCTATGTGCTGTACTTATGTACTGTTTTTGTAAGCCCACATTTTCACTCGAACGTATATTGCTGTCGCCCCGGTACGCCCGTCTGTCCGTCTTTAATTGTTTGTGAACACACTACAGGTCACAATTTTTATCTGATTTCAGTGAAACTCGAAATAAGTTTATCGCCCTAAAATCTCGGTTCCTGTCGATATTTGCATGTATCAGACTGTAACTTCGTGGATTATGACCCCTGATTTTACGAAAAATCAGGTTTTTAGTTTGTGAACACTGTAGAGGTCATAATTTTTATCCGATTTGGTTTAGACTTAAACTTTAAGCCTCTGGTCCTCTAGTGGTCACAATTATTATCCGATTTAAAAAACCGTTTGAATATATCACCGTTACACCGTAATTTTGTCTGAGTGTGAATGGGCCAAAACTGCTAGACAAAATGGCCGCCCCTAGTACGCAAATAGTATAAACATCTGGTATATCAAAGTTGTGGACCCTCTAGAGGTCACAATTTTGATCCGATTTCGATGAAACTCGAAATACATTTTATAACCCAAAGATATTGGATCCTTTTGATATTCAAACTTAATCGCGTTTGTTTTTAGCTTGTTTTCTATCCATCTCTTGCAAAATGTATGCGTATCCTGCCTGACAGCCAATTGTTCATAATATGAATGTTAAGCCGGAGTTTGAGTTTTGTCTTGTACTATAAAATTAGTGGTACGATTCCTGTTGAGACTTGCTTTAAGCCTTTTCAGATTAAATCAAACGACATGCTAATAAAAATGAAAGCTGGTCAATTTGTGCACCCCAATCCCTATGGAAGCCGATAAGTACTCTACCGCTCATTATTGTTCATTTCTTGGATCGCGACTAGGATCATTTGCCGTGACGTTTTGTCTTCGCCCACGCATTTAGTTGACGCGAACGCAAGAAGGAGGAAATGTGTAATTATCGACTGCCACAAAGTCTATCCTTAAAATATCAAATATTCAAAATTAAACATCTTATCTGGTTATTTTAAGTTAGATTCACTGCATTTTATTCTGTCTTAATCCAGCGTCTACCCCTTTAATCTAGCGTGAAGAACCGCTATTAATAGCTGAGGTTTTTCAGATAAAAAAAATATCTCATTTTGTTAAGTTTACATTGTTGCTAGGCAAACTCGGGTGATGGGAAATAAAATAACCCGACGATGCGCATCGATTACTTTTTCTTTGTGTGCATCACTCGTTAAGCTCGAGGCTGAATGAAGTCAGGAAAGATAAATATTTTTATCATGATACAATTACAATTAACTAGCTAAACTAAAGTACAACCTTGCTTCGTTATTTATGGTTTGATTTGACGGTAACCAGGCTGCAGACTGTATATATATATAATGTGTAAACAAACGTAGCTGCTTGAAGCTACACTATACTGCCAGGGCAGTGGTTACGACCTAAAAGCACCAATCTATGGTCCCGTGCCTGATAACCCATAAAAAAACTGAAAATGTCATTCAATGTTTGAACAGTCCAATACATATTATCAGATATGTTTAGGTCTTCATTATGTGACATTGCGTGAAATGCTCGCCCCCCCCCCCCCCGCTCAGAAATTGCTAAAAATCATTAAAGTACATGTATACACAGTTCCTTATATTAACCTAAAAAAGCTTTTTTTTTTGTTTGGATACTTATTTTAAAATGCTGTTTAGACGCCTAGGTAACTACATAGCAAGATGATTACAACAGTCTGTTAGAATGACCTTTCCGAAAATTTCCTCAAAATGTTCGCCCCCCTACCTAAAGGTAATGCCCCCCCCCCCCCGCGTAATGGTGTCTAGATACGGGCCTGATTCCAGGTTTATCAGGTTCACACGGAATCACAAAATTGGTTACAGATGAGATCATTACAGTAAATAAGACTTAGTGAAACACCACTTTCTGTCGCAATTTTGTCGAATGCCGCATTCAATCGAGGGGGTTGGGATGGCCTAGTGGGCTAGAGTGCCGCACTTCGACCTCTAGCTGGCCGGTCACCTCTGGCTTGCGGCTGTGGTTTCGAGCCCTGGTGTGAGCGTATGTGGCATGGAGATAGGGGCGCCTTCTCAACCTTCGTGGGTTTCCTTCGGGCACTCCGGTTTCCTCCCAATGCTAAAGAACCCTACGCTCAAGCGAATTATTGAAATAACATTTTAAAAAACATGTGTTAGTCCCGAAATGACCTAGTTTGTGTTGAGTGGACGTTAAACTCCATTTCTCTCTCTCTCTCTCTCTCGCATTCATTCGATTTTGTAATTTAACTACATGTATTTGTTAGGATCGATTTGTGTTTGATGTTCATTTTTTAAAAGTAATAATAACTATGCACAGAGTTGGATAGCAATTTGGACTAGACCGCCCCCGAACGAAAAGTTCTACACAAGATTGGTTCCGCTGTTTGATGCATCGAGACGCGTAGGCCTTAATAACCCCATTTCACTTCCGTCCAGGTTCTTTCGATTAGTAATCAAACCTTCCATGTCGATCATTATTGCATTTTATTTTTGAAGCCGCGAACCAATACTTAATTTTAAATACGTGGACTAATTACACGCCAGAATTCTACAGCTCCTAGCTTATAAATATGTAATTGTGTGGTATATCTTCAAATAACAAAAATATCGATATCATCTATCTCATTTATGCGGCCCCGTTAAATAATTTTGGCACACATTTCGAACTTCTCCAATATGCTGATGGCATCTATGAAACCCGGTGAAAAACAAACATCTTTACATTTTCACGTTTAAGCGAACCCCGATTGAACCCAACGTGTACCAAGATCCGGATTACTCGAAGGATGGGAGAGTCAGTCGCCCGGCATATTGCCCTGGCAGGGTCGTCTTTGGGCTGGATGAACAACCGATATCCTTTGTTGATGGTGTCGTGCATGTAAGAGAGTCTGGGGTGAGTAGATTTCGATGTTTATTACATAATGTATCTGGGAATGTGACAAACAGAGCTCCCAAAGCGCTCCAACCAATTCGACATGACTTATTTAGCATCCAAGTATCATAATCTGTTCCCTGTTAAGAAGTTTCAGTAATATTCTTCAATGTTTTAATTCTAGTAAGATTGTACTTCTTTTTTATCAGGGGGGTGGATGGCCGAATAGTTAGCGAGCCTCAAGGAGTAGGGTCGCCTGTCCAACTTCGTGGGTTCCTCATGGTACTCCGGTTTCCTCCCACTGCTAAAGACCCCTACGCGCAAGCGAATTATTGAAATAAAATTGAACCATGTGTTAGTCCCGAAATGACCTAGTTTGTGTCGAGTGGACGTTAAACCTCATTTCTCTCTCTCTCTCCCCCCTCTCTCTCTTTTATCATCGTTAAACTATTGTGAAAACACGGAAGCGTTTCATCACTTATCGTAATAAACAAGTCATGGTTCACAGATATCTGAACAGACAACATGGAATAGTGTTCTAATATCGTAATGGGCAACGAATCACAAGCCAGATCGTGCATGCATATCTGAATTTTCAAAACCATATACTATTTACGTATTTATTGTAAAGACTTTTGTATTATGATGAACCGAATCCGGGAATATATATCTGTGTATAATGGCGTGATTTGTATTAAAATGACTTCAGTTTTAGTACAATTAAACGTCGTAGTTAGCGGATCACTATCCCGTATCTCTCTTCAATTAAGAAGCCCCCCCCCCCCCCGAATAACGTACATGCAAGCAGCAATTCAAATTTATCTAACATACTGTAAATAAACTTCGTGAATTTACAGACCGTCCAAAATCACAAAATCCTGCAGGATATGGTTGACTAAATATATCAGTGTGCGATCTGGTAGCAGATGGCCTAATGAAGACAATAGGTCAGTTAAACAGCTCCATAACACGACTGAAAGTACTTGGAGAAAAAACAGCTTGGTAGTCCACAAAGGATTTATAACTCATGTAAGACAGTTTCCCGTACCTTATTGAAACCACGAAAACCAGAAAAAATTGAGACCAGTGAAAATAAACTGAAAGAATCCTTTAAGGTAGTCAACCACCACATGAATTTCCGTAAAATTACTGACTGTGATAGTACCGACTGAGCAGGGCGTTTTTCTCATTTCTTTACCAATAAAATAAGTGATATTAGAACTGAATTGAGACATAACACGTCTTCTCAACCAATAATCCCCAATCTCCAATCTGATACCAGTTAAAAGATTTTATCACTTTAATACGCTGTTTCCAAACGAAATCAAAACAATAATACAGTCACCAGTCTCAAAGTCTTACCGACATGGCTTCTCAAGAACTACCTGGATGAACTGCTTCCCACTATCACACAATTCATTATCAGTTCGTCTATAAATGAGTCCGTCTTTCCTCGAGTATTTAAAACTGTCCATGAAATCGACCCTATATTGCATTGACCCTCAGAGATGTGTTGCTTTGATATTCCTAGACCTGTCTGCAGCATTTGAGACAGTTGATCACACAATTCTCTTAGAGCGGTTAACTAGTGATTTCAGAATCGATGGTCATGCTCATAAACTACTCTTATAGCCTTATCTTGAAAACCTCCCATAGCAAATTTGTATTGGATACTTCTTTTCTGATATTAAGAAACGGCTAACATGCGGAGTGCCACATGGATCTTTTATGACCCATCCTCTTTAACATCTACACAATTGTTAAAAGTACGGCATCGCATTCCATCTAAAGCAAATGATACGCAGTTGTATTCATCCCACAGGCCTTCTTCCAACTTCAACCCATCTAAATCCCAAATAGAATATTGCATCGAGGGTATTAGAGCATGGATGTCAAACAACTTAATTAAGTTAAATGACCATAAAACTAAATATATCATTCTTGGTTCTGATAATTTACTTTTTTATAGAAAATTTTAATGTAACACATCGAACAACACCCGTAGTATTGGTTTTATCTTCGAAGGTCGAATGGGCATGCAAAATGTTTCATTATATCTTTGGTGCATGTTTTGGTTACATCTCGTCTAGACAACCCTAATCTTTTTAAATCATCGTCCTGGTGGCTTATTGCATTCAGCTGATAGTTACCAGAAAAAAGTCAACAAACATGTTACACCCATTTTGTTCACTGACTGCCAATTATTTATAGAATCCGTGTTAAGATTTTACTCTTAACTTTTAAAATGTTTAAATAGAATGGAACTAGAAGTAGTAGAATGGTACTCACAATCAAGGAGTCAACGTTCATCAAATGATTTTTTCCTCAAATTTCGGACTGCGAGACTATCGGCATATGGAGAAGGATCCTTCACGCACCAAGCTTCATTGCTCTGGAATGCACTTCCGATTAATATGCGCAGGCCCCACCCCTTATCAACTTTTAAAATCACTTCTCAAAACTTACTTTTTTACAAGCGTTTACATACGTTATCTGTGATGTATAATAATATTGAGGTTTTATATTTTTTTTATAAACGATTCATTTTGGAATAATTGTATCCATTTATAGTTTCAGTTATATGACATTATATAGTTAAAACGTCAGTAATAAGCAGTGTAGTATTCAACAGAATTATGACCTGTATAGTTTACAGATAATGAGTTAAAGGTCAATATATGATTATAAATAACTTGCATGAACCCGGGCAGGTTATTTATCCCCACGACTTCTTCGTCTTATTATTTTTAGGGGCTCGTAGTGGCTCGGTATGATGCTGGCTCGCTACCATTGCCATCTCGGGTTCGCTTCCGGGTTCCCGGCGTGATTTCTCTTGTCAGTGATGCAAGAAGGGGGGGGGCGTTGTCAAGGACAGTTGTCTGGTCTTTCGAATGTGATATAAAACCGAGGTGTGCACGTAAGAGAACCTTAGTGGGTAGGTAGTCCCGCTGTCCGAACAAAATTTCCTTCATAGCACATTATAATGGAGTATATTCGTCATCGTTATCCCACTCGGTGCTGAAAAGTAGAACGTTAAAACCTGTTTCATTTCTGATTTTATTTCTTATTTTATTATGTTTATTATACTTTTCCTGTGGTATAATGTTCCAAGTCAGTGACGATTAAAATAATCAAAGATATCTGCCAATTTGTTCCGTATCAAGTTCTACCAGAAAATGCAGTTTTATCATTGAAATCGTTAATGTTAGGGTTTTTTGGTTTAAAATACCCGAGTTATTGACGAGTTATTGACCAGTTTAGACTTATAATATGCCTATTATTTTTACAAACCACGTTGCACCTCTTTCCATATTTGAGTATTTTTCACATTGCTAGCAGTAGCAAGATTGTTTGTTGTACTTTGGTAATGATTGAACCTTAGGTGAATTATTTTCGATAGAAATAGTATATGATTGGAAAACTTGATGTCAGTCTGGCATTCTCTGGTGTGATTTGAACCCTTCTATTGGAACAATACAACTCATGAAAACTAAAGAGGTATCCGAAAAGGCTTTAAAAGTATTTGATGAAATTGTTAGATTAAATATCTGTCATTTCTGGGTTTAAGTAATACAATCGCTTTAAAGATATAGATCCCATCATAAGGGTATATTTAACTGTGAAAGAAAATCTCAAACCGTCGCTTTAAAAATTGCGTTTTGTTTAAACTAATATATGAAGGACAGTATTCACTTGTTCTATCATGTTGCATCGTTCATGTATTTAAGCAAAGATAACCACCGGTTACTATAAATAACTAATGAAAAACCGGATGATGTTTTGGCCACGCCCAGTACCGTTGACATACAATTGACCAGGATGTGTTATGTTGCTATTGAATATAACATACTGCCTTATGGAGTTACATCTTAAACTAAACAGGTGAAATCAAGGGAGGTCATATCGTTGAAATGTTTATAAAAGTATTCAGCTATTTTACTACAGATTGTATGATACGGTGTCTGTTATTGTGTGGTTATAAATAGCTCAAATTACTCTCAGATTTTATACTTAACGCGACGAAACACGGAAATTGTATATTATTATACTGAAAGGCAGTTGGAGGCGATGCTTGATCCAATTTAATATGTGTAAAACTTGGATTAGTGACCTGTAAGAATATTATATTACAAATTGTTGTTAATGTGGCTAACTATAACTATCACATGCGACGGATTTTAACTTTGCGCGTTGTATTGAGTTTGGAGCTTTGTGTCTACAATACGCGGACAATATGAATTAATTGCTTCTTATGTATGCGGTTTACGTATTTAAGGCTATCGTCAAGATTATATCTAACTTAATCAATGGTTTAGAAAGGCAAAAAATAGATATACCCATGTTTGTATTGTTAGTGTAAGGTTGACCTAATCATTAACGCGTAGAACCTCTCTAGCGAATAAATTTCATCTTGGTCACGTTGGGTGAACTTCTCAACTCTTTTCATGAACGCTACGGTGAATGCACAGACGCTTTGAACTCGCTCAGTATCCATCACGGTTACACGTAAAACTCCGATCGGCTTTGGTTTATATATAAAGGTATGTCTATACCTTGATGAGATTTACATTAAGCCCACATGTCTTGAATAGAGGACTAAATCAGATTATTGACATTTTAGAGTCCACGACACATGCTAATCAACTGGGACTCCCTGTGAGAGCACGTTGTTGAACAATTGTATGATTTATCATCAGTGAAACATGTTAGTTTGTTGATAATGTATTAATCAATAAACATAAATTTTATTTATCTTTATTGCTGGGATTAATTTGTGATCTGTCTTGTGATAGTGTAACAGAAACTCAAGATGAGGCTTAAAGGAATACAAGTTGATTTAAGCAACCAGAAACCATCTAGTGACGCCGAGTCCGACGAGGAAGTGGGCGAAGAAGAAGGTAAAGTTTTCGGTGACATTTTATTTCTTTTTAAATGAACACAGCCGTTTTCTTACCTATATAACCCACCAAACTGACCATTGCCAAAATAAGTGTTTATTGTTTCACACAGTATGTGACACGATGTTGCTGTCGTGAATCGAAACCGCCGCCCTAGGTACGGAATCCACACACCAAAAGGAATGTCTCACAAGTCGGTGTTGTTGTTTTAAAATAAATATTTATCCTCCAATACATTGAATATGATATTATGGACAGGTTGATTTAATTAACTTATTTACTGAAAATTGGTAAAAACATACAATACAAACGTATCTTTATCAATTTTCGATCCATAAGTATAAAGTCAAGTAAAAAGTATACTTAAACCCGGGGCACCCTATGACAGAACAATTTAGGCGTTCCCAGATATACGAACAATTACAAGACACACCACTGTAACCCACGCTACAAATAAATACATAGTTACAATGTTTATTGGACAAACCGTTTAATGAATCACTGCACAAGATCATTATGTATATTTGGGTGGCCTATAAATTCATCATTACATTATACATGAAATTGATTTGAACCGGATATTTAAATCAGATTGTGTGTGTAATTTGATAGTAATCTAGTTATCTTCCAATTTATTTTTCAATCATAGACTGGTTATGTTCAATATGAGTAGTCTATATTTTATGATGGCCTTCACGTAGATCATAAAGGAGCTCAGTCGGTTATATTTGGTTCCTAGAAATTGGCACGCATAGGTCTCAGCGTATATAATAATGTATTTTATGAATATATATATATAAGTTAAGGGTCAACCAATTATTTTTGTTTGACATTTTATTAGACGCAGGGAACATGTAAATCAATTTTTTTAAGCAAACTTTTGGTCAGAATGTGTTCAATATGTCTCAATGTTGAGTCTGTTATGCAAAGCATAATGCACTTTTTTATACACAACTATTCTGGGGATCTGATTCACCATTTTGAGCATAATGAGGCCCAACAAGACTGTCTCAAATTCGATAACTTTGTTAATAACGAGTGAGACCACCACGTGCTCGTAGACAGTCGACACAACGACGAGGCATGCTGTCGATCAGACGTCGATAAAAACACCTGGGGAATGGCCTCCACTCTGCCTGAAGGAATTACACCAATTCTTGAAGATTATGAGGTTGCCTATGATTGTCTCTCACGCGTCTGCCCAACTCGTCCCATGCATGCTCAATTGGCGCCAAGTAAAGGGAGTATGCAGGCCAATCCATTCGTTCAATACCATTTTGCGTGAGAAAATCATTAACAACTCGTGCTCTATGCGGTCTAGCATTGTCATCTTGAAGAACAGAACCTGCTCTAATTTGACGAAGACTTTGGATGACAAAAGGCTGTAAAATTTCGTCTCTGTACCTGATACCCGTCAAATTTCCTTGGACGACGAAAAGAGGACTCCTGTGATGTACCGAAATTCCAACCCACACCATTACCGTACCACCTCCAAAGCGATGGCGTTGTCTGACGTTAGCATTAGCAAATCTTTCTCCTTGTCGCCTATAGACGCGAAGTCTGCCATCATTTAACTGTAATGCATGGCGTGTGCACCAGTCACGAGGTGTTGCCCTATGACGTTGAAGAAGAGGTGGTCGAACCGCTTGTCGTTGAGATCGAATGTTGTGAGTTCGCAGACGATTTCTTGTGGTCTGGTCCGATACCTGAACACCACTTGCATTTCGCAGTTCATCTCTCAGACATCTCGATGTAACAACGCGCTGACGTAAGTCTTGACGTTGCGACGTTGATCTTGGACTGCCAGACCGTGTGCGATTCTAAATTGAATTGGTTGCCTGGAAACGCTGCCATAGTATCCCAATCACACTCTGGCTACAACCGATTCTCTCTGCCACATTCCTCTGTGTAAAACCCTGTTGAAGCCACGCAATGGCTCTTCCTCTGTCAAGTTCACTCAGCTGACGTCTGACCATGTTGAAATTTCAACTGGGAGCAGCACGGTCATGGAAGGGTTTTTTTTATGCCAAAACTGTTCATGGAAAATGCATAGTGCATGTGCTAGGACATAATCAACTCCAAAAAGTCGTCCCCTACTGCGTTTGGGCGATGCAAACAGTTTTGTAGAGCCTTGTTTTGAGCTGCAGTTTATGGTTTCTAAGGAGACTGTCAACTTCGTTTTGTTTGAAAATGTCATATGCCTTGTACACATTTTTGTCGTCAGGATATCGTGAACGAAGTTTGACACAATTTTCACCAATAATTTTATATATTTATCTGATATGTGCATAGACAATTACCTGGTAGAAAAAAAGGTTTGGCCCTTAACTTCTGTTGAGTACCGGTAGTATATAAAATGCATGGTTTCTCTTTTTACTCTAATTTCTAGTCAGTTCAGTTCGGCGAAATACGGCAGAAGTCTCAATTGAATGACAATCTCTAACGTTTGGTTATTCCAGTCTACATCGATAGTATTTATTGTGCATGCTCTCCAGATATGCATAATATGGCGTCACTGTTTGATATTTCTCCATTGACTTTAATGTTAATTCTCGTCTCTTAGACCGACTCTAACTTTTTCCCAAATTTTCGTTGGGTTGGACGTTTTCTATCACAGATGGAGAAACATGTGACAACCTATTGCCCAAAAGCACGTATGAAGTTCTTCACGAAAAACTTGAAATACGCAAGCTTGAAGTGGAAACAAATAAACATGCAAGTTTCGGCCCTTTCTTTTATCTTTCCACCTCAAAATTATGAATATTCACCAAAATATGGCTGAAAATGTATTTTCAAACCCCTGTCTTCGATTCTACACCAAAAAGTCAACAAAAATCGACATGCAAAAGGGGAAAAAAGGAAAAGGGAGAGAAGGACTAAAAATAGCCTGTGTCGTGGGAGACCGAGTAGAGATATTTGGTGAGTTGTGTCAACATGGAATATGTCTAACCTCGTTCTTCGAGTCCCCGAAACGCATTATTGTACACGAATCATGGTAAAATGATTATTTTGTCTTAAATATTGGATGTCAGAAGCCCATCAAGTATTCTTCCTCGAGTCTGGTGTTATTCAAGAGCTAACTTTGCCTATTACAGATCTTTCTCGATGCTTTAAATGCTATAATTTATTAAGTTGACATTTATTAACATGACAAGACAATAATCAACTCTCGATGCCATGGGGTGCTCGAGATTTTGACTAGATTATAATGGTTCGCACATAAAAATGGAGACGCGATGCTGAGCATAGTAGATAAAGTCTATGTTGAGATATGGTCGATTGTGTTTTTCTGTCGACACATGAAGCAAGCTTGAAAATAAATATAGTAAATAAGTCGACTCCCACTTATTCTTTTGAAATAAAAGTTTAATTGTAAAGATCAACCCAATTACAAATTCAGGTTACGGTTCATTAATTCTAATAATGTTTGGATCAAATAGTTTTTAATAAAAGTACGTTTGATTGTGTGTTGGTCTAAAGCTGTATATTTTATGCTGAGTTTATGTGGTAAATACACCACCCCTCTATATTTTGGCACTTAAATTTCATACCTACACAGACTTATATTTCTTAAACTCTATTAAAATCGGGATGGTCTCATTAACAAAAATCTCGAACGATCGTTAAGCCAGTTTAACCCTGTCGTCTAAACACAAAACGGTTACTTTAGCAAGATTATTTTTTATGCAGTCAAATTTATAAGTTGGAAATATACTTTGTATACTGTTTTTGGAATTTGTTTATATCATTTCTTAAGTGTCGCTAATCCAAAAGCTATTGTTTGATTTTGTGTAATTCCTCTATTGGACATTGTATTATCACTATTATTTATTTGGGATGTGTTGTATTTAACGTTTACCTATAGACCTTTATCACAGTTTTATCTACATGCTGTAGAACACTCACTCTACATTTTAAATTATCTTACCTAAGATTAAGTTAAAGGTCATACTAAAGATAACGATATTATTCATACTTTTAATTTTTTTAAATTTTAATTCACACGTTTACTCTTTTCTTTAAAGATAATATCTCGTATCGTCTACTGATCTATATGTGATGTCGAATTGAAAATATTTAAATTGGTACCCTTGTTGTCCAAAAATAAATGTAAAAGTGGTTTGATTTGACGAGCCTTGTATAATCCGATCCAACAGCATTCATTATTCAAAAATGATAACCTTCACATGTCCACAGCAATGCGGATTGAATGACGATTTTTAAATCAGCTTGTTTACGATTTGGATCTGAAATCTGGCAACCACTCTCGCTCTTGCAGAATGTTTGCTTTTAGTAATTTCTGGTAAATTCTATAAAATATTCATTAAATTTCTAACTAAGCTACATGATATTTCCAGGGAATTATCCACAGACGTTGTCGATGATAATGATAATGTACTATTCTTCTTATAAATGCGAAACTTGCAAGTTATTCTCTGAACTTTAAACACGAGAGGTTTTTATTGACTTTTCAGAAAGGAACTTATATAAAGTCCTGTTGTTTAGTTGTGGTTTTTTTTTTGGTTTTTTTTTGTTTTTTTGGTGGTTTTTTTTGTTTTATTTTGTTGGTTTTTTTGTTTGTTTGGGTTTTTTAAAGTAAAATAACGAAACAAACAATACCGAAAAACAAAACACCAACAGTCTGGTATACTAAGCTGACCTCGTTCAAGTTGGAGACATATTTTAAGATTGTTTTTTTTTTCTTTACTAACACCATTAGTGGTATATATAGTAAGAACACAGTAGGGGGCGTGGTTATAAACCAAATATATGCAGACCACATGTTTCGATCACGCTTCACTAACAGCTGGACTAAAAGTTGACAATATATATTTACTTGTTTATATGTCAGCTTTACCTACTAGAATACGTTTCATTTAAAGAGAGCGTGCCATATCGCATCTCTTTATTTCAATAAAAAAAACAACACGATGTTCGGTATTGGACTACTATTATATCGCATTCCAGCTTCCACGGGATCTTTTACGTCCACGCCAACGTGTATACGGGACCTCGGTTTTTCGTACCATCCGAGCAACTATACGTTATACCTTGCGAGACCTTCTGTCTCGACCAACGCAGGGATCGAACGCGGAGCCCCCAAGTTAACGAGCCAACGTCTTACTCGCTGAGCCACCGTGACTCACTACTTGCATAGATAACGACCATTCTAATCGACTATCATTTTAAAAAAGAGGGGGGTGAATTTAAAGTGGAACGGAGACAATTCGCATTTCAGTCTTTAAACGGTACTCATTCACACACCACTTCGCATACCAGAAAGCTCCATTTAAATTTTTAAAAAAAGGACGGATTTCGTGTATGGAGTAGGATATGCTTATTCCCCCCCCCCCCTCTAGCATCTGGTGATATTGTCTTTTTATTTGTATTCAAATAAAGGACAAATTATATAGTCACTGAAGACCTCTTTAAACATGAAGTCACGTGATATATTGAAGTTTATAATCGATGCGGTCTTGTATAGAAAGATATATAAATAATATAGGAGAATAGCCTGTGATTTTCTTACTACTTTCACTTCCTCATCGATCTACAGTCTTCTTACTATATATCTCACCATAGCGTGTCATCAAAACACCAAGTAGTGCGGTGTAGGTACATATAGGAATATGTGTAGATATATAACAATAGGATAATTAGACCAATATATCATAGAAACCATGACATCGATAGAAGAGCAGGACGAAGGTAACATAATATTTATATATTGAACAATTCGTTCATATACCATGTGTAAAGGTGTTTAACATGTATATATAGGGTGTGATACAGGATTTGTATCCTCGTGTAGGCTACAGATAAAGTTCAGTTTGTCTGTGAGGCACCATATGCGTAGTGAGGACGCTGGTCAACTAACTAGTAGGTCTTGGGGTTTGCTCCCAGTGTTGACCGATAACGTTCTTCTGGATTTTAGACGCGAATTCCAGTTGTCAGCGATGTAGGGAGGTGTGGTGGGGCTGACACGGTCAAGTCGTTTGAGTGGTATGAAAACCCGAGTTCCCATCAACATTGGCGTGCAGATAAAAGAACTCTGTACTGTATGATATTATAACATGTCCACCGCCATCTCGGCAAATCCTAATGATGGGCTTGTTCCTAAGTCGAAAGACATTTGATATTTTCCGAAAATTGTGAATCACACACAATAAATATAATACACTTTAAAATATCTCCGACTGCATATCAACCTTTAAAAAAATATGAAGTGTTAATTTCGTGTTTTCCCTTATTAATGATTTATAGACACGATGCACATTAACCTTTGAAGGAATTCATCTTTAGTACATCAAAATTATTCAAATTATACAAATTAACTCTTTCCATGATCGACATGTTAAATTAGTTTCGTGAATAATATATCAGTTGAAGACTAATGACAGGTTTTATTAACAACAATAGAGGCAAGACCCTGCATGAAAATGAGAAATTTGCGTTCACAATGGGATAAATGTGTATACCACTCGGCCTGGTGTGGTGGGTAAGGAAGTCCGGGATTCGATCCGGCTGTTGTGGTCGAATAGGTCTGAGGACCCGGTAAGGACAGCGTCTAGTCGTTCGGATCGGACGAAAAACGAAGGTTCAATATACACGTTGGCCTGCACGTAAAATAACCATTGGCAGTCTGATAATGAGGAGATTGCTTTATCCAAAACTTCTGGTAATAATCAACGTTAGAGGTCGCACTGCTTCCTGAAGTTCTGTGGTACACAAAAGCCACCGGGGGTGTTTTTCCCAAGTTTCAATCGAGTTAAGGCGTGGCTCCTCCTTGTCAGTGGTGTAGGACCGAGGGTCTGGCAAGGCACAATGGTACAGTCGTTCGGGTGGTAAGAAAAACCGATGTCCAGTGTACACATTGACGTTCACGTAAAAGATTAATTTTCAGTTGAAATTCGATATAAGAGTAGGACGTAGTCCCTCCATATAGCACTGTATGTCATATGCCCGTCTTCATTAGCCCAGTCGGAGCAGAGCAGTAGGACGTTAAACCCTATTTCATTTGATCAGTTGGTTGAATAAATCATAGGTGAAAAAGTAGAACATATACATAACGTGTATATTCCTTTGTGTAATACTAATCAATATTTAACGTGTCTATTGGTTTTCGATAAATTAAAAAGGTAAAACAATCAGGAACATGTCAGGTATTATTCTGTTTAATCCTTCGTGATGTAACTAGATAAATAGAAGATTGTTTACGAGAATGCGTGCTTCGAATTTCGCAATATCTCCTAAGAATTCATCATTTTATCTTAGCTGATCAGGACTGTTTTACTCCAAACTGTCGCCGCGGTCAGCTATAAGTATTGGTTGGTGTCGTGCAGGAGCATGGTATGCTTACTATTTCTAGCTAGAACACCCGATAACATTTGTCATGTGTGAAGTTCTGTAAGATAACGACTTCTTATTGTACCACTATTTAAACATGACTTTATCTGTGGGTTTTTATTATCATTTACCGTCTCTATCCCTCTTGGCACGTCTATACTGCTGAATACAATATTCGTTTGCCTTTTTAAAATCCAAGAGCAATTTACCACACTCTTTTTAATAAGCCTTTGGTGTTGTGCAATACTAAGGGGGATATCACATATCCGTCCTGTTTTTGCTGCATCTTTGACCAGGGTTAAGAGGTCATAAACGAGTTATTTATTTATTAGATTTATTAGATATGCTGTTAAGATCGGTTATGCAGTGTTTAACCTTGAGTGTCAATCAATTAGAAAGGGTTAGTTGCACGGATGCGATTAATTGATACTTATTAAATCTGGATTCAATGACCATGGCCCTGTTTCTAGAAATCTTAACTAAAGATAAAATCCAAAGTTTAATAGATAATTCAAGTTTGATTGGCTATAATAAGAACTAAAACCAATCTTTTATTATCCAATATAATTACTAAAATTTGGATTTTATCTTAGTTAAAATTTCGTGAAACAGGCTTCGGTTTAACTCGGTAACCTGTTTGGTCAGATTCCTTGAGGTTAGCACTCTGCAGAGTGCATCGGTTACGTATCTATTTGATTCCCGTTTTCATACACTACAATTATTTATTTAAGGATAAAATTGTAACTACATGTGTATATAAAGAAGAAAAAAGCTGAATTGTGAATAAATAATAATGTATATTTTGTAAAATGTATATGAATGGTGCCTCGCCGATAACTATCTTGAATTCGTCTAGACAGTGTTGTTTTCGCCTACTCATCTTCGAATTTTTTAAATGCTCTACCAGTTTATAGAGAGGGCCTTATTGTATGTGAGCATTAATCGTGCACAATATAATTAACTGAATCTTAATATGTTGTGGTATATTATGTTCGACGATGTAAAGTCGCAGATACGTAGGTCGACAATGCAAAGTGCATAATGCAATGTGTAAAATGTAAAGTAGTTAATTCAAAGTTGTTTCATTCTTCAGAATGTAAGAGAGAGATTAAAATGTACCTTATATTTTAAAAAGTATACTTTGCATTTTTACACCATGACATTAGTACTTTGAAACATTGAAAAATGTATTTTGAAACGTTGTCTATGTTCAGACTTTTGGCAACGTTATACATCCACAATCATGTACCCCAATCACCGTTTGAACATATTGTGTACTTATTATGTACCCCTCTCTTTACACATATGGCTGAATGTACTCTAAAGGTAAGAACTGATATTATAATGTATGTTTCTGATTGGTTATATATTACAATTTCTATTATCAAGCATTATTTATTTCATAAAGACCATAATAGCATCCTAGTCGAAATGTCGCTCAGTAATAAATTGTAATATTGTATCTGTATAATTGTGGCCTGTGTATTTCTAGTTCAATTGTAAAATACCATTAAAACAAATAATAAAGCACATTATTAGATATAATATATGGGTATTATATAGTAACACCAGGTGATATTGATTCAAATAAAATACAGACCTATAATCATAATATAAAAGTCTCTGCCACGTTAAAGCTACAGTAACAGTTATTAGAACTTTAGAGATCTTGCAAATAACTAGATTTTGGATGGGTTATAGAGAGAAGATACAGCATGCCAGCAGGGATGGATTCTAATTCAGTATCATAAACTCGTCAAAGATATTTACTAACTTTTCCATTATTGACCCTTTACCTAGAAATGAAATTTTTATCAAAGAGCACGATCACCTTGAGAAAGTAATGATTGACAGTTTGTAAATGGATATTTCTCGTGAAATATTATACTTTATGTCTTATGTAATTAACCGATCATTTACTTATATCAGAAACACGTGATGTCAGCTTATCTTGTCTTATATTTTATGACATATTATTAAATCGTGTGTGATACGACACCTGTAGCTTTAACTTCCTGTATCAAGACCTGGTGGCAAAACACAACCTTTAAGTATAATGTGAATTGAAATTCAGATGTAATCTGAACAAGTAACATATTCTTACATCCAAGTTGATGTCTTGAAAGTGTTCATTTGAGAAAGTTCTTGTTGGTTCAGTGATCAGGACGGGTATCTAGTTGTGCTGGTGTAATGCAAAACCGAGGTCCCATGTATAAGTTGGTGTGGGCGCAATAGAACACTTTACAATTGGAATTCAATTGTTGTCCGTGGAAACTTTGACACACTGTTTGCCCGTCTTCATTAGCCCAGTCGGAGCAGAATAGTAGGGCATTAAACCCCATTTTCAATTCCTATGAGGAAATAAGCGGCAGCCCGTTTTTACCTCTACGTAAATTTACGACCTCCATCATAGGGGCATGGAGACCAACTTCCCAGAATATGCGTATCTTATGGTATGTTTTACGCTCGATCGCGATTGTCCCTGTATTTAAAGCTTCCGTGGATCTATGTTCGCTAGGGTTGTTTAGATAGACTCTTTATGTCATTTACACCTTATAGGCAGGTTTATTTCGTTATGATTAACTCCTCCAAAGCAGTAATAATATTTGATCGAGTGCATTAAACGCCATTTCATTCATTCACTGTTCAAACTGTCTTACGGCAATTAGTGCTAATCCTGTTCTAGATAATGGTATTATAAGATCAGTTATTAGAACTGCTTTACTAATGGACTAAACTGATCAGATAAAGAATAGAAATAATCTTACTCAATATGATAAAAATCCCGTACAAGAAATTCAATACTGCACATGTTTATTAACTAAACTATTCAAAAAAATAATTGATTTATATAAAATATAAGTGGATCTAGTTACACAAACGGGTGTTTTGTCAGGATCTGATCTGCCGTTAGAATAAATAATGAAAACTTTGATGAATCGATTTACAATAGTGTTCATGAAATCTATAATACTACCTTTATTGTCAATAATTACAAATCGATTCCTTTTTACAAGGGCGTATCCATTATCGATTTATTACTTTTTATTGAGCTGCGTGGGTCAATAAGTGCATGTTAAAGATTTGACCTTAGCAGCTATGACCAACCCTCATTAAAATCAGCACTCCACTGTACACACAGAAAAAAAAGTGGGTCAAAAACGCGTAAAACTTACTCATTTGGGTGAGTTATGAGAAAATACTCAGCTAGATGAGTATTTTGACTCAGATTGCGGGCAAATAGGTCAGCTAAGACTCAGTTTATTGAAACTTGTGCGAAGCGTCTGAGTCACTAACTAGTCACCTCTGAGTTATTAAATATTCAGTGATGAATTTGACGTTATTGAGTCACAGCCTAGTCAAGGGTGAGTTACGTGTGAGTCCTTTCGGTCACACGTATTATGACGGCAGTTAGACGAAGCCTGGACTAAAAATAACATCTATAGCATATGCAAATATCAACAATGGAAAAGGTGAATTATATATATTTTTTGTAACAAAACATGTGGGATAATTCCCAGTTAATAAATAATCAGCGATGAAATTTTTGTAAGTGAGTCACAGCCTAGTCAAGGGTGAGTCATGGGTGAGTCATGGGTGAGTCCTTCCGGTGAAAAGAATTGTGGGTGGACGTTTTATGGCGGCAGTTAGACGAAGTTTGGACGCTTGTTTGATTAAAAGAAAATCGAAGTCATCTGCCGATATCTGTCACAGAAAAGGTAAATTATTGGTGTTTTTGTTAAGGATACAGCCTTATTCAATATTATGTTTACTATATTACAGAGATTAGGTAGCATATGTGAAATAGACCACTGATTTTGTTTTTGATTAAAAATTCGGATTCAAATTTATGAAATCGACGTGTGTAGACCTTGATGGGTCCATGATCCAGTTAGTACTTTATATTGAAATCTTAAGCTGATATTCAAAATAATATGAATAGAGTTGAAAATTTCACCATATTGATAGGCCTGGGTGGAGTATTGCCGCATTGCATTGGCTATTCGAATAATTATAGGCATGAGTCAAAACCGAGTCGCCAATTGGTTCATAGATAAGTCATATATATATATCTCCACAAAAGCGTATGAAAATGAGTCAAGACTGGGTCAATAGTAGATCACGATTTTAAAATCACGAGACTTAGTTAAGAATTTGTTATAGTTAGACATACTAAAATCACACAAAATTCAACAAATACCGAGTTCTCCCTATATTGTATCCTATTATTAATTCTAATTCAAATAGACTTAACCCTTTCTAGCATTGGTCACTGAATTTGCCAATAGATGGCTTCTATGTGTGTAGGTTTATACTGATCAAAGTGTTTTTTCCCCAGATTATAAACGAATGTCATCGTCTACCGTCAACCCCCTTTAACCAAAAAGAGAAAATGGGGCAAAGGTTCGTGAAGTCAAACCAACCGAAGATGTACATGTACCTAAGGATTGCAACAGTAAGTATTTATTATGGTCGGATTCTCTTTTGGCAAGGGGCAAAGAGAAGACGCAACAATTAGATTTCGCCGTACGGTTGCAACGTGAAAAAGCAGAGGTAAAAAGCGAAATTATATATGAAATGAAATGGGATTTAACGTCCTACAGTTTTGCTCCTAACCTGAGCTAATGGAGACGGGTGCACGCCATACAGTGTGGTATGAGGGAAATTTTGTCCGGACAGTGGCGCTACGGCTTACTTTTGTATCGAATTCCAACTGCCAAGGGATCTTTGGGTACGGTTTTTCATACGAAAATGAACTTTCTCGACAAATGCAGGGATCGAACACCCGTCTTCCAGAATAGCGAGCCAACGTGTTACCAAAATTATATATGTATTATGTCTGTTCTGTTATGTCCTGGTGGAGCGGAAGGTTTGCTTAAAATTGAATTATAATGACCCAGTAAGTATGACGCTGTACCACTAAATCGGCTGGGCATTTATTGATATCAGTGAGGGACGCGAAGAAAGATACTCGGAATTTGCCAAATACGGTTTCTTCATTGTCATTGATGCAGGCCAGGGTGTCTGACAGGGAAAGAGAGTTCCGCGTGCAATTTAGAGCACATGTTAAAGACCCTCTAACTGTGGAAAATCCAAATATGAAGTGCACACGAACATAATTATCCTTGTGTGTTGCTGCCTCGAATACTGAAAATTTTTCGTTGAGTGTGGTAGGCTTTTCGCACGTGTAACATTTATGGGCTGTCAGGAATTTACAACTTTTGAAGGTATTTTAACTGAACACAATGTATGCACTATTTGGTTCACTAAATCGCACTTTAATCGCCTTCCGAAATTCTCTTATAATATGATTCTTTTTACAGGGCGAGCTGGATATTCTTCAATTACAGCCCTTCCTATTCTGCTTAAAGAGGACCTAAAAAAAATGCTGTGTCCAACAGATGTGGTAAGCAAAAAAAATTTTAAGTTTTACAGAGGGGGGATTGGGTTGTCATTTTAACACCTGCTACAACTAAAAACTTCGATTAAAACAATAACAAAAATATGAAATGAAAAAAAGGCCTTTAAAACCTTACCTTTCCGCACCGACTAGGATAATGAAGACGGGCATAAGCCGCAATGTTAAGGGGCAGGGGTGCGATGAAAGCGATCCACTTATTTCAAATTCCAACTATACCAAGTCTTCTTTTATACGTGTACACGATACCTATATGGTATTGTCCGATCCTAGCGAATCCATGTCTTACCGTGGTTCCCCTAAATATTTTTTAAGTTTTGGATGTTTGTTTTTGTATCATTTCAGAGACCAGAGAGAATAACAACTCCCACTATTCTACACCAAGGGGATATCATGGATGGCGAAACTACATACGAAATTTTAATGGATGACATCGTTCTGGCTCGTGCGTTAGAATTTCTAACGGCAGTCGAAGTGTTATTCGCTGTGTACTATATATTCAATATCGAATATTGTTTAAAGATTTTAAACACATGAACGTTTATCCAAAAAATCATTCTTGGAATCGAGGACAAAATTAATATACCAAGAAAGGTCATGTCATTATTAACTAAGTTGAAATAGTTATTTTATACGTCCACATTTTTAGCTTGTGGACCCCATATCGGTCACTATTTCCATCCGATTTTGTTGTAACTTAAAATACTTTATATGCCAAAGATCGTGGGATGAGTTCGAATCAGACCTTCAGTTACGGAGTTATACTCTCTTTGCCAAAAACCTTGTGAACGCGAAAGGGGCCCTTGCTTTATCTATATTATGGTTATCAGAATTGGTTTGACACAACGGTTCGCGATAGAGGCTACAACATTTGACGGATTTCTTTCATATTTGGTGAGTGGCATTCGGATCACGAGGTAAGAATCATATCGATATTTAGTGTTACGTTCTGGAGTATCTCCAGATGTTACAGTGAATTTCATGAGAAGGATTAGGCAAATGGGTGAAAGCGCTTTCTAATTTTCATTGTTCTTCACCTGCCAACTGTGCCCGCATATTGCATGACAACCACTTTTACTTTTAGACAATAGAATAAAATATGTATAACTTATATGGAGTGCTTTATTTTTAATTTAAACATACGTTATGCAAGAGCTAAAACTGCCTGTTGCAGACCTTTTTTTAGGCCTGAAATGTTATCTAGATTATTAATTGGACATTAATGAACTTATCACTAGCCAGTGATATTTACTGGATTAGGAATCGATTTTTTGCTCAGCTTTTCGTAATCTCGCATAATGTATTTTTAAGTTTTTGTTTTAATATTGTTTCCTTATTGACCTGACATAATGCTGATCACATCGGGAGAAACGGTATGTTATTCGGCAAATAAGATCGTCAATTCAAAGACGAACGCGGAATCCTATACTGCAAATGTGGAGGTTAATACACCAGGCATAAGGTTGTTGGAAAACTAAGCATACACGAATCGTGTAATCTAATTGAAAAAAATAACATCTTCGTATTCGTTTTTACAGATATTTTTCGTCAACATTGTGCAATGCCAACCAAAGAATTATTAAAAAAGGAGAATTAAATCCTAATTATTAGGATTCCAGCCTGTGTGGGGTCATTTGACTCGTTGCGTAAGGCTAATTATGTGACTCAAATATATTTGCATTGATTCACTTTACTAGTCACTTGACTCACTGTACCTAGTTGTGTTACTCATCTCTTGTGTCGCTAGACTCACTAAAGTAGTCACTAGACTCACTAAAGTAGTCACTAGACTCACCAAAGTAGTCACTAGACTCACTAAGGTAGTCGAAGAACTCACTTTACCTGACGAGTCACTTGACTCACTTAACGAGTCATTTTATGGATTTTTTGGTGAGTCACAAAAATGAGTCTTTTGACTCATTATATGAGTCCCAAGTAAGTTCCAAGTTAGTCCCAAGGTAGTCAACGAAAACTGAGTCGTTACTGAGTCGTTTTATGGATACTCACTCAAATGAGTCAACTGACCCACTTTTTTCTCTCTGTGTACATAATGTAATTATTAAATTAGGGAGTTAAGGGTACTCGATACACGACGTAACGGTTAATTTGGACAGAAGAGGTTAGGACTTTATACCAATATCGTTGGCTTATTCTTTTCTACTTCAAGTCCACTTCCACATATAGTGCTATCGAAGACAAATTTCTTTAACGCTGTGTTCTTTTCAACGTGGCAGTGATATCAACCAGTATGTAAAAGGGTTATAAAGGCTAAACCAATTAGAATAATTCTAAGAGTCTCACGATACACAACGAAAAACATCCCTATATAACAATACAGTTCCGGTGTTTACTTGGTTGATGTGTTTTATTCTACCCAATTGTGTTTATCCAGCCCACAGTTTTCTTGTATTTTGAGTCTTCCTTTTATGTGATTTACAAAGATGGAAACATATTTTTCATGTTATATGAGTACTGAATGATTTTATTTTTTTTTACTAATATAATATATATTAGATGAAAAAAAATGGATTTGTTTTACCCCATGCGAATCCGGTTAACTAAGCTAGAAATGAAATAAAATGAGGCTGGCTAGTCATACTGTCATGGTTTCGATCGCATGTGACTTCGAGATACGGGATCCTTCTCAACCTAGTAACACTACTTGAGAGCGGATGATAAACATGAATAGTAAAAGAAGATTGACGTTTATAAATTTGTATTTTCAGATGATTCAGTTAAATCAAGTTTATGCTGTTTACAAGGTTGTATAGCAGCTTCTTCAGTAGGCTTCTCATTTTTTGTGGCCTTACCAACAGGTTGGTGTGGAAATATTTTTATTATGATGGATACGGGGTTATATATCAACACCATGTTAAAACTCTTTGATCAATTTCTTTCATCGATATGCTGTTTCGTCATGTACCTTTTTTGAAGTTACAAAATAACTGACTGTAACCATGGGGGTTTATTCGGACGATTTGAGTATACAATAATATTGAATGGGGTTTAACATTCTACTTATATACTCTGCTCCGAACTCGGCTAATGAAGACTGGCATATGAGGGAACTTTTGCCCTGACACCGGCACTACGTCCTACTCTTATATCAAATTCCAACTGTCAATGGGTCTTTTACGTGCACGCCAATGTGTCCTGTCAAGTAACTCCGGCCTGCGGCACTGACAAGGGGGAACCACGCCAGGAAATATGGATGAACTTTCTCTGCCAATGCAGGGTTCGAACACCCCACATCAAGCTAACTAGCCAGCGTCTTACTCACTTGGCCACCGTGCCCCCCCCCCTTTTTTTTTTTACAAAATAAGCATTATTATTATTATTAGATTCTTCGTCATTTTTTTTTCTAATTTTCAGGTATTTTACTGATTGTGTATTCTCAGAAAGATTCTGATTACAGACTTTTATCAGTTGGAATCGTCCTGGTTATCTTGCCTGTTGTCGTGTTATTAATAGTCATAGTCCTGTGTTTTAATAAACATAGATTAAAACGCTTTGGTAGAAATAAAATTAAACATGGCGGAGCGACAACTATTACAGCAGATAATGGGATAGAGGAAACTAATTATGGAAAATATTAGGCGTATAGGTTGTACTGATTGTGCAATATTTTTGGTGCTTTTCAATGGAGCCAGAAGAACGAGAAATGGGAAATACTGGACTGTTAATCTATAAATAATATTCCTGTGTAATTACCAGAAATATTTGGTGCTTTTTAGTTTAAATGGACCCAGGGACGACGGGAGATATAGGAATACTAGAATATAAAGGTATTACGAGATGTGTGCATAATACACCTGTTCAATCACCAGAAACGTTAACGTAAACGTTTTTCTTTCGTTTTTTTTGGGGGGGGGGAGGGGGAGTTAATGGACCAAGGGATTGGAGATAAAGGGATATTCGACTGTAAGGATATTCAAATTCAAATGGTTAATGAATAATATTCCCGTGTATTCGCCGGAAACGTTAAGAGAAAAACTTTTTACTGGACGAGAAATGGGGGATATTCGTGAATAATTCCCTGTTAGAAATGTTAAAAGAAATGTATAAATAATTTTGACATTGTTATCTCCTCGTTTCTAGTATTATTAAAATATTAGCGGCGAGGCAATCCTTTCATTTTGTTTCCTGCTTTATCAAAGAACACTTGCAATATTTTGTGCATTAAATTATTATTTATACTATTATTATTACATTTAATATTCCAAAGATGTAAATATCAATTGTGAACTTCCTAATTTCATACAGTTGTAAGTAAAGATGTGATATTTTATTGGTTTATTGCAACACTTAACACACCCCTTGTAATAAACCAGTGTTTGGAAGCTAATGTTCAAATTACACGCGTTGAGTCTAGTGCACATGGACCATTGTTTAAGCTTTTAGAATCTATAGACAATAAACAGTGTGGTCAAAAATACCACGACATGTGTGCGCGAACGAGCAATTAGCAGACCACGATTCGGGGTTGCCACCGCTGATACGCTGACAAACAAATAAAAATGCCCCTCGAGAGATTGCTTGTTGCGATCAATGTATGATTTCAGCACCACCAGCATTTCGATTTGTCGCTGAATACCGAACTGACGAACTTATTTGATAAATAGTAACTCGTTGCCCGGGCAATGACTCTCACGTGTACGATGTTTTCAGGCGATATGGCAGCAATTTAAAAATCATTGACAAATTGGCTTTGAAACTTGTCGTGTGCTAGGCGTTAGACCAACATATTCATAAATTGGTTATGAAGTGCAATTATAAAGAAAAAAAAGTAAAGGGAGGTTACTCTTGTTTCATAATTTTTACAAACTATATTTTAACACATGGTGTGTATGCCCGCAAGACGCATAAATGTATTATTAAATATATATTGCCTTTATCATGATCTGTTGTTATGATCTTTTCTCGAGTTCTAATAAATATGGCAAAAGTATCTGAAATGGAAATAATGAAATTATCCACATTTAAAATAACCATCATTGTCGAATATACATCCTTAATCAAGAAATACAATGGGGTTTAACGTCATATTGATCTGCTCCGACTGGGTTATCAAATATGGGTTAATCCAAACATGCAATGAGGTTTAACGTCCTACTGTTCTTCTCCGATTGGGTTAGCAAATATGGGTTAATCCAAAAATGCAATGAGGTTTAACGTCCTACTGTTCTTCTCCGACTGGGTTAACAAATTACGGGTGAATCCAAAAAGGGCGATCGGGGAGAAAAAGGGTGAGGAAGTGGGGGTAGCTTACTCCTTCCAACTCACCCAAATTTAATCGACAAGAAATCCTCCCATGGATCCCATCTTACATGGACCTCTTCTCTATTCCAAAAGATGCCATGAAGCTTAACTTTACTACATTGGCGTGGATATGGTCACGCAAAGATGAACCTTAGTATCTCCAGCATTGACACTAAGGACCGACATTATAAGATTACCCTTGGTATCTTCAGCATTGATACTTAGTACCTACTTTATAAGATCACCCCTGGTATTCCTAGCATTGATACTTAGTACCGACATTATAAGATTACCTTTGATACCCTAAACATTATAACTTAATACCAGTATTATAAGATTACCCCTGCTACCCCATACATTGATACTTTCCAACAAAATACGATTATTAGTAATCAGGCACAAACGATTTCCGTAGAAATGAATTTTGTTTCATAAACAGGAATAACGGAGAAAATCTGTGAGTGTGTGTGTGAGGGGAGGGGGGTGAAATAGGTTTATTTAATGACCGCTTCCACCGAAGTGATATTGTCGATAAGAACATCTCGATTCACAATCTTTATATGGTTGAGCGACCCACAAAAGATCCCACATACTCTTGGACCAATTTAATTAAAATTTCACAGTGACGTACACATGTATCTATGGGAACACTCAATAAAACGTTACAGAATTGAATACATTTAATCCACAAATGGTGACAATCGAAGGAACTGCAATCGTGTGACGTGGAATTCAATCCCGTGACGCTACACAGTCTATAGATTGTTCATGGGGAAAAAAATATCGAAACGGTTAAAACATTTCGAAATGTTTGTGGTGATACCATAAAAGTGTAACAGATTAAGAAAAGGAATGGATTTAAAACTGAAGCCAATAGTGAAAGAGTTAACAGTCTTAGTCCGTAATAATTTAGTAGATTACCTCCCCTTATCTATTTCTTGACTCATTCTGACTGTCCATGTACCCACCTTCATTTTAATGTAATGAAATTTATACCCGAAGCCTTCTCGCCTTCATCCCCTAACGAATTGCTTATCACAGCTTAATCAAAGCAGAAAATTATCATTATGAAATCAACCAAGATATTCGTTCACCCAAAATCTACACTAAGTTTGACATTCTACCTTAATTCGAAGCAGACCGATTGTGTTCCATAAAGTGCGCCGGGAAGCTACTTAGCTTTAGCAGAAGATATTCATAATCTAACTCAACCAAAGCATCCATCTCGCGAGCATCAGCTCAGTAGAAGCCCCTTATCATGTTCCAAAACCTGTGAGGGGCAATGGCTTAGACTATTCGGAAAATAGTCATCACCGAACTAGGTCTGAACCGATAAAATCGCTTATCCCTGCTTAACTGAGCAGAAAATGTCTATCATTGACTTCAGTCAAAGCATGCGCCATGACCAACCATCATGTTTGAACGTTCACGCTCAATTAGAATCAGACAGACATACCGACGAACTCATTGACAGTTTGTAGTTTCATTATAATTACATCAATACTGTGATTAAGTTTAATAAAATAAGCATTTTCTGTTCGAGATAAGGTGAGATAGCCTAATCAGTGTGATTGGTTGTCTATCGTTACATCCCACAAGACAAAAACCACCATTTAAAAAAGTAAAGCCATCTGGGTTAGGGTAAGAGTTAATACAGTCATGTCCATCCGAATATCATTCCTGTGATATAGGAAACGTCACTTATTCACATGTCTAACCCATGGTTGATTCTCCGGGTGATTACATGATTTACCTATTGAATGGAATTGACCAGCCGCGCCATACAATCGATAACGTTAAAATGGCCTCCACTAGATAAAAGGCCCGTCAATCGAGATTCCGTTTATTATCATGGCAATGGTACTTCAAATATTCATACCATCTCTCTGAATAAAATAATTTGACTGAAAATTTCAGATATTATATTTATTTTACATTATCTATTATACTACGAAAAGTCAACCCTTCATTAATATGTTGACATATTGCATTTTTAAACAGCTTGATTTATACTTTTTCAACAAATACTTTTCCGGACTTGGTAAACATTCATCAGAACTCTAAGCACTCATTAATACAACACGCGACCTTGATGTGACATACGAAAACAAAAATAATCCATGTACGTAATGCGAAGCCGTACGTTGAACTCTGTTAGATTTATAAACCGATTGATATTCGTCACAACACTATCCATCGTTAAAGGCTATTACTATATGCCCCATGTAGTTATATTAAGAGAGTCTTCATTATTGACGCTAATGGTAGACTACTTCAAATGCCTAAGGTTTTCGGAATAGTTCTAATAGAGTACACACGCGCTAATAGATTCCTTAATATCCATTACTCAATCCACGTACCATTTCATTAGTGACAAGACCGGGGGTTTCGTCTAATAATAACTGCGTGAAACGATATAGTACTGAATTGTACGTACAAGTTCAATGCCAACATCAAAACAAAATTGATCCTATAAACACCGAGGGAGTAAGGAAGAGGGTTAAATGTTTTAGGTCAGTTTGTTATATATATCAAGTATCGGTGGAAAAATACACAAAAAGATAACTACTGCCTGTTAATGTATCTATTAAAAATTAACGAATGGCTCGAATGAAATATTAAAAATCTCTAATAAATGCTGATATATATTCGTCTAAATAATGAACCTTTTACTGTTACTGAATATCTGTGCCAAGTACAGCGTTATACAAGGGTCGCATTTAGGTCCTATTCTGTTAATGTAATAGGAATATTTTGACATTTCTTATTGTGTGTTATTAGTTTACGGGTTTCTGGAATATGTGCCTGGTTTTGTAATAGGTCGTATAACACATTTCGGTATTATACCTACAGCTTTTACTGAGTCGACAACACGCCAATGATATGTAAAAATACAAAACATGCAAATAAAAAAATAAAAGAAAGGGAGAGGTAACAATACATTAAGTGCCAACATTAAATCCAATAATGTTAAAGCGTGTATGTTAGTTAGTCAATATGCTACGAAAAAATCTTTTCTCTCACCAATAATGATTGTGATAAATTGTAACAGATCTGTTCGAATATAAGTATTAAGTAACTGGACATATATAATAAAATTAGGTTGCCAGGCAACGAAACATACGCCCACACAGCAGCCAAATCGTCCGGGCAGTCAACAAGAGTTGTTGCATTTTAAGTAATCATCAGAAAATCATAATTCAAACTCACCCATAACTACGGTGTAACTGTGATATAATCAAACGTTTTTTTACATCAGATAATAATTGTGACCTCCAGAGGGACCACAAGCTAAAAAGGGTGATTTTTCGTACAATCAGGGGACATAATTCAGGAAGTTATGATCCGATGGGCGCAAATATCGAAAGGAACCAAGATCTTTGGGTTATAAACATACATGTCAAGTGTCATCAAATTCGATTCAAAATTGTGACCTCTATAGGGTCCACAACCTTGATATAACATATTTTCACACTATTCGTGTACAAACGGCAGCCATTTTGTCCGTCAATTCTAGTCCGATTTTCACGAAATTCACACTCTCTCTTCATTACCATGTAACGGTGACATAAATCAAACGTTTTTTTAAAATCGGATAACAATTTTGACCTCCAGAGGGACCACAAGCTAAAAAGGGCGATTTTTCGGACAATCAGGGGCCCTAATTCAGGAAGTTATGATCCGATGGGCGCATATATCGAAAGGAACCAGGATCTTTGGGTTATAAACATACATGTCAAGTTTCATCGAAATCGGTTCAAAATTGTGACCTCTATAAGGTCCACAACCTTGATATAACATATTTTCACACTATTCGCGTACAAACGGCGACCATTTTGTCCGTCAATTTTGGTCCGATTGTCATGAAATTCAAACTCACCCATAACCATGGAACGGTGATATAATCAAACGGTTTTTTAAATCGGATAACAATTTTGACCTCCAGAGGGACCACAAGCTAAAAAGGGCGATTTTTCGGACAATCAGGGGCCATAATTCAAGAAGTTTCGATCCGATGGGCGCAAATATCGAAAGGAACCAAGATCTTTGGGTTATAAACATACATGTCAAGTTTCATCAAAATCGGTTCAAAATTGTGACCTCTATAAGGTCCACAACCTTGATATAACATATTTTCACACTATTCGCGTACAAACGGCGGCCATTTTGTCTGTCAATTTTGGTCCGATTTTCACGAAATTCGAACTCAACCTTCATAACCATGAAACGGTGATATAACCAAACGGTTTTTTAAATCGGATAACAATTTTGACATCCAGAGGGACCACAAGCTAAAAAGGGCGATTTTTCGGACAATCAGGGGCCATAATTTAGGAAGTTACGATCCGATTGGCGCAAATATCGAAAGGAACCAAGATCTTTGGGTTATAAACATGCATTTCAAGTTTCATCCAAATCGGTTCAAAATTGTGACCTCTACACTGTTCACAAGCTAAAAAACGTGATTTTTCGTACAATCAGGGGCCATAACCCATGAAGTTACAGTCCGATACATGCCAATATCGAAAGGAACCGAGATCTTAGGGTGATAAACCTATATTTTAATTTTCATTGAAATCGGATAAAAATTGTGACCTGTAGACTGTTCACAAACAATTGTGGACGGACGGACGTCCGCACGGACGAACAGGGGCGACGACAATATACGTCCACATGAAAATATGGGCGTATAAAAATCGGAACAGCGACTGTGGAAAACAAGTACAGTGATATTATCTTCGATGTCACAAAGGTTTGAACCGGCGATAAAGCCCCACCGAAAATGAAGTTTTATGTAGCATCAACATTACAATATGCGTAGGAACATTAATAATATAAACGTCTTCTTTATTCCAATATAACGGTTAACGTCCGCTTCAACTTTCAACGCATGCTTAAAATGTCTACAGAGTTAATGAGGCCTATCCATCCAATGGCTCCATTTAGATTAGTTTTAAGAACTTGGAAATATAATTAACATTTAATTTAGTTTTGATAATCAAACTAAAAGGCTTGTTATCTAATTAACATTGAAATTTGTACTTTATCAACTTATTAGTCGCCTTTAATCCACGAACAATGGTCTGTTTGATCTGACCGCTTTATGTTTAATTTGCGTCTTGTCCAACAAGTCAAACGTAAGGATTAGCAATAATAATTCTTATAGTCAAAAAATCCAAAACACAGATTATATCTCAGTGCGTACTGTCCGCTTTTCTCACGACAGCGTATTTTATTTAACATAACAATCTTTATATGCAATTACTTTTTTTTTTGTTCATACTTATTTTTGCCTCGGTCATATATGTGAATAACTTTAATTAAATCAACCTGTCCACAATACCACAAACAATGTATTGGACGTTAAAATTATAATAAGCAAAAACAACAACAACACGGTTAATGCACAAATGGTATATGATTACGATTAATGGGTAGCACAAATACTGGTTCTATATGCTAACAATTGGCTGATCTTCGCCATTTAAATATATTTAAATGCATGTGTTATTTTCAGTAAAATAGCTTTATCTGTGTTTATAAAAATAAAATAAACATCGCCCATTCAACGATCATAAACCAGATTCTATTCAATGTTTTGTATTTAATTCTTCTACTTTAATTGGTATACATATTCAACAATCTCTGTATGGAGCAAACCAAGTAGGTCTACGTAACAGGCTCGTATAAATAATTTTAGAAACCAGACATAGACGAGTGTATGTGGATAATTTTAATACCGTTTCCTGTTTTCTAGTGGGTATAGATCAAGTAAAATTGAAAGCGACATCTGTTATGAGATGTTGAGAGTCTAATGGCTTTAATCTACATAATGTTCCTCACAAAAGAATACGTGTTTACAGCAGACATATATAACATTGAGTGCTCGAGAAAAATAAATTAAAGTAAAATAAACTGACTAAGAATTACCACTTGGTTTATATCTGTGTCTCTTATTATTATATTACTGTTGTCTGTCGAATCAGTGGGTTGATTAATCAAGTCTTTGTTGTACGCATTTCTTATAAATAGGTCTAAAACAACTCTTAATTTTATTAAGTTAGAATTCTGGAGATGGGTTCGCGTAACCAAAGGAAATACACGACATGTTAGCCTAATTATTTATCTTTCCTTTCTTCCGTTTTTGTCTGTATTTTACCAATGTACTTAGTACTAAGTCTTGAGAAGTGAAATCAAATGACGGGAACTAGTGATATGCAAATGTACCGTAAAGTGAAAATCTACCATCGATTATAAATTCAAATTGCATAGATATACGAAAATACAAATCTAAACCACACTGACTTGCCACTTCTAAAAAGTTTTATTTGATGTGTTTCTCGAAAATAGAAAGATACAAAACTTCAAAATCAACTATATGGTAAGCCATAGTGGTCTAACCGAGAATTACACCCATTTATATTGAAAATGATTTCTAAAATGAGATGGTTTTCTTTAAATAAAGATTGTTTCTGAAGATACAGACTGTAATGATACTGTATCAAGACCACAACACATGGACGCAAGAAACTGGTTTAGATAAACGACCTTATAACATTTCTCAATTTGTAGAAAGAAAATAAGTCAGAGTTAAGAATTTGTTTAAAGAAACTTTAGATAAACTAAACACGATGAACGTGATATAACTCTCCATTTAAGACATGTACACAAAAACCGCCATAACGTAACCATAGCAACCGACATTATCGTCCGTTTTCCCCTCTCTGGTATCACCGAATTGGAGTAACTTTCGCCATTACGTAACTTGAGTTAATGAATTTTAAATGATCGACAGATCTTTTCTTTTACTTTGAAGGATACAAGTCGACTCGAGCGTGGCAGATGGTTGATTTTCCCTCTGTTGCCTTCCCTTTTGTATGTAGTCTCGAACTAGAAGTAGACTGGAATACACGAGACACTCAAATTTACTCAATATTGATCAGTGCAAGTTTAACGGCAAACAAAGAATACTCGCCATAAGCAAGCACACAACAGTGAAGGATACTAATAAACCCTTGGTCTACAGTAATATGCATCAATGACAAACTCCGGAACGGATAAATCTGTGACATATAATCAAATGAAGAAGCGATCGGATGCGAGTGATCTCATACGAGGTAAGTGGAATGTTTTAAACCTATTTCGTTGATCAAACATGACTCTCTGGCCTCAGTCGGCATATCGAACGCTGTAAGTCTACCGTTAGTATTGCACTCGGTATAGAAATTGATCCCACGCCAAGAGAAAGCTATGTCTTTTATATTATTATTAACATAAATAATGCAGCCCAGTAAAACAGCATGGCTCATTTCACACGCATTCCATATATTTATAGATGCACTATTTGAAATAATAAAACATAATTGTAATAACGTTTTCCAAGCCATATATATGGTTTGACATTACATTAGAATACGTATCAGTGTGCTTAGAGTAGACCTTATTGCATTAAATAAATACATATTAATGAATTAGAGAATTTAGTTCATTTTTAAATAACAAACCGTGTAACTATTATTGTGATTAAGATAAGGGAAATCAATAATATGCTCTATTGATAGAATGGTCATAATCTAGGTCACATCAGCCATTTCATCAAATTGTCGTGGAATATGATAATTCTTTCCCTTGTTAGTCAATCAGTTAGTTAGGGGACATTCGATTAGAATATGGCCAGTTTTTGACTCAAATGAAAGGGGAGAGCAGCATATTTCTTGAGCTCTTTCGTATAAAGTGATATTGGATTTAACGTATAACGTACAATAACTTTTTTACTAGTTGGACCTGTTAAATTGCTGTACTGTCAGTCAGGGTGTAAAATGATTATATTTGAATAAAATCAATGGAGGGGTGTGTTCGTTTATAGGGTGTAATCAATCACGATATCGTACGAATACACCACATAGTACACGTCAGTCAGGCAATGGACCCGGTGTATTTTTGAAGAATGGGGATTCGTTGTAGCCGCACCGGCTCCTTCGGTTTCCTGCCACTGCTAAAGACCCCTACATTATGTTTATCCCGAAATAACCTAGTTTGTTTCGAGTGGACGTTAAATCCCCCTCCCTGTATCTCTCTCTCTCTCTCAAATATTTCTACTAGTATAGCTCCTTACACAACATGTGAAGCAACCAGAAAATTAATTATTGACTGTTGTAAAATGGGTTTCATATGAAACAGAAAAAGTAACTATATGGTAATTTTTTTTTTCGCATGCATCGAGACAAACTGCCCAAACCGGGTACCGACTCATATCATTAACGGTACAGCCGTTATATACTGACGTTACCAATCACAATACAAATACAAGCTTATATTACAATGACTGCAGTATGCAATTATTAGGTCACATTGGTGGTATTTTAAAAACAATCTACATCGTGTAGGGTGTTATGTTATTATAGCGTATTTTGATAATATATATTATTACCACTATATCACTAAATGAAATTAAATTAGGTTTAACATTTCTACACTGACTGGGTTAATGAAGACGTACAGTGTACCGCGAGTGACAATTTTCCTGGAGAGCAGCGCAAGGGCCTATCCTCATTTCAAATTCCACGCGCCTATCACGGGGACCAAAAGGTGAGCAGGCCAACGTCTTACTCACTGAGCCACCTCGATAACAAGTGTAACTTAAACAGTCATCGCAATATTAAAGGAGCTAAATCGCAAATATTTGGGACCTAGAAATTTACCCAAATAAGTCGCAACGCATAACATAATCTTATATCAATGTATATAAACTGATTTACATTCATTCAGTTTCGCGAAATACGCCTTAAGTCTCAACAGCATGCCAATCTCTAGCGCCTGGCTATTCCATTCTACATTATTGCGTATGTTCTCCATGCACCCCCGTCTAGTCTCGTTCTCCAAGTCCCTTGTTAAAATGGGCCTGGAACGGATTATGGTACACGATTCGTGTACAACTGAAATCGTGTACCACTGATAATTTTTTTAATTTGTCTTAAATATTGGATATCAGAAGTAAGCCCTCCTTTCCCCCGTAAGATGACACCATCAATGTTGAATTAAATTGACAAATTATTTGTGTTTTCATTGTCGAAGATTTTGGATGATATTGAGTTAGAGGCTTAGCTACTTTAAGCAGGATAGTGTTAATAAAATATTCCTGACAATAAAACGTTGTTAGATCATAATTACTCGCAATGAGGATTATGACTATGTCATTAAGGATTATGCCCATTTTTAGTAAGTTAAGCTTGGCGAGCCAATATTAACAAATATTAGTGAATGTTGAATAATATATTAATCTCTTGCTGTAATAGACTCGTGATAAAGTTATATAATATTTTAGCTTATAGATTATAAACCACCAAGTCATAAATAGATCGCCAAAATCAAACACAAGATAAAGTGGTATAACATTCAAATTAAAACTCAAGTCAAGTAGCCTTGGGTAAAGTTGAAAGATAGTGCCACGGTATGCCCCTTTGGTAGCTATGCTTTTGTGATATGAACGTCGCTATATACCGCGTACCCATAATAGTAGCAGAAATAGTCAACGGTTAGAAGGAAAATATCCGTCAAGCACTATTTTCGGTTTGGCACGGTACCCTGTGCATTTTATTCGAGAGGAACCACATCACGTATATATTTTGGTTCCCAGTTTTCATGGAAGCTTTATAGTTTTACTTCACTGTTTTGTAAATTGTTTATGAAACACCCATATAGAGAGCTTTTCCACAACCAAGTTATAGATAAGTAATATAAATCTTTCATTTGACGTTGTATTACTTATTTATTTACATATTTGTCAACTGAAGTCTTTTGGGTACTGCGTTATATGTCTAGTATTTTGCTAGCAAATTGTTTTAGTCGCCCTAGGAGCATATTGGTAGTGCTCATAAAATATCTTTTAGCAGATAGCAGTAGATATGTTCCATTCATGCACAATGCAGACCAAAAATACAATCCTACTAATGAAGAATTCTAAGGACAACCATAGAAATATTATCTTGTGTACAAATTAACTTTTTGACACCATGAATGGTCCATCAAAATTGATCATTGAGATGATGTAGTTGTTGAAATTTCTGCTGAATACTGAGATTTATAATTATGTAATTCGATTACCGGGGATTTGTCTCATCACCGCAACTAGATATATTATGTTTCGTGATATGCATACGTCATCTTTTTTTTGCAACATACTATATAACCTAGACTGTTCTCCAACACGCAAGCTAGAAATTAGAATTGCAGATCAAATGCTACTTGAGAGCTTGTTATCCGGCATATCAATTGAATGGAAATGATGGCATGGACCGCGTTAGTATAACAGGCAGTGATTATGTCGTTCGCCGGATGAACTTCTAATGATTGTCATTTTATTCCCACGTTTGTATACTGGATGTACTCAGACGAACATTATAATAGACGTACCCAATTGCTACTGGTGATAATGACAAATGTTAGACATTGACTGATAGTTCTATTCTGTACAGTATGGAAAATTCATTTGTGAAAATGACAGAAAATTCCATTCGCTTTATCTCTTTAACGGGCGGACAGCAGCTTATAATTAAGGGCGATTTTAATTAAGTCCTGATTCCAAATATGCTCAAGGCCAATGTAAGTAATGACGGTTTTATTGGTGATCTTTCTAGATTTGTAAAGCCAAAATGTGATTTGGGGACACCACACTTTCCCCACATCTATTGTTCAGAGTCTGGGTCCACCAGGCCATGACTGATTAATAAACGAAGGGGGTTTAATGTATAGTATGTAACAAGTTTCTGACACTTCAACAAAATGATTTAAATAATGTAAGTAAACAAGATTTCGTGTAAAAAAATATACTATGGGTTCTTATAATGGAATTTAGTAATTAAGAGAAGACATTAAAATAAACACAGCAGTTCTTATATTATACCATTTCCAGGATTTTAATGATATACAAATTAATACATATATATTAAGTACAAATATATAACAAATAAGTAATACACAGTAAGGGCATATAATAAAATGAGTTACTAACTGATAAGTAGTTTATTTGTTTTAATTTCAAATTAATTATTAAATCAAAACAGCCCACAATGTAAATTTATTAGCAAACTGATTTCACGAATTCGGCCAACATATTGATAGTGGAAAGTGTTCACCAGTAACAATAATTAAATTGAGAAGTTTTCACCAGTGATACTAATTAATTAGAACAGACTATAGTCCTACACCCACAATCCTAATCCTTTATCAAAACATTCAAATGTCGGGAAAGTGGGGTTAAACCTGTGATTTACCAGGGGTTTATGACTAATCATGTATATTAATACCAAAACAAAACAAAGTGTAACGACCATTTAAATCATCTCTTAACCTGCTTTGTTGTCCCTTTAAAGTGTCGACCACTTGGTCAGTCAGGATAATAGAACAGCAAGCCCCTCCTAGAGCCATGTCCCATGACGGCAATGTATTTTGGAAAAGAGCGTGCAGTGATTACCTCCAACTATCGTGATTTATGGGTCAACAGTTAAGATTATAAAGACAGGGCGATGCCAGGGGCAGATGATAGTCCATGCTATCACTTTTACGGAAGCAGACGCTAAACAACCAAGAAGAAGGGACATATGACTTTAAGATGGTAATTTGACACCAAGCCGTTCTAAAATGCGAACGATATGTAATGGCATTATTTTATGACCCCTTTTGAATGTTTGACTCATTCCAGGCGTCAAGGGTCATCCACAACAATGCGATATCAAAATATTCGACTACAGAGCACATGCCTGGTAAATTTCAAATATATTTAATTATCTGTATTGTAATTAATGGTTGTCTGGGGAATTTAAGGAATGTGGAATGATAATCAAATATTTAAAACACATTCTATTCTATTCAAGCGACAATCTCCACCGATCTATAACAAGATAAGAATACTTCAACGCCTGATGCACGTTAGATATAGTTGGGGTGGGTTTGGTGATAGTAATGATGCAGAATTGGGAGAGGGATTATATAAGCTTTTCCTGTTTCCCATTCCTAATATTCAATAAAATATTGTTTAGAAAAATGGGTATCTTGGTTAATACAAGTAATGACGTGTATCTAAAATACCTGATATATTTTCTTAATACTGTGTAACTGCACTGTTTCTATATATTCATTAAATTCAAATACAAAGTTCCTAGGTTGAATTGTAAACGGTTGTTTGGTGATTTAGGTTTGATATTCAGACTATTTGAAATGATTTTGTTTATTCTTATTTGCAAGTCATATTGTATTGATTTTAAGTAAAATATTTCTAACGTGAGAAATCTGCTGATCAATAGAAGTGAATCATGTTACAGTTACTAAGTATAATATTTACGGTATATACATGTAATTTATTAAATCCTTCATTGATAACAACACTTAAACAGACATTATGGGGATGCTCGATTCACAGTCCAGGACGTCCCGAAACGCGGAATTCAGTCCTGTCACAGTTCTGCCAGTCCCGATAGCTGAGTTGGAGTGAGTAGAATCGTGACGTATTCTTAGTAAAAAATATGTATCAGCTGTCATGATTGGTGGAAATATTTTTTATACACTCGGCACATGTGTTGTCCTCCGAAATTCTCCCTTTCACTCGATTGACACCAGTTTTGGAATTTAATTCCGGAACTGCGAATCGAGCATCCCCAAAGAAAGAACTAAATCTTCCTATTTAAAGTCTTTCTTTAGGCCTTAAGTGACAAACGAGGCTATCAAATCGAATAAAATGTAAACAATACTGTTTGGAAACGAACATACTTTCACCGTTTTTAATACCTTAAATCACTGTCCAAAGGTTTAGGGAAGACCCAGATTAAACGTAGGACTGTTTTGTCGCTGTACTCAAGTGATAGATTTGATTGAAGAATAGACACACTCCCTCAAAAGTTCAAGTATCAGAAGTCAACCTACAATGGCCAGAGAGGCATAATGCCCGCTTTCAACAAAACTAGGAACCTAAATCTATGCAATTCTTGACGTGTGGCCCCAACCCATACTCATTTCCCTGTTCTTGAAATTATTGTACTTCTCGGGGCGACTGTCTTCAAATAAAGCCCAGTACGATAGACATGAAACTTGATAATAATATACATGTAGCAAGTATATTCTTTGACATGACGTCATAATTCCAGAATTCTGGCGACGGCGACATGTCCAGTTCCTCGCCCACAGTGCGCTCGTAAATCTCTTGCGTGTAGCAATGTCAGAAAGCGATTGTGGAATCTAGCGGCCCCAGCCCATTATCACGCATAAACGTGGGATCGAATTCAAGACTTACATTTAACAACATCCTTCATGATATACAGCGACTTTATCTAGAGACGCAAAAGTTTAAATGTAGACAGATTATTGACCACAAAGTAAATCAACTTAATAGAATCCACATTTTCACCCATAACAAAGTCATATTAAAATCGTCCAAACGATGTAAACACTTATCCCTCGTTATAAGTAAACACAACCGATAATTATTATCTTCTTAAACAACTACTGAATTGATAACTTGATTACATCAAATGAAATAGAATGTTGTTGTAATACGTCACACTTTCTTAACTCAGCGTCATCGGTACCACCGTCTACCCACAAATATTCACAGAAATTCGTGCAGTTATTGCGCTGCTATATGTCTACCCTTTTTAAGGTTGGAATGCGGGGGTGGGGGTCAAAGTAAAGAAACAAGAATCTTCAAGACCTCTTTTTAAATATTCATATCATTAAAAAAAAGTCTCCTGAGATATTTGGAATAAGGTAAAGAAATTGTTGCATCTCACCACTTCCACGATCAATGTAGTCACGTACGCTTGTGGGCGTCATACGTATACCGCTAATTAGTATATAACGTCATTAATTAACACACTGATTAAAAACTGGTGAACAGGAGTTTTACGATAATAGCGGTAATTACGTCTAACAAATGGAACAAGAAAACAGGCCAAAAGGGGAAATCTTGCCAAATATTTTTCACCATTTGACCCGATATAACTTTTCAAATCGGAAAAGTTCCAATTAAGTTATATATAGATTTGAAACAAATATGCCCGATAAAGATGGTTTCAGAATCTTTAATTTTTGGAGAAGTTTAGCGAACACCGGTACCAAATAGTTTTAACTTAAAGTCCCAACATGTCAGAATAAAAGTTAAGTATATACAGCAAATACGTTGTCAAACGTTCCTGTTGGTTGCAAAAGTTATCCGGGTTACAACAATTTAAGTTTACATTGTTTTTTGGTTTTTTTTGCATCGCCATAGACAATTATTGTAATAACAATATTATGTAAACCTTTTCGCACGAGTCGGTTAATTCTTACTGGAATCTTTTTTTTATTCCCCGGTGTGCTTAATTACCTAAAATCAGTAATTGTAAGAAGTACCTGACTAATTGGACATTTAGGTTATACTCATATTCATATCCATGGCACTGATAAAGCCTTACTTATTATTCAACACAATTGATATAGTTCAAGTGAATACTCGATATTGAAATGATTAGATATCTGATAACACGCTTTTAATTCCCTTCCCAAACAAATAATATTTATTTTACAAAGACTAATAGCATTATGGCCCTTTATAAGTAGCCGTGGCACCTATGCCAACACAACTTCAACACGTGTACCGCAATGACTCTACACAAGACTCACCTATATAAATAAACATCGTAGTCATAACGTTATAGTAAATAGCAATAACATATTCCACAACTAAAGCACCCACTGCACCCTAAATTCTTAATAAGTTTTGTTGTATTAACACGCCGAGGTGAATAATAGACAGAATTACTAATGTGTGTAATACCTACATCATAATACATCTATAACATTTACCTACATCGTAATAATGTATACTGATCTATTCCCAAGTGTAATCTAACGTAGATCAAATGAATATGTAATTATAATCCGAGCAGTTCGTGCCCCCGTATAACATGCATGACCACCCACAGGATGATTGGTAAGCGTAACATCTACCTTGGTGAATTGCACACGTTTACCGCCTGCTTTTCAAGGGTTGATTATCTAGCCAAATTGTAAGCGTCAGATCACCCCTGGGGCATTGCACACTTTACTGCCCTCTTTGTTAAAAGCTCTAGAGAAGTAGTTCAGCATTACAGAATTGGCATTCAACCTGTTTAACTAATCTTATCTGACGTAATGTTATGAAGCCAACATCTTGTAGATTGAGCACTAATCAATCTTTCTGAACGCCAAGTGGGCTAATAATTATATACCAACAGACATACAAGGGAGGGTGTTGATTCAAAGGAATTGGACGTTCCATTTATTAGACATCCCTTTCATCTTGAGATGTTGTCTTTTAAGATCCACCTCAAAATATCATACTCCGCGCAGCGTTTCGTTTGATTAGAGGTAATCCCACTCTCGGGCCCTTGCTTCAGGAATATGCAAAATATGGGCCACAGGGGGCGTGGGGCTGCTCTACTTTCAGTGTAGACGCTGAATTGCTGATCGATATTTCCCAATGAGTTGCATCTAGGCGCTGATGGAACAAAATTACCTTCCAAATTCCGCGAATTATTTGCTTCGACGATTTTACATCGAGTGCCATAAAGTCATTGTACTAATTTTGTTGCTTTCGCAATCTAGACATTTATGTAAAGGAAACGAGGTTATGATTCCCATATAAATGCCAGTACTATAAATTTGGCGTCCTTTTGGTATTCAGATACCATAACATATGTTGTCAAGTAGATTAATATATAAACAAACACAATCCAAAATATCTACTCTGTTTCTTGTTTCCGCCATTCTTTACGGTAAATTTCAACATCTGACAATCATTTTCTTCACCTGTGCGTGAATACTACCTGATGTTATCTCGTCATCTCGTGCTAGATCTCATTTCTATGTGAAAGTATGTAATGAGTTGCCAGATCGCCGACATTCATTATTGATAGTGAACTTAAACACCCTTATCATTATTGTTTATGCATCTAATTGAGATAATTGGCATCGATTTCAGCGTATTGATCGTATCGGTCTTGTGTAATTAATAAAGCCTACTAGATGGGGCATATTTCAATATTTCTAATCAAGATAACTCACAAAATTGGGAGGTGTTGGGGTGGGGGGTAGTCTACTTTTGTGGACGTATGTCTAAAGGAGAACGAAATGGGGGGGGGGGGTAACAGAAAGGTCGAACGCGTGCACATTCGATCATAAGATTAGGCGTTGAGTGCAGTGTCAAGGGATGGGATAGCCTATCTATCCCAAACTGATCCCCCAGTGAATATTCGCTTGGCCGCTACAATCACTGATAAGCATGACATCGACGAGGCTTAATTAGTACGGCATATTAACATTTTTACTCCGACAAATTTAATTCTCAAACATTTTTTTGAGGTAATTAAAGACGTTTGAAGTATTTGTAGTTAAAAATATTTCCTATTTAGTGTAAATGGGTATTAAAATGAGTAAAATGCATCATTTTGCCCGAAGCGGTTAGGTGTTAAGTAAACATTGCACGAGCCGTTGAGCCAATGACTACCGCCGCGTACAGTCAACGCACGTGTTGTGGACAGTCATCTGTTACAGAGATAATTCGTAAGTAATTCTCTGTGAAACAGATTGTATCTATCCCCGTGGGGTTTCTCCGGCTTTTCCGCTTCCCATCCACTGCTAATGATATAGCCTACCAATTTACCACCCAACAGGCCGCGAGTGTACGTACACATTTCCCCCCCCCCCCCCTGCATGGGTAGTTGTAATTTTATCTTGTTTCACGTAACTGTCTCCAGTTGCATAATGAAGTAAGTAAAAGGCAATAAAATTGAATATTTTTTAATTAATTTACCGCATAAATTTATAACAATAATACTTATATGCGGAAATATAATTCTGTAAAAAAAAACACGGGAGGGTTGTGAGATCCTTGATTATTTCTATACTGAATTCAACTAATTTCCTAGCTTTATTTCGTTCACGATTACAGGTTAATAACCAAAACATTACATGTATATTGAACGTGTCGTTATAACCTACTTAACACAAAGCAACCGTTGATTTTACTATGTTATATACAAATTGATTATGTTATATACAAATTGATTATGATTTATAAGCCTATAGGTAAAACTAGTCCAATATTGACAGGGCTAAAATGTATACACACGGTGAATAATCGATAAGATAGCATTAATAGTGATAGAAGATCTCAGGTTAATGATTGTTCTATACCTATTCATCTATCTATCAGATAAAACTCTGTATTTATATTGTATAGAACTGAGTATATGGAGGAGTTATATGTTTAATTATTTATACAGCCAGATTAAACATAGGTTTTACAACATCATTAAATTAAATTAATGTTTTTGTTCATGTTCTAAACTATGATATTCGTTTGAGTACAAAGCTCTTGATAAATATTTTATATTAATGTCAAAGGTCTAAAATCTAACAACAGCGCACTCGTAATTCAATGAATTTATAGTCAAGAAACCAAGGATTCCGTGCCGAAAATAATATAACAGCTTTTGCAATAAGAAGGCAACTAAACTTGTAATAATAAAAGAACTTATATTTGAACGTATAAGTAAATCGATTTATTAGATTTTCAGAATGCAAATATCAAAGTTGAGTAAATAAGTCAATTAGATATTTGATAGATTTAAATGCACTAGACAGTGATTCGTATAATTCCCAGTGATTTTAAACACATTTACTTATACAATTTGCCTACGATCAATTAAGTCGACCGTATATATATATTAGTAAAGATTGATTAGTTCAGGCTTGATACAGAGAAGCCTTCGGGCTATGGGTGCAAATAATTACCGTGTACCACTGCAACAAAATTAAATCATTGTTAACGTTATGTGTTAAGTTTATCAACATGTGTGTAGTGTTTTATTTATTTCTTTACTTGGGAATTTCTTGTTTTTCCCAAAATGTCACTACACTTTTCTTAACTAAGGCACTTCCCAGCGATTTTCAGCTAAATGGCATCATCTCTTTGAGTCAAAAATAAGTATTGATTACATTTTTTTCTTTTGTTTTCTGAGATGGTTTATCGGTTAGATAAAGGCATCGAGAAAGAATCCATTATTAATTTAGGGCAGTGTAAGCATATCGTTCGAAACTAAAATTTAACCAAATAGAATTTGCCCCATCACTAAGTGAAAAAACTAAGCAATTTTTGAAACCCAACATCAAAGTTTTTAAGCTCTTTTTGATCTCTGGCATGATATTGAAACCTCTCGGGAGTTCTTTAAATATTGTTTCTGTAAATCAGATTCTTAAAATAAGTGTTATGAAAACTGATACAAGTTCTATTGCAAAGCAGAAAGAAAAACCAAGCGAAATCTAACGATTGTATATTCTTAAACGCCCAGTATATTGGTAAGTTTTTTTTTAAACAATCCATCTGTAACTGTATGTGGTATTATGTTATAACAGACACGTTGTGGGGGTGGCCGAATGCTTAGCTCGTGCGCGCAGGATCATAAGGCTGTCATTGAATCAAGTGCCGCGTGGTTTGGATTCCCTGCAGGTTGTACGTGACAAGGAGTAGGATAGTCTGTCCAACTTGTGGGTTTGCTCCGTGTGGTCCGGTTTCCTCCCACTGCTAACTACCTATACGCGCAATTTGAATAAAATAGAACTATGTGTTAGCCCCGAAATGACCTAGTTTGTGCCGAGTTGACATCAAACCCCATTTCTCTCCGTCTCTATAACAGAGACACAGAAAGCGGATATTTATTAATATGATAAAATAGAATTAAATACATTTACTATTTTCAACTTCTGTTAATCTATAACTGAATACGAAAACAGTGACAACATCAAACACTCTCTGATCTTGATAGGAATCGAATTAAATCGCGACTCTTAATTGTATCACAATTACACTATCCGGATATAAATATTCAGTCTGCGAGTATTGGATACTTCCTTTTATAAGTGTCTTCTATATTTCGAAAGACGCGATAGACCAATTACGTTGCTATTAGTAGAGGCAGATTTTATGCAAAAGGTTATGAATTACTTATTTGTATCGCTAAATTCTCGAACAAGACATTCGAAATATCCAATAGAAGGATATTCGATTTTTTTAAGCTCATTAAGAGGCTAACATCCACTATATTGCAATTTAATAGCATTCGTGTTTTATGTATCTTCAACTTTCATTATTTTTAGTACTGTAATTATTATTTAGTTTATGTGTATGTTTAGTTTGCCAAAAAAAAAACATTTCAAGATACCAGTATAGTTTAATATCGATGTTAACATTGGAAACACCTCGTAAAATACAGTACATGGTAGGATGCCGGTATACAGTGTAATCTACACGTTGTTTATCTTTTATCAGCCGCCGCAGCGCCGATCTAGATGAACAGCGGCCCTAAGAGATCCCTTCCAATATCCCACCCTCACGGTTAGAAAGATAGGATGCAAGGCAACCAAACATACGCCCACAGCTGCTAAGACGTCTGACAGTCAACAAGGGGTGTTGCATATTTTTATTTATTTATTTTATTTGCCAGTCATAAAACATTTATATGACACTAAAATCTAATAAGAATTTGTTTGGCTTCTAATAGTTGTGCCCTACAGTAACGTTTAGTATACAAAATATTTTATATCAAGGACAATAACTCTTGAAACAATCAGATATAAACTTTTGCCTCTAGAGCGTTAACAAGAGATTCAAAGTGATTTGTTGGAAATCGACGAAATTCAATAGGCCTTAATATCAACCAGATATTAACTTTGGCGTCTAGAGTGTGCACAAGATTTTCAAAGGGATCAAGGGCGATATCTTTGACAGTAATTATCGGAAGTTGTTGGAAATCAACAGGATTCTTCGTCTCACGACCTTATCAAATGTGTATAAATCAATAAACTGTGGCCACTAGAGAGTCCACAAGCAATTGTTGACGGCGGACTGAATGACGAACAGAGTGACGGCAAGATAAGATACTGCTGTATTGTTAAAACCATCTTACACAGTTAACATTTTATCAAAATTCGTGGAGTGTGTTTTTAACACAATTGGTGAAAGCCGAGGGTGCTGATGAGTGTTTAAGACAACGTTGCTAAAGGCCCTTAAGATCTTGATACAGTCAGCAAAACCTATAGGTAAATCTGGCACTGGGGATGATGGGGTGTCCTACAACCAGCGTGTTATTTTCTCAACGGGTGCATTTCAGCGTCAATATCCCTGCAAAATTACGCTATTCGTTGATTTCTGACAGAACCAACATGCTTGCTAACGGGATCTAATTTGTCTGACTTACAGACCAACTACAGTTGCTAACGTCGATTATTAATGAAATCTTGAAAGACCGGCATAATTAACACATTTCTTGAAAAAAATCCATCCATCAAATGGCAGCCATGGGTACGTAAAAGACAATAATGCTTATGTAAATAATTAAATTCAGATGCTGCTCCACTTTCAAGAATTCGAAGTACATCCCCCTATCTCTCCCTCTCTCTCTCTCTCTCTCTCTCCCTCTCTCTTGAGGCCTGCACGCCTTCAAGGTTATCCTATTCCATACAATGAAGGACGTCTACAGAATACACATGTACTATTTAAACCATTGTTGTAATGTTACAATGGTGATAGCACGAACTGGGAACGTAATATCTATCAATATTTGTTTTATAATATTAATAGACGATAGGTCATCTCTAGAGGTATGTATATACAGTAAGGCGTTTGTGTGAAATAAAATGAAAAATTATGATAAAGAAACGTGAGGCGGCATGTCAATGTTTGGAAGGTTATTGGCCGATATTTTATTCACGTCTTGAAATTTTGTTTCAGTATTAGTGCAACGCGCGTATGTGTCTAGGGAGGGGGGCGAGTCCACTCGACACAAACGATGTCACTTTAAGACTAACATATGGTTCTCAATTGTATTCAATAATAATTGGCTTGTGTGTTTAGCAGTCGAAATGACCGAAAGGCTACAGAAAACTTACTATAGTTTGAACAGGCCTTCATACTCCTTGATATGTACATCCTGTGAATCGAAACCACACCTTCTATGACCTAGAGCGCACGCATTGGTACATTCTACCCCCTTAAACTTTCAAACTTCTGTAAAAGGCCCACGTCGTGTTTGACCTCTACTATGGTAGACGATTGAATAGCAAAAGCCATAACTTATCTCGAAATTTTCTCTGGCTTGCCGTGTATGACGGGGGATTTGACTCAAAAGTCAGTGCTATGTTGTTAGTTCTATTACATGTCTAGTGTTGCAAATGTTTAATGTTGGGTGTAAATTAGACAAAGTCAAATGTAAAAAAATTTTACATCGTGTAACTTGACATCTAATTTTTGTCATTCAACATTTCACATTAGACATTTCACAACAAACCTAAGTCCATCTACCCAGAACTCTGACATCTTCTCATTTGACACTCGCGCTATGTATTGTAATCTTCAACATATGTCTTTTGCATCGCAACACAGAACAAGTAATGGAATCAGATATGCAAATTAGTTCACACGGCACCAAATTTTAATCACGTGAGATCTCGCGCGAAGAAATAACGGTCAAGCGTGAAACCAATGACGTATGCACTGATATCCTGCATCTTACCCCAATGGCTTATACAGTGTCTTATCGTTCCTACTAGTCTGTAATATAGGTCATCAAGACTATATATTATGTACGCTTATACATTGTATTGTATACATGATGTTTATATAATAAACAGTAGGCTATGTCCGTTCCATGTATCTGAAAACAGCCATAATATACAGAATATTTGTCTGATTAGATAAATCCACTGTGACCCTCATACTCTAATAATCAAATAGAAATTAGTTAAAAGAAAACATTGTTAATTAACTGAATTCAGTAATTTTAATTTCTTAGACTGAATCTTCCAAGACATTCATTCATGTACCATTAATGAAATTCTATTTTGAAAAATGCTTATAAATACGGCAAAGAACGGAATTGAATAAATGCTGATACAGAGCTATATATCAAAAACTGATTAATACGGGAAAGTCGTTTTTTTCTTCTACTTTTCGGTAAAACACCTTGTCCAAACGTACAACTCGGAACTGTTAAAGTGATGCAATGAAAACAAAATTAAATACCGTAATGATTACATTTAAGTCTCCAAATGAGTCGAAAAAATCGAACTGCCGACAGCCAAGTCCCGAGTCTATCAAATACAGTTTGAAGAAGAGTAGGCGAGACCTATGTGATATACTATAAAAATGTGATTTAATTTATTAATCTTCCATCAAAAGCCCCCAATTTTCGTCAAGAGAGATAGAGAGAAATGTGGTTTACGTCCATTCGACACTAGGTCATTTTGGGACAAACATATGGTACAATTTAATTTCAATAATTGGCTTGTCCGTAGGATTCTTTAGAAATGGGACGAAACCAGAGGACACGGAGAAGAACCACGACGTTAAGCTGGCAACCCCACTCCTTGTCACTGGACCCAATGACAAACCTTATGATCTAAAGTACACACGTTAGACCACTCGACAACCCAACCTCCAAAAAATATTAACAGATAAAAATAAATCCGAGTTTTCATTTTTACTCTATGCAAAAAACGAAAACCAGAGTTTTCCTGTGCCGAAAACTTTTTTTCCAAGATTTAGGTAAAATGTCGAGTCGAAATCTAGAACTCAGAACTGTTAAAACTCGTAAAATCCTTTCCGGGTTTTCGGTATGGCCGATTTGGACTGTGTAGGAAGTTGTCTGCGGGATTTAAAATAGGAGAGAGAGAGTGTGAGAGAGAGAGAGAGAGAGAGAGAGAGAGATGGGGTTTAACGTTCACTCAACGCAACTAAATTCTTCGTAAGAAATTCTGTGAATTCTACGAAAAATATCTTGGGTTATATGTGGAAGCCGAGACATTTTACTTTCCTTTTTTACTTTCACTTTATGCTAAAAACAAATCCTAAAATCAGCATCTGGTTGAAGGTCTCATGTTGGGGAATTCCCTGCTTGAAAATTAACATATCACGTGATGAACTAATTTGCATATTGGCCGATTTCATTACTTGTTCTGTGTTGGGATGTAAAAGTGAAATGTTGATGGTTACAATACATAGTGCGCGTGTCATATGAGAAGATGTAAGAGTTGAAAGTTTAAAGTTCTGGGTAGATGGAGTTAGGCTTGTTGTGATATGTCTAGTGTGAAATGTTTAATGATAAAAAGTAGATGTCAATTTACACGATGTATTTGTCAGTATTACAGGATGTTTTACTCGTGACTTTGTTCATTTTACACCTAACATAAAACATTTGCAACATTGGACATGTAATAGCACTAACAACATAGCATTGACTTTTGAGTCAAATCCCCCGTCATAGCCGTGAAGTATAAATACAGTTGTCCTTGGAATTCTTGCGATAGCCGGTGAACCCAAACTGGAAGTAGCATACCGGTAAATATGTAACTATATATAACCAACCCAACTTTCAGTACCACCAAGCAACGCCATTACAAAAAAAAACCGCGGTGTCGTTAACATAATTAATATAATAAAAAAATATCATCCTAATAAAAATAAACCTGATTGATTGGCACACACTTATGAGTTAAAGTGAATGATGCCGGTAAATAGGTCGGTAACGAACACGCGAGAAAACGGGTTCAAAAGCTTACATATTTACTTGGGAATAAGAAAACATGTTGTTCCTTGGTTGTAGCAGGCAATCGTATCTTGTGTCGTAATCTTCTTGTATCAGAGGAAATAGGCTCGACATTAATACTGATAATAAAGTCAAAAGTTGAGTTATTATTAAATTAATAATGAACCCGTGTCTTGGAGACGCTACAGCAAAATCAAATTTCAGTATATATATATATATATGTTGTTTTTGTTCCAAAATAGGTTTGGTTGATCCCGACGTCTAACGCTCACACAAGGCATCGGGTTTGTTATCTTTACAAGTCATGGACTCGCTCTCACTCCTGTATGTGTCGGGGTTATATTATTTGTCTCCGATGTACCGCTTCATCCTCTAAAAAATCTCTGCGTTAGTAAACCTATCCTCTGTCTTCGCGGCACAAAACCAATATTCGTTACTCTTGAAGCAGAGAAATTTAAGCTGGGGTCATCTAGACAAGTCATGGCAATTCGGTTGTGGTTTGCTCACCGAGTTGTTTTTAATGACAGCAACCCCTCTGTATTTTACACAATCAAAATATTAAACTTTTGAAAAACGGATCATTTATTTGTTAGCCAAACGGAATCTGTTACTTGTGAAGTATATTCTATTATATTTTCTAAGTAAAGCTTTCATATAACTTGTTCTATATGTACTAGGTTTAAAAGGGTTATTTGAAAGTCGTCCACTTCTGAAATATATTTTTAATATGACTGTCGATAGTATATTATTTTATTATATGCATTCAAAAGTGTTGTTACCACAACCCATTGTTTACCATCTCCTTAAATATCAATGTAAATAGCACTATCGTTTGAAATTGACCTTCTGATTTTATCACGTTTTCAATCATTAGCTTACTGGTAATATATCATGTGTTACAAGTGTATGTTAAAGGGACTTCACTTCAAAAACATAACACCCAACAATGCACTTACTATAAGTACGCGTCTTTACTATAAGTACGTAGCTACGTTGGCCACGATCAAATCGGCGTATACTACATGAATACTCTTAAGAAAGTAACTAATAATCTAGCACTGAAAACGTCCGAATCACAAATCGTACGGTGGCGTATTGGCGTCAATCATTAATTCATACCCTTTTCTGGTGATTCAACTCATGTGAGAAAGATTCACTCTGCATTTGGTAAACAAAAAAAAAATGAAATAGTTGTTCATAGTTTGATGATTTACCAAGGTATAAATTAACGAATGGTACCAATTTTAATTAATCGACACCCGTTTAACAATATTTTGATATCCATTAGTAGCTATCCTTTAATGTACAACCCTTATGTAAATGTCAACAGCTTCTAATTAAATATGGAAGGTCTTCAGAATAAAATGCCATACGATTGTCGCGTAGGTTACGCGTCTGAAGTATGAAATAGTATATAATGATACACATATGATCTATTCTGATATTTATGATAGAGTGTATCTTGATATAGACTATATGTCTTTGTCTGTTCCTTGATCTCTTTTGATTTTTGTATAAAATATTGATTGTTTTTTTGGGGGGGGGGTGTTTCTTTTTTTTTGGGGGGGGGGGGAGGTATTAATAATAATGAACCTGGACCAGTAAGAGCCTTTTGTATTTAAAGTTTCGTAGTCCCACTCAGGCGTCGGAAAATTTAATCAAGTTGAATTTCGAACTGATCTTTCCTGCTGTCAACGTAATTTCTCTTAAGGAATCCTTGCTACTGTAGTCATCATTAAATAACACGTGGTCATAGACCAGTATCAAAATCAGATTTTTAGAAAGTTCGAATTCTTTTTTTTTTTTTTTTTTTGAAAGTCGGAGAAACACTTAATTATGCGGTTGCTTCCTGTAATCATTAATGGCAATTAACACTGGATAGTGGCTAGCTGGATGTATTTTGCCGAGCCCTGCAACGTAGGACTGATTAGGCACGACATGTTTGTCACCAATGGGCCACCACGATTTATAACGCTGTCAAAATGATCTAATCATTATTAACACTTCTAAAGTTGTAGACATTACCATCGCTCGAACGATGGCACAAGTAACAAATCACATGGTGGATTTCATTACAGTCCATCTCCGTAAACCTCACAATTGGGTTCTCTGTTTTCAATCGACACAAAATAGGACATTTCAGGATTAATATATTATGGTTCAACTTTATTTCAATAATTAGCTGGTATATAAACATCTTTAGCAAGTGATAAGTAATCCGAGCAATCCACAAGGTTAGACAAGTGATCCTACTCTGTACGATGTACATGCGCGGAATCTAAACCATTTAATTGTCTCAGTGACAGACCCTATCATCTAAAGCACACATGTTAAACAATTTGGCCGTTAGGCAATATGAATTTATTGAAAAATAATGGTCCAATATGTCTATTAAAAAAACTTAACACGATAGTATTAGGCCCAATGTTGCATATTTTGAAAGAAATTTTTAGTTTTACTAGTTAAATTAGGTATTAGGGACGTCCATATGAATTGTTCATATACATAATTAAACCAATCTACATTATAACTGCTATAATGAACGATTAACACGTTCCTCTACATAAATCTAAATGTTAAACCATTATATAGTATACCTATTACTCGCTCTGATTTATAGATTTGAGATTTAAAGATATTATATCCATCCATGCCTTTTGTATTTATGGGGTAATTGGTCTAATCGTGGTTAACTTGTAAGATGGTTATAAATGTATGGTACCCTGGTTGCCGATATAACAAAGTTAATTCTACCGTTAACTGTAGCCATACAATATAACCCTATACGTCATTGGCTGAATGACAGAAATACATACACGAGCCTATAGTTAGGAGTGTATAATATTGTTGGCAGTTGCTGAACTAACATTAAGCGGATTTACCAGACCAATGTAAGGAGTAAATTGACGATGTCGGATGGTAAATATTCTTTCTTTAAGTTACCTTAACAATTTCACTTGCTTTCTTTACGAGATCTTTGTTTAGAAACAATCGAAAGATTTTATTAGATGCATTTTACAACAATTTTAGTAAGTAAGGAATTCATTGATTGAACACAATTTCAATCATCGGACAGTCCCATAGGGAATAGCTTGATGAACGTGGAATTCTGTGAATGTATTGTCTTTTGTTCTGGTAATATCCTTTGTTATTCGTAGCTATAGATTTGATCTCGATTTTTTTCTATGGTGTTAAATGGAAAGATGTTTTGTATTGAATTGATTTTTTACCTTGAATACGTGCTTACGAGACAATCAACAGGTTTTCTAATGATCGATGGTTGGTTTTAACTTTATCGCTATTTCAGGTACTGAACAACTATTTAGGGTTTAGCTTAGGGTTATCATCACGGGAATCCCATCATTTAATGCATTATTGCTATCTTTCGGGATAAAGAATCGACAACCTGTTTATTATTTACCTACACCAGACATGCGTGTTACTTCTAGAACATCTTGTACCAATCCTTGTTTATGAAAACTTCACGTGCCCTGGATATTTTGTACCTTTTAAATACCGTAAGATATTCAGAGAATATACATGTATCGATATTACAACATGGATGATATAGTAACAGTACCTTAGCGCCCATGTGGGTATCCCTGTATTGGGTAAATTGCATTAAGATTTTATATTAAATTTGAGAAAAGCTGACTAGTCATTGCTAGGATATATCACCTTTCTTGGAGAGAGTAATAATGTCTCTTTGAATAACATTTGTTGAACTGTATATCAGAGGTGCCTTATATTGGACATTATGACAAATTGTCTGTGTCACATTTACCCAATTTAATTATGTACACCATTTTTTAATACATAATGTATTTACAACAAACGTGCATAGTTTCAATAAACATAGGATGGTTAATCAGAAGCCTATGAAATATGTCATGTTTCTATTATGTAATTTAAGAAAACTATTTTTCATTTTTATTGTACATGTTCGCAGAAACATATTTTTTTAGTAATTGTACATGACTGCATATAATAACAGCTATTATTATATAGTAATAATATAACGGATATATCTACAATTACATAACCACAATACTGTTAGTTGTCACTATATATGTTGAATTTTTTCCCTTTAAATTGAGTTAATTACTTGACACGTTTTCACGTATAGAGTTTTTCCACCATGCTATTAACGGTTAAAGGTGCTGGGTTGGTGATTTAAGGTTAAGGTTCAAATTCGTGATTCAATCAAGATGAAATTATTTACATTGTCACGCAACTGGTGCATTATTGTGCATCATCAAGAACACTATAAACTTTCTTCGACAAATGTACCATGTGGTGTAAACGAAAGCAATTTGTAGTCTTGAACGGTGGCATGTTACTGACCATGGTTCCAACCCACTCATTAAAACACTACTCTCTTCGATTCTGTATTTTAAAAAAGTGAAAGACGTTGGTTTAATTTAATAAATGACAATAAATCCACTTGGCATGATATATCGTAACGAAATTTATTAAGAGTTTGTCGCATCAATAACCGAAATACACTACAGTCTGATATAAATCAACGAAGTTAAGCTCATTAAGTCGCCGAGTTTCCTCCTACAAGAACCAACATTGGATCTATTTAATCTATTTTATCCCATGTTTAACTAATAAATATCTTTTACACAGTCTTTAAGGGATTGCTACAAGCGCCACTGTTCCTTCATTTTCGTTTGTTTTACCAACTGTGCATATTCATTGAATATAGATTTAAGCGTATTTATATCCAAAAAATATGTTTTAGGTCAAAAAGTTAACTGATTTGCATGCAAAGGATTGATGTCTGACTTAACCAATTATCATTGGCGACATCAGAGCAGGGTATTTTTTCCAGAATATTCATCTCCGAGAGCTCTTTATGAAAGAGTCGTTGTTACTAAAATAAAGGAGGCGTCATATCTTAGAAGAGACTTCTTAAAGAAAGCTTAACGCAGGGATTAACAAAAACAACATTCACGAAGATTTATGTTTATTTGAGGCCCTGGATTTCTATCTCATCTGTTTGGAGTGCTAACATTTAAGACAATGGAACAATGTTAGACATCCATTATCGATTCTCTTAAACCCCAACTATTTCTCTATCTGTCATGAAAATCAATAAAGGCCATGTCTTAGACGTCTTTATTAGTGAATCTTGAGATTATAGTAATGTAAGTTCTCAGGTATTGCAATAGAACACCAAGGCAAATCTGAAATGTGATGGTACCTTCAAGTCAATAATCTGGAATTTGGATTTATATATATATATATATTTGAAATTTGCTCAAAGAGGCATTATCATTCTCACAGTATCAAATAATAGAAGGCATTACATTTATGTTATACCTGCTTATAGTGGACAAAGTCCAATTTGTTTTCATGGAAACACAGTTATTATTAAATCCAAGTTATTGAAAATCTAATCAGTGGGGTACTTTGAGCTCATGCTCGTTAACTTTACCGAGTACAATTTGTACTACTTACAAATTGACAGTTAAGATGTTTACATCTTAGCGTTAACGTAACAGATATGTGTCAAATTTTGCAACTTAATTTGAACAAACACGACGTATCTCTTTAGTCAAGTTGCGTCAAATCAAGCAATATTTTTTTACAACCGACCACAGCCCATGGAGATAAATTAATATTGATTATATTGATTAATAAATTTAGTGTACCATTTCTGTTCAATTCCTAGACAACTAGACATGAATCAATTAGAAACCTGGACACTTAACAGAAGACACATTTTAGGTACCGTTGAGTGGTGATTTTTTTTTATCCTGGATTGCGATCGTGGTTTTGATCTCTGGTGTTAGCGTATGTTGGTCGCTGCTTCGTCTTTGTTGGTTTACTACTGGTACTCCGATTTCCTTCAACAGGAAAGATCTTATGTGCATACGTTGAATGTCCTTCAATAAAACGACCCCCCGAAGCGGACGTTTCAAACCCCAAGAACAAAAACCATTCCATGTTGCAAAATCGTTTCGCGCTAAATTAACCAGTTTTACTCACTAAAATGTATTTAGGACCGTCTTAATACACATGAACATTTTCGTTTAACATTAGTTATACTTCATGATCATTGAACAAAATTTAATTACCCTTTCAGGAACACACGTTACTAATTTGTTACATTAATTGGGTATAGATTAATATTCCATTTATATATTACCATTATTGATACAATGGGGGGCCAAGGTGGGTAAGATGCTGGTTCGTTAGCCCGTGGGTCGCGTGCTCCACCCGTGCATTGTCCGAGAAAGTACATCCAGGGTTTCCGACGTTATTTGCCCTTGTCAATGGTGCAGGACGGAGGGCCTGACAAGGACAGATGCTTAGTGGTTCGGGTTGGACGAAAAATCGACGCCCCGTGTATACATTGGTGTGCAAGTAAAAGATTCCTTGACAGTTGTAATTCGATGAGATTAGGCCATAGTCGCGCTGTCCGGGCAAGATTTCTCTCATAGCACACTGCATGGCGCATGGCCGTCTTTATTGTTCCAGTCGGAGCAGAACAATAGGACGTTAAACACCATTGCAATGTATTGATACCATATCCAGCGATATGGCCTTATCAAAGACTTGATTTGGAAACTATTCATCTAGTATAGTAAGGATGCGTTGCGTGGCAGGTAACTTTGTTTATTTCTTTAGCAAATTACAAGGTTTTGCTATTTAACGTGTAGACATTACTATCCGCGGATTATTGATTTATAGATCATAGTAGGTAATATAGATTTTTTTAAAATATGTATAAATTGATAGACCGAATAAAAATAGAACATATGTCAACACATATGTACGTCAAGGAAGTATATATAAATAATATACATTAGAAAAGATAATGGCGGTGCTAGTAGTGTTTATTCTTCACTCAAATTAATCTAATGAGTCTTAAAAGCGTTAATTTCAAAGGAAACAAATACGCTATTCTATATAAAGGAACTCGAATGGATCGATCAAACACATAAATGGACGGATTTCGAATTTCCCGTTTCTTTTAACTCACGAAAATAGAACTGCATTCGGTCTGTTACATATTTACGAATTAGGTTTTAACAACTTAATAAACATTAATTGAATTTGGTTTTAATGCTCTAAAAGGTCCGCGATTCACTTGTATATGCGGCATTCTTGGACGGTTTTGTTGATCAGTTTGGATGTATACAATTATGAACATAAAGAAAAAGATGTGATGTTTTTATTAAGATTGGCAATTAACCATTGACGACCACAACATGATTACAGAATTTAAAGCATTCTGTGTATTCGACATTAATCCAGAACTTGCTTTCAGGGTTTCGACAATTACATGTATCTCGGAAAAAATATGTCTAATTATTTACGAAGTCCATCTTGAAACTAATGATGAAGTACTTCGATCTGAAATAATTCCGATCTTTTTGCACTTAGGCTAGTTTATTAGTAACCAAATCTCTTGAGTATTGAACAGAAGTGTATGATGAATATAGGAACCGTGTTAGGAATAATTGTTTACTGGGATTATGCTCATTTCTTTACTGGTGTAACACTATTGTTAAAGACTTAGTTTACTGTTCGTGGGAACTGGGTGATTGTTTTAAGGAGTACGCTTAAGATCATAAGCCCCCCCACCCTCCCTCCCTTCCCTTCCCTTCCCTTCCCTTCCCTTCCCTGCAATTGGTGTAAGGGAATAACGTGCCAGCAGTGGGTCATCTGGAAACTCATTTTAAATTGAACGATAATACATTAGCATATTGTCGATACTTCGGATGATTTTGCATACAATCTAAATTGAACTTGTTGAACATTCAAATAGGTTTTTTACCAAGCGGTAATATTTGTTTGAAACTCCGCCAAACCACTTATTTACACTGGAAATCGGTAATACAGACATCGAATATAATATTCTGACATTAGACTTTCAGGCATTTTCAAGGATATGCGATCATTGAGAATGACCCAAATGCCGCTCGGCTTCTATTCACAGGTATGAAGTGTCTTAATTGAATTAGAAATTAAATATTATTACAAGACAGCTATAAATGTCTCGTAATTATTCAATCTGTCGATAAAATATAGGTCTCGTGTGTCTGTGATCTACGTCAGCAATGTTTGTGCACGATATTGTAACTTGATTCCTCTTACAGTACGCGTTTACATGCACTCGAATGGTCTGGTTCTTCTGCCTTGATATGATCGGTCTTGGTGGGTTATTACAAAAAACTGGCAAACTTTACATTTAATAATAATACCGCAAACATCAGCTGTCGTGAAAGTCTTTAAATCGTTTCATCATTTCAGAATTATTCGATTTAGAGGCCATCAGAAAGCATTTTGTAAACCAGACATGTAGAGGCTGTTATTAAATGTATAAAATATTTCAAATCATTGTTCATTTCTGTATTTAAGGGTGTTAAGCAAAGGGTATGGCATAACTTTACTATATGGAACACTTGATATCGTCCATTCAGTTTAAGAGTTTACGTTACTAACATCAGTTTATTGTACTTTGTCCGTATCCCTAACAAGGGGAACTTAGGCTTAAAATTCACAAAGTTCTTTCCCGACCAACACCGATATATATTCAACCTGGTACCTCCTAATTAGTAAATGATCAAGCCCTTTGTTCCCTGTGCCACTGTGGCTCTAAAAGAACTCACTATAATTTATCTATTATACATCTGTTTTACTGTGTAATAAACGACTGGATTTATGATGAGAAAACTACTGGATTTATTATACTGTTTCTGTCTGTGTAATGAACAACTGGATTAATGATTATAAAGTATGTGATATTTATTATTTACTGTTTTATTGTATAAATGATGATTTTTGATCTAGCATGGCAGAAGAACAATAACTAAATCACTATGGGGCTTTAATGAGGAGTGTGAGAATTATAAACAATACAATTAATCCCTTATATCCCAGGTGACCTTGGTTTTAATCTTTCATATATTATCATTATTGTACATAATAACGAAGAGCCAGTGGCATGTTTATAATGTTTGGCTTAATAGATATAATAATATACTGAAGATAAGCCCTTGACTTATTGCTTAGAGAAACAACATTTTCCGTGTTGTTTCTTTAAGGCAAAAATCGATGTTTATGAATAGTTTGGGCTAAGAATCGTTTAAAATACCATGCGTTGTGTGCATGATGCCAAAATTGATTTACTTAAGTCACAAAATGTAAAGAAACTTACAATTCGTGTTATATAACCATGAGCAACGAAAACATTCAAATATTATTCATGAGCAATAAATTCATGAAATTATGACAATCTTGACGGCTACAAATTTCAGTTTTAAAACAAAAGTAATAAATCTCGTCCGTTTTCATATACATACATTGTCTTTTAACGCATTTATTTCTTCTGGAGGTAGAATATTGATTTAGTATTTTAACGGGCAATCCTCTTGTTATTTGAGAAAAGGAAAATCTTTTAATATAAATGTGTAATATCTGAGTCAGAAACCACACACGCCACAATAAACACTAAGTCTTAATTAAATTGGAAGATATATCTAACACCCACTGCAAGATTATCAACATTGATGAATATATTCAATTGTGATAATATCGCGATTTAATCCGAAGTTTATCACGTATCGCAGGTCTGTATCAAAATGTCAGGTCAATGGTCCACATTATGTCTGCGGTATGACTTGACAAGTTGCAGTTGGTATTTCACCTCACCCAATCAATCACTCCCTTTTCTGTGACGTCACTTAGTTAAAACCTAGCACACAATCTATATCGCCACAGTTTACGTAATATGTAACGTGCGAAAAAATTTTTAAAAGGTGTCCAATGAATAGAGAGCATTTTAAGAACTGCTATGTTTTTACTCTTGACCAATGATTGTCTATCTAACATTAACTGGCTAGGTCACCAGTCTAGATACAGAAAGGTCAAAATGTCAAATATATAGTCTAACGGTTATTGTATACAGCAAGCTAGTGACAGACACAGAGACAGCTGATTTATTTGTATGAGTCACTGACATGTATGTTCATTTAATAGAAGAGCTTAGATATATTCTCGGTCAAAGTAGCAGACGATCTCAAATTTGTCAGTCAGTTGGTGAGTGAGCGTTCACACGGCGAGGATGGGTCAGACGAAACTTCTTAAAGATAAATCGAAATCTAAACTAGGTAAATGAAATACAATTAAGAAGGGAATATTTAAAATAACTGGAAACTTATTGTGTAGTACATCTTTTTACGTATCTTGTTCAATCGTAAATAATCGGTATGTAGTTTAGTGTACATACCTTATAACCCCAATGTACTGATATACACTATAAGCCTCCTTCATTGTGTAAAGTTTTGATATGTAATAACCACAACTTTTGTATTCACAGATGGAACTCCTAAAAAATCACCATGTGGAAAGAAATGTTTTGTGGCGACGGTGGTGGCACTCTTCTTATTCTTGATATTTGTTGCTCTGCCTGGAGGTAAGTTTATGTTATTTCATTGCTTATGCCATTGATCGATTAATCGAGGTACACGTTTAATCAAAGATACTATTTATATCGATTTTTATGTGTACAATTTAATGTATTTGAAATTCCGTGTGTAACCGTTATTACCACCACCACCACTTTCAATTCATACAACCCAACGAGTAGGCCTGTTCCCCAATCTCATTCAGACAAGGTGAATACATATTGTGTATACAACTTTCAATACGAGTATGTCGATATTATCCTGTGAATTAATTATAAATGTACGTGTATTAAGAACAACATCCAATAGTTCCACAAGAGCACATACAAAGACAGGAAATATAAACCGATTCTATAACAATTCACATGTTCCCTTATAACCGTAACTTTTGCCGATTTGGTTCTCTCTAAATAGTCAACAAACCAATATGACTTAATTGCCTAGAACTGTTGATTGGTATAATGCTTGCAGTGACTAATATGATGCTAACCTCAGTATCCTTAAGTTAAATTCAAGTTCTTTGTGGCCCTCTGTCATACGTTAACATACTGACTTACACTAAATTCTAATGCTAAAATCAATTGTCTTTTTTTGTCATTCAGGAATACTCATCATAGTTCATGGACGAAAAGTTCATAGTTTGGGATGTCTTATTGGTGGAGCCATTTTGGCATCAACGCCAGCAGTGGCTATTGTTTGCGTCTGTATAGGCTTCTTCATTCGAAGACGACGCCGGAAATCGACCGGAAGTGTAGCGTTGAACACACAACGTATTTGAATTTCAAAATGTGCTAGAATCAGCTAACTGTGATTGGACTTTTATTATTGTTGTTATTATTGTCAACATGGTTTCTGAAAGGTGTCGTTTGACATTATTTCAGTATTCAGTGCTCATGTACAGGAAACAGACTGTCGATCATATTGATCTGATTGTCATCAAACAAGATGGAGGTCAATCTCGCAACAAACTGTAAAACACAAGATGGCTATTTCGTCTTAACATCGTTTCATGATCAACGAAATAGTTTTCAATTACGTGATTGGAGTCTAGACGAGATTTATTCATTATTTGTTTCAAGGAGATTTCTGTGAAAGTAACTTTAATGTAAAATGTCATGGACTCAGTCTTTAGTTATATCCAAATGTGTATCATCAACGAAGACAGTTTGTTATGTAATTGGAATTAATGGAATTGGGGCTGACTTTGTAATCCATTTAAATAAAACGTCATCATTTCCTAAAAATGAAGGACACTCACCCATCCACTCACATGCCAACCAGGGTAGTATTATTTACCATAATTCGAACAAATGGATCTCTGAACATTTTTATGGAAGACAAAAGATGCTGAAACTAATTGATTGATATTAACATTCATTATTGTAAATACTCAATAAACTTGAACTTCGTATTGACGTAATCAAAATTGTTTTGTATGTGTGGCACACTATAGTAGATAGTTTTCGTTTTTAATTTGATTTCATATATATAACATAATCCAATATTTGAACCATCTGGAACTGCTGTTAAAACTATAGATGTTATTGAACGACACAGACAACAAGTTTATAGATGTCAGTGCTCAATTATTTGTAATGGATACAGTTTCTAGTCGTGTCAATTAAAATGTCTGTATTAACGTTTAATATTTCTCTTTATATTTAACTTTTTATCTCGTAACTGACCTTAACATCATGGATTTCAAAAAGAAATTTTTGTTCGTAATAGTTACATCATGCGTGATTCACTAGAGATGAGACTCGAAAGTATTATACGGAAATAGACCCAATTACTACGCCCGTTTAGTTTTATGACACGATTAATACTTATAGACTACTATATATTCTTTTTATACATGTAAAATCAATTGATACAAGCATGATTAGTTATACGTCAAAAATTTGGGTATATTTTGCTGTCTTTTTAAGATGACAAAGGTTTCCATAGGAGACCGGTTTTAATTTGTACAGTATCTATCTAGTCATTTCAGAATACGAGTGTTATGATTATACCAAATGTTTGTGTTATTTAGTCATTATTTTTAGAGAGTATGTCGAGAGTGAATACAAAGATATAGTGTGTTATTGATGGAATCTGTTTAACTGATTATAGATGTATTATTTGAAGGGACACTCACTGGTTTTTCTCATGAAGATTAATCGAAAATCCTTAAAATTCAAAATGATTCTGTATTCAATCGGTGTATGAAAAATGTATTTGCGTTTTGTTTCTTCAAGTAATTCACAAGACATAAGCGATTGTCAATATGCCAATATATTCTTCCTTAATAAGATATCAACAGAAATATTCATTAAGAGAAAAACCAAGTATTTCTTCAAAAAATGCATTTGTTAAAGAAATGTGTATGATTTATTAAAATATTTGAGTACTTATCCTTATTTATAAATTGGTAAGCAAATTATTATGCCTGTTTCTTAATAGGAGTAAAGCGAAAATAAGAAGCCTATACATCAGTATACATTAATTCAAGGATTCTTGTACTTAAGTCACAATGTCATATCTTCAGCCTCCCTCAAGGTGACTTATGAAGTAGGTAAGAAGGGACTATTTTAAGACATGGGGTCATGCCAAGTGCACTAAGCAAATGAGAACATTGGTATCTGTCAACACTTACTCCACATATTCTCTGTTCAGTATAAGACCTAATTAATTACGGTATTCGACCATGATCGCTACTTTTAACCTAACTGTTTATGTCAGTAGTAAATCACATACACAATGTTTTACTCGTGGACAACAAAAGAGAGGACACGAGGTCTACTAGCGCGTGAAGTATGCCCGGGGCATTCAAGTGACATCTAAAATCAACTTGATATTTTCAATGACTTTCCGTGCAGTTATTTTCTAAATATAATTTATTACTGCTATGACCTAGGCCGATTCTGGAGATAAGAATTTATCGGTGGAAATGTAAAAAAGTTAACTTCTCATGTTTATGTAAGAGTCCATTTAATATCAAGAATAACAGATTAGTCTTTGCCATTATAGAATAGAATAGAAACTTTATTGCATAAAAAAAAATATATCTTGATCAATTTAAATCTTCATTAAAGTTATGATACGAAGAAGTGGCATCAGCTTCCATATGTAAGACACATATTAAGATGCTAAACCCTAGAATTATGATAAGAAAATCCAACATCAGAGAACTAGTCTTTCAGGTAAATTAGGATAATGCGTTCATTCAATGTTTCTGAGGTATTTAGGCCACAGCAGAGAATATCCATCAATAAGAAACGTCTGTCTGCATTTATGAATTAACATAGCAGTGACAAGCAAAGAGATTTGGTCCGAATACAGACTAATAGTTAAATACTGATGATTGATCTGACCGCCATATAATGCCTGTTATGTTTTAGTAAATAGGCTTGTAAGAAAAATGATATTTATTATGAATAATTTAGTCCTTTTACTGAACGATTTAAGTCAAATATCTTATGGATGATTACTAAAATGTTATTTTAATTTATAATTCATATGATTTAGTTCCTCACATTTCAATACATTCCTTAATAATACTTTTAGAATAACTGACCAATTATGTCTATTCAGGGCGACATTAGAAGCCTAAACAAGATTTTTTTAAAGCTCAGAATCTATTATCATTACAATTCTATTATGTCATCATAATCCCTTTTTATATAAACAAGACAAAGTCATTATTTTCTCCTTATCTGTGTATTTTATTCACTTTAGTGTTTGTTGACGCCATTTTACAACGGCATTGGAGTTTTATCGTTATAACAGCCCATTTGTTATTCATCCAAACTTAATCCATCAAAAATATGCTGATTAAGATATTACTCGAGATGAATTTTAATATTATCATGTATTTGTGGTTTTGCTTATATTAAGTGTATACGTAATTTGTTATTGTACATAAATTATAATATTAATTATTTAAATGAACTGATTGTTTTGCATTTTAATCTTTTGTCATGGCTGACTGTGAAATTAAACCGATTGGTCAACACATAGGTTTGGTTGCCTAGGTAACACGAATGACGCTGATAATGACAAATAAAAAGGATTAAAAATATATACCGGATTATTTTTCATTTATCTCTTTAAATCATTTGAACTACGAAAGGCTCACAATATTGTTCCATTGATAGTATTGTTTTACTTGCTACCCATTGTGGTTTATGTTAAGTATCAATCAGTCTCCAAGGCTTCAGCTTTGTATTCATAGGCCCATATAGTTATTTTAAGATCAGTCAATAGTGTAACAAGAAGTCTTTATCAAAACAGTATTGATTTTAAGAAATTATCATTGTGAATTTATTATTTTAATGGTTTTCTTTTTTTTTTGGAAGAGAATAATAAATGCTTTAAAATCTAATTAATTGGTTCATTTTTTAGTTCCCGTCACTTGATGTCCTTGACGTCTCTCTAGCGATCTTCACGGCGTTGACAAGTATAGCATTCGCTTTAAATATGAAAACCAAGACCACACTAGAGACTGGTGACAGGCAATGCTTAATATTTCCAGGGAATGGGAATGTGATCACTTATTTCTCCGAAATTTACATTGTTAAAACGTGGCTGGTTAAATGCTGGTGTCAAAATAAAAGAAAAGACATTACTATCGACCAAAGAGTATTCTAATTAGTGTAATAGTACGTGTACTATACCTTACCAGGAGGACATATTCGTTCACCATGAAAGACATGCTTACTCTTTGCAGAACATCTGAAACTTCAAACTATTAATATCTCACAACTAAATCTCTTACAACTAAATCTATTATTGCACAACCATACGACCTGGTTAGAATCAAGTGAGAATTTCTTTTGTCGGTTTCAAGAATTATATTTCCACAAACATAATTATCCTGTCTTGATTAAATGGATTATTGTAGATAAAGAATATTAAAATAGTCGTGATGGTACATCTTTGGTTACTGAAATTTGATAGCCCATAAAAAAACAGTCCATGATCGATATCAGTAGGCTATGTATTCTTTAGCTGTGAAATATTAATGATCATTCAACCTAATATGGAAAAGTAGGAGAGTTACAATGCATATGTACTTTACTGTAATAAAAGATTCCACAGATGACAAATTACAATTAAGTGGGTTTTAAATGATTGTCTGAGAACTGTGTCAATATTTTCTATTCTTTAAAGAGTTATTAACCATGTAAAAACGTGTTTCGAAAATAGTGCTGAAAGCGACCATTCTGATCGTCGTGTTTCTAGACAAGAGTCGCTGTTGAGCAGTACGGCGAAAAGTTGAAAAGGTCGACCCACGACATTCACATCACGAGTGCCGCCGTTACGCCAGAACGACGAAAAGATCGCCGATTACTTTACGATATCGAAAGATTTGTTAGTTACATGTGCAATGGCTACTTTCATATTTTACTTCTTGTTAGAAAATAAGAATGGAGGAAATGTTGGAGTTTGGACTTTCGATCGTGATAAATAAACATTTCCAGTGACAATTGTATAAATTAAAATGCATCGTGTTTCAAACCAACGACTCGCGTGTTTTTCAAAAGTCGCGGGCCGGCGACAATCGTCGCCTTTTTATACGCCCACATGGAAATGTGGTCGTATATTGCCGTCGCCCCCGTCCGTCCGTCTGTCGGTCCGTCCGTCCGTCCGTCCGTCGGTCCGTCCGTCCGTCCGTCCATCGTCCACAATTTCTTGTGAACGCTCTAGAGGCTAAAGTTAATCTCCGATTGACTTGAAATTTATACACGGTGTCAAAGGTCGTGAGATGAAGAAGCCTATTGATTTTCGGTGATATCTGATAATTACTGCCAGAGTTATGACCCTTGATCACTTTGAAAAATCTTGTGAACGCTTTAGAAGCTAAAGTTAATATCCGATTGACTTTAAATTTATACACGGTGTTTAAGGTCGTGAGACGAAGAAGCCTATTGAATTTCAGTGATATCTGATAATTACTGCCAGAGTTATGACCCTTGATCACTTTGAAAAATCTTGTGAACGCTTTAGAGGCTATAGTTAATATCCGATTGACTTTAAATTTATACACAGTGTTTAAGGGCATGAGACGAAGAAACCCATTGATTTTCGGTGATATCCGATAATTACTACCAGAGTTATGACCCTTGATCACTTTGAAAAATCTTGTGAACGCTCTAGAGGCTAAAGTTAATATCCGATTGACTTTAAATTTATACACAGTGTGTAAGGTCATGATAGGAAGAAGCCTGTTGATTTTCAGCAATATCCGATAATTCCTGCCCGAGTTATGACCCTTGATCACTTTGAAAAATCTTGTGAACGCTCCAGAGGCTAAAGTTAATATCCGATTGAATTTAAATTTATACACGGTGTTTAAAGTCATGATACAAAGAAGCCTATTGATTTTCGGCGATATCCGATAATTACTACCAGAGTTATGACCCTTGATCACTTTGAAAAATCTTGTGAACGCTCTAGAGGCTATAGTTAATATCCGATTGACTTTAAATTTATACACAGTGTTTAAGGTCATGAGACGAAGAAGCCTATTGATTTTCGGTGATATCCGATAATTACTACTAGAGTTATGACCCTTGATCACTTTGAAAAATCTTGTAAACGCTCTAGAGGCTAAAGTTAATATCCGATTGACTTTAAATTTGTACACAGTGTTTAGGGTCATGAGACGAAGAATCCTATTTGATTTTCAGTGATATCTGATAATTTCTGGCACTTGATCACTTTGAAATATCTTGTGGACAAAGGCCTTGAGACAAACCGTCAAAACTATTCTAATCATTTCTGATAATTATTTAATGGGCTATTACTCGTAATAAGATTATCATGTGTTGTAAATAGTAAATGTTCTCCTTACTGATAAAAGAAACAATATGCGACAACCCTTGTTGACTGCCCGGACGACTTAGCTGTTGTGGGCGTATGTTTCGTTGCCTGGCAACCTATCTTTCATCATGCTGGCCTAACGGTAACTCTCATGTTGTATCTAGAAACACAACGATCTAAATAGACGCTTTCACCCACCACAGAGTACTGCAACATAGAAACTATATCATAAATCTCGAACATTTATAGAACAAAGGTGGATATTCTAACATTTATATTCCACAATTTACAAAACACCATCACGCAATATCCACTAAAGATTACAATAACGTTCAAATGTGAAAAACATTTCTTTTTTTTATGTAGTTAAGACAATGTTATAATGACACATACCACAGCAGAATAAAAAATAAAAATTGTCGAAGGCAACTTTAGGGTCTAATATGAAGTAAATTGGGGTTTAACGTTCTACTCGGTCTAATATGAGCTCCTCATTCTGGGGTTTCTGTATTAAGAGACAAATTAGGTTTATTTAAAATCATTTGTTTCAAAGAACAATATGTGAATATCATCAATTTAAGTGGATTATCAAATATAAGTTCATACTTCGAAACAAAATTTAACATAATTTGCGGTCTCAAATAATCAAGTAGTTTACAATATAATACAAGGCATCACATCGCTTTCCACTTATCGATGTATGTATAACAATGCCGCTGGTTATAGTCAACACGAAGATTAAAGAGGACTATAACAGTTATCTCCCCTGATCCAATTCTAATATGTAATACCATCCTATCACAAATGGATCATTCGTAAGGGGGTGCTTCATTATAAACGTTTTTGTAATGATCTAATGTGCGATCTGTTTGAACTTCTCACAATGGATCATCTGATCAAACAATTATTAATTACTCATAAATAGAGTTCACAACGGGGGTATAAAATTAATTATATCGAGATTTACCCGAAGGCCACAATTGTTCCCAAGGTTAGATTAAACAATCGAGGTTAATGTACATATAAAATAGTGAAAGCGACTTTAATGGAACTTGGCATGTTGGCCTGTACGCCCGAGATTTCGAATGTTTCGAATCGATATTTGTCGCAACAATACCACTTTAATAAAGCACTTCTCAACTGCAAAGACAAAATATTCGAAAATGTAATGCACATTCGTCAGCTAGATGTTAATACTGCTACTGGATATAGTTGTCTCAAAACGTTTACATCAGCTGGATAATGCCATCTCAAAAACAAATTTCTGCTGAATATAGCTATCACAAAATTACTGTCTCAAGTCTTTTACTTTTGAAAATTGCCGTCTCAAAGACTGAAGTATGGCACGATGCAATTAAGTTTGGCAAAGAATTTGACACAGAAAAATGCCAATAAGTGACGTGATTTTGATAGCATCGATGTAATGAGATTGATTAATATATGCAGCAAGAATTATCGTCCAATAGGTACTGTTGAAAATCCAAGCACTGACCTACTACGAGTAATGCATTTTCGCTAGAGTTTGTAACACGCCTGGAAAACATTGGTCTAGTACATTTGTGTCAATTTTTACATATAATTCGTTTAAACATGACTTCGAGGCGTTAAATCAAGTCTATTATTGGCGGAATTATGTAATTATTATTATGAACATTTTTTTATGGTGCCCAATTCACTAGGTGCTCAAATAAGCTTTACAAACATTATAAACTATCACAAAACATTATCACAGATAAAATAAAATATTATCTAATTTTTTTAGTGAACACATTATGAAGATCTAATGTATATATAAAGGTAAAAAAAACAAGACGGTAAAAGTCAGTAAAATAACAGAATTAATAAGAGATTAACACGAATTTAAAACAGTTACAAGCTAAAAGCTTCTTTAAATAAACCAACAGCAAGAGACGAAGAGTTTCTGACAGAAAATAGAAACTTATTGACCCCCTAAAAGTCCTATCACTATTTTTTTAGTCTTTGTCGTTTAGAACACAAAATTAATGTATCAGAGGAGGGATAATTAAAACTATTTTGTGACGTTTAGCCACTAGGACATACATTTGGACTAATAGTCCTTCCTCATTAGTTGCAGGAACGTTCTTCTAACTTGGACTATCGACTTTTAATTTCATACTATTTGCCATTTACGGACGAATTCTGTTCTTGGTAACAATTCGACACCGTTATAGCTATTGGTGACACCGAATATTCCGCTACATCTTTACAGGAGCACGTGGCGGGGAAATCTTCGTCTAACAGTTTGGCTTCCATACCCTTAGATTAAACCGTGAAAAATGAGATAATTATCATCCGAAATATGCAACTGACGATCAGTATCTATGTACGGAACGTTCTATCCTAAGTGTCACGTCGGATGTCTGGATCTAATTTATGACCCATAGTTAATGTTTTCACCCGAGGCGTCCTATGGCAATATTTATATGTTATGACGTATACGTCTACAATACAAATTGGCTGTCATCCTTTTAATCCGCATAAACCATAGAAAAAACCTTCAAACCAAACCGTTGATTTTTGTAGTAAACGAAATATAGCCACAGTTTATGAGCAACATTATTGTAAACTTATTACTAAATTCTACTTGAAGAAAATAAATCGCTTATTTGGGACCTAGGAATTGACAGAAATGGGTCGCAACGCATGCAATAATAAAATATGAATGTTGAAACGTTTCCGTTTTAATCGAATGACAATCTCTGGCGTCACGTTAATCCCGTCTACACCTATACTATTTATTGCGCATAACCTACTTTTCAGAAATAAAATATGGCGTCACCGTTTGACATGACTTGTTCAGTGTACAGGCTGTAAAAAGTTTATTTTGTGTTAAATGTTGGATATCAGTACCCCACCTTTTCTCGTCAAGATCACAGCATCAGTGTTAATTTAAATTGAAAACTGATTTGTGTTTTCAATCCCGAAGACATTGGATGATATTGAGTTAGAGACATAGCTACTTTAAGGGCAGGGTTACATGAAATCGAAACTATAAATCACGTTATATTGGTGGACCGTCTCTCCAATCGGTTTGGTATCACAAATAGCTAAAATCCTGTATACAAAATCGATCGCAGAAAGTGTTAATAGGCGAAACAGTTTCAACACCAGTACTGTTAAAACACGGTGAGCCACAAGGCTCTATTTTGGGCCCAGTGTTTTTGTGCTCTGTACTGCACACTGCATCTGTATCACGCAACATCGATCGTCATTCACTGGACCATTACGCATATGCTGATGACACCCAGATAATTGGAAGTTTCGAACCATCAGCATCTTTGCAGAAATTCGAAAAATATAACTGCATGTACCAAATCGATAAAGTCATGGTTGACAACTAATAGACACTAAACAGGTGCGGTCAATCATATACGAACATTCCATAACGATCGGAGACTAAGATATAGCTTTCTCCTATTTAGCCAAAACGTTGGAGTATTCCCGGTTAAATGATTAACAACTGAAAAAATATCAACACGTATGAAACTTGTGGAGATATTGCCGCCATCTTGGATTTACGCTATTTTGGATTTTTAAATCTTAAATTCAACATCACCATTAAAAAGTCTGTATGGAAAAAAGTAAATCAGCATTGAATTTTCTTTGAAACTGCTTTTGTGTTGAGATCAGTCTAATGATTTCTCAGTTCATACTTTGGAACTTTGTGTTGTAAATGAAGGTCAATTGTCTGTAATATTAAGACACCAAAGTAAAGTCAATAAGTAAATAGTGCATCTTCTGTTATATTTATGTATCGTTTTATGCTTATTGGCGAAAGCTACGTCAAGGACATTTGAAATTGGGGAAGAACAATTTCCCAGTAAACGTCATACTCCTCGCAGTGTTCCGTTTGATTAGAGCTAACCCCACTACTCACTGCTGTAAATAGAGAAAATTCTTGTTCTAAGTTATTATTGGTCAAGAGTCCCATTAACAACCAATGGCTTACTGCGTAACAAAATCGATAAATTTGAAACAAAGTTCAAGTATCAGAAATCAGAAGCCAATACATCAATGGGCAGAGAATGATTTCTCGACGAACCATTGCTTCGGGAATATGAGTAAACGCTGGCAGTTCAACGATTTGAAGGGTCATTTTCAAGTTTGAAAAAATGTCGGAGCCCATGAACATGGTACCAAGAACCAAGAAATCTACATTAAACCAAGAACAGAAATCGAAAATCTAAAACACCTGTCCTCGTTTTATATATTTTTATCTGTGTAACAGCGATTGGGCAAGAACGTAATGAAATTTAATTTTTTCGCTTGCATGATGATAAGACGCGGGTGTGCGATTTTAACGGGCATTGCTAGTGAAAAGGTGTATTCTGCGTAATATTTTGTGTTCCGACTTTTTATCCATGAGCCAGTATTCGTTTTGGAAAATAATATGTTCAGCCTTTGTTGTGTCATTAGCCTAACGCTCAATCTCAATGGGCTTCTTGACGTGCTGGTTACCAGTCGTAAACACACAATTCTCAAGGATAATTATTATGTTAAGAGAAATGGAGAAAATTTTATGAAATGGGGTTTAACGTCCCGTATACTTTACCTTCCAGACTAAAAAGACGCTCATACGCCATGCCACCGACTCTTCATCAATTCACAATTGTCAAGGGCTCATTTTCACACACATCAACGCGTGTAAGGAACCACGGTTTGTAAATCCAACCGAACAACTACACATTGTTCTTTACTAGGCGCCTTGCGGTGCACTGCCGACAAGGGGTGGGGGGACCACACTGAAAGATCCCGATGAACTTGCTCAGCCAACAACAGGATCGAACCTTCCACTCCCTGGTTAATAAACCTGAGTCTGTTGACCGGACAAGATTTAGTTTATTATTCATTGTGAGCTTATTAATCATTTTTAGTACAAACTTTAATTTGTCGGGTAAACATATATATATATTTTCAGTTAAAATAGGCTTTCCTATTGCACTAGATAACACAATTAAAATGCATATATTATATCATGCTACGTATTGTACAAATTCGATAAATCAAATATAAATGATAATATGTCATATCAAAGGCTTTACTACAATCTTTATGGCCCGAATAAATAACGCAATGTAGTACTTAGAAGTCAATACATAAATACGTGTATAATAATCGTATCGACACTGGCCTGTAGGATGTTAATAAAAATATTCGCCGACTGGGACAATAGTTCTGAAAATACTCGTTAAACTAATTCAATATGATCCATACTAAGAAAACAACCCAAAACAAGCCAACAGTGAGGCTGATTTCCCCCAAAATAAATAGATGACACATATTAATTAATCGCATATTTATTTTTTTTTTTCAAAAGTATCGAACAATCAAACTATACTGTAAGTTTCATCACTCTCTATCAGATAGAATCAAGGTTATCTTGTCTCAAAGCATCGACCAATACAATTGCTTAGCTTTAGCTCAAACTGTTAATCATTGACTGAGTCAAGACATTCACCTGATGAACATCTACATCAAGTTTAAACATTCTACCTCAATTAAAATCAGCGTTGTCATGTTCCAAAGTGACCAGTCAAATCGCTTATCGCTCCAAAGCCTAAGCAGAACATTCTCACCATCAAACTTAGTCAAGGTAATGACATAATGAATCTATATTTGGAGTTTCGTCGCTCTCACTTGATTATAACCAAAGTTATCATGCCCCAAAGCATCAACCAATCAGATTGCTTATCTCTGCTTACTGTAAGCAGACAATGATCATCTTCGAACTTCATTAAGGCATTGACCTAATGAACACTCTACCTCAATTAGAAGGAGAGTTATTGTTTTTCGTAGTCTCGACCAATCAAAATGATTATTGCTCTGCTTATCCTGAGCAGAAAATGATTATTGCTCTGCTTATCCTGAGAAGAGAAAATCCTCATTATCGAACTTATACACCAAGTTTCATCAGTTATAGTGTCCCGATTCACCAACCAATCAAATTGCTTATCTCTGCTTACCCTAAGCAGAAAATGCTCATTATCGAACTTATACACCAAGTTTCATCACTCTGACTTAATTAGAACTAAAGTTATAGTGTCCCAAATCATCAACCAATCAAATTGCTTATCTCTGCTTACTCTAAACAGAAAATGCTCAACTTCGACTTCCATCAATGCATTGACCTAATAAACACCTACACCAAGTTTGAACATCCTAGCTCAATTAGAAGGAGAGTTATTGTGCCCTAAAGCCTCAACCAATCAAATTGCTTATCGAGCCCAAAATGTTCATTATCGAACTTAGTCAAGGTATTGATATAATGAAACTATTCACCAAGTTTCATCACCCCCTCTTCGAAAGACGGAGGCCAAAAAAACCTCTAACCTTTAGAGCTTGCATAATGTATGTTTAAGCATCTCTAAACAACGTTTAGTATATACACAAAGACATATCAGTTAAAACTTCATTATCTAATCTTTTTCTAATAGCTTCATAGCCCATTTGTCATATATGTCCAATCTATCTATCACCGACACTCCGGTACCGTGGATAAAGTCGTTTGTTGACTTTTGACACCAACCCATTACCGTATTACCAAATCTACCCTAACATTGCATCCCTAATACCTTTGTACTGTAGACGGTAACGCATTACCTTACCGATTCCTGGACACCTTTAAACGATTTATGTAAATACTTGGAATTCTGACAACAGGTCAGTAGAAAGTCATATTCATTAGAATCCAGATCTGGATTAAAAGTAGGTATATTTCTATTTCTAGAATTAGCTAGTGCAATAAGAATTCATAAAGCAACAAAATTAATGCAATAAAAGGTAATTGATCAAAATACATGCAACGTCGTATTGATATTAATTAAGAAAAACATTTCTCTGTAGAACAGTGGATGTATCGAATTAGTTTAGACTGCACAATATTTTTAATGAAACCATCCCACTGTACCAATTCCTAATTTAAGATTTTTATTCCTCCCAGGGCTGCAGTTTAAAGTTTTGCTAAGTCCAATACTATAAATTGCTAAACATATTAATAAACAATCCCAAAATAGGCGGTACAAATCATTATAACAACCCCAAAAAGCGCGATGCAAATCCATGAAAACTGTAAAATTTATTTATCTCATATTTGTATTCTCCTCATGCTTTGAGTTTAAATTTTGAGATTTTACTGACAAACAATCCCAAAATAGGTGGCGCACATAATTATGATTTGGTCTACAGCTATGATCTCAACTTTTGATTCTTCTCACGCTCACAGTTTAAATTTTGACTAATTTCAAGACAACACATAATCGTTAAAAGGATTTTAATAAACAGTCTCAAAATAGGAGGTGCATATTTATAATACTGATTTCCCAGTCACCAACAACAAAAGATTAATGACAGAAAAAGCCATCCAGAAGTAAATTATATGTGTTTATCCAGTTCATTTACTAAATAACACTGACCCCATTTATACGTGCATCGGTTTTAATTTGAAAGGATCGGGCCGCAAATTTTAAAAGACGCGTACAATTTTAAAGGATTTTGGAACTTTAGATGAAACATATTTTTAGGTAAGAAACGAATAACTGTGAAAGCTATACTCTGATAAAAAGGTACGATAAGAAACGTCATGTACATAATGTTTAGTTCTTTCAGTATTTATTCACATTGACTGATGGGTCAACTCTACCAATTTGATGGACATCATTCATCCAAGACTTATGGACTATTCATACATCAACGTTCCACCAATAAAACAAATTTCCTATGGCCTCAAGTATTCTGAATATGATAACCACCCTTTAAAAAATTTCTTCAACTTCACGTCTACTAGAAAAGGCAACCCACACCACCCAGTCCCCAACGGGCCCAAATTCCACTTCGAGAACACAACTCTCCCTCCTTAAAATGTCCTGTATCGTCGACCCATTTTAAATCTACTAGGGATAAGTGAACTTTTTTTGACAATTATGTCGCTGGTGATGGTAATAATAATACCGGTTTGTACTGAAATGTTAAATATATTTCTGGCTAATTCGTCTTTATGACATATTTAAATATTTTCTTCCTTTAGTCTTGAGTATTACGAAACCTACATGTTTAACACGACTGTCTTTTTCAGTGACGTTTGTAATACCAGTATTTATTTATTTTTAATTGCTGAGAATTTTAATTGCACTGGTAATATTCATTTCGATTAACAATCATTGTTGTAAGTAATCAGGCATAATTATAAAAAAAAATACAATAGTACAAACTTCAGAAAGTGGCTCAACTTATGGTCAATATGTTTTGATGTATGTTTTATGTGGAGAAATAGGCTTACTTATTCACCTTGGCGGAAAAATAAAATCTGAACTGTCTTACCTGATGGAATAAGTCTGTTATAAAATTCCACGAATCTTTAAATCCAAAAAACTCACTTTTTAACCTTTACAGAAATAGCCGATGTCAAGATGCTTAAGACAATTGTTGAGGTGACAATCGCTTTAAGTCGTGTAAAATTTGTAACCCATTCACAGTTTTGATGAATTATATCACGGATAATGTTTTGCCGAGGGCGACATGTAACAAGTTATATTTCTGCGTTATTCGCGTACGCCAAGAAATGTCATCTAGAAAATCCATGTCACTCACACACCTGAATATTAACCGAATAGTTCACTCCAAAAATAAATATGCTTCTAGCAAGTAGGAGTAACAAAAATATTACTAATGCAATCCAATATATATTTTGACTCCACCCCACCACAGAGTGTATGGTCATTGTATATATGCAAATGAACGTGTTTAAAAAAAATGTCATCTATTCAAATCTGAATATTAAGAGTAACCCAGTATTACACCGATACCAGGTTCAAAGACTTGCACTGTTTGTCGTTTGTTAGCTGCGATTTCCGCAATGAAACTGATTGTTCATCGACTATGCTACACGTCTTCCCATTTTCTTAATAAGAACGTTCCTGTGGTTTGTCCAAGTCATGAGGAACCTAACGTGACACGACTGTATTAATCAACCCCAAAAAAGATAAATTTTATTCAGATCTAGACAGATTAGAGAGGTTTACATTAAAATTTACACTTACACATAGATGGTAAGACGCCATCAGTTTACATGACATATGACGTGATGCGCACGTTATAAAAGTGTGGCAGATCATGTTAGTATTCTAGTTCTATGGACAAACGAATAGCAGAGCCATCATAACTGTAAGTTTACAACACCAGCTGAACCATGTTTAATTTCAAGATTGTTTCTTCGAATCGTGGGTTTAACGAACTAAATCCACAATGACACTCTCTACTTTATTACAGACAAAATAAAAAGAGACCGAGACAAAATATGTGCATGCTTTGGTAATCTCATCTTCATTACAAGGATCTGTCCGTGATGAAGGCTACCGTTGTTAGTAGTGGCTACTTTGCCAAAGCTTAGTTATCAGGATAACCTGGATAAACCCCGCGATGTTGGGCAGGCGATCCTACACCTTGTCACGTACAAGGTTGGGGTTGAAACCACGCCATTTTGCTCAATCATCAATGACTAGGCAATCGGGCCTGGGTCGCACCATACCAGCGTGCCCCCTAAATCATAACTCATGCCCCCAAAATGTGCTAAACATCTATTTTACAGGGTGGTGCAAATAATGCAAATGTAGGTAGCAAAATATCATCAAATTCTCTGTAAAACCTTGAAAAGTGAGAAATTAGGCCCTCTTTACAAATAAAATGGTCAATTTCGCCCCACCCCCTCACCCCCAAAAAAACCAATTACTGGATCCACCCCTTTATCATACCCGTCAACACAAAATTGATGTAATGTGATGATGTCGTCAAGGGTGGAAATGTTGGAAATTTTCGCGATTCTATTAATTTGATGTTGTCCATGTCACGGACAAAATCGGAAAATATGTATCGAAAGATACATTAAAAGTACAACAATCAGCAGCCATGCCCCAATAATATATGGTTTGGGATGCAAAAATAACCCGACACTCGTCGCCAAGGTACGGTCTCATACTCCACACCACCCCTACTGTTAATAAAAACAAAAACACACTCTGATGGAAAAAGCTACTAGTGTATTTTGAAGCGTGGGTTTGAAGAGTATTCTTTCAACGTTATCAAGCTAATAAACAAATAATGGCGCATATATTATATAGACAAACAGTAACAACAACACCGTAATCATACATGCCAACAAGACGTTCAAAGGCCTGTGACACAAGAATGTCGTCTTCACCAGCTGAACCCGCAAAATGTTATAATATGGCCGGCGTTGGATATACGTTTACTTATAGGAGGTAAATACTTTTTTGGCATCCAGAAATGCACACAAATGTGTCGCAACGCATGTAATAATGTCATATAAATGTATATAAACCGAGGTACATTTAACCGTTTCTTTTTTTACTGTAATTTCTAATCAGTTATGTTCGGCGAAATACGCGAAATTTTATGGCAGTCTTTGGTGTCTGGTTATTCCAGTCTACATCGTTCATCGAGTCGTCCCATTACGAATGAAATGTGGTTTAACGTCCTACTGTTACGCTCCAACTGGTCTAATGAAAAAGGGCATACGGTATAGTGTATCAATGACGGAAATTGTGCCCGGACAATGGTGCTGCAGGCTACACTTACATGTAGATCGAATAACAACTGCCAAGGGATCTTTTACGCGCACGCCAATGTTCACGGGACCTCAACACCGGGAGCGAACCCCACGACTTCTAACGTCTTATTTACTTACCCAACGTGACTCCCCGCTTCATTACAAATGGCTCTCGAAAGCATTTTGGTACGTGATTCGTGTGCAAATTTTAAAATTTTCACGGTAAGATTACATAAAACACTGTTATCAATTGCAGATATTTGACTTCAAGGTAATAAATCGTTTTTAACCATTAATTGATTTTAAAGTCCTCGTCCAGCCTAGGCAATTATGTTTTCCATTTTAATTACCATGATTAGTTTGTTCATAATCGAAGAAAGCCGTCTAAAATATACGACGATTAAGACAGTAAATGTATATTGAAAGATGGTTTTCATCATTTTACGAAGTTAAGTGTATTTGCCTCCCTTGTATGGAAATTATTAAAACCACAGCTTATGAAATGGTATGAATATGATTGTTGCTAGGAGGGCTCAGTCTTTCGCATGCGAGCATGGGCGTCACACATGCGAGCATGGGCGTCACAATTGTTTTCCTGCGGGGGTCTGAATATACTTGCCCCCCCCCCCCCCACAATTTACTTAGAAAAATCTATATATACATGTATGTCTTTCATTGCGAAATCTGTATCTTTCGTGGTGAAATCTGTATACATTTATGTCTTACAAGGTTTATGTTAAACAATGTACAAATTAAAACGCAAACCCTTATGTTCACTTGAGAAGTGCTTTTTACGATCTTGATCGGATAAGCTGGTGACTTGGCGACGAACAGTATCGGATCAGTTCTATTTATCTCGACGACGACAAGTGTTTGAAATACTGCCAGGCTGCATTTCCAACAGTCTATTTCTCAAAATATCGTGGCGAAAAAATTCATTCACTTTGATTCATTCACTTCGTTCATTTGACACTTTTATCTCTGGGATCGGCTTAACTAGTGATCAGGCGACTGATGGTTTCTGATCAGCTTTATTTATTTCGACAATCGGTACCTCAATATTTTCAGAGGGCATCTCTGGCAGTCTATTTTTCAATTTTTTCTTGGGGAGATCTCCAATACCCTCGCTACTTTGGCGCTCATGGGGGGGGGGGGACTCCGTTGACGTTTTTAAGTCCGTTCGTTTGACACTTTGTTCTCTGGCCGGATAAATTAGTGATCAGGCGACGGACGGTATGTGGTCAGATTTATTTATCTCGACGATCAGTGCCTGGCTGAATACTGTCATACAGCATTTCCGGCAGACTATTTTTCAAGATTTTGTGGGGGGAGATGGCCCATACCCTCCGTAAGTACCCCCTACTTTGGCGCTCGTGAGTGGGCTTCGTCGAGGTTCGCAAGTCCGTTGGTTTGACACTTTACCTCAACGACCAGTGCCTGAAATACTGCCAGGCTGTATCTCCGGCAGCCTGTTTTTCAAAAAGTTCTGGGAGGGGGGGGGGCTACCACTATTTGAAGCTCCTGCCTTTGCCCCCTCTCCCTATCGCGCAACATCTGCTGTTGCGCAGCCTCGTGCCTTTGGCGACAAAGATTGTCAACATTTTGAATAATATCATTTGCAGACCCCTCACCCCAATATATATTTCACGGCTGCGCCTATGCATGCGAGTCCTGATAACTACTGTGAGTTATCAAACAGGTCGAACACGCATTAGCAATCGTTGTTGGCTGAGATGTTTTTGTACATATTCGTTGTCTTTGCACCCGAAATCTCCCCTGTCACCTGTTAATTTAGAGATTTAGGGAATTAAGTATCCAAGCGTTCATTTGCGTATCCCCTATATGATAAAGGCGTTTGGCGTATGCGCTGATTAATTTAATAACGTAATTCAATTAACGATAATACCCTGGCGTTTAGTTTGGTTATCTAGTGCAACCCCAAGGGTAATTTTAACTTTAAAAGTGACATTTCTTGTGTCTTAAGAAACTAAGATAATAGTCTGAAAGTGATCAGTAACCTTACGCTAAAACAGAACAAGTTCGTAATGATAGAGTTTGAAGGCGACTGTTACGCATGTAAAATACATCGATGTAAATGGCGTTATTTTAAGAAAATGTGGTTTCAACAACAGATAATAGTATGCATCCAAAGTTTGAAAATATCCTGTAAGCGAAGGAAATGTGATTTGTAGACCTAGCGTGCGCCAAAAGGATATACGACAATAGTCTAGGTGCGAACATTAATCAAATACCACTGACTAGGTTATATTCTCAAACTCGTTATCTTATGAAAAGTAAAAGGTCTTCTCCAGACATATTTATTGTGTACATTAAATGGGTAATGAGACGATTTATAGCAATTTGATAGTTATAAATTGTTTATATTGGATACTGCGGTAAAGTATTCATTAACTTGTCTGGGAGATAACGAAATAAGCACACAAATAAACCAATTCGTGTCCTTGAACACAATTCTACAGCTATTGTCAAAGACAAATTTTTGTCCGTGGACACTTGTCCTCTATTATTTGGGAGTGCATGGTATCACAACCGGGAGGATTTCTACAATTATCAGACATACTAATCGAAAGCTGAATGGTCAACTGGGGGTAGACATTTTCAGAGAAACAGATCAAATTCGAGCTTCATTGGTCATGGATTAAAGGACAATATTCGTGTCAGTCATCATTATCACATATGTGATAAAACTGGTTAAACATTTTCCAGTTATAATTTTAACAGGGATCATCGCTACGATAGATGAGTAATAAATGTTTCAACAACAACTTTTTCGTCTTCGAAGGAATTATTAGTGAGCGGAAATTCGGCCGTGTATGTTAGCGCTCGCCACTTCAGTCAGCTTTATAGAGGGATAACTCGTGTTTTCCTTTCGCGTTTCCGATTCTTTATTACTCATCTATCGTAGCAATGATCTCTGTGTTAAAATTATATTTGGAAAGTGTTTAACCAGTTCAATCACATATGCGATAATGACTGACACCAATATTGTTCATTGGGACTAGCAATTATTTCTGCTTATTTCATGGTGTAGCGCGGGGTATAAATCGACATTTTTCCCTTTAATTTCCCTCCCCACTTTCCATTTTTGGTTGACGTTTTGATCTAGAATTGGAGAAAAGTGATCCATTTTGGAATATTATAGCATCAAATCTTCGTAGCAAAAATCTAAACCGTCAACCGCAACAAAATGACGAAGAGGAGATTGCCATAGGTAGGTATAAAGATTGGAACCAACGGAATGTTGAGCAAAAAGCTAAACCATTCTACAGTCATTAAACAGCCAGTCAATGAGCAAATAATTGCTAGTCTGAGATCTTACGTCAATTTTTTTCCTTAATGTAAATTTCCGGAAAAGGTTTGGGAAAACATTTGAGGTGTTTGATTGGCGGTTAATACACTACTGTACAGCCTGTACAGCCGTTTCCTGAGATTCCTTTATTTGTTTTACTGAAATTTGTGCATACAATCCCCGTCTCCTTTAGTCCGGTCGGTGTAGCAATGAAATTCTGTTTTCAGCAATTATTTTATATTAAACTTTGAGGCATTTGATTAGAGACTGGTGCGTTGTTGCAATATAGCTGAACAAGTTTTTTTGTACGCCATTGTGGCCCTTTATTGACTCAAAATAAAAAAAAAAGATATTCTGTTATCTGTGATTATCATAAATTTAAATGTGATTTACTTTATTTAAAGTTGGTATACACTGTTGTATATATAGCGGAGTTATACATTAGATCAAGTTCGTGTTTAGTTGGATGACTGCTATTGACTTCTTCTGGACCTGTTCACTTACTGAATGGTAATCCCGATTCCCCGTTTCAACTCACACGTATGGTAAAGTAAAGCTTTCGTGGACAACGAACTCGTGGTCAAAAACAGTCAAGGCAATCGAATGACATAATATTGCTTCGCATTGGCAGAATATTCCCAGTATTTTATTGATGGGAAGAAAGACACCTACTGATTGCATGTTGTAATATAGATAACTCTGGATGCCTCACTGAAATTTATTGTTCGATTTTTCTGAAATATTGATTTTCGATACCTTTTTTATTCGTGGTCCTTTTGTTATTTTAGATTAATGTATGAGTTTTCTTATCTTATGGAATATAGAAGCAAATGGAATTCCAATCTGATTAAAACAGATCATATTTCATTTCGTTATTCGTACTTCAAAATTTCGTTTTACTTGTCTTTACTATAGTTGGAGTTGTTACATAACCTGCGTTTTGGTTGAAGTGTGTTATTAGCCAATCAAACGAAGCGGCGTGAAGCTAGTTTGTTGTTCGTTGTTCGGTATTCGGTATTTTCTAAGTTTTTGAAACTTGTGCCCAATCCTTTTGATACTTGTCAATAAAATATGTTTAATTAAATACCGAACAGCGAGCCAGTTTGTTGTTCGGTATTCGCGAATAACGAACAACGAGCTGGATTGTTGTTCGGTATTCGCGGATAACGAACAACGAGCTGGTTGGTTGTTCGTTATTCACCAGATATGGAATTGGTAATTGGTATTCGCGTTACCGAACAACGAGCACTGGCTCGTTGTTCGTTATTCGCCAATATGTAACAGCTCTTTCTTCGGATAGAAAGAGAAGTTGTTAGAATATATTTCCCAGAAGTTTGAAGTTTTATTATCCAGTTAGGCTCATAAAAACCCGCCTGCGGTGTGTTCAATACAAAAGTTATTTTATTAGATTACCAATTCCATATCTGGTGAATACCGAACAACAAAACCAGCACGTTGTTCGTTATTCGCCAATACCGAACAACAAACTGGCTCGTTGTTCGTTATTCGCCAATATGTAACAGCCCTTTCTTCGGATAGAAAGAGAAGTTGTGAGAATCTATTTCTCAGAATTTTGAAGCTTTATAAACCAGTTAGGGTTATAGAAACCCGCCTGTGGCGTGTTCCCTGCAAAAAATCTTTTATTACATTACTAATTCCATATCTCGTGAATACCGAACAACAAACCATTTTGTTGTTCGTTATTCGCGAATATCGAACAACAAACAACAGGCTAACCTCACGTCGCCATGAAACGACCGGTTACGTCGAGATTTTGGTGTGCGAAGCGCATCTTTGTGGGTATCATACTAGGAACATCAACGTTGATTGGTTAATCAAATGCCTGGCGCCAAAGGGCCAAAAGCCACTCGTATGATCCCTGGCGCAACCTCACATTGCAACTTGTCAGATCTTATAGTAGAGGCCATCGAAAGTATAAAAAACGACGTATAGATCTGTATTTCTAATTTTCTTTAATATTCACGAAACCTTGCTTCTGAAATTAACAGCAGGAGCTCCAATTTTGTTAACTGGTCGATTTGCAAGCAGGTGTGTTTCGTTGCCTGTCAATCTATGTTTATGAGATTACTATTTGTATGTCTGTGCAAAATATGAAATTAAACAACTTCTATTTTGATTTGCTATTGAAATTGTATGTGAAGGTCTCCCATCGTCTAATTCAGTTTGTTTGCAAGACCCTTGTGATACATTTACGGTCAGTCCCCATTTACTATATATATGTTTTCCAAAACACAAAGTAAAATTCTGTAAAGAACTGAATTATACGTCTTTAAGGAAATGGTTGACAGTGTAATAAGGTATCAGGTTATTAAAATGTGAGGGTTTAGCATTGTAGTCGTGTATAAATGGAAACAAGTAAATGTAAAATACATTAAAAAGAGGAAGCAAACCAGACTAGTAGTATGTTCTTAGCAAAATAACACATTGCCCATAGAATTCGCGATAGACTGCTTTTGTATTTTCTTTTCATTTGCATCCGATATGGCTCTTGATAAAAAAAAAAATAATAAGTGATTAGTATATTGGTATTTTGGCAATTGTGGCCACAATTGATAACTGTCCTTGTTTATAATTTATGTGATATTGAGACTTAGCGGGGTTCATAATGCGCTACTACATACACATTTTAATATACGCCCAGATTTTCACGTGGACGTATTATGCCGTCGCCCCTGTCAGCCCGGACACCCGCCCGTTCACAATTTGTGTGTGGACACCCTATAGGTCACAGTTTGTTTTGTTTTGTTTTTTTAATCTAATTTTGACTTAACTTGAAATATAGGTCTCGCAAAGATATTGGCATCTGACCATATAACTTAAAGTATTATGGCCCATTAATGTACGAAAAATCTCGTTTTTAGCATGTAAACACTCTATAATAGGGGTGTCAATTTTGATCTGATTTTGATGAAACTTTATATACATGTCTATAACCAAAATATCTTGTTCCTTTAGATATTCAAGCATATCGGATCGTAACTGCCTAAGTTACGGCTCCTGGTTGTATGAAAAATTGCGTCTGGAGATCACAATAATTATTCTATTTACAAAACTGTTTGAATATATTAACTTAAAAGATATTTTTATGGCCATTGTACGTTAAAACGCCTTTGTTTCTATCCAACTCTTACAAAGTTGGCGCATCTTGTCTGACTAGAAGTTTCAGATACCACGACCAAGCTGGAGAAAATAAAACATTAATGGAGGGAAAAGGTCATCTCAAAATTAAACCAAGCTAGCCAGGTAAGTTAACGCATGTCCACCAACCGACTCTTCAGAGATGATTAACTACTTCATCAGTGTTCCCAATCGATCTTAAGCGTTTTTGTTTCTGTAATGTATCGTGATACAAATATCTGTTAAAATATCGACGAAGGACAATACCCATTCTTGATAATTTCATGCAAATCAATCAGGAATTGAGCTTTACTGCTTGAATGACATTTGGTAAGTGCACACTTCAAGGAAAACAAGAGTTCTGCGGGTAAACAATTAAAGCAAAATACTGATACAGAGTGTGTGAAGTAGATTTATTTTACGTCCACTTCCACCGAAGTGATATCGCAGACAATTAGACGCACGCGTTTAATAATCCTCAAAGTGAATTATTTACAAGGTGATTAGCGAAACAAAAGATTGAATGACGAGTGCTATTAAAACATATGCAAATAGAGACAAATATAGACATTTTACAGACATACATACATTGTAATGGAAAACACGAATATTTTACAAAACAAACATGGTTGGAGACGAACATTTAGACAAATAAACATTGAGTGTATATATTTATACATGTCATTTGTGTCGGTCTGGTCGATTTGTCCGGTTGAATGACAGAACGGTCATTTTGGGGCTTGTTGGTGAGTGTGGGGCCTGGTCCACTCTTCCTTCCATCTGATCTTCTTATCTGGTATGTTTGTTTTTTTTATTTCCTCTTCATTTCTGATGTTCGTTCTTTTCTTGTTGGTTCTGTGAAAGACAAAAATCCAGCACCTGAAAAGAGAGTATCTAGGCTTATAATATTTTGTTTCGTTTGACAAGTCTTCCGGTGGAGGGGTTGGGCAAGGGATAATAAAAAATAAACAATAAAATTGATAGATGAAAGAGAAAATAAATAAGTAAATAAATAAATTAATATGGCAGTGTATAAACTAAATGACGATATTGATGTATTGATCGGGGGGAGAGGGGGCTATAAGTTCAGGAATGTCAGACTTTTCTACCAAACGCTAAATGCTGTAAAATTTCAAAAAGTTCAAATTTTATGAATAATCATACTTGCCCGACATATGAACATTAGGATTTCTATCTCGTTAGTATTTAACTCGCCCGGAAGTCAAATTCATGGGCAAACCAGTCATCCTACAACATCCGGTTTGGCGCCATGATCCCCAGTTTTCTCGCGGCGCTAGAAAGAATTTCCTCTGACCGTCTTTCGATCTAAAACTCTCTGTTTACTTCAAATACACATACAAGACTTTTCTTGGATCCAACAGTTTACTGTCATAAATAATTGTGAGGAGGCCTGTGATGTTTTGACAAACCATGTCGTAAGAACGTTATACCCTTTTCCTGTATATTAACAGATCCTTCGCCTATTCTTAAAGCTTGTAAATCGCCACTTCTTCAAAAAGTTGTAATTGCAAGCAGAAAGGCTGCCTTCCACGTTATATACTTCAGACTTGCACATTTTGCTGGTGTAAACGGGGGCTTTTTTAACATCTCCAATACTAATGGGTAATGGGAGGTCCCATTCTGGAAGTAATTTTCGTACAGTAGGTCTTGAATTAAAAATTCCTTTTATCGGTGAATTATCAATTTGCACAATTTTTTTTAAAAGAATGCTTAAATGGATCAACTTTATGTTCAACACACCAGCTACTGAACTGTCTAAATTTATTTATGTAATCGTTCTGTGTACCTGATCTCCATGAGGCTGACAACAATTTTCGAGTTCCTGCTGAAAAACCCACTGTTTCAAAATGATTCTCTCTTTCTACTACTACTAATAGAATGTTTCTCGTACAGATTCGTCCAAAAAATCGTCATCCTGTGACATTATATCATTATACCAACCCCATTAACTTGAAAACGTGACCTGTATGTGTTACGAAACGTCGTTATTAAATTATAGAGAAGTAGTTATATCAATATATACCTTGTGTTGTGTTTTGTTATGACTTCTTTCTAGTCGCCGAGAAAGAAAACTGAGGATCATGGCGCCAAACCGGATGTAGTAAGAAGAGGGGTTTGTGCATGATTTTAACTTCCGTTCGAGTTAAATACTAATGAAATAGAAATCCTAATGTTCATTTGTCAGGTAAGTTTTGTAATTTATGAAACAAAACTCGAGTACACGCCGTATACACAGGTCGCAATATCTCAAGGTTTGATCGCTATTTTGCTTGATAACCAACTAACATTTTAAAAGATGGTATAATAATCGACTTGAAACATTTATTCCTCCATAATTGAATAGCAATTCTTTTTATTTCAATTTAATAACACTGTGAACTGCAGAGTATTCTTTAGATAGTAGTCTAGACATTTTTATTTAGAATTTTTGAGATTAGTTCTTTTATGATCATCCAGTACCACAGCCCCCCCTCTGCAAATGTTTAGTCTTTACTAAGAAAATGAACGATTCTTATGGAAATTACTCGTTGGCCACTCTACTACTATTTGACCATTTACCAAATACAAGATCGCACTGCTCGAATGAATTAGTAAGTACCAAAAGAACCACGCGTCTTTTAAAGACGAGGTGTTAATTTCATAATTCATTTCTTGACATCGTTATATATTTTGACTACATCCTATTATTGAAGAATACTAGTTTCTATTAATGAACACTGTGAGCCTAGCGAGGAATAGAGTCTAATCATTTTCAAGTTAGCGTGCACCTAATAATATATTTGAGAGTAAGATTATGCGGTTGTATCCGTAGCGCCATTGTCCAGGCAAGATTTTGCTCTTTGAACTCATTGACTTTATAGCGTATGTCCGTCTTCAATAAACATGCATTACGTAGGAGCTAAATCTGCCCATTGCATGTCATTCATTGGACCATAAATGTTATGTAATTAGTTAGACATTTATTAACATCACAAGACCATAATCAACTCTCGATGCCATCAGATGGACCCGATTTTCAGTAGATTAGAACGGTTCGTCTAATTAATGATTTAATTTTAAAATGAAGAAGCGATGCCAAAGGTTGAATGACCGGGTACAATGGTTACAATCATTGTACACCTCATGTCAATAATACAACCATGGATAACTTCGATCAAAAATACAGTAATTTGAATGAAATTTTCAATATATTCATCTAGCATTATCTATATTTGAAATATTATAGCGATACTGGCCAGCTCTTTATCTACATCTTCCATAATGCTACTTTAACCTGGTTTGTACAAAACTGTGGGAAGTTTCATTTTATTTTCATTTATGATGAACACTTGGGTCATAATATCATCTAATGGAATTTATAGTTTTTAAGATATAAATGTATATGCATGTACATATAACTATTCAGCCATCTTGAAATACAATATGGCGGCTAGTGCACCCGATTTATAACAATCGGTTATACACAACAGGTACAGTAAACGTTCGAATGTTGTTTCTAGCAATTATAGTCTCTGGGATACATATATGAATTTCTTAAACGTAACAGCCACCTTGAAATCCAACATTGCGGTTGTTTCACCTCCATAATATTTCTTAATATTGAAAATATGGACACAAACAGTTATTGAACAAAATAGATAATATTGGTGACCATTTGTATTTCAAGATGCCCACCACCACGGCGCGTCATTTTTTGTTTTTTCTTTTAGTGGGGGCGGTGTGTGTGTGTGTGTGTCTTTTTCTGTACAGTGATCCTTAGAATCATTATACCTACCAGTCTGATTAAAACATAGATCCTATTTCGTTTCGTTTTTATAGTTCAAAATTTCGTTTAACTTTACTACACTATAGGATATGGAAGATTTGTTATCATGGACGTGTTCTGAATGATGTTTTGTTAAAAGAATTTAGTGTTGAGCCACATTAAAGAAATAATTCATTCGGCACATGGTTTTCAATCGACACAGTGTATGAACTGTAAGTCTATATTTGGCCTTTCCTCTGAAATACTGTGACTTTATTACGAGTGTCCTATTCGTTTATCTCATTCTGGAACTAAATAATCCTGTAATCAAAGTGTTAAACTATAAGTGAAGGCTTTACATTTTAAAATAGAAATAACTAAATTACTACTGTCTGGTTGTTTTACAACATTAGCCTTAACTCAGCATGGGTTTTATTACATAAAAATACTGACACTTATTCTTTGGTAATTAACTTTGGCTATTTATAAGGTTCGAATGGTGTGGCTGGTCTAGTGCGGGGGACATTATGCACATTCCCCCCGAGGTCATCTGCAACTACCTTATTTAACTACTCGGTATTATTATTTCGCGTTTCGTTTTATGGATCTTGTCTATGATTACTTTGGGGATTTTTTTTATAAACAAAGTTTGTGTAGTCAAATCTAACTTGTCAAGTAATATCGTGCCGCTCCAGGAGTTGTTCGCTTGAATTGAAATGAAATGGAGTTTAAAGTCCTCACTTCTGCTTTGACTGGGCTAACAAAGACGGGTACACGTCATGTAGTGTAATGTGGGTGAAAATTTGCCCAGATATCGGCGCTGCGTCCCACTCTTATTTCTATTTCCAACCTGTAAACCGGACCCCGGTTTTGCGTCCTATCAATTTCCAACTGTTGTAACAAAGAATCCTAGTCAAAGCGTGCGCTCCTCATACCTACGTGGCTGTTACCACTTTTTACATTATCCGGAAATAATAACTACATGCACTTTCCTTTATTTGCATCACTACCCGATTCTTCAAATGCTGGAGTAATATGAGAAATTGGTTGGCATTTATTTAACGAATTTGAAGAACAACGACAAATAGGGTTGTTATTACCATGTTTTCACACGCCTTCATTGTAAAAGTTGTTTAAAATGTTGGGCTATATAAATGCAAGCATTATTATAAGTATTAATAACATATATTGGTTACATTACCTACACCGCGCTGTATCATACGGCCTGCCATTGAGTCAACTGGTGTGGTTTCAAATCCCCGGTTGTGCGGGGCAATGTGGGTTTTTATCGGGTACCCCGGTTTCCTCGCACTGCTAAAGACCCCTGCGCGCAAGCAAATTATTGAATTTAAATTAAACCAATATGTTAGTCCCGAAATGACCTATTTTGTGTCGAGTGGACGTGAAACCCCATTTCTCTCTCACACACACACATAACCTACACATTTGCGAGCTGAAGACAATAATTCTACTTGATACCAGTCAGTGCAGTAGAACGGGTGTTAAACCCCCTTGTTACTTCAACTTCACCCTGCTTAAATAGTATTATATATTATTTGCTTATGAGACTTTATGAAATTTAATTAACATATTTTTTACTAAACGAATGTGACTTTCTTATATATCTTTGACTAGGTCTTTCAGGATGTAAGCATTAACCAATGTGCCATCTCGGTATGGGTTAATAACTGTGATAAATATAGGTTAAGCTCTATAAAAAAATGTTCCGAAGGCAGAGTCTGAACTAGGATTGTTAAAATATATATATGCTTATCCATGTAATTGACCCGATATTTCTGAAAGTAAAACATTAACCAATCTAGGTTGATCACAATGACATCAGGAGCAATCTACAATGTGGTAGCCTGACGCAAAACCCTATTATCCCACTTCTCAACATCAATTTACCGTAAACCAAATTAATAAAAAGTTTTGTCTCTAGAAATTACTATTTTACTGACATTAAACAGAAGTGGCGCAGTAAAATCCACTTTGCGTATATTTTAAACATCCAAAATAGATTCACAAAAATGTAGTGTGACTCCCACTTTTTCATATTTTTGGGGGTAAATGCCTAACCATAACCTGAAGTGATTTGGTCTAAATCTTTAGAGCAAATTTATCATTTTTACACGATCATTATGTTCAAATCGATCAGAGTGACAAGTGCTAATTTCGTTACATTTAAAGATCTGTTTTGTGAGAAATTTAAAATAAAACGGAATTCTTTTAAAACACAAACAAGTTACAATACATTGTTAAATCATTTATTCAATCCTATATTGAATTAGAGATCTTCTTATCTCTGCCCACTCGTTGTCGCTACCCTTTTCTTAAAGAGTAAAGTACTTAACCGAATTTAAAGCATGTTACAGGTGACATATTTGTAAGACCAGATTGTAGTTCTCTAAATATTGATACAAATTCAACATTTACTGTCTGAACTGTCATAAATTTTAAAAGCATTTCTTTGAGTTTGAACAAACTACTTAACTTTTGGTTATAATAAACTTACCTATGTTTTTCAAATCAAATCCGTTAAATAAAATCCTATCGAGTAAAAATGTTTTCTCTTGAAAATCAAAATCCCACAAACAAGCTTCGAGCTATACCAAGATGGAAGCTGATAACGTAACCCTCCCGCAGATATTATTTCGTATAAAGTGGTGACAGCATAACATATCGAAACGGTTTGGGTACTTTTAAGACAATTCAAGTTTTGTGTAAAAAAAAAAAGCTGTGAGCGTTCACTCACATAAGTGTCCGTATTTCTTTACCGTGTTTTACATTCTAGTAAAATTTCTGCAAGTTTGTAGCTTTAGGCTGCCTTTTGAAATATTTTGTTTTAATTATTTGATTAGAGACTCTTTTGAACACACACGTGACACAAAATCAATGACAAATCTTTTACCATGCGAACAATAAAACTTAAAGCCAATTTCTTTTAATACCTTTTGTAGTTGGGTTTGAGAAATTACAGTACAGAGTACAATCGTCTGGTTGAGAACTGGATAAAAATCAAAATTTGAAACCATTCGAGTTTATATTTTACATCTTTAAAGCCCCCCCCCCTTTTCAATTCAAGTCTTCAAACTAGAATTAGCTAAAGTTACATTTATCTCGAATAGGTATGGAATTGATTAAAATGGATTTAAAATAATATAAATATACACATCGTGTTGTGATTATAAAGTGCTCACTGGGTCTTGACAATTTTCACGTCAAGATAACGTACTGAATTGTGAATTACAATTAGTATGTTTAAATTTAATTGTTATGGACGGGTTTAGCTCCTTGAATAGTGTGTGCAGGTGGAAGTATGTAGCAATAGAGTCGTGGTGGCATTGTTTTTAAAGAGACAAGGGATGAGGAGATAAGATATAGTTTGATGTTTCTAAACATATTCACATATATGCAGGTGTGTACTGATATCAACTAACATTTGATTGACATATTGGTATATGAAAAAGGGTTATAGAGACAAAACATACTGGTTATATCTTTCAACAAAATACATGTCGAAATATTCCTATTGCATCATTTGACTTAATTTAACCAATCATTACGTGGATTGCACAGGTTCATGGTCATGAACACGCATGGGTCTGCGTGATACCATTGCGGCTATAAAGGAAGGTATAGTATGTCTTTAAATCGGACTTCGATTAGATTCCAGAGGGTTACCATCTACGAGGTATCTAGGTTGAGAAGAGTTTAGTTAGCATTGACTATAATTGTAATATGCTTGTATGTATACCTATGCTACATAAAAGGTAAAAACGAACTGTTGCATTGTTATAACTGAAGAAGACAAACGTCTTAGGAAACCAGTAAGAAGAAACACACAACGTGAAGGGGAAGAAAAGACGATCAGAGATAAATCCTAGACGATCACAAGGCTAACGGTAATATGTAGCAAAAACAAGATGCATGGGTCATACGTAGGATGTGGCGACCGGACCGACAACGCACACTCTCCACGTCAGACGGAAAGGTCCATGGTGCTACAAGTTACTGCATGCAAGAGAAACCCAACAAGACAACCCTGCAAACAAGACAAACTACATAGACACTACAAGCAACGCCGGATTAACCATGGGGCACAGGCCCCCACAAAAATCTCAGTTGCGCGCCTCGAGCATGGTCGGACTGAGGACTCCAACGTCCGGTGACCTAGTGACGGGACCCCTCCGATGCTTCGAGGGCCCTCCATCGGAAGTCCCTGGGGCCCCCTCAATCCATGATGTGTTGCGATCGACATCCGAGAATTCGGTGTAATCCGGTGATGGGTGTAACACATGTTTTTTTATTGTCGTGAGATCTTCTATCGCACCGACCATCGTCTAACTCGAATTATCGTATAACTCGAACAAATTACACGTCCCCATCATTTCGAGTAGCGCGAATTTTGCCTCAGATTGACGTACGATTGTATATAAGCTGTAGTTGTTGTTGTTGTTGATATTTGTTGTGGGTATAAGCTGAATTTGATGAGATGCACACCATTAAATCTCGTATTGCCATTTTGTTTGTCAAACATCGAGTCCGGCTTGGTCGTAACGTTACGGCCTCCATTCATCAAATCATCGTGGGGGTATATACGATTCCGAATCAAGTAACCCCGTTATTTATCACTGAGCGACTTCAAAATTAGGTTTGATGTCGCTCTGCCCACTTACAGTCCCCTCGCATGGATTGGTCCACTGAAATAACGCCAATTTGGTGGCAGTATATACGATTCCGAATCAAGTAACCCCGTTATTTATCACTGAGCGACTTCAAAATTAGGTTTGATGTCGCTCTGCCCACTTACAGTCCCCTCGCATGGATTGGTCCACTGAAATAACGCCAATTTGGTGGCAGAATTTTATTTTTTTCTTGGGGAAGTACTTCTAAATGGCTCCAACACAAGTGCCTGAAATGCCAGGAAATCACGTTTCTGGCCTCCAATTTCTGAAAATTTCTTTTTTTTGGGGGGGGGGGGGAGAAAACCCCCAGACCCCCCTATGCGGGGCTTCGAGCCTTCGGCGCTCGCAGTCAGTGATCAGGGGGCCCCCCACATGTTCCAGGCCCCACGGCCCCCACCATGGTTAATCCGGCGTTGACTACAAGAAATACCGACTGTGAATAGTAGATTGAAAACGCTGCTGTTTCCAACGACCAGGAATTATGAACTTCTTCGAATCCATGAGCGGCGATAAAACGGGTATATAATAAAAAATGCTTGTCCACCCTTAAAGCTGGACACACATTTATTAAATCGGCAATTTCATATTTTTAAGTCATACTTTTAAAATGTATTAAAATAAAGCCTTAAAATAAATGGTATCTGTAAACAGTCCTATTTTGTTAATCCTATTAATCCAATGATTCACTATTTCCAGTTGAGAAATTGACAAATATATCATTTTACAACTTCAAATTCAAACGTTTGAAGATAGCTATTCTATGGGGGGGGGGAATAGAAAACAAGGGAGGTAATTGTGTTATTTTTTTCCTGGTGTCAATGATTTTTGAGTGTGAGGAATAATGCCTATGATCGAATAATAGTGAGTTGACAACCTACTGCGCAAAAGACATAGAAATAATTATGTTCTGACTTTCTTAGAAAGTGTGCAATCCTCGCTTTAAAAAAGAGAAAAACTGTGTGGGTGCAGTTTGTGCGACGACAAAACTTTTATGTGGTATCTTTTCTGAAATCATACAAATTAGACTCGTACAATAGTTTTCAACAAATAGAACAAACAGTTAATAGTGTACGTTTATATCCAAACGCATTATACCCATTTTTATGACCAAAAATAAACATTTTAACGTTTATTTTTGGTCATAGTGTATGCTTAAAATGTCATTCATTGTACTTGTTTGTGGGTGGTGAATTTCTTTTACAACAACTACTTTTAATTGTTTCTGGCATGTTGCATCACGGATTCTTTAAAAAGATATATACAGCTTATTCAGTAGTATATTTATATATAGCATTGAGACAATTCCTTGGTTGGCATCCTGATCTATTTTAATCCTACCTGTCATGTAGATTTTTATACGCCCACATTTTCATGTGGACGTATATTGTCGTCGCCCCTGTCCGTCCGTCCGTCCGTCCACAATTGTTTGTGAACAGTCTACAGGTCACAATTTTTATCCGATTTCAATGAAACTTAAAACATAGGTTTATCACCATAAGATCTCGGTTCCTTTCGATATTGGCATGTATCGGACTGTAACTTCATGGGTTATGGCCCCTGATTGTACGAAAAATCACGTTTTTTAGCTTGTGAACAGTTTAGAGGTCACAATTTTGAACCGATTTGTATGAAACTTGAAATGCATGTTTATAACCCAAAGATCTTGGTTCCTTTCGATATTTGCGCCAATCGGATCGTAACTTCCTGAATTATGGCCCCTGATTGTCCGAAAAATCGCCCTTTTTAGCTTGTGGTCCCTCTGGAGATCAAAATTGTTATCCGATTTAAAAAACCGTTTGATTATATCACCGTTCCATGGTTATGATGGTCGAGTTCGAATTTCGTGAAAATCGGACCAAAATTGACGGACAAAATGGCCGCCATTTGTACGCGAATAGTGTGAAAATATGTTAAATCAAGGTTATGAACAGTGTAGAGGACACAATTTTGAACCGATTTGGATGAAACTTGAAATGCATGTTTATAACCCAAAGATCTTGGTTCCTTTCGGTATTTGCGCCAATCGGATCGTAACTTCCTGAATTATGGCCCCTGATTGTCCGAAAAATTGCCCTTTTTAGCTTGTGGTCCCTCTGGAGGTCAAAATTGCTATCCGATTTAAAAAACCGTTTGATTATATCATTGTTCCATGGTTATGAAGGTCGAGTTCGAATTTCGTGAAAATCGGACCAAAATTGACGGACAAAATGACCGCCATTTGTACGCGAATAGTGTGAAAATATGTTATATCAAGGTTATGAACAGTGTAGAGGACACAATTTTGAACCGATTTGGATGAAACTTGACATGTATGTTTATAACCCAAAGATCTTGGTTCCTTTCGATATTTGCGCCAATCGGATCGTAACTTCCTGAATTATGGCCCCTGATTGTCCGAAAAATTGCCCTTTTTAGCTTGTGGTCCCTCTGGAGGTCAAAATTGCTATCCGATTTAAAAAACCGTTTGATTATATCATTGTTCCATGGTTATGAAGGTCGAGTTCGAATTTCGTGAAAATCGGACCAAAATTGACGGACAAAATGGCCGCCATTTGTACGCGAATAGTGTGAAAATATGTTATATCAAGGTTGTGAACAGTGTAGAGGACACAATTTTGAACCGATTTTGATGAAACTTGACATGTATGTTTATAACCCAAAGATCGTGGTTCCTTTCGATATTTGCGCCCATTGGATCATAACTTCCTGTATTATATCCCCGGATTGTCCGAAAAATCGCTTTTTTTCGCTTTTGGTCCCTCTAGAGGTCAAAATTATTATCCGATTTAAAAAAACGTTTGACTATATCACCGTTACATGGTAATGAAGAGAGAGTTTGAATTACGTGAAAACCGGACTAGAATTGACGGACAAAATGGCCGCCGTTTGTACACGAATAGTGTGAAAATATGTTATATCAAGGTTGTGGACCCTATAGAGGTCACAATTTTGAATCGATTTTGATGAAACTTGACAGGTATGTTTTAAACCCAAAGATCTTGGTTCCTTTCGATATTTGCGCCCATCGGGTCATTACTTCCTGAATTATGTCCCCTGATTGTACGAAAAATCACCCTTTTTAGCTTGTGGTGCCTCTGGAGGTCACAATTATTATATGATTTAAAAAAAAACGTTTGATTATATAAACCAAACAAATTCTAATGATTTTCTGATAATTCCTTAATATGCGACAATTCTTGTTGACTGCCCGGACGATTTGGCTGCTGTGTGGGCGTATGTTTCGTTGCCTGGCAACCTATTTTTTTACTCGTGACTGCCATATAGCCCATATAACACAACAACTTTATAACGTGGAATACTTATTCCAGTAACTTTAAACTAAAATACGTAGGTGTTGACTACAATTATAAATTATGTGCTCTATAAAAGTCATTATTTATTTGTCTGGGAGCTGAATTACTAGGTTGTCTACAGATGCTATGATTAATGAAGCCTTTTCGAATTAATTAACCAGAATAAATTAATTAGCCGTGAACAATTGTATCCCATACTGCAGACAGGTCATAATTAGACAGGGTAAATTTGTTTTGGGTTGATAAGGGCGGGGTGATGGTGATGTGTTAAGCAGGTCCCACTGCCGAAACAGTGTGTATTGACTAATTCTCAAGAAGAAAGCATATTCGTAAAGCGGGCAAATCCTGCGTGTAACCCATGCACTCTCGTCTTACTACATAGCTTAATGACATTGTGATCTCTAGTACTATAATTGTCTTCTTTGACTTCCTTTCACTTTGTGCATTTTCTTCTTACACCTCCGCCGTTAAGACGGCTATCTTCTCAGTAGTTAATGCGTTTGATTTACAAGGAATAACATTGCATCAGTTTGTTTTGCATTTTATACATCAAACATAGATTTCAATAAAGTCATTTTCTCACTCCCATTCCAGCCAGACTCGCCTGATAGAAATTGCCACATCTTTTCCTTCTGAAATCTAGAGGCGGTCTCTACGGAACTCGCATGGTATCTGTCTCGAACCAAATGATATCTGGTTTGGGCTTTTTAACAGATTTGCTTACGTCATGATTTAAGATTCTATCTGTAATGAATTTGATTGGATCGTTACAGTGTATGATGCAATTAGTAAATTTCCAATCACGTGTTAAACATGATGTTCTGATTCCCACGGAACCAGCTATTTGTAACATGATAACTCTTTTTTGGTGTAAATCCTTCACTCATTTTTTTTCGTGCATATTGTACGAGTGTTTACTCATCACCCACCTTATGTTAAAATTATGTTTCTTGACAAATCATTTCAGGAGAGTTTTTGTAAATGGGGCCAGAAAAAGATGAAGCGTTTGCTGATTAAGAATGTGTGTCTTTTTCCAGACGTATGTCTCCACCAATATATTATTCTCAGCCCACGCATTTTATTGGAATACACTTATACAAAAATTGCAGATGTGGAATAACTATTTGGAAACCCGACCCCGTTCTGTTCATTTAGCAATACCGCCTTTATTATCTCAATCGGAGCAGAACAGTACGGCGTTAAACCCCATTTCATTTCATTTAGCAACGGAAAAACTAACACTTTATAATTGTATTGTTGATACGCCCATGTTTCCAATCAGCAAAAAGAAATGAATCACTTTTTCTTTTCAATAATTCACAAAACATTCTGCGTGAACGATTTTAATTAATCAACATCAAGTACATGCATTGAATGATTGTTTAATGTTTAATTCACAATAGCACTTGATAATTGCACCGTTGATGGCTATATTTACTCTGCCATAAATGACATGTTGTATAACTGCTCATCGCTCATCAGGTGGCGAAAACAGATGGTGGGCAAGAATGTCGGACAACTTGAACAAAAATTCATTTAACGAAAAAATATTTACTAAATTTTTGAACAGTGAATTTCTAAGCCGGGGGGGGGGGGGCTGTTTTGGGTGGTTATAAGTAGAGTTTGTACGGGGTTTATATTGTTTCACTATGCATTGAGGTTTGTTACTCTCCTACCTCGGCCAAACGACACCTTATTTTAACGAAGGCGGCTATTACGGGTGGGAAAATGATTATATCTATTATTTATACATCATGCACTAATAATCATCTCATCATAGCCATAATAACAATGAGTCATAATAGCCATGCCTATTGATGTCTGTAATCTTATTCTATACTTCACACGACGTGATATCTAAATAATAATGGTTATACACACGCAGGCCACAATTCCATGGAATGCAATTACTGTTTACTACCCAGCGATGTTTCTACTGGAATTATCGAGTAAATGCGCACCTGAGGTATCTTCATTCCCAATAATTCTATGCCCTGAGATTATTTTTTAGTGATAGTGATGTTAATAATATACTAGCGTAGACGGCTTAACAAGGCTACGTGCTTAAAAGCATGTACTCGCCACATTAATTATTGGCTGAACATGCAGTGATATATACGCATATCGGTTTTGATTATTAATTTCATGTGTGCAGAATGTGATCTCGGGATTTTCTACTTCTGTAGGTATACACGGTGTTTCTGTAGGATCACCCATTTACTGTAACGTCTAATTTTCAAATTCAAATCTTTTACGGGTCATATTTTGTATTCTTAAATCTCTCAAGCCCATACGTGATTTTAAAATTATCAACAACGATATAATTGGAAAAAGTACAGCATGTATCCAGTTATTACCTTGACCAATAACAATTTATGACAATACAATAGTTCTTTATATGGCGATTGTGGTTATAAAGATTTGGATCCTGTATATGCACCTACACTACATTTACCCTCAGTAGTAAAACGCCGTTATCATGCAATATACGCACACAGTGTGAGAGAGGTGGAGAGAGATCAAGCTATTTATGTACATAATTCCAGATGTCACAGTCCCACATGCGTCGATATTATCAAAATTGACCGAGATTTTTGGAATATAAACCGGATTCAAAATTTCGCACAATCAGGAATCATAATTCACGAAGTTACAGTCCAGTACATGTCAATATCGAAAAGAACATAGATCCTTCGGAGATAAACCTATAAAGTTTTGAAAAATCGAACAAAAACTGGGACCTGTAGTATGTCAACAAACAAAGTGTGGACCGAAGGACAGGGGCGCCGACAATATACCTCCACATAAAAATGTGGACGTCTAGAAATAACCGTTCCTTTAAGATGTCTATTGCTAACAGTTTCTGGGCATATAACGCCATTACAAACTAACAATAACATCTTTCTGACATATTATGGTGTGAAAGAATCTATATTTAAACACCATTGTTCATTTTATTCTCTCAGAGGTAGCGTGCATCGTATGTCTAGAAATATGCTATTGAAGTATACCTTCAAGGATTTCCCGTCAAAGGTATTTTGTCAAATCTAAGCCAAACACTGATTATGTGTTGATGAAACTTGATAGGGTTTCCTTTTATATATTCATTGCATGTCAAGACACGGGTTCACTAAATCGGACAAATGTGTTAAGAAATAATTACATGTACTTATAAACCAAACATGTTGCTGGATAACAACAGTGCTACTTTTGGGCTTTACTATATACTGGAAAACAACCGGAAAAGCACTAAATACAGGAAAACACCATAAATAGGCAACTCGGAGCCTGGTCCTCCGGAAACACACAAAAAACTAAACCTAACCCTAACCCACGACGGGAAAACCTAACCCTAACCCACACACACAGAGGATCAGGCCCCGGGCTACCTATTCAGGGTGTTTTCCGGTATTAAGTGTGTTTTCCGGTATTTAGTGTTTTTCCGGTGTTTTCTGGTATTCAGTATATCATGGTGTTTTTAAAATATCACTTTTTATTTTTTTGTCGAGGCTGGGGGTGGTTAACCAGTGTGCGTTGTATCATCAGGTCTGTCATTGAGTCGAGTGGTGTGATTTGATTCCCCGCTTGTACCCGAGTAGGATATCTCTTGGTTTTTGTCCGGCCCATGCTGTTTACCCCCACTGCTCAAGACCCCTACGCGCAAGTGGAAGAATTAAAATACAAAAACTGAACCATATGTTAGTCCCGGAATAACATAGTTTGCGTCGAGTGGACATTAAACCTCATTTCTCACTGCCTCATTGCAGAAAATTGGCCCGGATTGTATTTCTCTTGTGGCAGCAGGAAAAACCCGAGAAAATGCCTAGCTATACAACAGTAGCAGAAGCGAACATAGTTAATCTGATTCTTAATAGTCGTTTCTATGGAGGTCAATCGTATTCAGAATTAGATATTATGTACTTATGTCTAATACTGCTTTTGCAATACAAAATACCTCTATTACTTATCTCATGATACCGCTAATTCAAAATACAAATGTTACTTTACATAAAACAATCGGCACAATACCTAAAATGATACGTGCAATGTGTTTTCACCTTCGACATTGAACATTGAACAAAGCATAATTGTCTTGGCATCTCCTACATTTCACTATCTACATTACATCTTCGTCTTAGTAACTTCTACATTGCATTAGCGAACGTGTTTTATCTCGACTGCATTATCTTTTTATGACATGTGGGTGGAGCCTAAAAGAGGTATGAAATACGTTTCAGATTCGTTATTTCAGATAGATCTTTTTAAAGCGAATTGCGTGTGCGCCTTAATCCACTAAGACTTTGTTCTAAATTCAAGTATGACCGCACCTTGCTAATTACTCCACCTGCATTCACAAACCTGTTCTCCAGTAAACTAATATTGACATTTCTAGCGGCAAAATATCATAACATAGATCAAAATAATCAAATGTTTGAGACGTACAACATGCAAAAACGCCAAAATAAAATTTTTAATGCGTTTGTGTTTAGCTACGATTAGGGCCCTCAAACAATTTTAGACTCATTTTTTTTTCCAGTTACAGTCACAGTTTTCTATCGGTGTAAATAATATTTCTATACATTTTTATACGCCCACATTTTCATGTGGACGTATATTGTCGTCGCCCCTGTCCGTCCGTCCACAATTTGTTTGTGGACTCTCTACAGGTCACAATTCTTATCCGATTTTGACGAAACTTGAAATATAGGTTTATCCCCATAAGATCTCGGCTGCTTTCGATATTGGAATGTATCGGATCGAAACTTCATGGATTATGGCCCCTGATTGTACGAAAAATCATGTTCTTAGCTTGTGGAACCTATAGAGGTCACAATTTTGATGAAATTTGACATGTATGTTAATAACCCAAAGATCGTAACTTCCTGAATTATGGCCCCCGATTGTCCGAAAAATAACCCTTTTTAGCTTGTGGTCCCTCTGGACGTCAAAATTATTATCCGATTTAAAAAAAACATTTGATTATATCACCGTTACATGGTAATTTAGCATGGGACAGAACTTAATAAAAACCAAACAAATTCTAACGATTTTCGGATAATAACTTAATATGCGACAACTCTTGTTGACTGTCCGGACGATTTAGCTGCTATGTTTCGTTGCCTGGCAACCTATTTTTAATTATTTACAGAATATTTACTTCATGACTAATATTCAAAGTTAAACTATTGAGTTTTCAAATTTTAATACTTTTTGCAGCGAAAATCGACATCTGTGGTGAAAAAGGTAGATTATATCAGAGCGTTGGCTGGTATATAAAAACAAAAAGTACCGGGCCTAATACATATCCGTGTGGTACTCCACAGAAAAGTGATATTTGCCCTGTGAGTTCTCTACCAATAAGAACTGACTGATCCATACACCAATATTCTTTTTATGCAAAGATATCATCCATGAACTCCCTAAGGCTACAATTCATAACGATGCTGCATGGCGAGTATGTGTATGGTACCTGGCAGCGATATGTTTTACACCCAATATCCTTGTTTCTAGCAAACAGCTATGCGTGGTGGGGTTCCTTAATGTGCAAGAAGGCTAGTGACATTGTTGATTTTCACTTTCGTTTGCTTTGTTATTGTTGTAGTTCACATATCTGCTCTTTAATAGATGGTATAAACATGATTTTCGCATTGTCTCCGCCCAAGCAATCCAAAGTTGCAACGTATTACCCTAGCTCCAGGGTATGCACCAAGACCACCCACCCCCCGTTCGGCAAAATCCTGGATCCGGGCCTGGACAAGGAAAGTGACTATAGTCGTTTGATCGGAAAGGAAACTTAACGACGCGAATACAATTTGGTAGTGCTCTTGAAATATTTCCCAAAAGTATCGCGTAACCATTTTTCTTAAATGCCATGTTGTCATTGTCGATAAGGAAGAAAAATTATTAATCCTCCAAATCTCTCGACAATCTGACAACTAGACTTTCAAATTGTTCAGACTTTGATTAAATATGTCACGGTTAAACAACGCCTGTATTTATCTATATCTACACCATGTGAATACACTCCCTCGATATCTTGACTTCGCTGTGAGTGTATTGATATTTCTAGGTATGATGTTTTGAAATAAAACGCAATCCCTCGACAATTGGACAACAAGACTTTTCAAATTAAAACTAAGATTAAAGATGCCACGATTATCCATCACTTCTCTTTAATGCTATTGCATTATTTCTTTAATACCTTGACAACATCAGAACAGCTAATAACTCGGTATCCTGGAAATAATCTCAACGCATGTTTTGACAAATCTGAGAATTTAAACAATGATTTGCGAGACTCAAACTATAGTAATGTTTGTCATCCAATTTCATATATTCATATGCAATTATTGTTAGGATAAAATATCAAGGAAAACTGAGCATCTTCACCATACCATGGTGTTTTAATTAGAATAGATTGATAATGAGATTGAAGTGTTGCAGTTCAATAATTGAAGATTTACTATTCATAACAGGTTATCACCCGACTTCACTGCTTCTTTAATTGAATATTAGGTACTGCGTACAACCAGGTCTTTGGTGAGTTAGCATTATTTTATAACGGTCGTTCTAAAAGAGGATGCGACGTTAATATCAACAGTACAGGAGTAAATGTGTTCGCCGCTATGGTATAGATTATTAGAAATACAACTATCGCGCTCAGTGAATAGCATGGTTTTGACAGTAGCTAGATTAGAACCGGATGCCGTTTGGTTACCAGGGTGACATTTTCAGGTTTACTGCAATAAGATGAACTAGTTGCTCGGAAATATGACTTCGTCGGTTTTACAACTTGTTTGATTGTGACAAAAGCTAAACAAGTCACTATACATGTACGATCTGACGCGCCGCGATGTAGTTAGTGGTGTGTTTCATAGCCCGAAGAAATGACTTCTACACCAGGAAATTAGCCCGGATATATGCAGTGTATATTGTTCAAAAGTACATTTTCATATAAATGAAGTTGGAAATAGTTTGCAAGAAATGAATGTTCAAATGTATATTTATGTACTATTCTAATACAACTAGGTTGTGCATTTGTATATGGATGTTAATTCGTTGAAAATTAATGCGAACCAAACCAGAATAGACTTTCGGCATCAAGTTGTTTTAAAGGAATAAAAAAAACTTGTAAAAGTCACGTCAGCGATAAAAGAAAAGATTCAGAATAAAGAGAAAAGGTAACTATGAATAGCACCTATGGGGAAGTGGACCACCGCTTCCATATAAACAAACTTTGTAATCTAAGCTAAGAGCGTCTGTTCAGTATAAACTAAAACAGCATACACATGTAAACAAGTGTATACACAGACAGGCCGTGGGCTAACTTAAATCATAAAAGAGAAAGTGTTTCTTCAGATATTAACAATGAACGTGCTAACGGAAATTAATGGTAACACGCTGGCTATAATCAGTATGGTGATATTAGGTAAGTATTTCATTACTGATGGTTGATTTAAACATCCCGTTTTTCAAATTCAATTCCACACGGCCAAACAGATCTGGATTTGTCACGCCCGATTCCCTCCGTGTTAGATTAGATTAACATCTGCAGGATAAAAAAAAAACACAGGGCCGCCCAGGTACATATTGCAATTAGATGCTGCACAGTTAATTTCATTAAATAAACGTACATAAATGTTTGTTAATCTTGACATTGCTTAGTAACGTGTCAACAACACATCAAACGACATGAGATTCTAAAAGGGAAAACATATTTGAGATGAAAGAGCGGACATGAAGACATGAAGACGATTATACATCATTCGATGTCAACGTAGACAATGCCGTCAGACTGATGCTCAAGTCGCCAACTTGATGTCGGTCAATAATGGGATTTGTATAAACCACGCAATCCATAAACAATCTGAGTACAAGACGGTATAAGCAATGAATATTTTCTGCTTTGACTTTGGATTGTGTATCATTATACGGAATTTAGATTGCGAGGCAAAATATATATATCTTGCTCGTAATAATATTTTAAAAAGATGGATGTGTGACTTGACCGTTAGCCATTGCCTTCTGTTTGAAAACGTAAGAAATCTTACATCGGGTGTTGAGAATGCGATATTATATTATGCAGTCTTCCAAGAACACCCAAAGGGTGTATTAATCGGCGGATTGCACCAAACATAGGATTTAGAGAGTGTCCTTTCGATTTTTAAAACAAGGTCAACATCTTGGTTGTAAATGTCTCTATGGCACTGAAATAGTATTGTATGCAATTGATATCCTCTATAGGGGCAATAAAAAAGAGATGTGGAGTTTTTTTTCTGCTCGGAGATTACGACATATCAAAATTGGTTTTAGTCCAGCGTGACCAATCACTTACGTGATCGGCATATGTCTGGCCAATTGTTTTTATATTTCGACGTTATAACTCTCCATTTACAGGGCGGTAAGCGCCAAAACCGCATCATATATAATTTACACATTTTGGTGAAACTTTTCTTCATCCGCACACGCCAATTATAATGATGTAAAAATAATATGTGATTTGAAAACAATTTCAATCTGCGGTGGCTATAGCACTACAATATAGGGATTGTTATGCACGTCTCGAAAAATAATAATCACTCTGTTACGGGAAAATACGATACCGGCATTACATTCTTCTTGAATTTGCTGGTTTTAATTTAGGAAAACATACCTGTACGATACATGACAATATCGAAATGAACAGAATTCTTTGTGATATTGGGGTGGCTAAGTGGATAAGGAGCTGGTTCGCTAGCCTGGAGGTCGGGTGTTCGATCCCTGCATTGGCCGAGAAAGTTCATCTCGATTTTCCGGCGTGATTTCCCCTTGTCAGTGATGCAGAAGGAGGGCCTGACAAGGACAGCTGCCTAGTCGTTCGGAGGGGACGAAAAACCGAGGAGTGCACGTAAAAGATCCCTTGGCAGTTGGAATTCGATAAGAGTAGGCCGTAGCGCCGCTGCCCGGGCAAAAGTTCCCTCATAGCACATTGTATGACGTATGCCCGTCTTCCTTTAGCCCAGATTAGGTGCAAAAGAGTAGGGCGTTAAACCCCATTTCATTCCATTTCATTTCTTTGTGATATTTAAACATTTATTTTTTTAAGTTTCATCAAAATCGGATCAAAATTGTAGCCACTATAGGAGAGGCCGCCATTTTGTCCTGCAGTTTTGGTCCGATTGTTATGAAATTCATACCCAGACAAAATTACGGTGTAATGGTGATATATTATAGCCCCTGGGTTTTTTTTTTAAATCGGACAATAATTCTGACCTCTAGAGGGACCACAAGCGAAAAACGCAATTTTCATACAATCAGGGTTCAAACTTCACGAAGTTACGATTCGATCTGTACGAAAGTTGTATGAACCAAGATATTTGTGTTATAAACATGCATTTCAAGTTTCATTAAAACCAGATGAAAATTGTGACCCCCAGATGGTCCACAACCCTGATACACAATATTTTGACACTATTTTTGCGAACGAGAGGCGGCCATTTTGTCCGTCAGTTTCCTTCCGATTTTGACGAAATTCAGAAGTTATGACCCGATATGCGCGAATATCAAAAGGAACCGAGATCTGTTGGTTATAAACACATACATTTAAACCAAATTGGATAAAAACTATGACCTCTACAGTGTTCACAAGCTAAATTTGATTTTTCGTACAATCAGGGGTCATAATACATGAAGTTACAGCCCAATACATGCCCATATCGAAAGGAGATCTTAGGACGATAAACCAATATTTCAAGTTTCATTGAAATCGGATAAAAATTGTGACCTGTAGAGTGTTCACAGACGGACGGACAGGGCGATGACAATATACATGTACGTCCACATGAAAACGTGGGCGTATAAAAAAGAAGGTAGTCCCTGTCCAATCAATAAATTATATTGAAAGTTCAGTGCGACGTGCGTAGCGCGCCTCGAGCGTCACGGGGGATCTCCCACAGAAATATCTGACGTATATATGGCAGGTAAAAAAAAAATCACCAAACAGTGATATAGAAAGTGGGTGGGACGATTTACCCAAAGCAACCCAATACCACCCCATTATTACCACATACTACCCAATACTAGAACATAATGATGCAAAATATACTGATGCGGTAAATGTACTTCCAACACGATACCGATGTCTGGCTGTTCCATTTTCCTCCCTATATATCATTTTAGACAAGCAAAGAATAACCCAATACTATCAAATGCTACCCTATATGATCAATTACTTAAATTATTGAAATTAATATTTTACTTAAATTATTGAAATGAATATTCTACATTTTGCAGACAATTGAAATGTTTAACCCAGTTATCTCGAACGTTTATTTTTTATATTGGATAATAACAGTGACCTATAGAGGGGTCACATGCTAAACACACGATCTTTCGTGCAGCCAGAGACCATAATTCAGGAGGTTACGATCTGATCGTAATATCGAAAGGAACGAAGCTCCTTGGGTTATAATCATGCATTTCAAGTGTCATCAAAATCAGATGAAAAATTGTGACCTGTAGAGTGTCCACAGGCTAAAAACGGCATTTTTCGAACAATCAGGCGCCACGAAGTTATGGCCGGATACATGCCAATTTTGAAAGAAACGGAGATAGACCTCTATCGGATAAGAAGTGTGTCCCTATGAACATTGTGATTTCTAAATGTCCCTATGAACATTGTGATTTCTAAAGGATCCATGGCCAAAAACTAAAAACGCATTTTTTCGTATAATCAGGGGCAATAATCCAAAGAATGAATGTTAGTCTATGACATTTAGATACCACGACAACGCCACAACTGGGAACACTTTTTCTAACCTTGACGGCCAACAGCTTTACATAACACTGTAGCTTTATTTTTAATCCACAGTTGACAGTATATCCATTAAAGGCTTAAATTAATTGACACTTTATAAACATTTGAGGTGAGTGAAATACGCCGGGTGTACTACATGTAGTTTATATCCGTCCCCCTTTCAGCGTGGTAGAAGCCCTGAAAAACTTTTGGTATGTTCCAAAACTCAAAGCTAATATTGAATGAATTAATTATGTCAGGGCAATAATACTTAATGGGTTCAGTTTGAGACAGGGTTGTAATTAGCTCAGAGCAACGAGGGGACGTTGGGTCAAATATATCATAAACATACCGTCAAACACCTCTATAGGTTTTAGAGGTAGGAAAGAATGAAAAACAACATTTCAGAACAGAATCCGTTGGAATTTTTGACCTAGGATGACCTTTGACCCTGGATAATTCAATTTTTTCAAAATGGCGGCCAAATTTCATGCTTTTGGTCGAATATATTGTCTAATACATATATAAGTTTAAGAGGCAGGAAATCATGAAAAACAACATTTCAGAACAGTTGAGAAGTATCTAAGCTTTCAAATTGTCAAAAGCTACGAAAAATCATGAGAAGAGCGTCATTTTGTAGCAAAATTTGACAGTTATATTTAATATCAATACTTTCCAGATTCATTAACTCTACATGTAGGTTATAGAGGTAGGAAAGCACGAAAAACAACATTTCAGAACTGTTGTGAAGCTTCTGATCTTTCAAACTATATCAAAACTACGAAAAATCATGAGAAAAAATGTCATTTTGCAGCAAAGTTGACATTTTTTTAAAACAATACTCTCCAGATTCATATGCTTGACATAGTAAACAAAATTTCACCCAATAGTTCAGTTTACATCACCAAATACTCCTCTCAGAAGTTAATCATTGTAAATAGCAATGTCACTTTCTGGCCATAAAAATTTGAGTTTCTTCATTTTCAAAAGACGTGTTTCGTGGTCTTTCACACGTGGCTGTTGTCTAATACCAGATACAGTTGAAAGCCTCAGCCCTCTGGTTGTCAAGTTCCTGTCAACAAGTTAAAGACTGTCAACTGTTTGTGGTCCACCATGCTCTTTGCACTAAGCGATCGTTTGAAGTAATCGTGTCTTGAATTGCGTCTTTTTTATTTTGCTACATCAATTTCAGAGTAGCCCTAATGTCTTTCTCCAATTTTCCTGCTGCCACTGGAGCATCCGACTTATGGGCCCACTTCCACCTCTCTTGCCGCTCCTCTTCACCCAAGAACTAGAAAGCCGAATCTACTAAAAGACCATTCGCAGAGAAGCAAGAGAGGTGGCAATGGGCCTGACCTGTAAGCCAGAAGCTACATGGGCAGCAAGAAAACTAAAGGACATTGTGGCTACTCTTAAATTGTCTAAAAAGTTAGTCTTAGCGAAAAACAATAAATTCAGGAAATCAACTACCCGGGGTTAACAACTACATTTGATATTAGACAACAAAATGAAGAAACTCAAATTGGTAGAATTACGGAACTCTATAAAGAACGCTTTATGGCCAGAAAGTGACGTTGCTATTGACATTGATTTACATCTTAGAGGAGTATTTGGTGATATAAACTGAACTGTTGGGTGAAAATTTGTTTAATATGTCAACCGTTTCAATCTGGAAAGTAGCTTACTGAATTAAAAATAGTTGTCAAATTTTGCTACAAAATGACGCTCTTCTCATGATTTTTCGTAGCTTTTGAAAATTTGAAAGCTTAGATACTTCTCAACTGTTCTGAAATGTTGTTTTTCATGATTCCCTGCCTCTTAAACCTATATATGGAGGTATTAGACAGTATATTCGAGCCAAAACATGAAATTTGGCCGCCATTTTGAATAAAATTGAATTTTCCAGTGTCAAAAGTCATCCTAGGTTTAAAATTCCGACGGATTCTGTTTTGAAATGTTGTTTTTCATTCTTTCCTACCTCTAAAACCTATATATAGAGGTGTTTGACGGTATGTTTATGATATATTTGTCCCAAAACGTGAAATTTGGCCGCCATTTTGAAAAAATTGAATTATCCAGGGTCAAAGGTCATCCTAGGTCAAAAATTTCGACGGATTCGTGTTCAGTGTCCAAAATGGCCATAGAAACCACAAGTCATTATTGGATAACTGCAATTAAGCTATTATTTACCCAACCCTAATAATAC